>OY728155.1:10000000-14800000 GCA_963277665.1 Viscum album | reverse complement strand
GCCAGAAGGACCCACCTAATGCATACTACCAAAATAGAGGCTGAAGTTGACAAGATTATCAGATCCTACTTCCTATGGGAATTCCAGTATCTGATTTGGCTGGAAAACATAGTCCCTATCAAAAAGAAGAACAAATAGATTATAATCTGCATTAACTTTAGGGACCATAATCTAAATTGCCCAAAAGAGGATTTCCCGGTCCCGATCACAGAAGTTTTGATTGGTGCGACCATCAGATATAAACTCCTCTCTTTTATGGAAGGCTATTTTGGATACAATCAAATCAGTATGGCTCGAGGAGATGAAGAAGCTACTATTTTTAGGGACCCTCGGGGAGTGATCTGTTACAAGGTGATTACCTTTGGTTTAAAAAATGGTGGTGCCACATATTAGTGTGCCATGCATCACATCTTCAAGCCCTTCTTGGAAAAATTCGTCGAGTGTAATGCCGACAATCTGGTGGATAAATCACAACAGTTCTCAAACCACCTGGTCAATCTTGAAATTGTCTTCAAAAAATTATGGCAGCATAGTTTAAAGATGAATCCCCTAATGTGCGCCATAGGCATTAACTCTAGAAAATTCCTTGGATTCATCAGACGCCATCACGACATCGAAGTCGACCCCGAGAAGACAAAATCCATCCTTGGAATGTCCCCACCTCACAACCTCACCGAGTTGAGAGGTCTCTAGGGGAACCTAACCTACATTCGATGCTTCATAGCTAACTTGGTGGGTAAATGTTTAACTTTCACTAGGTTAATGAAGAAAGGGGTTATGTATGAGTGGGATAATGATTTCTAAAAATCGTTCAACAATCTCAAAAGATATCTACTAAGCCTGCTGGTGCTGATGCCGCCAGTTGAGGGGAGACCACTCATTTTGTACGTAACCACCCTGTAAAGGTCATTAGGATCCTTACTCACACAGAATAATTATGTCGGTAGGGGGAATAGCCTCTATTACCTTAGCCGAACAATGATTGATGTTGAAAATCAATATTCAAAAATTTAAAATAACTGCCTATACCATGAGGTCCACCAGGTCTCCCACTACAACACGCTCAAATATATCCTAAATAATTCCATGTTAAATGGATTCCTATCATGATGGGCGGTAATCCTATAATGGTTTGACATATGGTAGGTACCTCAGAAAGCCATCAAAATCCATGTGTTAGAAGACTTCCTATAAGAGAACCCCTTAGAAGAAACAACATCATTGGATGCTGAATTTCTGGATGAAGAAGTTTTCCCCATACAAGAGGACCCCCAAACATGGGAAATTTACTTCGATAGTGCTTCCATAAGCCTGATGGGAATAGGATGGAGAACCTCAAGATCAACAAAGTGGGGTCGGGAATTATACTTGTATCCCCTTAAAAGGTCATATTGCCTTACTCTTTCATGATTTCGGAAGGGTGTATAAATAATGAAGTAGAATATCATACAATTATTGTAGGCCTAGAACTGGCACTTCATGTGCAAGCCAACACCTAAAGATAATGGGTGATTTAGAGCTAGTCATCAAACAGGTCTATGGTGACTATGCCATTAAGAAAGAAGTATTGTCCCCCTTGATGAACCATCCTCGAGAACTAATTGAAGAATTCTCATTAGAAACAACATTGAATAATGCCCCCCAGTCTCAAAATGCTCAAGACAATGCTTTGGAAAATGCATCCATGGCCTTGGATGATCCAGACCGGGATGAAATGGTCATTAGCATTTCCCAACACCAAATGATCGTACCATTCATCCAGAACAATATGGAGGAAATCGATGAAATTAGCCCTGTTTCTGAACCTCGTAGTCACACCACCATCTTGATGATTCCCATTGCAAATTAACTTCATGAGGGGGAACTCACACTAGATAGGGCTGGAAGGGAATAGGTCTAAAGATGGGTAGTCAACTTTGTCTTGTACAATGGGGAGAACTGAGAAAATGTTATCTACAAATGAGGCCTTGATGGAGTACTTCTTAGGTGAATTGATGGAGAAGAGACTACTGCTGTCATGAAATAAGTGCACACTGGAGCTTGTGGAGTGCACCAAACAGCACCCATAGCGAATGAAAAAATAATGTTCATACCCCCATGTCCGAGATAGATCAGTACAAGGAACATTCAAAACTACATGTGGATTGATTCCTGCCCTTGTAGGATATGTAGTGACACTTGAATTTGGAATCTCAGCCTAGAAATCATTGAAAACAAAATTCCCTCACATGTCCTCACACATGGACGAAGCAAGATTCGTGAAGGGAACATTCAGAACAACATATGGATTGATTCTTTCCCATGCAGGATACATAGTAATGCCCAGATTTGACATCCCAGCCCAGCCACTATAAAAAAGAAAGCCCATTTCCCCGTTCATAGGTCACACTTGTATGGGGAGTCCATGAAAGGTCCTAACCGCATGACAATAAACTGTGAAATTTTTCAAGAATTATATGCGGCCCAATTCTCAGTTTTATGAGATCCCGCACATGGCCCCCCACTCATAAGAAGTCAAAAGATCTTGCTTCCCCCTATGCACATGGGTAAAACCTATGTGGAAGCTCCAGTAGTTCATGGTTAATCACGGTCTGGGTATTATTTATGTTCCCAGGAACATCTTTCCTGTTTTTCAAACTTTATATTCTTGGAAAACATGGATCCCCATAATCATTCAAGGCCATCTGAGATGGAATTCCAGTGTCCTGTAGACACCTTTTTTTGGAAATGCACATCATGTCCCAGTGGCTCTGCATATATTTCCCACAAAAACAATCTTCAATCAAAGAAAAATCCTTCCCCATGAGATTACTATCCTATATCAGTATGCCCAATGGCTTCTATGCCCCATTTCATCCCTCCTGATTCAATTTTCCCTCAAGACTATAGTTTACACCTTATATCATCACTCACTTCTAAGGAATTCCAGAACATCCTAACTGTGACTAACTCAAAGATATTAAAGATCTTTATGATAGCATAATCATCCTCATAACATGACTCTAAAATACATAGCATCATGTCCTCACCACACGATGTTAAATTGCAAGGCCAAAATCATCCATGTTGTATGATGTTAAACTTCATAGAAATGGTTTAAGCCTAAAGTCCCCTCTAATGTTGATTTTATATTCGTAGGTAATGACCTATAATACTCTTAATCCCATGTCTCTCACACCAAGCATAGCTCACATGATCTTAGGGATATTAACGAGAGATATACCATTACACTATGGAAAAATATTCCAGGAATTTGTTCCTAGAAGCACAGCCCTAAAAGGAATGTCACGGTTCCCTTCCTCAAGAGGAACCCCAAGTCCTGGCCATGTGAAGTTAAATCACTAGGTACCCCAATTATGGGATGAACACCTTATTCTACATGTGATCCAGATCTACATAAGGGATATCTGATTCCATGAGTAAAGTATAACCCAAATGTCCCCAATTTGCCCAGATCCACTCTTGTCGTATATCAAACTTCGTGATCTGAGTGATCTTGAATCCCCATAATCATTCATGGCCATCTGAGATGGAAGGCCAGTGTCCCGTGGACACCTTTTTTTGACTATGCACATCATTCCCTGGTGGATCTGCATTTGGTTCCCACAGAAATGGCCATCAATCAAAGGTTAATTTTTTCCTAGGAGAGTCCTATCCCATCTTATTATGCCCAATGGATTCCAAGCCTCATTCCAACCCTCATGATTCAAGGGTCCTCAAAGTCATGGATAACATTTTCCTCCCTATACACATCCTGGATATATCAAAACATACGAGCCCGATTCATCTCTGATCCCTTTTCAGGTTTCTAAAGATACCTCATTCATATGCGTGAAGTTGATCCGTATACAAAAGAAGAGTGACCCCACTCATTTCTAGGTTTCCCCAAAGAATCTCAATTAAAATTCCACCTTTTTGTGTTTAGGTGCACCCCTTGTCAAAGGTCAGATACCGTATTCAGAAAGTTCCCAATATCTATAATCTTTCATAGCCATTGGATATGGAAGGCCAATGTTCTGTAGACACCTTTTATTGACTATGCACATCATGCTCCGGTGGCTCTGCATATTTCGTTTACAAAATGCCTATCAATCAAAGGCAAATTCATTCTCAGGAGAGTCCTTTCTGGATTCCATACACTCAAATGACGTTCATTTCCTATCACACCCCGGGATTTGGAAAACCCCTGGATAACAACTTACATACCTTCCTCTTTCTAAATTCCCCTAACATAAAAAAGATTTCTAACTGAAAAAACCATTCACCAGATCTCCCTTACACAAGTAAGAACTGTATAGGAATAGTTTTCCACTCAAAGCTGATATGAATATCCCTAATATTTTTAGACACCATTACTCGGATCAGCCACCCAATATGGCTCCCAACATCAAAATAAATTCAAAGTGTTGAAAACCCTGCCAGGCCATCAGAGATGGAAGTCCAGTGTCCTGTAGACACATTTTCTTGACTATGAACATCATTCCCTAGTGGCTCTGCATATGTCTCCTACAAAATGACCATCAATAAAAGGAAAATTATTCCTCAGAAGAGTCCTTTCCTACTTTTGTACTCTTAAAAATGCTTCCAAGACTCATGCTGGTCTAGAATTCACAAATTAAGGGTCAAGAAAAATCCTTAATCCATATCTGAAATATATTATAACATTACCGAATTACAAATCCTAAATTGGGCACCCTAACCCATTAAGTTTGTTTAATTTTTTTTGTGCTAAAACATCAGTAATAAGGTTGATTAGAAAAACTGTGACTTACCAGCAAAAAAGATTCTATACTTTCAATAGTGAAGGTATGCAAAGGGAACCTCTAGATAAAGTTAATTATCAATTCTTTAAACTTATTCCATGTATGTTTTAGTAAAAACAATTATGTTGAGACATAAAAAGAGACGTAAATCTTGTTAGGTCGAAAACCCGTAAAGGGCGGCCTAAGAAAAAGTCAAGTTATGACCTCTAAGCCTGTGTCAAGTAGGCTTAGGAATAAATTAGGATAATGATGAAAATGACATAAAAGTTTGTGAGGTGTTCCATAAAACCTCATAAATAGTCAAACTATGCTTGTTGAGTCCCGCAGCTCCGGAAAAATTAGAGCCTGAGTCAATTATTCTAATTTACTGGTCATGGTTTAAAATTAATACATGATTGAAATGATGCTTGGTGATCAATTTATATGACATGAAAAGAACTAGAAGAAGTATTTTATGGAAAATTAGTTTCATTGAGTTCAAAAAAATGGAATAACATCCCCAGTTCAGAGTCTCTCCAAATTATCAACATAAAAAAGGGAGGAGTACATATCATGATGTGAGACGGAGCTACAAAAAGGCTTGGATATCCCTTTCTAGAAGGATGGAAAGTGATTGTCGCAGGCCATAAATAGTTTTCTCTAAAGAATATCTCTCATTCGTTTCAGCCTTGACCATCAGATGCACCTTCTCTAGAACAACATTAAGGTCTAACCCTTTCTTATGGATAGATTTGTAATTGGCACAATAAGAGGCCAGTTGATCCCCCAACCTTATTACGTGAGCCTTTCACTCCTGTAGCTCTTTCTTTTGGGTGTCCACCAAATCATGAGCCTTTGACTCCTTAGCCATTAAGTGAACGAGATCCTATGAAACATCTAAGAAGGTCGTCACCTGATGATGAGAAGAATTGAACTTGGCAAGCTTGTCCTCGTAGGAAGCGTGGTCTTCTCGGGATATGATTATTTGGTAGATGATGAGGTGTAAGTGTTGATAATCAAATCCACTGGAACCCAAATCGATGAATAATCCCCAAAAATTATCAGTCTCATTAGCAAAATTGTCCATATGTGTCTCCGTGGAAACAACACATAATGAGCGCCATGATTGCTTTTGCATTTCCTGGTGCCTCCCCACGGAAACAGTACCTTGATCCTCCCCCACCGCAACGTGTATATAATAGGAAGTGTCAAAACAGGAGTGGGAAGGCACCTAATATAGTTTACCGAAGATGGGGGCACTCCTTGTTCTGGGAAGGTTTAACGACTGGAACCAGGTGCAGAGAACTAGCTGTGACTTCTGAAATGTCTAGTGAAACTCTATTGGGGCCGACCTCATTAAGGTCATGGGAAATACCCACAGGAGGGGAGCAGTCTGAATCACTACCCAATGAGATAGGTTATACTGATGAAGCCCCTTTTAGAGGCATCTTCTGGAAAACTGAGCGTCGTTTTACCATAAGGGTAGGAATAAGTGGAAAATATGTCTTGGATGCTACAGGGATAGGAGTATAAGTCATAGTTTTCATTCTCTTCATAGTATAAGGAATGTGTGTAATTGTCATTGGAGTAATGATGGGGCAAGGAATAGTTAAAGGTTTCTACACCTGCCAAACTGGTTCTCTCAGCACCCCATTTGGGTAATACGCATCCATATATGGGTATACTCCAGTGATAAAAAGGTAGATTCTGTCATATCGGGGATGATAAATTTCATAGAGGCACCTTTATGTATCATTATAATCCATAATGGGAAAATAATTATGGGATGAGACTATCCCCTTAACTAAGAAGCAGGAAGAAGTGCAGTTTGTTGAAGTCACCCGAATTTCCTGGAAAACTGGTAAGAGAGGTATGACTCAAAAATGACTAATCAATCTATACAAGCAGTGAGTATCCTGTCCCAAAGTGCAATGAGGTAAGATAATTCCTCCAAAGAACCATCTCTGTCACCTCTTAATGACCCATTATGGGTAGGATGCATTGAAAAAAAGAAGCGAGAAGTGTCATTCAGTAACCCAACCACATTAATAATTCTTAGAGTCTTAGGATGAACAATAGAAATGTTGAGAAGGGTGGGTTAAAATTCAGAATGAGGAACCTTTTCAATATGAAGATATTTATAATGGGGAAATTTTTCTACCATCCACCCATACAAGAATTGAAATGGTCCACTAAGACGATGTGTGGGACTACCTTCCTATATTTTTTCCAATAATTCATAAATTTGGGTGAGGGTAGGAAGGTTAGAATTAATGGGTTGACCCTCTTCCAGTGCGGCCTCCATTATCAAAGTACAAGCATGAACCCCGATGTATACATCATGGGATGGGAAAATCCATCCACTCAAAAACATGGAAAAGAAATAGGCTAATCTAAGCATGGGTGATACATCTGGTTGAACCTTGGTATATCGTCCTGCTTCAAGGGTAGACCAATATGACCTTGGAGTCTGGCAGGTCTGAGGGGATGGATGAGTTCAACTGTGATGAGCCCTCAACTTGGGTCTATTCGCCTACAAGAATAATTATATCCATGACTTACGTGGGATAAGAGAGTGATCCTGGAGGGGATGATCAAGTAATTCATCTAACATAACCAGTAAACTCCTTGCCAAAGGGGAAACATGTTCAGTGTCATTCTATGTAGTGGTTTCCGAGAGAAACTCATCATACATCTATCCAAGGATGGGGAATCCTCCAAGATGGTGGATATCCCATAAGATGATTCCCACCTCCCCATGAAATAAGTGGAAGGTGTTGGTGCTTGAACACCAGTGGCTCAGCAGCTCAAAAAGGATTTATCCTGGAGAGAAGACTGTAAACTGAGAAACCCAGGCTTCCTCATACAAGCCCACCACCTCTAACTAGTTAGGAGACTTCAAACAGGTCTGATGTACCCAGAATGCCTAGGCCCATTCATCAGAGAAACATCCTCTATCCTGTAGATCCCACTTGGTGCTCCACCAACAGTTAGGGTTTTCTTGGGAGAAGTTGATGATGGATGGGTACACTCAGGCAACTAGTTTTAGGATAGCGTTGTGACACCTGCAGTTTCCCTAAGTCCATGTTGAGCATCCTAGTATAAAGACATTCTTCTAAATCTGAGTGGCTATGAATTCTCCTGCTAGGGAGATGTTGACTTGATCATGTCCTTGCAGAACTTCTAAGAGGATTAAAGGGATATCGGGGTTATACAACGACAGAGGAACATCGTAGGGGTAACTATACAGATAATGGGTAAGCTAGGAGCTCTAGCGTCAATAAATCATTTAAGAATCTGTCATGAGGAATAATGTAGGATCCATGATAATCCTCACTAATCCCCACCTTGATCACCCTAATCTTTGTCGATTTTATCGTAACCTGTGAAGCATCCATTGTAACATGCAACCTGCACTGGGGGATCCAAAAGCCGATAAAAAAATTAGTGCAATGAAATTTGTTGGATAAATGATACAAAGGAATGGCTAATGAAATAAAAAATATTTTTTTATAAGGATCTGCATATTGTTCCTAGAAACGGTATGTGGTGGGAATATCTCGCGTACAGTATAATGTGTAGAATCAATTGCCACATATGGTTATGGTATATGGAAATGTTTTACCATGTAAAACCATGGTATGCGAACCAACCGTGATGCACTGGCCCATGGAGCATTGGCCGATGAATGGAAGGGTTCATGGAAGGAGGACCCCATGAACCTAGGCCTTGTTAAGTTCATTTTTAATGATCGTGGATTAAAATTTTAAGTTTGGATTATTAATTCTTAAATTTTGGTTTGTCGATCCAAGATCGGTATATAGACACACGAGCAACGTAGCATTCTCCTATGTGGAATTTATATTTTGACTTTAAAATTCCACAATATCGTTCACGAAATCCAAAATTTGGTATGCAAACAAAAAATGGTGAAAAATCGGTTTGTGGAATGTACGAAGTGGTTCACGAACAATATTTTTGTAAGAAACACGATACTAAAATATAGATGAATCTGGGGGAGTTGTGAGAAATTTTCTCAATGGGAAACGGTAAAAACAAATTACATGGGCCCCTATATATAGGTGTGGTCCCGTCCTACTGGGCCTGCCGGTTCTCCCGCAAATTATTACAGTTTAGGACTGCTTCTGTATCGAAATAGTCCCCTTTTCATTCTGAACAGACCCCATTCCAATGGGGAGTATTTGTAGGGTCCTAAAAATTCCTTCAAGGGAAGAAAAGGCTCCCACAACCACTTTGCAAAAGGAAGCAAGTACTCTTACAAGTCTATCAAGGTGAATAGACTCAAATTGAATTTCAAATTTCATAAGAAACTTTAAGGAATTTATTTTTTTAAAGGATTTCAAATGGCTCGCGTACCATCACTAGGAAAGGTTTGCGTACTGCCTAGATCACAAATAATCAGTATGTGGAATGATCTGCGATGCGTAGTCCCATAGAGAAATGGCCAGCAAACATAGTGGACCACAAACCGTGTTTCTAAAAGAATCATGTGCATGAAGGTCATCTATGTACCTTCTCGCGGACATAAACGGTTCATGAACGAAACAAACCAGTAAGGTTCTTTGGACCATGATTGCAAACTAAAGCCTCCACAAACCCCAGTTTACCGAGTATTCCACAGGTCCGGATATCTCTTCATGGGCCTCTGCAAATAGTTTCGCATACCCATAGATACGATTGCCCTAATGCTCTATAAAAGGATCACAGAAGGACGAAATAGAAGGAGGACAACGAATGATTGAAGGGAACCCAGAGGTTGGAAGAAATAACTCAGAGAAGATTTTGGATTTAGTCGTGAATACATAGCAAAGCCCAAATAGCGAACCACACTCCTCGCAGGTACATCCAGTCGTGAACCATAAAATAGGGGAATTGAATAATAATAATAGAACTGCGGACCTAATCAGCAAAACTACGAAAAACATAATTCTTTTGGATGAACTCCCTGTGAATGAAAATACCTTGTACCCTCCTTCAAAAAGGTGTTCTACATAGTGTATCACTATACAGATTTAACTCGGCACCGCGTACTGCACCACTATATGGGTGGAACTAAAATCGGTGTGATGGACCACATCCAAGACCACGTACCACCATGGTTCATGGTGGTCCATACCCATGACCGCGTACTGTATCGATATGCAGATGACCCCTCTACCCACATACCTTTGCGGTGTGCGGAGCTTCCCCCATCCCGCACAAGAAATCAGTATGTGGAATATGTTGTTTTTGGGTATTATTTCCTCATGTTCCAATATCACCCCTTCAATACCGTCCAGTCCTCCATAATCCCTCTGCAAACCAGTCCCCTGGCATCAGGCCAAAGCCTCCTCCAAATCCATCGGACCCATATGATAAAACCATCAGTTGCATCAGCGCACCCCCTTAAGTCTACATAACCATGATAAGTGGATTCACGAATGATCTCCCCACAATGGTTTGGGCTATGAGAATGTCTGGGAGTCTACATTCCCATGGTAACCTAGAGTCCAACCTTGGGATGCCGACGTGAACCTCCCCATTCAAGGTATTAAGGGTGATCAACGTCTTTTCCATTCAATGAGGAATGGTGAATAGTCAAAGGGGTTATGTTTTCTTTTCCTTTTGATGAGGATGAAACTCCTCCCCTTCCCAGAATGTGTTCCGGGGAACTCCCATTGAGGTAAGTACCCAATCTTCTGAGGTCGAGCCTCATGAACATTAATTTCATTTCACATTAAAAAGTTCATCACTCCGCACCCTCACCCATAGTCGCTGACACGTGCCTGTCGTGGGGTGTGACAAAAACAAATATTACCTAAGTTAAAATGTAGTAGAGTGGATTACCTAGGTTGTCTCCAGAGAGGAGTGCACAATAATTAAGCTGTCACCTTAAAATAGAAAGAAGTGAGGTTGTTTTTAGAAATTGTTTGATTTAGAAAATACAAGAAAGAAACTAAATAAAGTAAAGTAATTAAGTGAAATTTTTGAAACAAATTGACAAATGATGTGATCTAAATCAGTGATATGAAATGGTGATCAGGTTAGGGTCAGTTTTCCAATTGTAATTCTATCATTGTTCATTTTACCCAATTCTCCTCTGCTAAATCGTTAAGAGTGAAAATCCACAATCATTTCTTCTCACTCCCTTGGTCAATTAAAAATGTGAGAATAAACCTTAATAAAATCTTAGGATGGTCTACTCTCCTTCCAATGTGTAATAGAGTTGTAGAAAATACCCCCAATTATCTTAGGCAATCCCCAATCGGGTCTTGTTTATCCCAAGTAATCAAGAACATTCACTACTCCTCACACACGTACCGGTGATCACCGAGTACTACACCACTAAATCCCGGTCTATTCCATTGTTTATAAACCAAAACCTAGTGGAGGGAGATATTGATCATTGACCAAATAAAAATGAACAACAGAATCTAAAATCAGATACAATCGTACATGATAATAAAAACTGTTATAAGAAATTGAAACAGATTTGCAGAAGAGAAAAGGATTTTAAAACATTAAGAGAAGGAACTCATGAAATACAACATGGAAAACCTCCCCTTCCCCAATCACACAGAAGTTTACCCCACCATGGTAAGGGTAATTGTGACTAAGGGGAAAGAAGAATTCATTACAAAACTAAGAAGAACAAAAGAGAGAAAAGAAAGAACATAAATTTGATCCTCCAGAATCTGTCTTCCAAAAGTTTGCCTCTGTTACGCCCACCAGCCGGCCGAAACTCACTGAGGTCCCTTCTTATAGAATGTTGGAAATGAAGTTTTCTATCGACCCTTAACATTTGATAGTCATTGGACAGGTTTAAAGAATGATATGGCCGAATCCATGACCATTAACTTTTCTGGCCGCCAAAAACTGTTTCACCCACTCCATTTGGACGCGCCCAAAGGATGCATTAATGAGCTCAATAATTTATGAAATTTAATGTGATCCGTACTTTGGAAGTCCTCCGTCGACACCAGCTGGAATCACCTCATTATAAGGTCGGATGAAGGAGATATTGCATATTTAATGAAGTGGGGTCCATTCTGCCTTCCAAACTGATTTCTCAACTTGATTTAATTTTCTGCACCATTGGGTTTCGAATTGGGTCTTGGTCTAGAAGGAACATTTTAAGCCCACAAGTATAGGAATCCTACAAAAAACGATTCACTTAAATTGGACCCATATTATAAAAGTTATGACCGCAAAATAGAAGCTATATAAAACTGACAATTTTACAGAATTACCCCATTTTCACATTTAAGCCCAAAATACACCAAAAACACATAAATGATGCAAATACACTCACATTGAATAATTAGGAGGGATTAAATCATTGAAAAACATATAAATAATAATGAAAATATTAACTCTATCAATTCCCCCACACTTATCACTTGGTCTCCTGGACAAGTCAGAATCAAAATAAATTCAAAGTAAATTCAAAACACATATTCATGAGATCCACTAATTTGAAAACAAGAAACAAAATATATCATGCCTCCTCAAACTCTATTATTTAATATTCTTAAGTTAGGATCATTCAATAAATTTACTCTTCATTTCTCCTCCCATGCACACAAAACACTTACCTAACTTTCATTATCTCTCATTACACAAATCTGAATTTTTTAGCAATGTTTTTCTCATCCAAACTCATACAAGGGTCACCATAGGCTTGATAAATTCCTACCTCTCCACCCGATGTGAGTCAAAGACATATGTTTATCATGAGGACTTGTTAAGGTTGTTCTGTGGCTTTAGGTTGGTAGGATTTATATGTGAAAATTCTGAGGCTGAATGAAGAGGGCTTGGCTCTTTTTGAAGCAAAATTGCATTACTCTAATTTTCACAAAAGTATGGTCTTCTCTTCACTCCCCTTAGTAGAAAATAAACTTCTTCTCCATTGAATATCAAGGAATGTTCTCATAGTTTATCATTTCAGCAGCAAACATTTCAATCTTCTCAAATATAATATTTCTTGAAAGCTCCAGAAAAGGCACAGCTTCCTTTTTACATTAGAAGCTCCAGAAAGGCACAACTTCTCTCATCATGAAAGCTCCAGAAAAGGCACAGCTTTCAGCAGAATGATTTTTTTTTACAGAAATAACATCTCTTCAACATTTTTTTTTCACCCAAAGTATCCCCAAATAAGGTAGTACAATACAAGACATCTTCCCCCCACACTTATGTTCAAATAGATCATGCAATTTCACTGCAAGAGCAGGTTGGATAGGGAATATTGGCTTGTAATGTGGCTAAACTAACAAGATTTTCATGGCTTCTATGGGCTACAAGGATTAAATGTTCAAGGTAGGCCATTATGAAAGGGATTATCTTGAAAAGGGGGCTTTCAAACCAAAGAAATGCCTTAATCATTTAAAACACAAGTACCTCAAACCCTCAAGTTTTGACAGGAATAAATCAAATTCTGGTTAAATCAAGCATGATTTGGTTCTCTCTAGAAGTGAGGTGAATGTAAAGAATATGAAAATAATAGGTTTAGAAGCCTCATGGGAATGTGATTTCAAATATAAAGACCGTGATATGTGGCATGGGATTCAAAAAACAGAGTATTTTTCATGAAATTCCCAAATAATTGAACTTGAAACAATGTCATTTTCAGCATTCATTTAAGATTAGTTTCAAGGAATAAAATATTTCACTCATGGAGATGGGTTTCAAAAATACCAATGATAATCATTTCAGCTCAAAAGTTTCAAAAACACACAAAAATTTAAAAATAAACACACAAAATTTTAAACACTCACATGTTTTTTTTTAAAAAACAAATAAGAAAACAAATAACACATAAAAATACTACACTACAAAGGTTCCCTCCCCCACACTTAAATGATGCAGTGTCCACAATGCATTCAAATTTATTTAACATGTAAGAATATTGGAAATTGAATCACAACAATCATAAAAATATAAAGGAGAGGTATGACCTGATGGAGTTTATTGATAAACAGGTTGGAGGAGTGTGATCTCCTCCATTGGCTCTGATGGCATGGTCCCAAGGAATTTCTTCAATCTGTGCCCATTAACAGTGAATGGATCCTTCACTCCATCCTTCACAATCTGCACAACACCAAAAGGATATACATGAGTAACTATAAATGGACCTTCCCACCTGGAATGAAGTTTACCTGGCATCAGCTTGAGTCTTGAATTGAATAACAACACTTTGTCTCCTGGATGGAAGTCCTTTGGTTGGATCAGTTTGTCATGAGCCACTCTTGTTCTCTCTTTGTAAATCCTGGAATTTTCAAATGCTTCCCTTCTAATTTCTTCCATCTCTTGTAACTGCAATCTTCTCTCTTTCCCAGCACTTTTAAGATCCAGATTCATCTTCCTCATAGCCAAGTATGCCTTATGTTCCAATTCCACAGGTAGGTGACAACTTTTCCCATAAATCAGCCTATATGGACTCATTCCAATTATAGTTTTGTAGGCTGTCCTGTAAGCCCATAATGTGTCTTCTAACCTTTGGCTCCAATCCTTCCTATTTGGATTAACAGTCTTTTCCAAAATTCCTTTTATTTCCCTATTGGACACTTCAGCTTGCCCATTAGTCTGTGGATGATAGGGAGTTGATGTTTTATGATGCACCCCATACTTTTTCAACAAAGCCGCCATTCTCAAATTACAAAAGTGAGTCCCTTGATCACTAATGATGGCTCTAGGAACTCCAAACCTACAAAATATTTTAGCACTGACAAAATCACAAACAACTTTAGCATCGTCAGTCCTGGTGGCTTTTGCTTCCACCCATTTGGAAACATAATCAACAGCAAGAAGAATATAAGAATTTCAAAATGACATTGGGAAAGGTCCCATAAAATCAATCCCCCAAACTTCAAATATTTCACAAAAATTAAGTGGCTTTTGGGGCATTTCTTGTCTCTTTGAAATATTTCCTATAAACTGACATTTTTCACACCGTTTACAAAATTCATGAGAATCTTTAAAAAGTGTTGGCCAAAAAAGTCCAGATTCTAAAACCTTTCTTGCAGTCCTTTGAGGTCCGAAGTGGCCTCCACAAGCTAATGTGTGACAAAACCTAAAGACTGATTCAATTTCATTTTTAGGCAAACATCTTCTGATCATTTGGTCATTGCAAATCTTCCAAAGAAATGGATCATCCCAGATGTAATATTTAGATTCAGATTTCAATTTGTGAATTTGGTGAGAATTTAAATGAGATGGGACCTGAGATGTTACCAGATAATTGACCATGTCAGCATACCAAGGTACTTCTCCTTCAATCAAGTACAACTGCTCTCCTGGAAGGCGATCATTTAGTGGTTCAGTGTCTGGAATCTCAACTTCAGCGGTGTTGGGTAGTCTACTTAAGTGATCAGCCACTTGGTTCTCAGATCCCTTCTTATCTTTGATTTCTACGTTGAACTCCTGTAGTAGTAGTATCCATCTCAATAGCCTTGGTTTTGCTTCAGCCTTCTTCATCAAGTACCTAAGAGCTGCATGATCAGAAAACACAATGACTTTAGTTCCAAGCAGATACGATCTAAATCTTTCTAAAGCAAAAACAACTGCTAAAAACTCTTTTTCTGTTGTTGTGTAGTTGAATTGGGCCGCATCTAAGGTTTTCGAGGCATATTCAATGACTTGTGGCCTGCCCTCAATTCGCTGAGAAAGGACAGCTCCAACTGCTTGGTTTGAAGCATCACAAAGTAGCTCAAATGGTTCTTCCCAATTTGGTGGCTGCATCACTGGTGGTGTAATCAATTTCTTCTTCAACTCATCAAATGCTTCCCTACATGAACCATTGAAATTAAAATCAGCATCTTTCAAAAGTAATCTAGAGAGAGGGAGAGAAATCTTACTGAAATCTTTTATAAACCTCCTGTAGAATCCTGCATGTCCTAAAAATGATCTAACATGTTTCACACAAGTTGGGTAAGGCAAAGAATTTATCACTTCAATTTTTGATTTATCAACCTCAATGCCTTTCTGTGAAATGACATGCCCAAGGACAATTCCTCTCTCAACCATAAAATGACACTTTTCAAAATTCAAAACAAGGTTCTTTTCAATGCAAGTTTTCAAAACTTTTTCCAGATTTTTCAAACAATGGTCAAACGAATTTCCAAAAACTGTGAAGTCATCCAAGAAAACCTCCAAGCAATCTTCAATGTGATCAGAAAATATACTTACCATACACCTCTGAAATGTACCTGGAGCATTACACAATCCAAATGGCATTCTTTTGTATGCAAAAGTACCGAAAGGACAAGTAAAGGTAGTCTTCTCTTGATCCTCGGGGGCAATGGGTACCTGAAAATAACCTGAAAATCCATCCAAAAAGCAATAATGAGTTCTCCCTTCCAATCTCTCTAACATCTGGTCAATAAACGGGATAGGGATATGATCTTTTCGAGTGACCTGATTCAGCTTCCTAAAATCGATGCATACTCTCCAGCTATTCTGAATTCTCACAGGGACTAATTCATTCTTTTCATTCCTCACAATGGTTAGGCCAGTTTTCTTTGGGACTACATGGATGGGGCTAACCCATTGTGAATCTGATATGGGATAGATGATCCCGGCTTCTAATAACTTCTCAATCTATTTTTTTACAACCTCCATCAGGGTAGGGTTCAGCCTCCTTTGGGGTTGTCTGACAGGTTCGGAATCTCCCTCAAGAAAAATTCTATGTGAGCAAATGTTTGGGTTTATTCCTGGGATATCACCTAAGCTCCACCCTATTGCTTGGACATTCTCTCTCAAAAGCTCAATCAATGATTTTTCTTGAGTTTTAGATAGATTATTAGCAATTATTACTGGTAATTTCTCTCCCTCCATAAGGTAAACATATTTTAAATCAGTGGGGAGTGGTTTTAATTCTAGATCAGGAGGATGCTCAAGAGATGAAACTAAATTGAGGTTATCCACTTCCAATGGTTTGACATCCTGCACACAAGAAATCATATCATCTTCATCATCCTTTAACAAATTATCAAAGAAATCAGATTTTACCTCTTTTTCCAACAGGAAATCAGAACCTCCAAGAGTTTGGGAATCCATATGTTCAGTGATATCTTTAATGGAAAAATTCTCTCCTAATGATAAAAATTCATGAAAAATACCTGATTCTTCAATTGGTTCTATGTCATCTTCATGGGAGAGTGCGAAGAGTGAATGATCATCTGATGGGTGCCTCATGGATTCAAAAATATTGAAGTGGACAGTGCTATCTCCAAACTCCATGGTAAGTGTCCCTTCATGAACATTGATGATGGTTTTGGCCGTCTTTAAGAATGGTCTCCCCAAAATGATGGGTGAGTGTGATGGGATCCTATCATCTTCCATATTCAACACATAAAAGTCAGCAGGGAATAAAAGATCTTTGACTTTTACCAGGACATCCTCCAGAACTCCTGCTGGGAAAACTGTGGATCTATTTGCAAGCTGGACCACCACTCTTGTGGGCTTCAAGTCTCCCATATACAAAGAAGTATATACTGAGTGAGGCAATACATTAATTGATGCACCTAAATTGCACAAAGCATTAGAGAAATTTAATGAACCAATGGTGCATGGAATAGAAAACGTCCCTGGATCTTGACATTTGGTTGGCAATTGTGGTGTGATAAGGGCTGAGACGCTTCTTCCCAAATTGATCCTCTCATTCCCTTGAAGTCTCCTTTTCTTGGTACAAAGATCCTTAAAAAACTTAGCATACTTTGGAATTTGTTTGAGTGATTCAAGCAGAGGTATGTTGATTTCCACTTTCTGAAAGGTGTACAGAATTTCTTTTTGCAGTGCTTCTTCATGTAACCTCTTTGATTCAATCATCCTTGATGGAAATGGTGGTGGTATATCTTTCTTCTCCCTTTGTTGCCTTTGAAATAGTGTTTCTTGTTTCTTCCTTCTTGTCCTATCATTATCATCCTCCTCTTTCTTATCTTCTTCTCGATGCATTTTCATAGAATTTTCATCATTTCTAACTTCATTCTCACCCATATTAGTTTTTCTTGTTTCAGGTTCAATGGTGGATGGTGGTTGGAGTTCTTTTCCACTTCTTGTAGTTATAATACTAACATTCTCTTTTGGGTTTGGGATTGTTTTGGAAGGGAGTTTACCAGGATTTTTGGTCAGAAAGTCCATGAGACTTTCAAACTTATTGGACAAATCTTTAACAGTGTCTTTCAGTCCTTCAAACTCAGATTTTTGTTGGTTTTGAATTAGAGGTTGTGAACTGGTGGATGGTTGCTCATAGGGTATTTGGAGATTGGTTGGTTTTTGGTAAGAAGTCTGGTTATAAGATGGTTTTTGTTGAAATGGTGGAGGGTTCTGGAATTGATTCTGGAATGGGGGTTGGTTTTGAAACTGATTTTGGTACGGAGGCCTAGCTTTATTCTATTGATTTCCAAATCCATATTGGACTTGGTTAGGCTCTCTCCATCCTTGATTTTGCTGGAACTGCCTTGGTTGAAAGGCTGCTGCACATGTTTCCATTCCCTGTATTTCAGCACACTGGTCAGTGAAATGATCAGGAGATGAGCATAAACCACATACCTTAGCTGGTGCTTGTTGGTCACTAACTTGCTTCAAGGCCATCTGTCTCACTAAACTAGTAAGCTCTTCAATCTTAGTTTCTAATAAGGGTGATGGATGAGAAGTGCGTACCTCATGAATACCTCTTGTTCCAATACCTCTTTTTCCAAATTGCTGTGAGTTTTGGGAAATCTTCTCAATCAAGCCCTTGGCTTCTTCTGGCGACTTGTCAATCAGTGCACCTCCAGATGATGCATCAAGAAGGTTTCTGTCATTGTCCAGTAGTCCTTGATAGAAGAAGACAAGAAAGTGGTGTTCCTCAATGGATTGATGTGGACAGCTGTCACATAGCTTCTTAAATCTCTCCCAGTACTTGTAAAGAGTTTCTTCAGATGATTGTCGTATGGCATAGATTTCCTTACGAATGGCTGTGCTTCTAGAGGTGGGGAAGAATCTTTGCATAAAACATCTTACCAGGTCATTCCAGTCATGTACATCTCCTGGTTGTAGGCCGTACAACCATTCTTTAGCAGCTCCATCCAATGAAAACGGAAATTCCTTCCACTTTACCTGCTCCTCGGTAATTCCACAGGGTCTGAAAGTTGAGCAAACATGGGTGAACTCTTTAATGTGTTTGTTTGGATATTCACCAGCCAAACCATGAAACTTTGGAAGCAAAGGAATCATGTTAGGTTTCATTTCAAAATCATTTTGTAACACTGGCATGACAAGTTGATTGTTTTGATTAAGGAATTGTGGTGCACAGAGGTCTCTAAGTGTTTGGTTTTGATTTTCAGCCATGATGACAGGCTCAGAGTGAACACTTGAAGTTTCACTTGAGTCTGCAAGGGGAACGTCCTCAAATTCAGATTCTAAATTAATGTTTCTAAGTCTATTCAACAAGGTTCTTTCAATTTCAGGATCTATGGGTAAAGGTTCAGTTTTTGAGGTTCTAGTCATGCAATTTTGAAGAGAAAAGATGAAAAAAGAGAAAAGAAAAGAAAAGAAATGTTGTCACTACCTCCCCGGCAACGGCGCCAAGTTTTGACACGTGCCTGTCGTGGTGTGTGACAAAAACAAATATTACCTAAGTTAAAATGCAGTAGAGTGGGTTACCTAGGTTGTCTCCAGAGAGGAGTGCACAATAATTAAGCTGTCACCTTAAAATAGAAAGAAGTGAGGTTGTTTTTAGAAATTGTTTGATTTAGAAAATACAAGAAAGAAACTAAATAAAGTAAAGTAATTAAGTGAAATTTTTGAAACAAATTGACAAATGATGTGATCTAAATCAGTGATATGAAATGGTGATCAGGTTAGGGTCAGTTTTCCAATTGTAATTCTATCATTGTTCATTTTACCCAATTCTCCTCTGCTAAATCGTTAAGAGTGAAAATCCACAATCGTTTCTTCTCACTCCCTTGGTCAATTAAAAATGTGAGAATAAACCTTAATAAAATCTTAGGATGGTCTACTCTCCTTCCAATGTGTAATAGAGTTGTAGAAAATACCCCCAATTATCTTAGGCAATCCCCAATCGGGTCTTGTTTATCCCAAGTAATCAAGAACATTCACTACTCCTCACACACGTACCGGTGATCACCGAGTACTACACCACTAAATCCCGGTCTATTCCATTATTTATAAACCAGAACCTAGTGGAGGGAGATATTGATCATTGACCAAATAAAAATGAACAACAGAATCTAAAATCAGATACAATCGTACATGATAATAAAAACTGTTATAAGAAATTGAAACATATTTGCAGAAGAGAAAAGGATTTTAAAACATTAAGAGAAGGAACTCATGAAATACAACATGGAAAACCTCCCCTTCCCCAATCACACAGAAGTTTACCCCACCATGGTAAGGGTAATTGTGACTAAGGGGAAAGAAGAATTCATTACAAAACTAAGAAGAACAAAAGAGAGAAAAGAAAGAACAGAAATTTGATCCTCCAGAATCTGTCTTCCAAAAGTTTGCCTCTGTAAGTTTTGACACGTGCCTGTCGTGGGGTGTGACAAAAACAAATATTACCTAAGTTAAAATTCAGTAGAGTGGATTACCTAGGTTGTCTCCAGAGAGGAGTGCACAATAATTAAGCTGTCACCTTAAAATAGAAAGAAGTGAGGTTGTTTTTAGAAATTGTTTGATTTAGAAAATACAAGAAAGAAACTAAATAAAGTAAAGTAATTAAGTGAAATTTTTGAAACAAATTGACAAATGATGTGATCTAAATCAGTGATATGAAATGGTGATCAGGTTAGGGTCAGTTTTCCAATTGTAATTCTATCATTGTTCATTTTACCCAATTCTCCTCTGCTAAATCGTTAAGAGTGAAAATCCACAATCGTTTCTTCTCACTCCCTTGGTCAATTAAAAATGTGAGAATAAACCTTAATAAAATCTTAGGATGGTCTACTCTCCTTCCAATGTGTAATAGAGTTGTAGAAAATACCCCCAATTATCTTAGGCAATCCCCAATCGGGTCTTGTTTATCCCAAGTAATCAAGAACATTCACTACTCCTCACACACGTACCGGTGATCACCGAGTACTACACCACTAAATCCCGGTCTATTCCATTGTTTATAAACCAGAACCTAGTGGAGGGAGATATTGATCATTTACCAAATAAAAATGAACAACAGAATCTAAAATCAGATACAATCGTACATGATAATAAAAACTGTTATAAGAAATTGAAACAGATTTGCAGAAGAGAAAAGGATTTTAAAACATTAAGAGAAGGAAATCATGAAATACAACATGGAAAACCTCTCCTTCCCCAATCACACAGAAGTTTACCCCACCATGGTAAGGGTAATTGTGACTAAGGGGAAAGAAGAATTCATTACAAAACTAAGAAGAACAAAAGAGAGAAAAGAAAGAACAGAAATTTGATCCTCCAGAATCTGTCTTTCAAAGGTTTTCCTCTGTTACGCCCACCAGCCGGCCGAAACTCACTGAGGTCCCTTCTTATATAATGTTGGAAATGAAGTTTTCTATCGACCCTTAAAATTTGAGAGTCATTGGACAGGTTTAAAGAAAGATATGGCCGAAGCAATGACCATTACTTTTCTGGACGCCAAACACTGTTTCACCCACTCCATTTGGACGCGCCAAAAGGATGCATTACGGAGCTCAATAATTTATGAAATTTAATGTGATCCGTCCTTTGGAAGTCCTCTGTCGACAACAGCTGGAATCACCTCATTCTAAGGTCGGCTGAAGGAGATATTGCATATTTAATGAAGTGGGGTCCATTCTGCCTTCCAAACTGATTTCTCAACTTGATTTAATTTTCTGCACCATTGGGTTTCGAATTGGGTCTTGGTCCAGAAGGAACATTTTAAGCCCACAAGTATAGGAATCCTAAAGAAAAAGATTCACTTAAATTGGACCCATATTATAAAAGTTATGACCGAAAAACAGAAGCTATATAAAACTGACAATTTTACAGAATTACCCCATTTTCACATTTAAGCCCAAAATACACCAAAAACACATAAATGATGCAAATACACTCACATTGAATAATTAGGAGGGATTAAATCATTGAAAAACATATAAATAATAATGAAAATATTAACTCTATCAATTCCCCCACACTTATCACTTGGTCTCTTGGACAAGTCAGAATCAAAATAAATTCAAAGTAAATTCAAAACACATATTCATGAGATCCACTAATTTGAAAACAAGAAACAAAATATATCATGCCTCCTCAAACTCTATTATTTAATATTCTTAAGTTAGGATCATTCAATAAATTTACTCTTCATTTCTCCTCCCATGCACACAAAACACTTACCTAACTTTCATTATCTCTCATTACACAAATCTGAATTTTTTAGCAATGTTTTTCTCATCCAAACTCATACAAGGGTCACCATAGGCTTGATAAATTCCTACCTCTCCACCCGATGTGAGTCAAAGACATATGTTTATCATGAGGACTTGTTAAGGTTGTTTTGTGGCTTTAGGTTGGTAGGATTTATATGTGAAAATTCTGAGGCTGAATGAAGAGGGCTTGGCTCTTTTTGAAGCAAAATTGCATTACTCTAATTTTCACAAAAGTATGGTCTTCTCTTCACTCCCCTTAGTAGAAAATAAACTTCTTCTCCATTGAATATCAAGGAATGTTCTCATAGTTTATCATTTCAGCAGCAAACATTTCAATCTTCTCAAATATAATATTTCTTGAAAGCTCCAGAAAAGGCACAGCTTCCTTTTTACATTAGAAGCTCCAGAAAGGCACAGCTTCTCTCATCATGAAAGCTCCAGAAAAGGCACAGCTTTCAGCAGAATGATTTTTTTTTTACAGCAATAACATCTCTTCAACATTTTTTTTTCACCCAAAGTATCCCCAAATAAGGTAGTACAATACAAGACATCTTCCCCCCACACTTATGTTCAAATAGATCATGCAATTTCACTTCAAGAGCAGGTTGGATAGGGAATATTGGCTTGAAATGTGGCTAAACTAACAGGATTTTCATGGCTTCTATGGGCTACAAGGATTAAATGTTCAAGGTAGGCCATTATGAAAGGGATTATCTTGAAAAGGGGGCTTTCAAACCAAATAAATGCCTCAATCATTTAAAACACAAGTACCTCAAACCCTCAAGTTTTGACAGGAATAAATCAAATTCTGGTTAAATCAAGCATGATTTGGTTCTCTCAAGAAGTGAGGTGAATGTAAAGAATATGAAAATAATAGGTTTAGAAGCCTCACGGGAATGTGATTTCAAATATAAAGACAGTGATATGTGGCATGGGATTCAAAAAACAGAGTATTTTTCATGAAATTCCCAAATAATTGAACTTGAAACAATGTCATTTTCAGCATTCATTTAAGCTTAGTTTCAAGGAATAAAATATTTCACTCATGGAGATGGGTTTCAAAAATACCAATGATAATCATTTCAGCTCAAAAGTTTCAAAAACACACAAAAATTTAAAAATAAACACACAAAATTTTAAACACTCACATGTTTTTTTTTTAAAACAAATTGGAAAACAAATAACACATAAAAATCCTACACTACAAAGGTTCCCTCCCCCACACATAAATGATGCAGTGTCCACAATGCATTCAAATGTATTTAACATGTAAGAATATTGGAAATTGAATCACAACAATCATAAAAATATAAAGGAGAGGTATAACCTGATGGAGTTTATTGATAAACAGGTTGGAGGAGTGTGATCTCCTCCATTGGCTCTGATGGCATGGTCCCAAGGAATTTCTTCAATCTGTGCCCATTCACAGTGAATGGATCCTTCACTCCATCCTTCACAATCTGCACAACACCAAAAGGATATACATGAGTAACTATAAATGGACCTTCCCACCTGGAACGAAGTTTACCTGGCATCAGCATGAGTCTTGAATTGAATAACAACACTTTGTCTCCTGGATGGAAGTCCTTTGGTTGGATCAGTTTGTCATGAGCCACTCTTGTTCTCTCTTTGTAAATCCTGGAATTTTCAAATGCTTCCCTTCTAATTTCTTCCAGCTCTTGTAACTGCAATCTTCTCTCTTTCCCAGCACTTTCAAGATCCAGATTCATCTTCCTCACAGCCCAGTATGCCTTATGTTCCAATTCCACAGGTAGGTGACAACTTTTCCCATAAATCAGCCTATATGGACTCATTCCAATTGGAGCTTTGTAGGATGTCCTGTAAGCCCATAATGTGTCTTCTAACCTTTGGCTCCAATCCTTCCTATTTGGATTTACAGTCTTTTCCAAAATTCCTTTTATTTCTCTATTGGACACTTCAGCTTGCCCATTAGTCTGTGGATGATAGGGAGTTGATGTTTTATGATGCACCCCATACTTTTTCAACAAAGACGCCATTCTCAAATTACAAAAGTGAGTCCCTTGATCACTAATGATGGCTCTAGGAACTCCAAACCTACAAAATATGTTAGCCCTGACAAAATCACAAACAACTTTAGCATCGTCAGTCCTGGTGGCTTTTGCTTCCACCCATTTGGAAACATAATCAACAGCAAGAAGAATATAAGAATTTCCAAATGACATTGGGAAAGGTCCCATAAAATCAATCCCCCAAACTTCAAATATTTCACAAAAATTAAGTGGCTTTTGGGGCATTTCTTGTCTCTTTGAAATATTTCCTATAAACTGACATTTTTCACACCATTTACAAAATTCATGAGAATCTTTAAAAAGTGTTGGCCAAAAAAGTCCAGATTCTAAAACCTTTCTTGCAGTCCTTTGAGGTCCAAAGTGGCCTCCACAAGCTAATGTGTGACAAAACCTAAAGACTGATTCAATTTCATTTTTAGGCAAACATCTTCTGATCATTTGGTCATTGCAAATCTTCCAAAGAAATGGATCATCCCAGATGTAATATTTAGATTCAGATTTCAATTTGTGAATTTGGTGAGAATTTAAATGAGATGGGACCTGAGATGTTACCAGATAATTGACCATGTCAGCATACCAAGGTACTTCTCCTTCAATCAAGTACAACTTCTCTCCTGGAAGGTGATCATTTAGTGGTTCAGTGTCTGGAATCTCAACTTCAGCGGTGTTGGGTAGTCTACTTAAGTGATCAGACACTTGGTTCTCAGATCCCTTCTTATCTTTGATTTCTACGTTGAACTCCTGTAGTAGTAGTATCCATCTCACTAGCCTTGGTTTTGCTTCAGCCTTCTTCATCAAGTACCTAAGAGCTACATGATCAGAAAACACAATGACTTTAGTTCCAAGCAGATACGATCTAAATCTTTCTAAAGAAAAAACAACTGCTAAAAACTCTTTTTCTGTTGTTGTGTAGTTGAATTGGGCCGCATCTAAGGTTTTCGAGGCATATGCAATGTCTTGTGGCCTGCCCTCAATTCGCTGAGAAAGGGCAGCTCCAGCTGCTTGGTTTGAAGCATCACAAAGTAGCTCAAATGGTTCTTCCCAATTTGGTGGCTGCATCACTGGTGGTGTAATCAATTTCTTCTTCAACTCATCAAATGCTTCCCTACATGAACCATTGAAATTAAAATCAGTATCTTTCAAAAGTAATCTAGAGAGAGGGAGAGAAATCTTACTGAAATCTTTTATAAACCTCCTGTAGAATCCTGCATGTCCTAAAAATGATCTAACATGTTTCACACAAGTTGGGTAAGGCAAAGAATTTATCACTTCAATTTTTGATTTATCAACCTCAATGCCTTTCTGTGAAATGACATGCCCAAGGAAAATTCCTCTCTCAACCATAAAATGACACTTTTCAAAATTCAAAACAAGGTTCTTTTCAATGCAAGTTTTCAAAACTTTTTCCAGATTTTTCAAAAAATGGTCAAACGAATTTCCAAAAATTATGAAGTCATCCAAGAAAACCTCCAAGCAATCTTCAATGTGATCAGAAAATATACTTACCATACACCTCTGAAATGTACCTGGAGCATTACACAATCCAAATGGAATTCTTTTGTATGCAAAAGTACCGAAAGGACAAGTAAAGGTAGTCTTCTCTTGATCCTCGGGGGCAATGGGTACCTGAAAATAACCTGAAAATCCATCCAAAAAGCAATAATGAGTTCTCCCTGCCAATCTCTCTAACATCTGGTCAATAAACGGGATAGGGAAATGATCTTTTCGAGTGACCTGATTCATCTTCCTAAAATCGATGCATACTCTCCAGCTATTCTGAATTCTCACATGGACTAATTCATTCTTTTCATTCCTCACAATGGTTAGGCCAGTTTTCTTTGGGACTACATGGATGGGGCTAACCCATTGTGAATCTGATATGGGATAGATGATCCCGACTTCTAATAACTTCTCAATCTCTTTTTTTACAACCTCCATCAGGGTAGGGTTCAGCCTCCTTTGGGGTTGTCTGACAGGTTTGGAATCTCCCTTAAGAAAAATTCTATGTGAGCAAATGTTTGGGTTTATTCCTGGGATATCACCTAAGATCCACCCTATTGCTTGGGCATTCTCTCTCAAAAGCTCAATCAATGATTTTTCTTGAGTTTTAGATAGATTATTAGCAATTATTACTGGTAATTTCTCTCCCTCCATAAGGTAAACATATTTTAAATCAGTGGGGAGTGGTTTTAATTCTAGATCAGGAGGATGATCAAGAGATGAAACTAAATTGAGGTTCTCCACTTCCAATGGTTTGACATCCTGCACACAAGAAATCATATCATCTTCATCATCCTTTAACAAATTATCAAAGAAATCAGATTTTACCTCTTTTTCCAACAGGAAATCAGAACCTCCAAGAGTTTGGGAATCCATATGTTCAGTGATATCTTTAATTGAAAAATTCTCTCCTAATGATAAAAATTCATGAAACATACCTGATTCTTCAATTGGTTCTATGTCATCTTCATGGAAGAGTGCGAAGAGTGAATGATCATCTAATGGGTGCCTCATGGATTCAAAAATATTGAAGTGGACAGTGCTATCTCCAAACTCCATGGTAAGTGTCCCTTCATGAACATTGATGATGGTTTTGGCCGTCTTTAAGAATGGTCTCCCCAAAATGATGGGTGAGTGGGATGGGATCCTATCATCTTCCATATTCAACACATAAAAGTCAGCAGGGAATAAAAGATCTTTGACTTTTACCAGGACATCCTCCAGAACTCCTACTGGGAAAACTGTGGATCTATTTGCAAGCTGGACCACCACTCTTGTGGGCTTCAAGTCTCCCATCTGCAAAGAAGTATATACTGAGTGAGGCAATACATTAATTGATGCACCTAAATCGCACAAAGCATTAGAGAAATTTAATGAACCAATGGTGCATGGAATAGAAAACGTCCCTGGATCTTGACATTTGGTTGGAAATTGTGGTGTGATAAGGGCTGAGACGCTTCTTCCCAAATTGATCCTCTCATTCCCTTGAAGTCTCCTTTTCTTGGTACAAAGATCCTTCAAAAACTTAGCATACTTTGGAATTTGTTTGAGTGCTTCAAGCAGAGGTATGTTGATTTCCACTTTCTGAAAGGTGTCCAGAATTTCTTTTTGCAGTGCTTCTTCTTGTAACCTCTTTGATTCAATCATCCTTGATGGAAATGGTGGTGGTATATCTTTCTTCTCCCTTTGTTTCCATTGAAATAGTGTTTCTTGTTTCTTCCTTCTTGTCCTATCATTATCATCCTCCTCTTTCTTATCTTCTTCTCGATGCATTTTCATAGAATTTTCATCATTTCTAACTTCATTCTCACCCATATTAGTTTTTCTTGTTTCAGGTTCAATGGTGGATGGTTGTTGGAGTTATTTTCCACTTATTGTAGTTATAATACTAACATTCTCTTTTGGGTTTGGGATTGTTTGGGAAGGGAGTTTACCAGGATTTTTGGTCAGAAAGTCCATGAGACTTTCAAACTTATTGGACAAATCTTTAACAGTGTCTTTCAGTCCTTCAAACTCAGATTTTTGTTGGTTTTGAATTGGAGGTTGTGAAGTGGTGGATGGTTGCTCATAGGGTCTTTGGAGATTGGTTGGTTTTTGGTAAGAAGTCTGGTTATAAGATGGTTTTTGTTGAAATGGTGGAGGGTTCTGGAATTGATTCTGGAATGGGGGTTGGTTTTGAAACTGATTTTGGTACGGGGGCCTAGCTTGATTCTGTTGATTTCCAAATCCATATTGGACTTGGTTAGGCTCTCTCCATCCATGATTTTGCTGGAACTGCCTTGGTTGAAAGGCTGCTGCACATGTTTCCATTCCCTGTATTTCAGCACATTGGTCAGTGAAATGATCAGGATATGAGCATAAACCACATACCTTAGCTGGTGCTTGTTGGTCACTAACTTGCTTCAAGGCCATCTGTCTCACCAAACTAGTAAGCTCTTCAATCTTAGTTTCTAATAAGGGTGATGGATGAGAAGTGCGTACCTCATGAATACCTCTTGTTCCAATACCTCTTATTCCGAATTGCTGTGAGTTTTGGGAAATATTCTCAATCAAGCCCTTGGCTTCTTCTGGCGAATTGTCAATCAGTGCACCTCCAGATGATGCATCAAGAAGGTTTCTGTCATTTTCCAGTAGTCCTTGATAGAAGAAGACAAGAAAGTGGTGTTCCTCAATGGCTTGATGTGGACAGCTGGCACATAGCTTCTTAAATCTCTCCCAGTACTCGTAAAGAGTTTCTTCAGATGATTGTCGTATGGCATAGATTTCCTTACGGATGGCTATGCTTCTAGAGGTGGGGAAGAATCTTTGCATAAAACATCTTACCAGGTCATTCCAGTCATGTACGTCTCCTGGTTGTAGGTCGTACAACCATTCTTTAGCAGCTACATCCAATGAAAACGGAAATGCCTTCCACTTTACCTGCTCCTCGGTAATTCCACGGGGTCTGAAAGTTGAGCAAACATGGGTGAACTCTTTAATGTGTTTGTTTGGATCTTCACCAGCCAAACCATGAAACTTTGGAAGCAAAGGAATCATGTTAGGTTTCATTTCAAAATCATTTTGTAACACTGGCATGACAAGTTGATTGTTTTGATTAAGGAATTGTGGTGCACAGAGGTCTCTAAGTGTTTGGTTTTGATTTTCAGCCATGATGACAGGCTCAGAGTGAACACTTGAAGTTTCACTTGAGTCTGCAAGGGGAACGTCCTCAAATTCAGATTCTAAATTAATGTTTCTAAGTCTATTCAACAAGGTTCTTTCAATTTCAGGATCTATGGGTAAAGGTTCAGTTTTTGAGGTTCTAGTCAGGCAATTTTGAAGAGAAAAGATGAAAAGAGAGAAAAGAAAAGAAAAGAAATGTTGGCACTACCTCCCCGGCAACGGCGCCAAGTTTTGACACGTGCCTGTCGTGGGGTGTGACAAAAACAAATATTACCTAAGTTAAAATGCAGTAGAGTGGATTACCTAGGTTGTCTCCAGAGAGGAGTGCACAATAATTAAGCTGTCACCTTAAAATAGAAAGAAGTGAGGTTGTTTTTAGAAATTGTTTGATTTAGAAAATACAAGAAAGAAACTAAATAAAGTAAAGTAATTAAGTGAAATTTTTGAAACAAATTGAAAAATGATGTGATCTAAATCAGTGATATGAAATGGTGATCAGGTTAGGGTCAGTTTTCCAATTGTAATTCTATCATTGTTCATTTTACCCAATTTTCCTCTGCTAAATCGTTATGAGTGAAAATCCACAATCGTTTCTTCTCACTCCCTTGGTCAATTAAAAATGTGAGAATAAACCTTAATAAAATCTTAGGATGGTCTACTCTCCTTCCAATGTGTAATAGAGTTGTAGAAAATACCCCCAATTATCTTAGGCAATCCCCAATCGGGTCTTGTTTATCCCAAGTAATCAAGAACATTCACTACTCCTCACACACGTACCGGTGATCACCGAGTACTACACCACTAAATCCTGGTCTATTCCATTAATTATAAACCAGAACCTAGTGGAGGGAGATATTGATCATTGACCAAATAAAAATGAACAACAGAATCTAAAATCAGATACAATCGTACATGATAATAAAAACTGTTATAAGAAATTGAAACATATTTGCAGAAGAGAAAAGGATTTTAAAACATTAAGAGAAGGAACTCATGAAATACAACATGGAAAACCTCCCCTTCCCCAATCACACAGAAGTTTACCCCACCATGGTAAGGGTAATTGTGACTAAGGGGAAAGAAGAATTCATTACAAAACTAAGAAGAACAAAAGAGAGAAAAGAAAGAACAGAAATTTGATCCTCCAGAATCTGTCTTCCAAAAGTTTGCCTCTGTAAGTTTTGACACGTGCCTGTCGTGGGGTGTGACAAAAACAAATATTACCTAAGTTAAAATGCAGTAGAGTGGATTACCTAGGTTGTCTCCAGAGAGGAGTGCACAATAATTAAGCTGTCACCTTAAAATAGAAAGAAGTGAGGTTGTTTTTAGAAATTGTTTGATTTAGAAAATACAAGAAAGAAACTAAATAAAGTAAAGTAATTAAGTGAAATTTTTGAAACAAATTGACAAATGATGTGATCTAAATCAGTGATATGAAATGGTGATCAGGTTAGGGTCAGTTTTCCAATTGTAATTATATCATTGTTCATTTTACCCAATTCTCCTCTGCTAAATCGTTAAGAGTGAAAATCCACAATCGTTTCTTCTCACTCCCTTGGTCAATTAAAAATGTGAGAATAAACCTTAATAAAATCTTAGGATGGTCTAATCTCCTTCCAATGTGTAATAGAGTTGTAGAAAATACCCCAAATTATCTTAGGCAATCCCCAATCGGGTCTTGTTTATCCCAAGTAATCAAGAACATTCACTACTCCTCACACACGTACCGGTGATCACCGAGTACTACACCACTAAATCCCGGTCTATTCCATTGTTTATAAACCAGAACCTAGTGGAGGGAGATATTGATCATTGACCAAATAAAAATGAACAACAGAATCTAAAATCAGATACAATCATACATGATAATAAAAACTGTTATAAGAAATTGAAACAGATTTGCAGAAGAGAAAAGGATTTTAAAACATTAAGAGAAGGAACTCATGAAATACAACATGGAAAACCTCCCCTTCCCCAATCACACAGAAGTTTACCCCACCATGGTAAGGGTAATTGTGACTAAGGGGAAAGAAGAATTCATTACAAAACTAAGAAGAACAAAAGAGAGAAAAGAAAGAACAGAAATTTGATCCTCCAGAATCTATCTGCCAACAGTTTGCCTATGGTACGCCCACCAGCCGGCCGAAACTCACTGAGGTCCCTTCTTATAGAATGTTGGAAATGCAGTTTTCTATCGACCCTTAAAATTGGAGAGTCATTGGACAGGTTTAGAGAAGCATATGGCCGAATCAATGACCATTACTTTTCTGGACGCCAAACACTGTTTCACCCACTCCATTTGGACGCGCCAAAAGGATGCATTACTGAGCTCAATAATTTATGAAATTTAATGTGATCCGTCCTTTGGAAGTCCTCTGTCGACACCAGCTAGAATCACCTCATTCTAAGGTCGGATGAAGGTGATATTGCATATTTAATGAAGTGGGGTCCATTCTGCCTTCCAAACTGATTTCTCAACTTGATTTAATTTTCTGCACCATTGGGTTTCGAATTGGGTCGTGGTCCAGAAGGAACATTTTAAGCCCACAAGTATAGGAATCCTAAAAAAAAGATTCACTTAAATTGGACCCATATTATAAAAGTTATGATTGAAAAACAGAAGCTATATAAAACTGACAATTTTACAGAATTACCCCATTTTCACATTTAAGCCCAAAATACACCAAAAACACATAAATGATGCAAATACACTCACATTGAATAATTAGGAGGGATTAAATCATTGAAAAACATATAAATAATAATGAAAATATTAACTCTATCAATTCCCCCCACACTTATCACTTGGTCTCCTGGACAAGTCAGAATCAAAATAAATTCAAAGTAAATTCAAAACACATATTCATGAGATCCACTAATTTGAAAACAAGAAACAAAATATATCATGCCTCCTCAAACTCTATTATTTAATATTCTTAAGTTAGGATCATTCAACAAATTTACTCTTCATTTCTCCTCCCATGCACACAAAACACTTACCTAACTTTCATTATCTCTCATTACACAAATCTGAATTTTTTAGCAATGTTTTTCTCATCCAAACTCATACAAGGGTCACCGTAGGCTTGATAAATTCCTACCTTTCCACCCGATGTGAGTCAAAGACATATGTTTATCATGAGGACTTGTTAAGGTTGTTCTGTGGCTTTAGGTTGGTAGGATTTATATGTGAAAATTCTGAGGCTGAATGAAGAGGGCTTGGCTCTTTTTGAAGCAAAATTGCATTACTCTAATTTTCACAAAAGTATGGTCTTCTCTTCACTCCCCTTAGTAGAAAATAAACTTCTTCTCCATTGAATATCAAGGAATGTTCCCATAGTTTATCATTTCAGCAGCAAACATTTCAATCTTCTCAAATATAATATTTCTTTAAAGCTCCAGAAAAGGCACAGCTTCCTTTTTTACATTAGAAGCTCCAGAAAGGCACAACTTCTCTCATCATGAAAGCTCCAGAAAAGGCACAGCTTTCAGCAGAATGATTTTTTTTACAGCAATAACATCTCTTCATCATTTTTTTTTCACCCAAATTATCCCCAAATAAGGTAGTACAATACAAGACATCTTCCCCCCACACTTATGTTCAAATAGATCATGCAATTTCACTTCAAGAGCAGGTTGGATAGGGAATATTGGCTTGTAATGTGGCTAAACTAACAGGATTTTCATGGCTTCTATGGGCTACAAGGATTAAATGTTCAAGGTAGGCCATTATGAAAGGGATTATCTTGAAAAGGGGGCTTTCAAACCAAAGAAATGCCTCAATCATTTAAAACACAAGTACCTCAAACCCTCAAGTTTTGACAGGAATAAATCAAATTCTGGTTAAATCAAGCATGATTTGGTTCTCTCAAGAAGTGAGGTGAATGTAATGAATATGAAAATAATAGGTTTAGAAGCCTCACGGGAATGTGATTTCAAATATAAAGACAGTGATATGTGGCATGGGATTCAAAAAACAGAGTATTTTTCATGAAATTCCCAAATAATTGAACTTGAAACAATGTCATTTTCAGCATTCATTTAAGCTTAGTTTCAAGGAATAAAATATTTCACTCATGGAGATGGGTTTCAAAAATACCAATGATAATCATTTCAGATCAAAAGTTTCAAAAACACACAAAAATTTAAAAATAAACACACAAAATTTTAAACACTCACATGTTTTTTTTAAAAAACAAATAGGAAAACAAATAACACATAAAAATACTACACTACAAAGGTTCCCTCCCCCACACTTAAATGATGCAGTGTCCACAATGCATTCAAATGTATTTAACATGTAAGAATATTAGAAATTGAATCAAAACAATCATAAAAATATAAAGGAGAGGTACGACCTGATGGAGTTTATTGATAAACAGGTTGGAGGAGTGTGATCTCCTCCATTGGCTCTGATGGCATGGTCCCAAGGAATTTCTTCAATCTGTGCCCATTCACAGTGAATGGATCCTTCACTCCATCCTTCACAATCTGCACAACACCAAAAGGATATACATGAGTAACTATAAATGGACCTTCCCACCTGGAACGAAGTTTACCTGGCATCAGCTTGAGTCTTGAATTGAATAACAACACTTTGTCTCCTGGATGGAAGTCCTTTGGTTGGATCAGTTTGTCATGAGCCACTCTTGTTCTCTCTTTGTAAATCCTGGAATTTTCAAATGCTTCCCTTCTAATTTCTTCCAGCTCTTGTAACTGCAATCTTCTCTCTTTCCCAGCACTTTCAAGATCCAGATTCATCTTCCTCACAGCCCAGTATGCCTTATGTTCCAATTCCACAGGTAGGTGACAACTTTTCCCATAAATCAGCCTATATGGACTCATTCCAATTAGAGTTTTGTAGGCTGTCCTGTAAGCCCATAATGTGTCTTCTAACCTTTGGCTCCAATCCTTCCTATTTGGATTAACAGTCTTTTCCAAAATTCCTTTTATTTCCCTATTGGACACTTCAGCTTGCCCATTAGTCTGTGGATGATAGGGAGTTGATGTTTTATGATGCACCCCATACTTTTTCAACAAAGACGCCATTCTCAAATTACAAAAGTGAGTCCCTTGATCACTAATGATGGCTCTAGGAACTCCAAACCTACAAAATATGTTAGCCCTGACAAAATCACAAACAACTTTAGCATCGTCAGTCCTGGTGGCTTCTGCTTCCACCCATTTGGAAACATAATCAACAGCAAGAAGAATATAAGAATTTCCAAATGACATTGGGAAAGGTCCCATAAAATCAATCCCCCAAACTTCAAATATTTCACAAAAATTAAGTGGCTTTTGGGGCATTTCTTGTCTCTTTGAAATATTTCCTATAAACTGACATTTTTCACATCGTTTACAAAATTCATGAGAATCTTTAAAAAGTGTTGGCCAAAAAAGTCCAGATTCTAAAACCTTTCTTGCAGTACTTTGAGGTCCAAAGTGGCCTCCACAAGCTAATGTGTGACAAAACTTAAAGACTGATTCAATTTCATTTTTAGGCAAACATCTTCTGATCATTTGGTCATTGAAAATCTTCCAAAGAAATGGATCATCCCAAATGTAATATTTAGATTCAGATTTCAATTTGTGAATTTGGTGAGAATTTAAATGAGATGGGACCTGAGATGTTACCAGATAATTGACCATGTCAGCATACCAAGGTACTTCTCCTTCAATCAAGTACAACTGCTCTCCTGGAAGGCGATCATTTAGTGGTTCAGTGTTTGGAATCTCAACTTCAGCGGTGTTGGGTAGTCTACTTAAGTGATCAGCCACTTGGTTCTCAGATCCCTTCTTATCTTTGATTTCTATGTTGAACTCCTGTAGTAGTAGTATCCATCTCACTAGCCTTGGTTTTGCTTCAGCCTTCTTCATCAAGTACCTAAGAGCTGCATGATCAGAAAACACAATGACTTTAGTTCCAAGCAGATAAGATCTAAATCTTTCTAAAGAAAAAACAACTGCTAAAAACTCTTTTTCTGTTGTTGTGTAGTTGAATTGGGCCGCATCTAAGATTTTTGAGGCATATGCAATGACTTGTGGCCTGCCCTCAATTCGCTGAGAAAGGACAGCTCCAACTGCTTGGTTTGAAGCATCACAAAGTAGCTCAAATGGTTCTTCCCAATTTGGTGGCTACATCACTGGTGGTGTAATCAATTTCTTCTTCAACTCATCAAATGCTTCCCTACATGAACCATTGAAATTAAAATCAGCATCTTTAAAAAGTATTCTAGAGAGAGGGAGAGAAATCTTACTGAAATCTTTTATAAACCTCCTGTAGAATCCTGCATGTCCTAAAAATGATCTAACATGTTTCACACAAGTTGGGTAAGGAAAAGAATTTATCACTTCAATTTTTGATTTATCAACCTCAATGCCTTTCTGTGAAATAACATGCCCAAGGACAATTCCTCTCTCAACCATAAAATGACACTTTTCAAAATTCAAAACAAGGTTCTTTTCAATGCATGTTTTCAAAACTTTTTCCAGATTTTTCAAACAATGGTCAAATGAATTTCCAAAAACTGTGAAGTCATCCAAGAAAACCTCCAAGCAATCTTCAATGTGATCAGAAAATATACTTACCATACACCTCTGAAATGTACCTGGAGCATTACACAATCCAAATGGCATTCTTTTGTATGCAAAAGTACCGAAAGGACAAGTAAAGGTAGTCTTCTCTTGATCCTCGGGGGCAATGGGTACCTGAAAATAACCTGAAAATCCATCCAAAAAGCAATAATGAGTTCTCCCTGCCAATCTCTCTAACATCTGGTCAATAAACGGGATAGGGAAATGATCTTTTCGAGTGACCTGATTCAGCTTCCTAAAATCGATGCATACTCTCCAGCTATTCTGAATTCTCACAGGGACTAATTCATTCTTTTCATTCCTCACAATGGTTAGGCCAGTTTTCTTTGGGACTACATGGATGGGGCTAACCCATTGTGAATCTGATATGGGATAGATGATCCCGACTTCTAATAACTTCTCAATCTCTTTTTTTACAACCTCCATCAGGGTAGGGTTCAGCCTCCTTTGGGGTTGTCTGACAGGTTTGGAATCTCCCTCAAGAAAAATTCTATGTGAGCAAATGTTTGGGTTTATTCCTGGGATATCACCTAAGCTCCACCCTATTGCTTGGACATTCTCTCTCAAAAGCTCAATCAATGATTTTTCTTGAGTTTTAGATAGATTATTAGCAATTATTACTGGTAATTTCTCTCCCTCCATAAGGTAAACATATTTTAAATCAGTGGGGAGTGGTTTTAATTCTAGATCAGGAGGATTCTCAATAGATGATACTAAATTGAGGTTCTCCACTTCCAATGGTTTGACATCCTGCACACAAGAAATCATATCATCTTCATCATCCTTTAACAAATTATCAATGAAATCAGATTTTACCTCTTTTTCCAACAGGAAATCAGAACCTCCAAGAGTTTGGGAATCCATATGTTCAGTGATATCTTTAATGGAAAAATTCTCTCCTAATGATAAAAATTCATGAAACATACCTGATTCTTCAATTGGTTCTATGTCATCTTCATGGGAGAGTGCGAAGAGTGAATGATCATCTGATGGGTTCCTCATGGATTCAAAAATATTGAAGTGGACAGTGCTATCTCCAAACTCCATGGTAAGTGTCCCTTCATGAACATTGATGATGGTTTTGGCCGTCTTTAAGAATGGTCTCCCCAAAATGATGGGTGAGTGTGATGGGATCCTATCATCTTCCATATTCAACACATAAAAGTCATCAGGGAATAAAAGATCTTTGACTTTTACCAGGACATCCTCCAGAACTCCTGCTGGGAAAACTGTGGATCTATTTGCAAGTTGGACCACCACTCTTGTGGGCTTCAAGTCTCCCATCTACAAAGAAGTATATACTGAGTGAGGCAATACATTAATTGATGCACCTAAATCGCACAAATCATTAGAGAAATTTAATGAACCAATGGTGCATGGAATAGAAAACGTCCCTGGATCTTGACATTTGGTTGGCAATTGTGGTGTGATAAGGGCTGAGACGCTTCTTCCCAAATTGATCCTCTTATTCCCTTGAAGTCTCCTTTTCTTGGTACAAAGATCCTTCAAAAACTTAGCATACTTTGGAATTTGTTTGAGTGATTCAAGCAGAGGTATGTTGATTTCCACTTTCTGAAAGGTGTCCAGAATTTCTTTTTGCAGTGCTTCTTCTTGTAACCTCTTTGATTCAATCATCCTTGATGGAAATGGTGGTGGTATATCTTTCTTCTCCCTTTGTTTCCTTTGAAATAATGTTTCTTGTTTCTTCGTTCTTGTCCTATCATTATCATCCTCCTCTTTCTTATCTTCTTCTCGATGCATTTTCATAGAATTTTCATCATTTCTAACTTCATTCTCACCCATATTAGTTTTTCTTGTTTCAGGTTCAATGGTGGATGGAGGTTGGAGTTCTTTTCCACTTCTTGTAGTTATAATACTAACATTCTCTTTTGGGTTTGGGATTGTTTGGGAAGGGAGTTTACCAGGATTTTTGGTCAGAAAGTCCATGAGACTTTCAAACTTATTGGACAAATCTTTAACAGTGTCTTTCAGTCCTTCAAACTCAGATTTTTGTTGGTTTTGAATTGGAGGTTGTGAACTGGTGGATGGTTGCTCATAGGGTCTTTGGATATTGGTTGGTTTTTGGTAAGAAGTCTGGTTATAAGATGGTTTTTGTTGAAATGGTGGAGGGTTCTGGAATTGATTCTGGAATGGGGGTTGGTTTTGAAACTGATTTTGGTACGGGGGCCTAGCTTGATTCTGTTGATTTCCAAATCCATATTGGACTTGGTTAGGCTCTCTCCATCCTTGATTTTTCTGGAACTGCCTTGGTTGAAAGGCTGCTGCACATGTTTCCATTCCCTGTATTTCAGCACACTGGTCAGTGAAATGATCAGGAGATGAGCATAAACCACATACCTTAGCTGGTGCTTGTTGGTCACTAACATGCTTCAAGGCCATCTGTCTCACCAAACTAGTAAGCTCTTCAATATTAGTTTCTAATAAGGGTGATGTATGAGAAGTGCGTACCTCATGAATACCTCTTGTTCCAAAACCTCTTGTTCCAAATTGCTGTGAGTTTTGGGAAATCTTCTCAATCAAGCCCTTGGCTTCTTCTGGCGACTTGTCAATCAGTGCACCTCTAGATGATGCATCAAGAAGGTTTCTATCATTGTCCAGTTGTCCTTGATAGAAGAAGACAAGAAAGTGGTGTTCCTCAATGGCTTGATGTGGACAGCTGGCACATAGCTTCTTAAATCTCTCCTAGTACTCGTAAAGAGTTTCTTCAGATGATTGTCGTATGGCATAGATTTCCTTACGAATGGCTCTGCTTCTAGAGGTGGGGAAGAATCTTTGCATAAAACATCTTACCAGGTCATTCCAGTCATGTACGTCTCCTATTTGTAGGCCGTACAACCATTCTTTAGCAGCTCCATCCAATGAAAACGGAAATGCCTTCCACTTTACCTGCTCCTCGGTAATTCCACGGGGTCTGAAAGTTGAGCAAACATGGGTGAACTCTTTAATGTGTTTGTTTGGATCTTCACCAGCCAAACCATGAAACTTTGGAAGCAAAGGAATCATGTTAGGTTTCATTTCAAAATCATTTTGTAACACTGGCATGACAAGTTGATTGTTTTGATTAAGGAATTGTGGTGCACAGAGGTCTCTAAGTGTTTGGTTTTGATTTTCAGCCATGATGACAGGCTCAGAGTGAACACTTGAACTTTCACTTGAGTCTGCAAGGGGAACGTCCTCAAATTCAGATTCTAAATTAATGTTTCTAAGTCTATTCAACAAGGTTCTTTCAATTTCAGGATCTATGGGTAAAGGTTCAGTTTTTGAGGTTCTAGTCATGCAATTTTGAAGAGAAAAGATGAAAAGAGAGAAAAGAAAAGAAAAGAAATGTTGGCACTACCTCCCCGGCAATGGCGCCAAGTTTTGACACGTGCCTGTCGTGGGGTGTGACAAAAACAAATATTACCTAAGTTAAAATGCAGTAGAGTGGATTACCTAGGTTGTCTCCAGAGAGGAGTGCACAATAATTAAGCTGTCACCTTAAAATAGAAAGAAGTGAGGTTGTTTTTAGAAATTGTTTGATTTAGAAAATACAAGAAAGAAACTAAATAAAGTAAAGTAATTAAGTGAAATTTTTGAAACAAATTGACAAATGATGTGATCTAAATCAGTGATATGAAATGGTGATCAGGTTAGGGTCAGTTTTCCAATTGTAATTATATCATTGTTCATTTTACCCAATTCTCCTCTGCTAAATCGTTAAGAGTGAAAATCCACAATCGTTTCTTCTCACTCCCTTGGTCAATTAAAAATGTGATAATAAACCTTAATAAAATCTTAGGATGGTCTACTCTCCTTCCAATGTGTAATAGAGTTGTAGAAAATACCCCCAATTATCTTAGGCAATCCCCAATCGGGTCTTGTTTATCCCAAGTAATCAAGAACATTCACTACTCCTCAAACACGTACCGGTGATCACCGAGTACTACACCACTAAATCCCTATCTATTCCATTATTTATAAACCAGAACCTAGTGGAGGGAGATATTGATCACTGACCAAATAAAAATGAACAACAGAATCTAAAATCAGATACAATCGTACATGATAATAAAAACTGTTATAAGAAATTGAAACATATTTGCAGAAGAGAAAAGGATTTTAAAACATTAAGAGAAGGAACTCATGAAATACAACATGGAAAACCTCCCCTTCCCCAATCACACAGAAGTTTACCCCACCATGGTAAGGGTAATTGTGACTAAGGGGAAAGAAGAATTCATTACAAAACTAAGAAGAACAAAAGAGAGAAAAGAAAGAACAGAAATTTGATCCTCCAGAATCTGTCTTCCAAAAGTTTGCCTCTGTAAGTTTTGACACGTGCCTGTCGTGGGGTGTGACAAAAAAAAATATTACCTAAGTTAAAATGCAGTAGAGTGGATTACCTAGGTTGTCTCCAGAGAGGAGTGCACAATAATTAAGCTGTCACCTTAAAATAGAAAGTAGTGAGGTTGTTTTTAGAAATTGTTTGATTTAGAAAATACAAGAAAGAATCTAAATAAAGTAAAGTAATTAAGTGAAATTTTTGAAACAAATTGACAAATGATGTGATCTAAATCAGTGATATGAAATGGTGATCAGGTTAGGGTCAGTTTTCCAATTGTAATTCTATCATTGTTCATTTTACCCAATTCTCCTCTGCTAAATCGTTAAGAGTGAAAATCCACAACCGTTTCTTCTCACTCCCTTGGTCAATTAAAAATGTGAGAATAAACCTTAATAAAATCTTAGGATGGTCTAATCTCCTTCCAATTTGTAATAGAGTTGTAGAAAATACCCCCAATTATCTTAGGCAATCCCCAATCGGGTCTTGTTTATCCCAAGTAATCAAGAACATTCACTACTCCTCACACACGTACCGGTGATCACTGAGTACTACCCCACTAAATCCCGGTCTATTCCATTGTTTATAAACCAGAACCTAGTGGAGGGAGATATTGATCATTGACCAAATAAAAATGAACAACAGAATCTAAAATCAGATACAATCGTACATGATAATAAAAACTGTTATAAGAAATTGAAACAGATTTGCAGAAAAGAAAAGGATTTTAAAACATTAAGAGAAGGAACTCATGAAATACAACATGGAAAACCTCCCCTTCCCCAATCACACAGAAGTTTACCCCACCATGGTAAGGGTAATTGTGACTAAGGGGAAAGAAGAATTCATTACAAAACTAAGAAGAACAAAAGAGAGAAAAGAAAGAACAGAAATTTGATCCTCCAGAATCTGTCTTCCAAACGTTTGCCTCTGTTACGCCCACCATCCGGCCGAAACTCACTGAGTTCCCTTCTTATAGAATGTTTGAAATGAAGTTTTCTATTGACCCTTAAAATTTGAGAGTTATTGGACAGGTTTAAAGAAAGATATGGCCGAATCAATGACCATTACTTTTCTGGACGCCAAACACTGTTTCACCCACTCCATTTGGACGCGACAAAAGGATGCATTACTGAGCTCAATAATTTATGAAATTTTATGTGATCCGTTATTTGGAAGTCCTCTGTCGACACCAGCTGGAATCACCTCATTCTAAGGTCGGATGAAGGAGATATTGCATATTTAATGAAGTGGGGTCCATTCTGCCTTCCAAACTGATTTCTCAACTTGATTTAATTTTCTGCACCATTGGGTTTCGAATTGGGTCTTGGTCCAGAAGGAACATTTTAAGCCCACAAGTATAGGAATCCTAAAAAAACGATTCACTTAAATTGTACCCATATTATAAAAGTTATGACCAAAAAACAGAAGCTATATAAAACTGACAATTTTACAGAATTACCCCATTTTCACATTTAAGCCCAAAATACACCAAAAACACATAAATGATGCAAATACACTCACATTGAATAATTAGGAGAGATTAAATCATTGAAAAACATATAAATAATAATGAAAATATTAACTCTATCAATTCCCCCACACTTATCACTTGGTCTCCTGGACAAGTCAGAATCAAAATAAATTCAAAGTAAATTCAAAACACATATTCATGAGATCCACTAATTTGAAAACAAGAAACAAAATATATCATGCCTCCTCAAACTCTATTATTTAATATTCTTAAGTTAGGATCATTCAATAAATTTACTCTTCATTTCTCCTCCCATGCACACAAAACACTTACCTAACTTTCATTATCTCTCATTACACAAATCTGAATTTTTTAGCAATGTTTTTCTCATCCAAACTCATACAAGGGTCACCATAGGCTTGATAAATTCCTACCTCTCCACCCGATGTGAGTCAAAGACATATGTTTATCATGAGGACTTGTTAAGGTTGTTCTGTGGCTTTAGGTTGGTAGGATTTATATGTGAAAATTCTGAGGCTGAATGAAGAGGGCTTGGCTCTTTTTGAAGCAAAATTGCATTACTCTAATTTTCACAAAAGTATGGTCTTCTCTTCACTCCCCTTAGTAGAAAATAAACTTCTTCTCCATTGAATATCAAGGAATGTTCCCATAGTTTATCATTTCAGCAGCAAACATTTCAATCTTCTCAAATATAATATTTCTTGAAAGCTCCAGAAAAGGCACAGCTTCCTTTTTACATTAGAAGTTCCAGAAAGGCACAACTTCTCTCATCATGAAAGCTCCAGAAAAGGCACAGCTTTCAGCAGAATGAATTTTTTTACAGCAATAACATCTATTCAACATTTTTTTTCACCCAAAGTATCCCCAAATAAGGTAGTACAATACAAGACATCTTCCCCCCACACTTATGTTCAAATAGATCATGCAATTTCACTTCAAGAGCAGGTTGGATAGGGAATATTGGCTTGTAATGTGGCTAAACTAACAGGATTTTCATGGCTTCTATGGGCTACAAGGATTAAATGTTCAAGGTAGGCCATTATGAAAGGGATTATCTTGAAAAGGGGGCTTTCAAACCAAATAAATGCCTCAATCATTTAAAACACAAGTACCTCAAACCCTCAAGTTTTGACAGGAATAAATCAAATTCTGGTTAAATCAAGCATGATTTGGTTCTCTCAAGAAGTGAGGTGAATGTAAAGAATATGAAAATAATAGGTTTAGAAGCCTCACGAGAATGTGATTTCAAATATAAAGACAGTGATATGTGGCATGGGATTCAAAAAACAGAGTATTTTTCATGAAATTCCCAAATAATTGAACTTGAAACAATGTCATTTTCAGCATTCATTTAAGCTTAGTTTCAAGGAATAAAATATTTCACTCATGGAGATGGGTTTCAAAAATACCAATGATAATCATTTCAGCTCAAAAGTTTCAAAAACACACAAAAATTTAAAAATAAACACACAAAATTTTAAACACTCACATGTTTTTTTTAAAAACAAATAGGAAAACAAATAACACATAAAAATCCTACACTACAAAGGTTCCCTCCCCCACACTTAAATGATGCAGTGTCCACAATGCATTCAAATGTATTTAACATGTAAGAATATTGGAAATTGAATCACAACAATCATAAAAATATAAAGGAGAGGTACGACCTGATGAAGTTTATTGATAAACAGGTTGGAGGAGTGTGATCTCCTCCATTGGCTCTGATGGCATGGTCCCAAGGAATTTCTTCAATCTGTTCCCATTAATAGTGAATGGATCCTTCACTCCATCCTTCACAATCTGCACAACACCAAAAGGATATACATGAGTAACTATAAATGGACCTTCCCACCTGGAACGAAGTTTACCTGGCATCAGCTTGAGTCTTGAATTGAATAACAACACTTTGTCTCCTGGATGGAAGTCCTTTGGTTGGATCAGTTTGTCATGAGCCACTCTTGTTCTCTCTTTGTAAATCCTGGAATTTTCAATTGCTTCCCTTCTAATTTCTTCCAGCTCTTGTAACTACAATCTTCTCTCTTTCCCAGCCCTTTCAAGATCCAGATTCATCTTCCTCACAGCCCAGTATGCCTTATGTTCCAATTCCACAGGTAGGTGACAACTTTTCCCATAAATCAGCCTATATGGACTCATTCCAATTGGAGTTTTGTAGGCTGTCCTGTAAGCCCATAATGTGTCTTCTAACCTTTGGCTCCAATCCTTCCTATTTGGATTAACAGTCTTTTCCAAAATTCCTTTTATTTCCCTATTGGACACTTCAGCTTGCCCATTAGTCTGTGGATGATAGGGAGTTGATGTTTTATGATGCACCCCATACTTTTTCAACAAAGCCGCCATTCTGAAATCACAAAAGTGAGTCCCTTGATCACTAATGATGGCTCTAGGAACTCCAAACCTACAAAATATGTTAGCCCTGACAAAATCACAAACAACTTTAGCATCGTCAGTCCGGGTGGGTTTTGCTTCCACCCATTTGTAAACATAATCAACAGCAAGAAGAATATAAGAATTTCCAAATGACATTGGGAAAGGTCCCATAAAATCAATCCCCCAAACTTCAAATATTTCACAAAAATTATGTGGCTTTTGGGGCATTTCTTGTCTCTTTGAAATATTTCCTATAAACTGACATTTTTCACATCGTTTACAAAATTCATGAGAATCTTTAAAAAGTGTTGGCCAAAAAAGTCCAGATTCTAAAACCTTTCTTGCAGTCCTTTGAGGTCCAAAGTGGCCTCCACAAGCTAATGTGTGACAAAACCTAAAGACTGATTCAATTTCATTTTTAGGCAAACATCTTCTGATCATTTGGTCATTGAAAATCTTCCAAAGAAATGGATCATCCCAGATGTAATATTTAGATTCAGATTTCAATTTGTGAATTTGGTGAGAATTTAAATGAGATGGGACCTGAGATGTTACCAGATAATTGACCATGTCAGCATACCAAGGTACTTCTCCTTCAATCAAGTACAACTGCTCTCCTGGAAGGAGATCATTTAGTGGTTCAGTGTCTGGAATCTCAACTTCAGCGGTGTTGGGTAGTCTACTTAAGTGATCAGCCACTTGGTTCTCAGATCCCTTCTTATCTTTGATTTCTACGTTGAACTCCTGTAGTAGTAGTATCCATCTCACTAGCCTTGGTTTTGCTTCAGCCTTCTTCATCAAGTACCTAAGAGCTGCATGATCAGAAAACACAATGACTTTAGTTCCAAGCAGATACGATCTAAATCTTTCTAAAGAAAAAACAACTGCTAAAAACTCTTTTTCTGTTGTTGTGTAGTTGAATTGGCCTACATCTAAGGTTTTCGAGGCATATGCAATAACTTGTGGCCTGCCCTCAATTCGCTGAGAAAGGACAGCTCCAACTGCTTGGTTTGAAGCATCACAAAGTAGCTCAAATGGTTCTTCCCAATTTGGTGGCTGCATCACTGGTGGTGTAATCAATTTCTTCTTCAACTCATCAAATGCTTCCCTACATGAACCATTGAAATTAAAATCAGAATCTTTCAAAAGTAATCTAGAGAGAGGGAGAGAAATCTTACTGAAATCTTTTATAAACCTCCTGTAGAATCCTGCATGTCCTAAAAATGATCTAACATGTTTCACACAAGTTGGGTAAGGCAAAGAATTTATCACTTCAATTTTTGATTTATCAACCTCAATGCCTTTCTGTGAAATGACATGCCCAAGGACAATTCCTCTCTCAACCATAAAATGACACTTTTCAAAATTCAAAACAAGGTTCTTTTCAATGCAAGTTTTCAAAACTTTTTCCAGATTTTTCAAACAATGGTTAAACGAATTTCCAAAAACTGTGAAGTCATCCAAGAAAACCTCCAAGCAATCTTCAATGTGATCAGAAAATATACTTACCATACACCTCTGAAATGTACCTGGAGCATTACACAATCCAAATGGCATTCTTTTGTATGCAAAAGTACCGAAAGGACAAGTAAAGGTAGTCTTCTCTTGATCCTCGGGGGCAATGGGTACCTGAAAATAACCTGAAAATCCATCCAAAAAGCAATAATGAGTTCTCCCTGCCAATCTCTCTAACATCTGGTCAATAAACGGGATAGGGAAATGATCTTTTCGAGTGACCTGATTCAGCTTCCTAAAATCGATGCATACTCTCCAGCTATTCTGAATTCTCACAGGGACTAATTCATTCTTTTCATTCCTCACAATGGTTAGGCCAGTTTTCTTTGGGACTACATGGATGGGGCTAACCCATTGTGAATCTGATATGGGATAGATGATCCCGGCTTCTAATAACTTCTCAATCTCTTTTTTTACAACCTCCATCAGGGTAGGGTTCAGCCTCCTTTGGGGTTGTCTGACAGGTTTGGAATCTCCCTCAAGAAAAATTCTATGTGAGCAAATGTTTGGGTTTATTCCTGGGATATCACCTAAGCTCCACCCTATTGCTTGGACATTCTCTCTCAAAAGCTCAATCAATGATTTTTCTTGAGTTTTAGATAGATTATTAGCAATTATTACTGGTAATTTCTCTCCCTCCATAAGGTAAACATATTTCAAATCAGTGGGGAGTGGTTTTAATTCTAGATCAGGAGGATGCTCAAGAGATGATACTAAATTGAGGTTCTCCACTTCCAATGGTTTGACATCCTGCACACAAGAAATCATATCATCTTCATCATCCTTTAACAAATTATCAAAGAAATCAGATTTTACCTCTTTTTCCAACAGGAAATCAGAACCTCCAAGAGTTTGGGAATCCATATGTTCAGTGATATCTTTAATGGAAAAATTCTCTCCTAATGATAAAAATTCATGAAACATACCTGATTCTTCAATTGGTTCTATGTCATCTTCATGGGAGAGTGCGAAGAGTGAATGATCATCTGATGGGTGCCTCATGGATTCAAAAATATTGAAGTGGACATTGCTATCTCCAAACTCCATGGTAAGTGTCCCTTCATGAACATTGATGATGGTTTTGGCCGTCTTTAAGAATGGTCTCCCCAAAATGATGGGTGAGTGTGATGGGATCCTATCATCTTCCATATTCAACACATAAAAGTTAGCAGGGAATAAAAGATCTTTGACTTTTACCAGGACATCCTCCAGAACTCCTGCTGGGAAAACTGTGGATCTATTTGCAAGCTGGACCACCACTCTTGTGGGCTTCAAGTCTCCCATCTGCAAAGAAGTATATACTGAGTGAGGCAATACATTAATTGATGCACCTAAATCGCACAAAGCATTAGAGAAATTTAATGAACCAATGGTGCATGGAATAGAAATGTCCCTAGATCTTGACATTTGGTTGGCAATTATGGTGTGATAAGGGCTGAGATGCTTCTTCCCAAATTGATCCTCTCATTCCCTTGAGGTCTCCTTTTCTTGGTACAAAGATCCTTCAAAAACTTAGCATACTTTGGAATTTGTTTGAGTGATTCAAGCAGTGGTATGTTGATTTCCACTTTCTGAAAGGTGTCCAGAATTTCTTTTTGCAGTGCTTCTTCTTGTAACCTCTTTGATTCAATCATCCTTGATGGAAATAGTGGTGGTATATCTTTCTTCTCCCTTTGTTTCCTTTGAAATTGTGTTTCTTGTTTCTTCCTTCTTGTCCTATCATTATCATCCTCCTCTTTCTTATCTTCTTCTCGATGCATTTTCATAGAATTTTCATCATTTCTAACTTCATTCTCACCCATATTAGTTTTTCTTGTTTCAGGTTCAATGGTGGATGGTGGTTGGAGTTCTTTTCCACTTCTTGTAGTTATAATACTAACATTCTCTTTTGGGTTTGGGATTGTTTGGGAAGGGAGTTTACCAGGATTTTTGTTCAGAAAGTCCATGAGACTTTCAAACTTATTGGACAAATCTTTAACAGTGTCTTTCAGTCCTTCAAACTCAGATTTTTGTTGGTTTTGAATTGGAGGTTGTGAACTGGTGGATGGTTTCTCATAGGGTCTTTGGAGATTGGTTGGTTTTTGGTAAGAAGTCTGGTTATAAGATGGTTTTTGTTGAAATGGTGGAGGGTTCTGGAATTGATTCTGGAATGGGGGTTGGTTTTGAAACTGATTTTGGTACGGGGGCCTAGCTTGATTCTATTGATTTCCAAATCCATATTGGACTTGGTTAGGATCTCTCCATCCTTGATTTTGCTGGAACTGCCTTGGTTGAAAGGCTGCTGCACATGTTTCCATTCCCTGTATTTCAGCACACTGGTCAGTGAAATGATCAGGAGATGAGCATAAACCACATACCTTAGCTGGTGCTTGTTGGTCACTAACTTGCTTCAAGGCCATCTGTCTCACCAAACTAGTAAGCTCTTCAATATTAGTTTCTAATAAGGGTGATGTATGAGAAGTGCGTACCTCATGAATACCTCTTGTTCCAAAACCTCTTGTTCCAAATTGCTGTGAGTTTTGGGAAATCTTCTCAATCAAGCCCTTGGCTTCTTCTGGCGACTTGTCAATCAGTGCACCTCCAGATGATGCATCAAGAAGGTTTCTGTCATTGTCCAGTAGTCCTTGATAGAAGAAGACAAGAAAGTGGTGTTCCTCAATGGCTTGATGTGGACAGCTGGCACATAGCTTCTTAAATCTCTCCCAGTACTCGTAAAGAGTTTCTTCAGATGATTGTCGTATGGCATAGATTTCCTTACGAATGGATGTGCTTCTAGAGGTGGGGAAGAATCTTTGCATAAAACATCTTACCAGGTCATTCCAGTCATGTACGTCTCCTGGTTGTAGGCCGTACAACCATTCTTTAGCAGCTCCATCCAATGAAAACGGAAATGCCTTCCACTTTACCTGCTCCTCGGTAATTCCACAGGGTCTAAAAGTTGAGCAAACATGGGTGAACTCTTTAATGTGTTTGTTTGGATCTTCACCAGCCAAACCATGAAACTTTGGAAGCAAAGGAATCATGTTAGGTTTCATTTCAAAATCATTTTGTAACACTGGCATGACAAGTTGATTGTTTTGATTAAGGAATTGTGGTGCACAGAGGTCTCTAAGTGTTTGGTTTTGATTTTCAGCCATGATGACAGGCTCAGAGTGAACACTTGAAGTTTCACTTGAGTCTGCAAGGGGAACGTCCTCAAATTCATATTCTAAATTAATGTTTCTAAGTCTATTCAACAAGGTTCTTTCAATTTCAGGATCTATGGGTAAAGGTTCAGTTTTTGAGGTTCTAGTCATGCAATTTTGAAGAGAAAAGATGAAAAGAGAGAAAAGAAAAGAAAAGAAATGTTGGCACTACCTCCCCGACAACGGCGCCAAGTTTTGACACGTGCCTGTCGTGGGGTGTGACAAAAACAAATATTACCTAAGTTAAAATGCAGTAGAGTGGATTACCTAGGTTGTCTCCAGAGAGGAGTGCACAATAATTAAGCTGTCACCTTAAAATAGAAAGAAGTGAGGTTGTTTTTAGAAATTGTTTGATTTAGAAAATACAAGAAAGAAACTGAATAAAGTAAAGTAATTAAGTGAAATTTTTGAAACAAATTGACAAATGATGTGATCTAAATCAGTGATATGAAATGGTGATCAGGTTAGGGTCAGTTTTCCAATTGTAATTCTATCATTGTTCATTTTACCCAATTCTCCTCTGCTAAATCGTTAAGAGTGAAAATCCACAATCGTTTCTTATCACTCCCTTGGTCAATTAAAAATGTGAGAATAAACCTTAATAAAATCTTAGGATGGTCTACTCTCCTTCAAATGTGTAATAGAGTTGTAGAAAATACCCCCAATTATCTTAGGCAATCCCCAATCGGGTCTTGTTTATCCCAAGTAATCAAGAACATTCACTACTCCTCACACACGTACCGGTGATCACCGAGTACTACACCACTAAATCCCGGTCTATTCCATTGTTTATAAACCAGAACCTAGTGGAGGGAGATATTGATCATTGACCAAATAAAAATGAACAACAGAATCTAAAATCAGATACAATCGTACATGATATTAAAAACTATTATAAGAAATTGAAACAGATTTGCAGAAGAGAAAAGGATTTTAAAACATTAAGAGAAGGAACTCATGAAATGCAACATGGAAAACCTCCCCTTCCCCAATCACACATAAGTTTACCCCACCATGGTAAGGGTAATTGTGACTAAGGGGAAAGAAGAATTCATTACAAAACTAAGAAGAACAAAAGAGAGAAAAGAAAGAACAGAAATTTGATCCTCCAGAATCTGTCTTCCAAAAGTTTTCCTCTGTTACGCCCACCAGCCAGCCGAAACTCACTGAGGTACCTTCTTATAGAATGTTGGAAATGAAGTTTTATATCGACCCTTAAAATTTGAGAGTCATTGGACAGGTTTAAAGAAAGATATGGCCAAATCAATGACCATTACCTTTCTGGCCGCCAAACACTGTTTCACCCACTCCATTTGGACGCGACAAAAGGATGCATTAATGAGCTCAATAATTTATGAAATTTAATGTGATCCGTCCTTTGGAAGTCCTCTGTCGACACCAGCTGGAATAACCTCATTCTAAGATTGGATGAAGGAGATATTGCATATTTAATGAAGTGGGGTCCATTCTGCCTTCCAAACTGATTTCTCAACTTGATTTAATTTTATGCACCATTGGGTTTCGAATTGGGTCTTGGTCCAGAAGGAACATTTTAAGCCCACAAGTATTGGAATCCTAAAAATAAGATTCACTTAAATTGGACCCATATTATAAAAGTTATGACCAAAAAACAGAAGCTATATAAAACTGACAATTTTGCAGAATTACCCCATTTTCACATTTAAGCCCAAAATACACCAAAAACACATAAATGATGCAAATACAATCTCATTGAATAATTAGGAGGGATTAAGGCATTGAAAAACATATAAATAATAATGAAAATATTAACTCTATCAGTCGCCCCAGCCATGTCGCCTATAGATATCACTCTCCCACCAGTAGGATAGGAAGCATGTGGTTGGTTGGATCTCTCGCATCCTCTTGTTTCTCACACCGAGCATGACTCATGTGGGATTAGAGGTTTGTGATGATTACAACATCCACACAAATATGAACTACAAGAACTCTGATTCCTGGTCAAATAAGGATATGTAGGATTCCTACTCAAAGTCCCGATCTCAAAAGGGTGCCCTCTTATAAGGGATCACCCAATCATGTCCTCTCAAATGGGTAGCTTCTGTGCGTAAGCCCCAGAAATTCTGAACCACATGGGTTTTGATTCCTCTCTCGAGAATACATAGGAAACCCATATTATGAGTCTGATACCAACATCAAGTCACCTTCCATGCCCCTGGATGATGATAAACTCCAGAGCACCTTGTTACATGGACTAAGTCAACATTGACTATGTAGCATTAAATCTGCATATGCATATGACGATCTTGAAAACTAGTGGTAGCCCATGGACACACTCTTCGAGAATGAACCAAGGATTCACGAACTTATGAAAATGACTTAAATATTTAAGAGAGTCCTATAATAGTCAATAATCCTCTCCCAAAAGGGTGCGGTGAGCCTGACTTCCCATCCTCTCAACCAATGGAGTCCTTCAGTGTCATTACCTGAATAATTGTCCAACAAGTGATTGCCTTTAGAAGGAAAGTCCCTGAATCACGGATACTAGGGTCGTTGGGTATTTTTGGATCCATGAATAAACCTTTTGGAGACCATCTGAGGAAGGTATATCTGAGGAGGACTGATTGCACAAGTACCTAACCCCATGAAATTGCCCGTTGGGACCACATGACTGGGGAATTTCTTTCATAATAAAGAAAGGATAAATTACCTAGTTCTCGTGGGGTTAATCCAGACTTCCTTTAAAATATAGTGACACAAAATGGGTCAAAATAAAAGAAACAGTGATTTTGATTAGAACTCGTCTCTATAAAAAAAGAGACAGGTGATGATTCTCATCAGGATATTTCATCACCACCTGAAACGCGCCATCTCAGAGGTGGAACAAGGACATTGACCCTTTTGCCTGAATTTATTTTGTAACTTTTTATTCAAAAAAAATACATATTACTATATAATAGAATAATAATGTCCTGTCTAGGCTTGGGGGATATAATTTTCAAAGTTGCCCCAAAATTTTGGAGACTTGAATCAGATCGATTGTACCTTAAAAAAACTAAGAAAATAAATAAACTTACATAAAATTTCATTATATATATATAATATAATTTTTAATTCAAAAAATAAATAAATTTAAAACCTTTTCATTATATATAAATTATATATAAATTTATCATACATCATTATAATTTTTTAAAATTATACCAAAAATATTACACATTATTCCATAAATTAAAAATCTCATCCCATAGTGATCACATCATCATTACTGTTCCTTTCATGGTAATAAAACCCCCTAAATTCAACCCCTCTTATTTTTAATTTATTATATATCCACTTATTTGTTGATACACTTTTGACCTTGTACAGTTCATCATCGTTATTTTGATGCTTGTTCCATTGGTTCATTTTCATCATCCATTATTCATTTTTTTCCCATTCATTTAATCGTTATTTGTATCTCTACCTCCCCCACTCTCTATGTACCACATTTCCCCCTATCTCCATATTGGGGATCTTCTACCTACCCCTCCACACACACACACAAAATGCAACCATAGACCTCCATATACTCATGAGTGGTGAGTTATCCTATCACCAATCCATCACTTGGTGACCAACTTGATAGTGCTAGTTTCGACCGTGATGCATCCAAAATTAAAATAATTTGATAGTGGTAATTCTAACCATTACCCATAACAAATTATTATTATTTGATAGTGGTATTTTCAACCATCATCCATCCCACATAATCATAAACACACATTATAAATTTATTCCATAATTTCTAATAAAAATTTTATTTAAAAAAATGCCATCTTTTAAAATCCACCCTTTTGAAATCACATCAACGTGGGTTTTCCAATAAATTAAAAAAATTATTTACAACATAGCAGAAAAATGAATTACAAAATATTAATCCAAAAAGTTCCATAATGGTATAGTGGGATAGAAGTCACCTACCTCAATATGATTAGCGCAAAGGATCCAACATGATTATTCTGATTAAATCTTTACCACCTATTAATTTAACAAAATCCAAGAAGATATCATAAAAAAATTAGAAACTCGTATATCTGGGTATAACAACACTAATCTATGGTTCCAATCAAGACAAAACAGAGAGATTCAACAAGATAATGGAGAACGAAACCCTAACCATTGATTCCACAAAAAACCGCTCAAATATTTAATTTCACAAGAGTTTAGATGCCAAAAATTATAGAAATTCACTGATGAGGACCATGTGAGTTAAGAGAGAGTAGAATAGGACATGTGAGAACAAAATTCATATTGTTCATATATAAACATACGAGACACTGGTGGTTTAAATTATTTGTAACCCACAATCATGTTGTGTAGTTTTATGAGGAAACATACACCCAAATTTACATCACCTCTATATTTGTTTTCTAAAAAACTAATTTATGTGATTTGAATATATTACATGATGTGAATTGGATTCATTCTATTGAAAATATTAACACCATTTTCCCCCCAAACTTTCACTTCATGTAAATGCTACATGATGTGCATTTGTTTTGCAGATTTTTCCAACATCCAAACTCATTTTGTACACTCTTAACACTTCCAGTTAAATAAATTTAAGAATAAAAAAATAAAATAAAACACATAAAATGATGGTGTAACTTAAACTGGGGGTTATATATTATCCCCACCATTGATATTTCCGTCCTTAGGAAGCTGGAATAAATCAGGTCATTTCACCAGCATAACCTTTTCATGATCCCATGTTTCCTCTTAAATCTAACCATGGTTCCGTATCACTCATACCAATGAAAATGATCACCCTCGACGGGTATTTTTTTCCTATCAAGAGATCATACCAATTCATGGATAAACGTTGCATCTAGATAAAGAGTAATGTGATCCCAAATGATCACATGTTGAAAATTCAAGTGATACATCTTTAGTTGAGAAACATGGAATACATTTTGAACATCACTGAATCTCAGCAGTAATGCTAACCAGTACGCAATAGTTCCAATCTGTTATATAACCTCAAATGGCCTCACATATTTTGGTGCTAACTTCCCTTGTTTTCCTTATCATTAATGACAAAATCTTGGAGACACTTTCAAGAAAACATGGTCACTGACATCAAAAGATAATGTTTGGTGATGATTATCTGCATCCGACTTATGTCTTCTTGTTGTTATTTCTTTCTATTTCGGAATCATCATAATTTTCTCCATATTTTTATGTACAAGACTCGGTCTAATCATGGATGAATCTCATATTTCCACCCAACATAAATAAAAATAAAAAGGACAACCATACAAGGGATCACACGATGGAATCTGAGTTGTTTCCTGATAACTATTATTATAAGAGAATTCAACCAAAGGCATATGATCCTCCCATGAAACCTTGAATTCCATAACACATGCTCTAATAATATCAGAAAATATATTAATAGTCCATTATGACTATCCATTCATTCATGGATGATATTATATGCTCAAAGTTATGGGACTTCCAAGAGCCTGTTGTAAGGATTTCCAAAATAGATAAGTGGAGCGGGGGTCTCTATTAGATACAATCGAATCTGGAACTCTATGTAACCTGAAAACTTCTCAGATATATAATTTTTTCAATTCCTCTATCATGTTATATTTTCTTATAGGGATAAAGTGTGATGAATTAGTAATTCGATCCACTAATACCAATATAACATCATGTTTTCATAATATTCTCGATAGGTCTATGGAAACATTTATTGCAATATACTCTCACATTTATACAGGTATGGGCATAGACTATAGCATACCAGATGGGCTTTGATTATATACATTTACCTATTGAAAAGTTAAAAGTTGATCACATAATCTATGATCCATTGTTTCATTATTTATCACCAAAAATATGCTTTCATTGCCTCATACATTTTCTAAAAACCTGGATGAATAGCCAATTTCAAAAGGTAATATGATGAAAGAGATTGTTCCTTGCAAGACTGAGGAACTATGATCCATTTCTAAAAACATAACAATGAGTTATCAATCATTTTATAGTTATCCAGAGTCTTCTTACCATTTAGGTTGACCTAATAGTGATTCAGTCAAAATCAGATGTTTGATCTTCTTTTGCAAAAATTTTCATTTCTGAAATAAGACTTAATAGAAAGAAAACTGGATATTCACCCAATGAAGCACAATCCAAACACATATTAAAAATCATTCTCATCAACTTCCATTGGTCATGACCTTCCTGGACCACTTCACTATACGATTTCAAACTCAACACATCAACCACAAAATTCCTTTTATTAGATGTTCATATCAAGATGAAATTGATCATATGGAGGTGATCAATCCATATTTATTTCCTAAAGTTCACATATTATTGAGAAAATATGTATTTCAAACACTTACTATAAGTGGAAACTATTAACTTTTCCCCAAAGAGATAATGCCTCCCTATTTTTAAGGCACGTACAATAGCAACTAATTCCAATTCATGTGTAAGATAATTATTCTCATGCACTCTCAAATACCTCAAATCGTAGTCCACAACATGGCCTCCTTGTATGAGAAAACAACCAAGAGTGGATCCAGATGCATCACAATACACCACATAGCTTTTACTAGGTTATGGAAATATTAAGATGGGTTCCAACATGAGATGAGTCTTAGGTTCTAAAAAATATTTCTGACATTCGTCATTCCATATGAATGGAAAACCATTCCTTGTAGGAATTTTCATAGGAAAATAAATCCTTGAAAATACCAAAAAAGCGGTGATAGTAACCTGATAATCCTAAAAAACTACATACCTCAAAAACATTCTTTGTTATCTACCAAGAGACTACTACTTCTATCATTCTAGGATCAAAAAATATTTTTTTTAGAAATGACTCTCCTGATGAAATATACTTCTTATATCCAGAAGTTTCACTTATAAAACTTAGCATACAAATGAGGTTCTCACAATGTACTTAGTACAATTTACCAATACTCTTCATGGTCATTCATGCTTTTAGAATAAACTAGAATCTCATTAACAAACACCACAATGAAAGAATTGAGATACCTATGGAAGATAAAATTCATTAAACCCAAGAAAATGGATGGTGAGTTTGTTAGACTAAAATTAATGAATGAATATTAAAATGTACATAATGACTCAAAAAATCCATTTATAGAATATATTCTCTTCAAACTCTGAGTTGATGATATCCTGAGCGTAGATCATTTTTAGAGAACAAATTAGCTCCATTTAATTGGTCAAATAGGTCATCAATACGAGGAAGAGGATATCGATTTTTAATCATATCTTGATTCAATTTATGAAAATAAACACATAAACAGAGGGTACCATATTCCATTTTTATGAAAGAAATTAGTGTATCCCAAGGTGATGTAATAAGTCTTCTAATTCATTCACTTTCCAAATATTCAATATGATCCTTTATCTTAAGAAACTCCATTGGATACATTCAGTAATATGGTAAAGAAATAGTAATTTTTTTAGGATTATGTCGATAGTAAATTCAATTTTCTGCTCATGTGGTAACCTAAATAAATCATTCCGAAAAACATCTGGGTATCAATCCACTATAACATGAAGAATATGATTCTTTATTTCATCAGTAGTTTCTAAGGCCATTGAAGCTAAATACCTTCATATTTTTTTCTCTATTGTCACTATAGGTCCTAATCAACCTGCATTTGTATCCCAATATCCATTGAATACATGTAGCGATCCATGTGAGGATGTAAACATCACCTGTCAAGAATAGAAGTCTATATGAGCTTTAAACCCTGTCAGCCAGTCTATACCAAAGATCAAATAAAATTCATCCATTTTCATGACCGTATACTCTTAAAGAAACCACACTACATTAATGGTAATGGAATATTATTGGCATTTAAATCCTATAAACTCCTTCTGTCCAAGTGGTGTATTGATATTCATGTCATGAGGAATCATTTCCATGTGCAATCCAAATTGTTTAACCATGAAAGAATTAGGGAAATAATTTGATATACCGGTATCAAATATGAAATGAATAAGAGTGGGATTTAGATTAATAGTAACTCACACCATAGAAAGACCTTGTAAATCACTCAAATTACACTTCTCTTCCCCATAATGTTGTTGGTTAGATGTCATAGGATAACTCTTGCTTCCCTGCTAAGGTTTCGACTGAACAACCGAAGTGTTATTAGAAACATCCTGGTTTATCTATCTTTGTGGGTGTGAACTAGTCTAATGGGACTATTCTATATGAACATAAAAAGGTTGAGTATTTATCAATCATATTCCAACCACTTATTTTAGAAGTTTATGAAAATACTTATTGATATGGCCTTTCTTTCATTAATGGTGAAAACTCCTTAGTGGTATAGTAAATTCTTTCCTCCATTGTGTTAAAAAACCTCAATAAAAACAACATGCTTTAATGTTTGATTTTGGAGGAAAAATAACTGATTCTATAGTCTGAGTCTGGGGTAAACTACCTCTATGATAATATATATATAATTTATTCTCTTATTTCTAGCACAAGGGTTGAAACCTATCCCCATGGGAATAAATAGACCACCTCCCAAAAAATTGCCAACAAGATCTCTTTTGGACATTATTTCACTATTAAAAATATATGTATAATATGTTGTACAAATTATAGTTATCTTGGATTGAATATCTTGTCATAATCTTGACTCAATTATGTCTGCCTTCAAGGTTTCACTAATAGATACCTCCAGGGAGAAACAATCTAAGTTCATAATCTTAGATACATATACTGTCACAGGGAGGTTTTATGTCATTAAGATAAAGAAATCTATGGTTATTACTATTTTGAAAGTGTGGAGATATAATTTTTTATTGAGAAATTCCTCAAATTCCTCCCACATAATTATTTGGTTAATTTAATATTGGATAACTAAATCCCAAAATTAGCATGCAAGATCTTCCAACATATATGTTTCCAACTTAATCTTCATCTCTACCGATGTCCCAATAAAGTCAAAAATTTTATTCATTTTTTTATCCATATTTCTTCTTTTTATGGTTTAGAATCCCATTGAAGCACCAGTGGGTTTTGTATTTGAAACTATACTGAATGATTCACTTTTCAAGGTTCATTATTTTTATTTACACTATCAACATCTTGAAACTCTTGCACAATACTCTATATAAGTTGTTGGATCACCTGTGGTTCAAGTGCAACCACATTTTCGGCAGCTACTTCTAGCTAGTTTCTACGATTCCTTTTTAGTGAAATTTTCTATAAGAGGAACAATACACCATTTAGACTATTTCTCTCTAGGAACATAAGGCTTGAATAAATTCCAAAAAATCATAAACAATTATCACTACCAAAAGAAATAACTAATAGAACCATAATTTCAAAGATAAATCATTTTATCCATTTTTTCAAAATCATTTAAATAGTATATAAATAAAGAAATGCTAGTGTGAATTATTATCATAATATAAGGTATTAATCTCTCATCATATAAACCCATGATTATGTGATAAAAGCACTATTAGAAGTGTGTTATAACACTTTTGTACCCAAACCACCCTGGAAATTTGAAAATCGGTATAAAAAGGTTAGTTATGTATTTTTATACTATACATTTCAAGTTCTGACAGCTCTATATCTTTAATAGAAACCCAAATCAAGGATTGAAAAAATGTAGTACCTTATGAAGCTCAAGGATCGATAAAACTAATACAATTTGTAATAACTCCCCCAACTCAATGGCTTGAGAAGAGGTGAAGTGATACTAGCCTTATGTGACATTCCTAGGACACTAAAGAATAGAAATAAATACTAATGGTATTAGAGGAAATTGGGGGATGATTTTCCTTGAAGAAAACAAAAACTTTATAAGAGATAAATAATATCCAAGATAGTCTAAATGATACATGAGAATAAACCACATAAATAAATACTATTCCAATATGGAATAACATCAGAGTAAAATAGAAAAAGAGAAATAAAAGTAAAAGGATAAAACTCCAAGTAGAAATACAGCAGGACCAAAGTGAACTATCTAAGACTAATATGAAGACACTCCTAAGATATAACTTCAATAACCAAACCATGATTTCAAGAACCACTACTAGAGAAGTGTGAAACAAGTCCCTTCTATGTATCTCTATAGACAACCCCTGCAAACACACAAAAGATCCCAAATGGGGGTGAGTAATGAATACTCCACATCACATGCCACTAGAACAAGAAAAGTTTAGCACATTTTATAAAATTAAGAGATAAGTAGATAAAAAAATCATGACAATCCATAAATAGGTCTCAAATAATAAAACTTCAAGATAAAGATTTAAAACCATTTCATTTTCATTGAAATAATTAACCCATTCTATACCCTCACACACAAAAAATGCATGCAACCCTGGACCTACCTATGATCATGAGTTTTGATTCATCATATCACCAATCCATTCCTTTGTGACCATATTAATGGTGGTACTTTGGACCATGATCCATCTCAAATTATCATTATTTGATGTTGTTACTTCTGACCATTACCCATCCCAAATTATTATTATTTAACGATGGTACTTCTAACCATCACCCATCCCACATAATCATGAACACACACTATACCTTCATACGAAAAATTTCTAATAAAATATTTATATAAAAAAAATCCCATGTTTCAAAATCCACCCTTTTGAAATCATATCAATAGGGGTTTCTAATAAATTCTACAAAATATTTACAACACAACAAAATCATGATTTAGAAAAACTCAAGACAAAAATTCCTAGAATGGTAGAATATGATATAATACACCTACCTTGATATGATTAGTGCAAAGGATCCAAACTGATTAAATAGATAAAATATTTTCCTCTTGTTCTTTTTTTAGAATACAATAATATCCCATCAACACAACTCCAAACCCATAGATCCATGTATGAAAACACTGGTCTATGGTTACAATCAATCCAACAAAAGAAGATCCAACATGATAAGGGATAACGGAACCCTAACATTTGGCTCCATAAACAACCACTCAAATACATGATGTCACTGAATTTTGGATGTCGAAAGTAATTGGAATTCACGTATGGAAACCCTAGTAGTTGAGAGGGAGAATAATGGGATGTTTGAGAACAAAATTAAAATTGGACGTATCTAAACTTGATGGACATGGGGGTTTACATGACGTGTAACTCACCTTCACATCATATATTTTCTCATGGCCACATAGGTTGAAATTCATGTTTCCTTGAACTTTATTTTCCTAAAAACCAATTTACATGAAATGGATATCTTACATTATGTGAGATTATTTCATTCTATGGAAGATATTCATAGCATCTATCCCTGACACTTTCATATCATGTAAATGTTACATGATGTGTATTTTTTTGAGGGGTTTTCCAATAGCCAGACTCATTCTTTTCCCCTCTTAACACTTTCAGTTAAATTAAACCAAGAATCCATGATGAAAAGAAAAAAATGACATAATACCTAAAAATGGGGGCTCTATAGTACAAAAAACCCATCATTTTACTTACATAGTGAAGTAAACATGAAAAGTTCATGCGATGCCTCTATAAACAATGTAACATTCACATTGCATGCTGCATCCAAAATTTTTCCTGCACAATTTTATAAATTTTATCATTATATTTCCTTTGAATGTTCTAGGAACCTTTTCACCACAAGACCTCTACAATGGGATTTTTGGGTAATACCAGCAGTGGTTCATCAATGGTCTTCGACTCATGGGAATGAAATCTCATAGGAATTATTATCTTAATAGAAATTTTTTAGTATAATAAAATAATACTTTTTTTTTCACATGCACATGTACAAAGAATTGGTAATAAAATAAAATCACCATTAAATCTTAGACAACAATCTTCATCACCATCCTAGGATAATGAGAAATCCAAATATGCATTGATGTATATTTTATTTTATGTGGTATTATTGAATTTAAGAAATCATGAAGATTCAATTTCATCTACTAATGAAATTTTATTTTCAATATCCTTTGACATTTGACTGATATTATGAAAATACCTTTTTCATTTGAAGAAAATAGTTATTTCTAAGAGGATAAAAACTTGGTGAACTTGAGTTTCCATTATCCATAAATTATTTCTACCTTGGATGCATTGTATAATACCTAAATTCAAAAATGGTTTGTCTTGTTTTAATGTGATGATCAATCTGTTACTCTTCAATTTTCACACTAATAAAGTGTAAAAAGTTCTTGATTTATGAATCATATATTTAATATATACATCTCGATATTTTGGAAAACAATATTCTAAATATAGTATTAGAACCACACATCCACATATCATCTATCTTTATAGTTTAAACTCTCTTATATTCCTTGTATGTGTATAATAATAATCATCCTCAATATATTCCAAGTTATATACATAAAATTTGAAAAGTTCCTTCAACACTATCTTCATAACTATATCACAATTTCTAAGGATCTCATTGCGCTAAATGGTTTTTCAGTTTTTGAGTTATGATTCATTTTTAATTTAAAGTAGTATCATTATCAATTGAATGCAGTGTTTCTATATTATATAATTTTGAGTTAGGTGTCATTATCAATTTAATGTAGTGTAATTATCAATGGTTTTTTTCTCATTTTTTAGATAACAATATTGTTAATTTTTTTCATGCATTGTTAGTTTATATTATGGTTATCATGGGTTGTTTTTTGTATGAGATAGATTTCAAACTACCTTCTTAAACATGTTGGATTTAAATATTCAATTATCTATTTTTGAGGTTATATTTTATTTTATAAGAATCTACTATGGTTTAATTTTATTTTATATGCGTATTCATATTATTTTCGGTGTGATATTGATGTATACCATGACTGGTACAATTTTTCACTATTTTTATGTCTCAATAGTTTGTGAAAAAAAAATGTATTTCAAGTTACTAGTTTGATTGTTTCATTTCAATGTTAATTGAATATGTGGCTCTCAATTTTCCCATATATGATGTTTTTTTGGTAAACCGGTGTTAATAAGTATGAACCTACCAATCAATATTTATGGTATTTTATGAAATCACTTTTACAGGTTAAGTGTAAAGCCTAATAGAAATTCAAACCTCACATGACAATTTATAACCCGACATACCAAATAAAAAAATGAAAATAATAAAATTCAAACTAAAAAAAGCCAAAAACCCAAACCAAAAATTCAAAAAAAAATATCTTAATGAATTATACATTGAACCAAAAATTTAAAATCCACAAGGAAATATTTTTATAAATTACCCTTATGTAAACAACCTTCATTAGAATCCACTATGTTTCCATAATCAATCTATACTGGCTCACAACCCTTCCACACACCAAAAATTATAGAAATTATTTCATATGGTGTGAAGAAATATATTTTAAATATAAATGTCTCAATTCAACACCATTATTATAGATAATTTGACCTCATAAAAAACCAATTCACCATTCATATCTTTGGCTGCTACAATATGAAGATAACCATGAACACATGTACAAACCAATCACAACATGCAATAAAGAGAAGGTATTCCCATTTCCCAGTATATCGTTTCTTCAAAGAGTTTCTCTGCTAAAAATTTTCAAAAAACACACACAACAATATTTAAATTCATTTGGAGAGAGGTATTGATTGATAGTTTTTTTTGGGTGTATCCTGGTGGATCTGATGACAGAGATGGACCGAATGTAGATGTACTAGGGAATTTTGGTTGTCTTAGACTCTCTGAGAGTAATTATTAGAGCTAGATGAATCACACTTGTTTTATGGTTTAATAATTCCACACATGAAAAGGAACTTCGATTACATGTATAAGGTTGATTTGGTTTCATCCAAAAAATGGAAGCTTCCATGGGAATCTCATTGAATTTTGTTTTTCAGTTGGCTATTTCTTCCTCCCTGGTATCAATTGTCACTATGGTGTCAAAAAAAAATTTAATGTACATAAACTTTTAAACTAGATTGTACTAATTAATACAATTTTTTAATATATTTTTAATATTTTAGTGATTTATAATTGAAACTATTGTAATTTTATAAATCCTATTTCAAATTTCTATGTTTTTTTTCAAATGAAATCGAGTTTGACTATTTTATAATTTGTATGCATCTTTTTGTTTCAAGTGTGAGATATGGGAAAAAACGTCCATCCAAAAGTTTACTAAAGGTGAATTTACAATATGATTGGTGAACCTCGATATTGATAACCCTCCCACAGATGTTAGATTTTATCCACAAGTACAAGATCAATAAAGGGTACCTATAATAAACATAAAGAAAGGGACGTTCTTGGTAAACCATGACTGTGAACCATATCACAGATGTCTACTTACAACTATAAGTACATGTTAAAGAAAAAGGACTTGAAAGAAAGGGGTCCTTCTTACATGTGTCAATCTCATCACAAGTGTAAACCAAGATAGAGACACTTGATGTATGAGAGACACAGAATATGGATGAACATATTTTTAAATTTTGTTTTAACATGTTTTTTCAAATAAAGTCTCAGTTTATTGGAGTTTCATATAAGATAATTATATAATTATTATGTAATTAACATAATAAATTTATTATATATAGTAAAATTAGTAAATATAATATAAAAGTTTTGAAACAAATATTGGAATTTCTACGCAAAAGGTTTTATTTAAAAAAATTATAAATAGATGCAAATTGTAAGTATTTCTTATAATATTTTTAATAATATTACTTATGGAAATATACATTTTGGATATAATATTATCTATAGATTAAATTATTATATTAATATATTACTAAACATTTTAACCAACACGTATATAATCTATTGGAATTATTATAATTACAACAGAACTATTTTATCTATCATAATAACATTTAGGGATAGAGTTTTTACCAAAAATTTAGTAACAATATAATATAGGTTTATAAAACACTTTAACAACAAAAAAATCACTTTTACCAACAGATATACACCTATTATAAAATGATAAATATTTTTTTTGTATGATAATTATCCAAAAACTCTTTATTTATATCAGGTGATTAAGAAACACAAAATTCTTGTTTCAAATCAAATGACGCCATCCTCATCGATTTGGAATTCAAGAACCTTCCCTTACTTTACTATTTCCACCATATTTTGAAGCTCCAAATCAACCCATTGTGTCTCCATTATATTATATTTGATAGATGGATGGGAATAATTTTGTAAAGGTAATATGTATTCCCTATCATTGTGATTACAGGTCGATCCTTTTCATATCTAAAAAGATAGGTTCTTTCTCAATCTACATCATGGATAGAGTAGTTACATCTTTTCTACTAAGAGAACCGGCTACCTTGTTCACCTTTCTAGGATTTCAGTGAATAGAGAAATTATATTCATTGATAAAATATAACCATATTCACTAACATATGTTTATCTCTTTCTATGTGAATATATACATTAGAATCTTTTGATCTATATATATGTCACACTTCCCGCTATAGAGGATCTAAATCTTGAAATATAAGATCACAACTGCTAACTCCATATCATGTTTTGGGTAGTTATGTCTTTTTATATTTAACAGTTATAAATCATAAGTTATTAATTTATCATTATTAATGAGTACAAAACCAAAGATTTTATTTAAAGAATCATTATATATCATAAACCCTTCTTCGCATGATGGTAGTGTGCATATAGGAACAATGATTATCCTCTACTTTAAATCCTTAAATATTTCTTCACATTATTCCTTATTGATATTCATTACCCCTTTCCATGTTAACATAGTTATTGGGCTAGAAAACCATGAGAAATTTCTCACAAAACATCGGTGGAACCCAACTAATATAAGAAAACTATGGATTTACCTGACACTAGTGAGTCTAGGCTATTCCACTATTCCTTTTTCTTTAAAGGGTCTATAAACATTCCCTCATATATGATCACATACCCCAATAATGTGACTTACTACATCCAGAAGTAATAATTACTAAACTTAGCATACATTTTATCCTTTCTTAATGTCACCATCACAATCCTTAGATGCTCTCCATGTTCCTCCGTCTTATTGAAGTAAATAAGAATATCATTAATAAATACTACCATAAAATTTTCAAGATCGTATCTAAATAATACTTTCAACAAAAACATGAATATTTATAGGGAATTAATAAGTTTTAAGAGTGTCACTATGAACTCATAGTTTCCATACCTTGTGTGGAAGGTAATCTTCTGAATATCCTCATTTTTTACCTTCAGTTGATGATATCCAGAATAAAGATCCACCTTTGAGAAGTAATAATATCCTTATAGTTGATCAAAAAATTCATCATTCCTTGTTATGGGGATTATTTTTCTTTATGGTGATCTTGTTGATCTCACAATAATCGATACATAACTGCATTGATCCCTCCTTTTTGTTGACGAGGAGCATCGATAGACCCCAATTCGATGTACTAGGGAATATGAAACCTATATTCAAATTATATTGTAGAAGTTTCTTTAACTCATCCATTTAGATTAGGTTAATCCTATATAATCACTTGGATATATAAGTTCCTCTCAGTATTTGTTCTATTGAGAAATATACCTCATGATCTAAGGGAAGACTTGGTAACTCTTTAGGAAATGTATCAGTATATTTCCTTATTGTGGGAATTTATTCAAGGTTGATACTTTACTTTAACTCAACCATTTGGGAAAGTTTTTCTTCTTTGCTGGCTATCAACACCCACATGATTGAGGGATTTTACAAAGGAGATTCATGATCTTCCTTACATTTTTATAGGTCAATGGGAAATTTAATTAGACAGAAATAGATTTATTTTTCATGATTATTTATGTGATATCTATATAAATAGATCTAATATATTACCAATATTTTATCAAATTCTTTAAAGGGAAGGATTATGAGACTCGCTATGAGAATCATCCCATAGACTATAACAGGAGAAGATTCCAACACATGGGTTGTATTGGTCGCACCAAATTTTTTTTATGGATATATCTATTTCAAGTGATCAGGGTTGTGAATAAAAAGTTATAGAAATAATATAGGATATAAAGGAATGTATAGAATCAAAATCAAATAAAAAATTTCTATTCCTGAGTGAATAGTAAGTGTACCTTTTACAACATCATTTTAATTTTCCACCTCATTGGTAGTGATGGAATAATATTTCCCTTACTCCTTATGCTTTGGTGGAAGCTGATGTTGATTACTCTTGATAACCTATAGATTAGTGAACTGACTTATATAATTCACTTCATCCCTAAAATTGATGTATTGGAACATGGGCGGGGCATTGGGAGGTTCTTTCCTTTCCTCCATCACATTGGTCAGCTTATTTATGTCTCTTAAAAAGCATTCTACTAGTATCCTTCTCTCCAAAACTTGAAGAATTTATTTTCCTATTTAATGTAATTCTTGTGATGATTATTACCACATTTTTAACATGTGGGTGGTTGGATATTCTTTCCCCCATTTTCATTAAATATTCCTTCTTGAAACTCCGTATTTCATTTATTATCTCCATAACCATGGGACCATTTTCTGAACTCTGTATCTACTTTGAGATCACATGTAACTACTTCTTTATAACTCCAAAATTCACTAATGTCTAGATTATTTTAGAGGTGTGGTTTTATACCACTAAATAATATTTCTATTTAACTAACATTATTGATAAAAACACAAGGAATATATTGAAAGCCTTGTGAAAGTCTCCTCGTAATTTGTGACTTATTTAACCTCATTTTTCCTAATCTCTTGAAATTATCTCTCCATCCTTTTTCAAAGAGTTAAAGGGGACTAATTATTAAGAAATAACTTTGTAAATTATTTTTACTCTATGTCTTAAATTTATTCCATCATATTGGTATTATTTATCAATACCCACCATTTATCAACCTCTCCCTCTAAGTGATAGACATCCAAGGTAACTTTATCCTTCTCAGAATAGTGAAGTATATATAATATATTATACATTTAGTGTTCAATGGTTCATAAAGGACGTGATGTACAATTTCTCCTTTATAGGTGAATGTGGATGTTCCTTATGGTTTAGTTTATTGTTCATGGATTTATATGGATAGGTAATCACCACCACAATGTTTTTAACTCTATATCCCTTTGGATTAGGGATGTCATTTGGACAATCATTTATTTGTCATTCACAAGGGTTTTTGGTCTAGTTTCTCCTCATTCCCACTATTTTATAAAATATAAAATATTTGGAAAAAATAAGTCAATAAATAATGAATAAATAATTTATTCTTATAACCAAATTAATTCTAAATTCATATCTTGGATCCTTATGTTTAACATTTTCTTCAAATGATGCTTCTAGGATCATATACTTAAATAATTTTCTAACATTAAAATAATGAATCACTTTAGATATATATCCTCTAAAGCATGTTTTTTATATTTTAAAAATCCACATTATGGTTAAGTGGGAACGTCACATACAACGAGATTCATACCAACCACCACCCAGAATAAGAAAATTAATTACCCAGAAATAGAAAAATCACTATCCCAAATTTGAATTTCAAAATGAAAAGACCCACATATCATATCACCTCAGTTTATGAAACCTTAATCTCTGAGATACCGTGAGCCACACCCCTGATTCCACCACATCACCAGTGAGAACCCCACTAAGGATCATCCTACCACATCATCCATCACTGAAAACACCCACACTGTCTTTGCATCACCCTGGGCGTCACCATCAATGCCAATGTCCAACACCACACCAGAAACAAAAATCAATGAAATAAAATACACAAAAAACTCTTCACAGAGGGAGCATTAAACAAATCAAAATTAAGAAGAAAACACACATAAAAATCACTAATGTCTTTGAGGAAGAAACACCAATCAGATCTATCAAACCAATAACCATCATCATAAGAGAATATTGATTCATGTCATGCTGGGAGCACTGACGACCACCAAACTACACATTCAAAAACATCATAGTTAAAATCACTATAGATATGACTAGGAGATACATGGAGTAACACAAGTTCAGAGAAAATCTTTGAGTGGCTAAGGGCTCCGAACACTGGCATCATCGATGAAGTATGAAACCAAATGCTGACAAAATAAAATCAATCTGACTCCAGGAGTATAAATCCAGGTGTCCATAAAGGCCTCTTTTTCATACACCAAGTGATGTGTGTGTTAATAATAAATATTCCATTTTTAAGTTTATTAAACCTAGGTAAAAATGTGCCAAATCCATATCCACTTATAGTATCCAGATATTAATTTCATTGCATGTAAATCACACACTCTTATAATTTACTAAAACATTAGATTTTTACCTATATTTGGACTTATCCTTATGGTTTATACTAACATTATATAATAATAATTGAAAAATTAACTAAACCATGATTTGATACAAACTATAGAGACCCAAATTTTTATTACAAGACAATTACATCAGTTTTATGATAAACAATATAATAGTGATACAATCCTAGATCAAACTGTTTAATATCATGGGTAAATTATGATCATTCATCACTTGTACATAATAAAAAATAAAAATTATTTAAATCCTTATTATTTATACTCATATAATATATAACATTATACATAGATTATGTAATCACCTGGGGTTATAAATCAGTGAAATGGGTGAGCTAAAATCTTCGTAAGGGGTGAATATAAAGGGAGGAATAAGGGACATGAATCAATAGTACATGGGTGAACATAATCATAATATTGATATCATAAACATAGAATCATCATCATAATAATGATGGGAAGATTTTATAATGGAATAGATTTTAGAATTTATATAATAATGAAACATCATAACATTGTATTCAAATAACACACTTTTATGAACAAAGCTAACATCATGTTCACGAATAAAAAATGTGTATAAATTATAACATCATAATTGTGAGAATATATAGAAACTTACTCATGTATAATACATATAATATCATGACATATATAAAATTAACCAATTTAGTGTAGGGATATATAATTCTAATCCCACCCATCACATCCAAAAATTCTCATAATCATGCATCCCACATGGAAAGATAACGTATAAAAAACATAGTCATAAAATAAACCCTTGGAAATGTATGGGTTTCATAAAGTATTTATAAAGAATAATTTAATGAATAAAAATTGGGGCTCCCAAATGAACAAGGTAAATCATACTTTGGCATAAAACCTCATAATTATTTAGTGGAGAAGAAACAACTCAAGGGGAGTCAATGTGATTTTTTTAAACAAAAGTCCTTTCAAAAAAAATATATAAATGGATTATAAATCATTTATAAAGTGTATAACCATGTATATATCCCATAATAGAAGAAAATAATAGTTTAAGAACATTTAAGGAAATTAGAATAACATTCATACATAAAATAATTTGAAGGAGGAGATAACCTAAAATAGGATTTCGTTTTTGAGAATACACTTACCTAAAATCCCGCTTTATTTCTTCTCTTTTCAGCCACCTAAATAGTAAATTTAACTTTATTAAAATATTTAACCAAAAGTAAATTATGTTAATTTTTTTATGTTTTGATCAATTATAATAATTATATTGTATCTCTTAATTCCCTTTTTTAAAGGTGAAACATTTTTATATCATATTTTCCTTAAAAATATACCATTTTTGATTTTGGAATTTTTGTCCAAGATCACTTATAAATAAGAATAATTAATTACAAAATCCTAAAATAAATATATTTATACATTTATATATCATAAAGAGTTTATTATAACCATACATAAAGGTGGTGATAAGAAAGGTGTTGGAAACATCCTCAATGGTAGTTAACTGACCATTAACATGACATTGTCCAATGAAGAAGAAAGGGAAGTATGGAACACAAATACATAATAAATATAACAATTAAAGTAGGATAACATAATTTAAATAATTTTTATATAAAAATAAGTTAATATTATAAGATTTTTTTTAAAGTAATGGATAAGAAAAGGAAGAGAATATGAAAGTTAGAAGAGAATTTTGTGTTGCTTATTTTCTATGACACTAAACTCCATTGATTATTAGTGTTGGTTTAATCTAGAATTTAAATAAGTATGATAAGGGTATTGCGAGAGAATATTTGGGAATAAAATTTTCTTTGTTAAGTGATTTTCCAAGGGAGGTTTAGGGGTTATTTATACTTGAGGAGAGTAATATGTTTGAGTTATAATGTTGAATAAAATATTATTTCCAAGGTAAACCTTTCAATAGTAATATTTTTGACATTATGAAATATATTTTCATTAAATAATGTGATTTTAAGTCTTTAAAACACTTTATAATACTAATTTAATAGTAAAATAAAAAGTAATGGTTGTAAAATAACAAAATATTATTTTAATGGAACAATTTAGACTTTAGACTGTGGAAAGTACTTTTTAGGTTTTCAAACCATTTTTATTGTTTTTAAATGAATCACTTATAAAGTTTAATATTTTTTTTGTTGATACAAAATTTAAATAATTTTTTTGGTTATTATTATATCATTAATTATGTAATTTAAAATAAAATTGTTATGAAAAAAGTATATTTTTTCTATATACTTAAAAATTGAAGTATTTTGGAAAATTAGCAAAAAATCACTATTAGAAATTTTTTTTGTGTTGATTATAAAAATGATATTCGTTTTGTCAAAAAGATTTTTTAAAATATTTATTTTAATTATTAAAATAATAATTTTTGTTTTTTATGAAATACATTAGAATACATTTTAGTGTACTTATATTTTCTTTGAGTTTTAAATCATGTTATTTATTTTATGGAACTATAATAGTTATATTTTCTTAAATTACTCTTGATAAATATTATTTATATTATATTTTTTTTTATTTTGAGGTTAAATTATGATTCTAACTATATAGTTATTATTCCAAATGGTTAGGTTATTATTCTCAACGGTTAGGTTACCTTTCCAACAATTACATTACGATTACAAAAATCATATTACCTCCTATAAATACCATTAAATTATTTAATTAAATAGTCACTAAAATTACTCTGCAGTTTCTATATTTTACTTTTCTAATATGTTGATTGTTTTACTAGTATTCTGTTTCATTTCTATAGTGTTGTTCATGAAATCGATGATTCTAGCATATTGGAAGGGTCCAAAATTTTTCATTCTACTTTTCTTATTTTATATATTATTTTCCATATCATTTTTTTAATTATAATGTTTTGAATTTTCATGGGTTTAGTTGTTAAATAATGTAATGATTTACATTAATGAAATAAAGTTTTTTAGTTTCTCTATCTGATGTATGTATATAATATTATATAATGTAACCCACATTTATTTAATAAAAAAATAAAATGTATAAATTATGGGTAATTACATTCATTCTATTAATGGATTATGATGATTGTTTTAAATATAATATCATTAAAACTATTTCTTTTCCATGGTTAAATTGATTTATAAATGTATACGAGCAGTTTTTAAAAAATTAATGATGGAAATGGATACTTTCATGTGTTATATTTATTTATAGTACTTGGAAATTATTAATAATTATGGGTGATCCTGATATAGATCATTATGATGGGTGATCCTGATATTTATATATTATATGATAGATGAGCCTGATATAGCTCTCCAATTTATTGGATAATGTTCCTTGATTTTAAAATCTAGAAGGATGGAGTTAACCAAGGAGTTTTCTCTTATTTATTTAGCTAGGATCTAGTTTTTTTCTGAAATAAGGGAACATAAGTAATGATAATAATATTACAAGATACCAATATGTTTTATCTATGATTTCTATGATTTTTTATGGTTTATTCTATCAATATTAACATCATATGGATCATGATTATTGATTCTTATGAATATTTACTTGGGTAAATATTTATTCCATTTCACATGTTTAAAGATCCAAGTTTTGATGAGTATGAATTATCCTACATAATTATCATTCACTCTAAATATGCTATCATATCCTTATGCTCATCATGTTTTCAACGAAGATATTAAATTGTTAATGCTTATGTTTACCCTTACTAAGAATTTTATCTCACCCTTCTAATATTCTTTTCCCCAAGTTATAAAGAATGATGTTATGTAATATATTTAAAGAAGGGGTTTAAATGGGGGATTACAAAATTAATTAATATGGAAAATGAAAAGTTGGTTATATTGGAAAAAAATTATCACTTAAATATAAGGTTATTATTATGAAACATTTGGTCCTAATTCTCTAAAACTCTAAACCTAAATGGTCCTTGGGTATGAAAGTGATCCAATATTTTTGTTTGATATTCTATGTAATGGATAATTAAATTTGGGCCCCGTTAATTAGTATCAAATACAAAAAAATAAAAATATTATATTTTTAACACTGGATCTAGGTGTACAGGTTCGGGGAAGTTAGAGTAATATTTATTGTTTAGAAATCATGGTTGTTTTAGCTGATCTATTTCATTGCATCTTTTATTTTTTCACTGATGAAATAAAATATTTTTTGGTGATATAATTATAAAATGATAAATATATAAGGCTCTTATATATATTCCCTCTTCTAAGGAACCTAGGAAATATGGTTTTCATGCATTATTTTTATGTGATTTTGTCATACTATGGGCACAAATATCATCTATATAATGAAGCATATATTGGAAGGTCACACCACTTTCTTCTATCATAATGAATCTATAATTACATATATTCTTAAGTGTCAAAAACCTATTAAAATTATTTAATTATAGCCTATAAGTTAGTGTAATTTCATATATAAAATGTTTTCTAATATTTTTTTCACTTGGCTTGTGGATTTTCATAAATTTATTATCTCAAAGAACCAAAGTGATTTTGTACATAAGAGACTGATTATAGATTATGTTGTTATTTCTTATGAGTTGTTTCATTCAATGAAAATACACTCTTCATATTGAATAGGTGTTATAGTGATTAATCTGGACATGAACAAGGTGTATGATAGTGTTGAATGACATTTCATTTGACTTATTCCCACTAAGTTGTTTTTAGTTTCAAATGGGTTATTGTTGATATAAATTATGTTGAATATATTTCATTCAAGATGAAAATTAATGGAATTATATCAACAAAATTTAAACCATCTCAAGGTTTTTGATATGGAGGTCCTCTTTTTTCATATCTCTTTATTCTTAGGAGTGATGGTTTCTCTAATCACTTACTACACTTTACAGTTAAAGGAGGCTTCCATGGTGATAATGTAATCCATAATAGTCCTCCAATATCTCACTTATTTATCATGGATGTTATACTTATTTTTACATGACCTACGCCCCAGGAATGTCTTGATGAGTTATATATTATCAAATAGTACAAAATAGATTCTGGTCAATGGGTTGACTTTGTTAAAACTGAAGTTTCCATCAGTAATGGTGTTAATGATTCTAGAAAAATTGAATTGAATCATATGTCTAGTATGAATCCTACTGAAAACAATCAATAATATCTTGGGATCTTGACTGTTTTTGGAAGGCCAAAGAAGAATGTTTTCATCTATTATTGATATAATTGATAGGAATATCTAGATCTGGTCTTGTAGAAATCATTCAAAAGTGGGAAAGGAGTTTCTTCTTAAGGTAGTTTCTTAGGAAACTTCTTATTCCAAGACTCTATTTATGTTATTGGGACTCCTTAATTACTATCTTAATTAGTTATTTTTTAAATTCTGATGGGGGACTCACAAAGTAAGAAATAATCCACATTGGGTGGCATGGGAGAAGCTATGTGTTTCAAAATTATTAGGAATTATGATGGTGATCTAATCCATGGTGATTTAATACATCATGATAAAATCCATGGAGATGGGTAGAGGAGAGGAATAATGGATAATGAACTATAGTTATTAGAATATTCTTCCCCGTACTCCACTCAATACTTCACTATGGATAATTTGAATTGACAAAAAAGTTTAAATTCTGAAATAAAATATGAAATTAATATGGAAAATTAGATTAAACAAAGGGAAATAGTTAAAAATATATTTTAAATATAAAAAATTAAAATAAAATTCAATTATTAATTATATTTATTGAAAAATAACTATTTTCCATTTTACCACAAATATAAAAAATGAAATGTTTTCAAAAGATCATGCCTATGAAAAAAATTCTAAAATGATTAAATTTTTTATACAATTTATATTCTGAATTCATCACTATAATTATTTCCCCATATATTTATAATAATTTTTTTTATTAATATTAAATTTAATATCTAAAATTTTACTTTGATATATTCCCATTTGACACCTTATCTCACACTGTATTTTAATACGGTGCCATGATTTTCATTTTCTCTATTTATTTTCATAAACCAGGGTGTATAAATGTGGGGTAAGATTATATATAAAATTCTAAAAAACATATACTGATTTCATGACATGCGGGGCCTTTAATTTTTTTTTTATGTTTTTATTTAAACCAATGTTGTGGATAAAATTAAAATTTTCATTTATATTTCTAAATTTATTTCGGTTGATTTTTAGATCAAATTATTTTTTTTAAAACCTTGTAAATTTAAAATAATTATTTAATATACATAAAAATTATTTATATTATTTTTATTATATATATGATATTACTTATGCCTCCATTCATAATGAAATTTGTTAAAAAATTAAATTTTTTTACTATATATAATCAAAAATATATTAATTAAAAAACATTTAAAAAACATTTTTTATGAAATTTTTATTTAAATAAAAAAGTTAAATTTAACTTATCAAATTTGTTATCAAAAGAATAATTTTATTTATTTAATTCCTTATTTATTTGTTATTTGATTTACTATATCTTTTACATATTCTTAATTTATTTTTTTAGGATATATTTTTCCATGTAAACGGGTGAGTATTCACAATACTAATAAAATTATTTCTAAAATATATAATAATAAGATAAAATATTGTAAATTTTCTATTATTATTATTATTATTAATTGAAACTAAACCACAACCCCTCGAATTACACATCTCAAGCTTCTAATTGTGTATCCAATCAATGATAAGACTATTAAAGAGCCCCAATATTTCCCTTAATCATTATATAGAAATTATGTATAACATCCCCTCTATACGCTACCTTGTACTATTAAGGGTCTTAAATAAATAGGATTAAAATTACAATAGAAAGTCACAACCAGCAAAAATTGAACCCTCATCATCGGTCGAACAATCAAATGACCTTGACTACTAGGCCACCCCTATAAGGGATATTATTATTATTATTATTATTATTATTATTATTATTATACAATTATTGGAGGAAGATGGTGCTCAAGTGGGGTCAGTGACTCAAGAGACCTCTATGGTGATCCCGAATCAAACCCTAAGAACCCTCTTTAAATCATGAAATTGATGACATTCTTGGTGTCAAGGAGATTTTTTCATTATGAATTCATAGGTATAATGAATCTGATGGTGTGTCAACTCATATGAGTGATGAAAAGGAGGGAAAAACAAATTCTTTTACTGGTGTTGGTGATGAGGTAAATCAATGGATTGTTAGGAAAAGAAACATAACATGTGTATTTTTTAATATGGATGTAGTGGATGAGAGTCTTGAAATTTTAAAATTTTCAATTATTTGTTATATTTATAAACTAGGGGGTAACCATCGAAATTTTATGACCACTTTAAACAGATTTCATTCATTGGGGGTTTCTTTGATAGGAATATTATTTTTATTGGTTGAGGCTTCTTTAATGTGATCTTTCCTTATGATCACTTGATATTATGGGCATGGTGTTTCGGCTCACTCTCTCTCAAACCTATAATGTTTTGAATATAGGATTGGGATCTCATCTATATCCACTTTGAATATAATAATTCATTTACATTGGTTTGGGTGATTTTATTTGAGTTGAATTAGAAATATTGGCACCATAAGATTTTTAAGGATATTTTAATTTCAATCGGAACTCCAATTCACATAGATAACGAAATAGAGTTAGAAATATTTAAACACTTATCTTTAATTTTTGTTTTGGTTTCTCTCTAAAAAACTGATTGAATTTCTTTCTTTCGATAGATGATGATACAATTAGTTTAATGGATGAGTAATAAAAATATTCTTATTTTTGTTCTTAATATAAACTGATTGGTCATGATTATAATTATAAAAAAAGTTCCAATGTGAGTTACTCCATCGATAAATATGATGGTAAGGATATGTATAATTAAAATATGGAAAAATATTTTTTTAGGAAAAATTTGAAAAAACACTTACAGTTCCTAAACCTATGAATTATGGAATGAGCACAAATAATGATCGTATAGGTGGAGTTAAAGGTGATAATGAGATTAACATTATGAATGATTTTGTCCTTGAAAATATAGAGCATGATCATCAATACTCTAAATAATTTTTTCATTTGAATGAGGGGTATGAAAATGTAGTCATGGTCACTAATGAGGGACTGAGAGGTGATGAAATGTTAAAGGATCAAATGGAGTTCCTTTTCACTGAATGTGTAAAAAATATTAAGAAATTGTGGTGATAGAAACCTACAAGGAAGATCTCATTAATGAGAAACATCATGCCCCAAATATTTATGTTGAGGGTGAATTGTCACCTTAGAAGTCTCAATGAACACCAAACGGAAGACTCTTTTGGACCATAATTATTTCATACAGTGGCCACTAATTCATGGTCCCTATAGGGTGCCCCAGTCTACAATATAGAGACTTCCATACAGTGGCCGCTAATGTTTTTTTTTAAAAATAGAAGAATACAAAAAACCAAAAATAAAATAAAATTATTCACAAATTAAATAAATATTTCCATGAAATGTAAAATCATGGGCTCATAAATATCTTTATCTAATCATCATCCAAGCGTTCTTCCCATCATAGAATAAAACTGAATATGAAAAAATTAATAAAATTAATATGATAGAAAAAAATCACTTAAAGCTAATAATTTAAATGTAGTAGAATTGTTTAATTAAAACTTAGTATAGTAGTTCGAGGTCATTTTATTTTGAAAATATTAATTGTATTTAATCAGTTTTCTTTATTTAAAACTAATTATTCAGTAGTTCATGGAAGAATTCATACCTGATTGACGTGTCGTCTTCTTATACACATAAATGATAATACTAAGATAATTTTCCAAATATTACATGACATTATGAGACCGTTCAATTTGGATTTTAACATTAAATATATTTTTTAATGTTTTAAAATAATAAAAGTGTCTTTCTAGTCATCCTGGTCAAATGAAACCTCAGATTCATTTTACATCTACTCAAAAATTTAAGAATCAATCTATGGTTGTTTTTCAATGATTTAATGGGATTAAAAGGATGTTAATTTGGTTTTGACCCCCTAAAACATGTTCTTAAAGGGTGTTAAACCTTTAAAAACTACTTATTTGGTCGTTTTGAACAAACCACACCTTTGATTGATGTTACATCTACTCAAACATATTAAAAATAATACTAATTCAGTTTACATATGATTTCATGTCATTTTGAAGTCATTTTATTTGGATTTGACTATTAAATAAACATTTGGATGTTTTAAAATAATAAAAGAACATTTTTGGTCATCTTGGGAAAATAGTACCTTGTATTGACGTTCCATATACTCCAAAATCTCAAAAATGCTATATGATTTTTTATATGAATTTAGGCCATTAAAAGGATGTTCGGTTGGTTTTAACCCCCTGATACATGTTTTTAAGGGCATCAAAACTTTAAAATTGTTTTATTCTATCATTTTGGGTATAATCCACATACAACTGATGTTTTTTCTCTGATTTCACATCATTCTGAGGCCGTTTATTATGGATCCGACAATTAAAAGTAGGTTTTCATGTTTTAAATCAGTAAAAGTGTATTTATAATCTTCCTAGGAAAAAAATCTCAAATTCACATTCCTTATACTCAACTATTTAAAAAATCATTGTGTAGTTGTTTTCAATGATTTTATAGCATTTCGAGGCCGTTTGTTTGGTTTTAACCCCTTAATGTGCCTTTTTAAAGGGTGTCAAACCCTTAATTATTTCTTATTCATTAATTATGAGAACATTTCATGTCCAATTGATGTATTTTTTACTCATACACATCAAATATAATACTAAAATGAGTTTCCTATAATTTCATTTTTATAAGGATCTAACAGTTAAATAAACGTTTTATGTTTTAAAATAACAAAAGTGTATTTTTGATCATCCCGAACAAATGATGCCTTAGATTGTAATTTTTTCTACTCCACCATTTCAAAAATAATTGTACGATTTTTTTTCTAATTTCAACGAATTAAAGGCCGTTTGATTGGTCTTGACCCCATAACACATGTTTTTAAAGGGCAATAAAACTTGAAAAAAACATATTCATTAATTCCAAAAAAACCAAACATCCAATTGATTTTTTTCAACTCTTAAATGTCATAAATAATAATAAGACATTTGTTTTATGGTTTCATTTCATTTTGAGGTTGTTTTCTATGGATCTGACCCTTAAAAGCATGTTATCATGTTTAAAGACAACAAAATTGTGTTTTCATCCATCCATGAAAATTGAAAACTGGAATCAATTTTTTTTATTCTTGAATATTTCAAAAATCATTATTTTATAGTTTTCATAAGATTTCATAGTATTCTGAGGTCCTTTGGTGGGTTTTTGACCCCATAACACATGTTTTTAAAGGGTGTGAAACCTTTAAAACTATTTATTCGATCATTTCGGGCACAACAAACCTATGATTGAAATTTTATTTACATGTACACATAAAAAATAATACTAATATGGTTTTCCTATGATTTAACATCATTTTGAGATGGTTTTATATGGATTCAACCATTAAACACATGTTTTTGTGTTTTAGAACAAAGGTTTTTTTATCATCTCGGGAAAACAGCACCTCCGATTTGAATTATTTTGACTCCCTCATCTAAAAATCATTGTATAGTTTTTTCCATCTAATTTCCTAGAATTTATAGGTCACTCGATTGGTTTTGACCCCCTGATTCATGTTTTTAAAGATCATCAAACCATTAAAAACTACTTGTTTTGTAATTCTAGGAAGACTGCATGTTCCATTAAAATTTATTATACTCTTACAAGTCACAAATAATATTAAGGTATTTTTTCTATGATTTAACCTCATTAGTAGGCTTTTTATATATATCAGAATGTTAAACACATGTTTTAGTGCTTTAAAATAATAAAAGTTTTTTCAGGTAATCCCATGAAAATAGAACCTCAAATTGACATTTCATACACTTGAAAATTTTATTATTCAACATATGGTTATTGTATTATGGTTTCATAGTATTAAAAGGCCATTTGGTTAGTTTTCACTCCTTAAAGCATGTTTCTAAAGGGTTTCAAATCTTTAAAAAAACATATTCGGTCATTCTGGGGACACTGCATATCTGATTGATGTTTCATATTCTCGTACACATCAAAAATAATACTAATATGGGTTTTATTTGATTTCACATAATTCCATTCTTATTTTCTATTTCTATGACCACTAAATACACATATGTTTTTTTAAAATAATAAAAAAGAGTTTTTGGTATTCCCATGAAAATGAAACCTCGGATTGATGATCCCTCTACTCCACCATTTTAAAAATAACTATATAGTTTTAATCGTCTATTTTCACTTCATTCAAAGATGATTTAGTTGGGTTTAACCCCCCCCCCCCCCCCATAAATTTCATTTTTAAAGGGTTATATATCTTTAAAAACTAGTTATTCATTCATTTAGAGCATGTCACATGTCTAATTGCCATACCTTTGACTCATACACATCATGAATAACACTACTATTGTTTTCCTATGATTACGTGTCATTATGAGGTCCTTTTCTATAGATTTAACCATTAAATGTATTTTTTGGTGTTTTAGAATAATAAAATAGTGTTCTCAGTCATCCTCAAAAATGAGACCTTGAATTGACATTCTTTCTAATCCACCATTTAAAAAATCACTATGCAATTTTTTTTTCTAATTTCACAGTATTTTAAGTTTGTTCAGTTGGTTTTGACTCCTGGATGCACAATTTTAAATGTAATAAAAACTTCAAAACACTTATTCAGAAATTCCAATTATAATACACAATTAATTGATGTTTCATATACTCATACACATCAAAAAAAATACTAAACTGATTTTATATGATCTCACATCATTCTGAGGTCATCTGATATGAATATGATAATTAAATACATGCTTTTGTGTTTTAAAACAATAAAAGTGTGTTTCTATTAATCTTGGGAAAATGGAACCTCAAATTGAAATTTCATCTAATCCATTATTTGCCTAATTAATATACACTTTTTGTCTGATTTCATGACATTTGGAGGGTGTTTGATTGGTTTTGACCCCATGATGCGTGTTTTTAAAGGGAATCAAACGTTTTTAAACTACTTTTGTAGTCCTTCTGAGAATACTACACATCCTATTGATGTTTTTTCAACTTGTAATCATAAAAAAATAATACTAAGATAGTTTTTCTATGATTACACATCATTATAGGGTTGTTCTATATGGGTCTAAATGTTAAAGGCATGTTTGGGTGTTTTAAAATAATAAAAGTTTATTTCTATTTATCATGAGAAAACAAATACTTGGATTATTGTTCTGTATTCTAAAACATTTCAAAATTCATTGCATAGTTTTTTATCTAATTTCATGGAATTTAAAGGCCACTCGGTTGATTTGAACTCCCTGACGCGTGTTTTTATGGGCGTCTAACCTTTAAAACCATTTATTCACTCATTCCAGACAGACCGCATGTTCAATTGACATGGATTCTACTCATACACCCTAATAAAGGTAATTTTCTTGTAATTTCACCACATTATGAGGCCTTTTTTCCATTAGTATAACCATTATAAGCATGTTTTAGTGTTTTAAGACACTGAAAAGGTGTTTTGTATTCATCCTGATCAAATGAAACCTTTGATTGATGTTCTATCTATTCGACCATTTCCAAACACACTCTAGGGTTATTTTCTTATGAATTCATGGAATTTGGAAAAAAATTTACTAGTTTTGACCCCCTGACACATGTATTTAAAGGTTATCAAACCTTTAAAACTACTTATTAGGTCGTTCTGAGAAGACTACATGTCAGATTGATGTTTCTTCAACTTGTATACATCATATATAATACTAATATGGTTTTCCTATTATTTAACATCATTTTAATGGTATTTTATATGTAATTTACTAATAAACACATTTTTTTACGTTTTAAAACAATAAAAGTGAATTTATGGTCATCTTGGGAAAATAACACCTTATATTATGTTCCTTCTACTCCACCATTCCAAAAATCATATTACAGTTTTTTTTTCAGATTTCATAGCATCTGGAGCATTTTTGATTAGTTATAACCCATTGATGCATGTTTTTAAAGGGCATCAAACCTTTAAAAACTACTTATTTAGTAATTTTGGGTAGAAAACTAGTCCAATTAATGTTCATCTCCTCATACATGTCAAAAATAATACTATGATTATTTTCCTATATTTTCAAATCATTCTACGGTTGTTTCCTAGGAATTTGACTGTTAAATTCATATTTTGGTGTTTTCAAACAACAAATGTGTATTTCAGGTTATATCAGGAAAATTCCACCACATATTGATGTTCTCTCTACTCAATAATTTCGTATTTGACTTTATGGTTTTCATCATGTGACTTTATGACATTAAAAAGTCATTCGGTTGGTTTTGACCCCCTGACACTTGTTTTTAAAGGGCTCTAAACCTTTAAAAACTATATATTATATTGTTCAAAGAACACTACAAGTCTGAATGTCGTTACTTATACTAATACTTATAAAAATAATAATATAAAAATCTTCCTATGATTTCACATAATTCTAAGGTCATTTTCTATGGATCTGACCATTAAACATACATTTTGGTGTTATAAAACAATAAAAGTTCATTTTCAATCATCTTGGAAAAATTAAACCTCAAATTCATGTTCTATCTACTCCACCATTTCAAAAGTCACTGTAAAGGTTTCTAATTTCATAGAATTTGGAGGATTTTTACTCCCTAATGCTCATATTTAAAGGGATCCAAACCTTGAAAAACAACATGTATGGTCCTTCTGACCACACTTCATGTTTTATTGACGCTTCATATTCTTATTCAAGTCAAAAATAATACTAAGATATTTTTCTTATGATTTCATTTCATTGTGCGAATATTTATATGGATATGATCATTAAACACTCAATTTGGTGTTTTAAAATAATAAAATTGTGTTTTTGGTCATCTTAGTCAAATGGAACATAGGATTGACATTCTATTAGCTTAACCATTTCTCAAATCACTATATGGGGTTTTCCTATAATTTTATAGTATTTAGAGTTCAACCTTTTAGTTTTATCCTACAAGCGCAAGTTTTTAAAGGGTGTTAAACCTTTAAAAACAACTTATTCAGTATTTTCAGGAAGACTGCAAGTATTATTGGCATGTTTTCAACTCATACATGGAAAAATAATTCTTTTATTGTTTTTTTATGATTTTTACACCATTCTATGGAAACTCATTATAGAAGCATCCGTTAAATGTATTTTTTTTTGTGTTTTAAAATAAATAAAGTGTGTTTCAGGTCATCCTATACAAACGATGCCTCAGATTGAACCACCTTTTGTTTAATGGATGGTAGGGGTTTCTTCTTGTATCCAATGATTTTAAAAATTATTTCATAAATAATGACATGGAGAGAGAATTCATGAGAAAAGCATTTAAAATTTTAATTATTCATGTGATTATGAATTTTGGACCTTCATTAATATATAAAATAAAATAATTATAGGGAATTATATATAGAGTAGTGAGAAGATATTCTAGAACATACATGCAATACATGTACATGATTTCAAAATTTCAATGTACTTTCATATTTGATGTTGTAAGTAGACCTAGTTGACAATATTTCTTACATATTTAGTAAACAAGACTGCATGTTTATGAAACAATAGTATCTATATTAAGTAAATGAAGTTTAATTCATGCTGAATATGAACTGAAATTTCGGTATATGGTAATTTATAGACATTGTAGATTACTTTAACATAGGGAAACTACATGTATATTAATATAAACTATAATACAGACTACTATGTGAACAATAATGAATTTATAGTTTTGGTACATGATAATTCAATTTAAATATAAATATAAACTCTAATAAATACTATTATTTGAATAGTGATATATATAGAAATATATATTGTTATTTTGGTATAGTATAAAATGTAATATAAAGTGTAACATAAACTACAATATAAATTGTGATATAAATGACAGTATAAACAACATTTTTAGTTCATGGAAGAGCATATGTAAGGAAATTGTGTTCCACTCTTTGAAATGACATGTATATCAATAAAAAACATAAATTAAATGATATGTACATGATGTGGTTGATGAAAATTAAAAAATGAAATATATATTAAGTGGTTTAAATTTATTACATAATTATTTTAAACTACAAATTCATGTAGAAAAAACATTTATATTCATAATTATGTAGGAATTAAAATAAAATAACTTCTCATCAAGTAAAATATTAAATAATAATATGAATTATAATAAAAGAGTAAATGATGAAATTAAGGTTAACATAATATCACAGAATTAATTAGATAGATGATCACTTTAAAATAAAATCCAATGTCAATTCAAAAATATATTTTCATTTTAGAATGGAATAACTTATCCCCATAATGTATATAAAAACATATGGAATAGATATCTCATTCTAAACATGTGGAATAGAGATATCTATTTTTTGGGAAGGGAATGGGGGGTCGGAAGGGATAAAAATTAAGATACCCTCTTAAGTTGAAGTTCAAATTCAAGGTAACGGAGATGTACATATAGTGGGGAGGACTCAAAAGTTATTTTTATAAGGCTATGTAATTGAACACTAGTCATAAATGGTTCCACCTCTGGATATGGTTATCCCCTCCACCCATAAAAAATCAATCCAACCGGTGACATAACTATATATGATATATCAATTTTTGGATACATGTGACCTTGTTTTCATTCAGGATACACTTTATTTATTATTATACATGACATAGAACCTCATAAGGATGATAAATTCTTTATAGGAGTTGGAAGGTGAGAGATTTCATTTTTTATTGCAGGAGCCAACTAATGTGTGGGGGCTGATGAGGAATGCCATTTTGGGAATTGAGGGAAAACATTCACCGAAGAGTGGGATGCCTTATTTCATACTATAATGAAGGCCTGGATAAGGGTATTATAATTCATATTAGGAAACCCTTATACAAACTAATGTAATGAAGAAAGAGGTGTCGATGTTGTAAATTGGGCCATTAGTGACCAAAATAAAATAACTCAAATTAAATTTCATAAGAAATGAAAACAAAAACCAATAGAAGAATATATTAACACCTACATGGAAGGAAAAAATTAATAAAATCACACCCAAGTAGTTATAAGTTTCTCATGAAGCAGATAAATTCAACCCTGCATAGACTAAGAAAAAAATTTAGTGAAACTTGTAGTAAATTGTAAAATGGAAATAATGTACTACGTCTCTAGATAGAATCTACATTTAATAATAAGCACATGAATATATATATTACTCATTAATATTATTTTTTTGAGAAAAAATTTCATCGTGTGATGCTTCGACAATACAACTTGTTTAAAAAACATGTACAAAATAAATGAGATAACATAATATGAAGGAAATAATTTTCAATGTCTTGCATAGTTCGGAGAAAAAAATTAAAAGATCTAGCTATAAAGATGTTCAATATGATTTAACATATGCATAAAATTGATTTATGTATAAATATGGAATTTCATTGAAAAATGCTAAAAAATGATAGTTCATAAGTTTCCAGAAATAGTAATTGACCCTGAATGATCAAGAATATATTAGAGAGAGAGAAAATAACACTAAGTTGTTGGGTATCTTATTGTTGGTCAATGACATTAATGTCTTGGAATTTTTTTGATATTAACAAAATATTATTTCTATTTCTTACACTGTCTTAATGGCGATTTTATTTCTATGTTTTATGGCATCACAACCATGTGAGTGTGGAACTAATTTGGTAGGTCATATACAAATCTTCCAATATAGAATTCCACTACATGTCTATGCAACTTAGCCTATGGGATGATCTCTCAAAAGAGGTCAAAGTCCATGATGATTGAGGATAGGAAACTTAAGGACAAAACTGAATTCTGGGAATCCATGTATTTTTAATAAAAAATAATATAATTTTTGTTAGTACATGCAACTGTAAAATTTAATATTATCAATTTGGTAATGATGTTTTGAAGACCATTTTATAAATCATTTTCTCATGTTTCCGAAAATAAAAAAATGATTATGATACTATAAAACATATGATTAAAAAATAGATGTTCTACAAAAATGACTTTTCTTTTGGTTTTAGTTTAAAGGATGGATCATGTTGCATAATTAATAGGATATTCTATGAGAACCAAATAATTATTCCGAATTTCAACCAATATAACACCTTTAAAAATAGTTTTTTGTACTTTTTTAGAAAAGGAAAACTAATAAAACTTCATGGTATGTGGAATGTCTAGAGACTTAACCCTACAGTAATCTTAAATAATAAAGTACTCACATGAAAAAAACAAAAGGAAGAAGGGAACGAACTGATGAAAAACTAAAATATATGTTAAGAATGTACATACCAATAATAATAAGAAAAGGGGGACCTTATAAAAGCAACACAAATTGTATATATTTTGGAATAAAAAATATTACTAAAAATAAATATTCAAGAGGTTAACAATAATAAATATCTATAAATATTTTTCCAAAAGCATGAAATTCAATGTCAGAATAATTGATTAATAAGTAAAAAACTAAAAATTAATTTTCCTACAACAAACCTAGAGAGATAGTATTTAGAATAAAATAATTTTTCATTATAATAACTAAAAAAATGAGTTCCTAGGTTAAGAAAATATTTATATACAACAATTAGAATTAAAAATATTACTCAAAACACATATTTCTAGAAACTACACATACTGACTTTAAGAGGGAAGAAACGAGGGTGAAATGTTATAAAGAAAATCATAAACATAGGAGATGAATGTAAAATGTAACGATAATGAGGTATTGAATATTAAGTCATATATTTCATGATATTATCAATTTTATTGGAAATATAAAATATATGACAAATATATGAAAACAAAATAGTAAATAATGAAGAATAGTCATAAAAAATGAAAAAAGAGAGTAAAATGAGTCATTAGTTTACCAAACTATCTAATATATATAACTAAAAAAGATAAAACTATTAAGTTTCACATCCTTAATTCCAATATAGAGAATTAATAAATGTAAAATTATATATAAATTACTATTAGCACATAAATTGGGTAGATAATAATTTAGAAATAGTCTTTACACATTGAATGGGAACACATATACAATAAATTAACCTTATCTAAGTTGTGTTATAAAATAGTGCACTAATAGTATAGTATTTTTTTAGGTAAAAATCCATTATTGTAACATTGTATTGTTTTTGGGTTGATTGTGTTTGTTTAAAAAGTAGGATTCCAAGGTCAGTTGTGGAGTTCTAAGAGATTGTTGAAAATTAATGTTGACAAAGATCCAAGAGAAAGGAATGGATTTCTTAGAAGTGGTAAAAAAGATGTGCATAAATGGTGGAACCATTCCCCAGTGTTTTCCAAATTTTTGGGGTCCAAAATTTGGAGAATGACTCAGGAATTAAAATTTTTGGATTTCCATGAATTCTACATAAAAATATGGAAAAGGAATGGTTTTCACGGAGATTGGTTGTTTCAAAAAGGTTTGTTGCTTCATGAAGTTTTAGTGATTCATGAAGGTTTTAATGTTCATGAATGCATGAAGGGTTGATGGTAATGCTTTACTACAACAAAGAATCTTATCAAACATGAAATTTCCCTCATTCTTAGTAAAGAAATGGAGGTTTATGAACAATAATTGGGAGCTTCATGAAAAGATGGTGGAGAGCATGGAAGCTTCATGAATGGTTGGAAATGCCTATAAATAGGACTCTACCCCTCTCATTTGAGTAGATCAAACCTTAACAAAAATACATAGGCTCAGAATTCCTGAAGGGTATTCACAAAGGATTTTCTTGAGAAAACATTTGTGAAGAAATGAAGTTGATGAAGGATATGTAAGCCAATGGAAATTTGTAATCATCCAAAATTATTGAGAATCATAAAAGTTGTTTGAGATTTATGAAAGTGGTGAGATTTGAGGAAGTTATGGGGTTCATGATATTAGAATATTTTTGTGAACTATTGGGTGGTTTCACAAAGGTTGCGTGATCTTCACGAAAGTAGTGAGTATCATGAAATTTTTCAGAAAGGATTTCCCAGGGAATATATAGTAAATGTGTATTCATAAAGTGAATTAAAGTTGAACTTAATGGGAATAAAATGAGGTCTAAAACATTATGATTCAAGTGATCAAAATATTATTATTCTAGATTAGCAATGATAAAACATTAGTTGAAAGAGTAGTGAGATTTCAAATTTTGATTGGTTCTAAACTAAGAGAGAAAATAAGTTCCCAACATTTTAATAACAGTTTACTTTTGTGGATTTGGTACATAGGCACCTTGTCTTTTTATTATCCTTGGATGTATCCTAGTGTAGGTAAACCAAGTAAATTTTACATGCCTCATTCATGATCTCATTTTTATTCATACATTACTATGGTAAAGGGAGATAAGAGTGTTTTGTTTAACAAATGAAATAAAATTCTAAGGGGAAATTATTTTAATATATCATACCCTAATTCATCCCTTATCAAGGTATTTAACCATGTTGGGATAATGGTATTAGTGTAGTAAAATTGCATATATGGTTTTTCAATTAAGTGTGTACAAATGATATCAATAATAATTTAATGAAATATAAGCACTATAAAAACAATATGTGCATAGTGAATGGAATCACACATAAAACATAATAAGAGTTTTAAAAATAATATATATAATATTTTTCATATATAATCATATAAACTTAGTAAAATGGATATTATTATAAAATAAATAAAGTATTTAAATTTAATGTGTGTATAAACTAAATTTTTGTATAAACTGAATATGTGTATAAACTGAATATGTGTACAAGCGAAATGTGTATAAATTTCATGTAAAGAATATTTATAAACTGATGAATGTTTTCAAACATTAAGTGTATAAATATAATGTGTATAAGATTAATTTGAATCATTTATATAAACTAAAGAATTTTTATAAACAAAATGTTTTTATATAATTAATGTGTATATATAATGATGTGGATATTAATTAAATGTGTTTATAAATTGATATTTTGTATAAATAATTGCAAAAAAATCTACCTAGAGCCACCTTATGGACATCAACTACTTTCCAGAAATTTTTTTCATCACTTTCTGGAATTTAATTTTACTCCCACCCATCAAATTTACATCACATATCATTATAAAAAAATAAGTATAAATTATGAAAATATAATGATTGTGGAAGAAAATAACATAGATTCGGACAAAGATATTTCCACATTGTATGAAGGAGTTAGATATTTTATATACACATAGATTAAAATTTAGATTCAGTTATCACATTCAATATATTTTATTATATAAATTAAAATATGTATATAGAGAGAATAAAATATGGATTATAAAAATAATATTTTAAGTTAAGATGAATAACCAATGAGTATTTTGAAAAAATATGTAAAAAATAATATAACAAACTAATATATATTCTGAAAAAATATATACAGAAAAAATATATTATGTGAAAAATTAATATATATTCTAAAAATAGGTAAAATACATCATGATTATTAATTTTATAAAAACATATGGATTGAAAAATATTCACGACTAATATGAAAAGCTAACATGGAATCTTAAAAAATATACAGAACTAATAGGTAACACCCAAACTACTATGGATTCTAAAAATATGTAAGATTTAGAACTATTATTAATTTAATAAAAGAATATGTGGATTTTAAATATGCATTCTAAATCTTTTATGTTAAGGGGTACAATGAAATATTGATAATCGAAAATGATATTGTTTTAGCTAAATTTCCTACCATAAATCCCTAACTTTGTAATTACCTACAAAACCTTATTTCAAAAAAATTATTCAATTAAAGAAATGAAAATAATACCTGTAAAAATGGGTCATGGTTGTTCTAGGGAGTATGGATGTTGAGGGGGAGTGGGGTTATGATCATAGGGGTAGGGGTTTAATGAATAAAATAGGAATCATGGACAAGGAGTAGGGGGCACCAGTTGCACCTCGTGGGGAGAGTGTATGCTAATAGGGGGAGGGTCGGCCACTAGAGGGGTTGATGGAAAATGGCCTATAAGGGGGAATTTATGGTGGTAGGGGTCATTTCATGGGTGGATGGGGGATCAAAAATAGGGGGAGAGAGGGTTGGGGACTCAACATTGGGGGGGGGGGGTTTAGGATGGGGGCTCGATGGCAAAGGTTTGATGGGGATATGATGGGGGATCGATAGATAGAGGTAGGGTAACATGGTGTGGCATGAAGGCGGGGGAGGGGGCATGATGAGGGAGGTTGCGGGATAGGGTCTTGACCATGGGGGTGGGATGGGGTCAATATGGTGGGGGTATGGCAGATGGAGGTGGGGCGGCACGACATAGCATAAAAGTGGGGGAGGGGGCTCGACGGAGGAGGATGGGTACTCAATGGAGGGGGTGGTATTGGGGCTGAATAGTGGGGGGATAAATAGCCAGAGGGTTGGTAGTGTGGTATAGACTATAGGTGGGGTAGGGGCTCAAGGAGGGAGGATGCCAGTGGGGTCTTAAAGAGGGTGGAGGGGTTGGGATCAATGATCGAGGGGATAATTTTTGTGGGGATAAAAAATCATAGAGACTTCCTTTTGGAGGTCATTAATAGGGTCAATAGTTACTACCACATGGAGGTCACCAGAATACTCCCTCCTTAAAATACCAAAATTCTACTAGTATATGAAATGTGCCAACCCTTGTAGGGGAATCTGACATGTCCTTACTAGAATAGGGGGGGGGGTATGTTTTTTCATTTCTTATAAACTCCAGGACATTAAATAAATTATTATTATTATTATTATTATTATTACTACTACTACTACTACTACTACCACTTTTATTGTTCTTATCAATACTAAACAAGGATACATGATTACTAATAATTATCATTTTTTACTTGAAAAAAATCATCATCATAAAAGGATATTTTTTGACGTGAGATGATTTTTATTTAAAAGAATATATCAATTATAAATTTTAAAATCATTTTAATATTTTAGTTATGATGAATTTTATCTACAATGATACATATTTTGGAAAATTAAATTTATCTCATTTTGGATATATATTTGACATATTTTACTAACAATAATATATATTATAGAATTAAAATTTATTTTTGTGTAAGTGGTCAAAAAAATTCACTTAAAAATATATTTTTTATAAAAAGAATAAAAATATATCTCATGTTTTAGATGTAAATAATTTAATGTAATTTTTACTAAATTTTGAAAAATGAAATTTATGAAATGTGTATGATGAGATAATTTTATTGACCGTTACTAGAACTACTCCATGTTAGGGTAGGTATGGTGAGGTGTATAATGATATGAATGTTGTGGTCGGCCTTTTCATCTTCATGGGGAGTAAAGGTTGATAGAGAATCCCTCTGATCTGCTCTCTCCCTAGAATAAACGAGTCTTCAAGAGACTCTATTGCCTGATCCTATTTTTTTTTGTTCAGATGGGGTTCCCAATTGAGTTTCCCTAAAATATGTTGTTCTACAAGTTTTAATCCCTCAGTTAGTGAACCTCACCCATATTCTAGAGGTGTCAATTTCTCTTGAAATCTCAGTATTAGTGGATTTATCTCCTTATACTATTTTGATTGATGGTGAGTTTGATGCGGCAGGTTCTATTCTTCAATGGATTCTGGTGGCCAAGATCAGTAAGAGAGACCAACTATCCTAGTTTTCGGAGTTTTCATTCACTATTAGGGGATCTCTTCTATAGAAGAAGTGTCCAAGTTGAATCATATGTCCTTATTCATGGACCTCACCTCATAGGTGGACTCCATTCATGCTTGGGAAAGAGAATATTTGTGGCTGATGGAATTTCTACATGTTTGGGTGGACCATGGGGGTCCACTTAAGTTGAGATGCAAGACTAGTAGCAGAGTAGGTGCATCTAATGGGGTTACCATCACTGTTCACAACCCTTCTATTCTGCAAGGTGTTTGTAATCCTCTTGGATATTTCATCTTTATCGATGAAGATAAAATTTTCATGAAAGATACTTTGGTGGCCCATTTCTGTGTGGAAATAGACTTCTATCATCCATTACCCTTTGTATTATCCTCCAAGTGGGAAAGTTAATTAGTATCCTGGTAGAAAATAATTTCTACCAGTCCCCAACCCGCTTCTATACTGAGTGTCAGATACAGGGTCACTATTAGAGTTAGGTTTGTAGAGACAATTGTTTTTATTTTGGTTTAGTTGTATATTCAAATAATTGAATATTAATAAAACACCTTATTACATATTGTTCATTATTCTAAATGAACTTTATTGTAATAATTTATTATGGTGTCTATCACATTGATAAGGTTATAATAGTTCTCTAATATAATGAGAACCTTGAAATTCTATGAAAATATTCTTAAATATTTTTCTACAGTTAGGTTACATACTATTATGGGACACATATAATGTTGAATATTAGGTACAAGTACTCATAACCTTGTGATATTTCTTCTTATGAAGTTATCACTTGGTAATCTCTAATACAGAAGATTATTAGAACAGATCGTCTCATAAGAATTCCACATGTTTATGTTTCATTGGATATATATACCTATGAGCATGTGTAATGGTTCTTAGAATTTAATATTATTATTAATGAATTTCATGAATCAAACACTTAAATTAATGATGAAAACCATGGCCCCATATATTCACTGGAAGTAAGGTATGTTGGGCACCTCATGAATGACATGTTATTAATATATAATTCAAGGAAGGATTTTCCCTTCCATAGTTATGAATGTTGATATCTCAACCCATTTATTGAAATGAAACTATCACATTAAATTCCCTATCCATGGTGTAATGACATATTTATTTTAAGTAGTTAAAGAAATACGTATCAAGAATATAGGTTGATTGCATGGATGTGCAACGTGATTGATGAAATATTGTGATAATGGGATTGTATTACACTATAAGTATTCATATGTGGTTATTGTCATTTTAACATTAACTTATTTCTCTAAGGTGCCTTGACCAATTTATAAATAGTAGTCTTGCACTTTATGTAGGACTGCCTAATGCCAATAATAAAGAATAGTAAACGACCACACACTAAGTGTTTTTATTGATCTCAAATAAACTCTATTTGAATTTATTTATTAGAATAAATATTATTCTCATGAATGAGGAATAATTTTATTTAGGATTTATTGATCTCAAATATTCACAAGGTAATAAATAATTATTTATACATTATTAAATAATTTATTTGAGTACATAAATTATTAATAAATATGTATTCTCCATATTGTGATTAGAATATTTAATTTATTTATTGAATATTTAATGAATATTTATTCACCATACTATGGATAAAGTATTTATTTATGAATATATATTTAATTAAATATTTATTTTGGTATTTGATAAAAACCACGGAGGAAAAAATAGACCAATATAATGTCCAGCGATAAATATTAATTTATAAGACAGTAAAATAATATTTTTTGTTGTGCTAGTTAGTATACACCATAAAATAATGTTATTATTATTATATGGAATGGGGTCAAAGATGGTTTATTATATTATCTAAGGGACAATACATAATTAAATAATAATTTAACCTATACCCTATCTTTATAAATAAATATTTATGTCTATTATGTATGGTTAATAGAGAATTAAGAATATTTGCACACAAATGAATTCTATAAAGATTCCTCCTCCTCTCATCCTCATAAGAATAATAAGAACAAGATAGAATCCTTCAAAAACTAGAAGTTATCTAGATGAACAACTTCAACGTCCCCTATTTTGAACTGGATGAAAAACCTGAAGAAAATTAATTTTTTCCACTAAATGGGAAGGTCGATTTTAAAAACCGAGCGTCGGAACTATTTATTCTAATAGTTGACACTGCGGCGTTGATAGAATAAAAATATTAAGTTTATTTTATTGATATGTGTATTTGTTTCTTTTCAATAAAAATAAAATAATTCTCAAATGGTGCGTCGTACGAGAAATCTGAGGCCACCGTTAGGTCTAGAACGTTAGGTTTATCCTAGTTAGGTTATAACCTTGATTCGCATCAGGTGTTTGGCACCCTCGCACTTGATAATACCATCCTTATTTTAAATTAATGAATTATTTCAATTTTTAAATTATAAATAATTAATTTTTCTCAAACGGCGCGTCAAATGAGAAATCTAACACCACTAATAGTTCTGAGACATGGGGTTTACCCTAGGCAGGGTATAACCTTTGTGAGCATTGGACGTTTGGTCATATCGCACCCGAATATAATTTATTTGTGTTTTAAATATTTAATTGGCAATTATATATTTTAATAATTTTATTATTAATATTGTTATTTATTTTGAAAACATTAAATGAAAATGCACATCCACAATTAATAAATCATGTTGCGGTGTAAATAATAACTGTGCAATGTAATAAATGTGATATTATTAATTATTTGAATTAAATACAAATGTGAAATCAATATTTATTTAATAACCGTTATCGTTTTTTTATGGTTATTTTTTTTAATTTATTAATAGTGTAATTGATGGGTTGAATTAAATAATAATTATTATTTCAATTATTGTTATTATTATTATATTGGGACAAAAATATTGATGTATACATATATATGAGATTAAATATATATATATATATAGTTATATATACATGTGTGGGTGTATATATATGAATATGCAGATGTGTGTATATATATATATAGCACGTATATACATGGGTGGATATTAATTTTGGGGTTAGATAAAATATTATTAATTACCCACATAAATGCATTTAACATGCCGACTTAAATCAAGTGGTGGACTTTTAAGTTTTTAATCCAAATCTTTAAATAGACCCAGGGCGTGTGCCTGCGGCCCCTATTGCGGGTCCCAGATAGCTATTAAAATTAATTAAATGATTGTTCAGGCTTTAAATAAAATATTACGTCGCGCCATAGCGCATCGTTCGGGTTAAAAATAATTAAAAAATAATTAATGGAAATTAATGGAATTTAAAGAGGGATAAAAATAAATAATAAAATAGATATGGTTGGAGAGAAATTAAAAATAATTAAAATGAGGTAAACCTATCTTAATTATTTATTTCATTTCTTCCACCATTTTGTTTTTATTATTTTATTTATTTATCTCCTTTTTATTTTTTCCCTTTTTCTTTTCTTTCCTTTCCTTTTTCTTTATTTTTTTCCTCTCCTCTCCTCCTTCTCTCCTGTGTGTGGCGCACCTCTCCTCCCTATATGGTGCGCACCACCTTCTCCTCCCTTCGAAAGATCGTCGCGCCTCCGTTCATCATCTGTTTTTTTTACCGTTAGGTGCGTTGTGAACCTCTCGGTATGGCTTATCCCACGCACCAAGAATCGTGCGATCTCATTCCAAATATTTTGCGTAGTTCGTTGTGGAAGGATTTTACCATATTTTGGGGTTTTTATAAAATCTTCTGTTTTCTTCTATTTTAGGTCAAATCAAAGCCTACCGTGGATCATAGGATCATCTACGACCATAAGATTGGGCGTCTACTCTCTTTCCCTCCATTTCGTTGCGATTTATAAAAACACATCGTTGTGCTGTTAGTTGGTGCCTACCGACTTTGTGAAAATTCACCCAATTTATTTAATTCAATTGTTTTTCCTAGTTGATGCATCCCAATTGACCATGAATTAAAAATTTTAAGTTGTTGCAACATGGTTGGACACCCATTTGGGTGTGCCTATGTGGTCGATATAAATTCTGTTAGCCCGTATATTTCATTCATTTAACTGTATGTGTTACACAACCTATTTTGTTGTGTTTAATTTAAATAATTATTTTAGAATAATTATGAACCTTAAATTGTTGGATCTTTGATTTTTTGTTTCTGCTAAATTATTTATTTATTTAAATTTGCATGCCCGAGCATTTAATTTAATTAACTCCATGTGTTGTGCAACCTATTTCTGTGATGTTTAATTTAAATAATTAATTTAGATTAGTTATGAACCTTAGAATTATTGGATCTTTGGTTGTTGGTTGTGATAATTTATTTATTTATTTAAAAGTGCATTTTGTATGCTTATTTTGATGCGGTACTTTACCTTGTTAAGGTTTCTATTCTGAAATATTTAGTTTGCACTGTGTAATGCATGGGTGTGCCTGTTTAGTTTCAAGCTGCAATTATATATGTTGATATCATATTTACTGCTATGAAAACTTTAATTGAATTCAGGGCGGGGAAAGGAGGTGGGTCCCATATTAAGGGTCACTCTTAGACCCTTCATTCATGATGGTTACCTCTATGTGTTGGGGGGCGGTGTTCTTGGCTTTTCCTAACTGAGACTTCCCTAGGATTTGTAATACTTATGATTGATACCAGTTCCAAAAGGGCCCATCAGGATGGATCTATTGGCAATGTGGATAATCCAGCCTCGGATGACACTCAACCCCTTTTTGAGAGATCAGGATGGACTCCGGGTAAAGTCATGCCACGAGCGATACTTGGACTTTTGAAAGATTACCTTGGATGGGATCGGTGGTATTGGATAATTGAAGGATGTCCTATAGTGATACCTTCAGGACGGGCTCAAACTCCAATTCTCAACTTGAACCTTAATAATGATGAACTGAAGGTTTATATTAATGTCTTTGTTAGTCTCTTGATATTTGAGATATTTTATGGTATGTTGAAGCACATCAGGTTGACACAAAACTTAGACCCCAAGTTAAAGCACAAGCTTGGGGGTATGCCTCTTCCTTGTTTTACCTTACTTTTCTAGGATTCATATATATGCATATGTGTATTCTACTTATAAGAACTCCTTTCAGACTCCCAGCTTAGGCCGAAGTAGGTGATTAGGCATGGGTACAACTTGGAACCCGGGTTGAGTTATTTATTTCATTGCACATAATAAATTATATGAAATTGTTATATAATGGCACACTACATTTTATTATAGCAAGAAATGGAAAGGTTTGGACACCGTGGGTTCCGGCCTACTGGAATTTTATCTCACCCCCTTCTTGGGCGTCGTTGACACCTGAGTAGATTATATGATTGCAAAGTATTGACAAAGGGAAGCATTCCACTTCTGATTCTTGATTGATTGTTGCTTCTTAGGATGGATACTGGGGAAGAGGACCGAGCCTTTATCATGATGCCGTTGTCTCACATTGTTTCTTTTCTTTTTAGTTGATAGCATGCTTGGGTTATGTTTTCTGTACTTTCAATTTAGACATACATCATGTCATGACATCATTTTGTGAGCTTCCATACTTGAGTATTATTGAGTTATATTATTTATATTGCTTCTACTGTAGTTTATTCATTTATATGATTCTAATATTTATTATTAATTATTGTTTACTTCCGAAGTCATAATACCTATTACCTATGAGGGAATAGTCTCCCCCTCAGACACAAAAAGTCCCTCGCTACTAGTCAGTAGCCTCTGGCATTTGGGGAGATGTGCATGAGGTCATGTAACCCACTGGGCCGACCACCGTCTTAGAGGTGAGCCAGGTCGGGATGTTACAAAGTGGTATTAGAGGTGATATTTTTATTTTGTCTTATTGTTTTGGGTTGGTAGACAGGAGACTAGAAATGTGTTGGTGCTTGGTTAATAGTCATGCCTGGGAATGATCACCCCATGTACAGGAAATGACCAAGTAGCCAGGGTTGGGAATGATGTTCATGATTTTCGATATTACAGTTGATGTAATTTCACCTCGAGTGATTGGTGTAATTTTTGCTGCTTATGAATTTGGAATTTATGATATTTTACCCTTGGCCTGTTAAGGTAAAGATGAATCATTGAATGCATCATAATAAGAACATAGGAATTCACATGCCATGCATATTTCCATGCCATGTAGTTTCATTTTAGGATGCCTAATGATTTAAATTGTGTGCCCTGAATGTATTCCATGTCCTATAATTATTTAGCATGCCTTTTTAGATAACATGTTTCAATGATATATTTAGCATGCTAGTCTGTTGCCATGATTCCTATTTAATACCATGTTTTCCTTGTATCATGCTTCTATGCCTATTAGCATGTCTATGTGATTAAAATGTTATGATTCTGTGATTGCATCATGTGTCTCTCTGTTAGCTTCTTGTAGTGACCTTCTATCATGTTTTTTATGTAATTGGTTGCTTTGCTAAAAGTTATTGGTTTCCTTTGAATGAGAACCAAATGCCAAAAATGATATTGTATAGTCACTTTATAGGTCGATAGCCACCCATATATCTAGGCTGATATGTGTTGGAACATGTTATAATTTAAAATGAGTTGGTTAACTACCCAAAGGCACAACTAAGACCAAGTAGGTTAGTTGGTCCATGTTCCTTATAATATAACACGGTATGGGTGTTGTGACTCTTAATAATTAAACAACTTTTCTTGGGATGCATTATAATGAACCCAGATCGGCTTAGTGGGACCCCTGTAGGTCACCTTATCTGCTTAAAAGGAATTTATGTGATAGAATTCCTAATTAAGGACATAATTTCAATTAATGTAAAATGTTTTAAAATGGAGTTTTATAAAGCTTTCCTATTTTTACCTTGTGAAGTTTGTTAAGATCATGTACCTTGTGTTTTGTTTTGAAAAATAGTACTTAATGTTTGGATTAAATCTTTTGATGTTTAAAGATTAAATGTCAATAAATATAAAGGGCTTGGATATGGAACCTGTAGCGATGTCCTCTGTTTAAGACCCTAGTATAAGGTTAGATTGATTTTCTCATTGAGTTTCTTTGGAATAGAACCTTTCGCATGTCATTTTCCCTATTCAGACCCACTTGATTAAAAAAATGACACCCTTGTTCAGGTGGGTGGACATGTTTTCCTTGACTATTTTTGGGTTTGATCATCGGGTAATGCTTTTTCCATCAGGTTAGGCGTTCCTTAAGAATGTTTAGTTGCTTCATTGGTCATTCGACCCTCCCTTCTCCATGGAGATGGATGATTCAGAACGTTTTCATTAGAGTTAAAAGTTATCTTGCTTCTATATCTCCTCGGGGTAGTATGCGTTCACGTACGCAGTGACATCAAGTACTTAATGTTGTGATGAACCAGTTGAGTTCAGTGTAATTATCAAGTCTTGCATCGTTAAATACGTTTTGGGTCATCTAGGTAGTAAATTTACTTCTCTGTTAAAATAATCAAGTTTGTCCCAATGCCCAGGATGAATTATATAGACTCAGGTGTTTTGACACACCAATCAGTTTGGTAGGGCTTTTATGCCAGTTGATTAAATGTTTCCCTTATGGTAATCTTATAATCCTCTTAGTGTACTCTTCCTTGTGTGATGAGCATGTCCCCTATCTTGCCTTAGTCCTTGATACACTAAGAGAGCATCTGTCTTACGCCATGCTAAATCTTTAAAAGTTGTTGGGATTTGTTAGGGTAGTTTTTCTCAGTGTTTCACCTTGATGTGTCATTATTATCAAGGCTTTTTTAGTCTTGAGTGACCTTTGGATTTCTATGTGGAAATTCCTGACAAACTCTTCTACACCAACCATTTCATCTAACTTGACTGCCAGGCTGATGCCGCTCTGGATATGATCAATGTTATGATATGGGAATCTTTCCCTTGTACTAATGTCTCACTCATAAACATGGAGTATGGACTACCCTACGTTAGTTCCTTTCACTCTTGTTGTGCCAATCCAAGGTTACCCTAGACTTTTTGCTGGGCTCAGTGATTCCTAAATCAATCAAGGTCACTGGAGGTTGGGTATAAACTTCAGTGGACGTGTTCATAGTAAATGCAAGATACCTTTGAAGAAGACATCATAGTTTAGTCTATAAACACCTACCATCTAAGCCGAGAACCTTCCTAAATGGTCGGTCGGAGTGGCTTGACAAGTTCTCTCTCTTGCTCAATGAAGCGGTAAGTGAAGGAACTTTTTCTCACACATCGTCAGGTGAGACAAGTGCGGTTTGGGTCGACCAGGGCTTTTCATAAAAATTTGGCTCAACTTGGGCTTTAAGGGCGATGTGGAATTGACCATTTTATCCATTTCAAAAATCAAGCAAGAAGCGTTGCTAGAACGCTTAAGGGAGTGTCGTGTACAAAATTCAGATGGAGGAAGATGTTGTGACTCGGAATTTTCCATCTTCTAATGTTAAAAACTAAGGTGGGAAGTAACATTGACTAAACATTTAATGAGATGATGAAATGTTTCTGTCTCTAGCTAAACGAGTTTAAATAAGTACTGTCTCGGTGTATCAGTTGAAAAATAAGCATTGAATCAGATATTAATGGCTTATGTGTTGCTTTCCTAACCAAAGTTTGAATATGCGTTGAATGTTTGAAGACCTTTTGTATGAAACTTCATGACCCTGTAGATCAGGTGAGGGTTACGTTGTTCCCGAAGGCTTCTCAAGGACGAGAAGTTCTAAGGTGGGAAAGTTGTAACGTCCCGTGTTTTGAACCAGATGAAAAAAGTAAAGGAAAATAATTTTTTTCTGTTAACTGGGAAGACCGGTTTTAAAAACCGAGCATCAGAACTATTTATTCCAATAGTCGACACTACAACGTTGATAGAATAAAAATATTAAGTTTATTTTATTGATACGTGTATTTGTTTCTTTTAAAAAAATTGAATAACTCTCAAACGGTGCATCTTACGAGAAATCGGAGACCACCGTTAGGTCCGGAACGTCGAGTTTACCCTAGGTAGGGTATAATCGTGATTCACATTGGGTGTTTGGAACCCTCGAACTTTATAATACCGTCCTTATTTTTAATTAATTAATTAATCCTATTTTTAAATAATATATAATTATTTTCTCTCAAACAGTGCGTCGAATGAGAAATCTGACACCACCAATAGTTACGGGATGTGGGGTTTACCCTAGGAAGGGTATAACCTTTGCGAGTGATGGACGTTTGGTTATATCTCACCCGAAGATAATTTATTTGCATTTTAAATATTTTATTGGCAATTAGATATATTAATAATTTATTATTATTATTATTATTTATTTTTAAAACTATAAATGAAAATGCAAATCCACAATTAATAAATCATGTTGCGGTGTAAATAATAACTGCCAAATGTAATAAATGTGATATTATTAATTATTTGAATTAAGTACAAATGCGCAGTCAATATTTATTTAATAACCATTATCTTTTTTTAGGGTTATTGTTTTTAAGTTATTAATGGTGTAATTAATGGATTAAATTAAATAATTATTATTATTTTAATTAATGTTATTATTATTATATTGGGACAAAAACATTGATGTATACATATATATATGAGATTAAATATATATATATATAGTTATATATACATGTGTGGGTGTATATATATGAATATGCAGATGTGTGTATATATATATAACACGTATATACATGGGTGGATATTTATTGTTGGGTTATATAAAATATTATTAATTACCCACATAAATGCATTTAACATGTCGACTTAAATCAAGTGGTGAAATTTTAAGTTTTTAATCCAAATCTTTAAAACGACCTAGGGCATGCGCCTGTGCACCCTGTTGCTGGTCCCAGACAGCTATTAAAATTAATAAAATGATTGTTCAAGCTTTAAATAAAATATTACATCATGTCATAGAACAATGTTCGGGTTAAAAGCAATTAAAAATAATTAAAAATAATAATGGAATTTAAAGAGGGATACAAATAAATAATAAAATAGATACGGTTGGAGAGAAATTAAAAATAATTAAAATGAGGTAAACCTATTTAATTATTTATTTCATTTCTTCCACCATTTTATTTTTATTATTTTATTTATTTATCTCCTATTTATTTTTTTCCTTTTTCTTTTCTTTCCTTTACTTTTTATTTTTTTCCACTCCTCCTCTCATCCTCCTCTCTTATGTGTGGCGCACATCTCCTCCCTAGGTGGTGCACACCACCTTCTCCTCCCTTCGGAAGATCATCGTGCCTCTGTTCGTCGTCCGTTTTCTTCATCGTTAGGTGCGCAATGAACCTCTCGGTAAGGCTTATCCCACACACCAAGAATTGTGCGATCTCATTCCAAATCTTTTGCGTAGTTCGTCGTGGAAGGATTTTACCCTATTTTGGAGTTTTTCTAAAATATTCTGTTTTCTTCCGTTTTAGGTCAAATAAAAGCCTACTGCAAATCATAAGATCATCTACAACCATAAGGTAGGGCTTCTACTCTATTTTCCTCCATTTTATTGCAATTTATAAAAACACATCGTTGTGTCGTTAGTCGGTGCCTACCGGCTTTGTGAAAATTCACCCAATTTCTTTAATTCAATTGTTTCTCCTAGTTGTTTCATCCTCATTGATCATGAATTAAATTGTTTAAATTGTTGCAATGTGGTCAGACACCCCTTTGGGTGTGCCGATGTGGTCAATATAAATTTCGTTAGCCCGTATATTTCATTCATTTAACTGCATGTGTTACACAACCTATTTTTATTTTGTTTAATTTGAACAATTTTTTTAGAATAATTATAAACCTTAGATTGTTGGATCTTTGATTGTTGTTTCTACTGAATTATTTATTTATTTAAATGTGCATGCCCGAGCATTTAATTTAATTTACTCCACGTGTTGCGTAACCTATTTTTATGATGCTTAATTTAAATAATTAATTTAGATCAATTATGAACCTTATAATTTTTGGGTCTTTGGTTGTTGGTTGTGCATCTTTATCTATTTATTTAAAAGTGCATTTTGTCTGCTTATGTTGATGCGGTACTTTTCCTTGTCAAGATTGCTATGCTGAAATATTTAATTTTCACTGTGTGATGCATGGGTGTGCTCGTTTAGTTTCAAGCTGCAATTACATGTGTTAATATCATATTTTCTATTGAGAAAACTTTAATTACATTCAGGGTGGGGAAAGGAGGTGGGTCCCGTATTAAGGGCCACACTTAGACCCTTCATTCCTAACAGTTACCTCTATGTGTCGGGGGGTGGTGTTCTTGGCTTTTTCGAACCGAGACTTCCCCGAGATTTATAATACTTAAGAGTGATACCGATTCCAAAAGGGCCCATCGTGACGGATCCATTGGCAATGTGGCTAATCTAGCCTCGGATGACACTCGACCCCTTTTTGCGAGATCGGGACAGACTCAGGGTAAAGTCATGCCATGAGCGATACTTGGTCTTTAGAAATATTTCCTTGGATAGTCTCAATGGTATTGGATAATTGAAGGATGTTCTATAGCAATACCTTCGGGATGGGCTCAGACTCCAACTCTCAACTTGAACCTTAATAATGATGCACTGAATGTTTATATTAATGTCATTGATAGTCTCTTGAAATTTGAGATATTTTATGGTATGTTGAAGCACACCTGGTTGACACATGACTTAGACCACAAGTTAAAGCAAAAGCTTGAGGGTATGCCTCTTCCTTGTTTTACCTTACTCTTCCAGGCTTCATATATATGCATATGTGTATTCTACTTGCAGGTACTCCTTTCAGACTTACAGTTTAGGCCGAAGCAGGTGATTAGGCATGGGTGCCGCTTGGAACCCGGGTCGAGTTATTTATTTTATTGCACTTAATAAATTATCTGCAATTGATATATAAAGGCGCACTGTATTTTATTATTGCATGAAATGGAATGGTTTAGACACTGTTGGTGCCGGCCTACTGGGATTTTATCTCACACCCTGCTCGGGCATCGTTGACACCTGAGTAGATTATATGATTGCAGGTTTTGACAAAGGGAAGCGTGCTTCTTCCGATTCATGATTGATTATTACTGCTTAGGATAGAGACTGGGGCAGAGGACCAAGCCTTGCTCATGATATAGTTTTCGTACTTTGTTTATTTTCTTTTTAGTTGATATAATTCTTGGGTTCTGTTTTATTTACTTTCTGTTTAGACATGCATCGTGGCATGACATCGTTTTGTGAGCTTCCGCACTCAAGTATTATTCAGTTGGATTATTTATATTTCTCCTGCTGTAGTTTATTCATTTATATGTTTCCGCTATTTATTATTAATTATTGTTTACTTCCATTGTAATAATACCTATTACCTATGAGGGAATAGTCTCCCCCTCGGACACAAAAAGGCCCTCGTTGCTAGTCGACAGCCTCTGGCGTTCGGGGAGATGCACTTGAGGTCATGTAACTCAACGGTCCTGCCACTGTCTTAGAGGTGATCCAGGTCGGTACGTTACAACAACACAAGATGATTGATCCTCCATGCCAGCATCGATCATACCATTAGTGTTGTTAGGAGTTCAAAATACCATATATGTATCCCCACTAGAGGGGATCAACATTGGGTTATCACTACGCAATGAAGGTAATATGAAAAAGGGTTTTTTCAAGATTAAAAACATCATCGAAGAAAGATTATAAGATGATGTATCCCTTTCATCAAATATAATCTAAATTAATCATAAAATTAGTGTAAATATTATCCTCTCTGGGTTATGATATTTTTTATGTCAATATTTTGTGGGAAATTTTTATTGGATTTGATTTTTGTGTCTTAAACAATTGGTTAATGATCCACTAAATCTAAAAAAATACATTATTTATATATGCCCACCAACTTCTTTTGTTGTGATCTAAACCTTCAAGTGGTATCAGAGCAATGACATTTAAAATTATAATTATTTATTTTATTTTTGATCAATTAAGAATAATGATGTTTTGATGTTTCATTTCTAGATTATTCATTATTTTATCTGAATTTGAATTAACAATATTTTTATATTTTAATTATCATCATTCCATGTTTTATATTTTCTAAAATTTCAAAGAATAGATGGATAATGATTGGAGATTCCATCAGGAAGTACCAAAGTCTTATGGATGGTTGATTGGGTTACACGGTGTGTAGTTGTAGTGCACATAGTGTACCCAAGTTAATCATACCTATATGTGTCACTAGACAAACAACATGTCAAGTAGTTATTACACAAAATTTCATAATTTCTAACTGTGAGTAGACCAGACCATCCTAGAATATGTCTTGTAAGATTACATAGTGTGTAGTTGGTGTAAAATTCATGTAGTATGTGTGGATTAATAGAAAAATTGATGTTAATAGTGTTGTAAAATACACAGTTTATAATGCATGATACTGATAGTATGGATAGTTAATCAAATACACACTATGTTGAGATGGTATATGACTTGTAATTCATTAATTCCCAAGCCTAAAGAAAATTCTGATTCATTTATCATGGTTTGTGGACAAAAGGAAAACATAAAACATGATATTTAGTTAGAGTACACATCTTGTGGTTTTATGTTTGAATAACATTCCTAGTCATTCAGTGGGTTACACAAACACATAGGGAGAAGAATACACAATCTGTATATAGTTAGTACACATTGTGTAATCCTACCATGATAAATCCTGAATCCCTAGGTTTTTCTCTCTGATACAGGGCAATCGAGGAACAAGATGTGTATCTTGTAAGGACATGTTGTGTAGTCTCCTAATAAAGGACATAACTAAATTACATTAAAATAATTAATTATAGTATTAATGTCTAATTACACTGTTAACACTAGATGTGTTTGATTATGTATTAAAGGTTTTAATGAATTAATAAGTTATCATTTAATTTATTATAATTAGTAGTTATCTCTTTTTATTTACCGTGAATTAATTTATGATGGATATCTCTAAGATAAATTATATGTTCATTAAGATGAAGGGAATTAATTAATTATCATAGCCTATTTGTCTTAATAATAAAGAATGAATTAAAATGAATGCTAGCCAATGTACTTTTTCCAATTCATTAATTTTGTATGACCGATAATGAGACTTAAAAATTCCAATATGTGAGTTGGTTTTATTTTATTTTATTTCATGGTCTTTCAATTATTGATTACTAAATTGAAAATGATGTCCTGCATGTCATCCCTCCCTATTTTATTATATAGGACCTACGTGTCAAATGTTATTTATGTAATTACCCTTATCAAATCCTTTGGTTCACATCAATTACATGTGATTTATAAATATATGTAATAAAAAGAGTTTACCAAGGTGTGTGGAGGCAGTTTAGGATTGAACCAAGATTAAACCAACCCGAGTGATAAATAGGTGGAAAAGTGGAATACTGAAACTCATCACAAGAAAATACCAAGGAGTTTTCCCCTACAATAAAATATTGATTTATTATCCACCCAATAATATAACCATTAGAGGATCTCATGATTGATTCATTCAGTTATTAATTTATTTTTGTCTTATGCATTATTTATTTTATGGATGCAAGATTGTGATCACATAAATTAATGGAATTATATGCAATGATGGAATTTAAATAAATGTATTATGTGTAAATGTTTTATGAAAACAAATTTAATCAATTAATTAAATTCCAATTAATTTTAATAATACATGTAAAGGATAAAATAATAAATATTTTCACATAATAAATAAAATCCCTCAACTTAATATTAAGTCAAACTATGCCTTCCATTACTTGATTAGGAATGAAAACCAAAGAACTAAGTGTTTGACCAACCCTTTATGGGACACTTACTTTTATCATAGAGTTATAATGATATTTTTTGGGTTGACTTAACCAATTTACATCAAGAGAAGTATACCTTTATAAACTTGATGTAACTTGGATGCAAGTGTTATGGAAATCTGAGTATGTTTTTTAAGATTGGGGAGTTCACTCAATGGATCAAGGAGCTGTAAACCCATAGTTACAAAATAACTTCCTATCTAAAAATCATGTAATTTATCAATCCATCACTTGGGTCATGAGAAGAGGCATATAGATCCTTAACACTAGGATTTCTAATAAACTAGACATTCCAAATCCAATATTGATGTCTTTTTGGACATGGTAAAATAATGGGAGGTTTAATAAAATTAAAATTATTATCATCTCTCACATACTTTATGATAAATAAAGGTACTAATTATCTACTCTTTTAATATTGTAAAATAATTGAATTTTCATCATCCACATTATCCCTATAATAAATTTAGGTGAAATACCATCTACTTATTTGATGTAACTTCCAAGAATGATTTAGAATCCTATGGGTAATTTTGTGCCCTGAATGAAAATATTATGTGCTAGAATCATCAATTTCTAATCTACCTAATAAGGAGTCAAGTGATGGGTATTTTTATGTCTATGATAAATAGTTAAGTGTCAAGGTCGATGTTTAGTGTTTAATGATTTCATCCATGTTTATTGAAATCATGAAGTCACATGAATACATGGATGCATATTGAATTCTTAAGTATATATGTGGTCTATACCATGAGTGATAAAGATTGGAATAGTTTGAGATATCCAATTTCCAATTTCAGAGGAAACTTATAGAATGTGTGCTAGGTGGGCTTCACATAGTCAAACTCATTGGCTCTATTGAGTTTCTTGAGGTTTCATGTTTTAAATTTCCATAAAAACTATACACTAATCTCATTTTTAAATCAATTCATTAGATCTTCCCTATATTTGTTGTTAATTTAAATATGAGAAACATAAAAAAGTATATTCCATGTCTTTTCACAATTTATCTCCATGTTGATAAGGATAATAAGTGTGAAAATCCATCTGTCCTTATGGTGATAGAAAGTAAAGTCCAGGAAAAAGGATATAAGTCCAAACATTCTTCAAAACACCGTTCCAACAAGAGAAGGATAAAGGGACATGTAAGGAAGCATGATGTTGTTTTTTTTATGTGGAAAGAAGTTCCATAAGAAGAAAAATTACACCCTTTCAAATAAATTAGGGGAATATTCATGTGTGTTTTTTATAGAGTGAAATATATATTTTTCTAAAAATTGGGTATTAGATACATCAAATGGTGCTCATATGTATATATATATATATATTAAAATATAGGAATATATATATATTTCAGAATATTGAGTGAGGGGAGGTGGATTTATGAGCATCCAAAGAAGCCAGACTTTATGGTGTGGATATTGGGGAATACCACATTACATTGCTGATGGGAATGATCTTGGTTTTACAAGATTTTTATTATTTGTCAAATGTTATAAAAAACATTATTTCTATATCCATACTTGATATGGATGGATTTATTTTAAGGTTATGTAATAAATGTTTTCTATTTTATAAAGATATAATTTTTTATGATAATATAGATATAAATAATGGACTTTATATATTCAATTATAAAAAACAAGTAATGGAAATAAATAATTAAACTACCTCACATGTCTCTTACAACACCCAACTATGGAATAATCATATTGTAAATGTAAAAAAATACTTTGAAAAAATTCCACCAAGATAGATACATAGAATCTTTTGAACTAAAACTATTTGGTGTTTTTCGCACATATTCAAAAGAAAAAATAACCAAAGACCCATTTAGTGGAAAAGGTAAAAGTGAAAAGGTGCTTCTTGAATTAGTTCATACCAATGTGTGTAGCCAATTTCTAGTTGAATAAAGGGTTGGTTACTCATACTTCATAAATTTTACAAATGATTTAATTGGATATGGATATGTATACTTAATTATGTATAAGTTAGATCCTTTAGATAGGTTCAAATAATTTAAGAATGAAGTTGATAACTAGAATGGTAATAAGATTAAGTAAATCTAATCAGATCATGGTGGATAATATCTTAATCATGACATCATTGATTATTTATGGGAGTTTTGGATTCCATCCAAACACACTTCTCCTTGTACACCTTAGTGGAATAGTGTAATAGAAAGGAAGAACCACACCATGTTTGTAACGCCCCGACCCCAGCTACCCAGAGTCGGTGCATTACTTCGTAACATTGGCATGATCACAAGAAAGATCAAATCTCGAAAGACCGATTGGTTTAGTAGCCTTGGAAACACTAGATATATTCATAAGGTTTTACATTACATTTCAAAGTGAAAAACTACTACAACAACAAAGTCTTCATATCCACACTATTAACCCCTCATAATATCCCTGCAAGTCATTCATAATTTACTTCTTCACTACCTGGGAAAAATAAAACATAGAAAAGGGGTGAGCTCAAATGCCCAGTAAGGATAACAATATAGCGGAACATTCATAATAAGCATAAACATTTAAGGCAATGAATTACTAAAACAAAAGCCTTTTAAAATTGAACTTCAACATAGTATGGCAAAAATAAAAATGAAATAATGCCATTTACTTATTCACATGGATATTCTACTAATCGAATAATCACATGCAATATCAATAACCACTTTCATAATGTTGGAATGCATAATGTCAAACGTTAATTTCATTGTCTAGGCCTCATCCCAAGACCTAGGGGTTACTTCTAACCGGAACCCAACCCGGAGTGCCTCTAATAACCGGACACCAACCCGGAGTGCCTCTAATAACCGGACACCAACCCGGAGTGCCTCTAATAACCGGACACTAACCCGGAGGGCATAATTTTACCAGTCCCTAACCTGGAGGGCTTACTTTAACCAGTCCCCAACCTGGAGGGCTTACTTTTACCAGTCCCCAACCTGGAGGGCTTACTTTTACCGGTCCCCAACCCGGAACATACTTGTCTAGCACATTCATCTGAAGAAAAGTTTTAAATATAACATAAACATTCGGATTAAAACTAGCATACGAAATGTCAATAGTTTCACCATAAACTATGAATGGTATAAAATAGCACATCCACAGTCAAACATATCACAAAACCTTCAATACAATATAGAAGTTTTGTATTATAATAGATCAACTTCAAATACGCGTAAAATCCATTAAAGGATGTTGACATAGATGAAATCAAAACACTTTTTAGAGAAATATCTCTTTTTATTTTGAAATCATTTAAGATCCATATAAAATAAAACATTTTCTTTGAAAATATTCTTATAAGCTTGTAAGGAAAGCTTCGACAATTTTATAACGGCGGAAAATAACCGCACCCGCCGTATAAGTTAAAACATTCTTACCTCAATTCTGTCGAAAAGGTTAAAAAGGACCTTGTTTTGAAAATGACGGAAAGATTCCTTTATAAAACTCTTATAAAAAGTCAAACAAGGGTATAAATGACTTTAACCCATATTCTTGTAAATAGTAAAAATGTTTTGAAATACATTTCGAAGAAACATGGATGTGGATGATAAAGAGATCCCAGTAGATTATTACGTATAATACAACCTCGGATAATGAAGAGATTGTGAAATAACCCTTACCTTGTACTTTTCCTTGGTTGGGGTAGGTTAACCTCCTGTATAATAGTGAAATAGTTGTTATTAAATTATACAAGAATCATATATATTAATATGATACCATATATAATCTTTTAACATTGATTTGTTAATAATATCTTAGAATTATCGTCGTTTCAGGAGTTAACTTACTCATTTTCTTTTATATGTTTTGTTACATAAGCCATGTTTGTTGTATCTTATTCATATCCAGAATGATATCCATTCCTTAAACACCATTTTTAAATCATCAAATTATAATTATACTTGAATGGATACGATGGAGAATGAATCTCATCGCGTTCGTGGAGACGGTAGTCCGTACGTACGCACGAGCGACAATATCATTCTTTTGATATTCAAATAATATATAAATGGATGGTATATCATATATACAGAATCATTAACATGTTATATTTATTATTTACATGAGTTACACATCATTATTATACCCATCCAAATAATATTATATTGAATAACAATTACACCACGACGTGGAGACGGTAAGCCGTACGTACGCACGTATGGTGACATGTTATTCAAAGGGTGGATAGAATACTGAATATGATTGTACCATATTTATAATAACATCACAGTATATGTGAGATACTGGAGTTATTATTTTAGAATGGTAAGAACAAAGGAAGAAGAAGTGGAAGAAGAAATGAACTTGGAGAAGGGTGGTGAAATCATTACCTCTTCTTCGGGTTCTTCCTTTTGATTTGATCAAAAGGGCTCCTTAGGTTGGCTTTCTGATCAAACTAAGGCCTCTAGGTTGTAGTGAGGGATGTTGGGTGAGTATTTGGGCAGAGTTTGGCCGAGACAAAAGGCTTTGAAGGTGTGAAGAAATGAGAAGGAGGAGTGCCCTTTTATAAGAGGGGTGAGGGGTACCTTTGGAAAAGCTAGAAATATTAATTTATAATAAATTAATATTCGGTTTCTAAAGGATCCAAAGTTGACTATTCAAAGGATGAGGTGGGGATAGGTCGAAAACAACTCATCCAATAGAATTTAGACAGGTTTGGGTACTTATATTAACCTTATCTTTAAGTATTAACTCTAAGTTAATTAGTTTCACTTTTACAATGTCTCTTTGTATTTTTATATAATATGGTTAATAAACTTACTATATACATCCAAGCGACCCCCAAGTGGTCCATTAATGAGGAACCTATCATAATATAAGTCTCTTGGCCGAACCTTAGATTTTTAGGAATTTAATATCAATTAATAATATAATATTTGTTTTAAGAACTCTTTTATGTCAATTTTGATACTATTCAATAGTTGATTTTTGTGAAACTCCTAACAGATTGATTACTTCGAACAAAGTCAATTACATCAATCCTAATATATCATATTATCATATAAAATTAGTTTAATTCATTAAAAGTTTCATATTATAATTATTTGGGTATTTATAAGATCAATTATTTTTATTTTTCACTATTTTAGTAATTACTGCATCATCATTGTGTCATAAATAAAATAAATTATATAATGTCTAAAAATTATAAATAAAATATCATTATGTAGGAAATCTTTTTAGCTTTCTAATGAATATTTATAATCGAAAATCCAACATGTATAACCCTATGTAAAAATTGTTCTTCTAAAAGATGTAAGCTTATGCCATTTTTATTTTTATTTTAACTTTATTAATATAATGTGTCATTATCACTTACAAGTGGATCCATGGGGTCCCAAAATTGACACAAAGATGCCCATGGTCGACCATGTATCAACCAATAGGGTTAAGACACGTTTTAGGGTAATTTAGTATTATTATAATATTATTTTTTAACCCTTATTTACCGGATTTACCCTTAACCATGGTAAATAAAATATTTACCGCAGTAATTATTCAAAATGTCTAAAAATAAAAGTTACCTATTTACACAATTTGAACATCCTGATTCCAAATATGGAATCCATTTTCCTAAATTCTAAACACAGAAGTGGCAGAAATTAATTTAAAATTAATTCCCGCTGTCAAAACAAAAAGCGTGTTTTTAAGAGATAATAACTATCAAAAGATTGACACTTGTTTATGTTCAGTTTAATTGTAAAATTATGTCCAATGACCAACATTATATTAAAATGTAAAAATATATTCTAAATATACTTTAAAACCACTCAAATTCACAATTCATCACTATTGATTATTTTGATTAAAAAAGTTGTTTTTAATTAAAATTTAGTAATTTTCACTATTCATCAAAATATAAAAGTTATCCGAAAAGTACCAAAATTTCACCTTAGGCTAAATTCGATATTCCGAGTCCAAAAATGAAGTCCATTTTCAAATATAAAATATATATAATTTCAAAAAGTAGGTATTACTATTCACAACGGCTAGCTTAATTAGTTGTGTGTTAGAACTCGAGGTTGCGTACAACACACGCTATCGCATTATTCGAAGGGAAACGTACCGTAGAATCTTGGGATGTTTCATTTTAAATTTTTGATGTCCCCATTTAGTCAAAAAGTTTAATATATTGTATTTAAAAAGGGTTCACTATTAAAAGTTGATAAAAGTGCAATACTGAAAATGAATTTGTTCTTGCATTATATCTAAGAAACTCATAATATGGATTCTAAAATTATAAGGATTATATAAAGTTTAAAATTTAGTTAACACTATTCATAACCTCTTTTGAACAGCTTGTTTGGTAAGTCATGGTGCAATTGAACTCGGTGTTGCGTGTAGTGCAAGTTATTGAATTATTTTGAAGAAATAACACATTATGAATTCTTGGGGTGTTACATTCTCCCCTCCTTCAATAAATTGCGTCCTCGCAATTTGAAATTGTTCTTCGAAAATAAAAGGTTGAAAGTAGATAATATATTTGTGGGAAAACCCACATTAGAAATTGGGTTACTAAAATTTAGTCTTAATATGAGGAAAGAGAAATCAAAGGGTCACCACCAAATTATGATCTCGATTAGGAGAACATTGGTGGCAATTTGAGACATATAATTGGAGGAAAAACGTAAATATTTATAGGTAGTGATTGAGGTCATCAATCACAAACAAGTATAAAATTGAGGTCCTTAAACTCATCAATCTATGATGATTTGAAATACCATCGGTTCAACAAAACATAGGGTATTAGGATAACACATTTTTGACGTTTCAAAATATCTTAGTTGAAATCCCACATCGAAAAATGAATTAACGAGGCCTCTATTTAAAATAAAGAGTGGAAGGTATGAAGATTACCGAAAATAACACATACTAGGGTTCCATGTAGGAAAATATGGATATGGAGGATAAATATAACCATCAATTATCTGATGGAGAGTGGTAGAGAACATGGCTATGAAAAAGGCCAACAATCCCAAAGCCATAAATTAGTGATGATTTAAGGTACCATCTAGGACAGCATTTTTGTTCTAAGTTCCTTTTCTTAATGTTGCCGAATTTATTTATGAGATTGGATAAGATCATAAGGAGATATACTTACTTTATAATTAGAGTTTTATCCATTAATAAATTTCTACCACAAACACATCTTTCACTCTAAATGATAATAGAATGTAAAAAAAAAATTCTATTTACACTATTCGTATAGGGTTCCAAAATAATCAAATTTATAATTCATCTACAAGAACTTTTAATAAAAACTAAATTATTTAATCCAGGACATCTCGTGGGCCAGTGGTAGGTGATACACCCTTGTCACCCTTCGGTTGCGGGTTCAAGTCTCGCAGCCTTGCCGGACGCGACGGGTTGCCGCCCGACCTCCGGGTTGTCCTTTTATGACCATCCAAAATTAATCTCAAACTAGAATTTATCCAAAATATTTCTGACCAAACTCACAGTCCAACATTTATAAGGAAGTTAAAAATAATGTAGATCCTTTTTACCACGTAATAGCATATGAATACCTTCATCATGTATTCTTTTAATACACTGAAACATCCTGAATTACCATATTCCTTATTGATTACATTCATGCTCCCTTATTCCATATAGAATGCTGGATATACCTCATCAATCCAAAAATGTTTTAAACCCCAAAAAATGATGGAATATACAAATCATTAATCATTTTCAAGGTAGTCAAGAATATCCAACATAATTTATCCAAATCAATCATGTATTATTCTAAAATCACTAACTCGGTATCAGAACCATATTATGGTTTATCTTTCTCTCAACCATATATTTTCCAAAAATTTATCCTGCTATTGACTCACTTTTCTTTGTTCCACACAATCTCAAGTCCTTAATGAAATAGTACTGCAGTACAATCCTTATATACTCCATAATTATTATAACAAGTACATTGTTGATACAACACTCAATTGACATAATCAACATAAGAACTCTAATCATTCCTCTTCATCTGTGGTAGTATCATAACTTGATTATTATCCAATAGCATCATTTGCGGCATAGTCTGATGACTAGGACATAGGTTCGCGTAGTGTCCAAACTCCTTGCAAATGAAGCATTGTACATTTGAAACCATTTTCTTACCCTTGCAGTCATGTACTTTGTGCCCTTTTCCTCCACACTTATAACAAACTCCCATTCCTTTAAGGCAAGTTCCAGGGTGTTTCTTTCCACAATTACCACATATGGGAAAATTCTTCTTTTCCCTCTTCCCTTTATCCATCTTTCTCTCTTCCATCCTTTTCTTCTCTTGCTTCCCTTCAAAGCCATAGGACTCAGTAAACTCTTTACTTATCTTATCAACACATGATATTATTTCTTCATATGATGATAATACATGGGAGACTATTTCTCTTATAAATTCTAGCTTAAGACCATGAAAGATACGATCCTTCCTTCTCTTTGGATCATGTGTATTTCTGGAGTTCTCATTCCTTCTACTGGGCGCCATTTCTAAACAATGGCATACACTAGATCAGTTTATGAATGAAAATACATAATCCCATAATTATAAAACACTTAACATAAATTGAACTATTTATGGATATAATCCATAATCATAAGAATGTTTTCTTTGAGGAAGTATATACTCATAATCCCTTCAAAATGATTTGTAAAGAAAATGCGAGTTATCCTAAGCATATCCCCCGGGAGTGTCGTAACCAAGAGTGCAGCAAGGCCCGTTGTCGTGCACCAGTTCCCGTTCGAGTCTAGCTCAAAGCGGTGTTTTCGGGTTTTACCCCTAGGTACATCTGTGCCAGAGCCGCCTCTACCTGCTCGTATCCAGACAGGGATGTATTGCTCGGAAAACTCACAAAATCTCTACAATACCAAAATTCTATGAAGTTCTTCTATACTAATCCTCAAAGTTCATCTTAGGTCTACGTGCTCTAATCAGAGTTTATCTAAATCTAGCTTCCAAGGTTTGTACTAAACTTCCTCTGATACCAACTGTAATGCCCCGACCCCAGCTACCCAGAGTCGGTGCATTACTTCGTAACATTGGCATGATCACAAGAAAGATCAAATCTCGAAAGACCGATTGGTTTAGTAGCCTTGGAAACACTAGATATATTCATAAGGTTTTACATTACATTTCAAAGTGAAAAACTACTACAACAACAAAGTCTTCATATCCACACTATTAACCCCTCATAATATCCCTGCAAGTCATTCATAATTTACTTCTTCACTACCTGGGAAAAATAAAACATAGAAAAGGGGTGAGCTCAAATGCCCAGTAAGGATAACAATATAGCGGAACATTCATAATAAGCATAAACATTTAAGGCAATGAATTACTAAAACAAAAGCCTTTTAAAATTGAACTTCAACATAGTATGGCAAAAATAAAAATGAAATAATGCCATTTACTTATTCACATGGATATTCTACTAATCGAATAATCACATGCAATATCAATAACCACTTTCATAATGTTGGAATGCATAATGTCAAACGTTAATTTCATTGTCTAGGCCTCATCCCAAGACCTAGGGGTTACTTCTAACCGGAACCCAACCCGGAGTGCCTCTAATAACCGGACACCAACCCGGAGTGCCTCTAATAACCGGACACCAACCCGGAGTGCCTCTAATAACCGGACACTAACCCGGAGGGCATAATTTTACCAGTCCCTAACCTGGAGGGCTTACTTTAACCAGTCCCCAACCTGGAGGGCCTACTTTTACCAGTCCCCAACCTGGAGGGCTTACTTTTACCGGTCCCCAACCCGGAACATACTTGTCTAGCACATTCATCTGAAGAAAAGTTTTAAATATAACATAAACATTCGGATTAAAACTAGCATACGAAATGTCAATAGTTTCACCATAAACTATGAATGGTATAAAATAGCACATCCACAGTCAAACATATCACAAAACCTTCAATACAATATAGAAGTTTTGTATTATAATAGATCAACTTCAAATACGCGTAAAATCCATTAAAGGATGTTGACATAGATGAAATCAAAACACTTTTTAGAGAAATATCTCTTTTTATTTTGAAATCATTTAAGATCCATATAAAATAAAACATTTTCTTTGAAAATATTCTTATAAGCTTGTAAGGAAAGCTTCGACGATTTTATAACGGCGGAAAATAACCGCACCCGCCGTATAAGTTAAAACATTCTTACCTCAATTCTGTCGAAAAGGTTAAAAAGGACCTTGTTTTGAAAATGACGGAAAGATTCCTTTATAAAACTCTTATAAAAAGTCAAACAAGGGTATAAATGACTTTAACCCATATTCTTGTAAATAGTAAAAATGTTTTGAAATACATTTCGAAGAAACATGGATGTGGATGATAAAGAGATCCCAGTAGATTATTACGTATAATACAACCTCGGATAATGAAGAGATTGTGAAATAACCCTTACCTTGTACTTTTCCTTGGTTGGGGTAGGTTAACCTCCTGTATAATAGTGAAATAGTTGTTATTAAATTATACAAGAATCATATATATTAATATGATACCATATATGATCTTTTAACATTGATTTGTTAATAATATCTTAGAATTATCGTCGTTTCGGGAGTTAACTTACTCATTTTCTTTTATATGTTTTGTTACATAAGCCATGTTTGTTGTATCTTATTCATATCCAGAATGATATCCAGTCCTTAAACACCATTTTTAAATCATCAAATTATAATTATACTTGAATGGATACGATGGAGAATGAATCTCATCGCGTTCGTGGAGACGGTAGTCCGTACGTACGCACGAGCGACAATATCATTCTTTTGATATTCAAATAATATATAAATGGATGGTATATCATATATACAGAATCATTAACATGTTATATTTATTATTTACATGAGTTACACATCATTATTATACCCATCCAAATAATATTATATTGAATAACAATTACACCACGACGTGGAGACGGTAAGCCGTACGTACGCACGTATGGTGACATGTTATTCAAAGGGTGGATAGAATACTGAATATGATTGTACCATATTTATAATAACATCACAGTATATGTGAGATACTGGAGTTATTATTTTAGAATGGTAAGAACAAAGGAAGAAGAAGTGGAAGAAGAAATGAACTTGGAGAAGGGTGGTGAAATCATTACCTCTTCTTCGGGTTCTTCCTTTTGATTTGATCAAAAGGGCTCCTTAGGTTGGCTTTCTGATCAAACTAAGGCCTCTAGGTTGTAGTGAGGGATGTTGGGTGAGTATTTGGGCAGAGTTTGGCCGAGACAAAAGGCTTTGAAGGTGTGAAGAAATGAGAAGGAGGAGTGCCCTTTTATAAGAGGGGTGAGGGGCACCTTTGGAAAAGCTAGAAATATTAATTTATAATAAATTCATATTCGGTTTCTAAAGGCTCCAAAGTTGACTATTCAAAGGATGAGGTGGGGATAGGTCGAAAACAACTCATCCAATAGAATTTAGACAGGTTTGGGTACTTATATTAACCTTATCTTTAAGTATTAACTCTAAGTTAATTAGTTTCACTTTTACAATGTCTCTTTGTATTTTTATATAATATGGTTAATAAACTTACTATATACATCCAAGCGACCCCCAAGTGGTCCATTAATGAGGAACCTATCATAATATAAGTCTCTTGGCCGAACCTTAGATTTTTAGGAATTTAATATCAATTAATAATATAATATTTGTTTTAAGAACTCTTTTATGTCAATTTTGATACTATTCAATAGTTGATTTTTGTGAAACTCCTAACAGATTGATTACTTCGAACAAAGTCAATTAAATCAATCCTAATATATCATATTATCATAGAAAATTAGTTTAATTCATTAAAAGTTTCATATTATAATTATTTGGGTATTTATAAGATCAATTATTTTTATTTTTCACTATTTTAGTAATTACTGCATCATCATTGTGTCATAAATAAAATAAATTATATAATGTCTAAAAATTATAAATAAAATATAATTATGTAGGAAATCTTTTTAGCTTTCTAATGAATATTTATAATCGAAAATCCAACATGTATAACCCTATGTAAAAATTGTTCTTCTAAAAGATGTAAGCTTATGCCATTTTTATTTTTATTTTAACTTTATTAATATAATGTGTCATTATCACTTACAAGTGGATCCATGGGGTCCCAAAATTGACACAAAGATGCCCATGGTCGACCATGTATCAACCAATAGGGTTAAGACACGTTTTAGGGTAATTTAGTATTATTATAATATTATTTTTTAACCCTTATTTACCGGATTTACCCTTAACCATGGTAAATAAAATATTTACCGCAGTAATTATTCAAAATGTCTAAAAATAAAAGTTACCTATTTACACAATTTGAACATCCTGATTCCAAATATGGAATCCATTTTCCTAAATTCTAAACACAGAAGTGGCAGAAATTAATTTAAAATTAATTCCCGCTGTCAAAACAAAAAGCGTGTTTTTAAGAGATAATAACTATCAAAAGATTGACACTTGTTTATGTTCAGTTTAATTGTAAAATTATGTCCAATGACCAACATTATATTAAAATGTAAAAATATATTCTAAATATACTTTAAAACCACTCAAATTCACAATTCATCACTATTGATTATTTTGATTAAAAAAGTTGTTTTTAATTAAAATTTAGTAATTTTCACTATTCATCAAAATATAAAAGTTATCCGAAAAGTACCAAAATTTCACCTTAGGCTAAATTCGATATTCCGAGTCCAAAAATGAAGTCCATTTTCAAATATAAAATATATATAATTTCAAAAAGTAGGTATTACTATTCACAACGGCTAGCTTAATTAGTTGTGTGTTAGAACTCGAGGTTGCGTACAACACACGCTATCGCATTATTCGAAGGGAAACGTACCGTAGAATCTTGGGATGTTTCATTTTAAATTTTTGATGTCCCCATTTAGTCAAAAAGTTTAATATATTGTATTTAAAAAGGGTTCACTATTAAAAGTTGATAAAAGTGCAATACTGAAAATGAATTTGTTCTTGCATTATATCTAAGAAACTCATAATATGGATTCTAAAATTATAAGGATTATATAAAGTTTAAAATTTAGTTAACACTATTCATAACCTCTTTTGAACAGCTTGTTTGGTAAGTCATGGTGCAATTGAACTCGGTGTTGCGTGTAGTGCAAGTTATTGAATTATTTTGAAGAAATAACACATTATGAATTCTTGGGGTGTTACAATGTTGGACATTGTGAGATCAATGATGATTCATGTTAGTCTAACATTATTATTTTTGGGATATGAATTATAGAAAACAACAAAAATACTAAAATAGGTTCAACTAATGTAGTATATGGTATTATGTATGAATTGTGTAGTGGAAATAAATTTGTATTTCCATACTTACATGTGTAGGGATGTGAAGTGTTTCTTAAGGCCTGTTCAGGAAATAAACCTTTACCTTAAGGTACATAGTGTACCTTTATAAGATATTCTAAGGAAACAAGGGGATATTACCTATATTAACCCACATAAAAAAAGGAAATAGTGTCAAGACATACCATATTAATTTAGAGGGATCATATCTCTAAAATACATAGTGGGAGTTAGATAAAATTTGATGAAGTCAAGGATCAAGGAACATAAGAGTTGGCATAGGAATAGATTCCAAAAATATCCATGAATGAAGAAGGTCTAGATACACTATTACTACATAGGATTATAAATGATGTTAGATAACCTTAAAGATATGTTTTTTAGTCACTGAGGGTGGTGACTCGTCATTAGTTGATAATAATGATCATATAACCTATAAGGTAGTATTAAGTGGCCCAAATGTTTCCATGTGAAAAAAATACATGAATTCTGAAATGGATTCCATATACAAAAACAAATTCATGATTTTGGTAGATCCTACAATAAATTTAAATCCTATTGTTTATAAATGGATATTCATGAAGAAATTGAACATGGATGGACAAGTCAATACTAATAAGGAACAACTGTTTGAAAAGGGGTTCAAATAGTGACAAGGCATAGTCTATGATGAAGCCTTTTCACCAATTCCTATATTAAATTCCATTTGAATTATACTTTCCATTATGTCTTACCATGACTAAAATATTTAGTAAATATATTTCAAACTAACTTTACTTAATTGGAATCTTCAAGAAGATGTCTATATGACACAAACCAAAGGATTTGTGATTCCAAAGGATTCGAACAAGGTATGAAAATTATAATATCCATTTATATATTAAATAAAGCATCCAGGACATGGAACATTTTATTTAATAAATCCATAATGAAATATTTTTCATAGATAATGAATGTGAAACTTGTGTCTATAAATGGTTTGGTGGGATATGGTTTTCGTAAATATTTTATGTCAATGACATACTACTAATTTGAAATGTAATACCAATATTATAGTATGTTAAATCCTAGTTGTGAAAATTCTTCTTTATAAAGGAATTAAGTGAATTAGTATATATTATTAGGATTATGATCCAATGTGATATATCTAAGAGGCTTCTCAGTCTAAGTCAAGGTAAATATATTGATAAGATACTAAAGAGATTAAGTATGGAACAATACAAGAGGGTATTGTTTCTAATGTCACATGGCATTCATCATTCTAGGAAAGTGTTTCCTAAAATAAACGAGGAAAGAAAAAGGATGATAAAGATTATATATGTAGCTAAGATTGGTTCAGTCATGTATACCGTGTTATGTACTAGGATAGATATCTTTTTCACCTTAAGTGTTGTAGGAAGTTATCATGTTGGCCCAAGTGACTTCTATTAGATGAAATTCACAAACATCCTTATGTATTTGAGGTTCACAAAGGATATTTTCCTAGTATATAGAGGATATTAGGAACTATTAATCATAGTATATATCGATTATAGTTTCAAAATTGGTCAAGATTATTTGAAATTCTAGACAGGGAACATATTCACTCTTAATGGAGGTGTTCTGAGCTAGAAGAGCTCAAATTATGTTTTGGTCATAGATTCTATAGTAGATTCTGAGTGCATTGTGGCATTAAGGAAGATAAATAATTAGTTAGGATACACTACATTTTTCAAGAGCTTTATGTGGTACATAGAATTAAATATCTTATCACACTCTATTGTGATAATACTGTAGTAGTGGCCCTTGATATAGAGTCATGGTCACATTAGCGAATGAGGAAAATACCTTATATGTATCATTTATTGGGGATTTTTCTCAAAGAGGTGAAGTTAGAGTGAGTATAATATCAATGGATTACAACATGGTGGACCCCATGACAAAATACTTAACTCAGCAGAAACATGATCATCATATGAGGACTAGTCAACTAAAACTTATTAGAAGTAGGCTATAGTCCAAGTATAAGCCTATTGAATTATTTGTTCTTGAGAAAATTGTTTTTACTATGGATTACATATATATTCAAATAATTTAATAATAATAAAACACATTACTATATATTATTCAATTTTCTACATGAATTTAGTTTAATAATGTATTAGGTTATTTTTCATATTGATATAGTCATAGCAGTTCCCAGATATGATGAGAACCTTGAAGTTACATTATGATATTCTTAAATATAGTTCTACATTAATATAACATACTATGATGGGACACATAGAGTGTTTAATATGAAGTGAAAGTACTTGTAAGACGATGATACTTATTCTCATGAAGTGCACACTTCGTAATCTCCAAGATGGGAGATTATGAGAATAGATCTTCCAGTAAGAATTCTACATGTTTATGTGTCATTGGATATTTCTATATATGAGTGTGTATAATGGTCCTTAGGAATTATATGATTATTAATACATTCCATAACTCACGCACTGAGATTTAATAACCAAAATTGTGACTCCATATGTTTGAAGATAGTAGGATATGTTGTGTGTGTCACAAAAGACATATTATTAATAGATTTGTTGAAGAATGATTTATCCATTCCATAATAATGGATATTGATATATCATCCAAATGATTCAAATGAAACCCTCATACTAAATTCCATGTCTATTGTGTGACTACATGTTTATTTCATATAGTTAAAGAAACACATATCAATCATATAGGTTGATGACACGAACGAGAAACCTACTTGGTTAGTTATTGTGAAAAAGTGATTAGATTACATTGTAAGCATTCATATGTGGTTATTTTCATTGTGACATTAACTTATTTTTCATGGGTTCCTTGATCATTTCTAGATAGTAATCTTGTAATTTAGGCAAGCCCACCTAATTTCAATGAGAAATAGGACTAGAGGGTCACACACTAAGTGTTTTCATTGATCTAATTTAAATTTTAATTAAATATAATTATGGGAATAAATTTTATTCTCAAGACTAGGAAATAGTTTTATTCGAGATTTATTGATTTCAAATATTATCAAGGTAATAAATAAATAATTATTAATTAATAAAAAATTATTGGATTATGTGTAAAATTATTAAATATTATTCACCAAATTTTGAATAGAATAAGGATTTTATTTGTTGAATATTTAATAAATATTTATTCACCAGACTATGGGTAGAATATTTATTTATGAATAAATATTTATTGACGTTAGTAATAAATATTGAGGAGGAAAAACATACCAAGATTGTGTTTGGCAATAAATACAAATTTAAAAGACGGTAAAATGATATTTATCATTTCTCTAATTAGTACACGCCATAAAATATTATTATTATTTTTATATGAAATGGGGTTCTAAATTGATTATTATATTATTTAGGTACTTATATGAAATTAAATAATATTTTTACCTAATCTCTATATATATAAATAGATTACTATATCTATTGTGTAGCGTTAATTCATAATTGAGAATCATTGTACACAATGGAACTCCCTTTAGATTCTACCTCATATCATCCTCTCAAGAATGAGTAGAACAAGAGATATTGAAGGACCTATAATAAATTAATATGAAAAATATAATATGGTTAATTTTTAGTAATAGAACGTGGAATACTATTGGGGTTGTTCAGAGATCAAAGGACTACATGTGGTTCACCACTAGAGGGGCTCTAGTTTGGGTCCTTCCTATGAAATGAAAATTTTCACAAACCCCCCTCCCCCCAAAGGAACCCTTTCTAAGACAAGATGAGATAAGGTACACAACAATACCCAAATCCCACCTCCAATAGGTTATGGTTTGGCGACAAGCCCTGAGGGTATATCATACATACAAATGGGAGGAATTTCCCTAAAAAAAAGAAGGAATGAGAGATAAGATAAGAACACCGAAAAATTAATTCTCAATATAATGGTAAAAATGAAATCTCATGTACATGAAGGTAATGTCATAAAAATTAGAATAACTAAAAAGGAAACTACAATTTCAAAAATATAAACTCAAGAGTGACTACAAATCCAAGATTTCTCACAAACAACCATGAGAAAGTAAAATCCTATCAGATATCAAACCTTGACCTAAAAAACAACTTATACATACATAGGGTGGGAATAATAGGTATACTCAGTTGGATCATCCTTGGTTCCTCTCATTCCAAAGATGAAGAAAGCATGCTAAATCCAAGTGAACAATAGGTGAAACTGACTTTTCGCCAAAAAAATCATACTAAGTTCCCAGCTTCACCACGGATATCTCTTTCCAAGTAATGCATACAAGAGATCATATAATATAAAACCACAATATGGTACCCCTCTTCCACTTCCTCAATGATTTTCTACTCAACCCCAACAATGCATGTCCTAAGCTATCTCTCACCAAGAGAAACCATCCTAAAAACACATGGTTTAATGTATCATAACAAGAATCTCATGCATCTAATCATCACTTCATATAATCCCACATATCAATATAATAACTGATTAGTTTTTGGGATCCACAAAATCACATATGTCATGTATCATACATCAAGTATTGTACCTCAAACCATCACATCCCATATGAAAAGTACTATGTCTCAATCCATCGTAGCCCATACACTTCATACCTATAATTAGACTTAGGATAATATATCTATAAATACATGTTTTTGAAATAATAAAAATCTATTATATACCTTTACAAACATATATGAACAATGATAAAAACCATGAATACCAATAGATAATACTAATAGGAGTAGAGAGCGGGGCTGTAAGGGGTAGTCAGTCATGAATTCCTCACTAACCTGAATATTGGGGAGAACTCCCTCCTATATCCCACTGGGTTCTCGTATCCCTAACAACATTGGCCAGGTAGCGTATAAAATTATAAATAATATAGGGTAAAATATAGCTCATAGCTCTATTTTGGAAATTAACCTAGTCTTAAGATCAACTGAAACTAACGTCACTCAAGAACTCGACTACCACCACTAAGAACTAGATAACCTATAAGCACACAAGCATTAAAGTATCATTTTTAAGTTACTTCTATCCTTTTTACATTATACCTTACATCAAATAATTCACTATTCATTATGTAACATTACACCAATTAAAATTCGTTAACCATTAAATTAAAGTCCATGCCCTCTAGTAACAATCTAACCAAGTCCATGTTTTCTCAAGATTATCATCATTTAATTCCCAAAAAGAACCAACCCCATGGGTGAAAGAATTTATTAATCATAATCATTCAATAATTCTAGGTACTCTAGGATAAATCCTATGATTATTTAAAATACATGCATATACAAGCACAACCTGTTGCCTCATGTAGTGGATAAAGAAATACATGAACAAGAAACCCGGTCATATGGACCTTAAATAGAACATTAACAAGCAGTAATCGCATTTTTCATCAACATATTGGGAAATCATAGATACCACATATTCCATAAATCACCTACTAGCACAAACTCATGCCTCCTTACAAGTATTTCATCAAGAAAAAAATAGAATAGGATCACATCACATCAAATAGAAATACTCAAATATAGAGAAAACATGTAAGGGAGAAAATAGAGTAAATATGGCATCTAGGACCTATAAAAAACCATCTATTCTTTTTTCATACAAATGGTCTCTATCATTCCCAAAAATTTATCTTTATCAAAAAACTGATTTTATTACCATCATGGATTGAAAGATTCATATATTACAGTTATAGTTGTAGGTAACCTAAGGAATCATCTATTAAAAGCTATAAAATGTTTATAAATTCTTTCTCAAATATATTCCAATTTCAACAAGAGTTTGAGGAAGAATAATTCTTATTATCATAGCTATTTATTATCAACAATAGGAATTTCTATCTTCATATTCTTTCACTATTTTCTTTATCATATAGAAGAACAATTAATTATAAATTCATTAAGAATCATTTTACTTTGCTCAAATTATAAGAATCAACAAATTCTATAAACATGATTTTTTTAGTTTAGCTTTATATTATCTTACCATTTTTATCAAATTATACATGCTAACCCAATCATAAAAAACATTATAAAAAAATAATAAACATAGATAGTACCCTATCTAGTAAATCAAGAGAAAATGATTTATCATAGTGAAAGAACATGTGATCATAATAAAAATAAACAATTTCTTTTATTGAACATGTTTTTTCTTTATTAAAGTTATTTCAACTATCAATCATGTTGTTAAATCATGATAATTTTAACATTGTACTTAAAATAAAAAGATAAGAAATGAATCCCATACCTCTAGGCCTTCAATGTTCTTCAATAAAGGAAAAAACAACAACACATATATCTAATCACCATGCCTTTATGAAAACTATTGACCTTTAAGAACATCACACCATAGTTGTGAAAATAAATGCTAAATAACTCCATTAGAACAAGTTAAATCTACCTATATATCATGTAAATAAATTATTAGAGGAATAGAAATGATATAAGAAGAAACTGCAAGAAAAAAGTAAGATCTCACCTCAAACCACCATTGTTTGATCTCTATTAGGAGGGGGTTGGATCTGATTGAATGGGGATTTAAAGGACTTTGAAAATATATCTTGAGTGCCTAAGGTTTGAGAGAGAAAGTTTAGAAAAATATTAGTTCATTAGTTTTCTAGGTATTTATAGTCAAAAGTAAAAGTTAAAGGATCATGTCGTCGCTCCTTATACTATAGCACAATGGTGCAGCTACAGAACAATACAATGACACAAGATAAGAGACCAAAAAGCAGCCTTCCTAATAAAATATATTTTTGATAAATGTGGTTTATACCACACCATTTATCCTATAAAATAGTAGAGGTACTATGGAATAATCGATACCACCATTCCATAGAACCCATTTTCTAAGAAAGAGGATACACTATTGCCTAACCCCCAAACCATAGGGGTATGAAAATTGGAAGAACCACCCAAACTCCCTTCTAGAGACTCTATGATAAAGTTCATAACCCACACTCAGCCTCATGGAATGTATGGTTTAGTATAATACTTCATGCCATAGTTATTCTAAAAAATATTAGAAGAACCTAAACTCCCCCCCACCCCAGATTCTATATCATAGATGACCTCTCCACACTACAGTGACTGCCCTCTACATATTATCTCAAATCTCCACACCATATAATCCTTATCAGATTAAATTTAATCTACAAAAAAAAACGTTTTACCTCTAACTCCCTAAAAAATTCCACCAAACACCTATTCCACAAGAATTATTTTAAATAAACAAGTCAGAATGTTCAGAATGTTACATAAGATACCTCTTAAATTGTTCTCATCCTTAAGAATTTAAAACTAAAACTAAAGATAATGGATGAAAAAGGGTTATCTGAACTACCACCCCATGAGATAGCTCTCAAGAACCTCTCCAACATAGGTGCTCAACCAACTCGCTTAGAGGAACTAAGTTCAAAACCACATAACAAAAAAACCATCTCTTAAACACTCTACTAAAGAATATATAACCCAAATAAGAGTAAGACCACAATCAAAACATCAAGGAAGAGGAAACCATGTCATAAACCATATAAAAGTTAAATAATGACAAATGAGAATCTTTATAAGAGAAGTATTATACATAAAACAACTCAAGATACTAATCCTGAATCTTTGACTCACGCACCAAAATAATCTTTCCCATGAAACCATGTCTCTACAAGACACAAAACAAGGGAAAACATGTCAGAACAACACCTTCTCTTAGCAGTCCTAGATCTCCATAGGCCACTCCTCAATGTTCAGATCATCGTCAGCATCAATCTCAACATAATAAATGACGTGGGAGTCATAATGAACATAATAGTGAATCTATGATACATGGAAAACATCATGTATTTAGATTATTTTTGGGGAATATCTATTTGATACATCATGGATTTAATGCGATCCAACACCTCGAAAGTCCCAAAAAACTAGGTATAAATCTTAATCCCACAACCAAACCTTCACCAACCTCGATGAGGAATCACCTTTAGGAAGGCATGATCTTTGACATCGAATTCTAGAGGTCTCCTCGTATAATTGGAATAAGACTTCACATGATTAAGCACTGCCGCACTGCCTCAATCCCCTCAAAAACCCCCTAAAAAATCTATGTCATGTTCTATACTAGCTTCTGCCTAATAATTTATAATTCTTCAAAACTTAGTCTTATAAAACATATAATAAAAAGTTATACATAAAAATATTCAAATGATTCAATACCAATGGTGGAGTGAAGACTATTATTTTGAGAAAAATCAACCAAAGGAAGGTTCCCCATCCATGAACCTCCATGATCTATGATATAAGAATAGAACATGTTCTCAAGATTCTGGATAGTCCACTCTATCTAACCATCCATTTGTAGACAAAATGAATTGTTAAGGAATAATTGAGATCCAAAAACTAGTTGAAGACCTCTTTGCACCCTTGAGAAAAAATTAGGATCAGGATCATAGATATTATTTTTTGGGATGAAAAGCCTTTCCTGGAACAACAACTGTTGTTTTTCATCCTCATACCAATCATATGAGGCATCACTAAATACAACTTTGTCTCTCTAGACCTCCACCTCAGAATCCCGCAACTGTGACACCTCCACCTATTGCACCAGGGATAACTACAATATCATTTGAAAAATACCACCTCTTCCACTAACCTCTACCATATCAAGATGAATTTCTTAGATATATTCAATCACTCTCTAGAAGATCTCCAAATTCACCTATAGTATCACATCGTGACATCCATCACAATTCATAAGCTAAAATATTTAATTTTTCTCGTGTATATAAAATATAAAAGTAATAATCCTACAATACTTCCATCCATTATCACTATTGTAATTTTTGGTCACACTGGGAGAAGATGTACCTTAGGATCTGATAATTAATAAAAAAACAGTCAATGATGAGGTAATGTCGCCATGACCTCAAGTAAAACACAACTGCTACCAACATGAGATCATGAGTGTCATATTTATTCTCATGGAAAAATAACTATTGATACCTATTGGAAGAAACTGGTATCTAATACATTAGAACAAAACCCAAACCAAGATGCAAGGAGTCAGAGAAAACATTAAACTAAACTCCATCTTTTGGAAGATGAAGATTTAGAGTGATGGGTAACTTCTTCATTAGGTAATCTAAAGTTATTGAAGAATGATAAACCAATAATAATACCTAATAATTTTTTGTCAAGGCTATTAGATGTATCATAACCTGGTATAATTAAGCTACAAAACTCCTATAATATCCTACAAGACTAAGGATACTAGACACCTTTACAACTGTATTAGGAGATTCCCAAGAAAGGAATACCTCAATATTAAAAATTACTCCCCAATGGGAAATGAAATTCCCCAAGAAATGAGCTTCATGATCCTATGACATAAACTTTTGAAACTTTACAAACAACTTATGATAATTAAGAACTCCCAAAATAGTGTGTAGATGCTCAGCGTGCTTTTCCTCAGACATAGAGTACACAAGGATTTTGTCGATGAAAACTACCACAAAACGATCCAAGAATTATAAAAACAATATTTTAATTAAACCCATGAACATATATAGACTGTTCATCATTACAAATGTAATAACAAGGAGCATTTAATTCCCATATCAACACTGAAAAGTAGTCTTTAGAATATCTTCATCTTTCACCTACATATGATGATATTCAGACCACATTTTGGTCTTTAAGAATAAACTATCTCTTTTTATCTAATCGAATAAATAATAAATAAATCTAATTGGATAGAATCTCTTTACTATCAATTTATTAATGTGGTGATAATTGATATAGAAATTCAATCTTTCATCATCCTTCTTTATAAACAACACCGGTTCACCCCAAGGTAACACCTCGGTTAAACATAGCCTCACTACAACAAATAATTTATTTGTACCCATAGATCTAAAAAATCATAAGGATCTATCCTAAATGTAGACATAAATATTGGAGAAGTTCTTGGTTGTAGATCTATCCCAAAATCGATCTCTCATTGAGGGGGTAACGCTAAAACCTCCTCCGAAAAAAAATCAAAGTACTCTTACACAACCCTAGAAAACACCATTGGTTAAACCATTGATGAACTCAACATCAGCTTTTTCATAAAGGAAGACAAAGATGAAACATACATATGACCCATCTGAGGGTCCCACTCACCAAAAAACATAAAATACTCCCTGCTATAATTATATAACACAGTTTTCCTCCTGAATCAACCCACAATATCTTACACTGAATATAGCTATTCTATACTGAGGATAATTTTATATGGTTGTATCCATAAACATAGGAAGCCTCTCAAAGAGTGGTGTTTCTCAAGAACTAGTTCATAGTCTCTACATACTTCATACAAAATAGCTTGACCTATAACTGGTATAGTCAATTCCAAGGTTACTAGAGTCCTCTACACATCATGTCATGATGAATGAACTAGGCACTACTAAAAATAGGGTCTATTACCACACGTCTATACCAAAGTTTTTCCACAATCATTGGGATAGTCTAATATATGGTAGTCTATAACAATGATTTCATAAAAACTATTGGGATAGACCTACCTAAATCCCTTCAACACCCACTCTCCATCACGATCCCCTTCTCCCATCTCAACTTCCCCTCACATCCTACTTATCCAATCCCTACAACACCACTTTTCTCCTCCCCACCTCGCCACTGCTCCCATCCTGACTCCCCCTCACCACTACTCTCATCCCCCTCACACTCCCCTCCTCCCATCTTGAATCCCCCTCACCGCTTTCCACTCCCCTCTCATTGTCACTCTCCTCTCCCATCCTCCCATCCCGAGCCCTAGTAGTTATCACTCGCCCCTCCCCCACAAACCGTTATCTCCACGTGTCATATGCAAGACGTGCACAGAGGTATTCCTCCTCCCTCCTGCATTGTTTCCCTTATGATATTTTTGATTTCAGAAGTTTTTTTATGGTTATTCACCCATTTCATTGAAGTATGGTGAAATCAATCATTAATTATAGATATTCTTTTATGATTAGGAATAGGGGAACCCAAGATCATGCCTTCCTATTTTTGAAAGTCAGTATATTGAGGTATTCAATGTTTCATATTCTTAAACGGGGTTTTTTTCAAAAATAAATTTTATTTGCTGTTGAATAGGTATTTTTAATTGGGGATTTGTGCAGCCTAGATTCATGGATGCATTGGGAGTGGAATGCGCATTTTTGATGATGTTTTGACATAGCAGAATTTTTTAGTGAGTTAACTAGTAATATTAAAGGGTTCAATTTTATTAATTAATCAATTATAATTAATTAGTAATTGTTTCTTGATGTAACTTATAAGCTCAGGGAGATGCGATGAGCCTAGTTGATCAAGGGAGATGCTGGATGAGCTTAGCGGGCCTTTGCAGTTAATGTTATCCCTTGGCATCAAAGTGGAAAAGCCTTGGTAAAATGTAGGTGGCCTTTCATTATTTCCATATGGAATTTACTTTTGTTTTATGTTTCATGTGGATACTTGGGCATGTCATTGATGTTGTTTCCCATTATTAATTTATTTAAATAAAAGTTTTTATTTAATTCAAAATGCTTAATTGGAATAGCTAAAACAAACAAACCTTGAATGATTTCTTGAGAAATCACTAATTTTCAATGTTTGATCCATGTTTCCAACCCCATTTAAATGGGTTTAAGACTTTTTTGTTGTTTCTTTTGTAGAAAAATTCATTTGGTGTGTGCATTTTTTTCCCTTATAGGTGTGGGTAAGAGTTTTTTTTCATTTCATTGATGATTCCATTACTACTAGTTTTATCACGACAATTGGGTCTACCCTCTTAATATTATTCATCTTGTTGCTCGTTTGGTTTCTTTGTCCACCTAATAATATAATACATCCCATATCACTATTTCATCAATACTAATACAACAACATTCCAACATGTAATTCCAATATTACATGAAAACCACTACACATTATCCCAACTCGACATAACTTAAAAAAACATCACATGAAACTCACTCAAGAATTTAAGGGAATAGGAACACTCTACAGAAAAAATATAAATAGAAAATTTCTAAAAATCATAAATATTTCATGTCACCACTCCCCATAAATGACACAAATTTATATATACCTGAAATACATCATTAAATATCTTAAATAAACCTATGTAAAAATTTATAAACTCTAAGAAACACTAAATAATTTAAAATAATTTTAAGTGGAATTAGGGTTTGATGCACTATGAATGGTATATAAATGACTTAAATTGTTTAAAAAGGCATAATGAAACCAAATATTGAAGTTGGTTTGGTTCTGAGAAAAATGAGATGAGTGTACCATGATTTTTTAGGTTTAGGTTTATGCACATAGTGAGGGATTGGTGTTGTGATTTTAATTTAAATGATGTTAGTACCAAACTAGGGTGAGCCTCCTCCCATAGTGATCACCGTATATTTTATAAACCCTATTTTTCTTATTAGTTCATAATATAGTTTATAGATAGGATTTTATAACCACATTCAAACATTGCTACCCCAAACTGATGCATTTTTTGGGACATAAGGGTAGATAGTTGATACATATAGTAGGAAAACCCTTATCTCTCCGCAATGGTCAATATGAGAGAGAAGGTTAACAATTAAGATGAAAGGTTAATATGCAACAACCCATTTAATAAATCTGACCCACTCCAACAATCATGTGTCTTCTTGAAGAATAAATAAGAATCATACTCTGATTTACATTTACTGACAACAAGACTTAAAAATATTCTATGTGTATCGTCTGATATATCTATTAGTTTATTTGAATATTAACTCTAGTGGAGGATCCCATTACCTTTTTATAACATAGTTATTCCAAATAAAAACTCTATTGAAAGAACATCTAAGGATCATATAACTGAGAAGAATATAGACCCTATATGATCTAAATACTAAGGATCCTTGTTCCCTTTGTAGTCGGATGGGAATACCAATCCTTTCATAGGATTATGAGAGGGATCCACATTTTAACATAGCCTCAAGCCAAAAAAGGTTTCTATCTACTAAATATTTCCCTGAATGACATGCTTGATATCTGTCTCTTGGCATCCAATCTAAACATGAAAAGAATTTTAATATTAGTTCATGTAAAATATTTAATATATAAGAAAATTTCACCATAAAAATATATCTTGAAATATTACACATTATAGACTGCCTACATGTCATGATCTTACTTTGGAAAAAGATATATGTCATGTGCATGAGTTTGGAAGAAGTAAATAATGTATAATATTGTGTACAGGGTGTGTAGAACCAAGAGAGGTACTTTGAATGTACCTTAGCTTATCATGTAATGTAAACTTATGTACATGATGTTTACCTCTAAAACAAATAACCAATAACTCTAGATGGTTAGTCAATGAGTACTTCGAGAGGAACCAAAGTCATTTTCCACCCATGGTACATGTAGTTTTTTCATCTATAACTTGATATCTACATCGAAATGATCTTCTGGGATTGTACTCCCTATTCATGCAAAGATTTCAACTATAGGTACACAATGTGTGTTATAATATTTAACATCCAGTGATATTGAATATTCTATAAACCATATCCACTTCAACCTTCAATGTACACTTCATAAGTTCTTCCCAACTAGACCTTATAGTCTATAATTTTGGGTGAAATTGTTGGCATAAACCAAATCTCATTGAATCCTAAAAATCATCCACTAGTCATGATGAGACCATTTCAATTTGTTACATGGTTTTAAATTTTTTATAGGTTCTCGATGGAAGGTTCTAGATGGAAGTGGTACCTATTGTTTTCTTGTGATAGATTCTACTGGTTTTATATTGGATTACCAATACATTAGATCCTTATTCAAATAATCTATAATATGAGATTAGAATTATTTAACTATTTTTATCTCTTTAAACTCTCCACATCTTGTACTTTAATTATCCAAAGGATCTCTATAAATAGATTTTACAGATCCACCCATACCACTTTCATCAATTTCAGAAAGTGGTTGATCCTTCTCTTACTTTATATTTTTCTTTGCCTTATTTTCCAAGTTCATTTATGTATTCATTAAATTGTGTTTTGATACTTCCATTTCTAATTCATCAGAGATAGAGACATAATTCTTTATTTGATATTATTATTCAAAAATCTCAAAAATAAAATTTATCTTGAGGTATCTTAGGTATTTTTTGAGGTAACCTATAATTTTTACCCCCTTCTCTCTCTAACCATCCATTTTTAATAGCTTCACCTCCCATTATTTCTCACATGGTACCACAATGAAATAGTTATGGGACCCTAAAAAACCTAGTTGTTTTTTATTTCCAGACTATAGTTTCTTTAGTAATGACCATGATTCCCCCTTCTGGAATGTTCTTTCCATACTATAAGAGTGCCACATGATCCATCATTGGCCTATTCATTTTCCAGTACACACTCCTTCGCCTGAAATAGAAATAATGGTAATATATAGGGCCTACGTATTTCCTAGTACATGCTGCTTAGCCTCTGATTCTGTCACAACCTCCTATTCTGTTTGAGTATGTATTTTTCTATAGGTCATGTTTGGGTATGTATTTTTCTATACGGCCAGTTATGGGTATGTATTTTTTAGGGCCTGTTTTCAGTATGAATTTTTTCACAACCTCCTATTCTTTTTTGGGTATATATTCTGTAGGGCCTTTTATTCTATCACAACACTAAAAAGAAATCATGGTATTGTGTAGGGCCTATTTTGGGTATGTATTTTTCTATTCTTCTTGTTGAAGAATTCTCTCTCTTCATGATAAGAGAAAAAAACCTATGGAGTTTGATGAGGTATCTATTCGAGGTTTTCAATTTAGTCTAGAGCATATTTATGTAATTTTTTAGGAAAAATTCACACCCAAATAATAGGTGGAAGGACTATTTTGATGTTATGGTGTCAAATACATTTCATTCACCTTTGAAGAAACTCTTGAGGGGGTGTTTATGATTATTTGAAAATTCTATAACTCAATAAGTACAAAGAGAAGTCTATTCATTCTTGGTATATCAAGATCCATCACATATATTTTTAAGAATCCCTAAGTTGAGGATTGATTGGAAGCTCTAGCATTCATTGTTTTGTTTGCCGAAATTAATGATCTACAACACATATCCATATGAACAAGTTAAGGAGAGAGTAAAAAATGGGAACTCATGAAGGGGGGTGAGGGAGGGATGTATTCCCATAGTTTTCACAAATATATAAGGAAAATGGTACCTACCACTTCCAAAACATGATGTGGAAATGTTATAAATTTTACCCTAAAAATAACACTAGTCATCCAGTGGTGTGTTGTAGTTTTTTAGCAGCCACCTATTCCCCTCCTTAATGCTCCCAAAAATTCTTGAGCTACATCTTGAGACCTGTTTTGTTGTTCAAAATTCCTTTTCAATTGGTTCCAACCCTCAAAAATAAAACTCAAACAAATGTTGAAAAATCCCTCCAATAATTGAAAATTTATACTTTTCCACTAATTTTGAATGCACGTATGAACACATGGTATCAAAATATCCCCACTATAATTTTTATCATCACCAATAAGTCTCAGTGTCCAACCATCCATATATCCCGACCTATTTAGGTCAATAATTTAAGTTTGATCAACCTATTCCACTCACAAATGCTCAAAACATATCCAAGGAATAACCATTAATTTATGGCTCTCTGACCAGAAAACCAGATCCAATGCTTTTTTCATAATTGAAACAGCAAGATGTTTCTTACTTGAGCCCATATATCTAAAAACACGGATGGTTTCATTGTTTAACAATTTTTAGGCTTATGGTTCTCCCCACCATAAGCTTAATCTTACCACAACTAATTCATATGATTTAGTGCCTACTCCTTTTAATATTCATATTGAAACATTTCTCCCATGTTCTGATGAGAAGAAGTATAGTGGGGACACTCACTAAATGCGTTCTTCTCACCATGGTGGACCTGTGTATAGAGAAGAATCGAAATATGGTGTCATTTTTCAACACCTTTCAGGCTTATATGTTTTCTTTTCATTAAATATTTGTCACATAACTTCTAGAGAGAAGCTCAAGGCCTTCTTGATTAATGTGATAGACCATGGTTTGGTATCTAATGGTGTTCCTGCACAGAACATGAATCATACATCATCTTTCAAGAATATTTTTGAGGATTTATTTTTATCAATTTTATTTCAGTAGTTACATTGTATTTAGGATTTACCTCGAAGCCATACAACCAACCAATTTTCTTTGGATGCAAGGCATACCGGAAGAATTGATGAAAGTAGGGGCTTTATACAAATATGATTTTTCATTACCTATGGAAATGATGTACAGTCTTGTTGAGAAAATGAGAGTATGACTAGGTAATTATGTTGAAAATTCTTGGTAGAATGCCATGGATTTATCTTCCTCAATTTCAGCATTATTGCACCCAAAATATTTAGATTCATTCTCTAGGTCTCAACTGATTATGAAAATTATGCATTGATAGCACACTTTTCCTTTTGCACATCCTGATCATTTTGTTCCTAATATTGTCAGATTTTTTTCTTAAGGTCTTACTAAAATGGAGATCATTACAAAGAATAATTTTTTTGACCTATTATATTTGTACTTGAATTTGATGTTTTCAGGTCATTCTATTGAAGTGGTTGGGTACGTTCACCTTGGTGGTGGAAACTTGAATCTTAATATTTCAGCTTCACTGTATGATGAAACTGTAATTCTTCATTCTGGACTTGTTCATTGATCTTGTTGGATTCCATACTACTGACATGGGTTAGTACATATTTTATCATCTATTGAACATTTTTCCTATGAATGGACCTCAAGGCGCCGCGGGTGCATCAATGTTGAACATGGATTAGGACAGATGAAATCTATCCAGATATATTACAGAAAGTCACCTGAAATTATAACTACTAAAATCTTAATGACAGCTCTCCCCTAATGAGAGGGTACATTCTGTTTTTTCAGGTGACTAGTTTTTTGTCATTCATCATATTTTTAATGTGATTATTTATAGAAACATAGTAAATTTTTTGTATGAACAAATCCACTATGATAAACATTGTTCCTTATGATCCTAGTCATAACATGTAACTAACCAAACACGCCTTTAATTCCTAAAATTTTAGTTCACCTTTATTAAATGGGAAACATGGATCTTCATACCTAGATGTGAAACTAAATCTCTGTTCTTGGTGTTTCCCTCCCTCTAAACATAATTATATTCCATGTTAACAACACATCATCCCTTTTATTTTCCCATAACCATGCCCTTTTCATCACTTAGTTAGTCCAAATAAATATCATTCAATACTCCAAATCATCCATTAATCATGATTATACCATTTCAATTTTGTTACATAGATGTAATTTTTTTACAGGTTTTGGTTGTAATTTTTTTTAAAGGTCCTTGTTGGAGAAGGGGGAAGAGGTATCTATTGTATTTTTGGGGAGAATAGGATGTATGAATGGTTATCAGAACCATTGGTATACAGTTTGGGAGAGGAATTTATACCAACTGTTTCATTGAAACCGTTGGGATAGAGAAGTGGTATTTAGTTTTTTTTCTAGTATGTATACCAAAAGTTGTTAAACCATTGGTATATATATATATATATCCCAACAGTTTAATTGAAACCATTGGAATATAGTAAGTGTATACAGACCTATACCAACGGTTCCTATAAAACAGTTGGTATAGGGATATTGCAATTCCCGACATGGAATAGGTTCCTCGAACAGTTGGGATGGGTAAAATTTTCAGCAGTGAGGGTACATGATATTTATTAGTGCGTAGATACTGAATAAAACAAGGCATGCACCCAAGTATAAAACAATAAAAGGGTACCTCGAATGATGTATGGAATTCCCGACACTAGAAATTCCAAGGAATGCAACTAACCAAGGCCTTCCCTATAGCCTCTATGACCCTAATGAAAACCACCGAAATGGATTCACTCTACTCTCTAAGGATGGGGATCATCTTGTGGCTATAATATGGCTACCCATCTTCTATATGCTTATCCCAACATATAACATCATTTAGCTGCTACATTAGTTGAAACTACCTCACTAGAGGAACCCAAAATGGAACACTTGTTGTATGTTGCCTACTCAAAAAAAGTTGGGAACTCTCACCACTAATTATCTTGTCCCCCACATGAAAAACATGTGTTTTATCTTTTATAAAAGGATGTAGTACCACCACCACGAAATTAATAATAAATTGAGTGTTGGGAACTACCCCCAACTATCTAAAATCTTTTATTTCCATGAAATTGGGAACCCCAAACCACAACTCTACTCCATGGAGTGTTCTAATGACTCCTTTCACATGATGATTCAGTTCATTCCAGATTCCTCCCAACAATATCTTTAATCACTAGTACCTTGAGATACATTTAAAACATAAATGGGGTGACCTAGCACTAGATCTATGGATTCAAATACCCCTTGAAATTATCTTACATTGCCTCCTCATTTGGAAATAGGTTCAATGCATAGCGGAAAAGGGTTTGAAAATGGATCCCAAACTCCAACACACTGAAACTCCCCCATCAAAGGGTACCAATCACTTGGTGACTGGTTTCCTTCATGGTAAAAGAAGGAAACTTTGATTAGAAAAGGCACCTAAACTTATCTTATGATACCTTAGACTCCTCGTGATCCTCGGTGAACAAGATCTTCCATTTAATCTCTACTCAAAGAAGTATCTTCACTACCAAAAAAACCCAATGCTTCTTCTGAGTAAAGATTGAAATAAAATCGTTCTCTACTTCCTCTAACCAATATTATATCACTGAGTATGAAAAGGGCCCCTCATACTTCTATAGGATTTGGAACTAAAATTCTCAGAGTTTTCTCCTCCATGTTTAATCTTTATCAACCTCTACTCTATAATGATCTTCTAGCACATCCTGTTTACCATCCTTGGTGTGAACATGATAGGGATGTCAACCCAGGTCCATACCTGTAAAAGAAAAAAATAGTTAAAGAATCCTAAAACTATAATATGGAATATTTAAGATTAATTATTTGATCATTCATTTATTTATTTTATATTTAACATAATCCCAAGGCTACCCATTTCAAACACAGTAGAAAATAAGAATGATACATGATCCTTGTTTAGGTATCTACACTGCAACCAATATCACTTAACTTAGTAGAATCATTAAATTTAAAGGTTCAAGAATTGTATCTTAGGTGGACCTAAATACATCTGTCTGAATAGGTATCCCTTATTTAAATTTCTTACTAAACTCATTTGACTCCATCTCCCTACCAACCCATGTTTCCTCACCTATGCCTAACTCCAAACTCCATTCTAGTCCTCAACCTGAAGCCTTTGATACCATTTTATCATGAGCCCCCGCCCTCTAAATTTCCCCTCATGGACTGAAAATGATATAAGGGAGATAATAACACATGAATCCCACCTTCAATAGGTCATGGTTTATAAAAAACTGATGGTATATCACATATACAGATGAGAGGAATTTCCCTTTAAATGAAAATAAAGAACAATAGATAAGACAAGAACACCAAAAAACATATTCTCAACATAATGGTAAAAATAAAATCCCAAGTACACGCATGTATTTTCATACAAACTAGAAAAACATAAAAGGAGACTATAAATAGAAAAAGATAAACTCAGTAGTGACCAAACATCCCAAACATCTCTCAAACAACAATGACCTAGTAAAATCCAGCATGATCTCCAAATTTCTCCTACTAACCAAAAAATAGTCTATATATACGTAGGTTGAGTATAATAAGTATACAATGTAGGATCCTCCTCAGATCCTCTCAAGCAAAAGATAAACAAAGCATGATAAATCCTAGTGAATGATAAGTGAAACTAACTCATCTCTTAAATAATTATACTAATTTCCAAGCCTCAGTATGGTTATATCTCACCAAGTAATCCATACAAGAGATCATATAATATAAAAACACAAAAGGGTACCCTGCTAACACTTCCCCACTAGTTTTTTTCTCTGTCCTAATGTCTTACATTCTTAGATATCTATCGTTAAGAGAAACTATAATTAAAACACCATGCATAAAGTATCATAACATGCATCTCATGCATCACATCATCTTATCATCCCATGAAACATCTTTATATAGTAACCATGTAGTTTTTGGGAGCCACTATATTCCTTATGTCATGTTTCATACATTGAGTATTGTACCTTAAGACATTACATCCCATACGCCAAGTAACACACATCAAACCATCATAACTCATACCTGACTTACCTATAATAATCCTTTATATGCATATTCAGCGATAAATGTGTGTGAAACAACCACAATCCAGTATATCCCTCTATACACATATATAGGAAATATAACTACCATGCATACCAGCACATAATAATACCAAGATAAGAGAGTAGGTCCAAATAGGGTTCTCAGTCATCTGATCCTTACTAACCTAGATGGTGAGTAAAATACCTTCCCAAAGTCCAATGGATGTCAGTGACCCTACCGACATAGGTGGGGAAACATATGAAATCATAAAACATATAGAATATAATATAGCTCATATACACACTATGCGAATTAACATAGCCTTGGGATCAACTGAAGCTATCACCACTCAGACACCTAGCTACCACCACTAAGAACTAGATGTCCTATAAGCACATAAGCATTCAAGGAGCTTCATTAAGTTACTTATTTAAATTTTAAATTTAAACTTACATTAATTAATTCATTATAAATTAGATAAGATCACTCAAATTAAAATTTATTTACCATAAGTGTGAAATCTATTCCCTCCTGGAATAATCCAACCGAGTCTATGGTTTCTCAAGATTATCAAAAATTTCATTCAAACAAAGACCAACCCCATGGATTAAACAATGTATGAATCATTATAATTCCATATTTAAAGTTTATCTAGGAAACATTCTAAGATACCATAAAAAGACATATTTCCCAGAACAACTAGCTACCTCATGCAGTAGAGAAAGGAATGTAAGAACAAGAAACCAGGACATATGGCCCTTGAGCAGTTTATTAACAAGAAAGCATCTAGATTTCATAATAACAACAGGAAAGACCAGCTTCCATCCATTATATCAATTCGAGTTCCATCCCCAACACCATCATGGATATCACCTTGCATCTCATTGTCACATGAATCAACCTCTTCCACAAACCTGAGCCTCACTACCCGTATATCATCAACCAATAACCATCCCAAGCTCACATCAAATTTTATTGCAAAGTTCAAATCCATATAAACCATAGAAGGTTGAGAACAAAAAAATAGAGCCAAAAATGAGTTCATGCCCTAAAAAAAAGTCGTCTATCCTCTTTTATACAAATGGGATCTCATGGTTCCAAAAATTTATTTTTATGAAACAAACTCTATTATTACCATATTGAATTAACTGATTTTATTAGGACAGGATAGAACTACTAGTAATATAAGACATCAATATTTAAAAGCTATATATTATTTGAACATTATTTCTAGCATATATTCCAGTTTTAAAAAGAATTTTAGGATGAATAATTATCATTATCATCCCTCTTTATTATCAATGACCTGAATTTTTAGCTTCAAGTTCTTTCACCATTTCCATTAACACATATAAGAAAAATTAATTACATTCATTATGCATCATTTGATTTCCATCAAATGATAATAATCAAAGGATTCCTTAAACATGATTATTTATTACTTTATCCAACCAATAATTACCATATTTGTATTATTTAACCATTTTCATAAAATTATAAATGTTAACCTAAGAATAAAAAAATATAAACAAAGAATAAACAAAGATAGCACACTATAAAGTAAATCAATAGTCAATATATTATCGTAGTGTAAGAATATAGTATTGCAACCACCATAAGCTATTTATTTAATTGATCCGATTTGTTCTTTATTAAGGTTAATTACATTATCACCAATAGGGATAATGTATACTTAATTAAGGATTAAAATTAAAATAAATGAATAAGTAATGAATCACCAACCTCAAGGAATTTTATATTCTTTAATCGAGAATGGACCAACAATGTAGATCTCTAATCACCACTCTTGAAAGAAAACTACAACCCATAAAGAATGTTGTTCCATCAATATTCCAACAACCATTAATGAACTACATTAGAGAAAATTATATCTAACACCATATCATGGTAAAAAATTATTGTAGCAACAAGACAGATCCAAGAAAAAACCACAAGGAAATAGGAAGAACTCAAATAAGATCACTATGACTCAATCTCTAGGGGGGTTGAATCTGAAAAAAGGGGCTTCAAAGTCCTTCAAAGATCTCTCTCAGGTGCATAGGGTTTAATAGAGGAAGTTGAGAAATAGATCTATTCAAAGGGGTTCTAAGTATTTATAAGAAAAATATAATTTAGAAGACCACACCATAACTCCCTACACCACGATGAAAAGGTTCAACTGCAAGAAAAAACTACAATGTGAGACAAGATACCACACTGCATCCTACTTGGTCAAATCTGCATAAAAAAATTTGGTACAAACCATGTTATATATCTTATAAAATAGGAGTGGGGATATGTTGAAATTAATATCACCATGTCATAGAACCCATTCTCCATGAAAGAGGCTATATCATACCCCCAAACATCTTAGGACTATCGAAAATGGCCAAACCACCCAAAATCCTCTCTTTAGCCTCTACATAATATCTCTTAACCCACCCCACACCCTCATAGACTCCACAATATAGTAAGATCCTCTAATCCATAGCTATACCCGAAATGGAAACTCCCACACCAAGATTTTACACCATAATCAGCCTCTCTATGCCACAATAACATCCCTTCATATCATAGCTCAGTGCTCCATGTCGTAGAATCCTTATCTGTAAAAAGTTTACCAATAACCCCACATTTTTTCCACCAAATCACATAGTTTTTCCCCAAACACCTCTTCCAACATAATCCTCATAAAGTAATGGGTTGGAAGGTCATAACCATTACAAATGTAATCTAAAAAATGGTTTTATAATATCATTAATACCATCGAAGAAAGATCCAAAGATGAGTTAATTCTTTCTTTAGATCTAATATAGATTAATTATAAATTCAACATAAAAAATACCCTCAATGGGTTCCAGGATTTTTTATGTTCATATTATACAAAAAAATCATTGTTTAGTAAATTTACATCTTGTGAAATTATTGAATGATCCATTAAATATGAAATAATACTTTAGGGATATATACCCACCAATCCCTTCAACTAATAATGGAACCTTTATTCACTATTTTTCCAATTTTAGGAAGTGTAATCTTGGATTCATGGTTGCTCATACTATGGAGTTCCCCTAGATCAATCCTTTTCCTACTTCACCAAAACCTAAGGGACTACTTCTAGAGAGTTAAAATTCCCAAGGTTCATCCTTTGGACCTGAGGTAAAGGGAAATTTCTCCAAGGACCCTCTTCTTGAGAGTAGGATTTCCCAAAGAAGGATTCCCCTAGCATGGTGGTTACTTCTTGAGACTAGGCATCCCCACCTAATATAGAGGTGGATTTTTCAAGAGTGATTTTATCTTTGATTGGGTGAGTTTTGTCTTATTTTAAAGATGATGAATTCTATAGCTCTAGGAACCAAGACTAGTTGCCTCATATCTAAATTATTTCCTTCATATTATGGAATCTCATAGGATTGGGAGGCTAGGTAAAAGGTGACTACCTATCACATGAAATCCAAAATAATATGGTTTCTATCATTTCTATGTTATAAGAAAAAAAATTGGATTGTCTCAGTGCATTTAATATAAGGATAGGTGTTAGGGACTATATATATGGGTATCCTACTAATAAGAATTTCTATAAGATGTGACTAATAGTGGAGAAGGTATAGGTGTCCTCTCAAGACATCACAATAAAAGTCTGTAGCCAGTCCAATTTTTTATTCATCTCAATTTTATATGATATATGCATTGCTTTGAAAAGGAAAGAACATTAGAAATACATATCCATATTAAATCTGGGAGACTCATCCCAGTTCATAGGGGGATAAATTAACACCATTATAGAGAAACTAGAGTTGAAGGTAGGAGTATACTAAAGGAATTTCATGGAATACTTTGTCACTTTCACTACTCAAAATAACCTCTTGGATATGGTATTCACTAGAGAAAAATATTTGATCACTAATAGAATTTTGGGTTTTCAATGAGAGTGTATTTATATGGATTCTATGTTATGGTCTTTATTGACCTTATTAGTGACATCCAAATAGTGGTCATTGGGATTTCCCCCTCCTAGTTCAATTTCCCCCTCCCTTATCTATCCCCCACCCTTATCAATCTTACCTCCTTCATTGATCCCCCTCCCCCACCTCCATGTTTCATCATGTCTCCCCACCTCTAGCCATCGATCCCTCTATCTTCCATCCACCATCCCGTCCCCATCGATGATCCCTGCTCCCCCCACTCATTGACCCCCTCCCCCACCTCTGTGGAGTTTTAAACCAACCCACCTCTATCCATCGAGCCCCCCACCGTTCAAACCCTATCCCACCCCAACCATAAATCCCTCATCCCCTCCCACTACACAATTACCCTCCCCCTCTATGGACCTGCCCTTTAGGTTTCCTACCATCGAGTTCCCTAGCCACCAAGCCCCCACCCCACCCCAACCCACCCCACAATGTATGATGGGTTCCCCCTACTCCCTGCCCTTGATTCCCCTTCTTCACAGTCGCCCCTACCCCTTTACTCACAACATATATCCCCGTCAACATTCCCGACTCCCCAGAACAACCATAGAACCTATTGTATAGGCATGATTTTCATTTCTTTCATTAAATAATGTCTGAAAAGTACAGTTTTGTAAGTAATTAAGAAGTTAGGGATTTATGGTTGGAAATTTAGTGATTTATAGGGGGAATTTATCTCATATATTATTATTTTTGAAAATAATGATTTCATTGTACCCATTAACATAATAGAATCATAATTAATTTATCAAATATATGAATAATTTTACTAAATTCATAATAGTTCAGTACATTACCTATTTTCAGAATGCATATTTGTTTTTCTGTTACCTATTAGTTTTGCATATATTTATTTAAGATTCAATATTAGTTCTTCATATCAGTTGTGGATATTTTTTAGTCCAAATATTTTTATATAATTCATAATAGTTATGAAATTTACTTATTTTTAGAATCTATCTTTATTTTTCATATCACCTATTAGTTCTTCATACATTTTTCATAATTCATATTAGTTTGTAATATTAGATTTCAAATATTTTTTTCAAAATACACATTGGTTTTTCATATTATCTTAAAATATTATTTTATAAATCCATATATATTTTTTTATATGAATATTTTAATTTTTTGAGATAGTATATTGAATGCGCTAACTGATTGTTTCTTTAAATCTATATTAATATAAAAATGTTTAACTCCTTCATAAAATGTGGAAACCTATTAGTCATAATATATACTTATTTTTTTCAGAATCATTATATTTTTTATAATAAATAATTTTTTACCAATATGTGAAGTAATTTTGATGGGTGAGTAGTAGATGGAATTCTAGGAAGTGATAAATCAAAAGTCTGATTGGTAGCTGAGGTGAAACCGAGTAGAATTTGTTACAATTAAAAAAAAAAGTTTATAAACACATTTACTTTATATGCACATTCATTATATATACACATTTATTATATACAAATATTTTAGTTTATACACATTATTTAGTTTATAAAAATTATTCACATTCAGTTTATACACATTTAGTTATAAACATATAAATCAAACATGTTCTTCATTTTATAAATCCTCTTCACATACGATTTATAAATATTCATCTTATACACACATTAATTTTATACACTCATTTAGTTTAAACACATTCAGTATATAAAAATTATTCATTGTTTATACACATTCAATTTACTGAGTGTATATGGTTACATATGAAAAATATTTTATATATTATTTTCAAAAATCTAATTATTTTGTATGAGTGTTTACATTATCTATGTGTATATTGTTTTTATAGTTCCACATTGTTGTTACATGTAAAATTTTATTGATATCATTATCACACAATTAAATGAAAAAAAATTACCCAATTGTATTACACTAATAATATAGTATTAGTTCACTGTTATATTACAAAACTTAGATTATGCTAATATGTTGTATATGTGTTCCCATTCAATTTGTTTAGACTATTTCCAAGTATTCTCTATCCACATTACATGTTAACAGTATTTTATAAATTATTTTACATTTATTAATTCTCTATTTTAGAATTATGTATGTATAGATTTCATGATTTTTCATTTATAGTAATTCACGTTATACAGTTTATTAAAATATTGACTCATTTTACCATATTCTTCCATTTTTTATGAATATTCTTCATTATTAATTGTCATTTTATGATATATTTTTACTCTTTTTTATATTCCCATTAAAATTTATAACAAAATGATTGATATGATTTAATATTCAATCCCTCATTCTCATTCCATTTTAAATACATGAACCATGCTTATGATTTTATTTATATCGTTTCACCATTGTTTCTTTCCTCTTCAAGTTTAATATAAATAGTTTTTAGAAATATTTTGTTATTGTAATATTTATAATTCTAATAGTAGTATATATATTTTCATAACATATAATCTCATTTATTCGGTTACTGTTTTTAAAATTTATCATCTTCCAAATATTATCTCTCTTAGTTTTTTGTATAACAATTATTTTTCAGTGTTCACCTCTTTAATCCTTTAATATAACATTTAATTTCATAATTTTGAAAAAATTTTTCTAAAAAAAATTTAGTGTTTACCTCTTAATTTTTTTTGTAATATTTTTAATTCCAACAAACATTAAACGTGTTTTGTTTCTATAAGGGACCTTTTTATTCAAGTTATTGGTAAGCACTTTCTTAATAGATATTTTATTTTTTCATCATTTGGGACCCTTTTACCTTTTGTTTTATTATTGGGGGTACTTTATTATTTAATATCATTGTTTTTTAAGTCTCCAAACATCCTTCATAATGTTATGTTTTTTTAATTTTCATTTTCTCACAAAAAGTGGACAAAACTATTTTTAAAGGAGTCATATTGGTTTAAATGAATAATAATATTTTGGTGATAATAGAAAAATCTGTTAATTAAGATACCTAACCCATCCTTTAAAATCAAACCAAAAGAAAATTTGGTTTTGTAACAACAACTATTTTCTAAATAATTTGTTTTATATTAGCATTATAACTTTATTTATTAGTATTTTTAACAACATGAGCATTTTATTTAGTAAAATGGTCTTCACAAGTTCATTACCAAATTAATAATATTAAATTTTATTATTGTATGGACTGACCAAAACTAGAATAGTTTTTATTTAGAATTCATGGATTCCCATATTTCCATCTAGGATTCAAGTTTCTTATCATTAGTTAGTATGGCCTCTGACCAATTTCTGGAGATCATTCATCGTGCTAAGATTCATAGACATGTAGTGAAACAATTTATAGGAATATTTGCATATTACCTGACCATAGTAGTTCCAAAACCACATGGTTGTGATGACATATATATTTAGAAGGAAATAAATGTTAAGATAGTGTACATGTAATAAAAAAGATAGTTTTAGTATACGAACAAATCCCAATATAGTCAAGTCACTAACTAGTAAGAAGATATCCAACAATATAGTGTTAGTATTTTTTTTATCTAATATATTATTGATCATTACGACTCGGTTATTGTTTTTAGAAACTTAGAAACTTCATTTTTTATCCCTTTTTCAAGAAAATTTCATTTTTTACATGGATCAATTTGATACATCTAAGAAATCATTTTTATGATCCTTATATCTAGATGTTGTGATTTTTTTTTTCAAAACCTACAAGCTATTGAAACATTATTTTCTTTATATTATGTTGTATTGGCTATTGTGTGCTTGTTTTTTCCACAAGATCTTATATCTAATTATAACATAATGAAAAACAAATCCTCATAATCAAAATTAGAATGAGTAATATGAATATTCATGTGCTCATTGTTACATGTAAATTATATATGGAAATGTAGTATAATATTAACATATAACCATTAATTATAGGTTTCACTAATTTTTTAAGTGGTCAATGTAGGGTTTAATTTCTCATCATCATGATAAACTTACAACTACATGGGTTTTATTTTATTAAATATTTCCTACCATGTAATTGTAAATATATAATACTATTGTTTTTATTTTTCTTTTCTTTCGAAATTTTCATGGAATTGTTTTAGTTTCATCACCAGTGGACAAACTTATAATGCCCACATCTCTTTCTAAATTACCATAGTTGGAAGAATGGTTTCCTAATATGAATTTTAATACCATTGGATATGGCTTTGTTGTTGCATGGAATAATGAATCCCATCCCTCCGTTGAATGTTTTTCTCCATCCCCAATATGGTTTTCCTCATTAACCCCCTCACATTAGTTGGGTCCTGAAAAAACATGACATCTATAACATTTCAAATCATAAAAAGAAGTTATCATCATTGTGAGGTTTAATGAAATGGATAATAATCAATAAAGTGGATCATAAATGAATGCATATTCACCTATAATCCATGATTAAGTTATCCATTTACACTTTGGGAATCAGTTGGATTGGATTTTGATGGGTGGAGGGGATGACCCTAACTAGAGGTGGAATCATTTATGGCCAAGGTTCCAGTGCAAGGCCTTACAAAACCAACTAACAAGTCCCCTACCAACCATATGTATGTATCAACTCCCATGAATTTGAACTTAATTTCAATAGGGTATCCCTGTTGACCCCTCATTACCTTCCCAAAAAATGAGATCTATATTCCACATGTTCAGAATGAGAGCTCTATTCTATGAGTTTTTCTATGCATTATGAGGATAAGATATTTTATTCTAAAATGATATCTTATTTTTAAATTGACATTTAATTTTAATTTAAAGTGATCAAATATCTAATTGATTTTGTGATATTACTTAAACCTTAATTTTTTCATTTATGTTTTTATTATCATTCATATTATTATTTAATTTTTAACTTGATGATAAGTGATTTTATTTTTATTCTTACTAAATTATATATATAAATACAATTTATATATGAATTTATAGTTTATAATCATTATTTATGAAAATTAAATCACTTAATATACAATTTTTTATATGTGTTAATCAACTACATAATGTGTATATCATTTATATTATAGTGTATATTAATATAAATGTCATTTCATGGTGTGGTAAAAAACTTCATTGCATATGATTTTTCATGAACTGAATTTTCTATTTATATTTTCGTTCATTTTCTAGTTTATATTATAGTTTATATTACACTTTATATTACATATTATACTTTACAAAAATTGAAATTTATATTTTTATATATATCTCCATTTAAATAACACTATTTATTACAATTTATATTGAAGCTTAATTTGCATTATCATGTACTGAAATTGAAAATAATTTTTGTTTACATAGTTGAATATAATGTATTTTATATTAATAAACATGTTGATTTCTTATATTGCATTCAACTTCATTCTTTATGCATTACCATAGACTGAAAGTTCTGTTTATATTAATTATTCATGAAATTTCATTTACTGAATATACGTACTGTTTTTTTAGATACATGTAGTCTTCTTTAATAAATATGTACATAATATCATTAACTATGTATACTTTCATATCAAAATATGAAAGTAATCTTAAATTTTGTATTCATGTATAAGTCTTGAAGTTATGTTCTTGATTTTTCTCTCACTAATATGTGTAGAGGTACCTGAGATTCTTTTATTTTCTATATTAATGATGGTCCCAACTTCATAATAACCTGAGTAATTTAAATTATGACTAAATTTGTCATGAATTATCCCTCCATGTCATTATTTATGATATAATATTCTAAATAATTGTACATAATAATAAAAAACCATCTATTAAACACAACCATGCATCATTCCAAGGTTTCCTTTGCTCAAGATGACCTAAAATTCACATTTGTTGTTTTAAAACACCAAAACATGTGTTTAAAGGTAAGACCCAGAGTGAATTTTCTTGTGGAGATGTGAAGTCATAGAAAACCCATCTTAGTATTATTTTTGATCTGTATGACAATGTTTTATAGGTCCTAGAAATGTGTATTATAATTTTAAGAATCACTGCTTCTAGGCAGTTTCCATTGGATTTATTTATGGAATTGGAAACTTCCAAAAGTTCTTTACCCAAAGGGGACATTCTTTCCAAAGGCAAGAATTCATTGATTTTGAACTTCAAGATACTTAAGAACGTACATTGGTCGAGAGAATGGGAGGTCGGACTCATCACACCCTTTTGGGGGGAATTATTGCCTATTCTGGGACTCTCTTTATAATTTTAAGATATTTTCGTGAATCCTTATTAATTCATCAAGTATATCATAAGTATCCCTTGAAATTTTCAATTATTTATTTAGCATCTAAAAAGATTAAAATCATTTGTATGTATTAAAGGTTCTTCCGTATATATTCGAGGTTCTCCATCAATAGTATCCTCTCATATACTACTTAGAGATTCTTTTAATCGTCGTTATTATGAAACTAGTTTTTAAGCCACTCAGTGGGGCACTCTAGAATTTATTGTCAACCAGGGAGAAAAATCTTTGGTTTGATCTTGGGATTATATTCCATAAAATGGGATACCTACATATCACTGTGAAAGGAATTAGAACCCTCATAGGTCGGTGCCACTTAATGGGACACATCATACCTTTTAAGGTCATGTGATAAGGACCTAGCTGTACAGTTTAATGTCATGTGGTATGGACATCTAAGCAGATGGTTCGTAGTCAAAACATAGTGTGGGACTTATACTGAAGCAGCCCAAAGAAATTGGAAAGGATATGGGTTTCCAAGTAGGATCAAACCCTATTGGAAATATGGCTTATGGATAACTGGGTTGATTTAAGGTATTGGGTTTAAACCTCAAGGGGTCTTCCTATGTATCCCATATAGATGGGAATCAAAGCCTACATAGTTTGATAAGTCTCATTGGAGAGTATAGTCCTTTGAGAGAAATGAGTTTGGGATTACTTCCTAAAAAGTATGCCTTGGTGATTTAAGGGTTCAATTTGGGGATTATTCCTAAGGAGGATGTCCAGATTAAGGGAATTGGGGTTAGATTCCTAAATAGGATATCCAGTGATCTCGGGCCCTAAAAGGGCCTCCTACGTATCCTAGTTTGAACAGGAATAAGAGTTCTCATAGTTCCTTTATATTGACTGTTTGTTCACATGTTGTAATCATCACAAATCTATAATCCCATGTGAGTCATGCTTGGTGTGAGAAACAAGAGGATGTGAAAGATTCAACAATGACACATGCCCTTTTCCTCCTCCACTGATGGAAAAGGGTGCACTTATGGTGACGAGAGTGGACCAGGGTGAGGCGACGGTAGAAGAGGGAGAGGTGATGATCCTTACCCATATTCACTTTACATTGGAAGAGGGTCCAATGAAAGGAGGAATGTATGAAGGTTAGGGGATTACACTAGGATGGATTCCCTAAAATTGATCCTGGTAGGGGAGGGAGACTTCTCCTTTGTTCAAAAGGAAGAAAAGTAGGCATAAATCGTACCTTCCCTTCCATAAATTTGAGGTTATGGCTCTCTGAGAAGGGAGAGGTCAAAACCCATACCCTTATTCTCAGAACCGAGAACTTCCTAGCACTGTTCCTGGGAGAAAAGTCCATGTGAATTTGGATATACAAACCCACAGACATTCCATGAATCCTAATCCCATTGTGAAAAAAATGTGGGAAACCTCTGACTGTGGAAATACAAACCCAAATAGGAGACATGCTGATGTGACTTTCCCAAAGGTTTGATAATTCATGAGGTTTTGGTGGAGGTATCAACAGAATACCTTTCAGACAAGGGAGCCAAGGAATAAGAAACCTTGCCACAAATGGCTTTGAGGAAGGCTTGATGGCTTTTAGACTAAAGAGAGTAAGTTAATCAAAGAGGGGTGCCCAAGTAGGTAAGGGGACGCATGTATGGGTGTGCAAGTAGGCTTGGGAAACCTGATGTTCACTTAAGCGATGAACAAATTGTATGTTAATACTTGGGAGAGACCTTTCTCGAGCCTTCAAGAGTATTTATAGGTGGTCCTATAAGTGGGGAGCTCAAGTTCCTATAAAAGTAATAGGCGGCACACAAGTATTTCTGAATTGGGGAGGTTGGGCGCTTTAGGTGGGAAAGAGTTATGGGTTTCAAACACTAAAAGGACTTAAGTCTAATTATCCTCCCATAAATCCACCAATAAAGTTGTTGAAGAACTACCTTTAAAGTTTCAGAAGACTATGGAGAAGTACTAGGGTGACCAGAGCATCAATTGGGCTTCAAGGAAACTTTTCCATCCAAATGAAGGCCCCAAGGGTCTATTTAGAGGCAAAAACAGAACTCTGGGTGAAGGGACATAGGGCGCGCAAGTGACTTGCATGCCAAATTGTGGTGCGCAAGTACCTTTCATGACGATAGTGTTTTGGCTAGACTAAGATGATCTAAAATTCATGCCATTGAAAATCTTGATTTTCTTCATGTATTTCCCCTTTTCATTCTAAGGGGATTCCCTTTTTCATTTTTTATACTCTTTGACAGAATGAAGTTTCAACAAAATCCCCCCCTCATAATTGTATCCAAAATGAAAAAAGGATCCTACACTAAGGTAAAGTAATGAAGGAAAAAAGAAAATATTACTGGGGCATGCAAGTGCTACATGCGTTGAGAAATTGGTCACGCAAGTTTGCAATGCGCAGGAATCTGGCGCGCAGGGTGACATGTGTAGCCTATATATAACGGCTTCATTTCCTCAAAAATCTTTGAGACCTCCAAAATTTCAGCTCTCATCACCCAAGTCTTCTTTGACTCAAATGATTCTGTTTCGTCACACTTCTTCTATATGTTTTTTAGTTTCACACTATAAGTGGGTTTCCATACTTGTGCACCGATGTGTACTTATGAGCCAATTTTACACTTGCGCACCTTAATGCCTTTACTAATTTTTTTATCAAAAACACCAAAAATGAACTTACATTAAAATATTATTTCCATCTTTTTGCAAGATCAAATGGATCCCAAAATAATTGGAACTACTGATGAGATTTCTTGCAAGATGATTGATGACATGATCAATGTAATTGGTCATTATTACTTTGACATTTGCGACACCACCCTTCCATACTTTGAAAAATATTTGAAGAAGTGTCATTTAAACTTTCCCCAAAGCACCTATCTTCGTTTTTATAGCTATGGCCATTTTCAGGATGTTAATGTTCCAAATCCAAAGAACTATGTCCCACATTATTGGTTTCAAGATTATACCAACTTTTCATCGGACAATGTTTCTGTTGGGGGATAATTTTCCATTGTTAGGACAGTAAAGAAAGCTCAAATTATGCATTATAGACCGTGTCCTCCAAATTTGAAGGCACACACACTCGATCTGTAGCCACACTGTTATTCATCCATCTTTTTGGTATGGATCGCTACTCACTTCAGAACTTATGCTATAGAAAGTGTCATACAGGTTTTTGGAAGTTCTTTTCGACCATCTGTTCAGGCTTTTTCTATTATTTCACCCTTTTCCTTGAATTCTTACAACATCAAGACTAGATTGAGCATGAATAAGTAATTACATTTCTTTTCTTATGGGAATCAACCTATAGGTTGATTTATTGATAATGGGATGACCAGTTTGGAATTAAGGGAATATATGCTATCTTGCAGAGGTGGCATGTTGGCCACCAGAATTGACGGAGAAATCATATGTGAGGCCTATGCTCCTTATAGATTTGCACAACAATTCAAATGTTTTCAACAGAATATTGTGTCTCCTCCTGTGCGTGTCAGATTAGAGAAAAACCAAATGGTTTCCCAACAACTATGGTTGTTGACATCTACAGAGAATACTGGGGAAATATTTAATTTACCCATCGCTGATGCAGTAAGCAGATTGACTATCTGGTATGCCAAAAAACGGGTTGTATCTTACCCTGAAGGGGTATTAAATCATGTTGTCCCTTGAGTGAGGGTGAAGAGAAGTAGAAAGAGGGAACCCCATCATTTGGAAGATAATTCTTCATCATCAGGGGATGATTTGCAAGAATCAGAGGGTAGAGGTGACGATGCTCCAAATTCACTGAATAAACCTCATGATAGATATAACCCTCCTGCCTGAATTAATAGAGCCACTCCATCATTTCCTATGAAAGTCGTATCAAGGCAATCAAGTCTCCATCATTCTGAAGAACGACGAGTTCCATTTTACAATCCCTCATCTGTGACTGTGGGTGTTAGAAAGAAACTCAAATCCAAGGTTGTAGGATCCTCTACACAACCCTTTGACAGACATTCTGAATATATATGGCCATAGGTTGTTCAAACATGGAAGAGTCTATACTGTTATGTTGAGACCATGTGGATGGATTTGTGTGAATGACTGCATATTCCAGGAGTGGGGGATTTGCAGGCTTCTTCTGAAATTATTTTTAAGGATAATCCCAATGAGCTGAGGACCAACATTCATGAGCTAGAAATTCTTGTATATGACACTGATGAATCAATTCCTACCAAAAATCAGATGAAGAAAATGATAGATCGTGGTACCACTGAAGGGATTACTCCTTCATTAGAGAAAGAGTGGTGTGACTTTGTAGATCCTGAGGATGTAAGTTTCCTTTCTCTTGCATTCTCTTCTATTTTGAAACTTTAAATTTATTCAAAACATTGTTAATTTAGAGGAATATCATCTTAACTTATAGTTGGGTAAAGGAAAGACAACTGAAGTTCCTTCACCGCAATATATCCCTGGAAGCACTGCTCTTGGAGCTACCGGATCACCCCGTGAATTGAGAGAAATATCTCTGGTCCAATAGGCCATGGAGGAGGAAATAGAGAGGTATTGGGATCTACAATACTTGACTTTGGGGATGATGATGTAAGCCCTACAAAGAAGGTGAAGAAGCAAAATCACCAAAGAAAGAGATCCATGGTTAATCGATTTCTTAGCAGTGGTGAGTCTCCCTGGTAATCATAAATTTTATTCCTTATTCATGAAAAGGTGTTTAAACTTCTTAGGATTGTAGGGGATTCTTCTATTTCTTCTTTGAAAGAAAATACTGATAAAGTTCAAGGAAACATAAAATGTACTGCTGAATAGACAAAAATTCCTGAAAATATAGTGGTTTATGAAGAGGAATTGAAGCTAAAAAAACCAACATTTGTTCCCAGCACAACACTTGTTCCTACTATTAGAGGAGAGGAGGATTCTGGTAAATCAACAATACTTTATAAGGAATAAAATGTAACAACAACTAAATTCCATTCTGTGATACTTTTAGGTTCATCACATGCACCAAAACATCTGGAAACAACTGACATTGACCCCATAACTATTGTTGAGGAAGCTATTTAGGGTCAAAGGTTGCTAGAGGATGGTTGCGAAGAAAACACGCCAAGTGCTCCTACAGGTGAGACTAACCTGGGATCTGAGATATCATTGGATGAAATGATGAACCTTGGCATGTCTTTTGAAGAAATATTAGAACATGTTAATATATAAAATGATTTAGAAGATTTTGTAGTTCTTTATATAGAATAAACTGGAAATGAGTTATTATTATTCATACTGTTAATATTCTTATGATTAACCTTCTAATCATGGTTGGTTGAAATATACAGTTCCATCTAAAGAAATTGTTAATGCAATGATATTTGAAGTAAGTGTTTATATTAACGTCAACCCCACCATTGCAGAGATATTGGCTCAAGTGGATCTTCAGATAGAATATCTCTCTGAGATTTACTCCAAGTATCCTAATCATATTAAAGATAGAACTCCTCATCCAGAGACTTCAAAAAAAATTGCTGAAACTGAGAATATTGGGGAGGATTCTTATCAATCTATTCACTTACTGTTAGGTAAGAGATACTGATATTGTTATTGTCTTCACTTATCTCTTGAATCTAAACATAACCATACTTATTGATTTACCATATAGGGCTATCAACTTCAATGGATAAATCTGGAGTTGAAGCATCTGCATCAGCCCAAACAACATTGGAAGGTGGAGAATCCATTGTTCAGGAAGGAACAGAATAAGGAACTTCTTTAAATGCATTAGTCCCAAAATATATCCCTCCTTATGACAGTGATTCTGAATCGGATCCACAACTACAGAAGGCACTTCATATTTTTCATCGCAAGGTGTGGAAAAACATTTGGAAGATAATATCTAAGATTCCCCTTGAGGAACTACCTTCAAGAATTCCCCAAATTTCATCTCTGTTTATCAAGCTAGGATTTGGCAATTTTAAATACTGTGAAATTCATACTACAATGAAAGAGATTATTTGGAGGAGGGATCAAGAGAAAAATATTCGACAATACTTGATAAAATCCAAATTTTTGATCAATATTGAAGAGTTCCAAGCAGCTATATCCCAGGCTGAGGCTAATCATGCTGAAATGTTGAAGGGACTAAAGCAGACAATTAAAGAAAAGACTGTTCAGAAGCTGCAGCTTCAACAAGAGTTAGATATCATTACAAGTAAACTTTACTAGCTTCATATATCATTAAGATAAGTCCATAAGGATGGTGAAAAGCTATTGCAGATTCTAGAGAAGCACTTCATTATGCTGAAGAGAGCAAGGATGGTTAAATAAACAAGCTTCAACAGGCAGCTGATAGGGCACAAGAGTCTGTCAAACAAGCAAAGAATTTCATAGAAATCCTGTTATAATTTCTGATTTTTTTGACAAGAAAGAGACTCCAATTTTTGGATGCTCCTCTGTGAAAAAATTTCATAAATGAAAAATATTTTTTCTTTAATCATTTTTGTTTCCACTTTCGCTAACTTCTTTTGTTTTACTTAAGCCATTGGGCCTAGTAAGCATAGTTTGATTTTTGATAAGGTTATATGGACAACCCCAAAAACATTATATCTCTTGGCTTTTTATTTCTCAATATTACCTAAATCATATAAAAATGTAAGTTTAGTGAGCTGGGACTCGACTTTTGTTTAGAGTTCCCTTTGTGGGTTCTCAAACTAGTGAGTACCATATCTTTTATTGTTGGCAGTTTAGAGTCATGCATGTTGCACTATAAAGGGCTAGTATTTAAGGTCAAATATCTTTGACCATAAATTTTGAAATTAGATCTAAAACAAGACTCTGTGGCTAAGAATTTATTTAATATTCCTTAAATATTTCCAAGTGGAATCTTGAGTCATGTTTTTTATGGTCACCAAATCTAAAACCTGTATCAACATAAGGGGAGTGTCTTCCAAGAACAAAGTTACCATTATTTTGACAAACCCGTTATGGAGGTTGTGTTATGTAGGACCAACTAGGGCATATATGGAATATCCAAATAGTGGCATCTTTTGGATAACAGGCCTGTTATATAGGAAACTTATGCAAAGCCACCCAAGGGCACATACTACATAGTCAAGCAAAAGAATTATTTAGGAATTTAACATTTCACTACTGATAGATAGGGGAAAATAAGAGTTGGGTGACTCAAGATCACAGTGGGTGGTTTCTACAAGGAATGTAATTTTAATAATGAAAGTTCTATTTTATACTAACATATTTCAGGAATAGGAAAACCATTTCTATACAAATTTGGTGTATGAGGAATTGTTAAAATTAATCAGAAAGGGAAATTTCAGATATCATATTATGCAGTTTTAAGTCATGAAGTGAGGACATTGGTACTGTACAGTTTTAAGTCATGCAATGAGGACATTGGTACTGTGTAGTTTTAAGTCATGCAGTGAGGACATTGGGATTATGATGTTTTAAGTCATGTAATGAGGACATTTGTGTGGCTTTAATTTAAGGTCTTTATCTTTGACCAAAGGTATGAGACTCTCCCAATTTCTTGATAATTTGTTTGAAAACATACTATCATATTCAGGTATGGAAGGGAAAATGGTAAACTATGATTTGGGAATTTCTAAATCTAAATAATGATATGGAAAAAGAGCTAAAGGCATTAGAGGAAGTCTTTTTTTTCAAGAATGAAGTTACCATTTTTTGACAAACCCATTATGGGGGTTGTGTTATACAGGGCCAACTGGGGCATATGTTGTATATCCAAATAGTAGAATCTTTTTACTGACAGACCTATTATGTAGGTAACTTATGCAAGGCTACTTAAGGGAACGTGTTGCATAGTCAGGAAAAATAGATCTCAAAAATTATACATTCTACTGCTAAAAGCTGAAGAAAGTTTATGAAGATTTAGATTTTCCAAAGCACATAGTTTGGTTTATGGAGAAAGGTACATGAATATGGAAAAGGGTATTTCTAACCAATGTTTCCAAAGAATTGGAGAAATAGTACTTCTACGAAGGTATGACCCAATGTAGGAGGTGTGGTGTCTGTAGTTTTAGGTCATACAACTAAGACCAGAAAAGGAAACAACATATGACATGTGGCTAAGTTATTTCAAGGTTATTTCATACTACTTTGAACACATGTAGAGGGAAATATGTAAATCATGTTCTTGAAGAGTTTCAGATCAAAAGAAAAATAATGGGACAAATATACTTGAATTGTTGTTTTAAAATAAAGATTCTTGTATATTGTCATCAAAGATTGAAGGGAACAAAGACACTATAACCAAGAACAAAATTACCATTATTTGACAAACCCATTATGGGGGTTCTGTTATGAAGGCCCAACTAGGGAATATGCTGCATAGCCAAATAGTGTCATCTTTTGGCTGACAGGCCTGTTATGTAGGAAACTTATGCAAGGCCACCTAAGGGCATGTACTGCATAGTCAATAAAAAGAGTTCTCAATAATTAGAAACTCTGTCACCAGAAACCATAAGAAATATTATTAATATATGGAATAATTCAAGTTTAAGAGTGTAAAAATTGGAAGGGGGTTATGCCCAATGCATACGAGAAATATTTGAACCAATATTGTCCATGAGTTTGATGTCTTTTACATAGATACGACTTATACGTAAAATGGAGACTTTCTTTGTTTCCTCTAAATTGATATTATGATGTGAAGTTTTAAGTAGTGAAATGAGGACATTAATATCCCAATAATAAATGCAAACATTCTATTTATATAAAGAATCCTTTTACCCAATTTCTGAGCCCGCGTAAGCTATTCTCAGTGGGAGAAAGAAGGAGTAGTAAGGGTTTCTTGTATAACACAAAGGTGATACAAGTGAAGAATATGGGTGTTAGATTTCCATATAGTTTAATGTCATATAGTAAGGATGAAGATGAACTGATGTGAAAAGAAAGACATATTGTAACATGATTAAGGGATAAAACCCAAGTGTTAATATGTGTCTTACTGATGGAAGGAATCAAGTCATACATATTTCTTACAACATTATCTATGCAGTTTTGATTCTTATATAAGGAATAAAGGGTTTTTTTTATCACAACTAGGCCTAATATTGGAGATCTAGGCGTCTCTACAAATCTCATTGGAAATGTTAATCAAACCATATGTAGTTCTTGAAATAATCATCCCTCATGCCAATCGAGTTTGACATGAAGAATGGGGGATTCGACAAGTTCTAAGAGAACGATAAATCTTAAGAAATAAAATGGTATAAGTACTAAATCATATATCTTAAGGAAACACTTTGTATAGATCTGATTCATATACAAGAGGAGAAAAGAAAAGAAGAAGACTTTGAGACTACAGATGGGCCCAAAACTGTAGATTTAGGCATCTCTACATATCTCATTGAAAATGAGAATCAAGCCATATGTAGTTCTTGAAAAAAGTTTCTTAGGAAGATATGAATCAAGATAAGGTAGAGAGGGACTCATGTACTACTAAGGAGTAGCTATGATGTCAATGATGTTTGCTTATGGAAGCTTCTAACGTCAAATAGAGAAAATGTTAGTGGTACAGTTTAATGTTGTACAACAAGGACAAATGATGTCATGCACTTTAACATCATGCAACAAGTATGAAGATGCTATGCATTTTAACGTCATGTAGCTTGGACACAAATGGTTGTTATGCAGTTTAGTGTCTTTCCACTAGGACTTTGTACTATGAGGTTTTCAGTCTTGCAGCTAGGACCATTGGGCTGTACAGTTTTTAGTCTTGCGGCAAGGACATGGGGGTTGTACAGTTTTTAGTCTTGCAGTAAGGAAGTTGTACTATGCAGTTTTAAGTCTTGCAGTGAGGATGATATGTACAACTACACAAAGTATTTATTTAAGAATATTGCATTGGTTAGAGTTGTAATAAGCTCTCCATCCATTGAGATTAAGGCAAAAGCTCCATTTGAATAGACCTTATGTATTGAATAAGGTCTTTCCCACTTTGGCTCAAGCTTTATAGGTTTCTTCCCTAGTATCACTGGAGTCCTAAGGACCAATACAAATTCTCCTTGAAGAAATGAATTGAGGTGAAATTTCTTTTTAAAATCTCACGCTATTCTATTCTGATACACTTCTAAATGATGAAAAGTATGCAATCTTTTCTCGTCTAATTGTTCCAGCGCATTGAACCATTTCTGAGACCTCTCATCTATATAAAACTGATCAAAGATTGCAACTATGAGTGAAGGCAATTTCATTTCAATTGGAAAAACTGCTTCTGTTCCATATACCAATGAATAAGGAGTTTCTTGGGTGGTAGTATAGGTACTGGTCTGATAAGCCCATAAAGAATTCAAGAGTTTATTAGGCCATGATTTCTTATCTTTATCCACCATCATCTGGAGTATATTTGATAGGGTTTTGTTGAAGGCCTCTATATTTCCATTGGTCATTGCATGATAGTGAGATGAATGGATGGATTTGATATTATGTTCCCGAGATAACTTTTTTACCTCAGTAGAACAAAAATTAGTGCCATTGTCCATAAAAATAGTATGAGGGACACCAAATTTGAGGATGATATTAGTTTTGACAAAACTAACAATGATTTTGGCTCTAACTTATTTGAGAGGTATTTCCTCAGCCCATTTAGAGAAGAAGTCAGTAGTAGTAAGAATATATTTGAAATGCTTAGCCATGGCTGGAGGATAAGGTCCTACTATATCCATTCCCCCTGTGGAAAATGGACAGGAGTATTTAGCTGTATGTAGCAACTCTGGGGGTTGATGAATGATGTTGGAATTGTAACACCCCAAGATTTAAAAGTAAGTTATTTTCTTTAAAAACAATAGCTTGCGCTACATGCAACACCGAGTTTGAGCACACCACGACTTACCAAACTAGCTGTTCAAAAGCGGTTATGAATAGTATTAACTGGATTTTGAATTTTATATACTCCATATAATTTTAACTTATGTATTATGTGTTTTTAGACATATTATAAGAACAAATTCAATTCTTTAGATAAAAAAATGTATTTTCCAAAAAAAATCAATTTTACCACCTTTTAACGGAGAACCATTTTTAAATCCAATATTTGACCCTTTTCATATTAATTTTGAAAAAATAAAATTATTATTTAGAATAGGGACATCAAAATTTAATTTTCATGAAATTTTGGTATTTTTCTAATAATATTCATTTTTTTATGAATAGTGAGAAATATTGTATTTTAATTCAAAACTGAATTTTAATATAATCTATTTATGTGGTGAGATTATATTTTAAATTGGTTATGAAGTGTAATTAGATTATATTTTTACCCTTATATCTAATGTTGTTCATTGCAATTAATTTCACTTTGAAATTATACATAAACAAGTGTCAATCTTTTGATAGTTATTGTTTCTTAAAAACACGCTATTTGTTTTGACAACGGGAATTAATTTTAAATTAATTAATAAAAATTCTATGTTTTTAATTTGGTAAAATAGATATCATTTTTAGATTCATAATATCAAATATATATTAGGGTGAATTTTTGGAATATTTCTGAAAAACTTCAATTTTTGATGAACAGTGAAACCACTAAGTAGTAGTTAAAAATCTAAATTTTTCATTTAAATAAAATTATACCGCTTCTATGAATTGAATTTTGAAAATTTGAGATACTTAATTGTTATTAGTAAGTAAAATGTGGCTCGATAAGATGAAAATAATTTTTGGTGAATTGTAACTTTTGACTTTTTTTACCACGGTTAATGGTAAATAGGGAAATTCAAGGTAAAAAAATATAATAATAATAATAAAATTACCTTAACACTTGTCCTAACCTTATTTGATGAGTAATTTCTGACCATGGACATCCTTGGGTCGATTTTTGGACCCCATGGTCCAGTTAAGAATGATAATGACACTTTATTTTAATTAACTTAAAGACAAAAATGACATTAAAATATCTTTTAGTATATAAATTTTTAGATGGATTTATATAAGTAATATATTAGACTATAAATAATAATTGTAAAGATAAAAATAATTCTTAAATTATGGTATTTTTTTATAATTTTTATACATCAAATAAATTAAATTATTTATGACACCATGGTGATGTAGTATTTACCTCATTAATAAATGATTTAAATAAATAAGATTATAAATATTAAAACAATATCCAAACCCTGTACAATTATTATTGGATGATTTTATTTCCACCATAAGTCATCTTATATTTGACGTTAATTAGTTTTGTACCTTTAGAAACTGAATATCACTATAAAATAAAATAATATTTTCACACTTTCCTAAAGAACCCCTCCTCCCCCTTATAAAAGAACACCACTTATAACCCTTCCCACCCACCTCTCAAGCCCCTTGGATCGTCCAACACCTACCCAAATAATGTCTCAAGATCTCCCTCTTCTTCCTAGAAGCCTTAACTTAGGCATAAGGCACTTTAAGAATTCTTTTTGGTTCAATCCAAAGCAAGTTACCCAAATTAAAGGTAACGATTTCTCTTAAATTATTTTATTTTGTTTTGTTTTATTTTACTTATCCAACCCCTTAAAATATTTTTATTCATTTATTTTATAACAAAACCAATATCCTAAATATAGTAGTATGTTTTATGAGAAGTATTTTAACAAAACTTACACACACCTCCATCTAATGGGTGAAGAACATACTGTTTCTGTGGATGGAAAACTAAAGCCTCACGAAACAATGATTGTTCGATTATCTCCTACCTCCTCTCATGGTATCCATTAATATGGAAATATATTTATATATGATATGTATATTATTTTTATTTTTTCTTTATGCTTCTGTATTTTCCATTTATATCATTATTTTATGGTTTCCATTATGGGTAAAACGTGATAATTTCATTTGAGAAAGTGCAGACTACCACCCCCTCAAAATGATATGACTCATTAATGACTTATATGGGACCTATAAAGGATAGATTTAATGATATTATATATGATATTATACTGGAATTATAATATACCTATGTACCATTATGTTTTAATTTTCTTAAACTATAAAATAGAAATGAAAGTAACGTTGATGAGTACGTACGACTTACCGTCTCCATGAACGGTACGTTTCATTTCTTATCTCAAAATGTTATGTACTATTATAAATACATATATATACTGGATATATAATATATATATATATATATATGATATCTAAATCATTTGTATCATTCTGAAGATAATGTAATTTTGACCACGTGGAAAAATTGTAATTATAACATGTTCATTTTCGACTCTAGTTCCGAACATCGACAAAATATCCAATATGAACTCAAATAATTAACTAATTGTTATAGAAAGGTAATAAGTGATATAAAAGGAATAATAAAATTGAAAATTGTTCTTAATAAATTATAAATTAACTTTAGTTTATTATTCAGGAAGAACAAGGAACATACAAGACAAGTCGGACTTGAGGTAAGGGGTTTCTTATCTCACTTTTAATTCCGTGAGATTTTCATTGTTCGCCACTTATTTATTGCATGTGGTGTATTGTGTAATTACATTTGATATATATTATAATTATTCTCTTTATATTCATGGTATTTTATGATTAATTTTATTGTTATTAACTTTTGGTCATATGACTCTATTAATTACAACGTGGTAAGAAGTTTTCATCTCACTTCTTATTTCCATGAGATTCATGCTATATTGGACACTATTTACTTTTGTGTGGTGTATGTACTGCCCATTATTTTATTATTGGTGTAATATAATTTAATTTATGCATATTTATATCTTCATTTTATGATCCTTCTTTCATGGGTTGTCTGTTTCATAAGTTACCAAATCATTAAGGGAATTTCAAATTTCAATTTCCACTCATTGGGCTTTACGCATACATCATTGATTATTTTACTCCAAGATTATGTGTGAAATCAATAATTATTATTTATTTAGTAATTTACACTCACCTTTATGTGGATATACTTTTGACACACATAATCACTCCATCGATAAATTCTCAAGTCATCGATATGAACCTGGTAAGAGTAATTTTAACTCAATCTTTATTCAATGAGTTAAACATCCAATTTATCGGTGTTGTTTTTACAAGAATATGTGTGAATGTTACCTAATTTATTTACACTAAATATCCGATCATATTGAGTTTATTTATATTTTTCACATGTAATTATGTCATTGATTTATCCTTAACCTAAGGATACGATCTTTATAAGGGATTTCATCTCAAATTACATTCCATTGAGTCTTCTTTGTTGTTATGCGCCAATTCACTTTTATTTGGTGTATATACTATACCTTGAAACAGTATATCATGAATCCCTTTATTCTCATGATATTATAAAGTTTTTATTACCTCAATTATTTGTTTTCAAGTGTCTCTGATTTGGTTAGGAACTCTAACTAAAATATCATTTTAAATGTTTTAGAGATTTATTCTTCTAAATCATTCTCATTAATGTCCATGTTTTAAAAATGGTTTTAAGGATTCATTTATATGGACATTAATGTTTTCAAATTAAAATTCATTTTAAATATTTCAATGTTATATGGGACACTTTGATTCAAAAATATATTTTAAATGACTTTTTGATAAATAGTGAGACTTTTAAATGTTGTCAAGAAAAAGGGGGATATTTCTCTCAAATAGTTTTGATGATTTTTTTTCATCTAGTAAATATCCTTAATTATTCTTAATTGAGGTTAATCTATTATAATACAATCTTACATATTGTATTGAATGAGTTATGTTTGATTATAGATGTGTTATTTTTATACCATTCATGGTTTATAGATAAAGTATTGACATTTCGTATGCCAGTTTTAATACGAATGTTTATGTTATGTTTAAACCTTTTCATATAAGGAATAAATTGGACTTAGTAAGTGACGGGTAGAGCCTGCTATAGCTCCTAGATGCATCGGTAGGTCTCATGAGACAAACTAGTATCTCGGCACAAGGCCTTGAAAAAATCTTATTTGTAGTCTTGGAACGAGGCCTTGACTATGTGGTTATGATGTCCAGCATTATGCATTCTATCATTATGAGATTATCTATTGATATTAATGTGGTTATTCGACTAGTATAATACCCAAGACTGTGCTTTATTTTGGAATTATTTTCTTATCTCATATTCCTGCCATAAAGTGTTCATGTTTATTATTTTTAAAGCCATGTGTTTTCAATTATTCACCATGCCTAAGGTTTAAGTTGTCTTCCACTCTATTGCTTACTCTTACTGAGAAATTGATCCCACACCTTTCTCATGTTTCATTTTCCCAGGATATGAAGAAGTTAGTTATGAGTGACTTGCAGGAATAATCTTGGAATCTTGGATGTTTTAATGGAATAAATTAGTGTTGTTTTTCTTTTCAAGTTGTAATGTTGAAATTATGTATGTATCTTGTTTCCAAGACTACTAAACTGATTGGTTCTTCGGTACATGATTCCTTGTAATCATGCCAATGTATTAAAATAATGCACCGGATCCTGGATGCTGGGGTCGTGGCGTTACAGTTGGTATCATAGGAAGTTTTGTACAAACCTTGGAAACTAGATTTAGATAAACTCTAATTAGAGCACATTACCCTAAGATGGAATTTGAGGATTAGTATAGAAGAACTTCCTAGAATATTTGTAATGTAGAGATTTTGTGTATTTTACAAGCAGTATATCCCTGTCTGGATACGAGCAGGTAGAGGTGGCTCCGGAACAGATGTACCTAGGAGTGAAAACTCCGACAAGGAGTTTCAGGCTTGACCCAGGGTATCCTGGTACATGACAATGGGCATTGATGCACTCTTGGTTACGACACTCTCGGGGGATATGCTTCAGATAATTTACATTTTATTTACAGACTGATTTGAAGGATTTTAATATAATATGAGAATAAATGATATTGGTTAATCCTAAGGTGTTTAAAATTGAAAATAACGTGTCATGGTATTTTCAAAATGATTTTATGACTATTATTACTCACACAATGCTTTCTAGTTTTAGTCAACTGCTGGATTCCAAGGAATTCATAGTAACTTTGATTATGATGTACAAGGTTTGAATGGTGGTGGAAAAGAGCAACAAATAGGAATTTTGATAGGCGTAAAATATATCATGTTAATGATGAATCAGTTTTCGAAAAATATGATCAACAACATATATATTTACCAACTCCCGGACTCAACAAAGAAGAGAAAAGTGGTGAATGATAAGAGCTCTAGTAGTGAAGACCATGGAGAAAAGAAATCTCATTTTCCATTATGTAGGAAATGTGGAAGGAGACACCTAGAAAGGAGTCTTAATGGAACAAATAAATGCTTTATGTGTGGGAAAGAAGGACATAAAGTTAAGAATTGCCGAGGAAAATGAAGTGTACTATGGAATAAAATAAAAATGGTCCAAAGAATCCATTTATAGTAATTTTCCGTAAATGTATGGGACCTTTCCATTACCGGAGTGAATTACCTATTCAATAGGATATCCTCTTGGTCAAGGAAGAAGATATGTGGAAATAAATGGATGGAGAAATGTTTAAAAAGTATTAGTGCTCTTTGTTGATGGGATTACTTTGGAAGACTATTCTCTTGTAATTGTAACCCTGTAGTTTGTCATGTGAAAATAATATTTGAGGAATAATTATCTTTTCTCTTGTGGATATAGTTATAAATAACAATTTGGTTTTATATGATCATTGAGTTTGAGGCAATTAAATGTTATTACATTTTGGAATGAAAATGTGAGGTATGAGATAACATTTGTGATGAAATTATGTTATAGTTTTTTTGAGGAATCTATCTCATTTTTGGGAATATTATAAAATTATACAGTTTTCGAAAAAGGACAACATGCAGACCATGTGACAACCCGTCGCGTCGGACAAAGCTGTGGGAATCGAACCCACAACCATAGTGCGATTGAGATTTATCATCGACCACTAGACTATGTGAAGTCCTTGGTTAGTGTGACTAATTATTTTTAGTTAAATGATTTTATTGATCAATAATAAGATTATTTGGGATCTTATGTCTTATCAAATGGATATCCTTATTATAGGAAAATGATTTGGTGATTAAGTGATAAATTTTATTTTAGAAGACGTTCTCTCTATTGGGAATACTATATGCCTAAGGAAAATAGAATACTATGGGATTTCATTTGAAGAGTAATGGTGGGTTTTTATACCTATGTTTTTATTTTGGATTTATAGTGATTTGGGTTATTTATAGAAATTATTAACCTGTCATATAGAATATGTAATTTGGTTAATTGCTTTTAAGTATGTGACTTTAAGAGTAGTGGATATTATTTGGAGATACAATTTAATGTGGAATACTACATAAGAAAATTCTTCTGAGTTTCAATATTAGTTTGGATTATTTTTAAAGATTTTATGGACAATTGTTTATTGAATGGTATTTATTGAACTTTGGGTATTGTTGGTTTAATTTTAGAAATTAAGATTAGTATTTCTTTCTCTAAAGTATTATCCTTTTTGGGGATCATCTGATCTTTTACTAACCATTTTGGTTTTAGTTAATCTATAAAGAAAAGGAAAATATATAGTTCATCTATGGTGGATTATGTGATTCTCTATAAGTTGATTCTAGCGCTTCAAGTGTGACCAATTCATCTTTAATACTCGTCATTTGGAGTGAAAGATGAGTTTGTGGTAAGAATTAGATGAAGGGTGAAACTCTACTTATCAAGTATATTTTTGTTTTCTTATTATATGAATAAATTAATTATTAAACTTTAGGGAAGGGGTTTTAAAACAAAAAATGTGTTATTCTAATGCTTTATGTTTTGTTGAACCGATGATATTTTAAATCATCATAGATTGATGGCTTTGAGGCCCTCAATTTTACACTTGTTTGTGTTTGATGACATCAATCACTCCCTGTATATATTTACATTTTTCCTCCAATTATGTGTCTCTAATTTCCACCAATGTTCTCTTAATCCATATCATAATTTGGTGGTGACTTTTTCATCTCATTTTCCCTCTCATTAAGACTAAATTTTATTAACCCAATTTATGATGTGGGTTTTCCACAAAGGTATTTTTTCTATTTTTAAACTTTTATATTCAAAGAAAAATTTCAAATTGCGAGGACGCAATTTAATTAAGGAGGGGAGAATTTAACACCCCAAGATTTCATAGGAGGTTATTTTCTTTAAATTCAATAGCTTGCGCTACACGCAACACTGAGTTCGAGCGTACCACGACTTACCAAACTAGCCGTTCAAAAGCGGTTATGAATAGTATTAACTGGATTTTGAATTTTATATACTCCATATAATTTTAACTTATGTATTATGTGTTTCTTGGACATATTATAAGAACAAATTCAATTTTTCAGATAAAAAATGTATTTTTCAAAAAAATTAAATTTTACCACCTTTGAATGGAGAACCCTTTATAAATCCAATATTTTACCCTTTTTCATATTTATTTTGACAAAATAAAATTTCTCTTTATAATCGGGACATAAAGAAAATTGGATAAAATTATGGTATTTTTCTAATAATATTCATTTTTTATGAATAGTGAAATACTGTATTTTAATTCAAAACTACCTTTTAATCTAATTTATTTATATGGTTAGATTATATTTTAAAATGTTTTTGAAGTGTAATTAGATTATATTTTTACCCTTTAATCCAATGTTGTTCATTGGAATTAATTTCACTTTGAAATTATGCATAAACAAGTGTCAATCTTTTGATAGTTATTGTTTCTTAAAAACACCCTATTTGTTCTGAAAACGGGAATTAATTTTAAATTAATTAATTAAAATTCTATGTTTTGAATTTGGTAAAATAGACATCATTTTTTAATTCGGAATATCAAATATATCTTAGGCTGATGTTTTGGTATTTTTCTGAAAAACGTAAATTTTTTATGAATAGTGAAACCACTAAGTAGTAGTTAAAAATCTCACCTTTTCATTTAAATGAAATTTTACAGCTTCTGTGAATTGAATTTCAAAAATAAAATATATATGGTTGTTATTAATAAGTAAATTTTTTTCCAACAAGAAGAAAATAATTTTTGGTGAATAATACCTTTTGACTTTTATTTACTACGGTTAAAGGTAAATAAAGTAATTCAAGGTAAAAATAATATTATAATAATAATAAAATTACCTTAACACTTGTCCTAACCTTATTGGATGAGTAATTTATAACCATTAACATCCTTGGGCTGATTTTGGAACCCCATGGAGCCACTTAAGAATGAAAATGACAATTTATTTTAAATAACTTAAAGTAAAGACAAAAACGATATTAACAAATATCTTTTAGTATATCAATTTTTACATGGGGTTATATAAGTCTGATTTTCAACTATAAATAATAATTGGAAAGCTAAAACGATTTCCTAAATTATGTTAAATTTTTTATAATTTTGAGAAATCAAATAAAGTAAATTCTTTATGACACCATAGTGATGTAGTATTTACCTCATTATTAAATGATTTAAATAAATAAGATTATTAATATTAAAACAATATCCAAAACCTGTCCAATTCTTATTGGATTATTTTATTTGGACCATGAGTCATCTTATCTTTGAATTTAATTAGTTTTGGACCTTTATAAACCGAATATCACTATATAATAAAATAATAATTTCACACTTTCCTAAAGAACCCATCCTCTCCCTTATAAAAGGACACCACTTCTAACCCTTTCCACACACCTCTCAAGCCCCATGGATCATCCAAACCCTACCCAATTAATCTCTGAAGATCCCCCTATTCCTCCTAGAAGTCTTACCTTAGACATAAGGTACTTCAAGAAATCCTTTTGGTTCAAGCCAAAGGAAGTTACCCAAATTAAAGGTAACGCTTTCTCTTAAATTATTTTGTTTTATTTTGTTTTATTTTACTTATCCAACCCCATAAAATCTTTTTATTAATTTATTTTATAACCAAAATAGTATCCTCAATATACTAGGATGTTTTTATTAGAAGGATTCTAACTATACTTACACACACCTCCATCTAATGGGTGAAGAACATACTGTTTCTGTGGATGGAAAACTAACGCCTCACGAAACGATGATTATTCAATTATCTCCTACAACCTATCATGGTGGCCATTAATATGGAATTGAATTTATATATTATATATATATATATATTATGTTTATGTTTTCTTTAGGCTTCTAAATTTTCCATTTATATCATTATTTTATGGTTTCCATTATGGGTAAAACGTGATAATTTCATTTGAGGAAGTCCAGACTACCACCCCCTCGAAATGATATGACTCGTTAATGCCTTATGTGTGGCATATAAATTATGGATTTAATGATATTATATATGATATAATACTGGAATTATAGTATAATTATCTATCATTATATTTTAATTCCATTAAAATACAAAACAGAAATGAAAGCAACGTCCATGCCTACATACGGCTTACCATCTCCATGAATGGTACATTTCATTTCTTATCTCCAAATGTTATGTACTGTTATAAATACATATATGTACTAGATATAATATGTATATATATATATATTATATATAAATCATGTATATCATTCTGGAGATAATGGAATTTTGACCACATGGAAAAATTGTAATTATAATTAGTTCATTTTTTACTCAAGTTCTGAACATCGATAAAATATCCAATATGAACTCAAGTAATTAACTAATTGTTATAGAAAGGTAATAAGTGGTATAAAAGGAATAATAAACTTTGTAAAATGTTCTTAATCAAGTATAAATTAACTTATGTTTATTATTCAGTAAGAACAAGGAACATACAAGACAAGTCAGACTTGAGGTAAGGGGTTTCTTATCTCACTTTTAATTCCGTGAGATTTCAATTATTCGCCACTTATTTATTTCATGTGGTGTATTTTGTAATTACATTTGATATATATTATCATTATTATCTTTATATTCATGGTATTATATTATTCATTTAATTGTTATTAACTTTTGGTCATACGACTCGATTAATTACAACGTGGTAAGAAGTTTTCATCTCACTTCTTATTTCCAGGAGATTCACGCTATATGGGCCACTATTTAATTTTGTGTGGTGTATGTACTTCCCATGATTTTATTCTTGGTGTAACATAGTTTAATTTATGGTTATTTACCTCTTCATTTTATGATCATTCTTTCACGGGGTGTATGTTTCATAAGTTACCAAATCGGTAAGGGAATTTCAAATTTCAATTTCCACTCATTGGGCTTTACACATACTTCAATGATTATTTTACTCCAAGATTATGTGTGGAATAAATATTTATTATTTACATAGTAATTTCCAATCACCTTTTTGTAGATATAGTTTTGATACACATGATCACTCCATTGATAAATTCTCAAGTCATCGATATGAACATGATAAGAGTAATTTTAACTCAATCTCCATTCATTGAGTTAAACATCAAATACATTGGTGTTGTTTTTACAAGATTATGTGTGAATTATATCTGATTGATTTACAGTAAATATACAATCATATTAAGTTTATTTATATTTTTCACATGTAATTATGTCATTGATTTATCCTTAACCTAAGGATATGGTCTTTATAAGGGATTTCATCACAACTTACATTCCATTGAGTCTTCTTTGTTGTTATGCGCCAATTCACTTTTATTTGGTGTATATACTATAATTTGACATAGTATATGATGAATCCTTTTATTTTCATGACATTATAATGTTTTTATTACCTCCATTATGTTTATTCATGTGTCTCTCATTTGGTTAGGAACTCTAACTAAAATTTCATTTTAAATGTTTTAAAGATTTATTCTTCTAAATCTTTTTCATTAATGTCCATGTTTTAAAAATGGTTTTAAGGATTTATTTATTTTGACATTAATGTTTTCAAAATTAAAATTCCTTTTAAAAGTTTCAAAGTGGTATGAGACACTTTGATTCAAAAATCTATTTTAAACAACTTCTTAATAAATAGTGATACTTTTAAATGTTTTCAAGAAAAAGGGGAATATTTCTCCCAAATAGTTTTGATGATTTTTTCATCTATGTCAATATCCTTCATTATTCTCGATTGAGGTTAATCTATTATAATATTATCTTCCATATTGTATTTAATGAGTTATGTTTGACTGTGTATGTGATATTTTTATACCATTCATGGTTTATGGATAAAGTATTGACATTTCGTATGCTAGTTTAATACGAATGCTTATTTTATGTTCAAACCTTTTCATATGAGGAATTCATTGGACTTAGTAAGTGATGGGTAGAGCCCGCTATAGCTCCTCGATGCATCGGTAGGTCTCATGAGACAAAATAGTGTCTTGGCACAAGGCCTTGACAAAATCTTATTTGTTGTCTTGGAACGAGACCTTGACTATATGGTTATAATGTATGACATTATGCATTCCATCGTTATGAGATTAGGTATTGATATTTCATGTGGTTATTCAACTAGTAGAATACCCAAGACTATGTTTTATTATGGAATTATTTACTAAACTCATATTCTTTCCATAAAGTGTTCATGTTTATTTTTTTTAAAGGCATGTGTTTTCAATTATTCATTGTGCCTAATATTTATGTTATCTTCCACTATAATACTTACTCTTACTGAGCGTTTGAGCTCACCCCTTTCTCGTGTTTCATTTTCCCAATATATGAAGAAGTTAGTTATGAGTGACTTGCAGGAATAATCTTGGAAGCTTGGATTCTTTTAATGGAATAAATTAGTGTTGTTTTTATTTCAAGTTGTAATGTTGAACTTACGTATGTATCTTATTTCCAAGACTACTAAACTGATTGGTCCTTCGGGACATGATTCCTTGTAATCATTCCAATATATTAAAATAATTCACCGGCTCCTGGATTCTGGGTTCTGGGTGTTACAGGAATGCACTTGGCAAGGATGACATTTTATAGTGAAATCTGTTCAATCCTGTGTCATTGAAGGCCAAAAGTATCCAAACCTTCGGATTTGATCAGAGAGTCTGTGCCTAGACTGGTGGGCACCACAAGCTCCTGAATGTAATCCTTTGATGACACCTTCAGTCTGTTTTCCATCAATGCATCTAAAAAGAATTCCATTAAAGCCTCATTTATAAAGGATGTTTTGATAGTTTGAACTATCATAAAGAGTAAAATTGGCCATGCGTTGTCGGATCTATTCTTTTTCATATATATCTATTGGAATTACTCCATTTTGAAGGTATTCCATGATGAGTTTTCTCCATCCCATGGTATGACCTTATGGCTAAAAAATAGGGCTAATTTCATTAATTTCCTCTATTCTGGTTTGAACAAAAGGTAAGACTACACGACGATGAGCTATGCTAATGACTGTCTCATCCCGATTTGGATCTTCCAAGGTTGTAGCTGCTTTCGCCAGTGCATCTACTTGGGCATTTTGTGATCGTGGGACATAAGAAAATGTCAGCTCTGAGGAAAATTCAGCCATTAACCCTATGACGTAATCACACAAAAGGATTAACTCTTATTTTCTGATAGAATACTCTCCACTAATTTTCTTGATTACCAGTTCTGAATCACCTTTAACCTTCAAGTGATTTATTATCACCTGAAGTGATAATTGCAAACCTATAATGAGGGCTTGATACTCTGCCTCATTGTTTGTTCTGCCTTTTTATAATAGGAAGGAATAAGGCAATACCTCCTTTTTTAGGGAGATAAGGACAATTCCTAACCCAGATTTTTTTAGTTTAAGGATTTCCATTCTATTCGCTTTTGGAATTGTGGAAGCACTATCAAATTACATTTCCCATTTTTGGGAATTATCTTGAATAGAGAAGATTTATTCATCAGGAAGTTCAGAATTTAATGATGTATCTTCCATAGATGGATGCTCAGGAAGGAAGTCAGCCAGAGCTTGACCTTTTATTACCTTTTGAGGCACAAACTGGATATCAAACTATTGAAAAATAACAACCCACCGTGCCAGATGCCTTGCAATCATAGGATGACTAAGGATAAATTTGAGCATGTTATTGTGAGATACCAATTGGAACTCATGATGTTGCAGGTAGTGCCTCAATTTCTAAACTTCAAAGATTAATGCTTGGTATCACTTTTTAATATTTGAATATCAAGTTTATGCATCAAGCATAGTTCGACTGAGATAGTAAAGGCTATTTTCATTCCCAGAATCATTCTTTTGAGCAAGGAAGGCACCCAATGATCTCTCTAAAGCTATCACATAAAGAATAAGTGGTCTTCCTTCAACAGGTAGAACTAATACTGGTGGACTCAAGAGATATTTCTTGAGGGTATCAATTGCTTCTTGGCAGTCTTCAATCCATTGATAGGTGACTCCCAACTTCATTAATATGGTGAAGGGAAAACACTTGCCCGCCAAATTGGAGATAAAGCTCTGAATGTAGACCAAGTTTCCTTGGAGTCCTATTAATTATTTAAAATTTCAAGGAGGTTACATACCAAGGATTGATTTTGTTTTATCATGATAAACTTCAATATCATGATGGTGTACAATGAATCCAAGGAACTTTTCTGAGGTTACCCCGAAATCACATTTCAAGGGGTTCATCTTCAAACTATGTTGCCAAAGTTTGTTGAATATAACTTCTAGATCATCCAAGTGATTGGAAAATTGTCTATATTTGACTACCAAATCATCCACATAACATTCAAAGAAAATCCCTAAGAAGGGTTTGAAGATATGGTACATGGAACGTTGGTATGTTGCACCTGCATTCTTTAAGACAAAGGGCATTACCCAATAGAAAAACACACCTTGAGGGGATTATAAGGTTGTAGATTCTTCATCCTCTGGGGCCATATGAATTTGATTATACCTAGAGTAACCATCCCTGAAATAAAGAGATTCATAGCCAGTCATTACATAAATTAAATGCTCTGTAATCAGAACTGGAAAATCATCTTTATGAAAATACGAGTTAAGATCTCTAAAATCAATGAAGACTCTAATTTTCCCATTCTTTTTTTTCACTGGGACAATTTTTCCCATCCATTTGGGATATTGAACTTCTCTAACAAATTTATACTTTATAATCTCATCAACTTCAACTTCAATTTTAGAGGCATGAGTTAGGTGTGTTCTTCTTGCTGCCTGCTTGAATCTGCAATGTTAATCTGGAAATCCCAAATGATGGGTGGCTACATTTGGATTAAGACCTATAATTTTTGTATAATTCCAAGAAAATATATCTCGATGTTGCTTTAGAAATGAAGTATACACCTCTTTCTCTTTAGAGGTCATGGCCTCACTAATTAGAGTAGGGTGTGGATCCTCTTCTGTACCCAGATTTATTTCTTTGAGCTCATCCATGGTGGTCGAGACTCCTTCCTCAAATGCTGGAGGAGCATCCCTGAGATATTACTCTTCTTCTTCATTACGTGTTACCTCTTATGTTTCTACTTGCATAGTAGATGATGAGGCAGAACTTCCAGAGTTATGGGAGGACTTAGTATTTGAACATCCTGAAGAAGAGGCCACCATATCTGACCCTACTAATGATGAAGGGTCTTCCTGTGGTAATAAGGAGGATATGATGGATTAAGAATCAACGTATTTTTATTCCTCTAGAATTGATACAATTTCTTCTACTCTGATTTAAAAAGTAGAGGTTTTTTTAGTTTAGGAGATGAAATGAAAACATCTCCATTTAGGCTTCCATCGCTGCTTGGTGGATCAGTAGTTTCTTCCATGTTGTCAGGCTGAATTTCCGCAATTGACATTATGGAAGTTATTGGATGATTGCTTGGATTTGTTTTTACCCTTTCAATTTGATTAATAGGTAACACATAATCTATACTCAAATGTATGAATGGATTTTTTGGGATATTTTCCAATCCATTTGGAGCATTAACTCTGGTTACTTCTTTTGTCATGGACTTCATTCATTTTGTGTGATAAAACTCTACCTCAATGTGTTGAGATTCATATGTTTTGAACAGAGCCTTGTCACAATACAATGTCTTGATTTGACCATTTAAATAGTACTTAAGACACTGGTGGTATGACAAAGGTATGGTTGCTTGTTGATGTAACCAAGGCCTTCCAAGCAGAATATTGAAGGTTGTGTCCTGATGAACAACCATGAAGTCTGAATTTGTTACAAGATCTCCAAACTGAGTTCTAAGTGTAATTTTACCCAGAGGTTCTTACTCATTCTTATCATAAGATTGAAACATTAAAGTGGAAGAAGATAAGTTAGATTCAGTCAGGCCCAATCGACGAAGTGTATGAACATGAATGAGGTTGACTCCAGAGCCATTATCAATGAAGGCCCGTTAGATGTCTACGTCATTGACCTTGACAGATAAATTCAAAGGCCTAATATGTCCATGTACAACATCATCTTCATCTTCATCTATAAAAGATATGACTGCATGACATTCTGCAGGATCATTCTCTATACGCTAAATCTCAGCAGCAAAAACTTCGGTTTCAAACTCTTGAGGACTTGAAAAAACCTCAATGAGTGCCTCTCAAAGATCGTTTGATAGATTAAAATAATCCAGAATTGAGAAATTGGTTGGTACTTGGTCCAATTGTTTTAATAATTCATACTTTTGGTCCAAAGGTCTGCATTTCCAAACATGGAGATACAGTTTTGCAGGTGCTTTGGAAGTAGATTCTTCTGATGCAGACATATTCTGTTTCGAAGAAGAAGCTAGAAATACTCCTGGATTTGGTAGATTAGACTGACTAGATCTATTCACTTGCTGAAAAGAAGATGGTGTGACTTCTAACCGGTCCTCCAAAATAATTGTGTCAGAACCAAACCTGTCTTTCATGGAAGAAACTCCTTGTTCCTGTTGAGCCCACTGAAGGGCTCTTCCATGAGTTTCTGCCGCATATATGGCTTGAGCAGAGCTAGAGTTAAAATGGTGGTTTCTATAATTCGCACGTCTTCCTTGTATCCTTGACCTTGGCCTAATCTTCGGGTTTCCCAATTAGATACAAGGAATTCTGGATAATTATAATCATAATCATCATCAGTATAAGGATCCGTTAAGTGGATAGCATTAAATCTTCCAGGTTCAAGGAAAACATTGGCCTTAATGTGAGATCATCCTCTTATGATTACTCTTTGTCCCTATAATCACTTTTCTTCTTTGAGGAACAACCTTTTGATAAAGTTGGTTTTTCTGTGGCAGGAGTGGCAGAAGACACAATCAGTTGTCTCAACTATGTTTATAAAATGGCATGAGTCCGGTTGATCATTTTCCTGGTCATCCAATCATCATATTTCTACACATTTTTACATTTAACTTCTTTTGATTCTCTTTCTTTTTCTTGATCAGTAGCGGTAACACATTCTACTAGAGCTGATGAACTTTTCAGTTTCACTTGTCCAAAATCTACCATCTTTTGTAATAGGTCTTTGAAAAAACCATTGCTAGATGGGATGACCTAACATCTGTTGAAGGGGAAAATAATTCAGAAGATATTAATCTCCTTCTGTATTTGGTTTCTTCGGCCTTGGAAACTATACCAAATTGTTTTCTAGGACTGAGATGAAGTAACCAGGAACTTGTTCATTCTGGAAAGAATAAACATTACTCTTTAACTCTTCAAACTATTTCTTCATTTGATATCTTTGATCATCTTTATGAGGTGGAAATTTTTGCTGATGCTCAGGAGGTTTAGCCCTTCGATATTATTAAGGTCTTGAAGTAGAAGCAGGTACAAGTGCCTGCTTGAGTGTAACTATAGTAGTTTATGCCTTTCATATCCTCCTCCCTGGAGCTAATGGAATTCCACGAGTTTTAGCCTTAGTTTCTATAATAGAGTGTTCTATCTATTGAGCGATTGAAGTAAGGTCTAAAAACCCTCATATGTATTTCACAGGAATCAATGGTGTACTTAACTCATCACTTAAATTTTCCACACAAATTGGTAGCAACTCTTCTTGAGGGTGTGCTAGACTTAAGGAATATGTTAATCCTTTCTATCGTGCAATGAATTCTGAAAATATTTAATTCAAATTTTTTCACAATTGGCAAGATCAAAAAATTTCATCTTTGGTAGTGTTGATCTAAATTGAAGAAGTAATTTCTGACGGAGATCTTCCCATCCAGTAATTGATCGTGATTTTAAACTTGTATACCATATAAAATCCATTCCTTGTAATAAATGCACAAAACACCTAAGCTTTACTACTTATTTCTGTTGAGGAATTCCCATCATGGGATGACAATGAGAAAAAAAATGTGTTAAATTTTTTTCTAGATCTCCCAAACCATTGAATATTGGGAATGTGGTATTCACAAAATTTGGTGGGGGGGGGAATTGCATCCACCCATTCAGGTTAAGATATCTTTTCTTTCTGAACTAGTGCATGTTGTTCATCCATAGCTTCCAATTGAGTCGCTAATGCCTCAATTTTGTTCATAAGAATTTGGGAAACATTTGGATGAGCTGGAATCTGTGCAGGTATAGCAACTGGAGCTTGAGATGGTGCAACGACTGAAAAAGCCACTGATGGTGGTGCTGATATTTTCCATGGATAACCCACGAGAATAGGACTATCAGGATGTATTTGATCCTGCATTGATTATGTACCCAATGGATGGAATTCATTATCCACATCTTTAGTTACTACAAATCCTCTTTTCTGAGGAGATATTAAAGGATGTGAGTGTTGAGGACCTACCTGGGGAGTACGTCTAGCAGAAATGTTGCTTCGAGGTAACTATGTATTGAGTTTTTTCAACTATCTCATTTCCTCTTCTTGTTGTGAAAATATTTCTTCAAGAAAAGGAGATTGACCTTCACCAGTGGAAAAGTGAGATGTAATCTGAATTTTTCCTTTCCCTTTATTAAATGCCTGTTGGAGGGGTGGGAGTTGGTTATTTGAAGGCATACCTAGATTCTAGGTAAGAATTTGACTTCGGGTACGCACACCTTATTCATTTGCCTCAGTGTGTTCCGTATTATGGAAAATAAATTCATCTTCTAATTCCCCTAAACTGGACTCATTTTCTGGAAGATCTTCTTCAGTGGTGTTAATAACATTTACTAACACATAATGCATTGATGGAATTCTGTCAGTATTTTTGCGAGATTGTCTCTCTCTGTATCTTCCATAATCTTCTATTCTCCTATATGATTAATTCTCAGGAGATTTTTGGCAGATATTAACCCAAAGGAAATCCTTGGATAGTTTAGTTGTGCGCTCTCCTTGTGGCTTCTTCCCTAATCCGGAGAAAACTGACTTTCATTGAGAAGGGGATTGCTGATGTAAAAAAGCCCCTAGACCTGTAGGCTGGGGCTATTCCTATTCTTCTTCTTCTTCAAATATTTGAACATTATTTAATGAATTTAAAGATTGAATTAAATGATCCCCTAGTATTGCAAGTTGGGGTGATTCTTGAACTGATATGGCTGAAATTTGTGCAACTGCTCTTCTGATTTTTTGAATTTTGGTTCAGACATTAGCCGGGTGCATTATCCAATAACAAATCAAATCACCTATTTCAGAAGATTGCTTTGCTATTTCAGACATTTTCATTCTTTGATGGCTGACATCCTCTAAGCGATACGTTTGCTCAAGATTCTCAGATTCTTGATGTAAAAGTAACTCAATAACTTCTTATATTTGGGCTTGACTCTGATGAGATCTGGTTGAGGCTTGTTCTTGAGCGTATATTCGATTACATACAAAATATTTTGATTGTGGCTAATTGTGGGAAATAACATTGCATGAGACCACTTTTGGCAGACTTTTCTGATTTTGGAGTGCAATGAAATTCAATACTCTATGTGCACCCCATCCTATGATACGAACACTAGATGGGGAATTAGAAATTAATTGGTGTAGCCTCTTTAGAGAATTGAGGCATGCATGCTAAAGGGTTCTCTGTTGTTTTACAGCCTTTGGATTTTGGAAAACTAAGAGAGATGCCAAGTCAATTTGTCATTTCAACCCTTATATTACCTTTACATGATTTTGATATTCATTATATGGTAATACATTGGTTTTTAAATGATGAAGAGTCTTCTATAGGTTGAGTATAATATCATGAATTCAATCTTCTGCAATCAATTATGGATTGTTATACTGATAATTTTCCAAAGGTAAGAACATGACTGGTACTTCTCCCTTAGCCAATTGTAAACTCATGTTTAACAAATCATCATCGTCTTTCAATAGAGGTTTATCCACTTGGTCTGACCAAATTTGATTCTCTATATTAGAATACAAATGACCTAAGGGAGGTTCGAAGAATGATTGTTCCCTTAAGATGTCTTCTAGTTGAGAAAGTGTTTCACCTATCAATGATAAGGCATCAGACATGACTGTCCTTTTGTTTTCAAGTTCCTCGAGATAAGAGGGCTTTATCGTCACTACATTGCCAATTATATAATTGTCTTGATAATGAGAAATACTACTATGGAGAGGAATTTCATAGAGAATGAAATCTTGGGGTGGATCTGTAACATCCCAGGTAAATAAAGAATAATACATTTTCATATTTATTAATATTTGCGAATTAAATATTAATTTTATATTAAAGGGGTTTCTATGTTCGATAGCGTACCCGATACGCAACAAAGAGTTTCTTTGAAATCGTACGTTGCACACTAGTAATAAAATAAAATTATTTTAAATGTTAGTTAGCATGTAGCCGTTGTACTGGTGGGAATGGATAGAAATAACTAAAATATGATTATATATGTTTGTTAAATGTTTTTACATTTATCTAATAAAGGATAAAGGCTTAAAATACGAAAAGAATTCAATTTTAGGCATTTATACCCTAATTTTCACTAAGGGTTCACTTATCACCTTTTGATGGTGAACCGTCATTAAATATAGTTTTGATCAATATTATAAATTCTATTGGACCAAATATAACTCTTCTTTAGAATCGAGACATCAAAATTTACTTTGTGTAAATTTTTGGTATCTTTCCGATAAAGTTCATTTTTAATGAATAGTGTAAAATGTTGTATTTTAATTCAAAACCTCTTTTTAATATAATTTATTTATATGATTAGATTATCATTTGAATTGGTTTTAATGTGAAATTAGAAAATATTTTTACCATTAAATCCAATAGTGGTCATTGGAATTAATTTCACTTTGAAATCGGACTTAAACTAGTGTCAATCTTTTGATACTTATTGTTTCATAAAAACACGCTATTTGTCATGACAACGGGAATTAATTATTAAATTAATTAATGTTACTTATATGTTTTGAATTTTTTAAAATAAACTTAATTTTTGAATTCGGAATATCAAATATAGCTTAGGGTGAATTTTTGGTATTTTTCTGAAAAACTTCAATTTTTGATGAATAATGAAACCACTAAGTGGTACTTATAAAAAATGATTTTTCGTTTAAATGAAATTTTACCACTTCTGTGTTTTGAATTTCAAAAAATATGACATACATGGTTTTCATTAAGAATTAAAATGTGGTTCAATGAGATTAGAATAATTTTTTGGTGAATAGTAACTCTTAAGTTCTTAATCGCGATTAGAGGTAATTAGTGTAGTTTAAGGTAAGAATAATGTTTTAATAAAATGAAATAACCTAGACACATGTCCTACCCTCATTGGATGTGTCATTTCCGACCAAGACAATCCATGGGTCAACTTGGGGACCCCATGGAGCCACTTTGGTTGGAAAATAACATAAATACCTTTTATTTAATGTTAAATTAAAAAATGACACAAACATGATATAGTTTACTAAAACAATTTTTACATGGGGTTATACAAGTCATATTTTTGACTATAAATAGTCATTGGAAAGATAAAAAGATTTAATACATCATTGTAGTTTTTTATAATTTTTAGATATTAAATAAATTAAATTATTTATGACATCATGATGATGCAGCGATGACCTCATTATTTAACGATTTAAATAAAATGGAAAGATAATGTAAAATATAAGACCTAAACATGTCCAAAACCTAATGGATGAGTGGATTTATACCCCTCATCATCGTATCCTCGAAATACATCAATGTAGGACCTTTAAAATCCGAAACTATTTTGAAAATAAAGTAACATTTTGTAACTTTACAAGAGTGCCCCTCCTCTCCTCTTATAAATGGCCCCCACCTCTACCTCCTTACCCACACTCCCAAAGCCTTTGGCTCGAACAAACCCTGCCCATTTTGACTCTACACTTCCCTATATTACTCCTTGAAGCCTCACTTTGGGCAGAAGTCTTCCCAAAGAGCGCCTTTGAGCAGAAATCTAAGAGAGTTACCCGATTTTAAGGTAATGTCTTCACTTGTGTTCTTTTGTTTTATTTTGCTTCTCCAACCCCCTAAAATCTTTTTATTCATTTCTTTTGTTACAAATCTAGTATCTTAAATATACTAGGATGTTGGTATAAGAATCTTTTGAGCTACACTTACACACATCTACATCTATTGGTTAAAGAACATACTGTTTCTGTGGTTGGTGAATTTCTGCCTCACGAAACGATGATTCTTCAATCTTCTTTTAAACACCTTTAATGGTGGCCATTAAGATGTCACTCTATTTATATATGATATATATTATTTTTATGTTTTCCTTATGCTTCTGTATTTTTCATTTGTGTTATACCTTTATGGTTTCCATTGTGGGTAAACACGATAATTTCATTTTAGGAAGTGCGGACTACCGCCCCGTCAAAGTGATTTGATTCGTTAATGCCATATGTGGTACGTATAAAGGATGGATTTAAAGTTATTATATATGATGTTATACCAGAATTATAATATACATCTATATAATTATTATTTCTTTCCATTAAAGTATGAGATAGAAATGAAAGTAGCGTTCATGCGTACGTACGACTTACCGTCTCCATGAACGGTGCATTTCATTTCTTATCCCCAAATGTAATGTACTATTATAAGTACATATATATAATGGATATATATTATGTATGTTACATCTAAATGATAAATATAATTCTGGAATTAAAATATACATACCTCTCATTTAGTTTTAATTCCATTAACATGACATAGAAATGAAAGTAGCGTTCATGCGTACGTACGGCTTACCGTCTCCATAAACGGTGCATTTCATTTCTTACCTCTAAATGATTATGTGATATTATAAATACATGTATATGCTAGATATATATGATATATATGATATCCAAATCAGGAATGTCATTCTGGATATAAATAACCTTTGACCACACGAACAACATGTAATCGTAAGAAGTCCACTTTCGACTTAAGGACCAAATATCGACAAAACAAACATTATTAACTTAAATGATTAAATAATGTTTATAACATGTAAATAAGTGATATAAATGAAAGAATGAACTCGAAAAAGGTTCTTAATCAAATAGAAATTAACTCAAGTTTATTATTCAGGACGTTAAAAAATGATCAAGTCAAGTTGGACCCGAGGTAAGGGACTTCGTCTAAATCTCCTTTCATTGAGGAATATTTCATTTTATTCACAAATATCTTTTATACGGTGTATAAAACCCTTTGACTTTTACTTTTATACAAAAGGAATCTTTTTCTACGAAGCATTTTACTAAACGACAAAAAGGAATGTTTCTTTTAACGTACGCGGTGACAACGACCTTTTCTGCCGCCCCGAGTATTATTTGGTCTTTGGCTTCCTCAACAAGTCGTAATGTTTTTAAAATAAAATAAATACCATATACTATTTTATGTATTTTGGTATTGAAAATGGTTTTGATAAAGGATTCTATTATGTCAATATATTTAAATTATATATTGTGATTGAAATGTGGAAATTTTATCATTCCTTTATATTGGTTTTATGTTTTATGATTTTATTATGGTGCTTGGACATTTAACGGGTGGTTACGTGATAAACCATATGAAGGGTGGTGCCGTGAATACCAGGACGGGTGGTTATGTTATAACCTCCAATGCATTGGGTATGGAAGTCGGCCGTATGGCTATTTCATTAAGTATGTATGGAAGTTGGTCGTATGGCTATTCCATTAAGTGATATGTGTGGAAGTCGACCGTATGGTTATTCCACTTAAGTATGTTTATGTCCCAAGTTACCTTTATATGTTATGTGTTCTTTATATGGGTTTTATGGTAATCTTTTGGTTACAAAAGGGTAAGTAATGATCTTTTATTCAGCGAAGAGTTTTTACTACTTTATAAAGGTGAAAAGTATTACTTTGATAAAGTATACATGGTTTACTTTTTGTTTTGATAAACTAACAGTTTTTATTCTTTGTGTATCCCTTACTGAGCTTTTTATGATCACCCCAAGTTTCTTTGAAATGTTTTTCACAGGACTTAATGTGGAATAGGGTCAAGGATGGGATCAAGGGAATTTCATGCTATATAAAACATGGAACTAGACATGTTTCTTTTTAAGAGTTTTTTTTGTTCTATGGAAACTTAGTAGAAGTGTCTACTTTGTAATCTTTTGAGATGTAATAGTTATGTTCTAATTCTCTAAAACTCTAAACCTGAAAAGACCCTCAATGTGAATTATTCATTTAATTCAATATTAAGTAAGGTTTAAGGCTGGGGCCTTATATGATCTCCATGGTGGATTATAGCATGGGATAAATCTTCTTGCTCCTTGGTCTTTTGGCCACACAGAGGGTTGTTGTGGATCTTATCTAGAGATACACACTCTAGATTGACCGAATTTTTATGAATCAAGCCTTAATGATGAAGTTTCTGATGAGGAACTTCAGAATTACTACTATAGATCTCATAATTTGGTAATGAGAAGATAGGATCTTGAGCTGCAATAGATAAATGTCTAAAGGCTTCAATAACTCTATCATTAAGAGGAGGCAAATCAGAGCTTGACTCTTGATTTTACAATAGTGCTTAGCTATACTTCTTCTTGAATTTTTTATTATACTTAGTTGGGGACATTTTCTAGGAAAAATGGTTTTCATGGGCAGATGTATGTGCCTGCCTTGGATTGGCTACTATAATGGACCGATTACCTTCAATTGGAAAGGGTGTATGTTCTTGATCTTATTGTCCGTATGATATGAGGGAGTATGCCCCATGACCCTCCTAGACTAGAACAGAGGTGTGTATCTATTCAAGGATGACATGCTGATGTGTAATCCCATGTGTGGGGACTAATTTATGTGTTTGTTCCCCTGGTACTGCCGAATTAGTTGTTATAATATCATGGCATGCTTCCAGAATATGTGCAGAGATTTGCGTATTCCCTTTCACCATTGATAAAATATGTTTGGTGACTTCAATGACTGGAATGGGAATATACATACATTTTTCACCTGGAGTAGGTGTATGTGTCTTCACCTATCCTCCTTTTCCTATCAATGGGTATTGACAGTACTCGTGTATAGGGGCTAAGAGTTGGTTTTTCCCCAGATTTGTTGTCGGAGCTTTCCGACTGACTTCTCTGGGTGCTGCCAAACGAGACTGTTGGCAGACTAGATGAACATTGGCAGGTGTATGTGCCTGATAGATGTTTCCCATAAAGTATGGTTGAGGGAATTCCTTCAATACTGGCAGACGAGACTGCTGGTAGAATTGGTGATTACAAACATATGTATGTTCCTGTTTACTAGTTTCTACCACATTAGATTATAGGGCTTCTTTAAATGCAGTCAGACGAGCCTACTGACTGGATGATAACCTGTAAGTAGGTTTATGTGCATATTCACAGTACTCCATCTGATTTATCTGGTGGGATTTGTGGGTTTCTTCCAGACGAGTCAGCTAAGCAGCAAAATTAGGATGGACGGGTGTATGTGCCCACTCATTGTTTGCTATCAAGTTAGGTTGATGGACTTCTCTGGAGGAGGTAGAGGTGAGAACATGCTCCATGTTGATTGGATGTTGTCCCTGACGGTTCGTATTGCGTGTCTGGGTCTGAGATACTTGGGTCGAACATCCAGAGGAAACACCCCCATCATGATGGGGGTTCACTACCGTGCAATTCTACTAGAGGCGACTGTTGAAGGGAATCCATAAAAAGGACCCCTGTATCTTTGAATTGAGGCCCTGAGTGACCTCTTGATCAACCTCTCTGTAGTATGGGAGGGAATGGTTGTTTAGTTCTAGGGATAAGGACCCAAAACAGTTAAAGACAGTGGTTGGAACCGTTTGCTTCTTGATCATCGGTCGTCATTGGTCGGATGATTGAGGATTGTTATTGACCTGGAGCGCCTACCGAGCATCCTCCAAAGTCGGGATTGTACCGTGCTGACGATATTCCTTTACCATCACATTAGAGACCTATCATTGAAGAAACCGGGTTGGTTATAAAGTCCTTCCCATGGATGGGGATCCAGCTTGATCAGCGGTCAGGAAGTTCAATGATGTTGTCTTGAAGAAATTCATTTTGGAGTGAAGGGAATTCTGAGAAAAACTTAAAACAAGAACAAACTTTATTAAAGAAACATCTTTTAGATGGATACATGCGTGATTTATTCCTTTGTCTGGCCTTCATTTATCAATTGATAGGGGCTTAACAGGTGGGTAAAATTATTAACTTGGTTAAGGATTCACGTCAGGTTCACCATTTTTGTTTCGTAGGTCCTTGAAGCATGTATTCTAATTTTTAGAATCACTGCTTCCAGGTGGTTTCCATTGAATTTATTTATGGAACCGGAAACTTCCAATAGTTCTTTATCCATAGGGGACCTGCTTTCCAAAGGAAAGTGCTCATTGAGTTTGAACCTCACAATACTTAAGAACGTACATTGGTTGAGAGGATGAGAGGTCGGACTCATCACACCCTTTTGGGGGAAATTATTGTCTATTCTGGGACTCTCTTTATAATTTTAAGATATTTTCATGAATCCTTATTAATTCACCAAGTATATCATAAGTATCCCTTGGAATTTTCAGTCATTTATTTATCATGTGAAAGGTTTAAAATCATCTATAAGTTTTTGAGGTTCTTCATTAATGGAGATATCTGTATGTGTTTGAGGTTCTCCATCAATGGTATCCTCTCATATACTACTTAGAGATTCTTTTAATCATCATTATGATGATATTGGTTTTTAATACACTCAGTGGGGAACTCTGAAATTTATTGTCATGCAGGGAGATGAATGTTTGGCTTGATCTTGGGATCATTCCCATAAAATGAGCTACCTACGTATCCTTGTGAAAGGAATTAGAACCCCCGTAGTTTGGTTCCACTAAATGGGACACAACATACCTTTTAAGGTCATGTGATAAGGACCTAGTTGTACAGTTTAATGTCATGGGGTATGGAAATCTAAGCGGAAGGTAATTTGTCAAAACATAGTGTGGGACTTATACTGCATCAGCCCAAAGAACTTGGAAAGGATATGGGTTTCCAAGTAGGATCAGACCCTATTGGGAATATGGCCCAGGGAGAACAAGGTTGATTTAAGTTATTGGGTTTGAACCTCAAGGAGGCTTCCTATGTATCCCATATAGATGTGAATCAAAGCCTATGTAGTTAGATAAATCTCATAGGAGATTATAGTACTTTGAGAGAAATGAGTTTGGGATTACTTTCTAATAAGGATGCCTTAGTGATTTGACTGTTTAATTTGGTGATTATACCTAAGGAGGATGCCAAGATTAAGGGAATTAGTGTTAGATTCCTGAAGAGGATATTCAGTGAGCTCGGTCCCCGAAAGGGCTTCCTATATATCCTATTTTGAACATGAATTAGAGTTCTTTTAGTTCCTTTATATTGACTGTTTGTGCACATGTTGTAATCATCACAAATCTATAAGCCCATGTGAGTCATGATTGGTGTAAGAAACAAGAGGATGTGAAATATTCAACAATGAAACATACCCTTTTCTTCTTCCATTGATTAAAGAGGGAACACTTATGGTGGAGAGAGTGGATAAGGGTGAGGTGACGGTGGAAGAGGGCGAGGGGATGAGCCTTCCCTCTGTTCACTTTACAATGGATGAGAGTCCAATGAAAGGAGGAAGGGATGAAGGTTAGGGGCTTACACCAGTATGGATTCCATAAAATTGATCCTGGTAGGGGTGGGATACTTATCCTTTGTTCAAAAGGATGAAAATAGGTGTGAACCATACCTTCCCTACAAGAAATTTGAGGTTTCGGCTCTCTGACAAGGGAGAGGTCAGGACCCAAACCCTTATTCTCATAACTAGGAACTTCCCAGCACTATTACTTAGAGAAAATTACATGTGAATAAGGATATACAAACCCACAGACATTTCATGAATCCTAACCCCATTGTGAAACAAATGTGGAAAATCTCTAACTGTGGAAATAAAACCCAAATAGGAGACATGCTGGTGTGCCTTTCCAAAAGGTTTGATAAGTGAAGAGGTTTTGGTGGAGGTCTCAACAGAATCCCTTTCAGATAAGGGAGCCATGGAAGAAGAAGACTTTCCATGAATGGATTTGAAGAAGGCTTAATGACTTATAGACTGAAGAGAGTAAGTGAATCAAATAGGGGCTCCCAAGTATGTAAGGGTGTGCAAGTATGGGCATGGAAGTAGGCTTGGGTGACCTAAGGTTTACTTAAGTGATGAACAACTTGTATGTTAATACATGGGTGAGACCTTGATTGAGCCCTTAAGAGTATTTATAGGAGGTCCTAGAAGTGGGCGCTCAAGTTCCTATAAAAGGAATAGGCGGTGCACAAATATTTCCGACTTAGGGAGGTTGGAAGATTTAGGAATGCAAGTGTTATGGTTTTCAAACACTAAAAGGAAATAAGTCTAATTATCCTCCCTTAAATCCTCCTCTCAAGGTGTTGAAGAACTACATTGAAAGTTTCAAAATACTGGGGCGAAGTACTAGGTCGACCAGAGTAGCAATTGGGATTCAAAGAAATGTGTCCGTCCAAATGAAGGCCCCAAGGGTCTATTTATAGGCAAAAATAGGACCCTGGGAGATAGGAGATTGGGCGCGCAAGTGACTTGCATGCCAAATTGTGGAATGCAAGTACCTTGCATGGTAATGGTGTTTTGGCTAGACTAAGGTGATCTAAAATTCATGCCTTTACAAACATTGATTTTCTTCATGTATTTTCCCCTTTTCTTTCTAAGGGTATTCCCTTTGTCATTTTTTAGACTCTTTGATGGAATGGAGTGTCAACAGACAAGAAAATACATAAATATGATATGTCATCTATTAGGAATGACCGAATAAGTTGTTATTAAAGTTTTGACACCATTTAAAAACAAGCATCAGGGGGTTAAAACCGAATTAATAGAATTTTAATTACATTAAATTAGATTAAAAAAACCATATAGTGATTTTTGAAATGATGGAGTAGATAGAATGTCCATCTAATGTGCGTTTTTTCTCGGTATGATAAAAAATGGAATTATTTTATTTTAAAACATGAAAACATGAATATAATAGCCAAATCCAAAGAAAATGTATTCTGAATGATTTGAAATAAATGAAAATTATTTGATTATAACTTTTGATGTGTATGAGTATATAAAACAATAATCAGATGTTTGGTAAGATCAAAAATACCAAATATGAAAATTTTAAAGGTTTGACGCCCATAAAAAATTCATGATGGGGGTTAAAAACAAGACAAAAAACCTTTAAATGCAAAAAAATAAGAAGAAAAAAACTGTATGGTGATATTTGAAATGTTAGAGTAGATTAAATATAAATATTAGAGGTTTTTTTCTAGTGGTTAATGAAAAATTACTTGAATTAGTTTAAAAGACAAAAACATGTGTTTAACATTCAAATATATAGAAAAATACCTCATAATGATGTGAAATCATAATAAAAATATATTAGTATTATTTTTGGATATGCATGAGGATGCATAAGATCAATCGGACATGTGGTGTTCTCAAAACGACTGAATATGTAGTTTTTAAAGGTTTTATGCCCTTTAAAACATGTTTCAGGGTGTCAAAATCAAATGAACTACCTATGAATTCCATGAAATAATAGGAAAAAAATATAAAATGATATATGAAATGGTTGAGTAGGAGAAACATCAATATGAGTTGTTGTATTCCTAAGATAACCCTAAACACACTTTTAGTGTTTTATAACACCAAAAAATGCATTTAACGGTCCGATCCCTAGATAATGGACTTATAATGATGTGAAATTATAGGAAAAACATCCAAGTATTATTTTTTATGTGTATTAGAAGAAGAAACATCAATCATACATGTGGTCTTCCCAAAACTTTAGAATAAGTAGTTTTTAATAGTTTGAAGCCATTTAAAATGTGTTCCAAGGGGTCAAAACTAATCGAATGGCCTATAACTACTAAGAAATCAAATGAAAACAACTATATAGTTTTTTTTGTAATAGTGGGGTAGAAGGAATTTCAATTTGAGGTGTCATGTTTCTGGGATGATTGGAATCAAAATTTTATTATTTTGAAACATAAAAACATTAATGTAATTGTAAATCCAAAAAAATGGATTTAGAATCATATGAAGTTAAAATAAAATCATCTTATTGTTTTTTTATGTGTATGAAAATATTACACATCAATCAAATGTGTGATCTTCCTAGAATGACAAGATGATAAGTTTTTAAAGGTTTGATGCCCTTTAAAAACATTTTTCAGGGGGCCAAAACCAATCAAACGACCTATGAATGTTGTGATTTCATATAAAACAAACCTAGAGTTATTTTTAAAATTTTCAACTAGATAGAACATCAATTGGCATTTTCATTTTCTTAGGATGACAATAAATAAACTTTTAGTGTTATAAAATAAAAAAACACATGTGTAGCAATCAAAAACCATAAAAAATGGACCTAAAATGAGGTGAAAACATAGGAAAAATGTCTTAGTATTTTTTATGTGTAAGATTAGAGAAAACCACAATCGAACATTTGGTCTATCTAAAATAATTGAATAAACAGTTTTTAAAGGTTTGATACCCCTTAAAACTGTTTGTCAGGGGGTAAATACCAACCGAACAACCTCTAAATGTCATTAAATCACTTGAAAAAAAATATTTAATGAATTTTGAAATGATTAAGTAGATAAATTCAATCTTATGTGATGTTTTCCCAAGATGACCCAAAACACACTTTTTTTGTTTTTAAACACCAAAATGTGTGTTTATTGGTTATATTCATAGTGAACAGCCTCAAAATGATTTGGAATCATAGGGGAACAATCTTAGTAATATTTTGGATGTGTATAAGTAGGTAGAGTGTCAATAGGATGTGCAGTATACCTGAAAGAATAGAATAAGTAGTTTTTAAAGGATTGATGCCCTTTAAAAATGTGTATAAGGGGGTCAAAACTAATCAAACAGCCTCTTAATTCCATGAAATAAGATGAAATTAATTCTACAATGATTTTTGAATTAGTAGATCATACATGATTTCAATATGAGGCGTTGTTTTCCTAGGATGACAGGAAAAACATTTTTATTTCTTTAAACACAAAACATTATTTTAACATTTAGATACATAGAAAGTGACCTCAAAATGATATAAAATCATATGAATCTTCTCTTAGTAATATTTTCTACGTGTATGATTTGACGACACATTAATTGGATGTGTGGTATTCTCAGAACGACCAAATAAGTAGTTTTTAAAGGTTTCACACCCTTTAAAAATGAGTGTCAAGCAGTAAAAACCAACCAAAAAACTTTTGAATACCGTTAAATTGGATGAAAAAAAATTGTACAATGCTTTTAGAAATGGAGGATTATAACAAGCATCAATACAAGGTTTATTCTTATCAAGATGGATGAAAACATTCTTTTATTATTTTAGAAAACCAAAACATGTGTTTAACAGTCAGATCTATATAAAATAACCTTATAATTATATCTAGAATAGAAAAAACATATTAATATTATTTTTGATGTGTATAAATAGAAAAAACATTAATCAGATGTGTGGTCTACTCAGAAAAACTGAATAAGTAGTTTTAAATTGTTTGATGCCCTTTAAAAATGTGTATCAGGGGGTCAAAACCAACCGAATAACTTCAAAATTCCTTAAAATCATATGGAAACATCTATATGGTGATTTTTGAAAATGTGGGGCTGAAATGTTCTCAATTTGATTAGTTGTTTTCATTAGATGACTAAAATCACACTTTTATTGTTTCAAATCACCAAAACATGTGTTTAATGGCCATATCCATAGAGAAAAACCTCATAATTATTTGAAATAATAGGAAAAACATATTAGTATTATTTCTGATGTGTATGTGTGGAAGTAATATCAATCATATGTGTGGTGTTCTCAAAATGACTGAAGATGTATTTTTTAAATGTTTAATACCCTTTAAAAACATGTGCTAAGAGATCAAAAATAACCTAACAATATCTGAATGCCATGAAATACTTTGAAAACAACTATAAAATGAATTTTTAAATGATCGAGCTGATGAAAAACCAATCTAAGGTGTTATTGGAATGAGATGATGCAAAGTGTACTTCTATTTTTTAAAACCACAATAACCTTCATTTAACGGTCAGATCCATTTCAAAAAACCTCGAAATAAGGTGAAATCATAGGTAAAAAATATTAGTATCATTTTTGACTTGCACGAGTAGAATACACATCAATATAATGCGTGGTATACTTAGGATGAGTGATTAAGTAGTTTTTAATGGTTTTAGCCCTTTAAAAACATGTGTTAGGTGATCAAAACCAATCGATTAACATCTGAATTCCAAGAAATAATACAACAAACACTGTAAAGTTATTTTTAAAATTATAGAGTAGACATAATGTCAATATGAGGTACCATTTTCCCAGGATGACTGAAAACACTCTTTTATTGTTTTAAAACACCAAAACTTATGTTTAACGGTCAGATCTATAGAAAAAACCTAAAAAAATACATGAAAACAAAGGAAAAATATTTTTTATTATTTATAACATATATGAGTTGATAAAATGCCAATTAGAAAAGTGGTGTACTCAAAACAATCAAATAAGCAGTTTTAAAAGGTTTAATTCCATTTAAAAATGTGCAGCATGGGGGGTCTAAACCAACCAAACAACCACAAAACATCATGAAATCATTAGAAAATAATTGTATAGTTATTTTTGAAATGGTTAATAAGACAAAATACCAATATGAGGTTTTTTTTTCCCGATAAGACTAGAAGCACACTTTTATTGTTTTAAAACATGAAAACATGAATTTAACAGTTATATCCATTGAAAATATCCTCATAATGATGTGAAATCATAAGAAAATAAACATTGTATTATTTTCAACATGTATGAGTATATGATGTGTTAATCGAACATGCAGTCAGTTTGGAAAAGCTGAATAAGTAGTTTTCAACGGTTTAAAGCCCTTAAAAAATGTTCATCAAGGGTCAATACAAAAAAAAATGACCTCTAAATGCCATGAAATTATAAAAAACGACATTTCACTATTTTTTGAAATGGTGGAGTAGATAGAACATCAATATGAGGTTTCTTTTGTCCGGGATGACCAAAAAAGTAATTTAATTATTTTAAAACATCAAAATGTGAATTTAATAGTTAGATTCATAGAAAAAGAACTTGTAATGTTGTTAAATAATATAATAAACCATATTATTAATATTTTTTATGTTTAATATAAGATTACACATCAATCGTACATGTGGTATGCTTGGAACAACCAGATAAGTAGTTTTTAAGGGTTTGGCGCCCTTTAAAAACGTGCATTAGGGGGGTCAAAACCAACTGAATGACCATTTAATGCCTCAAAATCATAGGAAGGTATCCATAAATATATTCTTGAAATTTTCAAGCATAAGGAACATGAATATGGTGTGATTTTTTGGGGGGATGATCAAAAACACGCTTTTATTGTTTTAAAACATAAAAACATGAATTTAACAGTCACATCCATAGAAAATGGCCTTGTAATGACATGAAATCATAGAAAATATGTCCTGGTATCATTTTTGATGTGTATGAGTAGAGTCCAAGTCAATAGGACATGTGGTCTATCCAAAAAAACTGAATTAGTAGTTTTTAAAGGTTTGATCACTAGTACAAAAACATGATTTAATGTTAGTTTTTTTTCATTTTTAACGCTGGTTTTTAGTCGACATCTATAAAGGTGATTTCAAAAATAAGGTTTTCAGTGTCAGTTTTACAAAAACTAACACCAAAAATGTGAAATGGGTTCTTTTTAGGCATCTATTTCTCAATGAAATGGATGTCAAAAATCCAATGAATTTTTTTTAAAGGTTTCGACATAGGTTTTAATAAAAACTGATGCTAAAAGTTAAAAAAATAGAGAATTTTAAATATTGCACCCCAAAAAAATCAAAATCCCTTTAATAGAAAGAAATATTATATAGAAATCAAAAAACATGTTTCATTGACTAAAATCTATAAAACCAAACATACTTTTAACAAAATAATCAAAAAATTATCTATGCATTTGTATTAAAAAGAAGAATTAAAAAACATATACCTAAAATTTATAACATGATCATTGCCAGTTGATGTTAAACCATTATTTTGACATCGTTATGTTTAAACACCTATTATAACAAAAGTATTAGTTTTTTAACACTAGTTATTAGGAAAATGTAATACTAATAATAAATATAACAATATACATACGTTTAATCGTAATCATACTTAACAAATACTTCACAAAAAAAAGATCTAATATGGCTAAGTTCATATTGCGTATAATACTCGGCATCATTGAATGTCTTCACTAATATTGAATGATATAATATTAAAAAATATAATATTATGACAGAAATTATAAAATAATTAATATAACTTACCTTATCAAATTCAGTAGTTACCCCAGTTGTGATTATCTCATACATGAATCATAGAATATAATAACCACATTCAACATATCCTTTTTGATGATGACACTACGATTATAAAACATTATGTTGACAATAAAAACCATTATATATATATATTAAAAAATTGAATAATATCTAAAATAAAAAATTATTATCGTTACTTTCACATATTTGATTTCATTTGGGTCCTTTATCGACAAGTAATATTTTTAAATTTTTTCCATGACCTTAATTTTAATATATATCATCTAATAATAAATGTACATACATTAAGAATTAAATATAATGAACTTATAAAAAGGAAGAAAATTTACCAGTTTCAAAAGGTGGTAAATTTTTCTATAAACATTGCCTAATAAAGAGAAAACCCAATAAAATGTACATTCACTTGGGAAGAATACACCTAACATCCAATCCCCCCTATAATACAAATTTCTTTCAATTTATGACATTATAATGAATATTGGTTCATAATTATGTTTGTGTTTTTACCCATCAAGAAATGAAAAAAACCAATACCCAATCTCGATCTTTGATAATCTCTCACATATATATATGTAACTCTATCAGTAGTCTTCACATATTGCATAGTTGTTGAAATGAATTCTAGTTCAATAAAACTAAAAATGTTTGTGGCCTCATTTTGAATAAGGAGAATTTGTAGATACCTAATTAAAAAAGTAATATATTTATTCAATTTAAACAATCATTTATTAAATAAATAAAAACTATCATTTCAATTTACTTACATGGAATACAACTGCAACATAGGGACACTAATCTTTTTAAAGTCAACTAGATCCATGATATATTTTCTAAATATTATAAATGTATAGTCTCTTCCACATATATCTGACGTCATATGAAACTCGTAGATATTATCCAAGAAAGAAGAATCCTGATATAATCTGTGTATCCCATCGAAAATATCATACTATAGTTGTTTATTCCTGAACATTTTGTTTACTTTGTGACATTTCTTTTGATATTAGATACCCCTATATAAGTTAAATGTCAGAAAAAAGTATAACTAATTTCAATTAGATGTAATTAAAATTATAAAAATGCCTACCTTGTATGAAAGATAACAATGAAGGCTAGATGGACAAAGTAAAAAATGTCTCATTCAATCCCTAAATCTAGTAACATCCTTGGTAATAAATGGTAGTAGAACAGTAGGATCAATAATATCATGTACTGATACTCTAATATGACCCATCTGTATAGGCTGGTGATGTACCGAATCCCCCAAAACAATTCCCAACTTTTAATGCTACAATATGTACATGAGGATCTCTAGAATAAAACTCACAATATAAGGTTGGGTCTAAGCGAGGAGGATGAGGATCTGAATAGGCAGGATGGGCAGGCAGGTCTGGTTGGGAGGGTTGTATAGGCTGTGCAGCCGGCTGAAAAGGCTGGACAAGCAAGATATGCTGGGAAGGCTGCACAAATAGTGATTGTCTAATCAATTCTTTGAATATATCATACACAGTTGATTTAATTTGATCTCTCATGGACTGTTTCTTATATTTTAGATTATATTTTAGAGATTCTATTTATGGATCTCTTTATCACTTACATTAATGACAAAAAAATTGAATACTAACACCCTCCTCATATCCTCTTATGCAGTCAGGGTGTTCTAGATTTCCTAAAGCAGTGGCTAGGATGTCCATTCTACCATCAGGGATAAAAGTGCTCTGTGAAAATTGCTCTTAAATTTCATCCTAAAATGAAAAATGAAAATGGAATATTAGTTTTATTAATTTATAAAATAGAAAAAATCATGAAAAATAAAAATTATTTACTTAAAATTCATTCATCTAATTCTTCAGCTTTCTCTATAAGATACTTTTCATTTTTTTCTTCTTTCTCTTTTCCATTTTTCATGGCAGGTGGGGGGAGATAGAAGACTGAACTGGACCTCATCATAACTACTAGTAGACTGAGCTCTTCATGCTTTAAACTTTTCCTCAATCATTTTTTATCCAATAAATGAAACTCTCCATATGAAAAATTATAAGGGTATACATTCTGAAACTGAATGTCTTGATGGGATTTCCTAGAGCCCTTTTATATAAAAAGTAAACTAATAAGTAATTAGGTACATATATAAGAAATTTTATAATATAATATAATTATCATACCAAAAAGGCTTCATCGTGTCAGCTAGAAACAAAATTATTCCATGTATCTTCATCTAAAAGCTCATACTTGAGGCATGAGTTTTCATTTTGTCTCTTTCCAAAAACAAATTTTTTTGTCAAATTTGTTTTGAAATCTCTCCATCGAACTACTACTAAAGAAATACATCTTTTTTTAAAATTCTATTCTTTCTTAAAAATTTAATGTCATCTGTAAATGAATAAAATAGATATTATTCATTTAAAATATGTCATATTATAAAAATGAGATAAAATAAATCAATTGAAATATTTTACCATTAGAACCTCCCAAAGATGATTTATCACCATCATGTCTATAGACTTCCAATCGGGATATAAAATACTAATACCGTAATGACTATGCATAGAGATATAGTTGATAAACTGCATTGCATTTAGGCCAATTGCATTATTATTATCATCAAAACTAATATGAAATCACTCATCTCCACAAGAAAGTGATGGTTTTGGTAAACATACAATGATACATTTACCAACTAAAGAACTCAATTTCTTAATAGTAAAATAAGAAGACTCTGTTGTTGGAGTCTCATCAGTATTCCTGCAATTAATTTTTTGTAAATTAAAAGTTTTTTTAAAATAAATAATTATATTAGTAGATATTTAATAATATGAAAAAAATAGAAAAATACCTTGAGACATGTTTCTCTGTATCTGTATCCGTGATTGAAATGGGAAAATTTAATTAAATTCTTGTGTAGTTTTATATTATTAGATAAGTAAATAATTAGAAAATAGGAAAATAGAAATATGTAAGTATTTAAAGTGGCACACATGTGTAAGTTTAAAAAAATGATGTTATGATTATTATAACCAAAAAATATATATAAGTTAAACTATTAAATATTAATAGTACTTCTAAAATGATAAAAATATTTATAAATTTAAATATCAATGATTGAAAAAGTGTTCTCATATGTGTTACTGTTACAAAAATATAATAATGTACATCATGTATTTCAATGAAAATATATTTAACCATAACCATAGAATATCAAAATTTAAAACTAAAAATCATATAAATAGCCATATATATATAATTAAATATCCAATAGTTATTAAATAATACAATTTTTATACATGTAAATTTCAAAAAACAAATATAATTTAAATTATTACTAGATTAATTAGGAGAGTAATTTAGTATTTTCTCATATCCCTTTAGCATGATCATTTCGTACTGCATGCACTCTGTCTGTGTTATAGTCATTGTTATCCAAAAAACATTTAATAGATGAAGAAGCCTCATATAAATCAATAAAATCATCCTCATCCTCATCAACCAAATAGATTATTTTCCCTCAAAAAATGATGTTCCTCTAATCATTCGATAAATCAATGACATAAAATATGTTTTTTTCATGTGTGTCCATGATAAATAGTTCCTTATTACAACTAAAAATTTTCAAATCAATCAGTTTAAACCCATATTCTTCATGTTTCACACCATTATTACTTGAATCCCAAATAAACTTAAACATGGTGAATCAATGTAAATATTACAACATATAAACATTTAAATATATATATATATAAAAATAGATAAATTATAAATATAAAAACATTTAAAAAATGATTGGTAATCATATAAAAAGCATCAACGATTATTAGGAATAAAATAAAAACTAATATACTAAAGGTATTTATTTTTTGTGATGTGTGTCATGAAGATCCAATGGACCTCACATGTAATGAACCCAGTAGAAATTAACAGTAAAAAATCAGGATTTTGTAAAACAGTTTTTATTGAAATATGACCATTTGAAAATTTATTGTTTTGTAATATTATTTCAAAATAATATGAAAATAAAATAGTTTTGATATATTATTTCATATATGGAAATATCATATATTATTTCAATCATTTAAAAGTGGTCAATTTAATTTATTAAGGTCAGTTACAGAAAATGTTAAAATATTTTATTTGATAAAAAATACTATTATAATATAAATTATATATCTTTTGAATTTAAAAATAGTAAATTTTTTATTTTCATATTATATAAATTTGGTCTATTGATATTATAATTTGATTATTTTCAATCATCTAACATGTATTAGTTCATATTACAGAGTTGTTACATTAGTTCGGTGTGGCATGTTTCAAAATGTATTGAAGATTGTATTAATTTAACGGGTAAAAAATATGGAGTCATTATAGGTGATGTACATTATATTGATGAATTATGAAACTATATTTCATTGTTAATTACATAATTTCATCAATCCCATTTGATAGATTCATCAAATAAGAAAATTATAAAAATAAACAAACTTTAACAGAAACATTTATAAATAACAATCAACTGCATAAAAATAATTGAAACAATAACTCAAAAAAATAACTAAATAATAAATAATTTAACTTAAAAATCAAAAATAAATTAAAAAATACAAAGTTCAACATGTAAGGTGGATTCTTAATTTGAACTTTCTTCTTCAAATTTATTGGAAGAATAAACATTACAAGATCTATCAAAAATGTTTATAGAAATGAACAATAAATGAGAACGAAGAAATAAAATCAAACCATGGATGATGGTTGGCTAGGAAATGATTTTTGAAGAGAAATACATCAATCGATGATGAAACAATGATAGAGGATGAATAATCAAGATAATATATTGTGAAATTATAATAAAAATCAAAGAAAATAAACAACAATTGCCATTGAGGATTAGTGGGTTGTCATCGGGGTCATCGAGAGTTGAGAAAAACATTTCATAGATCTAAAAAATGAAGTTTCACGATATCGTGTTTTTTTTAAATTTTTTTGGTGTTTTTTTAATAGAAACCAATGCTAAAAACAAATTTTTGGCATCAGTTTTTATAAAAACCGATGATGAAAATTAATTTTTTCTAAATTTTTCCAGTCATTTTTGGTAAAACATCAATGCCATACATCCATTCACTTCTATTTTTTTGAATTGGTTTTTAACGAAACCAACACCAAAAAACTCAATATAAATTTTTTTTGCATTGGTTTATGTTAAAATCAACACAAAAAAGTTCTCATAGATACATTGTGCATCGGTTTATAAAAAACTGATGCCAAAACTTCGACATTGAAGCCACTATTTCCACTAGTGGATGTCCTTTGTGAATGTGCATTAGGGGTTTCAAACCAACCAAATGATCTCTGAATACTATGAAATCTGATGAAGAAAATTGTACAGTTATTGTTTAAATGTTGGATTTGATAGAACATCACTACCAGGTGTCATTTTCCTAAGATGACCAAAAACATGTTTTTACCATTTTAAAATAGAAAAAAATGCGTTTAACAGTCAGAACCATAAAAAATGATCTTGTAATTATGTGAAATCATATGAAAACTATATTATTATAATTGTTTATATGTATGAGTAGACGACATGAGAATCAGACATACGATATGCTCAAAATTACCAAATAAGTAGATTATAAAGGTTTGGAACCCTTTGAAAATGTGTGATAGGGGGTTAGAGCCAAAAAATGACCATGAAATTTATGAAATCATAGGTAAAAACCATACATTTATTTTTGAAATGTTTTAGTGTAAGGAACAAAAATTCAAGGTGTCATTTTCCTAGGATGACCAGAAACACACATTTATTATTTAAAAAATGGAAACTTGTGTCAAATGATCAAATCCATATATAACAGTCTCATAATGATGTGAAATCATAGGAAAACCATATTAATACTATTTTTGATGTTTATGAGTAGATGGCACATTAATTAGGTAATAAGGATTTCTTAGAACAACCATATAATATGTTTTAATTTTTTTTAAAATGAATATAAAATATTAATATATTTAGAATAAAATGACCTTGGAATGTTTTTATAGATTTTAATTGAAATATTCTACTACATTTCAATTATTAGTTTTTTGTGATTTTTTACGGCACTAATTAATTTATTAACTTATTTCATATTAATTTTTATTGAATGATGGGTGCAGATCTTAGAAGATTATTGTAAAAAGATATCTATGAGCTTATGATTTTACATATCATGGAGATATTTATTGAATTTTTTAATCATGGAAGTTTTTATTTTTTTATATACTTTTTTTAGTTTTTTTTTAAAAATAAAAAATATCTAGAAACTGCTATAAGGAGGTCCTTATAGGTAAGACCGTGGAACCCTATAGTGATAGAAAATTGGAGGTCACTGTATGAAATATCGATAGGCCAAAAGAATATGTCATTTGGAAGTCCCTAGGATGGCACTATAACCCTTTATTGGTGGATTGTTTGTGGCCACTAAAGGCCTTTTTCTATTAGTGTAAGTTCAATAAAAAAGTGGTAATGGGAGCACAAGGATCCACCTAGATCACTTTTTTACAAATCTCGAGGTAATATCCTTCTTTATTAATGAAAATGTGACACAAATGCACTAATATAGATCCAAAAGTATTATGTACTAACTTTTATTAATTCTAAATAAAAAAATTGAAAAATGGGTGACTTTTATAAACACTAGCTAAAATTACATCTAAAGGTAACTTTTATCAACACTAAAAAGTTACTAAGAAAACTTACACTTTTTTAGTGCATTTTATTCACTGATAAGGGTGCTACTTTATTAGATATTTTCCTAGCTCTAACAAAATCTCCACCTTTAACAACATGGAAAAAGAACTGATAAAGAAAACCGTGAATAATTTAATTTATATATACATATTTATATATTTTCCAATAATATTTATATTAAAATAAGTATAGATATATAATATAAATTTAATTTATATAAATTATAATAAAAAATATTTATCAACATTATTTTCATAATTTTATATATAAAAAATTATCCAATTTAAATAAAATTGAAGGGAAAATAAATTTAATTGATAGATATAAGATCAGGAAATAAAAGAGTGTTTATCCAATTAGAAAAATACTCTAATTTAACTGGTGAATTTCTATAAAATACATGGGTTTCTAGTAATTGTGCGACCCTATTTCCATCTCTTTTGATAAATGTTAAAGATAATGTAAAAAAGTAGAGTTGTAGAGAGCTAATCTTCAGAACCTGCAATCCAAAAAGTTAAAGACCAATATCTGAGGAGGAGATAACATTGATGAGTGTAACTAATTCCAACTCCAGAATGATAGAATTCCACCATCTCTCAATTGTGAACTCTAGGTAGACATTAATCATTTGGGCTTCAGCCATCAGTTACACCCAAATTTCACTAAAATATTTTTGGCATGCTATGATAAATGATCCAAGGGAATCCAAAATGATCATGCCAACACTGGAAAAACCTCCATTATAAAGAGAATAATCCCCATAAATCTCCAAACCTCCTATAGGAGGAGGGTTCTAGATAACTAGATAAAGTCACGCTCCTGGAATGTCACGTTGTAGGTCAATTCATTTCATGGTTTCTAACTAATAATGGTCTGATCAACCCAGAAGGAACTATGATTTTCTGACTAATTAAATATTAGATCATTTATTATAACCCAAATAATCTAGGGCATTGTGCTCAAGGTTCTCATATCTTATGTGGTGATATATGAATACCACTTCATCACTAGCATAGTTAATCCATAATCCATTTCATTGGGGTTATTAGAGATTTCATTCCATACATGCCAAATTACCCTATCCTCGGGACAATGTATGATAGCATACGAAGAGGATTTAGATAAAGACATGCATAGTGGACAAGTTGAATAATCAGTCTCATGGTGAAATGAAAGAAAAATCTTAGACAGGAGAATCCTAGATTAAGAATGCCACCAAAAATATTGTGCCTTAGGATGGATTATGAGGCTCTAGAAATTCTCCATAGTTCATAAACCCCCAGGTTAAGCGAGTTAAGAACAATATTATAACCAGATCTAACCAAATAAGTTTCATGACACTCTTTACTCCAATATAGTCAATCCATTACCAGGTCCCTTACATTAGGGATGCTCGAAATAATACAATTATCTCCCTTGTTAAACCCGAATTCTAGTTTATCATTGCACCAACCATTTCTCACCTCATTGAACTATGAGAGCACTTTATCATCTTCTAAATTAGAAAAAAATATAAAATCATATTCATACCAAAAATTTCAACCAACCGTAGATCCTTCCAAATCTTAATAGTGGCCCCATCACTAATCCTCTAATAAATCCCACTATTGAGTAGCTCATGAACCCTATAGTATTCTCTAGAAAAAAACTAGGTCGGGGACCTTGAGAATCTCTGTAGAAACCCAATTGTGGGAATTATTTTTCATGGAGGACCTTAGAACAAAAATAATTTAGATTCTTGAGAAGATTCCATACATAATTATAATGAATAGAATCATTGAATTGGCACATATATTGAAACCCCAAACACCTAAACACTTTAGGGATGAAAATATAGTCCCATTCAATCTAGTGGATGTTATTCCTCTCATTATTAATACCCCACTGGAAATTAGAAACTTGAGAATTAATTTGGTCAATAATGAAACTAAGGAGTCTAAATAGAGACATAACATATATCTAGATTTATTTTTCCATGGCCTTGATGGGAACTTTCTTTCCCACATTTGACATCCTTTTAATGGTCTATCCATATATTTTTTCTATCCTATACAAAATACTTCAGAACGCATCTTTGTTAGAGTGTCCAAAAATAGTTGGGAGCCCAATATATTTATGATGATTATCAACCACAAATATAATATAATACTTATGAAGTTCATCTTTCCTATTTAAAGTAACACCTATGCTGAAAGAAGCTTCATATTTTGAAGGATTTACTGACTTCCGAGAATCCATCATGTACCTGCAAATAAGGTGACATATAGAATCTCATTATTCCAATGTGGCCCTTGAAAAACATAATCATCTATAAAGAAAATATTAGAAATAGTTGGTCCCTAATGACACACCTTCTCACTATGGATAAGGTTTTTAATACCTTCCCTTTAAATAAGATTGGAAAAAATTCTGGAAACTAAAATAAAAAGGAAAGGGGAGAGACGATTACCTTTTAGAAGACCCCTAGAGGTGGTAAATCACCGAGTGAGGCATCAAATGATCTGAATCTTGAAAGAAAATAAACTAACACATTGTATAACAACCTCAATCAATTTAGAGTAAAACCCCACATTACTCATCACCAACTGAAGGAATGATAATTCCACTCTATCCTAGGAATTTTTCATATCAAGTTTCCATACTATAAAACAACTTTTATATTTAGATAAAATTTTCATTGTAGAGACCCAGTTTTTTACTTGTAAGATTATGGAATATTTCTACATATATTTACAGAACTAGGCACTGAGAAGAAGTGCAATTTTGAGGCTCGGTGTTCCCAAAATAAATTTCACAAAATTATTTAGTATATTTTATACTATGAACATGATAAAAATGAGATATCTCTTAAAAATTAGCTTGAAACAGAAATATGAGGCCACAATTGAGTCTAGAGCATGGCATTTACCCTTGGTGGGACATTAATTTTGTTGGTGTGGGCCTTCTGTTGAAAACACCATGGAGTACATAACCATAAATAAAATAATTAAATTATTTTATTTTATCGCGTATGATAATTTGAATAAATTTTAAACAAGAACTCATAGTGGAAAGCTGATACCACTTTTGAGTTCGTACTGTGGTGTTTAACCTGGGAGAGACCTCAGGTGAGAGGGTGTGGGAGGTTCAAATTCTGTTACCACTGGCAGTTTCCTATAAATAGGAGTTTAGAGAAATGAGCTAGAGTTAGCTCATTGATCTCATAAATGATGGATCTCTAGCCATATGCTTCCAATGGTGATTCGACTTCTGAAATTCCTTGGATCACGATAAAGATGTAGATGATTGTAGATCAGAATACAACAAACATAACAGTGGATCCAAAATCAAGGTAGGATGCTTATTTCTAATTCTAAAGCTCCGTAATTGAATCTTTTGTTGATGATTTCAATTTATGTTGGAATTATCTGATTTATAATCCTTTTTTGATGGCTAAACTAACAACGATCATTGTCTGTTTTGATTCCGAATCACTCATTCTTTGTGTTATTCACCGTACATCAATTATAAATTTTATCTATGCTCAAAAAAATTATGATCTTGTAGAAAGACATGTATTTGTTAAGATCTCATACTTAGGAGTCCTGATTTATGATTAGATTCGAGTTTCGGGTGCTGGAGGAGGCGCAACGGCAAGTGAAATATCCAACTACTTTTAGTCACATCAAAACGGAGATGGATCTTCAAGCGGATCTTATGGTAGTGTTGATCGGAATCTGGGGAACCCAGATCTGGTCTCGGATTATTTTCTTGACCACTAGAGTGTTACCATTCATTCGAGGAAGGTGGTAGCAGTGCAGGTCTGGCAGGGTGCGGCTCCGGAAAGGCGGCGGCATGGTGGGTTCAGTAGGCAGCGTGAAGGCCGGGTGTGGCGGTGCGGCCGGGTGTGGTGGCGGAAGCCACTGGGCAGCGAGAATCCGGGATGGTAGTGACGTCAGGTGGCTGATCATGGGAACCCCCCATGTGGTTTCAGAAAAAAACAATGAAAAATATAAAAAATAAAAAATATAATAATAAGAAGAATAAGAATATTATTATTAATAAAACAGTTAATCGACTGTAACTTACCCGTCTGTCATCCAATTCACGTGCCATCAGTGTTCTTGTGACTCTGTCTTTGATGTAGTCTTTTTATAACTAATGTTGGGTTCTTTTCTTTGACTTGTGGAGCGGGTCAATAAAACACCCAAAAAATAATAATGTTATTATTATTCTTTCTTCAGATGCTGATTCAATTGTAACTCCTATATGAAGTATTCGATTAACGTGCCATATACGGCAACATGACCCTTACCCTGAAGAAAACCTTTTGAGGTCAGTTTGAGAACATTATGTTCTAGGCTTGAGGCTCGGTGGCATGAATCATCCAATTATTATAATACTGATATATTTATTATTATTTGGAGATTTTTGTATCAAGTGTATCTCCTGCATCCAATATCCGATTGACACATCATTAGTGGTGTTGAGACCCTATAATTGAGGTAGAAATTTCACAAACTAATTTCAGGAACTTAAATTAAAATCAAGGGGTGGGCCACATAAGGCCCATTTTTTTCATTTTTTGTGAAATTGAGTTTTTCACCAGGTGTCCATTTTAGAAGAATCAATAGATGATCTGGTGTGTTTTTCTGTGAGGATCGCAATGGTTTAATTTATATGATGTGTTCTAGTATTGAGGTGTGGGGCCCGTGAAGCACTGTTCATGCACATTACTATGAAATGCATTTTTTTTCTTTGGGAGTCCGATTCTGGCAAATGAATAGTTGATACTGTGCATTTTTTCACAAGGATCATAATGGTGTGATCTGTTTGGTTGTTTAGGGCTTTCTAATGAGGCTAGTCAGTAAAGTTATGTTTTCTCACATTTTTGGATCAGTGACAAGCATCATGCGCTCATCATCCTTATGGATTGAGGTGCCATGTACTCTGGGAGTACACTAGAACACCTATGGGTACTTGATCATAGTTTATTACCCGAGTATAGTTAGGTACATAGCCAGGCGATGAGGTGGGGTCACATGTTGTCTGATCCCCACACATGTTTTATACCACTTTACGAATCTTCTACCCTTAGTATCTCCTTTTTATGAACTCAGATTTTGGCTCATGAGTAGCCTATCCTGGGTTTTTTTCTTGTAGAAAGAAATGGTTTCCTCCGTAGTGGATTTCGAGATATGATTAGAGATATTCTAGATGTGATTTTCATCTGAGGTGACACTCGATGATGGCAGTGATGTTTTAAAATCACCAAAGCTGTACCAGCTTACCCTCCAGTGTATCACCCTTTAGCGGGGATGGATAGTGGCGTTCACTGATGACTCTTCCAGGCTTACCCTCTAGCGTATCACCCTTCAACAGGGCTCCGTAGTGGTTTTCATAGAGGTTAGTATCATGCATACCCTCTAGTAGGGCTGGGCAGTGGGTTCTTGACCTTGATACATGATTCCTTGACTATACTGATCAGTGAAAAGATATAGTTTGACATACCTTTGGACTCACGATAATGAGGGATTCTTTCCCCACCGAGATTCATCCATGTGACGCAACCTAAAACTATGAGGGTGAGTCAGTGCCACCGAAAGAGGATAGTATCAAGGTGTTGGGATTTAGTCCCTTTAACAGTCATGTTTAGGGAAGGCATTGGGAATGTTGGTAATCATTGGTGGATACTTCTGGAACTATTGACAACTCTTTTCCTACACTGAGTTGTGAAATAGAGATCCCTTTACTCTCTCATTTGGTATTCTTTGACTGAGCATATATATATAACCTATTTTAGTACCCACTCCTTGAATTTTGGTTACTCACCATCCAGGAGATATGAAGATATGCAAGGTATGAAACATGCTTTCTGTGTCTAGATTTTGATGGTTGGATGAGTCTACTCTCCTGCTATATGCAGTGAAGACTTGATGAGAAGTTCATCTTCTCACCGTCTCTAGATCCTTGTGTTTTGGATGAGTTTACTACACTATCTTGTTGGTTTGAGTTGTAGTCTCTTTTACTATACCTTATCCTATCTATTTCTTTACTCTTCAGTGTATCTATTACTGCTCCCCCTTCGCCTTTTCGGGGTGTACTTCTGAGTATTTTTATACTCACCCCTACATGGGATTTTCCTGCACATGTCATGCCATATGTAGACGAAAAATAGGTTGGTCATGAATTTATAGGATCTTAAGGATATAGGTGTTTCGACCACATATGGTGGTAGTATCTTGGGATCTAAGAGCGGGGCTCTCTATAGTGTTTTACTTTTCAGTTACTGCCAATTGTGGAACTTTTCTAGTTATATGTGTATTTTAGCCCTTTCCCTTTTAGTTTTATTTTATGTACTTGTACTTATTATAGGTTGATGCATGCTTTTTTCCTTTTTATAGTAGTCTTGTACCTTTTTCTTCTTTTCTTCACCACTTTTTCATTTAGTTGGCAGTGTGTGTGTGTAGGTTCTTAGGAAAAGGCCTCCCCAAGTTGTTTTTCCATGAGTGCTAGTCACCAACCCTAGCCTATGTAGGAAGGATTGGGGTAGTTGCGACTCGAGCCCCCACATGGGTTGGGTCATGAAAAAAAGGTATCATAGGTGGTTCGACCCTTGGGACGTTGTTCGGACATTTCCCTAAAAAGGTATTGGTTGTGTTTATAGAAATAGTGACAACATGTCTCGAGAGTGGCTATCAGGCCAGGGAGTCCAATGATGGTGTGGCGTCTGATGTAAACATTCACCATGACCTTGATTACCTACTTTTCAACTCAGCATTATGAGACATTTGTTACAGGGAACATTGGTACATGCATCACATAAGATTGAGTCTTTTGACTGTCCTTATTGAGTCAGCTCCCCATGGTTTTTGATATATATATATGCTCATCTAATCACAGTGATGAAAGCCAACTAGGATACCATCTATAGTTCATGATGACCATCTTGTGAGCGACGAGGCCTCAGTTTAGGATCCATCATACGATCCACCTTCCTCTAGGTGGATAGGTAGCAGCACCTCTACCTGTTGAAAAGTAGTTAGTTCTAGTAGAGAAGGCTAGGGACGTGTGTAGGATGAGTGCAACCCATGAGCTACAGTTCTTGAGAGCACTAAGGTTCCATAGTGAGCCAGATCCTTAGGCAGTTGAGGATTGGCTAGAGTCAGTGGTCCACCACTTCAGGATTATTCGAACACTGATAGATCAGATAGTGGCTTTGGCAGCCAGTCTTCTCCACGAAGCAGCTAAATATCGGTGGAGTCTGGTTAATCAGATTCATGATGAGTTGTTACTCTCATGGGATGAATTATAGCCACTATTACATGAGAATTACTACCCCTCATTATGCTCTATTCAGATTTAGGGATCTCCTGGAGCTTCAACAAGGAGGGATGGTAGTGGATGATTATGCGACTAGGTTTACAGACCTTACATTCTACTCTTTGAACATGATCCATGACGGATACTTCCGAGCATGAAAGTTTGAATAGGGACTCCATAGAGAGATCTATGCCGATGTAGTTACCTTTTTCATCCCCACCTACATCAGGGTGCTGGAGCAGGTACTGGTGATAGATAAATTTCTTTTAGTGTGATTCTAGTTAGCTGGAGATGGCAGTAGGTGAAACAGAGCTGAGACGTCTTTCACGGCTAGTAGACATCAATTGGAAGGGCCTCAACACATGAGGTCTTTCCATGAACAAACTCAAGCACATGGTCTAGGACATCTTAGATCATCGAGGTAGCCGAGGGAGTTCCAGTGTTATGCTTGTGACGGGCCAATTCACATGGCACGATACTGCCCGACCAGAGATACTGAGATTTCCAGGAAGATGGTAGATGAACCACCACGGCAAAGATGGTGACGTGATCAAGGATCTCCCAGGCGAGGACAGGGCGGTCCTCGGGGAGGCATTGTTGGCAGAGGAGAAGTAGGAGTTTTTTTTTGTGGACTATGATAGGAGATCCTTCCACCACCACTAAGCGTCTCACGTCAGGCTCAAGGAGATGGCGGTCGAGGCCACATACAGCTTCATGCATTGGATGTTTACGATTATACAATGCACATGATGATAAGAGTTATGATCAGTGTAACATCTAATTTTTTTAGTATAAATTGATATAAACTGTTTGAATTATTCTTTCCTCCTTGCTTCTTACTTGAGGTTTTACTAAGGTGATTTGGGATGTCAAAGTAACCATGTGTTGGTGTTGTTTGACATTGATTTGAATGCATGAAGAAGAGGGGTCCTTCCCCCACTGAGATGAATTTCTTGTAATGTAAGAAACCCTGTGATAGTGAGTCAGTGCCTCAAAAAGTAGATAATATCAAGGCGTGGTGGATGAGTCCCTTTAACTTGTGCATTCATGGCGGGGTTTTGCAGTGGAGTGTCAGAGCAGGTCCTAACATTTCCAGTGGAGTTTTTATGCTTGACCTCCTTTCGCTTGGTATTACAAAAGTGGGTATGGAAGAGCTCTTGGTTTGAGGATTAAAATCCTTCCCAGAGAAGTGAAAACTCATAGGAAATGCCATGTGATTTCCATGTCTAGCTTCTTGAGGTTGGATGAGTTTATTCACCTGCCTTGTTTGTTCGTATCTTTGAGTGCTTAGCATCAACCTTGATACAACAGCTACCATGTTTAGATAGAAGTGATGGAGACCCCCTTAATAGGAATATGTGACCCACTATGTGGTGCTGGAAGTAGTTGTCTTCACCCTAAGGATGTGGAGACATCACCTTCTGGGAGAACTCTTTGTGGTTTTCACAGACCACCAGAGTCTCAGGTACCCCTTACCTCAGAGAGACCTGAACCTGAGGTGGCGATGCTGGTTGAACTTCCTACAAGACTATGACTTTGGGATATACTATACTCCTATAAAGGGAAGCATTGTAATATATTCCCTTTGTAGTAATTCTCAGTATCACCTAGTACAGGAGGATTCAGAGTAGTTAGCTCCCAGCAACTGACCCTAGTGGAGAAGGAGGGTACAATTTTTCTTCAGTTAGTGGTGTCAACTCCTTTTCTCATCAAGTGTGTGAGATAGTCATGTTTGCGAGACACTGATTGTGATCTCTAGGAGGTCCTGTGGTTCCACCAAACTCGCACCATAGGGATCGACCATCCAATAAGGACTCGATCCTATCGATTCTCTATCTCCACTGAGAACTCCATAAAAGTCAACCCATCATCAAAGTCCTACTCTCCCTAGTCAATAACATGTGATGGTTCATGTACGCATCTCATCAGCTGCCACCGATGGAAAACAGTATGCACTCAGTGCATCTGTGGGGGAATAGATAGACGGTACACAACCTCGCACACTCTGCTGAGAATCTAGAAAGGTTTGATGGACCTCAGAGATAGCTTGTCTCCCTAACCAAACCGCTTCAATTCACATCGGGGAGATACCCATAGGAAGAAATGGTCTCCCTCCTCAAACTCTAAGGGTCTTCGTCTCCTGTCGGCATAAGACTTATTTCAAATCTATGCAGTCTTCACTTACTGACAATTGAGGTATCGTGATATAATCTCTGCCACTCCTTCCTTCATCCCTAGCCACCAGTACTGACGCCGGAGGTCCTGGTACATTTTTTCCACTCCATGATGTATCGTTAAAGGGTATGTTTGGAACTACCTCAAAACCTCCTCTTGAAGCATCACTGGTACCATGGTGTGTCATATGAAGAGAATGATGTGCTGCCCACCTTCATAAAATTCATCAGGAGACCGTCCTAAGGATATCTGAGCACGTCGGGCCTCGTAGTCAATGTCCCCAATCTGTGACTCCCAAACTCTCTAAAGAATTGAGGGAGTGACAGTCATAGACTGGAGGTAAGATTCTCCATCTTTATCCATGAAGGATATCCATAGAACAACTAGCTGCTCTGATGTCTCAATCAGCAGCTGTAGACCAGACCTTTTGTTGAGTGTGTCTGCTACCACATTCCCCTTCCCAGGAGTATAGACTATCTCAAAGTCATAGTACTGGAGGAAATATAGCCTTCGTCATTGTCTCATGTTTAGGTCCTTTTGTGGGAAGATATACCTGAGAATCTTGTGATAATATTAAACAGTAAATTGTTCACCCATCAAGTAGTGCTGCCACATCTTCAGCACAAAGACAACTGCTGCTAACTCCAGGTCATGGATAGTGTAGTTCTACTCATGTTGTCTCCACTGTTGTGATCCATAGGTGATCACTATCCACTCCCATATCAGGAAACAACCTAGTCTGGTCTCTAATGTGTCTTAGTAGACTATATAACAAACACCCTCTTCTGGTAACCTTAAGATGGGGGGAACTCGTCAATCTCTATCCCAGCTCTTGAAATATCTTCTGACACTTCTTTGTCCATAGGAAAGGCTCCCCCTTCTTTTTCAAAGATGACAAGGGTGTCGATACCCTAGAGAAGTCAGGTACAAAACTACGGTAGTACCCAGCCCAAGTATAAGTCCCTCTCCCTTCAGGGAGGTAATCCTGGAAACATCTTTTGAAAAGATATCCTCACACTCTGCCACTACTATTGGGAACTGAAAACTGAAAACTCCTGCTACCATGAGGGTTAGGTTGGACCACTCAAGAGTGATCGACTGCACCCTTATATGCATGGTTTTATCCTGTACTGCCTAGGTTTCCTTTTTTCGCCAACCAAGGAAAACCCCATTCCAACGCTGTAGATATACTACATCCTTTTTTCCTAAAATAATCAATCTGAGTATGAACAGTGGAAGACCAGTCCATACCCAAACTAACATCGTAAGGCCTCGATACTTCTAGCAAGTGGTTCCAACTGAAACTCTTTCCTCAAGGGTCATTTCACACTGTTAACATAAGTGTGATTTTTTGAGTCTCCTCCCAAAGGTATCTCCAGACGTAAGGGTCCAGTCAATGGTTTAACTGGAAACTCTAGATCTTGAACAAGTTTTGTGTAAAGAAAAAATGATTAGTACCCGTGTCTATAAATATGGCAGCTAGTAGTAGACACAGACCGTACCTCTAATCATTCTTAGATCCTTTGGGTCATACTCCTTGACCACAGGTAGCTACTCCCTTCCCCTATCGTCCAGCCCCCTGAGCCTGGTGGGGACCACAAGGGGTTGTGGTTTTCACATGTCAAAATGTATACCACCTCCTTATTATCTCATAACTCCTCTTCCACATCTACTGCCCTGCAGATTCATCTATCCCTATCACTTCCTCTTCCCAAAACATTTTACACGCCCAAGTCTCAGAGACTGACGTTGGTTTCCTATTTTCCCACTGCTAGCATTCACTGGCTGTATCTGCCTAGCCAAAGAACATTCAACAAAAATGGTTATCTCTAACACCCTAACATAAGTAGGAATGCATAGAGGAATAATGTTGTCTTAGATGTCCCTAAACACATCTTGTTCGAAGGTTCGAGCCCTGAAGCACTGGTCGTACCATATTCATCGTGTACTTGGAATGGTTTGTATGCCTCGATGAATACTCAGCTACCGACATGTCATCCTGCTAAAGTTGTAGAAGCTCTTGGGAACACACACCCATAACCTTTATATGGAAAGATACCCCTTCTCTATTGAAGGTTCTCAAACTTGTCCACAGAAAAGTCACTTCTTCACAAGATCAGGGTAATCTAAAACCTGTCATCGTCCTGCTGAGCCACGTAGATGTCTCTCTACCAGGACTACCATCTGATCGAATGGTGCCATGGCTTTATGGAAACTCGGCCACCCCCTCAAGTTAGTCCTTAGTATCCTGTGAGTTAGGCTGACCTCAGAACCTAAGGGGTATTTGATGTTGAAACACTTGTAACGAACTAAGCCTACATGTGTCCTCTATTGGTACCGCTGGTTGTAACTGCTGGCCAACGGGAAGTGGTATAGCTAGCACACTAACCGAAGGTACCTTCTCGGGAAAAAATCCATGTACCGAAGCCTCATAACCATGCAGACCATCCTCATGGTCACACACTGATAAACACTAGAAGCTAGGATCACCATCTAATCTGCTGGTATCCCAACTAGGTAGAAAACTCTAGCCACACCCTCCATCCAATTGTCAACTGCCTGGGGATCTATCTCACCACGAAACCTTGGAGACCTCTACCGCTGGAACTCGTGAAATGTGCTCAATCGGCATGCACGGTCCACTGCTAGCATCTATTGCTTATCCACATAGGATCGCTCAGTGTTGATCCACAGAGGATCACTCGGTGGGCCGTCATCGTGTACTCTCTCAGGAATCCTAGCTGTTGTCTACACGACGGAATCCTGATAAGGAATAGGTGCACCATGGTCATTAAGTTATACCTAGTGAGATAACTCCAAATAAACCAAGGAAAAAAATTTCCAAAATGCATGCAATCATTGTTTTTGTTCACGAGTTGGAAATCAGAATTCAGGGTCCTAATGTATGGATACGCCGGCCACCGTACCAACACTAGACTCCCGAAACTAAAAACCACACTCAAAACACTTAACATTATTACTCCATTGAAAATATTAGAGCCATAGTTCTTCGGTACAACTGAGTCCTCTGATACCACTTTGTCACAACCCGTCCCCCAGGGCCCGTGTCATGACTACCCCAAGCCCGCCTTCCATAGGCCAGGGGTTGGCGACTAGCCCCAAAAGGCATATCCCTAAAAAACAGGAAGGCATTGCCTTTAAACCTATAAACACTTAGTCTATGAACACAACAAGAAGAAACCACGAAGTAAACTGCTGTAGTAAAAAGTGTATTGAAAGTAAGGGTCCAATATACAAGCCAAACTGAAAAATAAAAGTACAACATAAAAGAGAAAAAAACTCTTGGATCGTCCACCGAGGATCCTACCTGAAGGGTAGGTACAGATCATCTCCACAACAATCCACATAAACTTGTCTCCTCTGTGTATCGCTTGGTCCTAGTTCCCTCAAGTCTCAGCCTAGCTGCTCGTCGCCTGCACAAGACACAATAAGGTGCAGGCGAAACCCGTGCAGGGGTGAGTATAAAAATAGTCAGTGGGGACCCCGAGACCCCCGAAGGTCTCTCAGTAATTAACAAAGAAAAAACCACAAAGAAAGACCTCAATCATAAAGCACAAAGCATTCATCAACTCTACTTAGGTATATACCCATACATATACCTAAGTCATCAAAAATATACTCGTCTCATACATGAGGAAACATAAGGCTCCAACCTTTTATCCATTTCTAAAATTGATCCATGAGGGAAGAATACAAAAAAGTTAACACCATGAAGGTAACACCACAAAGGTAACACCACAAAGGTAACACCACGAAGGTAAAAGTACCACGAAGGTAAGGACTTAGCTCACACCAGGTATATAACTTAAGTACAGAAGTACAGATAATTAGTTGTAAATCTAGATAATCTTATTCTGTCGAGAGGATCTTCTGTTGACCCACACAAGATCGATATATGATGACCCACACCGGATCGCTAGACACTGACCCATACAGGATCGATAGATGTTGATCCACATAGGATTGATGTTCTTTCATCACGTTACAGCCCCCCGCTGGATTCCCGCTCATAGCCCGCTTGATTTTGGGAGAACTGGTCCTCAAGACATCATTCACATTTCAACCTATACGATGTCCTGAAAAAATAATACCCAAGGGACCACCCCATCATAGGGTTCCCAACATGACAGACGGCGCGTCGATCGGACGCCTGGTCTATGAGATATGAGAACTTTTGTAAAAAGGGATCGGTTGGATTCAAGTCTGATCTAACCCAGGTCACATGTCAAACTCCATTAAAACTCACTTAGAGTATCTCCCAAGGACTGCCTTTTCAAAATGGTCCTTATGCCATAGAAGACACATCGATCGGACGCTCGGTCTGTTAGTTACACCCCTTTCTGTGAAACGGAGGTGATCGCACCTCGGTCCGGCCCGGCTCAGTCGGGCCCGACAGAATATGCCAAAGAGACCAATTCCCAAAAGGGGTCCCAACGCCACAAAAGGCGTGTCAAATGGACACAGGTTTTGTCAGTTACGAGCGTTTCTTTATTCGGGTACCGATTGGTTCTAGGCCCGGTCTGACTCGTTTAGACCAGCCAGACGCAACGGGTCCCTGAGTCAACCTGACCCCACTCGGGTCCGGCCCACAGGGGGTTGGCCCAGTTCATTGGCTTCGGCCCGTCGGGGTCGGTCCGGCATGTTATCGGACCCGGGCCGCATTTGGCTCGGTCCGTCGGGTGGGGCTCGACCCACTCGCGCATGCCCAGTGGGCCGCGGGTCCATCCCGGTCCACTGGAGGGTCCAAACCACTCGGCCAGCCCACGTTCGGCTTGGTCCTCCTGAAGGTGGAACATTGAGTCCTACTGGCCTTGCAGTTGTGGGGCCATTTCAGCCAGCCGGTGGGGCACTGCCCCACCGCGATTCAACAGTCGGATGTTCGGTCGACCGACTTTCGCGAATGCGGTGCGACGCGGGGCTGTGCTGCCCCTTCCTGTCATGGCTGCTATTGCTACCGGCGCCTGTGGGCACCGCCATTTTTGTCCCATGCGGCAGGCTCAGGCTGGCCTCCTTCGGCCACCGTGGCGTTCCGTCGCGCGCCGCCTTCTACCCCGCGGCAGGTTGTCGCAGGTCTCCTCCAGCAGCCACCGACATGGCGCATCGACGATTTCTTCCGCGGGCCATTGAACGTGCTCCGGTGGTCCGTTCTTGGTGTCATCTGTGCCTACATCTCTCCTGTGGTGCCATCGTCAAAACGTGACCCGCTAATTCGTGTTGACATTAACTTTAGGAAACCATCCCCGAAGAATGCAACATGAGCGAAACGGCGGAGGGTCTGGGCCTTGTTTGTTTGGCCCGTGCCCTCAGCGTTAATATGATAGCTGACAGGAGCAAATAAATCATCATAGCTAAACTTACAAACAATCCCCCTACCTAGATAAGACATCCACTGATGACAATCGATGGAACCTCATTCTTCGTTGTCGTCAGTTCGGGATTTGGTGTTGTTCGTCACCACTCGCTGAATCAGGTCTTGTCCTCCAAGTGGTTGGTGTCGCGGTACTTTTATAGAGCTTCGTCGCATGGTGAAGCTTTGCCAATACCCCTCCCTAGTCTCCATATAAATAGGAGAGGAGAAAGAGTGTGTCCCGCTCGAAGAATTAATGAGGTTCATTTAATTAATGAACCTCCCAAATTCTCAAAGATGCAGTTAAAAAAGATAGAAAACGTCGTCCACACATTTATTGAATGTACCATAAAAAAAGTTCAATAAATTATTAACATTCACCCTCGACCTCTGCCAGTCAAGGTTAGGATCTGCCTGCGGGGAACACGCCCCAACGAACTCAACGGTACTCTCAGATTTTCAATCTGAGTTACCGTTTAGAATTTATGGATTTTAACAATAAAATAATTGTTATTTAATTATTTTATTTATGACTAAAAACTAACTTCAACTATTGGCCCGCACCAGCCAATGTTAGGGTCTTCCTAAGGAAAGAAGACCCTCACAAGTTCAGCGGTGGTCTTGGATTTTTAATCTGAGTCATTGTTCGCATGTTATAAGAATTTGAAAAATAAAAAAACTTTATTTAATTATTTTATTTATGGTTGTTCCATTTTCGGGTTTTCTCACCGGAGGCCTGCACTGACTAAACTTAAGTCGCGCCTAGGGTAAACCCGCTATCCTGAATGCAACAGTGCCCTAGGATTTCTAATCCGAGTACCCATTTAAGATTTATTTTACTTTTTTAGGAAAATCACTCACACGTGTTATTTTAAACTTAACAATTTTCGACGGATCATTCCAAGCACTTCGGGTCTCGGAATTACATGCCGTTAGATTTCACGGTCTTGAAATAATTTCCTATAATTAAAAAAAATATACGAAAATTTCATGACATTAGAAGTAAAATTAATATAATTGGGCCAGAATACAAACCCAACAAAAGAACTGAAAACAACAAAGTACACAAAGGTAACTATGATGGTCATCCGTAGAAAACCCCACCTGATCATGATAGTAGTGTAGCTACTGGAAGCCGAATTAGAACGTCATGACCACAAGATCCTATTGGGACCCGCCTTGTCCTAGGCCACCATGTCCACCGTTGTAGCATCTGTCGGTCCGATCTCCCTGAGCACCTCTGGGTCTTGGTCCACCAAAGTCTCTGTCGAAATGTCGATCGTCTGCACTAGACACAACACATGTGGGCGAATCCTGTGCAAGAGTGAGTAAAAAAATACTTAGAAGGGACCCCAAAACAAAAAGGAAATACCACACAGTAATCCTCAAAGTAAAGCATGAAACACGAGACAACTCACACTAGGTATACATTTAGGGTAGTGATAGAAGAATCATCAGTCACATTATTGAACACCTCGACTGCTGAAAAAATCCTCCTATATTGAGTACAGAGGGTCTCCCAAGTCACATAGAAGTGCTTCCCACTAACCTTGGACTACTTAGGTACACATCCTCATCGTCTACCGTGGGCCTGCAAAGTCACACAGAGAGTGCTTCCCACTAATCTTATCCATCTGAGGTACTCCTCCTCGTCGCTTATCGTGGTCCTGCAAAGTCACACAGAAGTGATTCCCATTGTGGGAATGCAAAGTCACCCAGAAGTTCTTCCCACTGGGCTATAGTTTAGTCACACAGAGTCGAAATTCAGCAGTCTTTAGATCTCAGCCAACCGCAGGGTTCCGTACGTAGCGTGCCTAGGAGAACCGCTCCTCAAGCCATTTTTCGCATCCCAACTTCCATGAAAGGATCCTTAGGGCATGTCAAAAGATCTGAATCGTCGAGAGGGTCCCAAAACCACAAACAGCTCGTCAATCAGATGCATGGTTTGCGAGTTATTAGCGTTTTAGTAAACAGGGCTCGGTTGTGTCTCGGTCTGGTCCGACCTGATTGGACCGACCCAACCAACCCAGCTCAGGGGGTCCAACATACCCCGGTTTAATTCGACCAACTCGACCAGACCCGGTTCGGGTTTGGGGCTGTCCGGTCTGGTATGGCCAGTGGGCCATGCCCAATGGGCCTCGCTGGACCCGACCCGGTTTGGCTGAGGGTCCGGCCCGATGGGTCGCCCAATGACCCGGTCTAGTCCGGCCCGACCCGAAGGGCGCGGGTCGTAGCCTGACGGGCCATAGGTCCGGCACGCTGGGCGCTAGACCGACCTGACCCAGTTGATGGGGTCGCGGCCCGTTGGCTGAGGGTGCGGCCTGCCAGCCGAAGACCAACCGCATGGGTGGTCGATGGGGTTCTCTTGGGACACGACAATCGGCCGCGTTCGGCTTCCCTCCTGCCCCACTGACGCGCAGGGCTCATCCAGCTGCGGTCGGGTGACCACAGGTCGCCTACCACCCGGGCGGCTCGGACGCGGGCCATCCCTCCACGCGGCGCCCTCCTGGCGTCACATCACCCTGCTGTCATGACCTCCTTCCACAGCGGTGCGCCGACGGTCCCTTCTGCGGGCCACCAAAATTTCTCTAGTGGTCTGTTTTCTGATCTGTCTACGACTATGGGCCTCCCGGGTCGCCACCATCCCTGCCTTGGCCCCGAATTCCTCTTTCCGCCACTTTGAGGATAGGACCACAATGAACGCACACGACAGAGGTGCTCAGACCTTGTTCTTGTTGTCCCGCGCTCTCTGCGTTAGAGGATTAAGAACATGGGAGGTCCGAGGATTTTAGTTCAATCAACAAATGATAATTTTAATCCCGAATAACGAAAATCCCAAAAGATAGTTACCCTCCCGCATAAATGTAGGATTTGTGGATCAACCTATTTGTAGGTTGATCCGCATTCATTGTTTCTAAAAAAGAATGGGGAAAACTTTAAATAAAATAACCCTGACCTCTTTGACGTTCATTGCTGCAACATTACGCCCTCGAAGTTGTTTGTCGCTTTCGGCTCCGTTCTTCGAGGTGCATCGAAGATGTTTGACATTTTTTTGTGTTTTTTGTTCTACATTGGAGGGGAGGTTCGTCGGAGGTTCATCAGAGAATCATTACAGTTTAATTCCCCTACTCTCCAACACGTTCATTTAATAAAAAAAATACGTCGCAATGTTTCTGTTATGTTGCGACGTTGCGTCGTTATGCTTGCACAACAAGACATTAAGGGGATTCCTTAAGTGTGCCTCGTTGTCGCCTCATCACCGCACTGCACCGTCACTGTCCGCTTCTCAATGGTGTGAAAGAAAAATAAAATAACTTTTTAAAGTTATTTTTTTATTTTTTCAAAAATTCCCAAAAATTAACTTTTTTGTCCCACCCTTGTCAGTCGAAGTTAAGTCCTTTTTAGGTGAATCACGACGTTTTGAATTCAACGGTGCCCTCATATTTTTGTTTCGAGCACCGGTTCAAAAGTTAGAAAAAACACGCTCGTACGTTTACTTAAGCGTGCTTAAAAAAAGTTCAAAATTCAGTTTTGGGTTCATCAGGTCTCAAAATCACGTGATGTCAAAGCATGTGGTCTCATAATAATTCCATATAATTAAAAACACTATACGAGATTTTTGAGACATTACACCTCAACACCTTAAAAGGGGGTTTATGTTAATAAAAAATTAATCTTCAGTTAGTATTTGTATGTTTGTGTACATGTATGTCTGTGTGTATGTATGTGTGTATGTATATATGTATATGTATGAGTATGTATGTTTATGTAGTATGTGTATGTATGCAGATGCATGTGTATGTATGTGTGTATGTATATATGTATATGTATGAGTATGTATGTTTATGTAGTATGTGTATGTATGCAGATGCATGTGTATGTATGTGTGTATGTATATATGTATATGTATGAGTATGTATGTTTATGTAATATGTGTATGTATGCAGATGCATGTGTATTCATGTGCGTGCACATGTTTGTAATTGTGTGTTTGTGTATGTGTATATATACATGTATGTGTATGTGTATGTGTACATGTATGTGTATGTGTATGTGTATGTATATCTGTATGTGTATGTGTATGTGTATGTGTACGTGTACGTGTACGTGTAAATGAAAGTGTATATCTATGTGTATGTATACGTGTAGGTGTATGTGTATGTGTATGTGTAGGTGTAGGTGTATGTGTATGTGTATGTGTATGTGTACGTGTATGTGTATGTGTATGTGTATGTGTATGTGTACGTGTATGTATCAGTATATGTATGTATATGTATATGTATGTGTGTATGTGTACGTGTACGTGTATGTGTAAGTGTATGTGTATGTGTATGTGTAGGTGTAGGTGTATGTGTATGTGTATGTGTAGGTGTAGGTGTATGTGAGTGTATGTGTATGCGTATGTGTATGCGTATGAGTATGTGTACGTGTATGTATCAGTATATGTATTTATATGCATATGTATGTGTGTATGTGTATGTCTGTTTATTGATTTAATATTTTTTATTCATCTTTAATATTTCTTCATTTTTTGTATTTTCTATAATTTATTCATTTTTAATAATTATTCATTTTTAATATATATGAATTTATTATTTTTGTAATATATTCACTTTTTGATAGTTATTTATACATCATTAAATATTTATACATTTCATTGAATAGTAGTATTTATACTTATTAAAAATTCCAAAGGATAATAATTAATTATATTTTTTATATAAAATCAATACAATACATATATCAATAAATTAACAATAATAACATTATTTATTTATTAATTTTCACTCATTTTTATGTGTTTGAAAATTATGTAATTAATGTTATGAAATCACTTTTTTAAAATATTTTTGTAATTCGCTTACTTTTATTTATTCTTTTTTAATATTATTTTTATCATTTCGGATATTTATTAAATTTAAATATTTTTGGATTTTATTTATTTTTTAAAATTTCTACTTATTTATTTACTATGTTTTAACATTTTCAATATGTTTATAATTTATATGATTAATATTTATTCATTTTTATTTATTAAGTTTTAAGTTTTAACTTTTTTGAAATTTATATAATTGATTCCTATTAATGCAGTTTTACTTTAATAATTTTTAATAGTCAATATAATATTTTAAAATCATCTTGTAATTTATGCAAGTAATATTATATTTTTGAAGGTCTGGATGAAGTGTGTGTGGGGCAGGCCACGTCCGGCATCGAAACCGAACCCTTTGGTTGCACAGGGGTCGGCGGTATGTTATGGTCTCTCGAGGAGTGGTAGGGTAGTGGTTGTGGCGTTGGATGATTTCCAATGGGCGGAGTGTAGTCCTTCGTCTAACGGAAGAGGGAGGCCCTATGTTTGGAGTAAGGGAGATCTTGGCCAGATGCGGTGGTTGTTGAACCTCCGTCTGACGGAGGGGGTAAGTTGTGGGTGGCGGTAAAGGAATAATCTAGCTTGATGTGGGGGCCGACATCAAAACAGGGGATGATGTGCGGCTTGTGGCATCAAATCTGAAATTTTGTCCGATGATGAGGGTGGGATGATTGCAGGGAAGAATGCTCCCCCGTTAGGCGCAGGGTTGAATGGTGAAGGAAGGCCTCCACTAAAAGTCTCAGGGGCACTTCTTGACTCCACGCATAATGGCGAAGGAAGGTATTCGAAATTAGAATAAGCCTCCCAAGACACCTTAGCTAAATTGTGTTACTGAGAGGATGAAAAAGAATTTATTGGAAAAAGTTTGTTGTTTACTTTTAGAAGAAAAGTTGCCTGGAAAATTTTGGGGTGAGGCTTTACTTACTGTTGCTTATATTATTAGTTTATCACCTATAATTTCTTTACAGATAGACACTCTAGACAAGTTTTGATATAGCAAAGAGATCAGATATGATCACTTGTGTTTTTTTGGTTTTGAGGATTTCGTGCATGTTCCTAGAGATGAGAGATCAAAGTTGGATGGAAATACACACCAATGTATATTTATTGGCTATAGACACAATGAGTTTGGGTACAAGTTCTATGATCCAACTTTGAATAAACTTTTCAGAAGCTATGATGCAGTGTTTAAGGAGGATCAAACTATTACAAACATTGATAAGGGAGAAAGATATACTTCTCCAACTTCTGATGGCTTTGTCAGTCTTGAGACAGGTTCTGCTTCACATTTACCTCATATTGTTGATTATAATGATCATGTTGATGTATATAATGATGCTCAAGGTGGAGTTGATATTTCCAATGCACCTTTTGTTTATGATGATATGGTTCCATGGGTTACAAATGAACCTACAGTTCCACTCTAGAGGTCATCTCGATATCATACCATTTCTACTTGGTATTCACCTGATGAGTATGTGCTCCTCGCTGAAGGGGGATAACCAGAATCTTTTGATGAGGTGATGGAAAGTGAACAGAAAGACAAATGGTTTGTGTCAATGGGTGATGAGATGGCATTATTGCACACCTACCATACTTTTGAGTTGGTGAAGTTACAGACAGGGAAGAGAGATTTGAAAAAATCGGTGGATTTATTATATTAAAAATGAATAATCCAGTTCTATTCTAAGATACAAGGAATGTTTAGTTATCAAAGGCTTTTTTCAGAAGAAAAAAATTGATTTTGATGAGATTTACTCACCTATTGTCAAAATGTATTCCATTCGGGTTGTTATTGGTTTGGATACTAGTTTGGATCTACATATTGAGAAGATGGATGTGAAGACAACTTTCCTCCATGGATATTTAGAGGAGGATATTTTTATAGAGAAGTGGAAGGTTTTTTGTTGAAACAGGTAAAGAGAATTATGTCTTCAGCTTAAATAAGAGTTTTTATGGTTTGAAGCAAGCTTTGAGGTAGTGGTATAAGAAGTTTGAATTTGTCATTTTTCATCTAGGTTTCAGGAATAAATATTCTGATCATTGTGTTTTTTTCAAAGATTTGATGATGATGATTTTATTATAAAGTTACTTTATGTTGATGATATTCTCATTGTTGGTCGTGATTTTTCGAGAATTGATAGATTGAATAAGGATCTTTGTCATTCTTTTGCGATGAAATACTTGGGTCCAACATGACATATTATTAGCATATTGATCTCCCATGATAGTAAGGTGAAGAAATTGTGGTTATTAAAGGAGATATAAATTGAGATGGTTATTTAGAGATTTTATATGGATAGAGGGAAAGTGTTCAATACTTCTTTTGATTTGAATTTTAAGCACAGTACCATCCACTCACCTTCTACTGATGAAGAGTGAGAGGATATGCAGAACATACCTTATTCATCTTTCATTGGTTGTTTGATGTATGTGATAGTATGTACTAGAACTGATATAGCTCAGGCAGTTGGTGTGGTCATTCATTTTCTATCTAATCTAGGTAGAGAGCATTGGAGACCAGTGAAGTATATACTTCGTTATCTTCATGGTACTTATGATCTGACATTGTGTTTTAGAAGAGGGGAACCTATGCTTTGTGGCTTTAAAAATTTAGATATGTCAGGAGATATCGATTTGAGGAAGTCTACTTTAGGATATTTGATAACTTTTCTCCAGGGCGTTGTGTCTTGGAAGTCAAGATTGTAGAAATTTGTTTCTTTATCTACCACAGATTTAGAGTTTACTGCAGCTACAGATGCATGCAAAGAATTGTTGTGGATGAAAACTTTTATTCGAGAGCTCAATTTAAATCAATACAGGTATGTTTTATTTTGTAATAGTTAATGTGCTATTTTTTGGTAAAGAATTCCAATTTTCATGGCTGGTCGAAACATATCGATGTTCGGTATCATTAGATCTGAAATGTACTTGACTCGAGACAGTTAGAGTTTGATAATATCCACACTGATGATAAGAGGTCAGAAATATTGACCAAGAGTTTACCCAGAAGAAAATTTTAGACTTTCCAACTAATTGAAGGGTTGACAGTGATTCCCACTTGAGTCGGAGGGGGAGTTTGTTTGGTGCCTACTGAACTGGAACACACGGTTCAAGACCATGTTTCTAAATTAATGAGGTGATTTTACCACGGGTCAAAGAAGTATTTTTTTCAGAGTTATGAATCTTCATGTGGAGTCACATTTTTGATGTGGAGATTTTTTTCTATAAAAGGAAACAATAGAAAAGGGTTTGAATCACATCCACAACACCATGAGTAGATCCAATTTGGTGATCTCTTTTCATCAATGATCGTTTTTCCTTTGTATTAGAGAGTTATAATTTTTAGATATCTTCTATTTTGGGTGAGTCTCTATCGTGTACTAATTCATTTTAATGGATCCCACTTTCTAGACTATGTCCCTTGGTTTTTGCCTTTTGGATTTTCCATGTAAAAATTTCAGTGTTAGCATTTATTTTCTATACTTGTTTCTGGTTGCTGCGCATCCACGTTTGTTTGGAGGGAAATATTTTATTTTATTTCCATTGCATGTTCACTTTGATTTTGATTGATAATTCTTCACCTTTTCCATCTTTCCCAAACGTGATGTGGGTCGGTGGTGATGTGAACAAGCTGTAGGTTTCGCGAAGAAGATCGGGTAACAGTGAGCGGCGTGCAGTTACGTTGTGCCTTTATCAATAGTAGTGGGGATCACGGGGCACCTGCTCATCATGGGGGCTAGTGGAACGATCAAGATAGTGGTTGTGATGGAAATACATAGTTTTGATGCTTCTTCCCTCGGTTTTTAAGGGGTTTAATTTTGGTTGGGACTATAGGTCAATCCTGATGGGATTGGGCCAGTATTGCTAGGGGCTTTGTCATGGGCCTTTGGAAATGTTAGTATTAGTCCTAGTGCCATTAGGATTTTTGGCCATGGGCCTTTGGGCTTCCGTAGTGTGTGTTTGGGGATCCTTATGGGTTTCTTCAACCTTTTAAAGGGTTTCTGTTTTCTTCCTTAATAATGGGGCTTGACCCTAATCTGTTTCAAATATTATTTGTTTATTCATTTTTATGTGTCTATATTTCATGTAATTAATGTTACAAATTCAGTTTTTTAAATATTTTTTCAATGTTTTCAATTTTATGTATTTATTATTAATATTTATTCATTTAATATCAATTATTTGTTTTTAATATTTATTTATTTTCAATATTTTTTTAATTTATTCATTTTTTAATATTTAATTATACATTTTTAACAGTTGTGGCAATGAACCCTTTTTATTAAGGAAAGTAATCTCTTTTTCAGCAGGGATTTGAGGTAACCCTTACATGACCCAAAGGCCTAATGAATTAATGTTCCATTGCAATTTAATTACCCATGTCTATGTAGATATCCAATGATAGGTTCCAATGCACCCATCACCCTTTCGAGCTTCCCACCAAGAAACACCTTCATGTCCCCATACCACACTACTTAGAAAGATGTCACCTGTTTGGTTGTCAGCATTCACACGATATGTCTCCCCCTCTACCAAGAATCATCACATTGTGCTGCCCAGTGCAATGTCATGGAACAGATCCCCATTTTCCTAGGTGGTTAGAGGTCTATATGATAGTTGTTAATGGACCTATTGCTCTTTTGAGCTGCCCACCCAACAATGCTACCTAAAACCAAGATGCACTGCCAACCTGATGCGCTGCACTGATCAGTTGGTCACTCTAAATTTTTTTTTGCTCTATCATTGTTCAGAGGCCCTGTGGCTTGAAAAACTATGGTGGCCCGAAGGACCTATTGCCCATAGGTCCAAAACAGTGGCCCAAAATCCCAAATCTGATAAATAGTTTGATGCTATAGTACCGCTACAGTACAACTACAATACCCCCAGAAATAATCCTCCACCAGGATTTGATCCTTGGTATTGTGTAGGATTGTGGGGTGTGCTAACCACTCAACAACCACCCCAATGACCATATTTAATTACACATAATTATTTACTAAGTTTTAATATTTTTATTGTGCTTTTAATTTATATGATTAATAATTATTAGATTTCTTTTTTAAGTTTGTAATATTTTTAAAATGTTTTAAATTTATATAATTTATTTATTTAAATTAATTTTTTAATATTTTATTTATTTTTTATGTGTTTACTATTCATGTAATTAATCTTACAAATTCATTTTTTAAATAGTTTTGTTATCTATTAAATCTTGTTAATTCATTTTTAATATTATTTCATCCAATATTATTTATTAATTTTTAATATTTATTAATTTTTATATATTTTTTTTAAAATTTAATAATTTTTTTAATATTTATTATACATATTTATTTACTATGTTTTAAAATTTTCAATATTTTTGTAATTTATATGAATAATATTTTTTCATTTTTATTTATTATGCTTTAACATTTGTAATATGTTTTAAATTTATATAAAAAATTTATTTAAATGCATTTTTAATAATTTTATAATTTAAATAGTTAATATTATTCATTTTTAATAATTTTTTATTTAAATAATTAAAATTATTTATTTATTCATTTTATTATTTTTTATGTGTTTGTAAGTTATGTTATTAATGTTGTGAATTCACTTTTGTTAATATTTTTTGTAATTTATTTATTTATATGTAACATTCATTTATTCAATATTATTTATTAATTATTAATATTTTTTAAGTTTTTCATTTTTTTGTGAATTTATTCACTTTTTAATATTTATTTATACATATTTATTTATTAAGTTTTAGTATTTTATAAATGTTTTCAATTATATAATTAATTCATTTAAATTCATTTTTTAATATTTTGAAATTTAAATAGTTATTATATTTTATTTTTAATAATTTTATTATTTATGTAATTAATATTATTTATTTATTTATTTTTTACTTTTTATCTATGCTTTTGTCATTGCTTTGTTAGCATGGATAAAAATTATAATTTATCAGTGTTAAAAAAGCAATAAAAAATTAGTATTTATCTATGTTAAGGTTTTTAATACAAATAAAATAAACTTTTAATAGTGACTTCTAGTAAGTGCTAATAAAATCCTTCTCCATTTTTATAAAAGAACCCTAACAGATAACATCTTTGACACACCACACTTGATCTCTTGTGAAACTGAAGGTTTTCAGTAGTCGAAGTTGATTGTTTTGGACAAATCGGACCTCAAAACCAAAGGAATGAAATTCCAAACATGTTTTTATGGAATATCACTCGATCTTTCATGTGTTTTGCATGATTTTTTTGTGTTTATCTTCTTTTAATCCCATGTGAACCTTGGAAATATGATTAAATATAATGCTCAAATCTAAAATAATTTCTGGGAGTGTGTTTAATATGATACAAGTCAGCCGAACTCACTTTAATCACACACAATCTTAGATTTCCCATTGAATTCATCCACAACCCATGAAATTCCTAGTAAATGACATGTAGTGTAACTTTACACCTCAAAATCAATGAAAATATCATTTTAATATGTAGGCATATGAAAAAATTATTATCAAATTAATAAAACAATAAAAATCATGATATTAATCCATTGAATGATCTAACTCCAAAATATTCCAAGACCCCAAAAATGTGATAAACTAATGAAAATATGTGGGGATATTTGGAATTAAAATAAAATTAAAAATTACATTATAATTAATATAATTCACCTGATATTTTTAAATATGGTTTCTTATTTTCTGAATTCCATTACTCATCAAAATTATTATTTTTATTAAATAAATCCTCTTCATGGTTTTGAAATTTGAAAATTTGGGTTATTTTGGTCAAAGCATTCATTTTTTCTAATATACCCACAATCTTGACTATTTTTAAAATATCATGGCATATTAAAATATTTATTTTGATTATTACCAAATAAATAATTCAAATATGATATATTTCATAAATTTACATATGTAATAACCATAATCAATCTGATTACTTTGTTCCAAACACTATGAAAACATTGTAAAAAATAAATAATTTTTTTTGATAGTGAAATATTATTATAAATACCCTAATACTTATCTAGTTGTAGAAATCCATATGTTTCATGTGAACAATTATAGTGAAAGGGAGTGAATTATCTCCCTTGACGAATCCATTTCAAAAAAATAATGATTTATGATATGTGACTTCATGTAATAAAAAAAAAGTGTTGTAATGCTTTAAATTCATATAATTATTGGTCTTTATATTCTCTAAAAGGTTGTTGACTCAATGAAATTTCATATAAAATATGATGACTATATGTGTGTATATATAAAGAATATCCTTTTAGGGTTCTAAGCTCTAACTTTATATTTATTTATTTTTTTTAAAATATGAGTATTACTAATCCAATTTGATGGATAAAAATAAAAAATAGATGGATTCCAATCATATAACAAAAGAGTATGAGGTTGGGGTGAAAGAGTTTATCATGTTTGGAAAGGATCAAGCATATGACAATTCTCAAATCCTTTAGCCATGTTTATGCTGTTGTTATTCAAGACGATTTAATCCATAGGTGTGGGAAGAAAAATTGGTCTGTCATAGAATAAATCAAAGTTATAAATTTTAGACTAAACATAGGAAATAACTGAATATATCTAGTGACTGGGATAACACTAAATTTTATAGATCATCCGATATGATTACAAGTGTTAAAAACGATAAAGACCATATCAAGAATATGACTATAAAGTGAAAAATGATGAATATATTATTGAGTAAATGAAAATTATAGTTTAAGATGAACATCTTAATTGTTTAAAATTGTTTCAGAAGTTAAAGAGTATTCATAATACAACATTGTATGCTGGTTGTACTAAATATACAATATTTTCATCCATATTGATGATAATGAGATTTCTTATTGAATATATGATGATAAACAAATGCTATGTTCAATGGGTATGGTCTATGAAAGAATAAAAGTCTTTCTAAATGATTGTATACTATTTCTCAAGGACCGTGGATCACTTAAAAAATACCCAAAGTGTGGTGCATCTCAATAAAAGAAATATGAATCAAGTCCTTATAAATTTATATTGTACTTTCCATACATTCCAATGTTTAGGTTCTAATTTTGAAGTAAGGAGACTATAAAGAAATGGATGTGGCATGAAGATACATGAAATCAATATGGGAAATTTTTACCTAGTAAAATCTACCAAGTTGAATAAAATTTATCCCAAGTATCCTGAATTTGAAAAAAAGATGAGAATTCTTCATCTTATGCTATCTACAGATGGACTGAATCCTTTTGATTTACAAATAAGAACTCACAATACATGGCCAATTATGTTGGAAAATTATAACTTGACACCATAGTTATGCATTAAGTGAAAATAAATTATGTTTTCTTTACTTATATTTGGACCAAAACTACTGCATAATAATATTGATGTTTATTTGGATCAATTGCTTGAATATTTGAAATCAATTTTTGATTCTGATGTTATGATGCATGATAATTATAGAAATGAAAATTTTAAATTGGGAGCCATATTTTATATAATGATAAATGAATTCCCTACTTATATAAATTTTTTAGGATATAACATTAAATAAACTCAAGGGTGTCAAATTTATGAATAGGGTATACACTCAGTTAGGTTGAAATATTCATCAAAGACTGTGTTTCTAAGACATCACAGTTTTCTACCCTGATGACATAAATACCGATATTGGATGACATTATTTGATGGGATTTTAGAAGAAGGTACAACATCGTATCCACTAATAGGTGATCAACAGTTTGATAAAGTAAAGGATATAGTCATTTCTTTTAGAAAACCTTCTTCAAAAAATATTACAAAACCTAGTAGGAAAAGGTGACCATTTTATTAAATTATCATATCGTATTGTTTGTACATCATACATTTCTTTGATTTTATGAATGTGGAAAAAATTAATGTGATAGTTTCATTCAAAAATTACAAAATTCACCTAGAAAAAAAGGCGATTAAGGATAGGATGGACGTGATTGATATGTTGGTATGAGAAGAGTTGGTTCTAGTGAAAGGTGAATGGAAGAATTTTCTTCCTCCATCTACTTACACACATTCCAGGAAAGAGTGATATTAATTTTTAAAATTACCAAATGATGTAAATTTTCTATAGGGTTATAAAGAAAATATCAATAATATCATTTTAATGATCAATTTAAAGTTAATGTGCCTGAAATCAAATGAAAATAATATTTTGATGCAAGATCTAATGCTTGTAGCTTTATGTTTCATTCTACCTAAGAATGTTTTTCATATAGTAACCAATATTGGATTCTTTTTCAAATCTATATGAAGTAATGTTATCGACTTGGTGAAATTTCCAACCATAGAAAAGGAAATTTTTGTCATATTATATGAATTGTATGTTTTCATCTTACCATCATTATCTTATATAATGGTTCACCTGATGGTTCACTTGGTTAGAGAGATACTACTATGTGGTCAGGTAGATTATAGATGGATGTACCTCCATTGAATGGTATATGAATATTTTCAAAGGGTGTATGAAAAATAAAATTTAGATAGAAGGTTATATTTAAAAGAGATATATTATTGAGGAATTTGTCAAATTTATTAATGACTACATGTCTAATGTGGAAAGCATTGTTCTACCGAAATCTTGTCATAGTGGGAAGCTTGTGGGTGAAGGAATTTCTTTAAAAGATATTGTTATAATTACTATTATAGAGTGGGATCTTGCTTGAATGTACATTTTACATAATAGTTTAAAGGGTGATCCATATGTTGATATCCACAAAGTAATTCTTAGTCATTTGAATCCATCAATGGTTGAAATATGGATATTAAATACACATAATTTATAGTTTATAGGATTGTTTTGAGACCATATTTTTATGGAGTGAAATAAAAATTAGAATTCCATTTTAGAATGAATTTCATGTCTATCCATAGGAACATGTGTTCATCTATTATCTTCTAATGGTTATATAATTAATGTTTATACAATTTATAAAAAGGAACGTGATGAACACAATACCATAAAAAAGTAGAGTTACACTTGTGGATGAAGCGATGCATGTATCTGGTACCAAGGATATAAATACAATTTATGTAAATATATCATATTTTGAAATCATTGAACAAATATGGGATTTGTATTAAACAAAATTCTAAGTGTCTATTTTTTAATGAAAGTGATTTGATTATAGGAATGCAGTTAAAATTGATGAATTAGAATTTGTGAAATTTGATTTCAGTATGGAAGAGAACAGTGATGAACCATTCATAATGGAATAAAAGGAAGTATAAGTATTTTATGTCCTGTATCCTTCAAATATAAAGTAGTAAATTATTATGCTAGCGACCAAAACAACTGATGGGTCCGATATCAATTCAACATAGGATGATCCTTTCATTGGTATGTCACAATAATTTCTCGGTGGTCCTAATACACACAGGGTCTTGTATGTATGAGGAGACCATAACGAGGGGATTTAGAAAAATGATATATTGGTAAAATACCTTAAACCTTTAAATAAAAAATATATATTTCAATAATATTGTTATATTTTTTGCAATATACATTGTTTTACCTCACATTATAATCTTTTCACTACTGTATTTACATAATCTAATTAAATGTTCAACCACTTATGAAGATAATGAATTTTCCACAAAATGATTCCTCTAATCATGTTTAACATTGTAAAAACTATGGTTTTTATAATTTGATAAATTGAATATTTCTTTTAGTATCATTGGATTTTTCTTCGGAGTTAACATAGTGTTTTGGGCATCATAGGAGATCAAAAATTTATACATTAAAAATATTAAATATATTAAAGCACATGTGCACATATTTTTAGAATAATTGGTTTTCCCATATATTAGCAAATCAGAATGAAAATCTGAGACCACATTTGTTTTTGGGACCCAGGGCTTACCATAAGTTATATATAAGTTTGGTTAGCATCAGAAATTCCATGGAAGGAAGTTGTTGGCAGGTTATGTTAAATAAATTAAATGATTAATTTTATTTAATTAATTAAATCCCCAAAACATATCCCTATACTTTTAAATATTTCATTATGGAAAATATCTAGGGTTATCTACATAACCCTAGGAGATTATAGAGGAGGAGTTGGATCCAGTATTGGCGATGACAAACCTGGGTCCCTGGATCAATAACGAACACAACAAAATCTTCAATGAAATTTCTAAAAAAACATGTTATTCACCAATGATCGATACTTTATTAAGTCGATGATCTTTATTTTATGATCTATTTCCATACAATTTTTTTTTTGAGAATGGATTATTTATATTCTCAAATATTGGTATTTTTTTCTTAATAGGATCTAATAATTTAATAATTATTAAATTTTGGATTAATAGTTTTTGTTGAATTGTGATTATCACCCCAATAATTTCCATAATTTTTTTATCATTAGTAGGGATCAAATCAACCAAATATAATCTCACTTTTTTTTTGTTTTCCTCTCCTACCTCTATTCCTTGCATTTATTGTCATTATACCATGGGGTCACTGATTTGAAATTTCTATACCAGTTCGATTGTGATTGAACCCCAAAATTCATGGTGGTTGTGAAAAAAAAACATATTGAAGGTTTGTGGATGGACTGTAAGGAAATGGTGGGTTTAGGGTGATGGTTTAAAGAATCAAAACCCTATTTTGATAATTGGAGGTGTGAAAGATCATGTTTGTTTGGCCAAGAATCCTGATTTCTAGCCATCAAAGGCTAGGAAGTGATGATCAGAGGTGTTTTAATCTGAGCATAACAATTTTGTAGAGTCTACAATGGATCACTGATGTTTTTCCAAATATTGGAACCCCTTGGTAGTGACAGTAGGTGTGATAGATCTCCTTGAAGGTCACCTAAAATTATATTTTTCATCTTTTGGTGACTAGAAAACAAAGGAGATGATGTTTCCTTACTATATTGGAACTTTTGAAGAGATTTTAGTGAGATTGGTAGCAGAAATGGTATATCTGGAAACCACATGGAGGCTAGGATTACTATATATTAAAATCCCAACTAAATTCCTTATAATTAGAAGGAACACATGCCGTGTTCCTTGAAATATCATGGTGAATAGGGTTTCTTTCCACTATAAGTATCACACACTATGTGGAGGATCCACACAACAAGTGAATTTCATTAGATAGCACAACCATGTATTGGTGGTATAAACTCAAGAACTTTGTGTGGTCTACACTCTGTGTATATACGAGTAAACCCCATGTACCTATACTCAAATAGTGATACGATGTTCAGTGAGGAACACATATTGGACCCTGGGTGGTCCCACATGTCATGTCACTCGAATGACACACCATATATATTACATTTTTCATGCTGAGTGTAGTTGTGGGACACAAACTGGATTCAACTTCAAAGAACATGTCTTGTAACCCATAAAGAACATTCTTTATATTATTCCTTGTATATTATACCTTGTGTATCTCTTTCTCTAGGACTTTTATTTGGCTTTTGAGCAGCCTATCCTAAATATTTTTCTACATAGGCTAAAATGGTGGACTTAGTTTTGGAATCAGAGATGAAACACAAGGTTTTATGATTAGGAAAATTATTCACTAATGCACAACTGGTGGTAGTGATTGGGTTTGATCACCATAGAGTTTCTAAGGTGAACAATCCCTTAAATCACTAGGGCACAGGCCTCCCATACTCTTCACATAGGTAGATTCAGTACTACCTCGTATTATAGAGGGTGTTGGTCCTCTATATATGAAGTTATACTCCCCTGTTATTGAGATATGGAATAGAGCAGGTTTTCAACTAGAGTAGTGCTCCCTCAATTGTGGAGCATTGTGATGAGAAGTGGACCCTCCAACCTAATTCTTGTAAGGTTGTGCATGGTTATTAGAACTGGATTTGATAACATTTGGATCTATTTTCAGGCCCATAATTCTTATATGGTGGTCAATATAGGGATCCCATTTCTCTCTTAATTTGGGTTTCTTTATGATCATTTATGATGTAAGGTTTCTTTACCCTCTTACCTTATGGGTTGATGTGATTTTTTATTATATTGTTTTTCTCATGGTTTTTATGGTGTCCTCCTAGGTATGAATATACTCACCCTTGCATGGGTTTTTCCCACACATGGCATGTCTTATGTAGATTCTAGAAAAATTAGCAGTTACTCAAGTGGACCTGGTAGTGGTGGAGCTTAGTCATATGTGGGGAGTTGACCATTTTTAGTGGTTTGTCTTTGTGATATTGATTTTGGATCTCCCTTTCTTTCCTTTTATAGTTTATCTCGGTATGGGTTTCCCCATATATCACCTGTTGGGAACATATTTTTTCCTTTATAATTTTACACTTCCTTGATGCACTTTGATATGTATCCTAGAGATTATTCCATGCATTATTAACTCTCTATAGGTTGTGGATTATTTTATTTCAACATTATTTCATGGATCTTGGTGTGTATGTATATACAAATACTTTAGTTGAATGCCTACCATTTTAGTGATTTCCTACTAAGCATTGGTCTCTATCCCCTATCATATTAGAGGCATGCTTGGGGTGTCACTTTATGCTTACTACTGACATAGGTGGGGTCCCGATGGGTTGGGTCATGATATAGAGGTATATGATGTGGTTATTTTCTATTAATGATGTTCGGAGTTATTCATGTTGTGAATATTGGTTTTGGAACTTAGGGAAATGGTGTTAGAGTGTCTCGAGTTCTAATCTCAGGTAAGGGAATGTAGTGTTGGTGCAGCGAACAATGTATCCATACACTAGGACTCTGAATGCCTACTTTTCAACTCGTACAGAGGCACTAGTTATAGGGAATCCAAGGGTACATTCATCATATATAATTGAGTCTTTGGACCTCCATTTCCTTGTATCTCTCCATATATTCTTTCTAAACCATGGTATATCTTGATAATTTACAAGATGCTTCTATAAAAACAGCTAGCTAGTATTCTGAGATAGGTTCATGATGACGACTAGTTGATTGATGAGACCTTGGTATAGGGACTTATTCTTGAGTTATTCTCTCTAGGTGAGCATGGAGTAGTGCTTCCACCTGATGATAAATACATGGACCCACCTCTAGTGGTATAAGAGGATGATCATTTTTATGTTGAGTTATTGATAGATCAATTAGGTCAGGATGAAGATTCATAAATAGTTAAAATGTTGCATGAGTTCCATAAACAAAGAATTATAATCTTTTATGTTGATATAGAACCTTAGGAAGAAGTGTCTTGGATCAAGATAGTGGTCTAGGTTTTTTGTCTTGTGCAGACCCTGATCGATCAGATGGTTATTATCACAACCTATCTTCTTTGTGGAGTAGCATAGAACTAGTGTGGTATAGTAATCTAGATCCACATTGAGAAGAACCTCTCTTGGGATAGAGACAAACACATATTCATAGAGGATTAATTTCTAGTAACCTCAATGGTTAACCTATGATTAGCTAGAAGAGGTGGCTTGTGTTTTCTACATGGTGTGGGACCCCTCCTAATTAAATGGTGGTCCTAATAACTAGATTTCATTAATAAAATTCAGTGAATTGAAGGATACCTATGTTAATGTTGTGTGATGTGTCTTTGAGCATGCAAGCAATAAGGGAACATCCTCCACCAAGATTTGTTCTCTTATGACATGATTTAAATTCGCGTTGGCGAATCAGTGTCACCCAAAGTGGATAGTGGCGAGGTGTGGTAGATTATTTACTTTTATTTTTATATTTGAGTTCATATTTTATGTGGTAAGCTATCGGTACAAACCAAGGTTGTAGGGAACCAGTGGGTGAGGGGAAGGATAATTACAGGTATTGGAGGCTTATGACTCAGATGCATCGAGGGTGATTGGAGTTATAAATAATGAAATTTATACTTCAGTTTTAGTTTTAGTATTCATAGTAAAAAGTTACTATTTTTTTGAATCCCTTGTTTGAGACCTGTAGATTCAAGTGGAGTATTTAACTCAACCTTTTCAATTAGAGACTCCCACTGAGGAAGTGTCAAAAATCGTACTTCAATTCTGGTGGTGTGACTTGAATCTTAGAGGAGAGATCTTCTCAAAGGATATTTTCATAGTGGCATAGAGAACCTATGATGTTTTTTAGTGTTTCCATGTAAATATAATGAGTTTTTCCTTTCTTGGAAAGAGGAACCTTGGGAAAATCATGTCGGGCTTGTATAGAGGATGATATAACCAATTTATCAATAGTTGGATAATATGACTACTGGAGTGGTAAACACTAAAAAAATTGTTTTATCAGACCCAATCAGTCCCCTTGGGTGGATCCAATATTGTTTCTAAGAAAAATTAATAAGGGAGATTGAGGTTTAGAATTGATTATCATCAACTGAATCAGGTGACAGATGAAAAAAATTACACTTTTTCAAGGATCGATGACCTCTTCAACTAGTTTAATGGAATGTGATGGATCTTGATGTGTGAAAATAGGTTTAGATACCATAATATGAGGGTTCACAAGGATGAAATTTTGAAGATATAATTCAATTTTACTCTAGGAATTGTGTGTTTCTGGTGATACCATTTGGTTTGATTAATTTCACTATAGTGTTCATGGAAATAATGAACTGAATATTCCATTCATTATTAGATTGGTTTGAAGATTCATTTATCAATGAAATTATCATATACTCTTCATCTGAGGTGGTTTATATAGAAAATTTTAGGATGGTCCTATAATTAGTCTGGGAGCACCAACTATTTGATAATCTCTTAAAGTGTCAATTTTGGATCCATGAGGATTAACTTTTTGGGGAATTTTATCTCTGAGAATGGGGTAGTAGTGGACTTGGAAAATGTTAATGTAGTCTTTTTTAGGATCCACCAAAGTGTGGGTTAGAGGCATAAATTTTAGTTTGTTTGGAAGGGTATAATCAGGATTTTTAGGGTAGTATTTTCCAGAATTGCAGCCCCATTGATAGACTTGATGAAAAAATGGAATTCCTTTACCTGGAATGTGATTTTTCAGAGAGACTTTGAGGAGCTATGGCTGAGGATTACTAGTGATTATATACTAGAAAAGTCTGAACCAGGCGAAAGCCCAATCCCACAAATTTATTAAGAAAAAATTGCAAGTACAGACAGTAGAAAATAAAAGTGCTACATTACATCAAACCCATACTCATCCCTCTCCCTATCATCGGATAACTCATCACCAGGATCAGCTGACTCCCATTCTGAAGATTCATACTTTCGCATCATCTCAAGATACATGTTTTTCTTCCTAAGCATCTCCTCAGACATCTTCTCCTTGTTTGACCATTTCCCACTGGGCCCAGTATCCACCTTCGGAGACCCTCCCCTTTGCTTGCCACTGTTCCCATTTGCATGAACAGTTTCTTGCGACCCTATATTCTTGCAAGCATACCTCGTCGCCATTGGCTTGGGTAGGTCCGTATAGTCCCTCCGTGTCTTCCTCCTACTTTGGGTTTTCCCTTCCACTTCCTTGCTTAGGGGCTCATGAATTCCATGCGTTACCACCTCAGTGTAGGATGCTTTGTGATTATGGATCTCTTCTTCACACTCGACTCTATCCCCCCACTTCTAATGTTGTGATTTTGGATGCCTCTAGAGCTAGGTTCATATGCCTTTTTATGCAGATACATATAGGGATTACTTATAGGTTGACGTTATTGGGACCCCATTAGAAAAACTATGTGACCCATAACTGGAGCTGGCAGTGGTAGTATTCTACTTGAATATGTGGAGGTGTTATCTTTTGGGAGAGTGTTTTTTTTGTTTTTTGAGGCCACCTGAGTTTTAGGAACATCTCTACCATGAGATATCTCAACCTAAGATAGAAGAATTGGTTAGAGTTCCTTTAGGATTATAAATTTAAGATAATGTGCATTCCGAGTAAGTGTAATGTGGTGGAAGATGCCCTTATCAGGAAATCCAATTATCTTTTAGTGGAGGAGGTGATAGAAAAGTTTCCCTCATTGTAGCTAACCCTATTATAGGAGAAGGGTGAAACTTATCTTCATTCTATGGTGATGATCACACCACTTCATTGGTGTGCGAGAGAGGCTCAGTTGTGATACATAGACTATGAAGTTATATGAGATGATATATGCTCAAGAGATGCACCAAATGGGTTTACTAAAAGTGGGGAACATGTCATCATTTTTCAGGGACAAATGATGGTTCCAGTCATATTGCATGAAGAGCTATTGAATGAGTTTCATACTCCCTCTTGTTTTTATATTTGGGTGTGGAAAATATGTACAAATACATTAAATGGTAGTTTTGGTGGGATGAAATGGGGAGGGAAATTTCGAAATTTATTTCAAGATTCCTCACATATTCCCGAGTATAGGCTGAACATTAGGTTCCAGTAGGTCATACTTGACCTCTTGAGTTTTCTGAATGGAATTTTGATGGCATATCGATGTATTTTTTTTATGATTATTCCATGTACAATAAGAGACATTGATTCTGTCTAGGTGATTTTTTACTGACTTACCAAGTATTGATACTTCCTTTCCATTTGAGAGTAGATATCAGTTGAGAGTTTGGGGTGTTTGTACATGAAATAGATCATCCATCATTATGGGGTAAGCATGATGATCATCTATAACCATTATGATCGATATATATCACTATTATGGAGTTGTTTTTAGAGGATTTAGGGGCATAGTTACATAGGATCACAATGTTTCACCCTTATCCTGATGGCTAGACTAAGAGAACCATCAATGTCATAGAAGACATGATGAGATCATGGATGTTGGGTTTTGTATGAAGTTAGGATGATCACTTAAATTTGGTGGAGATCACTTATAATAGCATTTATCACTCCACTATCAGTATAGAACATTCAAGGAGCTATATGGTATACCCTACAAGTCAACCTTGTGCTGAACTGAGGTTGGCGAGGAATCTCTTGATGGGACAAATTTTGTGATGGCAATGTGAGTAAAGGGTTTATGTGATTTGTGAGAATTTGAGGATATCTTAGTGTTTATATAATTTTTTTATAACAACATCGTAGAGCTTTAGATTTTGAGTTGGTACACCATGTATTCTTGAAAGTCTCCCCATGACATGGTTTATAGAATTTTTTTGGGGGTAATAAGCGTTTCCCAAAATTTCATTGGGGCACACAAGATTCTATACAGGGATGGTGAAGTTGTATACCATTTAGACTTACCCCCATAATTAGATCGAGTGCATGATGTTTTTCACATGCTGTAGTTGAGTAGATACATGAATGACCCATTTCATGTGATTGAATAGGGATAGATGGTAATTTAGGACGGATTCAACTTCTCAGAGTAGTTGGTGGAAATCAAGGTTTGACCAGAGAGGATCCTGCATGGGTATATCATTCCTCTAGTTTGAGTGTGTTAGCATTATGAAAATGTGTATGAGTTCTCATGAGAGTGAGAGTTTGAGATACATGCTCCATACCCTCAGATTCTTTGTGTAGATTATTTTTTTCTATGGAGAAAATCCTTAATGGTGGGGAGAATGTAACAATTCAGGATTTTAGAATTCAATATTTTTAATATTTACTTATTAATATCTATATTTTTCCTTATAGTTAGCATGGTGTTTTGGATTTCACAAGACCCCAAAATTTAATATATTAAAAATATTAAAGAACACACACACACACATCTTTTTGGAAAAAAATGGTTTCCATATTGATTAGTACCTCAGATAGAAAATTTGAGACTATAGTTGTTTTTGTTATGTGGGTTATACCCTAGGCATGGTAAAAGGTCGATCACCATCAAATGATCTGTGGAAGAGATTCATTGGAAGGGTGCATTAAATAAATTAAATCATTAATTTTATTTATTTTTTTAAATTCAAAAAACCTAGCCCCACTATTATAAATATGTCCTTAAGGAAAATATCCAAGTTTAGCTACATAACCATGGGATATTAGAGAAGAGTATGATGACCCACTATTGGAAATGATGAAATCATGATCATGGATCGATGAAAAACATAGTGGAGTCTTCAATAACATCACTACAAAATGTGTTCTTCAGAAATAATAAATCTGTTCTATAGGTAGGGGTTGCTATTTTATGGATTTCCACCATTTTTAATTAATCTATTGAGCATGGATTATTTACCTAATTCAATTCATGATTTTTTTTCTCAAATGATCTAAGAATTTAAATATTATCTTATTTCCGATTAATTGTTTTTGTTATGTCCTGATTATCACACCTTGATTCCCACATTTTTTAACATTAGTCAGAATTTCATCATCCAATGATAATATCACATTTTTCTTGTCTCTCTCCAATCTATGTTCTTCAAATTACTCATGGTTATCCCATGAGTTTAATGATTAGTCATTGTCAAACCTTTTTGAGCATGATCAAACCCCCAAATTCATGGTTGTTGTGTAAATGATAATGGATTAATTGTTTTTGGAAGGATCATGAAGAAATTAAAAGTTATGGGTGATTTTTTCAGGAATTTGAACACTATTTTTACAATGGGAGGTGAAAAAAATTGTGCTTGGGTGATTTATAATCCCCATTTATATCCACCAAAGGCTAAGAATCGATGATCAGAGATGTATTTCTTCGAATATCGTGGCTTGAGAAATTCAATGGTGGATCAAAGAGGTTGTTAAAATATTGGGACACCTTTTTAGTGATCATAGGTGAAATATATATCATTTAAGGTCACTAAAATTTTCATTATTCAGTATTTAGATACCTAAAAATGAAGGAAAGGATGTTTCCATACTAGATTGTGCCTCGGTCGATGATTTGATTGATATTGATGGTAGAAATGGAATATATAGAAACTATGTGAAGATTTGGACTACTTACTATAAAACCTAGATTACACATCATTTTCCCTAGTTTCTCACAGATACTAGGGTTTTTCCACTTTAAGTATCACACATTGCGTGTAGGACCCACACGACATGTGACATTGGCTAGATAACCCAACCACATACTGGCAGTGCACACTAAGAAAGTTTGCGTGGCCTACATGCCATGTACATTGGAATACACCCTATATATCCTTACTTAGCAAGTGATACCATTTTAAATGAGGAACACAACTTGGACCTTGGGTGGTCTCATACACCATGTCGTCCGGATGACACATCATATATATTAGCTTTTATATACTGAGTGAAGTTGTGGGAAATGACCAAGCTTCGACTTTAGAAAAAAAGATGTGTACCCCCTAAAGAACACATTATATAACTTTCATGGTATCTTATATCTTTCATATCTCATTCTCCAAGACAAAACTTTGGCCTACGAGTAGCCTTTCCTAAGTAGTTTTCTACATGGGACATGATGGTGGCCTTCTTTTTGGTATTTGAGATGCGACACGAGGTGTTATGAGTGGGACACTTCTTATGTAAAATTTAGTAGATGAAAGTTATTAAGCTTGATCACCAGAGAGTTTTTGGGGTCAGTTCCCTTGACACACAAGGGTGTGGGTTCCTCACACTCTTGACATATGTAGAGTTGGTATTACCCCACATTACAGAGTGTGCGAGTCCTCTATCTAAAGAGTGTTACTCCCCCATCATCAAGCTCCGAAGAGAAGTAATGTTGTAAAAGTTGGTTCCCTTTACCCAAATTTAACAGAACATTTAGATTACCATATTATGTATACAGTAATTTATGCATGATGTACAATTACCATAATAGGTTTTATATTTTCGTATCCACTATTTACATTGTAATGTCCACAAATTATTTATCGTATAAAAATGTTATAGTAGTTCAAAGGCTATAATGGTAACCTCAAGATACTATGAGATTAATCATAAATATATGTCCTTTATTCTAGATACACCATGTGGATAGGATATAGATGATGTGTGAATATTAGGTTTTGGGGGCTCATAAGCATTAATATTTCTTCTCATTAAGTTTGAACATGGTGGTCTTGAGTAGATGAGATCACAAGGAATGGATCAGTAATAGGAACACCACATGTTTCAGGTGTCATTGGTAGTTCTTATCAGTGAATATGTGTAATGGTATTCTAAATTGATATTATTATTAGTGTACTATTAGATAACATAATATAATGTAAGAAAAAAACCGCGACATTTATTTCGTGGAGTGGTAGCTTGCATTGGGTGTGCCATTAGTGGTATGGCATTAATTGAATTATCAGGAAATATATTTTTTTTCTTTTGAAAGGAAGTGAAAAATCGAGTCTAGTTGATTAGTATGGTAGTACCTTCACTAAATCCATGACAATGATAGAATTTGGTAAGTCCATCTAGTATGGTTAGTGAATAATAAAATGATAAAGGATGTTGACTTCAAGTATGCATCCTGATTTATGATATATCATGAGACCAAAAGATTATATTACATGGTTTGTATTCATAGGAAATAGTTTCGTTTCTATGGATATTCATTATCTATTTAGATTCCTTGATGAGTTTTTAGACTTAGCTCATGGTCTATGAATAGCAGTCACTTCTATTGAGATAAGGACCTAGAGGTTCACACACTTGGTTTATTAAAAAATCGGGCATATTCTTATGAATAGGAGTGTATGACATAGTGTGACCTACCACATGGCCTGATTTAATGTTCGAGTTTATTAGATCAACATGAAATATATAAATTCATATTATTAGAGTTCAGATCAGTTGGTATTATGTTTATTTATTAAATTTATTCATAAGATATTATATGAATATATGGGGAAAATATTTGACGAATTAATATTATTTTAATATTAAAGGGTCATTTAACATTTTTTGGGAATAAAGAGTCAAGTTACTGAATGAATTTTATCATGTAATATATATATATTACATTATAAGAGGGTGATAATAATATAAATGATTCTTATGTCACAAATGGTTTGACATAACATGTGTTTTATAGACTATTTAGTGGGTAATACATATTCAGGGGTCAAGATCCATTTTTGGGTATTATCTACCTCACTATATAAGATAGAAGAGGATCTCATTTAAGGTACAATTCATAAAATTATTTTTAGAACCTCTATCTTCTCACTCCTGCATCCTAGAGAGAGAATATCTCCATCCAAGTTCTCCTTCATTGATCGGAGTATCGACATAGTGCTGATCATCATGACATCAAAGGAATTGTCATATTTCCATGACAACACCCAAATATTTATGATTGATATTCACAGAAACTTTTTATTTATGTTTTGATGGTCTAGATGGATCCAGATTTGGTTATTTCAAGAAACTATTACTGGTGACGAGTGGTAGTCCAACGTGAAGGTTCCGGGAACAGCGCAAGTGCATGGGTGGATGTGCCCACTTGGATTTTTTTCATTAACAATGATCAATCCGGGATCAATATGATGATAAATGCCAGTCTCCACGGATCAAATCAAAGAAATGGACAAAGAAATTGAATGTCCCGGAACCACAAAGTAGGATCGTTACAGGTTGATTATAATTAATTTAATCAATTGAAAAGAAATACCTTTTGGGTGTTCTTTCTTCGTTGATGTTCTTGATCAGGTTCCGATGTGATTCGTCGTTGCGTCGCAGAAGCCAAGTGTATACTTCCTCTAGCAGTGATCCACACATGTACCTTGTATCTCGGGACGTCGCCAAAAGAGTCCCTAGGGGCTAGTGTGGAGAAACCTTTGCTTGCGTTGTCCGCATTAGATCGTCTTGATCCGATGGAAGATGATCTCTCTTGGTCTTGAGAGAGTTCTTGGAGGAAGAGGTTCTTTTTGCCTCGAAATAATTCTCCAGAGTTGTTGTGCACAACGATTCTATTGTGTGTAATGAAAAGAGCTGGGGTTGTGAGGATATTTATAATCGGGTTTGAGCTTGTAGAGTTATGAAAATAAATAAACTCGTTGCACATTTTATTTATTTCATTAAATCCATTCTGAAAACCCCATGTCGAGCCCTTAATTCCTTAACATGCACCCACACTGATTATAATAAATATCATTTAATAAAACAATATTTCTTCAAAATCCCGACTGGAAAAACTACACGGAGTGTATTAATAAATACACGACATGTACTTTTTTTTCGTTGAAAACTAAACGGCGTGTACATTTAATGACACATCATGTATATCTTGTTTTTTATTTATTAATTTCCTTTCCAAAATGAAAACTACACAGCGTGTACATTTAATAATACACAGTGTGTATGTGTTTTCTAAATAAAACTACCCGACGTGTAATCATTGATAAACGGCGTGTACTTGTTTTATTTTATTCTTCCTCCAACATTAAAACAATTTAGGCTTCCTTAAATAATTATTAAACCATGTACAAGAATAATATTTATTCTACTTGAGATACTTGAATACACTTAGTGTGTGACCCTCTAGGCCTATTTCTCATTGGCATTAGGTGGGCTTGCCTAAAGTCCAAGATTACTGTCTAGCAATGGGTCAAGGCACCCAAAAGAAAGAAGTTGACGTCGCCTTGACGTATCAACTTATACGAACACTTACTGTGTAATTTAATCCCTTTTTCCTGATATCTCATCAAGCAGGTTTCATGGAAGTGTCATAAACCTATATGCTTGATCCGTCGTTCTTTGAATACCTGAAATAAACTCGTCGTTTACACCATGGCCATGGAATTTAATGAAACAGTCCTATTTCAATCAAATGGATGAGATATCAACTTCCATAAATGGAAGGGACAAATCCTTCCTCAACTTATACATTAAAAACATTTCACTCGTGACACACCCAACATACCCTACTTCCCGCCAACTATTTGTGTGACGGTTTTCATCAGTAAATCTAAGTGCGCGAGTCATGACATGAGTTAATGATAATATTCCAGTCTAAGGACCATTACACACACTCATAGATAGCAATGTCCAATGAAACCAAGACATGTAGAATTGCTACTGGCAGGTCTGTTCTCATAATCTCCCATCTTGGAGATTACTAAGTGCGAAATCCATGAGAGAGAGTCTCATCTTCTTACGAGTACTCGCACATGACGGTCTGTATACTATGTGTCCTATCATAGTATTTCATCCAACCGTAGAACTTTATTTAAGAATATTGTTATAGAATTTCAAGGTTCTCATCATAGAGGGGATCTACCACGACCTTATCAATGCAACAAATATTCCAGGACATTATTATATTAAAGTCATGCAGAACAATGAAAAATATATAATAAGTGAACATTCATGTAATCAAAGTACAAAATAGTTGGTTCTCAGGACACAAACCCTTAAAAACTCCAACTTGGACTATAGACAACTTCCTATGACTTTTAGTCCTCTAGACCTCACATGATGATCAAGTTTTTGCTGAGTCAAGGCTTTAGTCACGGGGTCCGCCACGTTGTATTATGTGGATATACTGCTCACTACAACTTCACCTCTCTGAGAAAAATCCCTCAAGAGATGATACTTCCGTAGTATGTGCATTGTCCGCTGATGTGACCATGGCTCTTTTGCAAGTTCCACTACTGCAGTATTATCACAATAGAGTGTGATAGGATCTTTACTTCTTGGTACTACATCCAGCTCATGGATGAAGCTTCGCTTTTATACTGCTTCTTTAGCTACCTCAGAAGCTGCGATATACTCGGAATCCGCTGTAGAATCTGCCACCACACTTTGCTTTGAGCTCTTCCAGCTCACTACACCTCCATTCAAACTGAAGATATATCCAGTCTGCGACTTCATGTCATCTTGATCAGTCTAGAAACTAGCATCTACATGTCCTCTGATGACTAGTTCCTGATCTCCTCCATAAACCAGGAACATATCCCTAGTAAGCCTTAGATACTTAAGGATAGTCTTGACTGTCATCCAATGGAGGTCTTCTGGATCATCTTGATATTTGCCTACCATACTTAATGCATAAGTAACATCTTACCTTGTACATAGCATAACATACATGACTAGACCAATCACGAATGCGTAAGGGATCCTTTCCATTCTCTTTCTTTCCTCATGTGTTTAAGGACACATTTTCATGGAAAGATGAATGCCATGTGGCACTGGAAGCAATCCCCTCTTGGACTATTCCATACTGAATCTCTTCAGTAACTTATCAATGTATGTACTTTGACTCAGTCACAGCATTCTCTTGGATCTATCACAATGGATCTTGATCCCAAGAATATATGCTGCCTCGCCCAAGTCTTTCATGGAGAAGCATTTATGAAACCACGCCTTAACTGACTGTAAGACAGGTACTTCATTTCCAATTAGTAATATGTCATCAACATATACTATTAGGAAAATGACTGCACTTTCACTAAACCTCTTGTAGACACAAGGCTCACATTCATTCTTAACAAAGCCAAATTCTGTTACAGCTTCATCAAAATGAATGTTCCATGACCTTGATTCTTGATTTAATCCATAAATGGATTTTTGCAACTTTCGTACCTTGTTGGCATCCTTTGGAGCCACAAAACCTTCAGGTTGTGTCATATAGACATCTTCCTAGAGGTTCCCATTAAGGAATGTTGTTTTGACATCCATTTTACAAATTTAAAAGTCATGGTAAGCGGCAATTTCCAATAGGATTCTGATGTGTTTCAGCATCGCAATCGGTGAAAAGGTTTCATCATAGTCAATTCCTTGACGCTGTATAAAACCTTTTGAAACCAATCATTCCTTATAGGCGCTTACTTGTCCCTCCATGTCCAGTTTCTTCTTGAATACCCATTTATTATCAATAGGCTTTACATAAATTGGAGGATCTACCAAAATACAGACTTGGTTTTGGTACATGGAATCCATTTCAAAATTCATGGTTTCTTGCCACTTGGCAACGTCTGGGCCTTCAATTGATTCCTTTTAGGTAAGAGGATCATCACTGTCAACTAATAATGAGTCACCATCCTCGGTGAAAAGAAAACCATATCGTTTTGGTTCTCTCACCTCTCTCATGATCCTACGCAGTTCTTGTGTCTTTGAAACAGATTGTTCTTCCATGGGGCTTTGTGGAATATGTTCTTGTATCAACTCATGTATATCTTGAGCCTCGACTTCATCGAAGTCTATCTCTCTCCCACTATTTCTTTTGGAGATGTGCTCCCTCTCAAGGAATATGGCACGTCTTGACACTATAACCTTTTTGTCTGAGGGGTTGTATATGTAATATCCCCTTGTTTCCTTGGGATATCCTATAAAGATACACTTTGTGTCTCAGGGTGCAAGTTTGTTACCTGAAGAGGCCTTAACAAAGGCTTTGCTACCCCACACATGTAAATTCAATAACATGGATTTGCGTCCACTCCATAACTCGTATAGAATACTATTTATCGATTTAGTTGGTACTTGGTTTAGTATGTGTGCTTCTTTTTGTAATGAATATCCCCAAAAGGATAATGGAAAACTCACACGACTCATCATTGATCTCACCATGTCCAACAGGGTGCGGTTCCTCCTTTCACTTACACCATTCCACTGAGGTGTGTAAGGAGGAGTGAGTTGAGATAGAATCCCAAACTCCCTTTAGAAATCAATTAAGTCCTGATTAAGATATTGTCCTCCTTTTTCTGAGTGGAGTATCTTAATCTTCTTACCAAGATGGTTCTCAACTTCATTCCTGTATTCTTTGAACTGATCAAAAGAATCTGACTTATACCTAATTAAGTAGATATATCCATATCTACTAAAATCATCAGTAAAAGTTATGAAGTACGAGAACCCGTACCTTGCTTCAACTAGAAATGGTCTACACACATCTGTGTGAACTAATTCTAGAATCTCTTTAGCTCTTTCACTTTTCCCACTAAATGGTGCTTTAGTCATTTTCCCTTATAGACACGCATGACATACACCAAGTGGTTTTAGTTCGAAAGAATCTAAATTCCCATCTTGATGTAATTTTTTCAAACGTTTCTCATTGACATGACCTAGCCGATGATGCCAAAGTAGGGTGTGGTATGAGTCATGTGAATTAACTTTGTAATCGATTTCCATTACTTGTTTCGTGTAGCCTAACAGATAAAGGCCATTATATAAATGTGCCCTACCAAAACAAATGCTATCTTTATAAAAGTAGCAACATCCACTTCCAAACTTGAAGATGAATCCATTAGTATCTAATATGGATACTGAAATAATGTTTTTGGTTGCAGAGGGTACATAATAACATCCTTTAAAAACCAAGACCATCCCAGTAGGCAATGTGAGGTGGTAGTCCCCAACAACTACAACAACAAGTCTGGCTCTGTTGGCTGCTCGTAGATCTACCTCCCCTCGATCAATCTTCTTAAATCTACTTGGTTCTTATATTTTGATACATATGTGATCACCAAAAGCTGTATCTAATACCCAATTTGTAGAAATAGATAGATTTCATTCGATGACAAATGCAACCTGAAGCTTCCCCTTGCTTCCTTGTCTAGGTGCAGTTTTTTTTCCAGTGGCCCTTCTTGCCACATGCAAAACAAACAACATCCTGTTCCCTTGCCTCCCCTTTAATATTCCTTTTCATGGAAGTCCTTGAAGAAGGTTTGGGCTTAAAGCTCTTCGCCATCCCTTTACTTTTATTCACCATAATGATAGAAGTTTTTTCACGCTTCATGTCATTATCCACATGGCGAATGAGGATAAGAAGATCAGACATAGACTTCTCAATGTTGTTCATGTTGAAGTTCACAACAATGTTTGAGAAGGTCTGGGGAAGTGATGCAAGAATGAGATCAGTACCCAATTCTTTGGGGAGTTTAAACCCTTGAACCTATAAGCACTCAATGTAGCCAATGAGCTTGACTACATGAGTCCCGGCTAGGGAACCCTCTCCAAGATTTCTCTGGAATAGAGCCTTAGAGATCTCAAACCTTCCCTATCTTGCTCTATCTTGGTATAGACCACGGAGGTGCTCGAGCATGCTATAGGCATCCATGTCTTCGTGAGACTTCATGAGCTCACTATACATTGATGATAGCATCAAACATTGAACTTCGAGTGCATCATTCAAATGTTGATTGTAGACCAGAAAATCTTCATCACTCTCCCCTTGGGTAGGAGAATCAGGAACTGAGGAATCCAGCACGTAAAACTTTCATTCATGGAGTAGGATAACCCAAAGGCACCTAAAACATTCTTGAAAGTTACTGCTGGTAAGGATATTGTCTTCATCAATAATTGATCATAGAGAAAATGTGGTTGACAAGTTTGTCATTTTGATTCTAAAAATTAAAAGAGCATATTTATCAGTACTTTCTTGATTACATTTTTATGAGAAATAATAAATGAATTATTTAATTCTCTCACTATTTTATCAAGTCCCAATGGACCTCACCATTGAACATGTAATGTCCAATTTATTTGACATTCTAGTGGAAAGGATCCATATTCCCCTTCGCATAACCCCAACAAGGGTTGGTTAAGCTATTTTGAAGGTATTTAGGTAGGCATGTCTTTGCCAACTATGAGCTTACAGTTCCTTTATCTGTTGAGTGGACTCCCCAATCCTGAAATCCTGACTTGGATTTTCTCAACTCTTGCCTCTAATATTAAATCAAGTCTAGAAAGGGCTATTCCTCTTGATGTAATATGGCTAAGTCAACGTGAAACCTTTCATAAGGGATTCCTTTATAAAAGTAAGTGTCCCAAAAAGGGTTGGTCAAACACATAGTTTTATTGAGTCTTGCCCTTAATCAAGTAACGGAAGGCTTGGTTTGTCTTAATATGGTATTGATGGATTTTAATATTTTATGAATATTTTTACATTATCACATGCTTGTTAATATTAAGTGATTGTAGCTTAAGTGACTAACCATGTTCTGATAATGTTTACGCATAGTCCGGTTTTTATTTTATTCTATATTTGCATGCTAGTTAATTTTATTAATTATGTGATCGCGACAAAACATACATAATAAATAAACCATGAAATCAGACAGAAATAAAATAAGATGGCATGGTCATGAGATTCTATTGGTTAGCTTATCTAGTGGTTTTTATAAGCTAACCCTGACCTAGGGAAAACACCTTAAACCTGATGGTTTGTGTTTTGCAGCTCCCACATGTCCACCTTTGTATCTTCTTGGGTTGGTTTTGACTCAGCTTCGGATTTCAAACCATCTCCTCCAGCTTGGGAGATCCTCCATTACATGTGGTTTACATTAAAGAAACCATGGGCATGCAAGCCCTACATTTTATTTGAAGAAGACTCGCAGGCCAATGAAATTAAATTCAAAAAATTTAAATGAAACCATTCACACATAGAAAGGGTCTTTGGACTAGCTCATGATCATCCATAGAATGCAACAACATTTATGCATATTTAGAATTCAAATTATTTTAATTTTTCTATTATTCAAGATAATTCATGCTTGAATTCAATTAATTATGATCTTATAATAATTTAATTATTTATCTTAAATTACTTTCTGAATTTCCTTGAGATTCTTCTCATCCATATCCCTTGTACATGTCTTTGTACTTTTGGAGGAAACCTGGTGAAATTTCTGGAAAGTACACATCGTGTAGTTTATATCTACACGACGTGTATTTCTTTTCACCTTTTATCCAAAGTACATGCTGGGAGCTTTGGTGTGTTCTCTATATTTGGAAATTTTGGAGTACACGACGTGTAGATAAATCGTACACGCGTGTACTTCCTTGTTATGCGGTAACCGGCCTAGAGATCTCGTGTATGTGGTACGTGACTTCTGCTTTGTACAAGGTTTCACTTGTGTCGGATCGAACTACACGGTGTGTTGCCCCAAGATACACGCCATGTATTTTGGTTCCCACGCGCCGTTTAATTCTGGTCAACATGGGGTGTTAAATACTTAGATGTAATCAATTCACACGGCGTGGTTTGGCGGACCAGTACTAGTTCGTTGAACCTAAGTACACGGCGTGTAGTTTTTTATTACATGCTGTGTATTCCTGTGTTGTACAGACAGAAAGAGCTGCTCCTCTGGATGAGTTCCTCATTTTTATTTTAATGAAAATTAAAATTAAATGGCCGTTTCTATAACATGAATCAAGAAACAAAGGAGGAAAAACAAATCTCGTTTATTCAGATTTATAGAATGATTTATTTCGAATTGAATCAAATATAAATGCGTAAATTATCAACAAAAATTAAATAACTATAATCAACATAGTAACATCGCTCTGATACCATTTCAAGGTTCTGGGCGCAGCAGAAGCGCATGGGTGGATGTACCCACTTAGCTTTTTGTCATTAACAATGATCAATCCGGGATCAATATGACGATAAACGCCAGTCTCCACAGATCGAATCACAGAAATGGACAATGAAAAGGAAAGTCCCAGAACCACAAAGTAGGATCTTTACAGGTTGATTATAACTAATTTAATCAATTGAAAAGAAATACCTTTTGGGTGTTCTTTCATCGCTGATGTTCTTGATCATGTTCCGATGTGATTCATCGTTGCGTCGTATAAGCCAAGTGTAGACTTCCTCTAGCAGTGATCCACACGTGTACCTCGTATCTCGGGACATTGCCAGAGGAGTCTCCTAGTGGTAGTGTTGAGAAACCTTTGCTTGCGTTGTCCGCCTTAGATCGTCTTGATCCGATGGAAGAGGATCTCTCTCGGTCTTGAGAGAATTCTTGGAGGAAGAGGTTCTTTCAGCCTTGAAAGAATTCTATAGAGTTGTTGTGCACAACGATTCTCTTGTGTGTAAGAAAAAGAGTTGGGGTTGTGAGGATATTTATAATCAGGTTTGAGGTTGTAAAGTTTTGACAATAAATAAACGCGTTACACATTTTATTTAGTTCATTAACTCCATTTTGAAAACCCCATGTCGAATCATTAATTCCTTGACATGAACCCACACTGATTATAATGAATATCGTTTAATAAAACGATATTTACTCAAAATCCCGACTGGAAAAACTACATGGCGTGTATTAATAAATACACGGTGTGTACTTGTTTTTCATTGAAAACTACACGGTGTGTACACTTAATGTACACGACATGTATATCTTGTTTTTAATTTATTCATTTCCTTTCCAAAATGAATACTACAGGGCATGTACATTTAATAATACATGGAATGTACTTGTATTCTAAATAAAATTACACAGTGTGTAATCATTGATACATGGCGTTTACTTGTTTTATTTTATTCTTCCTCCAACATTAAAACGATTTAGGGTTCCTTGAATAATTATTAAACCACGTATAGGAGTAATATTTATTCTAATTAAGATACTTGAATACACTTAGTGTGTGACCCTCTAGGCCTCTTTCTCGTTGGCATTAGGCAGGCATGCCTAAAGTCCAAGATTACTGTCTAGTAATGGGTCAAGGTACCCAAGAGAAAGAAGTTGACACCGCATTGACGTATCACCTCATATGAACACTTACTGTGTAATTTAATCCCTTTGTCTCGATATCTCATCAAGAAGGTTTCATGGTAGTGTCATAAACCTATATGCTTGATCTGTCGTTCTTTGACTACCTGAAATAAACTCATCGTTTACATCATGGCCGTGGAATTTAATGCGACAGTTCTGTTTCAATCAAAGGGCTGAGACATCAACTTCCATAAATGGAAGGGACAAATCCTTCCTCGAATTATCCATTAAAAAAATGTCACTCGTGACGCACCCAATGTACCCTACTTCCCTCCAACTGTCTGTGTGATGGTTTTCGTCAGTAAATCTAAGTGCGTGAGTCTTGACATGAGTTAATGATAAGCTTCTAGTCTAAGGACCATTTCACACGCTCATAGATAGCAATGCCCAATGACACCAAGACATGTGGAATTTCTTTTGGAGGGTCTGTTCTCATAATCTCCCATCTTGGAGATTACTAAGTGCGAACTCCATGAGAGAGAGTCTCATCTTCTTACGAGTACTCACACATGACGGTCTGTATACTATGTGTCCTATCATTGTATGTCATCCAGCCGTAGAACTTTATTTAAGAATATTGTTATAGCATTTCAAGGTTCTCATCATAGTGGGGATCTTCCACGACCTTATCAATGCAACAAATATTCCTAGACATTATTATATTATAGTCATGCAGAACAATGTACAATATATAATAAGTGAACATTCATGTAATCAAAGTACAAAAGAGTTGGTTCTCAGGACACCAACCCTTACACAACGCACCATCAAATCGATTGAGGTAAAATTTTTATTTATTTATCATGATTGAATTCATAATTTGAGATCCTCATCTTTTATGCCAAGCTATATATCACTGGGGATGAGGAATTTACATCAATCTGTCATTGAAATTTTTTAAATCCCCAACCAATCTTCTTCCACTGCATACCCTTTCACCTTCAACTGGTATAATAGGGATCATGTGTATGATAAAATTTATATTTAATATTTAGGAAATTTAAATATGGTGTTTATGTAATTGAAATATTATGTATAAAATGTAATTTATAATTAGGTAAATAATATTGTTTTAAATAATGTATATATTTGTAATTTAAATGGTGAGTAATTAGATTTGAATAGATCTAAATGTATATAAAACATGTTATGTTTAATGTAACAAAAATTTAAATCATAATACGCCTAGGTAATTAGCTATATAATTTATTAAAAATTTATTATTAAAAATATATTACTAAAAATATATTAGTTATATTAAGTATCATATTTAAATTTATTAATATATATAATATAATTTTTATTAATGGTATAATTTTTTTACTATAAATAATAATTTTAAATTATATTATGTATAAATAATTATAATTTCAAATGATAAAGTATGAAATATAATTACTTAATTTTTGGAAAGTATAAATATGACAAAAATTTTATATAAACATATGTAATTTTATAAAATTAAAAATAACATAAGTTTATAGTATTTTAATAGTTTTTATGTAAGTGTAAATTATATTACTTTTATTTACTATAAATAATAATTTAAATTAATAAATTTCAATTATATTATGTATAAATAATTATTCTTCCAAGTAATAAAGTATAAAATATAATTACTTATATTTTGGAAGGTAGAAGAATGAAAAAATATTATATATACATATGCAATTTTATAAAATTGAAAATAACATAAGTGTATAGTATTTTAATGGTTATTATGTATGTGTAAATTATATTACATTTAATTAAATTTAATAAATGTTATTATTAAATATATATACATACACACATTGAAAAGTTAAAATTTTGGAAATAAGGTGTATATATTTATTGTATATTACATATTGTTATAGGTAAGGTTATATTATATATAGAACATAATAAGTATACCAAAAACATGTTAAGAGTATTGTGTGATGATTGATCCTCAAATGACCAACCAATGCATAATTGAAATTGCATGTCTTTTTTTTGTGTATGTGTTTATATTATTTTTAATAATATCATTTTATTTTCCAGGTTAATGAACTGTGATTCATCCCTCTATAAGTAAGGACTTGCGTGTCTTCCTAAAAAAGGTTAAGTATTTCATACCCCTAGACCCCCTCACTTTCATGTGAGTAACTTCATAATAAAAAGTTATGCGACAAGAGGCATTGAATAAGAGACGTTGATGTTTAAAATAAGACTAGTCGTTTCTGAAATATGTGATAATTGAGACTCTAGGAGTTCACTAGTAGGTTTTGGTTACTTTGTCATATAATAGTAAACTAATCCATAGAATAAGTCTCAAGATCAAGTCATAGTTATTTTCTCATAAGTAATTAAAATTTCTGAAAAATTTGATGATGTGGTGTAAAAAATATAATGTTTTATTCAATTTTATTTGGTAATAATATCACCACATATATACTTCAACAGTGATGTTATTTTTATTGATCAAGGATTTATTTATAGTTTTTCGACTATAACAGTGAAAAATCTTCATGAAAGTATGAATATATATATATATATATATATATATATAATTTAATAAATTTAACAAGTAAAGTGACAAGATTTAGAACATAATAAATATCTCAAAAAAACATGTTAGCAATCTAGAATGTTTATTGATCCTAATATGACTGTATAATTTTTGATGGAAATTTCATATTGTTTTTCATCTGATTATTTAATTCGTAATAATTGGATGATCACAAGATGATCGACTAATTTATGATTGAAATTTCATGTCCTATTTGTTTAGTATTATAATTGGTAATAATTTCATTTTGTTTTCTTCATTGACGACCTGTGTTTCGTCCCTCTCTTGAAGTATGTAAGGACCTGTGTGTCCACTTAAAAAATATTGTATATTTTAAACCCCTATACCCCCTCACTATCATGTGAGTATCATTATAATAAAAGGGTGGTGGACAAGAATTGTTGTTGTTTGAAGCTAGTTTTTTACACCATGCTTGAGAAGAGCCTAATGGTAGATTAAATATAAGCTAACTGATGTGAAAGGACCCCCTTTGGTTTTGGTTGGTTTATCAAATAATGATAAACCAATTCATTAAAAAATTCTATAGATCATGTCAATTATTCAATCATTACAAATTTAAACATTTTAAAAATTTCATGATGTAGTATTTAATATTTATTAATTTTTTTCTAGGTAATCATATATTTTAAAATATATTACAATGGTGAGGTAATTTATACCAAAAAAGGTTTTATATATAGTTTTCCACATGAAAGAGTGGGAAATCATTGTGATTGTGTGACATTGGATGTAGTTTGAAAGCATATTCATAGTTAGTTAAAACTTAGCGCAGAAAAATCAATTACTTCAATAACATATCAGCAACTTCAATAGCTTAAATGTTTATAGAACATAGAGTATACTCTGTTCGATGATGAGGATTGGATGGATGCATCATTTTTATTTAGGAAAAAGTGTATTAATGGTATAATGTAATTATATGTGGTGATTTTTGATATTTATGTGGGGAAACCAACTACTATAGAACCATGTTTTTTGAGCTCTATAGAAGTCAGTCCTTCAAAATATTATCATTCATTGTCTACTCATATGAATCCTGTAATAGAAATAAATTATGAATAAGATGATCAGAATTTGGAAGGAAATGTATGGGACATCCCTATGTTTAATCCTGATAATTCAATGAAAATTTATCTAGGGATGAAGTATCTGGTGAGACATCTTTAGATGATGTGGGTGAGGGCGATTTGGGTAATGAACCTTCTGTGGTTACTCTAATAGATATGCATACATTAGTTAGTGGTAATCATCCTATAATATTTAATTCCTTAGCTGAAGGAATGTTTTATGCATAACATTTGATTGGGATTTCATTAGACCGACTACTGAATTCCCCAACACTATTGGGAATAGATCTACATCAACTGATAACACCATCTATGTCGGACAGGAGTTTGAAAGTAAGGTTTCTATGAAAAATGATATAAAACAATACCATATAGAGTGACATTTATCATTTTTGGTTGATGAGTCGAAGATGTAAAAATATCTCATTCGATATGAAAAATATGGACTATAATGTAAATTCCAATTGAGGAAAATATATGATAATTTTTTTTCATGTTAGAAGATAACCAAATTAAAAGGCCCACACACTTGTGTACATCCAGGATTGTTGCAGGATCACTCTTCACTTGATATAGAGTTTATATCAAATATTATTCTAGAGATGATACAAATGTTTCAGGATGTTCCTGTGTCCCGTTTTTAAGAACTAATACAACAGTTCTTTAGCTATAAGATATCATACGACAAAGCTTGGAATGAAAAAAAGGCAATTGTAAAAGTGTATGGTGATTATGATGAGTCATATTTAATGGTTCCACATCTTATGGAATTTTTTTCTCTCAACAATTATCATTTAGACATTTTTAATTATATCTCCCCCAATCATTGAGTTGATCATTGAATGGTGAAGTTCAATAGGATGTTTTGGGATTCATGCCATGTATCCCAAATTTTCCCTATTATAAAAATTTCATTCAGTTCAATGGCACTTTCCTTTATGGAAATTATAAAGGTGTTATACTTATTAACACCACATAGAATGGTAATCGTTCTACTCTACTATTTGCATTATCTGTTGTTGAAATGGATAATTTTAAATCATTGAGTTGGTTTTTGGCATGTATATGCATTCATGTCACACAAAACCAGGGAGTGTGTCTTATATCTGATCATCATCAAGCAATTATAGTGGTTTTTAATAGTGATGGGGTTTTATGGAGATAACCAAATTCTTATCATCAATATTGTATTAGACAAATTGTAAGTAATTTTCATAAGAATTTCAGATATGAGTCTATAAATAAGACAATCATCAAGTTGAATATATTTTTATGAACTTACTTTTTTTGGAAATAAAATTTAACATCATTTTAAATACATTATTTGCATATGGTTTCAGTGTCACGAACCAACCTAGTTCAACCCTGAATGGGTCACCTGAATCGGTCCGCGACAAGGCCCGAAGGCATTCCCAATCCCACGGATGAGCACAAGTTCCCAGGTATCAAATAGAACATGTGGGAAGGATTTACTTGAATTAAATATAGAAAAATAACAATTAAAAACCAAAAAATCACATCTGGAAAAAATTAACCAAACACACCATTATTTTTTTTAGCTTTTCAGTTACAGCTAAACAAGACCCAAAAAGTGCTACGACACAAAAGGAAACTAAAACAATGCCCGAAACCTCTGTTCAACAAGAGGATTAATGTCCTCGATCTGCCACCACCAATATAAAATATAAAGTAGTTTCAAAGAATGAAATTTTAAATAAAATAGTTTCAAAGAATTCCACTTTAAATAAAACACACTTAATTTTAAAATTTTTCATCCCAACCTACTGTATGCCGATGGAAAGTAAAAAATAAATATTGATCACTAGTCATGGGAACACCCCTATGCACTAGTCAATTTTTTGGCCCTAGGTACCTCGTATCTCGGTGTAAAAGTGACCATATCAAATAGCTAATAACCTTCTCGTGCAAGAGACACTAGTATGGAACATACCCTTAACCTAGTGGCCCCCAATCATCATCATCATAGTTTAGATAGTGTTGTCATCGTCAAACTTGCTAAGTGAAACAAGGACAATACCACTCTGGATCACTAGCATACTAGTCCTAGTCCACCCACCTAAATACACGAGCCTCCCATTTGTGCTCAATAAAGTTTGACATATCAAATCACATCACTTGCACATCCAAATTATATTTTAACACCATGCACACACAAAACACTTCTTAAACATGTTTCAAACCCCTTTATATCATATAATAAACCATTCCAATTTTTTTAAAACAATTTCAAGAAGTTCCTTATGGTTTTACACACAAAAACTCATTTCAAATCCTCTTTTAATACAAAAAGTACATGATCACCATACTAAATAAAAATGGACAGACCTTGCATATTTTAGTAAACTTTTTTCACAATTCAAAAAACATTACCAAAGCATTTCCCAACATGGTTCAAACTGCCCATACAACTCAATAAACCATTAGAAAATTTATAAAATAATTTTTTTCAAAACACCACATGGATTTTCCTCCCAAAAATCCACCAAAAAATATCTTTTAAAATCAACCACACATGAAATCTGTACCAAAATATAGTCTGCAGTCCTTACAAAATATAACAAATCAATTTCACAATTTATACAATACTACCAAAAGTCGCAACGTGGTTTTACACATGAAAAATACCCCATTTCATGTAAAAGTAACAATTTAAAATTAATCACACATATAATCATATCAAATAACACTTTCACACCACCTGAATAATTTAATAAATCATTTAAACACATTATAAAACATTCACAAATGGTGCAACAAGGGGTTTCACTAAAAACCGACTCAGTTTCATCTAAAAACACCACTTTAAAACTAACCGAACATCCTAACAATTCCAAAATATAATTAACACCATCTGAACAATCTAAAAAATCATTTAAACAATTTATAAAACAAATCCCAAAAGGGTACTAGAAACTTTTCACACCAAAAACACCAATTTTCACATAGATAAAATATTTTTCAATCGAATACACATAAAGTTTTTTCAAAAACCACTCCCACACCTCACACATAATTTATAAAACATATAAAAAATGTAAGCAAGCATAATTAATTTTTCAAAGAGCGGTTAATCATGGAACCACCTACCTCAGACCAAGATGATTCCTAAAAAATGGTGCGAAACCCATCTTCACCTCAACCGCACCCTAACCGCACCTCAAGAAACCCACAACGAACCATAATCTGAAATATCAAACCCAACAGATCAAAATCGGACCCTCAAAAAGAAAAACCTCAACCATGGGAAACCAAAACCCTAAATAAAGGAGAGAAAAACCTTTCCAGATGAATAACATAGTAGTGGAAAAGGGAGAGGGGAAGCGATGAACAACTTCAGAGGTCAGCCACATGAAGAGGGGCTGCTGGAGTGGTTTGCATGCCGAAGTAGTGTGGGGTGCGAGAATAGGGGGAGCGCAAGTAGTGGGGCACGAGCGGGGTGGGGGTGGGGGTGGGGGTGGGGGTGGGGGGTGTGCATGGGGAAGAGAAGGGTGACCGGGGGGGATCGCCGGAGAAGAGGGTCGGTGGAAGGTGGTGTGCATGGAGGAGGCATACCAAGAAGGGGGATACGACCTCCATAGAGAGGGGGAGAGGGGGTGCATGGAAGAGGGGGGGGGGGAGAGGGAGAAAATATAACCCTAAAAAAATAAACCTACTTAATTAAAAGAATATTAATTATAATAATAATAATTATAAAATTATTATTAGGTCAATAAAAATTAAATTCCTACACCAAAAAAATTTTAAGATTAAAAATATTAATGATGGAATTAATAATAATAATAATAAAAATACTCTCAATCATAATAATAAAAATAATAATATTATTATTATAATAAAAATTATTCAAAATCCATTTCACTTATTTTATTTTATTTAATCAGTATGTTAAAATTCATTTATATATTATTTTTACTCGCATCTTAATACATTAATTATTTTTATTGTAGGGAAACCACATGATCACCTCGCATGACTCAAACGACCGTGCGCGGACTGTGTGGTGGTCTCTGCCCATTCAAGAAGTGACTGCACATGTATCCGGGCTGACCACACGGTTTTTTCTACCCTGTGGTGCCTATGCTTCGGCCTAAAACCTGAAAATTTTTCAAACATTAAAATTTTAATCCAGGACTCAAACCCAAACTACGGCAATACTAACTCAATACCTAGAACCTTTCACACTCGATTCCCAATAAAAAGAACCAAGACCCAACCTGGGCCGGGTCCAAGTCTAAAATAAAAACATATGTGGGATAATTCTCCCCACCATAAACACTTTCCGCCCAGGGAAAGCCATCCCAAGATTTCACAAAAAACAGAACCAGCACACCCTCTTAGCCCCAAAAGGTTCTTGAAGAATGATACAAAAAAGAACCAAAACACTAACAACAAAGAGAAAATACCTGCAAAAAAACTCAGGAGTTCCAAAATAGACTCCCGGCTAAGTGATTCCCACCCTCAAAAGCTAAGACACCTCCACCTGATAATAAAAAATATGAACCTCTCACAATGCAATATTCAATATCCCAAGACAAAACACCTTAAGTATTCCCAAAGAGGCTCACACATATCACCAGAAACAAACTATATAGCTCTGAGTGAGACTCTTGACTGCCAAACCAACACCAGGGATGAAACAGAGTTACTGACACAAGGTGTCCCAATCAGACTCCCCACCATAAGAGGCAACTAACACCTGATACAGGACTAGGATACTAATAGGGGGAGGCCTGAACAAACTACCCACCAAAAAGTCCAACTAACTAACTGACTGAAATGGGATCACACGAAAAGTCTGACATGTGCTAACCTAGGGACTTCCCACAAAACCTAAGACCCCACCATAAGGGTCTGACCATAGAAACTTCAAACCACATAGAATACATCACGTGGTTCATAACAAAGAAATTGGGTCCTCATAAACCCTCCATCCAATGGGTCCTCTTAGAATGCAAATAATTCATATAAAACATTAACTATATTCATTTATGAAACTAAAAATAGACACTGGACCGAGGTCCCTTATAACCCCAGGGGTTTCCTGACTATGCACCAGCTTCACTCTAAGACCTAAGGTTGGAGCTCCGATGGTTGAAACATCACTTTCCTCGCAGTCAGGTACTGAAAACCCCTGATCTAAAGTTATTCCAAATCGTTCCACTAGAAACTACACCCCGATCCAACAATAACCCATACCACTTTCACCTTTCCTAACTGAAGTTTCCTTCACCGATCTCAAATAGGACCTTCAGACATGAAGACATCAAGCTTTGCCTTTAACGACTTAGGCTACATAATTAACTAAGGCATCTTCTATCCTTTCACAACTGCTCTTCCACTGAAAAAAGGACCCTCTTAACCGAAGGAAGAGAAAAGGAATTAACTGAAGGGATTCCTTACTTTGATCAACTGGAGTGTCTACCATTGGTGGATTACCCATGAACACACTTCAAATATACATAATTACTTTATAGGGGCGTGCACTACCCAAGAAATTAAGCCATGGACCCAATAAAATTGGTCCAATAGCCAAGACATACCGCAAGTGAACAAGAACTCAAACTCTAGACATAAGTAAACCAAAAATATGTTTAGCTCGAAACGCCTCGCAAAATACATTTCCAAAAACACACAAAGAAGCACAACACAAAAACTGGTTATCAAAGTGCCAAAGTTCCTTGAAAATCATTTTTAAAAATAAACAAGGTTGAATCCCTAATGGTGTCTCCTGGCCTCACACATGCACGTTTCTATGCCACACCAGGCACCCACCTCATGTCCATCCAGAAACTCATACACTCATTCCATTTACCATCCACCTTTCCATATATTCCCATGCAAGTTTTCACATGTGAGAACACCAAATATCAAAACAAAACACTTCCATTTTTTCAAAACCAAAACATTCAACCCACACTTCTCAAACCTCATACATTAGTTTCAAAGCACTTCTTCTGAAAACATTTTACACTTCCCCAAAACCAAAACATATTTACTTAAAAACCAAATTTCCAAGATTCCAAAACAAAGAGACGTAGGATGATGCAAGGGGAAATGAGTGCCAGTGCGTGACTTGGACATATGGTTGGTTGCCATATGACAATCACTCCACCACCATGAAGAGTATTCTTGGAAAACTTCCACAGCTCCACATGGCTTGTCATACATTTTGAGCTCACTAAAACCATTGAAGCATATCCCATTTCATTTCCCAAACTTCTAAAAACTACAAGAACTAAAGAAATCAGATAAAACCCGACTTCCCTTGGTGACTTGAGTCCCGCCACGAGGTGTGTTGGCCAAGAACCCTACTTGTAACCAAAACGTCAAGTCCCAAAAGTCCTAACTCCCGTCTACCCAGAATCAACCCCAAGAAACATGAATCAAAAGAGAATAACCTCCCTCTGATACCATTTTTTCAAGAACCCACCTGGGTCAACCCCGAACGGGTCACCTGAATCAGTCCGCGATAAGGCCCGAAGGGCATTCCCAATCCCCGCAGGTTGGCATAAGTGAGCGGGTATCAAATAGAACATGTGGGAATTATTTACGTAAATTAATGATAGGAAAATAACAAATAAAAAAAAATATACATATCTGTAATTTTTTTAACCAAACACACCATTACTTAGTTTTAGATTTTCAGTTTATAGCTAAACATGACCGAAAATGGGATAAAAAAAGGAAACTAAAACAATGCCCCAAAACTCCGTGCAACAAGAGGAGTAATGTCATTGAGCTGTAACCACCAAGATCCCAAAACAAATACACTAGGAAACTAAACTTCTAACCTAACACATCTTGCCTTAACCTGATACAAAGATACATCAGGGTCTGCATACCCCCAAATGTGTATGCAGGGTGTGAGCCAAAGCCTAGTAGGATGCCACCCAAGTAGAGATTCCATGCATTAAACACTAAATTACAAATAATTTTTCAAGATTAATATTTTACATAAATGATCAGATAATTTTTTAAAAAATAATGTTAAAGAAGAATAACTTTGAATGAGTGAAACTTAAAATATAAATCCGTTTCAAAGAATGCAGTTTTAATGAAAACAGTTTCAAAGAATGTCACTTTATAGACAACAAAATTTTAAAGTTTTCCAACCCAAATTACTGTATGCTGATGGTAAGTGAAAAATAAACATTGATCCCTAGTCATGGGAAGTCCCCTAGGCACTAGTCAATTGTCGGGCCCGAGGTACCTCGTATCTCGGTGTAAAAGTAACCATATCAAATAGATAATGACCTTCTCATGAAAGATACACTAGTAGAGAACATACCCATAACCTAGTGGTCCCCAATCATCATCATCCCAGTTTAGTTAGTGTTGTCATCGTCAAACTTTACTAAGTGCAACATGGACAATAAAACTCTGAATCACTAGAATACTAGTCCTACTCTACCCAACTAGATATACGAGCTTCCCATTTGTGATCAATCAAGTTTCACATATCAAATCACATCACTTGAACGTCCAAATTCTATTTTAACACCATGTGCACACCAAAACAGTTCACAAACATGTTTCACACGCCTTTATATCATTTAATAAACCATTCAAAAATTTGTAAAACAATTTTAAGAAGTGCCATATGGTTTTACACACAAAAACCCATTTCAAATCCTATTTTAAGACCAAAAGTACACGATCACCATACTAAAGAAAAATGGGAATCCATTTCACATTTTAATAAACCTTTTTCAAAATTCACAAAACATTACCAAAGCATTTCCCAACATGGTTCTCACTGCCCATAAAACTCAATAAACCATTAAACAATTTATAAAATATTTTTTTTCAAAACACCACAAGGATTTTACAAAAAAAATGCACCAAAAATTATCTTTTAAAATCAACCACACAAGAATGCTATAAAAAAATATAGTCTTCAGTCCTTACCTAATATAACCAATCAATTTTATAACTTATACAACACTACCAAATGACGCAATGTAGTTTTAAACATGAAAAATACCCCATTTAATGTAAAAATAATACTTTAAAATTAAAATCACATCTAATAATATCAAATACCACTTTCTCACAACATGAATAATTTAATAAATCATCTGAACACATTATAAAACACTCACAAATAGAACAACAAGGGTTTTCACTAAAAACACACCCGGTTTCATCTAAAAACACCACTTTAAAACTAACCACACATCCTAACAATTCCAAAATATAATTATCACCATTTAAACAATCTAAAAATGATTTAGAAAATTTATAAAACAAATCCCAAAAGGGTACCAAAATCTTTTCACACCAAAAATGATCATTTTCACATAGATAAAATATTTTCAACTCAATACACATAAAAACATTCCAAAAACCACTCCCACACCTCACACATAATTTATAAAACATATGAAAAATCTAAGAAAGAATAATTAATTTGTCAAAGAGTGGTTAATAATGTAACCACCTACCTCGGACCAAGACGCTTCTGGAAAAATGGTTTGAAACTCATCTGCACCTCAAATGCACATTAACTGCACCTCAACCGCACCCTAACCGCACATTAAGCAACCTGCAACAAACCCTAATCGGTAAGATCGAATCCAAAGGATCAAGATCAGACCCTCAACAACCAAAAAACCAACTGTGGGAAACCAAAACCCTAAATAAAGGAGAGAAAAACCTTTACTAGATGAAGAACGCACCCGCGCCAAAGTGAGGGGGAAGTAATGAGTGACTTTGGAGGTCGACCACACGAACAAGGGCTTCCAGAGTGGTGCACACGCTAGAGTAACATGGGGAATGAGCAGAGGGGGGACACATGAGGCAGCAAGGTGTAGGGGGGGGATCACTGTAGAAGAGGGTCGGAGTAAGGTGGTGTGCATGGAGGAGGCACACCAAGGAGGGGGGGGGGATTTGCACAGAGAGGGGGTGTATGGAAGAGGGGGAGAGAGAGAGGAGAGAGGGAGGAAATATAACCCTAAAAAACAAACATACTTAATTAAAACAATATTAATTATAATATTAATTATAAATATATTATTAGGTGTATAAAATTTAAATTATTATACCAAAATAGATTTATGATTAATAATATTAATGATGACATTAATATTATTAATACTAATAATACTAATAATACTAATAATACTCTCAATAATAATAATAATAATAATAATAATAGTAATAATAATAATAATAATATAACAATTATTAGAAATCCATTTCATGTAAATTATTTTATTTAATCACTCCATTTAAATTCATTTATTATTTTTTATTTACTTGCATCTTAATAAATTAATTATTTTTATTGTAGGGTGCCTACACAGTCACCCCGCACGGCTAAAGCGACCATGCGCGGACTGTGCGATAGTCTCTTCCCATTCAAGAAGTGATTGCATAGGTATTTGGACTGACTGTACGGTTTCTGCTACCGTACGGAACCCACACACCGACCTAAAACCCAAAAATTTTCCAAACATTAAAATTTTGATTCAAGACTCAAACCCGAAATGTGACAATGCTAACTCGAGACCTCAAACCCGTCACATCCTGTTCCTGATTAAAACAATCGAGACCCGACCTGGGCCGGGTCCGAGGCTAATGTAAAAAATCGGGTGCAACATTCAGTATACGACCCCTAATAAGAAAGGAGTGATCAATGTAATGAAGAAATTCGAAGGGCTAATGAAGATGTGTATGGTTTTATGATGAATATTTTAATGGATAATTGGTCATTAGAATATGATGGTGGAAAGATATATGACCATATGAACACTAATATAGTGGAGTGTATAAATGAGGTCCTCAAGGGTGTGTAAAACTGCAAATCATAGGGTTAGGGTAATAAATATTTTGTAGATGTGTGAAGTACTTTGTTGAATGGTCCCAAAAGGCCTATCAAAGGATGAAAAATGGAATGTGTTTTACTCATCATTTCTAAAGTTTCATTGATCAAATACTATATGTTGTATAAGGATTGCATGTTCTAACCTTTGAACGGGTACAAAGCCTATTTTAGGTAAGAAAGTGCTACGACTGGGTGACATGAAACAGTGGTCGAGTGTTGGTGGTCATGTTGGAGAACAGGTACTACGATTTTGGAAACTTCCAGACATTGAGATATCTCTATGCACATGTTGTTATAGCTTATTCATCAATAAACATATCATGGGATCCCTATGTTGACCCTATGTATCACATTAGCACTCTGGTTAGCTGTTATAATGCATCTTGGATGCCTGTTAGTGACTTTAATTCTATCACATTTCCTACTGATCAACCGAATATCATCCTTGATATTTACAGGTTTTGATAATTGGTTTTTTTTCATTTATGTTTTTTTTTTTCATTTTTGTCATTTTTCAATTATTGGATTGATATTACATTGTTTCTCCCTCAAGGAAGACCAAAGTATACTCGAATCAGAAATGAGATGGTCTAACCTCGTCAATAGGGAGGGGGACTACAAGGCATAATTTGTCATGAAGAAGAGAATACTCATAATAGATGTCCCCAAGTGGCAGGACATAGCTCCATTTCCCATCATTCATGATCGAGTCTATATTTTATCATTAATGTGTATATATATATATTTTCATTTAGATGTTTCATTAATGAATCCTTTTATTTCTGAAATTCTATATTTTTGACATGTTTCAACTTTGGTTTGCTTCATTTCTGGATTCAATCAGAAAGAATTGTGTGATATTATAACTTTAAAAAAATAGACAAAACGAAACGAATATATCATGTATCCACATGTTTTATGTAGGGTTTTCATCATGAATGATTTATCTAAAAATATTTCAAATAAATTAAAATTCACGAGAGCTCAATAAAATAAGAAATTGGTTGTCTAAACCAACAACATCGGTCACATATATTTGTTTACATATTTTTTCATCATAATGCTTTATTATACATGCTAATTATCTCCATCATTTTTCTTGTTGTAGTTAAAAAAATATTACAAATTGTATTGAATTAACTATAAAATAGTAATGATAATATTAAATGTATAGATGGAAGATCCTCCATTGCTCACATTTCAGGATAGAAATATTTCATTACTGGTTTTAGTGGGATGTCCAATGCCTGATTTGAGTGTATTGAGATCTCATCATTTCCATCATGTCACACCACGTCCCACATATAAATACATGACACTTTGTGGCGCATGTTGTATCTATAAGATTCATATCACAAGATGTGTTATTATTATACAAATTTGGATATGGGATCTATCCCTCACTTAGCTTTACATGCTCATTCCCTATTACCTGAAGATATTGTAGCATAGTATTTGCATAGACGATGGTATTTTATTCATTCCTTGTCATTTCAAAATCAAATATTTAACTTTCAACTATCAAATATAACTATAACAAAGTTATCTATAGGTGGAGTTAGGAAAATTGACATTCAGGTACATCCAGACATGATGTCCACACTTACAAACTTGTGTTCGATAGTCTTCGATTGGACAATGTAAGTGGTTATTATTTATATAGTTAAATATTTATTTTGTATTGTACAAGTCTTCATTTATTAATTTATTATTTATTTCTTTTCAGATTTCATGGATGCCATATATTGAGGATATCATACAAAGTATTCCACTGTATTGTACGACGATGCATGTTGTTGGGTCCTGCATTGTTCCATTGATTCATTTTCATAATGTTGAGTGGAATAAGACTGATAGGGTTATGAGGAAGTTTAGATTCCATCAGCCCATTCCTACATTGCCTAGTCAGGTGCCTTCACTTCATTCCCTGAAGATGTCATGGAAGCGAGAATTTTATTGATGGAGGTATCATACATGATATATTTATCTATGAGATAGTCAAAATGAGTCCTGATTATGAGGGACATACACAGTACATATGAATTTATTTGATCAGCTGGATTATGTGCCTTGGTACTACAGGTCCCCAGTCAAATTTCTTATATGACATGGATGGGGCTATCATGACTTTGTAATAATTATTCCTTTAACTATTGAACATATTTTTTATTAACATTACATAATAGAAGAATTTCTTTTCATAGAATGATCGTATTACCCACCTCCTTCACATATTTGATCTGGCAGAGGGAGGTGCATTTGACCATGCATATTTTCATAGAGTTGTGACAGAGGGAGTTCCTCCCATGGATGAGATTTAGCATGACATTTGCTTTGATCTGCCATGTGATTCTGAGGCTGTTGATCCTGATATAGATGTTCCAAGGCTTGAAAACCCTGTTATGAATGTTGATGTTTCATAAGAGGAGGGTGTTCATCATGATCAGCAAGATTCTCTAACATCTCCTCATCCACAACCAGAGGCACATACACAGACAGAGGCTGTTAAAATTATAAATTTTGTTGCATAGATATACACTAACATGTTTGTGCTGGATAATTTAATAGTTTATGATTCATAGATATCCACAACACAAAAACCATCTTGTTCATATGTTGGAAATAGTTCCATCCAACATCCACTATCCTTAGAGGTAGGATAGGGTATAAGCAGCAAGACTGTACATCCACCACCTGCTATACGGGATGATGTAGAGCCGGGTGTCAACGATGCTATACAGGAGCAGTGTATGCCAGAGCATTGACATAGGCATACATGACATAGACACATCGTATATACACCCGGATGTGGCATAAAGGAGCATCTAAGCCACAAACAAAGATTAGATTAATGATACATGTTATATGTTTTTGAAATCATTATTTGTACATTATTTAAAAACTTACTAATATATTACATAATGTTGCATAAATCAATCAATGGATATAATTGTAAATTCATACAAATAATTTTGAACAAATAAGAAACATTAATATTAATAACTACATTGGTAATACTAATAATTACTATTTGTTATTCATATTAATGCTTAGTATTATTATCTGTATTATGTATAATAAATAATATTCTTAAAATTATTATTAAATAATATCAATATTATTATATTGAAAATAATAATATTATTAATATTTAATAATTAATTTAAGATGATTATTTAGTATATATTATATAGAATATAATACTAAGTATTATTATAATGAATAGTTATCTTAAATTAATTATTAAAAATTAATAATATTATTATTTTCAATTCTATATGTATAATTAATTTTAATAACAAATATTATCTTTTTTTTAAAAGGTTGGGGCCGAAGCCTCATTTTTATTATTAAAGCAAAGCAAAGACCTCTTTAACTGGGTAGAGGGAGACCCATTACATATCCCAAAGGACCAGTGGGCATTTAGCCCATTACATGACCCGTAGGCCCATTTTTTTGGCCCAAAGCCCATTCTGTGAATAGTACTGCTACAGTACCCGTGTTGCTACAATCCTGCACAGTAACCGCCGCTGCTACAGTGCTCTGCCACCGCTACAGTGACCTGCCGCCGCTACAGTGCCCGTCGTTGCTACAGTGCCGTCGCTGCTACAGTACGCTACAGTACTGCTACAGTACCTGCGCCCAATGGGTTTTGAACCCCCATTTTTCATGTAGATTTAAGGGGTGCTTACCTCTAAGCCAAACCCCAACTACAATAACAAATATTATCTTATTTCTTATATAAGTAATTATTTAATAATACAAAATAATATATCAAGAATAATATAATTATTAATTATTAAATATTTTAAAATAAAATTATTTTATTTACATTATTATATGAAAAAAATAACTACAGAATTATTAATTATATTATATTAATTAGTAACAAATAATACAATTGATATTACAAGAAATACATATTAAAATACTAATAATAATTATATTAATAAAAAATTAAACAACGATTTATAATTAAAATATTATAAATATTAGTTTTTTTATTATTAATTAATTTATAACATAATAATATATTATTAACTAATAATAAATAATATAATTCATTTTTGATAAATATATAACCAACCGGTAATATTTTAAATCAATAAAAACATTATCAATTATTTATAAGGAATATTGAAAGAAATTAATAATAATAATAATAAATATTATATCATATATATATATATATAATCAAAGAGGCATGAATGAGGTTCACACCACTTTGACCGAGAGGAAGAAGCGTGAACCTCGTTCAAAATTCTATCTCGGAATGGAGAAGCATGAACGAGGTTCACGCTTCTCCGAACCCTTTTTTGAAAAAATTTGCAACTCTATTCCATTTTCTAATAAAAATTAAAACACATATAACAAAATTATCCCGCATCCATTTACTGGAAACACAAAAAAAATATTTTTTAAACTAGGGGTGGCAGTGTCGACACCCCCTTCCACCATTGTGCACCACTGCTCATCTCAGCCAACCTACCGACCTACTCTCCACCGCCTCCCCACTCCCCCAACGATTCCCTCACCACCATCCAACATCTCCCGTGATGCCCCTATCTCGACGTCCTAACTTGCAATGTCGTCGCGCCACCATTTTGGATAGCCTCCCACCGCTGACCCCTTATCACATGACCTCTATCTCCAGTCTCACCCCCTCTCCTGGATTCCCTTTGCACTTTCAACCAGACCCGGCTGCCCTAGTACCCTCCAAACACGACACCACCACCTCCCGCCGTGGCTCGACTAGACCCGCCGCTGGCCCCCTTCGCTCAACCCTACAGTCACACAACCTTCATATTGGCTAGGACCATCAGATGGCCTCTGCCATTGGCCCCATACCAACCCTCTCCCATTCCGCGGCTTACCCTACCAGCCTAACCCACCATCCATACGGGTTTTGTCAACCTGACTCAGAACGGGCTGGATTGGGAACCTCCCATGTTTTGTAATAAGTTTTTTTTAAAAATATTTTTTAAAAAAAACTTTGGTTAAAAATATTTTTAAAAGTATGCTGCAAAGGCGGCATCAGAAATGCTGCCTTTGGCATCGACGATGCCGCCTTTCCCCTAAAACCCAAAAAAATTATTATTTTTATATTATTATTATTTTGTTTTGTTTATATATATACAAAACAAAACAAAACAAAACAAAAAACAAAAATCAAATTATTTTTAGAAAAATTTATTTGCTATTTAAAATCCTGCAGTACTGTAATTACGGAAGTCTGGATTCTAACAAAAACTCTCACCCAGGGCTCCCCTCTATAAGACATCTTACCCTGGAAATCATTATGCATTTCTGATGTGGTATTCTGGTTCTCCCTTTCATGCACAGAACATTGTGTATTTCCGATGGGATATTCTGTTTCAAGTACATGACTTTGGAAGACTATCAAATATAAACAATAAGACCAATAAAAATGATACTTAAAACATGCATTAAAAATATAAGAACTAATTGAAAATAAAATGAATTTCATAAAAAATATTGTTGGAAAATAATTTATAAGGTTTCAAAGACACATACTTGAAACATAAAAATGTTTCAAGTACGTGACTTTGAAAGCATATAAAATATAAACTATAAGACCAACATAAATGAAACTTAAAACATGGATTAAACATATAACAAATATTTGAAAATAATTTTTTTTGTAAAAAATGTTGAGGAAAAATAATTTATATGTTTTCAAAACACCTACCTGAAACTTAAAAATGTTTCAAGTACATGACTTTGAAAGTCTATAAAATATAAACTATAAGACCAACATAAATGAAACTTAAAACATGGATTAAACATATAAAAATAGTTGAAAATGAAAATAATTTTATAAAAAATGTTGATGAAAAATAATTTATACGCTTTCAAAGCCACATACTTGAAACTTAAAAATGTCTCAAGTATGTGCCTTTGGAAGCCTATAAAATATAAACTATAAGACCAATATAAATAAAACTTAAAACATGAATTAAACATATAATTAATTAATTATTTAATATTATTAATAATTAATTATATAATAATTAATTATTTAATTAGTAATTAATAATAATTAATTATATATTAATTGACTAATTAATTAGTAATATAATGACTTTTAATAATTACAATTTAATAATTATAATGAAAAATTATAAATTATAGTTATATTACTAATTAAATAATTAAATATTATATAATTAATAATCATATTACTAATTAACTAATTAATTATTATATAATAATTTTTAATAAATATAAATTAATAATTATAATGAATACTTATAATTTATAATTATATTACTAATTAACTAATTATAAAGAGTGTCTCAACACTATTTTTCTCAAAAAATCAACTAATTAAAAATTATATAATTAATAAATATATTACTAATTAAATAATTAATTATTAACTAATTAATGATTAATTATTACTAATTAACTAATTAAAAATTATACAATTAAAAATTATATATGTAATTAACAAATTAATTATTATATAATTAATAATTATATTACTATGTAAATAATTAATTTTTAAATAATTAATAATTATATTACTAATTAACTAATTATATTATTAATTAACAAATTAATTATTATATAATTAATTATTAATAATTATTTACTAACTAACTAATTATTATATAATTAATAGTTATAGAATTAATAATTATATTACTAATTAACTAATTAATAATTAATAATTAATAATTAATAATTAATAACTATAATGAATAATTATAAAGAATAATTATATTACTAATTAACTAATTAATTATTATATAATAATTTTTAATAATTACTAATTAATAATTATAATGAATAATTATATTACTAATTAACTAATTAACTACTATATAATTAATAATAATATTACCAATTAACCACCGAATTATTATATAATAATTTTTAATAAATTCTAATTAAAAATTATAATTAATTAGTATAATTTATAATTATATTACTAATTAACTAATCATAAAAAGGGCCTCGACTCTATCTTTCTCAAAAAATTAACTAATTAACTATTATATAATTAATAATTATATTACTAATTAACTAATTAATTATTATATAACTAATGATTAATGATTAATAATTAAATAATTAAAAATTAAATAATTAAAAATTATATTACTAATTAAATAATTAATTATTTAATAATTAATAATTATATTACTAAGTATCTTATTAATTATTAAATAATTAATAAATATATTACTAATTAACTAATTATATTACTAATTAACTAATTAATTATTATATAATTAATTATTACTAATTACTAATTAACTAACTAATTATTATACAATTAATAGTTATATAATTAATAATTATATTATGAATTAACTAATTAATAATTAACAATTAACAATTAACAATTAGTAATTATAATGAATAATTATAATGAATAATTATAATTTATAATTATATAACTAATTAACAATTATATAATTAATAATTATATTACCAATTAACTAATTAATTATTATATAATAATTTTTAATAATTACTAATTATTAATTATAATGAATAAATATAATTTATAATTATATTACTAATTAACTAATTAACTATTATATACTTAATAATTATATTACAAATTAATTAGTTATTTATTATATAATTAATTTTTAATAATTACTAATTAACTAATTAATTATTTTATAATTAATAACTAATAATTTTAATTAGATAATTAAATAATTTATTATATGTTTAATCCATGTTTTAACTTTAAATTGCATCAGGCTTATAATTTATATTTTATAGTCTTTCTAAGCCACATACTTGAATCATTTTTAAGTTTCAAGTAGGTGGTTTTTAAAGCTTATAAATTATTTTTCATGAATATTTTTTACAGAATTAATTTATTTTCATATATTTGTTATATTTTAAATCCATGTTTTATGTTTCATTTATATCGGTCATATAGTTTATATTTTATAGGCTTTCAAAGTCACATGCTTGAAACATTTTTAAGTTTCAGGCAGGTGTCTTTGAAAACAGATAAATTATTTCCCATCAATATTTTTTTATGAAATTCTTTTTATTTTATACTATTTGTTATATTTTTAATCCATGTATTAATTTTCATTTATGTTGGTCTTGTAGTTTATATTTTATAGGCTTTCAAATTCACGTACTTGAAACATTACTAGGTTTCAAGCATGTAGTTTTGAAAGCCTATAAAATATTTTTTATCATCATTTTTTATGAATTTTTTTTTTCAAATATTTCTTATATTTTTAATCCATGTTTTAAGTTTCATTTATATTGCTCTTATAGTTTGTATTTTATAGTCTTTCAAAGTCACATACTTGAAACAGAATCTTACATTGGAAATGCAGAATGTTCTGCATAAGAAAGAGAGAACCATAATCCCACATCAAAAATGAAAAATGATTTCCAGGGTAATCCCTTTTATAAAAGGGAGCCCTGAGTGAGAGCTTCTGTCAGAATCCAAACTACTGTAATGATAGTACTTCTGGATTTTAAATAACAGACAAATTCAGTTGAAATTTTTGGTTTATATATATATATATAAACAAAACAAAACAAAAATAAATAAATAAAAATTTAAAATACAAAAATATATTTTTTTTGTTTTAGAAGAAAGGAAACAACGTGGTTTCTGCCTTTCGACTTAACCCGAATGGCTGCAACACCACTGATGCCTTCCACCTAAATCCTAATGGCGGTAGCTGCGCTATATTGCGTGTGTGTCCACAAGAGCTTGTGTGAAGGTGAATGAAGTCATAATCGATGCCGAGATGGGGCATTATTCCAAATGAGATGTGGATACATTGGACCAGGGTGCGAGCTAGGATACGAGTCATACACGACTCAAGTATTTACCCCTAGGTCCTCGATTGGTCTATTTATACTGAATGGATCAACTATTAATAAAATCTCATTATCAGGAAATTTTTTTAATTTGTTTATAATTCATGATTTTTTTTCAATAATAACATTTATGTGATCACATAAAATAATAAACAAATATTGCATAGTTTAAAAAAATTAAGACATAATAAATGTTTTCTATTTACTACATAGTATGGTTGTGAGTGTGATCACATAATATATGAATATTAGATAGAAAATGAATTCATTATTAGAGAAATAATAAAAAACCTCAATGTAATAATGGCTTCTGTCGAATAAATTTGATCACAATTGAGTGTATGAGGTTCTCATCATCTATAGTTGAGGGTATCCCCTACTACTAGGGAGTTCATATAAAAGTAATGATTTGGATTAACTAATGATGACAAAAAATAATTAGCCATATCTAGCATGTTTTCACCACTACTGGAAAATGTACCTATCCCCACGGTTTTCACCAAAACCGTGGGGATAGACCCCCCTATTCCCACGATTTTCCAAAACCGTGGGTATAGGGGTCCCTATCCCCACGGTTTTCCCCAAAACCATGGGGATAGGTCTGGGATAAAATACCTATACCCACGGTTATGAAAAACCGTGGGTATAGGTCAATTTTGTGTGCGCGGGAATTTTTTTTTCCGCGGGAAGGAATTTTTTTTTGGCGGGAACCCTATACCCACGGTTCTTCCCTCTATACCCACGGTTTTTATAACTATATTTAACTAAATATATATATATATACATATATGAGAAGTTAGGGTAGTGGTTAGACGCGGTGTTTGCAGCGAAGAGGTTGTGGGATCGAAACTCGGCGGCTGCATTATTTTAGGACCTATACCCACGGTTTTGAAACCGTGGGTAAAAGCCGTTGACACCGTGGAAATTGTCTATGTTTTGGTGACATGGTGGCAAGACACCTATACCCACGGTTTTGCAAAACCGTGGGTATAGGCTGGGGACCTATACCGACGCCGTTCCAGCCCACGGTTCCCAAAACCGTGGGTATAGGCTATCCCCACGGTTTTGGGGGCTATACCCACGGTTTTGAACCGTGGGTATAGGCTGTTTTTCCAGTAGTGCACTTTAGATATAAAGAGTGGAATAAATCATGTTTAAGATTTTTATAAGTTGGGACTTCGCTAAACAGTTCATGGAGGCGCAAGTTAATGCGGTTGACCAATCAAACTCTTACCTTGAAACTCTCTATGTAGTGGAATATCCATATGTAAGACTACGAGGATAATTTTTAAGGATCATTTACACTAGAATATTGAAGTGGACAAGTATTCTAAATCTAGTAGTGAGGGATACTATGGTTTGATAAAATAGTGGGACATGTTTAATGATTTAATCAGAAATGTCTAATTAATAATCAAGATAAAGTATCAATATACTTAAATATTTTTTTTATAAAATGGAAAGTAATACCACAGATACACAGTGATTACTTTTGGACAAATATCATGACCAATCAAAAACAAATTTCCAATTTTAGTACAGGCAGTCGTGAAAAGTACTATAAAATGAATAGATATTCCAAGTTCCTGATTCCCCACTAGCTCTTAAGACACCTCAGGAAGAGAGGGCATGAAATATTCTTATAGGATACTCATGAATTATGCATTTTATGTTTACACCATGATGTTATCATTGATTTTACAATGATTTGTAGAAACAACATCAATACATGGATTGTTTCACCTATTGTCTCATATCTAAGAAGATTGCGAGGGAAAAATGAAATGAGATATGAATGGGTGATGATTATACAAAATACATGTAAATTGAAAGATGTATCATGAACTTTCAATACATCCCATTATTATATCTTTGTTACCCACTTACAATAATTTTTTTAATGACCATGAAACAAACAATATGGATAAAAAATTCTTTATTGCCTTTTTAGTAATTATCCCTAAGAAAACAAGAATCTAAAAAAAGATTAATCTTTAGTTCTTATGGTGAACAAGTTGAAAGAAAAAAGAAAAAAGGCCAATGGAAAGTGTGATGTCAAATGCCCCTTCCCAATATCCTTCAAAGAAATGTGGTAGATCATCAAATAAGCGGCTATTTTCTTTGAATGTCGTGAGATAAGTCTATAAAAGATAAAATGTAATAAATTGAACTAGAAGAAATCATAGGATTTAACCTAATTATTCGCATTATTTTATGTGATGTTTCTATTATACTTCTTGGGTATTAAATAAAATATGACCATCACATATTTGTATTTAAATACAGTAACCAACTAAGAAAATAAGAATTACAATAAATAAGGTTAATTCTCCAATAAGCTAACAAAGGCTGATTCCTAAGTCAGTGGTGAGAAGTACACATATTGTAATTACCATGTTTAATGGTTCTAGTTAGAATTTTATTGAGTATTAAAAATAAATTTATCTCACATGTCCATTAGACTCAAGGTTTCATTATTCCATTTTTATAATGAATGTTGTTTGTTGTTTCTAATACCCAACTAATAGTTTAGTAATTCTTGAATAATTGGATGTAACTAATGAATATAAAATGTAAGACACATTTATACCTAGTTTTGGAAAGATAATTTTTTGTCTAGAAAAATAAAAGTAGTTTTTAAGGATATACCTATTATGGTATTTGAAATGTTTAGAGATAAATAACCTCTTTATTATCAACATATTGACTTATTTAGTTTTGGATAAAGAAAAATTTATAAATAATGGTATGTCACAAAGATTTTGGAATTAGTTCCACTAAAGGGTGTGGAATATTCTAAGAAAAATCTAGTGGTAAATATATACTACATAATATTGTTTTAAGAATATTAAGGAATTTCAAAGTGAAGTATGAAATATACATGGTTAAAATATATGAGTTTATTCACACCCTTTTACTAAGGAATATCATGAACACCCATTTATTGATCAAGAAACATAGAGTGGATTTATTCCTAAACTCACATTTCCATATAATTTTTTTTTGATGTTAGTAAAGAGGACCGATGATGAGTCTTACATGAAAACATTGATCAATAAAATTTAGGGTGCAGTAATTCCTAAATTCAAATTTCATTAGACAAATTAAAGTCATGATGTATGTAAAAGGAGAATAAATGTTAAAATTGATATGAATTGTAGATACATATATTATTTTTAAGACATGCTTCATAATTAGTGGTGTTATCCCATAAAAATATGCCAAATATTAAGAAAAATTTACCTCATAGGAGTAATATTGTAAAATAAATGTATAATTTCATAATTACATGCGTTTAGATGCAAAGTGTTTATTAAGGATATAAAAAAATTTCATCAAGTTAAAATATTGTGCATAAAATGTAATTATAATAAATGATTCATAGAATATTATAGAAATCAGTATGATAGAAAACTTATAGAAAAGTGATAAACTATACTTCTATAATTGGTTGTGCATCTCTATTTGAGATAATGGAAAAAATATTGACTTGAATTTAATTAATGTGGATGATATAAAAGTGGTTGGTATAATAAAAGGTTCTACAAGAGCTTTTGGAAAAGGTATTTTCTTGAGAAAAATAATGCATAGGAAGGATAAAACCATGGTAATATTTTTTACATTCACCATGTATGGTGATACATTGTTCATCGAGAATAATAAATCCTACTAGTAAGCAGTAAATAGAAACAAGCTAAGAATTGACAAGTTCAATTAAAATTCAATAATAGATACCGTGTATCAAAGTACAGGTGCTTAGTATTTTTAATGATTCAAATCTTGATACTATGGTGGATATTAAAGAGATACTATACATGGGTGGTACAAGTGTGGTACTAAAAAGGCTCGATTGGTTATACCAAGTCATTATACCTAAATCCATTAGAATTATTATTTTCTTTACCGCTTTCTGTGATCATTATATGTTGAATTGGATTTCGAGACCACCGTTCTTGGAAAGTATCTATATGATACAACCATAAATATGTGGTGACACCATATAAAGCTAAAAAAGGGGTTCAAGTTACTAAAACCTAGTTTTGGATCTAAGTAAGCAACAAGATCATAGAACATTCATTTAGAATGAATTTTTTCTATGTATTTATAAGATTTTAGGGGCGATTCCACTATTTTCCTATTAAAATATATTGATAACATATGAAAAATAATTATTTAGTCTTACATTTAGTTATGACTAGATTGAAATCAACTCTTCAAAGATTGACTTAATGTAGTAACCTAAGTTCTAAGGAACAAGATCTACTGAGGTAAGTATAATGGGGTTCATAGACCAATTTAAAAGAAAATATAATGAAAAGGTATTGATTAATACAAATTGGAACAATTTGACATAGAATTGTTACCAATGTCATATGGAATAAATATCTCCCAGAAGACATGCATGAGACATAGGATGAGATTAATGTAATGAGTAGAAATTAAATTAGTGTTAGCAATGGATCTATCACCTATTCCATTTTATGTAATCGATGTAATATGAATAAAATATACTTTATGGTAGGAAAATATTAGTATAATCCAGGATAAATTCACGGAAATTAGTCAGAACTATCCAACTGTACTTGAGAGGGTACAAGGGATATATACCTGGTGCTTAGAAAGGGAGGGATACTAGTTATTAGGGGATAAAAACTAGTCTTCCTATGGATCAATATAATCTATATCACAATTAGGCTAAGTTAATGAGCATGAGAAGCTCATTAAAACTAGTGGTATCCATATCTATAAATACCGAGTGTATTAGAGTTTCTGATGTAGCTGATGAAATAGTGTAATATATGCGATGAATTTTCTAGTTCTTGGAATCTAAAATAGTAAGTAAAGTGATATCATAATATATATTATTATAATACTACTTTAATGGTACTAGAAAAGATTTATTATTTAGATAGTGGAAAAGAGGAATTTACATGGTGAAATCACCTCTTGAGTAGTCTTACTCAAGTAGGTGAAGTCACATATAGTAGAGTATCCACATAGTGAAGACGTGGTAGGAACAATGACTAAATCTATAACTCACCAGAAGCATGATATTGTCAGGTGAGAGATAAAAATGATAGTTATCAAGCTGGATCTAGTGAAAGCGAGAGTGTTGTAAAAGTGGGTGCCCTAAAACAAACTTGAACAACATTTTTTGATTACCATATCATGTATATAATAAGTTATACATTTTTTAAACTTAACATAATAGTATTTATATTTATGCATCCACTATTTACATGAAAATGTCCATATATTATTTGTCATATCAAAAGGTTATAATAGTTCCCAAGATATAATGAGTACCTAAAGATACTATGAAATTAATATTAAATTTATGTCCTATGGTTTAAATATATCATGTTAATAGGACACAAATGATATATAACCATTTTGTGTTATGCGATCATAAGCATTGATACTTTTTCTCATGAAGTTATCAATTGCTGATCTAGAGTTTATGACATCATGAGGACTGACCCTCTAATAGGAAAAACACATGTTTTAGGTTTTATTTGTAGTTCCTATTTTTTGAACATGTGCAATAGTCTTATATTATTCTTCTTATTCTTATTATTTTAAGGGCATTCTACCATGATATTATTATTAGTGTATAACATTTTATCACATAATTTGATGTAAGGAAAAAACTGTGACATTTATTTTTTGGCGAGGTAGCTTGCATTGGGTGCGCCATTGGTGGTTTGGATTTTATTTTATAATCAGGAAATAATGTATCACCTCTGAAAGGAAGTGATATCTTAGTCCTAGATAATTAGGATGGTATTAACTTAAAAGAATCCATGATCATGGTAGAATAAGGTAATTCTATCCAATAAGGTTAATGAATAATAAAGTAATAACTTATGATGACATCAAGTATGCATCCTTCTTTATGAGATATTGCAAGACAAAGAGATTATATTACATGGTGTTTGTTCATAGGAAAGGTTTTCATTGCTATAAATTTTTCTTTATCTCTTTAGGATCCTTGAAGTGTTGCTAGAATCCGCTCCTATTTTGTGAATAGTATTCAATTCTATCGAGATATGGTCCTAGAGGGTAAAACACTTAGCGTATTAAAAAGTCAGGCCTATTATCAAGAATAGGAGAATAGGACATGGTGGGTCTCACCACATGTCCCAGTTTAATGTCCATGTTTATATGATCACTATAAAATAAATAAATTCATATTTTTTGAGTTCAAAATAATTGATATTGAATTTATTTATTAAAATAATTCACAATATGTTAAGTGAATGCAAGTCAAAATTATTTAAAAAATTAATATTATTTTAATAATCAATTTTTGTTGAAAATTTTCGGAAACAATGAGTCAAGTTAATGACCCACTTTTATAATGTTATATATTGGTTATATTAAAATTTAGTGATAAAAATATAAATGATGTTTTGGAAAAAAAATGGTTGTCCATAATATGTTTTTTAGGGATTATTTAGTGGGTAATACATAATCAGGGGCTATGGATCAATTTTAGGGTATTATTTACCTCACTATATAAGTAAGAAGAGGATTAATTCATGGTATTATTCATAACATTAGTTTGAGATCCTCTTTCTCCTCACTCCAACATCCTAGAGACATCAAATCTTGATCCAAGTAACTGTTCCAAGTTCTACCTCACCGATCGAAGGATTGAAATATCGTTGATCATTGAGATGTTCTAGGTATTGTTGGATTTATATGATAACAGCAGGATATCGATGATTTACATTCCCACTGAATTTTGAAGAATGTGTAGAAGATCTATCGGGAGATAGATTTGCTTCCATCAGGAAACAATCACTGGTGACGAGTGGTATTTGAACATAACATCAAATGAATTCCCCAGTACCTTTAAGTGGGTCCTCTATTAGGGTAGTGATCCTTCATTTGTAGAGCATAGTAGAAATGAGCGATCCCTCCACCCTGATTCTTATGAGGCTGTGTGTGGTGCTTTTCATCAAAGATGAGACCTTTGGGAGCTGTAGGATGAATCATCAATCTATGTTGTCTATGAATATGAATATCACATTTATCTCTTTTCTTAGGTTTCTTTATGTGTATATATGATGTTGGGTTTCATTACCCTACTTCCATATGGGTTGAGTTGTCTATTTTATTCTATTATTTTTCTATTGGTTTTTAGTAATTCCTACTAGTTATGTATATACTCACCCCTAGATGGACTTTCCCCATATATGGAGTGTCTTATAAAGACAACATATAGATTAGCGGTGACTTGGGTGGGCCTGATATCAGTGTATCTTTACAGTGCATGGTGGTTCTAATTGTGTTTGGTGGTTTCTCTCTAGAGTCATGAGCTAGGTTGTCCCTTACTTTCTCATTATCGTTTTTATTAGTTTGTTTTCCCCCTCTATCTATGGTTGGGTGTGTATTTTTCCCTTATACTATTTTATTACATTGTTATACTTTGTTATATATCCTAGAGGTTGTTTCATGCATGGTTTAATCTCTAGAGGCTACTTCTTGTTTTATCTCTGTACTCTTTCATGAATATGATTGTGTGTATGTGTACAATTACTTTTGACTAATGCCTCCTATTTAAGTGATTTTCCAATGTGGAACTAACCACCATCATTTTTCTTATTGGAGGTAGGATTGGGTGTAACTCTTAGCATTATTATATCCTAAAAAGCATCCTAATGGTTTGAGTTGTGACAAACAATAGGTTTCTCAACATGCCGATGCACCCAATATAGAGTAACAACAAGTTTATCCACATTTCAATTCCACCAATCCTGAGGAACAACATATTGATCATGTTAAATTTGATTAAATTTTATAAGGTGAACAACCTATGTCCCAGAAAAAATAAGAGTTTCATAGTATAATGATTTAAAAAAAAGACTATTTAGGTGATAAGTAGAGGCATAAAATTTAGGGTTGGATATAATGCACATGAACACCCTTTTAAACCCCAACAAGTCCATTTTCATTAGTTACATTTGTTTCACCACTTGAATGCATGTGTTGATTGATGTAGATACGTGGCATAATGTTCTGTCTGCAATTAAGGCACTAACTTGGGAAGCGATTAGGGTAACATTATAATATACATTCGTTATTTTACTAAAAAATAATATAATGAAATGTTAAATTACAACTCATTATCTCTTATATAATTTATTTATACTAGATGAATTACAAATAAAATTTATATTAATGGTAACCAAAAAGGTTTATAGTTCCTTTTAGAAAATTATTATGAAGCATAGTCTTAGGTATGCTGAAGAGAAAATAAACTCATACCTACCACATATGTATTCACACTTGACAAACCAAGAAATGTGGAATGTGTTTATTAATTGTTGTGAGGAGGGATCTTTCAGGTATTTTTTGACTGGTGATACTTTAGATGATAGGATGTATATTAATAACTTTTATTAATAATTTTTAATTTATGAAACAATAATTGAGTGATGAAAATAAACACCATGAATCAAAACTTTTTTGTAAATCCAACCAACTTACCAATATCCTTGCCAACAAAGGAGTGTCAGATTAGGTCTGCGCCTACTCTAATATTCTACCTTGTGAAATGCTTCCTATTCCAATGATAAAAATGTAAAATTCCTTCTTTAATACTCTTGTAACCTTTATTTCATATATTTAGAGCCTTGGAGCTCACTTTTATAAAAAAACATGCATCAAAACCAACATACCCCTACCGTAAAGCAAAGATGAGGTACTCTACAAAAAAAAATTATGTATTTTAAATATTTATTAATAATTTTATGTGGCCTGAAAAAAACATAATTATGTTCTTTTATTTAGATATAGATTGATTTTTCAAAATAAAAATCCATTTTCATCCTATGTCATGTTCTATGGAACGAAGATCGTGTAAATAAATACAGAATACTAATAGATAAAAACACACTAAAAGTATGGGAATCTTGTGTAAGTATGAAATATTGAAAATTTGTTCTACATTAAATCGGTATTAAAAAAAATTATTACTTGTTTTACTATATTTTTTTATCTATTTTAGACACAAGAATAATCATATCTTATACCCAATGAATGACTACTTTTAACGACCTTGAAGTTGTTGGAACAATATGGTTGTGTCAGAGGGGTGTGTTTTGGAGTGTTGCCTCAAAATATTTTGATAAAAGAAATAAATAATGTTATAAAGATAATAAAATAGAGTATATGCTGACACAAATAACTAATATAGAATAAAAACATAAATAGTTGTATGAATGTTTATAGAATGTTATGGGAATGCATCATAAATAAGAAAAAACACAAAAACAAACACTACATAAAGACTCCCCAAGATTTGAGGTGAGACATTCCCCTCAAAGATCCGATATACTATAGGTAATAAAATTTTTAAAAAATACTCTACTAAATTTGAATTAGAAATACATTGATACCTTTCTTGTACTCATATTCTATAGGTTTAGAATGGGTGATATTTATATCTATCTATACCCACCCATCACTTTATTGAACATTGTATATTATCCAAGGATATATTATACACAAAAAATAACTTCGAAAAAGGCAAATAAGATTGGGTATTCATGTAGCTCATGAGATGATCCTTGAGATACATGTTCCCCTTTATGATATGGATATTCACACAGTCAAACTTATTATTGTAACTTTCACGGCATGGTTGTTTGATCTTGTTAAAAATAAATATAAAAAAAGGAAATATTCATTTATAATTTATTACATAATGAAAAAACTTTAACAATTAATGAAAATATTCCTAAAATAAGAAATGTTATCACAAATAGATAAATGGAAGGAGAAATTGAAGGATAAATCAAAAAACAATCTAAAAGATCAACCAATCATCAAAATTCATTCATAAAGTACCTTCACCCAACAAGTTCAACTTCTATTTTCACTAATATTAGAAATACATATGAATAAAATGTTCAAAGATAGTGAAATAAACATCATTGATTTTCAAGATCAAATGTATAGATATGAAATTATAGTCTTTCTTGGTATTGAGAATGCAGATTAAATCCTCAACCATGGATGGCTAAGAGTATCAGTTTTAAATTTATACATGAGGTGTGTTTTCATAATTTCTTTGTCTAATAGTTGATATACTATCTTAATTATAGTTAAATTATATTCATATTTTTTGCAGGTGTATATATCAATAATATTTGAAGGGAAACTCCAATGAACACAAATTTGGACCCATTAGTCTTCACATCAATTCTATATAAAAAAGGTTATTATAAGAAGATTAATATTTAGTAATAGTACAAAAAATATATGTAATACATGAAAAATACTTATATATGATAGAATCTTTTTTATACCCATGATGCAGGGGTAAAACTATAAAATTTAATAGTTTTAAATATATTTTCATTCCTTTAATTACTTGTTCATTTTTAGTGACCATACATTTCTCATTGTAATCAATTTGTATACTGGAAAGATTTATTTATTTTTGGATTTAATGCAGGTATACCCAAAAAAGTGAAGATAAATGATGAAATTTATCAATTTTTAATACACCACATGAAATATTTTAAAAATAAACGTCATGTTATATATTTTATATTATGTTTTAATTAATTTTTTTAATGATATGGTGGTGTTTAAACATCATCAAAATCATTGAATGAGGAAAGTCCATGACCAGATGAAGCCTATTTGATTCTACAATATGATAAGTATAAGAGTATATAAAATAATAATATCAAAACATATATAAAAAAATTACTTATTTTTATCCATTTTTCTATAGTTTCTGAAATAGACTAATGGAACATAGTATGGTTATTATGTTTGAAAATTTATGAAAGATATCATATTCCATCAACAAACTTGCTTCCCTAAAGTGGTATTTCTAATGATAATTACAATTTCATTTAAAATATTTATTAATACTTTGTTTATTTTTATTTTTCTATTACTACTAGGACTTTTAATAGTACACATATTTAAAGGAGGAAATATATTTGTTTAGAAATGAATAGGAAGAATACACAATTTCAGAATATATATAGACATCATAAAGAGGTGAACTCTTACTACTTATTTAGTTAATTTTCTCTCCTTTTAAAATAATTTTTTAGTTAATTTCCTTATCATTTTTATCTCATACTTATTTAATTAATTTTTATAGTGATCATGAAGAAATAAATTCATCAAGAATATTTTTTCTTTGATAATTTTTTGATATGTTAAGAGAACCAAATGATTGATAAAAAATGATTCTTAATAAATTATTCAATAAGGATAATACTCTTAGGTAATATTTTTCCTCTTCATAGAGCTATTTGTTCTTTAATTGATCTTTTTTGTTTAGTAGTATTTTTTTTTCAGTTAACAAACGACTCAAATTTCATGTTTTCATTTTAAATTGACATTTTAGTTAATAACATGACCCACTCACTAAAATCCAAGAAAACACACTCATATTATCTTTATAATTTTATAAAATGATCTATATGTCATTTTTGATGCATATGAATCATCCACAAGTCAATATGACACATGGTGTGACTTGTATGACTCAAATTACATGTTTTAATTTAAAATTTATATGTTGGTTCAAAATAGAAATCCCATACTTAAATTCAATAAAATTCACTCATATTGTATTGATACTTTAGTAAAATAATTCATAAATATTTTTTGATATATAAGAATCAATCGCACATCGATCTGACACATGGTGTGGCCATGATGGCTCAAAGAGTGTTTTTTATTTAAAATTGAAATTTAGTTAAAAGAAATATAACATAATCAAAAAAATACATATTCATATTGTCATAATACTTTATTAAAGTGATCCATAAGTCATTTTTTATGTTTAGGAATCATCCACACATCAATCTGACACATGAGGGGACTAGTATGACTCAAAGTGCGAGTTTTTAGTTTCAGAATGACATTTTAGTTAAATAATTTTCCACTCAATAAAAACTAAACAAAACACTCTTATTGTCTTGATACTTTTGTAAAATGATACATATGACATTAAGGATGTGTTTGAAACAACCACATGTCAATCAGACACTCTATGTGACCAGTATGACTCAACATGTGTGTACAGTTTAAAAATGACATTTTAGTTTAAAACATTTATCGCTCACTAAAAACCAAGAAAAATTGCTCTTATTAGATTGATAATTTTGGAAAATTATCCATAAATAAATTTTGATGTGTAGGAATCGGTCACACATCAATCTGATACACAATGTAACCAATATGACTAAAAGTGAATGTTTTTAGTTTAAAAATGACATTTTAGTTAAAAATGTGTGTCACTCACTAAAAATTGAACAAACACAACCATATTTTCTTAATAATTATATATAATCATCCAAAAATCATTTTGACATGTAAGAATAATTCACACATCAATTTGACACAGAGTATGACTGGTATGTCTCAAAGTGCATGTTTTCATCTTAAAAATTGAATTTTAGTTAAAAACATGTTCCAACCATTGAAAAATAATAAAAAACACTCATATTGACTAGATACTTTGGTAAAAATATCCATAGGACCTTTTTACGTGTTATAATCAACCTCATATCAATCTAACACACAATGTGGTCGGTATGACTGAAAGTGCATATTTTTATTTAAAATTGTCATTTTAGTTCAAAACATGCATCACATACTCAAAACTAAAAAAATTCACTCATATTTTCTTAATACTTTAAGAAAACTATCCATAAGTTATTTTTGATGTGTAAGAATCAACTGCACATCAATATGAAAAATCGTGTCACCAGAATGACCGAAACAATTTTTTTATATATAAAATATATATTTTAGTTCAAAAGACTTGTGATATTCTCAAAAATAAGAGACCATAATAATTTTGTTCAATTGTGACATATAAGAACCAGTCACACCTCAATCTAATACATGGTGTGACTGGTATGACTCTAAATTTATATTTTTAGTTTACAAATCACATCTTAGTTAAAAACATACACCACTCATAGAAAACTAAAAAAATAAACTTTTATGGTCTTAATAATTTAGTAAAGTGATCCATAATAAATTTTTTACATATAGTAATTTTTCACACATCAATCTGACGCACTGTATGACCAGTATGACTCAAAGTTCTTATTTTCAGTTTAAAATTGACATTTTAGTTAAAAACATGTGTTACTCACTGAAAACCAAGTATGAATGATTTAATTGTATTTATACTTTTGGAAAATGATCCATAAGTCATTTTTTATGTGTAATAATCAGTCTCACATCAATTTAACACACGATGTGAATGATATGACTCAATTTGCATGATTTCAATGTAAAATGTCAATTTAGTTAAAAACATGTGTCACTCATTGAAAGATGATAAAACACACTCATAATTTCTTGAAGCATTATAAAAGATATCCATATATTATTTTTGACGTGTAAAAATCAACTACACATCAATCGTACACACGGTGGGACCGATATGACTGAATGTGCATGTTTTTATTTATAAATGACATTTTTGTTCAAAACACATTTCAAATAATCAAAACCGATCAAACCACACCTTAATCTGATATATATTTTGACTAGTATGGGTCCAAATGTGTATTTTCAGTTCAGAAATTGACATTTTAATTAAAAGGATTCGTCACTCACTGAAAACTAAGAAAACATGACCAGGTTGTATTTATACTTTATTAAAATGATCTATAATTAAATTGTGATTTGTAGGAATCATATTATCATTGATATGACACAAGGTGTCACTGGTATGAATCAAAGTTCGTGTTTTCAGATTAAAAATGACATTTTATTTAAAATGTTTTATAAATCACTGAAAACCTATTAAAACACTTGGATTGTCATTATATTGTAGGAAAATGATCCATAAATCAATTTTATGTATAGGAAATGTAACGCCCCGACCCCAGTTACCAAGAGTCAGTGAATTATTTTAATACATCGGCATGATTACGATGAATCATGTCCCAAAGGACCGATCAGTTTATCAGTCTTGGAAAATAGATTATATACATGAATGTTACATTAAACTTTATAACATACAAAACAACATAAATAATCCTTTATGAATGCTATTATATACTTGTCTTAACCCTGTATATCAATCACAATACACTTCTTGGAATCCTGGGAAAAATAAAACATACAAAGGGGTGAGCTCAGATGCTCAGTTAGGATATCAATATAGAAGAAGCTTTCATAAATAATCATAAACATTTAAGGAAATTTATAACTAAAGCAAAAGCCTTTTAAACTTGAACATCAACAAAATATGGCAGAAATAAAATGAAATAATTCCATTTACTTATTCACATGGATATTCTACTCATCGAATAATAACATGAAATATCAATAACAACTTTCATAATGATGGAATGCATAATGCCAGACTATCATAACCATGTATCCAAGGCCTCGTGCCAAGACTACAAATAAGATTGTGTGAAGGCCTCATGCCAAGACACTAGTTTGTCTCATGAGACCTACCGATGCATCGAGGAGCTATAGCGGGCTCCACCCATCACTTACTAAGTCCAATGCATTCCTCATATGAACAGTTTTAAACATAACATAAACATTCGTATTAAAACTAGCATACGAAATGTCAATACGTTCTCCATAAACCATGAATGGTATAAAAATAACACATCCATAGTCAAACATATCACAAAACCTTCCATACAATATGGAAGTTTCGTATTATAATAAATCAACTTCAAATAAGCTTAAAATCCATCAAAGGATGTTGACATAGATGAAATCAAAACTATTTGAGAGAAATATCTCTTTTTTGAAATCATTTAAAAGTCACACATTTATTAAGGAAGTAATTTAAAAGAGATTTTTGAATCATAGTGTCCCATAAAACTTTGAAACTTTTGAAAGGAAATATCATTTCAAAACATTCATGTCCATATAAATAAATCGTTAAAATCATTTTGAAAACATGGACATTAATTAAAAATATTTAGAAAGATAAATCTTTAAAACATTTAAAATTATTATCTTGATAAAGAGTACCTTTCACAAATTCTTAAAATGTTAATTTTGAAATCATTAAAAAGTCACATAATTATAAAATAAAACATTTACATTCAAAATATTCTTATAAGATTTTAAGGGAAGCTTCAACGGGTTTATAATGGTATAAAATAGCCACACCAGCCGTATAAGTTAAAAAAACATTCTTACCTTAAATTTGTCGAAAAGGTCAAAAAGTACCTTGTTTGGAAAATGAAGGAAATATTACTTTCAAAACACATAAGGGTATAAATGACTTTAAACCATTGTCTAGTAAATATCAAATTTTTTTTGAAATATATTTTTATGAAACATGGATGTGGATGATTAAGAGGTCCCAGTAGATAATTACGTATAAACAACCTTAGATAATGAAGATATTGTGAAATAAACCTGAACCAATTTGGTAACTTACGAAACATACACCCCATGAAAGATGTATTATAAAATGAATGTGTCAATACACATAAATTTATGCGTATTACACAAATAATACAATTATGGGTAGTACATACACCACACAAAAGGTAATAGTGGCAATATGGCATGAATCTCACGGGAATAAGGAGTGAGATGAAAACCCCTTACCCTGTACTTTTCCTTGGTTGAGGGTAGTTTAAACTCTGGTATAATGGGGAAATAACTGTTACTAAATTATACAAGAATCATATATGTTAATATGATATCATATATGTTCTTTTAACATTGCTTTGTTAATAATATCTTAGTATTATCGTCGTTTCTGGTGTTAACTTACTCGTTTAATTTTATATGTTTTATTACATAATACATGTTTGTTATGGATAGGTTGTATATTATTCATATACAGAACGATATCAAGTCCATAAAAATTATTTTTAATCATAAAATGAGAATTATACTTGAATGGATACGATGGGGAATGAATCTCATCGCGTTCGTGGAGACAGTAGTCCGTACGTACGCACGAACGCTACATCCATTTCATTTTTAATTTTAAACAAAATAAAAACCAAATGATACATAGGTATACTATTATTTAAGTATAATATAATATCTTATATGTGTTACTTATGTTCATTAACACCATCCTTTATACCTTCCATGTATGGTATGAACGAGTCATATCACTTTGAGGGGGCGGTAGTTCGCACTTCCTCAAATGAAATTATCATATATATATACAACATGAAATGAATAGTGGTATGCGATAAAATGGAATTACAGAAGCTTATATATGAAATAAATTTCATTAATATCATATTTAATTATAGTTCCATCATAATGGCCACCATGAGAGGCAGTAGGAGATAATTGAACAATCATCGTTCCGTGAGGCGTTTGGTTGTCATCCACAGAAACATTATGTTCTTCACCCATTAGATGGAGGTGTGTGTAAGTGTAGTTCGAATAATTCTCATAAAAATATCCTAGTATATTTAGGATACTGGTTCTGTTACAAAAAAATAATAATAAGAAGAGTTTAGGGGTTGGAGAAGTAAAATAAAAAAAAAGAAGCTAAGAGAAAAAGTTACCTTTAATTTAGGTAACTCCATTTGGTTTGAACCAAAAAGAAATCTTGAAGTGACTTATGCCTAAATTAAGGCTTCTATGAGGAGGATAGAAACTTATGGAGCTTAATTGGACAGAGGTTGGATGAGACAAAAGGCTTGAGAGGTGTGATGAATTGGTTAGAAGTGGTGTCCTTTTATAAGGGGGAGGAGGGACTCTTTAGGATAAACTTAAAGTATTATTTTATAATAAATTCATATTCGGTTTATAATGGCTCAAAAATGAATTATTGAAATTATAAGGTTGGTAGGGGTTGAAAAACACTTAACCAATAGGTTTTAGACAAGTTTGGGTCACTATTGTACCCTTATCCTTTAGATATAACTCTTAGTTAAATAGTTTGACATTTACCATGTCTCTTTGTAGTTTTATATTATATGGTTAATAAACATACTATAAACTAACAAGAGAACCCCAAGTGGTTCATTAATGTCATACCTATCATCATATAAGTCCTTTTTCTGAACCTTATATTTTTAGGAATATTATATCAATTAATAATATAATATTTGTTTTAAAAACTCCTTTATGACAAATTTGACACTATTTCATAATTGATTTTTTTTAAAGTATTAATAACTTTATTAATTCAAACAAAATTCATTTAATCAATCCTAACATGTCATATTAACCGATAAAATTCTTTTAATTCATTAAAAGTCTCAAATTATATTTTTTTGGTTATTTATAATATCAATTATTTTAATATTTCACTAATAAGGTAATTACTGCATCATTGTTCTGTAATAAATAAATTAAATTATTTAAAGAATAAAAATTATAAATAAAATACCATTATGTAGGAAATAGTTTTATCTTTCTAATTAATATTTATAATCGAATTTATCTTATGTATAAACCTATATTAAAAATGTTTTAGTTATTAAACATTGATTTTAACTCTTTTAACTCTTCTTTGAATTAAATAATAATAAATGTCGTAATCTAATCCAAGTGGACCAAAGAGGTTCATATTTTGTTTCTAAGGTTTTTTTGGTCAAATTATATATATCCAATAGAATTAGGACATGTTTTAGGGTAATAATAAAATAATTTTTACCCTTAACCACCCTATTTACTTTTTACCGTGGTAAATAAAAGTAAAAAGTTACTATTCACAAAAAATTATTTTTATCTTATTGAACAACATTTTACTCCTTGATATTAACCGTGTCTCTCAGAGTTTCAAAATTACACTCACAGAAGCGGTAAAATTAAGTTTTATGTGAATTTGCAAATTCTCCTAGGGGATGGGTAAAAGACGGTGAAAAGTTCAATAAAATTTTTATATATCTAAAATTATTATAAACTGACTCCAATGAATTAAATTTAACTTATATAGGTATTATGTATCTATTTTTACCTGAAATAAATTTAAATAAAATAAATAATTATTTAAATAAAAATTCGGTTTGAAACTATAACTCAGTGTTTTTTCACTATTCATAAAAAATTGAATGTTTTCAGAAAAATACCAAAAATTTACCCTAAGATAATTTTGATATTCTGAATTCAATAATGAAGTCTATTTGACCAAATTCAAAACATATAAGTTGCATTTATTAATTTAAAATTAATTCCCGCTGTCAAAATCAAAAGACGTGTTTTTAAGAGATACTAACTATCAAAAGATTGACACTTGTTTATGTCTGGTTTAAATGTGAAATTACGTCTAACGACCAACACTGTATTAAATGGTAAAAATATATTCTAAATATACTTTAAGATCACTCAAATACATAATTTATCACTATTAATTATTTTGATTGAAAAAATTGTTTTTAATTAAAATTTAGTAATTTTCACTATTCATTAAAATATGAAAGTTATCAGAAATGTACCAAAACTTTATCGAAACTAAATGGTTATGTCCCGATTCTAAAGAAAAATTTTATTTTGTCCAATTTAATATATAAAAGTTTCAGGTTTTGGATTTAAAAAGGATTCTCCATTAAAAGGCGGTAAAATTGCATTTTTTGAAAAATACTTCTTTTATCTTAAAAAAATGTATTTGTTCTTAAATTATGTCTAAGAAACTCATAATATGGATTATAAAATTATAAGGATTATATGAAGTTCAAAATTCAGTTAATACTATTCATAACCGCTTTTGAACGACTTTTTTGGTAAGTCATGGTGTGCTATAACTCGGTGTTGCATGTAGTGAAAGTTATTGAATTACTTTGAAGAAAGAACATACTATGAAATCTTGGGGTGTTACATTCTTCCCTCCTTCAATAAATTTCATCCTCGCAATTTGATATTGTTTTTCGAAAATAAAAGGTTGAAAATAGAAAATACCTTTGTGGGAAAACCCACATCAGAAATTGGGTTAATAAAATTTAGTCTTAATAAGAGGAAAATGAAAATGAAAGGGTTGCCACAAAATTATGATCTTGATTAAGAGAACATTGGTGGAAATTAGAGACATATAATTGGAGGAAAAACATAAATATTTATAGGTAGTGATTGATGTCATCAATCACAAACAAGTGTAAAATTGAGGGCCTTAAATTCATCAAACTATGATGATTTAAAATACCACTGGTTCAACAAAACATAAGGTGTTAGGATAACACATTTTTGGTTTTAAGATCCCTTACCTAATGTTTTGAGAATTAATTTCTTCATATAATAAGAGAAGAAAATTATATAATTGACAAGTAGAGTTCCATCCTTTAACAAATTTCTACCACAAATTCATCTTTCACTCTAAAAGATAATAGAACTAAAAAATATATTCTATTTATCCTATTCGTATAGGGTTCCAAAAAAAAGAAGAATTTATAATTCATCTTCTAGACCCTTTAAAAAAACTACATTATTCAATCCAGGACATCACGTGGGTCAGTGGTAGGTGATACACCCTTGTCACACTTCGGTTGCAGGTTCAAGTCCCGCGGCCTTGCCGGATGCAATGAGATGCCGCCCAACCTCCAGGTTGTCGTTTTTAGGGAAATCCAAAAATAATCTCAAACTAGACTTATCCAAATTACTTCTGTCCAAACTCACAGTCCAAAATTTATAGGGAAGTTAAACACAATGAAGATCCTTTTTTCCACTTAATAACATGTGAACACCTTCATCATGTATTCTTTTAAAACACCAAAACATCTTGAATTACCATAAAAACTTATTGATTACATTCAGGATCCCGTATTCTATATAGATTACTAGATATACTTCATCCATCCAAAATTTTTTGTAAACTCCAACAATGATGGAATATATAAATCTTTAATCAGTTTCAAGGTAGTCAATAATATCCAATATAATTTACCCAAATCAACCATCTCTTATTCCAAAATCAGTACCTCAATATTAGGACCATATTAATGTTCATATTTCCTTCAACCATATAATTTCCAAAATTTTTAACTCACTATAGAGTCATTTTTCTTAGTACTATAAAATATCAAATCCTCTATGAAATAATACTGTAGGACAATCCTTATTTATTTCCAGTACATCATTGGTACAACACTTCAATGAAATAATTCCTAAATAACAACATAATAACACTAGTCATTCCTCTTCATTTGTGGTAGTATCATAACTTGATTATTATCCAATAGCATCAATTGTGGCATAGTCTGATGACTGTGACAATGGTTTTCGTAGTGTCCAAACTCCATGCAGATGAAGCATTGTACATTTGAAACCTTTTTCTTACCATTGCAATCACGTACTTGGTGTCCTTTTTCTCCACACATATAACAAAATCCCATTCCGTTCAAGAAAGTTCTAGGCTGTTTCTTCCCACAGTTATCACATATGGGAAAATTCTTCTTTTCCATCTTCCCTTTATCCATCTTTCTCTCCTCCATCCTTTTCTTCTCTTGATTCCCTTCAAAGCTATAGGACTCAGAGAATTCTATATTTATCTTATTAACAAATGATACTATTTCTTCATATGTTGAGAAAACATGAGAGACTATTTCTCTTCTAAATGTTGGATTAATACCGTGGAAGATATGATTATTCTTACTCTTTGGATCATATGTATTACTGGAGTTCACATTCCTACTACTGGGCGCCATTTCTATACAATAGCATAAACTAGGTCAGTTTATGAATTGCAATTAATAATTCCAAACTTGTAAAATACCTAACATAAATTGAATGGTTTATGGATATAATCCATAATCATAAAGATTTTTTCATTAAGGAAGTATATACTCATAAACCCTTCATAATGATTTGTAAAGAAAATGAGAATTATCCTAAAATATCCCCTGGGAGTGTCATAACCAAGAGTACAACAAAGCCTGTTATCATGCACCAGTTCCTGTTTGAGTCTTGCTCAAAGCGGTGTTTTTGGATTTTACCCCTAGGTACATCTATGCTAGAGCCACATCTACCTTCTCATATCCAGATAGGGACGTATTTTCTTGGAAAACTCACAAAATCTCTACATTACCAAAATTCTAGGAATTTATTCAATATTAATCCTCAAAGTCTATCTTAGGTCTATGTGCTCTAATCAAAGTTTATCTAAATCTACCTTCCAATGTTATTGCTAAACTTCCTCTGATACCAACTGTAACACCCTGACCCCAGTTACCCAAAGTTGGTGCATTATTTTAATACATTGACATGATTACAATGAATCAAGTCCCGATGGACAAATCGGTTTAGTAGTCTTGGAAAATAGATTACATACATGAATGTTAAATTACACTTTATAACATACAAAACAACATAAATAATCCTTTATGAATGCCATTATTCCCTTGGCTTAACCCTGCATATCAATCACAATACACTTCTTGGAATCCTGGAAAAAATAAAACATAGAAAGGGGTGAGCTCAGATGCTCAGTAAGGATATCAATATAGTGGAAACTTTCATAAATAAGCATAAACATTTAAGGCAATGTATAACTAAAACAAAATCCTTTTAAACTTGAACTTCAGAAAAATATGGCAGAAATAAAATGAAATAATGCCATTTACTTATTTAGATGGATATTATACTAATCTAATAATCACATGCAATATCAATAAACACTTTCATAATGATAGAATGCATAATGTCGGACTATCATAACCACGTAGCCAAGGCCTCGTGCCAAGACTACAAATAAGATTTTGTTAAGGCCTCATGCCAAGACACTAGTTTGTATCATGAGACCTACAGATGCATCGAGGAGCTATAGCGGGCTCCACCCGTCACTTACTAAGTCCAATGAATTCCTCATATGAAAAGGTTTAAACATAACATAAACATTCGTATTAACAATAGCATACGAAATGTCAATACTTTCACCATAAACCATGAATGGTATAAAAATAATACATCCACAGTCAAACATATCACAAAACTTTGAATACAATATGTAAGTTTTGTATCATAATAAGTCAACTTAAAATAAGCTTAAAATACATCAAAGGATGTTGACATAGATGAAATCAAAACTATTTGAGAGAAATATCTCTTTTTTGAAATCATTCAAAAGTCACACATTTATTAAGGTAGTAATTTAAAAGAGATTTTCTAATCAAAGTGTCCAATACCACTTTGAAACATTTGAAAAGAAATATCATTTCAAAAAATTAATGTCCATATAAATAAATCCTTAAAATAATTTTGAAAAAATGGACATTAATTAAAAATATTTAGAAAGATAAATCTTTAAAAAATTTAAAATTCTAATCTTGATAAAGAGTACCTTTCAAAAATTCTTAAAATATTCATTTTGAAATCATTTAAAAGTCACATAATTATAAAATAAAACATTTACATTCAAAATAATTTTATAATCTTGTAAGGGAAGCTTCTCCGAGTTTATAATGGTAGAAAATAGCCGCACCCTCCGTATAAGTTAAAAAAACATTCTTACCTTAAATTTGTCGAAAAGGTCAAAAAGTACCTTGTCTGGAAATCGACGGAAAGATTCCTTTAAAAACACATAAGGGTATAAATGAATTTAACACACTGTCTAGTAAACAGTAAAAATGTCTTGAAATATATTTTTATGAAACATGGATGTGGATGATAAAGAGGTCCCAGTAGATAATTACGTATAAACAACCTCGGATAATGAAGAGATTGTGAAATAAACCCTTACCAATTTGGTAACTTACAAAACATACACCCCATGAAAGAGTTATAAAACAATGAATATGTGAATACAGATAAATTAATGTGTATTACACAAAGAATACAATTATGGGCAGTACATACACCACACAAAAGGTAATAGTGGCAATATGGCATGAATCTCACGGGAATAAGGAGTGATATGAAAACCCATTACCTTGTACTTTTAATTGGTTGAGGGTCGTTTAAACACCTGTATAATGGTTAAATAATTATTATTGAATTATAAAGGAATCATATACATTAATATGATATCACATATGATCTTTTAACATTGCTTTGTTAATAATATCTTAGTATTATCGTCGTTTCGGGTGTTAACTTACTCGTTTTATTTTATGTGTTTTGTTACATAAGACGTGTTTTTTATGGATAGGTTGTATATTATTTATATTAAGAACTATATCAAGTCCATAAACATTATTTTTATTCATAAAATGAGAATTATACTTGAATGGATATGATGGGGAATGAATCTCACCGCGTTCGTGGAGACGGTAGTCCGTCCGTACGCACGAATGCTACTTCCATTTCATTTTTCTTTTTAAAAGGAATCAAAAGAAAATTATACATTGGTATATTATTATTTCAGTATAATATAAAATCTTATATTTGTTAATTATGTTCATTAACACCATCCTTTATACCTTCCATGTATGGTATGAATGAGTCATATCACTTTGAGGGGGCGGTAGTCCACACTTCCTCAAATGAAATTATCGTATATATATACAACATGAAATGAATAATGGTATGCTATAAAATGGAATTAAATATGGTTATATATTAAATAAATATAATTAATATCATATTTAATTATAGTTCCATCATAATGGCCACCATGAGAGGCGGTAGGAGATAATTGAACAATCATCGTTTCATGAGGCGTTTGGTTGCCATCTGGAGAAAAATTATGTTCTTCACCCATTATATGGAGGTGTGTGTAATTATAGTTTTAATAATTCTCATAAAAATATCCTAGTATATTTAGGATACTGGTTTTGTTACAAAATAAGATAATAAGAAGAGATTATGGGTTGGAGAAGTAAAATAAAAGAAAATAAGCTAAGAGAAAACGTTACCTTTAATTTAGGTAACTCCCTTTGGTTTAAACAAAAAAGGACTCTTAAAGGTACTTCTTCCTAAGGTAAGGATTCTATGAGGAGGAAAGGAATGTAGGGAGCTTAATTGGGCAGATTTTTTATGGCAAAAAATGCTTTAGAGGTGTGAGGAATTGGTTAGAAGTGGTGTCCTTTTATAAGGGGGAGGAGGGGCTCTTTAGGAAAAACTTAAATTATTATTTTATAATAAATTCATATTCTGTTTATAATGGCTCCAAACTTGATTATTTAAATTATAAGGTGGGTATGGGTCGAACAACACTCAACCAATAGGTTTTAGACAAGTTTGGGTCACTATTTGACCCTTATCTTTTAGATTTAACTCTTAGTTAAATAGTTTGACATTTACCATGTCTCTTTGTATTTTTATATTATATGGTTAATAAACTTACTATAAACTGACAAGAGAACCCCAAGTGGTTCATTAATTAAATACCTATAATCATATAAGTCTTTTGGACGAATCTTAGATTTTTAGGAATATTATATCAATTAATAATATAATATTTGTTTTAAAAACTCCTTTATGACAATTTTGACACTATTTCATAATTGATTTTTTTAAAAGTCTTAATAACTTAATTAATTAAAACAAAATTCATTTAATCAATACTAACATGTCATATTAACCAATAATTCTTTTAAATTTATTAAAAGTCTCAAATTATATTTATTTGGGTATTTATAATATCAATTAATTTAATATTTCACTAATAAGGTAATTACTGCATCATCGTTGTGCCATAAATAAATTAAATTATTTAATGTCTAAAAATTATAAATAAAATACCATTATGTAGGAAATATTTTTAGCTTTCTAATTAATATTTATATTCTAATTGTCCTATGTATAACCCTATATTAAAATTTTTTAGTTATTAAACTTTGATTTTAACTCTTTTAACTCTTTTTGAATTAAATAATAATAAATGTCCTAATCTAATACAAGTGGACCAAAGAGGTTCATATCTTATTTCTAAGGTTTTTTTTGGTCGAATTAAACTTATCGAATAGAATTAGGACATTTTTAGGGTAATAATAATGTCATTTTTACCCTTAATTACCCAATTTACTTTTTACCGTGGTAAATAAAAGTAAAACGTTACTGTTCAGAAAAAATTATTTTTATCTTATTGAACCATATTTTACTCCTTGATATTAACTGTGAGTCTCGGATTTTCAAAATTCCACTCACAGAAGCGGTAAAATTAAGTTTTATGTGAATTTTCAAATTCTCCTAGGAGATGAGTAAAAGACGGTGAAAAGTTCAATAAAAGTTTTATATATCTAAAATTATTATAAACTAACTACAATTAATTAAAATGAACTTATATAGGTATTATGTATCTATTTTTATCTAAAATTAATTTAAATAAAATAAATAATTATTTAAATAAAAATTCGGTTTTAAACTATAACTCAGTGTTTTTTCACTATTCATCAAAAATTGAATGTTTTCAGAAAAATACCAAAAATTTACCCTAAGGTAATTTTGTTATTCCAAATTCAATAATAAAGTCTATTTTACCAAATTCAAAACATAGAAGTTTCATTTGTTAATTTAAAATTAACTCCCACTGTCAAAATCGAAAGGCGTGTTTTTAAGAGATAATAACTATCAAAAGATTCACACTTGTTTATGTCCGGTTTAAATGTGAAATTACATCCAATGACCAAAATTGTATTAAATGGTAAAAATATATTCTAAATATACTTTTAAACCACTCAAATTCATAATTTATCACTATTAAGTATTTCGATTGAAAAAGTTGTATTTAATTAAAATTTAGTAATTTACACTATTCATCAAAATATGAAAGTTATCAGAAATGTACCAAAATGTTATTGAAACTAAATTATTATGTCCCGATTCTAAAGAAGAAGTTTATTTTTTCAAAATGAATATATAAAAGTTTCAAATATTGGATTTAAAAAGGCTTCGCCATTAAAAGGTGGTAAAATTACATTTTTTGAAAAATACTTCTTTTATATGAAAAAATGTATTTGTTCTTACATTGTGTCTAAGAAACTCATAATATGGATTCTTAAATTATAAGAATTATATAAAGTTCAAAATTCAGTTAATACTATTCATAAACGCTTTTGAACAGCTTGTTTGGTAAGCCATGGTGCGCTAGAACTCAATGTTGCGTGTAGTGCAAGTTATTGAATTACTTTGAAGAAATAACATACTATGAAATATTGTGGTGTTACAAGAAACATCCACACACAAATTTGAGACATGGTGTGGCCAGTATGACTCAAGGATAATGTTTTTATTTGAAATTTACATTTTAGTTCAAAACACACACCTCATACTTAAAATTAAGAAAACAAGTTCAAATTTTCTTGATAATTTAAGAAAATAAGACATATATCATTTTTGAAAAGTATGAATCAACCACAAATTAATCTAAAACATGGTCTACTCAATATGGCTATAATTTTATGTTTTTCAGTTTAAAATTTACATTTTAATAATTCATTACTTCATATTTATGTTTAATTTATTTATTTATAATATTAATAATATAAGAATTGTTTTCTATATAGGTGTACTTTTTTTCTTAAGATGAGATGGTTTGTTCAAAAACTAGTATCATGATCAGTCTCTTTTGAGAGGGGTTTGGGGTCCAAATATAATGAAAAATTATTTTTTTTTAATTTTTTTTATGTTTGTGATAAATTGTATGTAACTATATAATTTTACAAATGAATGTTTGAAGTTTTTGTAACATATTGTTTCTTTTATTTTATCTATGATGTAAATTTAATTAAAATTATAGTTTTTATTTTTTTTCTATAGTGTGCTATAGTTTTAGCATCACATTACTATAACAAGGCTTTTATCATCACTAATATATGGTTACTTTATCAATTCTAAAAAAAACTGATAAATTTTCCCCTTTACGAGCACTATAAAAAACACTGATAAAGAACCCGCTTTATCAAATCTAAACTTGAACTAATAAAGAAACCCATTTATAAGCACTGGTGAAGAGAATTTTTATTTTAATTATTTTTAACATTGTTAAAATTCATCAGCTTTTAATTGTTCTTAAAACATTAATACTTTTTGAGTAATGATGAAGGCTATTTATTGTACTGTTAAAGATCTTATCTATAGTAATTATTTTTTGTTCACTGTCAAACCACTCAACCCATCTCATTAGACTAAAAATTTCCCAGCATAACAAGAATCCTCTTTCTCTTCTGAAAATTATGGTTCACAACTAGAGCATTATTTATGTAGTGAACACATCCTGGAATCAACCAGTACAGAGCCACATGTGGGTAATCCTTTAAAACCGACTCAGATGTCTGAAAAAATATTTAAAAAGTTGTAATATTAATAGATCTTAAGGTCACATCTTCCTTGATAACATGAAAATTGAGGCTGAGAAAATAGAATCTATTATACACGAATGATAGGATGTCGAAGCATTTGTAACCCTATTTTTCAAAAACCAAACCAGTTCTTAGAACAACTGCATGATGTGGAGAGGAATTACAAAGAGAGATCCAGAGATCTGTGGCATAAAGAGGGTGGAAAAAACACAGTTTATTTTTAGGCGTGCATCATGGAGAATGGTTGAGTGAATATCTTACTTGAGGATAGCTCACACACTAATGATTTATAGGTGGAGGGTATTATGAAAATTTCTCACTTGAAAGGCCCCATAGATGTAGAAAATTCCAACATGGAGTATGGGTACCCTAGGGGGAATCCAGAGGCTCCTTTCATAAAAAATATCCCACAATAATTGGAGGAATTTACTACATACCTTTTGAAATTCATTTTAGATGAGCAGTAAATCAAGGAGTTGGGTTATGGTTTTAACCCAGATAGGTCCCTAGGACCAGATGGATTTCATGGACCCTTTACAATGAAACTTACAATACTATAAAAGAGAATATTATGAAGTTGATTCAAGAATTTTCTACTTTCTTCATTACAAATGTAAAGTATCCCAACTCAATGAACAAATACTAGCCAATATTCATGTGTAATTTCTCTTACAAAGTTATAGCCTGTATTCGTAATAAAATACTTTTCGTAGCTTATACCAAACAATATTTACAAGGGGAAACATGGTTTTTTCAAAGGTAGATCCATGTGGAGTTCTATAAGGATGTCCTAGGAGATTATCGGTGATATCAATAATAAAATAGTTATAACTAATATAATGATCAAAGTGGACATTGAAAGAGCTTACAATAGGATGGAATGTAATTTTCTATTAAGGATCATTTCACACTTGGGATTCTTAGTGTGGGTCTTAGGACTATTTTTTGGATGTTAAATCTCATCATGGATCTCCATCTCATTCATAGAGAGAAGATGTGGATTCTTTATGTCTGTTCATGGGCTATGACAAGGGGATCCCCTCTCTCCTATGATTTTCATCTTATCCCATGATAGACTTAGTAGGAATGTTGGGTGTGGTATCATGGATGGTAGTATATTACCTTACCACTGTATATCTAGATTAAAGAGAATATATCATCTATTATTGGTGGATGACGTATTTTTTTATCAATGGGATAAATAGACCGATTAAAGGATTTAATAAAATTATGGATGAATACTACATGTAGAGTGGGTAGCGTATAATCCCAAACAAAAGTATAATTTTCATCTCTAATTCATACACCCATAGGAATTAAAAACTCATAAAGGAGTGGCTATAAATAGAGAGGAAGAGCTTCCCCAAGAAATATCTGGGAACCTCATTATCATTAGGTAGAATATATATCCATCATTTTGATGAAATCATTAAACTCGAAACCGGATACATCATCCTAGAAAAATTGGTTCCTATCCTTTAGGTGTAAAATCATGTTGGAAAACTATGTTATCTCCTATATACACATGAATGACCTCTCTTCATTCAAAATGTGGAAGGTTTTCATTCAATAAAATAAAAATACAATGAAAAATTTTATTTGAGATACCCACCATGATGGGAGATACCACTAAAACTCTTGGTTATGGATGTCTAATCCAGCCGATGATGGTGGTATCAATATAAAGATCATGACTGAAACGATGCACTGCCTACAGGTGAAATTGGAATGGTAGTTCTTGGAAGTACATTCATCGTGGTAAAGGATCAACCTTGAGAATTATGGGGAGTACCTGAGGTAGTCGATGGGAAGAGTCTCCACCCTTTGGAACATAATAAAAAGGCAATAAAAAATATAAAATACATATCATGATGGATATTTGGTCATAGTGGTTGTGATTTAATGACCAATAAGAGAGATAAATGGATAACAAACAACTTTTATTTCACAAAGAACAATATTTTACAAGATACCGCACCCACACCTCTCTTTACCTCTACAAATGGAGATATCAAGGCTCTTACTGGATAGAAGAGCTTTCCATGATCATATGATGAATGATGGAATGCTCCCCAGACATTCCATTTATAACCATGGTGGGAGGTGTAAAGTTGGATACAAATCCACCACCAACCCCCACTAATCCCCACCTACGTTGGACATCTCCCATCTTTTCCAAAGGAAATGGGGCTACACATGTGGAATGTGATGAATCCATGTTGGAAGTCATGGGTTGGTGGGGTAGGTGCACAAGTCACCTACAAGACAACTAGAAAAAACACCATCAATTATCCAACACCGTCTACAATTTATTAGATCATCTTCAAAGACCAAAATTCTCCCAAGAAACCACCTTTTTTAATATATCCTTAAATTTCTCCATTATGTAGATCTTTACAAGTCACAACAACTATCGATATCTAAGGATATCGAATTTCGATGTGCTTCATCCAAGAAAGGAACATGGAGTTCTTACTCAATTGCAAATCAATTTGACTATCATAATAAAGATTGTACTCCTTTTGGTTGAATCCAATATCATAGAGAAAATGATTTATCCACAATATATCCTTTCTAGATTTTAAAGAAGAAATGTACTATGCTTTTAGCATGGATAAAGTAACACACTTTTATAACCTTGAATTCCATGATACAGATCCTCATACAAAAGTATAGATGTATCCTGACATACACTTACTATAATTAAGATATTTTTCCATATCTAAAACTGTATATCACTCCAATATAGGTTCATATCCCCCATACCATAAACAAAGATTTTAAGTATCTTTAGGATACCCCAGAATCCATTTTATTTCATACCAATGCTACTTTATGGTACTGAAGAGAAATCAACTCACAATCACCATTGGATCATCAGACTAATGAATGTACCCACATACCATGGAATTCTTCCATGGAAAGGAAATTAATATGAGTTTCACATGTAGAATGTAAAGTAACCATGTTGGAATTCATGGGTTGGTGATGTCGGTACACCACTCACCTATAACATAGTTGAACAAAACTCCATCAATTCTCCCCTGCCCGTTAAAATCTACTAGAGCATCTACAAAGGTATAGATTCTCCTAAGAAACCACCTTTGTCAACATATCCTCCAATTTCTCTTTCATGTTGATCTTCAAAAGTCATAGAAACTATCGATATATCACATCATGTATCCAATGATAGCGAATGTCGATGCATTTCATCAGGGAAAGGTACATGTGGTTATTTCTCAATTTCAAAGCACATTGACTATCATAATGAACTCTATAATAATTCTAGATAAATCCAATATCTTGGAGATAATTATATAGCCATAACATCTACTTTATAGCTTGAAAACCATCAATGTACTCTGCTTCTGTCATAGATAAAGTGACTCACTTTTGTAGACTTAACTTTCATGATATAACTACTCCTACAAAAGTATAGATGTATCATGATGTATAATTCCTTCTATAAGGGTTTACATCCATATCTATATCAATATAGACATGTAAGATAGTTTCATCTCCCTTATATCACAAACATAGAATTTAATTTTCATTAATATACCTTAGAATCCATTTGACTACATCCCAGTGCAACTTCCTGGGATTGGAGTGAAATTGTATCATGATCAGCACTAAATGAGAAATGTATGGTCTTGTACTAACTATAGAATACATAAAGATTACATCTTCTATGACGTATGGTATCATGTGACAATTGTTATCTACTAATAACACAAACAACCTACCTTAACATGGTCGTTGATTCCTGGCCTTCTAAGTACCACCAGTTACCTCATAGACATGTGGTCCCCTCCTAGGGGCCCACCAGGATTCCCAAATGGTTCATAAAAATAATTATTTCCCCCATAGGCCAAACCATTTTCTTTCTAGTGTGATTTTTCCTCACTCAAAAACACCCTGGGAAACATTCTAGATGGTCACCCATCCTAATCACTACTCCTGTCCAAGAATTCTTAACTAAGGAGTTCTAATCAGGTAGGATCCCAAAAATAAATGTGTTCCTTATTGACTTTAGTCATATCATTTATTAATTTAATCCTTTATCATTATGGGGTATTACATTCACCCCCCTTTAAATCAAAATTTCCTCATTGTTGACCCCACATCTCAACCTAGGAAGTTCCACCACACTTATGGTTCGATTCTTCCTCTGATACCAATGTAAAAATTGCATCCTGATGATAGCACATACATCCCTTCTTAACAGGTTTTTTAGGTCCTAGCCTTCCAGGTATCACCAGTTTCCCCAGAGACAAATGGTCCCCTCCCTTGGGCCCACCCACATGCCCAAATGGGTCATCAGACTAATGACTATCCACACAGGCCAACATAAGTTCTTTCCAGTGTGCTTTTTCTTCACTAGAACACACCTTGGGAAACTTCCTATAAGGTTACCCATATTGATCACTACTCCTGGACATTCATGCTTAAATATAGAGTTCTAATCATATAGGTTCATGAAAATAAAGGCGTACCTTTTTTAAATGATACATATAATTTAGTTATTTAACACTTCATCATTCTGGGGTGTTACATATCATCTTCATCATTGATATTTCTTCCTTGGATGATGGAAATGAACTCTTGATCAACTTAAATTGGATAGAAATAAGAAAGATCGCTATTTTTTATTTGTCCATGTTGAGACATTTCAGAACACATTCAACATACTTCTCTTAACATAGCCATAATAACCTCCTCTTTCTGTCATGAATGATCTGCATCCCTAAAATATGCTGAGCTACTCCCAAATCCTTCATATCAAAAGACTTGTATAACTCATTCATCAATAGTTTGATCTTATCTACATTCTTCCTAATGATCAACATGTCATCAATATAAATTAATAGATCAATAAAGTTACCATCCTAAAATCTATAAAAGTAAATACAATGGTCTGCATGTGCCCCCTTGTAGCCATGAATCACCTTGAATGAATCAAAATTGTTATATTACTATATGGGAGGTTATTTTATTTTGTAAAAGATCTTATTAAATTTATAAACAAGGTTTTCTTGTATAGAAACCTCAAAACCTTAAGGTTGGTTCATATAGATCTCCTTAGAGAGATCAATGTGAAGAAAAGTTGTCTTCATATCCATCTGTTCAGGCTCCAAGTACAAGATAGTTGCCAATCCAAAAATGACTCGAATTGAATCCATATTCACCATAGTTGAGAATATATCATCAAAGTAAACTCCTTTCTTATTAAGGAATGCCTTGACCACTAATTGAGACTTATGCTTGACCTCTTTTTTACTTTCATACTTCTTCATCCTAAACACCCATTTGTTCATTAGTTCCTTCTTACATTTAGGTAGTTACACAAAATTGAATGTTTGATTATTCATCAAAGAAACCGTCTCACCCTCCATTTCATGCAACCAATTGAGTTTTTAAGAATAAAAGGTACTCTAACTCTGAATATTTCTTTTAAAGAATCATTCCTCGTGAAGTTATTCAAAACTATAAAATGTTAGGTTCAGGAGGCACAACATCAACTATCTTCTATAATGGTTCTAAAACTTCTTGAAGATAGGTTTAAGTATCCCCCTTCTCAATATCCTCATATAACGCCTCTTATTATACTAACAATGAGTCTTCTTACAACACTTTCTCTTCGTTGATTGGTGGTGTCAGTACACGTGTTGGATCATGAATTTATTCCTTGAAACATTCCCTTCCATAAATTATAGTATTTTCAATTTCCTTTATTGTGTGGTTCTCATGGAACACAAAATCTCTAATTATGATCACCTTCTTATCCATCAGGTCCCAAATACTATATCTAAACTCCTAATCTGCATAGCCAATGAAGATCCATGGAGTAGATATTCTATCTTTCCTCTACCTATTTTTTTGGATACATGTGAAAATACCAAACATATAAATACTAATAAATTAGATTAAGAGGGATTTTTACCAAAACATCACTTCTATATAATCTCATATGTCTGTGGGATCGATGGTGATCTATTGATGAGGTAGCATGAAACCTTAAAATCATCTACCCAGAATGGATTAACCAACTTATCCAAAATCATCATTCTTTTGACCTTCTCCATGTTGGGTTTTTTCATCATTTACACAACTATATTGTGTTGTGGGGTTCATGGGACCATCCTCTTTTTTCATATTCCTTGAATCCTATAATAGGCATCAAATTCCCTAGATTTGTACTCTTCTTTATTGTCTGAGCGAAGAAACTTCAGCTTCCTTCTCGTTTCATGATCCACCTTGGCATGGAACATTTTGAAGTATTCCAGTACTAAGTACTTTATCTTCAATAATAACACCCACATCCTTCAAGATGAATCATAAATAAAGGATTTGAAATATTTTTTACCTCCCAGTGAATCCACCTCTATGGGTCCTCATATATCATAGTTCACTAGATCTAACAAATCTAATATCCTTGATGAATCAATATTGAACGAGAATCTATGTTTCTTCCCATACAAGCAGTATTTACAAGGATCATGTGATACATCCTTGTCAATACTGATGTTCTTCTTCTCTTCCAGGGTATATAATCCTCTTTCACTCATGTGTCCAAGTCTCTTATGACACATATTGGATGAATTCTCTCCTTCCATAATGTTGAAACTATATACACATATCTACACATGATTTTTTTATAATATACTACATATGTGTCCTTAGGTGATGATAATGGATTCTTTAGTCATCTTCCATGCTCCATTTCTAAAGATGTTTTCATAGCCTTGTTGGTCAAATGCTATTCCTAATAATAAGTTGAGATGAAGTCTTGGAATATGGAGAACATCCTTCAAGGTTATTGTTTATCCAATGTTCTTCTTTATGTGGATATCAAACATGCATATAATCTCCACTAAACTGGTCTTACCCACTTTTATTGAACCAAAGTCTCCAACATGATATGTTAATAAATACTCACAATGAAGAGTGACATGGTGTAATTCTTTACTATTGACCACCCATTATGTGTCTTGGATTGATGTGTAAAAGAAATGCTCTTGTTTATTTTTGGAGGAAATAAAAACTTCTCAAGTGACTCTCACATGAACTTATTCAATTATTTTTCGTTAGTTTCTACTTTGACCTTTTCCTTAGAGAAAATTTTGGCATTTCTTCTTCATACATCCCTCCATGCCATAATGGTAGCATTTTTATATTGGTATCTTTCCATATGTGGAACTTCCTTTTATCTTCCTTTGGCCTCTAATATCGTCTCCTTAACATCCTCATTGTTTTCTCCGTCACTTCTCTAGGATGAGATCTTCTATCTGGTTTTAGCTCATGTCCTTCCTTTGGGCCTCCTCATTGAACAATGTATCCTTTAACATTTCCATAGTAAGTTTTCCTATTGGTATCAAGTTGCTGACTGAAACCACAAGTATATCCTACCTATATGTAAGTGATCATGGTAGGTGGTCCACCTAATCTCCATCAGTTAGTGTCTTACCTGCATCCCCCAATTGATTCACTAGGATTTGGAACTCACTTTCATGTTCTGCTATAGAGATTCCACTCTATTGTTGAATATTCATCAACCACTTCTATAAGAGGATCTTGTTCTGAGTGTTCTTTTATGGGAATTTATTTTAAAACTTCATCCAAATTTAATATGTGTGAGTATCTTATGCAACATGGTGGTAGAATCTGTGATCGATCCATTAGTGGATTTCACTGATTGTCTTTTTATTCACTTTCTTTCGCTTGGCTTCCTTGGTGGAATCGGGTTTGACTCTCTTATTCTCAATTGGGTCAAAAATATCCTTTCCATCCAAGAGATATACCATTTTAGACATCCAAATGGATTAGTTTGAAGAATTAACCATTATAATCCCTCCCATGGATGGTCCCTCAATTTAATTTCAATTCATCAAAAAATGTAGCTGAATTTTGAATACTAGAGCTCACTATTATGTCCTGAATGGTAAAAAATGGTGGAATTGAATCTTGAATCAAAAAAATAAAATATATAATGATCAAGATATGAAAAAAATAGTATCAGTAGATAAGATCTACCAATGACATGGAGATTATGTGTCATTCCATAGAATATGTAGAAATCTCATAGGACGTGTCATCAGTGCAAGAATAGTACCACCTTCTCTGACAAGTGGGTACTGTAGAACCTAAAATTTGACCAAACCTTGACTGATCCTTGGGGGAAAAATTGAGGAAAACCATCCTTTATTTCATAAATAATAAATTTTTACAGCATACCCCTCCCAAACCTCACTTTCTATCCACAAATGGAGATCTCAAGGATCTCATCAGACAGAAGAGCTCTCAAGGCTCGGATGATGAATGGTGGAAGGCTCTCCTATAACTTCTTTTATAGCCATGGTGGGAGGTTTCAAGTTTGAAACAACCCCCCACCAACCCCCACAAATCCCCACCCATAATGAACATGTAGAATGTGCATCGACCATGTCAGATATCATGGGTTTGTGAGGTAGGTGCACCATCCACTTAAAAGGAAACTGAAAAAAATATATCAATTGTGAGATCAATTTCTAGTGACATGACTTGTCATGGGGTATCGTTTATTTCCTTGGATTCTTGACCACTAATTCTACATTTTGGAATTCTTGTAATCATCCTAGAACCACCCTTGACATTCTTAATTCTGAACAATGTTCTCTGTTTTGAAGTGTTGGGTTGATGAGAGATCATGATCATTGTATTTTTTCTGGTACTTCATTTTGTGTCTTCTCTGTGTAGGCCTACCATTACATAATTCATATAGGGTAGAAGATGGATGATTTTGAAGGCTTCTCTAGTTAAATTAATTCCTATAAAAATACAATTTTATTCTCCATCATATCAGGAAACCTGAAATTCCAACCAATAGTGAATTTCAACATAAAATAATCCACATGGCCTCTGGATACCACTATTGTGTATGCCTGAAGGATGAAACAACATTCAACCTTCTCTTTGAAGGGGAATATACATCCACTATTTGGAACCTCATCAGCATGTGCATTAGAAATGGGGAAAAGGGGGATTCTATATGTAAATATCCTTTAACATGGTTCCAAATGGTTGATATCTCCTCTACTAAATTAGGGATGCATGTTTTTTTCTAGAATATGGGTGATAGTGACGGGGTTACACATGAATATCCCACCGCATATCCTTTTGGTTTCTGGAGATAGTTTTTTTCATATTAATATCTTTTGTTTTTTTGTGGCTCATGAGATACATGATGTTTTTACCTATTTATTTTAATGGGATGGGATGCACACGAGGACCTATAAAAAGGAAATAGGAAGTGACACAAAACCTATATGATTTGTGATGCACAATGACACAGAAGATGAGAAATATGTGGTCAATGGTTTGGGAATGGGTAGTAGTGAGCAGCGACAAGAGTGGTTTGTACATTGAATTATTTAAAGTTCTTCAAAGACACCATGTGTTCAGTTTTAAAATCTAAAGGGTTACATATTTTCATGAGACAATTTTCAGAGAGGTACTAGAGTCATATCAGGGTTTTTATTTTCACATAGGTTTTCTATATTATATTTGAAATTTAATTTTTGGGATTTACTTTAATTTTGTGTACTCTATGAATATTAGTGTATTTTCTCATAGTTACCTAATGTTTTTTTAATCCTCCTCATTGGAGGGTTTTTCCATGTTAAATTTCTATGTCCCAATTTATTTTCTGATCTTATTTATTTTTGATCCGTTTTTATTATCGATTTTCGAAATATATTTTTTGCAACTGAGATTTTATCCTTGGTCGAATCTACTTCTGACCCAATAACTACAACATCTATGAAGTAAGGAACAAATTGACAAGTGAAGGAAACATCTATTCATGGATTGGATTGAAATTTAGAGTTGATAACCTCATCATTGAACCTGGATGGATGATCAAAAGTGGTCCAAAACATCTTCCATGAGGATTTTGATACCACTCTGGATTCTATTGAATCCAGGTGAGAGATCTAAAAATATAGGGTGGTGGATTTGTTTGAAACCTTCAAGTATAGATTTGAATTTCAATATTGATGGGTGGTTTAACCAAGGATTAATGTGATGCAGTGGTACCATCCAAGATGCGAGGGTTTTGATGGGTTTTTCATTTAGTGACTTTTATGGGCACGCAATTTACTCATAGTAGAAGCATGTGCGATGCTCAGTGGGATTAAACTATAAAATTATCTTAACATCCACCTAAAATTTTTAGAAATAGAATTTATCATTGTATTTGATTATATCATTTTTCATATCCCCCTTGGTGCATCATTTATTAGATTAGGAGCTGTAGAATACTCATGAATAACCATATTAAGATTCCTCAAACATGGTGTAAAAGTAAAAAATCTGCATACAACCTTGCTGAAAAATCCTTCCCAAATGAATAATTTATCATTTAGTTTTTTTTTCTAATGTAAAATTTATCCCAGGTAGAAGATGAGATAAATTTAATATGTGATAATAAATAAATCAAAATGGAATTTATTTCATGTAAAATATGAGATAAATTTCATGCACAACTTCATATATTTTAAAAAATGAAATCTAACACATGTATAAGAAGTGGAAAATTTTGTGTATACTGATACATATGTTATGAAATTTAACGTTTATCATGTTTGAGACGAGGAAAATTTCATGTGCAATGATATTACTTTGGTGCAAGTGAGAACAGACCATGATTGGTCTAGAGAACACTAATTTATGTTATTCTAAAAGATATGAGAATATATAGATAACCAACATGTTGGGATTGTGTGACGGATATGGTCTTAAAGATATATAACATATGGATGCACAAGTGTTTTGTGATACGTGGGACTAGGTCTCGAGTGACTAACACTCTACTGATGAGTTGTGAGCCTATGTGATGGGATGTGTTCCCTCCTTGTTGTTTCATGTGTGTGATGAAAATGTGAATGCGAATGGAATTAGATCTCAGAGTGGTCAAAAATAGTTACTAAGGCCTATAATTATACTTTGTGATAAGGTATCAGTAGTAACTTACCTTGAGTGATATAGTAGTGGTTTTATTTTTACATGATATAGGATCCCAACATGAATGATAATGTTGTAGTCAAGATAATGGAATCAAATTGAGTGAGAAGTTTTAGATAAAATTACCTTGAATGATTAGGTAGCGGTTGGGTTGTGATGTGATATCAGACCCTAGAATGAGTAATAATGTAGTGGTCATGATAATGGACCCTCATTGAATGATAAGGTGTTGGCATGGGTATTCTTGAGTGAGAAGGTTAGTCCAGTTTTTATGTGATGCAAGACATGGTACGTGACCCTACCTTGAGTGAAAAGGTAGTTCCAATATGTGTATGTTGAACTTATATTGAATTAGAATGTATTGGTTTGACTATGAGAATGAAACTACATGAATTATATGTAGAACCCACTCTATAACTTTGGGTATTTATTAGGGTTTGGTGATACCCTACCCTGATTCATCAGGAATGGGTCAGGGTCTATAGGATGTTAAAACAAAATTCTATCTTTTCCAAAAGCTTGTATGTTTAGGTGTTGTGGTGTACTAGTTAGTACATGATGACCAAATTAACATAGAGTCATGGTGGATTAGTTAACACATAATGTTCTAAGGAGAATGTGTGTGCATGTTTATCACTGTTTTTTTTATTTTGGATACATACATATGATGAAGTATATTTGGGGAAATTGGTGATACACTAGTGATATTTATTTCTCACACCTTTCATAGAAACTATAGTGTCCATGCATACCTTATTCCTACATTATAGATTGAGCACTTGATTAGTAGTGGATCAGGTTGGGGTAGCTCAATAGGGTATTGGAAATGAGAAGTGATGAGGTGAGCGGATGACAATAGATCCTCTTGTGTATTTTTTCTTTGTTTATTTTGTAACGTTTTCAACCAAGTGAGAGATCAGTTGATATATGATTGTATGATACTACATGGTATATTTATTATAACATTATATTTTTATTGATTTTACATACTCTTATGGTTTTCTATGTATTATATTTGTTTATTTTTTTGTTTCTTTACTTTAATTTTAGGGGTTAGTCTCCCCAATTTATGAATTAGACCGTCACTGCTAGTTAATAGCCTATAACATACATTGAGGTTCACTTGATATCAAGTAGTGAACTAGCTGGGAAACTATTGAGTGATCCAAAGCTGGGGAGACACAACATGATTTGTCATTCACAAACCTATTTAATGTATTCATATACTGCTTAGTTAGGTACATCCATTTAAACCATACAAATCCTCAATGTTTGTCTTCATCAAATAAATATAAAATAAAATACAACATCATATTAAAATGATGGTGTGAATATATTCTCTAGGTGAGAAAGAGTAATCACTATCCAACCTACATACTTCTCAAGTCATTAGTTCAAACATTTATCAAATGAAATTATCTATAGATGTCTCTATGCTCAATTAATATATCAACAACATTAATAGGAAAATAGTTTTGATTTTTTATATTTATAAAATAGTGAATTATAATTCTATTTTCAAGGCTCTTTAAATCTTGAAATATTTTTCATCCATGTTAACACACATAGATATAATATACTAGGAACCATCATGCACCATAACTATTTTTAAAATAGTTAAAACATCTATTTATATGAATTTTTAATTGAATATTGTAAATTTGGAATACTTGACTTTGTCTTGTCATGTGGTTATATATATAGTGTTTTTTAAAACCCATTTTCTATAAATCATGTCTATAATTTATACTATCTTTTGACTTCTCATCAATAACAAGAATGAACCACAATACATTATCACAATTTGTTTTAATATGCATGACATCTAATTTTCACCTCTATAAAGAAAAATACTTTTTTCTTCCAATTATGAGTATGAATCCATTACCTAATAAGAATATAAGGCACCAGAGTGGCCAAAATATACCCAAATTCATAAAATGTGTAAATATTTTCATGAGTTAGTTGTGAGATAAATTGAAAACATGTCATTTATTTCAATGTTGTACCATCTACTATTGTACCATTAAATGAAACTGTCTTTTCTAAAATTATTTTACATATGGAGAAATCATTTTTGACTAGTTTATGAAAACGTTTTCATTTTTTTATCCATGTTGATTTCTTATTCCAATGTTAGTAAGGGTGTGTATACTCCCAATTTTTAATCCACCCTCATAAATTTTTAAAATCTGGAAAGTCATGAATTTTCCAAATCAAATTAGTTTGAAGATTAAACAACTCATGAGATTTAGAATAAAAATTAAGAAAAAAATTATCACAATAATAATTCAATTCACCAATCAAAGGTTATATGTACACATCAATCATTGCAGTTGGGCCTCTTGGTCCATCAATTAGTGTTAATATCAAAAATAGTTGTTTCATATATAACCAAGGGGGTGATTGTATGGAACCAATAACACATGAAATATACTATGAGTTTCTATAACTATTGACCTGAAAGGATTAAAACCATCAGCTACAAAAACAATATGAAAATTATGAATCTCCAAGGAATACATTGTGTGCCTCTTATTACAGTCTTTCCATATTAGGGATTCTGAAGAGTGGGTTAATTTATCAATTTTATTGTTCTTATCCGTATTTAATCTCATAAAATTAGAAAATTTTTAGTGCATAATATTCTTCTTCAATCATGGATTTAAACAAACATATCAGATTGTTTTATGGAGATGGTATTTCCTTATTTTGGGGATCTAATTGAATGTATCTGATGAGTTACTTTTGAAACATTTTCATTCCACCTTGATGACATACATGACACACAAGTATTTAGATTATAATTACCTTTAATAAACAAATTTTAATAATTTGGACAATCTTTAATGATCTCATATGTGAAAACAATATTTTTTGTTAACTTATATGTATTATAGCAGGATTTGTGAAGCTTATAACCAGCTGAAAGGAAATTAAGTTACAATCACGTTAACATATCAAAATATGTGACTGTCCAATAGTTATCAATCATAATATTTAACCATTAAATAATAAATGAAAACTTATTGAATTTAGAACTATTAGTCTATATTTTAATTTGATCATCTTAAATAATTTCAAAAAAATTATTTCTTACCTGTCTACACCTAAACTGGGGTTATTTCTACCTATCCCATCAATTCCTATTTCATTAACTTCTGGTGTGAACTCTTAGTTATGATCAGTTAATGATACAATCATAGGATCATTCACTATAGTGTGTACCTCTCCATCAGTGATACCTTGTTGGTGATATGATTCATACTATTCCCCACGTCAGATCTAGATCATATAATTCTTTAAAAAATAGTTATTAATCAAATGCCCCCTTACAATATCTTGTGTGAAGTATTCTTTATTTGTATATTTTTATAAAGTAAAACCAATATATTCCCTATAAAACCTCATAAAAGTTATTAAATGGTTTTTAATATCCATATATTCCTTAGAACATCAATTTGATAAATTAATCCAACACTTATCCATAACATTCACTAAATCTATATAAAATAACATTCATTAAATATATAAATATTTTTTACAAAATATATGTTATCTAAAAAACAATTTATATCCATATGTGATATTAAATATCTAATAAAATAATAATAATAATAATACATAAAATTAAAATGTGTCAACACCAAAATCAAATTTGAAGTAGTGTATCATATATATATATATATTCTTAAAAAGAAACAAGAAAAAAAATTCTGACATATAATTAATAAATAAAAATGTTATTACAAATACACTATCAATAAATTAAAATTAAACACAAATCACACATATTATATAATAATAGATAAAATAAAATAATTTTTCAATGACACTATATTAAAAATCACACAGTTTAGTAGTTTACTAATGAAATTTATAAATATATAAAATTTAAAAGGAAAATATTAAATTAAATTTATTTTCATAAACATAAATTTTTTTATTATTAATAAAACATGTAATTTTCCAAACAAAATATATAAAAAATAAATTATAAAAAACTAACATCCTTACCCTTGAATTTTCAAAGGACATATTATCTTCTAAAACAACATAATTAACTATATATATTTGAAAATAATTAGTGACATATATGTTTCAGGTAAGATATTAGAAACAATACTTTAGTTAATATGTATCAAAATAATTAGAATATATATATAAATAAAATATTAAAAGAGAATCGCAAGTCAAAATATATACCAAGCATGAATAAAAACTAAACAAACAACTTAGTGCATCAAATTGATTAATTTTACATAAACAATCATGATAGTTTATTTTAATTTTAAATGAAAATCTACAGGTAATGAGATTATTTCATAATAGGAAAAGTTAAAATATGTGTTTTATATGGATAATTAAGAAGAAAACTAAATAGAAATCTAAACTTTTTATTTTTTGTAAACTCAAGTAATGGATATAATTGGACCGAGAATCAAGTTTCTAAAAGGTCATCAAAATCATGTATATTTATCTATAAAAACATAATTATAATAAAAAAGGTTAAGAATATAGTATATTGTAAATATAAGTACTATGACTCTTTTGATTGGAGAATATGCAACACCAAAACTAGGTATTTGAACATTAGAACATAATGTTACCCCATATTAAAACTCTTAAAAATCATATAAAAATGTTAAATTAAACATAAAGTTATTGTGATAAAAATAATAATAATAATTATCCATTATTTTCATACATAAATATTACTTATTTTTAGATGAATATTTAATACATTTTACAAATACACATTTTAGGACCATAAAGGTTTAGTGACTTTAGAGACTAGATACACACTCTTGTTATTTCATGAAAGATCTTAACAATATCCCATAAATATATTACCCTTTAAATCTCTTCATAAAAATACTATACATAAAACTTTATTTATAACCCAAGTAAAGGAAACAAAATAAAGGGTGAGCTTATATACTCATTAAGTGTAAACATGGGAGATATCAATCGATGATCATACGAATGCATGAGATAAGAATAAGGGTATGATATCATGAACATAAATTACAAAGTTCATACTCAATCTATCATTGATCACAAACACGAGTCATGGTAAAAAAACCAATAATTAAAAAATATAGGAATTATAAAAGTGATAACTCACTATAAATCGATCGTTAACCATAAGTTCATGTCATAAAAGTGTGGCACCATCGTAAGTAAAGAAACAAATTCATATGTTTAGATTAACTACCAAGATCATAAAATAATAATTGATTAGGCATCAACACCTATAATGCCTTGACCCCCATTGCCCAGAGTTGGTGAATTATTTTATTACATTAGCATGATCAAAATAAAATCAAATCCAGAAGGACCGATCAGTTTAGTAGACATGGGAAAACTAGATACAAACATATGTTTTAGATTACATCTTGATATAAAAAACAACATAGTTTCTCCTTTGAAAACACTCATATCACTTAGATTATCACTTTATTTCATTCATAATATACTTCTTTACATACTAGGGGAAAATAAAACATAAGAAATGGGTGATCTCAGATGCTTAGTAAGGCTAGATAGTATAGAAAATGCTATCATAATAATCATCACCTTTTAAGGCAAGGTATAAAACTGAAACACAAGACTTTAAAAAGTAATATTCAGAATAATATAGAAAGAATAAATAAAATAATTTCATTTAAAAATTCACATGTATATTCTAATATTCTAATAATCTCATTAAATATTAATAACTAATCTCATAATGAGGGAATTCATAATTTCAAACATCATAACCATACCGTAAAGGGCTCGTGCCATGACCATAGATAACTATAACATCAATGCCTTGTTCCAAGAAACTAGTTTGTATCATGAGACCTACCGATGCATCGAGGGGTTATAGTATCCCCCACCCATCACTTATTATGTCCAATGTATTCCTCATATGAAATGGGTGAAACATAACATAAACATTCATATTATAACTAACATACAAAATGTTATTAATTTAACCACAAAACATGAATGGTATAAAAATAGAACAACCACAGTCAATAATATCATAAAACCATCAATAAAATATGGATGATTGTATCCTAATAAATCAACCTCAAATAAGCATAAAATCCATTAAAGGATGTTGACATAGATGAAACTAATCTAATGAAATCATTAAAACTCTTTGAGATAAATATCCCTTTTTTACTTTGAAATCATTTTAAAGAGGTGAAATTATAAAATAAAACATTTATTTTTAAAATAACATTGTAATATTGTAAGGGAAGATTCAAAATGTTAAGGTTTCATAATGGTATAAAATAACCGCTCGCACCATATAAGTTAAAAAAACATTACTCTCATACTTTGTCGAAAAAAGTCAAACAAACTACCTTGTAAGGAAAATGAAAAAATATTTTTTTTAGATTGTACATGGGTAAAAATGTATTTAAAATTTTTAAAATAATACTAAGGGTTTTTTGAAATATATTTTTATAAAACATGTATAGGGATGATAAATATGTTCCAGTAAATTCTTACGTAAATGCAATCCCGGATAATAAAGAGATTACAAAATTAACCCTTACCTTGTACTTTACTTTATTCTAGGATAAGTTAACCTCCTTTATAATGGTTTAAGTATGTTATTAAATTATACATGAACCATATCCATATTTATTATATCATATATTATCCTATTATATTTTTTTGATAATAATATTTCAGTATTACCATTTTTTGGGTGTTAACTGCTTCATTTTATTATGTTTTTTTGTTGTGTACGTCATGTTTTTTATGAATAGGATGTATTTTATTCATATAAATAATTATATAAGGTTCATAATTATTATTTTTACTCATAATATAAATTTTATAATCATTATTTAATATTTAACGTGGAGAATGAATCTCACCGTATCGTGGAGACGGTAGACCGTACGTACGCACAAGCGATGGTATCATTACCTTGATGGTTAAATGATATAGAATTGGATGGTATATTAACTATAAAGAATAATTATCATGTTATATTAATTATTTTATTCATTACAATCATCATTATACCCATCCAAATAAATTTGCATTGAATAATAAATTACACCACGACGTGGAGATGATAAGTCATACGTACACACACATGGTGATGATAAAAGGAGGAATATAGTTATCCCATAATCATAATAAAATATAAGAATATATATAAGAATTTATTTATTTCTTTGGTATGGAAAAAACATAGGAGTAGTAAGTATAAGAAGAAAATAAATTGAATGGAATTGGTAAAATAGTTACCTCTTAATTGAGTGTATCCTTTTTATTTTCACAAAAGGACTCCTTAGAATGGATTTATGACAAAAGTATGGATACTAGGATAAAGTTATGGAAGTTGGGATTAGAATTGGGCATGTTTTGGATGAGAAAAATGGATTTAGATGTGTGAATAAAATATGAGAGATGCTCTTTTATAATAGAGGGGAGGGGTACTTTTGGAAACTCCAAAACTATTAAAATATTATAAATTTATTTTCAGTTTAAAATAAATACAAAGTCATTTATTTATATTATAAGATGAGTATGGGCTTAAATCCTCTCAAATAATGATTTTTAGACATGTTTAGGTCACAAAATTAACCTTATTTTTTGTATTTAACCCTTAGTAAAACAATTTAACTCTGACTATGTTTACTTGTCTTTTTATAATAAGGTTAATATAGTTAATATAAAATAACAAAAGAAACACAATTGGGTAATTTATTAAATTTTTAATATTATCCAAGTTAGTTGGATGAACCTGATATTTTTATGAATTTTATAACATTTAATAAAATATTATTTATTTTAATGTATCAGTTATATCAATTTTGATACTATTCAATATTTTCATTTTTAAAATTATCAAAACAACATGATAACTTCGAAAAAATACTTAAAATATCTCACTAACATGTCTATTTTATCTATAAAAGTCTTTTATGTCATTAATTAAGTCAAATTATATTTATTGTAATATTTTTAATATCATTTAATTATTTCGTCCTTTAATAATTCAGTTATTGCATCATTATTGTGTCACTATTTAATTTAATTATTTATTTCATAAGATTATAAATAAATTACCATTATGTAGATAAACATTTTATCTTTATAAAAAATACTTATATTTGACCATATAACTTATATAACCTCATAATAAATATTATATAGTTATTAAAATTTGAATATGGCATTGTTAACTCTTCTTTAAATAAAAATTAATAAAAGGCATAATCTGACACAAGTGGCTTAAAAGGGATTATATTTATGAACTAAGGTTGATTTTGGTCAAAAACAACTTACCCAATGAAATTATGAAAAGTGTTAGGGTAATATTATATTATTATAATATTATTTTTACCTTCAATTATCCGATTTACCTTTAACTATGGTAAATAAAATCCAAAAGTTACTATTCATAAAAATTATTTTGATCTAATCAGAAAAAGTTTTTCATACTGATTACAAACTTGTATTTCCTTTTTTCAAAATTCAATTAAAAAAAGTGGTAAAATTATGTTTAATGAAAATCTCGTAGATGTTGCTAGAAGGCAGGTAAAAGAAACATTCAACAAATTTTTATATCTAAATCTATTATAAAATTATTACAATGAACTATATTGGATTAATATATATATTATTAACCTATTTTGAATTTAAAATAAATTTATAGTAAAATAATTATTTAAATAAAAATTCATTTTTAACAACAATGCATCATTTCCACTATTCATCAAAAATTGAAACTTTTTAGAAAAATACCAAAAATTCACTCTAAGCTAATTTTGATGTTAGAAATTCAAAAAACGAAGTCTATTTTGAAAAATAAAATTTATAAATTTCTTAATTTGGTCAATAATATTCATAACTGCTATTAAAACAACTAGTTTGATACGTCATGGTGTGCTCGAACTCAGTGTTGCATGCAACACAAGCTATTGAATTATTTAAAAAGAACCATACCATTGAAGCTTGAGGTGTTACATTATTTAGTTCTTAAAATAATTTCAAACTTAAAATTTATATAATATCACCTCATAAAAATATTCAGGTGGTTCTTCATCATATGTTCTTCAATTTCCCACATCGCCTCTTCCAATTTATGGTTTCTCCAAAGAACTTTTACCAGAACAGTCATCCGATTTGTCAAAAATTGTTCTTTCGTATCAAGAATCTTGATTGGTTCTTCACAATAAGACAGATTGAGTTCCAGTTCTATTTCTTCATAGGTGAGTACATGCATTGGTTCTGACATGTATTTTCTTAACAGTGATACGTGGAACAGATCATGAACTTGGGAGAGACTTGGCGGCATTTATAAATGGTATGCTACAACTCTAATTAATTCAATAATTTCAAAAGGCCCTATGTACCTGGGATTTAATTTACCCATATTACCAAATCTTATAACACCCTTCCATGGAGATAACTTCAAGAAAATGTGATCTCCTTCTTGAAATTCCAAATCCTTCCTTCAGTTATCAGCATATCTTTTTTTCCTTAATTTGACATATTTTGATATGGGATGGAATAATCTTCACCTTTTCCATTATTTCCTCAACAAGTTGTAGGCCTACAAGTTTTATTTCACCAACATCATCCCAACAAGATGGTGTGCAACATTTCTTTCCTTGTAGCACTTTAAATGGTTCCATCTGAATACTTGAATGGAATATATTGTTATAGGAAAATTATACCAGAGGTAAATATTGATCCCAAATACCTTGAAAGTCTAGTGAGTAAGATCTCAACATGTATTCTAAATTTTGAATAGTCCATTTTGATTGTCCATCAGTTTTAGTGTGGTAGGAAGTTCTTAAATGAAGCTCAATATCTTGGGCCTTCTGAATAATTTTCTATAATCTTGATGTAAAATGAGGATCATGGTCATAAAAAATCGATATGGGTACACCATAAATTATTCAAATTCATTAATTTCATTTCTTTTTAATCATTCAAGTGGTAAATTTTATCTTATAACATGAAAATGTGATGATTTGGTAAGACGTTCAACAATAACCCATATCACATCATTTCTTCTAGGAGTATTTGGTAACCCCATAACAAAGTCCATCATAACATCATCCCATTTTCACATAGGTATAGGAATAGGCGGCATGACTCCACTTGGATGTTGTCTTCTAACCTTCACCTGTTGACAAACCTAATATCTTGATACATAATCAAAAATCTCCATCTTTATGTTATCCCACAAAAATTGTTTCCTTCAAATATCTATATATCATAGTTCCACCATGGTGTATAGAGAAATTGGAGCTATGAGCATCATCCAATAATTCCATTTCAAGCTCAGGTATAGCGGGAACACAAAACCTCTTCCCAAATTTCAAGATAACATCTTCAAATATGAAGTCAATCGACCTCCCATCATTCACAAGTTTAATTTTCTTTTGAAACTCCTCATTGTCAGATTGAGAACTTTTTATCATTTCTAGTAAAGATGGTTTGGAACCCATTTTAAAAAGTAGTGATGTTTCAACTTCCATGATAATTCCCATATCCATATTTACTAGATCCATAAATAGAAGATCTTTTTCAACTCTCATTCTATTCAGAACTCCATGGTCCTTCCTAATTAAAGCATTAACCACCTTATTTTACTTTTCTGAGTAGCTCAATCCATATCCTTTGTTCCACGTTGAGTTCTTACTGTGATAAAATATATTTCAAACTCTTATGATTAGTATATATATATATATCAAATCATTCATCAAAGAGATTTTTTCAAAATATCTTCAGAGAAAATATTACTACTGCTAACTCAAGATCACGAGTTGGGTAGTTTTGTTCATTAATATTTAACTGCCTTAATGCATATGCAATAACCCTATCATTTTTTCATAAGAACACAACCAAGTACTTTCCTTAATTCATAACTATAAATCGAAAAAATATCATTACCATATGGTAAAGGTAAGATAGAAGTATTGAATAATATTATCTTAAATTCTTAAAAACATTCTTCACACTCTTTTGTCCAAACTAAATTAACCCATTTACGCGTGAGGTTGGTTAATGGGATTCCTAATCGGGAAACATTCTGGATGAAAATCCAATAGTAACCTGTTAAACTAATAAAACTGTGTACCTCAGTTAAACTAGTTAGCGCTGGACATTATTTTGTTGCCTTTTTCTTTATAGGATCAATAGAGATTCCATCCATGGAGACAATATGGCCAAGAAAAGAAAATTTCCCGAAGTCAGAATTCACAATTGCTAAACTTACCATATAGTTCATTTCTTCTAAGAGTCTTTAGAATAATCAGCAAGTGGTTCTCATGGTCTTCGTTTCTTTTTGAGTATACCAAGATATCATCAATAAATAATATGAAAAAATCATCAAGATATTCATTGAACACATTGTTAATTAGATCCATGAAAATAGTGGGTGCATTATTCAGTCTGAATGGAATCACTGTAAACATGTAATGCCCATACATAGTTCAGAATGTTGTATTTGTAATATCATCCTTTTTTACACACAATTAATGATATCCAGAATTAAGGTCAATATTTGAAAAATATTGAGCTCTATGAAGTTGATAAAAAAATCATTAGTGTGGGGAAGAGGATACTTGTTCTATATTATAATAGCATTGGTTTCTCTATAGTCAATGTATATTTTTATTGATCCATATTTCTTCTTAACAAAAAGAATTGGGGATCCCCAAGGAGAAACACTAGGGAGAATAAATCCCTTATTACTCAACTCCTGTAGATTTTTCTTCAGATCTAGTAATTGAACAATAGCCATTCTATAGGGAGTTTTTTTATTGGTCTTGCATCAGGGATTAAATCAATAGAAAACTCAACCTCCGACTCCAAAGGATGTCCAGGTAAATCCTTTAGAAATACATAAATGTAGTTTTTTTACAGTAGGTATATCCTCAATTTGAATATTAGTAGGTTTTAACTTCTCTAATTACCTAATAATTTAATTTAGAAGAGCCATAGAAGGTGGATCTAGACAAGAATCAGATGATTGAGTTTCTTCTCTAAAGATAATGGATTCTACATTTTCCTAAAAAATCACAATATCCTTCTTCTTGCAATAAATTTTCACAGCATATTTTTATATCCAGTCTATACTAAGGATTATATCAAAATTGAACATAGGTATGATAATAAAGTCAGAAGATAAAGAACGTTTATATTCCATAATGGGAACCACCTGACACATCTTCCTTGAAATGAGACTCCCCTTAGGGTTTTTTACTAACAACTCCCTTATTAATGTGAATTGGAAATATATACATTCTCATGAAAATTGGGAAGATATAAAAGAAATTATAGGATCTAGAATCAAATAAATCATTGGATAAATTTTAAGAAATAGTTAAAGTACCTGCCACCACATCATTAGGAACTTCTTCCTCAGCAGTTGTGATCACAAAATCTTGGACTTTCCCCCTTATCATTTTTGGGGGAATTTTTCCTTGAAACTTTGTAAAATCATTTTCATAATGTCCCATCTCTTTACAATTGTATAATTGAAGATTTATAAGTTCTTTCTTTCCCTTACAATCATGAGCTTAGTGTCATTTTTATCCACACTTATAACAAACTCTCATCCCCTTTAGGAAGGTACTGGGGTGTTTCTCCCCACAATTACTATAGGGTATAATGTCAACTATTTCATTATTCCCCTTATTTTCTTTTCCAGAGTGTTAAACAACCCCCTTCTTCTCTTTCTATACTTTATAGTCATAAGTCTTAAATAATTTCTTTTCTCTATTGATAGTGTAACATCCCATGTAAATAAAAAATAAAACATTTTCATATTTATTAATATTTACGAATTAAATATTAATTTTACTTTAAAGGGGTTGCTATATTCGATAGCGTACCCGATACGCAACAAAGAGTTTCTTTGAAATCTTACATTGCACACAAGTAATAAAATAATATTATTTTAAATGGTAGTTAACACGTAGCCGTTTTATTGGCAGGAATGAATAGAAATAACTAAAATATGATTATATATGTTTGTTAAATGTTTTTACATTTATCTAATAAAGGATAAAGGCTTAAAATACGAAAAGAATTCAATTTTAGGCATAGATACTCTAATATTCACAAAAAGGTCGAACTATCAACTTTTGATGGAGAACCCTCTTTAAATATAGTTTTGGTCACTCTTATACATTATATTGGACCAAATAAAATTCTTTTTTAGAATCTAGACATAAAAATTTACTTTGTGTAAATTTTTGTTATTTTTCCGATAAAGTTCATTTGTTAATGAATAGTGAAAATGTTGTATTTTAATTCAAAACCTCTTTTAATCTAATTTATTTATATGATTAGATTATATTTTTAATTGGTTTTAAAGTGAAATTAGAATATATTTTTTACCATTTAATCCAATAGTGTTTGTGGGAATTAATTTCACTTTGAAATTGAACTTCAACTAGTGTCAATCTTTTGATATATATTATTTCATAAAAACACGCTATTTGTTCTGATAGCGGGAATTAATTATTAAATTAATTAATGTAACTTATATTATTTTAACTTTGTAAAATATACATCATTTTTGAATTCGGAATATCAAATATAGCTTAGGGTGAAGTTTTGGTATTTTTCTGAAAAACTTCAATTTTTAATCAATAGTGAAACCACTAAGTGGTACTTTAAAAACAGATTTTTCATTTAAATGAAATTTTACCACCTCTGTGTTTCAAATTTCAAAAATCCGACATACATGGTTGTCATTAGGAAGTAAAATGTGGTTCAATGGGATTAAAATAACTTTTTGGTGAATAGTATCTTTTAAGTTTTTAATCGCGATTAGTGGTAATTAGTGTAATTTAAGGTAAAAATAATGTTTTAATAATATGAAATGACCTTGACACATGTCCTACCCTTATTGGATGTGTAATGGACGACCAAGAAAATCCATGGGTCAACTTGGGAACCCCATGGAGCCACTTTGGTAGGAAAATGACATTAATAACTTTTTATTTAATGTCAAAATGAAAATGTCACAAACATGTGTTGTTTTACTAAAACAATTTTTACATGGAGTTATACAAGTCATATTTTTGAATATAAATATTAATTATAAAGATAAAAATATTTCCTACATCATGATAGTTTTTTATAATTTTTATACATTAAATAAATTAAATTATTTATGACACCATGATGATGCAGCGATTACCTCATTATTTAACGATTTAAATAAATTTAAAAGATAATGTAAAATCTAAGACCTAAACTTGTCCAAAAAACCTATTTTATGGGTGTATTTTGAACTCTTAACACCTTATCCTCGAAATATATAATTTTGGGACCTTTAAAATACGAAAATCGTTTTATAATAAAGTAACCTTTTATAACTTTCCAAGAGTGCCCCTCCTCTCCTCTTATAAAAGGCCTCCACCTCTACCAACTTACCCACAACTCTCAAGCATTTGGCTCGGCAAAACCCTGCCCATTTTCTTTCTCCATAGCCCTCTATTACTCCTATAATCCTCACTTTGGGCAGAAGTCTTTCCAAGGAAGCCTTTGAGCTCGAATCAAAAATAGTTACCCGATTTAAAGGTATTGTCTTCTCCTGTGTTCTTATGTTTTATTTTTCTTCTCCAACCCCCTAAACTCTTTCTATTCCTTTCTTTTGTAACAAAACCAGTATCTTAAATATACTAGGATGTTGTTATGTGAAGGATTCGAGCTACACTTACACACACCTTCTTCTAATGGTTAAAGAACATAATGTTTCTGTGGATGGCGAATTTCTGCCTCACGAAATGATGATTGTTCAATATTATTTTAACACCTTTCATGGTGGCCATTAAGATGTAACTCTATTTATATATGATATATATTATCTTTATTTTTTCCTTATGCTTCTATATTTTTTATTTGTGGCATACCTTTATGGTTTCCGTTGTGGGTAAACACGATAATTGTATTTTTGGAAGTACGGGCTACCGCCCCCTCAAAGTGATTTGATTCGTTAATGCCATTTTTGTGATTAATAAAGGAAGTATTTAATGATATTACATATTAAATTATACTGTAATTATAATATAACTTTATTTTATTATGATGCTATTCCATAAAATACGAAATAGAAATGAAATTAGCGTTCATTGGTACGTACGACTTACCGTCTCCATGAACGGTGCATTTAATTTCTTACCTCTAAATGTTATGTATTATTATAAATACATGTACATGCTGGATATATATGAAATATATGATATCCAAATAATGAATATCATTCTGTATATAATGAACCTTTGACCACATAAACAACATGTAATTGTAAGAAGTCCATTTTTGACTTAAGTACCAAATATCGAGAAAACGAACTTTATTAAATTAAATGATTAAATAAAGTTTATAACATGGAATTAAGTTATATAAAAGGAATAATAAACTTGAAAAATGTTCTTAAGCAAGTAGAAATTAACTTTAGTTTATTATTAAGGAGATTAAAGAGCAATTGAGTCACGTCGGACATGAGGTAAGGGACATCATCTCAATCTACATTCATTGAGGCATATTTTTTTATACACAACTTTATTTTATACGGTGTATTAAACCCTTTGACTTTTACATTTATTCAAAATGATTCTTTTTATATGAAGCATTTACTAAATGAAAAAAGGGAATTTTTTTGTCGTACGTATGTGGAGACAACGACTTCTCCGCCACCGTGACCAGTATTTGAGTTTCGGCTTCCTCTACAAGCCATAACATTTTTTGAATGAAAAATAAATACCATGTTTTACTTTCCTTTTATTTTGGTTTTGAAAATGGTTTTCATAATGTTATTATATCAATGTGTTGTATTGATATCTTGTGATTGAAATGTGGAAATGTTATGTTTCCTTTATGCATGTTTTATGTGATACGATTATGTTATGGTTCTTGGGAATTGTTATGAAGACAGGTGGTTCCGTGATAAACTAAGGGCGGGTGAGCCTGATATAGATCTCCAATGCGTTGGGTAACATGAAGGAGTTAAATGTTAAGGTTTCTCTGAAGAGATTTATGGAATATACTGTGATGGGTATTCCAAACGTAACCATGAGGGTTACTCCCTACGTAAGAATGTTATGAATGACTCAAGTTACATTTATGTCTTATGATTTCTATGATTTACTCAAGATTTGATGAGGTATGTGATTATGTTTTATGAGTAAAGTATGATTCCATGCGTGGACTAATGTTTTTATTTCATACTTTTATATCCCTTACTAAGCTTTTTATGCTTATCCAAAGTTTTTGAAATGTTTTTCACAGGTTAAGGGAAAGGTACATGATGTGATGATAGTGTCAAGGAAGTGTCAAGAAAGAATCCATGTTTTATTTTAAATATTTTTCCGTTGATGGGAAAAATGAGTATTATCTTTTATATAACCACTTTGTTTAAATGTGGAATGTAATGCATGTTTTTTTATCTATTTTTCTAAAACTCTAATCCTGAAAAGATCCTCAACGTGTATTCTTGATGTAACTCAAGATTAAGTAATGTTTAAGGCTGGGGCCTTATAGTTGGTATCAGAGGGAGATTTAGATAACTTTAGGAGTTAGAATTCTATTAAATGATTATCAAAAAATATTTTTTTATGGTAAAATTTAAATGATATAGCATTTGAAGATTACCATGCTGCTTCATCTAATACATGTTTGTTCATAATGGTTTTCCGCAAAGGAAACAGGGAAGCAGTGCTAGGATGGAATACAGAAGGAAATGAACTTCCGAATCAGCATCCTGAGATGGTCGAAATTGGAACTAAATAGTTTGTTACAATAATGACGCAGTTGACTCAAGAGATAAATGGTGGTGGTATCCATGCACGAGATTAGGCAGATCAACTGGAGAGGAACATGTCAGTGGTGGAACATTTCATGAGGCAACATCCCCCATCATTCAGGGGATCATCTGACCCTGTGCTAGCTGAATGGTGGATTAAAGAACTGGAGAATATTTTCGATGTCATGGGGTGTTCAGACATTCAAAAGGTTAGTCTTGCTATTTACTGTTTAGAGGGTGAAACAGATCAGTGGTGGTCGATAGTTAAAAATATCAGGGACACTGATGAGATTGATGCTCTCGACTAGGATGAATTCAAAGGTATGTTTCATGAGAAGTATTTTCCTAAGGCTGTTTGAATTAGGATGGAAAAACAATTCCTGGAATTGAGGCAAGAGGAAGACTCAGTGGCTTCCTATGAAGAAAGGTTCACTCGATTGTCAAGGTATGCTCCAATGTTTATCCGAGACCTTGATATTAAAATCAATCATTTTTACTCAAGATTAAAGCCAATATATCGAAGGGATTTATCTTCTCACGAGTTCAAGAGTTATGAAAAGCTTTTTCGATGTGCTGAGAAGGTGGAAATGAAGTTTTCTGATGATCAACTGTTCTATAACAACCAGCAGAACAAGAAACCGAGGTGGCAGGAGAAAGGAAATAATTCTTCAAAAAGGTCTGACTGTAAGAAAACTATGTTTCTAGTTTGTGATAAATGTGGTAAAAGGCATGCTGGTGAATGCCTTCTGAATTCTGGAAAGTGCTACCAATGCGGTAAGATGGGACATAAGGCTCTTGATTGCACTGAAAAAGATCAGGGTGATGGTAAGACCAAATTTGATTTAAAGTCAGTGAAATGTTTTATGTACAATGAGATGGGTCACTATGAAAATGAGTGTCCGACAAAGAGCTCGAGTGATGGGAAGCAGTTAGAATACAAGCATAAAGGGGTGGTGAAATCCTTTGCAACTACTTCATCAGATGTCGGGCCATCAAATTAAGTTGTATCAGGTACTTTGTTTGTTTTTTCATATTATGCCAGTGTGTTGTTTGATTCGGGGTCTACACATTCTTTCATATCTGAAAACTTTTCTAGTAAAATTGGAATACCATCTCAAGAAATGACTCCTGAACATGTGGTAAAAACACCTGGGGGAAATGTTGAGGCAAAAAGAATTTATAAGAATCTTCCTATCCTTATCTGTGGAAAGAACCTACTTGAAAACCTTATTGTTTTACCTCTAGTAGAGTTTGATGTTATTCTGGGTATGGATTGGCTCTCTATTTACCATGCTAAGATTGACTGTAGAGATAAAGAAGTTTCTTTTCAGAAATACTTTCAGTTTGTGTACAAGAATGAACCCTTACTGTTTATAACATATCAAGAGGCAGAGAAACTTGTAAAAGATGTAAATGAATGTTACCATGCACATATCGTTGAAAATAAGGGAACTGTTCAAATTAATGATGTGCCAGTGGTAAATGAGTATCCTGATGTTTTTCCTGATGAGTTGCCAAGAATAATACCAGCTCCGGAAGTTGAATTTACTGTTGACTTAGTTCCTGATGCTAAGCCCATTTCAAAACCCCCTTATCAAATGGCTCAAACTGAACATTTAGATTTGAAGGAGAAATTGCAAGATTTATTAAAGAAAGGTTTCATTCGACCTAGCACATCACCATGGGGTGCACTTGTTTTATTTGTTAAAACAAAAGATGGTTCTATGAGACTTTGCATTGATTATAGAGCCTTGAATAATATCACTATTAAGAACAAGTATCCCTTTCCTCATATCGATGATTTGTTTGATCAGCTCCAGGGAGCTCAGTCTTTTTCAAAGATTGACCTGAGATTGGGGTACCTTCAGTTGAAGGTAAAGGAAGCAGATATTCCGAAGACCGCGTTTTGAACAAGATATGGACATTATGAATTTTTTGTAATGCCTTTTGGGCTAACCAATGCACCAGCTGTATTCATGGACCTTATGAATAGAACTTTCCATGAGTTCTTGGATAAGTTTGTGGTTGTTTTTCATTGATGATATTTTGGTGTTTTCTAAAAGTAAAGAGGGGCATAAAAGGCATTTAAGGGTTATTTTGAAAACCTTAAAGGAATAGAAATTGTATGGGAAATTAAGAAAGTGTGAGTTTTGGTTGGAACAAATTTCTTTCCTTGGTCACATTGTTTCTAAAGATGGGATAACTGTTGATCCTGCAAAAACAAAGGTTGTTGAAGAATGACCAAGACCCACAAATGTAACTGATATTCGTAGCTTCCTTGGTTTGTTAGGCTATTACTGAAGGTTTGTTAGAAATTTTTCATGGTTATCTAGTCCAATGACTAAGCTAACTCGGAGGGGTGTTAAGTTTATCTGGACAAAGGAATGTGATGATTGTTTTCAAGAACTGAAAAGAAGATTGGTGAATGCTCCAGTTTTGGCACTACCTTCCAGGAATGGTGAGTTTGTTATCTACAGTGATGCTTAATTGAAAGGACTTGGTTGCGTCCTAGTTCAGAATGATCAGGTAATTTCTTATTCTTCACAACAGTTGAAAACTCATGAGGTAAATTACCCAACACATGATTTGTAATTAGCTGCTGTTGTTTTCTCTTTAAAAATTTGGAGGCATCATTTGTATGGAGTAAAGTGTGAAATATATACCGATCAAAAAAGTTTAAAGTATATATTTACTCAGAAAGAATTGAACGTGAGACAGTGGAGATGACTAGAATTAATCAAGGATAATTATTTTACAATTCATTACCATCCGGGAAAATCAAATAAAGTGGCTGATTCTTTGAGTAGAAAAAGTAATGCTTCATTAACAAAGTTGTGTTTGGAATGTGATAATTTGGTTAAGGATTTGATGAACTTTGGCATAGAAGTTGTTGGTGTAGGAATTTCTTCTGTTTTGTTTCAGGTATCAGGGAGATCATCTCTATCAGACAGAATTAAGCAAGCATAGAAGCATGACAGCAAGTTGCAGAAAAAGGTAGAGCTGGTTTAGAAGGGTAAGTTGCCTGGATTCAACATTGATAATGATCGTGTTTTGAGATTTGGGAAGAGATTGTGTGTGCCTTGTGATTCACAATTGAAGAGAGAGTTGTTATGTGACGCTCATAGTTCTCCGTTTTCAGTTCATCCAGGCAGTACTAAGATGTATAGAGATCTTCGGGAGTATTACTGGTGGGACGGAATGAAAAGGGATATTTCTGATTTTACTATGAATTGTTTGAGTTGTCAATAGGTAAAAGTAGAGCGGCAGTCACCGAAAGGGATGATTCAGCCTTTACCAGTACCGGAGTGGAAATAGAAGAATATATCCATGGACTTCATTCTGGGACTGCCGAAGACACCACGATGTAATAATGCAATCTGTGTTATTGTTGATCGCTTGACTAAATCTGCTCATTTCCTTGCTATACGAGATAATTTTTCCCTAGATCAACTTTCACATTTGTATATTAAAGAGATAGTCAGGTTACATGGAGTTCCTCTCTCCATTGTATCTGATCGTGATCTCAGGTTTACTTCTAACTTTTGGAAAGGCTTTCAGAAGTCGTTGGGTACTGAATTAAATTTTAGTACAGATTTTCATCCTCAATCAGATGTGCAGTTATAAAGAACAATTCAGACTTTGGAGGATATGCTACATGCTTGTTCGATGGATTATTAGGGAATTTGGGACTAGCATCTTTCTTTGTTTGAGTTTTCTTAAAATAACAGTTTTCATTCCAGTATATAGATGGCTCCATTTGAGTCGTTATATGGTAAATGGTGTCAAACTTCAGCTTTTTGGGATGAAGTGGGTGAAAGGAAGCTGATGGGACTAGAATTGGTAGAAGAGATGGCAGAAAAAGTTTAGTTGATTCAGGAACACATGAGAACAACACAGAGCAGGGAAAAGAGTTATGCGGATAACCAGAGGAAGGATCTATCTTTCGAGGTAGGTGATCATGTTTTTCTCAAAGATTCACCATGGAAAAGTGTGATGCGATTCGGTAAGAAAGGAAAGCTGAGTCCAAGGTGCATTGGACCATATGAAATTATGGAGAAAGTTGGATCAGTTGCTTACCGAGTGGCTTTACCTCCGAGTTTATCTGAGGTACACAATGTTTTTCATGGTTCGATGTTGAGAATGTATATGCCAGATCCATCTCATGTTTTGAGCCCAGAGGTAGATCAGTTGGAAGAGAATCTCTCTTATGAAGAACAACCAGTCCAGATTCTTGACTGAAGAGAGAAAGTGTTGCGAAATAAGGTAATTCACTAGGTAAAGGTTTGTGGAAAAACCATATGGCTGAAAAGGCAATGCGGGAATTTGAAAATGCTATGAGGGATAAATACCCCCACTTATTTTGATAAGTGAATAAAATTACGAGGACATAATTACCAAAAGGGGGGAAGGATGTAACATCCCAGGTAAAAAAATAATAAAACATTTTCATATTTATTAATATTTACGAATTAAATATTAATTTTACTTTAAAGGGGTTGCTATGTTCAATAGCGTAGCCGATACGTAACAAAGAGTTTCTTTGAAATCTTACGTTGCGCACTAGTAATAAAATAATATTATTTTAAATGATAGTTAACACGTAGCTGTTGTATTGGAAGGAATGAATAGAAATAACTAAAATATGCTTATATATGTTTGTTAAATGTTTTTACATTTATACAATAAAGGATAAAGGTTTAAAATATGAAAAGAATTCAATTTTAGGCATAGATACTCTAATATTCACTAAAAGGTCGAACTATCGCCTTTTGATGGAAAACCCTCTTTAAATATAATTTTGGTCACTCTTATACATTCTATTGGACAAAATAAAATTCTTCTTTAGAATCGGGACATCAGAATTTACTTTGTGTAAATTTTTGGTATTTTTCCGATAAAGTTCATTTTTTAATGAATAGTGAAAAATGTTGTATTTTAATTCAAAACATATTTTTAATCTAATTTATTTATATGATTAGATAATATTTTGAATTGGTTTTAAAATTAAATTAGAATATATTATTACCATTTAATCCAATAGTGGTCGTGAGAATTAATTTTACTTTGAAATTGGACTTAAACAAGTGTCAATATTTTGATATATATTATTTCATAAAAACACACTATTTGTTCTGACAGCGTGAATTAATTATTAAATTAATTAATGTAACTTATATTATTTGAATTTTGTAAAATAGACATCATTTCTGAATTTGGAATATCAAATATAGCTTAGGGTGATGTTTTTGTATTTTTCTGAAAAACTTCAATTTTTAATGAATAGTGAAACCACTAAGTGGTACTTAAAAAACTGATTTTTCGTTTAAATGAAATTTTACCACCTCTGCGTTTTGAATTTCAAAAATCCGACATACATGGTTTTCATTAAGAATTAAAATGTGGTTCAATGGGATTAAAATAATTTTTTGGTGAATTGTAACTTTTATGTTTTTAATCACGATTAGAGGTAATTAGTGTAATTTATGGTAAAAATAATGTTTTAATAATATGAAATGACCATGAAACATGTCCTACCCTTATTGGATGTGTCATGTCCGACCAAGAAAATCCATGGGTCTACTTGGGGACCCCATGGAGCCTCTTTGGTAGGAAAAGGACATTAATAACTTTTTATTTAATGTTAAAATGAAAATGTCACAAACATGTGTTGTTTTACTAATACAATTTTTACATGGGGTTATACAAGTCATATTTTTTACTATAAATATTTATTAGAAATCTAAAAAGATTTCATATATCATGATATTTGTTTTATAATTTTTAGACATTAAATAAATTAAATTATTTATGACACCATGATGATGCAACGATTACCTCATTATTTAACAATTTAAATAAAATGAAAAGATAATGTAAAATCTAAGACCTACACTTGTCCAAAAACCTATTGGATGGGTGGATTTATAACTCTTATAACGTTATCCTAGAAATATATAATTTTGGGACCATTAAAATCCTAAAATAATTTTATAATAAAGTAACCTTTTATAACTTTCCAAGAGTGCCCCTCCTCTCCTCTTATAAAAGGCCCCCACCTCTACCACCTTACCCAAACCTCTCAAGCCTTTGGATCAGCAAAACCCTTACCATTTTGTCTCTCCAAATACCTATATTACTCCTAGAAGCCTCACTTTGGGCAGAAGTCTTTCCAAGGAAGCCTTTGAGCTCAAATCAAAAAGAGTTACCCGATTTAAAGGTAGTGTCTTCTCTTGTGTTCTTATGTATTATTTTGCTTCTCCAACCCCCTAAACTCTTTATATTACTTTCTTTTGAAACAACCACAGTATCTTAAATATAATAGGATGTTTTTATGTGAAGTATTCGATCTAAACTTACACACACCTTCGTCTAATGGTTAAAGAACATAATGTTTCTGTGGATGACAAATTTCTGCCTCACGAAACGATGATTGTTCAATATTATTTTAACACCTTTCATGGTGGCCATTAAGATGTAACTCTATTTATATATGATATATATTATGTTTATTATTTCCTTATGATTCATTATTTTTCATTTGTGGCATACTTTTATGGTTTCCATTTTGGGTAAACATGATAATTTCATTTTAGGAAGTGCGGACTACCGCCCCCTCAAAGTGATTTGATTCATTAATTCCATTTGTGGGATGTATAAAGGATGGAGTTAATGATATTACATCCGAAATTATACTGTAATTATAATATAACTTTATGTCATTATGATTCCATTCCATAAAATACGAAATAGAAATGAAAGTAGCGTTTATGCGTAAGTACGGCTTACCGTCTCCATGAACGGTGCATTTCATTTCTTACCTCTAAATGTTATGTACTATTATAAATACATGTATATTCTGAATATATATGAAATATATGATATCCAAATAATTAATATCATTCTGGATATAATGAACCTTTGACCACATAAACAACATGTAATTGTAAGAAGTCCATTTTTGACTTAAGTACCAAATATCGACAAAGCGAACTTTATTAAATTAAATGATTAAATAACGTTTATAAAATGGAAATAAGTTATATAAAGGGAATAATGAACTTGAAAAAGGTTCTTAAGAAAGTAGAAATTAACTTTAGTTTATTATTCAAGAGATTAAAGAGCAATCAAGTCACGTCGGACATGAGGTAAGGGACATCATCTCAATCTCCTTTCATTGAGGAATATTTTGTTTTATACACAACTTTCTTTTATACGGTGTATAAACCCCTTTGAATTTTACGTTTATTCAAAAGGAATCTTTTTATACAAAGCGTTTACTAAACGACAAAAGGGAATGTTTTTTTGTCGTACGTATGCGGTGACAAGGACTTCTCCGCCGCCGTGACCATTATTTGAGTTTTGACTTCCTCTACAAGCAATAACTTTTTTCGAATGAAAAATAAATAACATGTTTTACTTTTCTTTTATTTTTTATTGAAAATGATTTTCATAATGTTTTTATATCAATTTTTTGTATTGATATCTTGTGATTGAAAAGTGAAAATGTAATGCTTCCTTTATGCATGTTTTATGTGATACGATTATGTTATGGTTCTTGGGAATTGTTATGAAGACGGGTGGTTCCGTGATAAACTATTGGCGGGTGAGCCCGATATATCTCTCCAATGCATTAGGTAACGCAAAGGATTTAAATTTTAAGGTTTCTCCGAAGAGATTTAGGGAATATACTGTGATGGGTATTCCAAACGTAACCATGAGGGTTACTCCCTACGTAAGAATGTTATAAATGCCTCAAGTTAACTTTATGTCTTATGATTTCTACGATTTATTCATGATTTGATGAGGTATGTGATTATGTTTTATGAGTAAATTATGATTCCATGCATGAGCTAATGTTTTCATTTCATACTTTTATATACCTTACTGAGCTTTTTATACTCATCCCAAGTTTTTTAAATGTTTTTCACAGGTCAAGGGAAAGGTACATGATGTGATGATAGTGTCAAGGAAGTGTCAAGAAAGAATCCATGTTTTATTTTAAATATGATTCCGTTGATGGGAAAAATGAGTATTGTCTTTTATGTAACCACTTTGTTTAAATTTGGAATGTAATGCATGTTTTATGACCTAATTCTATAAAAATCTAAACCTAAGAAGAACCTCAACGTGTATTCTTGAAGTAACTCAAGATTAAGTAATGTTTAAGGCTGGGGCCTTATAGATAGCTCATGAGATTATATCTTCATACGATGAGGAAGATTGTGAGACCAATTCCCATCATAGGAATGGTTTTAAACCATCAAAGAATCCGTCAATGTTAATTCTTGGGTTACTTATGTAGTCATAAAGCATGAATTTCTATCCTTATGAAGTTAGATTCATACTTTGCAACATTCTCATCCTCCTTCTGCCTCAGACTCAGAAATTACCTCTATATATTCACTCATATATCATGAGGAAAGTATTTTTCTAGGAATATTTCTTTAAATTCCATCCATTCCCATATTTTCCACCTCTTAATCATACTTTATGTTTTTAATTTATGACCAACATTGATCTGAATCTCTTGATAGATGATAGACTTACATAAAAAATTGTTCTATTTAGTTACTCCCCAATGTTAGAAATATTTTCTATAAGGAACTTATCCATTGCTCAACTAAAAATTTATTTATTATAATATTTAATGTTGGGGGATATTGTATCATTAAGTGGTATAACATTGATCCTCCTCATTGTGGACCAGGATTCTCCATATGGGTAAGGTTATTATTCATAACATGAAACAGTTTCCCTAGTATGGTAATAAGTTGTTCAATGCCAGTTGTATCACCAACTCCACTATCATTATATTGCATATAAGGGAAATCACTACATGGATTATGTGTGTGGATATGGTTTCCATTCCTTCCACTAGACACCATTTATAAACAATGGCATACACTAGATTAGGTTATGATTCATAATTCATAATTCTAAACTAATAAAATACTTAACATAAATTGAATAATTTATGCATATATAATCGATAATCATACAAATGGTTTCCTTGGGGAATTATTTACTCTTAAATACTTCATAATGTTTTGTAAGGAAAATGTGAATTATCCTAAGCATATCCTCTGGGAGTTTCAAACCAAGTGCACAGTAAGTCGCGTTGTCATGTACCAGGTTACCCAAAGTCATGATAGAAACACCTTGTCAGAGTTGTTACTCTTAGGTACATTTATTCTAGAACCACATCCACTTATAGTACCAATACATGGATTTATTTTCTAGGAATACACACATAATTGCTACATTACCAAAATTTTAGGATGTTCTTATATAATTATCCTCAAAGTCTATCTTATGGAAGTGTCCCCTAATTAAAGTATTTTCTAAATATAGTTTCCAAGGTGTGTACTCAAATTCTGTTCATACCAACTATAATGCCCCGAATCCAATTTCCCAGAGTCGATGCATTATTTTATTACATTTTCATGATCATAAGAAAATCAAATTACTAAGGACCAATCAGTTTACTAGCCTTGGAAAAACTAAATACAAACACAAGTTTTACATTATATCATGAAATCAAAAACAAAATTGTATCTCCTTTGAAATCACTCATACACCTTAGATTATCCCTGATGGTAAGTTACAATATAATTCTTCCTATCTTGGGAAAAAATGAAACCAAATAAAGGGGTGAGCTCAGATGCTCAGTAAGGCTAAACAATATAGCAAAAGCAATCCTAAATAAGCATAAACTTTTAAATAATGGAATAAAACTAAAACACAAGACTTTTAAACAAAATATTCAGTATAATATAGAAAGAATAAATAAAATAATTCCATTTAAACATTCACATATATATTATAATAGTTTAATAATATCATGAAATATTAATAACTAATCTCATAATGAGGGAATTCATAATGCCAGACATCATAACCATACCATCAATTCCTCATTCCAAGTCCATAGATAACCATAAAATCAAGGCCTTCCTCCAAGACACAATTTTGTCTCATGAGACCTACCGACGAATATAGGGGATATAGAGGGCCCCACCAATCACTTACTATGTCAAATGCATTCCTCATATGAAAAGGGTGAAACATAACATAAAAATTCATATTAAAAATAGCCTAGGAAATATTAATACTTTAACTGTAAACCATGAATGGTATAAAAATAGCACATCCACAGTCAATCATATCATAAAACAATCAATACAATATGTATGATTTTATCATAACAAATAAACCTCAATTAAGCATAAAATCCAACAAATTATGTTTACATAGATGATAATAATATAATAAAATCATTAAAACTCTTTGAAAAAATATCCCTTTTTTATTTTCAAATCATTTAAAAGAGATGAAATTATAAAAGAAAACATTTAATTTAAAAATAACCTTTTAATATTATAAGAGAGTATTCAAAATTTTAAGGTGTCATAATAGTGTAAAATAGCCTCTCATTCCATATATGTTGAAAAAACATTCTTATCATACTTTATCAAAAAAAGTCTAACAAAGTACCGCATAAGGAAAACAACAAAAAGTTTCCTTTTTTATAAAATAAAAAATGGGTAAACTTGTATTTAATTTTTTTAAAAGAATATTAATAATGTTTTGAAACATATTTTTATTAAACATGGACATGTATGATAAATATATCCCAGAAAATTCTTATGTAAAAGTAATCTCAGATGATAAAGAGATTGGAAAATTAACCCTTACCTTGTACTTTCCTTTAGTCGAGGGAGTGTTAAACGCTGGTATAATGGTTAAAGTATGTTATTAAATTATAACAGAACCATATTAACATATATGATATCATATATTATCCTTTTATATCGTTTTGATAATAATATTTTATTATCACCACTATTTTGAGTGTTAACTACTTCATTGTTTATGTATGTTTTGTTGTGTAAGTCATGTTTATTATTCATAGGATGTATTTTATTCATTTTAAGAATGATATAAGGTTAATAATTATTATTTTTACTCATCATATAAATTTTATAATCATTCTTGAATGGTTAATGTGGAGAATAAATCTCACCGCATCGTGGAGACGATAGGCCGTATGCACACACGAGCACTGATATCATGCATCTTGATGGTTAAATGGTATGGAATTGGATAGTATATTAATTCTAAATAATAATGATCATGTTATATTAATTATTTATATACATTATACTCATCATTATATCCATCCAAATAAAGTAGTTTTGAATAAACAATTACACCATAGCGTGGAGACAGTAAGCCGTATGTACGCATGCATCGTGATATTGTTATTTGTAGGATGGATAAAAGGAGGAATATGGTTGTCCCATAATCATAATAACATATCATAATATATATAAGGTTATAATGGGTAGAAATAATCTCAACCAATGATCTTTAGAGAATTTTAGGTCACAAAATTAACCTTATCTTTTGGATTTAACCTTTAGTTATATAGTTTAACTCTTACCGTGTTTACTTGTCTATTTATTATATATGGTTAATATAGTTACTATAAAATGAAAAAAGATCCCCTATTGGATTATTTATGACATATTTAACATTATAATAGTTATTTAGAAGATCCTTCAATTTTTATTAATTTTATAACATTTAATAAAATATTATTTATTTTAAAGTATCATTTATGTCAATTTTCATATTATTCAATATTTTTGTTTTTATAAATATAAAAAAACATGATAACTTCGAACCAATACTTCCAATATGTCACTAACATGTATTTTTTATCTATAAAAGTTTTTATTGTCATTAATTATGTAACACCCCAAGATTTCATAGTAAGTTATTTTCATTAAAGTAATTAAATAGCTTGCTCTACACGCAACACCGAGTTCGAGCGCACCATGACATACCAAACTAGCCGTTATGAATATTAATACCCACTTTTTGAAATTTTATAAATTTTATCTTTCAAAATGGACTTCATTTTTGGATTCGGAATATCGAAATTAGCTTAGGGTGAATTTTTGGTATTTTTCTAAAAACTTTCAATCTTTGATGAATAGTGAAAAACACTACGTTATTGGTTAAAACCGAATCTTTATTTAAATAATTAGTTATTTTATTTAAATTTATATTAGGTAGAAATAGATACATAATACCTATATAATTTTAATGTAATTCATTGGATTCACTTTATAATAAGTTTAGATATATAAAATTTTATTGAACTCTTTACCGTCTTTTACCCACCTCCTAGGAGCATTTGAAAATTTGCATAAAACATAATTTTACCACTTTTGTGAGTTTAATTTCAAAAATCAAAGAGACTCGGTTGATATCAGTAATTAAAAATGTGTTTCAATAAGATGACAATAATTTTTGGTGAATAGTAACTTTTTTACTTTTATTTATCACGGTTAAAAGTAAATAGGGTAATTAAAGGTAAACATGATATTATTATTGCCCTAACACGTGTCCTAATTATATTGGATAAGTTTAGTTTGATCCAAACAAATATTTGGAATAAAATATGATCCTTTAGGTCCACTTGGATTATTTTAGGACATTTATTATTATTTTATTTAAAGAAGAGTTAAAAGGGTTAAAATCAAAGTTTAATAACTAAACCATTCTTAATATAGAGTTATACATAAGATAAATTCGATTATAAATATTCATTAGAAATATAACAAAATATACTACATAATGGTATTTTATTTATAAATTTTAGACATTAAATAATTTAATTTATTTATGACACAATGACGATGCAATAATTACCATATTAATGAAACATTAAAATAACTGATATTATAAATATATAAATAAATCTAATTTGAGACTTTTAATGAATTATACTAATTTTATAGGTTAACATGACATGTTAGTGTTTATTAAATAAATTTTATTTTAAGTAATAGTTCTGTTATAAATTTAACAAAAACAAAATACCAAATAGTGTCAAAATTGACATAAAAGGGTTTTTAAAACAAATATTATATTATTAATTGATATTCTATTCATAATAATATAAGGTTCGTCCAAAGGGATTAAATAATATTATATATGTCATTAATGAACCACTTGAGGTTCGCTGGTAAGTTTATAGTAAGTTTATTAACCAAATAATATAAAAATACAAAGAGACATGGTAAATGTCAAAATATTTAACTAAGAGTTAAATCTATAAGATAAGGTTATTATAGTGATACAAACCTATCTAAAACATATTGGTTGAGTGTATTTAGACCACTCCCCACCTTATCCTCAAAATAAATCATTTTGGAGCCATTAAAAACCAAAAATGATCTTATTATAAAATAATATTTCAATTTTTCCTAAGGTGCCCGTCACCCCTCTAATAAAAGGGCACTTACCCTTCTCTCAAATTCATACCTTCAAAGCCATTTGGATCGGCAAAATCCAGGACAAATATCCTTTAAACTATCCTCCCTTCATCCTATAGGCCTTTATTTAGTCATAAATACAAACTAAGGAGCCCTTTTGATCAAATCAAAAGGAAGAACCCGAAGAAGAGGTAAATATTTCATCACCTTTTTCAAGTTCTTTTCTTCTCCCACTTCCCCTTTCTTTGTTGTTTCCATTGTAAAATAATAAATCCAGTATCTTATATATACTTTTATGTTATTATAAAAATGGTATAAACATATTCATTATTCTATCCATCTTATAAATGACAAAGTCACCATATGTGCGTATGTACGGATTACCGTCTCCATGTCATGGTGTAGTTTGTTATTCAAACACTTCATCATTTGGATGGGTATAATAATAAGTATAAATCATGTAAATAATAAATATAACATTATAATGATTCTGTATATATGATATAACATCCAATTATATACGATTTTAATATCAAAATAATGATATTGTTGCTCGTGCATACGTACGGATTACCGTCTCCATGAACGCGATGAGATTCATTCCCCATCATATCCATTCAAGAATAATTTTCATTTTATGATAAAAATAATGTTTATGAACTTAATATCATCCTGGATATGAAGCAAACCCATCCTATCCATTACAAACTTGACTTATGTATCAAAAAATATAAAGGAAAACGAATTAGTTAACACCCAAAACGACGATAATACTAAAATATTATTAAAAAAGAAATATTAGAAGATCATATATGATATAATTTTTATCTATATGATTATTTTATTATTTAGTAATAATTATTTAACAATCATACAAGAGGTTAACATACCCTCGACCAAGGAAAAGTACAAAGTAGGGGTTTTTTTATCCCACTCTTAATTTCGTGAGATTTCCATTGTTCACCACTTATTTATTGCATGTGGTGTATTGTGTACTGAAATTTGATATATATTACAATGATTATCTTTATATCTATGGTATTATGTGATTCATTTGGTGGTTATTATCTTTTGTTAGTACGACTCGATTTATTACAACATAGTAAGGGTTTTTCATCTCACTTTTTATTCATGTGAGATTCATGCTAAATTAGCCACTATTTTTTTGTGGTGTATGTACTGCCCATGATTGTATTATTGGTTTTATATAATTTAATTTATGGGTATTTAAATTCTAATTTTATGATCCTTATTTCATGGGTTGTATGTTTCATAAGTTACCGAATCGATAAGGGAATTTCAAATTTCAATTTCCACTCATTGGGATTTACGCATACTTCATTGATTACATTACTCCAAGATTATGTGTGAAATAACTATAAATTTACTTATGTAGTAATTTACACTCCCATTTGTGTGGATATACTTTTTATACACATAATCAATCCATTGATAGATTCTCAAGTCATTGATATAAACTTGATAAAATTATTTTTAACTCAATTTTTATTCATTGAGTTATACATCCAAGTCATTGGTGTTGTTTTTACAAGAATATGTGTGAATGTCCTCTGATTTATTTACACTTAATATCCAATAATATTAAGTGTATTTATATTTTTCACACATAATTATGTCATTGATTTATCCTTAACCTAAGGATACAGTCTTTATAAAGGAATTCATCTCATCTTATATTCCATTGAGACTTCTTGGTTGTTATATGCCAATTCACTTTTATTTGGTGTATATACTGTACTTTGAAATAGTATATTAAAGACCCCTTTAGTCTCGTGATAATATATAGTTTTTATTACCTCAATTATTTGTATTCAAGCATCTCTCATTTTGTTAGGAACTATAAATAAAATATCATTTTAAATGTTTTAAAAATTTATTCTTCTAAATCATTCTCATTAATGTCCATGTTTTAAAAATGTTTTTAAGGTTTTATTTACATATATGGACATTAATGTTGTAAAATGAAAATTAATTTTAAAAGTTTTAAAGTTTTTTGCGACACTTTGATTCAAAAATCTATTTTAAACAGCTTCTTGATAAATAGTGAGATTTTAAATGTTTTAAAGAAAAAGGTATATATTTCTCTAAAATAGTATTGATGATTATTTTCATCTATGTCAATATCCTTCATTATCTTCTATTGAGGTTGATTTATTATAATACAATCATTCAAATTGTGTTGAATGAGTTATGTTTGACTGTGTATGTGTTATTTTTATACGATTCATGGTTTATGGATAAAGTATGGACATTTAGTATGCTAGTTTTAATATGAATGTTTAGGTTATGTTTAAACATTTTTATATGAGGAATGCATTGGAGTTAGTAAGTGACGGGTGGAGCCCGCTATATCTTCTCGATGCATCGGTAGGTCTCATGAGACAAACTAGTGTCTTAGCACAAGGCCTTGACAAAATCTTATTTGCAGTCTTGGCATGAGACCTTGAATATGTGGTTATGAAGTCTGGCATTATGAATTCCATCATTATGAAAGTGGCTATTGATATTTCATGCGATTATTTGACTAGTATAATATTCATGTGAATAAGTAAATGGAGTTATTTGATTTTATCTATTCCTTATTATGCTGAAGTTCAAGTTTAAAAGGCTTTTAGTTTAGTCATATACATTGACTTAAATGTTTATTTATGAAAGTTTCAGCTATATTGTTATGATTAATGAGCATCTGTGTTCACCCCTTTCCATGTTTTATTTTTCCCTGGATGTGAAAAAATATTTTATGATTGACCTTCACAAATAGGCTAAGGATATAAGTGTATTTAAAAAGGGGGAAGAAATATTGTTGATGTTTTTATTTCATTATGTAGTGTAAAACTTATGCGTGTATCTAGTACTTACAAGGATACTAAACTGATCAGTCTTTTGGGACATGATTCATTGTATCATGCCAATGTTATATAATAATGCACCAACTCTGGGTAACTGGGGTCGGGGCATTACAGTTGGTATCATTGTATTTTTTGTAAAATCCTTGTAAGCTATATTTAGAAAAGCTATGATTAGAAAACACTACCCTAAGATAGTCTTTGAGGATTAGTATAGAAGAACATCCAAAAAATTTGGTAATGTAAATATTATGTGGGTTTTCCATGAAATACATTTCTGTCTGGATACGAGCAGGCAGAGGCGGCTCTAGCACAAATGTACTTAGGAGTGGAAACTCTGACAAGGAGTTTCAAGCTGGACTCGGGGTATCCTGGTACACAAGAACAGGCCTTGCTGCACTCTTGGTTACGACACTCCTGGGGGATATGCTTAGGATAATTCACATTTTCTTTACAAACTGATTTGAATGATTTTAATATAAGATGAGAATAAATAACCTTGGTTAATCTTAAGTTATTTTAGATTTAAAATAAAGTGTTATGATATTCTCTAAATTATTTTATGACTCACACTATGCTTTCTTGTGTTAGTCAAAGGCTGGATTCCATAGAAGTCATAGTAACATTGAACATAATGTAAAAGGTGGGCATGATGGTGGAAATGAGAAATGAAATGGAATTTTGATAGGTGTAAAAGATATCATGTTCATGCCGAATTAGTTTTCCAAAAATATGATCAACAACGTATATATTAACCAACTCCTGAACTCAACAAAGAAGAGAAATGCAGTGAATGATAAGAGCTTCAGCAGTGGAGAGCATGGAGCAAAGAAAGATCAATTTCCATCATATAGGAAATGTGGAAGGAGACAACAAGGAAAGTGTGTCAATGGAACAAAGAAGTACTTTATGTGTGGGAAAGAAGGACATAAAGTAAAGAATTACCAAGGAAAAATGAAGAGTACTATGGAAGAAAATAAAAATGATCCCAAGAATCCATTAACAGTCATTTGACGTAAATATAGGGGACCTGGGCATTACCCGAGTGAATGCCCTATTCTATAGGGTAACCTCTTGGTCAAGGAAGAACCTATGAGGAAATAAATGGATGGTGAAATGTTTAAAAGTATTAGTGCTCTTTGTTAATTGGATTAATTTGGAATACTTTTCTCTTCTGGGTGTAACCCTACAAATTGTCATGTGAAAATTATATTTTAGGATGATTTGTATTTTCTATTGTTGATATAGTTATAAATAACCATTTGGGATTATATGATCCTTGCATTTGAGGCAATTACAAGTTATTAAATTTTGGGATGAAAATTTGAGGAATGAGATAAAATTTGGGGTGAAAATATGTTATAGTTATTTTGAAGAATTTATCTCATTTTGGAAATGTTATAAAATAAAGTTTTTAAAAAAGGAGAACACGCAGACCGTGTGACAACCCATTGCATCGGACAAAGCTGTGGGAATCAAACCCACAACCATAGTGCAATTGGGATTTATCACCTACCACTAGACTACATGAAGTCCCTAGTTCTTGTGACTAATTATTTTTAGTTAAATTATTTTATTGTTCAATAATAAGTTGATTTAGGATCTTATGTGTTATAAAATGGATATCCATAGTATAGGAAATCATTTTGGTGATTAAATGATAAATCTTATTTTGGAATACGTTCGCTCTGTTGGGAATACTATATGCCTATGGAAAATATAATAACTTTTGATTTCATTTGAGGAGTAATGGTGGACTTTTATCTATGTTTTTATTATGTATTTATAGAGATTTGGTTTATTTATTGAAAATATTAACCTATCATAGAGAATATGTGATTAGGTTAATTAATTTTAAGTATGTGACTTTATGAGTAGTCGATGTTATTTGGAGATACAATTTAACGTGGAAGACTGTGTTATCAAATTATTCTATGTTCTGGGTTTAAATATTAGTTTGGATTATATTGAAAGATTTTAAGGACAATTGTTTATTGAATGGTATTTATTGAACTTTGGATATTATTTGTTTAATTTTATAAATTAATATTTGTATTTATTTCTCAAAAAGTTTTATCCTTTTTGGGGATCATCTGATCTTGAACTAACCATTTTGGTTTTGGTTAATCTCTAAAGACAAGGTAAATATATATAGTTTATCCTTTTTGAGTTATGTGATTCTATAGAAGTTGATTCTAGTGCTTCAGGTGTGACCAAGTCATCTTGAATACCCATCATTTGAAAAAAAAGATGAGTTAGTGGTAGAAACTTATTAAAGGATGAAACTCTACCTAAAAAGTAAGTAAATTGCTTCATGTTCTTAGTCGATCTCATAAATAAATTCATTAAATTTATGAAATGGAACTTAAAACAAAAAAAAACCAATATCCATTTACTTTTCCTACTAGGAAACTAAGGACCATTTATCCCATCATAATTTTTTGGTTTTCTTGTGGATAACTTTCTCCTGATCATGTTTTCTATCACTCTCTACTAGTACTTGACAATTATTTTATCTTCCATATCCATGTTTTCCTGCATGGAATCCTAGTATGGGTTATCTCAGGTGACCTTTGTACTTCTCTTTATTTATTTTAAAGAGATAGTTTTATTGACTCTTTTTCCAATGTGGGACATTCAATGAAGATACCACGCCCAATTTTAAAATTTCAAGGACACAATTTCCAAAACGGGGGAATAATATAACACCCCAATGTTTCATAGTAAGTTACTTTCTTTAAAGTAATTAAATAGCTTGTGCTACACGCAACAGCGAGTTCGAGTGCACCACGACATATCAAACTAGCCATTATGAATATTAATACCCACTTTTTGAAATTTTATAAATTTTATCTTTCCAAATGGACTTCACTTTTTGATTATGAATATCGAAATTATATTAGAGTGAATTTTTCGTATTTTTCGGAACACTTTCGATTTTTGATGAATAGTCAAAAACACTGCGTTATTGGTTAAAACCAACTTTTTATTTAACTAATTAGTTATTTTTTTTAAATTTATATTAGGAAAAAAGAGATACATAATATTTATATAAGTTCTATGTAATTCATTGGAGTCATTTTATAATAAGTTTAGATATATAAAATTTTATTGAACTTTTTACCGTCTTTTACCCACCTCCTAGGAGCATTTGAAAATTTGCGTAAAACATAATTTTACCGCTTTTGTTAGTTGAATTTCAAAAATCCAAGAGACACGGTTGATATTAGTAAGTAAAATTTGGTTCAATAAGATGAAAATAAGTTTTTGGAAAATAGTAACTTTTTACTTTTATTTACCACGGTTACAAGTAAATATGGTAATTAAAGGTAAAAAGGATATTATTATGACCCTAACACTTGTTATAATTCTATTAGATAAGTGTAATTAGATCAAAAACAACCTTAGGAATAAAATATGATCCTTTAGATCCACTTGGATTAGATTAGGACATTTATTATTATTTTATTTAAAGAAGAGTTAAAAGGGTTAAAATCAAAGTTTAATAACCAAACAATTTTTAATATAGGGTTATACATAAGATAAATTCTATTATAAATATTAATTAGAAATATAACAAAATATAATACATAATTTTATTTTATTTATAATTTTTAGACATTATATAATTTAATTTACTTATGACACAACGATGATGTAATAATATCCTTTTTAATGAAAGATTAAAATAATTAATATTATAAATATCCAAATAAATATAATTTGTGACTTTTAATGAATTAAAATAATTTATAGGTTAATAAGACATGTTAGGGTTGATTAAATGAATTTTTTTTGAAATAATAATTCTGTTATAAATTAAACAAAACAAAATACCAAATAGTGTCAAAATTGACATAAAAGTTTTTTTAAAAACAATATTATATTTTTAATTGATATTATATTCCTAAAAATATAAGCATCAGACAAAGGGATTAAATAATATTATATATATCATTAATTAACTACTTGAGATTTTATTTTAAGTTTATAGTATGTTTATTAACAATATAATATAAAAAGACAAAAAGACATGGTAAATGTCCACCTATTTAACTAAGAGTTAAATCTAAAAGAAAAGGTTAATGTAACGACCCAAAATTGTCTAAAACCAATTTATTGAGTGGTTTTAGACCCATCCCTACCTTATCCTCTAAATAAATTTTTTTGGATCCATTATAAACCGAAAATGATTTTATTATAAAATAATATTTCAATCTTTTCCTAAGGTGCCCCTCACCCCTCTTATAAAATGAAACTTACCCTTATCTGAAATTCACACCTTCAAAGCCATCTGGATCAGCCAACCCCTACCCAAATATCCTCTAAACTGTCCTCCATTCATCATATAGGCCTTTATTTAGTCATAAAACCAACCTAAGGAGCCCTTTTGATCAAATTAAAAGGAAGAACCCAAAGAAGAGGTAAATATTTCATCACCTCTTTCAAGTAATTTTCTTCTTCCACTTCATCTTTCTTTGTTTTTTACATTCTAAAATAATAAATCCAGTATCTTCTGAATACTGTGATATTATTATATAATCTGTACCACCATATTCATTATTCTATTCATCTTATAAATGAAAAGGTCGCCATATGTGCGTACGTACAGATTACCATCTCCACGTCATGGTGTAGTTTGTTATTCAAACACTTCATCATTTGTATGGAAATAATAATGAGTATAAATGATGTAAATAATAAATATAAATTGATAATTATTCTGTATATATGATATAACATCCAATTATATAATATTTTAATATCAAAATAATAATATTGTCGCTCGTGCGCACGTACGGATTACCGGCTCCACGAACGCGATGAGATTCATTCCCCATCGTATCCATTAAAGAATAATTTTCATTTTATGATTAAAAATAATTTTTAAGAACTTAATATCATTATGTATATAAATAAAACCCATCCTATACATAAAAAACATGTCTTATGTATCAAAACATATAAAGGAAAAGGAATCAGTTAACACCCAAAACGACAATAATACTAAAATATTATAAACAAAGAAATATTAGAAGATCATATATGATATCATATTTATGTATATGATAATTTTATGATTTAATAACAATGATTTAAATATCATATAGGAGGTTAACGTGCCCTCGACCATGGAAAATTACAAAGTAAGGGGTTTCTTATCCCACTCTTAATTTTGTTAGATTTCCATTGTTCATTACTTATTTATTGCATGTGGTGTATTGTGTACTGCCATTTGATATATATTATCTTGATTCTATTTATATTCATGGTATTTTGGGATTAATTTGGTGGTTATTAACTTTTTTTCTTACGACTCGATTTATTACAACGTGGTAAGGGTTTTTCATCTCACTTTTTATTCCCGTGAGATTCATGTTATATTAACGAGTATTTTTTTTGTGTGGTGTATGTAATGTTCATGATTGTATTATTGGTTTATTATAATTTAATTTATGGGTATTTAAATCTTCATTTTATGATCCTTCTTTCATGGTTTTTATGTTTCGTAAGTTACCAAATCGATAGGGGAATTTTAAATTTCAATTTCCACTCATTGGGCTTTACGCATACTTCATTGATTACATTACTCCAAGATTATGTGTGAAATAACTATTTATTTACTTATCTAGTAATTTACACTCCACTTTGTGTGGATATACTTTTTATACACATAATCACTCCATTGATAAATTATCAAGTCATTGATATAAACTTGATAAGTGTAATTTTATCTCAATTTCAATTCATTGAGTTAAACATCCAAGTCATTGGTGTTGTTTTTACAAGAATATATGGGAATGTCCTCTGATTGATTTACACTTAATATCCAATAATATTGAGTGTATTTATATTTTTCACACATAATTATGTCATTGATTTATCCTTAACCTAAGGATACAATCATTATAAAGGAATTCATCTCAACTTACATTTAATTGAGACTTATTTATTTTTATACGCCAATTCACTTTTATTTGGAATATATACTGTACTTTGTGATAGTATATCACGAACCCCTTTATTATCATGATATTATAATGTTTTTATTACCTCAATTATTTGTATTCAAGTGTCTCTCATTTGGTTAGGAATTCTAACTAAAATATCATTTTAATTATTTTAAAAATTTATTCTTCTAATCTTTCTCATTAATGTCCATGTTTTAAAAACGGTTTTAATGTTTTATTTATATATATGAACATTAATGTTTTAAAATTGAAATTCATTTTAAAAGTTTCAAAGTGGTATGGGGAACTGTTATTCAAAAATCTATTTTAAACGGCTTCTTGATAAATAGTGAGACTTTTAAATGTTTTAAAGAAAAAGGGAGATATGTTTCTCAAATAGTTTTTATGATTATTTTTATCTATGTTAATATCCTTAATTATTCTCGATTGAGGTTGATATATTACAATAAATTCTTCCAAATTGTATTTAATTAGTTATGTTTGACTGTGGATGTGTTTTTTATACCATTCATGGTTTATGGATAAAGTATTGACATTTAGTATGCTAGTTTTAATATGAATGTTTATGTTATGTTTAAACCTTTTCATATGAGGAGTGAATTGGTCTTAGTATGTGACGGGTGGAGCCTGCTATAGCTCCTTGATGCATCAGTAGGTCTCATGAGACAAAAAAGTGTCTTGGAACAGGGCCATGACAAAATCTTATTTGCAGTCTTGGCACGAGGCCTTGACTATGTGGTTATGAAGTCTGCCATTATGCATTCCATCATTATGAAAGAGGATATTGATATTGCATGTGATTATTCGACTAGTAGAATATCCTTGTGAATAAGTAAATGAAATTATTTTATTTTATCATGTCCATATTATGCTGAAGTTCAAGTTTAAAAGGCTTTTGTTTTAGTCTTATACATTGAATTAAATGTTTATTTATGAAAGTTTCCGCAATATTGTTATCGTTACTGAGAATCTGAGCTCATCCCTTTCTGTGTATTATTTTTCCTAGGATGTGAAGAATTATTTTATGGTTGAACTACAGGGATAGGATAAGGATATAAGTGTGTTTAAAAAGGGGGACAGAATGTTGTTGATGTTTTTATTTCATTATATAATGTAAAACTTATGAGTGTATCTAGTACTTCCAAGGATACTAAACTGATTAGTCTTTGGGGACATGAGTCCTTGTATCATGTCAATGTTATGTAATAATGCACCAACTCTAGGTAACTAGTGTCAGGGCTGTTGTACCTCTCATTCCCCTCGTTGTTTGATTTTCATGATCACAATCACCTTATTATTTGTCTAATATTGTTTGAAGTGTTTTTTATGATAGGCACAAGGTTTCCAAGAAGTTGGCCCAAGAATGGACAAGAAGTGGACTGAAATTCAGTCCACCGGCCAACCGGTGTGATAGCACCGGCCAGCCGGTGGACCTGGCAGAGGCATTGCCCACTGCCAGGTTCCACCGGTCAGCCGGTGGCTCTGTCACCGGCCAGCCGGTGGCACCTAGACCAATTGGCCAGCTACTGTCTCCCCACCGGCCAGCCGGTGGCTCCTCCACCGGTCAGTCGGTGGAGCCTGGACCAAAATTCTTCTCCTCTGCCAAGGCACCGGCCAGCCGGTGGAGCTGTACCGGCCAGCCGGTAGCCCAGTCAAACTAGCCGTTGGCTTTGACCAGTCAACCCTCTTTTGGCCTCCAACGGCTCCGAAGACCTCTCCAACGGCTCCGAAGGCCCCCAATGGGTTCCATGCCAATAAATAAAGGCCAAGGAAGCCCCGGACACTAACCGGATCATATACCAAGCCAACAGACACATTTTCCAACATTTGGCGAACCTCCGGCGCTCCACCTTCAAGGATCCTCAAGTGCTCCAACCAATTTCCAATCCAAGGAGCACCTCAAGAAGCTTGGGAGAGCACGCTACATCAACTCCATCATACTTTGGCGCCCAAGTCTTCCTCAATTACGGGTTTTATTGTTTTATTTATTTTGAGCTTTAAATTTGGGTTTGTGCCTACAAACCCCAAACTCTTTCTTCATCCCTCTTTCTTTTGGGTTTCACATCACCATTAAGGTGTGAAGAGGTTTCTTCAAGCCTTTCCTTTTAAAAGGCTTGTGTCATAGGTGAGCTAGCCTTCACCTGTAAGAAGGCTAGTGGGTTCTTGCTATTCCATTGAAAGCAAGTGGGTTCTTGCTTAACCACCAAAAGCAAGTTGTAATAGGTCCTAGTGCTACCTCAAAGCCTAGTGGGTTTCTTGCTAAAACCATTGAAAATCAAGCGGTAGGAATCTCTCAACGGTTTAGTTGGGAGCGGAGACGTAGGCCGGGTTTTGGCCGAACTCTGTTATCAAGTTCTTGTGTGATTTCCTCTTTTATTTTCCGCTGCATTTCAACTTTGATTTTAATTTGTTAATCATTTTTTAAAAGGCAATTCACCCCCCCTCTTGCCATCACTCCCTTTTTCTCCGCCTAACAATTGGTATCAGAGGAAATATTTGAGCAATACCCTAACCAGTTTCAAATTCAAGATCTTTTTTGATGGCTTCAACCTCTTTCGCCCCCGAAGGCTTTTCTTTGGGTCGTGCTCCATTTTTTGATGGGTCCGACTATAATTATTGGAAAACCCGCATGACCACTTTTTTAAGAAGCATAGGATATCCTATTTACAAAATTGTCATGCAAGGTTATTCTTTGTCTTCCCCCGACGAATCCAAATGGACCCCCGCCGATATTAAGAATTTTGAGCTTGATGGCAAAGCCATGAATGCTCTTCATTGCGGGTTAGATAGAAATGAATTTAATCGTGTATCCACTTGCACCACTTCACATGAAATTTGGAAGCTTTTAGAAGTGACCCATGAAGGCACTAATAAAGTCAAAGATACTAGATTAGATATGTATAGACAAGACTTTGAATCTTTTTCAATGCATCCAAATGAGTCTATTTCTGAAATGTTTACACGCTTCACTGATGTTTGCACTGGTAGAAAATATCTTGGTGATGATTTTTCAGCTGAAGCAATGGTCAAGAAGATTCTATGGGTCCTTCCGAGCTCATGGGCACCTAAAGTGACGGCAATCCAAGAAGCTAAGGATGTCAAAAACATGCCGGTCGAAGAGCTCATTGGATCCCTAATGACCTATGAGATCACGTTGAGGAGGAAAGCTCAAAAGGAGGGCACACCAATCAAGACACCAAAGAACATCGCCCTCAAGGTACAAAAAGAAGTAAGCTCCTCCTCCTCATCATCATCTTCATCTTCTTCATCATCAAGCGGCGACTCGGAAATGGAGAATCTCGCCCGCCAAATGCACAAATTCATGAAGAAGCACAAGAAGAAGAAGAAATCTCGCAAGGCGCGAAAGCAAGAACCCACCGCAAGATCCGAGCCCAAGGTAAAATGCTACGGGTGCGGCCAAAAAGGGCATTACAAGCCCGATTGCCCACTCAACAAAAAACGGGCCACGCAAAAGGAAAAAGGAAAGAAAAAGGTCCTCAAGGCGACATGGAGTGACACCTCATCATCCTCCTCCTCCTCCTCCTCGAGCGACCAAGGTACAAAATGCCTAATGGCATTTCACGAGGTAACTTCTTCCGATTCCTCATCCTCGTCCTCATCTTCAAATTCTTTTAATCATTTATCATATGAAGAACTTCAATATGTGCGAGACCAATTAGAAAATGGTTTTCATGAGCTTTCTTCAAAATTCGTTGCTTTGAAAAAGAATTTCAAAAAACTCTCTTCCGAAAAGGAACAACTTCTCAAAGAGAAGGAGGAGTTGTCCCTCAAATTACAAAACATTCCCAATGTTGATTCCTTGGAATCAACAATCAAAGATCTAAGGGAATCTCTTGCTAAATTCACCAACGGAGAAAAAAACCTTTCAAAACTCCTTGGTTCTCAACGTGTTTCTAGAACTACACATGGACTTGGCTACACCAACCAAGCTTCCTCCTCCCATGCTCCAACTGTTTTTGTAAGGGGGAGCTCTAGTTATAAATTTTGAAATTATTGTAAGAAACCCGGGCACCTAATTTATGAATGCGATTGCAAAAATGCCCGTTATGGTATGCCTAAATCTATATACTTTTCGGACGAATTTTATAGGAGAAGACCCACCATGAAACAAATTTGGATTGAAAAATCTCTTTTGGCGAGTCTCTTCGGGCCAAAAATAGTTTCGTTTCCCCGATGATCTTTTTTTTTATTTAGGGGGAGAAATTTTTTTTTAAATTCAAAAATCTCTTTCGATTCATTTTTCAATTTAAATTTTCTATTCATTTTTGATTCAAAACTCTCAATTTCAAAAATTTCATTTGGTTTCAAATTTCAAATTTTTCAATTCAATTTTCAAAAATTCCAATTGATCTTGATTTTCAACTATCCCTCAATCAAGTTTTATGCCCCGTGCTATTTTGATAATCACAAAGGGGGAGAAATTTCTTGATTGATTGGGGGAGAATCTTTTCTATCATGCTTTGATTTATTTTCAAACTATCCTTTAAGAATGTCTTTAATTTCAGTATTTTACATTTATTGTTTTGGTGATTGTGATCATCAAAATAGGGGGAGATTGTTGTACCTCTCGTTCCCCTCGTTGTTTGATTTTCATGATCACAATCACCTTATTATTTGTCTAATATTGTTTGAAGTGTTTTTTATGATAGGCACAAGGTTGCCAAGAAGTTGGCCCAAGAATGGACAAGAAGTGGACTGAAATTCAGTCCACCGGCCAACCGGTGTGATAGCACCGGCCAGCCGGTGGACCTGGCAGAGGCATTGCCCACTGCCAGGTTCCACCGGTCAGCCGGTGGCTCTGTCACCGGCCAGCCGGTGGCACCCTGACCAATTGGCCAGCTACTGTCTCCCCACCGGCCAGCCGGTGGCTCCTCCACCGGTCAGCCGGTGGAGCCTGGACCAAAATTCTTCTCCTCTGCCAAGGCACCGGCCAGCCGGTGGAGCTGTACCGGCCAGCCGGTATCCCAGTCAAACTAGCCGTTGGCTTTGACCAGTCAACCCTCTTTTGGCCTCCAACGGCTCCGAAGACCTCTCCAACGGCTTCGAAGGCCCCCAATGGGTTCCATGCCTATAAATAAAGGCCAAGGAAGCCCCTGACACTAACCGGATCATATACCAAGCCAACGGACACATTTTCCAACATTTGGCGAACCTCCAGCGCTCCACCTTCAAGGATCCTCAAGTGCTCCAACCAATTTCCAATCCAAGGAGCACCTCAAGAAGCTTGGGAGAGCACGCTACATCAACTCCATCATACTTTGGCGCCCAAGCCTTCCTCAATTACGAGTTTTATTGTTTTATTTATTTTGAGCTTTAAATTTGGGTTTGTGCCTACAAACCCCAAACTCTTTCTTCATCCCTCTTTCTTTTGGGTTTCACATCACCATTAAGGTGTGAAGAGGTTTCTTCAAGCCTTTCCTTTTAAAAGGGTTGTGTCATAGGTGAGCTAGCCTTCACCTGTAAGAAGGCTAGTGGGTTCTTGCTATTCCATTAAAAGCAAGTGGGTTCTTGCTTAACCACCAAAAGCAAGCTGTAATAGGTCCTAGTGCTACCTCAAAGCCTAGTGGGTTTCTTGCTAAAACCATTGAAAAGCAAGCGGTAGGAATCTCTCAACGGTTGAGTTGGGAGTGGAGACGTAGGCCGGGTTTTGGCCGAACTCCGTTATCAAGTTCTTGTGTGATTGCCTCTTTTATTTCCCGCTGCATTTCAACTTTGATTTTAATTTGTTAATCATTTTTTAAAAGGCAATTCACCCCCCCTCTTGCCATCACTCCCTTTTTCTCCGCCTAACAAGGGCGTTACAGTTGGTATCACAGGAAGTTTAGTATAAACCTTGGAAGATAGATTTAGAAAAACCTTGATTAGAAAACACTACCCTAATATAGACATTGAGGATTAGTATAGAAGAACATCCAAAAAATTTGTTAATATAAATATTATGTGGGTTTTCCCAGAAATACATTCCTATTTGGATACGATCAGGTAGAGGCAGATCTGGAACAGATGTACCTAGGAGTGAAAAATCTGACAAGGAGTTTTGGGCTGGACCCGAGGTATCCGGGTACATGACAACGGGTCTTGCTGCACTCTTGGTTACGACACTCCCGGGGATATTCTTAGGATAATTCACATTTTCTTTACAAACTGATTTGACGGATTTTAATATAAGATGAGAATAAATAACCTTGGTTAATATTGAAGTGTTTTAGATATAAAATATGGTGTTATGATATTCTCTAAATGATTTTATGACTCACACCATGCTTTCTTGTGTTAGTTAATGGCTGGATTCCAAGGAAGTCATAGTAATATTGAACATGATGTACAAGGTGGGCATGATGGTGGAAATGAGAAATTAAATGGAATGTTGATAGGTGTAAAAGATATCATGTTCATGCCAAATCAGTTTTCCAAAAATATGATCAACAACATATATATTAACCAACTCCCAGACTCAACAAATAAGATAAAAGAGGTGAATGATAAGAGCTTCTATAGTGGAGACCATGGAGAAAAGAAAGCTCAATTTACATAATGTAGGAAATGCGGAAGGAGTCACCAAGGAAAGTGTCTCAATGGAACAAAGAAGTGCTTTATGTGTGGGAAATAAGGACATAAAGTAATGAATTTCCGAGGAAAAATGAAGAGTACTATGGAAGAAAATAAAAATGATCCCAAGAATCCATTTACAGTCATTTGCCGTAAATTTAGGGGACCTGGGCATTACCTGAGTGAATGCCCTATTCTATAGGATAACCTATTGGTCAAGGAAGAACCTATGAGGAAATAAATGGATGGTGAAATATTTAAAAGTATTAGTCCTCTTTGTTAATGAGATTACTTTGGAAGACTTTTCTCTTGTACATGTAACCCTACAGTTTGTTATGTGAAAATGCTATTTTAGGAAGAATTGTATTTTCTATTGTTGATGTAGTTATAAATAACCATTTGGGTTTATATGATCCTTTAATTTTAGGCAATTACATGTTATTGAATTTTTGGATGAAAATGTGAGGAATGAGATAACATTTGGGGAGAAATTATGTTATAGTTATTTTGAGGAATTTATCTCATTTTGGGAACCTTATAAAATATAGTTTTTAAAAAAGGACAACACGCAGACCATGTGACAACCCGTCGCGTCGGACAAAGCTGTGGGAATAGAACCCACAACCATAGTGCAATTAAGATTTATTGCCTACCACTGGACTACGTGAAGTCCCTGGTTAGTGTGACTAATTATTTTTAGTTATGTTATTTTATTGATCAATAATAAGGTGATTTGGGATCTTATGTATTATCAAATGGATATCCTTAGTATAGGAAAATGTTTTGGTGATTAATTGATAAATGTTATTTTGGAAGACATCCACTCTGTTGGGAATACTATATGCCTAAGGAAAATAGAATACTTTTGGATTTAATTTGAGGAGTAATGGTGGACTTTTATCTATGTTTTTATTGTGGATTTATAGATATTTGGGTTATTTATGGAAAATATTAACCTATCATAGAGAATATGTGATTAGATAAATTACTTTTTTGTATGTGACTTTAAGAGTAGTCGATGTTATTTGAAGATACAATTTAACGTGGAAGACTGCGTAATCAAATTCTTCTATGTTATGGGTTTAAATATTAGTTTGGATTATATTGAAGGATTTTAAGGACAATTGTTTATTTAATGGTATTTATTGTACTTTTCATATTATTGGTTTAATTTTAGAAATTAAGATTTATATTTCTTTTTCTAAAGGATTAACCTTTTTGGGGATCATCTGATCTTGTACTAACCATTTTGGTTTTGGTTAATATCTAAAGACAAGGTAAATATATATAGTTTATCCTTTGTGAATTATGTGATTCTCTAGAAGTTGATTCTAGTGCTTCAGGTGTGACCAAGTCATCTTGAATACTCATCGTTTGAAAAAAAGATGAGCTAGTGGTTGAAACTTATTAAAGGATTAAACTCTACTTAATAAGTAAATCACTTTATGTTCTTATTCAATCTCATAAATAAATTCCTCAACTTTATGAAATGGAACTTAAAACAAAAAAACGTTATTTGTTTACTTCTCCTACTAGGAAACTAAGGACCATTTATCCCATCACAAGTTTGTGGTTTTCTTGTTGTTAACTTTCTCTTGATCAGGTTTCTATCACTCTCCACAAGAACTTGACACTTAGTTTATCTTCTATATCCATGTTTTCATACATGGAATCCTAGTATGGGCTATCTCGGGTGACCTTTGTACTTATCTTTATTTATTTTAAAGAGATAATTTTATTGACTCTTTTTCCAATGTTGGACTTTCAATGAGGTCCCCAAGCCCAATTTTAAAATTGCGAGGATGCAATTTCCAAAATGGGGGAAGAATGTAACACCCCAATGTTTCATAGTAAGTTATTTTCGTTAATGTAATTAAATAGCTTGCACTACACGCAACATCAAGTTCGAACGCACCACGACATACCAAACTAGCCGTTATGAATATTAATACTCACTTTTTGAAATTATATAAATTTTATCTTTCCAAATGGACTTCACTTTTGGATTCAGAATATCGAAATTAGCATTGGGTGAATTTTTGGTATTTTTCTGAAAACATTCATTTTTTGATGAATAGTGGAAAACACCGCGTAATTGGTTAAAACCGACTTTTTATTTAAAAAATTAGTTATTTTATTTAAATTTATATTATCTAAAAATATATACATAATACCTATATAAGTTAAATGTAATTCATTGGAGTCATTTTATAATAAGCTTTGATATATAAAATTTTATTGAACTTTTTACCATCTTTTACGCACCTCCTAGAAGCATTTAAAAATTTCTATAAAACTTAATTTTACCGCATCTATGAGTTGAATTTAAAAAATCCTAGAGAAACAGTTGATATCAGTAAGTAAAATGTGGTTCAATAAGATGAAAATAATTTTTTCGTAAATAGTAACTTTTTTACTTTTATTTACCACGGTTAAAAGTAAATATGGTAATTAAAGGTAAAAATGATATTATTATTACCCTAACACTTGTTTTAATTCTATTGGAAAAGTGTAATTCGACCAAAAAAAACTTAGGAATAAAATATAATCCTTTATGTCCGCTTGGATTAGATTGGGACATTTATTATTATTTTATTTAAAGAAGAGTTAAAAGGGTTAAAATAAAAGTTTATTAACTAAACCATTTTTAATATAAGGTTATACATAAGATAAATTCTATTATAAATATTAATTAGAAATATAACAAAATATACTACATAATGGTATTTTATTTGTAATTTTTAGACATTAAATAATTTAATTTATTCATGAAACAATGATGATGCAGTAATATCCTTTTTAATGAAATATTAAAATAGTTAATATTATAAATATCCAAATAATTCTAATTTGAGACTTTTAATTAATTACACTAATTTTATAGGTTAATATGACATGTTAGGCTTGATTAAATGAATTTATTTACAATTAATAATTCTGTTATAAATTTAACAAAAACAAAATACCAAATTGTGTCAAAATTGACATAAAAGTATTTTTAAAAACAATATTATATTTTTAATTGATATTATATTCCTAAAAATATAAGTTTCGGACATAGGGATTAAATAATATTATATATTTCATTAATTAACCACTTGAGTTTTTCTTGGAAGTTTATAGTAAGTTTATTAACCATATAATATAAAAATACAAAGAGACATGGTAAATGTCCACCTATTTAACTAAGAGTTAAATATAAAAGATAAGGTTAATATAGTGACCCAAACATGTATAAATCCTATTTATTGAGTGGTTTTAGACCCACACCTTCGTTATCCTCTAAATAAATCATTTTGGAGCCATTAGAAACCGAAAATGAATTTATTTTAAAATAACATTTCAATCTTTTCCTAAGGTTCCCCTCACCCCTCTTATAAAAGGGAACTTACCCTTCTCTCAAATTCACACCTTCAAATCCATCTGGCTCAGCCAAACCCTACAAAAATATCCTATAAATTGTCCTCCGTTCATCCTATAGGCCTTTTATAAGGCCCCAGACTTAAACATTATTTAATCTTGAGTTATTACAAGATTACGCATTGATGATCTTTTCAGGTTTAGAGTTTGAGAGAATTAGATCACAAATCATGCATTACATTTCACATTTAAACATAGTGGTTACATAAAATATAGTACTCATTTTTCTAATCAACGAAATCATATTTAAAATAAAACATCGATTCTTTCTTGACACTTCCTTGACACTATCATCACATCATATACCTTTCCCTTGACCTGTGAAAAATATTTCAAAAACTTGGGATGAGCATAAAAAGCTCAGTAAGGGATATAAAAGTACGAAAAGAGAACATTAGTCCATGTATGAAATCATACTTTACTCATAAAACATAAGCATTTTAATATACCTCATCAAATCATGAATAAATCATAGAAATCATAAGACATAAAGGTAACTTGAGGCATTCATAACATTCTTACGTAGGGAGTAACCCTCATGGTTACGTTTGGAATACCCATCACAGTATATTCCCTAAATCTCTTCAGAGAAACCTTAACTTTTAATTGCTTCACGTTACCCAATGCATTGGAGAGCTATATCGGGCTCACCTGCCCTTAGTTTATCACGGAACCACCAGTCTTCATAACAATGCCCAAGAACCATAACATAATCGTATCACATAAAACATGAATAGAGGAAACATAAAATTTCCAAATTTCAATCACAAGATATCAATACAACACATTTATATAATAAAAACATTATGAAAACTATTTTCAATACCAAAATAAAAGAAAATTATAACATGGTATTTATTTTTTATTTTAAAGAAATGTTATGGCTTGTAGAGGAAGCCGAAACTCAAATAATGGTCACGGCGGTGGAGAAGTAATTGTCACCGCATACGTACGACAAAAAACATTCCCTTTTTTAGTTTATTAAATGCTTCGTATAAAAAATATTCCTTTTAAATAAACGTAAAAGTCAAAGGGGTTTATACACCGTATAAAAGAAAGTTGTGTATAAAACAAAATGTGCCTCAATGAAAGGAGATTGAGATGAAGTCCCATAAAAAGATCATTTTTAAATAAAATAGATCTGTTATGTGTATTCACTATAAGTACACATAAAGAAAGTACAAATACAAGATAGGACAAAATAATATCATCACATAATTTGAAAGTAGGTGATTAACCCAAAGAACGAAAATTGGGTTAAGAAGTTCCCTTACCTCGTGTCCGACGTGACTCGATTGCTCTTTAATCTCCTGAATAATAAACTCGAGTTAATTTACAACTACTTAAGAATCCTTTTAAAGTTCATTATTCCTTTTATATCACTTATTACCATGTCATGAACACTATGTAATTATTTAAGTTAATAACGGTCGTTTTAACGATCATTGGTACTTGAGTCGAAAATAAACTCTTTATAATTACAATTTGTTAATGTATACATTATTTTCTGAGTTATATTCATTATTTAGATATCATATATATCATATATATCCAGTATATACATACATTTATAATATTACATAAAATTTAGAGTTAAGAAATGAAATGCACCGTTCATGGAGACGGTAAGCCGTAAGTACGCAAGAACGCTACCTTCATTTCTATTTCATATTTTATGGAATGGAATCAAAATGAGATAAAGTAATATTATAATTCCAGTATAATTTCATATATAATATCATTTACTCCATCCTTTACATGTCCCACATATGGCATTAACGAATCAAATCACTTTGAGGGGGCGGTAGTCCGCACTTCCTAAAATGAAGATATCGCGTATACCCATAATGGAAGCCATAAAGGTATGACATAAATGAAACATACAGAAGCTTAAGGAAAACATAAACATATTATATATCATATATAAATATAGTTTCATCTTAATGGCCACCTTTTAAGGTGTTAGAATAATATTGAACAATCATCGTTTCGTGAGGCAAAAATTCGCCATCCACGGAAACAGTATGCTCTTTAACCATTAGATGAAGGTGTGTGTAAGTGTAGCTCTAATAAATCTCATAAAAACATCCTAGTATATTGAAGATACTTTTTTTTTGTTACAAAATAAAGGAATAAAAAGTGTTTAGGGGGTTGGAGAAGCAAAATAAAACCTAAGAACACAAGAGAAGACACTACCTTTAAAACGGGTAACTCTTTTTATTTGAGCTCAAAGGCTTCCTTGGAAATACTTCTGCCCAAAGTGAGGCTTCTAGGAGTAATATAGGGATGTGGAGAGACAAAATGGGCAGGGTTTGGCCGATCCAATGGCTTGAGATGTGTGGGTAAGGTGGTAGAGGTGGGGGGCCTTTTATAAGAGGAGAGGAGGGGAACTCTTGGAAAGTTATAAAAGGTTACTTTATTATAAAATGATTTTCGGATTTTAATGGTCCAGAAATTAGATATTTTTAGGATAAGGTGATAGGAGTTCTTAATCCACCCATAAAATAGGTTTTTGACAAGTGTAGGTCTTAGAGTTTACATTATCGTTTAATTTTACTTAAATCGTTATATAATGATGTCATCACTGCATCATCATTGTGTCATAAATAATTTAATTTATTTAATGTCTAAAAATTATAAAAAACTACCATGATGTAGGAAATATTATTATATTTCCAATTACTATTTATAGTCCAATAAATCATTTAGTTAGACAAAATTAAAAATGTTTTACTCAGGTGATACATTCTTTGTTATATTTAACTTTCTTTAAAAATAAAAAGATAAAAAGTCATTATCACACAAAAGTGATTCCATGGTGTCCCAAAGTTTGGCACAAGGCCTACCATGGTCGTCCATGACAAAAACAGTAGCATTATGACACATGTTGGGGTCATTTTTTATTATTATGATATTATTTTATTATCCTTAACTACCCGATTACTAATTAATCAAGATAATTAAAGATAATTACTGTCATTACTATTCATAATGTTAAAAAACAAAAGAGTCTTGATTAAATAATTTGTACCTTATGATTCTAAATATGTAATCCATTTTACCAAATTCCAAAAACAGAAATTGAAATAATTAATTTAAAAATAATTCCCGTTGTCAAAACAAATAGTGGGTTTTTTAGAAACAATATCTATGAAAAGTTTGGCACTTGATTATGACCAATTACAAAGTGAAATTAATCCTAATTAACACCATTGGATTAAATGGTAAAAACATATTCTAATTACACTTTAATAATAATTTAAAATATAATCTAACCATATTATTAAATTAGATGAAAAAGCAGTTTTGATTTAAAATGCAGTATTTTCACTATTAATTAAAAAAATGAACATTGTTAGAAAAATACCAAAATATTATCCAATTTAAATTTCAATGTCCCAATAATTAATAATATGTGTATTTTGAAAAATAGAGCTTATAAAATTGTCAAAAGTTTGATTTAAAAATGGTTTTCCATCAAAAGGCAGTAAAAAAATCTTTTAAAAATATTAGTGTATTCCATGCTTAAAATTGGATTTATTCTCCTTTTAAGCCTCTAAAACACTATCTAATTCATAAATAGACATAGATAAAAATATATATTATTAATTAATTACTTGGTATGTTACACCTTTCTTTATTCAGATAGCCAACCGAAGGAGCCCTTTTTATCAAATCAAAAGAAAGAACCCAAAGAAGAGGTAAATATTTCATCACCTCTTTCAAGTTATTTTCTTCGTCCACTTCCTATTTATTTGTTTTTTCCATTCTAAAATAACTACTCCTGTATCTTCTATATAATTTGATGTTATTATAAAAATGGTACTACCATATTTATTATTCTATTCATCTTATAAATGAAAAAGTCACCATACGTGCGTACGTATGGATTACCGTCTCCATGTCATGGTGTAGTTTGTTATTCAAATACTTAATCATTTGGATGGATATAATAATGAGTATAAATGATGTAATTAATAAATATAACATGATAATGATTATGTATATATGATATAACATCAAATTATATATGATTTTAATATCAAAAGAATGATATTGTCGCTCGTGCGTACGTACGAATTACCGTCTCCACGGACGTGATGAGATTCATTCCACATCGTATCCATTGAAGACAAATTTTTATTTTATGATTAAAAATAATGTTTAAGAACTTAATATAATTTTGTATATGAATCAAACCCATCCTATCCATAACAAAAATGGCTTATGTATTAAAACATATAAAGGAAAACGAATCAGTTAACACCAGAAACGGCAATAATACTAAAATATTATTAACAATGAAATATTAGAAGATCATATATGATATCATATTTATGAATATGATTATTTTACGATTTAATAACAATTATTTAACTATCATAGATGAGGTTAATGTACCCTCAACCAAGGAAAAGTACAAAGTAAGGGGTTTCTTATATCACTCTTAATTTTGTGAGATTTCCATTGTTCACTGCTTATTTATTGAATGTGGGGTATTGTGTACCGCCATTTGATATATATTATCATGATTATCTTTAAATTAAAGTTATTTTGTGGTTCATTTTGTGGTTATATACTTGTGTTTGTACGAATCGATTGATTACAACGTGGTAAGGGTTTTTCATCTTACTTTTTATTTCCATGAGATTCATGCTATATTAGCCACTATTTCCTTTTGTGTGGTGTATGTGTTGCCGATGATTATATTTTGGTGTTATATACTTTAATTTATGGGTATTTACATCTTCATTTTATGATCATTGTTTAATGGGTTGTATGTTTCGTAAGTTACCTAATCGATAAGGGAATTTCAAATTTCAATTTCCACTCATTTGGGTTTTACACACACTTCATTGATTACATTACTCCAAGATTATGTGTGAAATAACTATTTATTTAATTATGTAGTAATTTCCACTCTCCTTTGTGTGGATATACATTTGATACACATAATCACTCCATTGATAAATTCTCATGTCATCGATATAAACTTGATAAGAGTAATTGTAACTCAATTTCTATTCATTGTGTTAAACATCCAAGTCATTGGTGTTGTTTTTACAAGAATATGTGTGAATGTCCTCTGATTTATTTACACTTAATATCCAATAATATTGAGCATATTTATATTTTTCACACATAATTATTTCATTTATTTATCCTTAACCTAATGATACAATCTTTATAAAGAAATTCATCTCAACTTACATTCCATTGAGACTTCATTGTTGTTATACGCCAATTCACTTTTATTTGGAGTATATATTGTAATTTAAAATAGTAAATAATGAACCCCTTTATTCTAATGATATTATAATGTTTTGATTACCTCAATTATTTTTATTCAAGAGTATCTCATTTTTTTAGGAACTCTAACTAAAATATCATTTTAAATGTTTTAAAAATTTAGTCTTCTAAATCATTCTCATTAATTTCCATGTTTTGAAAATGGTTTTAAGGTTTTATTTATATATATAGACATTAATGTTTTAAAATATAAATTCCTTTTAAAATTTTCAAAGTGGTATGGGACACATGGATTCAAAAATCTATTTTAAATGGCTTCTTGATAAATAGTGAGACTTTTAAATGTTTTAAAGAAAAAAGGGAGATATTTCTCTCAAATAGTTTTGATGATAATTTTTATCTATGTCAATATCCTTCATTATTCTCGATTAAGGTTGATTTATTATAATAAAATCTTCCAAATTGTATTGAATTAGGTATGTTTGACTGTGGATTTGTTATTTTTATACCATTAATGGGTTATGGATAAAGTATTGACATTTCGTATGATAGTTTTAATACGAATGTTTATGTTATGTATAAATTTTTTCATATGAAGAATGCATTGGACTTAGTAAGTGACAGGTGGAGCCCGATATAGCTCTTTGATGCATCGGTAGGTCTCAACAGATAAACTAGTGTCTTGGAACAAGGCCTTGACAAAATCTTATTTGTAGTCTTGGCACGAGGCCTTGACTATGTGGTTATGAAGTTTGGCATTATGAATTACATCATTATGAAAGTGTCTATTGATATTGCATGTGATTATTCGACTAGTAGAATATCCATGTGAATAATTAAATGGAATTATATGATTTTATCTTTTCCATATTATACTGAAGTTCAAGTTTAAAAGGCTTTTGTTTTAGTCTTATACATTGACATAAATTTTTATTTATGAAAGTTTCCACTATATTGTTATCCTTACTAAGCATCTAATCTCACCCCTTTCTGTGTTTTATTTATCACAGGATGTGAATAAGTATTTTATGGTTGAACTAAAAGGATAGGATAAGGATATAAGTGTTTTTAAAAAGGGAGATTAAATGTTGTTGATGTTTTTATTTCATGATGTAATGTAAAAATAATTGAGTGTATCTAGTACTTCCAAGGCTACTAAACTGATCGGTCTTTCGGGACATGATTCCTTGTATCATGCCAATGTTATGTAATAATGCACTAAATCTGGGTAACTGGGGTTGGGGCGTTACAAATTAATTCAGATTATACTTATTTTAATATTTTTAATTTCATTTAATTGATTCTTTCTTTAATATTTCAATGACGACATCATTATTATGTCACCATTTAATTTAATTATTTATTTAATAAAAATATAAATCAATTACCTTTATGTATATAAACACTTTATATTTCTAAAAACTATCTATAGTCAACTATATCAATTATATAACCTCATATTAAAAATGACACTAATATTAAATTTTGAATATGACATTTGTAACTCTTTTTTAAATAAAATATAATAAATGTCCTAATATTACAAAATTTTCTTAAAAAGGATCATATTTTTGACCTAAGGATTATTTTTTTTAAACACTTACCCAATAAAATTATGATAAGTTTTAGGGTAATATTATATTATTATAATATTATTTTTACCCTTAATGACCCTATTTACCATTAACGATGGTATATAAAATCCAAAAGTTACTTTTCACCAAATTTTTGTAATCATATTAGACCAAATTTTTCATACTTATTACAACCATGTATGTAAATTTTTCAAAATGAAATTCATATAATAAGTAAAATTACATTTAATGCAAATCCCATAGATGTGGCTAGAAGGCGGGTAAAAGAGACGTTTAGAAGTTCAACAAATTTTTATAACTAATTCTATTATAAAATGATTCCAATGAAATATATTGGATTTATATATGTATTATTTATCTATTGTGACTTTAAAATAAATTTACAGTAAAATAATTATTTTAATGAAAAATTTGGTTTTTAACAACAATGCAGTATTTTTCATTATTCATCAAAAATTAAAACTATTTAGAAAAATACCAAAAATTCACCTTAAGATAATTTTTATGTTCCAAACAGAAAATGAAGCATATATTGAAATATAAAATTTAAAATTTTATAATTTGGCTAATACTAGTCATATGTTCTTTTTAAAAGACTAGTTTGATAGGTCATGGCGCGCTTGAACTCGGTGTTGCATGCAACAAAAGCTATTGAATTATTTAAAAATAAGTGTAAAATTAAATCTTGGGGTGTTAAAACACCTATTTCTCATAGTATATTAGGAACATGGACTAGTTCCCCATAACAGATCAAGAACATCGACTTTTTTTCCATAACGGATCAAGAACATTGACTTATTTCCCATAACTATCTCATGAGATATAGAACTTTACCAAATGAATTAAAGGAATATAAAATTATAAGCCCAAACATAACATAATTAAAACAATATATATGTGTTCCACAAGATCATAAAACATTCATCATATCATCACATCATACACCATTAAAATAAAATGGGTTTCAAAATCATTTCATAATTTTGATCGTAGAATAACCCGTGGAAAATAAATGGTTTTGGTAAAAATCTCATAATCATCATAATAAACCATCCATAGACAATATAAATATGGTACCGCTGGATCATATACCCAGTAAATCATAATTAACATTGAAGGATGTTATCAGTGATAGAATTTTATTTAAAATTTAACTTCAAATATTTCTTGAGGAAAATTCCCTTTTCATTTTGAAATCACTTCTTTGAAAATTTAAGATTTAAAAAATATTATGGAAATCATTTTATTTTAAAATAACCTTGGAAATGTGTAAATAAAGCTTCAAAGTATTGACCAGTCATGACAGTGGGAAATCTTTTACATGATGTATAAGTTAAAAGAAAACATTCCCTTCACAATCTTGTAAGAAGAAAAAAATAACAATGTTTCAGAAAACAAAAACAAGATTCCTTTCAAATATTTTTTTTAAAAATTCATTCATGGGTAAAAATGAATTAAAAAAAAAGGACAATATTAAAATATTCCTGAATTTGTTTTAATACATGGATAAAGAATACAAATTATTTTTGATCAAAGAGAGAAATAAAGTAAATTCTCCTAAAAGTATTCTTTTGGAATCCTAAGTACTTAAAGAGAGGAAAATAAAAGGAAAAAAATTATTATCCAAAAATAACCATTGTATAATAAAATATTAAATTATTTATCATATAAGGATCATATAATATATTCAAATTAAATTCAAGCATAAAAAATCCAGATTAAAAATATGATTAAAGAATAAATCCCTCACCTTATTGATATTTTTTGAATCAAAACCTCCTGAAGTAAAGAGAATTATATGTATATGTAAATCACCATAATTTTTATGAGGATAATAATAAAATAAATTCATGAGAATTATATACACCACATAATATAAACAACTTTTGAATATGAAATGTACCTCACAACAGTAAAAGTGAGATAAAAATCCCTAACCTCGAGTTCGACTAGCTTTGAAAGTTCTTTAACCTCATGTATAATAAATTTAAATTTATTGCAATTATTTTTCAGAATCATGTAAATTATTTATGTATAATATATATTATATATATATATATATATATTTTCATTCATAAAGGTAGAGATATAAAAATTAATTACACAATTCATGGAGATCGTAGGTCATAGGTATGCATGAACACTGTTTTCATTTTTCGATGGATGGAATGAAAGAAAGGTAAATAATAATTTAACTTTAAAAATAATTATTATATAATATATATATATATATATCATATATATTCATAAAATCCAACCTTATTAGCATACATGTAAAAAAATAAGAAAAATGAATCACATTGATCCGTGGAGACGGTAGTCCACACGTACACATTAACGACATTATTATTTTCCAACGGATTAGAATATAATAATGTAAATATGATATTATAATTATATAAAAATAATAATTTCATAAATATCATATATAAACATTAAACCCATCATAATACCCATCCATATAAAATTTTAGTGAAAAATGAATTGTATCCCTATATAGAGATGATAAGTCGTACATACACACAAGCAATACTTTCAAATCCAATTTTATGGGAAAGTGGGTGGATAATGGTGGTTTCATAATCATAATAATATTTAAAAACTATTTAGTGTAAAATTAATATTATTTTACGATAAATACCATATATTTAAATTATGTAAAAGTAGAAGTAAAATGTAAGTCATCAGTTAAGGCGAATACTTCTTCTTTGAAAGAACTCCTTTGGATATCCTATTAAGGGCCATAGTTTTGGTATTTTTAGAATAGCAGAACCACTATAATTTTTATAAGTATGTTTATAAGATCATTTTAAAGGGTTTGGTTGAGTTGGAAGGCTCAATTTGGTGTAAAGAAGAGAAATTAGGGGTGTCCTCTTATAAGTGGGGGAGATGACACACTTGAAATTTATTAAAAGATTAAAAATATAAAAATGAACATTATCTAGATAAATTATTCCAAATGGATAGATATTAAAAAATAATGTTTCATTTTGTTTAAATTATATAAACCAATAAAATTTGGATAGGTGTTATTTATGATTTAAACCTTTCAGTTATCTTATTTTAACTTAAACTGCAATAAATTATTTTTCACTCTTAAAGGGTTATAATTTTATATATAAGGTGAAAAATGGCTCATAAATGGAAAAGGAATAAATTTTTAGACTATATATTATCCAATTTGTAATGGTTCAATAATTTTATGTTTTTTAAATAATTTAATGAAATATTAAATTCATTAAATATCAATAATGTTAATTTTGACATTATTCATTTAATTTGACTCTAAATATACAAAAAAATGAAATTAGAATATAATAATTTTAAATATATCTAATATTTTATATTCATCTATGAAAATTTCGTAACACTATAAATCACTCAAATTGTTTTACTTTTAATATTTTAAATAATATTTATTCTATTTTTCTATTAACCGAGTGAATAATGTGTTGGTGTTGTGTTTGCATTTAAAGTAAGTATTTTGTTAATAAAAAATAGAATTAAATTACCATTATAAACAAAATTAATTTATATTTAAAATTAATGTATATAATTTAATATATCCTATATTTATCCATATGTAAAAAAATAATAAAATAAAGAGAATGACATTTTTTAATTTTCTATACATAAAATACTTTAATGGTCCAAATTGTGAAAAAATGTCATATATTATAAATTTGGAATATTATTCATGAAATACACTTATAAAACAAAATTAAGGAAAGTTTTGGGGCAATTTTATTGTCCTTATCAAGCTATTTTTAACGTATATTACCTGATTTACCCTTACCAGAACGACAAAAATTTACTAAAGTTCTATTCAGAATAACCAAAAATAAAAGGGACATATTTACCAAGTTTTAGCCTTGTTATTAGAAATATGGAATAAATTTTTCATTACTAAATTCTTATAATTTTTATAAATTAATTCAGGATTAAAACACAAAATGAAACAAAAATAATTTTCCAGAAAAATTAATTTTTAAGTAATGTTTTTATACCAAATTTAAGTATAAATTTATTTCCAAAGACTATAATTTCATTATTTTTAATAAAAGGTAACCAATTTAAATTTAAAACTGGTACAAAATATAATTTTACTTTTTAGATAATTTAAAAGGAAATATCATTTTCTATAAAAATTATTGTTTTTCAATATTCATTGAAAAATAAAACTTTTAAGAAAAATATTAAAATTTCATAATTATATTATTTTGATATGATGATTTCAAAAATTATATAATTTTTATAATATAAAATTTATAGTTTCATAAATTATTTATAATATTTTCTAACAAAAATAAATAAAATCATTTTTGATGAAAATATATTTTCGAAGAATAAAACAAAATTTCTAAAAATTTTGGGATTATTTACTAAAATTTATCAATAAATGTATATTGAGTAAGATAATTATATATATATATATATAATATTTAATCCTTTTCATGCCCTCCAATTTAATGGTTAGGTTATAATAGTCATATTTAAATAATAACATTTCATGGTTCGTTCTGGCTCGATGTTTTGTGTAAGAGAGTCTATCGAAGAAATTAATTTTAATTGGAAAACATTCAAAAAATATGGGTGTGTTACATTCTCCCCCACCCCTTTAAAAAAAGTTTCCTCATAATTTTAACATGTTCTCAATAATCAAGGGTTTAACATTTAAAAATTCCTTTTTGTAAAACCCACTTCGTAAAAAGGTTTAATAAAACATCCAATTGAAAAGAGGGAGAGTAAAATATAAAGGTCATTTGGAATAACACATATCTAGGCTTATAAATAGGATAACATTAATGGTGAGTTATAATATGGACATGGAGGAAAAGTAATTTCCATATATTATTTGTTATAATAAAGTGAATGATCATGAAAAAGATAGCGACCCCAAAACCGTAAACCAAATAGAAGAGAAACAGACTATTAATTCATCAAAAATTACAGTTATATGATTTTTTTGTTTCAAGATCATTTTTCTACCATTGAGTAATTTGTTTATCATCTAGACTAAAAACATAATGAATTATATTAACTTTTCAAGTAGAATTTAATCTTTTAATGGATTTCCACCACAATATCATCTTTTTATCCAAACGATTAGTATTCAAGATGATTTTTTTCATGTTTTAAGCACTAAAATTATCTTTATAATAAAAATAGATGTTAATATATTCCTCCTAATAATAATAAAAAATGAATGGTTAGAACATGGTCAGATAATATCCAAAGTTTATAAACAATCCTTCCAAAATTTCTATAATAACAAAAAAGGTTCTACATAGATCATTTCATAAATAACACTACATCCAAAATTACCTTAATAAACTCAAAATTAAAGAATATTTTATCTTTATAGGTGATCTCATAACTTTTATATTACATTCCCAAAAAATTAATTTTATTCTTCCTAAATAATCATTCATGTTAAATCACACATTAAACCTAATGCTTACATATACATCAACCCAAATAAGTATCTCTGAAAATATCATTAATAACCATGATAAGTAAATATATAATATTATAATGTAGTGAACCTCACAAAAATATCATGAATATTATTTAGATACTAAGAATAAATTTAATCCATAGATTGAACATAAATATATTTTAAAATATCACCTTGTCAATGATTCACTTTTCAACCATAAAGATTTTATATATTTAACTTAACATAAAATCATATACTAACATAAAGGGATACTTAAACCTCAATTTTTTTTACTAAAACCTAGTTAACGGTTCAAATCACCTCAAAATATCATTACTTAAAACTTCAAAAGGGTTTTATATTATTTTGAACATATGATCACCCTTAAAATTATAAACCCATGATGGAATCCATAGATCTTAAGTTAACTTCACATGAAAAAAATATATGCTTCCAAAATTAATACAATCCTTACTCCTCAAATAAAATCACATACTATGGAATATATTCCATAAATCCAAAAATTCAACAAACTTTATCAAAGATAACCTAAATAACTTTGTCAACAAGTCAGTGACCAACTTCAAGGTTATCAATAATATCCCATTTACTTCATAAATGTAAATCATCTATTTATCCCAACTAAATGTTTTTATCTCAACATTAGACACATATTATGGGTTATATATCCCTTAATAATTTATTATTAAAAAATATCACCTTACCAATATTTCAATTTTCTTTATTATCCATTCCATTCAACACGTGTTTTCAAATTGTTAAGAAAAACTACCACAGAATAATCCTTAGAAGTTTCATGATTCTTATAATCATAATATCATTAATATAACAATTTTAGAACATAATTATTAAATCTAAATGAATAAATATTTAAATATTTTCACATTAGTGATAGGCCTAACATAAAAACTTATTTGGTCTAAGAGTAAACTCTTATATTAGGGAATTTAATTGGATAATTCACATATTCCCCACACAAAAGACATTGAACTATAAATGGAAAATTATTATAAAATTCATATATATACATAAAAATTTTCATTTTTTCAAAACAATTACTTGATATATTCTCTTATTTTCCACACATAAAAAATATTCCTATTGTACTAGGAAATTCACTTGAGTGCTTACCCACACTTTCTCGACATATAGGAAGCTGAATCTTCTTTCCTTAATAGTCTCCACTAACCGAGCTCTCAGTGAACTATATCCTTAACTTCTTTGGTGATACCAAGAGTCGGTTAAGGTGAAAGTTGTTAATCATATACTATGATAACTGATTAGGAATAATAATAATAATACATTTAAATAAAATCATTATCCCATTTGGTAGTTCCTCATTACATTTTCCATCATATTCAAGGTTAATACATTTCCTTATGGTTCCATCCATTTACTGAAAACAAAAATCATTTTGTGAGAAACAATAATATTAGTGGGAAACCACATAATCATGAAAACTAATTTATAAGATATCTAAATCATGACACATTATTTTCACTATATCATACATTAGGTTTAACCTAGGGCCATTATGGTAATTATCTATTCAAATCCTTCATAATAGTTCATAAATAAAATGTGATTTAACCCAATCATATCAGTTGGGAGTGTAAAACTAGATGCATTGTAAGGGAACACTAACTATGCACCCGAATGATGGATGATATATACTTGAAAAACTCTTTTCAAGGTTTTAACCCATTTATTCATCTATGCCAAAACCACATATACTTATAATATCCATATAGGGATGTATTTCTATAAAAATCACATGATATCTTCCTTTCTAAATCAATAGGATTATATTATACACTTAGACATATCCTCATGGTTTCCACCAATGTTTTTTTATCCTAATTTCTATATATTGACTAAACATATCCTCTGATACCGACCTTAATTATATAGGGTTTTCATAAATAAATATTACATATTTATAGAGGGATATTCAATACATTTCACACATACATTCCAAAGGAATGTAATGTTTTATTGTATTTTTATACTAGATAAACAATATTATTATTTCCATAAAGATCTTTAAAATCTCCCATAATGATCTTCTCATTATTTTCTATTCATGTACATACCCTACTTAAATATTTATTTATAACCTAGGGAAATAAAACATATGAAAGGGTGATCTCAGATACTGAGTAAGGGTAATCATGTGAGATATCAATCGATGATCATATGAAATTATAAGATGAGAATAAGGGTGTTAGATCATGAACATAACATAAAAAATTTCATACCCAATCAATCATGGATCATAAACATGAGTCAAGGAATAAATATTTATCATTTCAAAAGACATGAATCATAAGAGTGAGAAATAATTGTAAATCAAACATGAACCACAAGTTCATGCAATAAAGTTTGGCAACATCATAAGTATAGAAATCATTGAATATGTAAAGTTTAACTACCAAGACCATAAAATCATAATGAATTAGGTATCAAAACCTATTTCCCATAACAGATCAAAAACATCAACTTGTTTCCCATAACATATCAAGTACATCTACTTTTTTCCCATAATAGATCAAGAACATTGACTTGTTTCCCATATCTATCTCAAGAGATATAAAACAATACCCAATGCATTTTAGGGTATATAATTTTGGGACCAACATTACATATTTAAAACCATGTATATTTTTTCCATGAGATTATAAAACATTCATCATATAATCACATCACAACCAATAGAAATAAAATGGGTATTATAAGAATTTCATTATTTCATAATGACATAACCCATGAAAAATAAAAGTGTTTATTAATCATATCATCTTGATAATAATAAAATATATAGAGACAAAATAAGGATGGTATCATTGGATCATATTCCCATTAATGCATAAAAAGCATCAAAAGATTTTATCATAGATGATAACTTCATTAAAAGTTAACTTGGAAAGTTTCTTGAGGAAGACACCATTTCCATTTTGAAATAAATTATTTGAAATATAAAAATTTCCAAAATATTATGGAAAAATTTTCTTTGTAAATAATCATGTAAACATGTAAAGTAAGAATAAAAGTATTGAGCAATCATGACTGAGGAAAATTTCATTCATTATGTATAAGTTAAAAGAAAACATTCCTTCCGTATTTTTTTGTAAGAAGTCAAAAAGTACCTCATTACAAAGAAAGATAAGAAAATTACTTTTAAATGTTTTAAAATGAAATTATGGATAAAAATTAATTTAAAAAATCATAGTATAATACTATAAAATTCTTGAAAACTCTTTATAAAACATAGACATGAAAGAAAAATTATTTTTGACAGAAGGGATAAATAAACAAAATTTTCCTTAAAACATTCTTTTGGACTCTTAAGTATTTAAAGAGAGGAAATTTAAAGGAAAAAATGTATTGTATAGAAATAACTAGATGAGAACAAAAAATTAAATTTATTTAGCATATAAGGATTATATAATTTACTCAACAAAAATTCAAGAATATACAATCATTATTAAAAATTGGATTGAGACATAAATCCCTTCCCACTTTGGTATTTTTCTAATAAAAACCCCATGAAAGAGAGAACATTAGATGGATTATAAAATACTCATAAATTTTATGAGAATCATCATAGAATACATTCATGGTCATAATATACACTACATAAAATTAATAAGTGGTAAATATTTCATGTATCTCATAGAATTAAAAGTGAGATGAAAATCCCTCACCTCATGTGTAACGTCCCAGATCTGGGTGCCACCCAAAGGTTCCCCCAAACCGGTTGGTCACATAACCTCAAGTAAATTTTCCCAAATTCCAGAGGCTTCCAGCTTGAAGAAAAGGCCAAGGAGTGATAATGGGGAAACTATTCTCTCATTGGTAGAGCATACAAAACAGAAAACAAATAGTAAACAATAGCGGAATCAGTAATACCATAAAACAAAAGTAAACAACAGAAGGATGATAGTAATAAAACAATTGGAGCATTTATATAAATGATGCAAGTCACACATTTTTAATAAAGAAACGAAACAAGTCACAATGTTTGAAATACAATGCAGAAACCAAAGTACATAAAATCAAGTAAACTCCAACAACATCACAAGCCTCAGCTTGGTCCCATGCTCTCTAGCTCCAACAGCAAGAACTCATGTACCTGATGAAGAAGGGTGCTTTCCCTTATCAAAACCTGCAATCATATAATCTGTTTGGGTCCAAATCATGACCCAAATAGGGTCTGAGATGAATCTTAGTAGGAAACCACCAAAAGATATGTGGCTAACTATCAGTGAATATATATAGCAGATAATATGAAAAAAATGAAGCAATACAATAGAAAGTTCTCAAAAGTAAATAATCCAATAGATTTAAATTACATTCGTTTACATATATTATTCATTCATTGAATCATGTAACCCTTGGGATCTAGCCTAAGCTCTGTATCCCCTATGTACATAACAAAACAAATGTCTCAGAATACCATCTAAACAATCAAGTAAGACATAGTCCAAGATTGTGATTTTACTTGGTAGACTCATCACAATTATACACTTATTTATAAATGACCCCTTGGGAAAGTTCTCACAGTCTAACCCATCTATTCTAACATAGAATCAGTTAATTTGATAATGACTCTTTGGGAATATATCATGATCTATCTCATTTGGTCTAACACAACATCAATCAATTAAATAATTAACCTTTCAGAAGCTCTCATGGTCTATCCCCTTTGGTCTATCATAACATCAATCATTTACAAAAGACCACATGGGAAACTCTCATGATCAATACAACTGGGTCAAAAAGGCATCAATAAATTATAAACGACCTCCTGGGTATCTCTCATGGTCAATACCCCTTTCTTCAACATAGCATAATGTAATTAAAAATGACCTCCTTGTTAGCTCTCACATTTAATACCCCTGAGTCAATCATCTACACGGAGGCTCTCAAGTTCCATTGGAAAAATAGTTCTCATATAATATCAAATCATTTCATGTAATATGAAACTTCTGCATGGATAAACATTCACAAGCATATCAAATTCATTTCATAGAATCAATCAAACTCCATCCTAAGCAACCAAGGCATGAAAAACAAGACAAGACTAAAAGAAATCCAAGACCAAACAACAATAAACAAACAAGAAAGGGAAACACACTTGTGGGGTGTCCCATAACAAGGTATAAAACCTTATGCATAAGAAGCTACCCTTTATTAATTAAATAAACCATAGAAGGTGGAAAATAGGGATGAATTACAAATCAAGAAATACCCCAAACATGGGTATGCAACACTTTAAGCATATATAATCCAAGACAACACAAAAAAAGGCACATATCACTTACATCAATGTTTTAAAATTGATATAATTGAACAGCCACCCTTGAATCAGCCTAGATCAATATAGATCTACAAAATGTTGAAAAATTCCCAACCTTGAATAACCCACGAGAGAGAAGGAATTAGGATGAAATGATCTATGAGTTTTAAGAAATCATTAGTTGGATTCAAACACACTTGGAAATCTCTCAATCAGATCTTAGATGGATAATCGGGAGGGGTTCGGAGTTCATCGGCCATTTCGCAGTGCTCTAGTACGAAATATGGGAAGGATAAGATGGTTTGAGACATGAGACATGACCATGCTTCTATATATCAAATAAAAATAAAACTAGATGGTGTGTTCATTAAATTTATACAGTGTGTAGTAGCCTTAACCGGCCCTCGACATAATCAGTCTTCTAGGTCACCACACAGCCATGTACCCAACCGTTACATGACCAACACACAGTTGTACACAGAAATCTAGGTACATGACGTGTACTTATAAGTACACGTTGTGTACTTAGAAAATCCCATTTTCTTCATTTTTCTCAATAACAACCTGAAAAATAGATCCATACCTAAAATAAAGATCCGCGTTCTTACAAACATCCCCCCTTAATGCAATTTGTCCCTGAATTACCCTTCCAAGTGTGGTGAAGAGGAATATATGAAAAACTCCAGCCACTATGATCATACGTTGATCTCCCTCTCCCAAGTATTGTCCTGGATTCTCCCATGCTTCCATAGCACCCATACCGGGGGAATAGACTGGCCATGAAGAACCTTCATGCTATAATCCAAAATCCGAATAGGGTGATCCTAGAAGGATGCATCCACCTCCAACTCAATCTTATTGGGTTAAAAAACCTGATACAGGTCTGAAAAGTAACACCATAGCTAAGAAAAATGAAATATTACATGTATAGACTGATACCTATGAGGTAACTACAACCGATATGCAACCGAACCAACTCTCTCCAAAACCTCAAACGGCTCGATGTATCTCAGTGAAATATTTCCATGTATCCTAATCCTTCTGTGTCCTAACCTTGGTGTGACACACATGAAAACCTGATCTCTGACCTCAAACTCTAGAGGTCTTCTCTGATGATCATCGTAAGATTTCTAGAATGATTGTGTTGTATCCATCCTCTTCTGAATCAAGTTTATCTACTCAGTGGTCTCCTAAACAAGAAGAGGTCCCAGCATAGCTGCCTCTCTTTCCTCTATCCAATATAGGGGGGATTAGCATGGGCTACCATACAAGTCCTCATTAAATTTAATCTGAATTGTTGCCTGAAAACTGTTATTATAGTTAAACTCCACTAGGGGTATGTGTCTCTCCCAAGATCCCCTGAAATCCATGATTCATTCTCAAATCTTTTCCTCCAAAACTGGAATCACATGCTTGGACTGGCCATCTGTCTGGGGATGGTAAGATTTACTCAGAAGTACCTATGTACCCAAAGCCCTCTATAGTTCCTTTTAGACATGAGATGTAAATCGAGAATCCCTCTTTGAAACAATAGAGTGTGAAACCCCATGTAAACGTACAATATATTGGATATACAATCTTCCAAGATCACAAACACTAAATGTTTCCTTGATCATAAAGAAATGTACAACCTCCATGAGACTATCGATAACAACCCAAACCGAATCATTACCTTGTGGTGATCTTGGTAACCATGTCACAAAATCCATCGTGACATCATTCCACTTCCACATGGGAATGGGTAGCTACTGTAAAATCCTTGCCGGTCACTGATGCTCCACATTCACCTGCTGATAAGTGGAACATCTCATAAAAAAACCAGCTACATCCCTCTTTATACCTGGACACTAATACCGACGATGAAAATATCGATACATCTTGGTGACACCAGGATGAACCGGCCATACTGAGGCATGAAAATCTCACAACATCTCCTCGAGTATGTTTGCTGACACCCATATGTGTCCATGAAAATGTAATACCTCATCCTATCCTATGGTCCACCCAGGAGTAGGGTCCTGTCCTGACACTCTCTCTCATAGGACTAGGACTTTGAAATATGATATCTTCCTAATTGACACTTGATCCATAAGAGTAGAGGTAACAACTATAGAATAAAGAAACATCTTTCCCTATCTGTCATGAAACTTCAAATGCATCTTAGAGAATAGATCTATGAGCTTCCACTCACTTTTAGCCTCAGGAAGTGCATGTTTCTGAGTCCTCCTTCTTAATACATCATCCACTACGTTGCCTTTCCCAGGCGTATAGGAAAGCTCAAAGTCAAAATACTGAAGGTACTCAAACCACCTTTTTTGTCATACATTCAGATCATGCTGAGTAAAAATATACTTAAAGATTTTGTGGTCTATGTACACCACAAAACGCTCTCCCAAAAGATAATGTCTCCAACATCAAAAAGCATTCACAACCAAAGCTAACTCGAGATTGTGCATCGGGTAGTTCCTCTCATGTGGCCGCAACTGCAGAGACCTGTATGCAATGACCCCTTCCCCCTACAAAAGAACTCCTACTATCCTGATACATGATGAATCATAGTAAACAGTATAACTCTTTCTTGGCTATGGAAAAATTAGGATCAGTGCTGATGTCAATCTACCTTTCATCTCTTTAAAGGCTAAATCACATGAATATGTACACAAGTACTTCACACCCTTCTTAGTCAGGCCCGTTAGTGGCACTGCTAAGTGTGAAAATTCATAAATAAAGAATTTATAATAACCATCCAGCCAAAAAAAAACTTCATACCTCAAATATGTTCTTTATCTTCTCCCAGGAAACTACTGATCTCACCTTCTTTGGGTCTACTGATACTCCTGTCACTGAGTTGACATGACTGAAGAAGTGAATCTAGTCCATCCAAAAGTGTCACTTTGAGAGATTAGCATATAAATGATGCTCTCTTAGTGTACTTAATATGATCTCAATATGGATGGTATGATCATGTCGAGTTTGAGAGTACACCAATATTTCATCCAAAAAAACTACCACAAAAGAATCCAAGTAAGGATGGAACACTCATTTCATCAGTGCAGTGAGAACTACCAGCTCATTTGCGAGACCGAACAACATAACTAAATACTCGTATAGACCATACCTAAACAGAAAGGCTATAAGAGGTATATCCGATAGTCTAACACACAACTAGTGATAACCAGATCTCAATTCAATCTTTGAGAACACTCATGCTCTGCAAAGATGATCAAAGAGATCATTAATCCTTGACAAGGGATATCGGTTAATGACCGCCAACTAGTATAGCTTTCAATAATCCACACAAAGTCTGAGGATACCATTCACCTTCTTCGCAAAAAGGACAGGCGAACCCTAAGGAGAAGTACTGGTTCAGATGAAACCCTTTTCCTGCAACTCCTCTAACTACTTCTTGATCTCCTATAACTTTGGTGTAGCCATCCTATAAGGAGGAATGGACACCGGTGATGCTCCAGGAACAAACTCAATAGAGAAATCTACATCCTTCTCTAGAGGGGAACCTAAAAATTCATCTGGAAAGACATCCCTAAAATGATCCACCACTAAAGGAAAGTCCATATGTGAAGTCCCCTGGACATACAAATATAAACTAGCAATCTGGATTGTGATTCCTCCCAACCCATGATGCTTGGGTCCAACTCTACTCACATGGACATCCCATTAGCCCTTGTATAGAAACGTTCCACCCTCTAGTTACATGAAACTAACCCTGTGGTGATAGTAGTCAGCAAAGGTCTAAAAAGAGACTAAAAAGTCCATTCCGAGAATGAAATCGAATCCCATCATCTCTAATACATAGTGGTCCCATATAAAGTGACACCCACCAACCTCAAGAGGGAACTCTTTGCACTTACGTACACTAACCTTCCTAATCCCCAACATAGTTTCAAGAATAATAACATCATTAGAATTAAAGGTACATATCCCAAGGATCTCCACAATGAAAACATATATAAAACTAAGGGAATCCCATATATCAAAAAGAGCAGAAGATAAAACTGATGCAACTAGAATCGTACCTATAATTTTATAGGGTCCATGATACTTCTCATACTGGGTCTGTTCCATCACAAAACTCTGACCTATACTATGGACTTACGACCCTGCCTGGATACCCTGAGCTGATCCACCCTACTGTCACTGAAAACCTGTCGTCTGGCTACCACAACCATGACCACCCCCTCAGCCTAAACGACCTATCGAACTCTAGTTCCCTGATTGATGAGAAACTAGTGGTCCTGCTCATAAATGTGGAGTCATAAGTGAACCTCTCTTACTCACTGCTGGTGAGAACATCCTACAAAAATGCTGAAGATGACCCATCTTGCCACAATATCGGCACTCAAATGGATCTCTCGGGCACTACAGTCTTGTGTATCCACTATTTCCGCACTGATAGAACCTCACCTGGCTACCTAAAGAAACATCCGTACTACTAGAAGAACCACCACATTCAATCTTTCTGTGGAGCTTCCTTTTATCAATCGAAGGAATATCAACCCTGGATGCTGAACTGCCCTGGCCCGCAGCTCCAAACTCCCTCTGAGTGCACTTGGTAATCAGCGCTTGGTTTAATATAGCAGTCACCAAAGTTAACCTGAATACGTTCACCAGTGATTGAATTCTATATCTGAGACCATCCACAAACTGTCTAGCTAGTGATAACTCGTCACTTTCGAAAGAAGGGGTGAAGCGCTGAGGCTCTATAAAGAGAGAAGAATAATACACCACTGAAAGAGCGCCCTACTCCAAATGAATGAAATCCTAGGCTTTGTCTGCCCTCAACATATCTGGGTAGAAGTAATCATAGAAACTCCTCTCAAATTATTCCCAAGACATATCCCAATGACTTCCCGCCTGTGAGATAACTTCCTACCATATTTATGAAGAATCACGTAACATGTAACTCACAAGCTTCACCCTCCTCTCAGGAGGTGCCTATAGATGATCTAAGATAGAAATCATAGACTCCAGCCATAACTCTATAGCCAGTGGTCCTCTATCGCCTGAAAAAGTGGGAGGATTCTACTGTTGGAAGACCCGGGTCAACTCTTCCATAGTCAGGATTGGATGTGGTGCTCCCTGAAAGGTCTGAATTATCCTCATAAAACCTTCATGAAAGTTTTCATCAGCAGCTGCGTCTGTTATAACAACTTGTTCGAAGACAGGACATATGGGAGGATATAATGGTACTCACTGGTCTAACATTTCCAGTGTCTGATCATCACCCTGTACCTAGCATACAACCAATGGACATTTCGATGGCATGAATCTACAAGGTCAAGTGCACTCCTCAGTTCAAGATTATCCATGACTGAAAATTATGTGTGAAAGAACTAAACAAGAGAAAGAAAACATTAAAGTTCTACAAAATAGGGTTACACAGAGTGTAGAACCACTACATAGTGTGTTCCCTTTAAGCCTTAACATGGCCGAGTACCCCTGCCAACCTGGTCATCCAACACCCCATACACACAGTGTATTCCTCCTGAGACCCATCGTGTTCTTGAATATTACATCCTACCTAGGTACTTCTACATGGATATAACTACAAAGATCTACCGGTTTAACAGTACACGACATGAACACTCGAGACATGACATGTTCAAAAAAATTTCTATCCACCTGTGTCATTAGTCACATATCCAGACACACGGTCAACTATAACACGACGTGTAATCCTAGTACATAATGTTTTCTACCAAAATTTTACCAACCCTGTGTCTCTGCTCACATAGTCAGTCACACGGTCAACAACTAAACAACATGTACATAAGGTACATGATGTGTACTTAAGAAAAGTTATTTCTTCTAGAACAGAAGAACACATGGCATGTGTTCATAACTGCACACACTATGTTTTTTGGGTTTTCTGAACAGTAAGCCTATGAAACTTCTCAAAAACCCCCAAAATCATAAAATATTGTCAATTCATGCCATATTCCAATCCATGAGAGCCCATACTCCCCACAAATCAATGTTTGGAATCCTCATTTATCTAAAATCTTAACAAAATTAAATTAATGTTTAAACATGATCCACCAAATTCCAATCCAAGAGGGCCGATAACACCTCAAGGACCAAAGAATGGCATCCATAAAAATGAAACCTTACTTATACCAATACCCTGTAAAAATAGAAGGTATTTCTATCACAACATCTATCACAAAAACATGCATATGTAGCACAACATCTATTACAACAACATGAAATAAGAAATGCACCCTAAATGGAAAGACAAGAATGCATGACATGTGATATCTAGAAAGAGCCTATATGATGAATGAGATAGCATACCCACATATAATTGGGTAGTAATAAAAATATAACTACAATGACATCCATCTTAATAGCACAAAACAAGTGAATCACCAAACAGTGAAATCAAATTAACTGTAACAAATACAAAACCAGAAAATTTAAATATTCGAGGTAACTTATCTTTTCCCTATACACAGGTTAGTTACTCCCATGAAAAACTAATTACCAAACGTTATTTCCTTTTTATCCCTTTCTAATGTCTCTAAACCATAAGACAAGGCAAAAAATAAAAAACATCTGATACCCCTTTGTAACGTCCCAGATCTGGGTGCCCATAAAGGTCACCCGAACCCAATTGGTCACATAACCTCATGCATATTTCCCAAAATTCCAGAGGCTACCAATTATCTGCGAGGGCGAAGATGTAATAATGAGGAAACTATGTCCTCATTGGAAGAGTGTACACAGCGGAAATAAAATAGTAAATAATAGCGGAAGTAGTAATACCTTAAAAAAGAAGTAAAAAATGGAAGACTGATAGTAATAAAACAACTAGAGCATGTACATAAATGATGCATGTCACATGTGTCTATAAAAGTATCCAAACAAGTCAAAATGGTTGAAATACAATGTAGAACCCAAAGTACAGAAAATCAAGTAAACTCCAACATCATCACAAGCCTCAACTTCGTCCCATTATCTCTAGCTCCAACAGCAAGCACTCAAGTACCTGATGAAGAAGGGTGATTTCCCTTATCTATACATAGAATAATATACTTTGTTTGGGTCCAAAGCATGACCCAAATAGGGTGAGAGATGAATCCTAGTAGGAAACCACCAAAAGATCTGTGCCTAAATGACTGTGAATATATATAGTAGGTAATATGCAGAAATGAAGTAAAAAACAAGGAAGTACTCAAAAGAAAACAATCCTACAATTTTCAATTACTTTTATTTACATATATTATTCATTCATTGAATCACGTAACCCTTGGGATATAGCCTAAGATATGTATCCCCTATGTACGTAACAAAACATATGTCTCAGAAGACTATATAAACTATCAAGTAAGATTGAGTCCAAGCTTGTGCTTTGAGTTAGCAGACTCGTTACAATAATACACTTATTCAAAAACGACCCCTTGGGAAAGTTCTCACAGTCTAACCCCTCTGGTCTAACATAACATCAATTAATTAGATAAAAACCCTCTAGAAATCTCTCATTGTATATCCCCTTTGGTCTAACACAACATAAATCAATTAAATAATGAACTTCTGAGAAGATCTCATGGTCTATCCCATTTGGTCTAACATAACATCAAGCACTTACAAATGACCACCTGGGCAGCTCTCACGGTCAATACCCCTGGGTCAACATGGCATCAATAAATTATAAACGAACTCCTGGGTAGCTCTCATGGTCAATACCCCTTTAGTAAAAATAGCATAATGTAATTAAAAACAACCTCCTAGGTATCTCTCACGGTCAATACCCATAGTTCAATCGTCCACACCTAGGCTCTCACGGTCCATTGAAAAAACAGTGATCATATAATATCAAAGAAGGTAATGTAATATGAAACTTCTACATGGATAATAATTCACAATCATATCACATGAATTTCATATAATCAATCAAAATCCATCCTAATCAAACAAGGTAGGGAAAACCAGACAAGCCTAATAGGAATCCTATACCAAATGACCATAAACAAACAAGCAAGAGAAACACACCCGCGAGGTGTCCCATAACAAGGTATATAAACTTACACATAAGAAACTACCATTTATCAATTAAATAAACCATAAAAGGTGATAAAAATGGTTAAATTAAAAATAAATAAATACCCCAAACGTGGGTATGTGACACTTTAAGCATAAATAATCCAAGAAAACACAACAAAAGGCACAAAACACCATCCTTGATGTCGTACAATTGATATACTTGAATGTCTACCCTTGAATCAGCTTAGATAAGCATAGATCTAAAAAAGGTGAAAAACCCACAACCCTGAATAACCCATGAGAGAGAAGTAATCAGGAATAAATGTTCTAGGGGTTTGGATAACTCACCAGTGGGATTCAAATGCACCTTATGGTGTCTCAATCAAAGCTCTGATGGAGAATCGGGAGGGGTTCGGAGTTCCTAGGCCCTTCCGCAATGGTCCTGTATGAAATAAGGGAAGAATAAGATGATTATAGACATGAGATATAACCCTACTCCAATATATAAAATAAAAATAAAACTACATGGTATGTTCATTAAATGTACAGGACATGTAGTAGCCTTAACCGACCCCCAACTTAAGAGGTCTTCCAGGTTACCACACGACCATGTACATAGCTATTACACGACCATAACACGTTTGTACGCAACAATATTGGTACACATCATGTACTTAGAAAACCCACTTTTCTTCCCGCTCACCCAAAAACCGGATTTCAGAAATCAAATAAAAATATTATTTTTAGTCATATACATATTTATGGTTATCCATAAAGGTAGATATTGAAATATTAACTACATAGTTCATGGAGAAGGTAGGTCATATGTAAACATGTACACTGTTTTCATTTTTCTACTAATGAAACACAATAAAGATAAATGATAACTCACCTTTATAGAGTCATTATAATTATATATATATATATTCATAAAATAAACTAGTATTACTACACATGTAAAATAGAAATGAAAAAATAATCACATCATTTCATGGAGGTGGTAGTCTACATGTACGCACGATCAATGTTGTCACTTTCCAATAGATTAGAAGGTAAGAAGTTAGATATTATATTATCATTATAGAAGTATAATTATGTCATAAATATCATATATAAACATTAAATTAATTTTAATACCCATCCCTTTAATATGGAAATAAAAAATGAATTGTGCCACTACATGGAGACAGTAAGTCGTTTGTACACACGAACAAAACATCCACTTCAAATTTGATGGGAACGTGGGTGGATAATAGTGGTTTCCTAATAATAATAACATTTAAGTACATTTAGAATACTAATTTTATTATCTTATGATAAACACCATAGATTTAAATAATGTGAAAGAATAAGTAAAAAAGAAAGTGATCGATTAAGGATATTGCCTCTTCTTTGAAAGAACACATTTGGATCTCCGATCAAGGGCCCCAGCATTGTTCTTTTGAAAAAAAACCACTATAATATAAATTGGGAAGTTTAAAATATAATTTGGTGGTTTTTTGTTTATATATAAGGATAAATATGGTTTAAATAAGATAAATGAGATGTTTTATTTTATAAGTGGGGGAGAGGGAACACTTGGAATTTCTTAAAAGATTAAAATACAAAAATAGTCATTATCTAGATAAATTATTCTAAATGGAAATATATTAGATGATAAGGTTCCATTTAGTGTAAATATCATTACCCAATAAATATTTTATAGGTTTAAGTTGTTTTTTAAACCTTATATTTTGGTTTAATTCCTTAGTAAATCTATTTTAACCTTAATCGTGGTAATATCTTTTTTCACGCTTAAAGGGTTATATATTTTAATTATAAGGAATAAATTGGATCATAAATGGAAAAGGGTAAATATTTTAGACCATATATTACCCACATTTTCCTATTTCATTATTTTTATAAATTTTCAATAATTTAATAAAATATTAATTTTATAATACATCATTAATGTTAATTTTGATATTATTCATTTAGTTTGACTTTAATGACACCAAAACAAAGATGGATTTCAAATATAATCCTTTAAAATATACATAATATTTCATATTAATATTTAAAAAAATTGAAACACTATAAATCACTAGTATTTTATTACTTTTAGTATTTTTAAAATTATTTATTTTATTTTTAAATTAATTGAGTAAATACTATGTTGACATTGCTTAATAATTTAAGGTAAATATTTAATTAATAAAAATTATAAATAAATTTCCATGAAAAATAAAAATAAATTATATTTTAAAAGAATATTTATAAACAAACATTGACAATGTTTATCCCTATTTTTAAAAAAATTAGAGATAAAATAAAGAGAGTGACATTTTAATTTTTCCTTACATAAAATACTATAAAGGTAAAAATCATGTCTAAATGAAAAAGGTCATATATTTGAAATTTGGAAGAATTTTGATGAAATATACACATAAAAAAAATTAATTCAAGTTTCAGATTCATTTTGTAGTCCTTATCAAATTATTTTTAACCATAATTACCCAATTTACCCTTACCATGGTGACAAAAATTCACTAAGGTTACAACTTATAATGACCAAAAAATAAAAGAGACCAATTTACCAAATTTGAACATCATGATTAAAAATATGGAATATATTTTCCATGATTCAGTTTATATAAAGAGAATAAATTAATTTAAGATTAAAATGTAAAAAGCAACAAAAAATATATTTTTTTTCAGAAAAATGCCTTTTTAAGTACTAAAATATTTTTATACCAAATTTAAGTATAAATTTCATTATAAAGAATACAATTATATTATTTTTAAGAAAAATTAACTAATTAAAATTTTCAAATAATCCAAAATATAATGTTAAATTTTAAATAATTTAAAATAAAATACAGTTTTCAATAAAGATTAGTATTTTTCACTATTCATTGAAAAATAAAACTTTTTAGAAAAATATCAAAATTTTACCATGAGATTATTTTAATATTATGATTTAAAAAATTATATCATTTTTATAAAATAACACTTATAAAAGGTTCAAAATTTAATTATAGTATTTTATCACAAAAATTAAAAAAAAAATATTTAAATGAAAACATACTTTCCAAGAATAAAATGAATTAACTAAAAATTGATTGAATATTTACTAATAATTTATCAATAAATTTATATTTAGTATAACCTTATATATATATCATAACTTATCTGATCTTATTCATACCTTTCAATTTAATGACTTGGTTATAACATTCAAATTTATATAATAACATTTCATGGTTTGTTTAAGATCGGTGTTCCATGTAACACAGACTCTCAAAGAAATTAAATTTAATTGATAAAATAAATTTTTTAAAATATTATGGTGTAACATTAATTATGGTGATATTTATTATAGTAATTTAAAATTCACACTATTGATTTTAACATTATTGTAAAATTATTTAATTTGATGGATATTTTTAGAAATAAAATGTATTTTGTTTGGAGGGTTGATGAAAATTATGAATGTTATATTCCAATATTTACAATATGATTACCATTTTTTCCAATCTCAACAAATTATATTATAGAGTTATTCTAAACTCATCATAAAATGAGAATATATTAAAATGAGAATACTAAATCAATTAATATTGAATAATAATCTGAATTAATACGTCTCTTACTTCAGAGGTAGATTAACTTAAAATTTTCATAACTTATCTATCCAATTAGTTATTATATATAACCGAACAGGTATTACAATAGCTATTTTGATAATACTAAAATTGAATGGGATAAGGAATTAATGAAGAGAATATGATATTTTATTTACTATAGTCACGTGATGTACAATACTAGATGAAAAAAGAAGGTTGAAGAAAAGGGGGACCTAAAAAATCATTAGAATATACCATGTGTATAAAGAATAAAACTAAATAAAAACATATAATAGTATATAACTAATATAGAATAAGGAAAACATATTAACACAATGCATGAACTCTATAAATATAGAGTTTGGGGTAGGAATTTAGTAGTATAGAACATGTTGAATTTATAATGAAAAAATATTGAATAAGTATGAAGATGCATCATGCATATTTTTAATATAGAGAACAATTAATCCTTCAAGATATATTGATTTGAACAAATTATAAAAATAGAATATTCATGAGATTAAACTATATTTTTAATGTATTTTTCAAAACAATAAATCAATAAAAGAATTAAATTTTCATAATGTTAATGTTGGAAAATATTTCCATAATGAATAATATAAATGCTCATGAGCACTAAAATAGAATGCACAATGAATGATGAAAAATATTGATTCATTATTCATTTTTTGAAATTGGTTTCTACATTATAAAATTATTATTTATTATTATTCTTTCATATGATAATTATTGATTGCAGGCATTATAGTTAATAGTTTCTTAAATAAAAAAATTTACTTCAGAGGTAGGAAATTCAAGAAAAATTACTTCAAGCACATGAAGTGTTTCCTTCAACATTTATTCCATTAAAAAATAGTTTTAGATAATGTAGTCCAACCTTCATAGTATATTTAACGATAACCTTGGAGTCCCTTTCTCTCATGTGACACAAAAGTGAAATTGGAAAAATATTTTAGAAAAAACTTGAAAGAGTTATCACTATAATTTATATCAAATGGAAAAATAAAAAAAAAAATTGAAGAAAAAACTAAAAGTATATAAAAATTACTAATGAGGAATATTATATCATACTCAATAATATACATTTCATATATATATGTGTGTGTGTTTTTATAATGATAATTTAATTATAAGACACATAAAAAACCCACAATAAGGATGACAAAGGATTTTTATGTTTTTAGACTCCATAACCTAGAAATATAATACATCTTCAATAGACAATACAAAAACTACATACAGACAATCATAACATTCATTTAGTGAGGATGATAAGATGGTTCTGAGTTTTCAAACTCTTTGAGCTACTAAAAATTACTATTGTAAAGAATACATTATAACAATCAAAACATGCATCTAGAGAACACATAGAATATCAACTTAACATCTTTCCATAATACTCTCTTGAGCACATCATGTCAGGTGCAAAATATTAGGGAAGTTCTAAATACTTATTTAGAATCTGATTTTATCTATGATGATTGGAAGTAAAAAATAAAAAATGTTAACTTTCATTGCAGCATCGCTTCTCAAGTAAATAATTTAATCAAGTTATTCTTTTTAAGCAAGTGATATTATAAAAAAAATCTTCAAATCCATTAGAGAGAGTTCATGTTTTTTCCAAAACCATTACTATATTATGTAGCATCTAGTTTATAGGATCCCTTTGAAATTTTTATATTATTTTCTATACATAAAAATTGACCATGGATAATGGCACTGACATATAATTTTTAAGACTTATAAATTCAATGGAATAGACCTATAAAGTTTAACTTATAACATATTCAACCACATCAAGTTCAAACATGCATGTAGGGAGTTGATATTAGTAAGTCATATCCACCTTTAAAATAGATTCAAAAGGGCCTTTATAGAGTCATAAATAATTAGTGTTTATTTTTACATAAAAAGATAAATATATCTTATAGAAACAACTTTGAAAATCTATTTTTCCCTCATTTGTAAGGTAGGGTAAATATATCATGTCTTAGGAGTAATTGGTGAGTTGTGTGACTAGAATAAAAATCATAAAATTCCTATGTGTATTAGAGATATTTATTGATTTACAGTATTTGTTTTCAAATGAATAATACCCCAAAACGAAACACAATCCAAAAAAACACATGTATTATTTATGTATTTTAAGAATATATGAAAAGTATATATACCATCAGAATGAAATGTTAATTACTTATTTGAAAAATAAATATATTTATATCATATGAATATATTAAAATTATATATTTGATGTATTTATATCATTTGAATGAAAATGAGTATAATTAAGCTGTTATATTATCATATATATATACATATTGTCTATAAAGATATCTAAATCATGAAATTAATGTGTGTAGTGTGCTATATTGACAAATTCAAAAAATAGTAAATATGTTGCGTAACAAATAGATAAATTAATTTTAATTAAAAATATGTATATGGGGAACATCTTATCCATTTATAACCTGAAATATAAAAATATCACCTATAATAAAAGAACCTATAAAGGGAATAACAATAAATAATGAAAGATTAAGTTTTTATATTATTCATGTTTCAATAATGAGAGTTTCATAATTTCATAAAAATATATAATTTCAAGTAATTTTGACCATATATATAGCATTATTATATTATCAGTTCATTGTTATGTTAATTATAAAAATATAGTTATGGGTAATAATTCAAGTAAGTTAAAACAAAATGAAATCTGTTAAACAATATTAGAACTTGACCAACCCTTATGTTTATGTGATATGTTTTTATATGAAAAATATCATGTAAATAAAGTAAAAATTACAAGTATCTAGAATAAAATATGTATATCAAGTGACCATTCACATTTTAGAACAATTTTCATTATTTTCCATGTACATCTCAATTGTATTTGGTGATATTGATGTAATTGGACAAGGGAATCTTAAAAAATAGTAAGATTAGATGTAAAGGGAAAATATGTAAAGAAATGTTTTTATATAATATATATTCCAACATTCACAAGGTTTGAGTAGATACTAAAATAAATCAGCCTTGTAAAAAATTGAGATAATATGATATTAGTAGTTTATTGTTTAATAATATATCATAACTATATATTTATATAATTTTAGGATCTAATTATGTAAAAAATAATACAATTATAAATATATAATTCCAAGATATAAATATACACAAAATATATATACTGTATTTTTTATGTATTTATATATACCTGATTTATGAAATTTTTTGTATGCCTAGGGAAACCAAAGATAAAATAATAACTTTTGAAAAATTCAGAATATAATTGAAGTAAAAATCAATTGAAAGGGTATTCTAGAATCAATTAATATATTAACTATGTTTTTATAACTACTTCTTTATTAGATAACTCCAATTTATTTTGATATAATCCTCATTTGATAGTACTTATACTGGATAAGAAAGCAGTTATGTATGGAATTTTAAGGGAAAATTGAAGTGTAATCAACTGTAATGAAAAAAAATGGGAGGTGTACCAAGATTACAACAAGTAGTTGGACATTTTAGAGATATATATAAGATCAAGTTTCCATGTTTGGATCCTAGTTTCTATGAATATAATAGTGGTTGACCAAGTGAGTTTCATGGAGGAATGAACTGATATCTAAAATACTAAAGGTGATTTTGGAAAATCACAAAGTAGATGGCCTTATATGTAGTGGGGAAATCAACTAGGGTTATGGGAGATGCAATCAATGTTAAAAGTAGATGCATCCAATATATGGTTAATTGGGTGTGGTTACATTATGAATTATCTATGTAATATATGGCTTGAAATAGAGAGAAATAATGAGTTCATATAGTTTCAAATGGAGATAAATAGTTACCTTACATCATGGAGGGTCATTTCACTAAGGAATTACTAGAAATGGAATCAACCAGGATAAATATATTAGATAGGAAAGATAATAAAATTAATTGGACCATAAAAATATTTTCTATGTTGGGATTTTTTTCCAATGAAGGATATGTTAGTGACAGGGTTTCAGTCATAGGTAATAGAGGAGATGAAATAGAAGTGTTGCAGCTTTCATTGATAGTGGGATTGAATTGATAGAAGAATTAAAGGATGGGGTTGACACGTGGTGGTGGAGTGAAACTTGATGGATACACATGTATGTGGAGGTATGAAGTGTTATATATCTATATATATTATTTATATAAAAAAATATAATTTCACTTGTGGGTTCACATGGCACCATACTTCGATATTTAATTTAAAAAAAAGAAAATATTTTTTTAATGTTAGTAATTCATTTTGATATTTAAGAAATTTAAATAAAAATAATTTATTCTTAAAAATGGAATACAAGTTCAAAAAAATTCATAAAACATAAATAGAGATGGAATATTTAATATATAAATGAAAGAAATTATTCCATTTTTATAGGTGGAATCATCTGACTTTTATAAATAAAAAATCTACAGAAAATGTGTCATGATTGTATGAAAATAATAACATGGGGTTACTTTGTAATCACAACCAACATCATGCATCATACAACATAGTTATAAGAACAAGTTGAAATATATAGCATTGATATAAAAAAATGATAAATTAAAATGGCATGGTTGTAATATGTCGTGTCATTTTATGTTCTATATTATGTCCATACCAACATTTGGAATCAAATGGAATAGATTTAATAATAACCATAGATTCATATTATGCAATTTTATCTATTTATAAAATCAAAAATCTCCTAGACTTTGGTGTGTTTTATGAAATATCACTCGATCGGTCAACTGATGCATAATTTTTTTTTGTGCTATTATAGAAATCATGTCTATTTTTATAGAGATTTGGAAATAAAGGTGAACATTAAAAATGAAAATTATAAAAATTAAAAATAAAACCACTCATTATAATGAACCCCTTCCTACAATGGTACCCCTCTTGGGAAGGGTATAAAGAATAAGGATAAAGAATTGGAATAATTAAAATTAAATGGGGATGGGGGATGAATCACATGTTTTACAGCTTTTATGTCATTGTTATTGACATTATTCATTCTTGACACATAACTGAAAATCACAACTATTTAGGGACTATGTTTCTGTTGTAGTTGATTTTTTTAGAAACCTCTTTGTGGGATTATTTGATATCATCTTTAATATAATTAGACAAGAATGTATATCCTGTTAAAGAATTGGTTTTCCATGGAAAATAGTAGTTTTTGTGACAATTACCTTTAAAATTAAAGAAAATGTGATGAGAAACCTTGTACTTAAATCTAAAATAAGATCCATGAAATGTGTGAAAATTGGTTGTGATGTGTGGGTGTGGTATGTGGGGAGGTTATGATGATATGTGGTTGTTATGTGTGGTGGTTATGATGAGGAAGTTTTTTGTGATGTGTGGAATGGTGGCAATGTGGGTCTTGATTTCATTATGAGTTAGGCTGTTGTGTTGTGGGGTGTTGTACCAGTTTCTTGGTAGTAATGGAATTAAATATTAATGATCAAGCTAAATGGAATAGGATGAAATGAATAATTAATGCCTAAAATAATATGGGAAGATTGGATAAAGTTTTTTTATTTAATAGGAAATAAATGGGATGGATAAATGAAATTGGTTCAATGTGGAAAAATATGGAAAATTAGACTAACTTTAAAAGAATGGTGTCTTTTGGATTATAGTGTGTCTTTATTATATGGTGTTTTGAGTTTAGAGGTGTTTGTGAAAATGGTGGATGTTTTGAGGCTTGTGGTGATGTTGTGATTTGGGATTGAACTCTTGTTGTGAACTCAATAGTCGGGATTTTGTTTAGATATATATATATATATATTATGTTCCAGGTGATTTCTATGTGTACCCCACCTATTTCAAGAACCATGTGTCGACAAACAAAATTTTTGGGGTGTTTTTTCCAATATCCCGATGGTGATGATGGATGGATGGATACACCCTCTTCCCTGCTCTCTATTCTAGGAAAGTATGATGTGCATAGGTTCTGATGTCCATAAGTCAAAAGTAAATTAGTGGTTTTAATTAATGAGATGATGAGGTGGCTAGGGTGGGGTTCATGCGGGGTATAATTAAGTCACAAGGTTTATGTACAACATGTTCATGATATCCTACTATTCTATTAATGGAAGTTGTTGTGATGTGATAGCCCATGTTCCTTTGGATGATATTTCATGTGAAGTACAATGTGGATTTGAATGCTATATTATGTGATGGACTATGTGAATTTGGGTGAGATTTAATGTTATTGACTAGGTGTCTTCGATTGAGATGTGATGTGAGGGTCTGAGTGTCTTGAAGAGCAATGTGACGTGAAGGTGTAGGTGTATTCAGGTGAGATGTGATGTAATATCATAGGTATCTTTGGATGAGATGTGATTTTATAGACTAGGAGTATTTGGAAAAGATGTGATGTGATGGACCAAGTGTCTTCATATAGGTTTACTATAAAAAAGAAATGAGAGTGCTATGACATACGTAACTGGGATTTGAGAGTGGAAAACCAGTGAGATAGTGTTATGGGGTAACCTTTTATTAGTATGCTTTTAATTATGTTATTATACATGGATGAATTATTTTGTGACCATGAAAAAGTGAGGATGGGATTTTTTAGTTGACTTTATTAGGTGTTGTTGGTTCTATTATTTTCTCACAGGGCATTAGTATACTCTTTTCATATGTGAATGAGAGAATTTGGGTGTGATCCTACTGGTTATACTTTAATTATCATCCTATATAAATAAAAACTATTTTTTTTGGTTTCTTGGAGGACTATGTGGACCATAACAGGCATTACGATCTCGGTCTTTGGATTTTTTGTTGTGTTGATACATTAATACTTCCTTTTTTGGTATTCTATTTGGAAACTATTTTATTTTTTCACATTATTCATGCATTATGAGATGATTTCGGTTTAATTTATTTTATTTTAAGATATATATTTGTTCGATGGTTTCTTTATATCTCCCAATCCTACATTTTAGATGTTAATGCCTCCTATGTGTGAGAATTTTATACCCTCAATGCTAGTCACCAACCTGGGGCCTACTGAAGGCGAGACATGGGGGGTCATTATCCTCCTTCCTTAATTTCCATCCAAGGGGGTACCTCTGGAGGGAGAGTTTCATGAATGATTGTTATTATAGGTTTCGATTGAGGGATAGGACAGAAATCAAATTTAGTCACAATGAGGATTATATGGGTTGGCAGGGCAATGGCGTCATCTTATCTTGGCGTGTGACATAATACAAGGAAGAATAGCTTGGACACGAGATTTGAGGGCACCCCATGATCTGACACAAGTACTCTAAATCTACCAAATGACTAAGTGAGGTGATACCATTTGTGTGTTAGAGACCTAGTTGAGGTACATGCATCAAGATTTATTGGCTTATTATTTTAATTGAGTGGTTTTGGGAATTTTAAATGAATCAAATTAATATTAATAAAATTCTATACTACTAGAATAAGTATATACTGGTTTTATTTTAATATATGGTTCATAGATTTCAACCTCATTTTTTTCGACTAGTGAGGTTCAATTGGCTATCATAGTTTTCGTTAGAGGTTCAACCCGATTTAGTAGGATAATTAGTGGTATAGGTCATTGCACACCTTATAGTGGTAGGATTTTGAAAAGTATGAGGGTAGTGTTTCTGATCTAGAGATAGAGAACTGGTTGGAGGAGCTCATGATCATCTTCAGTTTAATATGGTCTTGGGAGGATTATTGGATCCCATTAACAGTCAGTTTGAAGAGAGGTGTAGCATGTCAGTGATGAGAATTATATCTGGGTGAGTGAAAGGAGAAAGATATTTTTTGGGTCGACTTCTAGAAGGATTTCCAATAGAAGTACCTATCATCTACAATGAATGAAGTGAATAGGAAGAATTTTATTTCTCTTTAGTATGGAATAATTTTAGTGCGGGAGCCTGAGATTATGTTCAAGGATCTCTTATACTTCTCCCCCAGTCTTTTTCTTGATGAGGAGTCCCATGTGTGGAATCTTGAGAAGGCAATATATTCTTCTATATACTATGTATTTACTCCCTTTACACTTTCAACATAAACGTATGTTATAAATAAGGTAGAGGGAGTAGAGGTTCTCACTCACGAGGAGGTTTTCCATTTGAGGGGAACTAGTTGGGTTCCTTGAGGAGAAGATTTTTTAGTGGAATATCACAGGTTCTAGGGCCTTCATGGTTTTGAACCATGGGGAATTGACATCAATAACTTCATTTTTGACCTTATGGGGAAATTGTTTTCTATGATTTACCTAGGTTACTTGGTCTAGTGTGATTTATCAGTGGGGGTTTCGGTCATCATCATAATTAGTGCCCTATGGTTCTTGGTTCTCAGTATGGTGAAGCTAATCTGGTTTAGTATTAGCATCAATATCAGTCACCAATGAGGCCATTTTAGGGGAAGGGGAATCATGATTATGACCAAATGAGAGGAGGAGTTGGTATATTTTCCCCATAGGATTTCCATAACTTCATGGACCCCATCTTGAGCGTGATCATGGAGGTGTTCATCAATAGTGAGGTAGGGGAGCCAGATGTGGACAGTTGCACGCAGTGGAAGTTCCCACACTATTGGTTCCAGATATCATTTGAGGTACAATCAGCATTTATCTACCCTTGTTTGTTCCTTGTTTGATTTAGAATCTTCTCACTCCTTTTTTCCCACTTTCTCTAGTAAATTATCTTTGACTAGGTTTAGAGAGTTTTCGCATTCCCTAGTGTCGACTACACTAGTTTGAGGCTAGACCATCTTTTTTGATGTGTCCCTAGGGTGTAGACTAATGGTGGGGAAAAATTATTCATGTGGGGGATATCTTACTTCTTTAGATATAATATAAAGAATTTATCATTGGAATTGATTGAATATATTCAATTCATGTTGTAATCTAATTCTTTAGGATGAAGGTTGTGTTCTTGGATGTGGATGGTCAGTGCACAGTTTTTATTGGTAGGTGAAGTTTTCAATTGGGAACTTGATTTGTAGATAAACTTATTTCATTTATGGAATATTTTTTTGTTCAATTAGTATTAACCAGGTTGGTGGAGGTCCCTAGGACTATCAAGGAGTTTCAGGATGTTTTTCCCGAGGAAGCTATGAAACTTCCCCCTCGGTGTGATATTAAGTTTGGAATAGATCCACAAACTAGTGATTCTATTATTTTGATGGATTCATATCATATTTAACCCAGTGAGTTGTGGTATTTGAGGATTTAGATTGATGATATGATATTGAAGGGGTACATCCAGCCTAGTGTGACACATTAGGGTGGTTCAGCGTCATTCTCCAAGAAGGAATATAGTAGAATGAGGGTGTGTATAGAATACCATAGGTTTAAATATGTGATGATAAGAATCATTATACTATTACAAGGATTTATGATATAGTCAACTTGTTCAGAGGGTCTAGTTGTTTTTTATGATCAATCTTCAATCTAGATATCACCAGTTGATGGTGAATGGATATTATGTCCCGAAGACTGCCTTCAGATGCATGTATGGGAAGTTTTAGTTTGTATTCAGGTATTTTGGTGTCATAAACACACTAGTTATGTTCATGGGGATCATAAAATCCATATTCTGAGAGTTTAAGATTAGTTTTTATTTGTGTTCATCAATGAAATATTGATCTACTCAAAGTAAGAGAAGGAACATGTCAATCATCTTAGAGATACCCTACAATTTCATTGACCCCAAAAAATCTATGAAAAGTTTTTAAAATCTTATTTTTGGACATGAGAGTTTCATTTCCTTTTATCATGTAGTGCCCGAGTAGGTTGTGGTCTAAACCCATCAATGATGAAGGTAATTGTTTCTTGGGAAGCCCCTAAGAATTTGGAAGGTTCATAGTTTCCTTTGTCTTATGGGATATTACTAGAGGTTTATGTTCAATATATAATGGATTATATCTCTCTGATAGAAATTACTAGGAAGGAAAAATATTTTATATGTACAGATCAGTGTTAGGCCAAATTTGACTTCCTAAAAAGGAAAATGATCAATGCATTGATGCTCTAATTATGAGAAGAATGGGTGATGTTTTAGGTGTTTTGTGACACTTCCTATCTAGGTTTGTGATGTATCATGATGTATTAGAATGAAATGATCTCTTATGGGTCTAATCAGTTATGTCACCATGATAATAACTATTCCACCCATGATCTGGAGCTAGCAACAATTTTGTTTGTGCTGAAGTTGTTGTGAGATTACCTCATCACTGAGTGATTTCTGATTTTCACAAACTATAAGAGATTTAAATATGTATTCTCTCAATGGGATATGAGTATACACTATTAGATAAAGACATAGTTTCTCTAGGATTATAATTTTTTGACCTCTTTCACCCAAAAAAAGGGAAATGTTTCTACTGATGTGTTGAGTTGGAAGTTTTGATGAGATGTTGTTTGGGAGTCTACAAATGCTTGGAGGGTGATGGAGGAGTTGGTAACCCTAAAATTATATGAAATGGTGGTTATTAATGGATTTTTCTTATTTCAGTTGATAGTGTAGTATTTTATAATTTAGAAGGTAGAGGAGTCTTAGTGGCGTGACTCGGAGGTAGAGGTGATGCACAATCGTGTTAGACATGGTGATGCCCCTAAGGGATGGTCAGATGATGGATGAAACCAGTTTTTTTAGAGGATATTGTTCTTTCTAGAGGAGATATATGAGGGAGTCCTTAATGTGTTTCATATCTCACCTTTTTTAGTACACTTGAGAGTATATAAGATGTATTTTGTCTTGAGGATGCATTTTTGGTGGCCCGAGATGATATGAGTGGTGGCAGTGTGTTCTAGATCGATGTATAGTTTTCCATCAAGTTATAGAATTAAATCATGTTTATAGTGATATGTTGCATCCTTTGAATGTTCTCATGTTGAATTAGGATGAAATATATATGGGCTTCATCAAGGGGTTACCCTAGATCGGGGAGGTTGTGATGCTGTGTAGGTAATCATGGATTGTTTAATGAAGTAAGATAACTTCTTATCGATCAAAGAGTTAGGTGTCATAGATGTATTAGTAAGGTGGTATGTGGAAGAGGTTGCGTGGATACATGGATTTTTGAGGTTAATTATCTCAAATTAGGATTCCCATTTTAACTTTTGGGTTGAGATGGAATTTCATAATTCTTTTTTCAGTTAGTTATGCCTCAACACTTCTTTCCACCCTCGAATGGATGGGTAGATGGAGAAGTCTATCCAGAAATTAAATAATTTTTTATGGGTGTGTATCTTGGACTTAGATAGATCTTGGGTAAGTATATGTTCTATATTTTAATTTTATTATAAAAATATTTATCACCCATCCATCGACATGGCCCTATTTTAGACTTTTTATGAGTGACTATTTCATTCTATTTTGTGTTAGTATAAGTTTGGGGATTCATCAGTTCTTAGTACTAATGTGGTGAAAAGCATGATAGAGAAGGTTCATATTTTTTGTGAGAGGATGTAGGTGGCATATGACCGGAATAAGTCTTATACCAATCAAAGGAGTAGGAACTTGGAGTTTGATTTTGGATACTATGTGTTATTAAAGGTTTCTCCTCAATGTGGGTGGAAAATGTTTGGTAGTTTAAAAAATCTTATGCATGGGATTATAGGAAATTTTGAGGTGTTGGGACAGGTTGGTGAGGTGGATTATTGGATGGTGCTAAAACTATTGCTGGACTAGACCCATGACATATTCCATGTCTCTCAACTCCGTCAATATCTTCTTGATGGCTCCCATGTCATTGAATAGGAAGAGTTGGATATTGAGGATGATACGATGTTCATGGAGTGACTAGTAGAGATCCAAGATAGTTATGATAATATGCTAAATGGACATACCATTCCTTTGTTTCATTTTTTTGTAGAGGAATAGTTTATTATTTAAAAATACTTGGGAGTGTGATACAAATATGCGTGCCCAATACCTAGAGTTTTTTTGAGTTATTTCTTTTTTTCTTGTCGATGTAATGTTTGAATATTTTTGGTTTATGAGATGTTATTTTAATTGATTATGTGATGTCTATTAAGGATTTAAACATGAAAATATGAGAAAAACTATTTCTTAATCTACACTGGTTATACTCTGACACATTTTAATACAATGTAGTTGAGTCATTGCCACCAAAAGTAGATAATATATCTATATGGAAGGTGGTATTGCTTGACTTGTGTTCCTATATCCATTCTATGTGTTGGTTGTGATAGTTATTATCTTGGTTTGTGTTGAGGTTGATATGGTTATGTGGATAGTTATATGAATAGGTGTGTCCAATGGATGGTTTGAAATGTTTTCGTGATGTGTCTATGTGAGAAAAGTTTCTTGAGGTTGGTGTAAGATGGTGTTGTTGTGTTTGGATTATAAAAAAATCCTTGAGAGGTATCTCATGGGATGGTTTATTGTATATCCTTACCTTTTAAAATTTTGGGTTTGGTTTTTATTCTCAAGGGTTAGAATATTTTGAGAGGTATTTGATGTAATGGTATGGGCCTTCTGACCCAATAGTTTGGAATTCTAGTGGTGGAGGTGTCTAGGGGAAGTTATGAAGAGTTTGAGAGTGGGTAAAAAAGATTAGATGAAAAAATAATCTAATAGGAATTATATGGTGTGTACTATTGGATTTTGGAATATAATAGATCGATTGTGTCATGTAGATTCTAGCTACGGCAAAGCAGCTCAGGAGGGGGCAGTTTTGGTGGTTCTGCTATTTTTGGAATAGTTTTGTTGTAGAGATTGAGGTTGCAGTGCAGAGCCTTAGGGTTATGTTTGGTTGTTCTTTTTAATCCATTATATATATGGAATGTAGATTATAGCTACGACGTAGAGTCAAAGTGGAAGAGTTTTGGGGGTCTTTCATTTTTGATGTAGCTACACCATGGAGTTGGGCTGCGGCATGACCTCCTTCTTGGTTATTCGGGTTTGCGGTGTGGTGGTTCCTTCTCAGGTGATGGTCTTCCCTATTTTTTAGATCTATGGAATGGTGCACTCCATGATCCTTGGAAGAATAATTTTTCACCCACACTGTTTTATGAGCTCTTCCCATGCACTATATTCGAGTCCTGTTATAGTAGTTATGCACCATAGTGAGTGGTGTTGCACTATGGTCTTATTTTTTTTTACAGGGTAAAAAATACCCATCCCCCTAAAACCTTTTAATTCTCCCATTTCCCATCTCTATTATTGGGTAAAACAAGTGAATACCTAGGATTCATTTTATCCAATTTTTGTTGGATTTCATCCCCATCCTTGTTTGATCATTCCTTGGTGGTTTTAGGTGATTTATTCCCTTTTCTTCTGCTTGTTTTCAACCTATTCTTATTTGGGGAAGGTTTTTGTTAAAGAAATAATTATTTTTGGTGATTTTTTAGTAATCTAATCATGTGGGATATTGTGTTCTAGGTTGATCATGGTGTTTCACTTTATTATGGTGATCAGTGGTTTCCTCCCTCTTATTATAACCTTGATTAGTGGTTCAGAAAGATTTGTTTGAGGTAGGGGATCCTTCGTCTCTCTTCGAGTTGTATGTGTGAGGGGGATCAAGCTTTTTTTATCATTGTGAACATGATATGCACCAGACTAATCAATTTAATGAATTTATTTAATTTAAATAATAGTTTAAGGGGAATTGATCACCTGTTTTATAGATTTTATTTCATTGTTATTTAGATTATGCATGGTTGATGCATCAGTGAAAATCATGGATGTTGGGATCCATTATTTGTGTTGTAGTTGATATGTTTTGGAAGATTTTTTTTGTTGTTTTTTGATATTAGATTGATTTAAATTGAATAAGAACGTATATCAGGCTAATAAATTGGGTTTCCATGGAAAATATTGGTTTGTGTGATAATTCACATAAAAAGTAAAACAAAATCTATTGAGGAACCCCTTGTTTAAATCTAAAATACAATATGTGAAATGTGTGAAAATGTTTATGGTGTGTGTGGAAGTAGTGATGATATGTGGTTGAGATGTTGTTTGGTTGTGATAAAGAAGTGGTTGTGAGGTGTATAATGGTGTCAATGTGGGGCTTATAGGCATTAGGAGTTGGGTTGTTTTGTTGTGGTGAGTTGTTCTTGTTTCTCGATAATGATGGAATTAAATGTTAATGATGGAAATAAATGGGATATTATAAAATTGAAAGTGAATTCTAGAAATAATATGAGAATTATGGTTAATGAAATTATTGTTTAAAATGAAACAAATGGAATAGATAAATGAAATTAGTTGGTAATGGAAAAATGTGAAAAATTGTATTAATTTGAAAAGAAAGGGGGTATGTGGCTTCTGGATTGTGGTATAGATTTATTGTGTAGTGTTATGTATTTAGTGTCAATAGAGAAATTGTTGCAGGTTGTGAGACTTATGATGATGTTTTTAGTTGGGATTTATCTATTGTTATGAACCCATATGTTGGTCTTGTGTTTGGATATGTGTGTGTATATATATATATACTGTATGTTCCTTGTGATTTCTATATGAACCTACCCACATTGAGAACCATGTGTTGAAATCCAAATGTTTTGTGGGTGTCTTTTCAAATATCTTGATGGTGAGGATGGATGGTTGGCTACCACCTCTTCCCCGCTCTCTCTTCTAGGCGAGTTTGATGTGCATGGGATGTGATGGTTAGAAGTCAAAATTAAACTAGTGGTGGCGTTTAATGAGATGGTGAGGTGGAAATGGTGGCAGTCATGAATGGTAGGAGGATGGAATTATGTTGATGTCCAACGTGATGATGATACCCTACTATTATGTTTATTTCATTGGTTTTATATGATTTCCAAGGTGTATTTAGGTGAGATGTGATGTGAAGGCCCATGTGAATTTGGGAGAGATGTTATGTGATAGCCTAGGTGTCTTTGGTTGAGATTTTATGTTATAGTTCCTGTTCCATTTGGTGATATGTGTTGTGATTTACCAAGTATCTTTGGGAGAGATGTGATATAAAGGACCTGATGTCTTTGGGAGATATGTGATGTGATGGCCTACCTATCTTCAGGAAAGATGACATGTGATGGAATATGTGTATTCAGATGATATTTGATGGGATGGCTTAGGTTTTTTCTGTAAGGGTTACTATATAGAATAGATAGGAGTGCCAAGACATATTTCTTGGGGGAGAGTGGAAAACCAGTGATAACGTGGTTCAAGGTACCCTTTTTATCGATATGATTGTTATTATGTAATTATACTTTGATGCGTTATTTTGTGATCATGACATAGTGAGGATAAGATTGGTTAGTTAACCTGCTTGGGTGTTGTTGGTTCTGATGTTTTCTCATGAGTTCATTTGTATGCTCTTTTTCACATGTTAATAAGAGACTTTTTATATTATCTTATTGACTCTATTTGGATTCTCACACTATATATATTCCATCTATTTTTAGGTTTTTAGGAAGGATACTAGGACCGTATTGGGAATTACTAGTTAAAGTTTTGGAGTTGTTTTTCTATTTTTTCTTTAATACATCATTTTGGGTTTTTCATATGGATAATATTGTATTTTTTTACATTATTCATGCATTATGTGATGGATTGGGTTTAATTTATTTTATATTATGACACCGAGTTTTTTGGTGGTTTTTTTCTATCTCCTGATCATATATTAAAGACGGTAATTCCTCCCATGTGTGAGAATATGATACCCTCGATTCTAGTCACCAACCAAGGTCCTACTAGAGGCAAGACATGAGGTCATTATACTTATTTCTTCATTTTCATCCCAGGAGGGGTACCTTTTTAGGGAGGGGGTCATGAAATACATGAAAAAGTGTCCTATCCAATTATCAAATTGAACTTTAAACTTGGATAGAATTATATGGAAATGATAATGTTTACACTAAGAATAAAAATATCCATAAGGAAATTTAAAATTGGTTGGTGACTCCATTACTAGAAGAAACTATAGGGAGTTTAATAAGACTTAATTCCTATTGAAATATTAAAGAAAATCATAATAAAAGTAAAGGAAAAATTATAATACAATAAAAGTGGTATAATGACAATGAAACTATTATCATGTTAAACTGAGGTGTTTATATGTTTTAATTTTGATAATGGATTCATTAACATTTATATATCTAGGTTTTTTAATACTATGACCTATAATTATTATATAGTTTACAATTAATGTTAAATATGATAATATTGTAGTAACACGGTATAAGATGATTGCAGTTTAAAGTGATTATAAGCACTGTAAACTAATTAATATAAAAATGAATATGGTATAAATGTAATAAAAATTTTATTTTTATTTCAACTACAATTATACAATATTATCCCATTTGAGTGTTTATTTCCTTCCTTAGAATATATTTATGTATCTTAACATCAATATAGTTTTTAATTTTATATTGTTTATATGTTTATATGTTAATAAAATTTAAGCGTAACTATTTACTAACATAATACAGTTTTAATTCTCTATCAGTAGAGACTGGTTTTATCAAATGCTATAAATTAGGCTTTCTTATATATTGAAACAAATTATATCATATATTAAAACTAGTTTTATAATATGTTTCAAATATATATATTTTGAAAATGATTATATTATACGTTTAAATAAATAATATCATATGTTATAACTTATATATAATTTTTTTCATATGTTGAAACTAGTTATATCATATATTGAAACTATTTATATCATATATTATAACATAATACAGTTAAAATTCTCTATATGTTCTAAAAATTTATGTTATAACTTATTCTTTTTTAAAACATATATAGAATAAAATGTTTTTATAAAGTAACTTTTTTAGTTTTATTTTTGATATGATATATCTTGTTATATAGTTAGATAAATTCATGTTACTATAAAACTAGTAACATATTGATCAATACAAAAACATAATTTTTTTTTCATGTGTATTAATGAATGGTTATGTGAAATTATAAACATATGAAAATTTATAGTTACTCTGTATTTATTTTATTTTTAATGATGTTAGATGAAATGTAATGCTGAATATTACTACTTTGTGAGGTACTAAAATCTAAATCAATTATGTATTTCTAGTTTTAGAGACCCCTTCAGTGTCAAAATTTTTGAAATAAAAAATTTAAAAATAAATGGAATTATTCAAATATTCATACATTTTAAGGTGTTCAACAAAACATTATAAATATAATTTTACTTGAATCTTAATTGAATTAATGTTCTTTGAAAGAACTAATTGAGTATTAATTTGAATTTAAATGAATATATTAAATACATACATATCTAAAGAAAAATAGACATGGAATATTTAATCCCTATTAAAAATGATGAAAAGAATAAAATAAAAATTTGGTACATGTATATAATAGTTTTTAATAATATGTTTTCTTAATTCATCATCATCAAATTGGGTTAATTTTTATAATACAAGTATTCATGTAGCCTTGTATAATGATATAAAAAGATAACACAAACAATTCTATAGAGTAATAGGAAAAAAGATAACACATTGTGTCTTCATATATCATTTATTAATATAATAGAAATATATATTTTATATTTCATACTGTATGGTCATATTAAATTCAGGATTGTATAAGATTTCACAAGGGTTACTCTAGTCAACCAAGATGAATTTATGACTTCAATTTTTTGATTTTAGGTGCTTGAACCTCCATTAACTACCTGATCCTATAAATAAAATTTTCAAATAAATTAATTTTAATTGAATACTATTTTTAGATACATTGAAAAAAAATTAACTGGATAAAATAAATGGTATTACCTAATAAGTTTGAAAACTTTTTAGTAATTGCAATATTTCATCCTTATTATATAAAATAAATAAAACTATGTAGGTGTTTTACTTATATATTCAATGATTATTTTGAATCATGTAATGATTTATTTCTAATCCCATTAGTATAGTATTTTGGCTTCAAACTATTTAGTTCAGGTGGGAATCAGAACTCATCATCGTCCTGTTTTAAAAATATTAAGGTGTGCTATCAGTTTTTATAAAATAATATAATAGTTTTGATAATATTTGGAAAGGTTACCTGAATCATGTTTTCTATGAGTTGAGTATTAGTTTTTTTGGTACCAATTCGATCATGTTTTTATTAAATAGAACCATAAATATTGATCAACTACCATATATTATATGAAGTTTCACCCTAAATCTAGTTATATAGAATAAAAATTTGATCACTTTATAGAAGTATATTTATTGATAATAAATTAAATATTGAATTAGTAAAATTAAATAATTAGGGGAAAGTTATTTTTAAGATGATACCATGGATTTTGTATTCCTCAGGAGATATTACAATTGTTACACATGATACCACCATTATTGTTTTCACCTTTTTTCAGACACGAGTTGCATGGCTTGTAGAACCAATTGAAGAGACTTTTAATCTTATATATTGTTTCTATAGTAGAACATCATGATGGATAAGTAATATCATAAAAGTTATGATTATATACCAAAAAAAGCTAAATATTAAAATATTAATAATGGTTAGTGAAGTATTAAATGATAAAAAAATTTCATATTCATAATCAACCTATAAAAAATCAATTATTTCTTGCATTTTTTTGTACTGGAGAAAACCCAATGGGATGTAGAAATGTTGTATTATATTCAAGGTGACATAGTATTAATCTCTTTGAATTAGATTCTGTGAAGATGAAACTTATATAATTTAAATTAAAAAAAATTATATTGTAAAAACTAATATTATATAATTGGATGGTTTATGTAGTACTATAACAACACTACTACTAACATTACTTGTATAAGTATTACTATTGTTGATTTGGGGATGTAACCAATTTTATATTAATGATGCTATTTTTAGATCCAATGTATGTTATTAATGTAACATCCTATTACCATCTTTTAGGTGCTTTTGACCCTTTTTTATTCCCCTTTGTGTAGATCTTGTTCTGGGTTATTTTTTGAGGCAAATGGTGATTTTTAAGGTTTCTAGGATTGATGAATGATGGAACATGGTTATTGAAAACCATGCAGACTTGACCAGGAAACTATGTACCATTTATTGGAAATATAGAGTAGGGATCATGATTGCTGTAAGGTTTTTCAAACTATATGGACAAAACACACAACATCTTTCAGTAGTCCAAGTGGGTGCACAGTTGGAACATGGTTTGTCAAACCATGCTACTAAAACATGTATCTCTTCCAATGGTGTTTTTGGGGTATACGGTTAGGAGAAAAATTAGTGATAACTACGAAGACAACCTAGAAAACCATGTGAATGGTCTTTTAATGCCTTGAAAATTATAATTAAAATCCCAAGACACCCTATTTAACACTAAACACCTCCTAATTTAACCTAATTTAATTTTTTGGGGTTTGGGCTCCCTTTGGTGGTATTTTGGCACTCCCAACCTTATCACTTAGAGGATTAGAGTTCCAATTGAAGTGGTGATATTGTTATGATAAGTTATTATTCTATTGGCATTTGATCTCTTATATTATATTGATTTGTCATTCCAAGTATCTATGGAAGCCTTGTGATCTAATGTATCATAGATGAATGATGTGGAATTATGGATCTAGGGTATTTTATCTCCTCTATCAAGATTAATCTTCCTTGATTCGATGATCACCAATGGAGGTGATGTATCTCCAATCCATTGTGGTTAGATTTTAGATATTTCAAGTAGGTGTTTGTATGGGTTTCTTTCATTTTTTAATTCTTCACTTCTTGATAATTAATAGATATTTTACTTCTAACATATGTTCTATAACTGTTGATATTGAATTGCCTTATGAAATCCTCTTTAATCATCATTTGAATAAACTAAACATGGAATGAGTTCCTTCTTAGGGTTTTATAAAATTGTGAAAGCTATGTTGATTATAATTCCATTTCAAATATTTTTTCAAGGTTACCTTATGTGATGTGAAGGCTTAGGCCTAATTTTGATTTTTAAAGTTAAATGATTTGAATTGTGTGAAATGGGTTTAAATATTTGATGATTTCTATAGTGTTTTGATTTCTTGAATTTATAAAATGACCAAGAACCCTATTTGAATGATTTTAACCTTGTTTTGAAAGGGTGATTCTTAGGTTGTTTGAAATGAATGATTTAATCACATAGAAAGAGTGTGTAAACCCATGTTTTAAAGTGACCTAATGCCTTTTTAAATTGTGAAACTCCCTTTAATTCCTTTGAGATTTTTTGAAAGATATTCTTCTTTTAAAGGAAAATTTGTCATTATGATAGTGGTTGTGAGGGGAAGTGGGTATGTTTATCCTTTTTAAAGGTTAAATTTAAGAAAATTTGTTGAATTAAATTATTCATTTTTGATATCCCATATGGAACTTTATGATGACCCACTCTTATAATAATACCTTAACGTAACATGCTTGATTATTATAAATACCATTTATGGGTGTTGAAAATGGGACTATTTACTTCAAGGGAATTTAGGGGTGAGGGTGACATGTTATTTGAGTTGATGATCCCATGATTTAAATGTTATGGGAATGATCCCATGATTGATATTGATAAGGATCACTATTGTGATCATCATGACTTGATTATCTTACTCACCTATTTTTGATGAGTCAAGGGAAATTGGGTAGTTAGATGATATGAACTAGATTTATAATTTTATAGTAGACTCTCAACCCTTCTAGTGGTTTTGTAGATAACATGAAAGGTTTTGGGTACAACTACATATCCAAGAAAGCTGGTGTATATAGAACTGGTTTTCTTGAGACCAACGAGAGAAGATGTGATCCCAAATATTGGTCATTATGATTTTTTAATTAGATTTTATATGGTAGAATCAATATAAAATATAGGTTTTTCCCATGACATACTATACGTGTTACTCAATACATGACAACGTTCATTGCCCCTACTAAGAAATGGAGTTACCTTATGTGATTGATTTTTCCTCTTGATTGATATATTTTTTTAGATGATGCAACTTAACTCTATTTTATTGAATTTTATATAACTCTTAATATTAGGTTCATGTTCTTAATATTCTTGACAGATATGAATCTATCTTGTGAAATGGTTTTTAGATCTTTTCGAGAAATTTTTTGGTTTTCAAATGATAAAATAGATCATATCCAACCATGGTTTGGTAAATGATTTTGAAATATTTAAATTTATATTTAAAACCCAAAACCTTTATAAAAATATTTCTATTGATTTATTTTTCCTTTATAAAATTTAAATCCTTGTACTCAATTTATTTTACTCCTCTTTTAGAATATTTTAATTTCCATATGAAGTAGCTGCATAAACTCTTGGGTGAAATACTATTGAGATCTATAGCTCACTACCTAATTCTACAATTTAGTATTTTTAGCTTATATGTTCTTATATAAGGTTCCCATGTTATTATTTCTTATATTTTTGGTTGTATGATCGGTTGGATGAGGGTATGTGGCTTGGGTAATGGTGGGTGATTGTGGACCACCAAGAGATATATTTTGGTAGATTTTGTTATGATTTTAGTTTTGTATTGTCTCTCTATATCACTAAATGTTCACATTGATTTATATATGTGATCGTGTTTCACTAGTTCACTTTAATGTTCCATTTATATTAAAGTCCAAATAATTTTCAAAGTTTATGTATTGATCCCCAGCTTTTCTTCATCTTGTGAAGACTAAGAATGATCTGTATATCTGTAACATATCAGCTAAGATATCATTTTGTATGGTACTCCGGGATGGTTCATCACGAATGGCATCAAAGGAAGTTTTTACATTAAATAAAGTACAATTCCTTAAGTGGTATTATGTAATTTGGGGTGTATCATGGTATGGAGATTTGGAATGTGTCGAGACTCAATAGGTAGTTGTGATTGGGTTCTTGATCACCACTATTTCACGATGAAACTTGAGTTTTTATGGTATGTAAGGAATTGAGTCTTTATTTTGAGTTATTATTTCCGTAATGAAAAGTGGGATTTATATTTTTGATGAAATTATATTTTATTTTGGGAATCTCTTATGATTATTCGGTTTTAATGAGAAGATAATCAGATTTTAATTGTGCCTTCACAGTCGGGAAAACTTCGAGAAATTAGTGTAATTAATATGGAAGTTGATCTAAGAATTTTTGTGTAGTTGGTGTGTGGTTTACCATCTCATATAACAAGACAATGATTTTTTTATTATAAACCAAACTTGGTGCCCTATCCATTTATTCTCAAAATTGATTCACTCATGTGAGGTTATTTTGGAGGTTCATGGATGTGGTTTGTTTCATTCTCTTGTTTGGTTGTTTCAAATTTATCCATTGTTGGTGATTTTAAATCCTTTTAGAAAACCAAATTTAGGTCATAAAACACGTTTTGTTGAGTTCTTTGATTTTTTTTACAATTACCAAAATGTGGGTTTTTATGAATTTTTTGGTTCATAAAAAAATGATTTTCAATGAATCATAAGTGATTTGTTAAAGAATTTTTATGAAGAAATTTTGGTTTTTAATGGATTTATAATGAGACTGGTTTTGGAAATTGGAAAATGGGATTAATGTTTTTCAAAAAATCGATGAATATTCATTATTTAGGAAAATATTTTTGAAAACTATGATAGATTTATATCAAGATCATTTATTTTTAAAGGAAGGATTAATTTTTTAAAAATGGTGAAATCTTGTATGTTTTTACGACAATGATGCTTTGATAAAGTGGATTGTAGAATGTTTTAAAACTTTTAGCTTTCTTATATTTTTTTTCAAGTTGTTTTATATATGATTTGATGAAACTGAGTTTTGTGATGACCATAAATGTATCCCATGATTTTTTCCATGAAATATATAAATTTTATTCATCAGTTTGGTTTTCGGAGTTTTCTTTCAAATTTTCAATAAGTGGCATCTCTTTTTGATAAATTTCCCTAGAATTTATATTGATTGGTGGAGATGGATACTTTCCAAAATTTAGACCCCACAATGACTCCTTAAATTGTAATCCACCTTCTTATAAAGGTGAAAAAGGTTCTCCTAAGGTAGTAAAGTGTATTGATGAATTTGATGGGATATTTTATTATCTCAAGACTCATAATGCTCTGAAGGTCAATTATATGAAATCCTTATTTAAAGGACCGAGAAAAGAGTGGTGGGAGGTTGTGATTACCTTTTGTATTCATGAAATAATTTCCTAGGAATTCCTCAAGTCAGACTTATTTCAGTGGAAGTATCATGAGAAAATGAAGGACAAAGATTCTGAGTGCTTGGGTCTTAGTCAAGATGATCGATTAGTAGTGGATTATGAAAAGAAATTCTAATGTTTGGTAGGTTTCTTACATGGGGTTGTTGGTAATTACTTCAATAAGGCTATCTATTTTAGAAAATTTCTTCACCTAGAACTTTTAACCTCCATGCATGCAGGATAGTTGACCTTTTATACAGAGATACTTGAAAGGGCCTTTTCAGTTAAAGAAAATCTAGAAAAATGACATGAAGGGAAGGATTAGTCACTCACAGTCAAAGGAAGTACGATCTTATAAGAGATATAAGAGTCATGTCATGTGATTCTAGTGTAGAGAACCTAGTCATCCAATGAATTTGTGTTTGAAAAATCTAAGAGTTTTTAAATGGTGTTGTAGTTTGGGGAACCTTAAGATGTTCTGTAAGTTAGGATACCAAAAGGCGAGTTTTTTTTGAAACAATAAATTATTGAATATGGGTAAATAAATTCTTCCAGATAGTATGACTCAATCCATATGCCTCAAAGTGAATATTTTCACATAGTTGGGGATATGTCAGTTGTGGTAGATGTTGACCCAACTTGTTGTTTCTGACATCATAGTGGGAATTTTTTTAGTTTTTACATACTGTGGATTTTTTATTTTTAGAAAGCCTTTGTTTTATAGATATTGGTGGATTGTTTTGGTATCTTTGTGAATAATATATTTTGACCTTGTTTGTGATTATGTGGATGGTTTTTTCTTGAAACCTTTGTGGTTGTTCCTTGTGTATGTCGACCCTTTAATGATTAAACATCCTTTTAGAACAAATTTAGTTCCTTGATGTTAGTTGTGCTACTGGTGATGGAGTAGAATCTTGTAATGAGAAACCCTTATATTTTTTGGGTTTGTTTTTCATGAAAATTCACTTTATTTCTTTCCATGGATGTATTCCTATGATCGCTGTTAGATACCATTCATAGTGGTTATTATTCCTTCGTATCCTCTTGTTTTTCCTCAGTGTTTAGAGATCAATTTTTATTTAATTGATGATCTCACTTATGAGATCATAGTTTCCAGTTGCACAGCGAACATGATTTTTGATCTCTTTATATAGTGACTTGGATAGACATTGGGAATGTAATTGAGTAACTAGGAAGACATGATTACTTGATGGAACAAAAACTCAGAGGCGCTGGACTATGATTTGAAAATATAATTAAGGGATGTGGGTCAATTTTTAAAACCCTAGGTTACCGTCAATTAATTTATTGAGGTTGAAACACATTTCATTTTTTTCCTTTTTTATGGTTGTTTGATAATGGTTGGATCTAAGATCATTTTGTATTTTGGTATTGTTGAGGTGTTTCATTGTGTCGTTCCATTGAGAGTTTGGTTTTGGATCCAAGATGTCTTCCTGTGTTGAGCGGTTGAATCTCTTATTTGTTGATGAATGGAAATTTTGCTCTCACATTACATCATATTTGTGGAATATTTCAATGGTGTGTAGAATAATTCCTGGTCTCCAGTTCTTTCCAGTTGTTTCTTGTTCTTCTCAGTGATGGGGAGATTTGTTTTGATATGTGCTAATCTTGAGTGGGTCTTTATTCTAGTTCAAGCACCTTCCACCTCACAATATGAGTGAGGGAGTTCTTTCTTTCTCATTTTATTATATATTTCAAATTGGAATCTTTTTTGGAATAGTATGTGTTCATGGTGGCGAAAATATAACACCATGTTACCATATTTGAGGTGATTTTGGTCCTTTATTTTCATTCATCTTTTTTTGGATCTTGTTTTAGGTTTTTGTGGGAGATAAATGGTTATTTTTGAAGGTTTCAAGGCATAAAAATGTTTATAACATGGTTAGTAAAAAACATAGAGCCTTTCCCAAGAAATTTGCACTATTTGTTAGTGATCTAGAGGAGGGATCATGGTTGGTTTGTTGTTTTTAAAACTTAGTGGAAAAACCATGAAACCTCTTCCAACGGTTTAAGTGGGGGAACATGGTGGAAAATTAGTTTTTCAAACCATGTATCTTTTCTAGATGTTTTTTTGGGGTGCACGGTTAAGCACACAGTTAGTACCAACCATGCGGCCTACCCGAAAAACTGTGTGAATAGGTTTCTAATGCCTCAAAATTCTTAATTAAAATTTTTCGACCCCTTATTTGACCCCAAACACCTTCTAAATGAACCTTAATTTTATTATTTTGGGTTTTGGATCCCCCTAGAGGAATGTTTTCTCTTCCAACCTCATATATTGACAGAAAAAAGTTCCAATCATATTAGTGATCTTCTTCTGGTATGTTATTCTTCTATTTGAATTTGATCTCTCCTCTTCTATTGATTCAGGCTACCAAGAGGCTATAGAGAAATTTTTATTCTCTAGATCATGGATGATTGATGTGGAATTCTGGATCTAGGGCCTTTTATCTATTCTCTCGAGATGCATGTTCTGTGATTCAATGATCACCATTAGAGGTGATGCATCTTAGATCCATTACGATTGGATTTTTGATATTCTAAGTATGTGGTTCTAGGATTTTACTTTATTTTTTAATTCATTGTTTCTTTAGAACTTATATATATGAACCTACTTCCAAAACATGTTCTATAATTATTGATCTTGAATTTCCTTCTGAAATCATATTTGATGTTATTTTTAAATAAACTGATCATGCCATGGGTTCCTTCTCACGGTTTAATAAATTTATGAATGCTATGTTGATTTTAATTCCCTTTTCGAAGTGTTTTTCAAGGTAACCTTGTGGAATGTGAGGTATTAAGACCATTTTTTATTTCTAATGTGAAATGATTTGAATTATATGAAATGGGTTGAAATATATGTTGATTTTTATATATTTTTTATTGAATGAATTTATGAAACGTCCAAAAGACCCCTTTGAAATCATTTTACCCTTCTTAAAAAGGGTAATTCTTAGGCCATTTTAAATAAGTGATTTATTCTCATGGAAAGAGGGTGAAAACCCATGTTTTAAAAAAAACTTAGTCTTTTTTAAATTTTGAAAATTACTTGAATTACTTTGAGATATTCTGAATGAAAAGATTGTTTTAAATGGTTGTTGGATATTATGATGATGGTTGTTAATGGAAGAAGGTAAATTTAAGCTTTTAAAAGGATGGATTTAAGAAAAGGTTTTTAATTTAATTGATGATGTTTGATGACCTGATTTTCACTTTATGATGATCCTCTCTTGTAATAATCCCTTAATTTAAATTATTTGATTCTTATACTTAACAATAATGGGCATTGAAGTGGAGGTTATTTACTTATAGGGAGTTTAGGGGTGAGATTGAGATGTGATTTTAGGGAATGATCCCATTATTTAAATGTTTAGAGAATGATACCATGCTTGATATTGATTAGGATCTCTATTGTGATTCTATTAACTTGATTATCTCACTCACCTCTTTTGACTAGTCACAGAAACATAATAATTTAGACAAGATGAACAATATTTATGCCTTTCTAGAAGACTCACACCACTTATAGTGGATCTATAGATAACATGAAAGGTTCAAGATGAGACTATGAATCTAGAAAAGCACGTGTGCGTTAAACTGGTTTTCGTGAGACTCATGAGACAATATGTAATCTTGAAGATCAGTCATGATGATTTTTTATTATCTTTTCTATGATGGGCTCACTATTTTATCTTGGTTGTACCCATGAAATCCATATACATGTTGCTAAATACATGGTAGTGTTCATTATCACTACTTGGCACTAGAGTTTCCTTGTTTAATTGATTTGTGATCTTGGTTTATCTATTTATTGAGATGATTAACCTTGGATCTATTGTATTTACTATTGTACAACACTTGATATCAAGTGAATATTCTTACTTTTCTTCACTAATATAAATCTTGCTTTTGGAATTATTTTCAAATATTTTCATGAAAAAGTTTGGTTTTCAAATGAAGAAATGGCATGTTTCCAACATTGGTTTGGTAAATGATTTTATGATTTTTAAACATAAGTTTTTTACAAGAATACATTTTAAAAATGATTTATATGGATTTATTTTTTGTTTCTAAAATGTAAATCCTTGTACTCACTTTATTTCAGTCCTCTTTTCTCATATTTTAATTACCATATTAATTAACAACATATACTCTTTGGTGAGATACTACTAGGCTCTACAGCTCACACCCAACTTGTACCGTTTATTGTTTGTAGTTTTTATGTTCTTATAAATGGTTCTCAAGTTTTTATTTATTATATTTGTGTTTTCATTATTGGTTGGTTTAGGGAAGGTGGATTGGGTCATAGTGGGTGGTCATGGACAACTATGTAGAGAATTTTGGTAGTTTTTTAAGATTTTAATTTTTTATCATCTATCCATATCATGTTATTTTTATATCTATTTATTTATCTATTGATGTTTTCATAATGAAAATTGATTATACTTTTCTCATGTGGGTAAAATTTTTCACAAAGCGAATGTCTTGATGTCTTGGTGCTTATTGCTAGCCCGTGAAGATCAGAAACACTCTTTGGTTCAGTAACAGACCAGCTCAGATATTGGTCTTGATTGTACTCTCTAAAGGTTTGTCATAATTAATGGTGTCATTGTTATGGTAATGATGCTATTAATTTTAAAAATAAAATTCTTCAAGTGAAAATTTAAATCTATAGTTGAACCATATTTTTAAGGAGTTCAATATTGGAATATTTAATCTATTAATCAATTTTGTTGTATTTATGTTGATACAAACGATAAAAGAACCTCCTTATCATGTTTGGTAAAACTATTAGTCATTTAATATTATAGATATTAAAATGTGATGTTATTAAGAAAATAGGAGTAATAATTATCTACTTTATTATCCCTCATAAGATACAACACTAGAAAAATTGATGGCTCTATTGCCTCTGCCACAAATATGCTCATTTTTAACGTAATCATAACAAAGCTAGAAATTTATTATAGAACTTATAGAAAAAAATTTAGATCTATTAAAAATTCTAGGCATAATTTATTTATTATATATGAAACATCATTATAATAGAGTATAGTGATAACCAGTCATCTCACTATACAATTTGAATTTGACTAATAGAGTTTACCCAAGGTCATATCGGTTGATGATGTCATAAATATACAAAAATATATATGAAATACAGGTAAAAATGCTACATCATACATAACACAATGTTTTTATAAATTATAAATGCAACATATAGATCATGGAATGTATACCCAAAAAATATAGTGAAAATAAGTAAATATGAATATTAATATAATATAGTTTTACTTAAAATGAAAAAATAAAAATGTTACTAAAAATGTATACTAAATACAATAGTAGATAATATATAATAAATATATCAGTTACAAGAAAAAAAATAATACATATATAATTGTAATATAAGTAAATAAATAACTAGGAATGGTTTTTAGGGTTATTAGTCAGTGATTTCTAATGCCTAAATTAGTGAAATTATAATGGAGATGTATGAAATGAACTGATAATCATAAAAATAACTGTTTAAAAAAGAAGGTATCATTAAAATTTGATTTTATAATGTTACATCTCTAATAACATGAATATGAGTAATAAATAATAATGATATGATTTCAAAGTACAATGTAACTAAATTAATATTTTTTTTAAATATCCACAGTTTAGTAACTTTGACATACTCTGGAATAATAATCATGTAGATAAATTGTTTGATAATGATAAATAGATATATGACTATAACTATCCAATTAAGTGTTTCTTAGGGATAATATTCTGAATTCTATCATCAGAACACATAAAATTGGACCCAAAGTATGGAAACTGTACATCACAAAGTCAAACTCATATACTCCAGTAAAGGAAGAGTTCACATCTATGCTATGTTCTAAAATATTTTACATTTTTTAAATATATGTAAAATATTTTATAATGTAGTATAATACTTCATGGAATAGTCCATTGAACTTTTTAATGAGTTGTTTTCCACAAATTTTTTCGTGAATCCTTGTTTTCTACAAAATGTAATGTAAATTAGTGAATTAAAAAATATGTATTTATAGTGGATTATGGTGATAAAAACTTATTTTTATTATATTAATAATAGTTTTATTTAAAAATATAAATTAAATGATTTATATTTTATAGAAAAATTTATAATTATAAGTAATTATAGTATACTATAACTTTAGATTCAATACTTACAAGTTCATAAATGAAAATCAAGTCTCTAACTATAATTTCCTCTAAATATTTTCAATATTTTTTATACTGTAGATTAAAAATCATGAATTGGATTTTTAGAGTATCATCATATTCGATAGAAATTTTACAGATAGGTATACAACACAGAGGAATTTATATAATTGAAATACATGGATAAAAGAAATTTGAAAGAATTGAATGAAAATAGATAGTAAATAATATTTTTTTATCAATATTTGAAAAATAAAATTCAAATAAATTGAGATAAACTTTATACCTATGTCATGTTATCAAAACATTATTTTTATACAACATTAGAGGTAGTAAATGAATTATGGTCGGTGTCATGTATAATTTTTGAAACATTCCTTTATTATAACTTTAGATATAGAAAAATACAATTTTCTATGACAAAAAACTTGTTTTCTTATATAAAAAATAAAAAAATAAAGTGAATGACCTTGAATTTTATTAGTATTAATTGCATAAGAAAATATTAGGGGAAACTATATACATTATATCTTGAATGACCATTTATAATCTAAATGTATCATATTGATCCTTGGAATGAATGCGTTTTTTCTGCTATGACTTTCTGTTAATATTTGAGCTCCAATAACATGATATCTGAAATTTGTAACAATCAAATGGGTACTGTTTGAGAGACTAAATGATTAATCTACATTTTTAACAATAAAAGAATCCCATTTTCAATGTTATTTTATGGCGAGGCTTACTTGAGATGTAAATGTTTTTTAAAATCTCTAGAGTTTATATGTTATCTAGATTTTCCATATCAAAATTAGCCCTGAAAAATAAATATGAACAAATATATACCTTATATTCCTCATATATAAAAGATAACATAGTTTTTTTGGAATTGTTAACAATATCATGAGTTTTAGTTAAGATGGTATATTCTTTTAAGTATTCTGCATTGCTGAATTTATCAAAAAAGTATGTGTGTGTGTGGTTAAAAGTTTCATCCAATGGATTTTCATATTATGCTATAAGATAATGATTTGGAATTTGTATTTTCAACTCGCTGTAAAATTCTACACCAAGTTCTCTATTACTAATTGTTAAAGCCTAATATGAAAACTCCTTCAATCCAAGTTAATCATTGTTAGTATGTTACATAATAAATGCATGTTTTCTTTTCAATGTAAGAACATAGAAACACTGTAAAAGATAATATGATTCTATAATTGAAAATTTGATGTCAGTTATACTTCCACCAATTATGATAAGCAATATCTTCCTAAAATATCTTCCAAAGATGATTGATTTACCACCAAAAGGTAAATTTCCATGATTTTGAATTTATTCTGGAATTATGTCTCTTAAAGAATGATCAAGAGCTTCAATGCAATATTAATATATCACAGGTTCCCCATCCTAAAAATCATAATCTTATATTTATATATATGTTCTGACAGATCACCCCATTTTGTAATATTACAAGTTGAATCTTCAGAAATACATACTGGAATGCTAATCCTTGAATGACTTATCCTTCCACCTAGTATAAATAGTGATACAATGTCACTTGATGAAAATACAATGAAAATACGTCCTTATGAGTGTATTATATAATTTAAATCTCTCTATACAATTCTCTTATTTGTCCATTCATATCCATGAACAAAAAAATACTTCATGTATGAGTAACGGTCCATTATAGAGTAGTCATCAATGCATGTTTCTGCTTGATAGTAACTTTATTACCTAAATAGTTGAATTCTTCTTTTTGGGAAACTCTTTTATAATTGAGTTATTTTTCAAGTTATCAATATACTTTATTAATTGATAATAAATTTTGTATATGAATTAGTAGATAACTATTCAATGACTATTCATTAGATTTAAATCTAATAAATGGAAAAAAAAGAAATTCCATAACATATTACCTGGTAATAGATTTAATTGAAAATTATTGAATGAAAGAATATATAATTTTAAGAAAAACATGTTTTTGAATAGAATATATGTAAAAAAACAATACAAAAAGAAAAAAACATAATTGAATAAATGGGAAGTATAAAAATTAAAATAAACAAAATTTTTTTTTTAGTAGATACATTATATTCTATATAGATGAAGTGGGCAGGCGGTGACACATGCATGATGCAGGCAGGTGGTGGAGCAGGCATGGTGAAGGATTGGTGATACAAGAATAATGTTTCATTATGCCTTTGGGATATTAAATGGGACTTTGGGACATGTAATATGCTTCAATCCCACTTGGCCTTCGGGTCATCCATATAAAATAAATAAGGCTTAATGGGTGAGTTATCCCTAGGGGGGCTATGACCTACCTTTTGGATCTATGTGTGAGGTGTATGTGTGTTTGATATAATTATACCTCCAAGAACCTAATATATATACACATATATTTTTATGAAATTTAAAACTAAGTATAAATTTTTTAATAGTTAATGACTCATATTGATACAACATAATCATAAAAAACAACATAATATGATATTTGTATTTTTTTTAAATGTTATCTAGATACAATATTTTCAACATAGGTATAACATATTCAAAATGTATATAATATTTTTAGAATGTATATTTTAGTTTCATAATGTGTAGAAAATATTCTATATATATATATAATATTAATAACAGTAAAACATGTTAACAAACCTCAGTAGTTTAAACATAAATAATGGAAATAAGAAAACATATAAATAAAAACATAGACAATATATATTTTTCATATTTATATATTACTAATATGTTAAAAATTTATGGTTATATTTCAATATAAAGTGAAACAAGTTACCAACTAATAAATTACAGATTGTATGTTTAGATATAAATATGAACTACATGTTTACATGTTAATTTTTCATTTTTTTCATATATTTATATATTAATATGAATGTTTAGTAATTCCCATTAAACTAAGTTTTTTATATTTTGAGACTATGATAATGTACATTAATCTATTATCATGGTAATCTAAGTTCTATCAGGTAATAAGTAATCAGGTCAAGAAATTATTGTTTTATGTGATACATCTTAACATAAATTAAATTTATAAGTAATTATATATTTATTATTTATATACTAATAACTTTTATTCCTACCTATAACAACCCCTGATCATATAAATTTTCACCCACCAATGACCCATGTTCGTAGGATCCCATACCAGTATCATACATGGACCATCTACACATGACATGTGGAATGTACTTTCCACTACTCTATGGGAATTTTATTTTGCCTCCTTATAGCTCGAACTCATGACCTCATGAAGAACATCAAACTAGGAAGAGCTATGAGAACCATTGAGCTGTTGGTCTAATGGTACTCATACCAATTTCTAGTTGGCTATTATATGTTTGCTCATGAGTTTGAGCTACGGGGGAGGTGAATTAAAATTCCTATAGGGAAAGGGATAATATCTGCCGCCTGTCACATGTAGATGGGTTATGGAAAATACCGAAATGGGATATTATAGACTTGGGTTGCAGGTGGTTAAAAAGTTATAAAATTTGGGATCATTACATAAAAAAATTCCAAATAAAAATAATTATAAATTATAAACTAAAAAGGTTTTAAATTTCACTTAAAAATTGAAAATGTTACAATTATTCCACTCTAAAGACTTCTCATCCACTAGAAGTATCTTTGAAAGTATTTCGCTAAAAACCTTAGAGAATAAAAAATCTAAAAAAAATTATCATCAAAGAAACATTTTTTCCAAATCAAAAAATATATCCCACTTAAAAAACATTACACTTCATAAAAAAGTGAAATTTTGATATAAATTCGCCAAGAATTCAAAATTCCTTAACCATCTCATGAAAATTATTCCATGGTTTTAAACGTATTAATTACTTTTTATAATTTCAAAAACTCTTTTCATTTTAAATCCATCACATAACCAAAATTCCATCATAAATATTCCATTATCACATCACAATAGTCATTGAAAATTAGTTTTAGAATCAAAAAATTTCCTGAAACAGAATTTTGTTAATTAAAAACATTTCTCAAGGAGCACAAAATAACATATTTTAATCCATAATTTTTTGTACACAAAGGATTTAAAATCATAACTAAATGGATTCATATAGAAATAAAAAAACAATATCATGATGAAAACCACAACCAAATAGGGGAATCAGAAACCATATAGGTACGAACAAGGGTCTACAAAAAGGTTTGTCCTAAGAGGAAACTGAAAAGGACAAGGCATAACCCCCTAAGTACTACCAAAAATTCTATTAAATCCTTTGGTACCTGTATATTAGTAAACATTACATATATACACTCAATCATAGAATATAATAAGATTAAATAAAATATGAAAAAAATAATACACCAAGTCATATATACATTTTCAATAGGAATTTAATTATTTGGGTTTTATCTAAGGAAAACAACATTTATATGTGGAATGTGAACCTACATACCTAGAATGATGCATGAAAGAACACCAAAAATAATAAAGAATATATCAAAATCATATGAATCACCCATGGTGAATTTAATCAATAGTAATACCAAATAGAAAAACACAAATTCCCCAAATTATCATAACATTGAGGTCTACTGTACCTTTCAGATACTCAACAATCCTAACTCTATTCTACCTTGTCCCAAATAAAGTGAAGAGAAAAAAACAAGTTATTAAATATTAGTCCTCTAATTCCTTTTTAAAACATCTTGACCTAAACCACTGGGTCTGATCCAGAGTTTCACATGACCTCATGCGCCCCTCCCAATACACAAGAGGTTTTTGACCAGCAGTGAGGGTCTAAGTTTTTTAGTGGTAAGACTATACATTCAGTACAATTTCATAACTCATATAATAAATAAACCATATAATAAATAATCATAGTAAATATGGATTCCGAGAGATAGAATACATGATATAAAAACTGAAACTCATCAAGGATCCAAGGTATTGGCAAAGATAGTAAATAAAAGGATAAATAAATATCTTGCTCGAACCCCATCTAGTTATTTATGAATCCTCCTACTTCACCTACTCAATCATCCACCTCAGATCCTTTTCCCTTCACCGAATCCCTAACCATGAGGTCTAAAAATGCATTAAATTCCTGGCTAGGGTGTGAGTACAAGACTTAATATGACACCAACAATGACCCTTAACATCAATTAATAAGATATAAAAGTGAATTAAATTATTTTAATAAGGAAAATGGTATAAATGGAAATGTATCACTGAAATAAGAAACATATGTTGGGTCCTCAGTGACCAGATCTACCTTCATTGAAATGATTCTAGGAGTAGCTTTTCCTTCTTTAGAACTATGTTGGAAGAAATATAGATTACCATCCTGAAAAATCCTCCTAGATGGATAGCAGCAAGTACGTGAATCATTCCTGAAACTATGATATATCATGTACATCCCCACCCAAAGTTCAACACATCTATCTTGAATTGATATCCCCAAGAACATGACACATCCCATCAACTGGGATTGTTCAAGAACATGTTGAACAATATATATCACATCTATTCTGAATGGATATCCCCAAGAACGTGACATATCCCTCTATCTATAATAGTCCAAGTACTTGCCGACCAAAGTTTGGTGCATCGCTCTATGAGGGTTTTCCAATTAATCATAACCTATACACCAAACTAAAACAGATTGAAAATCAACACATATGATACAAAATATATATAACATCTCAAACATCACATCAAATCATCAAGTATCAAAATCATCACAATCCATATACAGGAAACACAATAACAAGTCAAAGTCTACACACACACACACCTCATGTGATCAGGCATCATTTATAGTTTTTTCACTGTTCTCCACATGCATGCCAAAAATCACGATAGTAGCTTGTAGAAATTATACACTAAAGTAAAATAATTCTTAGCTTAGGTAATTGGTGAATAAATCCCATGTTTGTCAAGGAAATATCACCAAATTAGATCCAAATTTTCATTGGCTCAAACCTCTCTCCAATGACTCCTATAATCAAATACAAACAATTTATTTCCAATATAAATAAAAGAAACTCATGAAATAATATTCTCTCACTCTATCTATTGGATAATCTGGATATTTATTATAATTCCATATTATTTCTATTTTTAAAACCATGTTATTTCACAGAAAAATATTTACAATTTCACATATGATAGAAAAATTCTATTTCTAGAATAATTCCAAATTTTACATTTAATCCATTGCATGTATTCATAGATTATTTCATTAGAGAAATTTCTAATTCACACACGATTATAATTTTATCTCTCATAAATAATATTAGGTAAACTCATGATAATTATTCTTTAACAATCTAGGTAATTCTATATAGAATAATAATTATTCTATCTAGAATAAGAATAATAATTATTATTCTCTTTCACTGAAATTTTATTATTTCATCATCAATTTTCCATAAGGCTTTTAAAAATAACATTTTCAAAAACTTTGACCGAGAATAAGAATACTTGGAATTATTCTTTTGAAACACCTGATAATATATGATAAAGGGAAATCTCTTCAACTTGTAAAAAACACAGTTCTGGAAATTGAAGGACCCTCAGGCGATTTACTGAAGACTCACAAACTCAAATGACAAGGTTTTTATTCTACAACACTTAAGAAATCAATAAGGTCTTGAATGGGATATATAGATTGACATATAATTAATACCCATTAATATATATTAAAATCCATTTCCAGTTAATCATTTTACTGGTTAGATATAAATTAAATGAGACTAAAGCATTTAAACCCATGATTTTATGCTCTTGAAACCATTACAAATGTAATTCACATAGTTACAGATCGAGAAAGTAAATGAATGTGAAAATATGGGAAAAATAGATACCCTTAAATGATAGCATAAATTTTTGTATGGATGACTTGTTTTATCCATACAAAACTGAAAACAATATGTTACCCATATGCAGTTATAGGATTCTATGAAAAGGAAATTTCATTTAACTTTAACCAGCTACTGAAAAACAAGGTTACACTCATGCCACTCCATTTATACCCTTATGTCACTAACCTTTACCCTTACATGGGTAGAGGTAACTAGCTGGTACCCATATGTAAATCCAATGGTACCCTTATGCAACTTAGGATGTACCCTTATGCAGTGCCATCTACCATTTCACAATGCTTGAAGGTACCCTTACACAATTGTATGTACCATTATATAGAACCTATTTCCCCTATGAACATGCTTTTTATCCTTAAAAACGGATGGTATGACCCTTACGTGGTGCATGAAACTCCAACCTACCCTTACACACAGGCTTTTTATCCTTATGAAACAAATGGAAAACCAAAATAACACAATAACATAATGAAGGGATATTTTAATAAAAATATTCCACATAAAAACTCTTATAAATTATAAACCAAATAGGTTTTAAAGATCACTTAAAACCAATAATGTTACACTAACAAATTATATGTGAATATATCTTAAACAAATATATTTATATGTTAAACTAGTTGTTTATAAAATTTTATAAAGTATAAGTTATAGAGTTACTAAAATTACTCAAAACTTATGAATTATCAATTAAATTTTATAAACAATTATTTTTTACAACTATACAATTCATATAGTTATAGAGCCCAGATGGGGTTTTATATCATGTTTAAGTGTTTATGTAATAATGTTTTGACAATAATATTATGGTTACAATGATAACTTATACGATTTACACTCTTTTTTGGCATAGTAAAATTAATATATACATATATATTGAGGGAATTTATTATGTTGTTCTGAATATAATTACTTTTATAGGTTAAAATGGATTACAATAGCTTACATCAGGTTAGAACTTGAAATATTGTCAGAATTATATTTTAAAATGACATAAAACAATTCAATATTTTATTTTATAAATGATTAATATATCCATATAGTATAAAAAAATCTTAACTATAACATTTTCACATTTCAACATTTATATAAAATATTCTTGGTGAGTATTATGTGTGAAATGTTATTACTTATTTTATGAACTTAAATTTTGGTTCTTATTAACATTTTATATAAAATACCATTACTATCATGTTATATAACAATTATTAAAATATTAGGAAATTCAAGATAGTTGTAGTATATTTAGATTGTATAAAACATTTTTATAATAAATACAACACTTTAGAAATGGTAATTAATATTATGAATATGTAGATAATATTAATAATAGTAAAATTTGGTAAAGATAAATAGTATTAAAAATAAATTTTAATGAAAATATGGAAAGAAATAGGCACAAACATAGACATGAATAATAGATTAGAAGATATAGAGAATTCATGATTGTTACATCAAATCGAGGTTTGTAAAATATATTATGATATAGTTAATTATTTAGACTATAAACTATTATTTTTTTAGAAATAGTTATTTCTTATTGAATACAGTTATACATTATCACAAAAAGTTTTATATTTTTTAGTAGTAGTAAGTAGATAAATAAATGAAACTAAACAGAAAACATAAAAAGGAAAGAAATTTTAATTGAAATCATAATTCAATTTTGAATATACCATATATATGAATCCTTTGACCTTGAATATACACAATATGTTCATAAATAATTTTCCATGTTCTATTCAATTATCTAAATGGATGGGAAATAATGTTGGAGAAGTGTATGTGGGAAAATAGTCTATATAATGAAACTAATGTTTCTAAAAAAATAAACATCTTTAATAGCCTCATCAAACTCGTCATCATCTTGAAGTAACCCTAAGACACAACACACATTTCTATGTGTATGATGCCTAGTTTGGTTCATAGTTAATATTTCTTCATAAGTCTTAGGGTGTTAAGAGCCCCTCCCACCAAATATACCACAATGAATGGAGAGAGATAATGGCCCATGAGTCTCACATCCAGTAAGCCCTAGGTTGGATACTAGCACTAAGGATATAAAAATTTCATAAATAAGAGGCACTACCATCTATATAAATAAATATTCATATATAAGATGAATAAACCACAAGAAAATTAATTTCATAAAATAAAATAAATCCAAAACCATCCCACAATACATGTATAAATAAAACTAATATAGATTAAAATATCAAATGTAAATGCCCAAAAGTAAAGCTAAAGTAGTGACACAAAAAATATATATATTTCTGGGTTAGTAATGTCCAGTACAGTCCACGTAATCCTCTTAGAAACCTTAAAATTATTTCTATATAAATAGGATGAGCATACAAGTATTCTCAATTGAAAATATAAAGTCTCATGTGCACATGTGAAAGAATCATACTAATTAACCTATGTGTATCCATAAACAGATTAGTAGGGTCACATCACATCACACGCATAAATACATAGTCCATCACATCACAAACATAACTGGAGTATTTGGATATCATGATCATGAATGAAATCAACCTCATTCCATCCTTTTACCATGAATGACCCCCAACATAAGTCTACCCACAATACGGTCACATCTCATCTTTCCTAAAGACACTTAGGTCATCACCTAGTGCACAAACATACCTCCATCCATCACATCCTTTTCCAATCTAATTTCCTAGAAGATAGAATAAGAAAGATTGGTTAGCTATCTATACATCCTAATCTCCATGATGTTGTTCAAAACACCCCCATGTTAATATATGAGTGTCGACACATAATTATCAACACAGATGGAGTGCGTAATGAAATCATAAGGAATATAAAATTATATATACATATATATATATATATATATATATATATATATATATATATATATATATATATCCAGACACAATCAAAACCTATGGGTTCCCAATAAAGCACTAATTAGCTCACAAAATCCCAACTATCACTTCCACCTCTAAATATAGAACACCACATAATAAACACATGCCACAAGCCAAGTCCCACTATTTAGACCCATCTATTTTTATCCATTCGTGGTTTGTTTCTATATCATCATCCAAACAAACCCATTTCATTTAAAAAATTATTAAAAAGTTATTCAATCACAACTCATGCATCTAGAACAATATATCCATACATAACAAGAAGCTCATAATCCCCATCAATCCATCACCTCACCTCCCCACAAGAACACCCAAACAAACTACCACCTCACTTCCTCAAAAGCATAACCAAACTAACCATAACCTCACACCACATATAAACCACACATCACAACCCAAAAAACACACATTTACATCCCATGGAACGACCACACATCATAATGAATAACAACACATTTTAAATATTTAAAAATGGGATTTTTATTAATTCAAATTCATTATTTTAAGGGTATTATTATAAAATCCAATAAATCAATGGATGAAAATTTTAATAACTAGATATAAGTGGTAAGATAATTTCCATATATTAGGGTGATGAAAAAAATCACAACAAGGTTTTTTAAACACAATAAAAACTACTCAAAAAAGGCCCCCCAATGGACATGATATTTAGTGGGGAATTTATCCCAAACAGAAAAAAATATCACAGTAATATAAAATCCATAAAAATATGAAAATCATTATTAGTAACCATTAATTTTAAACAAACTAGTTTATTATATTTATTTATGCATCACGAAACATCTTCCCAAGATGAAAAAAACATAAACCCTCTTGAATAATGAAACTAAAAGAGAAATGAAGAATCCCCAAGTTGGAAGAAAGAAGATTCATATGATTCACTTCACCAAAACAAGGATTGTACACATGATGGAATCACACCAAGAAGAAACTAAAACCAACAATAGTAGGGTTCCATGACTCTAAGGGACAGTTTTCAGGACCTCTAATACTGAGAGAAATCAAGCAAGAAGGAATGATGAGAGGTTACACTTTTTAGAGTTAACAGATATTAAACAATATGTATTTTAGATTTAAAAATATTTAATTATCCAATTATGAAACATCTCATTAAAATAAACATTGAATGAATTTTCTATATCTCTAGTCATCATATAATTGCAAGGATATAATTATCCTCAGTGAAATGGACTTTGAATTCCACCATTTCATGCTACTAAAATACATGTATGAATATTTTCATGTAATTGATGGAAAACTCCACATGTCTATTTTCACATATAAAAAAGATATATGTAGAAAAATACTCTTTGTAATTGTTTTCACATAGATGATCCATGTATTCAATCTAACCAAGTTTATGATTCATCTGTATAGATGATTCACATAGTTTATCACTCTATATAGCTGATTGATCTATATATCCAATCCATCCATGTATCTAATTCATTTACATAGCTGATTCACATAGCCAATCAATGTAGTTGATCTAGCTACACAGTTGATTCATCTACATAGCCGATTCAATATATTATGAGAAGAAAAAAGTGACCGCATGAAAAAATAAGTGACTATGCCAACTAACTATATGACCAACCAACCTACCACACTAACAAACAAGTGATCATGCCAACTAAATGTATGACCAACCAACCTACCACAAAAACAATGTCAACCGAGAGCAAAAACAACCAACCTACCATACAAAAAAACCAGTGATTGTGCCAACTGACTACATGATCAACCTACCTACTGCATGAATAAACAACTGACCATTCCAACCAACTATAAGACCAAAAAAGTGACTATGAGAAGGGAAAATTATAAGAATCATATAAAAAGACCCATATCACCTTGTCAACTCCACCAAACGAGAAACCAAAAAAGAATAGGGTATATAAATTTAGGACCTTACATAGTGCCTTTAACCCGAGTAAAAAGTTATTTTTAGATAATATATATCCATGATTATTAAAGGTATATAATATAATCTACCAAATGAAAACCATGTATTTAAAGGATATAATTTTTTATCTATTCTATTGTATGTAAATTTAATTGGAAATTTTGAAAAGTCAAATTGTTTGCCTTGGTATATTGTAAATTTACATCAAACCAAGATATAAACATTGATCGACCAACTATGTTATTATTCAAAATTTCCTCAATGTTATCATGATCACTATAGGTAATATGTTTTTCACTCAAGAGATAAAAATTAAACCTTTAAACAATAGAAAATATATAATGGATATAATAACATAACATTCTCTAATTAGCCTCATATGCTGTTATATATCAGCAAAAATTGTAAATCTTAATCTCACCACCATTATTATTAATTTTATGAGTATTATTAGCCTCATAAAGTGTAGTAGTCACACAATCATGACCTTTATTTATATATTTAAATAAATAAATGATTGAATGGTATGGATTGAAAATATTTATATTAAGGTAAGATTGATATTTTATTAATAGAAATGGACTATAATGAACAACATACCTATTATCTAGATGAAACCATTATTTACCATTTAATTACTTTTATCTCTTTATCGTTGGATAATGAATTCATCTTTATCAATAATTTTAATGTCCATAATTATTTTTGGGAAAAGATTCTAATAAATTTTATTTTTTATTCATAGAGATCAAGGATTATTCTTCCCATAGAGACCATGAACCATGAAGTTATTTATAGGTTCATTTAGGTGTATATTATCGTTTTTTTAGAATTATAATAGAAAGAATTTTATTAATATCCATCACAGATAAAATTTTATTATTTATATTGTGAAATAAGTATATGAATATGAGGAAAACATTATTTTTATAATAGAATTGTATGAACAATAAAATCAAAGAAGAATAATTATAGAAAAAGATAAAAAAAATAACTTTAATGGTCTATTTTCATAAAACGGATGGATATGAATAGGTATAATAAGTATACCTACTTGGAACTTTTCAAAAAAATATTTTAATTAAACCAGTCATCAAATGATAAACCTTCATATTTAATACCCATGAAACTATTTTAAGGAATTAAAAAGGTCTCAGATTTTGATTCTTTACAAATCATAATACTTCATGCCAGGTTGGTTTGCATGTCAAAGTAAGAAACATATCTGGATACCCTGTTCGATTAATTTTTTTCATTTCATCTTGGTAATTGTGTATCATATATCATAGAAAACCTATTAAATATAAATGTAAAATAATATGTTTTCCACATGATGATTCTTCATGCTCACTTCTTAGATAATAATCTTGAAAGCCACTGTAAAAATTTATTCTTGTTCATCAATAATTAGAAAATATGAAATTAAATCTCAGTGGCTTATCCATTATATATGAATCTACAACAAATTATTGGATAATATGTATTGAATGTAAAATAATTAAATTTTGAGAACTATGAAGTCGTAAATGATAAAGAAAATACTCTACTATTATAACTTTGTGTTCTTGGATAGATCTGGTGAACGTTTTCAACCATGGGTTGGTGATTTCAACATATATTTCTTGACCTGTTGAAAATACAAGTGGGTATTACAAATGAATATACAAAGGATGAAGTTCACGAATAGGTTCAAGCTCTCTACATTTTAAATTTATGATAATGTATTGGTCTTCATAAATATCTTTAAAATCAAGAATAGAAATATCATATGTGGTTGGTATGTTGTATAAAGACGAGTCACTCCCTCTTCGTCTAATTAATCATAGCATAAAATTAGGAGAATTTTTGTAATTGAGGAAATCACTAGATAATTATAAATGAATAGTTTTTCATCATCCAACATAATTCGTAGGTTTTTGCAAACATTCCAAATAATTTAGGACTTCAAATTATTTTCATCAATGTCAAATAGAGGATGGAATAATTAAAATTTAAAATGAATGAAATTAATTTATTTAATATTTTTTAATAAATTTCAAACATCTGATAGATTTTATTATATTTTTAGAATTATTTTTAGTATCATAAACAAAAAATAGTGCAAATTTGGATGACCTCCCATCAATGAGAAGAAAAATACTAACACAGTGGTATATTTTACCATTTATTCTAAAAATATGAGGAGATCCCCCAATGTTTAAAGTCTTGTATATCCTTCCACCCATAGATGTGAAAGTGAACATTGGGTTATAATTATGCGGGTTCATGTAGATTTTTTGAAACATCACAATTATTATAAAATAAGATATTTCTCAAGTAATCTGGAGGCCCATATATTAAATGTTAATTTGTATTACCCATTGAACAACATAATGAAAAGCACATATTGGGTTTACCACAAATTTTTTAAGTCTTTCATAAACCCATAATTTTTCATCAAAATATCAATATACAAGGATAGGGTCACCGATGTCCATATACTCTATAAGAATGAAATTTAACAATCAATTAATATTATTTTAGTTATTTGATAAAAAATATATATATTATCATCACATTTATAATAGATGTAGAATAAATTAATTCCTATATATTCTATAGATGCATTGTGTTCAACTTTTAATTTTTTAGATGTATTTGATAAAAAAATTATACGTGAATTTCTCAATTAATTTTATATAGAATTACATTTAAAAACTAATATTAAAATACGTGTTGTAAATGAAGTTACAGTATAATAATTAAATGAAGTAGATTCATACATTCATAATTTATAATTTGATTCATGTGACTATTTGATATCGCATGTCTTTCAAATTTGATATGTGATGCTGAAAATGGAATGTGTGATGGTTAAGTAGAAGAAATGAAAAAAATTTATAGTCCACTCAAATGTTTTATCATTTATTTTTATAAAATATAGTAATGTTTTACAATATATGAAACAAAAATAATGATTCGTAAAAATGAGTTAGAGAAAAATAATAAAATAGAAGATGTAATTACTATCTAATGTATAATAAAATAGCTTCTATTTTATTTTTTCTATTATATAACTGTTTAATATAAATTCATCTGAGAAAAATATGGATTTTGGTAACTTAATGATTTAGTTAAAAAATAGAAACTTATATAGATAGATTATCATACCTGTAGTGAAATTTGTTAATTTCAATAATTTTATAAATTGAAGGCATACATGATGAAGTCATGTGATTAAATGCATTTTGAATATTCTTAAGATAACATGGATGGTTTTTTAATAATTTATTATTCTGACTGGTGTCTTGGGAGTGGTTTTTCAAAAAATAATTAGAGAATAATTTTTAGAATCATTTGTCTTAGAATAACTTCAAATGAATAGAAAAAATAAATGTAATTCAATAATAGTCTAAATTCACTGAAAAATATAAATGATATTGAATTCTTAAAATTGCATGAAATATTCTCTAGTAACCCCGCACTGGATTTTATCAATTGATTATAAGTAGTAATATATTCTCTTATGGCATGTTGATTTTTAGATTACCAATTCTCTAAAAAATTAATTTTTTTGTGACATAAGTAATAAAATAAATTAATATTTTTGGTCAAGCAATAAAATAATCTTACCATGTGATGGTATAGTTGATAATAGTTGTCTTGTTGATTTTTCTTATTAATTTTCATTATAAATATTTGTATTCACTTGAACAATGAATGTATTTGAAATTAAATGTTATGAACTTGAGATGGTAGATATTTTTATCACTTAATAATGAAAATAATGAAAATTATAACATTTTATTACCTGTTATAATATAAAAATAATATTTTTTAGCAAATATATATGTCCAAAAACCTTCACCTACAAGTTCCTTAATTTCCTTATTAATTTATCTTCATTATATGCCTTCTTGCAGATGAAATCCCTATATTAAATACTTAATATTATGTTTTTTTAAACAGAAATATAGTATCTCAGAGGTAAAAAAATGCATATACAATGTCATTATCAAAAGTGAAAGGAATATTTATATCAAATGATACAAAAGGAGGAAATAAAATTCACCAATTATCAAAAAAAAATTTGTTCTTATTTTTTGTGTTGATGTGACCAAATAACAATTTGAGCTTCAAAAAAGGAGAAGCCTACACAGGGAGAAAAGAAAATGCATGAAACAATATAATAGTGATTTTTTATATTATTCTCCTATTTTATAGGAGTATTTTGTTGAATGTTATCATATTTTCAAAGTTAAAATTAATCATTAATCATTATAATTCAACTACAAATCCCCTCAAATAAAGTTGGTATAAGAAATATAAGAGATAACAATGTAACATGAAAGCTTATTACCCAAAACATTCAAGAAAAAATGACATTGAACTATAGTTTTAATGAATTATATCAAATTTAGATAATATTTATTCATTTATCATTGAAAATATTCCAAAATATTCCTATTAAAAACTGATGATTCACTTTATGCTTATGGAGAAAATTAATGTTATAAAATCAAAAATCAAATTAATGAAAAAGATGACTGAAACTCGAATAGAAAAGTATTGTTATAATATTTATCTATTTATTTTTTATGTGTTTGTACAAATAATTAATCAATGAAAAATAATTAATGGATCAAGAAGAAAAAACTGGATAAATTATAGTATTTGGGGTTTGAGAGAGTACTTGTATCCAACGACATCTATTTAGGTTTGATGAAATAAGAGTTAGGTAAATGGAGTGGCTAGAGGGAAATGGATTTTTAGGATGGATATAATGGTAAATGATGAAGAGAAACCTATTGGGATAATTAATTTCTGATGCAGTAGAAAAAAATAAAGAACACCAATAATTACCATGGTTCGGTGAAAGTCTACTCCACCTGAGAATCAATAATTTTATTTTCAGATCAAAATTACAAGTCTCATAAATCAGACACTTAAATTGGAGAAACAATATAATCTTCACTCATTGCTTTATTACAACTACTATTTTCATCCCAGACCTCCCTTCTCTACATGCAGCCGCACCGTGCGCTGCGAAACACAAATCAAACTCTCTCACTTATGTAGTGTATATTGGTCGATTCCACACTCCAATATGAATCACCTTAAATACCTTGAAAGCACACCACACTCATCTATCATCTGCATCACATTTTTAATCTTTTAAAACAATGTTTAAAATTTAAAAAAAAACTCATACACCGTATCCAGCGTTATGGTCTTCAGCAAAAAATCTCCTCGATTTTTGGATGACCCATTCCAACCAAATCTAGATATTTAAAAATTTATATCACCCCCAAAAATATCAACCATTATTTAAAATTGGAATACCTCACCATATAATCATCCATATTGACCTTAAACATCATTCCCAAGATTGACATAACCCACCACACCCATTATAGGTGTTGAATGCTCAAATACGATGAAACATTTTTGGGTCTCCACCATGAAAAAAACAATTTAAGAAAATGTCACATTATTTTTCAAATAATTTTGAGACATATAATTATGAAAATCACCTATAACCACAATTTGGTCCCTTGAATAAGCTCCACCCACTCGAATCAACTTGAACAAATTCCTAATTTTCTATCCTTTGATGAGAATCATTACTCCTTTTGTCACTTTGAGAACTAAACCACCAAAAGAAATCATAAAACCGTTGGACTAAAACATAATCAAATAATTCAAGTTCATTATCACATCAGGTATATACCTCATATTGGTAAGTATGGGAATAAATCCATCAAAAATATGATCTCACAATGTACTGATGCCAACAATTTTTCTTTCTGACTTGTTAACCACATTCCCAATACCACTATCACCCTCATCATAACTATCAAAACATTATTTTGTTTCCTGTATATTATAAGAGAATATGGAATCTTAAATCCAATATGAATGGTTAAGATCTTTCACATTTGAAAGTAATAAATCAATTTCATACCACTCATCTTGAGTTTTAGTATTCACCTCAACTGATTATTTTTATATTTATGCTTCTTTTTCTTCTATATTTAGTATCTCATTAAAATCCATAAAATTTGTTCTCATATTACCTTTCTTTCTACACTCCCGTCATATAAAATCACATCTCAGCCTTTATTGACTTTTATCGCTCCTAGGTCCCGAGTTATTCCTTCATTCTATTGACCTTCCTTGATAGCTATGTCCATAGATCACTGCACAAAAATCATTATTACCTGATGATTCATCATTATTGGTCTTTCTTCATGTCTCGTTCATTAGAAATTATAAAATAATATCAACCAATTTAATAGTGTATTTTATAAATAATAGCATGGTGATATGATTGTCATATGAATCTAGAAAATAACCTAAGAAAAGCATATCCTTGTATTCTTCTTCCATTTCCATTGGCACTAAATTTCCTTTATCATCTGTCTTGATCACCACTGAAGATAATTCTTTAAATATTTTGGTAAAATTTTCTAATTGGCTTCTTAAATATCCAATTTCTAATATTCAGAGATGATACAATCATTTTTTAGATATATATAATTTTTCAAATACTTATATTTATACCTTTTTCCCAACATCACCCAGATCTCCTCCAGATCTGATAGATTCATCACACCCACAATGTATTTCTTTCCAAATACAATTGAATGGTTCTCATTTCTAAATAAATAATTTTTTGTCAATCACCAGGGCTAGTATGCTCCATATTCTCTTATTTTTTATTCAATGATTTCACTATCCCTTCATGAGTCAATATATTCCTCACCCATTGTTACAATGGAGTGGAATAATTTTTCACATTAAACATATCAATATAGAAAGAAATATTTTTACATTAATCACCCATATTTAATTAGTAAGAAAAATAAATGATCACCTCCTTGGATACCATATGTTGGGATAATCAATTGTTGATGCAAAATAAATAAATCAAAGAACACAAAAAATTACCATGGTTTGGTGAAATCCTACTCCACCCGATAATTAATAATTTTATTATAAAAAAAATTAAAGTCTAACAAATCACACTATTTAATTTGAGCAACAATATCAACTCCTCTCAGTACTTTATTCCTACTTTCGTCATGATAACAGGCTTCCCCTCTTTGCTTGTATCCACACCGTGCACCACACAACACTAATCAAACGCTTTTTCTAGAACAATATATCATGGTCAATTACACCCTCTAATATGTAGAACCTTACAGACCTTGGATAATAGTACACTACTCCATCGTTTTCCTTTCCTCAGATAAGTATTTAAAATAATGTTTAAAATTCAAAAAAACCCATGTGTCTTATCCAACACTATGATTTTTGGTAAAAATATCCTTAAGTTTTGGACGAATCATTCAAACAAAATCTATATTTCAAATTTTAAATCACCCTAACATAACCTATCAAAGAATACCAACCAAGTAAACATAAAAAACCCTATACAATAAGTGTAATGGGAAACCCAATTAATAAATAAACAGATTCAAAATGGAATATAAAATTATAGTATGAAATTAATAGGTCATTTTTTATGTGTAAGGAAATAGAGTTAAATCATTAACCATTGAACCATAATGTTAAGAGAATAAAGTGAATATATTATGGTATTTAGGGTTACAGAGAGTAACATTCACAAATGTAATCCATCTTTGTTTATGGAAGAGAGAAACTAACATTGAGTATCACCCTTAGTAATAAATGGATGATTCCTGATTAGGGTTTCAGATCAAGAAGATGCGATCTAGGGTAATTATTAGGTGGTTTGTGTGCATGGATAAAAATAGAGGAAAAGCTTTGAGGGAGACGAATATCGTTGATAGTAGTAAGGTACAGAGGAGGGTAGTCATAGAGGAATCAGGGTGGGTAGGATATGAGGATGTATTGGAGAGGAGAGGAGAAGATTAAGATATGGAGAGAAGATTTGGTGAGTTAAGGGAGTCAAGGATGAAGTGGTGAGTCAATGAGAATTGGAGATAAAATGGGGTAGGTTGGGGAAGAAGTAGGTTGGGGTGAATCTAAGGATGCCACAAATAGGATATGAGGGTGGAGTGGATATCATTTCATCATATATATTTCTCACCTGACTAGGTGGTTTAATTTGTATATTTTGATTTTGAGTCCCGATTTTAGTGCTGCTAATAAATTTAATGACTATTTTCTTATTTTTTTTGTTTTATCGACCTCGGGAATTGGGAGTCCATTATCATAATAAATCAGGGCCAAATCCTTATCTAGATTTCATCTCACTTACTTTGGATTTGGAATTAGGTTCATTATCTTTCTGAATCCATCATTAGTTCATCATTTCCACAAAATGGAGATATTTTGGGTTTCAAGAAACTCATATCAACATAGACATACTATTCAGTAGCCAGAGATGAGTTCTTCCGTTGTTTACCCTATAAAATATTACTTATGGTCAGTTTGTGATATATTCATTAGGAAAATTCTATAGTTATAGTTTATAGTGAATAAAGTTTCCTAAAATACCTTCTCTTCATTTTTTTACCCAATTGGAGAGAATAAAAATTATTGTTGAAAATGTGCATTATTACAAATTAAACAGTATGAGTACTTGAATTCATGTTTAAATAATAAATGGATTTATTGATGAAAGTTATCTTTATAATACATAGTTGTAGAGAGTTTTTTATGTGGTTTGATTAGAGAACAACATGATAAATGCAACTATGGAAATCAAGAATCCATTAATATATCAAATACTAAGAGAAATCCATATAAATTATTTGGTATCTATGGAAGTAATAAATGCAGTTTTCTCAAGTGGCTTGAACCACCACATGAATTTGGAAGTTGGGAATGAAAACAATATTATGTAATTGTGGTCCCATTTCAGTAAAAAATGAAACAGAGGAGAAATTTTATTGAAAACATGTAATATAATTTTATATAGACAAATTTTCAAGTTGATGGGCTAAATATGAAGTTGTTGGGGGGGTTTTGTACTTATCATTGTTTTACTTATACTTATACCTTTTGTTTTAATCAAAATCATGTAATATTTATAGTTATTAATGTGATATGACAAACATATTCTTTGATAGAATTTTTCCAATTTTAAACTATTAATTATATATATCATTTTTTTACTTCTAATTTGGTAGATATGTCTTTAAAAATTTGAATTTCAGAAGGCGATTCATCAGGGAAATCCATTATAATAGATTTGTATAATCATTCTTGAAAACTTAATTGGGTAATTATACTATAATTTCTTCCCATTATATAATCCTTCTGAAGATAAATATGTTTCAAACCCCCTATAAGCGATATGCTAGATCAGAATCATAAATTTCTAGATGGGGATTTTTGTGTAGCTAATTCACTTTGTTGAACTAGTGATAGTGTATGGTACTTTTCTATGAATCTTGAAATATGGTATTGTATAAGGCCTAACATTATGTACTAATATGTTTGGTAAAGTTTTTATCCTTACAATACAAAAAAATTTAATAATGCTTCAAATATTCTATAGGTTATTTGCAGATTCAGAAGTTGAAATATCCACAAGGGGATTCTAGTCTAGCTTATTCCCTTTGTAGAACCAGTGGTAGTGAAATGTATTTGTCATTGAAGTTCCAACTCTGTTATAGTAAAAGGCTCCACAATTATGTAGAAATTTATTTTTTAACGTGTTTTTACTTGTAATAAAATAGAATATGATGATTTTATAAATCCCTTGTAAGGGATTTTCAGCATCAGGACTGGATATCTCCACCTGGGTATTCTAGTATAGTCTCTTCCCTTGGAAGAACCAATGATAATGCATGATAATTTTCATTAAAGATGAAATTATGGTACAGTGAAATTCCTCACATGATGTAGAAACTTGTTTTTTGTGCAATCTTTCCCAATAATCCAACAACATGCAATTAGGATGAAAATCCCTTATAGGGGATTTGTAGCATCACAATTTGAAATCTCTTATAGGGATTCTAGTGTAATCGCTTCCCTTTGAAGAACAAATTATAATGCACGGTACTTATCTATGAAGCTTGAACTATGGTTTAGTGTAATGGAAACATGATGTACTAATTTGTTTTTTATGATTTTTATCCTTATAATCCAAAAACTTTAATGAAGGTGGAATTCCCTTTTATGGGATTTGCAGGTTCCGAAGTGGAAATATCTACCTAGTGATTCTAAATTATCTACTTTCATTTTAATAACCAGTGATGATGGATCATAATTTTCTTTGATATTGAAAATATGGTATAGTGAAAGGCCCCACATGATTTATAATTTTTTATTATGGTTTGTTTCCTTGTAATCTAATAAACTTTAATGATGCTACATGTCACTTTTAAGGAATTTGAAATATCAGAACTAGATATCTCCACCTAGGGATTCTATTTTAGTCTCTTCCCTTTGAAGAACCACTGATAGTGCATGATACTTTTCTTTGAAGCTGAAACTTTGGTATAGTGAAATGCCACACATGATATAAAAACTTATTTGTTTAGTTTTTTGTCCCTATAATTCAACAACATGAAATTAGGATGTAAATTCTTTATATGGGGTTTTCAAAATCAAAACTAAAAATATCCACCTGGATATTCTAGTGTAACTTATTTCCTTTTAAGAAAAAGTGATATCGTATGGTACTTATCTACGAATCTTGAACTCTGGATTCGTATAAGACCCAACATGATGTACTATTTTTTTTATGTTTGTTATCATTATAACCCAACAATATGTAATGAAGATAAAATTTCCCTATAAGGGATTTGCAGCTTTAGAAGTGGAAATCACCACCTGGGTATTCCACTCCAACTTCTTCTCTTTTAATAACCAGTGATATTTCACCATACGTGCCTTTCAATTTGAAACCTTGGTATAGTAAAACTCCATATATGATGTATAAATTTATTTTTTGAGGTTTTATTCCTTCTAATCCAATAAAATATAATGATACTGTAAATATCCTATGAGGGATTTACAACATCATAACTAGATATCATCTCTTGGGGATTCTAGTGTAGCCTCTTCCCTATTAAGAACCACAAATAGTGCACAATACTTCTCTTTAAAGGTTGAAATATGGTATAGTGAAAGGCCCCACATGAATTATTATTTTTTTAAGTTGTTTTCACTATAATTAAATAACATTCAATTAAGATGAAAATCCATTATAGGGGATTTGAAACATCACAACTGGAAATCTCCACCAAGAGATTATATTGTAACTTCTTCCCTTTGAATAAATATTGATACAACACAGTACTTATCTATGAATATTGAAATCTGGTATAGTATAAGGAATAACATGATGTACTAATTTATTTATTAAGGTTGTTATCCTTATAATACAACAAAATGTAATGACATTGCAATTCCCCTATGGATTTACAGCTTCAAAAGTGGAAATCTCCACCTGGGGATTGTACTCTAGTTGATTCCCTTTGAAGAATCAATGATAGATCACTGTACTTGTCTTTGAAGTTTTAACTATGGTATAATAAAAGTCTTCCCTTGATGTATATACTTCTTTGTTAATGTTTTAGTATAATCCAACAAAATGTAATGATGTTGGAAATCCCCTGCAGTGGATTTGCACGATCGGAACTGGAAATCTTCATCCAAGGATTCAATTATAGCTGCTTCCCTTTTAAGAACCATTTATATTTAATGATATTTATCTATTAATTTTGAACTTTTGTATATAAAAAATTTATTCTATGATGTATGAATTTGGTATTTCTTATATTAAGATGTACATGTGAAAAAAATGTTTAGGTGAGGCACATGATATTATCATACAAACATGACAACACTTGAATGATTATTAAAGGAAATTTACCTCATCCTCACCAAAAACCATAATCAAACATTGAAGGAAACACCTTTTAGGATTTTTTTTAATCTTATTTTGAAGTAAAAGGTCTCTTATTCAAACACCATGTTTTTTTACAGTGTTGTGATTCACATCTTGTAATTGTATAATGTCCAAACATGGAAGTTAATCAATGGAGGGTAGGAGGAAGAATTTGATGAAGAGGATATTATTTGAAAATTTGGCATCAGTTATGGACCAGTCCCAATTTTTGTATCATATAATTACAGACCAAAAAAATTATAGATCATGCAGAGAAGATTTAGTAGATGTGGAAAGATTCTATGTCAAAATGCAATTAGGACTACTATTACACAATCAGTACAAGGAAGGGATACAATAGACTATAATGACACTGCAACATTATTAGGACATTATTCATGTGTAATATTATTTTTCCCATGGAGTGGTAAATATATTTGAGGGGGTTTTATCCACTTCATATACAATGTGCATAGAATGAAAAAGTTAGCATAGACATTCACTATTCATCGATGTCTCATGTCTTGAATGCATTTCTCCTAAAAAAATAGTGGGAATGTATATGGCTCAGTTGTATCATTATTTTTAATTTTCAATGATATTGTACTTGTCATAAAAATTTCAAAATATTTATTCATGTATAGAATATGATCCAATTCAATATGTATTATTGGTTTTTTGAGGTACACAAAACCATAAAACCATGTGGAAGTGGCCAGAAAGCTACCTTTATAAAGTGGAACCTTAGTGAATTGAAATTTGCATTGAAAAAGTAGTACAAACATGTATAAGACATTTCTACCAAGATAGAGTATGTTTCTAAAAAAATAATAAATGATATAATATGTTACTAAAGAAGGTAATATAGTGGAATATCTCCAGGTCTAAATAGAAAACCATAGGAAGGTTGTATAAAAACTTTAGAAAAAAATAAAAAATAAGAAGATTGTTTTCTTGAATATTTTGATAAATGAAAAATAAATACCTCAATAAAGAGACCCCATAGATGATATAACAAAAAGTAATTCTAAAAGAGAACATGGGGCCAATTACTCCATTATATTAGATTCTCCATAAAATATTCATGATGTAAAAACTTCTTCAACTTCTCCAGATCAAGAAGTGGTGTTCACCTCTCAAAGTTCAAATATAAAGTAGACATGTTCTATAATTACAATTGTGAATTCCAGGTCATGAAAAAAAATAACTATACCCAGAATATTCCTATAACCTTGGAACAAGAATTAGGTATCTGACAACCTCACCACAACCAACAATTTATATTCAAATTTCATCTTCATATACTACCATTTCTCAATGGTTTATAAAAAAAGAAAAAAATTACAGATGATGCCAATTGTGATTTTTGAAAAAAAAATGCAAAAGGAACCTGATTCATAAGTTATGGTTAAATTAGTTTCCTTAAGTGTGATAATAGAATATTTATGTCAACTATATTTACCTTTATTATAAACATTATAATATATATAGGTTATATGTGTGTGAGTAAAGTGATAAAACTCAATGAGTATCAGTGAAGGACATAGTAGAACTGATGTATAAGGGGATGAATTCCATCTGAATGAGTGTTTCACTACTAAATTTGAAATAATTATCTAATTTTTTGTCTTGTAAATATTTTCACACTAGGTTATTTATTCCTACTGTGATATCATTAAGGAAAAGTGTAATTAAGCCAGTGCTGTAAATATTTTTCCACAGAAAGAAGTGTTAATTAAAAGTGATTGTATCATAATTATGAAATTTGTTGACTTTAAATGTAGATTATTATAAGAAATATTTATCAAATGTGAAATTTTTTCATTTTATAGTATAATCAAGGGATAAAATTAATCATTGAGAATAATCTTAATCTATAACTCAATTCTAGAATTGGTGCAATCTACTTAATTCTTATTCTATCATATCAACATAGAAAATTACACTGGACATTATTTTTTTGATATACAATAAAATGTTTTTTCATACTTCAATTTAATAAAACCAAAGTCTAGATAGAGGGTCATAGATAGAAATATAGAAGATTCCAATTCAATAGTAAGAATTTCATATTTTTAGATTCCTATAGGTAGATATGTATATATTCTCTATTGATTTCTAATTAAAATACTTAATGATATTTTTCAGATAGCATACATCGAGTAGTTTACTGGGAATTCAGAATATAATGTGATGAAATGTATAGTATTAATTGTTCTATGTGTTAAAGAAACTTCACAGAATACTCCCACAAGTTTAGAGTGTTGAATTATTGTTTGTTATTTGATCTAAATAATAGCATCTAGTTTTGACATACTAACTTGATTAACAAAGACCAACATATATTATATAATGGTCTCAATGTTTCAGAAATTACAGACACATCCAAGATTGAGTTGGATTGAGACTAAATTCAGTGAAAGGAGAAGTTTGGAATTGTCAAGCGATATTTAAAAGGAATGAAAGTATTATGGTAAGGTTTTTTAATCAACTTATGAACATGCGTTTCACTAATATTGTTTTTTAAAGAATTCCATTTACACATTATGTTTTTAAATTTTAATAGAACCGCACTCAGTCAATATCTTAACAGAAAGAGGATTTGGTTATAATTGAAAGAAGATAGATTATAGATTATCTCATTAAACTTGACCTCATAAATTTTCTTTTTAAACAAAATAACCTTTTCCATAAAATAAACTTGTTTGAAAAATGGTAATGAACATGTTTCCAGTAGAGACAAACATTTTTTTTCCGAGTCCTAGAGTTATTGGAAATCCTTCCTAAAATATATGAAAAAAATTTAATAGTCAGTTTCCCTTGTTTTTTATATAGAAAAAAATACAAACATATAGGGTCACCAATATATGATGCATCATCTCTATGTTGTTTTCATTTCTCGTGATTCTTTCTCTCCAAATAGATTTTCACAAGATCTCCTACTCTTCGAGTTGGATTCCTTATAATCTTAACACATTTCAAAAATCGTAGAGTCATTACTATGAACATTGTCAGCTGGTATAGAGCTATTAAGGTTATCCATGTTCCTAGAAAAGGTTTTTAGGTTTTAAAGACCAACCACATAGCTATTATCTATTTCATATGCCACTGTTACCAATTTCATTACCATTCAAGCTAGTTGTTTTGTCAAGTATTTGTTTAAGTAAATTATTATCGAACTATTTATCAACATGATCACCTTTACAAATATCAAATTTTCATGTATTTTTTCCACCTTTTCAAAATGTAATTTCCCGGAATAGATCTCACATCAATCCTCTCAAATAATTTTTAAAAAATGTAACACAAGATTCCAATCAATTCAAATTTTCTGCAAAAACACTTACACCATCTCAACTTGTTGATCATATAAAATCTAAAAATATATTTCAGACACTCTAATTACAAAAACATATGAGAATGAGACTTAAATTTCGTGATAATACTATAGAAGACATTCCCCAACCAATTGATACCCATTATGAAATATCTTAAATAAATTTGGAGTGTATGTATCTGCAGCTTTTCTAACCAATGGATAGAAAGGGAACACAATTTGTGGAATTTTTTCCTTACGTTGGAAGTTATAGTTTTATTTCATGATATCTATACTTTGTAAAAACATTCTCAATGGGCTTGAAAAAATCACCAATACTCAATCTATGATGAAAAAAATATTTTAAGACACCATTAAATCTTTCACTTAACAGTGTGTTACGTGTCCCCAATGTTAATGTATTATTCATAAAATGTGGAGCCTATTTCTCCCTCAATTTATATACATCATACAACCAAGATTATTTAATTTCATGAAATTTAATTTTAAGAGCTCCCACTCTGCCTCAAAATCAACTACATTATGTTACTCAAACATGCATTTCCTAAAATAATGAAGGAAACTTGAACCATCTTTAATCAAGTTACCAAGGTGGTTTATGAGATTTTTCATTAGATACCATGTAAATAGTCCATGAAGAGTATCAAAAAGTGCCACAAATATTGCATTGTTAATAGGTAAATCTTGATGAATAAATAAATTCATATCTTCATATTGTGCACCTCAAAAAATTTCTAAAATAACCATGAAAAAGAATTGGTTTCTTCATCGTACAACAATGTAGAACCAAAAATTATAGTTTATATGAAATTATAAAATTCAATAAAATAGCTTGAGTTCTGAATTCCATATTTTTATTAAATTTTGTATCAAACACAACTATATCTCCAAAATTTTCAAAAATCAAGCCTCTTTTTCAAGTCCACCCAAAAAATATTTGTAATATGCTCATTCATGTCAAATTGAAAGACATAGAAAAATAAAGGATTGTATTGACATTGTCTTTCCAAATAATCCAATATGACTACACCATCCTCCACAATCAAGTCCCTTTGTTGTTTTGAGAGAAGAAAATTCATTTGGTTAACTCAGGTATAACTTAAAACATCTTTATCACCAGCAACAGTCGCCGCCAAAGAGAAGGAATGAATCGACCTAATTACTGCCAAATAATTAACATCCAACACCACATTTTGAACTTCAATTACCTTTCTCTGGGGTCTCATAAAATTAAAAGAGTTAGCATAATTCAATGGATGATTATGAGAATCTAAAAATAAATTACAAGAATATACCCCAGAGGACAACATACTAACTGACATACTAGCACGACAACCTGTCCTTATCACTATAAGAACATTTTTCACAAATACATTATTATTATCATTATTTTTATTCACTTACATACTATAAATATAAATTTATGATGTAATTCCCATGATTTCTTTCTTACACTTATTTGTATATTTTTGATGCATACTAAAACCAATTCTTCTAGCATAACCAAGATAAAATGCATGGGAATTACCAAGATCTTTGAAAGTCATTCATACTTCAATATTATAAAAAAGACCTTTAACAGCGTTGGAATTTATTTGAGCTAGAAAAAAGCACCGATAAAGGTTTCATTTATCAGCACTTTTATGTAGCACTGATAAAAGTAACCTTTATCAGCACTTTATTTTTAACACTATTAGAAGAGTACCCTTTATCACTACTGATAAAGGGTAGCCTTTATCAATGCTGATAAGGGTAGCCTTTATCAATGCTGATAAGGGTAGCCTTTGTTAGTGATTTTTTTCACTAATAACGGTCCAGAATAAAATGGAATAATTAAAAAAATAAAAATAAAAAAAAATTACAATTTTATTATTTAAATAATTATTGATAAAAATGAATAAATTTAATATACATATATATAAATTGTAAATATTAATAAATAATATATATTAAATATATAGATATGTAAAATGAATAAAATTAAATTATTAAACAAATAAAAATAAAAAATGATTAAATTAATAAAAATATTAAACATTTTTTAATTACGATATCTTTTTCTAATTTTTTACTTTTACTTTATTTGACATGAAGTCCACACTAATAGATTCCCATTTTATTCATCGGGGTAATTAACAATATTAAGAATTTGAGGACTATGTTGGTTCTGTCCAAAAATAATATATCTTGAGTATTTGAGTTTATTCATGGAATGAATCATATTTTTGAAATGTATGAAATCTTATATAGAAACAAACACACAAACCTAATATTTAGGTAATTTAATCAAATTTTAGTATGTTTTAAAATTTTATTATGACATGATACATTTAATATATAATGTTTTTAATCAATCAATTTTATTTATTTATTCTTAATATTATTATAGTTAGGTAATTTTTACTCATTTTAACTTTATTTTTTAGTTTTTTTGAAGTTAATCATTTTAATATATTTATTTAATATGTTTTACTATTTTCAATATGTATTCATCTTTACTTCAATATATATCTATTTATTTTTAATAATCTATATTTAATTAATAAAACATATCTAATTTTCAATATTTTTAAAGTGTACTCATTTTTTAATAATTCAATATCACTCTTTTTTAAAATGCATGTATTTAAGATTATATATTCATTTATATTGTTAAAAATATATTTGTAAATAAATATTTATAAATAAATATATTCAAAAATTTATATTTACTATATTTATAATATCTTATATTTGTAATTATTAAAAATAAATAAAAAATATTTTTTTAAAAGTATTTATATAATTATAAATAAACAATTATATATATTTAAATAATTATAAAATTATAATAAATTTATATACATAATAAATGTACTATATTTATATTTATTTATTATTATATATAATTATATAAATATATATAATGGTAAAAATATATAAATATTATTCTTTAAAAAGTATCCATATATTTATAAACAAATAATTATAAAATTATTATAAATATATTTACTATATTCATATTTATATATATTTATTAAATATATATGTATATAATTATATAAATAAGTATAATGATATTAATGTATTTATAATTATAAAATTAAAATAAATATATTTAAAAAATGAAAATATTTACTATATTTATATTTACATATATTTATTAAATATAATTATATAATTATATAAATATATATAATGATAAAAATATTTTTTTAAAGGCTAGGGCTGAAGCCTCAATTAATTATTTAAAGCAAATACCTCTTTAAGACTGGTAGAGGGAGAACCATTACATAGCCTGAAGACCCAAGGCCAAATGGTCTGAATATAAGGCGTGAAAGCCCATTTTTTGACCTAAAGGACCCCCAGTGAAACGTACTTCAATAGTACCTACGTTGCTACAATACCTACTACAGTACCGCCACCAATAAAATACCTACTATAGTTCCTTCGCCGCTATAATGCCGCCACCGCAACAATTCCGCAGTTGCTATAGTACGGTTACAGTGCCCTGCTGCAATACCCCATGCTATAGTATTGCTAAAGTGTCCCAAAAAATTCGCCCCTGCCCAAATTTGATCTCGTGTCTTTCGATACCAAGCATGTTCCTATATAATTATATAAATATATTTATAATTTTTTTAGTTATAATTATAATTATAAATCCTTTATCAGTTCTAAAAAAATGCTGATAAAGATTCCTTTTATCAGTTCATATCAATTTAGCGCTAAGAGAAGAGATCATTATCAACTCTATCTGCAATCACAGATAAAAGTGTCTATGGTCTATTTAAAAGAAATTATGGTTCTCAAAATCTCACAGAACTCCCCACTTGTTAGCACTTTTCCTCTATGTTCTCTCATATGAATCTAGGCTTGAATCCAACATATGTTATTTGCTCCTTTTCCTCTATCATTTATTTCTTGTTTGAGTTCTGTGATTTGTGTATTTGTGTTGTTCTCCTCACTTGTCCCTTCAACGTTTTCCTTAGTGGTGGTGGAATTTTTGGGTGTCGATGTACTGGCCCCGTCTATGCTTGGGTTGAATGCTCTCGCATATTGGAAGTTCCTTCTTCCAAGGGATTTCTAAAAGTGTAACATGATTCTAGAAAAAAAACTCACTTGGATAGGAACCACGATGAACCCTACTTCTCTTCTCCCATGGAGAACCAAGGTCATTAGCTAATTACTAACTTCAAAAAACTAATGATTGGTTGCATCAAGTTGTTGTTATATTGTGAGGACTCTGATGAGAGCATAGAAATTTGTTTTATCATTTATGAATTGTATATATTGTTGCAAGTCCCAATTCAATCTTCAAGTGGGGTTTGAAATGAGGTTTATTTTTTTCTCTGTTCGGCATAGCATTGCTACATCTATATAGGATTTTATTCATCAAGGATTTGAATCACTCTCTTTTCGGACTCTCTCATCACATAATTCAATTTCAATGACTAAAAAAATGTATAAAAAAATAGAATCCAATTATAATTCTTTATATATGATATATATTTTCTATATTTTAATTCTAGTGATGGAAAATGGAAATGGGATATGTGCTTCACTTATTATATCCCACCATGTTTTTTATTTCACATGTTCCTTACATTTTTTAAAATAATTCTACATTTATGTGTATAATTATTTATATACATATGTTAATATTTTATTCATTTAAATTTAATATAAGGTTTTTTATGAGAATTTGGGTCAAACAATATTTATTCTCACCTTTTATTATTTGATTTTATGGTATTTTCTAAAATATTTTTGTTTTTTTATTAAAGTGATAAAAAAAATTAATAGTTACGTTTAGAGAATTATATTTTCAAAATCTAATATGTAAGAATCCATAATTAAAATTTCATTTAGGTTATTTTTTAATATGATTGGATTCATATTATACATGGTATAAACATGGTTTTTTTAAAACAATATGTGTTAGGTTTTATTTTATTTTTTGAAAAACATCTGTATTTAGTATTTTGTTCTAATTAAATGTAACAAATAGTTTCTCATTAAAAATATTAATTACTTCATTATTTCCTTTAAGGATAAGTTTAGCTATATTAATTTCACAATATTTAGATCATTTAGGATATGTAAGAGTTTATAATGTATGTCTTTCATAGTATTTTTAAAAAATATAGTATTTATTGTTTATTAAGCATTGAAATGTCTTATTCATAATTATATAATTCAATAATGATTAAATAAGCACATTGATAAGGTTTTTAGATTGGTTTTGAATGTAATCAATGACAGTGAGTGGTTTTAATTATGTTATATTTGAGAAAACATGGGTTATATAGAATCTTGATCAATTATTTTGTATTACACATGCTATAATAGAAATATTTAAGTGATTATCATCTTTTATTATTTGACTAAATAATTTTATTTTTGTTATACAAGATTATTTATTGTTTTCATATTTTTATTTCATATTTTATTTTTTTGGATGAAGTAGTTCATAATATACATATGTTGATTGTATAAATATATTATTAAAAATAATTTACTATAATCATATAGAAATATGGTTTTAATAATTTTTATATTGTAAAATGAACCAATAAACATTTATAAATATTTTTTTGACTGAGAGAATTATATGAATTATTATAAAATTAAACATTATTTTTTATAGACATTAGAATTTTAGGAAATGGAAAAATCCGATGACTTGTATTTAGTAATTATTTATTTTTATCTTTTTATACATTTTTTAATGATTTTTTAACTATATTTTTTATTTACTTGTCTAATAATTTGTTCTCTATAGAATTTTTTTTGAAAATTATTATATTAAATGTAATATGTAACTAATTTATTTGTTAAATTTTGATAAATATTTCCTTATAATATTTTATTTGAATAACCACTTGATATTATTTGAAATTATTTTTAATATACCTCTCAATGTTAATACTTCCCCATATTTCAAATGAACTTCCTAAAGAAATGGCTATATTATACCCATTTCATGATTCAGATGCAATAAGTACATGTGATGGTTATACCTGAGGGATAGTCTTGGATAATAAGTGTCTGTGGTCAAATAACATGGTACCTATGGTGTGGTTATTTCTAAATGGAGATAAATAATTTTTTCTCCTCCTATGATTCAGATATTAACATCTTATTAGTGAAACTATTTGAATTTCATGAAAAAAACATGGTATAAACCTATGGTATGATTAGTATAATTAACTGGTATGAAATAAGGATAGTATATTTGATTATCATGGTGCCCTAAATAGTACACAATGACATGAGTTACATGTGTATTTTGAGGGTTACTACTTTGAATATATACTCAATTATATGTATTGTTTTATATTTTAGGGGCCCTGCTAATATTTACTTGTTTATTTTTATAATCACACCCTACACATGAACCTGAATGGATATAGAGCTCTTATATTTGAGATATAGTTTAGGGATAAAAACTATTAACATCTATTAGAGTTTGTGAATCTATATGGGGATGGTTTTATGTTCTCATGGTAGTGTCAGGGACCTTTTATCATATTGAGATGAGATTGGATATTTTAAATAAAGATGTGGTAATTTAAAATTTTGGATACAACATTCATCCTCACCACCTTAATCTCCCAAATAGTTATTATTGAATTTTGTTTCTTGATAATCATCCTCCATATATTCTTTTTTACTTTAACGACTCTGAGTAGTAGTCATCCAAAATGATCACCGATACCCGGTATGAGATGACTACTGCTCTGAGTATTTAAGAAAAAATAGGTGCATCTCCAGAAGAGATGGCAGATGAGTCTTAAGAAACAAATTGCAATAATAATTGTTCGAAAGATGAAGCTGATGAGAATGAAAGTTTCCTATAACTTTCACATTTGGTTGAATTCAGAGGATAACACCTACCATAGTGGAGTAATTAGTTTCTTAAATTCAATTATAGGTTTCCTTAAAAATATATGAAATCTAATTTTTTGACAAAATAGTTGAATATGGAGTTAAAGAGTTCATTAATTTTTCAATAGATCATGTATATGACCCTTCTCAAAACCTTTTTCTATGTTTACATTGTTGTTATTCATGAAAAATTAAATATTTGACTACTCATGTATAACATGTCTTCTTCACATGATGATGTTACCAATCACGAATAATAATAGATTGTTGATGATGAAACTTTATAATTTTGAGGGGATCAACAACATGTTGATGAAAAAAAACAATGATGCAACATCATAGTGTTGAATAAAATCATCAAGGCAATAAGTTAGGGTAAAAAACTTGGATTTGGTTGAAATCAACACAACAAACCTATTTACCCCAACTAGTCAATGTTCATTAGTTTTGGGGTCACAATGAAGATGAATGGGCCAATTTATATTGATTTATGGCGCTATGTCTAACCTGTAATAAAGGAAAATATTTGGAAAGATATAATGGTAATGAAAAAATATAGTTTATCTATTTTAACAAAAAATTATATAATGAAACATTGATTTAATTTTCATTATTCTTAGTAAAGTTCATTTATTATAGAATATATCCATAATAAAGATTTCATAATGATCATTGGAAAATCATATGGAGGCTTCCAGACTCTTCCTTCCAAGTTATATCTTAGGTATTTTGAGGGTAATTTAAATACTCACCCACAAGTTAGTTATGAAAACATTATAAAGTAGGAAACATGGACTATATTGATCAATCTCCACAATGAGAAATCATTTCAGGTGAATTCCAGTTGATAATATATTATCTGAAATTATTTATTTTATCCAATTTTATTAAAAATTTATAATTTATGAAAGAGAAAATAGTGATGAAAATAAAGAATATGCATCAAAACCAAGGTACCCCTATCACAGAGCAAGGATGGGGTACACATCACTATAGAAGAAATTGGAATTCATTTTAAATCAACAAATCGTTTTATGTGATAAAAAAAATATATGTTACATTTTTTATATAAAGATTTACAAATCAAAATCTAAAGCCACGTCCATCCCACATCATGTTCTATGGAAGTAGTCTTACATAAATAAGGAGGGTAAACTAGTTGATGAAAATAAAAATTATTATGGGAATCATTGGTAGTTATGAAATAATAGAAATTCATTATGATTTATAATAGTATTACATTAAAATATCTATTTATATTCATATTTTTTAATAAATTTTAGACACAAGAATCTATAATAGTCGTACCAGAATAAAACATTCTATCAATATATTTGAAGCAGGAAGAAAAATATGGCTGTGTTAGAGGATTCAGATTTAGAGTGTCTCCATGAAAATATTTTGAGATTATAAAACCACATGAAGATACATACAATATGGTGAAATTATTTCAGACAAAAATAGACTCACTATAAGATATTATTGTTCGGTCTGGTTTGGAAGACCAATATATGAGAAAGAATCAAAGTGAACCAGTGGCGGAACAAAGATCCACACATGAACCAAATAACCCCACTAGCTTTGAGGCTAGTCATTCCCTTCAACAACATACCTTACCCTAGGTAATCAATTTTTTCATTACTCTTTATCCTAAATGTGAATCAAACAACTTCTGATAAATTTATTTTACTAAAATTACATAGGGTATGGTTTTATGTTATTTCTATCTATCAACACCCACACCCCACCTTTCTGTGAGGGGTACGACATAGAATATCTGAGAGACAAGATATGCCTGAAAGAACTTTGAAAAGATCACAGGAGAGTTGAGATTGAGGTAGCTCATGATTCGACTGTTTAGTTACATATTCCACTTAATGATCCAGATATTTAAATGGTCAATGATTCTATTGGAAATTTCATAGCATGATCATCTAATATTATAAAGATCGATGAGGTATGTCTTTAACAATTTTTTTTCATATGAAAAACCAATAAAATTTTATGAAATAGGTCTAACGTGAGATATGATATTATAGATCGATAAAGTGATTGGGAAACAAATGGTCAAATCAAGGGAATCCAGTGAATCAAAAAAGAAATCAAAATTAACTTCCAAGAATATAATCTCCACACCATTTCTAGAGAAACATTTATTATCATTACAACTTCATGTAGAGAACACATTTAAATATGAAAATATGCCTTACATTCTTTATTAAAAAGAAATATATGGAACTTTCATGACATATGTAATCGATCTTGAGTCTATAAATTATATTTTCAAGCATGAATAAATGTGAGTCTCAATTGTGAATACATACATAAGGTACATTTTCATAATAATTTTGTCCAAATAGTGAGCTAATATGTTTATTAAAGTTACTAACTATTAATATTTTCTATAGATGTTTATATTAAGACTATATAAAGGGAAAATTGTGAAAATAATTATTTGGATTAATTAATCCCTATATTATTTATATGGGAAAACTTAATTTGGATAAGGAATAAATTGAGAAGAAAAGAGATGAGATACTTAAAGAATTTGATCAAAAAACATTAGACAGTTTACTTTTTTTGCCTAGAATTTAGAGGTAAAACACTACAATCTACTCACCTAAAATATATTTCTAATTTTTTTCATTACTTATTTGTTTTTTAGGTAGCACTTGATGCTGATTAAAGTCAATATAGATATCCCAAATATTAATTTTTTAGATCCAATGCATGGACATCTAACAAAGAGACCACACATGTTGTGTATTGTGAATTTTCAATACACTACAATAAACATGTTATAGATAAACATCAAATTATATGATTTATTCTGGGTTTTAACAAGAATATTTTTATAATAGGGTAGTCGCTAAATATAGGTTAATTCATAGCATGAAGTTAGTGTCTGAACAGATAAAGCTTGTGGATTATTAAAAATGGAAAAAAATCAAGGTATATATAAAAATATTTAACTATCAAAACATATTTAAAAAAATTAGTTATTTCAGTTAATGTTTTTGTAGTATTTGAAGATGGTAAATTGAAAAGATTGTGGATATGATGTTTTTAAATTTACGAGAGAGATCATAAATCATGAAAAGACCATCACCCCCATCTGGTAATTTCTGAAAGTAATTACAATTTCATTAAATATATTTCTTAATAATTTGATTGTATATTTTTTATCAGTACTATCGATATTGAAGACAACATTCATACTAAAAAATTTAAATAGATTTATTTAGCGAGGAGTTGTAAGCGTACATGTTTTTAGAATTTATACCGATAACAAATTTAGATGATTACAAAATATGTTTGTAATCGAGTGTGATCCAAGACCTTAGAAATATATTTTGGGTGTGAAGTATTATTTTCAAAATTCACATATATTATTTTGATATATTTCTCAAGGAGAAGTGTAATGGACAGAATAAATTTGTTTAGAAGTACTAACCTGCAAACAATAAAATTTTTAGGAAATGGTGGAGGTGGGGGTGGAGGCAGAGGCAGAGTCAGAGTCAGAGACTCTGGTGGAGTAGGAGGGAGAGGCGGAGGATGAGACAAAGTGATGGCTTACAAATAATAATATTTTGGGAAATAGAGTATAATTGAGATCTCCTCAAGGTTGTGTTTGAGAAAAATTGTTTAAAAGTGTGAACAACACCTTCCACTTAAGATAATATCCATTGTGCAAGTGTTTTAGGTGGAATATTGAAAAACTCTTTTTAACCACTTTTTTAAGAGATTTTATATATGAGTTTAGGTGGAGGAATGTTTTTCAAAAAAAAAGAAACACCACTTATTTTATCAAATTTATTATCATAGGCTAAAATTTCTATTACCACATTACAAGTATTGTAAAATATTACTTATGTGTGAAAGAAACCCCTCACCAAGATCAAACTAAAAAAATAGATGTAGTTTCTTATCCCTGAATTCTATACACTAAAAATAAAGGGTATTAGTAGTGGATCCAACAGTCACTTGAGAGTCACTCAAAAATAATTAAGTCATATAATCCAACTAAAATGTTTGAATAAATATATATTTAATCAACCACCGATGCTAGAAGGTGTATGAGATAACTATTGGAGGACAACCAGTAATTAGAGATCATGTTTATTGAGGATGGATGATGTCAGAGGAAACATGAAATCAAATGAAAATAAACCTCCTTATAAGGAAGTACCCAAAAATGAAAAACCTGCTTCAAATGAAATTGTTATGAAACAAAAAACCAAATGAATAACTCTTTGAAAAAGAACCTATTAGCTTAATCCAAAACCTCTAAAAAATAAGGAAATACAAAATTTTAATGAATAAATCATGAATTTTCAGAAATGAAAAATATAATGGTTTCAATTTTGTGGGTGGTGGAATGATTTGGGCTATTCGATCATTAATTAGGTTCCTGATATCATATCACAAATTCATGTGGAATCTATATAAATAATATTAATTATGAATTTTCACTTTCAATATATAAAATTATCTATGTTCATATGCTCATTAATAAAAAATCATCATCATTATCAATAAAAAATAAATGTGAATATGGATATTCCCATTTTTATGAACAAATAATTATGCTTTTGTGTTAGATTTTATCATCACCTAGAATATTGAAAAGGATATAGTAATCTATAGAACAATCTAAGAAGAATTAATAGATGCACTATATTTTAGTGTCATTTGAATTCTATGAAGGAATATACTTATTTTTAGTACTTCAAAAAAGAGGTAAAAAATTTATAATGGAGTTTAGTGTCTTATGGAAATACATAATAGATCACACTAAAGTTTTTACTATTAAATAAGGTAAATTGTTTTTCATGGAATTTTTACTCTCTATGATGGGGAAAGGGTAGGAATGATTTTATTATGTTCAATAAAAACTCATATGTAAAAATTTATTTTAGTTCAATCAAATAATAAAGATATGTTTACACTAATGGTTAATGTTTTCTTTGAATAAATGATTTTTTAATAAGAAATATTCATTCATGTACTATTATCATGCACTCAACAAAGTGATTTCCTACTACTTATTTAGTTAATTTTTCACCATTTTATCTACTATTTTTATGTTAATTTTAATATCATTTTTATCCAATATTTTTTTGTCATGTATATTTTGGGAATTCATATTTTTCCTTCAATTTTCTGTAATAAGATAGAGTAGAGAGAAAATGGTGCTTTTGGATGAGGAATTTCAGGAAGCATGGGATTTCTTCTACCATCCAAATGGAATATTTGTTTCTTTTTGGCTCGGTATGGAATATTGAAAGTAAAAAAACACATCACATACTCAATCATCTGCACCTAAATCCAATGCACGGTGTGACCGGTATGAGTCAAGTGATATATTTTTTATTTTATAATTTACTTTTTAGTTAAAAACACACATCACATAATCAAAATCAAGAAAATGTTTTTGAATTGTTTTGATACTTTATCAGAAATATTTATTAGTCATTTGGGATATGTAAGAATTGTCCTAACCTCAACCATATCTAAGATGTGACAGGTATGACTTCACGTGCATAATTTTATTTAAAATTGACATTCATTTTAGTAAAAAAGACAATTGACATACTCGAAACTGAGAAAAAGGATTCATATTATTTTGATACATAGGGAGAACAATTCATAAGTCATTCGGGACATGTAGGAATCTGTCATACTTCAATCTGATGCATGGTGTGACCAGTATAACACCAAGTGTATATTTTTATTTAAAATTGACATTAATTATAATAAAAAATGATAGATAATATACTACAAACCAAATAAATGCATTTTTATTATTTTGATACTTTTGAAAAAAAATACACAAGTCATTTTTGATATGTTGGAATCACCCTCACCTTAATCTGACACTTGATGTTCCTAATATGACTCAAACTGTTTTTTATCAATTTAAAACTTACATTTTAGTACAAAAAGGTTTCAGTCATTGAAAACTGAGAAAATGAGCACAGATTGTCTTTATAATTTTGGAAAATGATTAATAATTTATTTTTTATTTTTAGGAATAAATTTCACATCAAACCCACACACAATGTGACTGGTATGACTCAAAGTTTGTGTTTCCAGTTTAAAATGGTATTTTAATAAAAAACACAAGTGGCATACTTAAAACTTATAAAATAAATTTTTATTGTTTTAATACTTTATAAAAATGATACATAAGTCATTTGAGACATATTTGAATCATATGTACCTCAAAACGATGCACAGTGTGACTGATATGACTCCAAGGGCATCTTTTTATTTAAAATTCACATTAATTTTAGTAAAAAATACAACTTACATACTCAATTCTGAGAAAATGAATTCAATTTATTTTTATAATTTAGGAAAATTATCCATAAGTAATTTTAGAAATGTATTAATTGGCCTCAACTTAATCCAAATCATGGTGTGACCGGTATGACTCCAAGTGTATATTTTTATTTAATGCTAACATTAATTTTTCTAAAAAATACAACTAACATACTCAAAACTAAAAAAATTCATTCATATTGTTTTGATACTGTACTAAAATGATACATAAGTCATTTTTGATGTGTATGAATCAACTACATGTCAATCTAAAATACCATTCACCCGATATGACTTAAGGATTCCAATATCAGTTTGAAATCAATATTTTAGTATAAAAAAGTGTTAGTCAATAAACAAAGAGAAAACATGCTCAAATTGTCTTGATAATTTAGGAAACAAATTCATAATTAATTTGTATCATCTAATAATTAGTCTCATGTCAAACCCACACACAATATGACTAATATGACTCAATGTGTATGTTTTGAGTTTAAAATGACATTTTAGTAAAAAAAAACAAATAGTATACTAAAAACCAAGAAAAAATATTTGGATTGTTTTGATACATTAACAAAATGATCCATAAGTCATTTGGGACATAGAGGAATTCGTCTCACCTCAATCCAATGAATGGTGTGACTGGTATGACTCCAAGTGGGTCTTTTTATTTAAAATTGACATCAATTTTTCTAGAAAAGGAAACTGACATACTTAAAATTGAGAAAACACATTTTGATTGTTTTGATAATTTAGGAAATTGATTCATAATTAATTTGATATGTGTAGAAATTAGACACACCCCAATCTAACACATGGTGTGATTGGTATGTCTCTAAGTATCTGTTATCAATTAAAAATTGACATTTTAGTTCCAAATTGTCACCCAATGAAAAGAGAGAAAACATGCTCAAATTGTCTTGATAATTAAAAAAAGATTAATAATTCATTTATGATGTTTATGAATCAATATCACATAATACTCACACATGATGTGGTTAGTATGACTCAAATTGTGTGTTTCTAGTTTAAAATTTCATTTATCCTAAAAAAAGACAAGTGGCATACTCAAAACAAAGATAACACATTCAGGTTGTTTTGATACTTAAAATAATATTTATGTCATTTGGGAATTTTAAAAATCATCTTCCCCTCAATATGAAGCATGATGTGACTAGTATGAATCCAAGTGCATCTTTTCAATATATAAGTTTTTTAGTTTAAAATGTGCTTCACATCGCTAAAACCAAGAAAATGATCCTAGATTGTTTTCTCATAATTATATATGCTATTATTTAATTAATTAACTTATCATTTTTATCATATACTTATTTAGTTAATTTTCAAAGAGATAATTCTTGTAGATGAAAAATAAATGGTGTGATGTGCATGAATCAACCACAACTCAATCTGATACATAGTTTTCCTGGTATGATTCAAAGGTTAGTTTAAAATTAAATCTACCTATTTAATTTATTTCATTATATTAGTACTAACATAATAATTATTTTCTTATATAGGTTTGTTTTTTTTATTAATTAGGGGTGGTTTGTTATTTTACACTAGTGCATTTATTTTCTTATAATAGTTTCTTTTCTTATATTTGTGTTGTGAATTTTATTTCATTTATATTATATATTTATATTTGATTTTTTTCATTTATAGTGATGTTTTTGGAGTTTCATATGCCATATTTTGAGTTCTGTAGTGTTCTATTATAGAACACTACAGAATGACCATTTATCATCACTAATAAATTTTCTAATAAAGGTAGCCTTTATCCGTGCTTCTATAAGCACAGATAAAGAGACCCTTTATCAGTGCTAAATAAAATCACTAATAAATGGACGTTTTATCAACACTTCTAAAATCACTAATAAATACTAACTTTATCACCACTAATAAAGGAACCATTTATCTGTGCTTTTCTTGCATTGATAAAATCAAAAGTCTTTTAACCGTGCTCTAGTAGTTAACACCTTTTTAGTGATGATAAAGGCATATTATAGCGTTGTTACATGCCTCTTTTGTAGTAGTGTTTATGTTCCATTTCATAGAAACACAAAACACTGTTATCCACATCATTACCACATTGAAAAAATGTAGGTACTTGATGTTCAATGTTAAACAGTCAGTCAAAAATATTCCACTATAAATCCAATCAACAGATTTGTAATATAATTAAAAAATGGAATTAAAAAACTTATTCAATATTTTTTATCTCAGCATCAATATTGGAAAACATCATGATATAATCCTAACAAACATGGATTTGTTTTTCGTCTCCTTGATCTATGATCCTACCACCTCTAATCATCCATTGTATTGACTATGTTGCATTGCTCATAGACCTCCATCACCTCCATCATGTGTTGTCCTAGATTACACTATTTTGGTTGTGCCTATTATTCCGACATGAAAGAATGTCCAATGAATTCTAGGGTGGTTAAGATATTAATATAACCCGGTATAAATTACTCACCATTTTGGTCATTGATGTTATTCCGGCACAAAAACAATTTGATGAACCCTAGGGTGGTAAAGCTATTAATCAGGTAGATTGTAGTTTTTTCTCCCTAATTATTAATCTAAAATAGTTTACATGGTATTAAAAATGAAATTATATTGAGTCGATTGATCTGTTGTCACATTGTGAGGGGGAATGTTTCACAATATCATGGTATAAATTAACCCACCTATTCAGATGGGAAATGGAAATAATGGAATTACTAGATGGAGAGGAGAGTCTGAGATGAGAGGAGTTAGGGATGAATAGAGAGGAAACACTAGGTGGGGAGGAAACTTCAAAGGAGAGCTTAATATGTTGATATTTTTTACTTCAAAAATAGAACATATATTTATTTTTCAAAAAATATAATGAAATTATTCAAATTGACAATAATTACATAATATTTAATTAAACATAAAATCCGACCAAAAATATGGCTGATCAAGAAAATTCGTATTGTTCAAAAATATGAACGATTTCATTAGAATACCGATTGCAATGTACATTTTATTTTAATTAATATTTTTATATAGTAATTATAAAGTGTATGTATTTATATTGAATTATTTATTTTAAATTGTATTAGAAGGTTTCATGTTATTAGTAAATTCAATTTTCCTTGTTGGATTGGTGTAGACCGATCTGTTTTGGATGATGTTTGGGCTTAATGCTTGCGGCCCATAATACGCACCGGGTCGCAACCTTCACAGGTCGAGCTCTGCGGTGAGCTCATTGGGGGTTGTAGGGGAAACGCGCCCATGATCTGGGGGTCCAGGGAATGAAGGCCCTTGACCCAAATGTTGGGGTAGTGAAGCATCTCTAACCAGTATAGCAGAGCTGACCGACCAACACCAACATGGCTGTACAGCAGGCCAGAAATTGGAGCCAATAGTACTGTTGCACCTGGACTTCTTGATACTAACCACTATAGCACTTTTGAATTTGGAGGCCACCTTTCACTATAGTGATGTGGAATTACATCCACCTTTCACTATAGCACACCGGACTTTCTGACGGGTGGTGGAATAGTGATTTATCCTTTTTATTAGCCCATTTCCGTCTAGGATTTCATGTGTTAGAAACTCTAATTCTCTTCTTTCTTTTGCAATCTTGACATATAGTGAAACTTATACCTCTCTATGGATGTAGGGATCATTTCTAGAACTGTGTAAATCTATGTGTCCAGGTTCTTATTATTCTTCTTCTGTTTTTTTTCCTTTTACACTTCTGTGAATCGTTTCTTTCTATTATTGTGACTCTAAAAGATTTTTCATAAACTGGTATTATAGGTTGACTTTAGATTCTTCGAACTGAACAATTTCTATGGAAGATGGAAAGGTGAAAATCAACCACTTCTATGGAACTTACTTCAAATACTAGAGGAAATGGATTGAATACTATCTTTACCAAAAGAAAATGCATTTTCCACTTTTGTGTTTAAAGACAACGGACATGGAGCAGTCAGAGTGGGAGCTTTTGTATCAAAAGGTTCTAGGAGTTTTGTGACTAACATTGGATAAAAACTCAATGTTCAATATTTGAGAGGATAAGATGATGATTGGGCTGATGCAAGCTCCCTTGAATATATACGAGAATCCATCTGCGACAAACAATGTACACATGATGCGATTATTTTTCAACCTAAAAATGGTTGAAGGGTGTATTTTTGCAGAAAAAATAAATTAATTCAACACCATCATAATTCATTTGAAATCACTGGAAATTTCTCTTGGTGATGAGGTATGTGCACTTATATTATTGTCTTATTTACCTAATAGTTGGGAAGAAACTATAACATCAATGAGCAGTTCTTCGGGGAATACAAAGTTTGTTATGAAGGATGTATGAGACCTGATCCTCAGTGAGGATATTCGAAGAAGAGAACTGAGAAGATTTTATTATTATGATTTGAATATTGATTGTAGAGAAAGATATGGGCAACAATACAACCATAGAGGATGATCAAAGTCAAGAAGAAAGATTCGAGATAAGGAAAAAGGGGATGGTCCTACCTCCTAGACAGGCCGAAATAAAGGACATGTCATGAAAGAGTGAAGAGATAAACAGAAGGTACCTAAAACTAGTGGATCAAACATAGAGGCTAAAGGGAATGAAAATGTGCAGCTAATGATCGTGCTTATACCTACAGAGTCTTGTATTTTAGACTATGGGGCATATCTCCAATCAACATCAGAGAAAGGTTTACTGAATAGATTTGTTTCTCGAAATTTCAGTAAGGCACATCTTTCTGATGATGAACCCCTAATGATTGTGGGGAAGGGTGATGCATGAATCAAGACAAAAAACCTGAGTATCCTAGTTATGTAATATTTTAGGTATATCCTTGGTATGTGAAGAAATATTATTTCTGTCAGACAACTTGATGATGTAGCTTTGAGTACTGTGTTCACTGGTGGTATATATAGGAGCACCAAAGGAGAAATGGTCATAGCTCGATGAGTGAATAATGGTACCCTGTACAACATGACAAAAACTTTCATGGACATGTCTAGATCATTATAATCTACCGTAGATTTACAATTTTGGCACTATAGAATAGGCCACATGAGTGAGAAGGTGATGATGTTGCTGGAAACAAAAGGTCTTCTACCAAAGATGAAGTCAGTGGATGTTGGCCTATGTGAAGATTGTATCATTGGAAAGAAAAATAAGGTGTCTTTTGTGAATGGAGGAAGAACACTAAAAACTGGGAATTTATCCCTGGTCCACACAGATGTTTGGGAGCCTACACTAGTACTTTCCCTCAATGGGGAAAAATACAATATGACATTTATCGATGAATCAACAAGGAAGGTATGGGTTTACTTTATAAAAAGGAAATATGATGTTTTAAAGATGCTTCAAAAGTGGAATGTCATGGTGGAGAATGAGTCGGGGTCTAAACTGAAATGTTTTAGGTCTAATAATGGTGGAGAGTATAGCAGTCAGAAGTTCATGGAATTATTTTATGATAATTGAATTCAGTGAGAAAAGACTATTATAGGTACACTACAACATAATGGTGTGGCATAGAGGATGAACAGAACATTTAATGAACTTTTTAGAAGTGTGAGGTTACACTCAGGGTTTTCCGAGTCCTTCTTGGTTGATGCAGAGAACATGCTAGCATATATCATCAACATGAGTCCATCAGTGCCCATGGGAGAATGTCTACCTGAGGAGATCTGGTCTGGTAAGGTGGTAAGACTCTAACATTTATGATTATTCAATAGTTTGTAATATGTTCATATTGATGCTAATACAAGGGACAAGCTTGATGCTATGTACAAAAGATGTTTCTTTATTGGATATGGTGTTGAGGAATTTGGTTATCACTCTTTGGATGATCTTAACAAGATGGTAATCATGAGACAAAATGTAATATTCAATGAACTTGTCATGTACAAGGATCACCATGTAGCTGAAGATAAAAATGGAAACAAATAATTGGAGTGAAAAGTTAAAGTGGATCTTAAAGGTGTACCTAACCATGAGACATCATAACCGATGGAACCTAGTACTCCTATGGGGTTGAGGAGATCAACAAGGAATAAAAGGCTTTTGAAGAGGTATTAACCATATTTAAATTATATATTATTGACTAACAGTGGAGAACAAGAATGTTTTGAAGAAGAAATGCAGTTGAAAGAGTCAAGAAAGTGGGAGTTGGCTATGAAGGAGGAAATTTGCTCATTGCATGACAACATTTGGGAGTTGAAACATCTTCCAAAAGAAAAGAAACCATTGTAGAACAAGTGGGTATATCAGGTCAAGGAAAAATATGATGGAAATAGGAGTTACAAAGAAATGTTGGTGGTGAATGGTTTTCAACATAAGTAAGGAGTGGATTTCACTAAAATGTTCTCACCTATCGTGAAGTTACCACCATCCGGGTGGTTCTCAACATTGTAGCATCATAAGGATTAAATCTTGAGCATCATGATGTCCAGACTTATTTCCTTCATGGATATTTTGATGAGGACGTCTACATGTAGTATCCATATGGATATGTTGAGTTTGGGAAGGAATAGATAGTGAGGAAAATCAAGACGAGCATGTATGGATTGAAGTAGTAACCCAAGAAGCGGAACAAAAAGTTTTATGCATTCATGACTATAAATTCATACAAATGATGTGGCATGGATCAATTTTCCTACATAAAATCATTTAGAAATTACATAATATTACTTCTATAGAGGAATGACTTTTTTATTTTAGGATCATGTGTGCAGATAATTTGTGAGTAGAAAGGGAATCTTGTTAAGGAGTTTGAAATGAAATATATTGGATAATATAAAAATATTTTGGGGATGAAGATAAAGATTGACCGTGAAACTAGGACCTTGATGTTATCACAGAATGACTACATTAGGAATGCTGCAAGAATATTCAATATGTTAGAAGCAAAGGAATTATCTATTCCTCTAGTGGTCCATTTCAAACTGTCAAAGGAGAAATCACCGAAGAAGACAAAAGAGGTAGAGTACATGGAAGAGATTCTATATGCATCAGCTGTAGGAAGCCTGATGTATTCAATGGTCTGCACTCAACCTAACATTTCTCATGTATTGGGAGTTGTAATAAGGTACATGGATAGACCTATAAAAAACATTGGGAAGCTATGATGTGGATACTGAGGTATTTGAAGGGAACCAAGGAGGTATCTCTGTTCTTTGGTAAAGGAAATTAATTACAGGGGTATGTGGATGCTGACCATAGAGGTGAAATTAACAGTAAGAGGAGTACCAAAAGTTATGTATTTACTTATGGAGGAGCTGTAGTAAGCTGGATATAACAATTTTAGAAGGTGGTGGCTTTATTAACCATAGAGGCAGAATACATTGCTATAAGAGAAGATGGAAAGGAGATGGTTTGGATGAATAAATTCTTGGATGAGTTGGGAAGTAAGTGAGAGGAGATTGTATTACACTTTTACAGTCAGAGTGCTATAAATATGGAAAATAATCTGGTGTTTATGCGTGAAAAACCCTCATTAATTTGACGTAACATTTTAATAGAGGTTTGATACAGGATGGGTTGCTCACATTGTAGAAGATTTTGGGAACTAACAATTTGGAAGACATGTTGATGAAGCTGATGGTAATATAGAAGTTGAGTCTCTATTGTGCCTCTATTGGTATTGATTGATGAACATAGGTTATAGGATTAATAAGAGAGGATACAATGGGATCACAAAGAAATAAAGTTAGTATGTCATGAATTATCAGTTTGAAATTGATGTTGTGAAAGGAAAGCACGCTGCATGTAAGTGGAGAAGAGGAAGATCTCAGATTAAGTAAGTTGTCTTAGTCAGTGGAATCAAAGTAGGTCATTATAGAAGATCATTATCTAAGTGGGAGATTATTGGATTGGTGAAGCATGATCTATTTTGGATAATGTTTGGGTTGAATGCTTGTGTCCTGTACTGCACACCAGTTTGTAACCTTCCTATGTCAATCTACATAGTGAGCTCATTGGGGTTTGAAGGGGTAAATTCACCTCTGATCTGGGGGTATGGGGGGAGAAGGCCCTAGGAGAAAAGGTTGGGGCAGTTTATCATCTTTGACCACTATAGAAGAGCTGACCGACCGACACTGACATGGCACTGTAGCAGGTCAGAATTTGGAGTAAACATTATTGTAGCTCTATGGAATTCCAGCCATCAGCCATTATGACACTTTTGACTTGGGTGACCACCTTTCACTATAGCGTTGTAGACTTCTAAACTCCTTTGACTGTAGCATATAATACTTTATGACAGTTTTTGGAATAGTGCTTTATCCTCCTTATTATCCCATTTTGGGATAGGTTTCATGTGTTAGAAACTCTGATTCTCTCCTTGCAATTGTTCTCCCAACATATAGTGAAACTTCTACCTCTCCATGGACAAATGGATCATTTCCCAAACCACATAAATCTTTTTGTCCAAGTTCTTATTCTTCTTCTATTTCTCCCTTTTGTTCTTCTGTGAGTCATTTATTTCTGTCATTGCAAATCTTGACGTTTTCACATCATTAATTTTATTTTTTTATTTATACTAAATTAATTAAAGGATTAATTTGAATTCATTTTACCAATATCTACAAAATTATTTAAATCCTAAAAAGTTTATGGATTCTATGAAGGTGAAAGTGGTTAGAAGGGTTATTTTTCAAAGGACATGCATCATAGAATGAGAAGAGAGATGGTGTGGGAACAAGGGAAAGGTATGAGATCATGGAAATATATAGGTAATATTTTTTATTTTGGTATCCACCATAATAACTCTCACCTATTTATGTTTATAATTTCATATTTCACTTTCCTTTCCATTTTTGATTTTTCTGTAGTCAACTAGTCAATTATCATTATAATGTGTACTAATAAACATTCAAAAATATGTTTTTCTTAATTTAAATATAAAATAATAAAGTAATATGGAAAATTATACCAAAACAATGAAACATTACCACATATAGTCCCTTTAACAACATTAAAAATGATATTTAAAAGTGCTAAAAAATAAATTTTTTCATAAGCGCAATTAAAAGGGGGACCTTTATCAGTGCAAAAAAATGAAGATAAAGGTAGTATTTTATTAGTTCTATTTTTGTGATAATTAAAATCCCCAATTATCAGGGATATGTATGGGGTTGATAAAGGGCACCCTTTATTAGTTCTTTCATTAACACTAATATAGATGAGGCCTTTATGAGTGCATGAAATAACGATAATAAAGGTCTTACAGCTGTAGTGTACTATATGAATTACAACACACTACATCAAATACACTTGTATATAAATACACATGTATTAAAATTCATAATTTAATTAAAATAAAATTTACATCAAAAATAAAAAAACATTGTATTATATACACTTGAAACATAGTTTTGTATAATTACTTTTGAAATTACAAACCAAAAACATTTAAAAACATCAATGTTTCATTGTAATTATTACATTTTGAACATATCATCCCAACCCAATAAAAATAATACAACTATTTAAGAAAACAATTATTCTATTAGTAATAATATAAATATATAAATTAAACATAAATATGAAAAATAAATTAATAAAATTTCATGTTTAAATAATATAACACATTTAGAGTCATATCAGTCACACAATACATCAGATTAAGGTGGGGTTGATTCCTATACGTCATAAATGAAATATGAATCAGTTTAACAATGAATCAAAAGAATCTGAAAACCTTTTTTCAGTTTTGAGTATGTCGCATGTATTTTTTATTAAATTATAATTGTGAAAATTGAGTATTTTAATTTCTATTTTCATATTTAATTTTCCATTTTAACTATTCTAGCTCTAAATTGTTTTTTAATACATTTAATGTTATTAATGTTAATTTTCTCAATTTTTTGGGATGCTGCCATAATGGAAATCCAAATTTTCACTAAGTGTTCCTTGGATGTTCATTGTGGTAGCCACCCAATCCATCCAATCTGTCCACCTGGGTTGATCATTTTCACAGTTGGCTGGGTAGTATATTTGGAAAGAACTTGTGGCATGCTTCTTTTGGCTCTGAAGTTAGCCGGTTAAGGTTATGGAAGGGGGTTTCATTACCCCTATGGTTCCTTCATTTGAAAATGAGAATAGTCTTCTTGAAACTCGATCTTCCCCCATCGTTGGTGTTTTTTCAAACTCTTTCTCTAGATATTTCTGATTCTTGTGGATTCACCCATCCTTAATGGAGGATTTTATCCATTAGTCTACCAACCTACCAATATATTACTCGTACAAATCTTGGGGTGGAGTTTCATTAGCATCCTTCCTATGAAGATGTGTGGTCAAACCTCAGATCGGAAGAGAACTATTTTAGATCTAGTGAGTTCATCCCTCTTCAAGTTCCAATAGTGAAGCTATGTTCCTATTCCAATAGCTACAAGAAAACCTGACCGTTTTACCACTACATCCAGCATTATGAGTATTTATTTTCTTTTATGGTTTCTAAGATTACTAGATTGGATCCTGAAATTGTGTTGTTTCCCACTATTTTTATGAGTTTTTAGAGTTTCGTATGTTTTAATATGGTTTTATTTGATCATTACTAAATAACTTTCATAGGGTGGTGTTCTTTCTATGGAGTAGGGATAATAAGGTTCCAAACCATAGAAATCTTATTGTCATTTCTATTTTCCTTTCTTGTTTATTTTTATATGATTTTATTAAATTTTCTTCAATCACTTATTTTTCGATTTTCCTTAACTATATACTCTCATTACCCCATAAAAATGTGTTATCAGAGCCACCTGAGTAAACAATGGACTTTGAGAAGTATGAAATAGAAAAATTTGAAGGAAAAAAATATTTTAATTTGTGGTGATAAAATATGTGAGCCCTATTAGTTCAATAAGGGATCCAAGATTCCCTTTGTGGACCTAAGAATCCCCATGTATGTCTTTCCACTGATTTACATATAGTTAAGACCTATTTTGATGCCCCTTCTGACATTTTGATGGAATCACATAGCTCATAAACCATTTCTTTAGGTGATATAGTCTCACATGAGGTTTCTTATGAGACTTCTATAGCTGGTATTTGGTCTAAACATGAAAAAAATTATATGAAAACATACATAATTTCACATCTACATAAAAATAACAGATTATACATCTTCGAGACGTTTCATGGAACTTTCATATATACAGACCTTCATGAGTTTAATAAAATCTTATTAGAGCTATCCAATATAAATGTTAATATTGAAGATTATGACCCATCCATTATAATTTTAATTTCTTTAGATAGTTAATATGAACATATTAATGATGATATGATGTATGGCAGGGATTCCTTGGCCTTAGAGGAAGTGATGTCTACCTTGATTTCATGTGATTTGTGTAGAAAGGATAAGGTTAATCCTGAAGATAAGGATCTAAATGTAAGGGGTCATTCCATGTTTCAAGGGAATAAGAAATGAAAACATAGGAAGGGAAGCAAGAGTCGCAATGAATCACAAGAACATTGGTCTAAACCTAAGATGAAGGAGGTAACCCACAACCATTGTGGGAAACCTTGGCATATTAGACCCAAATTAACTAATTTTAAATTTGGTAATCCTTATAAATAGTATAATGATCATTCACTATTTTCCAACAAAGGCTATAAAAGTGTTGATGTTTTGTGTGTGTCCCAAAATGATCTTCATGTTGAGTAGGTCTTAGAAACGGTTTGTTATTTCCATACATTCTCAGATATGAGTTTGTTTTCTTGTTTGACCAAGGGAGGTGAAGGAAAGGTCATTCTTTGAAATAACAAGAGAGGTTGCTTCATTGGTAGAGGTTCTATTATGCTAGATATCTTTGACCATTCTCTTGTAAAAATATTGGATGTGAGATGGGTTCTGGATTTACAATTGAATATGATCTCATTAGGTTCCATAGATCAGAAAGGTAGTACCTTTAAATCTGATTCTGGTTATCCTAGAATCTCCAAGGGAGCATATACAGTTCTTAAAGGCTCCTTCTGGAATGGGTTATATGTTTTGTATGGAAGAACACATGTTATGTAGTTGGGAAAAAACTATATCACTCATAATGACAACACTATGATTTGGCATAGGCGGTTGGGACATGTGAGTGCTAAAGGGATAGAGTAACTGAGTAAGAAAGGGATTCCCACTAAAGTTCCACCATGTAACTTACCCGTTTGTGAGGACTCTGTCATGGGTAAGTTTGAGAGAGTAATTTTTCATAAATCCATCTTTAAAGCTGATCTCCCACTTGAGTATGTTCACTCTCGTTTGTGGGGATTTGCTAGGACTACCTCCCAAGGTGGAGGATTCTAATTTGCAACTTTTATATATGAAATTTCAGGGAATGTCTGGGTTTATATGTTGAGAAATAAACATGATGACTTTGTGGTGTTTAAAACATAGAAAGTCTATGTAGAAAATCAATATAGGAAAAAGTTAAAGGCTTTGAGGACTGATAATGGCCTTGAATACCTATCTAGTGATTTCATCTAGTTTTGTCGAAGTTAGGTAATTTTATTTAACTGAACATGAGTTATACTCCTTAGTAGAATGGTATATTTGAGTGTAAAAACCATACCATTCATGAGTGGGTTCTTATCATGCTTTCAAGCTTGTGATTTCCCAAATATTTTTATAAATAAGCTTTCACTATGGCAGTTTACTTACTAAATATTTTTCCCACATTTTTAAACAACTTTAAGACTCCTATTGAATTATAGAGAAATAAACCTCCATCCTATTAACATCTTAGGGTGTTTGAATGAAATTACTATTCTCATATTAAGGATGATAATCTTGAGCCCAAAGCTTTCAAGTGCATATTCATAGGGTATCCTGCAGGGGTGAAGGGGTATAAGCATTGGGTAGATAAACCTGGTTTCAAAAAGTGCATTCTTAGCCAAGATGTGGTGTTTCAAGAGTATGTTATAGCTATAGTCCAACCTCCCACTAATGACAGTGATGATTCTTCTAAAAAGAGGGATCTTGATGTTGATCCTCTTAGTGTTAGTAAGTCTCTTGTTGAGACTCCTTCTACCTATCAGGTGCCCGTTTCTCCGCCTAAACCAAAATATGGGTTAGATTCTAATGATACTCCTAACGATGGAGTTCCTAGTCACCTTAGGGGTTATGATCGCACTATGTATAGGTAAATGATAGTCATTAGATCTCCTCCTATGTAAAACCATACAGATATGGTTTCTTTTAAAATACATGTGTCAATGGATCTTGATGGAGAGGATCCCTAAATCTACAATAAATCTTTCAATGAATGAAACTCTAAACATTGTATTTCATCTATGAAAGATGAGATGTCATCCCTAATAAAGAACCTTACTTGATCCATAGTCAATAAACCACCTAATTTTGGGGTGATTAGTTGTAAGTGGATATATAAAACAAAATAGGACAACACTATAGAGAATAAAATTAATTTTAAATCTAGACTTGTAGCCAATGGTTTCCTTAAAATAGAAGGAATTTATTACTCTGAAAAGTTTTCTCCTGTAGTGAAACATTATCCAATAATAATTCCTCTTTCTTTTTCCACCCATTTAAATGTTTACTAAAAACATCTAGATGTCAAAATTGCTTTCATGCATGGTGATTTAATTGAAAAATTATACATGTAGCCTCCTGATGTTTTTGAACATGAATTTAAATCTAACCAATTTTGATTACTTAATAAAATTTTATATAGATTAAAACAAGCTTCAAGAAAATGGTACAATAAGTTTGATTCATTCATGTTATAAAATGGTTTCAGCAGGAATCAGTTTGATGCATGTTTATATTTTAAATCCATTAAAAAATACACGATTTATTTAATTCTCTATGTACATGACATGTTACTAATATGTTGTGATATTAAATTAATCACCAATGTTGAATAGAAATTTAATTCATCTTTTGAACTGAAATATCTAGGTTGTGCTAAGAAAATTCTTGGTCTGGAAATTATTAGGGATAATAAGCATAAGATTATTTATTTATCCCAATGTTCTTATATCCTTAATGTGATTAAGGGGTATTTTTTTGATCCTTTGAAGCCTGTTAGTGTTCCTTTACATCGACATTTTAAATTTTATTTATGTCAGTCACCTGCTATAACTTCTGATATTGAATATATGAGTAGAATAATGTATGCTAATATAGTGGGAAGTATTTTGTATTGTATGATTAGTAATCAACCAAATTTTACTTTTTATTTATATACTTTGAGAATGTTTATGGAAAATCTAGGAATTCCACATTGGAATTCTCTTTAATAGTTATTAAGGTAAATTTATTCTACTTCATATCTTTCAATTTTCTATGGTAAGAATGATAATTACTCTAATTTAGTGACTTATTATGTGGATTCTAACTAAGATGGAAATGTTGATACTAGGAAATCACTAACTGGTTATTTCTTTAATTCATGTAGAGGATCTATATCATGGAAGTGAAATATGAAATTAGTGGTGGCCCTCCCAACCACTTAAGTCGAGTATATTGAACAAAATAAAGCTTTCAAATAATACATATGGCATAAGTGATTGATTTTTGAGCTTAATATTAGTAATTCTATTATTATTTTACATTGTGATTATCAGTATTCCCTTCAACTTTATAAAAATTTAGTATGCCATGGAAGTTCTAAGAACATAGATATTAAGCATCATTTTATTAGACAAGTTATTGAAAGTGGAGTAGTCTGTGTCACTGAGATACACATAGATGAAAACCCATATAATAGCTTGATGAAGGCTGTAACTTTATCCAAGTTCAAGAATTGGTTTGATATATTGAACTTGGTTTCACTTGAATAACATATAGGTGCAAGAACATCTCTAATTTCAAATGAAAATGGTAGACTGACTGAAAAGTACTGTATTTAATTATCTTCAAGGAAAGGCCTTGTACCTTAATTAGAAAGTGGTAGAGACTTGTGAAATTTGGTTATTCTAACTTCTCTTTTCATATTGAATTTTACCTTTTAACTAATCTTCCTCTTAATTGTTTTTAATACATGCAATGTTATTATTGTTAATTTGCCCAATTTTTTGGGTTTTCACCACTATGTAAATTCAATTGTTTACTCATCGTTCCCTAGGAATTCATTGATGTAGTTTCTCCATCCATCCCATCTATCCACTTGGGTTGTGAAATTTCATGGATGGTTGGTAGAATGTTCAATGAGACCTCAGGGAATGCTTCCATTGGCTGTATATTTAGCCAGTTAGGGTTCTAATAGGGGGTTTCATCACCCATGTAGCACACTCATTCGAAACTGAGAATAAGTTTTGTGAAACTCGATCTTCCCTCAACATTGGTGTTATTTTGATATCTCACTCTAGATACCGCTGATTCTAGTGGGTTCACCTATCTTTAATAGGGTATTTTATCCCTTGGCATATCGACCTGGCCACATATCATGTGGGTTACAGGCGCAATAGAAGCATCTGATGGATGATGCCCCACATTGATTTTTTTCATGATTGATGGTCAATCCAAGACCTATACGAGGATTAATTACAGAGATAAATGGAATTGAATCAAAGATAGATAGAATTAATAATTCCAGAACTAAGGGAGAGGATATCAACACATATTGTTTATAATTAATTTAATTAGATAAAGAATTAACTCTAAGAAATTATTTCTTTTTTGATGAATCTGGTGATAGATCTACGGTGGACCATCATTTCATTGTAGAAAACGAATGTAGATTTCCTCTAGCAGTGATCTGAACATGTTCCAAGAATATCTAGATGTCACTGAAGGAGTATCTAAGTGCTGTCAGGGAAGATCCTTAAACTTGCATCTTCTTCCTTGACCACCTCGAGAATCACTTCTAATGCATTATCCTTGATTATGTGGAGGAGGATTAATATCTATTATTTGGGGCGTTATTGGTGAAAGGGAGCTATCTAGACTTGAGAGGCTTCTCCAAGATTGTTGTGCAAAACCAAAAAAATAAATTGACTTATTGAGAAAATAATATAATTGGATATTTATATTGTTGGGGTTAAAATAAAATAATTTCAAAAGTGCATTTATTTATTTATCTAATCCTAGAAAAACCACATGTCAAATAATAATAATAATATTATTTCTTGACATGTTCTTAACTAGGAAATTATAATTAAATATTATTTAACTAAAAATATTCAATATTTATTATTTCTCACCAGACTATTAAACTCTTCCCGCCATTCCTCCATAATATTTATCAGGCCTTGAATAATGTCTATTTATCTATTAAATAAATATCACTGAATTATTTTCCAATAAATAAATAAATATTATATTCACTAAATAGGAAATAAATATTTATTAAATATTCCACTCACAATATATTCTCTCAAATAACTAGTGACTGAATAAATGCGATCAATCATACATGAATAATTATTAAACCATGTATGGGAATAATATTTATTCAACCTGTTAAGTAATAAATAATAATATGTCATCTAACTATGATTTTGGACACACTTGGTGCATGGCCCTCTAGTGTTATTTCTCAGTGGAATTAGGAGAAGCAGACTAAAATCCAAGGTTAGCATCTAGAAACACATCAAGGAACCCACAAAGAAAGAAGTTAATGCCACAAAGACATGTCACCTCATAGGAATTCTTACTATGTAATATAATCCATTTATCACAATATCTGAAACCAAGTAGGTTGCATGCTATTTCCATCAACCTATATGAAAAATATATCTTTCTTTGACTTTTTAGAAATATAATTTTCCGATTGATCACCATGGAAATGGATTTATTTAGGCTATACCATTTCCATCAAAGGGACTGAGATATTAACTTTTATTACTGAACAAAAGGGATAATTCCTTTCTTGCATTTTTCATTAATGAAATATTACTCATGACACACCTAATATATCCTAACTCACTATGAACATATGTTATCATGGTTTTCATCAATACATCTAAGTGAACAGCTCATAATACTCATTAATAATAACATTAAAGTCTAAGAACAAGTACACACATCTGCAGATAGGATCATCCAATGACATATAGAAATGTGGATTTTCTATAGGAGGGTTTCATTCTCATAATATACTAATAGATATTACCAAGGGATTAAACCGTGATAAGGTGTGTTAAAGTCCTATGAGTCTCCACCCCTAATAGCCTGTATCATTTGTGTCCCTCAAATGATATCATCTGACTATAGAGGATATATTCAAGAATAGTTTTGTAGCACTTCTGTGTTCCCATCATATCTAAGAACTGCTATGAAGTTTTAGTGTTACAACTACTCTTAGGAAATTGTAACATACTATGCCACACAGAAGAATAATCGTGCTGTTATAAGTTTCTTATTAATATTCAATTAAATTAATACATGTTTATCAAAAATTAAAAAGATGTTGGTTTTATGTAACCAACTCCAACAGAATACCACTTTTAGTAGAACCAACTGCTAACAACATTTAGTCTGCTAGCTATCACATTATACTCACTCTTTTGCTGAGATAAGCCTTTAGTCAAGGGGTCCACCACATTTTATTCCATGGGTAGTCTGCTCACTATAACTTCACCCCTATGATAGAAATCGCTCAAGAGGTTATAATTTCGAAGTATATGATTTTTCTATTGGTGTGACATTTTATATTTTTCAAGATCCACTATTTGTAAGAGTTAGTGTCCTAGAACCAATTAGTTTTACTTTGATTACATGGAAATTTAATGTATTTAAATATTAAAAATCTTATTACATATTGTTCATTATTCTGCAAGATTAGGATGTAATAATGTGCTAGAGTACTTGTGGCATTGATAAGGTCATGGAAGTTCCCCACTATAATGATAACCTTGAAATGATATAAAAATATTCTTAAATATAGTTCTATATTTGGATGACATACTTTGATGGGACACATAACATGCTAACCTTTTGTAGTGAGTCCTCGTAAGAAGATGAGACATCCTTTCATGTAGTTTTCACTTGGTAATCTCCAAGACAGGAAATTATGAGAACACACACAATAGTAGTAATTCAACATGTTTTGGTGTCATCATATATTTCAATCTGAGAGCATGTGTAATGATCCTTATACTTTAATATTATCATTAATATGTGTCATGACTCACACACTATTATTTACTGATGAAAATCATCACGCAGAAAGTTGGTGGGAAGTAGGATATGTTGGTTGCATCACGAGTGGCATGTTTTTAGTGGATAAGATAAGGATGGATTTATATGTTCAATTTATGGAAGTTGATATCTCGTTTCATTTATTGAAATAGAACGATCGCACGAAATTCCATGACCATGATGTAACAATGACATTATTTTAGGTAGTCAAAGAATGAAGTATCAAGAAAATAAGTTGATGAAACTATCATGAAACCTGCTTGAAGAGATATTGCAACAAAGGGATTATATTACATAGTGAGCATTTGTATGTGGATGTCATTGTTGAGACTTTAAGTTTTTTCTATTGGGTGCCTTGACCCGTTACTAGACAGTACTCTTGGAATTTAGGCAAGCCCACCTAATTCCAATGAGAAATAATTCTAGAGGGCCACACACTAAGTGTTTCTAGTGGTCTCAGTTAAATTATAATTGAATTTAATTAATAAATATTATTCTTAAGAAAATGTAATAATTTTATTCAAGTTTAAATGGTTTCATCAATTAAATAAATATTTATCAATCAGATTATGGGTAAAATATATTTATTTATTTTATTAAACATTTAATAAATATTTATTTACTAGTTTGTAAATAAAATATTTATTTAAGAGAGTAAATTATTTATTTATTTATTCAGGTGTTCAATAAATTGAAGTGGAGTTCGAGAGGACCAAGGCCAGTCCGGTAGTAAAATAATTATTTTCAAGATGATAAATAATTATTTAACTACTCGGCATAAATTAAAATAATGATGATATTATTTTGTGACATGGAATTTTATTTATAATTCCATTTTGAGAAAGTTGGTACACCATAAATAATGACACAATATTATTATTAATAGCATGAGTTTTCTCTATGGTTATGAATGTATTTAATTACTGTTATGAAATTAAATATTATAACTAAAACCCCATGTCAATAAATAGACAGATACGTCTATTGTGCCATGGACCGAACCACACACCCAATGAATTGAGAATTGTTGAGCTAAAAAATTTCTCCCTCGAATCCTCTTCCACCCCTCTCATTAACGAGATACATTCTTCAAGGATGAAGAACACACAATCAAGAACAACCGACACAAGACACTTGCTTTGCCGCACTAGAACCTAGAGAACGAGCAGTGTCGATCGGAGGCCATTAGAGCACGTGTGGATCACCTCTAGATGGATTCTAGTTTAGATCCTTGCAAGCACAACAAGATAATTTGGAAGAGTCCTTCAGGATGATCAACATCATCAACGAAAAAAATACCGAAGAGCCAGGTATTTTTTTAGGAAATTAATTAAATTAATTATAAACATAATGTGAAAGATCCTATCTATTGGTTTTAGGCCTCTTCATTATTTATCTAAAAATTTTATTCTATTCCCTGGAGACTAGCGTTCATCATCGTATTGATTCTGTAATAATAATTGATCATGGTAAAAATAAAAGTTGGGTTATGTACCAACCCCGCTTCTACTGTGCTCGAAACCTTCAAGTGGTATCAGAGAGGTTACATTATATATTATAATTATTGAAATATTTTGTTTATGATTTACACATTTAGTAATTTAGTTGTTTCAATTCATGTTAATCATTCTGCAAATCTCAATCTCTAGATTTGTTCCTCCTCTTTCTTTTATTGTTCACCTTACAGAAATTATATTTCTTTTAATTTTGATTAAAATAAAATATAGGATTTCATATGGAGGTGCCAAAGGTTCCTGGACTTACAATACCAGAATAGACAATGTGTATTCGACAGTACGAACCATGTAGCTAAGGTTAAATGCACCATGTCTGGTCCACCAAACCAAGCTGTGTCATTGGAGTTTGTATAAGCCTTAATGAATCCATGTGTTGACCCGGAATAGGTGGGAAAAGGTTTCGAGATTACACGCCATGTGGACCATTGGAAACGACGTTTATTCCTGTCGGGTTAGGGTTGGACTATGTACCCCATACATGGATTGCCCGTCTAGAGACCATGTAATGTGGAACTACACGATGTGTGGCCTACTGGACACACTTTGTACTCCGAAGAATTATGAAGTACACTCACACATATTTTCCTCAGTCGTGTACTTCGGATGGACGATTAAAAATAGTACACACTGTGTACTCATCCAAATTACATAGATTTATTAAAATTTATTATTATATTATAAAAACCGTTGAGACATATACCATCATGCAGGCGTAAAGATAAGGAACAACATGTGACATGTGTTATATATATATGTGTTTAATTTATCATTTCATAATGTTCATTTCTACTCATTGGGTAGTTATGAATAGGAATTCACTGGGTTGACTCCAAGGTACACGTTACGTACAAAGATAATATTAAATGAATTTATTTGTTTAAAATTATGATGGATGAGAATCTCAATCAAATTTCAGAAAAGGGTTTAAGGTAAAAGGATTGATTAATTAAAGATGATAATTAATTTATTTGGGCATGATTTATATTAAACAAGAATTATTAAAGAATTGAATTCTATTTTTATTTATGCATAAATATCATTGCATGTATGGATGATCATGAGCTAGACTAAGACCTTTGTATGTGGATGTTTTTTTTAATTTATTTATTTAATTTAAATTTTTTGGCCTGTGAGCCCTCTCCTCATTAATATGTAGGGCCTACATGCCCAAAGTTTCTTTTATGTAAAACCCCATTTTACCCCTCACCTACATGTGAATTAAAAAAAGGCATATGTAATTGATGGAACTCCTAAGCTAGTGGCGGCGGTTCAAGCTGGAGCTGAGCTAAAACTAATCCCATGAGACACAGAGGTGGATAGGTGAGAAGATGTAAACACGAACCCAAAAGAATCAAGATGTTTCTCCCCATGGTAAGGGTTAGTTTATCAACTGCTAGATATACAAACCATTAGAAAAGATTATGATCATGACCTTTATTTTTTTAGTCAGTTTCATGGTTTATCATTATGGATGTGTTGTCACGATCACATAATCAATGAATTAATCAAGCATTCAAGATGGAACTAAAATAAAACAGAATTATTCATAAATATTATCAAAAAATGGTTAATCACTTAATTAAGTTCCACTTAATATTAACAAGAATTTTAAAATGATAATAAATAAATTCACACATAAGATATAGAAATCCCTCAAATAAAATATTATGTCAGAAAAATACTTCTGTTACTTGATTAAGGGAAAACTTGATAAAACTATGTGTTTGACCAACCCTTATTAGGACACATAATTTTATATAGGAAGCCCTTATGAAATGTTTCTGGTTGAATTACCCATATTTCATCAAGAGGATTATCCCTTGTTAGACTTGGTGTAATATTAGAGGCAAGATTTTAGTAAATCCAAAGTCATGATTTCAGGATTGGGGAGTCCACTCAACAGATCAAGGAGCTGCAAGCCCACAGTTGGAAAAGACCTGCCTACCTAAACACCTTCTAATATCTTAACCAAACCTTGTTGGGGTTATGTGAAGGGGAATATGGACCCTTTCCATTATAATGTCATGGAAAATTGACATTATATGTTCAATGGTGAGGGTCATTGGGTCTTGATAAAATAGCGGGGGACTTAATAAAATTTTATTATATCTCAAAAAATGTAATCAATAAAGTGCCAATGACCTGCTCTTTAAATTGCAGAATAAAAATTAAAAGCTCATCAACCACACTATCCCCACAGTAAATTCTGGATAAAGACAACATCTTCACCGGTAGTAACTTCCAGGAATGGTTTAGACCCCTCTGGGTTATCCTACACCATGAACGGAAGTCTTACATGATGGATTCTACATTACCTAATCCACCTGCCAAAGAGGCGAGTGATGAGGATTTTCTAGTATATGAGAAACATATGAACAATGCGGTCAATTTTTGATGTTTGATGTTATCATCAATGTATAGTGAGCTCATTAAGTCTCATGAAAACATGGATGCTTATAGCATGCTCGAGCACCTCCATGGTCTATACCAGGAGAGAGAAATATGAGAATGGTTTGAGATCTCTAAGGAACCATTTCCGAGTAAACTTTGAGAAGGTGCCCCATCTGGGCCTCATATAGTAAGATCATTGACTACATTGAGCTCATGGAGGTTCTAGGGTTTAAACTCCCTGATGAACTAGGAACCGAACTCATTCTCACATCACTCCCTCAAAGATTCTCTAAATTTGTTGTCAATTTCTATATGAACAACATTGAGAAGTATCTATATGATTTTCTTATCCTCATTCACCAAGAGGACAAAGAAATGAAGTGTGAAAAGCCTTCTTTCCTTATGGTGAATAAAATGAAAGGGAAGGAGAAGAGATTTAAGCCTAAAGATTCTTCATGACCTTCTATGTAAAGGAAGATCAAAGGGGAGGCAAGGGAACAAGAGGTTTTTTGTTTCACAATTGGAAAGAAGGGCCACTGGAAGAATAACTGCACCCAGCCTAAGAAGTAAGGGGAAGCTTTAGGTGTGTTTGTTATCAAATGAAATTAATATGTTTTTACAAATTTGGTATTAGATACAGCTTTTGATTCTCGTATATGTATCCAAATACAAGAACTAGGTATATTTAAGAAGATTGACCTAGGGGAGGTAGATCTACGAGCAGCCAACAGATCCAGATATGTTGTTGTAGTTGTTAGGGACTACCACCTCACGTTTCCAACTGGGATGATCTTAGTGTTAAAGGGTTGTTATTATGTTCCGTCTGTTACTAAAAACATTATTTATGTATCGAGATTAGATAAAAATGGATTAGTTCTCATGTTTGGAAATGAATGTTGCTTATTTTATAAATATAGCATTTGTTTTCGTAGGGCACATTTATAAAATGGTCATTACGTGTTGGATTACACAAACAAAGAAATAGAAATTGAAAACAAAGATACTTCACATTAATCATAACACACCCAACTTAGGAATCACCAGCTAGGTCATGTAAATGAGAAACGCTCGACAAAGTTACATCAAGATGGATATTTAGATTCTTTAAAACTAAAACAACTTGGTGTATTCCATTCATGTTTATAAGGCAAAATTACCATAGCCCCATTTAGTGGGAAAGGTGAAAGGGATAAAGAACTTCTTGAATTGGTTCATACTGATGTGTGTGGACCATTTCCAGTTGAAACAAGAGGAGGGTACTCATACTTCATAACTTTTACTGATTATTTTAGTAGATATGGATATATCTAATTAATGAGGTATAAGTCAGATTCTTTTGATAAGTTAAAAGAATACAAGAATGAAGCTGGGAACCATCTTGGTAAGAATATTATGAAAATCCACTCATACCGAGGTGGAGGATAACTTAATCAAGACTTCATTGATTACTTATGGGAGTTTGGGATGTTATCCCAACTCACTCCTAAATACACGCCCCAGTGGAATTCTATGAGCGAAAGGAGGAACCAGACCATATTGGACATGGTGAGATCAATGATAAGTCATGCAAGTCTTTCATTATCCTTTTGAGGATATGTGTTACAAAAAAATGGCACACATACTAATCCAAGTACCAAATAAATCTATAAATGGTATTCCATATGAGTTCTGGAGTGAAAAAGAAAGCCATATTATAAAATTTACATGTGTGGGGATGTCATGAATTTTTTAAGGCCTCTTTAGGTATTAAACTTGCACCATGAGGCACAAAGTGTACATTTATAGGATACCCCAAGGAAACAAGGGGATATTACCTATACAACCCCTCATACAAAAAGGTTATAATGGCAAGAAATTCCATATTCCTTGAGAGGGAGAACATATCCAAAAGAGATAGTGGGAGTGAGATAGACTTCGAAGAAGTTGAGGATCAAGGTACACAAGAGTTGGTATAGAAACAGATTCCACAAAGTCCCATGGAAGAAAGAACTATTCCAAAGACACAAGTTCTACGTAGGAGTAAAAGAGCAGTTAGAGAAATGGAACGATATGGATTTGTAGTTACCAAGGATGCTGACTCAATATTAGTTCATAATAACAATCCTATAATCTACAAGGAAGTAGTAAGTGGCACAAATGTTTCCAAGTGGAAAGAAGCCATGAATTCTGAAATGGATTCCATGTACCAAAACCATGTTTGGATTCTGGTAGATCCTTTAGTTGATGTAAAGCCTATTGATTGAAAATGGTTATTCAAGAAGAAAATGGAAATGGAAGGATAAGTCAGTACCTATAAGGCATGACTGATTTCAAAATTGTTTTAACAACATCAAGGAATTGACTACGATGAAACCTTTTCACCAGTTGCAATGCAAAAATCCATCATACTTCTATTGACCATTTCCTCTTACCATGACAATGAGATTTGAAAAATGGATGTCAAAACAGCCTTCCTTAATGAGAACCTTTAGAAAGATATCTACATGACACAACTTGAAGGGTTTATGACTCCAAAGTATGCCAATAAGGTATGAAAGTTGCAAAAATACATTTATGGATTAAAGAAAGCATCTGGGTCATGGAACATTTGTTTTGATGAAGCCATAATGAAATTTTGTTTTATCAAGAATGAATGTGAGACTTGTGTCTACAAATGGTTTAGTGGGAATACAGTCATTTTATTAATAGTATATGTTGATGAAATAGTACTTATTGGAAATGAGATACCAGTCTTACTATATATTAAGGCATGTTTTAATCAATGATTCCCCATGAAGGACTTGGGGGAGGCATCATATATTCTTGGGATCAAGATCCATCGTGGTAGATCCAAGAGAATTTGGGCCTAAGTCAAAGTATATACATTGATATGATACTGAAGAGATTTAGTATGGAAAAATCCAAGATGGGATTATTTCTAGAATCAAATGACATTAATTTCAAGAAAATGTGTCCTCATACACATTAGGAAAGAAATATGATGAGAAGGAATCCATATGCATCAACGATTAGGCCAGTCATTTATGTCATGCTATGTACTAGAATTGATATTGCCTATGAATTGAGTGGAATAGGCAGATATCAAGCTAACCCAAGTGACCACCAATGGATGGCAGTAAATAATATCTTAAAGTATCTGACGCATACTAAGGATATTTTCCAATTTTATGGAGGAGATGAGGAACTAGTCATCAGAGGATATGAAAATTCTAGTTTCCAGACTGATCATGATGACATGAAGTCACAAACAGGATACATCTTCACTTTTAATCGAGGTGCAGTGAGATGGAAGAGATCAATGTGGAGTGTGGTCACAGATTCTACAGTAGTGTTTGAGTATATAATAGCTTATGAGGTAGATAAATAAGCTATTTTGATGTGAAGCTTCATCTAGGATCTAGATGTGATATCTAGCAGTAAATATCCCACCACACTGTATTGTGATAATACTGAACTGGTGGCTCTTGCAAAAGATCCAAGGTCACATCAGCGGATGAAGCACATACCTTGGAAATATCATATCTTGGGGGATTTTTCTCAGAGAGGTGAAGTTGTAGTGAGAAGTATTTCCATGGAAGACAGTGAGGTGGACCCCTTGACTAAATCCTTGAATCAGCAGAAACACGATCACTATGCGAAGTCTAGTAGACTGAATGTCGTAGGCAGCTATCTCTAGTCCAAGTGGAATTTTATAAGAGTTGGTGTCCTAGAACCAACCTTTTGTACTTTGATTACATGTACATTTAATGTATTTAAATATTAAACATATTATTACATATTGTTTGTTGTTGTGTATGACTATGATGTAATGGTGTCCAAGAGTATTTGTTGCATTGATAAGGTCATGGAAGATCCCCGTTATGATGAGAACCTTGAAATGCTATATCAATATTTTAAAATATAGTTCTACGGTTGGATGACATACTATGATGGGACTCATAACATGCAGACCATTAGGAGTGATTACTCTTAAGCAAGTGATACTTCCTCTCAAGAAGTTTTCACTTTGTAACATCCAAGATAAAATATTATGAGAACAGATCCACCAGTAAGAATTCCACATGTTTTGGTGTCATCAGATATTTATATCCGTGAGCATGTGTAATGATACTTAGACTTTATGATTATCATTAATAAATGTCATGACTCATGCACTTTAATTTACTGACGAAAACTATATTGCAGATAATTGGCGGGAAGTAGGGTACGTTGAGTGAATCATGAGTGGCACATTATTAATGGATAAGTCTAGGTATGATTTTTTCCTTCCATTTTGGGAAGTTGATATCTCGGCCTTTTTATTGAAATAGAACTGTCACACGAAATTCCATGGACATGGTGTAACAATGAGTTTATTTTCGGTAGTCAACGAATGATGCATCAATAATAAAAGTTGATTACGCTATAATGAAACCTTCTTGATGAGATATTGTGATAAAGGGATTATATTACACAGTGATCATTCATATGTGGATTTCAATGTTGCGAATTTAAGTTCTTTCTCTTGGGTTGTTTGATCCATTTCTAGACAGTACTCTTGGACTTTAGGAAAGCCCGCCTAATGTTAATGAAAAAGAATCCAAGAGGGTCACACACTAATTGTTTCTGGTGGTCTTGATTAAATAATATTTGAATTTAATTAATAAATATTATTCTCAAGACAGTGGAATAATTTTATTCAAGATAAAATGATTTCATAAATTAAATAAATATTTATTCACCGCATTATGGGTAAAATATATTTATTTATTTTATTGAACATTTAATAAATATTTATCTTCTAGTTTGTAAATAAAATATTCATTTAAGAGAATAAATTATTTATTTATTTGTTCAGGTGTTCAATAAATGGAAGTGGAGTTTGAGAGGACCAAGGCCGATCTGGTAGTAAAATAATTATTTTTCAAGTCGATAAATAATTATTTAACGAGTTGGCACAAATTAAAATAACGATGCTAATATTTTGTGAAGAGGAATTTTATTTATAACTCCATTTTGTGCAATTTGGCACACCATAAATAATTATGCGGTATTATTATTAATATCATGGGTCTTATATAAGGTTATGAATGTATTTAATTGATATTATGAAATTAAATATTGTAACTAAAGCCCCATATCAATAAATAGACACACACGTTTATTGTGCCATGGACCAAACCACACCCCTGGTGAATTGAGAACTATTGAGATAAACAATTTATCTCTTGAATCCTCTTCTCATCCCTCTCAAGAATTATAGATGTTATTCAAGGCCGAAGAATAGGCGATCAAGAATGACCGACACAAGACACTTGCTTCACCGTGCAAGCACCCGGAGAATGACCAGTGTGGATCAGAGGCCATCAGAGCACGTGTGGATCACCACTAGAGGGATTCTAGTTTGGATCTTTGTAAATGCAACAAGATAATCTAAAAGGGTCATTTTGGACTATCAACATCATCAATGAAGAAAATACCTAAGATCCATGTAATATTTTTTCAATGAAATTATCTAAATTAATTATAAATATGATGTGCAAGATCCTCTCTAATGGTTTTGGGACTCTTTCTTCTTTATCTAAATCATTGATTCTATTCCATGGAGACTGAAATTCATTGTCGTATTGATCCCAGAATAATCATTGATCAGGGTAAAAATCAAAGTAGGGTTCTGTCCCAACCACGTTTCCATTTTTCCTGGAACCTTCAATATTATAGTATTATCACAATACAATGTGATATGGTCTTTGCTTCTAGGTACCACTTCTAGCTCCTAGACAATGTTATGAATCCAAACAAGTTCCTTGGCTGTAATAGAAGTTGCTATATACTTAGACTCTGCTATAAAATTAGTGACAACTTGCTGCTTTATACTCATCCAGCTCACTTCTCATCCATTAAGATAGAAAATAATCCTAATTTTCAATTCAGATCATTCTGATATATCTGAAAACCAGCATCAATATAACCTCTTATGATCAGCTCCTCATATTCTCTATAAACTATGAACATATCCTTAGTTCTTCTCAAATACTTAAGGATAGCCTTAACAACAGTCCAATGTTGTTCTCCTATATCTTCTTAATATCTTCCCACCATTATCAATTCATAGGAAACATGAAGTCTAGTACATAACATGGAATACATTATTTATCCTATCATAGAAGTATACGGGGTCTTACTCATTCAATATTTCTCATGTTATGTATGAGGACCCATTTTATTAAAAATATGTAAACCATGTGACACTAGAACTAATCCTATCTTGGATTGTTCCATAAAAAATAAATTTTGTATCTGTTTAATATATGTACTTTGAATTAGTCCAAGAAGCATCTTGGATCTATCACAAATGATCTTGATCCCTATAATATAGGTTGTGTCACCTAAGTCCTTCCTAGAGAAACACTTGTTTAACTAGTCCTTAACAGATTCCAAGACTAGTATGTCATTTACAATAAGTTTCATTTCATCAACATACACTACTATGATGACAACCACATTCCCATTAAACCTTTTTTAAACACATGTCTTGCATTTGTTCTTAATGAAACCAAATTATTTTATGGATTCATCGAATCCAATGTTCCATGACTAGGATGCTTGCTTAAATCCTTAAATGGAAGTATGCATTTTGAAAGTGTTTATAGCATCACGTAGAGTCACATACCCCTTTGATTATGTCATATAGACATCTTACTTAAGGTTCTTATTAATTAATTACATTTTGAAATCAATCTACCAAATCTCATAGTCATGGTAAGCTACTATTGAAAGTATGATTATGATGGATTTAAACATGGAAACTAGTGAAAATTTAACATCATACTCAATTCTTTAATGATGATTAAAACCTTTATACACTATCCTTTATTTATAGGTACTTAATTTACCTGCCATGTCCAGTTTCCTATTGAATACCCATTTTCATCCAATAAGCTTTACATCAACTGCCGCATCGACCAAAACCAGAAAATGGTTATGATACATAGAATCCATTTCAGAATTCATGGATTCTTTACATATATCATATTTTGAGCTCTCTATTAGACTCTTGTATGATAGAGGTTCATTAGTTTCAACCAATAATGAGTCACCATCCTCAGTGACCATAAAACCACATCTCTCTGGTTCTTTTAACTCTCTTACACTTCTATACAATACTTGTGTTTTTGGAACTACTTCTTCCACGGGGACCTATGGAATCTATTACTGAACCAACTCCTATGTATCTTGAGCATCAACTTCATCGAAATCAATATTTCTCCCACTATCCCTTTAGAATATATACTCCCTCTCAAGAAATATAGATAGTCTGGTGACAACCACTTTCTTGTCTGAGGGGTTTTATAGGTAGTATCCCTTTGTTTACTTGGGATACCCTATAAAGATAAACCTTATGCCCCATAGTGAATGTTTTTTGCCTAATAAATCCATAACAAATTCATCCCAACCCCATGCACTTGTATGCGACCAAATGGATTTCTTTACACTCTATAGATTGAAGGGAATTCCATTTTACACTTTCGTTGGTACTCGATTTTATGTGTATGACACAGTTTGTAATTTATATCCCCAAAAGGATAATGGAAGATCTTCATGACTCATCATCGACCTTACCATGTCTAAAAAGGTATGATTCCTCATTTTACTAACACCATTCCACTATAGTGTATAAGGTAGAGTGAGTTGAGATAGAATCCCAAAGTCTCGTAGAAAGTCGATGAACTCTTGGTTAAGATACTCATCCCCTTGATTCAATAGAATCTTATTTATCTTCTTACCAAGATGATTCTACACTCTATTCTTGAATTCATTTTATTTCTCAAAGGATTCAGACTTATACCTCATCAATTAGATATATCCATATTTACTCAGTTCACCATTAAAATTTATGTATTTAGAATATTCACCTTTAGCTTCTACTGAAAATAGTCCACACACACAAGTGTTTACCAATCCTAGAAGATCTGTGTCCCTTTCTACCTATCCACTAAATGGTGGTTTGGTCATTTTCCATTATAAACATTAATGACATGTATCAAGTGGTTTTATCTAATAAGAATCTAAATAACCATCTTTATAGAGCTTTGTCAAACACATCTCGTTTACATGACTAAGATGGTGATTCCACAACTAGGTGTTATATGCGACATGTGAACATGATTCATTATCAGTTTCGAAAACTTGGTTTTCATAATTTAATACATAAATACTGTTATTTAAATGTTCCATACCACAACATATTTGTTCCTTATAAAATAAACATATTTTATTTCTAAACATGAAAATAAACCAATCTGTATCTAAACATGTTGCGTAAATTATGTTTTTGGTAACTATAGGTATATAATAAAAATATCTTAAAAACAAAATGCATTCCTATTGGAAATGAAAGGTGGTATTAATAGATGGAAAGAGTAGACAACCTTGCACCATTGGCAGTTCGTAGATCCACCTCTCCATTAGAAATATTTAGGAATCTACTTGGTTCTTACATTTGGATATAGATTTAAGCACCACAAGCTGTATCTAATAACTAATGTGTATAAATTGAAATATTTCACTTGAAAACGAATTCACCTTTAGCTTCCCCTTACTTTCTGGTGTAGTTACTTTTCCAGTGTCCTATTTTTTCACATGGAAAACACACTACCTACTTTTCCTTGCCTTGCCTCTGGATCTTCTACTTCTTGGTAGGACGATGCTTGGGATATTTAGACTGTTTATAAGTCTTGGTCCCCTTTTCCATATCCTTGCTTTTCATATTCACAATAAGGGTTGTCTGTTTATTATTCCACATGTACATATCCACTTGGCCAATTAAATTAAGAAGTTCTGAAAGTCTCTTCCCATTATTGATCATACTATAATTGAAAATAAAACTAAAGAAGATATTCTGCAGCGATGAAAGTATGTGATCTGTACACAACTAATCTGTGAATTTATTCCCAAATATTTCCAAGAATTCAATGCATTCAGTAATATTGACTACATGAGGCCCATTTGGCACAAACTCTCCATGATTATTTGTGAAAAAAGCATTGGAGATCTCATACCTCTCTTGTTTCGGATTATCTTGATAGAGATCCTAAATGTGATACATCATGCTATATTAATCCATATCATCATGTTGCTTTAAAAGATCATTGAAAATAGATGATAGCATGAAGCACTGAACATATGTATCATCATTTAGATGTTTTTTATAGAGAGATAGTTCTTCATCTCTTGCCTCATTTCGAGGAACAATTGGAAAAAGTTCTTCCATCACATACAATTTCCTTTCATGATGAAAGATGATACATAGCCTTATCCATTCGTGGAAATTTGTTCCAGTGAAAAGGTTTTACTTTTTAATAATGGATCACAATGATATTTTTGATTTCATTTTATTATTGTTTCTACAAAATAATATAATCATAATTTTAGTACTTTATTTGATAAAATTTAGACAAATAGATAAATATTATATTTATTAGTCTCCAAAAATTTTATCGAAACCCAATAGCCCTCACCATTTGATTAAGAGTATCCTATTTATCAAATATTTTAGTGGAAAGGATCCATATACCCATTATCATTACCCTAACATTGGTTGGTCAAGCAACTTGAATGGTTTTAAGTAGGAATTCCAAATGCCAACTACATTTACTCACAATTCGTTGATCTGTTGAGTGAACTCCCCAATATTGAAACCCTTAATTTAAATATCCTCAACCTTTTCCTATCAATTAAACCAATTAATTCTTTGTTAGTCAACCCTTGATGTGAATCAAGTTAAGTCCAACCAAAACCTCATGTTATAAATCCTTGATAAATGAAATCACCCCAACTTTGGATGACTGAGAACTTTGAACTATGATTTTATTCTAACCGAAGTAATGGAAGGGTATACTGAATTAATATTTTATTGAGAGATTTTATCCTTTTATGAATAAATTTACAATTATTATCTTTATCACATGCTTGTTAATATTAATTGGGACTACATAAGTGATTAACCATGTCTTTAATAATATTTACGCATAAGCCAGTTTATTTTTGTACAATATTGCATACTTGTTAATTCATTAACTATGTGATCATGAAAAAATATCCATAATTAAATAACCATGTATATTGATAGAAATAAAATAAATGGTATAATGATGAGATTATACCAGTGGTTAGTTTATCTAGTGGTTGATAAACTCACCACTGACCTAGGAAAAAACCTTGAACCATTGAGGTTCGTGTTGCAACTTCCCCCCATTCCACCTTTGTATCTCCTTGGATTGGTTTCACCTCATCTCTGAACATGAACTACCCCCACTATATTGGGAGATCTATCTATTACATATTCCTTTTACTCACATGTAGGTGAGGGGGAAAATGGGTTTACATAAAAGAAACCATGGGCATGCATGCCCTATATAACAATGAGGAGAGAAGAAACACATGACATCGATTTAATTTTATAATAAATTAAATGAAAGCAATCACATACAAAAGGCCTGGTAAATCTCACAATCATTCACACACGTGCAACGAATTACACATTTAATAAAATTAGTATTCAATTATTAATCATTCTTTATTTAAGATAAATCACACTTGAATTGATAAATTATTATCTTTAATTAATAAATCCTTTTTATTTTAATTATTATCCAAATTTCCTTGTGATTCCCATCCATTATAATTTAAAAAATTAAATAAATTCATTTCCAATTAACTATGTACATTACTTGTACCTTCAAGGCAACACGATGAATACCAGTCCGATTCTTCCTAATATGTATTATACACATATATAGTTTTACTCTTGTGACATATGGTATGCACAACTTATCATGTACTTTAACAATGTATACTTTATTGATGATTACATGAATTACATGATTTTTTGTCACATTTTATGCACAATTTCACATAGAGTAAGAAATTTTAATATAAATAATACATGATATGAAGATCTAAACATTATGGAGATATTAATAAAACATTTAAATATTTATGTATATTAAAACTTATCACATGGAATGTACTATATTTATGATGACACACAAGTACACATATCAAGGTTTACATATAAAAATAAATATATTTTGAATTTGAGTAATTTGGTAATAGTACACGATGTTTAGATACGATCTACATGGTGTGTACAACCTTCACCTATATATGAGGTGCACACATAGGGACTCAGCGTGTAAACTTTACCCCAGAGAATTTGGAGTACATGATGTATCCAATGGGCTACATGTTGGGTTGACTCCGTGTTACACGGTCACCAGTCAGGTAGGCCGTTTATGGAATACAGGGATCATCTATGACCCAAAGAGACTAAATGTTGTGTATTTAGGCTATATGGTGTGTACTCCAGCTTAATGTGTTCCAGTTTATCCCGGTCAATATGTAGTGTAAGAATTAACTGCACTACATGTTGTCAATGCAGACAGCTAGAGTAATTTCTAAGTTAAATCCTATTGTATTGACCACGAGTACATGCCATGTAATTAAAATTAAACATTGTGTTATTTTTTGTTATCCATATATAATCCTTGGTACCTTCATATGAGTTCCTAAATTTTATTTTAATCAAAAAAATTGAACATCTTGATTAGATCTATGAGAAACGAAGTAGGAAGAACAAGTCACACTATTTGATAAAAGGAATGACCAAAATTGAATTGAAAAACTAAATTACAAATTCATTAATCAGAAACGATCTTTAAATAATTATAAAAAATTATGGACCTCCCTATAATACCATTTGTAGGTTGTAGGCTTAGAAAAAGTGTGCAGTGGGTGGTTCCCAACATTGATTTTTGTCATGATCAATGATCAATCTAATATCTATACATTGTTTAATCACCATGATCAATGGAATTGAATCAAATATAGACTGTATTAATAACATTGGAACTGAAATAGAGGATATCAAAACATATTTTTTATAATTAATTTAATTAGATAAATAATTAACTCTAAGGAATTCTTTCATCGTTGATGAATATTGTGACAGATCAATGTTTCAACATTAATAAGTTGTAGAAACCAAGTGTAGATTTCCTATAGTGGTGATCCACATGTGTTCTAGGAATCTCTAGACATCGCCAAAGGAGTCTCTGGGTGCTAGCCCGAAAGATCCTTTTTCTTGCATCATCAACCTTGATTTCCTCAAGAATTGCTTACAAAGCATTCTCCTTAATCCACTGGAGTAGGATTGCTCACCGTTCTTGGGAGTGTTCTTGGACAAAGGGAGCTCTCTAGGCTTTAGAGGATTCTCCAAGATTGTGGTGCACAACCAACAAAAGGAATTGGAATATAGAGAAAATAATATAATTGGCTATTTATATTGCTAGGGTTAAAATAAAATAATTTCACAAGTTCCCTTATTTTCTTATTTAATCCTCGAAAAAACTCATGTCAAATAATAATAATGTTATTATTTCTCAACATGTGCTTAACTTACGAGCTATAATTGAATATTATTTAATTAAATATTATTTATTATTTATTATTTCTCAGCAGACCATTAAACTCGGTCCGTCATTCCCCCACAATATTTATTAGGCCTTGAATAATGTCTATTTATTTATTAAATAAATAACACTACATTATTCACTAATAAATAAATTAATATTATATTCACTACATAGAAAATAAATATTTATTAAATATTTTTCTCACAATATATTCACTTGAATAACTAGTGACATAATAAATGTGATCAAGTATACATAAATAATGATTAAACCACATATGTGAATAATATTTATTCAACCTGTTAAATAAATAATAATAATAATGTATTATTTAACTATGATTCTGGAAACACATAGCGTGTGGTCCTCTAGGACTCTTTCTCAGTGAAATTAGGTGAAGCATCCTAAATTCCAAGGTTAGCATCTAGAAATGCACCAAGGCACCCATAGAGAAAGAAGTTAATGTCCCAATGACCTCATATGAATACTTACCAAGTAATATAATCCCTTCGTCACAACATCTGAAATCGAGAATGTTTTATACTAGTTTCATCAACCTATATACTAGGTACCTTTTTCTTAAACTTTCTAGAAATAGAAATTTCCATTTAATCACTATGTCCATGGATTTATTTAGGCTATATGATTTCCATCAAAGGACCGTAGATATTAACTTCCATTAAATTACAGAAGGGGTAAATCCTTTCCCACATTATTCATTAATGTAATATTACTCATGACACACCCAACATACCCTACCTCACTACAAAAAATCTATCGTCACAGTTTTTATCAATACACATAAATGCGTGACACATAATAATAATTAATAATAATATTAAAGCATAAGGACCAATACACACATCCATAGATAGGGACATGTGATGACACATAAATGCATATTTCCTACTTGCGGGTCTTATTCTCATAATAACCAACTGAATATTAGCAAGGGAATACACCAGGAGAAGGTGCCTCAAAGTTCTATGAGTCTCCACCCCTGATATTTTGTATCATTTGTGTCCATCAAATGATATAATATTCTTATAGAATATATATTCAAGAATAGTTTCATAAAACTTCTGGGTTCTCATCGTAGAGGGGAACTGCTATGACCTTTTAGTGCGGCAACTACTCTTAGGACATTGTCATATACTATGTCATGCATAAGAAAAATCATGATGTGATAAATATTTTATTAATATTCAAATAAATGAATAAATGTTTACAATAAAGTACAACGAAGTTGGTTCTAGGGAACCAACTCTAATATATCACTCATACGTAGATCATTGTGGAGTTTCATTAACATCCTTACCTTGAAGATGTGCGATCAAACCTCAACTCTGAAGACCATTGTTTTAGATCTGACAAGTTAATCCCTTGTCAACTTCCAATAGAGTATCCATGTTCCTCTTCTAGCAACTGTAAGGAAACTGGGTAGCTAGACCACTGCATCCGACATTGTGAGTATTTATTTTCCTTTCTGGTTTCTCTGATTATTTTATTATTTCCTAAAATTGTGTTTTTTCCCACTGGTTTGTAGAGTTTTCTAATTCTTGTATTCTATAATCTAGTTTTCATTGAGAATTAATAAAAAAATAGAATATGGTGGTGTTCTTTCCGTGGAGTAGGACCAATAAGGTTCCAAACCACATAAATATTGGTGTATTTTATGTTTTCCTGTCATGTTTATTTCTAGTCACTTTTATTGACGTTTCATTATTCACTAGTTTCTCTATTATCTTAAACCATATTTTTTCATTATACCATTATAGCAATTTTAAACTGAAAACATGCACTTTGAGTCATACTAGTCATATCGTGTATTGGTTTGATGTGAGAGTGATTCTTACACATTAGAAATAAAATATGAATAATTTTTCTAAAGTATCAAGAAATTCATATTGAATTTGAAAGGTTTTCAGTGTGTGACACATTTTTTTAACTAAAATATCAATTTTATTCTGATAATAGGCAGATTGAGTCATCCCGGGAAAACCATTTATCAGATTGTGGTCCAGCATATTCCTACATGTCAAAAATTAATTATGGATCATTTTAATAATGTATCAAAACAATATGAATGAATTTTCTCAGTTTTAAGTATTCCACTTTTGTTTTGTACTAAAATGTTAATTTTAAAGAAAAAAAGACACATTTGGAGTCATACGAGCCACAATGTGAGTCAGATTGAAGTCCGGTTGACTCCTACACATAAACAAATGACATATGGATTGTTTTTCAAAAGTATCAGAACAATTTGAATGTGTTTTATTGTTTTTTAGTATGTCACTTTGTTTTGTTTACTAAAATGTCATTTTAAACTGAAAACATGCACTTTTGGTCATATCGGACATGAAATGTATTGGTTTAACATGAGATTGATTCTAACACATCACAAATTATTTATAAATCATTTTATTGAATTATTAATAAATTTAGAGTGTGTTTTCTTGGATTTCACTGAGTGACCCATGTTTTGAACTAAAATGACAATTTTAAACTAATAGCAAACACTTTGAGTCATACCAGGCACACAATGTATCATATTGTGGTGTGTATGATTACTACACATAAAAAATAACTTATGGATCATTCTCTTAAATTATTAAAACAATATGAATGTGTTTAATTAGTTTTGGAGTTTTTCACTTGTCTTTTTTACTAAAATTAACATCAATTTTAAATAAAAAGACACACTTGGGGTCATACTGGTAACACTGTGTGTCATATTGAGGTGTGGCTGATTGCTACATGTCATAAATGACTTCTGAATAATTTTCCAAAAGTATCAAAACAATATGAATTTGTTTTCTTTGTTTTGAGTATGTCACTTTTGTTCTTTACTAAATTGTTATGTTAAATTGGTGACACTCACTTTGAGTCACTCCATTAAAACCATGTGTCAGTTTGATCAGATAAAAATTCTTACACATCGCAAATGACTTATGAATAATTTTACTAAAATATAATGACAATATGAGTGACTTTTCTTGGGTTTTATGAAGTGACATACGTTTTGAACTAAATTTTCAGTTTTAAATTGATAATGGCCACTTATAGTCATACAGATAACATTGTGTTTCATATTGAGGTGAGGATGATTCCAAAAACATCCAAAATGACTAATCTATCATTTTTCTAAAGTATTAAAAAAATCCAATTTATTTTTCTCAATTTTGAGTATGTCACTTTTTTTTTACTAAAATGTCAATTTTAAATAAAAAGACACAATTGGGGTCTACTGATCACACCATGAATCAGATTAAGGAGAAATTGCTTCTTACACATCAGAAATGAGTTATGAATCATTTTTATAAATTATCAAAACAATACAATGAGTTCGATCTGTTTTGAGTACATACCTTTTTTTTTACTAATTTTTTTTAAACTGAAAACATGTACTTTGAGTCATACTAGTCACATACTGTGTCATTCCGACATGCGATTGAATTATATACATCAAAAATGACTTATGAATTGTTGTACTAAATTATCAAGATAATAAGAGAATGTTTTTTAGTTTTTAGTGAGTGACACAAGTTTTGAACTAACATGTCAATTTTATACGGATAACATAGACTTTGTATCATACCAGAACACCGTATATCAAATGGAGGTTTTGGTGATTCCAACCTAACAAAAATGACTTATGTATTGTTTTATTAAAGTATCTAAACAATATGAATTCATTTTATTATTTTTTTATTACTTTCCTTTTTTACAAAATTAAATGTCAATTTTAAATAAAAAGACATGCTTGGAGTAATACATTTCACATTGTGCTTCGTATTGATGTGAGGATGATTCCTACATGTCACAAATGATTTATGAATTATTTTCCGTAATTTTCAAAACAATATGAATGTGTTGTATTGGTTTTGATTGTGTCACTTGTTTTTTTTATTTTAAACTGGAAACATGCATTTGGAGTCATACTAATCACATTGTGTGTCTGTTTGACACAAGATTGATTGTTACATGTCAGAAATTACTTATGAACATTTTTCTTAAATTATTAAGAAATCCCGAGGGTGTTTTATTGGTTTTTAATGAGTGAGATATGTTTTGAACTAAAATTTCAATTTTGGACTCATAACAACCACTTTGAGTGATACCAAGAACATCGTGGATCAGATTGAGGTGTGGGATATTCATACACAACAAAAATGACTTATGGAATCTAATCCTAAAGTGTTAAAACAATCTTCATGTGTTTTTTCAATTTTGGTTATGTAACTTATCTTTTTAACTAAAATGTCAATTTTAAATAAAAAGAAATGGTTAGAGTCATACTGGTCTCACCATCTGTCAGATTGAGGTATGGTTGATTCCTAAACATCACAAATGACTTATGGATTGCTATACTGAAGTATCAAAAAAATATTAATGTGTTTGCTCAATTTTCAGTATGTGATATTTTTATTGAACTAAAATTGAAATTATAAACTAAAAACATATATTTCAAGTCATACTGAGCACAATGTGTATCAGATTGAGGAGCGGCTGATTGACCTATTTCCTTATTTTTGTTATGTCAGTTGTTGACTCGAACTCCAATCTATCACAAGCATGAGAAGATTTAAAAAAACCACTTCAACTTGAGAAAAATAATTCACCTATATATAAAAAAATTACTTAGTTATTAATACTATAAATAAATAAATTAATCCTAAATATGAATCAATACATAAATTAAATGTCAATTTTAAACTAAAACCACAAAATATAAGTCATACTGAGTACACTGTGTATCAAATTGAGGTATGGTTTATTCTTATATATCTTTTTATCCTATAGTGCATTTAACATTTTGGGTTATCTAACTATATTGGTTATTGATGACCCATAATGTTTAATGCAATGGAGAATAAAAGGAAAATTGCAACATCAAGAGTGCATCATCCATCGTGAGTGGATCATCATAGTACATGGGTGAATCATCCTTGTTTATGTATTAATTTCTTCATATACCCTATTAAAATTAGAAAAAATAGGTATCATATAAAAATAATAAGGAAATTAACTAAAAAAATTAGACAAAATGCTGAGAAAATAAACTAAATAAGTAGTAGGAAGTCACATCTTCATGATATCTGTGTACATTCTGAAACCAGGTATTCTTCCCAGTCATCTCAAAAAAAATTATTTCATTTATTTAATATGACTAATTTTCATAGTCATGGTAGTAATGCATATAAATACACAAAGGATTAACAAATGTTTTAAAAGAAAAACTAATTTCTTCAAAAATACATCTCAATGGATTATAGTTTGTTAATGATATATGATATCTCTCATAAAGTTTCAAACATAATAACCAAAATATTTTTCATTGGTGGAACAACACAGGTACTTATAAAATAACTTGTTTTCATCTTGGAATCAAATAGTTAAATTCTTTATAAATGCACAATTAAATAAGCGGTATTTATTGAAATTAAGGAATCTATACTAATATAATAGTAACCTCACTAATGAAATTATAAATAAAATTTTAGTATCATATTAATGAAAATATCATATATTTACATCATAGTATAAGTAAATAAATGATTTAAAAATAATAAACTAAGTGTTGGTATTTTTTTAATTCATAAATATTTAATTACACTTTTATAATTAATATAAAAATTTAAAATAAAATATATTTTCATAAAATATATTAAAAAATTAATGTTTTTATTATTATTATAACATAATTTTATGGGTTCTTAATTAATTTTTCAATGTGTCATAAAATCAGTTATAATTTTAAAATTGGTATTTTTTTGAATAAATGATGATTTAAATTAAAAATTAAATTATCATATTTATAAAATTTTTTAAATAAAATTGAGTTAATTTTTGAGTTATATAGAAAAAAATGTTAAGGTTTAATTTTTTGGATTTTTATGAAATAATTCAATTTTTGTGAATGATGAAATAAAGTAATTTACAGTATATATATATATATTATAAGATAAATACACTATTAATTGGGTAATTTCTTATTTAATTACCATAATATCTAACGCCCTTAATTATTTTAATATATATATTTTGATAATTCTAAAAATATTTATAGAATTGGTCCAAAATAATAAAATCATGAATAAAATAATGAGAAAATACCCATCTCCTCTACTATAAATACCACATATCATCACCTCTTCTCCTCACACCTCAAATACTTTTAGCTTGTTTAATTTCTACCCAATTCCCTTTCCAATACTCTTAACCATATCGAAGACCTTTTTATCTCACTAAAAGGCCAAATCCAAGTGTCTTAAGGAGGTTCCCAAGGAGGATTATTCAAGAAGTAAAATCCTATTTCATTTTCTTTTATTTTCTTTTCAATTTATTTTATTTTCTTATTCTCTACTCATATACCCTCATCCAAGTGACATGATAACTCCAATATCCTACATATAATGGAATTATATTGTGTTAATGGAATATCATCATTATACCTCTCCTCTTCTCCTCATATTCTAAAAAAATGAAAACATCGTTTGTGATGTGTTGATTTACCATCATCATGGATTATGTGTTTTTATATTACTTTACCACCTTCAAGGATAGTCCTAAAAAAATTATTATGGTTGAATAATATTTTATCCTACATATTATAGGATATATAATGTTCTTGATCCAATATATAAACATTATATTAAATGAGATGATATAAGTTTGTGACGATATTAAAAACTGCTAAAATAAATTAAATCATTTTCATTAATGTTTTATGTAATAAATAAGCTTAATATAAAAAAAGATTTATGGTATAATTTATGATTCTTGAAATATTTTAATACCATTTAATTCAAATTTTGGATTCCCTCTTCCATTTTAAAATAAAATCCTAAATGAACCAACTATGGAAACCACGAACAGAACACGTTCGAAACAATAAAAATAACAAAATATTATGAATAAATGTGTGGAAATTTGTTATTAAAAGATAATATATGGTATCATAGATATGAATATAGCTATTTATTATATTTATAAAACTCTTTAAAGCATTATACATGAGTTTTGAATACATTTTAACTAAGAAACACCCTGAAGTAAGGGACTTCTCTTTATAAATTCTCTTTCAAATTTCTATTTTTACAAAATTCAAAAGGAAATTTTTTATAATATTATTGTTTTATGATAATGTTATACTTATTAGTAATTTTTTATGAATAATTGTTGGATCTATTTATCCCTCCAATGAATTGGCTATCTTTATGTTGTATATTGGCCGTAATGGTTATTCTAAGTGAAACTGAGATGGTTATATCATAAGGTAGTCGTGAGGGTAACATTGTAAAGTAGAAACGAGGGTTACAAATCATATAGTATTTATAATGGTTGAAATAATATTTAAGTAATTCCCTAATTTACCTTTATGGTTTTATTTATGTTTTCTATTTTTTTTAAAAATCTCATTTTTTCAAAAAGTAATTATATGATACCTTAAGGGCGATAGGTTTATCTTGTGGAAATGATTTAATATGTTTATAAGTCTTTATGGAATAAAGTTTTATTACATTATGTTTATGTTCCTTACTAAGACCTTTATTCTCATCCCATGTTTTAAAATGTTTTTCATAGGTTTTAATGATTAGTAGGAGAAAAGAAGAAGCCAAAATGAATGTTGTGAAGAATTTTCATGAAAAAAATTCATGTCTTATTAGAAACTTTTTTATTAAGGACGCTATTTTAGAGGTATTGACTTTGTATTTTTGTAGGATTTCATGTATGAATTATGAAAAAATTATCTAAAACTATAAACTGAAAATAAGTTTGGTAATGTAATAAGTGTATTATATTTGAATTTAATAGATTATATAATGTTTAAGGCTGACTCCTTATAGTTGTTATCAGATAATGGTTTTGATAACTTTACAGGTTAGGATGATATTAATAAAATACCACAAATGATTTTATCCTTATTTTTATGTTCAAATGATATATAATTTGAAGATTAACATGTTTCTTTATCTAAGATATGTCTGTTCAGAATGGTTTTCCATAGAAGAAATAGGGAAGCTGAAGTAGGAAGGCACTGAGAGGATGATATCTTTCCAAATACACAATATGTAATGGTGGGAATTCAAATTGAGCAATTTGTAATTGTAACATCTTAGTTTACATATTCTATAAATGATGGTGGAATCCATGAAAGTGAAAAACTAGAGCTACCATAAAGAAACATGATGATATTTGAACATTTTATGAGGCAACAGCCTTATGCTTTTAGTGAATCTTCTAACCCAATGGTTGTTTAAGGGTGGATTAAATAACTTGAAAATATATTTGATGTCATGGGGTATTTAGATAATCAAAATTATTTTATTTATATTTTTTATTTTGAATGATTATATGACCAATAGTGGTCAATGGTCAAGAATATCAGGGATGGCGAAGAGATTGATGCCTTGTAATGGGATGAATTTACGAATATTTTCAATGAAAAATATTTTCTTATGGTTGTTCAAACTAGGTTAGAAAAGAAATTACATTAATTTAAATAAAATGAGGAAGATTTAGTGGATAGTTATGAAGAAAACTTCACCTGATTCGCATGGTATTCTCTAAATCATATTTGAGATTGTGAAAGTAAAATCAAACATTTTTTACTTAGGATTGAAGACAAGATATCAAAGGGAATTATCTTCCCATGGATTCAATAGTTATGGGAAAGATGTTCAATGTGATGAGAGGGTAGAAATGGAGATTTCTAATGATCATGTTTACTTTGACAATATGTAGAAGAAAAGGTCCATATAGAAATCAATGGGTAAGAATCAACCAAATAAATATGAAGGTAAGAAATTATAGTTTCTAGTTTATGGAAAGTGTGGAAAAAATAATCATGGGGGAATGCCTTAAAAATTTGTGATTTGTTTCCAATGTAGAAAGTCTTAACATATGGATCGATATTTTAGTGAAAAAGATCTTATTCTTGGTATGTTTAATTATGAGAAGCAAACTGTAAAGTGTTTTAAATGTAGTGAGATGGGGAATTGTGAAAATACCTATTGAAAGAAAGATCTGAATGATGTAAAGTAGCTAGATTATAAGAAGAAAGGTGCAATGAAATACATTGTGACTATGTCAGTAGATGATGGAACATCTAGTGAAGTGGTATCATGTACATTTTGTGTTTACTCATATTTTTCTAATGAATTGTTTGATATGGTGTCAACACATTCCTTTATTTATGATAAATTTTCTGGTAAATTGGAAATTTCACCTCAAGAAATGAAATAAGAACTTATGGTTAAAATAATTGGGGAAATATTAAATCCAAAAGGCATTATAATAATCTTCCTATTTTTTTCTGTGGAAATACATTACCTAAAACCCTTTTTGTTTTTACCTTTGTATATTTGATGTTATTCTAGGTAAGGAATGGATTTTCTGTTTATCCTGATAAGATTCATTATTGAGCTAAATAATTTTTTTTCCAAATAGAGTTTTTTATACAGTAACTAACCCATAACATTGATAACATATCAAGAAGCTGAGAAATTGTTAAAATATTGAAATAAAGATTATCTTGGACATATTTCTGAAAACAAGGGAACTATTCAGATTAATGATGTGTCAGTGGTAAATGAATACATGGATGTATTTTCTAATGAGTTTCCTAATGTTATATCTAATTATAAAGTTAAATTTACCATATAATTAGATCTTGATGTTAAGACAATTTCAAAACCCCATTATTGAATGGATCAAGTGGAACTTCCAAAATGGAAAAAGTATTTAGAGGAGTTGTTTGATAGCTGATTTATTTATCCTATCATTTCAACATGGGGTGCAACCGTGTTTTTGTTAAAATGAAATATGGTTTCATGAGACTTTTAATTGATTATAGTGATTTGAATAACATTAATGTTAGGAATAAGTATCTGTTTCCTCATATCGATGGATTTTTTGATCAACTCCATGGAGCTCAGTATTTCTACAAGATTGACTTGGGATCTGGGTACCATCAGTTGAACGTGAAGAAGGGAGAAATTCTGAAAACAAAATTCCAAACAATATATGGGCATTATGAGTTTGTTTATATTACGTTTGGTTTGAAAAATTCCCCTACTGTATTTATAAATCTTATGAATAGAATATTAGATAAATATTTAGATAAGTTTTTGTTGTTTTTATTGATGATAGTTGGGTTTTTTCATAGAGTTATGGGGATCATGAAAAAAGTTTAATGATTGTTCTGTAATTAGTTAAAGAAAATAAGTTATAAGGGAAATTTAGAAAATGTGTTTTTTGGTTGAAATAGATTTATTTTCATGGGAACATTGTAAATAAAGATGATATAATATTTGATCCCGCCAATTTTTTTTGATGAATGGACAAGACCTAAAAATTCCACTAAGGCTCATATATTATTAAGATATTACAGATGGTTTGGTAAAAACTATGAATGGTTATTGAGCTCGCTAACTAAGTTAACACAAAGGGGTTAAATTCATCTAGATAGAAGACTATGATGTTTTTTTTCAGGAACTAAAAAGAAGATTGGTGAATGCTCTAGTGTTGGACCCGACATAAAAATATAGAAATTTTGTCATCTATTGTGAGTACTCATTGAAGGGAATTGGTTTCATTCTGATGCACAATGATCAGTTAATTTATTATGCTTTAAGACAACTAAACCCCCATGAGTTAAATTATCCCACACATGATCTAGAATTAACAACTATGAAATTATCTTTAAAATTTAGATATATCATTTTTATGGATCCAAATGTGAAATATATACTAGCTATAAAAGTTTGAAGTATATATTCACTCAGAAGGACTTGAACATGAGGTAGATAAGATGGATGGAATTGATAAATTTTTATGATTTCATAATAAATTACCATCCTATAAAGGAAAATATTTTTGTGTATTCCATGAGTAAAAAACATCATGCAACATTAACCATGTTAAATTTGGAAAATATACCCTTGGTTAATGATTTGATGAATTTTTTCTTAGAAGTTATTAGTGAAGGAAATTCCTCTATTTTGTTTCAGGTTTCAGTGTAATATTGTCTCTCGAACAGAATTAAGATAGCACTTAAGGAAGACCGTGAGTTACAGAAAATGGTAGAATTGGTTAAAAATGGAAAGTTTCAGTAATTTTAAATTGATAAATATTGTGTTTTGATATTTGGGATGATATTATGCGTGCCTTTTAATTCCCATATGAAGAAATAATTATTAAGTGAATCTTATAGTTCTCCATTTTCAGTTTATCCTAGAAACACTAAGATGTATAGAGACCTTCAAGAGTATTACTGATGGGATGGAATGAAAAGATATATTTTATATTTTAACATGACATGTTTGAATTGTCAATAAGTTAGATCATAGAGATAACTACCAAATGTGATGCATCGGCCATTTCCAATGCCATAGTGGAAATGGAAAAATATATCCATAGACATTATGGTGGGACTACCAAATACATATCAAGGTAACAATTCCATTTGTGTTATTGTTGATTGATTGACTAAATCTAAACATTTTATTACTATTTGTGATACTCTATATTTAGATTAAATTTCTGGTTGTACCTCAAAGAGATAGTCAGGTTACATGGATATCCTCAATCCATTGTATCTAACCATGATCCTAGGATCATTGCTAACTTTTGAAAAGGACTTTAGAAGTTATAGGGAACTGAATTATATTTCAACACAGCCTTTCATCCTCAATCTTATGGATTGTGAGAGAAAACTATTCAGACTTTGGAATACATGTTACATGCTTTTTCAATGTATTATGAGGGAATTTGGGATCAACATCTTTCTTAAGTTGAGGTTTTTTTATAATAACAGTTTTAATTCCAGTATAGAGATCGAATATTTTGAAGCATTATATGGAAATGAGTTTCGAACTCCAAAATTTTGTGATGGTGTCAGGGAAAGGACGTTTATGGGACAATAATTATTAGAGTAAGTGGATGATAAAGTAAAGATGATATATAAGCATATGAAGACAAATTAGAGTAGGTAGAAAAGTTTTGAAAATAATAAGGGAAGGATATTTCTTTTGAGGCCGGTGATCATGTCTTTCACAAAGTTTATCCATATAAAAGTGTGACTCTTTTTGGTAAGAAGGTGAGTCTGAGTCCATGGTTTGTTGTACCTTTTGAAATCATGGAGAATTCTTGACTAGTTTTCTACCGTGTAGACTTTCCTCTGAGTTTATCTCAGGTACACAAATATTTTTCAGGTTTTGATGTTAAGAAAGTATGCTCTAGATTCATATCATGTTTTGATCCCATAAGTAGTTCAGTTGGAAGAGAACCTTTCATATGAGGAAAATCCTATTTAGATTATTGATCGAAAAGAGAAAGTATTGCAGAATATGGTAAATCACTAGGTTTGGTCGAAGAAGAAACATGGGAATCTGAAAATGTAATGAGGGAAATGTATCTTGTCTTGTTTAATAACTAAATAAAAATTGTGAGGATTCAATTTTTAGAAGGTGGGGGTAATGTAACAACTCAGGCACTTATAAAATAATTTTTTTCATTTTGGAATTAAATAGAAAAATTCATATAAATGTATAATGAAATACGCAGTATTTATTAAAATTAAGGAATCCGTAGTAATATAATACTAACATAACTTGTGAAATTAAATTGTTTTGGTATCTTATGAAGGAAAATATGGAATATTTATATCATGGTATAAGTAAATATTTTTTTACATAATAAAATAAGCGTTGTAATTTTTTTAAGCCATAAATATTTAATAAAAATTTTATAATTAATATAATGATTTAAAAGAAAATATATTTTCCGAAAAGAGATTCATAAATTAATAGTTTTTTGTTTTATGATTAAAGGTTAATTATGAGACCTTAATTATTTTTTCAAAATGTCATAAAATCATTTATAGTTTTAAAATTGGTAATTTTTGAATAAATGATGATTTTATTTAAAATTTATCATATTTATAAAATTATTTTCATAAAATGGATTTAATTTTTGAATTAAATATGTGAAAAATTATTGGGGTGAATTTTGGAGATTTCTATTAAATAATAAAATTTTATTTAATATTGAAATACTGAAATTTTGGTGTGCATACATTATATGTTAAATAAACTAATCCTTAGGTCATTGATAATGTAATCACTATAATATAGAACTAAACTTATTTATTTTAATATATTTATTGATAATGATTTAACTATGCATATTCTTGTTCCAAATAATAAACTAATGAATAAAATAATGAGAAAACACCCCTCTCCTCCATTATAAATACCACCCCACACTACCTCTTCTCCTTACACCTAAAAACTTTTATCTTGTTTAATTTCTATCCAAATCCATTCCAAAGACTCTTATCCATGTCCATGACCTGTTTCTCTCACCAAAAGGCCAAAAAAGAGCCTTAACGAGGTTATCAAGGAGGTTAATTAATGAGATAAAATCCACTTTTGTTTTCATTTATTTTCTCTTCAATTTCGTTTATTTTTCAATTATATCATCATATCCCCTCAACCAAGTTACATGATAACTATATTATCTTACATATACTATAATGGTATTTTGTTAATGGAATATCATCATTATACCTCTCCTCATTCCCTATTATTATAAAAAAAATGAAAAACATCGTTCATGATGTGTTGATTTACCATCATTGTGGATGATGTATTTTAATTTTCCAATACTACCTTTAAGGATAGTCATAAAACAATTATTATGGTTAAATAATATTGTATCATACATATTATAAGTTATATAATGTTCTGGATCCAATATATAAACATGATAATACAATGATGATATAAGTCCATGATGATCTTAAAGACCTCCAAATTACATTAAATCATTTTCATTATTGTTTTATCTAATAAATCATCCTCATATCAGAAATAAAATGATTTATGGTATCATTTAATATTATATAAATACTTTAATACCATTTTATTCCACTGATTATCCCCACTCTCCCCAGATCTCATGCCTTCACCCCACCCCTTCCCCTTGCTACCCCTCCTTGAACCCCTTTACAGCCACCCTTTCCCCTTGCCTCTAATTTCTGATCCCATCTAGATATTTGTAGTAAGATTTCATCATTTTATTCTTGATTTTTTCTATTATCCTTCATAGATCACCCACCATGGTTGAACCCAAATTAATTAGGGTGGTTTCTTTTGTCAATTTTTGGAACATAGGGTTCTTCAGAAGTTATTTGAGGCATGTTCTGGTGAAATTCATTGAAGGTGATGGTTTTCACCTCATTTAAGGTAGGAATTTATATTGCTCTTACATTTTGAATCAAATTTAATTTTTTTTATTTTTAGGTTCTGATTAATTTTATAGGGCATATCTGGCTCTTTTGGGATTGAATTACACTATCATTTTTATGGGCAGCAAGTTTCAGGTAGGTACCTTTGTTTTACACCATTAAATTATAGAACCTAGATTTTATGTATTTTTAAATCATCATTTAAAAAAAATTATTATAATATATATTTTTAATGGATGTTTAAAGAGTAAATAAAGTTTGAGGTGATATCTACTTCAATTTAAAGGATTTCCCAAATTTAGATGCCTGGTAAAAAACTATTTTAATTAATTTTGTATAAATGTTGTTTTTTAAATTCCCTAATTAACATTAATTAATACGTTAAATTAGTTAAGGTTTTTTTGATATAAAATATGGGTTCTTTGAAATTAAATTTTTATGGAATTATTTGTGTCTTTCAAGTTATTTATTTATTTTTTATCAATTTTACATGTTTTATAGTGATTGTGTATTTATTTAATGCTGTTGTGGCTCATAGTATTTTCAAAGGTGTGCAGTGAAATATGGTGCAAAGGCCACTTGAGGATGCAGTTTGAGGCATGGAATGAGTGTTCACCTCTCAAAACTATGGAACATACCATGAAATAATTAAATTCCCACATTTTCGACTTCATCTTAAATTAAAAAAATCTTAAATTAAATCAAAATAATAAAAATTAAGTATTCATAGATTTTATGGCTATGATTTTTAATTTTAGAGTTGTACTGTGTATTCAATAGAGTTCATTTCAGTTTTTTATTAACTCATTAAATGATATATTTAATGTTGCTACCCACTCCCTTCCATTTTTCATAAAGTATCCCTATTTACACTTGTTTTACCCCAATTTATGTCCCAATTTACTCCCTTGTCACTAATGATTTCCACCCTTGTAGTTACTACTAATTATAAAGGTGCCCCCAATTTATTTAGGGTAATGGTTTTATAGAATCTGGCACAACCTGTGATGGCACATGAGGTTCTCTCCTTTGGCACATCCCATCATGGTTGCAGCGCCTAACCAGTGGAGAGGCATTTCAAAGTTTACCTCGTAGCACATCTTGCCAAGGCACACACCTCAGCACACCTTTGAAAACAATGGATCCTCATTTATTTAAGATTCCAATAATTTTTTTTAGTTTTAAAGTGGGGGTTCTTCTGTTAGGGTGTATTTTTTACTACTCTAATGGAGAAGGTTTTGTTCATCACTACCTACACTGTATGATGGATTATATACATTTGAATTAAAATATACGAAAAATAATGTTATTAAAAAATCTGAAAATTAAAAATCATAAATAAGTACTTATAACTTTTATTTAATATAAATTAATTAATGTTTTTATTGAAATAAAATTTTTAATGACTATTAATTTTCTTCAACGAAGTGTAGGCACATTATGATAAATTGATAAAAGATGGAAAAAATTAATGAGGAACACATATCGGTATTCTAAGTGTTTGGAGGAGTTTTTAGGTTTTTCAATTTCTAATAAATTTCATAATGGGACAATAAGATTTCAATGAACTAAATGTAAATTTAAAATATAGTTGAAGAGAGATGGAGTTTATGAAAATTTGATATTGAAGCAATTCCTTTCTCAATATTTGTTTTATATTTTTCATAGAGAATCGAACGTTAGAGAAATTTTGGGTTCTTATGTTAGTCAAAATAATGAGATCCCAACTTCGATGGCAATGAAAAATGAAATGAAAAACTTTATAAATGATGCTTTCCACATTGAAAGACAATGACATCAACATCAAGACATTTCAGAACCACCAGTTGATGGTGATATAAATATAAAATTTTCAAGTGGTTTTTTGGGACTACAGGACATCCATATCAAGATTGTAACATATCACTAGATCCTCATCTTAATGCCATAGAGACAAATGTAATAGAGAACTTTACTAAGAAGATAAATGTTTTTCATTATTTAGTTGATTATGGAAATCAAGATTTGTATGGTGGATGTATGAAATATTCCAAACTTTCTTTTCTATTGATGTTTTTCCATATCAAATTTCTATGTAGAAATACAAATAAGTTGATTTCTATGATATTAGAATTGTTGTATGACACATTTCCTAAATATTAGATTCCTGAGTCTTTTTATGATATGAAAAAATATCTTAATAAATTTGAAATCGTGGAAGAAGTTTGATTCATTACCTCCAGATATATCATATGATCCTAGGAATGTGCGATTGGGATTGACTACTAAGGGATTCAACCCTTTTGGTAGTTTGAGTATTAGTTATATCATTTGGATAGTCATTTTGAGCCCTTAAAAAGTTCCTCTATGGATGTGTATGCAACAAAAATATTTTATCATTTCAATGAATATTTCTATAAAAAAAGAAAATGAAATGATTTTGATGTAAACTTTTAGCCTCTAATTTAAGAATTATAGAAGTTGTGGAGAAATGATGTTGAGACATATGATGCATATTTAGAACAAGTTTCAAAATGAACGATTCACTAATGCGAACCATTAGTGACTTCCCTGAACATGGGAACTCATCTGGTTGGAACACTTACATAGGTATGGATTTTCCTATTTGAAAAGTTTATTTTGAAATCTAATGACTACCTTATAATTAAAAATGGTGATTATTATGTCATAAAAAATTTCTCAATACATCTCATATATTTTAGTTTAATAATTCATAATTCAATGGTTCTATTTTCTGTAGAAAGCCTCTAAAGTGGTTTAAAGGTTAAGAAATTTTGGAATAAAATTTAGATATTGAAACAGTATTTGGGAAGGTGAATACTTTGAATGATAGTGGGAAATGAGTTTTAAATGCATCATTAATTGAAATTAGAATGAAAAATTAAAAGAAAAAAAGTATATTCTCTAAAATTCCATATTGGTAATTTAATTTATTGTATCATAATCATGATGTTATGCATATTGAGAATAATGTTTGGGAAAATTTGATCTTTACATTGCTTAATGCGCATGGAAAATCTAAGGACCATATCAATGATCAAAAGGGCTTACAAATAATGAATATAAAGTGTGATATATGGCTAGATGAGAATGGAATGTATGATCCAACAAATTTTTCATTGATAAATAGGGATAAAGATACATTCCTTTAAATTTAAAAACATTTAAAGGTATCTGATTGGTATTAATGTAATATCTCAATGTGTATAGAATTAAATCATAATTAGTTTTATGGATTCGAAATTCATGATTCATATATTTTGTTACAATAGTTACCACTATTTTCATTGCATACAGTGTTACCTAAAAATTTGATTGTATTTGTATTCTAATTTTTCACATTCTTTAGAATACTATGTGAGAAAAATCTATAACCACGTAAGCTTAAAAAGCATCAGGATAGATTTGTACTGATGCTTTTTGCAATAAAGATGATATTTCATACATCATTTTTTACTAATATGATACATTTAAATATGCATTTGGTCAATGAAATTAAATTAGGAGGTATCATACATTATCAATTTATCTATCCAATTGAGAGGTACTTTAGTTATATATATATTTCACCTTAAGTAAAAATTCTTGTAAATTCATTAAATATGTAATTATGTTTTATTTATTTTATTTCATAGCTACCTTAGTCATTTAAAATCATATTTTATTAATAAATCTCATCCTTAAGGATATATTTCTAAAGGATATTTAGAAAAATATTGTCTTATCTGTTTTATGGATACCTGGATGATATTGAGAAAAGATTCAATCGAGTTGGATGCGTTGACAACACATTGACTCAATCTCAACTACACAATAAATCAAAAATCATTCCTACAATTGGTCAATAATTTAGAAGCATCTCAAATATTACACAAACAGAAATAGAATTATTACTGGAACATATATATGTTCGAGTAAAAATTGAAATTGTAGATCCATTTGTTAAAGAGTTTAGGATATAAACAAAGACACACATGAGAATTTAGACACGAAATGAGAAATATATAACAAAAGATATTAATAAATAGCTTGTAGAATGTTTTTTACATCATGTAAGTTCATAAATATTTTAATCAATACATATACTAGGTTAAAACTTATATTTTTTATATATAATAACATATATTACTTTCTGTAGACCAAGAATACATATACATGGGTTTAATTTTTATAAGATTTGATGTTTTTTGTTTGAGATCCTCTAAAAAAATATAGAAAGTTTGACACATACAATGTGAATGGATTTAAATTTCATACATTCAATAACGAAGTGGGATTAAAAACATAGTATAGCGGAATATTTACAGTTTATGAAATGGAATACTAGGTAAAGTTGACTGATATTATCGAATTAAACTACGAGGGTAATTTTTTATTTGTTTTAATCAAATGAATGTGGGTTGATATTACTAGGGGTACTAAAATATATTTCTTTGAATTTACTTCTATGAACTTATCTCACTTTATGGGTGTTGGTGATCACGAATTACACAATCCATATATCTTATCATCTAATAAAATGGTATATTATGTGGAATATGTTGTGGATGACGGGTAGAGTGTAGTTGTTCACCTAAAAAATAGACTTTTATCATATGTGTGTTGAAGTGGAAGATTTTACCTTTTACATTGAATCCTATCAATAATAAGAAACTGACTTGTTTTTACACTATGATATGGAAAATATTAGTCTTACAAGGGTGGATGAAGTAGATGAAGTAATGATGGGGATGGATAATGACATGATATGAGGAAAAAATGATTTTATGTGCAGTTATACATTAACTTATCAACCACCTATATTATATGATATTAATTTACAGTACTATGGATATATTATCATATTTAAATTTATTTCTGTGCTTGAGTTTTTTTATATTTGAAAACTTAAATGTTATATTTGTTTGTTGGTGTAATCATTCATTATCGTACATATATATATTTTGATTTTCAGTGTTGTGCATCAATTATCATTTGTATTTTTTTGGGCCTGAAGTTTTCAAAATATATGTTATGAAGTTAATTTTAATTATTTAAATTAAAGTAATTCCAAGGATAAAGTATTTAATTGACTGAATTAGTCTCCCAATTGACATTCCCTCAAGAACACAGACACTTGATGATCTATTGGGATCCCTCCCTACATCATATGGGACACCCTCTGTCTACCCCCATTAGCATTTGGAACACCCTCCTTCTACCTTTCATCACCATCTGTCACACTCTTCTTATCCATCCCATCCACATATGAAACATTTTCTCCCTATTTAGCAGGTTCTGTATGCATCAAATTTATAATGAGGGAACATTTCCTCACTCTTATTTCTTCATGAGGATATTTGAGTGTTAAAGTTATATGTAAAATTTTTATTTTGAATAAAGTTATTGAACTATTTTTATACTAATAAATGTTTTCTCATAAAATATGAAAACAATTTTACTAAGGAGGAGAATATAAAGAGTTCCAATGTATAGAATCTGAATAAATTTAAGATAGTTTCATGAGTTTATTGTCATGGGGAACTAAAGATGATACTACTATATTATTTGTCAATATTATAGGCCATTTGGTGAAAAACTTGTTTACCCTTCTGATTATATATTCTGATTGGAGTCATATGCATCAATCTCTAAAGAATAAAGTCATTGATTCCTAGATAAAGGTAATTTTAATGAATTATGTATTAATCGAATGAAATTATGTAATTAAATTATAATATTTTAAAAATGAATCTCTTTAGAAAGATATTATTCCACTTTACTGTTGGTTTGGAGAAATAATTGTTTGAATTATATGATAATACCAATAACTTTTTCACTAGTGATATTACGTCTATGGATGGTTTGATTGAGCAAGTAAATAACACAACTTCATTATCATTTAGTACACAAACATTTATTGGTTTTATGTTTAAATTTAAATTCAGAGAAATATTTTTCTTTCCTGAAAATTTTCATACAGGTGCTGGTATCAGGGAGTAGAGATAGATATAGAGATGGTGTTGATCTTAGTTTGTCAGGTTGTGATGAGGATTAACATTTAATTCATTATTTTGGATTTTTAACTAATCTCATGAAAGAATAATATTGATAAAATTATTAAGAAACCATGTTGTGGTTTCAGGTAGCGGATATCTATATTTCCCTTACATTTCATGAAATCTATATTCTTGGTTGATTTTATATGTTTTATTCCAAATTTTACCTTATACTCATAATTCTTATGATATTAGGTTTTGTCCATGCGCTCGATTTTCTCATGTGGCAGTTTTCCCCAAGCATAAACCCTTTCAAAATTCCATAATTACACAAAACTAATGTTTTCATTAGTTTCACTTATAAACAAAAAAATTCCATTCCAAATAACATATGGGGTCTAACAGTTTCATTGACATATTCAAATGATTCTTATTGATGAATTTTTATTATGAGGTTTTATAGGTTGTTTATCGAGGCTATCTTTGTATGTATATATAATATATTAGATATAGTGGTCTTAAATGGAATTTTCACCTTTATTTATATGTTGGTTTCAAAAATACACATAATGAATGAATCTAAATAATAGTTGGTTTATAAAGTGGTTTTGAGAAAGGATTTATATGTATGGTTATTATCTTAAAATAAAAGTACTATTTTTCCCTTTTAAGAATGTTTTATTGAAAAAATGTGTTACACACATGGTTTATTCCATAATAGAACCTTGTTTTATACAAGTTTGTGGATCCTATTAGAGAATTGAGATGATTGTTTTTTATTATGTGAACTATATATTGGTAATTTATAACATTGTTGTATGGGGTAGGGTTGATTTAGGACATTTATATTCTTTTCCTCATGGTGTGTTATTGATGTGTGACTGATATATGATACATGTTTCCACATCTTTGACATCTAAGTGAGAGATTGAATGATGGTTTATATACTTGTAATAATGAGACTATGACTAGGTTACACTATTATATGATTTGTTATTACTATGTATACCACTATCTAGTGAATATTTTTAGATTATTTTGAGATGTTATTATCTAGGAACATCATTAATAAGATGGTAGATGGTTCCATCCGAATATATCTAGGATTGTCTCACTGAGACCATATGATTTTCCTATGATTACATATACTATTTTTGACTTTATTAATACTATATTTTATTATTATTATTCTTCATATTACATTACTATTATTCCATTATATGTGATTCCCATACTTGTGTCTCTTATGTTTTGGTTCAATTGATTTTTTATTTTTGGTATAACTGCTTTTTCTGATGGTTTTGGATGGTGCCCTTGGTTCACATAGAAGTTTCTAGTTTACAATTTTGGGTTTTTCTCTATTATCTTATACTATGTAGGTGTTGTACAATTTAGATTCTTTGTGTTATGATATTTTGGTTTAGATTAATTATTATACATTTTATTTATGTTATGTTGGTATGTAAGATGAATGCTTGTTTTTATGTTAAGATTCATTGAATTTCTTGGGATATAGTTTTTGCAGATTCATTTTTTTAATAGGACAATATTGTCGTGGTTTAAACGACCACTAATTATTGTCAAAAAAATTTATTTGTGGTTTAAAATATCGCTATATATTATAACATTTTGAATCCCTTTAAATTTACACTAAATCATCAACAATTTTTAGAGGGAAATCACTGATAAAAAAATTATCGCCACTAAATTTTTTTTAGGAAACTTCCCAGAAACCATGGCTAAATGGATGAAACTAACATAGGATGAATGTCGATGCCAAATATAGCTCTGTGTTTTAAAAAAAGATCATGGAAAAATTTATCAGTGGTTCAAACCACCACTAAATTTAAAAAAAAATCCCCTATTTTTCGATTTTTTTATAGTTTACATATTGAAAAACATCATCATGAATGGTTGGGTTTTTGAGTATCCATGTAGTGAATCCAAAAAATAAATCATTAGAGTATCCAAATTGACTACAATGAGTATTGATTATAATAAAAAACAAAAAGGAATAAGTATTTAAATGAATGAAAATATATTTGAAATTACTAAATTGTAGAGTTTTACCACTATATTGTTGGTAATAAATAGATTATGTTGTCCAAAAGTTTTCATTCAAACACTACAGCTATTTTTTTCACTATTAAAACAATTTGATATGAACCCAATGCATTAATTTTTGTAGAAGTATTGTGTGGACTAATTGATCCATATTTATGTTCAAATATTTTTCCCATCAATTTTTATTTATATAGATGACTGCCAAAAACATGAATTGTATTTATTTTTAATCAACATAGTATATTTTCTATTGGAAAAAAATCATGAAAACAAACCTCATGTATATATTTACAACAAAGACTCATATCCAATCATACTTTAGGATTTAATTTACATTCTCAAGAGCAATGATGTTTTTAATGGCCTATCAATACATTTTTTATTCAAAATAAACTATGACATTACTACCATTTTATAATGTGGTATCTTCAAGAACCTTCAATATTAGTAATTGAGGATTTTGAATGGGAGGGGTATACGTGATTTGTGAAGATATTTTTGATTTTTTATTTAATCCTTTATATTTATTTTATTTGAGCTTTCATCTCACTCATTCTCTTTGTCTTTTTTTCGTAACATTATTTTGTAAAGACCTTTTTCGTTAATTGTTAATGGTTTTTTCCTAAAAAATATATTATAAATTAATACCTCCATGTAAACATGTTTTTGTTCATAGATCTTTTGGACATGATATGAATGTTCCAATATATTGATCTATGGTATGAATATATTCATCATCAAGTGGAACATGTATCTCGGTGCTTGGGTCATGAGAAATGTTAATCCCTACTCTCACATGACCTTTTGGAAGTTGTCTATTGTGTGGAATATCTTCTTGGATATTACACAAGGTATCCCTCACAATAAAGAGATGGGTGAGTGTTGATAGATATAAACAGAATCATTTTCACCCTATAGAATATTAGTATAGGAAAGGTATTATTGTCTTTATGATTAAATTTCATAGAAACAATTATGAGAATATTGATTAACTCGTCTAAGATAGCTATTTGCAGGGAATGTATTCCCTCAAAGCTCATGGGGGTGGGGTGGTACTTAAACAGTGGTATTTCTTGAGATTTCACGTCCCTTTTCTTCCTTTCAATAAGATTTTCAAGAAAATCGAAATACCAATTAATTTTTTTTCTTCAAGAGCATCTAATTTTGCCAACGACACTTCCATTTTTTATCTTTATCCAATATCCATTTAGTTTCACAGAATATGTTCAGGGTTTCTCCCTAAAACCCACACCTCTAACATGACCATAATTTTATAGAAACTTTATGTCCACTAATAGTGGTTATTCATCTGATATAGCTGATGAATATTTCTATGTATAAGTTAGATAAAAAATATAAAAAAATAAGAAATCATTGTTTTTTAATAGTGATTTAAAGAAAAAAATTATTATGTCATACTTACACATGCTTCCCGCACCTTGTTTTGTTTTTTATATACTAGTATCCTATATTTATTTACATGTGACTCCTTCCAAAGCACATGATGTGGGATGGAAGTGGATTTGGATGTGAATTCATAAATCTATATATAAATAGAAGAACATAAGTATGTTTTTGTTTCATTTCACATAAAATATTATTATATATTTAAAATATGTACCAATGTTTTTCAAGTGAGGCATAACCTATCCTTACTTTACGATAGAGGTGCTTTGATTTTACTACCCATTGATTATTTTAAACACTAAATTTATATTTTATAAATTAATGATTCTTAAAAAAAGTGATTAATACTTGTATTATCAATAAATTTATTACCAGCCACAATGTATATGAAAATATTTCTCCTCATGATGGCGAATAAATGAATCCCACACTTCTTGGCTTATCATGTGTTCAATCATATACAATGGGTGTGGGTTTATTTTCCCTTCTGTATAATTGAGATGAAACTTTGTTAGAGTTGTTAAAAATCCTATGTGTGCCCTTTCCGAAAGCATTAATAAAAATTTACTTAGGGATTCATCTACTATTAAGTCACATTATAATGTATAATGGAGAGCGATTCAATATATCATTATTTTCTTTTTTATTAAAATAAATAAAGGATATCATAATGTTACCCGAATATCTTTCCAAATTAGCGTCTTAAGAATAGGAACAACAATGTTCCATAATTCTATAGCAACCAACACATGCTTACAAGTGGTGAGCTCAATGAAACTACCGAACATAGCCTTGTTGGGGTTAACAGTCTAGCCACATTTATTCTATCCAAAATCAAATTTGATTCCTTTGTTTCCCATCTAAATAATTTTTTCTAACACCATCATGATATGATGATCCTATTTTATCTAGGTTAATGATTTTCTTTTTCTACTATTTTCTCATCTTCAAAATCATCAATATGTTGTTCCTATGGATAGGTATTATCGATATGTGAATAAGGTTGTTGTTCCTCTACATTGGGAGCACCGATAGGTTGAGAAAGATGTTGTTCATTAGGATTGGGATAATAATCATGTGAAGAATTCATAAGCTAGGTATGTCCATTAAATTTTAATTTAGATTACACAAATGAAATAGCGAATAGATAATAATATGAGTTTAAAAAATATATATTAAAAAATACATATATAACCTGATTATGGAGCTCTCTTTTTTAATGGTTAAAGGGATTTGAACCCTCTATCGAGTATCCAAATCCATTAATTGTGGTCCCCTAAGTCATAAAATTCCCCTTATATATTGATATTGATAAAAATTACTTTGATATCCTAATTAAAGGGTCATATATATGAATATTTTTCATTAGACCCTTTAGTGGTTTTGGTTGATAATAGAATAATTGACCACTTTTGGTTTTCGGGATCTAGAACATAACTTTTTTTACTTCCAATTATTTCATTGTAAATGGATAATCTCTATACCCTTTATTATTGAAATCCACCTTCACAAATCCTAATTCCTCTATTTTAACAACAATATTGTTATCAACCTACATGCATTGAATAATTAGAAATGGGAATGTTTTATAATCCAACTACCATATTTGTTTTTAGGATGCCAAATTATGAAATATTCTCATAAATTGTATTTCTATCTTTGGTACTAGATACATGAATATCTTTATCCACAAGTGTAACTACAATATTTTTATTGTACTAAATTCATCATGTTCATTTATATATTTTGTATAACGAATATTTTCATAACCATTGTACGATAATACATGCACACTTAGTCCTCTGGCTATCCATCAAAGTCAATCTTAAATTGAATCCATATTTTCATCAGACTCAATCTAATTATGGTCTCAAAACCATCATATACAATTTTTATTATATGTATTTGATATTTATCTTTCATCCCTTAATAGATTCAAATGCATAATAATTTCTTTGTGTGCTTCCCCATATGAAGAAACCACTAAATTGTTGTGAAAAATATAAAGGTAGGCTTTCTCCCAATCTATAATATTGATTTTGAAAACATCTATTCTAGAAATTCATTCACCAAAAATCCACCAAGTGTAATAAAATTTAGGTAGACTAATGCTTTACACATGGGAAATGAATTTGATATTTAATTCAACTGATTCCTCCACAATATATAACTCTACAATACAAGGCAGCATTGTTTTTTGACATACCATTTCAAAATCTTCATATACCATTCAATGGGGTATATCTATCTATAATGTAAAGGACCATAGAGTCAAATATCTCTTACCAATTGAACAACTACAGAAAACATCATATCAGATAATTCTAGTAGGAATTTTTTTAATTCACATAATATAAAACAACTTTTATTTTCCATAGTTAGCAATCTTTTAAGGTTTATTACTTTGTAATATATATCTTCGAAAAAGAATCAGAGCTTGGTTAATGTATGATGTGCATTCTTGGAGAAAATTAAATATAAAGCTATATACATTAGATATTACATCATAACATGACATGTATGCGATTTCAGACACTTTAACTTCAAATCAGTTACTGACACGATATTTTTTATATTCAATAAATACCCTTATGGATCCTTTACATCATTCGATAAGTTGAAAACTGATATCTATCCTACCTGGAAATAGTGTAATCAGTTGGAGGAAGAAAAGTCAATTAGTATCCCTTAATTAACACCAAATCTACCCATACTCCCATGTTAATCATGTCCAACCTATCCTTAATTCCACCCTTTGTTTTTTCTATTGCATTTAGTAACGTTCCAATGACACTATAACACTAATTTTTTCAAGATGCACAACATCAAGAAAATTATGATGTATAAAAAAATCTATTATTGTAATTAAAAAAACTAATATCTTTTTTCAACCATTTTCATATGGTTTTTCAAAAAAGGTTTACCAAAAGCATAATCCATATCATTTATATTCTCAAAAAATTGATCACCTATTAATGGAGATAGTGCAATACGTTCTTCTAAACTCCCATAAAATGATGTCATCCAATATTGGTACTTCTGTTTCTGGGTTTGAAATCTATTATATCCTAGAAACAATGTCTTCGATGAATGTTTCAACCTAGTTAAATTTGTACCTTGTTCATAAATGACACACCCTTAAAAATTTCCATAAGAAGAAAAGTTTTTTATCATCCCATACAACACATCTCTCAACATGAAATCTTCATTTATTTAAGAATCATACAACAAAACTTATGAATCAGAAAATAATTTCAATTCTTTAAAAAATGGATCCAAATAAACATTAATATCATTAACCAGTAGTTGAGCTTCTGATATTCAAATGAATTACCTAATTTATTTTCATTTCATTCATAACCACTATGAAAAGTTATAATTTACAAATATAAATGGCCATGTACAATGAGTGATGCTTTGAAAACCAACAGGATTCATTCTATATTTTGATAGCATAAGATGAAGGTTTCTTGGATCATTTGTAAATTCAGGATAATTGTGCTCAATACTATTATACTAAGGAGAGTCTCTCGAGTGATGAAGTTTACTGTCTTTATTTATTGTATTTGTGTTAAATTTTAACTTCCTTATAGTCTCATCACTTTTATATAGACACTTAAACCATGGAATGATTGGAAAGTACCATAAAAGAATTATCAGACCCGATTCACTTTTCTTGTATCAAGAAGTACCATACATTGGGAATTAATTATGTGATTTTTGGTCCTTTAAAAATAGTATACAGTAATTCTAAAATACATTTATTCTTTTAGAAATAATACCCATTGAATATAGTGTTCATTTTTCATTATATGTTCATCTAAGAATCTCATTATCTTATAGGAGAATATATTTCAAGAGAGAAAGTAGTTTAGTAAAACTAGAATCACTCTATCAATTTCCTTCTTTTAAATATACAGATTCAGTATGGCTAGCAATGCTATATATTTAATTCAACCAGTATACAATGGTTTCTTCAAAAAACTATTTAACTTCTCAAACAATCTTGGACAATCACAAATTTCACCTTAAACATTAATTTTCATTTCCTCGTTACGATCTTCATCATCATTCACACTTATAATCACATCCACAATATAATATTCTTCATTTTCCACACCAGTAATCATATCAAATGATCTATAAAATATAGTTTTATCCAAAGTACTTTCTACATTCACTTTTTCCTTTTATTTATTCCAACATTAATAACATATATCTATTCCATGATAGATCAAGTGTTCTTCCAACTCTTATGGACTAATTCTTCATAACTAACGATAACAAAAACGTGGAAAATGATTTGATAAGCATCATATGCATGATATTTTTAAAACATGATGAACTCATTCACCTGTTTTCATAATTTTTTTTCATATGATTAACATCCATCCATTTTCAATTCATATCCACCTTATTTGATTCGATAATATTAATATTTGACAAACTAAAGGGGAATTTGAAATAAGGGGAACCCAACATTTGAATTCTTTAAATATTTTCCCCGTGCTTTAAAGGAAATGGATAATTGAATTTAACAAAATAATTACCCCACTGGTGGTAGATGTTATCATATGAATTCATTGATAATGATCACTGATACCTAGTATTGGATGATTACTACTTAGATTAGTTCAATAAACATAGGTTCATGTATAGAAGAGATGATGGATGAGTCTCAAGGAAACATATTCAATAATAACTGTTCAAGAGATGAATATTATGAGGATGGTAATTTTTTCCTTAAATCTAAATGTTCCCAGGATGGGGAGTTGGAGAATCACTGGGAAAGATTTCTTATTTTTCAATATGAAGATGAAAAAATTAGTAGTAGCAGTCTAATTCCTACAAGGGTCTCCTTGATTGGTGTAACCATGAGAAGGATCAACTAGTTTTTCTTACGTGCACTAATGTCAAGGAATCAATTTCAATTTCAACACTTAAAGAAATCATTCAATTACTCTACAAAAATAAAAAGGCTTTTGGTCTCAGGACTGAATTTCAGTAGCACTTATCTTCCTGTGAGGTCATGGTTTGGGGAGTAGGGTTATGATGGATATCCAAAGGGTTGGATGGAGTTAGTGAAATGGACTTTACATGGTGTTGTTATCAATCTATATTATATATGAGGTGATTCTCTGTGTATCTAGGCGGACATTGAAAAGGAATATGATGATATAAATATAGATACAACCCTTTTCCCTTACACATGTATTCATTTATTAATATAGATACCACTCATCCCACTACCTTTATAAATATAGGCACCACTAAAATTTTTGACACATATTTTAAGGTGTCTTTGAAAAGGAAAAGGAAATTAGTAAGTTAGTGGATCAAGACTTTAATCAATGATAAAGGTTAATTTATAAAGAGAAATTATAAAAGAAAAAGTGAATCATTTATTTATCTCCACTTATCAATGATAAATTACCACTACCTAACAATCCTCATAAAGGGTTATTCCTCAAAAAGGTAAATCTATATGCTCTCCTAAAATATTCTTCTATAATTTTTTCTTTTTTACAGTAGCCATACACATTCGAATATTATATTTGGAAATTGAATCTTTTTTATCCTTAAATGTTCCTTAGGTATGGTTGGATTGGATGGTTTTATTATATGATACCAAGACAATACATTAGTTACCTTTTATACTTTTACACATCATATAAAAAACCAATCCATAATTTTATGGATGTATGTTGATAAGATTTTAGTGACCAAAGTGAAAATATAATTCATATGGGTGATGCAAGAAATTTATTCAACTTCTGTCTTAATGTAGGAATCCAATTATGGAATAGATAGAATGATACACTTATCTTGAAAAAGATGAGTAGGATCACTTATGGAGAAAATGTTTGTAACCTTATAATAATAAAAATGGAAAGGAATATTATTTTCCCAACATGCCTAAAGTGAAAAATTGATAACTCTTTACAAAAATATTTATAGATACAATATAATAAAAAATATAATATCATTTATTTATATAATTGTGGGACTATGAGGAAGTATTCAATAAATATAGAGAAGTATATTATTTCCATTATTCATAAATTTACCTAAATTAAATCTATTTTATTTTTGATACATAAATCACAGGATCTAAATATTTTAAATATTATTTTCACCACTAAAAAACATGTTACTCTTTATTGACTAAAAATTAACTTTTTTATTATGTAAATAACTTTTATGGAAAATTTGGAAACCTTTCAAATATGAAATATGAACTAGGCATACACTGTAAGAAATAATTAAATCATTGAGATGAAGTTTAAGAATATTAGAATCCTTACCTCTATACAGACTCCATTGGAGAAAAGTGACCTTTACATCTAAGTCATCCATGATGAGGTCTTCAAAGTTGTAGGATATCATGTCCCATGTATTGATAAAATCTTTCACAATAATCTTACTTTTTTGGAAGCCATGCATCAAGATGCAACATTATTTATTGATGTAATCACATTGTTAATTATTAATGTCCACTCAAATTATCCTCTCAACCTTCCTATCAAAATACTCCTACGTAGACTTAACATCAAATTCCTCCTCAAGAATTTCCTCATTACAATTAATGATGAGATCCCACTCATCACACTATAGCATTTTATTTTCTCTTAGAATAATTAAACTCTCTTTTCCTACCTCGTGATGAATAATTGGTTCATTTTCCATCACCTTATTTCTTTTGAAAAACCTTGTTTCCATCAGTTTAGGTAACTACAAGTAGTATTTACATTATTTGGAATTCTTTCCCTTTATCATAATGTAGATTGTTGAATCCATTTTTCCTTTATTCCCCTTCTTATTCCCTGGGTGGTGTATGCCTCTTCCATGAACATCATCAAGACTATCCACTAAAAACTGAATGAAATCTAATCCTCCGAATCTGTCCCATAAAATATTGGATCAAAAAAGATGTTCTTCTCTAGTGTTGGGTTTTTATGCCCTTTCTAGATTGAGTCTAATCCCCTTGTTCCTACACCAAACCTTAGGCCTCTATACCTTAAAATGATTACTAAAATTAATCATTGAACTCTTCCTACTCAACATCGCCTTGCTTGATGAATTAATACATCAATCATTACCTCCATTAATTATCAGAACCGCTTCGTCTTCCACACCCACCAATTGGAACACCTCCTCTCCGTTTCTTCATATCCAATGTCTACTTACTTCACATTGGTTTCCTCCAAAGCTGCATTCACTTGATACTCAATCCCTACTGTATCTTCCCCATCCAAATCATGTTTCAATCTATCAAAAATGTCAGAAACCATCAGATTGGGGCCAACATTCCTCCATCTTTAATATATATATAATTTTATATTACAATTCCTAAACTAGTAGAAATCTCATATTCTATATCCCCACCCTCATGAGTTCCAGAACATAAAACATTTGAATAACTATTTCAATCAATTAGAGCACCAATTTGAGCCAATTATTTTGAACCTACACAAGATATAAACACAAATCCCTTGTTATTGCTTCCTGATCCCACCTCCATTTTCTATTAGGTGTTCATGATCCCATACATACACCAAGACAATGAATAAACTATTTTATTAAAGGAGGATAAGAAATAAATCAATGACTCAAAGAAAAAAGGCTTATTGTAGCAAAACTCTTCCTTGGAAGCAATCCAAATATACCCGAATGGTATCCTTGAAACATTTACTTCAATGCATATTCATAGAGAAATGAGTTGAAAAATAGATATGGTTCTACTGTTGGAACAAATATATTGTCCAAAAGGATTCCCTAACATTTGAATAACTGTTGGATTTTGAAAAGGGAGAGGGATATCTGTAAGACTCTCCAAAATCTCTATAGTTGGTGTATCTTGTTTTATGTGAAAATCACATGTCCATATAAATATAGAGAACAAGAAACCGTGGAACCTATAAGGGAAACTCGACCAGGTCTAAACCAAGTCATCCTTAGAATGAATCACACAAATAGAAGTGGTAATTTCACCAAGAAAAATGAATGTAAATTATTCAAAACAATAAAACATAATAATGAAAATGATTCTTCTAAAAAATTGAATTATAAATTAAAACCTAATCAATTATCATTTTTAATTTTATAGAATCATTCAAGACAAATATTGATATATCTTATTCAATACTAGAACTTAGTTTAAAATATGTCGAGTATCAAAATAGGAAGCTTGAGGGAGTTCAATTCAGACACATAGAAGGTGGTGTGAGGAAGATGCTTGAATCAACATTGAAAACACCTCTAGATTGAGTGATCATAGTCGACAGGGACTTCGTGATGATGGTGAATTTCCATGGTAGACATGGTGGTTGTCTTTGTGGGGATGAAACACCCATAAGAATTCCCCTATGCCACATAGGGATAGTTGGTTCAAACAAGAAGAGGATCAACCAAGACCAAGTTAAATAGTGAACCCAAAAAAGAGGAGTAAATTGAGACTCCAAGATTTAAGAGGATGTGAAGATGAGGTGAAACTACTGAATACTGGAGGTGATAATAAAATAAATCAGCACATACCATAGATTTGTAGAAGATTGATTCACCGATAAAGTAGATAAAGAGAGAGCGATGACAGTAGTAGAGATATGTGAGAGAGGATACATCCGTAGTATTCCATGAGAGCTTGAAAGCATGAGAGTGGGGACTCTATTAGGGTTCATTTTATAAGATCAGGTAATTTTTTTATTAGCACTTTCAAAAAATCACTCATAAAGAGTATTTTTAGTAGCGCTCAAATAGTAAGTGCTAATAAAACTACACTTTATCAGTGCTAAAAAACATTGATAAAACGATTTTTTTATCAGCAATAAAATTCTAGTACTAATAAAGTTATATCTTTATAATCTCTAAAAAAGTGATGATAGAAATCCAATTTCAATAATTTATTTATTTATTTATAATTATAATTTTAAATAAATATGTTTAATAAAAGTTCAATATATTTATAAAAATTTGTATATATTTATAAATATATTAATATAATTATATATTATTATATTATTATAAATATAATAATTATAAAAGATATACTAATTATTTAAATATATTTATTATAATTTTATAATTATTTAAATACACATATATATTTATTTATTTATAGTTATAATTATAAATAAATATATCTATATTTTTAAATATTTATTTATATAGTTATATATATATATATTAATATAAAAATATATCTCTTTATAAAATTATAATAAATATATTTATTATTTGAATATATTTATTTTAATTTTATAATTATTTAAATATATATATTAATTGATAATTGTAATTATAAATAAATATATATAATTATTTATAATTGTAATTATAAATAAATATATATATTTTTAAATTATAAATATATTTTTATAAATATAATAAATATATTTATTATTTAAATATATTTATTATAATATTATAATTAATTCAATATGTATTTATTTATTTATATTAATAATTCAAAATAATTATATTTAAAATGTATATATATATATATATATAATTAAAAATATATTTATATAAATTAATAAATATATTAAAAATTATTAATGAATATATATTAATTAATTTATAAATTAAATTAAATAAGTTACAAAATATTAACAAGTGAATTCGTAACATTTACATGAATTACATACAGACATATGTACACACACACATCTACAGACACACATAAGGACCTACACACATATATACACACACATACCCATACATAAATGCAGTTATACATGTACACATATTTTAAATTATTTTATATCAATATAAATATATATGTAAATAAATATATTCATTTATATATTAAATATTTTTTAAAATAAAATATCAAAATATTATATTTATTATAATTATATACACATTTTGTAATTAATGTTTATAAATAATATATTAAACAGTTGACTAATATAAAATTGTTAATTGTTTTAATGGGTGATGCTCAAAGGTCCATTTATTAAATAAAAGAAAGTACAAAGTAGGAACATGAAAACAATTTAAAAAGACCAAGAACAATTAATTAACTCCAGATTGATTACTCATGCTATAGTGGGAGGAGAGTCCACCCCAACTCTACGGATTTCATCCTCTTCTCCATGTTTTGACCGGAATCCATGTCCCACCTCCATCATTTGGAAGTCCCACATCAACAACATCTATCATTTATTCTTCTCCAAATACAAGATCATTGCTTAATCTATTCTCCTCACTACTTCCCGATGTATTAGACTCAAAATACTTACGAGTACTGACCTTCATGAGTGGTTTATCCATTATAGTCTAAACAAAATCATATCCCTCAGTGGAATATGGAATCTTTGTTTTTCCCATGGAAATCTTCCTATTTGGATTCCCAATATCATCTATGATAGAACTCCCAACCCCTTTGGCACTATAATCCAAGGGAAAATAATATTATTCAAATTTCCCAACTTAGGAAATGGGACCAACCTAGTCCCTAAAGAGTGATTGGACTGGATGACTAGATATAAAGGGTCTGCATGCCACTGGCTAGTCCAACTTCATCAACCCCTTCAATCATTGAGCTAAATTGTTTCATAACTACACAATTTTATTTCTCCCTACCATGAGTAGGTTCGAATACAATTTTATGACTTTTATGATTCAAGGCATCAAAACATAGTGGATTCATAGGGTACTACCCATTGTCCATAGGATTTGTACAAGCAAGAATACTTAAAGATGTTTGTCCACCCTCTAACTGATCCACTATATGACCAAGTAGATGAGATTAATAAGTCAATGATTCCTTTGGAGTATAAATTATGACTAAAGAAATCGTATGGGGTCCAAAATCAATAAAATAATTGGTCTTTCTATGAGGAACACAAACCATCTCATTTTCCATCATATGAGAAGACATACATTGTTCTTGAGAAAAATTAGTGTGGGACTTTTTGGTCTTGTATGTGGCATCATCCAACTTGGTCTTCCCTCTATGGATTTTAGAAGAAATCAATTTTTCTTCCTAACACAAGTTGTAATCAACATCGGCCCATATATAAGCATCCATGCATTCTTTACTATAAGTAGATTCCTCACATCATCTTCACCCCTTATATCCCTAGTTAAGACATATTTTAAATAATATATGGAAACAACCAAAATAATTTCATCTACTATGTCATCCTAATACTTCTTGATATTATCAATCAGTTGAATAAAAGAAGCCATCATATTGTTTTTACCATAAGAACGTGTGGAAAAAATATTACCTTTTATGTATCTTTTATTTTGAGAAGAGTATTCAAAATCAAGCACACTTGATCCATAAAATTATATTGAAACAATATGTTTATTAGGATATCCTCTTATGGTATTCAATTTCTTGGAAATAGAGTCATTTGAAGCATTGGATGTGGGATGATATTTGTTTTATTTTTTAGTGCACTTGATATTCATAGAACTAATATTCTTTTGGCAATGTTGAAGGTTATGACCTTTTAAATTAAAATTAGAACATAGGAGATCACCCATTCAATTATCCTTCAAGTTGACAATAATTTGATAATAATCACAAAACAATAACTTATTTTTAAACTCTCTTCTAAAATTGATCTCATATTGAGGTGTGTAAAGAACAACTTTATTAATTAGGGTTGAACAAAGGATAACTTCAAATAAAATCTTTATGAAGTTCCAAAAAATAACCATCGTTGTGGTAGTGTCCATCATAATTGGAGGGCCTATTGCAGAAGAAATATAAAACAAGATTTCCAAATAATATAAAACCTAGTTTAAACCATGAATTTTGTTCCAGACCTATGATTGGGTATCTTTAAATTCATTTTGGTTAGAATTTAAATTCCAATCATGAAATCATAATGCACTCGACTGTATATTGATCTATCCTAAGATCCAGGCTCGACCTATCAATTCTGCAGAAGGAAATTGAATATGAAAAAAACCATGACCAATAGATACATACATGAAATATTTAAATCCCCAAATATAGGATAAACAATAAACTAGATATAAAACTTTAAAAAGTTTCGTACCTTTCAACAATGAGATTTATGTAATTAAATAATTCTTAAAAAGTTCAATTCTTTTTGAAATGGATCCATTCGAAGCTGATACATGGTAATTATCACCATTCATAATGATTCTTTGTGAAACCCTATTTTTTTGGAAGATGAATGATCCTCCTGTGAAACCAGAGAGGAAAAGAGATCCATTTTCCTCCTCACACTCCTCATTCTTCTTTGATGAAGTGAACCCTTTTCGACTAACAAGGTTATTTGGAACATAAGAATAAATACCTGAGTTCATCTATAAAGGACTCTTCTCCAAAGAAAGGTAAGTCCAATGATAATTATCTCAAACAAGATAATCAGGTTGTTGAAGTAGATTTACATATGGAGGGTGGGGAATCGAGTTATAGTGCATGTCTTCTGAAATATGACTTGAACATACAAGTTCATGAGAAAGGAGACCTCAATGATCTTAATACTAGAGAATTTTGGGTTGATAACCCTATTCATATCTATGATATGGATCCTTATCAATTTGTCTATGCAAAGGAAAAATAATGATACCCCTCTCAAAGACCCTTCCCCTGAAGGTGATTTAGATTTTTTTAATGTTTCAGAGGATTTGGAGAACCGTTACCTTCACTCTTTCACTGGGTAATGGAAGAAGTCACTTGGGATGAACTCAACTATCCAAATCAAGAAACCTACATTGAGGAAGATCAAGGAGGGTGAACATGTAAATGATACTAATGATTATTCCTCAAGGATTCATGGCAGCACTGATATGCCTCCTGATGATGATACATCTGTGGTTTTTAAAGTCATTGGGAATGTACCTAAGGAATAATATTTAAAGGTAGTTCATGATATTTCTGCTATGGAAATTTGTTTGGAATGTCATAATATTTTTGATGTTGTAGGAAATTTTGCTTCTCCGGACCCCAAGGGAAATTTTTATCCTACATCAACTAACTTTAAGGGTCAGTTCAGTTCTGAATTAGAGGACCCAAATGATGTACAAGGACCAAGGAAACAATTTACTAGTGGAGATGACCATTCAATTCTTCAATAGGATCCTCCATCCTAGGAGCATGTCTTTGATGAGGGACTAACCATGGCTGCACTAAAGGACTCAGCAGTATAGGGACCTAAGTAGATAGACGCTGGTGGTGTTTGAAAAAGAGATGTCCTTTGTGTCATTCATCGTGGAGGTGCTTGTACCTTTGTGATATCCATGGAAAATGTCCAGGATGTTAGATCTATTAAGATCATTTTTAGTGTACTGGAAAATGTGGGAAGATCTAATACTAGGGATTCTTTTATCAAGGGAGCTAAAAAAACCCAACCATCTGAGGTGGTCAAGTCAGGTATGGAGAAATATTTCCAACCACCAAAGGGAAATGATCCCTTGAAAAGCGCTTCTAAACAGCATGTGGACTCCATCTCTCTAGATGATAATACAGGGTCTTGGGCTAATGATGAAAATTATTGTAAAAAATCCTTGGGGCCACCATTCAAGATATTGATTTGGTGGTCAATCTCATTCTAATAGATGATCTTTTTTTATTGTTTTTCGGTGGATGATTTCCTTTTATCTATGGAAGTGGTCTATGACTGCTTTACATTTTTCACTTTCCTTTATTCTCACTACTTTTATTTTCAATAAATTTCAGGACCATGGGATAAAACCAATGGTTCACTCCATCATTGATTAATATATGAGTATATATAATCATAAATATAATAAATATATTTATTATTAAAATATATTTATTATAATTTTTGTAATTATATTTATATATATATTAAATTATAATTATAAATAAATATTTTTATATAAATATAAATACAATTATATAATTATATAATTATATATATGTATATAATTATATATAACTATATATATTTATTAATATGTAAATATATATAATTATAAATACAATCAATATATATTATTTAAATATATTTAATATAATGTTATACTTATTTAAATATATTTTTTGAATTGTAATTACTAATAAATAAATTTATAAATAGTTTTATATAATTTTAAATATATTTATATAATTATATATATATATATTAATATATAACTATATATAAATTTGAAAAGACAGGGATGATTCCCTTTTATTGAATGGAACAATATAAAACAAACGGGCGGATGAGGTTATACATAGCCTCTTCGCTAATCAAAATTAGTCGAGACCTAATTTTGTTTCTAATATTAGCCCTAATCTTGTGTACATAATCCCAAATGGAACTCCAGTTGATACGTCCATACCCACGTCCCCAACCTCTACTTCTAGGATGACGACCCCTCCTCCGAGTCTTTTCCTATTGCCAAAGTGCTTCAAGATCAGTGTCTTCCAAGTTAGTCTTCCAAACATCTAATTGTACTTCCACTCATTTTGATAGATCATCCAGTAAAAATCCATCGCTGTCTTTTTCTGAAAATATTTGCACCTTCTCTGTTTGATCTCCACCATCATTCACATTATTAAGAGAGTCAAGCACTACATATGAATTTTGTGTAATCACATGGGATTTTCTATCTACATTATGTGTTGTTTGAAAAATTAGTTATCAAAGACCATGAATGGGTTAGGTATTAAGACATTCCCTAGTCAGCTACACCAATCCCTGAAGAAGCACCGTGAACAACAGCAGCCTACCTGACTTCCATCACATGCAGAATAACACTTTTCAAATTTTTAATCTTCCTAGTAAATTCAATGTTAAATTGTTGTTTACCTTTACGGTCCATAGTATAAATCATCTAATATTCCATAATCTTTTGATTAGAATAGTCCTGAATGGAAGTTTCATCAGGAGATTAATCACCCATTAGATCTTCAACCTATCCTAAATCCACATCGAATATTCCTTTTCCAGGCTAACAAGTGTTTGTAGCAATGGATCTATTATCCAATGAATTTTTGATGGAGGGACAAATATATTCAATAGCCATATATTTGTATAAAGGTATATCTTTATCGCCCATGGATTTTGCCAATTTTTTATCACCTAATTCAGGAGGGATGTTCTCCTCATTATAGTGGAGAGAGTCTTCCTCAGCAATGTAAGCCCATGTCATACTCTTTACCTACTCAACTGGACCCAAAATAGAAGTCCCTATATCATTAGTTATTAACACATCCTTACCATTCTCATCAGCAACCATGTCTGGAATAGAATTATTCCCTGCATTTCCATCAAAAATAAAGGGGAGAAAACCTCAGCCTATCCCCATTCACTATGCTTCCAGCCCTTATAGACTTCCTCTTCTTATAGTACAACACCTCATTCCCTTTCAAATTACAAAAACCATGACAAGTCTCCTACCTTCATATTTTATTATTATTCCAAATTTATTTAAAACCAATAAAAAATAGAGGTAATTTCCCTTAAAAAATGGTTATGTAAAAGTTAACATCAGTAGTGGAAAGAGTCACATTATCAATAGGGGTTGAATTGAGGGCTATTTCCTCCAGGAAACATGAAAAATACCCATAATGTGCTTCCTAAATTGCACGATCCAATCAGATTGTAGTTCAAATTGTCGAAGCAATGCCAAATAAAATTCAAGGATTCCACCCGATCCTGTTTAGACCATAAATTCAAACCCAATATTGGTTCCTTGTTCATTGGAATGAAAAATGTAATACAAAAAACATTAATTAGTGACATTTTAAAAAGTTACAAAGTTACTTTCCAACATTTCTCAAAAACATCGGTAAATGAGGTGTAAAACATTTAACGATGGTTATAAACATCGTGAATTTAGAGAACTTTCTACAGGTCTCCAATTAGTGACATTTCAAAACATATCTAAATTAGTGATTCTTATAAACATCATTAATTAAAGACACCTCATTTACTGATGTTTTTGAGACACATCAGTATATGAACGTTGATAAATTAGCATCATTTGTAAGCGTTGGTTATTTAGCGATACATCATTTTCCAACATTTTTTAAATATGTATATAAATAAAAATTGTAAATTTATCAATATTTATGGAAATGTTTCAGAAATTTTAGAAAATAATTCATTGTTTACCGAGGTTTCTGAAAACGTCAATATGTTGTTTTCTGAAATTTATAACTTTTGGATAAAAAACTTTATATCCAATTCCCGCCACACTCCCCTGCGTCCCACCCTATGTGTGTACCCCACCTATACCCATCCCACCCCTGTCCAGTTCTCCCACCCACCCACCTCCACATTGCCCCTCACACTGCCCTGTATAGTTCTCCTAGATAGACCCACCATAGCCTGTGCATCAACCAGTGCCTCACTCGCTTGCCCCCAATGTGGGTCTCAACTAAAGCTGCACACTGCCCATCCTAGGTAGCCCCCTCCCCCATTCATGCTGCATATATACATGCACCTGCACATTAGAAAAATCTGCATCCACATGGATTAGAACCCACAGCCCTTCACGCTATGCACAACATCTATGACCAACTCACCTATCTATTCTATGAATATAAAATTGTATTATATTATATTTATATATATAATTAAGTTAAACTTCTTAATAAATTAACGTATTATATATATAATATTATATATTAATAAACACATATTAATATATATATATATATATGATTGTGTATATTTTATATTTAATGTTTATATATATAATTTTATATTATATATGTATATATATGTTTATATCCTGAACTATTTAAGAAATTAATATTATATATATATATATAATTTTATATATTAATATACATATATTAATATAAATAGGTTTATATTATACATATATATATGTTTATATTATATATATAAGTTTATATTAATATATATATATGTGTGTGTGTGTGTGTACGTTTATATATCTATATGTTTATATTTTATATATATTATATGTTTATATTTTATATATATCATATTTGTATATTATAAATATATATATATATATATATATCATATGTTTATATTAGGCCCCTAGGGCCTAACATAGTGAAAAGAGGGCCATGTGGGGTGTCGGAGAGGTCTCGGGTTCGAGTCTCTCTGGCTTCCTGCCCATGTGTGTTTTCACGCTTCTTTGTAGCTTTGCAATTATCCTTCCTTGGCCGTTTGTAATATCATATCTTTATATTAGTGTGTGTATATATACATATATTTATATTTCAAACTATTTAAAAAATTAATATTATATATATATATAATTTGATATATTAATATATATATATATGTGTGTGTGTTTATATTTTAAATTTTATGTATGTATATATATATATGTTTATATTATATTATATATATGTTTATATTTTACATAAATGTTTATATTTTATATTATATATATGATTAAATTATATTATGTGTGTGTGTATGTGTTTATATATCTATATGTTTATATTCAATATTATATATATGTGTGCTAATATTATATACATATATATATGTTATTTTTATATTTTATATTTTATATGTATATATATAAGTTTATATTATATTATATATATATGTATATATATTTTACGTATGGGTTCATATTTTATGTTATATATATATGTATATGATTATATATATATATATATTTACATATCTATATCATTATATTATATTATATATATATGTTTATATTTTATATTATATATATATATATATTTTTGTGTGTTTATATGATATATATATATGTTTGTATTTTATATATATCATATGTTTATATTAATATATATTTTTATACTATATATATATATATATATTTACACACACACACGTATATGTATATGTTTTTATATATTGGGGTGTGTGTGTGTGTGTATAAATTTATATGTGTATGTAAACATATATATACTTATAAATATATATATATAAACAAATAAATAAATATAATTAACCACGTTTTAAAACACTGGTAAAAAGGTCAATAAAATAGTTATGATTTCTTAAAGACATGACTAAATATATATTTACATTGATGTGGGAAGATAATATATATATATATATATATATATATTAGTGATGTTTTCTGAAAGGCATAACTAAATTATCGACGTTTCCTCAAAAACACTACTGAATTAGCAACGTTTCCAGAAAACGTCACTAAATTAACCACATTTCCTGCAAAAAAAATCCATAATTTAAAAATTAGCAACATTTTTAAAATACATAACTAAGAAAAAATCATCAAATTACAGTTTTTTGTAGCGAGGATTGAAGTTAGGATGCCAATTTCGAAGATAAAGAATACCTTGCTTGAGAAACATCAGATTGAGCTCCAAAGCCATACACTTGAAGTCTTAAAATGGGAATAAGATTTGGAAATAGTCACTCTCAATGGGAATGCACTTCTAAACATGGAATCCCCATGTTACAGAGTTCTTTCGAATCAAATCTACTATTTTCCATAATTTTTGTCCCGAAGGAAGGACCATTCTTGTAATAACAAAAAACTCATAGATCTTGAACCTATAAAGGATTAGATATTGATTAGAATGGATTAGAGACAAATTTCCTCATGTAAAAAATCATTCATAAACCCCATAATTTCCAGAAGAAAATGATCTATTAGTGTTACATGGATCAAAACTAAAAGGAGCACACAACGTCCCCACATAATTAAATATTATTTTGTGAATATATATATTATAATTTAATATAATTTAATAATATTTTAAAAAAAAAATTTACCAGCGCTAAGAATATCATTGATAAAGATCCTCCTTTATCAGAATAAAAAAAATTTGGTAAAAGTTACCTTTATCAGTGCTTTTAGATAGAGATGATAAAGGTTACCATTTTATCAGTGGTTTATATTTAACACTGATAAAAGATGACACTGCTAAAGTTGTGATCTGTGGTAGTGAAAATATCACAATTTTTTTTGTATCTGAAAAATATAAAATAAAATTTAATTATTAATTATATTTTTAGAAAAATGAAATTTATTTTGAAGATCGATAAACATGCTGAATTTATCACTAGGATTATTTCACCAAATATATATAATAAATAAATTTTTTAATATTAAATATAATAGCTAAAATTTTACTTTTATATACTCCCTTTTGTACCTTATGTAACATCTTATTTCTATATAGTGTAATGATTACAATTTTCCACTTTGATTTTCATATGAATGTGGTGGAGAATTTAAAATTATATATAAAATTTGAAAAAATCATTTAATGATTTTTTGACATGTGTAAATTTTAATTTTATCATGTTCCTTTTCGCAATCAGTATTTTACATCAAATTTAAAATTTTATTAAATTTTTTAAATTTCATTATGTTTATTTTTAGATCAAACTATTTTTCTAAATACACGTATATTTAAAACAATTAATCAATATACATAAAAATTATTTATATTATTTATATATGATGTTACCCATCCATTCCTAATGAAATGTATGTAAAATTAAAGTTTTATATATATATATATATTCTAAAATACATTAATGATAAAATTCACTACAATATAGGTGGATTTAAAATGTCCTAGATAATGTTTATCGGTGCTAAAAACACTATTGATCTAACCACTATTAAAAGTGGTCCACCTTTATCATCTCTAGGAAAGAGTTGATAAAAGGTGTCCTTTATCAACACTAAAAATCATAGATAATGGTCAACCTATTATAGTATACTGTTAAAATTATAGATCAATGTAACAAAAAATACACATGTATATGAAAAATTAATAATTTAATTGAAATAAATATTACATATTAATTAAAATATAAACAATGTATTATACACATTTAAAACATTTTTTTACATCTAAATTAGAAATTATTATCACAAACATTAAAAAACATCAATGGTTTCATTGTTTTTGGCACTCAACCCCTTCTAAAAAATCTTAATCATGGTATTATTCACCAAAAAAACCACCTCAACTAGAGAAAAATAATCAATCTATATAAAAAAATTATTATGTTTGTAATACTCTATTGAAATAAATTAAACATATATATGAAAAAATACATTAGAAAAATGACAGTTTTAAATAAATGGACACACTTGGAGTCATACTGCTTACATCATAGATAGAATTGACATGAAGATGATTCATACACATAAAAAATGATATAAAGATCATTGTTATAAAGTATCCAGACAATCTAACTGTTTTTTCTAATTTTTTATTACGTCATGTGTCTTTTTTACTGAAATTTTAATTTAAAATGAAAACATGCACTTCAGGTCATAACTGTAACATCTTATATCGGTTTTACATGATACCAACTAGTACACATAAAAAATTAATTATAAATAATTATCATTAAGTATTAAGAAAATTAGTGTGAATTATCTCGGTTCTCAGTGACTGACATATGTTTTGAACTAAATTGTCAATTTTAAATTGATAACGGACACTTTCAGTCATACCGAACACAATTTATATTAGTTTGAGGTGCAGATAATTACTACATGTCACAAATGAATTATATATTGTTTTTCTAAAGGGTAAAATCAATCTAAATGTGTTTTCTTAGTTCTGATTATGTGACATGTGTTTTGAACTAAAATGTAAATTTTTAAAAAAACAAAACACTTTTAGTCACACTGGTCACATTGTGCATCGGATTGATGTGTGGCTTATTCCTTAACATCAAAAAAAAACTTAAGGATAATTTTAATAAAGTATCAAGACAATACAAATCTGTTTTATCATTTTTTGAGTATGTCACACATCTTTTTTACTAAAATGTCAACTTAAACAAAAAACATGCACTTTTAGTCACACATGTCACATCATTTATCAGTTTTATGTGAGTCTGATTCTTATACATCACAAATGACTTATGAATCATTGTACTAATTTATTAAGACAACCCAACATTTTTTCATAGTTTTTAGTGAATGATACAAGTTTTGAACAAAATTTTTAATTTCAATATGATAACATACAGTTTGAGTGTTACTGGACCCACCATATATCGGATTGAGGTGAGGCTAATTACTACACCCCAAAAATGACTTATGATCATTTTTCCTAAAGTATTAAAATAATATAAATTCATTTTATTGGTTTTGATTATGTGACATGTGTTTTGAACTAAAATTTCAATTTTAAATAATAAGACACACATGGAGTCATACTAGTCACACCGTTTGCAAGATTGACATGCAAATGGTTATTACACGTCACAAAGGACATAAGAATAATTTTCCAAAAGTACCAAGATACTATGAATTAATTTTCTCATTTTTGTGTATGTTATGTGTCTTTTTTGCTAAAATGTCAATTTAAGATGAAAAAACATACATTGAGTCATACCGGTCACATCACGTGTTAATTTGATGCGATATTGTTTCCTAAATAAGAAAAATGACTTATGAATCAAATTAATGGATTATTAAGATAATAATATTTTATTTTTTTGATCTTTTGTAAGTGACACATGATTTGAACAAAATTTTCAATTTTAAACTAATAACAGACAATTTCAATCATACTCGTCATAATGTGAATCAGATTGAGGTCAGGATAATTTATACATGTCATAAATGAATTATGTATTATTTTTCTAAATTATCAAAAAAATAAAAATGTGTTTGATTCATTTTGGGTATGTGATGTTTGTTTTGAACTAAAATCCCAATTTTAAATAAAAATCACACTAAGAGTGATACCGGTCACACCATATGCCAGATTGACACGTGGAAAATTCCTTCACATCTCAAATTATTTTTATATCATTATCCAAAATTATCAATAAAATTCTAACATGTTCTGTCAATTTTCAGTCAATGACACACTCTTTGAACTAAATTTTCAATTTTAAACTGATAAAGAACACTTTTAGGTCATAATGAGCACACTTTTTATTGGATTGATGTGCTGATGATTCCTACACATCATTACTGATTTATGGATCATTTTTTATAAATTATCAATACAATGACTTTTTTTCTTGGTTTTGGGTGTGTGACATGTTTTTGAACTAAAATGATAAATTTAAACTAAAAAAATGAAGTTTGAGTCATACCAGAGACATTATTTATCAGATTGAGTTGAGGTTGATTCCTATATGTTAAAATTGACTTTTGGATAATTTTCCAAAAGTATAAAAGAAATATGAATGGTTTTTTATCAATTTTGAGTGTGTGATGTGTGTTTTAGAAAAGAAATAGAAATTATTAAATAAAAACATACACTTTGAGTCATACCATGCATACTGTGTATCAAATAGAGGTGCAGCTGATTGAGGTGTTTCTGATTCCTACATGAGCATTAGCAGCTTCAAACAAGTTACTAGATCTATCATACTGATCACATAATAAATTGGATTAAGGTTTGGTTGATTGTTTCACATCACAAATGGCTTTAAATTTTGAGTATGTAATGTATTTTTTGAACTAAAATGTCATTTTTAAACTAATAAAATAAACATTGTGTCATACTGAACATACCATGTATGAAATTCAGTTGTGGTTGATTCCTTCACATCACACTATTTATTTTTTTTACTAATGCATTCAATATTCATAGTTATATAAAAATATTTTTGTTTGATATCCCAAAATGTCGAATGCACTAAAAAATAAAAAAAACGAGTCATCATGAGTGCATCATCATCATTGTGTGCATAGTCATAATACATTAGTGCATTAAGAGTGTATATTCCTTCTTCACAATCTCTATTAAAATTAAAAAAATAAGTATCAAATACAAATTATAAGTACATTAACTAAAAACATAGATAAAATGATGATAAAATTAACTAAATAAGTAGTAGGAATTCACCTCTTCAGGATGTACATAAACAATCTGACACCATGTATTCTTCCCATTCATTAATAAACAAGTCTATTTCCTATTGTGATTACAAGGAATTTTGAAAATCTGAGTAGTACTTGAAGCATATAAATATATAATGGATTAGTAAATATTTTAAATGAAATGGCTGTTATCATCAGAAATACAACTTCTTGAATTCTAGTTTGTTAATTAAATATGATATCTTACGTAAATTTACAAACATAATAACCGCAATATATTCCATTTGTTTGTTTTGGGAACTGAAGAATCATTGAAAACAAGTAATTTGTTTTTATATATGTTTTGATAGTGGAATTTTATAATATAGAACATAATAATTATAAATGTTTATTAGTCGGTATAATTTTTTTGTTCATGGACTATCCCCATGGTGTGATTTTGACAACATTTAGACAGTACCCTATCATAATATAATTTTCATTAAAACATAAAATAAAATTTATAGTTTGATGTTTATTTAAAAAATGATACATGTAGTGTATTACAAATTGATAAACGTCATCACATTTGGTTAGGTTTTTGGGTATCCATGCATTGAATCCATAAAATAAATATTTGGTGTATCCAAATTGTATGGAATGAGTAACCAATGTTTCATAAAAAACCAAAATGAATATGTAATTACATGAATGAAAATATATTTTATATGATTAAATTTTAGAGATTGACCCATTAATCATGGTTATTAAGAGGATTCTTCCATCTCTATGTTTTCCTTCAAATATTTTGATCATTTTGTACACTATTACTTCAATTTGATTTGGTTATATTGAGAATAGTTGTATTGAAGTTTTGTGAGGACTTATGAGTCCAAATTTCTATTCACAGTGGTTTCCCTTTAAATAGTAGTGATATATATTCCAAGAAAATATTTGAATTTTATTTAGTCATAATCAATATAGTAGAGTAGTTATTGAAAAATAATCATGGAAGGATTAATGAGATTGAAAGGGGGAAATAATCCTCTGAAAGTAAAATTTATAGTAACTGGAATATATAAGAACATATCCCTAGATAATAAATGGAATTTAAGAGGCATAACATTAAAGAAGTGCATGAATGAAAATGAGAAAAGAGAATTCTCTTACCAAATTTATGCATAGTAATGGGTGTACATAAAATATCATGGAAGTATTAATGAGAGTGAAAGGAATCTATAATTCTATATAAATCAAATGAAAATTAATGGGCTTATGTAAAAAAATATCCCAACATATGGTAAATGAAATTTAAGGACATAGAAAAATGATGTTCTTGATAAAAAGAGGAGAGTTCGAGATCCCTTACTTGAGTGTGTGACCCCAAATGTTTCAGAGGGGATTCTTAAGATGATGGGAAAAACTTGGGTGGACTATATAGAGTTGAGTATAGTGTATGTAAGTGATCCATGGAGTTTTAGTGAAGAGAAATGTAAGCATGAGTGGGTTTATATAGGGAAAGAGGGGGATTTATTTATTATTTAGGTTTTGGACTCTACATAATAAAATAACCCAAAAAAATCCAAAACATGGTTTTTCCCATGTTTTCGGAAAAAATGGGAGTGGTTTACATTATTTTATAACGGAAATTTCTGAACATAATAAAATAATTCCCTTGATTATGTTGAGTTGAGTCATACTCTAAAAAAATAAATGATTTCAAAACATTAGAATATATTAATGGTTTGGGAGGATTCATAAAGGCTTTATGAAATAAACCTAAAATCAAATTATTTTGAAGTTAAAACATATATTTGGTCATGGATACCCATTGTAGTATTTATTATATCACCTTTGAGTCATTATAATGTAATAATACACAAAATATAATTAAATGGTATTTAAATTTTACTCAAAATTTTGACTCTCTAAGAAAATTGTGAACAAAATTCACCATTGGATAATTTTGACATTATGATTCAAAAAATAATATTCATTTTATCTAAATAATTTTCTAAATATGTGATATTTTTTACTTTTAAAATAAAATTTACATTTATTAATAAATGGTGGTTTTTATGACAATAAGAGTTTTTGAACACTTATAAAAATTACATTTCACTTCACAAAAAATATATGATAATTTATTTTTAATAAAAATTATTCACTAAAATTATTCTATTAAAATATTATTTATTTCAAATATCCATTCATTCATCAACATAAATTCCTTAATTGAATTTAAATATAACTCAAAAATACTATTTGTGATTTATTGAATCAAAATAAAAAACATTCATAAAGATACAATAATAGAATAAAAATCTATTAATTATTCTATTAAAAATAATTTCAATACTTTTAAAACATCGAGATTTTATGAATTATTATTTTTGAAATTAATTTAATCTTTTGGATATTTTTCATTTCACGCAACACTGAAAATAGTTTATATTATATTAAAGCACTATGTTTGTCTTGAGCTATATGTAACACCAAGTAAATTATTCCCTACACACCACATAAATTTTAGCTTTCTATACATGAAACATCAAGGTTATCATGCATTACACAAAACAATTACTTTCCTCGATGGCATGTGTAACACGCTTGACCAATTTTTACCGAACAATAGTATATCATTAAAATTTTATTACTTAAAATAATAATATATAAACTATATGATAAATTAGTGGTTATGAATATTATTAACTAATTTATTAAAATATATGGTTTTCCCAAATTTAATAAGAATTCATAGGTTACCAATTAATTATAAATGGATATGAAATATGATTATATATAAAGGAAATATGATAATTTTTATAATCACAAAGCTGTTTTACCATAAATTAAATTAAATACATTTAGTGAGTGATATTAATGTAATATATATTTTATATATACAAAATATTATTTTTTATATCTATTCAATCGATTTTATGGACATAAGATATGAACAATCCCGATTTTGTGCTTAAAAACCTATATTTTTTTTACCGACACTTAATGGATAAACCATTTTGAATCCAATTTTTTTAAATTTTATATATTTAATATGTCAAAATAAACCTCATATTTGTAATAAAAACACAAAACTTAGGCTAGGATAGTTTTTTGGTATTTTTCTGTAAGGTTTTATTTTTTAATGAATAGTTAAAACTACTGAATTTTAATTTAAAAATAATTATCATCTAATTTATTTATAAGGTTAAATTATATTTTAAATTAGTTATATATTTAATTAGATAATTTTTTTATCAATTAATCCAATTATTTTATGTGAATAAATTTCACTTTGAAATTGGGTATAAAAACTTAGCAAAAGTTTAGACATTTTTACTTTAAAAACCCACTGTGTCATCCTGTTGGTGGGATTAATTTTATATTAATTTTTCCCCTTATAAGATTTGATTTTAGAAAAATGGATTAAATATTTAGAATCATAATAAATTATAATTTCTAATATGTTAAATTTTGTTTTTTGAAAAACTTATCAGAATAAGTGATTAAAATTAATTACAACAATTAAGAGACAAATTAGGTTAATAAAGTACTAAACCATAAATTTAAGACCCAAATCGACCTAGAAACGTGTCCAAAACCACTTTTATGGAGACTATTCATCCATCAACCTTAAATTAATGAAATATTTTTATTTTTTATGACTTTTATTAGGTGAAAAATTTGGTACACCTAACTTGTTTTAAAAAATGGCAAGTGTGTCTTTTCCATTCTCTATAAAAGGTCACCACCTCTCCATATTCTTCACACCTATAAAACCAAATATTTTCTACCAATACATATTCATAATATATCATGAAATGATGTATATTCAATATATAAAATTTCAAAAGTATAAATACATGTGTTTTAAAAACAATATGTTTGTTACCCATTAGATGGACATACATTCTTTTTTGAGACACATGTTTTATTATGAACATACATTATTTTTTGAGGTGTATATAGTTCCTTTTGAAATTTTATATATTGAATATACATAATTTCATGATATATTAAGTTTCAATTAATTTTAATTTCTTACATGGGGGTATGGTTCAAAGTTACTATGTTACAAGAGTTTATTGAAACAATCTCATCTCATTTCGATATTATTTATGATTATGCTTCCTATGTTGAAATATTATAATAAATATCTCAAGAAAGTTCATTAATTTTATTATCCTATGGTTATTTATGATATATTCATATATTGGTACCTTTTTTCTACTCATTTTTACATAATACATTTATGAAAATGTTTTTTACGAAAGCATGACTTTACCCCCTCTTCAGTCGAAAATCTGTGCTCATACATACCTATGTTTTCTAAAAATGGTTTTCCAGAATATTATAATAATATCATGTGATCATTAAAATAAATTTTTACCATTTTTTATTTTACAAATAATTTCAAAGGAATATTCTCATCTCTTTCCAAATGAGGCATTTTTCTAACCTTTTTACTATGAAAAATGAATGGTTTTTTACCTTGTATGACATGTACAAATTTACCCACCATCAATTATTTGATTATTTATTTTCATACTTAAAATGTTATTTTTTAAATAATTTTTTTCAAAAAACTATTTTAAAATAAATTATTTCCAAAATGTTTTCATGTTTCTTTTAGTATTTTTCATAGAAAATTGTTTTAATTTTTTTTCAAGATCCTTTTTTATGTTTTTAAGAAAAATTGTTTTCAAAATTGTTTTCAAGATTTTTTAAGAGTTGTAAAGGAAAAGTGTTTAAAAAAAATTCCCATGATAATTTTATAATTTTTCAAGGAAAATGTGCTTCAAAATTTTTACAACCTCCTTTAACAAGTTTTCAAGGAAAATGGGTTTAAAAATGTTTTTAAGATCTATTTATATGTTTTGAAGTAAAAGGGTTTCCAATTTTTTTTCAAAGTTTTATTTCTAAATTTTCAAGTGTTTTTCATTAAAATTGTTTTAAAAATGGTTTTATGTTTTAAAGATCCATTTTCAAATAATAACGGATATTTTCCTCATGAATTGTTTTCAAATTATCATACCATGTTATTTTTGATCTAATATGGAATCAATTGATGTTACTAATGACCTTATATAAAATTATCAAATATTTGTATTAATATTCCTTCTTGTATGGTTTATGTTTTGATGGAGTGATGAATATGACACCTATTTCTCTTCCACGGGTTATATGATTTTAAAACTTGATTCTTTTCATGATTTATGCTTTTGATGAAATGATTATGAAACCAATATTTTTTCATAGGTTAAGATATTATTACAAGTTTATGATGCCCACTAAATTTAATGGTTTATGATATGATTGTTTATCATCTTGAGGTGCATGTATGTATGAATTCATTATGAGAAGGGTGGGACCTATATCTCCCTCAAAATAATTGTGTAATGTTAAGTTGTATATGAGCTCAAAGGGTACACGAATTGTAGGCCAGGACCAAAGACAAGAATGTAAATGGGTTGTAGACCAAATCTAAAACCAAGAAGGTACGTGGGTTATAGCCCAATCCTAAAAGTAAGAGGGTACAAAGGTTTTATCCCATGCTAAAAAATAATAAGGTAAATGAGTTGTAGCCCAAGACTAAAATTAATAGGGTACACGATTTGTTATCCCAAGAATGAAGCAGGTACATGGGTTGTATCCCAAGCCTAACATGTTACAATGGTCTTGGTAGCTAGTCTTTACATAAGATCTTAAATTATTATATATATTCCAAAAATTCCATGTCTTATTCATATGTTATGATTTCATGAATTATGATCTTAATTATTTTATGATCGTTGACTTATGAACTTCCAATCATTATTATGATATCTAATATGATGGATATGATATTAAAATGTTATTATCATTTTCTATACCCTTTTGTTAAAGTTATGCCCACGCATTCCTTTATTTATCCTTACTGAGCATTTGAGATCACTTATTTCTTATGTTTCATTTCCCCAGGTTATGAAGAAAATTATTATGTAAACATTATCAATGTGAATATATTTATGGGATATGTTGAAGATATTTCACTCAGATAGATGATTTTCTTTCCATGTTTCCAAAGACACTAAATTATTATGTTCCTCGGGAATTTATTTTTGTAATGTACTGAATATTCAGCTAAAACGATGTTATATCCGTTTATTTTAAGCCGGGTTCACTATAGTTGGTTTCAAATCAAAGTTTTAGTCAACCATTGGAAACTAGGATTATAAAATTTAGTCAGATCCCTAGGCATATTTATAAGGATATGTCTAGGTATGTATCTAAGGATACATAAAATGATGAGTTAACATTTTGGAAAATCTCCTGAAATTTGGGTAAAATATAGAGTGAGTGGTTTCCTAGAAATACATCCCTATCTGGATACTACAAGTGTATGAGGATCTGGAAAAGATGAAATTATGGGAAAAAACTCTGACAAGCTATTTCGATCCTGACTTGGGGTAATCTGATACACGACAATGGGCCTTGCTGCACACCCAGTTTGAAACTCCAAGGGGACATTCTTTGGGAAATCAAAAACTATTCATAAACCATCACGAAGGATTTAAATTATTTTGGAAATGAATAACATAGGATGTACTTAGGGTGTCATGTATTAAGTAAGGTTTCATGATTTAGAGATCATATAAGTAATTATTTTCATGACTGTGAAGTTTTATGCTATGATAAGTAATGATCAAACTATGCTTTTGGTTTTAGTCAATTTAGGGAACTAGAAGAAACTATATTAATGTTGAATGTGATGGATGGTTTTCTAATGATCAGTTAAGTGGGATGATCACTGGAGTAAAATATGTTGTGATCATGCCTAATCAGTTTTCACATAACATGATTAATAACATGTACCTTAACCAACTCTCATACTAACCAAGGAAGAGAAATAATGGGTTAGCTGAGAGTTCAGGTAATGGAGACCATTGAGGAAAGAAGATTTGGTTTCCCTTTTTTCATGAATGTGGATATAATCACCTATATTAATGTCTTATGGGAATAGGAATATGTTTTTATTATGGAAATGAAGGACACAATGCAAGTGATTGCATGGAAAAAATGAATAGTTAGGTTAACAGAATGGATGGGATTGTTGGCCTCTCTAAGGAATTATCACTTAATGACTACTTTAAATGTGTAATGTATAGTCATTATAGAAATCAGTGTCCTATGTGGAAGGATCATGAAGTTAATCAGAAAGGTGGTAAAATTAATGCGTTTTCTTCTAATGATGAAGAGACCAGAAATGATATGTGAAAGGTATGTGGTGTTCTTCCAGTATTTTTTACATTAAAAATAAAAATAATGATTATATTGAGGTTGAGGAACCATAATACATGATTAATATTTTATATTTTTGGAAAGATATATTACAGAATAAGTTGATGAATCATATGTAATGGTTTAAGAATAAGGTTGGATTAATGAAGTAATTATGTTTTGGAATTTAAATATTATGAACCATAGAATGTATATGTATTTTCAGTATAATTTTTCATTAAGGATCTAATGGAAATGTTTAATTGTTATTATGAAATATAAAATCAATTTCATGGAATGTGATATTTTTATTAAGGGAATTTAACCCTTAATTAAGGCTTGAAATTGAGATAATGATATTTAGATAATGATATGTTGGATATGAATAAGTAAAGTGGATGATACAGATAACCCTAGAACAAATTATTGACAAAATATTCTATGTCATTAGGGATAGAGTTTATGACTTCATATATTTAAATAATATATCCCGTAATCATTGAAATAAGGATGTATGCATGTTTTCAAAAATGATTTATGGTAATTAAGGTTATTACTATGTTTCAAGGGAATACAAGATGAGGTTATTAACACATTTGTAATGTGACAACCAGATTTTAATTTATGATATATATAGAGGGTCAATTTTAATCTAATTTCATGACTTTCTTTCTAAATATTTGAATTTTTATCTTTCAGAAGGGTTATAAGGTTAATAAATTATGGAAATATTAAGTTAAAATTTAGATGAAGTTAGTAAGATTAAAGTGCAATCTCTCTATATGAGGATTTATGCATATTTGATATTTTATTTAAAATAACATGTGTTGATGGTAACTAATGACAATGGGATGACATATCATGGGTCTCATGATCAGTTAATACTTCACGAATGAAAATGTAAACTTAATTTTTAGAGAAAGAGGTGAAGTGGACAGAGGAACAAAAAAGGGAGAGGTTGTCCTAAAATCATGAAAGTAGATATTTTCATGAAAACTATTCAAATTTTGGAAAAAGGAGCTTGATGCCAATTTTTGTATCCTAGTACCCCTGTTTCCAAGGAATCATATGGTCCCTTAGTTTATCACAGATTTATGCCTTTCTGATTATTAACTTTCTTTATCACTCTCAATCAAAACTTGATAGTTATTTTTTTCTTCCATGTCCATGTTTTCCCTTTCGACCGATGTTCCCCCATGTGGAAACCTAGTTATATGTTACTTTTGTTAACCATTATGGTTCTAATGTTACCTTTTTAATGGATGTTTTAATATTCTTTTTTTTAATGTGGATTTATATAAATGAAACTCTTATGTATTAAGCCATTTATAACACAAAATAATTCCAAGTGTGAAATTCAATTTAATGGGGGTAGAATGTAACACCCTGAGATTTTATGAATTATTATTTTTAGAATTAATTTAGTCTTTTTGATATTCTTCACTTCACACAACAATGAGAATATTTTATTTTATATTAAAGAACTATATTTGGATTGATTTATTTTAAACACCAAGTTAATATGCACTACATGAAACATAAATTTCTTCTTGATCTACACGAAATACTGAGGTTATCTTGTGTTACATGCAACACTAACTTTCCTTGATGGCATGTGTAACACACATAACTGATTTTTACTAAACAATAGTATATAATTAAAATGTTATTATTTAAAATAATAATATATAACCTAGCTGAAAAATAAGTGGTTATGAATAGTATTGAATTATTTATTAAAATACATTTTTTACACAATAAAATATGAATTGATAGGTTACTAATTAATTAGAAATGAATATGAAAGTCGATTGAATATAAAAGAAAATATTGTTATTTTGATGTTCACAAATATATTATACACTAATAAATTAAATTAGATACTTTTAGTGAGTTATATTAATGTAATATATTTGTTATATATTCAATCAAATATTTTTTTATTTCCATTAAATAGATTTTATAGAAATAAGAAAACAACAAACCCAATTTTGTTCATAAAGACTTATGTATTTTTTATTTTTACCACCTATTAATGGAGAACCCACTATAAGTACAATTTTTATAACTTTTATAGATTTAATATTCCAAATTAAACCTTATATTTGGAATAAAAACATAATAATTAGGTTACTATAATTTTTTGGAATTTTTCTATAAGCATTCATTTTTAATGAGTAGTAAAAAATATTGTATTTTAATTCAAAAATGATTTTTCATATAATCTATTTTTAAGGTTAAATAATATTTTAAATTGGTTTAAAAGTTTAATTATATATTATTTTTAAATTTTAATCCTATTTATTTCATTATAATTAATTTCACTTTAAAATGAGGTATAAAAACTTAGCAAAAGTTTGGAAGTTTTTACATTAAAAACCCGCAATGTCGTCCCATCAAAGGGATTGATTTTAAAATAATTTATAAATATAATGTGATTATACTTTGGAAAAAATTTGTTAAATATTTATAATCATAATTATTTATAATTTCTAATAAGGAAAACTTTTTTCAGACCAAAAATAATAATTAAAGTTATTAAAATTAATTACAACATTTAAGATAAAAAATAGGTTAATAAAGTTTTAAACCTTAAATTTAAGACCGAAAACAACCTATAAACTTTTAAAAAACCCATTATATGTCCATTATTAGTCTATTAAACTTTAATTAATGCGTTTGTTTTGTTTTAATGAATTATTTTAGATAAAAACATAGGTATACCTAACTTGTTTTCAACAATGATAAGTGTGTCCTTTCCCTTCACTATAAAGGCCACCACCTCTCCCTCTTTTTCACACCTCTCAAACCACATAGGTTTGTAAAATATATACTCAATAAACATACCAAAATCAATAAATTTCTTATATAATTCTCCCCTTGGTCTTAAATAAATCCAAGGAATCCTTTTGGGAAAACTAAAAGGATTTACTCGATTAAGAGGTAACATCTTCTCTCAAGATCATTTCTATTATTTTCTTTCTCCACACCCTACACTATATTTATTACATGATTGTATAAAAAATAGTATCTTAAATATACTATTTTTTATGATAAGTTATTTATCAAAACAAACACACACCATTATCTAATAGGTAACAGACATACAGTTTATGTGTACAACTAACTACCACCTCCTGAAATGGTGATTGTTCATTCTTACTTTACCACCTATCATGGTGGAAATTATGATGGAAAATATAGTTATATATTTTATATATTATATATTTATTATATATTTAATATTGTTTATTTATTTTAGAATACATGTCTTTATACTTTCCATTTTATGTTAATACGATAATTTCGTTTGAGGAAGTGTGGACTGCCTCCCCCTTAAAGCAATGTGATTGATTCATAAACTACAAGGAATGTATTAAGGGTTAATTTAGTGAATATATATGATATATATTATATTATATATATAATTTAGTAATTATATATATAAATATATATACATATTTTTCTTTTACTTTCTCTCTTTCAACACGACAATTAAATGGAAATAGTGTTCATGTGTACATTTGACATACCATCTCTATGAACGGTGTATTTAATTTCATACCTATATATTATATAGATTATAATAATACACATATAATGAATATAAATCATGGTTTAAATTATATAATTCATTATATAATTATAAGGACCAAATACATAACAAATTTAGACACATGTGAAAAAAACAGATATTATCTGAAGTGAAACCCTAACATAGAATTCTTAACAAACATGTAATATGAATCCATAATAAAACCCAATATGGTATTAGAAGTAATAATATGGTTATGTGATATATTTATAATAAATTTAAATTTATTATATAGGATATCTTAATGAGTATGATGATACTCAAGACACAAGGTAAGGGGATTTCATCTCACTTTTTTATTTTCGTGAGATACATGTTTTATTCACCACCCATTCCTTTTATGTCATGTGTATACTACCCATTTATGTATTAAATTATTCTTATAATTAAATTTATGGGTATTTAAAAATAAATTTTATGATCTTTATTTCACATGGTTAATTTTTCAAAAACTACCAAATCAGTAAGATTATTTTGTCTGAATTTTCCTTCTTTTAGACACATGTTTTTTTATGCACCTACATTCTTTTTTAAGGTATGTATACTTCCATTTGACATATTATATCTTGAATACAAATAATTTCTGGATATTTTAAGCTTCATGTAATTTCACTTTCTTACATGTGGGTATGGTTCAAAGTTACTAAGTTACAAGATTTTATTGAAACAATCTCATCTCTTTTCGAGATTATTTATGGTTATGCTTCATTTGTTGAAATTTTATAATCCATATCTCAAGAAAATTCATGAAATGAATTATACTTGAGTTATTCATGATATATTAATGTATTGGAACCATTTTTCATACTCTTTGGTACATAATATAGTAATTAAAGTTTTTTTAAGAAATCCCAACATTACCCTCTATTTGGTCCGAAATATGTGTTCTGTCAGAACCATGTTTTCTAAAAAGGGTTTCCAAGAATATTATAATAATATGATATGATTATTTTAATAATGTTTTTCCATTTTTTCCTTTTACCAATTATTTTAATGGAATATTATTTTTTATTTCTTAATGTGTCATTTTCCTAACCTTTTTACCATGAAAAGGGAATGTTCTTTTTACCTCACATGACTTATACAGATTTACCCACTGTCAATTCATTAAAGATTTATTTTTATGTTTAAAAGATCATTTTTAAGAAATTATTTTTAATATAAATTTTCAATGAAATGGTTTTCAATTTTTTTTAAATATTCTTTTATATGTTTTTAGGGAAAATTGTTACAGAATATGATATCAAGGTCCCTTTATAAGTTTTCAAGGAAAATTATTTTCAAAAACATTATCAAGATTCTTTTATAACTTTTCAAATAAAATTGTTTTCAAAACATTTTCAAGATCATTTTATAAGTTTTCAAGGAATATGTTTTTCAATAATTTTTCAAGATACTTTTAAAAGTGTTCAATTAAAATGGTTTTCAAAATGGTTTCAAGATCTGTTTATATGTTTTCAAAGAAAAAGGTTTAGAAAAGGATTTAACATATTTTTTTATAATCATTAAATTTTATTTTCACAAAAAGGGGTTTAAAAAGGTTTTTTATGTTTTCGAGATCATTTTTCAATAAAAAAAGAATATTTTCCTCAAGAAATGTTTTCAAAATATATTACCATGTTATTTTTTAACAAAGATGACATATTTTGATGATACTCATTCCCTTATAAAAAATGATACAATATTTCCATTTATATTCTTTCTTGAATTGTTTATGTTTTTATGGAATTGTTCTCATGAAATTCGTTTCTCATCAATGGGTTATATGATTTTGAAACCACTTCTTTTCATGGGTTATGATTTTGAATAAATTATTATGAAACCTATATTTTTTTATAGGTTAAGATATGATTACATGTCTATAAAACCCATTTCATTTCATGGGTTATTATATGATTTTTTATGATTTATATTGCATGAACGTGTGAATTAATTATGATAAGGGTGGGACCTATATCTCCGTACAATGCATTGGGTAATTATAATTTGATTATGAGATAAAATTGTACAAAGGTTATAGCATAATCCTATAAACAAGAAGGAAAATGGAATATAGCCCAAGACAAAAAAATAAGAAGGTACATAGGTTATAGCCCAAGTATAAAAGTAAGAGGGTACACGGGTTGTAGCCAAAGCCTAAAAAATAAGATATTACATGGGTTTTATCCCAATCCTAAAAGTAAGAGGGTACATGGGTTATTAGCCCAATCCCAAAGTCGGTACATGGGTCATATACCAAGCCTAACCTGTTATAATGGTCTTGGTAGATAGCCTTCACATAATATTTTATATTCTTATATATATGCCAAAAATTCCATGTATTATTAAAATATTATTCTTTCATGAATTATTCTATTAATTATTTTATGATCTATGAATTATGAACCTCCAATCATTATTATGATCTCTAATATGAACGGTATATTCTTCAAATATTTTTCTCAATTTCCATACCCTTTTGTTCATGTTATTCTTACACATTTACATTATTTACCCTTAGTGAGAATATAATATCACCCATTTCTTAGTTTCATTTCCCCATGTTATGAAGAATTTTTTTAGGTAGAAGTGTTAAAGGGGGAGATCTTTATGGGAGATGTTGAAAATCTTTCACCTAGATAAAACATTTTTTTCCAAGTTTACAAATAAACTAAACTATTATGGTCCTCAAGAAATTATTTTTTAATGTACTGAATATTAATCTAAAATGATGTAATATCCATTTATGATAATCATGGGTCACTATAATACTCATATAGCTAGGGTCTGAACACATATCCCTTTAATACAACATCATACTCCCTACGGGTAAGGTGTGGGATGGTGGGAATTTCATGTGGTGGTTCAACAAACATGGTTTGTGCCATGATCTCAATATGCTTCAACTTCTCCCATAAATGGTTTTTATTTTCCGATGTTATTGGATCTCAGCTTGGGCTTGGCCAAGGTCATAGCCCAGAGATTTTACTTCCCTCGAAAGACTTGATATATGGGCTTCATATGGTACGATTGTAACATACCTAGTAATTATAGAATAATACATTTTAATATTTATTAATATTTAAAAATTATATAGTAATTTTAAATTAAAAGGGATGCTATATCTGATAGCGTACCGACATACAACAATAGGATTCTCCAAAATCTTATGTTGCATACATGACTGAGTTATACCAAAAAATAATAAATTATTAATAATATTATTTTAATTTGTAGTTACCACATAACCATTATAATGGTGGGAATGAACTATATTAATTGAATTATGAAAATATGGTTTAAAAATCTTTATATAATGATTCTTTTTTTGAAAATACAAACCAATTGAATATAGATGATATGTTTTTCACGAAAAACTATTTAAGTGTGAATAATTGTGTTTATAAAATAATCAAATCACTATTTTTGGATTATATTAATGAAATATAAATTAAATATGATGTTTAAAATTCATATTATATGTTTTATATAGATTATATAAGAACAAATACAATTTTTTTGGATAAAATGAGTGTTTTTCAAAAAATGATGTTTTACCACCTTTTGATGGAGAACCCTTTTTAAATATATTTTTTGTCACTTTTATATCTTATATTTGAAAAAATAAAATTCATATTGATAATAGGGACATAAAAATTCACATTTTCAATTTTTTTTATTTTTCTGATAAAATTCATTTTCAATGAATAGTGAAAAAATATTGCATCTTAATTATAAACTTCCTTTTCGTATACTAATTATATAGTTAAATTGTATTTTTGTCATAGTTTTATGGTATAATTAGATTATGTTTTTTTTCATTTAATAAAATTATTTCCATTGGAAGTAATTTCACATTTAAATTGGATATAAACACATGTCAATCTTTTGATAGGTTTTACGTTTTAAAAACTCATTTCCTCAAACCATCAATATGATTAACTTTAAATTAATTTTAGTCACTTTTTTGAATTTAATTTTAAAAAATGGACATGAATGGTTTTAATCAGTATGAATTAAGTGATCTAATAGGATCAAAATATTTTTTGGTGAACAGTAACTTTAGTATTTTATTTACCATGGTTAAATGTAATTCGAGTAATTAAAGGTAAAAATAATATTATAATAATATAAAACTAACCTAAAACATGTAATAAACTTATTGGATGAGTTATGGATGACCAAGAAAATCCTTTGGTCTAAATTGTGTCCTTTGTAAGGGATTTGGGTGTGATTATGACATTTATATATTTAATTTAAAGTAAAGGCAAATATTTCATAATCATGTATCTTCTTACTAATTTTTTTAATATGGGGATATATAAGTGATATATTAAACTATATATAGTAATTTAAAATATAAAAATATTAAATACATCATTTTAATTTATTTACAATTTTTAGGAGAAAAATAATTAAATTTAATTATGACATAATGACAACGTATTGCTATATTTTCTAATTAAAGAATCAAATAAATGATATTATAAATATTAAAATAAATATTATTTTACAAAATTAGTTCCATAAATGATTTTTTAGGTGAGTGTGACATGTTATAAGTATATTAAATTGTTTTTTTGAAGTTATATATACGTTTGGAGTTTATTTAAATTCAATGAAATGGATAGTATAAAAATTGACATAATTGATATTTTATAAAAATAATAATTTTTTAAATTATTTAAAAATAATAAAAATCATTAAAAATATTAAAGTGACTATGATAATCTATAAAAGTTTATTAAGTGTCCAAATATGGGAAATTTACCCCATATAAGTAAAATTTATAGCCTCTTAATATTTATTGTGTTGGTACCACAACTAAAATTAAAATAGTATAATCAAGTGTAAATCGAAAAGATAAGGTTTAAAATAAAATAAATAAATGTCTAAAGATTATTGTTTGACATTATTTAGAACTATAATTATATTATATTACACATATCTCAATTTGGAGTCATTTGTATTAAAAAATTAATATATATTAATTTAATATTTTAAGAGTTTCCAAGGGTGCCCCTCCCCATCCTATAAAAGGTTACCCACTCTTATCTAATAATCACATGTCAAGAACCATTTTGTTTGGATAATATATTCTCCAAAAACTTCCTATAATCCATCCCCACATTATTTAGGCCATAGTTTAGGCCTAACACCCTTCCTAGAGGTGTTGAGGCATTCTTAAAAGGTGATCAACTAAAGAAGAGGTATCATTTTTTAAGGTGTTTCTGGTTTATTTCTCCTTCCACTTCCTTTAAAAAAATATTCTTCTAATATAAAATAATAACATAAGTATTTTAAATATAATTATATTTTATTATTTTAATATCATTACCTAAATCTATCTTCAATTTCATCAAATGGGAAACAAACATTTTGTTCGTGTGTATGGTGGACAACCACCTGGCGAACCGATATAGTTCGTTTTTCATTTCATTATATCATGAAAAGTTATAATAATTGAATACATATTTATATATTATATTAATTAAATATTTATCATTTTAAAATAATAATCTTTCAATTATGTTCTTACCTTCCATGCACATAAAAATCATAATGTTGTTCGTGCATAAGTGTGAACTATCACCTCCACGAAGTGATGTGAATTGTTTTTATTCATCACATAACTTGTATAATATATATAAGTATAGTTCAATTATTATTTTTGTGATGTTAAAAATATTAGGATAATTATGTGGAGATAAAATAATAATTACTTTATTTCCATAATGATCAGTTAAAAATGGAAAATGTTACTCATGCATACGTACGACCTATCGTCTCCATTATTATAATGTTATTCATTTTTTGTAACCATAATTAATGGATTGATTTAAAATGTATGATTAATGTATAAAAGTGATGATTTAAGCTTTTATACTATTATATATATTATGGTATTATGAACACATGGAAAAATTACATCATAACAATTTCATTTATAACTCAAGTACATAATATCGGAAAAAAGTACGATATGAACTTAAATAATTATGTAAGTTTATTAACATGGTATTAAGTGATAAAAAAGGAATAATAAACTTGAAAAATGTTCATAATCAAGTATAAATTAACCTAAGATTATTATTTAGGAATATAATGATTGTACGTGATGAGTCGGACTCAAGGCAAGGGACTTCATCTCAATCTCCATTCATTGAGTTATATTTTGATATTATACACCACCTTATTTTATACGATGTATAATGAGCCCCTTTTAAATTTAATTTCATTAAAAGGTTTTCAAAAGAAATATGTTTATACAAATAATTTTACTAAATAAAAAAATGAATGTTTTTAACCTATGTAGTGACAAAGACCTTTCTGCCGCCGTAACCATTATTTGATATTTGGATACTTATACAAGTTGTAATGTTTTAAAAAGGAAAATAAATACTATATTCCATTTTCATGAATTTTTTTATTATAAATTGTTTTAATAATTTATTTATTATTTCAATATCTTGAAATTATATATTGTTATTGAAATGTTGAAATGTTATTTTTTCCTTTATTCTTGTTAATGTGTTATGATTATGTTATGGTTCTTGGGAATTGATTTTGTATATAGGTGGTTCCATGATAAAACAACAGAGGTTGAGCCCATTATATCTCTAAAATTCATTTGGAAATGAGATAGAGTTATATGAAAATGTTTCCACTAATATATTTAGGGAATAGACTATGATGGTTATCTCAAAAGTAACCATGAAGGTTACTCTCTATGTGGTTGTAAAAGCTATGATGTTAGTATGATATATATGCCACAAGTTACCTTTATGTTTTATGATTTATATGATGTTTTATAGGAAACTAATTATTTCATGAGGTAATCTGAAGAGTTTATATTTTATGGGTGAAAAGTATGATTTTGTGAAAATATTTTCATGATTTTAAAATATTCATGGACTAATGGTTTCATTCTTTATTTTATGTCCCTTACATATATTTTTTTTGACCATACCATGTTTTTGAAAAAAAAATCATAGGATTTAAGGTAGAATAGAGTCATGGATGAGATTATGGAAAAGTTATGATGATTTAAAATGAAAATAAACTGCATTTCATTTTAAACATTTCTGCTTCATGGAAGAAATGGATACCATTGGAAGTGTCCACTTTGTATTTTTATGATTTTTTTATGTAATATTTATGGACAAATTTTTGAAACTCTAAACCTAAAAGGATCTTCAATTGAATGAATTTAAATTTTTTACATAACTCAAGATTATGTAATGTTTAAGGCTAGGGACTTACAATGATCATACTGGTTGAGGCCATCATATCCTTTGTTTATGTCATTAGATTTTTTTAAACCATATATTAATACTAATCATGTGATCACGGTTCAAATACTATATTATTAATTATAATTATTCTTAACGATTTATTAAATTTGATTTGATATAATAAAACTAAATAATATCATGTGTTTTCTATAACCATATTACATAATAAGACATTTAAATAAATTTCAAGAGTAATTTTATTTATAACAGTAAGGGTCGTTATAGTAGCAACTTATGATGTATCTAAAGAACCAATTTGGATACAAATGTTTCCTTGGATATTGATGTGTACTTAGTATTAAATACCATATAACATTATATTGTAATAATACTATAGTAATGGTTCTTTAAAAATAACCAAGGCCACACCAATGGAAATAACGCATACTCCATAAGTATCACCTATTGATATATTTTTCATAGAGGGGTGAAGATACAGTAAGAAGAGTTTCCATGGAATAAAACATGGAGGACCATGTAACTAAATTATTATCTCTGTAGAATCATGAGTATCATGTGAGACCTATAGTAATGAAGGTTGTTAGTAGTTGGAACTAGGGAAAGTGGGAGTTTTTTGGAGTTGGATCCCATGTAATAACTTCTATGTAATTTTTGATTTACAATATTCATAGTTTTTGATATTATTAAAAAAATTATCACGTCATGATTTTTCTTCCATATGAAAAAGTATGTGATAATGTCCTAAGAGTAGTTGTTTCATTGAAAGGTCATAACAGTTCCCCGCTATGATGATAACCTATAAGTTCCATGATAATATTCTTAAATATATATGTTCTATAGTTGGATTAAATAATTTGAGGATAAAATTATATAGGCCATTAGGTGTAGAGGCTCATAGGACTTTGAGGAACCTTCTCATGTTCTACACCTTGGTAATTTCTAGTGTAGAAGATTATGGAAATGAGACCCACCAATAGAAAATACACATTTATATGTATTATTTCATGTTCCTATCTGTATACATGTATATTAATCCTTATACATTAACATTATTAATGGAGATTATGATTCATGTACTTTTATGTATTTATGAAAACCATGATGATATATGTTTTTGATGGAGTACAATATATTAGTTGCATGATCACTAGTATTTCAATAATAAATAATGAAAGAAAGTATTTTTCCTTTATATTATTCAATGGAATTTGATATCTTATTCCCTTTTATGGAAGTGATAAAACCTAAATAAATTCTTTTCCATGGTGTTCTATGGACAATTTCAATTATAAAAATTCAAATAAATTGATATCAAGCACATAGGTTGTTGGCACCAACATGTAACCAGCTTGATTATATATAACATGATAAAGGGTTTATATTACATAGTAAGTTTATGCATGATGTTTTATGTCAACATGACATTAAATTATTTATATAAAGGTATTTTGACATGTTTCTAGATTCTAACCATTTACTTTGGGTTGCTTCACCTAATACCATTGAGAAGAAGGCCTAAAGGGACACACACTAAGTGTATATGGAACCTCGGTTAAATAATATTATTATTTAAGATGTTGAATAATTATTATTCTCACATGTCATTTAGTGATTATTAATTCTCAAATGATCAAATATATTATATCACTAGTTATTTGAGAGACATTTTTATGACAAGAAAATTTAATTAATATTTATTTTCTATTTAGTGAATATAAAATTTATTTATTTATAGGTGAATAACACATTGATATTTATTTATTAAATACATATTCATTACTAAAGGTATAATAAATTTTATAGAGGAATGGAGGATCGAGTTTAATGTTCCAGTGAGAAATATTATATTTTAAATATTATTTGAATAAATAATATTTAATTAATACCCTAGTTTTGCGCATATCAAGAAATAATAATAATAATAATAATAATAATAATACTATTAATATTATAGACATATAGTTACTTATAGATTAATGAAATAATAAGGGTGAATGTGCAATTATTATTTTCTATCCCTGGTTCTATTTAAATCAAATTAGATTATTTATAATATGGTGGTTAACATATTGTTTGATTATGCACAACAACATCTAGAGTATACTCTAAAATTCTTAGATAGATCCCTCTCTATGAAAGATCTTAAGGAGGGATAGTGATTCTCTTCTATTACCACTGTCGATTAAAGAGAGAACAAAGAGAATCCTTTTTGAAATGATTATCATGGCAATCTAAGATGAATGATGAAAGCATTATGATCTACTATTCTAGAACTCAAAGATTCCTAGGATTATGTTCTGAGATTTTTGAAAATGTATATATATTCATTTGAGGAAATATACACATTATTATTACTAAATAATGATGGTAAGATGTTGACATGTTTTTAGATTCATCAAAGAAGAAATAATAAATTTAAATGTAATTCCTTAATTGCTTAAATTAATTATAAATCATTATGTGATGATCTTGTGCTTTGGTTTTGGAATTCTCCCATGAATTAATCTTTTATTAAATTTAATTGATCACAATATTTATCAATGATGTTTATCTTGGATTGATCATTGATTACAGAAGAAATATAAGTTGGTAATACCAAATCATGTACTCCCGCACCACCCATAATCCACATCGGGGGTTTGGAAAAATAAAATAATTTATTCTCTTTATCATTTGTGTACCAAATATTTCCCTTGAATTGAATTCCCATTTGAGACAATGATGGTTTTGAATGACTTGAAATTTGTTCATATGATGGTGTGATTTTAAAATTTCTTCCCTATGGAGAGGAGAGACTATGTAGGAGGTATATGCTATATATATATATATATTATCTAGAGGTTATGATTGAAAACTTTTCATGTAACCATATTTATCTCCCTTTTACAATTGAAGTTTCCTTTGTGGCCATTAATTGGATTCTATGGTTGTCATCATAGGAATGAATGGAGAAAATCATGCAATATTATTAAATCTATCTATTATAAAATTAATGGGTCTATTTTTATTGGAGGAGACATCAATTAAATACTCCATGGAAATGAAAAAAGAAGGTGATAATGAAAAATCTCATGATGAAATGCACTCTTTTTTATGATACCACTAATTCTATGGAACATCATGATCTTGTATAATTTGATGATCTATTCACATTTATTATAGGAATATCTTTAGTGGGTAATGTTTCTAATACTCTAGAAATATTTTTGGGATCAAATTATTGGGTTTACCTATTTTGATCCTACTATATCACCCATTTAACATCTATTTCATATGATCAAAACCTACCCACTCTCAGTTTTATATTATTCTTTAGATAAGATATTTGATTAGGAATTCTATTATTAATGTTTATAGATTAATGAAAAAGGGTGTGATGAGGTTATCTGAGATTCTTGGATAGATCAGTACTCGAGTGTTTCTGAGAAGCATAATTTTATTTATATGAACCTTAAAAAGGCGAATTCTTGTAAATTTGGAGACTTTGATCATATAATATACTTTTTAGAAAAATACTTACACAAATTCTATGCCTATCATAATAGTGATGTTTTCCTTAATAGGATATCTAGATGGAAGAATGTTCTTCATTCCACCCTTTAGGATAAAAAATCTACTAGTTTTTGTCGGGTATAAAATCTATTATTATGCAAGTTGATCTTAACACTACCATTTTCAATAAAAAATATTCATCATGGAGCATGAAAAATATTATTTCACATCTTGAAACCACAAGTGGAAATGTACTTGTTGATGCACAGAAGATCCCTGAAATTAGCTTAAATTTAATTAGTAATATTAGTTATTATGAAAGTATAGATTTTTCTTATGATCAATATAATTTAATCCCATATGTGGTCATTGATGGGATCCAAAGAGATTTTTTATAAAGAGACTGATTAGATATAATTCTATTATATATTAAGAGTTACTTCATTCATTGAAAACACACTATTCATTTAAAAGTGATGTTATGGTGATAAAAATGAAATTTAATTAGGCATATGATATAGTTGAATGGAATTTTATTAGGCTTGTTCTCTCAAGGATGTGTTTTATTTTCAAATGGGTTAATGTAGTTTGTTAAGTATTTTGATTTTAGGATTGAAATTAATGGTAGGATTTCATACAGTTTTAAAATATCTCAAGGGTTAAAATATATAGATACTCTTTTACCTCATTTCTTTATTCTTATAGCTGATGTTTTATTGAATCTCTTATTTTACTCTATTGAAAGGATTCATCCATGGTTCCATGGTTAGTTATAATAGTCCTCCAATATCTCACTTATTTTTCATATATGATTATTATATTTTTATATGAGCTACTTCCAAAGAATATCTAGATGTGATTTAAATTATTAACTCATATGAAATGGATTATGGTCAATGGGTTAACTTTGGTAAATATGAAATTTGTTTCAATAAAGGTGTTAATGCATTGAAGAAACTTGAGATACATAATATGTGTGTTGTGTGTCTTGTTGAAAAAAAAATATTGGGATTCCAACTATTATGGGGAGGTAAAAGAATATTTTTTTAATAAATTTTGGATAAAAATGATAATGAAATCTAGATATGGTTTTATAGAAAGATTTCAAATGTTGGAAAGGTTGTTCCTCTTAAGGTAGTTTCTGAGGTTACTTCTCCTTATACCATGTCCTTATTTATGTCTCTAGAAAACCTTACTAATCATCTCCATTCATGTTTTTCTAAATTCAATTGGGAGACTCACGAGGGAATGAATAATTTAGATTGGGTGTCTTCAAGAAGTGGTGTGTTCCAAAATTAAGAGGGGTAATCATGGTGATATAATCCATGATGAAATAATCCATGGAGATATTTGGATGGGTAGAACAAAGGATAATTAATGGAAATTATCAAAATATTCTTCCCCATACTCCACTCAATCCATCACTAGAGATAATTGTAATTAACAAAGATTTTTTAATTTTAAAAAACAATAATAATGTTATATGGAAAATACCACGGAACCATATAAAATGGAATAAAAATAATTTATATCTCAAAAATAAAATAAGAATTAATAATTAATTATATTTATTGAAAAATAAAATTTATTTCCCATAACACAAAAAATAAAAAATAAACATTGTAGTTTTTTCAAAAAAGTGTTCATACCGTGAAATTCTAAAATGGTTATGTTTTGTCAACAAATATTTTGGGAAACCACATTATTACTCCATATATTTTTACTTTACATGGTTTCTCCGCATCCAAAAGAAAAATTTTAATTTAAAACCCCATTTACATTTTCAATTCAATACAGAAACTATTTCACCATATATTTATAATTAAAAAACTGATTAATATTTAATTTAACATCTAAAATGTTACATTGATATTTTTTATTTTGAGGCCCTATCTCACACCATATTTCTGTATAGGGTCACGATCATCATTTTTTCAATTAATTTTCATAACCCATTGAATGTGAATGTGGGGTTGTATTATTTATAAAATATGAAAAAACATATAATGATAACATGACATGCGGGGCCATTAATTTTTTTATTTTTTTTCACAACCAATACTATTGATCAAATTCAAATTTTCATTTATATTTTTTAATTTCAATAAGATGTTTTGATGATCAAATTATTTTTTTAAAACTTTTAAATTAAAAATGATTAATTTGTATACATAAAAATTATTTTAATTATTTTAATTATATATATCATATTACTTATTCCTCTATTCATAATGAAATGTCTATAAAATTTGACTTTATTTTAATATATATAATCAAAAATACAATATGATAAAATATAAAAAATGATATTTATTTTGAATATTTTTTAAACAAAAATTGAAATTTATATTATCAAATTTTCAATCATAAGAAAAATTTTATTTATTTATTTCCTTATTTATTTAATTAACTTTATCATTTACATGTTATAAATTTATTTTTTCATGATAAATTCGTGCATTTTAATGCATGAGTATTCAAAAATACTGATAACATTATTTGTGAACTATTACATAATAATTTTTTAAAATAATAATAATAATATTATTATTATTATTATTATTATTTGAAATTATACCAAAAAATTTCAAATTAAATGTCTAATGCTTCAAATTGTGGTATTAACCACTAAAAATATTATTAAAGAGCCTTGTTTTTCCCTTCACCATGTTATTTATGTAGTGTATAACCTTCCATCCCCATTTTACACTAATTTTTCAATGGTCCTAAATCAATGGGTATGAAATTAGAACATTAAGTCACAATTAGTGAAAATAAAACCCACATCATTGAGGAAATAAGAAAAAAAACCTGACCACTAGGCCACCCCCATAGGGGATATTATTATTATTATTATTATTATTATTATTATTATTGTTGTTGTTGTTGTTCTTAGGAGATGATTGGAGGAGTATGATGCTCAGGGGGAGCAGTGACTCAAGTGACCTTTATGGTGATCCTCAATCGGCCCCTAGTCACTCTCCTCTGAACTATGACAATAATTCCATTCTCGTTATTAAGAATCTTTCATCATTATTCAATTATAGGAAAAATACTTGTGATAGTGTGAAAAATCATATGAGTGATGATTAGAGGGAAGAGAAACATAATTTTTCTAATATTGGTGAGGATTTCAACAAATATATTTTTAGGAAATGGAATAATGGACATGTATCTTCTAATATTGATGTATTGCCTGTGAGGCTTGAAATTTTTATGTTTTCAATTATTGTATGAGTTTTCATAACGAATGGGATAAGAAACCTCAAAATTGAATAACTAATTCCTATATATTTCATTCATTTGGGGATTTTCTAACTGGAATATTATTTTGATTTGTTAGTGCTTCTTTCATGTGATATTTCCCTCTAATTACCTGAAGTGACGTGTATAGTTCTTCTACTCCCTCTCTCTTAAACCTGGTTTGTTTATAATAGGGTAGTGGGATCCCAAAATTAACCCATTTAAAAAAAATAATTCATTTACACAATCATTGGAGACAGTTTTTATGTTGAATTGGAAATATTGGCACTACAATATTCTTAATGATATTACCTTTATAAATGGAATTCCAATTCAAATATATATATAAATAGAGTCATAAAGGTACATACACCTCACTAGAATTTTGGAGAAGTCTTATCACTATAATATGATGATTTAAAAAGTTGTTCTTTTATTAGATGATGATTATTTTTTTAATAGTTGAGTGGGAAAACATTCTATGGTTTTTATCTTAATGAAAAATTATAAGTCATGATTCTAATTATTGAATAAGTTCTAATGTGAGTTTCTCCTTCTATAAATAATATGGTCATGAGTTGGATAATTATAAGAAGAAAAGGATTTTTATTGGAAGAATATAAAGTAAGAACATAAATTTTATGAACCTGTGATTGATGGAGGACAAACCAAAAAGAATCTTGTAGGTTGAGGTAAAGGTGATGATCATAGTAATATTGGGCATGTTGGTTTCCCTAAAGATAAGAAGAATTAGCTTTATTACTCCAAATAATTTATCCCACTGAATAATGGGGATGAATTTAGTCATGTTCAATTATGAGAGATTAATATTCTATGACATATAGAGTGATCAAAATGAGTTCTATTAAAATTAATGTTGAAAAAACACTAGGAAACTATAAGGATATAAAACTATAAGGAATATCTTAGAAATGAGGAGCATCTTATCCCCCAAAATTATAGTGAGGATGAATTTTGAACTAAGTATTCTCAACACAGTAGGTATGGTCATTAATGTTTCTCTATTTTGGATAATGGAAATAGTGAGTTTAACACATCTAGTGATAAATCATTAGAAGATAATAGAACTGACTATATATACAAGTAATAAAAATACTTCCGGTTTAGTTCCATTAATGGAAGAAAATAGGTTTCCAAATGTTGGTGGATCCCTCCATATTAAATAAAATACATAATATTAATAAAAAAATGGTTAAAATATCTTATAATGTATGATCTAGATGATTTAGAAATATTTTTGTTAAGGAAAAAGATGAAATGTCTAAGGGAGATTTGAAGGTTCATGCTGAACGTAATGATGACTTCATTGATTGGATTGTGGAGAAGTACATATAATTATTTAAGAAATATTATGATGGACTTATTAGTATTGGTAATTTCTTGATATTTCAAATTTAATGATTTCAAAAATTTATGATGATTCCACGAGTAATTAGAATCTAGCTTTCAAGAATCTCACCTAGGAATAAAATTTGTTGGAATCAGGTTTCTTGAGTGGTTTTATTTTTTTACATTTATGACATTGTTTGAGTATGTGGGCTTGTAGTAGGGTATTCCAATGGACTATTTGGTTTTATATTAATGTAGTAAGTGTTGTATATACATATGATGTATGATGAATCTAGGATTCCTGATTCATTGTTACTATGTTGGATTAAAGTTATGTTGAAGTTTCCATGAGGTTGATTTCCTGAGGATGATGGAATTGATGATATAGTATTTTTCATTTTCCTAGTTTCAGGATTAATCTCCTTGTTTTCACAATACAAACAATTATTTGACTAACTGGATGTTGGTTGTGAAAGGGATTGTTATATACTCATGAAGATTCCATTATATGAAATATAATTAATTTTCTAATGTGAATCTGATTTTTATTTTATATTATGTGCAGGATCTTGGATATCTTGATAAAGATTCTGCAATTGAGGTTGAATACATATGGGCTGAATTTCTCTCAAATTATTCATGGAGTTTTAAACCACTTATTATTTGTTTCATCTTAATGTTATTTCCATGTATGTATTTTGAATCTAGGATCAATGATTGTTATAGAGTTGTAGTGGATACTTATCATTTAGTATTGAATGATTTTATTGTATTGTGGTTTTTTGGTTACTGAAAAATTGAATCCTAAATATTGGTTGTATTTGAGATTGTTTTATGTAGGTTTTTTTGTATGTATTTGTCTGTTGGTATTTATTTTTTGTAATCACCTATATTTTATTGTGTGCATACATATTTTTTAATATAATTTCATGGGTTAATGGGTTTTTTCTTCCAGACTCATAAACCACATTATTTTTTATTTTTACAAATCAGTTAGGGTACTTTATAAGTGATAAAATCAATATATATTTTTTTATGGCCTAGGTTCAAATCCTAAAAGCATCCAATAGGATGTGTTTGGCGCCATTTATGGAAAATGAAATAGGCGATGATTCAAGAAGGGTTGTAGACCCATGTACCTATAGGCATAGTACAGGACATAAGGAAGGGGATTTTAGGTTTGGATAAAGGGGCCTCTAAGGCATCAAATAGTGGGCCTCCATGCTTTAAGAATATTAATGGGAGAGCAATGAAATGGGTCAACCATTGGAGGGGAGTTCGACGTGTCATTGCTAGGCCAGGAGTGTATGATGTCTCATTTATTATAACCTTCAATTCCGTAGATTAATTATTTTTATTGTTATTATTATTATTATTATTACTATTACTATTTTTTATTCTTACCAAAGAAGGAGATAAATTATTTATATTTATCATCTATTACACACACTAAATCATCATCATAAAATTATTATTTTTAAATATAAGATATAATTTCATTAAATTAACATATCAATAAAAATTTTAAAAAGCGTTTCCATGAACGAGTTATGATAAATTTTATCTTCAATGACACATATTGTGTAAATTTAAATTTATCTCATATAGGATATATATGTGATAAGGTTTACTAATAATAATATATATTTTAGAAATAAAATTTAATTTGTGTAAGAGATGAGAATAATTACACTTATAAGGATAATGTTTTTAACATATAAAAATTTATCTCATGTATGAGATGAAATGAACTTAGTGTAATTTGTTGTGTATTTTGAAAAAATAAATTTATCACATGCATATGACATTATAATTTTCATCTATAATGACATTGAATTTTTTATAAAAAATAAATTTATCACCTGTATGAGATGACATAAATTTCACTTGTAATAATAATATTTTAGACAATAAAATTTATCTCACACAACATATGATATGAATTTCACATATGGTATTATATATTTTCAAAATTAAAATTTATCCCTTGTATGAATTGAGATAAATGTCATGTACAATGATACTATTTTTATAATGTGAAGTTTATCTCATATATGAGATGAGATAAATTTGAAATTTTATAATAAATAATTCAAATGGAATTCATTTATTATTAAATTTGGGATAAATTTGAAAAACTATGTCATATCTTTAAAAATTAATGTTTTTCTCATATATGAGAATTAGTAAATTTCATGTATACTAATACATCTTTTATTCAATGAATTCTTTTAATGTTTTAATTGAGATAAATTTATTGTGTAATGATGCTTCTTTGGTGAAGTCAATTTTATCTTACATATATGATGAAATAAATTTCATAGAGAAAAATGAATATTTTAAAAATGAAATTTTCTTCATGTATGAGATGATAAAAATTTCACATACCATATAATTTATTATTTTATAAAATTAAATTAATCACTTTTATGAGATGAGATAAATTTCATAAATAAAGATAAATTTTACCCATAGTGAAGTTTATATCAAGTATTAGATGAGACAAATTTCATATATAATGGTATATCTACTATAAAAATAATTTTCTCATTTATAAGATGTGATGAATTTCATATCTAATAATAATTTTTAAAAAATTGAAATTTATTTCTGGTATGATATGTTATCAATTGTAAGTACTATTTCTTAATTTAATGAATGTTTATTTATATGATGTAGGAGATGAAATAAATTTTACCAAGAATGGTATTTTTTTTACAATAATGAAATTTACCTAATTTTTTAGATGAGATAGATTTCATATATAATGATAAAATTATTTTTTTCATTATATTGTTTTCTTTTTTAAATGTTTTGGGTTAGAGAACCTTTATTAAAACAAAAACATAAGTGGAGAGTCTGTGTTCAGAAATAGAAAACTGCCCTCATCAATTACAGAGCAGTCACAATGAAATATTTTTAATAATCTTAGTGAGATCATAAAATATATAATTTTTTTGATACACCCAATTAATTAGATCATACCCATGTCCTCTACCACTTGAATGGAAGCCTCTCTAATAAGTTTTCAAACATTGAAAAACTCTATCAAGATCTTTTTAGCCATCTGAATCACTATCAATAACATATATCTAAACCTCTTCCCTATTAGAGAGATCCTCAAGTAGGGCATTGTAATGGTATGTGTGCTCCCAGGCCATTACTATTCCTATTTTTGTGGATAGAGAGTGTTTGGTGGAGGTCCTAGAGGTTCTATAATATTGGAGTACTAATTGTGCACTAGAAGTTCTATATCTTATAAAAGAGGTGTTTATTTCATAATATTTCAATTTTTAACTTGTGTCCTTAAAAGGTAGGTCCCCATGAAATGGGTTTCCACCGTAAAAGGAAATAATTTTAATCCAACCCAAGGTGCCATTCTTTTTAGTATAAAATTGGATTACAACCTTAAAGTTAGTTTTATGGTTTAAGTTACGAGATCCTGTAGAATTTACGATATAAATATGGAATTAAAACCATAAATTGGGATACATACATGTTGTTAATATATCTTTCTCGGCCTATATTTTCTTTCATTAGGCTAATATTCATCTCATTTATGGATGAACCCTAGGGAACATCAGGATACCTTTTATACTTTCTCCTATCTTCTTGATCCTAGGGTTATGGAGGTTATGTTTTGGCGATTGGGGTATATTCTCCTCTCTTCCCCACAAATTTATTTCAGTCTTATTTTGGGTTTTACTGTGTCATTATGGTTTTGGTTTGGGGTGATTTGGGATATGTTTAGATGATCTTTTAATGGGGAGTAAGTTGATTCTTGGTCTGCTTGCATGATATTGGGTTTTCAGTTGTTTATTCTTTTCCATTAGTGTGCAGTGAGATTGGAAATCTTATTTTAGGGTAGTGATCCTCATTATCTCCCTTTATATATGCTATGTTTCTAATTTTCATGGTTTTTTCATTTGTGTGGATAATAAAGGTTGGCATAAATAAAGATAATAATTTTAATAATTGAATTTATGGGTATGAGAGATATATGACATTATTTTATACATTTTTTTTATTATATTGATATTTTTTGTTTCTAATTTTAAAAATGATGGATGTTGGGAGAATTTGTTTTGCTATTGATATATTCTATAAGGCCCTTTATCTATTTTTGTGTGATTACACGCTGAATTGAAAGACTAAAGAATTAATATTTGGATAATAAGTCTATTTCCCAAGAAAAACTTCTTCGTGTGATAATAACCAAGATAAATTAAGTAATGTTATATATCCCTTGAATAATTTGTGGGAACTACTGAGTGTCGATTTGATATGTTTTTTTGTTTTTTGTGTTTCTTTATGTGGTTTAGGCTATTGGGCAGAGATGGTGGTGACTATATGGGCTATGTGATGTGTGGGGCTGTGATGTGGTAGTTTGTTGGTATAGATGTGTGGTGAGAAGTGGTTTTGGTGAATAGTGGTTGTGGTGGTGTGGTGGTTGTGGTTGTGTGGAGGTTGTGTTGTGCAATGGGGATGATGAGTGGTAGATGTGGTTTATATTTTTTTGGTGATATTTATTGGTTTATGTGGTGCAGTGATGATGGAGGATGTGTGGTGTTCTGAAAGTGGATGATATATGTTGGTCCAGTTGTTCATAGTGTGGTTGCATGTAGTGGTGGTGGCAGTTGTGATGTTATATCCCATGTGTGTTCGGGTGCATTGTGATTTTATGGCCCACATGTCTTTGGGTGTGGTGTTATGTTATGGCATATGTTTCTTTGGGAGAGATGTGATCGAGTGAGATTTGATGTGATGTGATATATGATGGGGTTAGTGAAGGCAGGACAAGGACATGAGATTCATGTACTTAATTTTCATGATGACTTACTACTCTAGTTCGATGGATATTTGTGGTGTTATGGCCAAAGTGTCTTCGGGTGAGATGTTATGTGATGATTCCTAATGTTATAACCAGATGATAGACCTTGAAATGGTGGGGTAGGTAGGGATACATCCTGAGATGCATTATAGATGGATAGTATGTGATGTGATAATCATGAAATGGATGGGAGAAAATAAATTTGATTTTGGGGCATGAGAGTGGAAAATCAGTGATGAAGTAGTAGCAGGGTGCCTTGTTTTATTATGATCTCGATTCTATATTACTATTTTTGATGAGTTATTTGGTGAGTGATCCACAGTGAGTATGAGTCTAGTTATATTACCTTTATAGGTGCTTGTTGGTTTTTTTCTTCACTGGACCATTAGCATTCTATTTTAACATGTGCACTTGATACATTGGGTATGATCCTATCAAGTGTACTTGTATGCCCACCCTACCTATATAATTTTTTTAGGATTCCAGGTGGAATTTGGTGACTGATATTGACTTTTCAGGCTTGGATTTAGAGCTTCTATTATGTCCCTACCATAGAATTTTCTTTTTTGGTATATTTGGAAACATTTATTTGTATTGGTTATTACGTGTGATCATGCATTATGAGATGGTTTTTTTAAGTTTTACATCATCTACTAGAATTTTTTTATGGTTCTTTATCTTATATACATATCATTTTTTCTTTATAAAGAGTAATTAATTCCATATGGGAGTTCTTTACACCTTCAATACTTATCGCTAGCCTGGGACCTACTCGAGGTGGGACTTAGAGGTCATTATATCTCATCCTTCATTGTGGTGTATTTGGGGGGAGGGGTCGTGAAAAAGTGACATAAAAGGTTTTAGTTGATATAAATGACCAATTTTGGAGTTAGGCATAATGAGGTTTTCATATGATGGTATGAATCAATAAAAATTGACTTTGGTGTCTGACATAGGTCTGTGAGACTGGATACAATATGGGATTTTAGGTCCAGCCATGATTTGTTGCACAGACTCCGAGCTTATAAAATGACCAAGTTAGATTGAACTTTATGAAAGGTAGAGACTTTGGAGAGGTATATTCATAATGATTGACCATGTTCATGTCTGAATTGGTTGTTTATATTAAACCAAAATGAATATTTAAATAAACCTATCATAAAATTCCATGATACCAGGCTTAGGATATTCTTATTGTTTTTAAGGAATGGCTCATGGTTTCCATCTGCGTGTGGTTTGGGTGGTTAATGTTAGCTAGGATGACTCAGTTTATCATTGGGGGATTGAATCAATAGAGAAGGAGGATGCATGAAATTTTTATTTTCATTCATTTCAATGATAATGTTTTGGAAGGTATAATGAGAGAATCTCAGATCTAGAGATAGAGCACTGTTTGGATAGATCACTTTTAGTCTAGTCCAATAACTTGATGTTTTTTGTGTGTCATTGTTATTTAGCTAGTTTGGGGTAGCTACACTTCTAGTGTGATAATTATTCATTAGTGACCATAAGTAGGAATGTTTTTGTGGCCTTACTTCCTAAGGGAGTCTTGAGCAAAGTTTCTATCATCGATGATGAGTACAACGATGTGTTAAGAGATGATATCTCTTAAAAAGAAGAGTTTGAGTGTATAGGTTATAGGTATCAGGTTCAACAACATTTTATAATCTTCCCCTAATGTTTTCCTAGATGTTGATTCTAGATTTTAGTGTATAGAGGAGGATTTTCACCCAATGGTCAGGTACATGATCACACTATTCATGCTCTCTATGATTCTGGATTTGAATAAGTAAGTGGTTATTGAGATAATAGTTTCATTGGGATTTTATCCTTGAGTTTGTGTCTAATATGGTCTCTTGAGAGAAGTTATTTAGGTAGTGGTTCATGGGTGTTCAGGCTTTTATGGTTCCGATTAGTGGGGAACTGGCTGCGACAGATCTCTTCATGTTTTTCTAGGATAGGTGGTTTTTTAGAAAATATTGGGGTACTCCCTTTTTTTATTATGCATGTGGGGATAGTGGAAACTACTTAGTATCAGTATATAAACACATAGGGATTCCAATTATATGTGGTTTTTCATGCCCCTTTTTAGTACCAGTCATTTCCTCCAAGGCAGTTTTAGTTGAAGGGGCCACTGAAGTTTGTTGAGAAACCAAGAGAAGGTGGTGTTAGCAGAGTGAAACCTCATGATGGTCCCCATTCCTAGGTACCTAGGATAGATCATGGTCATGGAGTTTGGAAGTATAGAAGTATATATTATATTCATGGTCATATGAACACATTAGAGGAAGCATCACCAACAGATCCAGGAGTTGTTAGAGGTATGATCAGTTTATCATATAAAATTATGTTTCTCTAGTTTGACTCAAGAGAATCACATTAAATTATTTCTATCAATTTCTTCTACGATTTGGGAATATATTTTGAAATTCTTACAATTCCCCTAGTTTTATCTATGCTAGTTAGAGGTCAGGATATTTTGTTTGATGTGTGTCGGGGATATAGATTGGGGATGAAGTAGCACCAATAAATGGTGGATTTCCTCTTGTTTCAAATATATCCATATGATGTCATCATTAGAATGAATTGGTTTTATATCATGCAATAATTTGTATAATACTTCTAGAGGTTATTTTATTTTTCAGATCTTGATTGCGAGTATGTGGCATTCAATGTCGAATGGGGTTATCAGATGGGAAGCAAGAAAATTGAGCACATGTTGTCTTATTTGACAGAGCTATTAGTAGAAGCCTATACATAGAGTGTTCCAAATGTTTTGGGGGATTTCTTATATTTTTTCCAAATGAGGTTATGAAGATACCCCTTTTGACGTGATATCATTTTTAGGATGTAGTTTTAGTCAGTAATGTCACTTATTTTGATGGATCCCTATCGAATAACACCTATGGAGATGCATGAGTCTAGGTAGTAGGTGGATGATATGATGTAGAGGGGTTACATCCACCCTAGTGTGTAATCATGGGGTGCTCTAATATTTTTTTCCAAGAAGGATCTTGGTAGTCTGAAGCTTTGTATAAACATTTAGTGGTTTAATCAAGTGATGATCAATAATAGTTAACCTCTTTTAAGGATCGATGATCTATTCGATCAGTTAAGGGGATCTAGTTGGTTCTCGAAGATTGATCAATGATTTGGATATCATCAGTTGAAGGTGAAAGATGATAGTATTCTGAATACTGCCTTCAAATGTAGGTATGGTAACTTTAAGTTTTTGGTCATTCCATTCAGTGTCACGAATGCACAACCATGTTCATATGGCTCATGAAATCTAGTTCAATGAATTCCAAGACCGGTTCATCATCGTGTTCATTAGTGATATCTTAATCTACTCGAGGTTAGAGGAGGATCTTGTTAACCATCCTATATCTATTTTTAGGTCCTTCAACACCACCATATTTATGGGAAGTTGTGAAAGTTTACTTTATATACATGATAGGATCATTTCCTAAGGAATATGTTTTTTTAATAGGGGTTGGAAGTGGACCTGTCCAAGTTCATGACAATTGTTTTTTATGAAGAACCCAAGAATATGTAAGAGGTTCACAAAGGATACTATTGGCAGTTTGTGCCTAATTTCTCTCAATGTTTTCCCTACTGACATTTTTTAATAAAAAGGATTAGGTTTCTATGTGGGAGGATTAGTTCTAGGTATCATTCAGTTACCTGAAGAAGAAATTGGTTAGTGATCCAGTTCTTTGATTTCCAAAGGAGGTCATGTTGTTTGAGATTGTTTATGAATTATACTATATGGGATTCAGATACATTTTTATTCAGAAGATATTAGTGATCTTTTATGGTTCAATCAAGTTACATACCTATTAGTGTAACTATGCCAACCTTGATCTGTTGATGGTGGCAGTTACATTTGTGCTATTTTTTTGGTGGCACTACATCATAAGTGATATCTTTATGGTTTTCATGGACCACAAGAGCTATAAATATGTTTATTATTAGCAGGATTTCAATTTAAACTAGCAGTGGTGGATGGATTTTCATCAGGATTATGATTTGGAAATCTATTACACCCTAGGAAAGGTGAATGTGGTTGTCAATGTGTTGAGTTGTATGTTCTGATGGGATGTGGCTCTGGAGTTTGTATATGCTTATAAAGGGACAGAGGATCCTGTAACAATATATATTATTATGGGAGAGAGTAGTGAATATATTTTTAATTATCAAATTACCATGGAATCATCTTTCATGTTCTAAGTAGAGGATTCTTGGTGGGGTAACTCGGAGGGGTATGGGATGTGTCACTATGTCAGCCATTGTGATACCCTCGAGGGATGGTCAAAGGATGGTTGGAAACATATGTTGTTTTATGAGAGGTTATTTATTTCAGAGGTTATTCATGTGGGAGTTCTCTATGAGTTTAAAATATCTTTTTTAGTGGTAAATCGTGGTGTAAAAATGATGTAACAAGGATTGAGTAGACAACATTGGTGGCCAAGAATGAAACAATTAGTGGATGAATATGTGGATAGGCGCTTTATTCCATTGGTGAAAGAAAGGAAAAATGTTTCTAGATGTTTTTTTTTCAATCCTTAGATATAACTTAGTATAAATGAGAAGACATATTAATGGATTTAATCACCAAGTTACTCTGATATCGTGGAGGATGTGATGAAATTTGGGTTATAGTAGACCAATTGAGGAAATAATCTCACTTTCTAGAGATCTATGAGTTCAATACCATGTATTTTTTGGTGAGGTATTATATTGATGATGTGGTTAGGCTTAATGGGGGACTAAGGAAAATAATTTCTTATCAATATCTTTATTTATCCTTGTGAGTCGAGAGGATATTACAACAAGATTTTGGATCCAGGTTGCACATTAGCACTGCTTTCTACCCTTAGATAGATGGGAAGGCATAGAGGACCATCCAGATGATGGAGGATATGTTTTGGGCTTGCATATTGGACTTTAAAAGATCATGGATAAATAACTTTCCTTTGGATATGTTTTCAAAAAAATAAACTCTCACTCTTCCATTGGAATGGATCTGTTTAATGTGTTGTATGGGTGACATGTTTTTCACTGTTATGTTGGATAGAATTGGGGACTCATTAGTTCTTGGTCTTGATGTGGTGTATAGAAGAAATTAGAAGATCTAGTTGGTTCAAAAGTGGATTAGGGTGTCATAGGACCTTCAAAAGGCATATTATGATCATATGTAGAGGTCCATAGAGTCTCAAGTCAGAGACAATGTGTTCTGGATTACCTCCCCATGACATGGGAAGCATAGGATCTATAGGGTGGGAGATCTTTCCCACCATTTTGTTGGTAATTTTGAGGTATTAGGGCATGTTAGTGAGTTATCTTATTTGTTGGTGTTTCCACCATGGATGGAGTGGATCCATGACATCTTCCACATTTCTTTATGTCATTGTTATCTTCATTATGACTCCCATGTCATAGATTGTGGATAGTTGTATATCAAGGATGATGCAATTTCTATAGAGCAGCAAGTAGATATCTAGGATTATTGAGAAAAACTCATTCATGAATAGACCATCCCCTTGGTTCATGTGCTATAGAGGAATGGTGTATTGGAGGAGAGTAATTTGGAGAGAGACACACACATGTGTTCCCAGTACCTAAATTTATCATGAGTTTGTTTTTTTGGATGATGTGCTATTTATAACTTTATACATTATGAGATTTTTTTTCTTCTTTATGTGTCATGTGTTATAAATATTTTTACATAGTAAAATTGGAGGATCTGAATCCTAATCAAGACTCATTATACAATGATGTGATTAATATTGTTCATGAGAGTCAACTCCACCAAGAGTGGATAGTATCATAATAAGGAATATTAGATTCCATAATTTCTATTCTCGGAGAAGTATTTTGTGTAGTATGTGGTAGTGGTTGTCTTGGGTTGTGTGTTGTTGTGGTTATGTGGAATTGTGATGATTTTTGGCCATTGATGGAAGACACGGTGTTGTTCTTAGTGATAGGTGATGATGTGGTTGTGTGGCATTTTTTTGGTTGTTTTAGTTGCTATAATTGGTTGGCAATGTTTGGGGGGAAATGGGAATCTTGAGAAGTATCTCTTGGGGTGGTTATTCATACCCATCTCTTTCTTCGGTTTTGGTTCTAATTCTTGATGGTGAGAATTATTTGAGAGGTATTTAATGTAACCATGTGTAACTTCTGAACCAATTAATTTAATAGTTTTAGTGCTTGGATAGTGTTTAGTGTTGGTCCTATAGGTTATGGGGAGTTAGAGAAGCATATGTGCGCCAACATGTCCTTTACACCTTATAAGATAATTTTACAGCATAATATTTTGGTTTTTATCTTCTGTACGGTGAAGGGAGAAACCCATAAAATAGGTTTACATTATAAAATAGGAATTTATGATGTAATTTTATTAATCATTAGGCTCTATTGTTTCCATAGAGAAATAGTTTTATGGTTTAAAAGTTGGTCTTATAGTATAGTTTATGTAGGCCCATTGAATTTATGATGTAAATATTGTATTTATGCTATAAATTCAGTGACTTACAACATGTTTTTATATCTTGATTGGATGATATTTTCCTTCATTTGTCCAATCATTGTCTTGATTGTGGGAAAAATCTAGGAGAAATAGAGAGAACTTATATCATGTCTACTCTAACCATAATCATTGGGTTCTAGTGTTTATCTTTTGATGATAGAGTTTTGTTCTCCTCTTTTTCACATAGTTTCCTTTCTTTATTCTTTGAGGATCCACTACAACATTGTAATTTTGTTTTAGGGGAAATTTGGGGTATTTTGATGATCTATTGATGTGGTGTAGGTTGGTCCATGATTTTCTTTTGCGGTTGTGGTTTGAAGACTATTCCTACTTTTTCCTATAGGGAAAAATGAGATTAGAAAATTTCTTTTAGGTATGGGATCCTTGTTCTCTTCCACTATATGTTCTATGTGTGGGATTTTCATGGTTTTTTCCATTAGGTGGATATTAAGGTTTGGAATAATTAAATATAATAATTTTTATAATTTAATTAATGTGTATAGGAATGATATTAAATACTTTACATATTTGGTATATTTTTTAATGTTATTGAGAATATTTTTTCCAATTTTGAAAATGATGGTTATTGGTAGACTTGCTTTCACTATTGATACAAGCTATAAGACCCTTGATATGTTTTTGTGAGATCATGGCCTTAATTAAAATACTAAATAACATATATTTGGTTAATAAATTGGTTCCCCTGGAAACCTTTCTTGTGTGATATTACAAATTTTAAATAAATAAGTAATGTGATAAATCCCATGGATAATTTTTTTAAGGTGATGTGTGTTGATGAAAATTTTAATTTTTTGTGTTTCTTGTGTTGTTAAGGATATTATTTGGAGATGGAGGTGACTGAATGGGGATATGTTATGTGGGGGGAGGTGGTTTTTTGGAATGGATGTGTGGTGTGCAGTGGTTGTGGTGTATAATGTTTGTGGTTGTGTGGTGGTTGAGGTTGTGAAGAGGTTTTATTGTGTGGTGGTGATGATGATTGGTGGATTATGTGTGTGGTTTTTTTGGTGATATGTCTTGGTTTATGTGGAACAGTGATAGTGATAGATGTGTGGTGCTGCGATAATGGTTGGTATGTGTTGGATCAGTTATTCGTAGTGTGGTTGTGCTAGTTCCCCAGTTGTCCATTGAATAAATGATGATGCTAAAATGAATAAATGCATAGGTTGATACATGAATAAGAAAGGGATGGAAATTGGATTTTTGGTAAAAGTATTAAATGAATGGATTAAATAAGATGCATTGTGTAAACATGAAAAGAATTGATTTATTAAAATAATGCTAGTAGATAATGATTAAAAATTTAAAATGGAGGAATTGATAACTAAAAGTTGATTTTGTGGTGGTTGTGTGGTGTTTTATGTAGTGGTGGTGATTTTTTTTTGACGTTATATCCTAGGTTTCTTTGGTCGATGTGTTACGTTATGGCCCAGTTGTCTTCATGTGGGGTGTGATGTTATAACCCAAGTGTCTTCAGATGAGATGTGATGTGGTGAGATGTGGTGATATGTGAAGAGATGTGATTTTTGGTGGGCTCACGCATGGTAGGAGGAGGGAACAATATTTATTTCCTTCACATTCATGATACCCTACTACTCTGGTTCTATGGTGAGATGTTGTGTTATGGACTGGGTGTCTTCAGGTAAAATGTGATATGACGGCCCAGGTGTCTTCGGGTGAGATGTGATGTGGATATGATGCGATGATTCCTGATGTTATCACCAGATTTTAGACCTTATGAGGGTGGGGTGGGTAGGGATGGATCCCAACCCACATCAGATATGGATGGTATGTGATTTGATATGTAGGGAAGGGATATAAGCACATGATATTTGACATTTGGGCATGATAGTGGACAATCAGTGGGGAAGAGGCAGCATAACACATTTATTTGTTATGATATTGATGTTATATTACTATTTTTGTTACATGATTTGTCGAGTGAGCTATGGTGGGTATGGGACTAGTTACACAACCTTTATAGGTGTTTTTTGGTACAACTGTTTGTTCAAAAGATCATTAGCATGCTCTTTTCACATGTGCACTTGAGATAATAGGTACGATCCTACTGAGTATACTTGTAAGATCACCCTACATATATAAATTATTTTTAGGTTTACAAGTGGACTTTGGGGACTGATGTGTACATTGATAGATTGGGTTTGGAGCTTCTTTTTTTTTGTTTATTCGGATAAAATTTACCTTTTCAGTATATATGGATACTTTTTTATTGGTTATTTATTATTCTCATGAATGTTTAGAGGTTTTTGGGTACTTTTATATTATATGTTGGATTTTATTATGGTTTTTATCATATCTATCAATCCTATTTTATTTATAGAGGGTAATTCCTCCCATATGTGATATTTTTATACCCGCGGTGCTTGCCACCAACACAAGCCCTACTAGAGGAAGGACTAGGGTTTCCATTATCTTTCTCCCATCATTGCGGTATATTTGGGGGGGGGGGGTGATTCATAATAGGAATTCTCGCTCCCTCTACCCTCCCTCAATGGGATATGAATTCCATAAAAGACGACATGAGTCTCTTCTCCTTAGAGAGGTTTTCAACATCATTGAACGAGTCAAGTACTCACAAGAGGTTGGATGTAGACACATGTGCCTTATTATGTTTTCCTTCTTGACCACTCGATGTGACCATCATCTCATGCTCAAATTCCAACGAATCCATTACTTCTAAATTTTCTAGCACTGAAGGCCCATAAATTTCAACATTTTGGTTTAAAGAAGGGTCCATAGGAACAATCCCAACTGGAGGATCCTTCACGGAAATATTGGAAATTATAGATATGGCCACCCTGGGCTGATTTATTTTAATATCCTTCATTAATTTATATTTATTAATAAATTTTTAATTAAATCGAATATATATATATATGATTTTTTATAAATTTATTCCATAATAAAAATTTATTTTCCCACCTTTACAAAAAAATTATTTTAAAAAAATACTTATTTGTAATATATATATATATATATATAATAAAAAATATTTCATTAAGGATAATAAACTCAAAAAGATTATGTGAAAATTTTTTAAATGAAAATGAAAATTTAATATATCCAATTTTTTTATGACATGTATAATTTATTTGTTTATTTTCATATTTTATGTTAAATATATTTTATAATTTAGTAGTGATAAATTTAATAATTTTTTAAAAATATTTTTTATCCCTCATGTTTCATGTGATAATTTTTACTTTTCTGAAAAGATAATATTTTGAATTTTAAAATTTATATAAAATATTTCCTAATATTAAAAATAAAATTATTTTTAAATTATAATAATATTTTGTTTTTTGATAGATTATTTTTTATGTAAATTTTACTTTTTATTTGATTTAAATTTTATTTTTATGAATATTAAAATAAATTGTTACACAATTCATTTGAAAAATTACTAATTTCTTAATTTTTTTTATAAAATATATGTCACAATAATTTGTAATAAAATATTTATCAAGAGATTTTTTTTTTCATTTTTTACATTGTTTTTTATAATAAATGACAAATTCAAAAGTTTATAATTAATGGTTGTGATGAGGGATTTCGATGAGGTTTTGGACCGAGCTTTGAGGTCAGGGTCAGGAAGAACCTATGGGTTGTGAGAACAAAAATAGGTGTTCAAGAGGGCTTGGTGTAAGTGAGGAGAGACCATGATGGGTGATGAGAAAACTAATGGATGATATTTCATGAATGTTTAGAAATCTAAGAGGCCAAAAGGATGTATATATGAGTTGTGAAAAGTTGGGTATGTCTCGAGTGTCTAGTGCCCTGCCGAAGAGTTAAGATCTTATGGGGTGGGCTGCATACCCTCTTAGTAATTTCATGTCCGTGAGGACTATACTTAGGTGACTAGAAATGGTTCTTAGAGTGGTTGATTAAAAATGAAAACGTTTGTCCTTACCTTTAGTGATAAGGTATTGGTAGGACCCTACCTTGAGTGAGGTGATAGTGGTTGGATTGTGATATGATATCAGATCCTACCTTGAGTGATAAGGTAGGGTCAAATAGTGTCCTCTCCTTGAGAGATAAGGTATGGATAAACCATACCATGAATGATAAGGTAGCAGTTGGGTTGTGATATGATAACATACCCTACTCTTAGTGATAAGGTAGTGGTCATGATAAATGCCTCACATTGAATGGGAAGGTGTTGAAATGGGTATATATGAGTGAGAAGGTTGGTCCAGTTGTGGTGTGATATGATATGTGGTACTAGGGACTACCTTGAGAGATAAGGTAGCATCACTATGTGGATGTTGAGTTTATTTTGGGTGAGAAGGTTTTTTCTAGACTGTGAGAAGGTAAGTCAAGGGCTTGGACTCAATACCCTACTCCACACCTTCAGGTGGGGGTCATAGATTAGGGACACCCTACCCTGATTCTTCATGAATGGGTAGGGGTCTATGAAATGAAGAAATTGTATTTTAGGTCAAGTTGAATCATGTGTGTTCAGGTGTCATGGTAGATTGTTTAACTCATTAAGACTAAATTCACATAGAGTTGTAGTGGCCTGATTAACACATGATATTATTAGGTGAAAATGTGTGTATATTTATCTATATTTAATCCTTGTGCATACATGAATATGATGATGTATATTAGGTTTTATCAGTGAGACCACGGTGAAATTTATTTATCACACCATGTATGGTATCTCTGGTGTGTGTTTATACCTTATTATTGTATTATAGATTGAGCACAACATGTATAGTGCATAGGGTTGGGGAAGCTCAATCGGGGATTGGAATTGGGATGTAGTGTTTCTATGGGATGGAAATAGATCCCATTTTATATATTTTTTTTATTTTGTATATGTTTTTGAAAAAGTGTGAAATATTTTTATGTATGAATGTATTATTTTGAATGTTATATTTGTTATCTTATGATATGATTATTAATTCTATAAACTATGATTGTTTTTTGTGAATGATGTTTGTTTATTTAGGTTTATACTTTTCTCTGATTTGAGGGGATATTCTCCCTAATGTATGAATTTGGACATCAGTTCTAGTTTCCATTCTCTAGCTTACATGTAGGTTCACTTGAGGTCATGTATCACGCTATCGAGGAAACTATTGAGTTGTTTTAGGCCAGTTTGGTACAACATGCTTTGTTATGCACAAAATATTTAATGTATTTATATACCACTAAAATGGGTACATCCATATAAACTATACCAATACTCTATGTTATACTTAATAAATTAAATGTACATTAAAATATACAATATCATAAAAAAATGGTGTGAAATGATTTTAGTGGTGAGAAAAATTAAGAACTATCTTGTTATGCATACTTCACAAGTAACTTGTTCAAAAATTTATCAAATGGAACTGTCTATATGAGTTTTTAAAATATATTAAGGGATAAAAAAATTAACAGGAAAGCAATTTTGAATTTTAATATTCATCAACTAAATAATTATATTGTGATTCTTATGGCTCTTAAATCCATGAAATTCTTTTCAACCACTTTAACACACACAGATATATTAGACCAGTAATTATAAGAAAATGTAACTATTTCTAAAATAGTTAAAATTTCTCTTTATCATACTTTTTAACTATATATTGTGTAGTGGGAATGCATGTATTTGTCTCATCCCGTGGTTTTATATATAGGGATTTCATGATTTTTATTTTATATAAATCATGACTTGAATTTATAATATATATTAAATTCCCATTATCACCAAGAACGGTCTTCAATACAATATTAGACACATTTTTTCAACATTTGTGACACCCATTTTTTCATTAATAAGTTATCATTAAGATATAGAAACTAAAAAATTATTCTAATTATGAGTGTGATTCCTTTACCTCATAGGAATATAAGGATTCAGAGAGACCAAAATGTACTTAAAGTCATAAATGTTTTAAATATTGTCTTTAGTAAATTTTGCTAAAAGTTGGACACTTGTGATTGATTTAAATGTTGGACCATATTCTATTGTATGATTAAATGACACTATCTTTTCTGAGAATATGTTGTGAGAGAAGAAAACATTTCTGATAATTATAATAAAACCTTTATAGTGTTTTATCCATATTGATGTATTACTCTAATTGTAATTCAATTATGGAAACTCTACTTCCATACACCACCTTGATAAATGTGTATAAGTGAGAAAGTAATTAATTTTGTAAATAAAAGAATCATAAATATTATCCATCTCATGATCTCCAACATCAAAAGAAAGAATACCTTTATCCCAATAATAATTCAATTCCCCAATCAGAGGCTGTAAGTTCACATTAATTTTATTATTGGGGTCTCTAGATCCATCCATTAGTTTTGATAATATAAAAAATAGTTGTTTGATACCTAACTATGGAGGAAGATTTTATGTAGCCAATACCACAAGACATGTACCATGAGTTTCCCTGGCTATTTACATGAAAGTATTAAAACCATTATCTTCAAAACCGATATTATTGTTATAAATCACCCATGAAAACATCAGGGTCCTCTGATCAATGTATATCCATATCAGGTATTCCGATAGGAGGGTTAATTTATTGATTCCATCATTCTTATCTGTATATCATCTCATCAAATTTGAAATCTTAAGTGTATAAAATTCCTTATCAATTATGGTTTTATAGTAACGTATCATATTCTTTCATGGAAAAGGGATTTATTCATTTTTTGTATCTACTTAACGAAAATTTATGATTTTTTAAATCATTGTCATTTTGTCCTCGAATAAATATTTATAAGACAAGTATTTTGATGAGAATTTTGACCTATAAACAACTTTGAATTTTTCAGACAATAAACAAAGGTCTCACTTGTGAAAAGATGATTTTTAATTAACTTATGAGTATTATATCATGATTCAAGAACTCATAACCATATGAAAGGATTTTATGTAACAATCATAATAAAATATAAAAATATGTGTCTATCCAATGGTTAAGAGTCATCAACTTTAACAATTCCAAGATATATGTTTTTTTAAATTAGTACAACTAGGGTGGAATTAAATTTCACCATCATTAATCATTTTAAAAATATTACTTCTTACCTATATGTACCTAAAAAGGTGTTTGTTCCACCTATCTCATCAATTATCATTTCATTACCTTCAGGTGAAAACTCTTGTTTGTTATAATTTAATTTTAAGTTTATAGGACAATTCACTACAGTGTGTACCAACTCATCAGGGATATATTATTGGAGACATTATTCATATTACTCCCCACATCGCTTCATCATCATCTAATTATTCAAAAAACTATGAATAATCAGATGTTCCCTCAAAGTATGTCATTTAAATTTGTATTTATTTGTAAATTTTCTAAAGTAAAAACCAATATATTCCCCCATTAACCATCATAAAAGTGTTAAAATGGTTTATCATATCCATATATTTCTTAAAAAATTAATTTTAAAAATCAATCCAACTCATATCCATAACTTTCACTAAATCTACAAATAATTCTTTAAAAAAAATATATTAGCTTACAACATAATTTATTTCAAATATGATCTTATAAATAAAATAATTTAAAAATAGTAATAATAAAACTTAAAATTGAAATTTTTCTACACCAAAATGAAAATATATTTTAGTTTAGCCTATATATATTATCCTTAAATTTTTTAAAATTAATAAAATTTACTATATGTCATTAAAAAATAAAGCAGTTATTATAAATAAATCAAATGAAATCATCAATAGATTAAAATTAAAACAAAAAAGTAATATTATATAGAAATAAATTAAATAAATTAAATCCATTTTCATATACTTACAAAATATTATGTTTAATAAACCATTTTATTTTTGAACACAAAAGTAAAAAAAATTATAAAAAACTAACATCCTCGCCCTTTCATTTTCACAGGATGTTGTAGCATCTTAAAAATGTAAATTTAATTTATATTTGAAAATGAATAGTGATATATATGTTTGAGGGAAGATATTATAAACTAATTTTTTTAATATGTATCTAAAAAATTGAAAAATACAGATAAGGAAAATATAAAAAGATAAGTGTCTATTAAAAGATATATCATTCATGTATAAGAAGTAAACTGACAACTTATTACGTGGAATTGAATTATTCTACAAAAATAATCATGATAAATATTTGAATTTTAAATGAAATAATGCAGGAAATGAGTGAGTTTCATCATAGTAAAATTATATTGATGTGTTTTAGGTCGATAATTAAGAATAAAAAATTTAATCTAAGACCCAACTGGGTATTTTCCATATACTCAACTAATGCATATAATTGGATTGAGAATCAGGTTTTTAACATGTCACTAAAATAATTTTTATTTATTTATAATAAATATCATAATTATATGTGAAATGGTTAAGAATATATTATAACGTAAATGTAAGTACCATGAGTCTTTTGGTTTGAGAACATGCAACACCCACATTTTGTATTTTAACAATGGAACATTATGTTTTACCATATTAAAAATTATAAAAATCAATTAAAAATGATAAATTAAACAAAAATTAATTATCTTAAAAATCATAATGATAATGATATTTTGTATAGGAATTATAAGAAAACATGATTTTTTAACAATATTGTAAAATTATTTGATTTCTTTCATATTTTTAGAAATAAAATATATTTTTGTTTGTAGGATTGATGATAATTCAGAATGTTATATTTTGATATTCCCATACTGATTACCACTATTTTAAATGTATATAAATTATGGTCTAGTGGGATTAAACTCATCATCAAATTAGAATGTATTAAAATGAGAATATTAAATCAACTAAGATGTAAGAATAATATGAATTAACCTAACTCTTTCTTCCTAGGTAGATTAACTTAATGTTTTCATGACTTTTTTGTAAGATTATCTGTGATATGTAACCACACTGATATTCCAATATCTCCTTTTATAATTCTAAAAAAAATTAAATAGGGAAAGAAAGAAAAAAAACATAATATAGTATTTACTATTATCATTATACGTACAATCCTATATAAAAAAGAATATTTAACAATGGTAAAAAACATAATATTCTTTCACATGCGTAAAAAATAAAACAAAATAAAAAACATATAAAAAAATATAATTAATGTAGAAAAAGGAAAACATAATAACATAATGTATGAACTATATAGAAAGCAGTGTTCGAGGGTGTATTTTTATAATGTAGAACACATTGAATTCATAATGAAAATATAAGTAATAAGTATGAAGAAGAATTATGAATATTTTTCATGAATAGAATATTTAATCCTTCCACATATGGTGTCTTGACAGAGAAAAATAAAATAAAATATTCATGAGGTTAAACTATATTCATAATGAAATATGCATAACACAGAAGAGATAAAAGAATTATATTTTCATAATATTAATGTTGGTAAATATGTCCACAATGAATATTTTATAATGATCAGGAGGTCTAAAAGACACATGATGTGAAATATTAATTCATTATGAATATTTCAAATTGGTTCCCATATTATATAATTATCAAAGATTATTAGGCATAAATATTAAAATTATATATTATAAACATTATATTTAATAATATTACAAATAAAAAAATTAATTTAGATGTATAAAATTCAAGAAGACATTTTCATGAACGTGAAGGGTTTCCTTCATTATTTATTACATTAAAAAATATTCTCAGATAATATATGTCACCTTGTATATTAGATTAAATGAAAACCATGAAGTTCCTCTCTCTCTTATGAAACATAAGTGTAATTGGAATGTATTTTATAAAAAAATGATAGAGTTATCACTATAATGTAACATAAATAGAAAAAATAAAAAATATATAAAGAAAAACTGAGGAATATGTGTCAATTACTAATGAAGAAGATGCTATCAATCTAAAAAATTTACACATATACATATGTGTGTTTGTGTGTGTGTGTAGAATTCAGATTTAATAAGAAGACATATTAAAACATACTAATAATATGGATGATAATGGAATTTTGAGTGTCTAAAATCCATAACCTGGAAAATTTATATAGCTTCACTAGAAAAGACAAAAACTACATGAAAATAATAATAACATTCATGTAGCGATGATGTTGAATGAGTTTTGAGTAATACCTATGTTCAGTGGTTGATTAAGGCTTATAGATTAAATTGGGTACTTTGGTAGCCTGGGATTTTATATGATATTGCAATGGCCATTGGGATTATGATAAAATTTGACATGGAAACTATGTTTTCTAGATTCAGACATTATGCTCATTTCTTAGTGGAAAATGACTTGCGACCTACTTTAGTCGATACAGTTATTCATTCAACTAATGATGAAAATTTTGAACTAGTAATAGATTATGGAAAAGTACCACCGTTTTTCTAGGACTGTAAGGTCTTAGAACATGATATTATGAATTTATATAATTCTATCATATGTTTTTTTATACTTTATAGATTGAGGAAAAATAATTATTTTAAAATATTAAGATCTTGAGATCCACTGCTCATTGTGGTATTGAAAATTATGGGTATTCTAAGATCTAGGAAGGAGTTCCCAAACAGGTGATCTCAATTGGGAAGGTCCTTGGATTTGAGCCTATGCATAATATAGGAATGGATTGAGCTTGTTGAAATGGATTTTGGGATGATCCAGCTAAATTTTATTTTGATGGTTCTCTTAATAGGTAAGGGTCTGTATATATGGATAAATCTATTCATAATAGGGAGTACTTCATTTCTATGTATGTTTTAGAAAATTATCAACATCCTACCCTAGCCGCTCTCAGAATATAGGACCTTAGGTCATGGGATGAGGTTATGGAAGAGGGGTTTACTATTGAGGAGAAATCAACTAATGAAGTAGATACACATGAGATTTATGATAAAAAACGTCTTTAAGATAAACTAGTTTCTTCAAGACCCCATAAAGGAAAGAAGACAATTTATTCTAAGGAATAATTTCATTCAAAGCCGAGGGATTACATTCAAATCAAGTAATTGGATGACACTTCACTGTAGAAGGTTCTATCTAAGGATATTGATACAGTTATCTTGACTCCAAGAATAGATAAACACTTGTTTATTGGCTCAGATGGCATGAGCAACATGAATTTCGTAGGTGGATCTTCCCATCATGCTAATCATATTGTTTTACATTCCATGTTGGATAACTTTAATGGAAGTATCATTCATGTTGCTACTAATGTTAAGGAGCCACATGATACTAACTATTCGAGTTTGGAGTACTCCAAAATTAGTTTAGTTACTAATATAATAAAAAAAGTTATTTAGATGAGCATTTCATGATTACTGGTCCACATATATCCACACTAATTAATGGTAATTAAATATCTCATGGAAAACATCCACCTTTCTCGATAATTATGAAAATAAGTAATCGACTTTGAAACATGATATTCAAAAAGGCATGGCTTCCCTAGGTGCTGATGAAGCTCACCCTAAATACTGTACAGATTCTAATTCTTGGGATGAGTGTTTCCAAAGATTTCACCAGGCCCTACCTACGTGTTAATGTATGTTGGTATTTTGTTTCCCCACATTCCCACTTTCCAAATATGTACATCCTTCACCACTTTAATCATTGATGTATTCTCCTTGATCAAAATTGGATGATGGGATATTGTTTCCTCTTTTTATGTATTCATCCTTGGATATCATTGCCTTGTCCGAGTCTCCTTCAAGGATTAAGTCATGTTTAGAGAAATCAGTCATGATTCCATCTCTTCATAGATTCTAGTTAATTACACTCTTTATGTCTTGAAATTATTATTTCTTCTTAACAGGTTAGAAACCTTTGATTAGTAGAGTAGTCACATTGGGCATCACTTGGCATGTTTAGAAGTTGGACACATTAGTCACTTATGTTCTTCCTCTAAGGAGGAAATATCATATGAGGAATCATAGGTGTGGAACCGAAGGAATCTCATGTTGATCACAAGGTAATAATTCTACAGGCATAAATATTACAAGGATTTTACCTCTAGAATCACATGTTTATTTAATAAGGTATCTATTTTGTGGGTCAAGTCAGAAAATTTACGTCCTATGGAGATGAATCAAAACGTCTGGTTGAGATAGTTTGAGGAACGAGTTTAACATATTTTGGATATGTATTGGATTGATTCGAACACCCCATAGAGGTTTATAAAGGAGGTTTACCCCTATGAGGTATCATTTGGTGAGTTTAACAATGTATTAGAATGCCCTATGATGGAGGATCCAGATTTTTGGACCGGAATGCCCTGTGGATGAGGATCAGGGAGGTGTGTCTCTAAGAGAGATGATTTCAAACCTTGATAGTTTAATAATGTATTAGACCATCTCTTGAGGTGTATCCAATATTTATGGATCATAACTCCCCTTGAAACTAATCCAAGAGGTGTGTCCCTAGGAGTAAAGAAGCCACACCTTGATGGTTGGAAACCCTTTGAGTTAGACTTAGGATAGATGGATCAGAATTTCCCTTAAGGATGATCTGGGAGGTATGTACCTTGGGGGGACACCATGAGTTTACCATGGTTAGGATTGAACCTCATAGAGGCATCCCACATTCTATTTTTATAAGATATGGATCAAGAACAACATAGTTTGATGCCTTAATTTAAGTTCAATTGAAAGGACCAATCTAGGAAGTTTAACATTATGCTTTAAGGATTCCCATGTCACAAAAAGAGCATCGATGAGGGATGGTGTGTAGATTAGTCATAGAATCTTACCTTTATAAGAGGTTTTCTATTGGTGGGAATAGTGTGTTGATTATGTATTGAAATTTTCAAATGATCTCATTCTATGTGGGTCTCAAACAGTGAATCCTGGATTTAGTATGCAAGGTAAGGCTACAGATTCACATCGTGTGATGAGGATGTTGTCATGTAGTTTAATGTCATATGAATAAGATATGATGTAGGATAATTTTATGCTATAATGATGTGGCACTAGGTAGTTCTATTTAATAGAACTCGGACATGGGGGGGACTCACTCCTCACCCCTAATGATTACACGAATAACAACCATAACCCTTTGGGAGGGGCATGGAATTGAAAATTTCATGGTGAGGGGTCAGTCAGAAGGTACATGTCACGATCCCTATGATTAGAATAAAAATGAGTTAAAATACATATTCTTAGAATAATTAGGTTGGAGGGAGGCTCAAGCCTCACTTGGGATGAAGTGGTTAGATATATGAATGGGTGGCCCAGGTCACATGGGGACTCAAGATGCAGCTGAACTTCTACTAGATTGGTTTAGGGATTGTGGTCAGTCAACCTCATGGGGATGTACTGATTCATGAGAGGAGTTATTCATGAAGGATAAATGCTTTGTGAATCCTCAAGTTCCATAAAGGGGCTTCTTCCTTCACTAAGGGAATAGTCCATTGAACAGTGAATCTCTACATGGGCTGGAGGCTCTCATGAACATAGGGGAAGAATTTTCACAAATCCTAGATACCTTGGGTGATTCATTTTGTCTTTTGTTCACAATGATCAAGGGGTTCATGAAAATAGGGTGTCTTCGAAAGTTGAAAGGCCATGCATCATCCTTAAAATTTCAGACTGAATATGGTATTTATAGGAAAAATTTATCACAATTATTGTAGGAATTAATGAAGTGGTATGTGCTCCATGAAGGGGCACGACTCTGCGAATCTGAGAGTTGAATTTAGGGAGACACCTTAAATTATTCATACATTATTGAGGAACTCCTCTTATCTGAATGTCACTCTCTCAAAAATTACTATCAAGCATTTCCACATTCATGAAGGATCCTTCTCATTCAGGGAGATTTGTGAGCTCTGACCATTCGTGAAGTAGCTAGGATTCATGAAATAATCCATTTAGAGGGATTTTGGTCCCTTTTGGCATGAATTCACTCAAAACTAGCCATTACTTTTTCAACTATTACCATTGTATGTTTATTTTGGAACAAAACAATACCTTCCCCATTAAAAATATGATAATATAGGGAAAACGAGGTTCAGACTCTAATGTAGAATCACAGGAATTATCACCCAACTCCCTTTTGTGAAGCTCAATTTAGAATCCCACTCATGATGATATCTTCAAAAACCTTGATTAACTGAGAATATTGTGAATCCGAGGCTGGTCGTACACCTATAATTAGCATAGGGGGTCCGTCAAGGCCACTGGAGTTTCATGACGAAAAAAAATCTTATTCTCACTTTTCATGAAAATCAAACCCTTCATGAGCGCTTTGCGATATTGATCCTCATCACTCGTGAAGCTCTTTGTCTCTATAAACCTAGCTGTGTAAATGATTCTTAGTGAACTAGACTCCACACACATGTTACTTTGTGAATGAAATTTGTGAAATAACTCGATGAATGACCTTTACAAATGACTTCCACTATCTAGACTCAATCACTACTTTGTGTTAAATAAAATGGATGCTCAGGGAGTCAATTCAACTGCTGATCGTATGGAAGAAATGTATAGGAACGTCCTAATGGGGGAGAGAATTAGAAGAGTATCAAAACATAAATCATTAATAAAACTACTAAAATAGTATCATAGGGAGTACCCACTATGCAATAGGCTTCCAATTTATAGATCTGACATAAAGGATGGTTTTTTTCTCTCTGCAATGTGTAGAGAAGAACCACCCTACTAGTTAAGAGGTATACTAGGGTAGTACTAGTGGTATAGGGATGTAGGAGGTGACATATGAAATGATCATTATCCAATTAAAACTAACCTTATCTATAACTAAATCAATAAAATCTATGGGGATAAGATGGGGGATGAAGCATCCCCACTATAGTATGAGATGAATCTCAAGGCAGGTTTGGGGAATCTGCTCAAGGGGTGGATGACAAGTGGAACTTACTCTAGGGTGGAAAATTTACCAATGAATGGGATTGGGCCTATTTGGAATGTGCATCATGACATTAATTTTAGGTATATCCAAAGAAAGTGGGGATCTACAAGGAATCATGGGCATTGTGGTTTAACATTTACCTCCCTTAGGAATTGTTTCATGAGTTATTGATTAGGGTATCAAAGGGGACCAACATGTTCCATCTACATCATGGGGAGTTCATCATCAGCCTATGGGACATTTATCAAATCTTCAAGATCTGGATTCTAGGGTTGATGTGTAATGATTTCCTCACCATAGAGAACATATGGGCTGACCAAGAGCAGCATCGGTCTCTAGATAAGGAGTTTCTTGATCTGGTGTAGGTAACCAACAAGAGAAGTTAGGGATGAGGGATATTCCCTTTAATAAATGGTTGAGGTAGTTCCAAAAGGAACTTTGGGGGGGGGGGGTAATCAAAGGATAGGATCCAGCATAGAAGCAATCAGGGAGGCTGCAGACATGCCCTGGATCATACCATTGGGGGAAAGGATAACTCATATTGGTGGATCATAGAGGTGTGACCTTGGAAGTTATGGGGATACAAAATCAAGCTTTAAGATCTTCCTATAGTTATGATGGAGAGGTTCATTTCCATGATCATATGTGGATGGATGTTCCCTTTGACGGATTCACACATGAGAGTGTGGCCAAGTACCTTCATTATGGTGGCGATGTTGGCAATGGGGAATCAAATCAATTTGGTTATCCCAGTACTAGAGAAGTTATGTAATCTTCTTCACCAAATTAGTAAAGGGAAGGATCCACTATATGTGTATGGACCCATCCATTTCCTATACTTCTATTTGTCCTCACACATGGGGGGATATGAGTTCCCAATCCCCATTTCCACTCCAACTACAATCTTCTACAAATTGATCTTAAATACCACAGGGAGTCTCCCATTCAACATGTGTTTAGTGGACATGATAGATAATGCGTCTAGAAGAGAACATAATATTTCACATGTTCTTCTTCCATTAGGGATGATAACTGATGATGGTATAGGGACCTTAGAGTTGTGATTGTACCTCCTATACATTGAAGGTGGGGTACAGGTGGAGAGGGTCGACTGTGAACTGATCAACGAACCATATAACCTACATCTGTTCACATGGAAGATTAGGTGTCTATAGTGTCTAACACCAAAGGTCCAATTAAAGGTGCATCATGAATTCTATCCATAAATGTTGAGGTATATCTTGTTCATATTCATGCTTGAGTATGGGAAAATTTAGAATGAGTTGTTTCCACCTACTGATGTGCATAGACTCATCCATGAATACGTGCTAAGTTTGGATAGTTCATATCTCAGGGATATGTTGAGGCGGTGAGCTGCCCAAGCCAATGAAGGGGTGTCACTTACCATGGGGCTAGTGTTTTGTTGTTGTTAGTGCATTTTGTGGTGTAAAATCTAGACAAATGGACATGGAAGTGACAACTAGTATGGTATTTCATGGCCCCAAATAGGAGAGAGCACCAGAAAGAGGAGTAACATAGAGATAAACATTTCTTGGTAATTATAAACATTAAGAATGATATCCCTTTAGGGTGGCCCCAAGGAAATTGTTCCAAGCTCCCGATAAGTTTTTGTATCGCATGGATACTCTTAGTGAGGTCATTTTTTCCAAATCCTAGGACAACTAGGATGTATATAGGTAGTTCTTCGATGTTCAAGGGTTATGTAAGTAGATTAATATAAATATGATTCTTATAACCAAGATTGTTCATGCCATAAAGGGATTTCATTTTTTCCAAGATGAGGTAGATAGATATGTAGTGGAGATTGCAGACCTTGTACACTCTCGGGTCACTATAATCCCTCTGAACGACTAGGTAAGGCTTCTGTTTAACATGAATTCTCCCCTATAGATTTTGGAAACTAATTTTTATTTTCTCATGCCTATGATAGAGGATTGGGACAATTCTTGGGGAATCAACACCTGTCAAGGCTCAAACTGAGATAGATTTTTTATTTCAAACCAGGTAAATACTTTGATCCATTGTGTATTTTCAGAGATGGCTCAAAATTTTAAACTCATTAATTGATCCTTTATTTTAGTTATGTTGGAATTAGTGAGAATGGAGGATGGGGTCCATGAAAGGCATCATAAGAAGGTAGAGGGAACCTCAACCCATAGAGGGATGAGTGTGGGGTACCTTCCTAATGTTGTGGTTGTGAGCATCCAGCCATCCATGCATGTAGTTGGGGCAACATATACTAAGGGGACATTGCCTAGGTAACTACCTATGACCCTCAAGGAACTCCTAGCTGGAATATACAATTCATGTAATTATCTTCCTCTTTTATCTTTTGTCTCTTTTTCCTTGCCCTTCCATGATTGACTGATGAATTTTGGGATGGAAGTTAGAATGACGCCAGGGACTGAGCCACCAGTACCAACACTTGAATTAAACATGATTGGGGATGAGGTGGTGATGGAGGATGTTGCTCTCTTGAAGTAAATGTCCAAGGAGACTATGGTGGTTTGGCCAACCATAGAGGTGTTATTGGAGAGTACAAGTGAGACTACAACCTCAATGGAGGGGGTCGAGGAAATCCCTATGGTGGGGTTGACTAAAGGATCTATGATGGAAGATCCAATCATAGAGTTTCCCCTGAAGGTTTCTATTTAATAAAAAATTATGATGGTGGAGGCGTCAACTATTCTAGAAGTTGAGGTTACTAGGTTACACAAATTAGATGTGTCTTCCTTGGAATTTCCATTGGTGGTGGTCATGAGAGTCGAGGCTGAGATAGAACCACTAATTGGGTAGGCTGAGAAGGTTGGGATGGTTGTGTCCACCTCATAGGTTCCATAGGGGGATGTAGAGACTTTCACCATAGGTGGGGTGGCTGACAAGGAGCTATTTTTGGGAGTATATATTTATATACTCATACCTAAACACTTATAATTGGTTGATCCAACCAATGATATATTGGAGATATTCCCTCCTTATGATCTTTCTCCTTTTGAATAATTATAATATTCTTGATTGGATGTCACCAAGGTGAATCATATTGTTTTACATAAGGTGTGGAGATGCATAAAAAAACTTCATCACCTCCACCCAGATGGGTGAAATTCCAAACTGAGTGGGTGTATCTCCACCACTGGATAATTAGGTTAGGGAATAGTGGGGTGGATTCTAGTATCCTCCACACACTGGCCCAAGACATTATTTGTGAGTGGGCATGTGATAATAGAAATAACATAACCTTTCTTGGAGGAACCCAAGGATGAGGGATCCAAGGCATTCAAGGAGGCTGAAGGAGATATATCCTGCCTTGAGGGGATATCATATGAGCATGTGTTGGTAAGATATACCTAGAATGAGATCATTAACATCCTAAAGGACCATTTGGTAATGTCCAAGGCCAATGTAGAAGACCTGACATCCTTGGTGTATGGATGTCGGGCTGAGTAGAACCAATAGTGGATCAGAGGCGAAGAAATCCTCTATAAGAAATATGAAGAGAAAGAAGAACTAGTGGTGTGGATGCTAATATCAGAGGACACCCAAAAATCGATGGCTGAGATTGAGCACTTTATTATTGTTGTTGATCACTGAAGGAATTTGGAAAATGGGAGGCTAAAATATTTGGATGAACCTCTAAAACAGTGGTTTTTTAAACATCTACATTCATGAAAATGTTCTTTTTTTACACTTCAAACATACTCATGAGGTAACCAACATCCAATCCATAATATTACATGAGTCATTATATATGTGAGAAAAAAGGAATTATCATATGATTTCCCATTCAAATGGGAGTGTTCAATGATCATCAAACACATGGGGTATGTTATTTTTGATCTACCACTGAATGTGTTGGGGTTGAGAGAGGTTGTGGTTTGATAAAGGGTCTCTCTAAATTGTGGAATTTATTTTACTATGTGCACTAGTTCATGAATAGGGTAACTCGAAGGGTATTGAATTATAGTCTAATAAAGTAAAATGGAAGGTGTGAATCATGATGCTAAAAATCTAGAACCCAGTGGGAGTGGCATGATGATATAGGATAACTACTGACCTGGTTCAAAACATAGTATTTTTACTACTTAGTTGTGAATTGGGATAGAAAAATGAGGGTTCACCTCTAAGAATGTTGGAAACACCGAACTTGTCTCATAATTTCATCCAATGTCCTTTGGGATGTCATTCTCAGATGGTAGGTGAGCCATTTTGGCCAGATACCTCTGCATCGGGGGGATCCCTTATGATGTATAAGAGCATGAGGAATAAAATAAGGGTCACATGAAGCATGGGAATGAAGTGAGACACTATTCCAATAGATTCCATCACTATTTGAATCACGCAACAATGACTTGAAGCACATTGGGTGAGTGTATCGGTCTAACAAAATTCAAACATGTCTTCGAGTGGAATAGTCATCTCAAATATGTAGAAATGGTTGAAGAATAAAGATGATGTAGTAGATGAACAATAGTAGGTAAAATGTCCTCTTAGGTGAGGGCCTAGGATCCCTTTAAATTTAATTGCATGCAATAACGATGATAAATACATGGTTTCACGTCGTACAGTGAGGAAGATACATTATATAGTTTAACATCAGTAGATCAGGATGAATATCATTGTTTTAAATCATTTGACTAGGATGTTGAGTGTGTGAGGATAATTTTTTGGGACCCACAATATTTATTCCTCGTTTCAAGTCAAGAGGGAATATTTTATTCATTTCATAGGTTAGAGTCGTAGTTTAACATAGTGAAAAAAGGGGCATAATGAACTTGCATGAATGATACCCAACCAATTATAGGTTTTTTGGGAAAAGGAGGGAAGCATGAAATGATACCCAACACTAAGAAATAATATCCTGGGTAGGTCACATACTATTTAATTTTCTGATTCTTGAACTACAATTTTCAGTTTAAAGTCACAAAGCTCTGACCTGTTGCAAACATTTTAAGGTTATAAATCCCAGACCATGGGTTTTAGTTTAATGTCATGAATCCCAGACCAGAGGGTTGGTATCTCTAAGTAATGTATGAAATATCTATGGAAAGCTACCCAAATTGAACAGAGGGGAATAAGAGGCCATCTGATTCCGCACAAAAATACCCCAAGGACCAACCACACAAAATTTAAAGTCATGATATTTGGACTTGGGTTCTAATCCTAGTTTAATGTCATAGCTTCTAGACCACGAGGTTCCCAAAAGTGCTTGGAATGGAACAAAATAGTATTAACCTGATGTGAATGGAGGGGATGATATGACCCTCATTCTATGTGAATTATTAGGGTGAGGTTGAAAATATGTTAAGGTCATACTGCTTAGATCATGGAATTTAGTTTAACATCATAAAGTTCATTCAATGAAACTGGGAAAGGAAAATTACTCATGATGAATTAATGGAGGTGAAAAACATGAGATAAAATATATGGGTGTCACTATGTATCCCATGAGGATGGGACTCAAGCCACACATAGTTTTGAAACATGGCATGGTAGAAGACTGATGTCGATAGGGGGATACCATCCCGAACAAGGGTATTGAATCTTCTCATACTTGGGTATAAGGAATCCCAAATTCATATGGGGTAAGGCTAGAGTTTAACATCATGTGATGATATAAGTTAGTGTCTTTTGATCCAACATTTTTCATATGGGGAATCCTACTTTTATGTAGGGAAAAATAATCTCATATTTATAGGAATCGTAGAATTTTTATTGGTAAGACTATAGTTTAACATCTTGTTTTAAGGACCTTCGTAGGATTGAACATAGGGTTTCCCATTCTTTCCTTTCTCATATCAGGATATGAGGGAATCTTATCCCACTTATGGGTCACAATAATTGAATTGATATTATACCTAGAAGAAGGTTGGTATAATTTTTTGGGTGATTACGCTACATGTAATGGATTTTTTTATGGAAAATACGTAACTGGTCCCAAATACATGAATCTTGGCATCAATCCATACCCTATAATGAGGGGAATCAGGACACATGTAGTTCTGGATGTAGAGATATACATAGTTTAAGGTCATATGTCTAGACTATGGGATAAAGTTGGTTTAATGATATTTGTGTGGTGAAAGAGTTATAACCAAATTTGAATAATCCAAGGAGTCCCTACACCACGTGATGAAATCCTACAGTTGGTTCACATAGTTTAAGGTCATATAGTCTGGAACATGGAAAATAGTATAGAGGAATTTTCCTTAGACTATGGGAAATTAGATTAAAGTTCTGATGTGTGGGATATATAATTGTTAATTTCAAGGGTATCCATGAAGCATGAAAGAGGGAATACCCGACATGATTGGAGCCAAGGGAGGCTCACATACCACCCAAGTATTAGGATAAAAATTTCATACAGTTTAAGGTCGTAAGGCTTGGACCAATACTGGGGACAAGGAGTTGAAGGGTTGATAAATTCGTGGTTGGTATTGGGGTTGAGAAGGTCAGGCATCTCTATGTATCCCATGAGGTTAGGGATCAAGACACATGTAGTTTTGAATCATGGCATGGTAGAAGATTGACGTCGATAAGAGGGGTCCACTTTTCCAAGGTAATTTGATGCATCCCATTGTTATCATGGTCCATACCATGTTTGGGGAATGAGGTAATATTTTTTTACCATCCCATACTTATCATACGAGGCTTCCCAATTCAATATATGGTAACCATAATATCTTGTTTAAAATTCAAAAGGCAGCCCAGTTTCAGATTGCGTAGGGACTCATTTTTAGTGTCAGGATTTAAGGATGGTTTTTCATCTTGTATTTATCATAAGGGGCATCCTGGTTTGATATAGGGTAAGTTCATATTTTATTTAGAGGCATCCTATAATTTTATAGGGTAATAGTGTAGTTTAACTTCATGCACTAAGGATGTTTGGATTTGTAGTTTAAATCCACACAAATAAAACTATATAAGATATAAATAATATTAATTATTAATTATTTAGATTGTTATAAATAGTTTGAGGTCATATTTCATAGACAAAAGTAAAAAAGTTTAGTGTCAAAGATTTTGGACCATTGGTAGGGGATTCTCAAATGGATATAATTAGGATGACATAGTAACAAATCCGATGTGAATGATAGCCTAAGAGGCCTAGCGCCACACCATATATTCCTAGGAGAACCTGCATATAGTTTAAATTCATGATTCTTAGAATCCAAATCCTATTTTAAGGTCATAGAGTTTTAAAAAAATGGTAAGTGTGTTCCAAATGGGGAATGTGTGGCATATAAGAATGATAACCTGATCTGAATGAGGACTAAGGAGAACCTTCCATAACACAACAAGATTCGGGAGAAGCTTTTACATAGTTTAAGGTTGTGATTCTTGGATTTAAACTTCTAGTTTATGTTTATAGAGTTCGGACCAAGGGGTATCTTAGTTTAAGGTTGTAGATATTAGAGTAATGAAGGGATTATTCTAGAATGGATATGCATGGTATGACAGGAACATCCCGATGTGAATGGGGACCCAGGAGGCCCATGCCACAGAACACATTCCCAAGGTAGACTCACACAAGTTTAATGTTATGATTCTAGGAATCAGGATCCTGGTTTTAGGTCATAGAGTTCATACCCTAATAATGAGAATCTCAAAGGGATATATGTAATGGAACATAGTGACAAACCCTATGTGAATGAGGGCCTTGGAGGCCCAAAGCCACACCATATATTCCTGAGAGAACCATCATTTAGTTTAAAGTTAGGATGCCTAGACTTGGGATCCTAGTTTAAGGTTATATAGTATAGTACTATGTCTACCTTCATAACAAGTACTTCTTGATGAATATAGCATCAGTGGGAGGTGTGATACTCTCACCATCCACAATGATCAAAGAGTAAGCACCATTGGAATAAAACTTTTTAATGATGTACAGTCCTTACCACTTTGGCTCAAAAATTAGTGGTTTATTTCCATATATCATTGGTGTTGTGAGATCCAGTACTATTTCACCCAAGAGGAAGGAGTGGAGATGATCCTTTTTGTTGAACACCCTTTCTATCTTGTTCTAGTGTATCTCTAGATTGTTCAAGTCCTGAAGCCTATTTTCTTCAAGGGATTACATCCTAGATAGATGGAATTATACTATTTTTATAGTGTTTGATGGTGTTAGACATCTATTTAGAGTGATGGAAACTGAACCAAAATGGGAAAGACAACCACTGTTCAATACACCGTGGAGTGTGGAGTCGCTTAGAGGGAATTCCAAGGTGTCGTCTGATAATCTTATATGGCATTGGGAGATGTTTTGGCCAAATTTTCTAATTTTTCCCACCATATTTTGTATAATTTTATATAGGGTGTTCTTGAATTCCTCGATCTTTCAATTTTACTATTCATTATTTTGGGAATTATGGTTTGACCAAATATTATACATTGCATATAATCTCTTCAGATCCGTATCTCAGAAGTTAGTGTTGTTTTTAGTGAGGATAGCATGAGGGATTCCAAATCAATGAATGATGCGGGATCTTAAGAATTAGATCGTGAATTAAGCCTTTGAATTCCTTGAGGGGAATCACGTCTTCCCACCTTGTGAATAAATGGGTTGCGATCAGAATGGACCTGCACTAGCGAGCTATTGATGGTAGACAAGGACCTAGAACATCGAATACCAATATTGAAAAGTGACAATAATAATTTCTGTTGTGGAATAGATCTAACTGTCAATGCACAAAATTGACATGGATCTGACATTCTTGACACCACATGTCATACTCAATGGACTAGTGGACCATGGTGGGACATAAGTATCCCAACCTCCAAATCTGGTGAGAGAACTTAAATCCTACCTGATGGGAACCATGAGACTCAACAAGAACTTCTTGCATAACCTAGGTAATATCATCTCACTAGATAGAAAAATTATAGTTCCATTAAACCCACATATGTAGTGATTATGTAGAAGGGTAGGTTCACTATGGATGGTGAAATTCATTGTATAGTGATGGATTCTATTATACTCTATTTGGTACGGCAGGATAATGACACAGTAGAGATACTCAAAAAAATGAGTTTTCCATTCGGGTTCTTTCTCTGTGGCAGGGGAACCCAGGGGTCCTAACATAGAAGCAATGAAATCCAGCTGATTCACTTCATTCCCATCATCATTTTCTAACACAACGAGAAGGATAAACCTATGATATACCACATGAATGAACATGATATCCTAGTCAGGATCTTCATGAGGCATGGATAAACCAGATATTGAATTGTATTGAACATCCTACGATTGAGATATGTGAGTCAATTCTTTCTAAGAATGAAATTAGGCCATCAAATTATGAGTATGCTCTATCATTGGAACGAGCTCTATATTTCTGATGATGTAGTCCCCATTAATTTATTTAATGAAATAATCAGATTCTCCTTGAACATGAAAGTGGGGAACATAAATCTCAATGGATAGATCGAGACTAGTAATGAGATCCTAATACTCATCCTTATTTTGGGTGCATCCCTCTCATAGTAGGAATGAGTATGGAAGAAAAAACTGTATAGAGGTGAGGAAGAATATCCCCATGATTACATTGTTAATATTGGTATTTTTGATACTTCTACTGGTTGGGATGTGAGATACACCATAAAAATTAATTTTCTAGTATGACATAGCTTGATCCACTGAGTGAATGGACTCATCTAGGAAATAAACATGTAGGGGTAATTCTTTAAGGGATGGATAATCAAACAGGAAGTCTTTCAATGTATAGTCCTTGATGGATTTTTATAGAATGAACCTGATGTCAAACTACTAAGGGATCACTACCCAGTGTGTCAGTATTCCACTCAAAATTGGGTGATTCAAGATATAATTCTACGGGTCCACACAGGACACCATCTGTATCACATGATGCTACAGATAATTCCACAAGTCCATCACTTAAAAAAAATAGTGCAAGGCAACTCTTATTGATATGGGAGTATCTAGTATCCATGTTGAGGATCAAGATACTAAGATAATATAAACTATTTTCTCTACCATCATTGTTCTTATGGGTGAGAATGGAACTGATGGACTGTTCTAGGGTGGTCATGTAGAGAACCTGAGACTTTCCAAATATGGGTGGAATCAGAAGTGGAGGCTATTGTAGATACTTATTGATATCCTCAAATGTGTTTTGGAACTAATCATACCTTTGGTTGATGGTTCCTTACATTATGATCCTTGAAAAGGGATTACACTTTCCAGAAAAATTCATGATGAATCGGAGTATTTATACTAGGTGGACATAGAGGCCATGAACCTCTTACAGGTTTCTGGGGAGATGAAACTGGATAATGGAATTGATATTTTTTTAGTCAATATTGATGCATCTGTATCTGATGAAGAACCAAAGAAACAATCCAGAGGTAACCTCATAGGAACAATTCAAGTGGTTCATCTTCAAGTGCTGGGAGTGGAAGAAGCCTTACAATTTCTCAAGGTTTCTAATATGGTCTGGATGCTGGTTGGATTTTATCATGATGTTTTCAACATAGAATTCCACTAATATCCTTAGGATTGGTTTGAAAATTTGGTGCATGGAGCACGGATAAGTGGTACCTACATTCTTAAGGACAAAATGAATAATCTAATAGTAAAAGGTTCCTTGAATTAACCTGAAGGAGTTAGAATCCTCATCCACAGGGTCCATCCATATCTAATTGTACCTAGAGTATCCATCCATCAAGGAGAAGGATTATAACCCAACTATAGCATAGACCAACAACTCTGTCACTATAAGGGAAAAATCATCTTTAAAAAAATGGTGGCTGAGGTAACGAAAGTCAATATAGACTCTGATCTGCCCATTATTTTTTTCTGATTTGGAATATTTTGGATAGAAAATTGGGGTACTGGACCTCTTTTATGATTGTTTTTAGATAATCGTATCAACCTTGACCAAGGCCACAATACTGTGAAAGGGGTACAACTTTTTGAGAGGCTACATGGACCCACGAAGACCCCCTAGGATACCCATATGGTGGACTATGACCATAGAGTCTAGTCCAAGAATATTATTGTAGCTCCAAAGGAAAAAAATGTTATTCTCATATTGGAAAGCCACATAATGTTTCTACTCATATGGGGGCATGGCTACCATGATTATCATTTTCCTTGGATCTTCCTCCATACCTAGGTTCACCTAAATCAAATCATCGATGGTGGAGGAGACATCCTATTCAAATATAGGATCGGAGTCTTCCAAATAATATTCATTATATGAGGTAGGAGTATCTATAGGAGGAGGTGATTCATTCCTTCCAACTTATTTTGGGGGGGTACATTGGTGCCTACATCAGTGGACCTGGAATCTCCACTGAGGGGATCCTGCTATATTGAAACAATGGAGATATAGCCTATCAATACAATTACATCCATCCTTTGATCACAAGGCACATGCTTGATGTCAAAGAAATGATGGTGATTCAGGTTCTAGTAATTAAACCCTTACCTAAAGAATAGATAGGAAACCAATGAAATGAAGGCCATGGGATGAACATCCCAATATCTCAAAGGAGTGGGGGCCTTTGGTGTCACCTGGGCCTATCCAGTGTAAGTGCACATGGTAATCCAGGGAAATTCCTTCCTAAATAAAAATAAAACATCCAATGTTTGGTGTTATGGAATCCAACCAATGAATCAAGTGAATGAAAGAATAATAAAAGTCTTCTCATGGAATTGCTACTATGGTTGCATGCTCAAACTCGTTGGTCTGAATATTCTTCCCCTATCTATTGTAATATCTGGAATATAGATTATAGTATTCATAGGATTATTAGGGAGACGCATAACCCTAAAGTATCCCTATTAACCACTAATGGATTATTTTAGGAATATGTGATATGAGGAGCGGACTGCCGCCTGGAGATGAAGCCAGGGCCTACCCAAAAGTGTGTTGTAGCAGGTATTCTATGACACTACCATGAATTCAAAAATCAATATAAATCCTATGAACTATATATTAATCTAAATAACGCAACATGGTTTTTTCTCAGTCCTATCATAACCCTAGATTTTCAAGTCATATGGAGTTAGATCTACTTCAGTCAGTCCCAGCATTTGGAGAATTCAGGTTGGGGTGAGGATGATCCCAAAAATTGTGTCCACCATGAATAAAAATATCTCTATTCCATTGAACTAGACTATTATGTATAATGGGTAGATGTTCCCCTACATGAGGGCACCCTAATCTTCTATGAAGAATGGGGTATTTCTCTACATTCATATTGCTCTGACTCCTCTTCATAGTAGGTATATGTGGAAGATACTTCTAATTCAATCTGGAGAGGGCTCTTCAAGGACTTTATGAAGTCCTCACACATTTCTTTTGAAAAGTGGAGGACCTCAAGAATCATGTTTTTTTTGTATACTATAGAGGCGATTCAACACATCATACTTCCATGACAATGGAAATATTTTTCCCCTAAGGGGGTTCTCTTTAGAAGGATACACAATGGGTTTTGTTGGTTGAACCATTGGGTTTTGGTTGGTATTGGAAATATCCAAATGTTGTCTAGCTAACTCACACAGAACCACTATTCACTGACTATTGGATGACTACGACCTAGCTCTGGATGAATGTGGTTGATTATGGGGTGGTCATGGTTAATATACTCAACCAGTTAATAAATTTCGTTATGGATGAACTGTTTGATCAATTAACAAGGTCAGATGTGGTGGTCTATCTTACAGAGTGGGCTTAGAGTACCGTTCCTTCTAATATAAATGAAAAATCTACTTCCTAGTAATGGTAGGATTCACATATCAGTTTGAGATGTTGTCTCTAGAATTATGTTGGTTTTAACATCCTTGACCTTTCCTTTGAAATAACCATCTAAAGGCATCCGGGCGATTTATGGGGCATTCTTTATCATCGAGCAGTATGAAGTAGTATACTAATTCAACGATGTTCACAGAGGCATAATCCTACTCATCGTTAGAGGGGTATTCAAATGCTAGGATGAACCTAGGGGTAGTTCCCAACTTAGGAGGCATGAAATCACGGATATTGAGTCATGTTTTTGGCACTGGTAGGTAAATTTGGTTTCCCTTACACCATCTGTGCCTTTTATTATGTGTTTTGGAGGGCTATGATGTAGATTCATAATAATGGTAGAGGGAGGTGTAGTGACTGTAGGAGGTTTTTTCTACCTATGTGAACGTGGATGACACCATGGGAACATAAAAATAATCTAAAATCCAACCAATCATCATAAATATGGGTCCCAAGGTTGGAAACCTACTATCATTCATTTGGACCCTCACTTTCGCTACTAGGATTTGAGAAGATATGTATTACTTGGGCCAATATGTTTTATAACATGACCAAACCATCAAACAATTGGTTTGGGATCCAATAATTGAACACATTGAATTCCATGATTATGTGTCCAAATATCTTGTGGTTAGGGAAATGGTTAGAGTAGTTATTGTGTTCGACTTCTTGGTACCTCCTACTCTCTAGCAGTTTTAGATTCCCCTTTTAAGGGAAAAGACAAAATATCTCGAGACCAATACATGATTGAAAGAATATGTCCAATTACTCATGTTAGTTAAGTTCTCCCACATAGCCTAGACTTGACGAGGTTTTAGGGTGGGATGAGGGGTCAGAGCCACATTCTCTCATCTAGAAAATTGATCTTGGAGAGCCAGTGCCTGTCAGTTCTACATCTGGCTGGTCTAAGCCTGATGAGGTTGTTGCACTCAGCAAGGATCTTTATGAAAGGGTTCAAACAACTCAAATAGATTGGGGACCTCTAATTATATGGTGGTGGAAGTCTGTACTTTGGAAGACCTTCTTACAAGAGCTGTAAGAGGTAGAAGACATGACTGTTTAGCTAGCTACAAGGCTTCTTATAGATTTTAAGACTTATCAGAAAATTCTCATAACCCATTTGGGAAAATCTATGTTATTAGGTTATTTACCATTTCATTATTAAAATTTCTCATGCACATCATTAATATCTTCTCCTGATTCAATGGAATATCAAGTGAGTATGTGAGGCCTTTCCACCTAGAAACAAGTTCTATAATGTCCTCATCAGGAATAAATTCTCACATGAAGTGGACAACAATACTTTTCTTACACATGGTGGATATGAATTGGTATAGGATATTCCTATGAAGGCCTTCCCAACTAGGGATGGAACCTATGGGTAGCTAGATGTACCAGATGAATGTAGGTCCTTCCAATGTTTAGAAGAAACATCAAAGCTTGGTGGCCTTCTACTACTCTGGAGTTCCCAACATGGGTATGCACCTTGAGATGATGTGAACCAAATATTGTAGTGTGTCACCTTTATTATTGAATGGATAAAATATAGGGTTCCCAATCATCATAGTTGCACACATTGTTTCCATGCATACTAAGTATGAATTTACATCATGCATGATTTCTAGCTATCACCCCTCCAGGGCCTCAAGGTGAGCATTAAGAGTAGTTATCAAATCATCTTGGTGAGGTTCCTTGTCTTGATGAGGATTTATGACCACCAATTCACTGATAGGATCATCAAATTGGTATGTAGGATCTGATTCTCATGGAGTTGATCGATGTAGTTCTTAAATAGGATAATTACACTACTCAAGAAGGTTTTTCGGCTCATACATCAGACTCTTGTTGTATCCCCATGCCTCTACTATGTCTGGATTCACGTGATTACTGAGATCGACTACGAGAATCATAATAAGAAGGAAATGATGTTGTTTCTCCACTAGAGGAGAGATGGTATATCTTGGGTAGGTGTCATAATCTATGTGCATACAAGCCATGCAATCAGTGAGTTGATTTTTATGTTCTACCAGATCCTTGAGTTAGAAGGCTAAAGTGGGTTGTCCCTCTTTTTTTGGTGCAACCACAAATGGATCGAAGGGTCCAACATGATCCTTACCCTTGTTGATTTTCAAATGGTTATTAAATCTTTCCTCAATAGAGGGATCCATGAGGCCAAGAACATACCTTTTCTGGTAGGTGAGGACATCTGTATGAGGGTCTCTCAGGTACTGTGTCATCCCTTGGGACAGATTTTCCCTATCATGAATGGAATCAGTGTCCTGAGTTCCCTTATCCTTTGTCAGGTTTGGGGTAACCATGTTTACTATAACGATACCCAAATTGGAATCCTCATCATCATTGGGTTGTTCAAGATGTTTCAATATAGGGATGAAGTAGAGAGTATCATATTATCCCCAGGTATGGATCTTCACATGCAAAGAATCCTCTTCCGTAATCCAGTGGAGCACTGTGAGGCTCTTGATGCATCTCTGTTGGATGGTCTAGAAATAACCAGATAACATAGGGTACTAATACACTGGTATTGCTTCCAAATAATACCTTCATCACTGCCGAATTATTTCCTCGGGGTGCCCCATACTTATTACATAGGTCAACGGATGATCCTTGAGGTGGTGAAGTGATCGTACCATGATTCAGTATTTTATTTCACCCTTGTACCAATGTATTAAACAAATTTTGTATTGAAAATTCCAAATTTAATAACACATTTTACGTCATGTTTGGTTCTATAATTTAATTATTATCAATTTCACAAAGTACTACCTTAATTGTTTAGATGTTTTTGTTATAGGTGGATGTGATTTGGGGGGCCCATGATGAAGTCCAAGAAAAATGGGCCAATCTGCACATGATCCAAGAACACCAGTGGACTAATCCACACATTTTTAGTAAAATGTTCATCCAAATGGGCAGAAATTTTGTGTTTTGGCCCAAAATTTAATGGTATATAGTTCAAATGAAGTAATCCAAGACCCATTAGGCATCTAAAATTCCCATCTGAACTGATCTGTTTAGGGAATCAAATCTACACAAGCCAAAAGCAGTGTTATGTATTTTATCAATATCTCTGGCTATGATTGTCCAAATGGAGCCAAACTTTCGGTGAAGATATTAATGAATTGGGGATACAAATTTATTGTTTTTCCAAAGGGATATTCAACTGTATAGTGGAAGAAAACGTCGATCCAAGTGATATTATACAATCTATGTGATCAAAACCACCTTCCAATTTTCTTATAAAAGAACACCGTGGGAACCACATTTAGGAGTTCGACCAGGAGGGAAGGTTCTACCATTTTGGATCCCAAAAGGAGTCCTCTCATCATTACTATAATTTATGGAGGCTATTGGAAGTGATACTTCAACATATTCTTCTTCCTCCCCTCCCATGGGTTTCTAAACCCCTTGAGATCACCAGGGGAGGAACATGATCTAATCCCGAACTTCATACTTTTATTATGTTGAATGAACTTTTAATTCCATGTTGTAAGTTATTTTTATTCATCCTCTATTTTTATTTTATTGAGTTATGTACTGGTATGTCATGCTCAACTCATATGATCATTTTTGGGGGTACCGATTCATGTGATGTTTCACACACCATTCACCACTTCTCCCCCCCCCCCCCCTTAACTGTAGTGTTTTTGTGGTTCATATTGTTTAATTGATCTCACATAAACACTAACATGGCCATATACTTTAATTTCATGGTAGCACAATGAAATAACATACAAAACTGGACATCACATTGACTTCTTCATGTGTTGCCTCGGTGGGTTACAGTTATGAAGTCAAACACAAATCACCCAATCATCGGTGATATATAATGAATCATTATGTGTTTCTGATTGAAACCTATAAGGTATCCTAATATAAACTCAGTAAAATTATGGTTCTAGGTGTTAAAAACCAGGGAATAAAATATCATAACCCTATCTCTTGAAGCAATGAAGGATGAACATCCCAATATTTCCCTGGGTTCATCACGTTTAATTAATCTTCTTCATTTATACTTTGTTTTATCGCTTTAGTTTTTTGTATTGTAATCTTTAATCATCAACCCTCAAGTTTTATTAAATCCCATTCCCCTTATATTTTCATAAACAAAACCCTATGTTTCAATTAATTATCTAAGGCTCCATCGAGATATGACCTAGGGTAGCTGCTATACATCATAAATTCTATTAGAAACTAAACAACTAATTTGACGTTCTCAACAACATGATCATAAAGAATCACCAAAATGATCTAGGAGAAACATGATGTCTGGACCACAGTAAGTTAATCTAGGATGTCAACTTTGGGAGTCAATGGTGGCCAAAATTCCACAGTTGACTGATCCGTGGTTAGAAACTTCCACAAGCCCCCTTGTTGAGATGCAGGTCCCTACTCTTGGACGGCCCAAATTGTGAGAGATATTGGCTGATAAATGGGTGACGACACCAATATGGGTCATTTTGACAACTTTTTTTTCAATAGAGGATCCATTGCATGATTCAAATATTCATTTAACACTGGTACATCTCTTTGGGGTGGTTCCAACCGTATCATCATATACATTTAGGATGGTGTATTCACCAATGCATCATTTGTAAGGGTAGAGATTCTTATCTATGGATCAATAGGGTTTACACCATCTAAAGGATCCATAATAGAGAATTAAAACTCTCTAATATCTTATGTAGAGGTATAGAGGAGAGAAACTGGTGGTGACGGGCATGGTTGCACTGTGAGCCCCTAGAAGGTATCCATAACTCCATCCACCTACATGTACCTATATAAGATTATGGGGATCCTGTATATATCATCATCTAGTTTGGATAAATTCAGTTATCGGGCACCTACCATAGAATATGGTAGTCAGGGTAAAAACTCTATTATATATTCATCCATGTCTTTGAAATCAGATAGGACAATGAGGTCAATTACGACTTGGCATTTACCAAGATTTCTCCTTCAGCGGTGAGTGTTCTCCTTTCTTCACTAGGAAAGTTCTTCAGAGTAGTGTACCTATTCATCATGGGGAAGAACTCGGTGATGTTAGGTGGTAGTGTAGGTAGGACATTCTCTTTTGTTAATTGGAACATTAGGAGCACCCCTATGTTGATTGGTGGTGACACTAGAAGGACCTCCATGCTAATAATCAGGAGTATGGTAGGACCTCTGTATTGGATGTTATATGAGCAAGGAGGACCTATTATTGGATCAAAGATGGTGTAGGTATGGCATTTGTACTGAGTCTTGTTATTACAAGTTGTCACATAATGGTGTTTGGGGGTGTTGGAAATTTAAAGGGTCAACTCAGTCTGCCAATGAGGCGTTTGGGGTCTCGATCCCAATTGGTCAAAGACAAATCCATGTTTGTAGTGACCCAACCCCAAAAATCCCAGAGCCAGTGTCATGATACCATTACATTGACATAAGATAAAAGTAAATCCTATCCCAAAGGACTGAATAATTCAGTAGTCTTGGTAAACTAAATAGAAACACGACTCTTGTATTAAAAATGAATCAAAAATTAAAACATAATTTTTTTCTTTTTAAGGATAATAACGTTATTACATATATTGTATCCTTTCATATATTTCTTATTACACTTCAGAGAATCATGGGAAAAAGAAACATAATAAGAGTGATCTAAAATTCTCATTAAGTTTAATGTACAATATTACCAATAATGAATCAATGAGAATAGTCAATATAGCAAGGTATATAATGGATAACACATTCCATTTAATCAATAATCTAAGATTGAAACTTTAGCATCGATATTATAAAAAATTCAATAATCATATGGAAGGAAAATTACTAAATAAATAATGATGGAATACATAGATATGGATATAAAAAATATATCATCAAGGATTCATGCCAAGAATCTAATACTTTCAACGTTTTATGCTAATAATATAATACTATCAAGGATTCATTCCAAGAATCTATTACTGTCAAGGGTTTATGACAAGTGTCAAATAATATGATGGTTTAATGCCAAGAATCTAATAAATGGGTAAGGCCTTGGAAAAAACTATATCCTGTATGTCTAATGAAACCTATTGATGCATCTAAAGGCTACATGAAGTCCAGGCCGAACCTATTATTTCTTGTCCAAAGCATTCCTCATATCAAAAAAATAACATGACTTTAAAATATCTGTATTGAATAATAATAAGGGTTGTTTTCATTGATAAAATAAAAAATAACTTTAAAACTTTCTTGAGTAAAATATACTTTTGGTTTGAAAAACCATTTGAGAAACATTTTCTTTGGAAATTACTTTTAAAAACATATTTTTTGTTATGAAGGGTGAACATTCCTTTGATAAATAATCTTTAAAAGGTAAAATAAATTTGAAAACATTTTTTTAAAACATGGTTTTTAGATGAAAACATGTTCTACAACTATAAGAGAAAAGAATTCAGGTTTTCTTGAAAACATTTTCTATAATATTTTGAGTACCCAATAGTGGAAAAAGGGTAATAACAGTTAAAAAAGTTCATGAATAACCATATGAGAAGAAAATTAAATGGTTTATTAGAAAATGTTCTTATAATTTCTTCTAATGTAAATACCATTGAAAGATCGTTAAAATTATTATTGAGGTAAATAATTAGTAAATATTCCAAAATGTATAATACCACTTTGAAACATTTTAAATCATAAGAATCATTAAGAAATAACATTAAATTAATGTTTCAAATACCATGAAGATAAAATAACTAATTATATAATATATCAAAATGGGCAGTAGATACACCATACAAAATAAGTAAGTGGTGGATATGACATTTACCTCATAGATGTAAAAAGTGATATGAAAGTACCTTACCTTGAGTCCAACATTTCACGTGTGTCTTTATATTCATGAATAATAAAAACCTATTAATTATTTACTTAATTCAGAACCTTTTTCATGTTTATAATTACTTTTATTTCACTTATTACCACTATTTTTACAAATACTTAAACAATTAAGTTTACATCAGTTGTGTTTACAAAATTTGGTTTATGTGTTAAAAATTACATTGGTATGTCAACTAGGGTAAAAGGGTTCTTTATATAACATCTCTAGAATAATAATCAAGAAATAATTATTATTTTTAAATATATATTATAATTTTAAAAACAAAAACAAAAATATAGTCATGAAAAATGAACCAATGTTGTAATCATGGAGACGGTAGGTCGTATGTGCGCACGAATAACGTTCCCATTTTTCAATGATCATTCTGGAAAGAAGGTAAGAAACATTAATATATCAATAATGATAATTATATACTAAATACCTTATTATTTAATCATATATACTTATATATAGAATTCTTTGGACATAAATGGAATTACATCATGTTGGGGAGGCTGTAGTCCACACGTCAACGAACGATGTTATCACTTTTTAAGTGTGTGAATGAGTAATAAAGAAAATGATATATATTATATTTTCAAAAAGATAATTATTTAATGAATGTCATGTATTGTTTTATGTCATATATATTTAATTAATACTATATTTTATATATTCCATGTAACGTGCGATCGAATCACATCACACTTAGGAGACGATAGTCCACACTTCCACAAACAATGTTAACATATTTACGCAAAATGGAGAGCATAAGAGTATGTACTATATAAAAAATAATTAAGCATAAATAAATTATAAAAAAAATATATATATCATATATAAAACGTTTCTCCATCATAATTACAAACCATGAAAGGTGGTAAAGGAAAAAACGAATAATTGTCGTTTTGTGAGGCATTAGTTTTCCGTACACAAACGGTAAGCTCGTTACCAATTAGATCAAAGTGTGCATAAGTGTAGGTATAACCATTAATATAAAAATTATAGTATATTTATGATACTTTTTTATTATATAATCATGTAATAAAGATAGTTGAGTTGGGTAGAATGGAAGTAAAACTAAAGAGCATGAGAGAAGATGCTACCTCTTCTTTGGGTAACTCCTTTTGGGTTGCACCAAAGGGTTTCCTTGTATGGATTTATACTATAAGGCAGTGTCTTGCAATGAGGGGTTGTATCTTTTGGATCTATTTCGGGATATCGTGTTTTATACAAGGTTTCTTTAGATTTGTTAGGAAGTGGGAGGTGTGAGTTCATTTTTATAGTGGAGGTACGCTTGGTATTTTTTAAAATAATTTTGTGTTCCTTGAGAATTACTTGTTCCAAAAGTGTAAAAATGGACTATTATGGAGTATTATATGTTTATTGTCGGATATATATCCAAAAAATAGGTTTTGGACATGTATATAGGTTATTTTTACCCTTAATATTATGGTTTAGTCCCTGGTTTTGCTTAATTCTACCTTAATCGATTTAATTAATTTTAATTACATTCACTAATATTAAAAAACCAAATTGACCTTATTATAAATTATAAATATTTATAATTCCAAATATGTAATCCATTTTTTAAAATGCCAATCAAATAAGTGGAAAAAGTTAATTTAAAATTAATCCCATAGACGACACGACAATGTGGGTTTTTAAAGTAAAAATGTGCAAAGGTTTGCTACGTATTTATATCCAATTTCAAAATGAAATTGATCAAATTGGCATAAATTGGTTTAAATTATAAATATATAAAATAATTAAACCTTAATATCATTTAAAAATATAATTTAAACTTATAAATAAATTAGAAAAAATGGAAATTTTGAGTATAAATTTAGTATTTTTCATTATTCATCAAAAAATTAAACTTCATAGAAAAATACCAAAAATTCGCCCTAACCTAATTTTTATGTTTTTATTTCAAATATTAAGTTTATTTTTACATATAAAATCAATAAATTTTATATAAAATGGATTAAAAATAGGTTCTCTGTTAAAAGGCATTAAAATAAAAAATTTGATTTTTATGTGTAATATCGAGTTTGTTCTTATCTGATGAATATCAAATATATTGGATACATATAAAAAATATTTTATTTAATATAACATATATATATATATATTACATTAATATCACTCACTAATTGTAATTAACATTATTTGTTAGTATAAAAACAACTTTGTGAGCATAAAAATCATTTTCTATAAAAATATTCTCTATATATTCCATTGGTTATTATATTCATTTCTAATTAATATTGAATCTATGAATTAATATTATATTTTTGTGAAAAATATATTTTTATAAGCTATTTAATCCTTTTCATAACTACTAATTTAATGGATATTTTGTATCTTATTATATTAAATAATAATATTTTAATAATATATTATTGTTCGGTAAAACTCGGTCTTGCCTCTAACGCAAGCAAGAAGAAACTCGTTGTTGCGTGTGGTGTATGCTAACTCACAATCATGTGAATTTTAATCTAAATATATTTAATTTATGTAAAATATTAAATATATTATAAATTATTCTGATATTATATCACCTTACATTCTTGGTGTTGCGTGTCACACATACAATCAGATACAATGTTCTTACTTTATATTTTTGTAGAGTTACATTCACCCCAACAAAATCAAATTAAGTCTTCAAAATTTAAACATGATATTGGTGATATATTGTTTTATGTTTACTTTTTTTAAATCCCACATCATGATAATGGTTCATAAAAAATTCTCTAGAAAAGAGAGAATGGGAAGTACAAATGTTACACGGAATAACATATAACTAAGTCTCTATGTAGGAGAACATTAGTGGAAATTAGAGATACGTACTTAGAGTAAAATTCAAAATTTTGATATGGAGTGACTGAGGTCATCAATCAAAAACAATTGAATGATCAGTGGATTTTCTAGGGACTCAAAACCACAATTCTAAGATGATTATTAAGTCCATCAGTTCAAAAAAATAATGTATTAGGACAAAATGTTTCTTATAGGATCATTTCCTAATGTTGAAAAATTCCATTACTACCAAAAAATATAAGGAAATTTACTTACATGATACATTTTAATTTTATATAAAAAATTACATATTTTGGTTGTGCTTTAATCAAATTCAAATTCATCGCTTTACTATAAGAAATCAATATTCAAAAATGAATTTCTATTCCTAAAGTACTAAAATAAAATATTAATGGATCATAAGGAAAGTAAATTCATTACATTTGTCTCTAACAATTATCCAAATCTAATATGGTTAATATATTAATCTCTAAACCTAAAAAGTAACACTAATGGTTCATCATTAATATTTATTTTTCAAATTTCTTAACTAAAAAAATTACACATTAACTAGGACATCGCATAGGCCAGTGGTTGTTGCAAAACCAATATCTTCCTTTGATCATGGGTTCAAGACTCACAACCTTGCCGGATATAAATGGTTGTCACCCAACATATAGGTTTTCCATTTATAAAACCAAATTATTATAATTTACAAAATAAATATTATTTACATCCTTAAAATAAGGATAATCACTAAATATCATTTTTATTATCGTATTTAATATAACCTTAATACATAAATACTAAATCCATTTATTTACACGTAAGTACTTCCTTGGTATAAGGGTTAACCTAGGTAATTCATTTTCATTATCTATTCAAATCCTTCATAATGTTTCACAAAGAAAATTTATATTATACTAAGAATATCCCCCATGAGTGTCAAACCAGGTGTACAGTGAGGCCCATTTTTGTGTACCACGTTACGTCGAGCTAGGCCATACACACCTTTTCCGAGTTTCTACCCCTAGGTACATCTGTTCTAAATCCAAGTACACTTATAGTATCCATATAAGGATGTATTTATAGGGATACCCACATAATATATACCTTACCAAAATTATAGGATGTTATTATATACTTATCCTAAAACCCTATCTTAGGTCATGTTCTCTAATATATTTTTCCTAAATCTAGTTCCCAAGGATTCCTCTAAACTTGATCTGCTTCCAACTGTAGTGAACTGAACCTATAAATCTTGTATTCAGTGTCTGGATACCATTAAATTGGCATAAGATTCAATTAAATCATGCCATAAATGAACAATAGTTTAATTGTATTGGTAAACTAGATATATACATCATTCTTTTATTAAAAATGAATATTCTAGGAATAAAACTTATCCATGGATATTATAACCAATTGAACAATCACATGGAATAAAAATAACTGAATACATGATGATAGAATTCATAAAAACGTATATCTAAAACATATTTTCTATGCTTCATTCCAAAAATATAGTACTTTCAAGGCTTCATACCAAGAATCTAATACTCTCCAGGCTTCGAGCCAAGAATCCGTTACTATCAAGGATTCATGCCAATAATATGATACTACCAAGGCTTCATAACAATAATCTAATAAATGGTAATTTCCTTATAAAAAACCATATCTTGTTTGTCCCACAAAACCTATCAATGAATTGAGGGGTTATACAAAGTCTGGGCTACACTCGTCACTGCTTGTCTAAATTATTCCTCATATTGAAAAAAATACGCCCTGTCAAATATATATTTTGAATAAAGGATACATATTTATCAATATTTACCCAAATAATAATAAAAAATAAAATCCATATGAAAATGGTATATGGTTTAGTCAATGAATATATATGTGATCAATGATATGGATAATTAAGGGAAATTCAATGTTCAATAATCTTAGGAAATTCACTATTTCAAGGGGACTAAAAGGAATCAGTGTAGTGAATTTCAATACTATCCTTTTTCAAAGAAACCATGACCCATACATTTTAAGGATAATTATGGTATCAATATGACATATACCCATTTTAATATGAATAAGTATTGTTGTTGTTGATAAAATTAAAATAACTTTAAAAAACTTATTAAGGAAAATATCATTTTGTTTTGAAAAAATATTTTAAAAACATTTTCTTTGAAAATAAACATAAAAAAATATTATAAAGGGTGAAATTGAATTTGATAAATAATATTCAAATGATTAAAAAAATGAAAATAATTTTATAAAACATGGTTTTTAGAGGAAAAAAGTTTCTCGAACTAGAAGAGAAATCAATTCAGGTTTTCTTGAAAACATTTTCTAGAAACTTTTGAGTACCAAAGATTATGAAAAGGGTAATAATACTTGTGAAGCTCATTAATAAATAGAGGATAATAAATTTAAAGGGTTTATTGAACAATGTTCATATAAATTTCTCAAATGGAAATACCATTTAAAGATCATTAAAATTATTCCTAAGCAAAATTATAACTAAATATTCCAATGTGTCCCATAAAACTTTGAAACATTTTCAAATCATAAGCCTCATTAAGTAATAATATTAAATGGTAATTTTAAATACCTTTAATATAAAAAAACTCATTTTATAATATATAAAAATGGGATGTAGATACACGACACAAAATAAATAAGTAGTGAATATGACATTTATCTCACAAATGTAAAAAGTGAGATGAAAATCTCTTACCTTAATTCTGACTTTCTGCATGTGTCTTTATATTACTAAAAAATCATGTTAATTATTTAGTTTATTCATAACCTTTTTCATTTTTATCATTACTTTTATTTTACTTATTACTATGCTGTATATAACTACTTAAATAAATAATTTTACATCGGGTGTTTTGACCAAATTTTGTTTGTGTGTAAAAAATAATTGGTAGGTAAACTATTGTCAAAGGGTCATTATATAACATTTAAAAATAATAATAATTACATAATAATAATATTTATATATCAATTATATTTTTTAAAGTAATCATTAAATATGGTTATGAAAATTGAACCAACATTACAATCACAGAGACGGTAGGCTGTACATACGCATGAGTAACATTCTCATTTTTTAATGACCATTATGAAAAGAAGGTAAGGAACATTAATATTCAAATAATTATAATTATATCATAAATAACTTAATATTTAATCATATATCATTATTGTGATGTAAAATGAATCATATTGTGTCGTGGAGGCGGTAGTCCACACATCCATGAACGAGTTTATAAATTTTTAAGCATGTAAAAGAGTAATAAAGAAAATGATATATTTTAATTTTAAATAAATGGTGTTATTTATTCAATATCATATAAATGTTTTTTATTTATCATATCTTTGATTAAAACAATCCTTTATACATTCCATGTAATGTGTGATCGAATCAAATCTCTTTTAGGAGGCAGTAGCCAATACTTCCACAAACAATGTTATCGTGTTTACAAAAAATGGAAAGAATAAAGGTATGTATTATATAAAAATTATATAAGAACAAATACATTATAAAAATCATATATATCATATATAAATATAGTTTCAATCATAATTCACAACCATGAAATGTGGTAAATGAAAAATAAACAATCTCCGTTTTGTGAGATGGTAGTTCACCATACACGAACGGTAAGTTCGTTACTCATTAGGTGGAAGTTTCTATAAGTTTAGAAATAAAAGTTAATATAAAAACATCTCTGTATATTTAGGATAATTTTTTATTATATAATAATGGAATAAGGAGTTTTTAGGTCTGTATAATGGAAATAAAACTAAAGATCTTGAGGAAAGATGTTAACTCTTCTTTGGGTAAATCCTTTTGGTTTGCACCAAAGGGATTCCTTGGATGGATTTAATCCCAAAGGGAGGATTATAGTAATAGGTTATGGATTTTGAAAAGATATTTGGGATGATATTTTTTGATCCAATGTAGCTTGAGAGGTGGGAGGAAGTGGGAGATATGAGTGCCTTTTTATAGTGGAGGGGAAATGACACACTTGGTATTTTTGAAAAGAATTGTGTGTTCCACAAGCTTTCAAATTGACCATTACAGAATATTAGAGGTATATTGGAAGCAATATTTCCACAAAATAGGTTTTTTAAAATTTTATACGTCATTTTCCACCTTAATATTATGGTTTAGTTCCTTCTAAATCTTTAGTTTACCTTAATCGATGTAATTAATTTTAATTACTTTCACTAATATTTTTGGACAAAAACTAAATTAAACTTATTAGAAGTTATAAATTATTATCATTAATAATATAGAATCCATTTTTCCAAATTCCAATCATATAAGCGGTGGAAATGAATTTAAAATTAATCCCACAAACATAACAACAATGTAGGTTTTTAAAGTAGAAATATCCAAACGTTTTGTTATGTTATTATACCTAATTTCAATGTGAAATTGATAATAATCACCTAAATTAAATTAATTGATAAAAAACTAATCTATTAAAAATTTAAAACTATTTAAAAATATAATTTATCCATATAAATAAATTAGACAATAAACAGTTTTGAGTTAAAATTTAGTGTTTTTTACTTTTCATTAAAAAATTAAACTTCCCAGAAAAATAAGAAAAATTAATCCTAACCTAATTTTTATGATTAAAGTTAAAATAGAAATTTTATTTTTATATATAATATAAATAAAAGTTCCAATAATTGGATTTAATACATGTTCTCTATTAAAAGGCAATAAAATAAAAATATTGATTTTTAGACATAATACCGGGTTTGTTCTTATCTTATGAATATATAATCTATTGGATTAATATCAAAAATAATTTATTGAATATATAATATTTATTTATTACATTAATATCACTCAATAATTGTAATTAAATTTATTTATTATGATAACATAGCTTTGTGCACATAAAAATTATTTTCTATAAAAATATTCCTTTTATATTCCATTGGTTATTAAACTTATTTGTAATTAATAATTAAAATATTAATTAATTTTATATTTGGGTAAACAATGTATTTTCATAAATTATATAATCCATTTCATAACTATTAATTTAATTTCTAGGTTATATCTCATTAAATTAAATAATAATATTTTAATAATATATTGTTGTTTGGTAAAAATCAGTTTTACATGTAACACAAGCCATTGAGGAAACTCGTTTTTCCAAGAAATTTATGATAACTCAATATCATACGAATTAAAAGCTATAAATATATTGAATTTATTTAAAATAGTAAATATATTATCAAATCTTGTGGAATTATATTTTGTGATGTGCTTGGTGTTGTGTCTCATACATACTATGAAACACAATGGTCCTGCTTTAGATTTTTGGGGCATTACATTGTTCACCTATTGCAGCGACCTCGTAGGATATAGCGTTGGTGGTAGGTGAAACTGATTCCATGGGGATAGATTCCCCAAGTGAGGAATTCTCTGTAGTTTGGAATCGATGTTGGAATTAGGTGGCTCGGATCGAAGCTGACACATCAGAGGTAAAGTCAACCTTTTCTTCGACCTAAGGGACTGGTCATTAATGGCATTAAAGGGACCTAGTGGGATCCCTCATTAGTTAACCTAAGGTAGTATTCATGGTTAATGTGAATCATTCATCCCCCTCTTCTTCATCATAGGGGGGCGAGTCATTGGATCACTCAGTGGAGAGACTCCCAAAATGGTTTGATATTTGAATAGGGGTGGTTTCTCCTGGAACAGTCCTCGAAGGTAGTGATATTGATGCGAGGTTGTTAAATCTAGGTCTTGGTGGGCCATATACTATGTGGTAATGAACACATCCCACACATATCAGTTTACGAGGGTGTCGATCACCCTCCCCTAGATGATCTCAAAGGGTGAGATGGTGTGTGGGTGCATGGTAGGTGAAGTCATGGAAGAAGTCATATCAGAAGAGTAGTCCTGTAGGATTTCCACATCATTTCTTCTCTTTCCCCAGGACATACAGGAATTTAGTAGTTGGTTTCCTATAGTTGGTGTCCAATAATACATGCATATTCAGCTATCAGTATAGGTACGATGAATTTGATGTCAAATATCCCAATGTTGTCCAATCTTATGAAGATAGATAGGGATCTATGAATATAATGTTACAGATAGATGATGATGAATCTATAAATTTCCTAATTATTTGGTGAGTTTAATTTGGGTCCCATCGTTTGATTTTTGGGACCTAGCACAAGATATTTAAATCTAGTGAGATGCTAATCTTTTGATTCCCCTACGCTACTAGTTCTTATTTTGAGGATAAGAGTTTCACATTAGGTTCACCATTTCTATTTCTGATGCTTTAAATGAGGCTATAATACCTGTTAATGTACATTGTATTTATGTTTCACCTCATTCCCAATTTCCAAAGGTGTTCATATTTCTTCACTTTTATCGATAATGACTTCTCTGTAATCAAAACAGGATGACGGGATGTCAGTTCCTCCTTCCATGATGTCCTCCTTGGAGCTCATTGCCTAATCCAAGTATCCCTCATAGGTCAGGTTCATGGAACTAATTCCCTATTCCATCTATTTGTGGATTCTAGTTAATTAAATTATTTATATCTTGAAATTATGTTTTCTTCTTGATATGGTAGTAAACTTTTTTTAGGAGAGTAGTCACATTGTTCATCATTGGGAATGTATGGATGTTGGGTGCATTGGTTGGATATATTTTTCTTCTTAGGAGGGAATCACATGTGAGGTATCTAAATCATGGAACATAAGGCATCCCATATCAATAATGTGGTAACAACACCTAAGGCATAAATTTTAGAAGGTTTTTTTACCTTGGCAATCCCATGTTTCTTGCATAGGGTAGCTATTTTCGGTGTTACATCATAAGTTCTACATCATTTGGAGATGGATCAGAATGTAATATCGATATATATTGGGGAATGAGTTTATCGTCTTGTGGAGATGGATGGGATTGATCAGAACTTCCCATAAAGGTGGATAAAGTAGGGGTGACCCTATGTGGGAACATTATCAGAGTTTACCAATTGATGAGAACACCCTATAGTTGCGGATCTAGAGGTGTGGATCAGAATGTGACATGGAGATGGATCTAAGAAGTGTGTTCCTAGGATGGATGATGTCCCACTTGGATAGTTTACTGGTGGATTAGAACACCCCTTGAGGCATATCTAAGATAGATGTATCAGAATTACCCTTAAGGTGGATCTGGGAGGTGTGTACCTATGAGGGAAGATATCACACATTGAAGGTTGGATCATAATGCCCCTTGAGGTGGATATTTGATGGATGGATTAGAATTTCCCTTGAGGAAAATCCAGGAGGTTCATACCTTATGGGGGAACCCCATGAATTTACAATGGTTAGGATTGAACCTCAAAGAGGCGTCCTATGTAGCCTCTTTAGAAGACATGGATCAAAACCCATGTAGTTTGATACTATAGTTTAAGGTCATATGAAAAGACCAATCCATGTAGTTTAACATCATATAGTAGGGATTCCATTGTTAAAAAAGGAGGGTTGATGAGGGTTAGTGTGGGGGTTTACACATATAATATTATATTCTGAAGAGGATTGATCTTGGTTGGAATGGTGTGGGGATTATGAATTGATATTTCCATAAAATCTCATCCCATTTGGGTCACACATGGGGCATCCTGAGTTTATTATAGAAGGTAAGTCTATAATTTCATGTCAAGTGATGAATACATTTTCGTGAAATTTAACTACATACGACTAGGACATGTTGTAGTTTAATATAAAACAATAATTATTTGGAACTAGATAGTTTTATTTGATATATCTAGGATGTGGGGGGACTCACTCTTCACCCCTTGGGATTACGTAACCAATTCCCATGAGCATTTGGGAGGGGCATGGAATTGTCATTTCCATAGAGGAGTGGTTAGTCACAGGGTCCATGTTATGATTCCCTTGTTTAGAATAATAATGAGTTTCAATACATATTCTTAGAAGATAAAGGTATGTGTATGGCTCGATCCACACTTTGGGTGAAATGGGAAGACATAGTAATGGGTGGAACCGGTCACATGGGGACTCAAGGTGCAGCTTAATCGGTCATAGATTAGTGTGGGGATATTGGGCACTCATCCTTTGTAAAGGGAGGTCAGTAGAAAGGAGGATCCATGTAAAGGCCGAAGAGAGTTGCTTCATGATGATTAGAGGTGTTTGAAGGATGGATTTTTAAGGATTGGGGTCCTCAGGGTGGTTAGGGGATTCATGATATATTATTATTCACAAAATAGGGTGACCCCGACTCATGGGGAAGTCATGATTCGTGAAGGGAGTGATTCATGAAGAATGAATTCTTTGTGAAGCCTCAACTTCCACAAAGGGATTTATTCCTTATTTAAGGGTGTAGAACTTCATGAATGTATTCTCCACATGGTGTGGATTCTCTCAACCACAAAAGGAAGGAGGTTTTGTGAATCCTAAATACCCTGGGTGATCCATTTTGTCTTAGTTCATGATGGTCAATGGTTTCGTGAAAAGTTAGAGACATCAGAAGTAGAAACGTCATGCATCATACCTAAAATGTTTTATTAAAGGGGGTATTTATAGGAAATGGGTTTCATGAATATTGGAGGCATTCAAGAAGAGGTATTCTCTTCTTGAAGGGCCATGGCTCCATGAGTCTGAGAGTTTTGTTCATAGAGACACCATCAACCCTTAATTAATTTATGAAGCATTTTGTGACTCTAAAATTCACTATTGTGAACATTTCCATCCAAAATTTGTTATTTATAAAGGAAACTTCTAATTCATGGATCTTAGCGAGCTCCGACCACTTGATAAGAAGCTAAAATTTGGAAAACAAACCCTTTAAAGGTATTGTCGGATGTTTTGGCTTAGATTCACTCCAAACTGGCCAAGCCTTCTTTGACCGTCCCCGTGGCATGAATATTTTAGTGCCAATAGTGAGGTAAAAAGAGTTTTTGTGGAATGTGTTCAAGATTATAAAATTTAATTTCTGATAAAAGCTTAGGTATTCACTTCTAATCCATCCAGAGTGCTTGACATAGCTAAGGAGTTTCCCTTGGTGGTAGTTAACATGACATGGTATTTTGAAAGTGCTATGGGATTTAGGAATAGTCATTATTTGTAGGTATGTCTTCATGAGGTTGTCTCTAATGATATAGGTGCAGCGGTCTCTAGTAAACCATATTTAGATTAAATCCATGAGCCCTGGAAGAGATCAAAGACCTAAAAGCACACCTGACATCCGTATGGCAGTGCCCCTTGTGGTAGGGGTAGGTGGAGTCCTTCCCTATCCCATGTTATTGAATCTGACTTTTAATGAATCTTTGAGTATTTTGTGGTTGTGTTATGTTTTCCCATGTCTCACGCTTTTCTCCTCTTTGAATATTTTCATTATAATAAATGGGATAAGGCCTTTACACCCTATCCCAGATCAGTTAAAGGAATAAAAATTAATAATAATAAATTAAATACATAGAATTCCTAGGTGTAAATTAAATATGTATTAATTTTAACTATTTTTATTCTAATGAATAATATGCCCACCCAAACATGAAGTAAATTTTACACAAAAGTTCAGTTATTATGTATGTTTTTTAAGAATATTTTAAAAGTACACAGACTACCACAAAGAAATGATAATTGATATACATAAAAAGAAATGTATTTATCTCATAAGAATATATTGAAATTATATATTCGAAGGATTGATATCATATTAATGTTATTTTTATAATTAAGCTATTATATTTTTATATAACTTCATTGGGAATAGAAATATCTAAGTCATAAAAGCAATAAGTGTAGAGTTTGTTATTTAAAAATTCAAAAAAATTGTGAATATGGTGGGTAAAAAACAAATAATTTAATTAAATATATAATCTATATCCCTAGGGACATCTTATCCATTGATAACATGAAAGAAAACAATATTACCAATAATAAAAAACCTATTAAAGATGAAATAATAAAGAATATAACATTAGGTTACTTGTTTTATCGTGGTTTAATAATGACAGTGGCATAGTTTTGTAACAATAACTAATTTTATGTCATTTTGAAAATAGATATTTCATAATCATATTATTGGTTTTCTATAATATTAATTATAAAAAATTAGTTATGGGAAATAATTCATGTAAGTTAAAAAATAATGACATTTTTGAGAGAATATCAAAACATGAACATTAGTTGTTGTTATGGGATATGTTTTTTTATACAAAAAAATATTATAAATAAATTGTACAATACTTTTATCAAGTGGAAAATATATATATTAAGTGATCATACATTATTTAGAATAATTTTTAATCTTTTCCATGTACTTTCCTATTGGATTTGGTGATGTTGACTTAGTTGGTCAAGGTCATCTTCAAAAAATAGTTAGGGTAGATTTAAAAGAAATATATATGAAGAAAATATTTAATATAATATATCATCAAATGTTTCGATGGTGTTAAGTAGAATGTAAAATAAATTATTATCGTAAAAACATAGATAACATGATATTACATGTTTATCATTAAATAAGGTGTCATATATATATATATTTAAAATTTAAAAAATGTAATGCTATAAATCATAATATATTTTTTGAAACCATAATTCATAATACATTTATAAATATATAATTCCAAGATATAAATATGCCCAAATTATTTTCTTCTTATGTATATATATATTTACTTAATTAATGACATTTCTTGTATGCTTATGGAATTCGCAACATAAGTAATAGATTTTTCCCAATCAATAGTATATTTCAAGTAATAATAAATTAAAAGGGTTTTATAGAATAAATGATGATAATAACTATAATTTCATTTAACTAGTCCATGATTTTAGAAATATATGTATTTCAATGCAAGCCTTATTTGATAGTGCTTATATTGGATAATTTTTATGGAAATCAACAAAGTAGCAGTATATAATGAAACTAAGAAATGATAAGGATTAAAAAGTAGTGATGTATGAAATTTTAATGGAAAATTCAAATGAAATAAACCATAGTGAAAACAAATAGGAGGTTTATGAATATTACAACATGTTTTTTGACTTTTGAGAGATTTAGTTAATATCAATATTCCCTAGTCAACTCCCAATTTTGATGAACGATAGAGGTGTTCACCAAGTGAGTTCCATGGATGAATAAAAGGCGATCGATAATGTTTAAGGTGATTCTATAAAATCATGAAGCTGTTGAAATTTATTGGGGTGGGAAAATCTCCTTGGGGAATAGAGACCCAATAAAATAGTGAAGTATATGGATCCAATATATGGAAAATTAGGTGGGGTTTCATTTTGAAAACGTAGCGTACCAAATAAATTTTAATGGTGATAAGAAATAGAGATCAGATAGCTTTAAATGGAGGTAAATGGATACATTTCATCATTGAGAGACATTTCACTAATGATGTAGTAGAAAAGGAATCATCCATGATAGTGAAATCATAGAATAAAGAGAATAAAATGAATTTTCTATCAATGAGATTTCATCCTGGAAGGAGATTCTTTTAATGAAATAGATGTCAATGGTTGGGTTTCGAGGGTTAGTAATGGAGGATATGAAATAGAATCATTGTGTCTCATAGTGATAGTGGGATTGAATTCATGGAAGAATTAAAGAGAGTGGTTAAAACATAGTGGTGGAGTGAATCCTGATAGATACACATGTACATAGAGGGATGTTATTTTATATAAAAATATATATTACTTATATACCACAACTAGAATTGTTTTTGTGCGTTCACATGAACCCATACTTCTATATTTAATTTTTAAAAAAGAACCATTTTTTTACTTAATAATTCATATTGATATTGAATAAAATTTATAACAATTATTATATTCCTAAAATGTAATACATGGTAAAAAACTATTAAAAAATGATAAAAAGATATGAAATAGTTATAATTTTTTATGCTTTCATATCCTTTCCTTTGTGTTTTTAGGAGGCTCGATTTTTTAGAGGAAGTTTGTAGGATTTCTAGAGGCTATTGGAGTGTCCTTGGATATTATGGGGGATACCACACTCTTGTGGGGGGTGTGATGAAGTTAATGATCAATCTAAGAGAGTGGACATACTGTTTTGGGATGGTCATGTGATTCTTGGTGCACCATGGCCAACAACATGACCCATAACTATATTTTGAAGTTTGTGTTGGTCGTGGTGTCCTAATGTACAAAATTTCTTGTGTGGAAATTCATTATGTGGGTGTGGTACTAGGAATAACACATTGGGGGATCTCTTATCTAAAACAGAGATAGGGAAATGTTTTTTATGGATACATTGGAGGTCATTGAATGTAGAAAATGGCCTGGGTGTTGGAAGCATGACTTGGTGGAATCTATTTCAGGATGATATTCTAAATAACACCATGACTATAGCAAGAAGCACCATGTGACCTGACATGCCACTTGGGTCAATCTTTTACAAGTCTCGTGGTGTATTCTCAATCCCTCCATGTTGGTGAAAAGCACCATGGTAGAAAAATAAAACATATTTGAATGATTTTACCCTAATTAAAAAAGTAAAAAAATGGTTCCATTTGGAAACTTGACATGAGGTCTACTAACATTATATGAGCATGCCAAAATAAATAAGTGGTACTAAAACAACACCATCCAAACAAGACATTACCAGAAAGGGTAACCAATTATTTTAAAAAACATTTTCCATAAATGAATATTTTTTCTAAAAGTTTTACATTTCTAAAAAAATAATCAATTGAAAATTGAATTAAAAGTAGTTTTCTAAAAAGGTCGATGCACCACATGACCTGAAACTGGAGAAACTAAATGGATGACAATGATGAAATCTCCATACAACTCTCAAGTAACCAATATAACCCACCCAAACCCTCTTCCCAATACAGATTGGTAGAAAACCATCCTATAATCCATAATCTAGTAATATAAAAAAACAATAAATACTATATACCCACTAATGTAAGTATGTAAGGTGTGACATAAAGGCAAGTAGGATACCACTATGAGTCCAGTACATTCCATTTATGAATAATACAAGTCCATTATTTTGAAAAAAAATATTTTGAAGATAATTAACCATTTCCCTTATTTAAAATAGAAATAAAAAATATATATTTCATATAAATTCTTGAAGCACACCATTTTTATAACATGTGACATAGATTCTTTATTGAAAAAATACTTTTAGAAGAACCCAACCATTTATATTTAAATATATATATTTTATAGAATTATTTTAAACCATCCCTTTTCATTGAATACATAACTTTTTAAAACAAACCCTGACATGGTTTAAAAAATTTTCAAACAAATTTTTAAAATATCAGGATTTTTAAAACCACCAAATCTTTCCATTTTTAATGCTATAAATCACACAAACTTCTCAATATAAGTATAAGGAACCAATATAAAGAATAATAATACGAAAATACATAATGTAATAAATGAAGGAAAATAATCACAAAAGGCATGCCCCGCCCCAATGATTCTCAACCACAAGCAATCAAGGCATCAAATTAGGCACACAACAAGATGTCACAATTCATATTCCAAAAAATCAACATATAATAGATATTATGATTCAATACTATTGGGTGTAATGGTGTATATTTCTCGACAAGAAAAGGTTTAACCAACTATCGGTGGGTTAATGGTCACACAACTCATAACCTGAATCACCCCTCACTATCCTCATCCATTACACACCCCCTATCCTTGTATTACATTCAATTAAGGGTTACTATATAGGCTATCATACTAAAATAGTAAGGCAATATCCCTATAATTCTAACTTAGTATCCTAGGTACTCATTTCATGACTAAAATAGAGGGTTATTATCATTCCAATTTCATCATGTGAAAAGAACACCACTGAAATGTAAGATAACATAGAAATAAAATAGGAATCCCCCCTCCAACACACCACCTTATATAATGAGACCCCAACTCAAACATATAAATACGAATGATAATTCATTTTAACAATAATGTTCTTATGAGAATAAATAATGTGTGGTAATGGGGCTCAGATACAGTGTAAATAATAGTGAAACAAGTAAAATAACATAACATTACTAACATGAACTCACTTAACACATGTAGATTATGTTTCTTATGAATCCCCTTTAAAAAAATTTCAATTCCAAATAAATCCTGATGGAAATCAGACACAACACCAAAACACAATCAAATAAATCAATTTAGAAATACTCTTTAAATTTACCTTTAGAAACTAGGTAAATTATGAAATCTTAGAAACCAAAAAAAATAATCAATCTGTTTAAAAAATTAATGTTTTGAATAAAAAACAAAATAAGGTGTTACAAAAACCTATTTTAAAAACATTTAAAGCCTTTAAAATGAAAACATCCCATTTTTTTTAAAATATTATTTCTTTAAAACAAGGTATACCCTTTATAAAATCAAGGAAAACCTTTTATAAACAAGTAATATTCTTTTGAAACCCTGGGAACCACTCAAAATATGGAAACCCATTTTTACACAAAGAACACTTCTCCTTATAAACCCTAATTTTTTCAAATCACCACAAAAAATTACTTTCTAATGTTAAACTATCAGTGCCATTTTATCAAACACTTTGAATTCATAAAATGGCACTTAAATCCAAAGTTCCTATGGACTATGAAATTTACACCTTTTTATAATGTAAAAACCAAAAAAACATTTAATAATGTTGAAAAAAATTTGGTATTATATACACTATTAGTTTAGTGAAAAATATCTTTTAAAAGATCAAGATATAATGGAACTCTTTGACAAATGGAAATGTAATGAAAACACCTGCCTCAATCGGAGTAACTATGTCACCTTAGAATAATTTCCTCAGAATAAACCTTAATAGATGGATCACAACCTTTATAAACCCAAATCCATAATCAGAACAACCTTATATATGAAAATAAACTAACATATCCTCTAGGGTTGGGGAAAAGGGAAGATAAATAAAGAAACCTCAGAGGAGGAGGAGAATAGCAGTTTGTATTTGGTTCCTTTCAAGTCAAAATCATCGGTTGTTCTGTTGGTTGATAAGGGACCAATAAATATCTTTCTTAATGGTGGATTTCAGGATTGTTTGGAGGACCTCACTATCAGCATGTCCTTCCCACAACCCCCTATTTCTTAGATTCAGGACTCTCCTATCATTCCTATTATCCTCTCTTATGACCCCTTCATTGTCTTATCTGATGATGAAACCAATCAACCTTAAGAGTTTCTTGTCATCAAGAATCACCGCCTGACCACCATTTATCAGGAAGGATTTTGACACAAGGCACCATGGATTCCCATGATTCAAATGAGCAACTGCTATCGTTGTAAAATTGGTTTGGGGAATAATCCATCCTACATCACACTTTGTCTTCACCATGCCCTTGATACCACTTATCAGGATCGATTTCATCAAGCTCTAGGTCTCCCAGGCCCAACACATAGGCTCTTCTGGTATTCCATCCTAAAACTAATGGGTGATATGAGGAATTTTCCATCCAAGAATATATGTGATCAACCATCCTTTGTGGAAACCGGTGTGGGATTGGGTTTTCACCCAACAAACAGTACATTACTGCATGATCAGGATGGTTCCAAGACCCCCTTCTCTTTATTTCCTTCGTGTTTATGAGATTATATAAGAACCTCATTATTTTTGGTTGATCTTTCTAACACTGGTATGTGCACTAAATAAAGATCAAGATTCATATTAAATACTCCTTCAGATCAAGTTAAAGGATACTCTATGTAAGGGGCCAAATCTAGACGAATTAAATTTTAATGTACTATCTTATTCTTTATAATTTCCATGGACCGGGTTCCCATGTTAAGACTGATTTTATCTCTAATATAATTTCCATGCATAACATATTATCATGGTATTCTTTTAGAATAAATATATCCCTTCCAAAAACAATTTTTTTGCTCAGTGAATGAAGATAAACCGATTTATGCATGGCACCCCCCATAAAAAACATATCTATAATTTCATGAAATATAATATCAATGTGGATCTTGTAGCTACTTCAAACTAGTTCATCATGAAAAAATTTAGTACTGGACCACATATTGTTCATTTTTTACTTTAGTCTATGAAAAATATGAGGTGCAAGTAAGGGAGCATCTCTAGAATGAATTAAGTTGTTTTGACTCAGCATCTCTTCCTTGGTTGGTGGGTGGGGATTTTAATGTAATAATTGACATTGGGGAGAAGAAGGGACACAATGTGTATTGTCAGAAGGCTATCCAAGACATCATATCCTTTGACTTGCGTGTTGGCTATGCTGATCTGGGTTTTAATGGGGATTTTTTTACATTGTGTAACCAGAAGGGGTGAAATGGTATCCGGTGTCATCTTGATCACTGTTAGAAAATATCAAATCCATATCAATGTATCTAAATGCCCAAGTGACTCACTTGGAATGTGTCCTTTTAGATCATTCTCCTATTGTGGTTGAGATTTCCTCCAGAACTGAGCATGGAGATCCTTTATTTATCTCTTGTAGATGGACCTCAGTTCCAGACTATGGGAAATGGTGAGAGAGTCACGCGAGAATCCAGTACAGGGTAGTTTATGGTATGGTCTTCACCAGAAACATATAAGGCTGAAAAATGATCTATAGTGCTAGAAAAACTCCTATCCATCTCACTTCCATGATCTTTTCTCTATCAAATTTGAGATTGAGAGGATTGACTCATCTCTATAAAATGAATGGGATAATGTCTCACTTTATGGAAAGAAACTTTGGATAATCTGATCATGAAACAAGAATGACATTCCTGTGAGAAATATACAGTGAAATGGCGAAGAGATAGTGGCTAGAACACGCCTACATCTATGGGAAGTGGTTTTGTACTAGGATGAATATTCTTCTGGATGATGGCTCCTACACTAATGATCGAGGGGTTGTAGGTGGATTGGTTGAAGTTAACTTCAAATCCATTTTTTCTAACTAGAATCTTCATATTCAAGGAGGATACCCTAGGGGAGTGGAGAGGTTTTTGATGTTATTGAGTGCATGGTTTCTACAAGAGATAACTTGTTCTTGGGGGACATTCCATATGAGAAATAAATTCATGATGCTATGTTGGATCTAAATCCGGGAAGTTTTCTAAATCCAAATTGTTTCCCTTGTAGTTTTTATGTCTTCTCTTTGGACCTGGTTAAGAGAGATAACATCAAGGAAGTGTAGTATTTCTTTCGTGGTGTCCATCTCCCTTGTGTGGTGAGCACTACTTCTCCGGTTTTCATTCATTAGGAGAAAACCCCATATTTCTACACAATTTTCAGACTATTAGAATGTGCAATATCCATTATATTATCTTGCATACCATCCTCAATTGGATATTAGCAATGTACTTACTATGATTAATCTTAGAAGAGTCGCATTACTTCATTAATGGTAGATCAATTTCGGGCACCATCGACATGGATCAGAAAATAACTCTTGAGATTTACTGTAGGTCTGTTGGTTCTAATATGATTTTAAATATGTATAGGGACAAAGCCTATAATAAGATTGAATGGAATTTTATTCTCAAGGTCCTCACTTGTATGGGCTTCTCCAACTATTCCTCTTATATACTTTATAACAGTTTTCGCTCATCGTGGATCTCTATCTATTTCATGGGGAAAAGATATGCCTTATTCATATTTTTTACATGGTCTCATATAATGTGATCCATTATCTCATAGTTTGTTTGTTCTCATACAGAACACTCTTAGTCTGTTTATCAACAAAAATATATCGAATGGAATAATTCTACGCTATCGGTGAAACCATCAACATTGAAGCATATCTCATCTAACTTTTGTGGATGAAACCATAATTTTCCTTAATGGTAGTATGAAATTCTACCATGGAATCAATAAAGTCTAGGAGTAATATAGCCATCGAAGGGGGAAAGTCATTAACCGAGAGAAAAGAAACATGTATATTTTTAATCGGTTCTCAGATATATAGATTAGAATACTAGAAAGGGACCTAGGAATCCATAGATTTACATTACCTATGGAATATTTAGGAGCTCCTATCTCTCTGACCAGGCTCTGAATTCATCAGTTCAACAAGGTGGTGGACAAAATTCCTAGGTGTAATAATTACTAGGATTTTTGTTATCATCTGATGGTAGAATCACTTTAGTTAACTCGATTATTACCGTGATCCCCGTGCACATTTTTTATTCTCTAAACCTGTTGAAAACCGAGATTAATGGAATTGAGAAGATCATGGTCTTATTCATTTTGTATTCTCACTCGGATAGGAAACATCGTTGGGAGTCTTGGGTGTTAATGGAAAAACCAGCTATGGAGGTGGGAAAAAACACAGAAGTGTCCCTAGGGAAATGAAATGGAACTATGAAAAACTAGCATGGTAAGTGTTAGAGGGATGAAATATTTTGGGGTAGAATCATGGCTCAGAAATATGGTAAAGGAAGGGCTTCAACGAACAAGAATCTATCTAATCTATGGATCATAATTCACCGACATATCGTTTTTATTCTACCACATACATGTTGGATAGTGGGAAGAGGAAACATAAACTTTTTTATGACAATTAGGATGGTTGAACCTTGGGCTTCCCGGATGATCGATTCCAGACATGACCTTTAGGTAAGCCAAGGATTACCTAAGATTACCTAGGTAGTCTTAAATGAGGATCAATGTGCACTTTTTGACCACATTGAGTTGACTCCAGAGATGTACTGGTGTATTTTCATTGGCTCGACATCCAATGATTTATCCAGGAATGATTATTGATCCTTGGTGTCACCCTCAACCGAGCTAGACATATGGGGTGATCTTCTCTGGTGTAGGAACATTACCTCCAAACTGAACTTCCTTATATGGAATATTCGAAATAATGTGATTCCGACTGAGGAGGGGATCATGTTCATTGGAATCAATATGCATTATAGGTGTATTGTTTTGCAATAATCACATGGAATAATCCTCACCTAACTTATGTTTTGATGGGTAATGGGCACTCACAATATGTAATGCCTTTAGTGATGTCATGGGATTTCATGACCAGAGGTTCTCTGGTACTTCCTTCCTAGACTAATGGATTTAAAGTGCAGAAAATAAAAACCATGAGCATAATTTTGAAACTTTTATTCTCACTTTAGGATACTGGTGTATCTAGATTGCTAGGAACAAATCTCGGTATGAGGGTTTTAAATCTTCTAATATAGATATGGTTTTCTGAACTAAACTTTTGTTCCTTGACCTCTGTAGAAACATTAGGCATGGGGTCAAAGCCCCCTCCCTTAGGCCACTACTAGATTCAAGAGTCCTTACATCCTATGTTCCTAATTCAAAATAGGGAAAGTATATTTGCTGGTATCTTCATAGCTTCATATCCAAACATAATATATATAACATTATTTTTTCTTTCACTGCCTTCTTCAAGAATGGTGACTCCCTTCAGGCTGAGGAAAGGGTGATGATAACTCGTCTCCTTCTCTGTAGACAGAGAAACATTTCCCTTGATACAGTGAAAAATAACTCTAAAATCATTCACAAATCCCTATTTGGATCTTACTCCACACCATGGAATGCTTCCTACGTCATAAAATAGTGTAGAAGTTTAATCAATGAACACATGGAAGTTCTTTAAAATTACTGATAGGGGAACAATGTGGAATATTTCCTTGTCTCCAAGGAAACTCATAAAAGGATGGTAACTTTCTTTTAGGGATTGAATTCCCTTCCCCCTAGTGGTGTGTATTTGGACTAAGGGGATTACCTTAGGCTTTATTACTTTAGAGATCCTCAATCCCTATCCTGATTTTGGTCCTTATTCAAATTCTAAAAAAATAATAATGATCGTGATGATGATGATGAGGGGTACCTCTAGTTTATACTCAATAGAGGGGGGGGGGGAATTTAAGGTAAAATCTGTTAAATAAGCTTCTTAAAATAAAATTTATTTATGTTTTAACGGGATTCATGGCTTTAATTCGTTTTTTAGTAACCCATGTGCATTCTACTAGAAAAATATTTTTGATCTATAGGTTAGTGTTGGATGTTTTGGGAAAACAAAGACCAAACTATTTGAAATGAAAACCTAAATAAAACCCTTAAATTGGGGAGGTCCCATAATGATCAATAAACAAGTTAAACATGATTTATTGACACCGTGGGTGTCATAATTCTCCCCTATGTGTTATTTTCTACCCCTAGAGAGCCCATTCCCTATAATTAATTGATAATTTATATTAATTTAAATTTCATTCTTAACTCACTAAAGGAAGATATCCAACCAAAAATCCAACTCATAGACCTGGAACTAATAGAATGTGACCTGACCAACCCGTTCCTTGGGATAACTCACTCAAAAAATAAGCAATTTTCTAAACCACTATAGTATTCTAAACCCTAAGATAAGATTATTTACAGCATGAAACATTGATATGTCCATTCCTATTGTATAACATAAATTTTAGAACACCAAATAACACACAAGTCTAATTCCTCAGGATTCCTAATCCAGACCAAGGATGAAATGAAAAAACACCTCTAGTATAATCTAGGACATAAAATTTAGAAACAACAGAAAGTAAAAATTAAAATAATCATAGAATAAAATCTATGAGAATGATGAAAACCCTTAGATGATTTATAATGGTCTCTCCATCAATAATAATTAATGTAATATTATAAGACACCAACTAGTCACATCCAAATAATGAATCTCTCTAAGTAACCACGGAGCCACTAACCAAGAGTAACCAAATGAAACACCTAAGAATAAAACATATGCAAGAAACACCTAAATATAACTAATGAAACCCACTCCTAGAAATATGATAAATTCCATACATGAACATTACTCAATAGTGAAAGGAATGGTTTTAACATCAGTTCATTAGACTGCATGATAGATAACTCATGGAAAAACATTAATAATACCTACTCATGATATTCAGAAAGGAAATATCATATCATTAGCTCTAATAGTATACATGTAAAACCAAAATATTATCCTTGATTCACCTTATCACACCCAAGGAATTACCATGTCATTCATTAAGCGAACCTCAACCCATGGAAATAACCATGCACAAGGACAATGACTATCAAAAGAAACAGGGTATGATCAACTAAAATGATATGAACATGTGACACATTATCTTTCATTCATTATAACTAAAGATATTGTACATATGAAAAAATGACAAAACAAACTCCAAGAAAAGTAATATTACAAATGTGAATGGACCCAAAACCAAAAAATATCTACTGACTCTCCATGTGGAAGTGACCTCACAGATAACTACTCAGATCAAAGATGGATTCAAGATTTATTCTTCTAACATCCAATAAATTTAAAAAACCTCTATAGGTTACCATTATGGATACACTAATTATAATTACTTTGATCCATCTAACAAAATTTCCTAACATTCATGGACTTACCACTATGATAGTACAAAAAATGGATTCTGTTTCTTGCTTTCTGAATCACTCTTACCAACCCCGGATGAGGCTGAATCATCACTTTACATAGGCTTCCATATAAAACATTACTCAATGAAAATATAATAAAATATAACATACTTAATGGTATTTAGGATAGACTGGAACACCAAAAATATATGATTTGGATTAATGCCTCTGATAAAGAACCACTCCTTCAAATCAACAATAGCCAACTCAGGATAGAAAATAACTAGTCTAATAAAATTTTCAACAAATTATTTAAATGACTTATCACCCTAATGGAAACCTATGAAGTAAATTTATTTCTCAATTATCACTTCCTTAGGATAATACTATTGAATAAATGAAGCCTTGAAATATACACAAGACTGGCTTGAAATAGGTGGGCATATATGGAATACTTCCACCAATCCAAACCCAAACCTTCAAACAAAGAAATACTTCCCTTCACCCTAGTGGATTCCTAATTTCCAAGAGACTTTAATATCTCCTCAAACATATCTAGTACTATATGTCCCCACAGAATCCTTGATCACAACTAAATATTGGAATATAATGATTTAGAAACTCTCGCATGTGTTCCACAAGTCGAGGATAACTAGGATTCACAAATCTATCATGAGTCTTGATAGAGTTTGAGACTAGAAATACTTCTTCTAGATCACTTGGAAATATTATATGATATTTCCCAATAGAAGTTTCAACTCTTTTCAGTGGATCACAATATAAAACATTGTAAGAACGAAACACTTAATATAATCATCCAAAATACTAACACAAGGGATGAAAAATACCAAATCACATGAAATATGATTACGAAAAACTTTTGAAACCTCATTTAAATAATTCCTAAAATGGCCTTATTTCCTTTTTAAAACCATACATGGTTTCATAAAAATACTGAAAACAATTTGTGATCAATAATAAAAGAATCCATTTTTTAAAACCAATTTACTTTTAAAACATACTCACCAAAATAATTTCAATAATTTCACCACATAAAACCAATGAAATTCATTCCTTGAAAACCAAAAAAATCTAAAAAAACAATTTTATACTATTAAAAACCTTTTGAAAAAATGACCAAAGCACCCAAACAAGGATTTAAAAAACATAATTAACAAATCATAATACATTTTTTAAATGTTTTATAAAAAATACTTCAAATCATAAAAATATTTACATAATTAATCACACTGAAACATTATCAAACCCAAGAGGGGATAGTTGAAACAAAAAAGGCTAAAATAATTCCATACCTTTATCAACCATTAAAAAAAATTATATGATTTTTTAAACCATTCAAAATCATACATGTTCCAATGGAATTTTCTAGAATTATTTGCATGGGACGTGCATGGTTTGAATGATTGTGAACCTTAACAATTTCACACTATATTTCTTATAGATTGACTTAAATTTTAGTATTTTACAAACATGTCTCCCAATATCTTCTTATAACATGGAGTAATAAAAAAAATTGAGAATAAAATACTGAAAAAACCAAACTCAATATAAAAATCTCAACTGTGCATTGAAACTAAAGATCTTGAAAAAGGTAGAGCTGTTCAATCACTTCCCTAGACTTAACACCCAAGTTCCAATGATCTTAACATCAGTCTACCATTAACTTGAAAAATAAAAAAAGGCTCTAATAAAAGTTTGTAGTGAATCTTCCAAATCTGACCTGGAATATCACGTAATTTAATCTTCCATAAGGTACGAGGCAAGTTCCGAATTACTCTAGGCTATTCACAAGGAATAAAAAATAAGCATAAATTAATGTAGGTGTCCAAAAAGGGAGATGAATCACATGAACCTAAAATGGTTGAATAAAATGGGTGAAAATTTCATAATATTCATGTAACTCTAAAGTCGCAACAATAAACCACACCAAACCCACTTCCAAATAAAGGTAGTTAGACAACTATCATGGAATACATAACCTAAGAACCTAAAGAAAATATAAATTCTACATACCCACTCATGTGAGTATATATAGTGTGGTACAAATGCTAGTAGGATACCACCATGATTCCATTACATTCCATTTATAATGTAACCAAGTCCACTAGATAGAAAATAAAACATATAAAAATAATTTTCCATTTCATTTATAAAAAATATAAATAAAAAAATGTATATTACATATACCCATTCAAATCATATAATTTGTAAAACATATAACAAGGATTCATTGTTGAAAAAAATCAATAGAAGAACCCAACCATTTATCTTTAAACATATCTATTTTAAATAAGTAGGTTAAAATTTATCCTTTCATTTAATGCATTACTTTTGAAAACAAAACATCACCTGTTTTAAAAAAATAAAAGAAATTTTAAAAATGAAATGAAATTGAAAACCACCACCAATTTTCATTTTTAACACTCAAACTCACACACAATAATAAAAATAAGACAAAGGAACAAAGTAAAGTCATAATAAAATTAAGATCCATAAATTCATCAATAAATTACAATAATAACAAACATAATGCCCCACCTTCATAATGCATGATCAAGAAAAATCCTAGAAATGTTGTAGGAAAATATCATGATATAGAAAATATTATAGAAACAACAATGGATAAGCACATAATAGAATATATATCATGAGGAAACACTCTAAGGACTAATGGAACAAGTTTCTTGACACAAAAATGTTGAACCAACTAATGGTAGGTTAGAAGAAACACAACTCAAAACCTTAACTGCTCTCTCACAAGCCTCATCAGTGACACACCCCCTTTGTATGTAATAAATTCAACTATGGGTTAATAGTTATGTAATCACACTAAACTAGAATTTAAATATCCCCAAATTTCTAACTTAGTATCCTAGGTTCCTCATGTCATGGGTAAAAGAGGTGGTTATTATCAATCCAATGTCATCGTGTGACAAGCACACTGCTAGAGGAAAGATAATATAGAAATCAAAAAGGCATCTCATCTATAACACAACCCCTATGATAGTGATCCCCCAACCCATACATAGAAACATGAAACATAATTCATTTAACAAAACATATATAGACAAGAATAAACAATAGGTAACAACATGGATCAAAGAGTGTAAAAATAATAAAAAACATGTATATTACATAAAGTGAAAACCAAGACTTCTCTTTATACAAAAATATAATTTTTCTTGGGAATCCCCTTTAAAACCCATTGACATAAAAATAAAACCAATGGTAAATCAGACACAATGAAAAAACATAATCAAAGAACCCCATTTGGAAATTCACTTTCAATTCACATTTGAAGACAAGGTAAATTTTGGAAACTCACAAACCCTAATAAACAATCAATATGATCAAAAAAAATAAAGGATTAAAACAAAAAGACAACTTAAGAGGACAAAAAACCTCTTTTAAATAAATTTAAATGATTTAAAATTCACACACCCCTTTCATGGACATGAGGGTTTCTTTAAAAAAATAGAACCCCTATATAAAAGAATTGAAAATACCTTTATAAACAAGGATTATTGTTGTATAAAACTGGGAACCACTTGAAATAAGGAAGAAAGTTTTTATACAAAGAGAAATTCTATTTATAAAACCATTTTGGTTTAAATAACCATGAACCATTCACTTTTCATGTGTAAAATTATCAATGGAATTTTATAAAACACCTCAAATGCATAAAATACCACTTAAGACTGAATTTTCATTATAATAATAAATTAAAAAATTATTAGCAGAGGTAAAACTAATGAAACAAGGAATAATTTTGATAGAAAAAACTTGGTATTATATACACCATTAATTTAGTTCCAAACACTTTTAGAAGATAATGAATTCATGGAACTCATTAATAAAAGTAAATGAAATGGGACTACCTTTCCCAATTGGAATATTCATATCACCCTCATCGAATTCCACCAAACTACACCTCAATATATAGATCATAAACTTTATAAATAAAACTCTTATATTAAAACAACTATAGATATGAAAATTGGACAACATATACTCTAGGTTTGGGAAAAAATAATGAGAAATAAATAAACCTAGGAGAGGATGATTATAGAAGAGGAAAGGGAAATATTTCATAAAGAACTAATTAAGAATCACTAACGTTTATTGATAAACCACCCAAAAAGTTTCCCAATATGATGAAAATGTGGGGGGGATTTGGTGGACATCCAAATTAGGGGGGGAATGGGAGGTGAAATTGCTTAGATAATATTTTTAAAATAAAACTTTTTTAGGTTTTAATAGTATTTAAGGTCTATTAAAACATACACAAAGCATGATAATTATACTAAAAAAATATTTTCAACCTAGAGGTGAGTGTTTCATAGTTTTCAAAAATCATTCCCAAACCATGTGACCTGAAACATTTCCCAAGACCCTCAATTTACACCCCAAACAATAGGTGTGGATACCTAGTGAATGAGAAATTCATTAAACATAATTTAGTGACATCATGGGTGTCACAAAAGTCCTAGTGGAGTTCGTGGTAGAATCCATGGTGGCAGGCATGCTTATTTTGAAATGGTCAGAATAATCTTCATTCTTTATGGATCGAAACCATTTCAAAGGGAAGACATATGAAACTTAAATAAGGGTTATCTAATACAACCTTAATTTTATTATTCCACTATATTAATTTATCTCTTCTTCTAATATTAAATTCCTTCAATTTCCAAATGCTCTGAATAATATTGAGCATTGTTGAGAGGTTTTCTCTCATTTGGGATCCATTCACAGATTTTTCCACCAGGTAAGATTAATTTCTTCCCCTTGGAACCCTGTGATCAAATAAATTAGGGTTATAACCCATGTATCATGGAGAAAGAATAGATATTGGTTCAAGATACCTTCAAATCTCCTCCCATACATTGTTTTGTCTTTTTTTTGGATGATTTTAGTTGGAATCCCCTCAGTTTTGAGGTGATATCTGAGCATTATTTGTTAAGGTATTTTTTGTGTGTAAATATACCTATTTATTTCATTGTTGGTTGATCCTTGATCCTCCATTTTTTTATAGAGAACATTAAACATTTAAATCAAAGTTGTGGATTCATCTATTCTCCTTGTTTTTTTGTGTGTGATTCTAAAGTTATCAAGATTTATTTACTTGTAAATAGTGCAATAAACCTTATGATTTAACAAAAATTAAAGAAAATTATTTTTTTATAGTGATCGTATGTGTTTCCACCATGTTAAAATTTTTAATCATTATTTTCATAATAGTGTGCTATATTTACTTATTCTATGGTTTAACATGTTTGTTATACATCAAAATTGGATAAAAAACATAAAATAAGAAATTCTTGTTTTCTAAATAAATAAAGAAGCATGTGTAATTTAAAATTGAACATTCTTATTTATTGATGAAACTATAATTTATTCTTGAAAACATGTTTAAATATTCGATAGCCATTAATAGTTTATTCCTTAGATTTCTCATGGTTGTAACCAGTGATAAATGAATTGGTTAATTAAAGATGGTTAAAACACGATTATCTGATAAGGGAAAATTTGGGGGTAGAGTGTGGATTAGTCCTATAAAGGATGGATGCTTTTGTTTAGTGCCTAGTTTCCATGAATAGTTTTTGTTGTTTTCATATTACCTTCTTTGATTACTCTAGATGAGGGGCACTTCTATGAAATATGATGTGAGCCTAGGATGGCTGATGGTTTGACATGAATAGGTAGGGATTCCCATGTTTGTTGCAGAATATGGAACCTGTAATGTTGGGCTGAATGTTGATATGCCTAGAGGTATTTGGAATGGAACCAAGACTGATAGAGTAGGTTGAATAATAATCAATATTAAATAATTTAACCCAAAGATTTAGAGGCTTAATGGAATGATAAACAGTGATAATTTTGAGGAACATTGGAATAATGTGGTTTAAGCCTGAAGGTAATAAGATTCAATTGGTATGTAATATAAATTTTAAATGTTTGAAAAAAATATTTAATGTAAATTCACATAAATTGTTTGTGATATTATAATATATCTAGTCTTTAGTGGTGGTAGATAGGTGTTTAGAAGATGATAAATTCATTTGAGATTAATCTTAAGTAGTTTCCAATAGTATGGTTTTGATATATTTTTATATTCTATCCCACCCATTTCTTTTCAGAGACTAGAACTAGTGAACTCCAGTGGGAGTTTTCCCCAACATCCAGTTTGGTGAATAATGGACGGCCGACTACCCCTTATTTCCTCGTTCTCTTATCTTGATGGTATTGTGTAGTGGTATGCATGATGGTTACCTTTACCATATATATTTTTTTAGAGTGATATAATTTATTTTGGTTATTTCACACACATTTATCTCTTAATATAGTATCCTAAGGATTATTATTGTTATATCGTGTATGGGATTTGATAGCTTGAGGTATAATACATGACGTATTGGTTGTGGTGGATCCCAAAAACTACTCGATTAGTATTTTGAGATGTGGCTATTGATAATGATATTATTGATGTATGAGGTTAATTATATGTTCTTAGTACGAGATAATGTGATTCAAAAGGTTCATGGTATGTTATAGATTCCCATGTGTTTTTGAGGATGCGTTTTTTAGAGAGTGATTGATCAAGACGTTCAAAAACATGACAGAGTGAAAAACTAGCAGGGAAGTGGTAGCACAGAACCTTAATTTTATATTATATAGTTTATTATTTTATTACTTGTATGTGATACTTGGTGAGAGATCCATGGTGAGTATTGGAACTTAAAATGCCCATTTCTGTGATGAGTTTTCTTCACTTGTTTATTCATTCAGATTTAGTATGATTTATTTATATTTTTTAGTAGAGGATCTTGGTTGGATACTAATGAGTATACCTATTATTCACACGATAAAAATATATAAATTATTCACGAGGACTACATGAGATGATTCGTGATCGGGTATGACATCACTAGCATAGGGTGTTGTTAAAGGGATGTTTAGCACATGAGGTTACAGACCCGAATTTCTTTTTTGGTACTTATATTTTCTTATGTAGTTATTTTGGTTATATGGAATTACATGCATGTGTTGGTATTGAATTAATATTTTTACGAGAAATAGCTATTTTGGGGTTTATCTTATCTCGTATACCTTAGTTCTTCTTAGACTGAAGTGTCTTCAATTTGAGTGTATAATATATCCATGAGGATATTCTCAAACTTATGGCCTATTGGAGGTGGGATAAATGTTTAATTATCTAACTTATATCATTTTCATCTTAGTATGGGTAACTTTGGGTGGAGGGACCACCTGCAAGGATGTGATTTTCCCTCTGAGGATGAGGAGCATGTCACAACCAATTGCATGCTCTATAGTTCCAGTTACATATGAGATACAAATCATTTGAGTTACCCATTCCCTATTTTATACTTGGATATATTCCTTTTTTAATTTAAAATTTAATCACTTATTCTTATCACCTATCCTAGTCCATTATTTGCGACATGACGTGTATAGGATTCCAGTGCCGTTCACATTGACTATTCCAGTTGGAGGTCAAGCTTAACTGTGTGGAGTATCTTGAGATAGAGAGATAGTGCTAGGGAAAAACTACTCTTGGATATACTTCATATGTTTGAATCTATACCCATATGAAATCATATTTGATATTGAATGTATTTATTTTGTGTAGGCTATCATGGATTGATGCAGAAGTCGTATTTTGTTTTATGAATATGATAGAGAGCATGTCGTGTTCATTGGAAAATGAGACCCTTAGGTGGTTCAAAGGCATGTTTCATCCCTATCTTCCTTGATGGATCATTTTATGTTGAGTTTTTATGAGGTTCATATGATGGTGTTTCCTAGGGATTTGAAATAATACCCTTTTTTCTTTCCAGAAGAGGATTTTATGTTACCTCATCGATGAGAGATTGAGTTTCGAATAGAGATAAAGTAGTGTGTTTATCTAATATCAATTTCTTTGTATATGATTTTTCCTTATGATTTTTGGGGGATGTATATATATTTGATGATGTCTTTCTATTAGGTTTTATTTGTCCAATAATTTTCCCTTGGGGTGATCCAGTAGTTCTCATAATGAATCTCAATAGAATAATCCATCTATGTACTAACTATCATTGCTTGAATATTTTGATAGAGAATAATCACTATCTTATTCGATGTATTAATTAATTATTCAATATTCTAAAAGGATCTAGTTGGTTCAAAAATAATAATATGTGATAGGGATATTATCAAAATCATGTAAAAGATGATGATATTACAAAGTCTACATTTCGATGTCATTATGGAAAATATTATATTAATGTAATTTAAATTATTGTAAATAATTCCCTAGATATGTTCATGGAGTTGATGAATTTAGTGTTTCAATAGTTTTTGGATCTATTCATAGTGTTTTTCATTGATAACATCCTTCTGTACTCCGTTTTTGAGGAGGAGTACACGGAGAATCTATGGTAATTTTGTTGGAATTCTTCATCATAAACAAGTATTTGGGAAGCTATGAAAGTTTGAAATATGGGGAGGTGAATTTCATTTATAGGGTCCTATCATGTCCCAGGGTGGTGTAGCAATGGATCCTTAAAAATTAAGGTTGTCGTTTCTTGGAAATCCCCCAAGAATGTTTCATAGGTATAGAGTTTAGTCAATATTGTAGGATATTACAGGGGGTCATACCTAATTTCTATCTTATTGTGACTCCTTTGATATCCTTAACTATATATGATCATGTATTATTTTATAATGATAATTTTAAATAATATTCTGAGTACCTATATGGAAATTTGTTCAGTGCTTCAGTTCTTTATTTTCCAGAAGAAGTAGTTTCCCTTGATATTATCTTTGACATTTTTCATTTGGATTGGGAAGCTTCTTAATGAAATAGACAGTAGTTTTTTTATTATGGGTCTCAGAAGTTACATCCCCATGAACATAAATATTCTATACATGGTCTTGAGTTAGTGGAATCATCTTTTTCATTTATATTTTGGTGATAATACCATTTTAGTGAATGATATTTTATTTTCACGGAACCTAAGAACCTAAGGTTTGTCATTTCCTTATGTTCCCTAAAAGTTTCTAGAAAAATGATGGATAGAATTTTTAAAGGACTTTTATATTTATATTTTATGGAAAATATGGTATAGGAGTGATTTAGTCGAGAGGGATTTCCCCTCGGTGGTCTAGGGTTTCCCTACCACTACTTATCTTTATCCCTCCTCACATTCTCACCTTCTCTTCCTCCTTATAATGGTTTATTGGGTTGGTGACCTGAAACCAATTGTTTTGTACTTTGATTACATGAATGTCCACTTATTATATATTATACATTGTGCTTTATGACTATAATATAATAATGTTTTGGAATATTTGTTGCATTAATAAGGTCATGGAAGATCCCCGTTATAATGAGAACCTAGAAATACGATAAACATATTCCTAAATAAAGTTCTACGTTTGGATGACAAACTATAATAGGACACATAGTATATAGACCGTCATGTGCGAGTACTCGTAAGAAGACGAGACTCTCTCTCATGGAGTTCGCACTTGGTAATATTCAAGATGGAAGATTATGAGAATAGACCCACCGGTAGCAATTCTGCATGTCTTGGTGTCATCGGACATTGCTATTTATGAGCGTGTGTAATGGTCCATAGACTGGAAGATTATCATTAACACATTTCATGACTCGCACACTTAGATTCACTGAAGAAAACCGTCACGCATACAGTTGACGGGAAGTATGGTACGTTGGGTGCGTAACGAGTGACATGTTTTTAATGGATAACTCGAGGAAGGATTTTTCCCTTCCATTTATGGAAGTTGATATCTCAGCCCTTTGATTGAAATAGAATTGTCGCATTAAATTCCATGGACATGGTGTAAACGATGAGTTTATTTCAGATAGTCAAAGAATGACAGATCAAGCATATAGGTTTATGACACTACCATGAAACCTACTTGATTAGATATTGGGACAAAGGGATTAAATTACACAGTAAGCGTTCGTATGAGGTGAAACGTCAATGTGGCATGAACTTCTTTCACTTGGGTGCCTTGACCCATTGCTAGACAGTAATCTTGGACTTTAGGCATGCTCACCTAATGCCAGAGAGAAAGAGGCCTAGAGGGTCACACAGTAAGTGTATTCAAGTATCTCCAGTAGAATAAAGATTATTCCCATATGTGGTTTAATAATTATTCAAGGAAGCCTAAATTTTTTTAATGATAGAGGAAGAAGGAAATGAAAAACAAGATATACACGCCGTGCATTAAAGATTACACATCGTGTAGTTTTTCATGGAAAACAAGTACACGTCGTGTATTAATTATTACACGCCGTGTAGTTTTCTTTATGGAAAAGAAATGATTAAATGAAAACAAGATATACATGCCATGTACATTGAATGTACATGTCCTGTAGTTTTCAATGAAAAACAAGTACACACTAGTGCAGAAAACGTTTTTTACGTCGGTTATATAAAACCGACGTCATAATATGTAAAACGAGGTTTTTTACGTCGGTTATTTCTTAACCGACGTAAAAACCTGTGTTCGGTACACATTTAACGTCGGTTATTTTTATAACCGACGTTATTAATCTCGCGGCTTCGTTTTTTTACGTCGGTTATTTCTATAACCGACGTAAAAAACGCGGTTTTAGAAGGCCCTTTGACGTCGGTTATTGAATAACCGACGTAACAAACGCGGTTTTTGAAGGCTTTTTTATGTCGGTTATAAAATAACCGACGTAAAAAAAGAATCCGCAGATGTTTTTGACGTCGGTTATGGAATAACCGACGTAAAAAAACGCAGATTTTGAGCCATTTTTTACGTCGGTTATTATATAACCGACGTAAACAATGAATCAGAGGAAGTTTTTTACGTCGGTTATTGAAATAACCGATGTTATAAATGTTTTTAAAACAATTATCACGTCGGTTATTGAATAACCGACGTGATAACTCATTTAAAAATTTACCCAGACCCGTGGATTGTCATTCGCGAGTTTACCTTCGACAGTCGCGACTCGTCTCTCTCGCGCGTAAACCCGAATCGGCTCGTCCATTTCGTTGGTTTAGATTCGTTTTGCGATCATCGTTTCTCATATTTAATCTCCTCGGATCAATCATCTAAACTCGCAGCACTCAGGTAATCCTCCCACTCGTTCGTTTTTTTTTTCGCGGATAGTAAATATATATGTGTTGTGATTTTTTTGTTGAAACTAGCTAAGATTCTTCGATTGCGAACCCTTTTAACTAGTTTTGGCACCATAATCTTATTTATCATCCCTAGATCTATTTGTTCGACTTGCAATATTGAGTAATTTTATGATTTCACTAATTTTTCATCGTTTTCTATAAATCCCCGAGAGGGTTGGGGCGTGTCCATTTGGATGGGTTGCCCTTTTACAGTTGTTACTACTTTATTCACACACAACCATGGCATAGGTGCATGGATTTGGGGTCGGGGGGTGTCCAGGGGGGTTTACAAGGGGGTGGGTGGGTGTGGGGGGCTGTCCAAGGGTGTGGGTGGGTGTTGGGGGGTGTCCAGGGGGGTGTCCAAGGGGGTAGGGGGTGGGGGGTGGTGTCCAGGAGGGGTGGGGGGGCTGTCCAGAGGGTTGGGGGGTGTCCAGGGGGGTGTCCAAGCAGGTCGGGGGTGGGGGGTTGTGTCCAGGAGGGGTGGGGGTGTTTTCTAGAGGGGTCGGGGGGTGTCCAGGGTGGTGTCCAAGGGGATGGGTGGGTGTGGGGGGCTGTCCAAGGGGGTGGCGGCCTGTCCAGAGGGGTCGTTGGGGTGTCCAGGGGGGTGTCCAAGGGGGTGGATGGGTGTGGGGGGCTGTCCAAGGGGGTGGATGGGTGTGGGGGGCTGTCCAAGGGCGTGGGTGGGTGTTGGGGGGTGTCCAGGGGGGTGTCCAAGGGGGTAGGGGGTGGGTGGTGGTGTTTAAGAGGGGTTGGGGGGCTGTCCAGAGGGTTGGGGGGTGTCCAGGGGGGTGTCCAAGCAGGTCGGGGGTGGGGGGTTGTGTCCAGGAGGGGTGGGGGTGCTTTCTAGAGGGTTCGGGGGGTGTCCAGGGTGGTGTCCAAGGGGATGGGTGGGTGTGGGGGGCTGTCCAAGGGGGTGGCGGCCTGTCCAGAGGGGTCGGTGGGGTGTCCAGGGGGGTGTCCAAGGGGGTGGATGGGTGTGGGGGGCTGTCCAAGGGGGTGGATGGGTGTGGGGGGTTGTCCAAGTGGGTGGCGGCCTCTCCAGAGGGTATTTGGGGTTGTCCGGGTGGGTGGGGGGGCTGCCCAGAGGGTTGGGGGATGTCTAGGGGGGTGTCTAAGGGGGTAGGGGGTGGGGGGTGGTGTCCAAGAGGGGTGGGGGCTGTCCAGAGGGGTCAGGGGGTGTCCAGAGGGGTTTACAAGGGGGTGGGTGGGTGTGGGGGGCTGTCCAAGGGTGTGGGTGGGCGTTGGGGGTGTCCAGGGGGGTGTCCAAGGGGGTAGGGGGTGGGGGTGGTGTTTAGGAGGGGTGGGGGGGCTGTCCAGAGGGTTGGGGGGTGTCCAGGGGGGTGTCCAAGCAGGTCGGGGGTGGGGGGTTGTGTCCAGGAGGGGTGGGGGCTGTCCAGAGGGGTCGGGGGGTGTCCAGGGGGGTTTACACATCGATTTGTTTTATATTTCAAAATTGTTATATTCAAATTATGATTTTTTTCATATAAACATATATTTGTCTTATCTAAAAAATATATATATTTTTGCTATTTGTTATAGGTAATAATGAGTCGAAGTTGGATTACGGCACATCGAATGAGCAATGAATATGAGGAAGGTGTTGATGCCTTTTTGGAATTTGCTAAACGAAATGTTCCAAGTAGTGACATTTTTTTCTGTCCATGCCTGAAATGTCTGAATATGAAGAAGTTGAAAAGTAGAGAGATAAAAGATCATCTGATTTGTCATGGTTTCAATCCGAGTTACAACCCTTGGATTTGGCATGGCGAAACTCGACAGAATGTCACTGATGATAATGAATCGCAAGATGGTAACTCCGATGGAATTGAAGAAATGATTCGCGATATTGTAGCAGAACAAATTGAGATAGAACCGAGAGTTGCACGTCTATATGGTGATGCCGAAAAACCATTATATCCTGGTTGTACAGATTTTACGGTTTTGTCGGCGGTGTTAAGATTGATTAACCTGAAGGCGAAACATGGATGGAGTGACAGAAGTTTTACAGAGCTGCTACAATTGATGAAAGACATTCTTCCAAAAGATAACGATCTTCCAGATTCACATTATAAGGCCAAAAAAATATTATGCCCGATGGGATTGGGATACAGGAAAATACATGCATGTCCGAATGACTGCATTATATATAGGAAGGAATATGAATTTCTGAAAGAGTGTCCCAAATGTGGGACATCACGGTATAAGGTGAAAGAAAAATCACAAGCTGATGTAGAGATTACAAAGCTCCCTTCAAAGGTATTTTGGTATCTTTCTATAATTCCTCGTTTCAAACGTTTATTTGCTAATTCACATGATGCAAAAAGGTTAAGATGGCATGCTGATGAGCGGGTATGTGATGGAAAAATACGTCATCCAGCTGATTGTCCACAATGGAAGAAAATTGATGCCCAGTACCCTACATTTGGAAATGAAATTAGAAATCTGAGACTAGGCTTGTGCACAGATGGAATGAATCCATACCGAACCCTCAGTAGCACACATAGTTCATGGCCTGTTTTATTGGTAATTTACAACCTCTCTCTTGAAGTTTGTATGAAGCGCAAATATGTCATGTTGAGTATCATGATCTCTGGTCCAAAGCAACCCGGCAATGATATTGATGTATACTTGTCACCGCTGATTGATGATTTGAAACTTTTATGGGCTGATGGTATTAGGGTGTATGATTCTTATAAAATGGAATATTTTCAACTGCATGCAGTGCTTCTATTCACTATAAATGACTTCCCAGCATATGGAAATTTGTCTGGATACAGTGTTAAAGGGCATAAAGCATGTCCAATTTGCGAACAACAGACGTCATATTGTCAATTGCATCATGGGAGGAAAACAGTGTACATGGGTCATCGAAAGTTTTTGCCTATGGATCACCCTTATAGAAGACTAAAAAAGGCATTCAATGGCTCACAAGAATTTGATACTGCTCCTCAACCTTTATCCCCAGAATTGTATTTTGAGAGGGTGAAAAACCTTGATGTGACATTGGGAAAGACACAGAAATCTGGTAATGATAGACATATTTGGAAGAAAAGGTCAATATTTTTTGAGCTACCATATTGGAGGTATCATGAAGTCAAACATAATATTGATGTCATGCACGTGGAGAAGAATATCTGTGATTCTTTGATCGGAACATTGCTAGATATTAAAGGAAAGACAAAAGATGGGTTGAATGCAAGGTTAGACCTACTGTCAATGGGAATACTTTTAGAGTTAGCTCCCACTCCTAAAGGAAGACGAACATTTCTTCCCCCGGCTTGTCATACATTATCGAAGAGGGAGAAAAGTAGCTTCTGTCAGTGTCTTCATGATATCAAAGTGCCTCAAGGTTATTCTTCAAATGTAAAAAAGTTTGTCTCATTGAAAGACTTGAAGTTGATAGGTATGAAATCACATGATTGTCATGTCATGATGCAACAAATTCTACCAGTTGCACTGCGTGGAATATTGCCCATCCGTGTCATAAAGACTATAATGAGGTTGTGTTATTTTTTCAATTCAATTTGCAACAAGGCGATTGATGTGAATGCTTTGAACATTTTGGAAAAGGATGCAATTATTATACTTTGTCATTTGGAAATGTATTTTCCTCCAACTTTTTTTGATATGATGGTGCATTTACTGATTCATCTGGTTCGAGAAATAAGGCTTTGTGGACCTGTATATCTTCGTTGGATGTATCCTTTTGAAAGGTATATGAAAATATTAAAGGGATATGTTAAAAATCCATATCGACCTGAAGCCTCCATTATTGAAAAGTATATTTCTGAGGAGGTAGCAGAGTTTTGTACGAGTTACTTGGCTACGGCGCAACACATAGGTTTGCCTCCATCTCGCCATGAACGGGTTAATAATGAGGGAAAGGGGATTCGTGGCTTGAAAGTCAAATCACTGTCAGCTGAACATATGAAGAAGTTAGAATCATACATCTTGAATAACATAGCTGATGTTCAACCGTATATCACATTGCATATTAATGAGTTGAAACAATGTCATCCAAAGAAGAAAGAAATGTGGATTTTGAATGAGCACAACAAAACTTTTTTTCCATGGTTTAAAAAGACCTTGCTTGGTAGATCAGATGTATCAGAGACATTAAAATGGATAGTGGGTGGTCCATCTTTAAATGTGATAACATGGTCCGCTTATGACATTAATGGCTATACATTTCATACGAAAGCTCAGGACAACAGAAGTGCAGTTCAGAATAGTGGTGTATTGGTGTTTTCAGAAGCAATGCATTTTTCGAGTGCTAAGGACAGAAACCCAATTTCGGCATCAAGTGCATATTATGGAGTGATTGAAGACATATGGGAGGCTGATTACTTTAAAATTAAAGTTCCCGTTTTTAACTGTAAATGGTTTATCGGTAACAACAGTGTCAGACACGATGAATTTGGAATGACACTTGTTAATCTGAATAGATTGGAAGACACAGCTGATTCTTTTATAATGGCAACACATGCCAAACAAATTTTCTATGTAGTAGATCAATCAGATATGCAGTGGGCTGTTGTTTTACAAGGGAAAAACCAATATGTTGGTGAGGATGAATTTGATGAAGATGCTGATTTATGTGAGATCCCTACTTCCATGGAAAGATTAACAGAACATAATGATGAGTATGTTGAAGACATGGTTTGTGCCATTAGGAACGATCACGACGAAGGAATTTGGGAAAACAATCCAACTGTACATTCCTAAAATTACAGGTAACACAAGTATATATCTTGTTTACATTTAGTTTTTTCATATAATGTTAGATACTGTAAATTTTTTACTTATTAAAATATGTATCAAACCAAAACGATAAAACAATAAAAACCGTAAAGAGGAGAAGTCCTGGGCGCACCGGCAACCGGTCCTCTCTGTCTGTACCACCGGCCGGCCGCTGGCTCGCCACCGGCCGGCCGGTGGACCAGACAGAGAGCCTTCCTCTCTGTCTGGATCACCAGCGGCCGGCCGGTGTTGAGCCAGTGGCCGGCCGGTGGTTCAGACAGAGAGGAAGGCTCTCTGTCTGGTCCACCGGCCGGCCGGTGGTTCAGACAGAGAGGAAGGCTCTCTGTCTGGTCCACCGGCCGGCCGGTGGTTCAGACAGAGAGGAAGGCTCTCTGTCTGGTCCACCGGCCGGCCGGTGCTGAGCCAGCGGCCGGCCGGTGGTCCAGACAGAGACAGAGCCTCTCTGTCTGGATCACCAGCGGCCGGCCGGTGTTGAGCCAGCGGCCGGCCGGTGGTTCAGACAGAGAGGAAGGCTCTCTGTCTGGTCCACCGGCCGGCCGCTGGATCACCACCGGCCGCCCGGTGGACCAGACAGAGAGCCTTCCTCTCTGTCTGGATCACCAGCGGCCGGCCGGTGAGGAGCCAGCGGCCGGCCGGTGGTTTAGACAGAGAGGAAGGCTCTCTGTCTGGTCCACCGGCCGGCCGGTGGTGATCCAGCGGCCGGCCGGTGGTCCAGACAGAGGAAGGCTGTCTGCTCCAGCGGCCGGCCGGTGGTGAGCCAGCGGCCGGCCGGTGGCATCAGTGAGTCCACTTTTCAGCTTTCTTATGCCAACTCCTTGGCAACATTTTGCCTGTGTTTACCATGTTTATCATTGTTTAACATGCTTACCATATTACAGATGTTTACTATTATGTAATTTAGTACACTTTTCTATTTGTGAACTAATGTTTGTTTTTTTGATTTGAAGGAAAATGACAGATCAATCAGTTGATCAGCCACATGACTCTGGAGATGAGCATATTGGTCATACATCTGGGGAGGAACATTCACTTGCTCCTATTACGAAAAAGAGTTCAAAGGTTGGTAAGCGTGGGTGCACACGTTTACCAAAATTATCACTTGCCCGTACGAAGGAGGAGAGGATAGTCGTGGAGTTTGATGAGGATGATCTTCCTAGAGGTCCAAATGCTAAAGATTTTAAGGGTTTTGTAGCAACTCAGGCTAAGAGCAAAGTAAGCATTCTCTATGATGATTGGAGAAGTGTGGATAAGGAGATAATTTCTCAGCTGTGGGAGACCATTTTGGTAAGATCTTTTGCTATTGTTTGACTGTTCTTTAAATGTTTCTAGTATATATAATATTTTTAACCTCTTTTTTATCAGATGACATTTGATATTCCTGACACTGGAGGAGTCAGGAAGAAATGCTTATCGTTGGCTGCTAGGAGATGGAGGGATTTCAAATCAACCCTCTCATCTGATTTCATTTATGGTCATAGGAGTCGTGAGAATCCATGTCGTATATATCCTTTTATAGATGAAGACACATGGAGAGAATTTTTTGAAAGTAGAAGAAAAGAATCATTTTTGGTAAGGGCAATGTAAACTTTTATAAGCTTTCTTATATAAATGATCTTATTATTGTTTTGTTAATGATTACTTATTCTTAATTTACAGCAAACAAGGAAAGCTCATCAAGAGATCCAATCTAAAAATGTATACCCTCATAGTTTATCTCGGGGAGGGTATGCATTATTGGAAGAACAAATGATGGCAGAAAAATTTCAACAACTAAGAGCTGAGTCTTCAAGCTCTGGAGAGGTGGCCCCTCCATCCCCTCCATCTAGACATGAGAAATGGAAAAGAGCTCGGAAGGGCAAAAAAGGACAATATCTTTCGGAAGAATCGAGACTCGTAGTTGAGAGGATTGTAAGATATCTATTTTATTTATTTAAGTTTACTATTTTCGTCATATATTTCCAATCATTATAGAAAAGTTCAATTAATTATTACAGGACTCTCTTGAGGAGCAGAGTTCACAGGGGACATTTACACCATCTGGGAGGGAAGATATTTTATCTGTGGCATTGGGAAAGCCCGAACATCCTGGCCGTGTAAGAGGATATCCGGCAGGTGTATCGGTAAGAAAAGTGTTGCCACGTTCCTCAACTTCTAACGTTGAGGGAGTTTATAAAAAAAAATAGAATCGTTGGAGGCTGAAGTCCATAATATTAATGCGACAATGGAGGACAAGATTAGAGCATCGGTGCAGTTAATGTTTGCAGACTTGCAAAGACAATTTCAGGGTGCAGCTCCCACTCCACCTCTCCCAGCAGCTCCCACTCCCCCACCTCAGCCTGCGGACCCCATTTTTGATCCTCCTCCTCCGCCGCAGCTACCTACTTATTGTGAGTTGTATGTTGATGATCCTCAACATCATATAGCTGCATATGGGATGGTATATTGTATAGGAGATACAGTTCATCATCAACAGTTAGAGGTAGAGAATCAGAGGGTCATTGTACAGGATATTATAGATAGATCAGCTCGGATACCATTACCTACAGATGAGGTGACGACAGTTGGACATAGTATCGGCCATTTTTTACTTTGGCCATCCAGACTTCTTCGACTCATTACCATAGAGGTATGGATGTTATATCTTTTATTTTATATTTTTATTAATGTTTTATCATTTGAAAACTAATATATTTTTCAATTTATTTTTACAGGAATACTTCAAAGGTAAAGAAATACTGTATAGACAACAACAAAGACAGATAGCTATGACATCAGATGCAGATACTAGCAGTCTTGACAAATTGTCAAGATATTCAAATTTGTTGGCGGATCATTATGACTTTACAATGGAAGCTCATGTCTGTGGACGTGAACTATGTGTGGGGATTATGAAAACTGATATCATGGAATTTGTCACTGGAGATAAGTTGGGCATCAACGTGGTGCAAATTTTTATCATGTAAGTCTTAACTCTTTTTCCTTGCGTTATATTTATTAAAAATGTATACTTATGTCTGCTTTGTATTAGGTATATGTATAAAATTTGTGAGAGGAATGAGCTGACAGATGTATATGGATTCGTGGACCCACAATTGATTTCCCCTGAAGCATGTTCATTGGATGAGGAACAAAGAATACTTTATATTGATGATAGATTTGAAAAGAATGTAATCACACAGTGTTGGATGATGCCTTTTTGTGAGAGGTATGAAACACATCCCTCTCAAAGAGTTAATTATATTTTAACATAAAAAACCACTAACGTTAAATTTCCTTTTCTCAGGGATCATTGGATGTTAGGGGTTTTTTGCCCTAGGGAGAAAACACTTTATTGGATATGCTCTCTCCATGATGATGTGCGAGAAAGTTTTAAGAATATATTGGAAACGTAAGTTTCAATTTCACAATAGTTTTATATATTATAATGAATTTTAAATTTACCCCATTCGTATTATTTTCTAACAGGGCATGGGTCCACTTTCGAAAAAGCGCAAAGAAAAGGAATTACAAGATCAAATATGTACATGCGAAGGTAAATATCCATTTATAATTTGTACATTTTGATTTATTACATAAAAATAATATATTGAATTTACACTCATTCAAACAGAAATGTCATGAGCAACAAGGCATCATCGAATGCGGATATTACATGTTAAGATTTATGTATGAAATAATAACAACTGGGACAGTTCTGAGTTTTGACCTGGTAAGATTTCCTCTTTCTAATAATATTTCAATTTGATTTATTCATTATACACGTTGACTACTATCCTTTTCCTTTGTAGCTTTTTGATGACCCTCAACCCTTTACTGCTGAAGATATCAAACACTTACAAGTGGAGTGGTCAAATTATTTTACAGGTTTGATTGACTTTTAGTTGTTTGTAATGTAAAATGTAATTTTGAATATTGTCAATGTAATTGTGTATTTCGTAGTCGTTTAGGTTGGATTTAGTTTTTTTTTGAAGTTGACATTGTAAGTTTTGAATGTTATATAAGTGAATGTTTAATTTTTCTCTACTTCTTGTTTTGGTCTACTGTTGATGGTTTTTCTGGTCTGGATTTTGGTATGGGGGGAGAGGTTCCAAGGGGTGGGTGGGTGTTTGGGGGGTGTCCAAGGGATATGGGAGGGGTGTCCAAGGTGTGTTTGGGGCTGTCCTAGGGGTCGGGGGGGGGGGTGTAAATGAGGGTGGGGGGTGTCCAAGGGGTGGGGGGTGTCCAAGGGATATGGGAGGGGTGTCCAAGGTGTGTTTGGGGCTGTCCAAGGAGTCGGTTGGGTGTCCAAGTGGTGGGGGGGGGGTGTCCAAGGGATATAGGAGGGGTGTCCAAGGGGTGTTTGGGGCTGTCCAAGGGGATGGGGGGGTTTCCAAGGGGTAGGGGGGGTTTCTAAGGGGTAGGGGGGTTTCCAAGGGGTCGGGGGGTGTCCAGGGGGTGGGGGGCTGTCCAGTGGGTGGGGGGGTGTCCAAGGGGTGGGGGGTGTCCAAGGGATATGGGAGGGGTGTCCAAGGGGTGTTTGGGGCTGTCCTAGTGTTCGGGGGGTGTAAATGAGGGTGGGGGGGCTGTCGAAGGGGTGGGGGGTGTCCAAGGGGCAGGTTGGGTGTAAATGAGGGGGGGGGGGTGTCCAAGGGGTCTGGGAGGGCTGTCAAGGTGTGGGGGGGTGTCCAATGGGTGTTTGAGGCTGTACTAGGGGTCTTGGGGGTGTAAATGAGGGTGGGGGGTGTTCAAGGGGTGGAGGGTGTCCAAGGGATATGGGAGGGGTGTCCAAGGGTTGTGGTGGGGCTCCAATGTGGTGGGGGAGGGCTGGCCAGGTTGTTAGGTGGGTATAGATGAGGGTGGGGTTCAGTTGGGGCTTGGGGGAGGGCTGGCATGGTTATTTTTGTTTGGTTTCTGGTTGCTTTTTGGTGAGAGCAGTGCAATTATTTAAAAAAAAAATTTCTTTCACGTTGGTTATTTTATAACCGACGTGGTAAATAAATCGGTAGGGGTTTATCACGTCGGTTTTTTCTAGAACCGACGTGATAAACCTTTCCCGGGGATTTTATCACGTCGGTTCTTAATATAACCGACGTGATAAAAGGCCTGGGAATCGATTTACCACGTCGGTTATTGAATAACCGACGTGCTAAAACGTTTCCCAGGCCTTTTTATCACGTCGGTTTCCTAAATAACCGACGTGATAATAGGCCAGGGGAAGGGTTTATCACGTCGGTTATGTCATAACCGACGTGATAAACGATTTCCCAGGCGTTTTATCACGTCGGTTTAGGGAATAACCGACGTGATAAAGCCCCCCGCGCATATTTATCACGTCGGTTATTATATGAACCGACGTGATAACCACCTCGAAGTTAGGGATATTACGTCGGTTTTAAATAACCGACGTAAAAAACGTTATTTATAACGTCGTCCGTATTAACGTCGCCTAAAAACCGACGTAAATAATAAAAAATAACCGACGTAAAAAACGTTTTCTGCACTAGTGACACACTGTGTATTTATTAATACACGTCGTGTAGTTTTTCCTGTCGGGATTTTGAGGATATAATATTGTTTTAAATGATATTTATTATAATCCATGTGGGTGGATGTCAAGGAATTAATTATTCGACATAGGGTTTTAAATAAGAGTCAATGAGATAAATAAAACATGTAATGCGTTTATTTATTTCCATAACTCTACAACCTCAAACCTGATTATAAATATCCTCACAACCCTAACTCTTTTCTGACACACAAGAGAATCGTTGTGCACAACAACTATAGAGAATTCATTCAAGGCCAAAATAACCTCTTCCTCCAAGAACGCTCTCAAGACCGAGAGAGATCCTCTTCCATCAGATCAAGATGATCTAAGGCAGACAACGCAAGCAAATGTTTCTCCACGCTAGCACACGAAGACTCCTTTGGCGACATCCTGAGATATGAGGTGCACGTGTGGATCACCGCTAGAGGAAGTCTACACTTCTACGGCGCAACGGCGAATGACATCGAAACATGATCAATAACATCAACAAAGAAAGAACACCCAAAAGGTATTTCTTTTCAATTGATTAAATTAATTATAATCAACTTTTAACGATTATACTTTTTGGTTCCGGTACCTTCCTTTTCGTTGTCCATTTCTTTGATTCGATCCGTGGAGACTGGCATTTATCTTCATATTGATCCCAGATTGATCATTATTAATGACAAAAATCCAAGTGGGCATATCCACCCATGCGCTTTTGCTGTGCCCAGAACCTTCAATTGGTTTCAAAGGGAGGTTACAATGTTGATTATAGTTATTTAATTTTCATTAATAATTTACGCATTTATATTTGATTCAATTCGAAGTAAATCGTTCTATAAATCTGAATAAATGAGATCTGTTCTTCCTCCTTCATTTCTTGATTCACTTCACAAAAACAACCTTTTAATTTTAATTTTGATTAAAATAAAAACATAGAACTCATCTGGAGGAGCCGCTCTTTCTGTCTGTACAACACAAGATTACACGGCATGTAATTAAAACTACACGGTGTGTACTTAGGTTCAACAAACCGGCACTGGTCCGCCAAACCACGCCGTGTGAATTGAATATGCCTAGGTATTAATCACACTGTGTTGACCATAACCTATCGGCGCGTGGAAACCGGAATACACGACATGTATGTTGGAGCAACACACCATGTAGTCTGTTCCGGTCCTGGTGAAACCATGTAGAAGGATAAGCCGCGTAAGGCGTACACGGGATCGCCCAGCTGGTTACCGCTTAACAAGGAAGTACACGCTGTGTATGATTTATCTACATGTCGTGTACTCCAAAATTTCCAAAGTATAGAAAACATGCCAAAGGCCCCAACATGTACTTTAGATAAAGAGTGAAAAGAAATACACACCGTGTAATTATAAACTAAATGTCGTGTACCTTCCAGAAATGGAATTTCACCATGTTTCCTCCAATGTACGAAGACCCATAAAAGGAATATGGATGAGAGGAATCTAAAGGAAATTCTGAAATGAATTTAAGATAAATAATTGATTAATTATAAGATAATAATTAATTTAATTTGAGCGCGACTTATCTTAAATGAAAGAATGATTAGAATAATTTGAATTCTAAATTTGCGTAAATGTCGTTGAATTCTATGGATGATCGTGAGCTAGACCAAATACCCTTTGTGTTTGTATGGTTTCATTTAAATTTATTTAATTTAAATTTGTTGGCCGGCAAGCCTTCTTCTAATAAAATGTAGGGCATGCGTGCCCATGGTTTCTTTAATGTAAACCTATGTAATGGAAGATCTCCCAAGCCAGAGGAGATGGTTCGAATCCCGAAACTGAGGAAAAACTGATGCAAGAAGATACAAAGGTGGATAGGTGGGAGCTGCAAAACACGAACCACCAGGTTCAAGGTGTTTTTCCCATAGTCAGGGTTATCTTATCCAAACCGCTAGATAAGCTAACCAATAGAAGCTCATGATCATGCCATATTATTTTATTTCTATCTAAATTTCATGGTTTATTTATTATGTATGAGTTGTCGCGATCACATATTTAATAAAATGAACAAACATGCAAAGATGGAATAAAATAAAAACTGGAATATGTGTAAACATTATTAGAACATGGTTAATCACTTAAGAAAGCATAACTTAATATTAAAAAGAATGTGATAATGCAAAACTATGAATAAAGGATTAAAATCCCTCAATACCATATTATGTCAGACTTAGCCTTCCGTTACCTGATTAAGGGCAAGACTCAATAAAACTATGTGCTTGACCAACCCTTGTTGGGACACTTACTTTTATAAATGAAGCCCTTATGAAAGGTTTCAAGTTGACTTAACCATATTTCATCAAGAGGAGTAGCCCTTGCTAGACTTGATGTAATATTGGAGGCAAGAGTTGAGGAAATTCAAGTCATGATTTCAGGATTGCGGAGTCAACTCAACAGATCATGGAACTGTAAGCTCACAGTTGGCAAAAACCTACCTACCTAAATACCTTCAAATAGCTTGACCAACCCTTGTTGGGGTTATGCGAAGGAGAATATGGATCCTTTCCACTAGAATGTCAAAGCAACTGGACATTCTGAGTTCAATGGTGAGGGCCATTGGGACTTCATAAAATAGTGGGAGACTTAATAAAATTTATTATTTCTCATAAAATGTAATCAAGAAAGTACTGCTAAATCTTCTCTTTTATTTTGTAGAATCGAAATGACAAACTCGTCAACCACATTTTCTCTGCGATCAATTCTGAATAAAGACAATATCCTCGCTGATAGTAACATTCAGGAATGGTTTAAGTGCCTTCAGGTTATCATATGCCATGAACGAAAGTTTTACGTGATGGAGTCCTCACTTCCTGATTCTCCTTCCCCAGGGGCGAGTGATGAAGATTTCCTGGTCCATGATCAACATTTGAACGATGCTCTCTACGTTCAATGTTTGATTATATCATCTATGTCTACTGAGCTCATGAAGTCTCATGAAGACATGGATGCCTATAGCATGATCGAGAACCTCTGTGGTCTATACCAGGAGAGAGAAAGACAGGAAAGGTTTGAGATTTCCAAGCCTCTATTCCAGAGCAAGCTTAGAGAAGGTGCCCCAGATGGCCCTCATGTAGTCAAGATCATTGGCTACATTGTGCGCTTAGAGGTTCTATGGATTAAACTACCTGAAGAACTGGGTACCGATCTCATTCATGCATCACTTCCCTAGAGCTTCTCAAACTTTGTTGTGAACTTCAACATAAACAACATTGAGAAGTCTCTGTCTGATATTCTTATCCTCATTCGCCAAGTGGATAATGACATGAAACGTGAAAAATCCTTCTGTCCTCATGGTGAATAAAAGGAAAGGGAGGGTGAAGAGATTTAATCCCAAAGCTTCTTCAAGGCCCTCTAAGAAAAGGATGATCAAAGGGGAGACAAAAGAACATGATGTTATTTGTTTCGCATGTGGCAAGAAGGGCCACTGGCAGAAAAACTGCACCCAGCCAAGCAAGTAAGGGGAAGCATTAGGTACGTTTGTTATCGAATTCAATCTATCTATTTCTACTAATTGGGTATTAGATATGGCTTGTGGTGCTCACATCTGTATCCAAATACAAGAACCAAGTAGATTCAGAAAGATTGACCGAGGTGAGATGGATCTACGAGCAGCCAACGGAGCCAGAATCGCTACTGTAGCTGTCAGAGACTACCACCTCACGTTGCCTACTGGGATGATCTTGGTATTAAAGGGTTGTTATTATGTTCCTTCTATTAATAAAAACATTATTTCAGTATCTAGATTAGATAATGATGGATTCATATTCAAGTTGGGAAATGAATGTTGCTACTTTTATAATGATAGAATTTGTTTTGGTAGGGCACATTTATATAATGGTCTTTATGTGTTATACTAGACAAACCAAGTAATGGAAATCAATGACCAAGTAAATTCACATGCCTCATACCACACCCAACTTTGGCATCACCGGTTAGGTCATGTCAATGAGAAACATTTGACAAATTACATCAAGATGGGTATTTAGATTCTTTCGAACTAAAACCACTTGGTGTATGTCATGCATGTCTACAAGGCAAAATGATCACAGACCCATTTAGTGGTAAAGGTGAATTAGCTAAAGAGATTCTAGAATTAGTTCACACAGATTTGTGTGGACCATATCCAATTGAAGTAAGTGGTGGGTTCTCATACTTCATAACTTTTACTGATGATTTTAGTAAATATGGATATGTCTACTTAATGAGGTATAAGGCGGATTCTTTTGATCGGTTCAAAGAGTACAAGAATGAAGTAGAGAACCAGATTGGTAAGAAGATTAAGAAAATCCACTCAGACAGAGGAGGAGAATATCTTAATCATGACTTCTTTGATTTCTTATGGGAGTTTGGGATTCTATATCAACTCACTCCTCCTTATACACCTCAGTGGAATGGTGTAAGTGAAAGGAGGAACCACATCCTGTTGAACATGGTGAGATCAATGATGAGTCATGCGAGTCTTCCAATATCCTTTTGGGGATATGCATTACAAACAGCAGCACAAATACTAAACCAAGTACCAACTAAATCGATAAATGGCATTCCATACAATTTATAGAGTGGACGCAATGCCATGTTATCGAATTTACATGTGTGGGGTAGCGAAGCATTTCTTAAGGCCACTTCAGGTAAAAAACTTGCACCCCGAGGCACAAAGTGTATCTTTATAGGATATCCCAAGGAAACAAGGGGATATTACCTATACAACCCTTCAGACAAAAAGGTTACAGTGGAAGGACACGCCATATTCCGTGAGAGGGAGCACATCTCCAAAACAGATAGTGGGATTGAGATAGACTTCGATGAAGTCGAGGATCAAGATACACATGAGTTGGTATAAGAACAGATTCCACAAAGCCCGGTGGAAGAACAATCTGTTCCAGAGACACAAGAACTACGTAGGAGCATGAGATAGGTGAGAGAACCAGAATGATATGGTTTTCTTGTCACCGAGGATGGTGACTCATTATTGGTTGACAATGATGACCCTCTTACCTATAAGGAAGCAGTTGAAGGAACAGACGTTTCCAAGTGGAAAGAAGCCATGAATTTTAAAATGGATTCCATGTACCAAAACCAAGTATGGATTTTGGTAGATCCTCCAGTTGATGTAAATCCTATTGGTAATAAATGGGTATTCAAGAAGAAACTGGACATGGAGGGGCAAGTTAGCACCTATAAGGCTCGACATGTTGCATAAGGTTATAGACAACATTAAGGAATTGACTATGATGAAACTTTTTCACCGATTGTGATGCTAAAATTCATCATAAAACTATTTGACATTGCCGCTTATAATGACATTGAAATTTGGGAAATGGATATCAAAATAGAATTCATTAATGGGAACCTCCAGGAAGATGTCTACATGACATAACCTAAAGGTTTTGTGACTCCAAAGGATGCCAACAAGGTATGCAAGTTGAAGAAATCCATTTATGGATTAAAGCAAGCATCAAGGTAATGGAACATTTGTTTTGATGAAGCTGTAACGGAATTTGGGTTTGTTAATAACGAACGTGAGCCTTATGCCTACAAGTGGTTTAGTGGAAGTTCAGTAGTTTTCCTAATAGTATATGTTGATGACATATTACTAATTGGAAACGAAGTACCTGTCTTATAGTCAGTTAAGGCATGGTTGCCTAAATGATTCTCTATGAAAGACTTGGTCGAGGTAGCATATATTCTTGGGAACATGATCCATCATGATATATCCAAGAGAATGCTTGACCAAAGTCAAAGTACATACATTGATAAGATACTGAAGAGATTCAGTATGGAACAGTCCAAGAGAGTATTGTTTCCAGTGTCACATGACATTCATCTTTCCAAGAAAATGTGCCCTCAAACACATGAGGAATGAAAGAGAATGGTAAGGATCCCTTATGCATCCGTGGTTGGGTCAATTGTGTATGTTATGCTATGTACGAGGCTAGATGTTTCTTAAACATTAAGTGTGGTAGGCAGATATCATGCTGATCTAGGAGACCGCCATTGGATGGCAGTCAAGACTATCCCTAAGTGTCTGAGGCGTACTAAGGATATGTTCCATGTTTATGCAGGAGATGAGGAACTAGTCATCAGAGGACATGTAAATGCTAGTTTGCAGACCGATCAAGATGACATGAAGTTGCAGACTGGATACATATTTTGTTTGAATGGAGGTGTAGTGATCTGGAAGAGCTCAAAACAAAGTGTGGTGGCAGATTCTACAGTGGAGTCTGAGTATATCACAGCTTCTGAGGCAGCTAATGAAGTAATATAGATGCGAAGCTTCTTCTAAGAGCTGGATGTAATACTGAGCAGTAAATATCCTATCACACTCTATTGTGATAATACTGCAGCGGTGGCACTTGCAAAAGAGACAAGGTCACATCAGTGGACAAAGAACATACTTCGGAAGTATGATATCTTGAGGGATTTTTCTCAGAGAGATGAAGTTGCAGTGAGTAGTATTTCCGTGGAAGAAAATGTGGTAGACCCCTTGACTAAAGCCTTGACTCAGCAAAAACATGATCATCATGTGAGGTCTAGTGGACTAAAAGTCATAGGTATTTGGCTCTAGTATAAGTGGGAGTTTGTTAGGGTTTGTGTCATGAGAACCAACTTTTTTGTACTTTGATTACATGAATGTTCACTTATTATATATTGTTCATTGTTCTTCATGACTATAATATAATAATGTCCAAGAATATTTGTTGCATTAAAAAGGTCATGGCTGATCCCCGCTATGATGAGAACCCTGAAATTCTATAACAATATTCTTAAATAAAGTTCTACGGTTGGATGACATGCTATGATAGGACACATAGTATACAGACCGTCATGTGCGAGAACTCGTAAGAAGATGAGACTCTCTCTCATGGAGTTCACACTTTGTAATATCCAAGATGAGAGATTATGAGAACATACCCGCCAGTAGCAATTATGCATGTATTGGTGTCATCAGACATTTCTATCTATGAGCGTGTGTAATGGTCCTTAGACTGGAAGATTATCATTAAATCATGTCATGACTCGCGTACTTAGATTTACTGATGAAAACTGTCACACAGACAGTTGGTGGGAATTAGGGTACGGTGGGTGCGTCACGAGTGACATGTTGTTAATGGATAAGTTGAGGAAGGATTTTTCCCTTCAATTTATGGAAGTTGATATCTCGGTCATTTGATTGAAATAGAACTGTCGCATTAAATTCCATGTACATGGTGTAAACGATGAGTTTATTTCAGATAGTCAAAGAATGATAGATCAAGCATATAGGTTTATGACAATGCCATGAAACCTGCTTGATGGGATATTGAGACAAAGGGATTAAGTTACACAACATGCATTCATTTGAGGTGATACGTCAATGCAGCGTCAACATCTTTCTCTTGGGTACCTTGACCTGTTGCTAGACAGTAATCTTGTACTTTAGGCAAGTTCGCCTAATGCCATTGAGAAAGAGGCCTAGAGGGTCACACACTAAGTGTATTCAAGTATCTCAAGTAGAATAATGATTATTCTCATACGTGGTTTAATAATTATTCAAGGAATCCTAAATCTCTTTAATGATGGAGGAAAAAGGAAATAAAAAACAAGATATACACGTCGTGCATTAAAGATTACACGTCGTGTAGTTTTTCATGGAAAACAAGTACACGCCATGTATTAATTATTACACATAGTGTAGTTTTCTTTATGGAAAATAAATGAATAATTGAAAACAAGATATACACACTGTTTACATTGAATGTCCATGCCGTGTAGTTTTCAAGGAAAAACAAGTACACGCCGTGTATTTATTAATACACGTCGTGTAGTTTTTCTAGTCGGGATTTTGTGGATATAATATTGTTTTAAATGATATTTATTATAATCAGTGTGGGTGCATGTCAAGGAATTAATTATTCGACATGGGGTTTTAAATAAGAGTCCATGAAATAAATAAAACGCGTATCACGTTTATTTATTGTCATAACTCTACAACCTTAAACCCGATTATAAATATCATCACAACCCCAACTCTTTTATGACACACAAGAGAATCATTGTGCACAACAACTCTAGAGAATTATTTGAATGCCAAAAGAACCTCTTCCTCCAAGAACTCTCTCAAGACCAAGATATATCCTCTTCCATCAGATCAAGATGATATAAGGCATACAACTCAAGCAAAGGTTTCTCCATGCTAGCACCCAGAGAATCCTTTGGCGACATCCCGAGAAATGAGGTACACATGTGGATCACCGCTAGAGGAAGTCTACACTTGGCTTCTGCGACGCAATGACAAATCACATCAGAATATGATCAAGAAAATCAACGAAGAAAGAACACCCAAAAGTTATTTCTTTTCAATTTATTAAATTAATTATAATCAACCTGTAATGATCATACTTTGTGGTTTCGGGACTTTCATTTTGTTTGTCTATTTCTGTGATTCGATCCATGGAGACTAGCGTTTATCATCATATTGATCCTGAGTTTATCATTGTTAATGACAAAAATCTATGTGGGCACATCCACCCATGCACTTCTGTTGTGCCTGGAACCTTCAATGGTGTGTTCAAGGGTAGGGTCATGTGGTGATGATGTCATGGTGTGGTGGTCTTCTTGACTGACCCCTTGTTTCTTGGATTGGAATGACCTCATGAACTATATCACAAAATCCATTGTCACTCACCCTCCTCAGATGAAATTGGGTTTTAGGTTTTTCTCTTTCCCCCACTCTGGCCTCCCACACATTTGGTCCGACTCTAATGGTTCCTTATTCATTTCTATTTGGAGGTTGTCCTTATACATTAGGTGCCTATCATTCATCTGTCATATGGTTTCATATATGAGATCTCTATCAAAAAATACTTCTATTTTGTTCATCCTCCTATGATGGTTTGGTTGCAGGTATCAATTTACGACTTAGCCCTATGCAGAATGATGTTGTGCCAAGATGGATCTGCATCTCTTTGTTTTCCTCTACCATTTCATCATGCTTCCCCACACATGACCCACATTGTCTTGGTGTGACAGATTCTAGGACTTTTTTTATTGTGTTATAGGATTTGGTTTAGGTATATCTATTGAGGTGATTTTTTAGCTTTGTGGAATCGATCATGGTGACTTGATATTCAGGTTATGGCCTCCTCAGTGGCTTCACTCACTTTCCCCAAGTAGTTTTTGATTTTGTGGTTCATTTTTTTCATTTTACCTAATTCATTTTTATTTTCCTATGATGGAGGTTATTTGTGGTTTTTGGATGGCATGTTCCATGTTTCCTCTGATCCTTTAGAGGTTTCTTCAGGCTCCCATTCATCGAAATTTTTCATGTTCCTTGCTTTAGTGATATCTATTTTATTATCTAGTGTGGTGTTGGTTTAGGATTTAGGTGTTGTAGTTCCGAGACTTGGTGACGAGATTTGTGATGTTGGCACTATATAGGGTGGAAATGTGATATGTGATGTGTGGCATACTGTGTTTCTTGGGGTGTTTTTTTGGTGAGTATATTCTTGGGATTGGTTCCTTTTTTGGCCATCTTATGGAACCTTTTGGGTTTGGTATGCTTGGTTTTGGTTCTCACATAACTTTAAAGTAATTTTATTTGAAAAAAATGGTTGTATAAATTTTATACCTCTTATAACTTGTAAAATTGTAATGTCGTAGTTCATTTTATAACAAGGAATTAACATAGTGATTTTGAGCATGAATATGGAGATTCATGGGGAGTGATCAAAGAGCTCCCTATGATGCATCATGATAATGAAGAGGTTGGTGGAAAGAGATTACTTTTTTGAATGATGATGAAACCATCTTTTGTGTTGTAGTTAGAGGAGTCTCTACTGGGGGATACCAAGGTTGAGGTTTTAAGATATTGAGTTATCTTTGGTGATTCTCATGATTGTTCGTTTGAGTATGATCAACACTAGCTGTTCTTTTAGGGATGCTTTTTGTTCCTTATGTGATCTGCAAGGTGGTTCTCCGCAAGTTCTACTTCTCACCATTAGAAATATATCCTATCTTGATAAAGGTATAGTGTACTCTTAGAGTTCATTTTTGGTGTCTTAGGTTGAAGTGTTTGGTTGCTGAGTTTGTGTATAGATGTTTATTTTTCTAGAAGGTTAAGGTTGAACATCGTGTTCCTAATTTTTTATCTAACCATTAAAATTTCCTTAGTTGAAGTGGGAAGAAATTTCAATGGAATTTATCACTAGTTTATATCCTTCTTATAGAGTCTATGATTCTATATGGTTGATAGTGTACCATTTTAAAAAATTATCTCACGTCATAGAGACCAAGGATTCGACTTTAGTAGAAGTTTTGTCAAGGAAGTATCTGGAGGATGTAGTGAGGATCCATGGAGTGCAGATGATTATTATCTATGATCATGATCCTTGTATAACCACTAGGGAGTGGATAGGTATAAAAAATTATTTTGGCTCATACTGTTTCTTTAAAACTACTTTTCATCCACATATGGGAAGTCAGACAGAGTAGAACCTCCAAAATCATGAAGACATGTTGTATGATTATGTCCTATTTTTTTGAAAGTTCATAGGTGAATCACCGACATTTGGTAGAGTTTTATTAAAATAATAGCTTTTAATCCACAATTATTATAACAACATTTAAATATTAGTATGTTTGACGCTTTTTCTCCATTGTTCTAGAATAGGGCCATAGAGTCGGATCTTCTTGGTCTGAAACTAGTATAGGTCACAACAAATATGGTTTTAGTGATTCATAAGGGGATGAAGGTAGTGTAGAATCATAATTTTCTCTATGATGACTCTAATATAAGGCCAATATATTTTGACATTATAGATCTTGTGTTCTTGAATGTGACTTCTCATCATGGAAATTGAAGGGGTTTTCAGGGGAGTAAGCTTTCTAACTTGTATATTTAACCTTTTGAGGTATTGGTTGGTACTTTAGTCATTGTGTATCAGATATTACTTCCCCTAAAAATGATTATGATTCATATTGTATTTTATGTGACAGAGGTTTACATTTATCTTCATGGTGATTCTTATATCATCGATTAGGGAGAGATCGATGTTTATGATGATGTGACATTTGAGGAGAAGAATGTGGAGATCCAAGAAAGCCATGAGAATTTTTCACATGGGTATTCTATTGCCTTTGTTTGTGCCATGTGGATAAATAATAGAAAATAAAAGAGAACCTGGGTACCTAATTCATATATATTTACTCATTATCCCTAGTTTTTTATTCTTAACTCTTCTTTTTTATAGATATTTTATTAATGTTTTCCTTTTTTTGGACTATGAGAAGGTTCTATATTCTTTGATACCTTACCTATAGAATTCCCCTTGTTTGAGAGGTATCTTCCTTAAGAGAGTTTTTGGGAGTGGGGTTTTATTATTTTAGGGTTTTCACATTGTTTCCCTAAGTGATGTAGTTGTACTCATGTGATGGTGAGATTATTAAGTGGTATCTCATGAGGTGTCATTTAAAAAGACCCCATATATTTTAGTATCCCTGAGTTTGGGTTTTAATTGTTAATCATAATAATTTTTTTAAAGGTATGTGATTTAATGGTTTAGACCTTCCAATATTTTCCTTTGTTTTTTATGAGGATTGGTGCTGCAAAGGTGGTGTTTAGAGGTGTTTTGGAGGCTAAGAGAGTTGTCTTGCCCATTTCGGGGGTCAACACACCCTGGTGGTCGGTATGGTGAAGGATGTGTTGGATTTTATTGCATGGGCCATATATTTTGGGTGGTTCATGTACTCCTTGGTTAACCAAAATTGGTAACATGGATTTTCAAGACATTTAGAGGCAATGTTTTTTGTGGTTTCATCCTGTTGGAACAACCAGTATGGGAACTCCCAGTGAGGGTGTGGCACATTGGGTGATCTCTGATCCAAAAAATTGATGGGAAAAAGATTTTTTGGTCATGTTAGAGGACTTGGTGAGTCGAAAATGGACTAGGTGTGGTCGACATGCACTGGAGAATGTTTTTTGGGGATGATAGGCTGAATAATATTCGTTTCAGGTGTAGAAACATTGTGCGGTGGAAGGAAATATAATAAAATTTCTTTTAATATTTAGTTACTCGAAACCCTAAGTAAGGATCTTGCACATCAAATTTTTGATTAATTGATTTAAGATAAAAATAAAAAAATACTTGGGATTAGGATCATCCTTAGATGTGAATGTTGGTCATTTAATTTTAACCTTTCAGATTTATTTTATTATGATTTGAGGATCCAATGATATAATCCATCTAGCGGTGATTCACATGTGATATTTTGATATCCAAGAAATGCCAATAAATATTCAGGTGCGAGCATGATGAATCAATTGTGTGGTGTTGTTTGTGTTGATCATCCATCATTCTGTATTTAAGTAATCACTCTTCCATTTATTGTTCTTGAGAGGGAGAGAGAAGGGGGTTTTGATAGAGAATCCATTTTGTGAAACAATTCTCAATTTTCAATTATAGACCCTACACAATATACATAACCATCTTTTTATAGAGATAGGGTTTATGTTAAAATAATTATTTAATTGACTTATGGATATTAAATAATATAATAATCCTTAATAAATTGCATTCCACATATTATTATTATTATTTTTTGGAGTTCCCTAAAAAACACAATCAAAAATATTATTTAACGGAATTTTTAGTAACTATTTTCACCGGACCCTGTCTTGGTCAGTTTAAACTCCTCTAGCATTTAGTGCACACCTAAATAAATATTTAATTCATGAATAAATATTTTTGATCAATAAAATGTGAATAAAATCATCCATTTATCTCGAGAATAATATTTAATTAATTAATATAATTCAAATAGAATTTAATCTGGATCATCAAAAACCCTTATTGTGTGAACCTCTAGGATTATTTCTCATTGGAATTAGGTGATCTTGCCTAAATTTCAATATTACCATCTAGTAATGCGTAAAAACCTCCAAGAGAATTAACTTAGTGTTATAATGATTAAAACCACATAATAATGATCACTGTGTAATATAATTCATTTGTCATAATATCTCATGAAGCATCATGCACATCCATGTCACTAGCCTATATGATCGATATATATTTCTATTACTATCTAAAATAAATGCATCATTTCACCATAGAATTGGAATTTAATGCGACAGTTCTATTCCATTCAAAGGTCTGAGATATCAAATTCCATAAAAATAGAATGAAAAATTCCTTCCTTCAATTTTACATTAATTACATGTCAATTGTGCTACATCCAATGTACACTGCCATGCTTTGAATATATTTCATCATTGTTTTCATCATAAAATATAATTACATGAGTCATAACATGCATTAATAATAATATTAAAGTATAAGGACCATTACCCATGGTTGTAAATAAGAATATACGATGCCAAAAAACATGAATAATTACTACTATCGGGTGTTTTATCAAAACTTCATATCTTATATATTATTAAGTGATAACTTCATGAGAAGATCTGCATCCACATATGAGTATTCACACCTAAACTTCTATTCACTATGTGTCCCATCATAATACGTTATCCAACCAAAAGAACATTATTTAAGAATATCTTAATAGAACTTCAAGGTTCTCATCATAGAGGGGAACTTCTATGAATATATTAATGAGATGGATACTCTTATGACGCCCTGAAAATCTAAAGTAAGAACCTTGCATTCAATAGCATGTATAAAACACATCACTAAACATGTATGGGAATATAATATCCCAAGTCTCTACTATATATTTAAAATTTAAAAAAAAACTACACCCATGATATTTATTTTAATTTACACAACACGAATATATCTTGTGTTACACATAATAGCAACCTTCCATGATAGCTTGCATTATATGCAAGTCCGAGTGTCACGAAATAACATTATCTTATTAAAATATTATTATTTAATATGATATGATATAACCTAGCCATTATTTTAGTAGTTATGAATATTATTAACTAAATTATGAAAATCTATGGTTTATTTAAAAATAAAATGAATTCATGGGTTACCAATTAATGATAAATGAAAATAAGAACCAATAGGATATAAAAATAAATATTATTATTTTAATGCTTCTAAAGCAGTTTTTCCATAATAAACTTAAATAATTAAAATTAGGGAATTATTTTAATCAAACATATATTTTATATGTTCAATAAAATATTTTATATATTTAGCCATTAGGTTTGATATGCTTAAGATAATAACAAACCCTATTTCACTCATAAAAATCTATATTTTTATAAAGGCAATTTACCGCCATTTAATGGAGACCATATTTTAAATATTAATTTTGAAAATAATATAAAGTTAATTTTATAAGATAAAACATATTATTTAATTTAAAATGTTAAAATGATCCTAGAGTGAATTTTGGTAATTTTTTTAAGAAAATTCATTTTTGATTAATAGTGAAAAATACAACATTTTAGTTAAAAACTTTTTTTAAACTATTATTAATGAAAAATTGAATTTTAAATTTTTCTTAAATTAAAATTATATTAATTAAAAATTTATAAATACAATTTAGTTCATTAGAATCGATTTTACATTCAAATTGAATATAAACACTTAAAATCATTTAAACATTTTTCTACTAAAACTAGTTAATTCATCCATCTGTGAGATTAACATTTATCTTAATATATCCTCATATGTGAATTGAATTTAATAAAAAGGAAATAAAAAATTTTAATGAAGATTATATTTTATTCTAATAATACCAACTTAATTTTTGACCAAATGATTAGTGAAAGTGATTGAAATTAATTACAGTGATTAAGGTATAATTAGACTTAAAAATGAACTAAACTTTATATTTAAGGGCCCAAATGACCTAGAAACTTTTCCTAAACACATTTTATGTTCATAATTATTTTATTAAACATAAATTGTTGAGTTTTTTTAGATTGTTATGGATATTGTTATGTAATAAAAACTGTACAGCTAACTTGTTTTCAAAAATTCCATGTGAGTCCTTTTCCTTCCCTATAAAAGGATAGCACCTCTCCAACTTCTTTACACCTCTCAAACCTCTTAGTTATAGACAATATCTGTAAAAATAGTCTCCAAAAATTCCTCCACTCAACATATAAGCCTCCATTTTGGAATAAATATTTCCAAGGAAGCTTTCGGTTCAAACCAAAAGAAGTTACCAGATTAAGAGGTAACATCTTTTCACAAGCTTTTTAGTTTAATTCCCACTATTCAACCCCTATACTCTCCTTATTCCATGATTATATAAAATAACAAGTATTATAAATATAGTAGTATGTTTTTATGTTATTATTTATACCTAAACATACACACACATCCATCTAATGGTTAATGAACTTACTGTTTCTGTGTATGGCGAACTACTGCCTCAAATAACGATGATTGTTCATTTTTTCATTTCAAACCTTTGTAATTGGAAATTATGATGTAAAATATGTTTATTTATTAATTTTATATAATATTTATAATTTATTTATGATTACATAATTTTTATTTATAACATACCTTTTTTCTTTTTGGTCATGTGTAAATACGATAATTTCATTTGAGGAAGTGTGGACTACCACCCCCTCAAAGCGATATGACTCATTCATACCATACATGGAACTTATAAAGGATGGTTTTAATAAATATATGTAACATATATAACATATATATTCTAATTTAATTATAATATACATATTTATCATTTATCTTTCATTATTTTAATACGAAAAAAAAGAAAGTAGCGTTGATGTGTGAGTATGTCCTACCATCTCCATGAACGGTGCACTTCATTTCTAACATCCAAATATTATACACTATTATAAATACATATATACTGGATATATATGATATTAAATAATTTTTTACATTTTTAATATGATGAAACCATGATATATTTAATAATAATGAAAAATAACATGTTAAAACATACTAGAAAAACTAGGCAATTAACACCCGAAATAGTTAAAATGATGAACGATTGTTAAAAAAGGGGTAATAATATATTATAAAAAGATAATATATGGTATTATATACATTATTATGGTTATTCTATGAGTTATTCACATATTTTAAACTACTATATAGGAGGATAAATACTAAACAACAAAAGGAAGGTTAAGTTAAGGGACTCTAGTCTCATTTTTCTTTTTGTGAGGAAAACATCATTAAGACCACTTACTTATTTTGTTTGGGGGTACCCACATCAACTTTTGTTATATTATATCTTTAATCCATTTATCTTTATTTTATCTGAATATTAATTTGATATTTTTCCTTCATGAGTTTTATTATTTAAAATTTTTCAAAGTGGAATGGGAGACATTGGAATGTTTAAAGATTATTATCCTCAACAATTACTTTAATGATCTTTTAATGGTATTTCCATTTGAGTAAATTAAATGACAATATTTCAATAATTAATTTTATTCTACTTGGTTAATTGATTACCATTTTACTATATTTTTACCATTTTCCCACTCTTTGGTACTCAAAATGTTTTAGAAAATGTTTTTAAGCAAACCTGACATTATTTATCTCTTTAGTAGGGGAACCTATTTTCTTCTAAAATCCATGTTTTATTAAAAAGTTTTAAAAATGATTTAGTAAAAAAAATTACCCTTATTTTATTTTACAAATATTTTCAAAGGAATATTTTGTCTCTTTCTAAATAAGGAATTATTTTAACCATTAAACATTAAAATGAACTCTTCTATGTACATTATATGGATTTTACAGATTTGTTTACCTTCATTTCAATAAATTCTCTTTTTCATGTTTTGAATGTTTTTTTAAATAAAATTTTTTTAGAAGGGATTTTCCAAGAAAAATACTTTCAAATGGGTTTTCAAGAGAAAATGATATTTTCCCCAAGAATACTTTTAAAATTTATTCTTTTATTTCATCAATGTTAAGAACCCTTTAGTTTTCTCCACTTAGGGTATATTGTATTGATACCATCACTAATCTTCTTCTAGATGGTTTATGATTGATTTGGAAAAGGATATTATTCTCATTCAATTCCTTAATTAGTTTTAATACTAATGAAATATTTAATTTCCTACAATAATTTTACATTGAAATTTCCCTAATATCCATATCATTTTCATGGATATGATTATTTAATTAATCGTATACCATTTTTCATATGGTGTATACTTTGAATGTTATTTGATTATTTGGGTGAATATTGATAAACCCATATCATTTATTCAATACATATATTTTATAAGTAACTTTATTTATTTAAATTCTTTGGATGTGTACTATATGGGTTAGGGACTACATAATGAAATCCCTACATGTTAGAGACCAATTAATGCAAGCTTTATAGGTTGAGGACCAGTGAATGAAATCCCATCGATTAATCGTTAGTCTCATGGTATGAATAATTTGGTGACAAACCCTTCGCATTTACTTCTAGGTAGAATAGACTAGTAAGATATGGGTTGGGGACCGGTTAATGAAATCCCCTCGATGCATCGGTCATCTCATGAGATGAAATAGTTGGCTAGCTACCTTAGATGGGTTTTCTACCTCATAGATAAAATATCTTGTGAGAGGGCTTGATGGTAATATGTTTTCATGCGCCGCATAGATGACATCTAATAAAAAAGAATTGTCTTCATATTAGTTTCAGTTATTATTCATCCATGATATTCTTCATCAGCATATATATGGATATAGTTCATTTCTGTTCATTGATTAAATGGAATGTTTTTTAGTTTCTTAACTTTCCATAAATATTTTTCTTTATATAGTTTCTTGAATGGAATGTATTTATAGTAATTACCATTCCATATTGTTTACATAATTCCATTCAGTTTATTGATCACTTGGCATGTGTGTTCAGTTATTTACCTTTCCATTTTACTATTCTTACTGATTCATTATTTCTTTGGCAATATTTTTCCTTTACTGATCACTTCATCTCACCTTTATTATGTTTATTTCCCCATGAATATGTGAAGTATACTAAAAAATATATTTTGGGATTTACTAGATAGATTAGATTTATCCTGGAAGTTATTAATTTATTTAGAAAGAAGAAGAAAATATGTTGTAATTAGTTTATTATTTGGTAATAAAAGACTCATTTATAAATCTGGTTTACCAAGACTATTAAACTACTCAATCCTTCGGGGCTTGATTATTTGTAATCATTCGAATGTAATTGATAGTGGATAGAGGTTATGGGCTATCTGGGGTTGGGTCTCTACAGTTGTTATCAAGTGACGTTTAGTAATAACCTTCGGAACTAGATTTAGGAAAATTGGGTTATAGAATATAACTCTAAGGTATATTTTTAGGGTAATATAGAAAAACACACTATAATTTTGGTAAATTATAGATTATATGGGTCTTCTTATAAATACATTCATGTCTATATACTACAAGTGGATGTGGTTATGGAACATATGTACCTTGGAGGAACAACTCTGACAAGGTGTTTTGGGCCTAACTCAGGGTAACCTAATACAAGACAACTGGACTTACAATGCACTTGGTTAGAAACTCTTAGGGGATATTATTAGGATAAACCACTTTTTCATTACAAACCATTATGAAGTATTTGAATATATAATGAAGATGAATATCCTAGGCTAAAACTAAGGTGTTTCAGATTGAAGATAAGGTGTCATGGTTTATAAATCCTACAAATTATATTAGGGATAAACCATAAAAAAAGGAATGACATATGTGGAAATAAATTGATGAAGTATTTATGTATTAGGTATGTATTGAAAACCATATTATAAAATATATTTAGTGATTAAATTAATTTAAAAGATGTATATCGTATTAATTTTGTAAATTTTACTAATTTGGTTTTAGAAAAGGACAACCTGTAATTTGGGTGACAACAAATAGAATTCCATAAGACCACGAGTCTTGAACCCATGACCGAAGGATGATAAGAGATTCATTCCAACCACTAAGTTACACTGTGTCCTGGTTAATTTATCATTTTTTCAGTTAAAATATTGGACAAATAAATTTTAATGATGAACTAGTTGTATCAGTTATGAGAATTAGAGGATAATATATTAACTGTTCTGGGATTGGAATATAGTTAAGGATAAATATTTGTACTTTTTCACTCTTTTATGGGCCATATGATCATTTAGAAAAGTATTTTTTGTGATTTAAGCATCAAAATTAATTCTTTAGATGAATTTAAATTTGATTAAAGCATAACTAAAATTTATTATTGTTCATATAAAATTGAAACCTATCAAGAAAGAATATTTCCTTATATTATTGGTCAGTAAAAGTATTACCAAACATTAGGAAAATGACTTAGAATTTTTTTTTTCTTAATACCTTTATTTATGTTGAACCAATAGTATTCTAAATCATCCAATAATTAAAGATTTGAGGCCCTAAAATTTCTGTTGATCATTAAATTGTTTTTGATTGATGACCTCATTCACTCCCTATAAATATTTATTATTTTCCTCTGAGTTCATTTCTCTACTTTTGACAGATTGCCTCCTACATAGAGACCTAGTTATGTGTTAGTTCATGTGACCCTTGTAATTCCCATTCCCTCTTTTCTAGAGGATGTTTTATAAACCCTTCTCACGATGTGGTATTTAAATATAGGGATATCAAACAATCTATTAACAAGATCGTGTATAAATTGCGAGGATTCAATTTAAATAAGGTGGAGAATGTGACGCCCTAAAAGTCTAAAGTAAGAACCTTGTATTCAATAGCGTGAATAACAAACATCACCAAGCACGTAAAAGAATATAATATCCTAATAAAATACTATATATTGAATATTTTAAATAAATTCAAACCATGATATTTATTTTAGCACACACAAAACTGATATAGATTGTGTTACATGCATGTGCGACCTTCCTCGATAGACTGCGTTACACGGAAGATCGAGTTTCACCAAATAACATTGTCTTATTAAAATACTATTATTTAATATAATTTGATATAATCTAGCTATTATGTTAGAATTTATGAATATTATTAACTAACATATAAATTTTTTTGTTTTTTATAAATATAAAATGAATTCATCGGTTACTAATTAATGATAAATGAAAATAAGAACAAATAAGATATAAAAAGAAATATTTTTATTTTTATGCTTCTAAAAACATTTTGGCTTAATAAACACAACTAATTAAATTAGTGAATGATATTAATTCAAAGTATATTTTATTTATTCAATCAAATATTTTCAATATTTATCCATTAGGTTTGATATGCATAATAAGGAAGAAACCCAATTTCACACATAATAACCTATATTTTTATTAAGGAAATTTTACCACCTTTAAATGGAGAACCTATTTTAAATATTAATTTTTACACTCATATAAATTTATTTTTATAAAATAAACATTATTATTGAATAATTAATTTCAAAATTAACCTCGGTTTATTTTTTGATATTTTTCTAAGAAACCTCATTTTTTGATGAATAGTGAAAAATACTATATTTTAGTTAAAAACTGTCTTTTTGTTTAAATAATTATTAATGTTAAATTGTATATTTACTTTGTTTTAAAGTATAATTAGATAAATTATACATATATTAATACATTTTATTCATTATAATCAATTTCAATTTCAAATTTAATTTAAAAAGTTAACAATCTTTTGAACATTTTTCTACTAAAACCAGTTAATTCGTCTGTCTGTGAGATTAGCATTAATCATTATTTTTCTGATTCTGTGAATTGAATTTAAAAAAATATAAATAAACCATTTTCATAAAGATTATATTTTTATCCTAATAATATCAACTTAATTTTTCACCAAAATGATTAGTGAATGTGATTAAAATTAATTACAGAGATTAGGGTATAATTAAGATTAAAATGGACTAAACCTTATATTTAATGGTCAAAATGACCTATAAACTAGTAAAAACCCATTTTATGTGCATATATATACCATTAACCTTAATTTATTTATTTATTTTGGTTTTTATGAATTTTTTTAGGTAATAACATGTGTACACCTAACTTGTTTTCAAAAATTCCAAGTGAGTCATTTTCCATCCCTATAAAAGGCCTCCACCTCTCCCACTTCTTCACACATATGAAACCACTATGGTTTGGCTATGTTCTTCTCAAATATTATCCCAACAACCCTCCCCAAATCCTATAACCCCCCTTTTCCCCGAAATATTTCCAAGGAATATTTTGGTTCAAACTAAAAGAAGTTACTCGATTAAGAGGTAACGTCTTCTCTCATGTTTTTTAGTTTCATTTACATTATTCAACCCATATACTCTTCTAATTATATGAATAAATAAAAATTCCATTATTATAAATTGACTATTATTTTTTCATGTTAATATTTATACATACACTTACACACACCTCCATTTAATGGGTAACAAATATATTATTTCTGTGTATGGTGAACCACTGCCTCAGGAAATGATAATTGTTCATTTTTCAACTTCCAACATTCATGGTTGGACATTATGATGGAAACTATGTTAATATATTTATTATATATGAAATTTATAATTTCTTTATTCTTCTTTAATTTTTATTTATAAAATACCTTTATTCTTTCTATCATGTGTAAATACGATAATTTTGTTTGAGGAAGTGTGGACTACAACCCCCTCAAAGTGATATGAATCGATCATGCCATATATAGAACTTATAAAGGATGGATTTAATAAAACTATGTAAAATATATAAAAAATATATTTTCTAATGGAATTATAATATACACGTTTATCATTTACCTTTCATTGTTTTAATACGATGAAGAATTGAAAGTAGCCTTCTTACGTACGTACGACCTACTATCTCCATAATCGATGCACTTTATTTATAATATCCAAATATTATAGTCTACTATAAATACATATATACTAGATATATATGATATTATAATACTATTTTTCATTCTGTATATTTTTGAACCATGATATATTTAATAACAACGACCAATAACACGTTAAAACATACTAAAAAACTAGGAAATTAACACGTGAAATAGTTAAAATAACGAAAGATTGTTAATCAAAACGTGATAATAAATTATAAAAAGTTAGTATATGGTATTATAAACAATATTAAGGTTCTGTTATAAGTTATTAACATATTTTAAACAACTATACCGGAGGATAAATACCACGCAATAAAAGGAAGGTTAGGGTAAGGGAGTCTAGTATCACTTTTTTTCCATGAGACATACACCATTAACACCACTTACTTATTTTGTGTCGTGTACCTATTTCCAAATTTCTTATATTATATCATTAATAATTTTATCTTAACTTTATCTTAAACTTTAATTTAATATTATTACTTCATGTGGCTTATGATTTATAATGTTTCAAAGAGGTAGGGAAAACTTTGGAATCTTTAATGATTATTTTCCTCTACAACAAATTTAGTGATATTTCAATGGTATTTCCTTTTTAAAAAAACTAAATGACCATTTTTAAACAAATAATTTTATTCAAATTTGTCTATTTTTGACCATTTTCATGTATTTGTACCATTTTCCAACTTTTTGGTACTCAAATGGTTTTATAAAATGTTTTTAAGAAAATCCAACATTATTTATCTCTTTAGACAGAGAACATATTTTCTTCTAAAAGACATGTTTTATTAAAATGTTTCCAAAAATATTTTCAAAATTATTTGGTAAATACATTTTAACCTTTTTCATTTGATAATTTTTTCAAAGGAATTTTCTTGTCTCTTTCCAAACAAGGACTCTTTTTAACCATTAACATGCGAATAGAATTTTATTTTTACCTTGTATTAATTTTAGAGATTTATCCACCATTATTTATTTGAATCCTCCTTTTCAAGTTTAAAATGTATATTTTTACAATAATTTATTCAAATAGGGTTTTAAAAGATAAATACATTCAAATGGTTTTCATGATAAAGGGATATTTTCCTTAAGAATATTTTCAAAAGTTAATCTTTTATTTTATCAATGTCAATAACCCTTTATTTTACACCAATTGGGGTATGTTGTATTAATAGCATACTTAATCTTCCTTTAGATGGGGAATGGTAAATTTGTCCAAAGATAGTATTCTAATTCAATTACTTAATTCCTTTTAATCCCTATGAAATATTCAATTTACTATAATAATTTTACATAGAAACTCCCCTAAATATCCATATCATTTTTCATGGATTTGATTATTCCATAAACCATATACCATTTTTATATGGCTTTTACTTTGAATGTTATTTAATTATTTGGGGAAATATTTATAATATCTTATCATTTATTCAACACTGATATTTTATATGGAACTTTGTTTATTTAAATTCCTTGGAAATGAAATTTATGGGTTGAGGACCAATTAATGCAAGACCTATGGGTTAGAGACTAGTTAATGAAAGCTCTAAGGTTTGGGGATCGGTCAATGAAATGCCCTTGATGCATCGGTAGTCTCATGAGTTGAGTTATTTGAAGAAAAAACCTTTGTGTTTGTTTCCAATTAGAATATACTAGTAAGATACTAGTTGGGGACTAGTTAATAAAATACCCTTGATGCATCAGTAGTCTCATGAGATGAAATAGTTGGATATTCACCTTATATGGGGTTTTACCTGATATCTAAACCATCACATGAAAGGTCATGACTGTAATAGGTTTTTATGTGCCTATGAAATGACATCCAAAAAGAAATAATTTCCTTCATATTAGTTTCAGTTATTATTCATCCATGATATTTTTCATCAACTTATCTATAGATATAGTTCATTTTGGTTCATTGATTAAATGGAATGTGTTTTAGTTTCATACCTTACATTGTTATTTTTTGTTATTTAATTATTTGAATGACTTGTATTTCTAGTTATAACCTTTTCATATTTTTACGTACTTCAATTCAGTTTAGTGATAACATGGCATATGTGTTCAGTTATTTGCCTTTCCATTTTACTATTCTTATTGATTCATTATTTATTCTGTTATATTTTTACCTTACTGATCAATTGAGACCACCCTTATTATGTTTCTTTCTCTAGAAATCCAAGAATCGAAATATGAAATATATTTAGGGATATACTAGATGTATTATAGTTATCCTAAAAGTTATTTATTTATTTAAAATGAAGGGAAAAAATGTTGTAATTAGTTTATTATTTTTTTAATAAAAGAATCATGTATGTATCTATTTTACCAAGACTAGTAAACTAATTGTTCTTTTGGGGATTGATTCCCTATAATATTTCCAATATAATTGAGATCAGACACTATCGATGGGCTATATAGGGATGAGTTGCTACAACTCTAGAACATTATTACATTAGAGTCATGAAGAAAAATGAACATTAAATATTATTAATTTTTATTAGTAGTCAATAAATAAAATATACATGTAATAAAAGTAAAAATAGTTGGTATTAGGACACCAAATCCAACAAACACCCACTTATAATTTTACCAAATTCCTATGAATTTAATTCTTCTAGACCACACATAATAATCATGTTTCTACGGAGTCAAGGATTTATTCAAGGGGTCTACCACAATTTCATCCATGGAAGTATTTCTCACTAAAACATCACCTCTTTGAAAAAAATAGCCCAAGAGATGATACTTCCAAAGTTTTTTCTCCATCCATTATGTGACCATGTCTCGTTTTAAGATCCACCACGATAATATTATCATAATAGAGTGTGATAGGATATTTAATACTAAGTACCTCATTATTCACTTGGATGAAGTTATGAACCCATAATAATTCTTTATTTACCTAAGAGTTGTAATATAATCAGTCTCTATTGTAGAATCTATGAACACACTCTTCATTAAGCTCTTACAGCTCACATCACCTCCAATAATAGTGAACAATGTATCCATTTTTTGAATTTTTTTATCATGATCAGTTTGGAAACTACCATTTGAATATACTCTAATGACTAGTTACTCATCTCCTCTATAAACTAGGATTATATCCTTAGTACGCATCAGATACTTAAGTAGAGTATTGAATTCCATCCAATGGAGGTCACCTAGATCATCTTGATATATTCCTACCACACTTATTGCATATGTTACATCTATCCTAGTACATATCATAGAATATATAAATGACTATTTCATTAATTTGTATAGAATCCTTTTCATTATATTTACTTCCTTATGTTTCTAAGGACACATATTACTATAATGATGAATTATATGTGATTCTGGAAATAATACACTCTTGGATTGTTTCATAATGAATATCATCAATATATTGTCAATGTATATAGTTTGAAATAGTCCAATAAGTCTCTTGGATTTATCATGATATATAATGATTAAAATAATATATGATTCCTCTCCCAAGACCTTTATATAGAAGCATTAATTCAACAATTCCATAATAGACTGTAACAATAGTAGTTCTATTCTAATGACTAATATGTCATCAACATATACTATTAAGAAAATTACTGCACTCTCACTAAACCATTTGTAGACACAAGGATCACACTCATTATTTATGAAACTAAATTCCATTATGGCTTCATCAAAATGATTTTCCATGACTTGGATTCTTGATCTAATCCATAAATGGATTTTTTTAATTTTATTATTTTTTAGCATTCTTTGGAGTTGAAAACCCTTCGAGGAATTTCATATAGACATCGTACTAAAGGTTCCAGTTAAGGAATTATGTTTTGACATCCATTTTACAAATCACATAGTCATGGTAACCAATAATGTAAATTATAATTTTGATGGATTTTATCATTGAAACTGGTGAAAATGTTTCATCATAGTTAATACCTTAAATTCTTTTAAACCCCTTTTCAACCAACCACTCCTTATAGGTAATGAAATATCCTACCATGTGTATTTTCATCTTGAATACCCATTTGCAACCAATGGGACTTACATCCACTAGAGGATTTACAAAAATCAAAACGTGGTTTTGGCTCATTAAATCCATTTCATAATTAATAACATCTTTATATCTATAAATATTTTTTCCACTTACTATTTTCTTAAAGGTTAGAGTATAATTATTATCAACTAATAATGATTCAAAAACCTTGGTGACTAGAAAAACATTTTGTTCTAGTTCTATAAGCTCTCTTTTACTACCACACAGTACTTGTGTGTCTAGAAAACTTTACTCTTCCACATGGATTTTTGGAAACCATTCATGTGCCAACTCTTTTATACCTTGACCCTCAACTTAATTTATGTCTATCTTGATCCAACTATCTATTTTCGAGATTTACACCCTCTCACAAAATATGTAATTTTCTACTATTACCTTTTTTCATGAGGGGTAATATTAGTAATATACCCTCATTTCTTTGGGGTATCTAATAAAATTACACTTTGTACCTCAGTGTGAATGTTTGTTACCTGAAGAGGCCATAACAAACACTTCTCGACACCACACATGTATGTATAAAAACTTGAGTCTCATTCCATTGCATATATTTTATTTTATATTGTATTTTTCTTTAGTTAGTTCTTAGTTTATTATTTGTGCTTCTCCTTGAAAAATGTATCCCCAAAAGGATAATGGAAGAATCACATGACACGTCAATGATGTCACCATGTACAACAAGGTGTGGTTCCCCCTTTCACATACACCATTCCACTGTGGTGTATAAGGAGTGAGTTGAGATAGTATCCCAAACTCCCATAAGTAATCAACAAATTCTTGATTAAGATATTCTTCACCATGATTTGAGTGGAGTATCTTAATCTTCTTACCATGATGGTTGTCATATTCATTCTTGAATTCCATGAATTTATTAAAATAACCTTACTTATTCCGCATTAAGTAGACATATCCATATCAACTAACATTTAATATCATGGGTTTTGAAACATGTTGAAATTCATAACACTTTTTATTTTTGGAGTTTTGTTGATGGTCTAACCATGCTTTTGAGTTTCGGAACCTAATTCAAAACGTTTGAATTCTGAAATGTGTTATTTTTATATGGTGTTTAAGGATCATTAATTTAATTAGGGGTTCATAAGAGTTTCAAGAGAATCGTGGCCCCAAAATCTCATTTTTATAAGTTATATATAGAGGCGAACATTTAGTAAATCCCTAAAAAGAAACCTTGTAGGGTGTCTGCATCTCTTCTTAGAGGGTGCACATGAGCTATGCACGAATTTTCAAATAATGAAACTTTCCACACATCCTTAGTTTCATTTAGGCAATAGGTATGCATAGTTGGAGCATGGTCTATCCAAAACTTGCAATATATTTTAAAGGGGGTCTATTGGACTGTTAGTGTGTGCGGTTGGTGTATAATTGGATAAACCGTGCGACTTGATCATGAAACTCTTTAAAAAAGTAGGAAATTACATTTTCCCCTCCTTATTTATGATCCTTTTTCCTATTTTTCTTCTTAAATGTTTGATCGTCCTCCCAATGACCATGGATCTCTCATTTTTCTCTCCATAGGCCTTGAGCCTCTCTCTCTATTTGAGATCCAAATAATGCTCTATTTGTGGCTATAAACTTCTCTCAATAATACCTTCAATAATATTGATTCCTTTTTCTGGTTTTTCTCACTATAAGAAATGAAAAATCCATTTATATAATTTTTCGTTATTATCTATTCATTTCCTAGAACACAAATTTAACTTTTTTTAAGATCGATTTAGAGGATGATATTCAATTACTAAGAACCTACGAGTGTAAGGTAGGTGGTACCTATATTTCTCTTTAATTTTACATGTTCTATGGTTTCATGATTAAATACACATATTGGGTTGTCTTAGGGAATACTTTAATTTATTAGTTATTTCCTTTAAATTTATTAACTATTGTTATGGGATGTCATTGGGTTACCAATGTCTATTTATATATTCTAATCTAGGTATGGGGATTTAGTTAGTTGAGCATGTTGTTCCATTTTATATTATTTAAAATAATTAAATGTCATATGATTTCATTGGTTCCATGGGATCATGATGACCATGGACCAAGTAATGGAGGTGATGTTTATCAACTGGGATGATGTGACATAGTTCATTAAGTTGGGATCAGCTCGAGGTACATTGGTGATGATGATCACCAGATTGAGGTGATGCGGTCATCAAGACGAGGGCATGGCCCATGGGACTTGTGATGTTGTTGGCCCTTATTACTTGGTAGACATGGTTTCATGTGGTAGTGAGGCTTCCATATATTGTGTCATAGGTATTTTTGGGGATTTCTACTCACTGTTGTGGGAAGACATGTTTTTGGAGTCATGTGCACAAAAATAAGGCTCAATTGAGGTGGTGTTGAACAGTCTTTGTTTGAAGAGGAATCCATAGATATTGCACCATAGGTAATGGTGTTGATTATCTATTATGGAGGAGGTCATCATCATAAAAATTCATGGTTGATGGTGATGGACCATCGGGTGATAGTTTTGAGATCATCGGTTTGGGGATAATCCCCACTATTATATTGAGGTTGATGGGACAAGATTATTGGAAGATGGAAATCGTCATAACTCTAGATGTCAACCTATTAAGCCTATGTTTAATTTCTATTTGTTGGAGAATGGATATTGTCTTGAATCAAGAAGTCTCGATGATGAACTAATAGTGACTATTTTATTGAAGTTCTAAGGGACCTAGGATACTTTGATGGTTATACTGATTGGATGCCGGTACTTTATCGATATGTGATACATGTGGTATGGAATAGAATAAGGTTTTGTGTGACATATTTAGGGTTAGAACAAAATTATTCACCTGGTATGATATTTTTTATGGGACGCATGGGTATTAATACATGGGTCCTTTCCACTAAATATATATATTTTCCGACATGTATTGTATTCCATATATAAATTTAGGGTAACTTATTCAAAGTTATACTAGCATTAGCTGAAGTAGGTATATTCTTCCTTGTTGTTGTTGAGCACAAGGGAATTAAGTAAATTATTAAATGAGTGTGAATTTACCTTTTAATTATATTATTTGAAAATAATATAATTATGGATGTAATACATTCATAGATTGGTGGTATCCTACTGAGTTCATACTCACACCCTACACGGGTCCCATGGGATGTGTGTAGACTTTATGGTTTTGAGATCTGGTAAGTGATTTGAATCAGGAGATGGACCATAGTGATCATGTTTTCCTATTTTTCATGTGATGTATGATAGTGGACCAAGTGGTTCCTCTACATAAGGTTGGAAATTCTTTTGGGATTTCATATTTATGTACTTATATGGTTGTCTATGGGAGACCTTAATTTTATGTTTTTCATGATCAATCTTGACATGAATTTATCCACATATGGTATTATCCCTTTGGGATTATTATTACTAATAAAATTTATTATAATTTGGATAAGTTTCATTTGTTGATTTTCCGTTATGGTCCCTCTTCCTTTGTGTTATATATATGTGGACCATTATTATTGAAGCTACTAGAGGGTATAGTCTTCCCACTATAACCTAATTGAACCCACATTGCTAGTCGTCATACTTTGGTGTATGGGGAGGCGTGCCTTAGGCTTATTTTCTAACTATCCCAATGTATATATTATGTGTAAACCCAGGTTAGGGTGATAAAAATGGTATGAGAATATTTTATTTTATTTTTGGTCTTGCTATTTGGACTATGGTAGATTGGGGACTATGGTGTATTTGGAATTGGATAAAGAGATCATGTTTGGGTTATTTCAACCCCATTAATAAGGGATAAACCATGTTTTCAATGGTTTGAAACTATTGCTACAAATTAATATTTTACCATTAATATATTTCCACTCTGAGTGGCACACTTGGGTATGATGTTATAGGATTATGTGTTTTGAACCTTAGACAGGTATGGAAAGGGAGGATTATTTATGCATCATGATATTAACTAAGGCTCATATGATGTTTTCTTTTATTATGGTCTCCATTAGGAACATGCAATGTTCTATGAGGCATTGGGCTATTTAAAGTGTCCACAAAAAGATAAATAGTGTTTTCCTACTTATCCATCTTAGTATAATTCTACTCAGTCATCCCAAGAATGTGGTTTCTAGTGAGACTGATATGTGATTCTATCTAAATGTATGGTGTATACTCTATTATTGGTAATCATGTATAATAAATATGAATGAGTTTTTTAATGTGTTAACAAAAATCTAAACAATGTTTCCTTTTGTATCCTTTTGGTGGCATTCTACTTAGCTACCCAATATTTATGATATCTAATGCAGATGATACCTGATTCCTAACTATGTTATGGGTAGGAAAGGGGACATGAATCCGGATGATATATGATACCTGGCTCTATTATGGGAAGGATGGGGCCATGTGGCCAGATGTCATGTGAAATGGGTGTGGTATGGGAGTGTAAGGGTGGTGAGATGTCATGCCTATTACATCTTTCCCTATCTGATATATATATATATATATATATATATAACTATTATGGATGTTTTATCATCATGTTTTGTATTTAGTGGGATTTCACCTAGATATATTTTTGTGGAGCATCATGAGACTAGAGATATGGTGTCTCATGAGTGTGTATGAGATGAGACCCATGAGGGTCGAGATGAGGCCCCCGAGGGTTAGAATGATCATGAGCCACAGGTATATGCTCTGGTACAGGAGGGATTACCATAAAATATATAAGATTTTGGACCATGGTTATATGAGAATCTCAGGGCATGCTTAGTGTTGGTCATACATTATATTGAATAGGGAGCTTAGGGAGACGAACCGTCTATGGAATATTTGACTTGTGAGTTCCAGTCTTGTTACCCAAAATTATCTTAGGGCGAGGGTTGACCATGGGTGGAAGAGGAATGGATCGAGTTGGTTTATAATATATTTTACAAGCTCAACACACCCCCATGTTAGAGATCGAATCATGTTATGTACATGTTCAGAGGACTGGAAAAGCATTGGTGGGATATACAGGTTCAGGGAGAAATACCTGGGGGGATGAATTGGAAGGATTTCAAGGCTGGTTTCTCTGAGAAATTTTAGAATTAAAATAGTTTTACTTATCGAGTAGTGTTAAGGAGGAAATCAATTAAAAACATGTATATCCCTTAAATAAAATGAGGTATGTATATTTAAACATGGTTTTGGAGCATATACACCATATTTATAACTTGTACATAAAAATAAAAGACAACTTCATTGGGGTAAAAATAAAGATAGAGCAACCCAAAAGAATAAAGGCGGTTAGGGTAGAATCCCTTATAGAATATCAGCATGGTATCCGGTGTACTTAAGATTGCTTAATGAGAGAGAGAGGGATTTCTAATTTTTAATACATAATAAGAACAGTATGGTGGATGTGTGTAATCATACACCATCACTAGGAATTACACTTAAAAGTGAATAACAATGAGTACAATCCTGAATAAAAGTGAAATAGAGAGGATCCGTTACCTTAAGTCTGTTGGTGTTCTCCACATGTTATTAATGACATGAATAAACAAATGAGGTTTATTAATTAATAATTCCATAACCTATTCTATTTTTAAAATATTTAGTATAACCTTTTTATGTTCATTCGTGACCTTTTTTTGATGGGTTAAGTGGTTCAATTTCATTGTTCGAGTCCGTTTGTTTTCTTGGTTTTTATGATGGATTTACTTATTTTCATGAACGGATAAACATGTAATATGAAATTAGTTTTATATAATTTAAGATATATGACATTGGTGAACATAAAGGAGATTACATGGTTTAAAATTTAATTTCGTTACTTTGAGTGAAGTTGAATCATTATATAAAACATTAATGATAAACGCTTGAATTAATTTTAGCGATTTTTTCTCACAATTAACATGTTTTGTATTATAATTTTACATCGTGAGTGAATAAGAATTCAAAAACATTAAATAGTTTAAAAAACAAATATAATATTCTATTTCAACCATAATAATAGTTTCATGGCAAGAATTTAATATAGTAATAGAAATTGATAACTCGTCGTCCTTGATTGTGCTAAAATTTACACTCTCAAACTGTGTTTTTATTTCTTACAAATAAAGGTGGGGAAAGGAGAGATGATAATGAATTATCCCATTATAATAATATATTTCCTTTAAATTTATGTTACTAGAGTTATCATACAATTTGGTATAAGTTACGTGAGGAAATAAATAGGAAAATAAAAGAACTTAAAATAATTTGAAAGATGAATTTACCTATTGGGTGTATCTCCTTTGAGAGCCTCTTAAGGGGAGAGGATTTGGTCTTTTTTTGAGACCAAGGAATTTTAGACATAGGTTATGAGATTGGGGAGTGATTTGGGTAGAATTTATATATGGAACAAGGTTTCTAGGAGTGAAGATAAGAGGTAAAGAGGGGTGGTATTTATAGTGGAGGAGAGGAGGGTCTTCATAATATTTAATTCCATAGTTTATTATTTTCCATAAAGACCAGTAATAGTGATGATTACATGACCAAAAATATTAATAAGTGCATGTGAGTTCAAAATAACTGTACTAGCATCAGAATATCATCATTAATGACTCAATAAATCCATTATTTAGCATTTATCGCAACTTATCGTATTTTACAGTTCATAAAAATTTCCAGTATTTCAGAAAAATCCCAAAAATTCACCCTAACCTTTTCTCAACATGTAGAATCCAAAAATGAAATCCATTTTCCAAAAATAATTATCTAAATATTATTAATTTAAATTTTAATTTAAATCACAATTTACATGAAAAATAAAATTTTTAAGACATTTATTTCCTTATTCCAAGATATAGGTATATCATAATCTCACATGAATTTTATTTATATAATATAATAGGTAAGGTTATTATTTTTTATGATACGTCACTATTCATAATGGTAATATTACTATTCCTAAGTGTATGTTACTATTCACTAAAAAAATATGTTCGTTATATTAGACCCCAAATAACTTACTTATCGCAACTGTGTATGTTAGATTTTAAAAATTCAAAAAAGTGAAAAACTTATGTTTAAAGGTTACATGGAACTTAGTATTTCATTATGTTGTTATTTAATGTGGTTATATTTCATAATAAGAAGTAAATTTTCATTGATAAACATTAGGTCATTATATTCTTCCCCCCTTAAGAACTTTCTCCCTTAAAATCTTAGTTTACATTCTAGGTCATAAAGAGGTCCGGGTACTTTTCCTTCATTGCCTCCAACAGTTCCCATGTTGCCTCTTCATACTTATGTTTTTTCCATATTACCTTGACCAGGCGAGTAGTCTTATTACGTAGAACATTATCTCTATGATCCAAGATCTTCACTGGCTACTCCTCATAAGAAGGATCATCCTCCAAGTATACCACCTCTGAAGAGAGTATATGTGAAGGGTCTGGTATGTACTTCCTTAATGTGGATACATGAAATACATCATGTACTTTGTCCAAGGAAGATGAAAGTTCTAGTTGAAAGGGCACAGCCCTGACATGATCAAGAATATAGAAGGGGACAATGTACCTGGGACTTAACTTCCCTTTCTTCTCAAATCTTATGACCTTCTTCCGCAAAGATATGTATAGATATACCATGTCTCTAACTTTGAACTCAAGGTCTTGTTGACAATTGTCTGCATAAATCTTCTATTGACTTTGGGTTTCATTGATATGCTGTTAAATGCTGTTCACCTTCTCCAACATTTCTTCAACAATTTCAGGTCCTAGAAGCTTACTCTCACTGACTTCATCCCAAAACTCCAGTTGTATGCACCTTTTCCCATATAGGGCTTCATATGGTGTAATTCAGATGCTCGTGTGGAAACTGTTGTTTTATGAGAATTCAACTAGTGGAAGATCATGGTCCCATCCTCTTTTTAAGTCCATAGAACATGCTCTCAACATATAGTCCAGTGTATGAATAGTTCTCTCATATTTTACATCATTTTGAGGATGATAAGCTGTACCGATGTTTAGTTTAGTGCTTAGAGCATGTTGGTGACTATTCAAGAACTTTGAGGTAAATCTCAGATCACGATTGGATACGATATATAGTGGTACTCCATGTGGCCTTAACACTTATTTTATGTAAATCCATGCAATTTGATCCAATGAAAATTCCTCTCATATTGTGATAATTTGAGCTGTCTTTATAAGATGATCCACAACAACCCATGTTGCATTTTTTATCTATATTTCCTTGGAAGTCCAGTGACAATGTCCATGGTAACGTCCTCACAAATCCTTGTTCGTATGGGTAGAGGTTTCATCATCCCCTTAGACTTTTTCCTCTCAGACATCACTTGCAGATATACCAGGAACTTTGATGTATATTCAGTAATCTCCCTTTTCAAATTTTCCCACCAAACTTTTTCTCAGAGATCTTGATACATCTTTCTGCTCCATAGGTGAATAGATTTGGATGATATATGTGCGTCATTAAAAATATATTTATTTATCTCTGGATCAGATGTTACACATAATCGTGATCCAAATCTTACAACTCCATCCATGTCAATCAAGAACACCAAGGATTTCCCATTTCTGATATTTTCCACCATTTTCAGAATTTCCATATCTTTTCTTTGAGAATCCTTTATTTTCTCCATGAGGGATGGATGAGAAATCATTCAAGAAAGGATTGTTGATGTTCCTCCCTTAATTATTCTCATGTCCATACTCTGCAAATATAAGAAGATCAGACCCTTTTCAATTCTCATTATGGATAAATATGTAGGATCCTTTCTACTTAGAGAATTTTTCACCATGTTTGCTTTACCGGGATGGTAGTAAATTGATCAGTCATAATCCTTGATGAGCTATATCCATCTTCTCTACCACATATTAAGATATTTTTATGTGAATATATATTTTAAACTCCTGTTATCAGTATATATCTCACACTTATCTCCATAGAGATAATGTCTCCAAATTTTTAACGCAAAGATCACAACCGCCAACTCCAGATCATGCATAAGATAGTTTTTCTCATGGATTTTCAACTTCTTGGAGGCGTAGGCTATCACTTTATCATTTTTCATCAGAACATCTCCTAATACCTTCTTTGAAGCATCATTTTACACCCCAAAGAGTTCTCCACTTATTGGGAGCGTGACTACTGGTGTAGTGATTAGCCTCTTTTTCAACTCCTTTAAATAGTATTCGCATTCCTGAGTCCATAAAAACATTACTCCCTTGTGTGTTAGCTTGGTCATTGGGTTTGAAAATCATGAAAATGTCTTAACAAATTGTCGGTAATACCAAGTTAGATAAAACAATTTGTGGATATCCATTGCAGATGTTGTCCCAGACCAATCTTCAATTTCCTTTCTCTTGGAAGAGACAACAGATATCCTATTACTAGTGATAACATGCCCCAAGAATGATACTTCCTCATTCCAGAACTCACATTTACTGTACATTAAATACAACTTCTCCCTTTACAACATTTTTAACAGAGTAGTCAAATTATCCTCATTTTCCTCATTTCTATTGGAGTATATTAGAATATCGTCAATAAAGACTACCACAAATCATTCATGGTAATCTATAAATACTCTATTCATTAAATCCATGAAACGTTTTAGAGCATTAGTGGGTCTGAAGGGCATCACTATGAACTCATAGTGTCCATACCTCGTTCAAAAGGTAGTCTTGGAAATATCTTCCTTCTTCACCTTTAAGTTGTGTTATCTTGACCGAAGGTCCACCTTAGAAAAATAATTGGCCCCGCAAAGCTGATCGAACAAGTAATATATCCATGGAAGGGGATAGTTGTTTCTTATCATGATTTCATTGAGTTCACAAAAATCAATGTAAAGGAGCATTGATCCTTCCTTATGTTTTATGAAATGGACCGATGCACCCCATGGTGAAGCACATAGGTGTATAAAACCCTTCTCAAGATTATTTTATAACTACTTCTTCAGCTCTTCCAGATATATGGTGGACATTCTATAAGGTTTCTTTGATATAGGCATAGATCCAGGAATAAGTTCAATTGAGAACTCAACCTATTAGTTAGTAGGAAGACCAGACAACTCTTCCGGGAATACATCATTATAATCCATCATGATGGGCATGTCTTCAAGCATGATTCTATCCTTTGTCTCAATCATTTGGGATAGATATGATTTCTCATAAAGAATCAATATCCACACTTGAGACAATGATTCTAAAGGAGATTCATCTTCCTCCATACAATTGTAAATAATTGGAGGTTGCTTCGGGATGTGAAGAGAGATCTCCCTTTCCTAACAGTTGATGTTGGATTTTCATAAAGATAGCCAATCCATGACTAGGATAGAGTCAAACTCCACAAAAGGCAGTATGAAAAGATATTCTAGGAGGGTCAATAGAAAAACATTAATTGGGGAGGATTTATAAACCATGGATGAAAAACATTCCCCTTTCTATGTTCTCAAAAATAACTTGTCCTCAAAATTTTGTGGTGGTGTTTTAATATTTCTAATAAACATACAAGATATAAAAGAATGTGCAGAACCAGAATCAAATACTATATTTTTTATTATTGAATAAATAACTATCATACCTATCACCACATAGTTGTCTGGTCCACCTCATCAGTAGTGGTATCAGAAGACCTTACTAGTTTCCTTGGAGGTTTTTGTTGATTTCAATCTAAAACCCTTGGTATATGGAATTTTTTTCCATAATTCTCATACTCTTTGAAATTGTAACACTACACCACCGGCTGATCATTGATCTTAACCTTCCTTTCTTCTTCCACATTAGCAGGATTTTTTATATCCCTTCAGCAGTTCTTGGATAGATGTACTAGATTTATACATTTGAAGCAATTACTGGTTCCCTTTAGACAGTTTCCAGGATACTTCTTCCCACAACTTTTAAAAGTGGGATATTTGGGTTTCCTTCCATCATGGGATTTGTTTTTTGAACCACCCATGTTGTTCTCCATTTTTCTCTTCTTGTCACTAGGCCCATGAGACCAAGGAGAGTCTCTAATCTCCATTTCAACCTTGAGGGCACAACAGACAATCTCCTCATAATTGTCAAAATATTGAATAGCCAACACCGTCCATGGACTAGGATTTATCCTACTAATGATGTGATCCACCTTACTTTAGGTGTTCATGACAAAGCCAAAGGGGTACCTTGAAAGCCTTGTAAAGTTTACTTCATACTCCCCAATAGAGTTATCTTCCTTCTACTTGAGATCGAGGAACTCTCCTTCCATCTTGAGATGGAGGGTTCGAGAAAAATATTTATTGAGAAACAACCAATTTAATTACTCCCAATCCATAGAATAAATTTCCTCTTGGCACTTTTTATTCTTGATCAATGTCGACCACTGATCAGCTTCCCCATCAAAACGATAGACCTCAAGTACAACTTTCTCTTATTTCGAGCACTGGAGGATGTAGCATATCTTTATAATGTATTTAATCCACTATTTTACAAGGAGGGGATCAGAATATCTGGTAAACATGGGATGCCTTTTCTACAAAAAAATATTCTATAGAAACTTTCTAATTACTTGGAGGAGGAGGGTGTTCCATATGATTCAAGTTATTATCCATAAATTGAGCCAGATGAGCAAGTACTATCATGAAGTTTGGAGCACCTGTTCCCATCATATCAGGCATATCATTAAGGAAATCTTCACATTTCTTATCCCAAGGGTTTTTGAAGTGTGTTCCTCTATTTCCCACCATTAGATAAGATAAAATAATGTACAATTAGAGGGCTTTAATACAAAGTTACTGAACATAACAAGAAAACTTTAGAATGTAAAATTATAAACTTGTAGAGGAGAAGTATATCCTTAATTGGGATTCCTTAGGTTTAAATCTAGTTAACCCTAGAAATATTTCATAACTTATATTCTTTTTGGGGTTTTTTATTCCCTTAATAATGGTTTGTACCAAGATCATGAAATTACCAAAGAATATCCCCCAAGATTGTCAAACCAAGAGTGCAGTAAGGCTCGTTGTCGTGTACTAGGATACCCCGAGTCAAGAATGAAACTACTTGTTGGAATTTTCACTTCTAGATACATTTGAGTCAGATCCGCCTGTACCTATTTGTTTCCAGATGAGGGTTTATTTTCTTTGATAAAACACTTACTATATACTTACAAAATATTTGGGATGTTTTCTTATACGTTGTTTCATCCTTAAGGTTCTTACTAAATTTCTCTATTACTAATATCCAAAATTAATTAGACCATCCTATAATATAAACTATAGAGACCCTATAATTTTACATATAACATTACATGATTATAAGCATAATTATACATTATATTACAAGCCACATATCGTAAAGTTTAGTGTCTTGGAGACTATGTACATAATCAAACATTATAAATACCAAATTTTTATTTAAACTACATAATGAGCTCCTATATTCCATTGTTATCAAAAATCTTCATAGTATATAATAGGGAAAACATGAACATAGAGATTATACAAAAGACTAGTAAGGGAATAACCATAAGAACAAAGCATTAGAACATGGGATAGAAAGCATGATGTGATGATATAAAAGGCATGTAAAATATAGAATCATAACATATAAGCATGGGATCATTTAAACATGCAATTATAGAAATGTGGTAGAAACATAAAACATGAATTTAATATGATTCAAGGCTAACTTCCAAGACCGTTTGATATTGTAGCACAAGTTAAGGCTAACTGCCAAGACTGTTGTACATGGTAGTACAAGCCACGACTAACCGCCAAGACAGTCGCACATAACGTCTCATGAGACTCAACTTTACCCAATGCATTGGAGCACTATCTAAGCACACCCATCTTAAATTTCAGGAATATATTTTCAAATAAATAATCATACATAATCAATCTTACATAAACAGAAGGGTTAACCATAAAAATAATTGGGTACCACAATCATGACATAAATCATAAACAATGGGTGTATCATGAAAGTGTCCATAAAAGAAAGGAATTATAACATTAAAGGATGTTCACAATTTATAATAGGAATATAAAATGGTAATTGATTTCAAACATAAGTGACAACATGTAAGAAATGTATTTGAGAAATTTTAGCATTAAAACATTTTTCTACATCTTTAAGGAAAATACTATAGAGATTTTAAAATAGAAAAGAGAAAAATATTTTATATAAAACTATAATTGAACAAATGATATTTTAATAATTAAAATACTGATTTTCTAAAGACAATGGTGGCTTAAATTAGAAGATAGAGTTCACTTAAAATCGGGTAAGATTTCGGGAAGTTCCCTCAAAACAGGTTTTCTTATCGGGTAGTATTGAAGAGGAAATCACTAAATAACATGTATATCCCCAGAATAAAATGAGGGATGGATCATGGATCACGGGTTTGGAGAATACAAAAATTATGTATAATTTTTTCATAAAAGTAATGGACAAATTAATTTGGGTAAAAATAAATATAGAGCAACCCGAAGGAAAAAAGGTGGTTCAGGAAGAATCACTTACAGAATATCGGCATGATATCGGGTGCACTTATGTGGGATTAATGAGAGAAAAAGCAATTTATCATATTTTATACATCACGAGTATAGTATGGTGTAGGTGAGTAATCATACCCCATCACTAGTAATTACACATAAAAGGTAATAACATAGAGGACAATCTTGAATAAAAGTGAAATGGAGAGGATACCTTACCGGAAGTCTGTTGGGGTTCTCCACTTGTTATTAATGAAATGAATAAAAATATTAGGTATATTAATAAATAATTAAATAACCCTTTTTATATGTAAAATATTTATTATAAAATTTTAATGTCCATTCATGAATTTTTTTGATGGGTTAAGTGATTCAATTTCATTGTTCAAGTCTGTTTGTTTTCTTGGTTTTTGTGGTAGATTAACTTATTTTAATGAATGGATAAACATGTAAGATGAAATTGGTTGCCCAAAATTGAAGTTATAAGTAATTATTGAACATATATAAGATTACACAGTTCTATGTTTTATTTGGTTACTTGGATTGAAGTCTAATCATTATATAAAACATTAATGATAAACTCTTGAATTAATTTTTGCGATTTTTACCACAATTAACTTGTTTTGTATTATTATTTTAAATCATGATTGAATAAGGATTAAAGAATATTAAATAAGATAAAAAACTTATAATAGTCTGAATCAACCATAAAAATGGTTTCATGACTAGAATTAATGATAGTAGTAGAAATTAATAACTCATTGTTCTTGATTGTGCTAAATTAACAGATCTCAAACAGTGTTTTCATTTCTTTCAAAAAAAGTTAGGGAAAGGTGATAAGATAATGAATTATCACATCAGAATAATAGAATTATAGTACATGTATGTTACTGGGTTTATTATACCATTTGGGTGAAGGTAGGTGAGGAATGAAATAAGAAAAGAAAAGAACTTAAATGAATTCGAAAGAGGAATTTACCTCTTGAGTTTATTTCTTTTGAGAGCCTCTTAAGGGGAGAGGATTTGGTCTTTTGAGGAGACAAATGACTGTTGGACGTGGGGGAGGATATTGGGGAAAATATAGGTAGAACATAAGTAAGGAAAAAGTCTTTAGAGGAGTGAACAGAAGAGGTAACGAGGGTGGTATTTATAGTGGATGAGAGGGGGGTTTCATGATATTTAATTCCTTAGTTTATTATTTTCGTTCAAGAACAGAAATAGTTATTATTACATTACAAAAAATAGTAATAATATCATGCGAGTTTGAACCAATTGGTCTTACATCAGCATATCATTATCTATGACTCAATAAATCCATTATTTAGCATTTATCGCAAATTATCATATTTTACTATTCATCAAAAATTCAAGTATTTTAGAAAAAACCCAAAAATTTAATCTAACCATTTTTTGATGTGTAGAATATAAAAATGAAATAGATTTTTAAAAAATATTTTTCTACGCATGATTAATTTAATTTTTAATTAAAAACAAAATTTACTCGAAAAATAAAAAATTTAAAAAATTTATTTTCTTATTCCAAGATATAGGTATATTGTACTCCCACTTGAATCTTATTTATATACTATAATAGGTAATTTTACTATTCATTAGGGTATGTAACTGTTCATAAGGGTAACATTACTATTCATAAGGGTATGTTACTATTCACCAAAAATTTAGTTTGCCGTATTAAACTCTAAATAACTTACTGATCACAACTGTGTATGTCAAATTCTCAAAATTCAAATCACAAAAGTGAAAAAATTATGTTTAAAGGATACATAGCACTTAAAAGTTCATTAGGTTATGATTTCATGTGAGTATATGGTATAAAAAGAAAGAAATTTCCATTGAAAAACATTGGGTCATTACATTCTACCCCCTTAAGAAATTTCTCCCTCAAAATTTCATTTTACATTCTAGGCCATTAAGAGGTGTGGGTACTTTTCCTTCATCACCTCCTTCAGTTCGCATGTTGCCTCTTCATACTTATGGTTCCACCATAGTACCTTGACCAGGTGACTAGTCTTGTTATGTAGAACTTTATCTATATGATTCAAAATCTTCACTGGATGCTCCTCATAAGAAAGATCATCCTCCAACTATACCACCTCTGAAGACAGTACATGTGAATAGTCTGGTATGTACTTCCTTTAGAGGGATACATGAAAGACATCATGTACTTTTTCAATGGTAGGTGGAAGTTCTAGTTGATAGGCCACAACCTCGACACGATCAATAATTTCAAAGGGGAATATGTACCTGGGACATAACTTCCCTTTCTTCCCAAATCTTATGACCTTATTCAATTGAGATATGCATATAAATACCATGTCTCCAAATTTGAATTCAAGGTATCTTCAATTATTATCTGCATAACTCATATAGCATTGTTTCCTCTAGATGTCCTTGTAAGTCCTGTGACAAAGTCCATGGTAATGTTCTTCCAATTCTTTGTTGTTATGGGTAGTTTTTTCATCATCCCTTTATACTTTTGCCTCTCAGAATTAACTTGCTGACTTACCAGGAACTATTATGTATATTCCAGAATCTCTATTTTCATACTGTCCCACCAAAAGTTTATCTCAGAGATCTCAATACATCTTTGTGCTCTTTGGGTGAATAGAGAAGGTCAAGATATGTGCGTTATTCAAAATCTCCTTTATCTTTGGATCGTATGGTACACATAATCATGACCCAAATCTCACAACTCCATCCTTTTCAATCAAGAACTCAAAGGATTTCCCATTTATAATAGCTTCCACCCTTTTCAAAATTTCCACATGTTCTCTTTGAACATCCTTTATTTTCTCCATGAGGGATGGATGAACAATCATTTGAGAAGGGATTCGTGATGTTCTGCCCTTAATTATTACCATATCCATCCTTCAAAAATCTGATAGGATAAGATCCTTTTCAATTCTAATTATTGATAAAGATGCAGGATCCTTTCTACTTAGAGCATCTTCCACCTTTTTTGCCTTACCTGGATGGTAGTTGATTGAGCAGTCATATTCTTTGATGAGATCTATTCATATTCACTGGCGCATATTAGGATTTTTTTGTGTGAATATATATTTCAAACTCTTATTAAAAGTATATATCTCTCCCTTATCCCCATAGAGATAATGCCACCAGATTTTTAATTCAAAGATCACAACCACCAACTCCAGATCATGCATAGGATAGTTTTGCTCATTTATTTTCAGCTTCCATGAGGTGTAGGATATCACTTTATCATTTTGCCTTAGCAAAAAGACTAAGACCTTCTTTGAAGAATCACTGTACACCAAAAAGAGTTTTCCATTTTTTGGGAGTGTGAGTACTGGTGCAATGATTGTCCTATTTTTCAACTCTTTAAAACAATCTTCACATTTCTGAGTCCAGACAAACTTTACTCCTTTTTGTGTTAGCTTGGTAATTGGGTTTGACAATCATGAATGTTTTTTCACAAATCGTTGAAAATAACTGGATATACCCAAAAACCATTGGATATCGATTAAAATGTTGGAATGAGCCACTCTTCAATTGCCTTTATCTTGGAAGGGTCCATAGTTATCCCTTTGCTGGTGATAACATGCCCCAAGAATGATACTTCCTCTATCCAGAACTCACATTTACTATACTTTTCATACAACTTATCCCTTCACAATGTTTTTAACACAATATTCAAATGCTCCCCATGTTCTTCCTTGCTCTTGGAGTATATCAAAATAACATCAATAAAGACTACCACACATTTTTCGAGCTAATCTATAAATAATCTATTCATTAAATCCATTAAAATTTCTAGATAATTAGTGAGTACAAAATGAATCACTATGAACTCATAGTGTCCATACCTTGTTCGAAAGTCATCCTTGGTAATATCTTCCTTCCTCACCTTAAATTGGTGACATCTTGACCGAAGTTCCACCTTAGGGAAATAACTGGCCCTATGAAGCTGATCTAATAAGTCATCTATCCGTGGAAGGGGATACTTTTTATTTATCATGATTTTATTGAGATCATGATGATCAATGTAGATGTGCATTGATCCATCCTTCTTCTTGACTAAAAGGACTGGCGCACCCCATGGTGAAGCACTTGGGCATATAAAACCCTTCTCTATATTCTACTATAACTGCTTCTTCAGGTCTTCCATCTCAACAGTGGGCATTCTATAAGGTGTCTTTGATATAGGTAGAGATCTATGAATAAGTTCAATTGAGAACTCAACCTCTCAATCATGAGGAAGACTAGGAAACACTTTAGGGAATACATTAGTGCAATCCCTCAAGATGGGAATGTCTTCAAGAATGACTTTATCTATTGTCTCAATCATTTGGGCTAGATATTCTTACTCATAATGAAGCAATATCCACACTTGAGATGATTATTCTAAAAAATATTCATCCTCTTCCTTACACTTGTAAAGAATTGGAGGATGCTTCAGGATGTGAAAATTGATCTCCCTTTCATGAAAGTTGTTGTTGTATTTACATAAATATATCCAATCCATGACTTAGATAGTGTCAAACTCCACTAAAAGAAGTTTCAAAATATTTTATCGGAGGTTCAGTTCAAAAACATTAACTGGAGGAGAGTTATAAACAATGAATGAAATGATTTCCCTATTCATAGTTCTCAAGAATAACTTTTCCTCCATATTTTGAGGTGGTGTTTGAATAGTTCTACTCAAATTTAAAGATATGAAATAATGTGTAGAACCATAATCAAATAGTAATTTTTCTATTATTGAATGAATAACTAGCATACCTTTCACTGCATCATTTGCTGGATCCACCTCAACAGTAGTGATAGCATAAGACCTTCCTTGTTTCCTTGGAGGTTTTTTTATTTCCTATGAGAAACTTTATCTTAGGGAAATCATTTTCATAATTACCATACTCCTTGCAGTTGTAACATGGCACCACTGGCTGAGAATTGATCTAAAAATTCATTTCTTCTTCCACATTAGTGGGATTTTTCATATCCCTTCTGTACTTCTTCTCCAGATGTCCCAGCTTTCCACATTTGAAGCAATTCAAAGTTCCCTTTAGATAGTTCCCAAGATGCATCTTCCAACAAATTTTAAAAGTGGGACATACAGGATTCTTTTCATCATGGGATTTTTTTTGTTGAATCACCCATGTTTTTATCCATTTTTCGATTCTTGTCACCGGGCCCATGAGACTATTGAGAGTCTCCAATCTCCTATTCAACCTTGAGGGCACAACGGAAAATATTCTAATAACTGTCAAAGTTTATAATTGTCAACATCTTCTATAGACATGGCTTTAGCCTGCTAAATAAGCAATCCACCTTTATTTTAGTGTTCATGAAAAAGTCAGAGGTGTACCTTGAAGGCCTTATAAACTTTTCTTCTTATGCCCCGATGGACTCATCTTCTTTCTCCTTGAGACCGACGAACTCTCTTTCCATCTTGAGAAGGAGGGTTATAGGAAAATATTTATTGAAAAACATCCTATTTTATTACTACCAATCCATGGAATCAATTTCCTCTTAGGAATTTGTATTCATGATCAGTTTCCACCACAAATCAGCTTACCCATAAAATCAATAGACCGCTTGAACAACTTTATCTTATTCCAAGAACTCGAGGATGGAAAATATCTTTTCCATGGAGTTAATCCACTATTTAGTGAGGAGGGGATCAGAAGGTCTGATAAACATGGGAGGCCTTTTCCACATGAAGGATTCTAGGGAAACATTCTCTTTCATAGGAGGAGGGGGGGGGGGGTTTCCAGCTGATTCAAGTTATTATTCATAACTTGAGCCAAATGAGAAAGTATTTTCATGAAGTTTTGAGCACCCATTCCCGTTATATTAGGGATATCATTAGGTAAATATTCACATTTCCTATGACATTGGTTATTGGAGCATGTTCTTCTATTTCCCTCCATTAGCTAAGAAAAAAACTTATAATTAGAGGGCTTGAATACTTAGTTATTGAATATAAAAAGGAAAAATTTGTATATAAAAAGATAGACTTGTAGAGGAGATATATATCCTAACTTGTGATTCCTTAGGATTAAATCTAGGTTATCCTCAATCTATTTCTTAACTTATATTCTTATGGGATTATTTATTCCATTAATAATGCTTTATACCATGCTTATGAATTTACCAAACCATATCCCTCAAGAGTGTCAACCCAAGAGTACAGCAAGCCTCGTTGTCGTGTACAAGGATACGCCGAGTCAAGCCGAAACTCCTTGTTGGAGTTTTCACTCATAGGTACATCTATGCCAGAGCCACCTCTACCTATTTGTATCCAGAGTGAGAAATATTTTCTTGATAAACCACTTACTCTATACTTACCAAAATTTAGGGATGTTTTCTTATAATTTTTCTCATCCTTATGGTTCTTACTAAAGTGCCCTATTCCTAATCTAAAAAATTAAATATACCATCCTCGAATACCAACTATAGAGACCAAATCTTTTTATATATAGCATGACATTATTTTAAGCATATTTATACATCAGATTACAAGACAGGGATCGTAAAGTGTAGTGTCTTGGAAGACTAGGTACATAATAAAACATTATAAAAACAACTTTTTATTTAAACTACATAATGAGATACTATTTCTTATTGTTCTCATACATATGCATAGGATAACCTAGGGGAAAGATGAACAAAGTGATGAGCTAAAATCCCAGTAAGGGAATAGCCATAAGAACAAATCATTAGCACATGGGATAGAAGGCGTGACACGATGATATAAAAAGGCATGTAACATATGGAATCATAACATATAAACATGGGATCATTTAAACATGGAATCATAGGAATGTGGGAAAAAAATAAAACATGAATTTAGTATGATTAAAGGCTAACTTATAAGACCATTTGACATAGTATTACAAGCCACGACTAACCACGAAGACCGTTGCACATGGTAGCACAAGCTAAGGCTAACTGCCAAGATCGTCGCAAATAATGTCTCATGAGAATTAAATTTAACCAATGCATGGGAGAGATATCTGGGAACAACCATCTTACATTTCATTAATATGTTTTTCACTTAAATAATCATACATAATCAATCTTATATAAACATAAGGGTTACCCATGGAAAGAATTGGGTGCCACAATCATGACATAAAGAATAACCAATGGGCGTATCATGAATGTTTCCATAAAAGAAAGGAATTAGAAAATTCATGGATGTTTAAAAGTTAAAATAGGAATATAAAATGGTAATTTATGTCAAACATAATTGGAAACATGTAAGAAATTTATTTAATAAATTTTTTCATTAAAACATTTTTTATGCGATATAAAGGAAAATACTATGGAGCTTTTAAAATAGAAAATGGAAAAATATTTTATATAAAACCATAAGTGAACCAAGAATTTTTCATAATAAAAATAATGTTTTTATAAATACAATGGTCTCTAAAAACATAGTATATTTCACTTGAAATATGATAAGAATTTGGGAATTTCCCTCAAAACAGGTTTTCTTATCGGATATTATTGAGGACAAAATCACTTAAAATCATTTATATCCCTGAAATAAAATGAGGGATGTATCTTGAAACATGGGTTTGGATAATATAAACAGAATGTAGAAGTTTAAAAAAAAAAGGAAATTATGACTTTATTTGGGTAAAAAGAAAGATAGAGCAACCTGAAAGAATAAAGGTGGTTCGAGTAGAATCTATTACGGAATATCAGCATGGTATCAGGTCTAATTAGGAGGGATTAATGATATAGAAATGGATTTATCATATTTTATAAATCATGAGGACATTATGGGGGAGGTTTGTAATCATACCCCAGCACTAGTAATTACACATAAAAGGGCATAACATAGAGTACAATCTTGAATAAAGTGAAATAGAGAGGACCCCTTACCTTAAGTTTGTTGGTGCTCTCCACTTGTTATTAATGACATGAATAAACAAATTAGGTTTATTAATTAATAATTACATAACCTATTCTATATGTTAAATATTTATTATAACCTTTTAATGTTCATTCGTGACCTTTTTTAATGGGTTGAGTGGTTCAATTTCATTGTTCGGGTCCATTTGTTTTCTTGGTTTTTATGATGGATTTACTTATTTTCATGAACGGATAAACATGTAATATGAAAGTGGTCATCCATAATTGAAGTTATATGAAATTATTGAACATATAAGAGATTAAATGGTTGTAAATTTAATTTTTTTACTTAGAGTGAAGTCGAATCATTATATAAAACATTAATGATAGCCGCTTGAATTAATGTTAGCGATTTTGTTCACAATTAACTTCTTTTGTATTATTATTTTACATCACGAGTGAATAAGGATTATAGAACACTAATTAAAATAACAAACACATACAATCGTCTAGTTCAACCATAAAAATGGTTTAATGACCAGAATTTATGATAGTAGTAGAAATTGATAACTCACCGTCCTTAATTTTGCTAAATTAACACATCTCAAGCAGTGTTTTCATTTCTTTAAAATAAAAGGTAGGGAAAGAAGATATGATAATTAATTATACCATTAGAATAATATCATTAAAATAAATTTATTTTACTAGAGTTATCATACCATTTTTAGGAATGGAGGTGATGAAAGAAACAAGAAAATAAAATAACTTAAAATAATTGGAAAGTGGAATTTACCTCTTGAGTTTATTTCCTTTGAGAACCTCTTAAGGGGAGAGTATTTGGTTATTTGAGGAGAACAAGGGATGTTGGACGTGGGAGAGGATCTTGGGGAGTGATTTTTGAATAACTTAGATAAGGTACAAGGCTTGAGAGGAGTGAATATAAAAGGTAAGGAGGGGTGGTATTTATAGTGGAGGAGATGAGGGTTTGATGATATTTGATTCCTTAATTTATTATTTTACTTCATGACCATAAATAGTTATGATTCCATGAAAAAAATAGTAATAAATTCATTTTAGTTCAAACCAATTAGTCTTACATCAGTATATCATCATCGATGACTTAATAAATCCATTATTTAGCATTTATCATAAATTATCGTATTTTACTATTCATAAAAAATTCAAGAATTTTAGAAAAATTCCAAAACATATCCCTAACCATTTTTTGACATATAGAATCTAAAAATGAAATCCATTTTACAAAAATAATTTTCTATTTATGATTAATTTAATTTTTAATTAAAATCACAATTTACACGAAAAATAACAATTTTAAAACATTTATTTTCTTATCCCAAGATAGAGGTATAATGTACTCCCACTTGAATATTATTCATATAATATCATAAGTAAGGATAATATTAATCAGGGGTTTTAACTATTAATAAGGTTAACATTACTATTCACATGGGTATGTTTTTATTCATCAAAAATTAAGATTGTTATATTAGACTCCAAATAACTTACTGATCACCACTGTGTATGTTAGATTTTCAAAATTCAAATCTCATAAGTGAAAAAATGTTGTTTAAAGGTCACATGGAACTTAAGTTTTCATTACTTTGTTATTTCATGTGATTATATGGCATAATAATAATGAAATTTCCATTTCAAAACATTGGGTCATTACATATATCCCATGAGTTCATAAACCTATAGTAGGTAGATACATCCATTATAGATTATGTGGAAAATTACATAGGCCAATACAGATTTTTTCATTCTATGATGGGTAATCAAATCTCCAGGATAAGGTGTTTTTTGGATGTATTGTGACAATATATCAGGTTTTAGGTGAATTTATTTTGGATGAACTCCTTCTTAGTAGAGGCTAATCAGGTGTTGATAGCCAAGGGAATCATGATGAACCACTATATTCGAGATGGGTAACGGTGTTGGGTGAGTTTAGTGTCAATGATTTAGGTAGCTGGAAGTGATATCATAAGAACTCACAGTAGGGAAGTGAATGTAGAGAGTTAGGTAGGCCACTGAGGAGTTGTTACTTGATGGAGTTCTTCAGGTGTCGGAAATTAGGGCATGTTTGGACTTGGTGTGAATGGGCTCAAAAGGAGTGTCGGACATGTGGTCAGATGGGGCATCTAGAGAGGTTCTATAGGAATTCCCTTTTACATTTAGGATCTAGGGACTGGGTTAGACTCATGATTCAGAGGTATGAATAGGATTTATACTAGGATCTAGTAGCCAATATTTGACTATATTTGTAGGTCACGACAAGGAGAGAGAGAGAGAGAGAGACCTGGTAGTGGGTTCAGTGGACGGTAGCTGGTGTAGCTCCATGGGGAGGCTAGGCCATAGGTAGTCAGGCTTTAGGATAGGTGCATTCTATTGATCTGGTAGGTTTAGATCTGGCCAGTGGGCCCAATTAAGTTTGATATATGAAGTGATTAAGGAATGACCTTCTATTTCCTTTTTTATATGGCTAGGTTTTTGTGCACAATGTGAACATGTGGTTTTTGGAGTAACCAAGTGATGGTTATTATATTGGTATCATTTATGATTTGGGGCTTGTATGAGGTGTGTATGAATCAATACTATGATGGAGAAGCAAATATATATATATTAGTAAATATTCCTTTGAGCATCAGATGTGATGCAAGATCATTGGGAATCTGATGAGATGTGGGTTTTGATGAGTGTTGTGTATGTCATAGGTATGAAATGGGCATCTGATGAGATGCATAACTTGATGGGTGTTATGTATGAAATGGGTACGAATTGAGAATCCAATGAGGTGAAGAAATTTTGATATGTCATCAGAAGACTTTTTTTCTGGGGATGGTTATTGAAACCATTAGGATATTTGAATTTTTTTGTCAGAAAGTGTCTGGGTAGGTAATTCCTAAGGAGGGGAGATCCATAAGAGGAATTATCCTATGAATTAATAATTAGCGTTGACCATGGTGATGTTTATGAGATGGTTATTTTTATTACCATCTCCAGGAAATACCTTATAGATAAGTTATGGGATATCTTAATATGGGGATACTGAAACATCATGGGTTTTTAATGGGTCAAAATTACAAACCCTTTTGAAATTATTGAGTTGTATAGATGGAAAGACATTTATTTTGGGCATTAGAACCTAATTTTGAGAGTTTAAATGCTCTACGTCTTTGTTTTTGGAGGGGTTTTAAGGCCCAATTAATTCCTCAAGGTTTCAAATGAGTTTTAGGGGTATTAGGGTCATGAAATATCATTTTTAGAAGGTTTAAACAAAAGTGAACAATTAGATTTAAGCATATAGCCCCAGGGAGAAACTATATTAGGTGTTTGCATCTCTTTTTAGAGGGTTCTCATGGACTATACATACTTTTTCAGACCTTGTGGCTTATCCCACATTATTAGTTAAAATTTGTAATTAGGTGTGCATGGTTGGTTCATAGTATGTCCAAACCATGTGGAAAAACAGTGAAACTTGTTCTAAAGGGGAGACACGTTGGATAGTTAGTGCACATGGTTGGTGCATGATTAGCCAATCCTTATGACTTAACCATGAGTCTATTTAAAAAGTGGGAAATTACCCTTCCCCACATACTTACTTAAGATCACTTCTTCTATTTTTCTTCTCCCATGTGTGATCCTTCCTCCTAGTAGTTATAGATCTCTCCTTTCCCTCTCCTTAGGCTTTGCACCTCCTTCTCCATCTGAGATCCTAATTAAGATCCATTGGTGTCTAAGGATTCATTTTGTTAAGGCCTTCAATCCTCTTTCTTCTTTTTCAAATTTATCTTTCCATGCAAAATCCTAAATATGTGTAATCTATTTTTCAATATTTTTATGGTATTTTCCTAAAAATCCAATTTCTCTCATTTTGGCTCGAGTTAGAGGATGATATTAAATGATTGATCACTTATGAGTGTAAGATAGGTGATTAGAATATTTATCATTAATTTTAAATGAATTATGGGTGTGTGATTATATATGAACATTGGGTTTTCTAAGGTAAACCTTTAATTAATTTTTGCTTTATTTTAAATTGATTAACTATTGTTATGGGATTCCATTGGGTCTAACCATATCTATTTATAAATGATAATTTGGGTATGGAGATTGAGTTAGTGGGGTGTGTTGTGCGATTTTATTTTATTTAAATTAATTAAATGTTATAAGATTTCATTTGTTCCATGGGAATGTGATGAGCATGGCCCGATGCATTAAGCTATGTTGATTATTTGGACTAAGGTGACACAGCTAGCCAGGATGGTCTTGGATCGAGATACATGGGTGCCGATGATAACCAGTTTGAGGTGATGCATTAATTAGGATGATGGAATGTCTTATGGGTCATGAGATGGGGTTGACCATCAGAACATGGTTTATGTGGTTGCATGTGGAAGCAGAGTTTCTAGATGATGTGGATTAGGTATTGTTGGTGATTCCCGCTCATCGTTGTTGGCCGACGTGTAGCTGGATCCATGTCAACATATATCGGGCTTAATTGAGGTGGTGTTGACCACTCATTTTGGTTGTAGTCCTCCATAGATTTTGCAGCTTAGGGGATGGTGTTGACCATCAGTTATAGAGGAGGTACTCACCATATAAAGAAACAGTTGATGATGATAGACCATCAAGTGATGGTTTTGAGAATATTGGTTGGGTATGAGGCTCACCATTATATTGAGGTTGATGGGATAGGTTTTTCGGAGTATGGATATCATCATACCTCGAGACATCAGGATGTTGAGTCGAAGATGAATTACTATTTTTGGGAGGATGAATATCACTGTTTTGAGGATGTTTATCCGATGAGGTGATGGTGAATAATTGGATAGATGTCCGATGGACCCAGGATGTTTTTATTGGAATGCTAATAGGATGCTGATACTTTTCCAATATGTGATATTGGTGGTATTGGATCGAATGAGGTGTTGGGTGACATGTTTATGGGTGGAACATGAGGATTCACATAGTATGATTTTCTTTAGGGTATTCCAAGGCATTGAGACATAGGTCCTCGACACTAAAATATATATTTACAATCATGTATTGTATGAAAAACTTATATTTGGGGGATCATCTTTAGAAATATATCGACATTGGTCGAATTAGGTAAATGACCCCTTATGGATGTTGAGAATTATGGAAGAGGGTTAATTATTAAATATGTGTGCATTTAATTTTTTATTACATTTTTTATTCACTGTATAATTATGGATGCAAGATAGACATAGGTTCGTGATGTCCTGTTGATTTCAATGTGGACCTTTTTTTATGATATCATATTTATGCACATCTATTGTTGGAAATAGATGGTCGTAATTATCTTTTTTATATGACCTGTATTGACATACATTTATCTATATATGGTATTATTCCTTTGGGATTATCATTACTGTTGTTGTTTATTAGGATTCAGTAGAGTTTCATTTGTTTATTCAACTATTATGGTCTCTCTTCCAATTTGATATATATATATATATGGTTCATTATTATTTACAATGTTAGAGGGTATAGTATCCTTACTATCACCTAATTCAACACTCACTTCTAGTCAGAATCCTTTGACGTATTTGGTTGCACACCTAAGTCCATGTGGATAACCAACCCAGAACAAAAATTAAGTAGAAAACCAGGTCAAGGAATAATAAAAATCATCAGGAAAATTTATGAAGTATGATTACCCACCCCTTGACTCAATAGAAAATGATCTACATACATCTCTATGAACCAATTCAAGAATCTATTTGGGCCAATCATATTTTACACTAAATAGGGATTTGGTCATTTTACATTGTAAACATGTGTGACATAGACCATGTAATTTTAGTTAAAAAGAATTTAATATGCATATTGGTATAATTTAGTCAAATTGTTTTCGTTTACATGACCTAGATGATGATTCTACAGTTGGGTGTGGTATGATACTTGTGAAGAAGTTCCATTATTTCTTAGAATTACTTATTTTGTGTGATCCAAAACATAAATATCATTATTTAAATGTGACTTATAATAAAAATTATATCTTTATAAAATAAGTAAAATTAATTTAAAAATATGATAATAAATACATTCATATAATGTTTGGATACATATATAATGTTTTTGGAAACTGAAGGAACATAACAAAAACCCTTCAAAAGTAAGATCATTACTGTCTACAACACGAGGTGGTAGTCACCGATAGCTAAAATATCATGTTTATATCTATTGGATACATGTGTATCTAACCTCCCCTCAATAAAATTGTCTAAATATATTTGGTTACTTTATTTTAATAAATATGTGAGCACCACAACCTATATCTAATACCCAATTTTTAGAAACATAAAATTCCAATTGATAACAAACACACTTGAAGATTCCCATTGTTTGTTTGGATGGGTGCAGATATACTTTTGGTGGCCCTCATTTCCATATGTGAACCAAAGAACATCATATTCCCTTGATTGGCCCTTGATCTAACTCTTATTGGATGGTCGTTAAGAATCTGTGTACTTAGTGTTATTTTATTTCCCTTTCTATTTTTTCACCATAAGGATGAAAAGATTTTCATGGCACATATCCTTATCTACTTGATGAAGAAGGGTGATAAGATATTATAGTGACTTATCAATGTTGTTTATATTAAAATTTCATGATACATAGAGAATCTATGAGGAAGTATTGAAAGAATGAGATTGGTTCCTAGTTATTTGGGGAGAATAAACCATATAACCTAAGGGTTCTCAATGTATCCAATGAGATTGAATACATGAGGTGAAACTGGGGAAACCTCTCTAAGATTTATCTGGAAGATCGCATCAGAAATCTAAAACGATTTCTATATATATATATATATATATATATACTAATAAATACCAAGGAGGTTCTCAAGAATGATATATGAATCCATGTTTTTGTGGGACTTCATGAGTTCACTAGGCATAGATTAAATCAGCAAACATTGAACATTAATTTCATTGGTGAAGGTTTTTTCATAGACAAGGAACTCTATATCACTCACCTCCCTGGTAGATGGATCCAGAATTGTGGATTCAAGCATCTAAACTTTCTATTCACGTTATTGCATAACCTGAAGGCATCTACACCACCCATGGAAGTTACTATAAGTGATGATGTTTTCTTTCTCTAATATTAATCATAGGGATAATATAGATGAATAGCCTATCATTTTATTCTATAATTAAAAGAAAATATTATTAGTACTTTTATTTATTACAAATTATGTTATAAAATAATAATTTAATTGATTTTTATTAAATCTCTAACTATTTTATCAAGCCCCAATATCGCTCACCATTGAACTAAAATTTTTTAGTTTTTAAAACATTATAGTGGAAAGGATCCATATAACCCTTCGTATAACCCCGACAAGGGTTATTTATGCTACATGAAGCTATTTAGGTATGTAGGCCTTTTCCAACTATGGGATTACATCTCCTTGGTCCATTATGTGGAATCCATTATCCTAAAATCCTTGGATTACCTAAAATCATGTCTCCAAGTCATTTCAAGTCTAGAAAGTGAAACTTATTTTGATGTAAGATGGTTAACATAACCCAAAACCTTCATAATAACCACACATTAAAAGTAATTTTCCCAGTGAGGGTTGGACAAACATTTAATTTTGAGGATTTAATTCATATTCAATTAATGGAAGGCCAAATTTGACATAAATTGAATTAAGGTATTTTAATATTCTATGCATAAAGTTTATATTATTTTATCCATGGATGTATTTTTAATATTAATTTTGTGTAACTTAATTAACTAACTATGCTGGATAAAAAATTTATATAAAATCCATTTATTTTAATTCAATATTTGTACATTAATTCATTTGTTTATGTGATCACAATCTTGCGTCGATAAATTAAATAATTTCATTGAAATAAATAAATAAATAAATAAAATGTTGGGATCGTGATCTTATCAAACATTTTATCTAATGAGAATAAATTAAATCAACATTTGATCTAGGATAATTAACTACCATATCGAGTCTTAGCATGAGTCATAGCATTCCACCTGTACACCTATGTATCAATTGAATATAATCATAATGGTTCCATCTTGAATCGACTATGTGTTCCATGGGACACTCTATTAAAAACATGTATTTATAACTCACACACATCTGAGGGGAACCAAATGATTGGTTAAAGGGGGATTACATAAATAACCTTGGACATTAAGGTCCAATATATTATGGAGGGAGGGACGACTTTTAGGATGTCAAAATTTAATTTAATAATAAATAATGGAAACCCCATGCGATAAATTCAATTAAATTATTTCCAACCTGTATAATGGCCCCCATCTAGCTCATGAAGGTTCATACATGAAATTCATAGAAAAAAGAAAATAGTTAACATTTATTTATTTATTAATTCTTAATTATTAAGATAAACACTATTATATTAATTATTTCATTTATTTATTCCATTTCATTTCAATAACCATCCTAATTCATTTGTAGATACCCATCATTAATTCATTAATAGAAAATAAATGACAGATCCAATAGTTGTAAATTTATTATAATAGATTAATAGATATTTTCAAATTCTTTAAAACCATTATTAAATTTTGAAAAACTTATAGTTACATTCAAATCAATAAGGTTTTAATGATACAATTGTAGATTTAATGTAATATAATTATTCTAATAATTGGGATACTACATTGAATTTATTTTCCATCTACATATAATGTACCTCTATTGTCATGTATTCAGGTCACATGTTTGGGGATTCGTCATATTGACAAGGCCAAAATAATCGATGTACACATGGAAGATGCCTGTCATGTATATTCTTTAAGTGTTCTTAAGATACTCATTTGGGTCTTCAACATGTATCTCAATGGATTATATGGAATGTACAGGCCAAATATATTCCATGTGGCTTGAATGTTGAGTTCTCACACAACTCACTAAAAAAATTGACGTGTTCTTAGGCAAGAGACTACATGACATGTGCATCCATATACATACCATGAATATCTAATTGTGTCTGTCTTAGTAACTCTGTGTGTATATCAGATGTGGTAATTAATGAACTTATCCCCATGTACACCATATACACTTCATGTATTTCATAAATTCTCCAGTTTTTAAGTCTCATGTTGTTTGACCATGTATTTGACAACATGGATTGCATAATTTATACTGCTAACCTATGCAGAATATTTGGTGTGTATCCCATAAACATTCCATGTAATTTGAAAATTTTGTACTAGGATGGATGGTCAACACACCACATACACCACATGTAACAAATTTGTGTCATTCTATGTATCCTTCGGCATGGCCAGTTGTAGCGTACTTCGGTACACAACATGTACTCTGACTACATGTCATGTAAACTTGTATTACTAGCCAAAAATTGGTAGTTATTGATGGCATCCACATTCATTATTCTTTTATTATTAGACCTTTAAGAAAATGAAACACTAAAAGAACTTTATTGATATGTTGATAAAATATTAATTCAAATAGGATTAAAAAATGAATAATATAAAATAAATATTAAACCATGATTTCATAAGGATCAACAATCAAATAAATAATTATAAATTTAAATGTCACTGCTCTGGTACCAGTTGTTAGTTCTAGGTACAAAAGAAGTTTGTGATAGTGGGTGATGTATTAAAAATTCCATTAATATTGAGTTTATTAAAACCCCAAGTGAGTATATTCTATATAAATTTTATAATTTATTTATTTAATATTAGAAGAAATAAATAATTGGGCTTAGGATCTTTCTTCTATGTGAATGTTGATCATCTGAAAAGACCATTTTTGATGTCCTTCGTTACGTTGTTAGGATCCAAGGACATAATCCCTCCCAGAGTGATCCACACTTTCTCCTTTGATCTCTAAGAAAAACCAATTGATCTTTGGGTTCTAGAATGATGAATAAATGGTCTTGTTTTTTTATTGGTCGCTCGTTCAAAAGGAATTAAAGGAATCTATCTTGTGTTTCTCATCTTGAGAGGGAGAGAGAAGGCAGAGTCAACAGAGAATTCATTGTGCATGAAAATTCTCAATTCTCAAGTACACGCACTACACAATAGACATAATCATCTATTTATAGATCTAGGGTTTATTTTAAAATAATTTTTTAATTGCATGTCGACAATTAAATAATTTAATAATTATTAATTAAACCCATTCTAGATAATAATAATAATAATAATTTTTGTGGTGTGAACCAACTTGAAAAAAATATATTATTTAATAGACTTTCTGGTTAATATTTGTCACCAAACTCAGTCTTGATCCATTATAACTCCTCTATCATTTATTGAATAAGTGAATAAACATATAATTTAAATATTTCATTCACCAATAAATATTTTTGATTGATAAAACATGAAAAAAATACACCATGGTATTTTGAATAATATTTATTCAATTATATAAATTAAAATATAATTTAATCATGATTATAAAAAACACTCAGTTTTTGACCCTCTAAGATTATTTCTCATTGAAATTAGGAAGGCTTGCCTAAAGTACAATATTACTATTTAGAAATGGGCCAATTCACCCAAGAGAAAGAACTTAATTTATCAATTACGAAAATCACATACAAATAATCATTGTGTAACATAATCCTTTTTTCAAAACATCTAATCAATCAGGCTATATATTTGTGTCACTAGCATATATGCACGATACACATTTCTCTGACTATCTGAAATAAATTCATCATTTAACCAGATACGTAGAATTCAATACAATGATTATATTCCAAAAAAAGGGATGAGACATCAACTTACATAAAGGTGAAAGAGAAAAAACCTTCCTCAACTTATCCATTAATGGAAGGTGAATCACAACGTACCCAACATAACCTACCTATTTGTGAACATATGTTGTCATTCATTTTATTAGAAAATATAAGCGTGTGATTCATGACACACATTAATGATAATATTAAAGTCTAAGGACCATTAAAAATGCTAAAAAATTGGAATATTCAATAGGAAAAAATTGGCATAATTCATTCTGACGGGTCTATTCTGATAATCTCCCATATTGTAGATTACCAAGTGAAAACTTCGTGTGAAAAAGCCTCATTCACTTATGAGTACTCACACCTGAGAATATATGTACTATGTTTCTCATCATAGTACATTATCCAGCATCATAAAATTATTTAATAATATCATCATAAAACTTCAAGGTTCTCATCGTAGTGGGGAACTATTATGACCTTATTAATGCGACATATACTCTATGACATTATTACATTAGATTCATGAAGAACAATGAACAACATGTAATAATATTTGGACCCCATAACACCCTAAGAGGGGAGGTTTGATTCAAGGTGTCCAATTTTTCTTTGAAAGTGACAGATCATATTCCCACAATGGTAGTAACCTATAAAAATTGTCTAATGGAGTCATGAAGTTATTAAACACTCCCATGTAGGGAGACAACACAACAGTTTTACTTGGTTCATCACTAAGGGGTAGTCTATGGATCATATGCTGAATGTGTTTTAGTCATACCAAAATCCACTAAGATCCACTAGTAATTGTCTAGTACATAAGATCAGACACAGTTAATCTATTCTAGACACACAACATTTACTAGAATTTTATGGATAACACACTACCTCCCTCAAAACACTTCCATCGACTCACCCTAGATCAATGCCATGGGTGAAGTCTTAATTTTTTTAATGTATTGAAGTTTTCATCAGTATATTGGTCATTTAAGTCTTTTTATGACAACCATGCTCTTTATTACACACATAACATAATTTATTGCATAAACTCTTCACTTGATACATCATCTAAGATTGAGAGGCCTGGTGTCTTTGGGGCTTAAGAACATTACATAATAGCTTAAAACATTGAACGCAAAATCTTTATTTAAAACTTATTTTACATGAACATTACATTCCCTCGTACTTAGCATTGCATAGGATAACTTGAGGACAAGCATAAGAAAAGGGTGAGCTCTAAAGCCCAGTAAGGGAATAAATATGGAATAACATGAGGAAAAAAATACATGTTAGACAATAGGCATATCAATAGAGAACAAGATAAAAATGAACATAAAGGCATGATAAAGCATGATAATCATATCATGGAGATGTGAAAACAATAATTAACATGGAATTAGCATGATCTAAGGATTATTGCACATGGAGCATGAGTAAACCCTCATTGCACATGAATCACGATTAAACCATCATTTTACTTGAATTAGCATGATTCAACACTCATTGCACATGAGGTATCATGATGCTATACTTTACCCAATGCATTGGAGCGCTATCAGGGCGCACCTTTCTTAATCATTTCATTTCATGCATAAGTGTGCCACATGGATCATACAACATGGAATCATTCATCATAATTTATTCCATGATAAAGTGATGTAGAATACAAACATGAAGCTTTATAATCAATAAGTAAATGTGAATAATGGTGAATACCCTTGATAGAGAAATGGGCATGGTATTCACTACACAATGACATTGGCTTGGAAAATTGCGGTGCAATTTTGGCAGCGTAAAAACGTGACATAAGAATTCATAAAATAATTTGATGAGAGAAAAAGGGGTGTCTCATAATATGTACATGAAATGAACAGTAAGCTGGTCATATAGATACATGTCCCAACATAAGTATTGTAATTTAGATTCATATCATAAATGAATTTCTTGAATGTAAATGAAGAGAGAGAAATTCCTTATGGAATTTCGGCATAATAAAGGGTGTACATGGGATGTATTAATGAGAGAGAAAGGGGATCTCTCATTATTAAAATATAAAGAGGGAAGTATGGGGGAGGTGAAAAACCATACCCCATCATTTATAATATAAAATAAAAGGGCATAACAATATAAGAAACTTGGACATGAATAAGAAAAGTGAGAATCCCTTACTTAGAAGTGTGCTTCCAAAGGATTGAGAGAGGCTTCTTGGGAGCTTGGGGAACCTTGGGAGGATTCTAGAGAGTGGATGGAAGTGGTTGGAAGAACTAAAAAGGATTTTAGTGAAGAGTAAGTGGGATCTTGGGTGGGTTTATATTGGAAAGCAGAAGGAAATCTTTATTATTTAGGTTTGGGACACCTGACAATAAACTAATCAAAACCACAAACCAGACCAAGGTTTTTGCCCATGGTTTTTTTCAAAGGGGATTGAAAAAAAATACATTATAAGTCCAATGTCCAAACTTATGAAAATAATAGGGTTTCTTATGTGGAGGTGAGTCACACTCTGAAGGAAAACAATTTAAAAAGAAAAAATGTTTTATAAGCCTTGATGGGTCCACTATTGATTTGTAAAATAAATCAAACAAACCCAAAATAACATTATTTTAATGTTAAAACATATATTGTCCGAAAATAATGTTTATATTATTTTATTACATCACTATTGGGTCATTATGATGTCATAAAACACATTATATATTTAAACATTATTTAATTTTTACCCAAATATTCGACTGTCTCAAAAAATTATGAAACATTCACTATTGGATAATTTCGATGCCCTGATTCCAAAAATAATATTCATTTTATCTAAATAATTTTATAAATATGTGAATTTTTTACTTTTAAAATAAAAGCCTACATTTATTGAAAATTCATGGGTTTTGACCAAAACAACTTTCAAACATTAATAAAAATTACAATTGCAATCATAAAATTATACAATCATTTATATTTAATAAAAAGTAATTTAATATTAATAATAATGTTTTAATAAAATATTATTTAATTCAAAAATCCATTAATTCATTCAAATATATTATTAGTTGAATATTAACTAAAAATACTATTTGTACTTTAAAAAATATTTACAAAGTAACAATAATAAAATGGATGTATATTCATTATTATATAAAAAAATAATTTTCATAATCATAATTCTAGGTTCTTGTTAAATAATCCCTTAAAACACCAATATAAGACCTTAGGGTAAGGTGTGAGATTGTGATAGACTCTTGGGGTGGCTTAGATAGCATTTATTGGGTGGTAATATCTATCAACATCCACTTCTCCAGTAGGTGGTTCTGCTCGAGCATAACGTATTTATGCTCGGCTTGGGCTTGGTCAAGAGTGAAGCCCAAAGATGCAGCCTCTTTTCCAAGATATGATAAATGGGCTTCATATGGGGCAAGTCTACTGGATGAGGCCATCCCTTCTTTAGTCTGAGTTAATTGGATTTGTCGAAGCCCGATATTTATACTAATAATGTGATCATTGTTCATATGCTATATTAGCAACGGTCACAATTCTTAATGGTATTTTAAAATCCAAAAACATAAATCCAAAGAAGTTCAAATTTTATATACCCACTTTACGTAATAAGACATTTAATTAGATCAAGAGGAATTTCCAATAATAAATATTTGGGTCATTACACTTTTCTCCAAATTATCACAACATTTATTGTACCAATGTTCTTAGTTAGTTCACTTGAAATTATTGTTCACTTAAACCAAATGCTCAACAATAATTTTCATGAACCTCTCGGCCATCAAAAAACCCCTTTACATTTTAATGAAATTATAACATTCAAAAACACAGATACTTTCATGAATCTCTCAGACTTCATGAAGAAACATAACATTGAGAATATTTCATCCTTCATGGAACAACCAACCTTTACAAACTGCCTTCATGATGATCTCCGTCTTCAAGGAACAAATAACCTTCACAAAGAAACCATACTTCACAAAACACCATTTCTTATTAAAACTCCCAGACATCATTAAACTACCATTAATTAAAATCATTTTCGTTATTCAAGACTCAAAAAGTCTTTTTGGGATTCTAAAATTTTATAGAATATCAGATTTGAAAAGCTCCCATCCTTCATGAATTTAGAATGATTCATATGTTTATCCAATTCTCTTCACGTCAAATAAAGTTGATGTGGCTGACTATTTATAGGCTAAACATTTCACAAAGCTCCGAGATCCTAATAGTATTTTCATTACCTCAAGATTCATGTTCATGAATATCCTTTCCATCACAAAGCTCCACTGAAATTTAACATGTTTGTGAATCTTCTTGTAGTCGGGAAGATTTGTTGTCATCCCATCGTGCATTCACGATGGTTGTTTGTGATGATCCACATATTCATGAAGATAAAAATTCTCAAAACCCAGTATTCACAAAATTCATTCCTCTAAAATATTTTGGAAGATTCAATCCAACAAATCCACCTTTTATGAATCTTGTTTTCAGTGCTTCACACCTCCACGAGGATTGCTACTTCCTCCGGATTTTTAGCTCGAAAAAATTGTGAATCCCTGGGAAATGATGTCACCTTCAAAAATGAATCCATTTGTACCATAATATCACTTTTCCTATAAAATCCCTGATGATCCTAGTGTGTATTGAAAAAAGAATAAACTACACTATTTTTTCAACTGTAAATGGAATTGGTTCCAACAATCTCCCCCTTTGGGTTTGTTGGAAATTAGTAGAAAAATTTAATAGAACACCATCCTCCATAAAAAACCTATTAGGATTGATACAACTAATTCATAATTATATGTTTATGTGAGAAAATATTTATGTAGAAAAAAATATTGATAAAAGATAATATCATTCCTCGATGGACCATCACACTCATTCCTCGATAGAACAGTGCAGCCATCCAATCCAAAAAATCATTAAAATTCACTTATATACCCCTTTGAAAATACTCTTAAAAAATATATTTTTGTTCTTTTGTGATAATAAAATCTTCCTATATCTTTCCACCCCCATTAAACATCACCACTTACACAAATAGATTAAAATAGTTAAAAAATGGGGAGAGGGGATGAATTGTAACCTCCTCATTCAATGAGTGGTGGTTGAACACTAAGGTTCAACCAATGTTTTGAAGAAATTGGAACTACCAAGAGCTTAGTCATGAAGTCATACAATGGGTCATCAATTCCATCACTCATTGTTAACAAATTTCTTATATAATGTTATAACTAATCTCAATATGTTTGATATGAGAGTGTTGGATTGGATTATTTGTTAGATCGATCATGCTCTTATTATCATAGTGAATCACCATTGGTTGTTTTACATCATCACCAATATTAGTTATTTGTTGATTCATCCATAATATCTGATTTCATGATTATTTAGAAGAGATATACTTTACTTCATCCATGCTAAGATAAGTTCTTTCTTGTTTCTTTCTCAAACAACCTACACATTTCTTGCCAATGAATAATGCTCTGCCACTTGTGGAATTTCTATACACCACATCTCCAACCCATTCAGCATCAACAACTTATTAATATTCATTATCTCTTCCTATTGAAAAGTATAATCCAAATTTGATAGTGCCTTTAATATACCTCATCATTATTTTAACTATTTCAAAATGATCTTCCATCAGATAATGTTGAAAAAAGCAACTAATCTTGTAGCAAACATGACATCTATCTGTCTTTCAGTCAAATATAAAAAGATTCCAATTATTATACTATATAGTGTGGGGTCCAAATATGTCCCATCATCATTCTTCCCATGTTTTGTCCCAACTATAATCAGAGTCAACATTGATTTGAATTCATGCATGTTGAATTTATTTATCATATCTCTTGAATATTTTTCTTGATAGATGATGGTGTAATCCTTCTTTTAAACCACCTAAAGTCCCAAAAAGTATGTGAGTTCACCAATAATACACATTTCAAATTCATATTTCATGTGATTAGGAAATTATTCCATTAATCCTTTACTTCTTCCACTAAAAATTATATCATCAACATATACAAGCCCCATAAATTTATCATTCTTAGAATTCATTACATAGAGATTATGGTCGACACATCCTCTTTTAAACTCAATAATCATCAAATAAGTGTCAATTTGAAAATACCATGCTCTTGGTTCCTGGTTTATACCATATATATCCTTCCTTAATCTAAAAACCTTACTATAATCATTTCCAATCATAAATCCCACTAGTTGTTCAATATATTCTTGTTCTTCAAGAACTCCATTTAAGAATTCCTTTTTGACATCCATTTGATAAACTTTGTACCCTCTTTGAATTATCATGGAAAGGAAAATCCATATCAACTCCAATCTAGTTAATGGATTAAACATTTCTTTAACATTATTGACTTCAATCTATGTATAGCCTTTACAAACCAATCATTCCTTCTTTCGTGTCATGTTTCCATGGTCATCAAATTAATTTTTATAAATCTACTTTTTTCCAGTGAAATTTTTATTTTTAGGTCTCTTAACAAAATCCCATGCTATTTCTTGTGAATCTAATACATTTTTTCATCCATGTCCTTAACCCTTGATTCATCCTTTGCTGATTCTCCAAATGAGTTTGGTTCCACAATTTATAGGAAGGAAGAATGTGCTTCACCCCTCATTCTTCTTGTCTGTGTAGGTGTGGTCCAATCTCCAATGATGTTGGATCAATCAATTTATTGTCATCAATTTCTCCTATGAGGTTATGTTGAAGTTTCTTTAGAAATGGTTTCCTCTTCAAATTATTCTACTAAATCCTCATCATTTTTGAGCCTTATATGTTTTTCAAGCATTCCACTATTTCTGCATTTGAATCAATCCCTTTTCCACTTTCTTCTTCATCTTCAATCATATCAACATATAAGACCCTTGAGTTATTTCTGTTTTTATAATTGAAGGTGTTGAAATCATTTCATTCCATAATATTTTTAAGATGATAATTGTAACATTTTTAGGCTTTTCTCTTCATTGAATATCTATGGAATATCCCATCATCTGTAGCATCACAACTCTTACCTTGATTTCATTCTTTTTTTGACAAAAAATTTACTTACAAAAACATGAAAATACTTCAAAGAGGTATTCCTTCCATTCCATATCTCATATTGTTTCATGTTATCTCCTACGAAAATTCATGATTGAATTTGAGTATACACCACTACTTGAATAGCCTCATTCTAGTAATGATGAGAAACACAACTCTCAATCATCATAGTTTTATCCATATTGTTCACCTGTCCATTTATACATTAAACAAACCCATTTTGTTGAGGGGTTATCACAATAGACACATCATTCTTTATCCCATGTTCTTATAGGTAATTTTCAAATCCAATTGTTTTCCATTCTCATCCGTTTTTAGATCTCAGAATTTTGATTCTGCGACCAGTTTCATTCTAAACACTTTGATGATAACTCTTCATGCAATCAGTAAATTTTCGTTTCCTCTACCTAAACATCCCACAAGCCATTATAATATAATAATAAATAAAAATAATTAAGTACATCTCTCTATATGTTCTAACCACATTCATTGGGATAAATATTTCTCTATAGACGAGATCTAGTAGATTAGATTCCCTTTTATTCTTGTGTCGATATGCACTCCCTGCCATCATTCATCACATGCATTCATCACATCTATCTTCATGATCACACTTCAGATTAAGAATTTTGAAAAATATCTTAATCTTATATATTTGTTACATTATATCTTTATTTATGTGACCCAACATTCGATGCCACATGTTTTTTTCTTAGGTAACTATTAAGTAAAAAGTGTTCTCTTTACTATCAACTTATTATAAATTTCCATCTATTTTGTATCTTTTCATGAGAGAATTACCTTCATTTATTTTGATATTGCACCTCTTCTGATTAAATATCACTATCAATCCTGATTCATACAGTTTAATCAAAATCATAATATTGTGATGAAAATCATATATGTAGAGATCTTTATATTTCCTTATTTTTCATTTCCTTATTTGGTATTTCCATTTCATTTGATCTTTGAAGAATCATCATTTATTAATATCACAATTCCACTAACCCTTTTATTAACATTCATTAACAAATTTTCATTTATTATCATTTGAGATGAGAATCCACTATCAAGAATCTAGGTGCTACTGTACTTTGTATTTTTGAAAGCTATTTCTGCAAGGTTTTTTTCTTGATTTTATTCTTTTCCTTCAATGAGATACCTAATTGAGTGGTAGAAAAAAGATGTAATTTCCAATATATTCTTAATATAAATTGTTTCATCATACTCACATTCTTCTTCCATAGGAGATTTCCTATTTTAATGGGTAAATATTCTTATTTGTCGGGTACTGACTTTCCTTGGAGTTATATAGTTATTTTTCACACATTTCTTATATATTCAATGCATAACCTTATGGACATAGTTATAATAGAGAAAAAATGTCCATATAAATTATTTATTCTATAAGATGAAGGATATGGTAAAATTCTCCTTTTTTGACTTATGGATTCGTCCCCATTAATATATCTCCATTCCACAACACAGTAAGACATTGTGTAGCCCATAAACCCACAGAATTTACATTTTATAAGTGGAAATATATTTTCAATTCAATTTCTCCACATGTCCCTTTCTTTTATAAAGGTATTTTATTGGAAATAATCTATGGAAACATGAGGATTATTTTCATCTATCTTTTTTATTTGGAATGAATATATATTTATTGGTACAATAGGATAATTTGTGATATGTGAAACTTTATGCTTCCCCTTATTTAGGATCATCCAGTTTCGAGCCATTGATTTTTTAGCATCACAACCAACTCCACTTTTTCCCATAAATGTGGATCTCTAACCATTCAAGGCATTATCTACTCTTTCATAACCATGTTTATCTATTTCTAACATCTCTACGTCTAAAATTTTCCAAACTGTAATTTCTTTTTCATTTTCCTTGATTTGGTTCAGTATCCAGTTTACACGTTAAAGTTACAAATTCTTCTTCAAGTACCTCAACAATATTTGGCTTTTCCTATATTCTTGATATAAGGTCAATGATGACTTTTTTCTACTCTTTAATCATGATTTTAAATTCCAATACCTCTTCCAAGATTTTAAGAGTTTCTAAATGTTCTTTTTCCTCTCCTTCTAGTCGATCAAGTTCTTCTTCTTGTTGATCAGAATTCTATTATGACTATTTAAGCATAGCTATCATATTCTTTTCTCTCATTATTTTATTGTTAATATCATCTAGAGATCCTCAAGCTCCACCTTAAGATCAAAATCACCAATAAACTAGTTATCTTTATCTTTTGTAGTTTATACCTTTTCAAAGATGGACATCATGGATGTATCAGGTATTAATTTAAACTATGGTTCAACATCCTCCAAAAATTCAATAACATATTTTTCTTCATTTCATATAAAGATATTTCTTAGAACATTATTTCTTGATTTGAAGTCTTCGTTGTTAGAAAATATCACTTGAGGCGTCTGTATGATTTCTACATCACTTTCTACATCATCAAGTTTCATTGGGCATCAAGAGGATATGTGTCCCTTGTACCACACTGCAAAAAATTCAATAGAAGATTTCCTTCAAATATCCCTTTTCATCTTTTCAATTTCTTTGGTAAATAGATAGATAACTTATTCTTCATCATCATAAAAATTTTGTAACTATAATTTTTTTCCCATGGATTTTAATTCAATTTCCTTGCTTACTCAAGTGGAAGCATCTTCTGGTTTGTCACTCATTTCATAATCCACTAGACTGTTTAGCTGGTCATCATGTTTAAGGTTCAACAAATCTCTTTCCTTAAGATCTAAAACATTGGGATTGTAAATATAAGGGATCATTCATAGGATTTTCTTTAAAATTTCAATATCCATAATTTATTCCTCATATACTTTAATATATCCAATAGGTACAGTTGTGTGATTAAATAATCTATCAACATTTTCATCAGGATGCATTTTCATATCATAAAACTGATTGTGATAGACTTTAAGTTTGTCCTCCATTACTTACCTTCATATATATTTTCCAATTTCTCCCACATGGACTTTGATATAGTTAAACTCATCAAATTTAAATGTATTTTATCATATAATGATTCTGTATGAGAATTTTGGGATCTAGCATCAGTATTAGTCATTTTTCTATCTGTTTCATTCATAGATTGACTTGTCACATCATTATCCTGAATCCCCTAATATGGGGCATAGATAATTTCCATCCTAAGTTATTGTAGATGATATATCATTCTATTCTTCCATATTTGAATGTTTCTCCCATAAAAGAGGGAAAATACCCTCTAAATCACAGAATTCTCCATAATAAAAAAGTAAAGATTTGATACCAATAACATGTTCACTCTCATACCACTTATAGGACCCCAGAACACCCTGATAGGGTGGGGGTGGATTAGTGTGTCATCTTTTTCTCTTAAAGTAATCGATCTTGTTCCAAAATTATTAGGAACTTTTAGAACATGTTTGATGGAATCATGTATCCATTATACATTAACATATAGGGAGACAACATAGTAGTTTTGCATAGTTCACCACCAAGGGCTAGTACAAGAATAATATTCCGACATGGTGTCAGTTATACCAAAATCCACTAAGATTCACTTGTTATTATAGATTATAGAAGATCTGACAAAGGAATTATATTCCAAGAACACTGCCTTTACAAGAATTTTAAGAATAACATACTACCTCACTTGAATCACTTTCATCAAACCCCATAGCTGACTACCTTGGGTTAAGTCTTACTTGGTTTTACGACTTGAAAGTCGCATTGGTAGATTATGCATTTACATATTTGTTCCTGATTATCATGGGACTTATCTTTAACTGATGTCTTGAGTTAATTAACTTTAAAAATCATTATTCACTTAAACCAAATGTTCAACACTACTTTTCATGAAGCTATAGAGCTTTATGAAACCCCTTAATGTTTCAAATAAATTCTATCATTCTTGAACCTACACACTTTCTGGAAGCTCCCAAACATCACAAAAAAATTAACCTTCATAATGCTCCCAACCTTCATGGAACAACCAACCTTTCTGATGTAACTCACCTTCGTAAAGCTCACAAACTTCATGGAACAATAAGTATTATAAAACTTCCAGTCTTTTAAAAAACCCGTTACTTAAAATCCATAGCATCAATCAATACTCAATGAATCTTTTCACAGTGCTCAAGTTGCATAGAATACCCGATTCCCAAATCTCCCAACCTTACTGAATTCAGAATGATTAAACCTTTTCTAAAATTATATTCATGTCAAATTAAATGAGGATGAACATTTATTTATAGGATTAGACTTTTGTGAAGCTACAAAATCCTAGTATCCTTTTATCAAACTTCTAAATTCATTTTCATTAAGATCCTGATCTTTGTAAATATACACTAAAACTTAACCCATTCGCAAATCATCTTTCAGTCATAATTATTTACTGTTATCCCATCATGAATTTGTGATTCTTGTTCATGATTCTCCATATATTCACAAATCTCAACCTTTATTCAACCCAACATTTAAAAAATTGATGCCTTTACCATATATGAGAAGAGGCAATCCTGGATAACAACCTTTCGCAAATCATGTTCACGATGTTCCACACCTTATCAAATATTCTTCATGATTCTCCAAACCTTCATGAAGCTTAGTACATCATCTTAATTTTATCTCTAAAATTTTGAAAACACTAGGAAATTATGCCACCTTCAACACTAAATCTATTTGCTCTATTTTTAGATTTTGTGTCCTGAGAACCAATTGTTTATACTATTATTACATGAATGTACACTTATTATATGTTTTTCATTGTTCTGCATGACTATAATATAATAATGTCTTGGAATATTTGTTGAATTAATGAGGTCATGGAAGATCCCAACAATTATGAAAACCGTTAAATTATATAACAATATTCTTAAATAAAGTTCTACGGTTGGATGAAATACTACGATAGGACATATAGTATACAACCATCATGTGCGAGAACACGTAATAATATGAGACTCTCTCTCATATAGTCGCACTTGGTAATCTCCAATATGGAAGATTATGAGAACAAACCTGCTAGTATTAATTCTGAATGTCTTGGTGTCATTGGAAATTTCTATCTACGAGTGTGTATAATGGTACTTAGACTAGAATATTATCATTTACTCCTTTCATGACTTGCACATTTAGATTTGCTGACGAAAACCGTCATAAAGACAATTAGTGGGAAGTAGGGTACGTTGGGTGTGTCACGAATGACATGTTGTTAATGGATAAGTCAAGGAAGGATTTTTCCCTCCCATATTTATGGAAGTAGATATCTCAAGCCCTTTGACTGAAATAGAAATGTCACCCAAATTCCATGGTCATGGTGTCAGGACGAGTTTATTTCTGGAATTCAAAGAATGAAGGATCAAGCATATAGGTTTATGAAACTTCCATGAATCCTGCTTAATGAGATATTGAGAAAAAGGGATTAAATTACACAGTAAGTGTTCGTATGAGGTGATAAGTCAATGTGGTGTCAACTTCTTTCTCTTGGGTGCCTTGACCCATTACAAGACATTAATCTTGGACTTTAGGCTGGCCTGCCTAATGCCATTGAGAAAGAGTCCTAAAGGGTCACACACTAAGTGTATCCATGTATCTCAAGTAGAAAAAAGATTATTCATGTATGTGGTTTTATAATTATTCAACGAAGCCTAAATCTTTTTAATATTGGAGGAAGAATAAAATGAAAACAAGATATACACACCGTGTACATTGAATGTACATGCCATGTAGTTTTCATTTTGGAAAGAAAATGAAAACAAGATATATGTGTCATGTACATTGAATGTACACACCGTGCAGTTTTCATTTTGGAAAGGAAATGAAAATCAAGTACACATTGTGTATTAATTATTACACGTTGTGTAATTTGTCTAGTAAGGATTTGGAGGAAATAATATTGTCTTATTAAATGACATTTGTTATAATCATCATGGGTACATGTCAAGGAATTAATGATTCGACATGGATGTTTTCAATAAGAGTTATTGATATAAATAAAATGCATAACGCATTTATTTATTTTCATAACTATATAAACTCAAACCCAATTACAAATATCCTCACAACCCCAAAACATTTCCCTAATTGTTGGGCACTACAATTTTGGATAATTTTATCAAAGGACGAAATAACTTCTTCCTCCCAGAATGCTCTCAAGACCGAGAGAGATGCTCCTCCATTAGATCAAGGCGATCTAAGTTGGAAAACGTAAGAAAAATATTCTCCATGATAGAACCTAAAGATTACTCTGGGGACATCCAGAGATACATGGTGCACATGTGGATTTCCACTAGAGGAAGTCTACCCTTGTCTTCTGCGACGCAACGATGAATCACATTGGAACGTGATCAGAAATATCAATAATGAAAGAACGCCATAAAAGGTATTTCTTGTCAATTAATTAAATTAATTATATTCAACCTGTGATGATCCTTTTTTGTGGTTCCGGGACTATTCTTCTTCTTTGTCTATTTCTGTGATTCGATCCATGGAGTTTGGCATTTATCTTCGTATTGATCCCGAATTGATCATTGCTAATGAAAAAACTCCAAGTGGGCACATCCACCCACGAGCTGTGACTGGGACTTTCAATTGGTATCAATGGGATCACAATGTTGATTATAGTTATTTAATTTTTGTTGATAATTTACGCATTTATAATTTACTTAATTTAATATAAATCGTTCTATAAAACTGAATGGACGAGATCTGTTCTTACTCCTTCATTTATCGATTCACATCACAGAAAAAACCACTTAATTTTAATTTTGATTAAAATAAAAATGAGGAACTCATCTAGAGGAGCCACTCATTCTGTTTGTACAACACAAGAATACACGGTGTGTAGTGAAAACTACATGTCGTGTACTTAGGTTCAACGAACCGGTACTGGTCTGCTAAACCACGCTGTGTGAATTGAGCATACCTAAGATTTTAATACATCGTGTTGACCAAAACTGAATAGTGCATGGAAACCGGAATACACGGTGAGTATGTTGAATAAAAATTCCATGTACTCTGAACTAGCCCAGGTGAAACCATATACAAGGAGAAGCCATGTACCGCGTATACAAGATTTCCAGGCCGGTAACCGTGTAACAAAGAAGTACACGCCGTGTTAGTTTAATCTACATTTCGTGTACTCAAAAATTTCCAAAGTACAGAAAATATGCCAAAGCCCCCGGTGTGTACTTTGGATAAAGGGTGAAAATAATTACACACTGTGTAATATATCCTACATGTCATGTACATTCCGGAAATGGAATTTCACTAGGTTTCCTCCAAAGTAAAAAAGATCCGCACATGGAATATGGATGAGAAGAATCTAAAGGAAATTCAGAAATAAATTTAAGATAATGAATTGATTAATTATAAGATCATAATTAATTGAATTCAAGCACGAATTATCTTGAATAATAGAATGATTAAACTAATTTGAATACTAAATATGCGTAAATGTCGTTTCATGCTATGGATGATCCCGAGCTAGACCAAATCCCCTTTGTGTGTGTATGGTTTTATTTAAATTTATTTAATTTAAATTCATTGTCCTGCGAGCCTTCTTCCATAAAAATGTAGGGCCTGTGTGCCCATGGTTTATTTAATGTTAACCCCATGTAATAGAGGATCTCCCAAGCCAGAGGAGATAGTTCAAAATCCAGAGATGAGGTGAAACCATCCGAAGAAGATACAATGGTGGACAGGTGGGAGCTTCAAAACACGAACCATCGGGTTCAAGGTGTTTTTCCCTAGGTCAGGGATAGCTTATCAAAACCGGTAGATAATCTAACCAATAGAAGATCATGATCATGTCGTCTCATTTTATTTCTGTCTGATTTCATGGTTTATTTATTATGTATTTGTTGTCATGATCACATAGTTAATGAAATAAACAAGCATGCAAAGATGGAATAAAATAAAAACCAGACAATGCGTAAACATTATCAGAACATGGTTAATCACTTAAGCCAGCATCACTTAAAATTAACAATCATGTGATAATGCAAAACTACGCATAAAGAATAAAATCACTCAAATACCATATTAAGTCAGACTAAGCCTTCCGATACTTGATTAAGGGTAAGACTCAATAAAACTACGTGTTTAACCAACCCTTTTTGGGACACTTACTTTTATAAAGGAACCTCTTATGAATGTTTTGGGTTGACTTAATCATTTTAGATCAAGAGGAGTAGCCCTTACTAGACTTATTGTAAAATGGAGGCAATTGTTGAGGAAATCCAAGTCAGGATTTTAGGATTTGGGATTCCACTCAACAGATCAAGGAATTGTAATCTCATAGTTGGAAAAGACCTTCCTACATGAATACTTTTAAACTGCTTGACCAACCCATTTTGGGGTTATGCGAATTGGAATATGGATCCTTTCCACTATAATTTCAAACCAACTAGGCATTCCGAGTTCAATGGTGAGGCCCACTGGGACTTGATAAAATAGAGGTAGACTTAATAAAAATTTATTATTTCTCATAAAATGTAATCAAGAAGGTACTGATAAATCTGCTCTTTTAATTTGTAGAATCAATATGAAAAACTCATCAACCACATTTTCTCTGCATTCAATTCTGGATAAAGACAATATCCTCACCAACAGTAACATTCAGGAATGGTTTAGGTGACTTCGGGTTATCCTACGCCATGAACGAAAGTTTTACATACTAGAGTCCTCACTTCCTGATTCACCTGCCCAAGGGGCGAGTGATGATGATTTATTGGTCTATGATCAACATTTGAGTGATGCACTTGACGTTCAATATTTGATGTTGTCATCAATGTATAGTGAGATCATTAATTCTCATGAAGGCATGGATGCCTATAGCATGCTTGTGCACCTCTGTGGTGTATACCAGGATAGCGCATGACATGAAAGGTTTTAGATCTCCAAGAATTTATTTCAGATCATGCTTGGAGAGGGTGCCCCAGCTGGGCCTCATGTAGTCAAGCTCAATAGCTAAATTGTGCGTTTGGAGGATCTAGGGATTAAACTCCTTGAAGAACTGGGTAACGATCTCATTATTGCATCACTCCCCCAGAGCTTCTCTAAATTTGTTGTAAATTTTAACATGAACAACATTGAGAAGTCTCTATCTGATCTTCTTATCATCATTCACCAAGTGGACAATGATATGAAATTTGAAAATACTTCTGTCCTTATGGTGAATAAAAGGAAAGGGAAGGTGAATATAATTAAGCCCAATGTTTCTTCAAGGCCTTCCATGAAAAGGAAGATCAAGGGGCTGGAAAGAGAATAGGAGGATGTTTGTTTCGCATGTGGCAAGAAGGGCCACTGGAAGAAAAAATGCGCCCAGTAAAGGAAGTAAGGGGAAGCTTCAGGTGTATTTGTTATCAAATGCAATCTATTTATTTCTACCAATTGGGTATTAGATACTGCTTATGGTGATCACATCTTTATCCAAATATAGGAACCAAGTAGATTCATAAAGAATGACTGAGGTGAGGTGGATCTGCGAGCAGCCAAAGGAGCCAGACTCACTATTGTAGCTGTCAGAGACTACCACCTCACATTGCCTACTGGGATGGTCTTGATATTAAAAGATTGATATTATGTAACCTCTGTAACCAAAAAAATTATTTCAGTATCCAAATTAGATATTGGTCGATTCATCATCAATTTTGGAAATTAATGTTGTTACTTTTATAACTATAGCATTTGTTTTGGTATGGCACATTTATATAACAACCTTTATTTGTTATACTAGACAAACCAAGTAATGGAAATCTATGAAAAAGTTAATTCACATGGCTCATACCACATCCAACTTTGGCATCACCGGCTAGGTCATTTCAATGAGAAAAGTTTGACAAAATTACATCAAGATGGGTATTTAGATTCTTTCAAACTAAAACCACTTGTTGTATGTCATGTGTGTCTACAGGAAAAAATGACCAAATCCCCATTTAGTGGGAAAGGTGAAAGGGCTAATGAACTTCTAGAATTTGTTCACACATATGTGTTTGGACCATTTCCAGTTGAAGAAAGGGGTGTTTTCTTATAATTCATAACTTTTACTGATGATTTTAGAATATATGGATATATTTACTTAATGAAGTATAAGTCAGATTCTTTTGATAGGTTCAAAGAATACAAGAATTCAGTTGAGAACCACCTTGGTAAGAAGATTAATAAACTCCACTCAGATAGAGGAGGAGAATATCTTATTCAGGACTTCATTGATTTCTTACAAGAGTTTGGGATTATATCCCAACTCACTCCTCCTTACATGCCTTAGTAGAATGGTGTAAGTGAAAGGAGGAACCGCACCCTTTAGGACTTGGTGAGATCAATGATGAGTCATGTGATTCTTCCATTATCCTTTTGGGGATATGCATTACAAATAGAAACACACATACTAAACCAAGTAATAACTAATTCGATAAATGTTATTCCTTATGATTTATGGAGTGGACACAAATCCATGTTATCAAATTTACATGTGTGGTATAGTGAAGTATTTGTTAAATCCTCCATAGGTAACAAACATGCACCTCAAGGAACAAAGTGTACCTTTATAGGATATCCCAAGGAAACAAGGGAATATTACCTATACAGCCTCCCAGATAAAAATGTTACAGTGGAAAGACACACCATATTCCTTGAGAGGGAGCACATCTCAAAAAGAGATAGTGGGAGTGAGATAGACTTCGATGAAGTCGAGGATCAAGATACACAGGAGTTGGTACAAGAAAAGATTCCACAAAGCCCCATGGAAGAAAAATCAGTTCCAGAGACACATGAACTATGTAGGAGCACGAGATAGGTGAGAGAACTAGAATGATATGGTTTTCTTTTCACTGAGGATGGTGACTCATTATTGGTTGACAATGATGATCCTCTTACCTATAAGGAAGTAGTTGAAGGCACATACATTGCCAAGTGGCAGGAAGGCATGAGTTATGAAATGGATTCCATCTACCAAAACCATGTCTGGATTTTGGTTTATCCTCCAATTGATGTAAATCCTGTTGGTAATAAATGGGTATTCAAGAAGAAACTGGACAAGGAGGGAAAAGTCAACACCTATAAGGCACAACTGGTTTCAAAAAGTTTTAGACAACATCAAGGAATTGACTATGGTGAATCCTTTTCCCCAGTTTCGATCCTGAAATACATCAGAATCCTACTGGCCATTGCCACTTACCATGACAATGAAATTTGCAAAACGGATGCCGAAATAGCATTCCTTAATGGGAACCTCCTGTAAGATTTATACATGACACAACTTGAGGGGTTTGTGACCCCAAAGTATGCCAACAATGTATTCAAGTTGCATAAATACATTTATGGATTAAATCAAGAATCAAGGTCATGTAACATTTGTTTTGATGAGGCCATAACAGAATTTGGATTTGTTAAGAATGAATGTAAGCCTAGTTTCTAGAAAAGGTTTAGTTGAAGTGCAGTCATTTTTCTAATGTTTTATGTTGATGACCTATGACTAATTGGAAACGAAGTACATTTATTACAGTCAGTTAAAGCATGGTTGGATAAATTATTCTCTATGAAAGACTTGGGAAAGGCAGCATATATTCTTGGGATCATGATCCATTGTGATGGATCCAAGATAATGTTTGTCTTGAGTCAAAGTACATACATTGACTAGATGCTGAAGAGATTCAGTATGGAACAGTCCAAGTGGGGATTGTTTCCAGTGTCACATGGCATTCATCTTTCTGGGAAAATGTGTCCTTAGACACATGAGGAATGAATGAAAATGGCAAGGATCCCTTACTCATCTACGATTGGTTCAGTCATGTATGATATTCTATGAACAAGGCTAGATGTTGCTTACACATTAAGTGTGGTAGGCAGATATCATGCTGATATAGGAGACCGCCATTGGATGGAAATCAAGACTATCCTTAAGTATCTGAGGCGTACTAAGGATATATTCTTTTTCAATGGATGAGATGATGAACTAGTCATCAGAGGACATGTGGATGCTAGTTTCCAGACTGATCAAGATAAAATGAAGTCACAAACTGCATACATCTTCAATTTTAATGGAGGTGCAGTGAGCTAGAAGAGCTCCAAGAAAGGTGTGGTCGCAGATTCTACAGTAGAGTCTGAGTATATCGCAGCTTCTGAGGCAGCTAAAAAGTAGTATGGATGCGAAGCTTTGTCCAAGAATTGAATGTTGTACCTAGAAGTAAAGATCCTATCACACTCTATTGTGATAATATTGCAGCAGTGGCACTTGAAAAAGAGACACGATCACATCAGCAGACAAAGTACATGCTTCCTAAGTATGATCTCTTGAGGGATTTTTCTCAGAGAGGTGAAGTTACAGTGAGCATTATTTCCAAGGAAGACAACATGGCAGATCCCTTGGCTAAAGCCTTCACTCGGCAGAAACATGATCATCATGTGATGTCTAGCGGAATAAAAGTCGTAGGCAGTTGGCTTTAGTCCAAGTAGAAGTTTGTTAGAGTTGGTTTCCTGAGAACCAAATGTTTATACTTTGATTACATGAATGTACACTTATTATATATTTTTCATTGTTCTGCATGACTATAATATAATAATGTCCTTGAATATTTGTTGTATTAATGAGGTCATGGAAGATCCCTGCTTTGATGAGAACCTTGAAATGATATCACAATATTCTTAAATAATGTTCTACGATTTGATGAAATACTATGATAGGACACATAGTATACAGACTGTGATGTGTGAGTACTCTTAAGAAGACGAGACTCTCCCTCATCGAGTTTTCACTTGGTAATCTCTATGATGGGAGATTATAAGAACATACCCGCCAGTAGTAATTCCACATATCTTGGTGTCATCGGACATTTCTACCTACGAGTGTGTGTAGTTTTCCTTAGACTAGAAGATTATCATTAACTCATGTCATGACTCGCGCACATAGATTTGGTGACGAAAACCATCATGAAGACAGTTGGAAAGAAGTAGGGTATGTCGGGTGCGTCACGAATGACATGTTGTTAATGGATAAGTTGAGGAAGGATTTTTCCCTTCCATATTTATAGAAGTAGATATCTCGGTCCCTTTTATTGAAATAGAACTGTCGCCCAAATTCCATGGTCTTGGTGTCACGACGAGTTTATTTCTAGAATTAAAATAATGACGGATAAAGAATATCGGTCTATGACACTACCATGAATCCTGATTGATGAGATATTGAGAAAAAGGGATTAAATTACATGGTAAGTGTTCGTATGAGGTGACACGTAAATGCGGCGTCAAATTATATCTCTTAGGTACCTTGACCCGTTTCTAGACAGTAATCTTGGACTTTAGGCAAACCCACCTAATGAAAATGAGAAATAGGCCTAGAGGGTCACACACTAAGTGTATCCAAGTATCTGAAGTAGAATAAAGATTATTTTTGTTTGTGGTTTAAAAATTATTCACGGAATACTAAATCATTTGAATGTTGGAGGAAGAATAAAATGAAAACAAGATATACATGATGTGAAAATTGAATGTGCACGTCGTGTAGTTTTTATTTTGGAATGAAAATTAAAACAAGATATACACGCCGTGTACATTGAATGTACACGCCGTGTAGTTTTCATTTTGGAAAGGAAGTGAAAATTGAGTAGACATTGTGTATTAATGATTACACACCATGTAGTTTTTCCATTCGAGATTTTGAAAAAATGATATTGTTTTATTAAATGATATTTATTATAATCAGCCTGGGAGCAGGTCAAGGAATTAATGATTCGACATGGGGGTTTTCAATAAGATTTAATGAAATAAATAAAATGAGTAACGCGTTTATTTACTGTCATAACTCTATAACCTCAAACCCGATTATAAATATCCTCACAACCCCAACACTTTTCCTTAATCGTTGTGCATAAAAATTCTGGAGAATTATCTCATGGCTGAAAGAACTCCTTCCTCCAAGAACAATCTCAAAACCGAGAGAGATCCTCCTCCATCTGATCAAGGTGATCTAAGTTGGACAATGCAAGCAAATGCTTCTCAACGCTTTCACCTAGAGATTCCTTTGGCGACGTCTAGAGATACGTGGTGAACGTGTGGATCACTGCTAGAGGAAGTCTACCCTTGGATTCTGTGATGCAATGACAAATCAAATTGGAATGTGATCAAAAATATCAACGAAGAAAGAATACCATTAAAGGTACTTCTTGTAAATTAATTGAATTAATTATAATCAACCTGTAATGATCCTCCTTTGTGGTTCCAGGACTATTCTTCTTCTTTGTATATTTTTTTTATTCAATATGAGGAGTCTTGCATTTATCATCATATTGAACCCAGATTGATCATTGTTAATGACAAAACTCCAGGTGGGCACATCCACCCACAAGCTTCAGCTGCGCCGGAGACCTTCAACTAAAGATCACTTTCATTGAAAACTCCATAATCAACCTACTTCAGATTGACAACAAACACAAATGAGACTCTATTTACATCGATAACCAACCTTGGTTCCAATAATAATATGTTTTATTAAAATTCAATAAATCAAATATATATTTAATCAATGTAAAAAATAGTTGTTCCTAGGATACCTACTCCAACAAACTCCCATTAGGACTAGATCCAACATCTTATGACTTTTAAAGCACTAGAAGTCGCATGATAATCATATTTATGCTAAGTCAATGATTTAGTTAGGGGTCCTCTACACTAGATTCAGTGTAAATACTACTCACTACAAAATTACCTCTTTGAGAAAAATCACTCGAGAGATGATACCTGAAATGTATGTTCTTCATCAAAATATATGAACTTGGCACTTTTGTAAGATCCACCACCATAGTATTATCACAACAGAGTGTGATAGGATCTTTAATGCGTAGTACCATGTCAATCTCTTGGATGAAGTTTTGTATCCATACTGATTCTTTATTTTTCACATAAGCAACAATATAATTGAAGAATACTATATAATTAGAAACCACAACCCACTTTGAGCTCTTCTATCTCACAAATCCTCCCTTAAAAGTGAGTATGTATCCCATTTTTTACATTATTTCATCTTAATTTTTTTTTGAAACTATCATCTGTATATCCTCTGATGAATAGTTCCTCATCTCCTCCATAAATTTTTAACATATCCTTAGTATGCCTCAGATACTTAAGAATAGACTTGACTACCATCTAATGGAAGTAAACTAGGTCATCATTATATCTTCCTACCACACTTAATGCATAAGTGACATCTATCATGGTACATAGAACAACATAAACAAATGACCCAATTTTTTATGCATACAGAATCCTTACCATTATATTTCTTTCCTCTTATTTATAAGGAAACATTTTCCTAGAAATATGAATTTTATGTGATGTTAGAAATAATACACTCTTAGATTGTCCCATACTAAATATCTTCAGTATCTTTTCAATGATTACACTTTGAATTGGGATAATAAGACTCTAAAATGTATCATGATGGATCTTCATCCTAAGAATATATGTTTCCTCACCTAGGTCCTTCATAGAGAATCATTTATTCAACCGTACCTTGAAAAACTATAAGTCTAGTATTTCATTATCAATTAGTAATATGTCATCAATATATAATTTTATGAAAATTACTGCACTACCACTAAACTATTTATATACACAAGTCTCACACTCATTCATTATGAAACAAAATTACATTATAGATTCATCACACCAAATGTTCATTGACCTAGATGGTTGATTTAATCCATAAATGGATTTTTTTCAATTTTCATATCTTTTTGGAATCCTTTAGTTTTACAACACCTTTAGTTTTTTTATATAGACATCTTCCTAAAGGTTCTTATTAAGAAATGATTTTTTTACATCCATTTTCTAAATCTCAAATTCATGGTATGCTCCAATGGAAAGTAGAATTCTAATGGATTTTACAATTGAAACCAGTGTAAAGGTTTCTTCTCATTCAATTAATTTATTTTGTTTAAACCCTTCTACAACCAGTGGTTCCTTCTATGTACTTAATTTCCCTACCATGTCATGTTTATTCATGAATACACATTTTCAACCAATGGGATTTACATCCACCATATGATCTAACAAAATACAACCATTGTTTTGGTACATGGAATCTATTTCAAAATTATTGGCTTCCTATCACTTGGAAACATGTGTTCTACTTGGTACATCCTTGTAGGTTAGAGGATCATTATTATAAACAAATAATGATTCTCCATCCTTGGTGACTAGAAAACTATACCATTCTATTTCTCTAACATCTCTTGTAATACTATGCAAAACTTGTGTCTCTATAGTAGTTTATTCTTCCATGGAGCTTTGTGGAATCTGTTCATGTGGAAACTAGTTTCTACCTTGAGCCTCCACTTTATCAAATTCTATCTCACTCCCACTATATCTTTTGTATGTGTTCACCCTATCAAGGAATAGGGAATATATTTCCATTATTGTATTTTTTATGGGTCATATAAGTAATATCCATTCATTAATTTATGATGTCTTGTAAATGAATACTTTATTCCCTGTGGTGAATGTTTGTTAACTAAAGAGGACATAACAAAATCATCACAACCCTACACATATAAGTATGGAAACATAGGTTTCTATCCATTCCATAAATATTTTGGTATACTATCTGCCAGTTTAGTTGACATTTGGTTTAGTATTTGTACTTATTTTTTGTAAAACATAACCCCAAAAGGATTATAGCAGTCTCAAATATCTTATCACTGATATCACTATGTCAAAAAATGTGTAGATACTCCTTTCACTTACATTATTCCTCTGAGGTTTATAAGTAGGTGTGAGTGAATATAGGATCCCAAAATCTAATAAGTAATCAATTAAGTATTTATTAAGATATCTTCTCTCATGTTTTGATCATAGTTTCTTAATCTTCTTTCCAAGATGGTTCTCAAATGAATTCTCAAATTCCATCAATTTATCAAATGAATCACACTTATACCTCATTAAGTAGGTATATATATACCTTATAAAATCATTTGTAAAATTTATGAAATATGAGTACCCACCCCTTGTATCAATTCAAAATGGTCCACATGAATATGTATGGACTAATTCAAGAAGTGACTTGGCCCTTTAACCTTTTATACTAAATGAGGATTTAATAATTTTACCTTGTAAACATGTGTGTCATAGACCATGTAGTTTTTGTTCAAAATAATATAAATATACATATTGGTATAATTTCGTAAAGAAATTTTTGTTTGCATATCCTAGTGAGTGATTCAATAATTGGGTGTGGTATGAGTCATGTGAAGCAGTTTCATTATCCATTTTTATTACTTGGTTTATTCAATCCAACATATTAAGACCTTTATTTAAATACAAATTACCATAAAATATTTTATCTTTATAAAATAAGAATAATTTAGTTATGAATTAGAAAATAAATACATCCATATCATGTTTGGATACAGATATAATGTTTCTCATAACTAAAGGCACATATTAACAATAATTTAAAACCTGTATCATTCTAGTCACCAATGGGAAGTGTTAATCGTCAATAGCTACAATAGAAATTTTAGCACCATTTTCTAATCATAAATATACCTCCCCCCCAGTCAAATTTTTTGAATCTACTTGTTTCCTATATTTGAATACATATGTGAGAACCACAAGCTATATTTAATACCCAATTTAAAGAAATCGATAAATTTCCCTCAATAACAAATGCACTTGAATCTTACCCTCACTTATTTTGTTGGGTTCAGTTATTCTTCTAGTTTCCATTATTATTATATGTGAAAAAAATAACATCACATTCCCATTCTCATCCTCTGATATTATTCTTATTGGAAGGGAATTAAGAAGAACTGAACTCAGAGCTCTTCAATTTCCTTTTCAATTTGTTCACTATAAGGACCAAAGGATTTCTGCACTTTGTATCCTAATATACATAGTGAAGAGGAGAGATAAGATCTAGAAGATAGGTCTTAATATTGTTCATATTAAAATTTACAAAAAATTAAGATAAGCTTTGAGGGATTTGTGAAATAATGGGATCATTTCCTAGTTATTTAGGGAGTTCAAACCCTGGAACCTCTAGGAGATCAAAGTAATCACCAATATTGTCTACTCGAGGCCTAGCAGGGGAACCATTTCCAACATTTCTCTAAAAATAGTGCCTTGTAAATATCAAACCATTACCATATATCTATATTCTGGTAAAGACCCTGAAGGTTCTCAGTCATTCGATAAATTTCCTTGTTTTTATAAGAATTCTTGAGTTTACAAGATATAGAATAAATAATCAAACATTGAACGTTGAACATGTCACTCAAATATTTTTCACCGAAAAATAACACTTAATAACTCTCCTCCTTGGTAAGTGTATCATGAATTAAGGATTATAACATGTAAGATTTTTTTCCACTGTTTAGCCCAACCTGAAGGTGTATAAACCATTCTTGGAAGTTACTTCTAATGATGAGGTTGTGTTTCTACAATATTAGTCATTGGGATAGTATGGATGATGGAATTTTCATTTTATTATAAAATTAAAAGAGTATATTTTTAGTACATTTCCTAATTAAAAATAACATAAGAAATAATAAATTAATTGATTTTTATTAAATCTCCCACTATGTTATCACGTCCCAATATCCCTTACCATTAAAATCAGAATGTCCAGTTTTTAGGAAATTCTAGTGTCAAAGATCCATATTCCTCTTCACATAACCCCAATGAGGGTTTTTTAATCTATATGAAGGTATTTCTATAGGTGGTTATTCTCTAGCTATGGGCTTGCAACTCATTGATCCATTAAGTGGACTCCCAAATCCTAAAATCTTGACATGGATTTTTTCAAAACATATCTCCATGTTACATAAAGTATAAAGAGGGTTACTTCTACAAATATAATATGGCTAAGTAAATCCATCACCTTCATAAGAACTCCATGTTAAAATTAACCGTCCCAATAAGGGTTGGTCAAGCATTGTGTTCCGAGGGGTTCATTCCAAATAAATTATTGAAAAAATAAGTATGGAATAATATTTAGTTGAGGGATTTTAATTTATTATGCATAAATTTTATCTTGTTTTATTCTTTACATGTCTTTTTAATATTAAATGGAAGTTACTTAATTAATAAACCATTATGGTTAATACTTTTATGTATAATCCAGTTATTCAAATTCTGGGTTTTTAGATTAATTAATTTGTTTATGTGATCACGTTCTTGCATCCATAAAAAAATAATTACATATAAAAAAATTAATTAATTAAATGACCCAATCATGTTCTTATCTAATTATTGATTTAATGAGTAGACATTAAATGAACATTTGACAGAGTAGAATTAACTATTACTACCAGTCTTGGCTTGAGTTATAGTATTCTAAATGTCCACATGTGTTTCACCTAAGTTGGAATAATATTGGTTTCATCTTGTGCCGCCTCAATGCACATTGGGATACTCTATTAATAACATTTATTTACAACTCAGACACACGTGAGAGGAACCAAAGAATTGGTTAAATGGGGATTACATGAATATCCTTCAATATGAAGGTACTACATAATAATAGTTGGATATATGACTCACATGCCATCAAATTTAATTTAACAATAAATAATTACAACCCCATGTAATAAATTAAATTAAATTAATGCCAACATGTACAATATTCTTGGTCTAACTCATTAATGTTCATACATTTAACATACACACAAAAGTAAATAGATAACATCCATTTCATTTTTCATTCTATATTATTATGGTAAAAAAATTAATTAATTAATTAATTAATTCAATTTCATTTTAATAACAATCTGAATTCATTAATATATAACTTTAATTTGGTAATTAATGGAAAATAAATGGAAGAACCAATAGTATCAAATTTATTACAATAAATTAATTGAACATTTTAATTTCTTTAAAAACCTCATTAAATTATCAAACTTTTACAGATCCAATCAAATTAATATGCTTTTAATGCTTTAATTTTCAATTTAATGTAATTTAATTATTCCATTAATTGGGATACCACCTGGAGTGTACTATCCAGCAACACGTAATGTACCTCTGTTACTATGTATTCAGGTCACACACCTAGGGCTTCGGTATGTTGAATCAAGAATACTACATGGCATATACATTCCATCTACACATCTATATCTTCTTTCCATGTTATTAAGATACTTTCTTTGGTCTTTGATGTATATCTCGGTAAATTACATCATGTGTACATGCCAACTAGAAATTTTTTGGTCTGAATTCCATGTTCCCATGAATCCCACTGAAAGACTCAGTGTGTTATCAGGAGAGAGACTACACGAAGTGTCCCACTAGATACATGTCATGTATCTCTAATTCTGTTTATCAATCTAAATAATTGTGTATCTTGGAAATGGGAAATGATGAACTACATGTCATGTATACTCCATACATATGTTGTATATCATAAATTATCCTCATTGTTAGTCTCATGTGGTTTGACTGTGTATTATGACTACATGAATTACGTGATTTATTATTCTAACTCTTCAAGACTACATAGAGTTTCAGGCATATACACACTATGTAATTTTCCAAACTTGTTTCAGGTTTCTTAGTCCACATGTGGATTACACCATGTTTAATAACTATGTGGAATTTCATGTATCCTACGACATGTCTAGTTGTTGCATACTAGGGTATAGAATTTGTATTTTGGATACACGTTGTGTAACTCTGCCTTACCAGCAAAAAAAATCAGTTCCCAATGGCATATCTAGTCATTCTAAATCTCTTCTTAGACTTTTAAGGAAATGAAAAACTGAATGAACATGATTAATATATCAATAACATGTTAATTCAAATCAGATTATAGAATGAATAATATGAAATTAAAATTAAACCATTATTTCTTATGTATCAACAATAAAATAAATAATTATAAATTTCAACATTAGTGATCTGATACAACTATTTAGTTATTGGTGTAGAGAATGTGGGTGGTGTTGGGAGATATATTAAAATTTATTTTAATATTGAGTTTCCTGAAACATCGATTGATGATATTTCACATCAAATTTATAACTAATTAATTTTTTATGGGATGAAACACAGACCTAAAATTAGGATCCTTTTTTATGTGAATGTTGATTATCCAAAAATACCCTTTCATATTGAATTTCTTTCAATATAAGGATCCAAGGATAGAATCACACTATAAGTGATCCACATGTTTTCCTTTGATATATAAGCAATGTCAATTGATCTCTAGTTGATAGCATGGTGAATCGACTATATTACGTTGTTTTTGTCAATATTCCATCCTTCAGTCTTGATGTAAACTCTACTTAATTTACCATTTTTGAGGGGAATAGAGAAGAAGGATTCAAGGGAGAATTTATTGTGCAAAACAATTCTCAATTTTTAATTACACGCCCAACACAACATAAATAACCTTCTATTTATAGATCTTGGGTTTAAATTCAAATAATTATTTAATTGGATGATGGGAATTAAATAATATAATAATTCTTAATAAACCTCATGCCACATATTATAATAATAATTATTATTATTATTATTATGTGGCACATTCCAACTTGTGTGATAACAAATATTGTTTAATTGTGTTGTTAATTAAAATTTTTCACTAAACTCATCCTTGTTCTATTCGAACTCCTATAGAATTTATTGAACATCCAAAAAAATATTTAATTTAAAAATTATAGTCATCAATAAATATTTACAATGGATAAAACATGAATAAAATTATTCCTCAGTCTTTAGAATTATATTTATTCAATTAATTAAAGACACATATAATTTAATCAAGATCATCAAAAACACATAGTGTACGACCCTATAGTATTCTTTCTCATTAGAACTGGTAAGAATTTCATAAAGTCCAAGATTACTATCTAGAAATGGGTAAAAGAACCTAATATAAATAATTTAATTTCATAGCGATGGAAACTACATATGAATGCTCACTATGTAATTGAATCCCTTTTTCACAATATATCATCAAAAAGGTTGCACATCAATGTCATAACCTATATATTTGATCCACCGTTCATTGACTAGGTAAACTAAATTCATTGTTTCACCATGGAAATGGAATTTAATGAGATTATTCTATTTCAATCTAAGGGAATAGATATCATCTTCCAATAAATATGCAAGGGACATATCCTTCCATGAAAAATATATTAATGGCATGTCAATCATGATGCACCCAACGTACCCTACATTGTTGTGAAGAAATTCCGTCATGGTTTTAGTTAGAATATATAAGTAAGAATGAATGAAATGCATTAATGATAATATTAATGTCTAAGGATCATTATGCATGCTCACAGATAGGAATACATGATGAAACAAAACATACATAATTACAAAGGGTGGGAATATTCTCATAATCTCCCATCCAGGAGATTGCCAAGTTTAAACTTCATGAGAAGAATACCCATCCACTTATGAGTACTTGCATCTGATAGTATATGTTCTATGTGTCCCATAATAGTGCATTATCCAAGCATAAAACATAATTTATAAATACCATCATAGAAATTAAATGTTCTCATCAAAGCATGGAATTGTTATGACCTTATCAATGTGACATATATTCTAGGAAAATATTCTATTAGATTCAAGAAATATTGAACAATATGTATTTAGATGTTTTATTAATATGAAATATATCAAATATACATGTAATATATGAAAAAATAGTTGTTCCTAGAGAACCAACTCCAATAAATAATGTCAGGACCATGGTGGAATCTATGGTGGTGCTCGAGCCTTTTTTCAAATGGCCAATATCACCACTGTTATTCATAGAACTTTTCAATTTCAAAGGGTAAACACATGAATCATAAATGGGTTGTCTGGAATGATGTTTTAATTCAATTATTCTCCTCTAGTAACTGTTCTATGCTTCTCCTCTTGAATTAATTCCATTTTTAGATATTCTGGTGAACCTTGGGTGTGGATGAGACATTTTTATATGTTAGAGAATCATTTATGGATGTTTTTGTAGGGAAAGAATTAGTTATAACCCCTTTTAACCCTATTATTGACTCAATATGGGTTTCAACCCTTGGATTAGGGAGGATCAAGAACCATTGGTTCAAGGTATCGTCTTCTTTCCTCACTTCATTTATTATTTCTTTTTTTATATTATTGTTATGGAAATATCCTTGGTTTTTGGACCGATATCTAAGCATTGTTTGTTGGTGGATATTCAATGATAGTTTTTATGATTCTTCTTTCAATTTGAAAAGTCGTTAATCCTCAATCATCCGTTCTTATGTGGATAATGTTGAAAATTTAAATTAAGGTAGGAAATTTTTTTATTTTCCATATTTTTTATATAAAATTATAAAATTATAATTTTTAACTATTTGGGTAATAGTGGAATTAATTTTAATAAATATTAAATAATATTTAATGAAAATGATTGGTTTTGGTTGTATCTATCACATGCGTTTCCCATATGTCAACGGATTGCCTCTTGATTTTTTTAATAGTGTTCTATAATATCTTATTGTATGGATTTATATGTTTTTTATTCATAAAAATTAAATAGAGAACATAAATATATAAATTTTTAAATAATAAAAGAGGAATGTGTAATCTGAAATTGTTCTTACTTATAGTTTTATTAAAATAGATTTAATGATTGAAGGCATATTTAAATATATTATGTCTGTTGATAGATAAGGCCTTGTATTTCCTATGGTTGTAACTTATGATAGATAAATTAATTAATTCAATATAATAAAAAATAATTTATTAGATAATGATTAGTTTTTGGGGTCGAGTTATCTCGTTTTCCTATGAAGGATGGATTCCATAGTTCTTGGGCCTAGTTTCCTTATTAACTATTTTTTATTTACTTATTACCATGTGTAATTTTTCTATATTAAGATAAATATTATGTGAAATGATGTAAGGTTGGGATAACTAATAATTTGATGAGAATGGGAAGTGATGCCCAAGTTTTTTGTAACAGTTAGCGCCTATGATAGAGGGATGAATTGTGATATGCATGGTGGTGTTGGGGATGGAATTGGGACTGATGGAGTGAGATAAAACTTTTTTGTATCACTATTGGTGTACTGAAAAAATGGGATACATTCTTTATAATGAATCATCATTATAGTGCATATGGAGGGGTTGATTTATTTCTCATTTCTTTCCCCATTACATGATGAAACTAGTTATGCATGGTTTATGTATATTTTATGGTATCTTAGTATGATTCCTAGAGTTATTGGAATTATATAATGATATTGAATGTTAAATAATTTAAACCAAAGGGTATTAGAATTAATGGATTATTGAATGATGATAATCTTGATGAACCATAGAAGGAGATGGTTTATGTCTCGAGGGAATGGGTTCGATTGTTAATTAATGTAAATCTAAAATTTTTAATGGAATTATTTAGTTTAAAGTAACTTAAAAAGTTTATGTTCTTATAGGATATCTTGTCCTTATCAGTGGAGGCTAGGTGCTCAAGAGGTGATAAAAATAGTCAATATTAATTCTAAGTAATTGACCATAGTGTGGTTGTGATCTAATATATTCTTATGTTTGGTGATTTCCTACCCCATCTCACCCATATATGTTGGGAGACCAACACTAATAAAATTTGGTGGGTATTTTACCAAATATCTAGGTTGGGGAGGAATGGATGGATGACTACCCCCTCTTTCTCTACACTCTACTTCTGGTAGTATTGTGTGTTAGTATGAATAGTGGTTAACTTTTTCATATATATGTATTTAGAGGGATCAAATTAATTATGGTTACTCCAAACACATGTATCTCCAAATATAGTATCCTATGTATTATTATAGTTATTTCATTATTGACACTCCCATTTTAAGATAAGGGTGATGACCTTCAGATAAAACATCTAAAGTATTGGGAGGCAAAGGCATGTAATGTGAGAAACACCCCTTGATCCGTAAGTGTTTTCCCGAGTGTACTTAATGTAGGCCCCACATGAACATCAATACTTTCATAGTTCCAACCAATATGGAAAGCCTCACTCAGGTCTATCCTATGTGTCTAGACTCTCTCAGGTATAATCTATGCGGTCAGACTCACGTAGTTGCAACCTAAGCAACTAGACATGCAAAAGTTACATCTACCCGTGAGACCTGCATGAGAGACCTGTGTGAGAGACCTATGTTATAGACCTTAATAAACCACCTTATTTCCCCGGGGTCTCAATATTTATAATAAATAGGAAACTTGATCTCCCCATTTGATAGGAATAGAATAATTAAAGAATCCTCAAAGATCTACTAACCCTAGTCCTTCACCCAAGTCCCCAAAGCTTCCAGGAATCTCTACAAGCATGAAATTAAGAGTTTATAATTGAGATTAAAGGTATTAGGGTTCCTATGTGGTTTGAAACACAAATTACCTATGTGAGGATTCTCTTTCCTCTTTTCTAAAAGTACTAGGGTGAAGTCTCCCTTCCAAATTAATGACCTATGTGAGACCCTTCCAGGGGCATCGAAGGAGACCCTTGGAGATCAAATGATGGAATTTACCAAGTGTGGTTGTCCAAGTGGTTCTTCGCCAAAGAATTTATCTCTAACTCACCTAGGTATTTATTTGTTGATATCCTACTTGAATCACCTAGGTATCACCTGGGTGAGATCCCACTAACTCTACCAGATATCTCTTAGGAATGATGCCACCTAACTCACCCAGGTATCACCTAGGTGAGCTCTCCTTGACCTGATGAGGCATCATCTAGGTGAATTCAACTCTCCTGGAAATTACCTGGGTTTTTTTATTTTTAAATTACCTAGGAAATTCATGGATGAGGTCACAATAATCTCACTCATGTATCACTTGGGTGAGGTCCTCCCAAGACACCCAAGAAACACATGGGAAAACTCAAATCTACCTCTCCCAGGAATCACTTGGAAGAAGCACCCTCCAACTCACCTAGGTATTAACTGGTCAATGTGACCTCTAAGACATCTCTCATATCATCAATGATATGGAACCCCTTTCATTGAGATCCAAATCTGACCACCAAGGCCCCATTATTTTTAGGATCAGAAAACACGAAATTGAAGATTGTCTCCAATTAAATTGGAAATTACCTTTGTAAAATACATTCTAAACTTATCCTACATAATAGGTAAGGTCTTATGGGTGTCTAAAATAATTATTACATTTGTTAACATGGCCACTAACCCTAGAGGCAGTGCTAGGGACCTGCTCATTTTTGGCAGTGACGGTAACCACTTGATTTCCCCTTTGATGAGGGATAGTTTTGTATCCTTCTCTCATACAATATGAAACTAGGAATTTAGAATCCCTCATTGAGTAATTCCATAGTATTTTTTTGTAGGACATTACCCCATCTTTTATACCCTCACCCTCATCCACCAGTGGATGAAATATATTTTCAAAATGATAGAACTTCCACTTCATCGTGTTTCTCACACAAATCACAAATCAGAAGGGAATAGGGGTTAATAGTGATTATGTCACAAGAATGATAAAATACCCTCAAATGAACCTCTTCCATGTGTGTAGTACCCAATCATTTATAAATATGTGGTATTTTTTCCAAATATGATACATAGTAATCCTCCAAAATGTTTAATCTGAGCACCCCAAATTCACCGTAATATTCTACTGAACATACTCTCAATAGGGTCATATCCACCCCAGATGGTCATATTCATTTTGGGACCCTCCATCATCATACTTATTAGTCCATATTTATAGTAGGGTCATATCCAACCTAGGAGGATATATTTCTTCAGGGTCCCTTAGGTCGTTTTTGTGTAAGTTCCACATTATCCTTTAATGGTCACCATTTTCCTAGATGTCCTCACCGTATGATGTTAAATATTATGGTCTAGTCCTTATCAGTTAACACTAAATGGTACAATATGTCCCATTATGTAGAACCAAACTATGTGGATTCTGATTTCTCTCATGAGGATATATTTGAAGTCCCTATCATGGGTCTAATCCCTACATCGAGACAACTCCCATCTCCCCAGAATATGATAATTTCAAGAGTGCCTAACTGTGTGTCTTGAGACCAGCATCACAAAAAAATAACCAATATGGAGAATCTCAAATATATACATATAGTTCCATTTATGGAGAACATCATATACATACAGATGGTTACATTGACGGTGAATTATATAGATGGTTTCCCATCAATGTATATCTATAATCAACTTTTAATAAATATGTGTGATTGGTTCCATGTTTGGAATTTATAATGGATTCCTGAATATGTATTAAATATATAATAGAGTCCCAGAGTTGGAAATAATTCCCCTTAAAAGTGTTTAATGCACCGGACCTTCCATAATGTCGACCAATGTGAGTTCTTATGCATTGTTGGTTAAGTTACCCAATAACCAACTACCTTTGGAAACCTGGCCCATGATCTATCATTGATATAAGAGTTATTGGGTGTTTGAGATTCTAATAATAAACCCCATTGGAAACTTACCCACCATGAAAACATGTGTGAAAAAATGGTGAACCCTATATGAATCCTTTCATTAACCAAAATAATTATATCACCCACCTGTCAGGCCCCTTTTGTACTTTTATAACATGAAAGTGGTCCAAACATGGATATCTTATGGCTATTAATTTTATGTGTTTTAGTATATTGTGATGATGGTTTGTAATGTTCAATTGATTATGTTTGTCATATAACCATACAGTAATTTTTATCAGATATATCGTAAATCTAGTGGAATCCTATCAACTGACACACACATACATGTTAGATTCCGCACAAGGTTGGTCTTTATCCATTTTTAGGATGCCATCATCCACCAAAATTCTTTAACACTGGGTTATGAATGCACTAGTTTGTGAATACTACATTAAAGGTGTCATCACTATTAAGTCAATAAGGTTTCCTTATGACTTTTCCATTCCTTTAAGTTTTGAAAATCTCAAACACTCTATCTCAAGCCAAATTTTATTTTCCTTAATTTTCATTTTAATAAGCAAAATTTTTCTTTGCCAAGGAAAATTTATCCTTAACATGTTTTCATTATTCATATTATAATCTAACTCATTTTATTACTAAGTTTAAAATTTGGTCTCATATCTAAAATCATGGGATCCTATAAATACTTAGATATAGAGTATTATGTTTTCCGGATCTGAATTTCGGTTCTAAATTCTTATGAATTCAAACTCCGAATTCTCCTAATTTAGACTCCAAGTTCTCTAAATTCAGACTCTGAATACTTATGAATTCAGACTTTGGTTTCTCTAAATTCAGACTCTGAATTCCTTGAATTCATACTCCGAGTTCATTGAATTCAGAATCCGAATTCTTATAAATTCAGACTCAGAGTTCTCTGAATTCATACTTCAAATTCTATGAATTCAAACTAAGAATTATTATGAATTCAGACTTCGTGTTCTCTGAATTCAGATTCTGAATTCTTTGAATTAACACTCCAAATTCTTATGAATTTAGACTCTGAGTTCTCTGAATTCAGACTCCGAATTCTTCTGAATTCTTATGAATTCAAACTCCGAGTTCTCTGAATTCAGACTCCAAATTCTTCTAAATTCAGCCTTCGAGTTCTCTGAATTCAGACTCCGAATTCTCTGAATTCAGACTCCGAGTTCTCTGAATTCAGAATCTGAATTGTTATCAATTTAGACTTCTAATTCTTATGAATTTAGACTCCTAGTTTTCTGAATTTAGACTCTGAATTATTATGAATTCATACTTCGAGCTCTTTCAATTCAGACTCCAAATTATCCGTAATTCCGACTCTGAATTCTTATGAATTCAGGCTCTGAATTCTCTAAATTTGGACTCTGAATTCCACGGAATTCACGTTCTGAATTCTTTTGAAAACAGAATCCTAATATCCATGTATTATAGACATCTAATGTTATTTTGGTTAGAGTCCTAAATTTTATTTTTCCTTAGACTTCGAAAAATGAATTTTGTTAAGCAACCATATTTTTACAATACTTGTTAGGGTTATGAAATGATGTCGTACAATCTATTTATAACAAACCGTTGTTTGAGTGACATGTCTACAGGTCCCTCTGAAATTCAAGGAAGAATATGAACGTTGGAGGAGGGAGCCGACCATTGGAGAAGTTCCTATAAATAAGATCTCATTTGATCAAGGTCCACATCAGTTCGAGATCAGTTGATCACTAGAGATTACATGTTGTTGAAGTGATTTCTAGAGAGTGATACTCTCATGCTTAGTGCATACTGAACATCTTGTTTAGATTGCTTTGTGTTACTCTGAAGTTTGCTGAGTACATTAGATGGATTCCGGTGATATGAAGATAGAGGTGGCGACTACCTTAAAGTTTGAGGACTTCCTTATTGAGGAAGATAGAGGTTCCAACTACCTTGAAGTAGAGGGCTTGCAGGGATAGCAAGACAGATTCTGATATTCTTATCGAGGTCTTACCCTGGTCTGGGTAAGACAGACTTTATTGAAAGTATAAATCAATGGACCTTTATCCAAGGTTGTTGGATACCCTACTCTTTGGGTTAAAAGATTTCATACATGTTACTTGTGTTGTTTTATTTTTATTTCCAATGCATTTTGATTGATAGGAAAAATATAACTATCTTATACTTCCTTGTTTTTTTTATATAATCTGATTAACAAAATTATATATGATTTAAGATATAAACTTTTCCTTGTGAACTTTTATTAAGGTTAATTTTTGAAACAATATTTCTGGAACCTAGAAAGTTTGTAGAACTAGGTGGTCTTGTGAATTTACCTTGTTTAACTTTGTTAAACACAGTTTTCTGTAGGTTTATAAATGAATTTTTTATACCAACATTAATGGTTCCAAAGGAATTTTTAAAGTATAAAATTCACCCCCTCTTGTATATTGAGCATCTACAATCATTATTTCGATCCTACAATTGAAATCGAAGGTGGTCTTTAAAATAATTATATGCACATAAATGTTTTATTTCTCAAATTTTCATTGTTCATAATATTTTCCTTGCTTGAGAATTTATTTTTTTCTTGTTTACAAACTTTTATTATTAACAAGTTTTTTTGGAAAGATACTTTCTCTTAAAATGGAAGGAATGAATGTTGGTTCTATTGACAACCTAAATCCTACTAGACCACATATTTTTGATGGAAATGATTATGAATATTGGAGAGATCATATGAATACATTTGTTATTAATATTGGAGTGGACAATTTTGTCATTCTTACTAGAGGATATAAAATCCTTGACAAAGAAGTCAGTGCATTCCCCAACCAAGAAAAGAAGGAATATCATCTGAATTATAAAGTATGTAATACTTTTCTTTGTTCTATGATAAGAAATATATATATCCAGATTTTATCTTGTGAAGCAGAAAATTTTATTTGGAAGAATCTTGAAGTATCACACATTGGAACTTGAAAAGTCATTCAAACTAGAAGAGCCATGATCAGAGCAGAATATCATGGTTTCTGATTTCCATATAGAGAACCCATATGTAAGGTACAACAAAAATTCATAAATATTGTTAATAATTTAAAATATATGGGTGAGAAAGGATTAGATGATGAAGCCATTATGGTCAAGATTATAGACGACATGCCAAATGAATGGGAATATAAGAGGACAACTATAGATGAGAATAGAAAAGTTACCCATATTTATCTTGATGAACTATTTGGAAATTTTCTTCAACATGAAACTAGAATGAAGAGGTATGATGATAATAATAAGAAGAAGAATGTAAGTGGTAGTGTTTCTTTGGAAACAACTTCGAATCATATTAAATCCAGGACTTTTGAGAGAGTTTCAAGATCCAAATATAAGAAGGTTGTTATTCAATATGAATCTAGTGGAAGTGAATCATCAGAAAATGAACTAGCCAATATTGATCGAAGGATGAACAAGATTTTTGGATAGAATAACTTTCAATCTATATACGAGAAGAATGAAAGGAAAGATAATAAAGACTCAGAAGTCACATGTTATGAATGCAAAAGATAAGGGCACATAATACGGGATTGTCCTATGATTAAGAAGAAGGAGAGAAAGGAAAATCATTATGAAAGGAATATAAAGAATTACTAAAAAACTAAAGCTAAGAATGTTTTGAAATCCAATTACACTTGGAGTGCCAGTGGTGGTGAATCTTTAGATGAATCCTCAGAGTACGAATCTTTGGGTCAGAATAATCATGGTTTACTAGCCAAACTACCTATTGAAAATAATTGTCTAATGGATAAGGTACATAATGCTGAATCTATTTAAAATTTATCTTTGAATGCAAATTATATTAATGATAAATACTATAACTCTTTAGATGAAGCATCTTCTAATGAAGATAATAATTTACCTACTTATGAAGAAGTTTCTAGATTTGCTAAACTTATTGAGAATGAAAATTTTAGACTCAAGGAAAAGCTTAATAAGGAAAATTCTAGAAATACTATTCTTACTAAGAAAATATTAGATCTTTCTAAAGATCTTAATAATAAATTATTTTATTTTGAAAGTATTTCAAAAAAACTCGAGGAAGTAAATTCTGATATGGATAAACTTTCAAAGGATATTGAAAATGTAGGTTCTAAGAAAAATATTTTAGAGACTAAAACTAATTGTATAACTAATGTTTTTGAGGATAAAAACATATTTATTAAACTAAAGTCAGAAATATTTTCCTTGATGAATTATTTTTCAAACTTTAACTTAGCTAAGGAAAATTTTGATAAGATGTATTCACAAATTGGACCTCTATAGAATAGTTCTGGTTTTGGTTATACCAAATCAAAAAAGATTTTTAGCAATCACTATTTTGTTCCTCAAAGTGATCTATTCGACACTAAATGTCTATGTGGTGGACATTGGGAAAAAAAATCCTCAAAAAAACCCAGTCTTTAGGTTTTCATACAGCTTTTTTTTCTAAGAAAATGTTGATACCTAAGATTTTTTTTCCTGAAATTTCTGGATCCAAGAAAGTTTGGGTTCTGAAAGTCTAACATTCTTATTTTCAGGAAAATAAATAATGTACCGATAGAAATATTTGGTACATGGATAGTGGATGTTCCTGGAATATGACTGGAAACAAAAACTTATTTGAAAATATTATCAAGATAAAATGAGTAAAAGTAACTTTTAGAGATAATGCTTAGGGAGAAATTATTAGTTTAGGTAACACTGTTCTTCTTGGGAAAACTTTGATTTCAAATTTTTTATTTGTTAAGGGTCCTAAGAACAACCTCATTAGCATAAGTCAGTTATGTGATGAAGGTTACCTTGTGAATTTTAGGAATGACAAATTCTAAGTACACAATTCCAAGGAAGAGTTTCTTCTTTCTGACCGTAGGTAAGAGAATGTTTACACACTAAACTTAAAAGACCTTAGGATCCAAGATCTACCTTTCTTTAGTTCAATGGAAGATCATTCTTGGTTATGGAATAGAATGTTAGGTCACTATAACCTTAAGAACCTATATAAAATCTCCAAGAAGAGACTAGTTAAGGATTTACTAGATCATAGATTTAATTATTTAAAAGTTTGTGATCCTTCTCAATATAAAAAGCAACATAAATCAAGTTTTAACTCAATAAGTGAATTCTCAAATACTGATGCATTACACTTAGTTCATATGGATCTTTTTGTACTAAGAAAATCTGGAAGCATTGGTGGAAAATATTATGTATTTGTCTTAGTTGATGATTATACTAGATTTATGTGGGTCTATTTTCTAGAAAACAAATATGAAGAATTTTATTATTTCAAAAAATTTAGAGCACAAGTTAAAAATGAAAAAAATCTTTCTTTGATAACTATTCATAGTGATCATGGAGTATAATTTCAAAATTCTGATTGTAAAACTTTTTTTAGTAAAAAAACATTACTCATAACTTCTCAGCACCAAGAACTCCTCAAAAAAATGGTGCTGTTGAAAGAAAAAAATAAAATTCTTCAAGATATAACTAGAACCATGTTGAGTGAATATTCTATAGCCAAACATTTTTGGTATGAAGCTATAATTACTTCTTGTTATACTATAAATCGAGTTTTGATTAGACCTTTTCTTATCAAAACCCCTTATGAGTTATGGAATGGTAGAAAACCTAGACTTTCCTACATCAAGGTTTTTCATGCAAAGTATTCATTTTGAATACTAAAGATAATTTACATAAATTCACACCCAAATATGATGAAGTAAATTTCTTAGGTTACTCCACAACCTCTAAGGTGTATAGATTTTTTTTAATAAAAACACTTGTACTATTGATGAAACAGTAAATGTCAAATTTGATGAAACTAATCCCTTTGATTTTAAACAACCTCGACCTAAATCCTCTTATGTGTTTTCAAAAACTGACTATCAACCCTTGACAAAAGATCATTCTTATATAGAAAATTTTCAAGAAAATATTTTTGAGACATTTACCCCAGAATATTTTCTACCATATTTTGATGTACAAATTCTATAAAACCCAAATTAGTTGTTTCTTAAGAATCATCCCAGTGATATTATCATTGGTGATGTAAATCATCATGTATGGACTAGAAGTTCCTTAAGAAATGAACTATAGAATGTAACATTCCATTCCAAATTAGAACCAAAAAGCACTAATGAATCTATAGGGGATGATGATTGGATTAATGCAATACAAGATGAGTTAAATGAATTTGAAAGAAATAAAGTCTGGACCTTGGTTGAAAGACCTAAGGAAACATCTGTTATTGGAGTAAAATAGGTTTTCAGAAATAAATGTGATGAAAATGGAATCATAGTAAAAAATAATGATAGATTAGTTACTAAAGGCTATAATAAAAAAAATGAATAGAATATGAAGAAATCTATGCTCCAGTAGCTATACTTGAATCTATTCGAGTCCTACCTGCCTTTGCAGCATTCTTTAATTTCAAACTTATTCAAATGGATGTTAAATGTGATTTCCTTAATGGTTATGTTCAAGAGGAATTTTTTTGAACAAACACCTGGTTTTGAGGACATAAAACATCCTAAACATGTTTTCAAACTTACCAAAGATTTATATGGACTTAAAAAATCTCTTAGAGCCTTGTATGATAGACTTATAGGTTTTTTTCATCAAAATAATTATGCTAAGGGAAATTCTAATCCAACCCTTTTTATAAAGAATGATAAGAAAAAAATTTATAATTCAAATTTATGTTGATGACATTAAATTTGGTTCAACTTAGAAATCTTTAACTGATTCCTTTGTGGATCTAATGAAATCTGAGTTTGAAATTAGTTTGATGGGTGAGTTAACATTTTTCCTAGGTTTTCAAATTTTTCAAAAACAAGAAGAAACTTATATATCTCAACATAAGTATATTAAATATCTTCTTAAAAAGTATGGATATGAGAACACTAAGAGTATTAGTACTCCTATTGGTACCTCAAATTCTATTGATCTTAAAGAAGTTGGGAAACCAGGGGATAAAACTTCATTTAGAGGTATGATAAGAAGTTTACTATACTTAATAGCTAGTTTTCCAGACATAATGTTTTCAGTATACTTATGTGTAAGATATCAATCCAATCCTAAGGAATCTCATTTAAAGTCAGCGAAAAGAATTTTTTGCTACATAATGGGGACCATGGATTTAAGACTCTTTTATACTTCTAGAAATGACTTTGTTTTAAAAATCTTTTCAGATGCTGAATTTGGTGGATGTATAACGGATAGGAAAAGTACATCCGGAACTTGTCATTTCGTAAGATATTCCTTAGTTTCTTGGTGATGGAAAAAACAGTACTCCGTAGAACTTTCCGCTGTTGAAGTTCAATATATAGCCGCTGGAAATTTTTGTGCTCAAGTGTTGTGGATGCAACACAGACTCACAAATTATGGTATGAGTTTTACCAAAACAAAAATTTTGTTTGATAATACTAGTTTCATTTCCCTAAGTAAAAACCATGAACATCACTCTCGTACAAAACACATAGATATTAGGCATCACTTTCTAATAGATCATACAAAAAAGGAGATATCATTCCTCAATTTATCAGAACACAATATCAACTTGTTGATATTTTCACAAAATCTTTACCCTCCGATAGATTTGAATACATTAAACAGAAGTTAGGAATGATAACCGTTAGGTAATCTTCCTTATTAACTTCTTATTAAAACCTTTCTCTTTACAGTAAGAAAATCATTTTAATAGGGGGAGTACATTTTCTTGTTAGTTAATAGAAACTTTTTCATAATCTAGTTTTTTTTGTAGTTTTGAAAATTTTTCGTAATCTAATTTTTTTTGTAGTATAGAAAATTTTCGTAATGAATATTTTCATATTCAAAATTTATATAATGTATATTTTCATAGTCAAAATTTCCATAATGAAGATTTTCCTAGTCAAAATTTTCGTAATAAAGATTTATATAGTCGAAATTTTCATAATGAAGATTTTCATAGTCAAAGTTTTTGCAATTAAATTGTTTGGAATATAAATATTTTCATGAATAATTTTACTCATTATGAATAATCTTCTTTATAATCCAAAAAGTATGATTTCTTTTCCTAAATTTTCGTAATCGTCTTTTACTTGTTGGTGTTTTATTTTAGTTTTAAATTATTTCAGATTCACTTTTCCTTCAATATGAATGTTTTTCTGAAAAACATCAAATGATCAGATTCTACCAAAATTCCCTTATGTCTATCATCTCAACTGTCAGATCTTATCAAGAAGTTTTTCAGTCATTTGATCAATTAGGGAATTTTAACCATCACGTCAACTGCCTATATAAAGTCCTCTCAATGCTTTTCCCACATCTAACTACAAGCTCTTGCGTGATGAAGCTCTTCCCTTTCTACATAAGCTCGTTCTGAACATCTCAGATCTTCCTTACATCCAAATGTCTGCTGAAGTTTCTTCCTAGAAATAAATTTCAACTGTAAATCCAATCTCTGGATGGACGATTTATAGAGAAAGGTTGGTTCATCCAAATTTCTTTGGTAAGCATGAATCTATTATATATAAGAATATCAACCTAAATGGGTGGGAGAGTGTTTGCAAATCGAAACCGAAGGCAAAGGATCCAGTATATCCAGATTTGTTGGTCGAGTTCTATGAGTCCGTATGCTTTTTCAAGGAAGAAGGTAGAAACAAGTTTTCTTTTATGTTCTATGAGAAGACATATTCTCTTTCATACCGCAAGGCATCCAGTTTGATTGAAATTTTTTATGAAGGGGAAGCTGAGTTCTGTACTCACATATTACCTGATGTATCTGGATCCTTTGATAAAGAAAAAAGATTTATCCTGCCTTGGTATTTCAAAGGTTAAGACTCCGAAGATAGTTCATCTATCTACAAACCATTGGATTCTTGAATTGTGGGTTCAAGGGTTTGTCATTCCGAGAAAAGGAGACAAGGATACTTTTATAAAAATTGAAAAATATATTCTGGATTTCTTGGTGAATCTAAGAAAGATAAAATTGATTAAGTACATTCTGGTTATGATTGAGAATTTCAAAAATGGGAATTTGAAACCTCAAATTATCAGGTATCCAACCATTCTATCAAATATTATTCTTCAGTGTTTATAATCCTTCAATAATCATTGAGGGTCTAAGTCGAAGAATTGCAAAGTTATGTTGTTGAGTGACGACACTTTGAGAAGGATGAAAGTTGGTTTTTTAAGGAATCTGAATAATTCTATGATTTTCTTGAAGATGAAGTGAAATCCTTATCAAATATACAGTAAGTGGCTGAGACTTCCAAAAATGGTGGAAGGAAGAGGAAAGCCAAGGAACCAGAAGACAAAGAAAAAATCCCAGTGCCTAAGGAAACTCAATCTGAACCTCCAAAGCCAAAGAAGAAAAAATATTATCCTGATGAGGTAGTGGAAAAGTGGAGAGAAGATAAGAAAAATTAGAAAGGAGGGGAGCCTATGTTTGTTTTAGACCCTTCTGAGGAAAAATAATTAAAGGAAAAGGCTAGTCAAAATCGTGACAAGCAAGAGAAAGAGAAGAGGTAGATGAAAACGTATCTTAGAAAATTCTGGTACCAAAATCATTTCTGATATAATCACTTCCAGAGACTTTTGGAAACAAATTTGTGACTCCATAAAAAGTTCAAGAAGGCTAAAAATTTCCATAAGAAGAAGTGGAAGAACAAGAATAATAATGGAGTGGTGATACCGAATATTTAATAAAGCAAGTAGAGGATTTTCATGAGATGGAAATTCTATCTGAAAAATTATCAATCTGAACTTCTGAAGCCAAGTACACAAAACTTGCTACCCCAAAAATAAATGATATGGGTGAAGAATAAGTGAAAAAAAATTATGTAGAAAAATGCTTAAATAATTATTTCATACAGCTTGAGGATATTGAGGTAAGAGTTGATAAGGAAGAGGTAGATGAAGACAAAATTGTTCAGCTATTAGATAGTGAACATGAATCACCTAATCAAGAAGAATTCATTACGAAAGATGATAATGGAAAAAGGTGGTAGTTGATACACCTAGAAAAATAGTGGTGAAGAAGAAAGAAGTTGGTTCTTCATCAAAGATGAAGGCTATTGAAATAAAAAAGGAATCCTCACCATCCTCACCAACCAAAGTCTTGGATACAAAATCATCTTCTATTGGACATGACTTTTTTGTTCAATCTTTGAAGAATCTAGTTGATTTTATTCCTATACTTTCGAGTATAGATTCAATATGTCAGATGATTTATCATTCCCTAAATCAGAAATCAGATTCAGTATCCATGGTGGTGGATAAGTGTGTAAAACTTAAGGCTGACTTCAAATATTTTTTAATAAATTATTAATCCCATAAAAGATCATGCAAGAAGATGACTATTTGGTCAAAGAAAACTATTGAATATATGAGAATTCTCAATGAATTTTAAGATAATGTCAAGTATTCATTCGAAACCGAAGATGGTAAGTCCATAGATCTCCCTGAGTCTTTTGAAGAGAATATTTCTCTTGAGGAAACTTCTCGGAAGCAATAAGTTAAAGATCTGAAAGGAAAATTGTATTAAGTTGTTCAAAGTTGTAAGAGGGAAGGGGATCTCAAAATTGAGATTGAAGAGAAGCTTACTAAGAAAGAAGAAGTTATTAAGGCCCTGGAAGAATCTATTAAGGCTCAGGAAGAGAAAATTAAAGCCTTAGAGAAGAAATATGAAGATCAGGATTAGCTTATCAAACATATAGATGAGGATCACAAGGAGCTCAAGAAGTTGAAAACAATAGTGAAGAAGCTGATGCCGTAGGAGAAGGAAGGATAATATTTTTCAAATACGATCTTTTGTTGTATTTTCCTTGTTGTACATATTCTTTCAATCTTAATGAAATTTTTGGTTGTTTAGTACTAATATTTTAGGTACCATATTTTATTTTCTATTCCCTCAAATCCTTTTTGAAAATCACAAAGGGGGAGAAAGGAATGTCAAAAATAATACTAAGTAAAGCATGAATTTCTCTAAGTAAGGGAGACTTCATCCAAGGGGGAGTTCTGATCATTGAACATTTTCGTATACAAGATAATGTAAACTCTCATTAAGGAAATAAAGAATACGATCCTTAGGGATTCCAAAGCCAAAGGGGGAGTTAGTAGTATTCACTATCATCCATATGTGAAGGGAGATAAGTCTTTATTTTCAAGATCATAAAAAACTGTAAGTCCTTATATTATTTTTCGTAAAGGATGTTTGTGCTTTCCAAAAGGGGGGAGATTGTTGAGTCAATAAGGTTTCCTTATGAATTTTACATTCCTTTATGTTTTGAAAATCACAAACACTTTATCTAAAGGAAAATTTTATTTTCCATTACGTTCTTTTTAATAAGGAAAACTTTCCTTCGCCAAGGAAAATTCATCCTGAACATGTTTTCATTGTTCATGTTATAATCTAACTCATTTTATTACTAAGTGTAAAATTCGGTTTTATATATAAAACCTCAGAATACTATAAATAATTAGATATAAAGTATTCTTTTTTCAGGATCCGAATTTAGGTTCCGAATTCTTATGAATTTAGACTCCAAATTCTATGAATTCAAACTATGAGTTCTTTAAATTCAGACTCTGAATTCTTTTGAATTCAGACTCTGAGTTCTCTAAATTCATACTCTGAATTATCTGAATTTAGACTCTTAATTCTATGAATTCAGACTCTGAGATCTTTGAATTGAGACTCTGAATTCTTATAAATTCAGACTCCGAATTCCCTAAATTCATTCTCTAAATTCTCTGAATTCAGACTCCGAATTCTTATGAATTCGAACTCTGAGTTCTCTGAATTCAGTCTCTGAATTCTTCTGAATTTAGACTCTGAATTCTTCTGAATTCAGAATCCAAATTCTTAGGAATTAAAACTCCGAATTCTCTGAAATTAGACACTGAGTTCTTTGAATTAAAATTCTGAATTCTTCTCAATTCGGACTCCGAGTTCTTGGAATTCCGACTCTGAATTATCTGAATTCAGAGTCCTAGATCCTTGAATTCAGACTCCAAGTTCTCTTAATTTAGAATCTGAATTCTCAGAATTCAGACTCTAAATTCTAATAAATTCGGACTTCGAATTCTATGAATTCAGCCTTCGAATTCTTCTGAATTCAGACATTGAATTCTTGGAATTCAGACTCTAAATTCCTTTGAATCCAGACTCCAAATTCAATGGAATTCAGGTTCCGAATTCTTTGGAAAATAGAATCTGAATATTTATGTATTATAGAAACTGAATTTTATTTTTGTTAGACATCGAAGTTTTATTTTTCCTTATACATTGAAAAATGAATTTTGTTAAGTAACCATATTTTGCTTATACTTGTTAAAGTTATGAAATTGTGTCATAAAATCTGTTTCTAACTAACCATTGTTTGAGTGAAACATGTATAGGTCCCTCCAAAATTCAAGGAAAAATATGACCGTTGGAGGAGGGAGCCGACCGTTGGAGAAGTTCCTATAAATATGAGCTCATTTGAATAAGCTTCTCATCAGTTCGAGATCAGTTTATAACTAAAGATTACATGCTGTTGAAGTGAGTTCGAGAAGTAGATACTCTCATGCTTAGTTCATATTGAAAATCTTGTTCATATTGCTTCATGCAACTTTGAATGTTTCTAAGTACATTCGAGGGCTTCTGAGGATTGGAAGACAGAGGTGTTGACTTCCTTAAAGTTCGAGGTCTTACATGGTGAGGAAGACAGAGGTGCCAATGACATTGAAGTTGAGAACTTGCGAGGATGGAAAGAGAGATTATGATGTTCTTGTTGAGGGCTTACCCTGTTGTGGGTAAGATATACTTTCTTGAATGTATTAATCAAGGGACCTTTATCCATGGTTGATGGATTCCCTACTCTTTAGGTTAAAATATTTCATAATTGTTACTTGTTTCGATTCATGTTTATTTCCACTACATTTTGATTGATAAGAAAAGTAAAACTATCTTATAGTTCCTTGTTTTTTATATACTTTGATTAACAAGATTCTATACGCTTTAAGGTAGAATCGTTTCCTTGTGAACTATTCTTAAGTATCATTTCCGAAACCATAATTCCGGAACCTAGCATGTTAGTAGAACTAAGAGGTCTTGTGAATTTACCTAGTTTAACTTTGTTAAAAACATTTTTCCTTAAGGTTATAAATGAAATTTTATACCAACTTTAAAGGTTCCAAAGGAATTTTTAATGTATACTATTCACCCCCCTCTTATGTATTGAGAATCAACATTCATTATTTCGATCCTACTATCACAACCTTGGAGTCTGAATGTGCAAACCTCCAAGATATAAATCCAAACCATACCCTCAACAACAAATGGTGGAAATGAAATAGATACCATCTATTTCCAGCTCAATATTTTTTGGGATCCTATTCTTGTAATACAACAACAAGTTCCTACCTTACCTTAGAGAGGTGCATAAGGAGGTCACTAATGGCCTCATCTCAACTACATAGTAGTCACACGCTAGGGATCCAACCAATAACCATCACTACCAATTCCACACAATGAAAAGTACTCAGTATGATAAGGTTGTTTCCCTATGGGATATAGCTTAGGTTTCTCAGACATAAGTTCCTAGGACAACCCACCAAGGGTTCCAATTTAACAACCGAGAATAGAGTCACATTCATGTTCTTACTAGAGAATCCCACCAACAATATGTACTGGAAATTGACAAGTAAGATCATATACCTTCTCACGCACATCAAGCCTACCAATAAAATTTGTTAGTAACCAGAGAAACCTTCTAGAATGAACTACTAAAAAATAAGGGGCACACCCATGTCTCTTACCCCATACATAATGGTTTTTGATATATCCCAAAATGAAATATAGAAAAAAAAAATTGGTATGTATTCCTTCCCAATCCACTGTATGAGAATATAGCCCCGTTCCAGCTAAAGAAGTCACATAGTACATCTTAGAAATGCTGGAATTATAGGTAATAGTCCCTACCCACATTCTAGAAACCATTCATAATATAATGATCATGGTATAAGTAGTTGGGAGTTGGACATAAAACCCAACCTCTGTAATCTGTGTTTCACATTAGTATAACATGATGGTCACTTAGCAGCAGAATCACATCTCTACTCCCATCAAAGAGTTTTTTTGAAAAATAACATGATTAAAGGACAAAAATATCGGGCATACACTCCCAATCAAAATAGAGTTCACCGGTATAAATTAGTGGCCACTTCCAGGTAGGCATATATTCCTAAAAAAATTCTAGAAGATTCTCAAAAATTTCAGTGATAACACAAGAGTTTATTAGATAGGCTCTTGTGCATGAAAGTTGATGTCCACAACATGTGACACCATCATCCGGAATGAGAGAACTTAAAAAGAAGTATTACCAATGGAAAATTGAAAACCAAAAGCAGTTGAATGATATTTCTCTACTTAAGTATGGTTCTCTTGAGATAATAAAACATCTATCAATGGTGTACTAAGATCGTATATATATATTTTGTAATTATGGAATAAAGGGCCATAGTTACAAAGGTTCTCCTCAATATATTTCTTCTCTCAACTCTATAAGTACTCCATATAATATCTATGATAAATTCATCATTTATGTTCATGAAATGTTTGATCATAAGAATCCTTCACTTAGTCTGTACCATTGAAACCCTCTTCATGGTCAGAAGATAAAATGGTAATAAGGTCCTCCCCTTGCCATATTCCCCCCTAAAGGTCCTCCCTAAGTTATATTCTATAGAACTTATTATTGTAGTTGAACATCAAACCATGATAATAGTTTGCCCCTTCATGGAATTTTCGGTAAAGATCCTCCCCATAGAAATATTTCATTTCAACAAGAATATCCTCACCTTGTCGAATCAATTTTGAAAAATCCATCATATTGTGAGGTGGTTGAGAATATGAGGTCATTCATTCCTTGTTCCTTTTATTGGAAAAGAAATATCCTCTCTCAGTCAAAATAAATTCCATGACAATAGTCACTCTTCAAACCACTATTAGATCTCCTACCCTCCAATATAGTAGAGGATATTCCTCATAACCCCACCAAATTTAGCAAATAAGATAGAAAACACATTCTTTAGTCATACTATATGGAGGAACATTTGGTAAAATATGAAGTAGATATGCTTCTTATGAGGAAAAAATTGGATGAATACAATATGCCAATAATGTTTTAGCCCTTTTTCAATCCTCAATATGGTATTTTGGGAACATTTTTAAAATAATGTGTCTATAATATTAGCCTGAAAAAATGGATGAATATTTTTTACCTAAGGAATAATGTCTTTCCTTATGACAGATATAATGATTATATCAAGATATTTGAAGAATTACATCATCAAATTAACTTAGTTTCCCTTTCCTCAATACAACATACGAACCCAAGGAAACTATATGAGGGTAACCAATGTGTTTGTCTTAACACATTAAGAAATATATTCTAGTTGATCACTAACACCCCAACTGGTGTTCTAAAGAGGGGATAAGGTGAGAATAGTTCATTTTGATTTACCTTACTACTTAGTCAGTAGGCCCTTCTAGAAGTGACATCATGATATGTCATCACTTCTAGCCATCCCTCAAATGAAAACATTTCTCATGAAATATGACATGATAGGCATAAATAATCCCATAAAAAATCATAGAATCCTTGGTCTTGATGAGAAACATCCATTGAAATACCTTTTCATAATGAATTTGAGATGTTTGAGAAGGATTCTCATTTAAGGAAGACCAATAAAAAATGACAATGCCTTTGAAATTAAATAGCTCATGTGCAGACCATACGATACACCAGGCTCATGACCAAAAAATGATATGCACGATAAAGAGAGACATCATAGAATCTATTATCATAGATATATAGGAGTAGACTCAATCAACATGGATGGAGAATTTTTAACTCAACTCACCCCTACAAGGCCAACAAATCTAGTCTAGAAGGTTACAATAGTGGTGTGAGTACAACCCCAGCCTGAAGTGTTGGGGGAATTTTTACCTCACCCACCTCCCCTATTGAGGTTTGTATTTTCCTGATTAGAAGTAATTATAAAATAATAACTCTTACATTTTCCCATTTCATGCACCAACTTACTCAATAAGAACAAGAATAATGAAACTAATAGTAGATTCCCATTGATTCACCTTTATCTAGTCAGATCTAATGAGAACTTTGAATTGGAATGTGAGGACCCATATGGGGCTCAAACAAGAGTGATAAATCAATGGTAAAAATATCCCATAATATCACAGTACTTTCAAAGGATATCCTCAGGGAAACTATCCCTTTTTTCCTTCCAATACTAACATCACACCTACAATGCATTATTCATTGGTCAATGTCATTATCCCTACCCATGCGGATGCTATAGAATATAAATTAGATATATAGGTAAAGGAGGATGAGGTTTATGTCCAATATTCGACCTACACTAAAATGGATGAAAATGGTTAGAATACCAGGAACTAGATTATATCTAATAATTTGGGTACTCCTTCAAATACTCCCTTGCCACCTCCCGGGTGAGAATCTTCCAAGAAAAAGGGAAAATATTTTATGATATCTCACCCACCACGTGAAGTGGATAAACATATAAAACATGAAGAATTAATTGATTAATATGAGGAATAGATTAATAATTTTAGGAAACTCAAGGTAGAACTAATCTAAGGTAACATACCTACTAGGTATGCTCTTCAATAAGTGTAGCATCTTTCCCAACCAGCCGATGTACCTCAGAAAGTAAGATTCACCACAATAATAAAAGTAGAGTCAGAACATCTTCTCATTATAGAATACTGTAAACCAATATACATACACCCCAATATAGTCCTAGATCTCTCAAAGTACAGACAGTGAGAAAATGAGAGGGTTTCAAAATTTATTTCAAGGTGGACAATTTGTAATTACAACATGAATTTCTAACTTTATAAAGAGGATTTGTTGTGACTTTTAATTGATAATCTTATTAATGAACTAGAAAAAAACTAATTTTGGTAAATTACCCCAGTGGATTTTGAGATCTTTCCGCGACAACATAATTGTTGGAAGACTCTATTGTTCATACATAAGATAATTCATTTCCTGTACCAGAATCCCTTGAAAATAGAATAGGTAAGGTGGAAACTGAAATGATCACCTTAAATATGGACTCTAGTCTAGCTCTAACTCCAAATCCCACACCTCCTCATGTGACATCGCCTTCTGAATTAAAACATCAGCAACAATAACCCTATTACGATATGAATAGGGAACCTACAAATTCTTAATTTGAGGAATGAACGAATAATTTTTATCCCTTCCAAGATGATAATATTTTGGGATAATTTATAGTAGACATGGAAAAAATTATTGAGGATTTCAGATACCAATATTCCTGTAAAAGTTCATTTTTATTACCACCTAGATTATTTCCTCTATCAACAAACATTAGGGAACCCAGTCCTAGATTTTTTTTGTTTTTGAAGACATCCTGTAGAAGATGGTTGAAATCAAGAATGTAAGACTTAGTAAGACAATAGTATAGGTGGCATGTGGTTCTGCTTCCACTCCAAAGGAAAAAGGAAAATTGCAGGAAGTTATGAGTACGGGTTCAAAAAAAATAATTTTTGGATAACCATAAAAACTATCAATAGATTTCATGTTATCCTCATAGAATTATTAACCCAATACACTATGCCCCTCAAATATTTTTTGTGTGGATAAACTAGTTTTTGTAACACTGTAGTATTCCAAGAGTGAATCTTCCAAAAAGTAGTATAGATAGAAGAGTAAAAATAATCATAGGAAGTCAGACCTGCCATGAGACCAAAATAATTTTAACTCTTTCAGAATTCATGCATCCAGAAATACCATGGATTCCATCCCACCAAATGGTACCATGAGAATTGTACCACTAGGAAAAATCCCTATCATATAAATATTTCATCTCTTGTTCTATTAATTTCATTCATTTAATGGATCCTTTTTTGATGATAAGAAACCTTACAAACCTGGGTTTCGTATTCCAAATTAAGGAACTGTAGGTAGATTACACATAGGACATGGAGGATGGGGAATAAGTATTCTTGGATGATCCCAATTTGCTAGCACATTCCCACTATAGTGTTTTATGCTACTGAGATTTTTGGAATATCCCTTTAGTGAGCCCATGAAGAATAGTAAAACAAACCTACATTTAATAAAAAGCTTTGATACCTAATAATTTTATAGTATCAATTGGAATTTTTGTAGCATTATTGTCAATCCAGGGAAGTTGGTAGGCCAAGTTATCCTAATTTAATAAATGAAAAAGTTCCCTCAACAACTTCTCAGCCACCTGAATTTCCATCCCCAGGAACTTCAACCTCAAAAGTGTATGCTGGTGAATATTTACCTGTAGGAAGGTGTTGTATTTTAACATATAATTATAACATCCTAAAGTATTTTTCTTCAGTTCCAGTGATGTTGTCAATTCTGGATGCTCCTAACCTATCAAATGATCTCTAGAAATCATTTATAGATGACCTGTTAATCCCTTAAGAGTTTGAAGCTGAGGTCATTGCTGTTGATGTATAGCAGGAAGAGGTCAACCCTATAAAATTTCAAATGGTTATCTCTTTTATACAATAGTACAATGATGTTGTGATATAGTTACACATTATGACCTAGTATTTCTTTGGAAGACTAGATGGAATGTGATGGTTCCAAGCACAGTGGAAGCCTGTGGGTGGATGTGCCCACTTGGCTTTTTGTCATTAGAAACGATCAATCTGGGATCAATACAATGATAAACTCCAGTCTCCATGGATCAATTCACAAAAATAGACAAAGAAGAAGAAAGATCCCGGAACCAAAAAATTGGATCGTCACAAGTTGATTATAATTAATTTAATTAATTGAAAAGAAGTTCCTTTTGGGTGTTCTTTCTTCGTTGATATTCTTGATCACGTTCTGATGTGATTTGTCGTTGCGTCACAGAATCCAAGTGTATAATTCCTCTAGCGGTCATCCACACGTGCACCTTGTATCTCTAGACGTCACTAAAGGAGTCTCTGGGTGCTAGCATGGAGAAACCTTTACCTGCGTAGTCCACCTTAGATCGTCTTGATCAGATAGAAGAGGATCTCTCTCGGTCTTGAGAGCGTTCTTGGAGGAAGAGTTTCTTTCAGCCTTGAAAGAATTCTCCAGAATTGTTTTGCACAATGATTATATTTGGAAAATAGTTGGGGTTGTGAGGATATTTATAATTGGGTTTGAGGTTGTAGAGTTATGACAATAAATAAATGTGTTACGCCTTTTATTTATTTCATTATGTCTTTTGAAAACCCCGTGTCTAATCATTAATTCATTGACATGCGCCCACGCTGATTACAATAAATATCATTTAATAAAATGATATTTCCTCAAAATCCCGACTGAAAAAACTACATAGTGTGTAATCGTAAATACATGGTGTGTACTTGTTTTTCATTAAAAACTACATGGTGTGTAAACAATAATACACAGCATGTACTTGTTTTCAAAATAAAAACTACACGACGTGTAATCATTAATACATGAAATTTACTTTTTTTTCATTTTATTCTTCCTCTAACATTAAAAAGATTTAGGCTTCCTTGAATAATTATTAAACCACTTATGGGAGTAATATTTATTCTACTTGAGATACTTGGATACACTTAGTGTGTGACCCTCTAGGCCTCTTTCACATTGGCATTAGGCGGGCTTGCATAAAGTCAAAGATTACTGTCTAGAAACGGGTCAAGGCGCCCAAGAGAAAGAAGTTGATGCCGCATTTACATATCACCTCATATGAATGCTTACTGTGTATTTTAATCCCTTTGTCTCAATATCTCATCAAGCAGGTTTCATGGTAGTGTCATAAACCTATATTCTTGATCTGTCATTCTTTGACTTCCCGAAATAAAGTCATCATGTCACCATAACCATGGAATTTGTTCGACAGTTCTATTTCAATCAAAGGTCTTGAGATATCTACTTCTATAAATATGGAATGGACAAATCCTTCCTCGACTTATCCATTAACAACATGTCATTCATGACGCACCCAATGTACCATACTTCCTGCCAACTCACTTCGTGATGGTTTTCGTCAGCAAATCTAAGTGTTCGAGTCATTACATGCATTAATGATAATCTTCCCGTCTAAGGACCATTAAACACGCCCGTAGATAGAAATGTCTGATGCCACCAAGACATGTAGAATTTCTACTAGCGGGTCTGTTCTCATAATCTCTTATCTTGGATATTACCAAGTGCAAACTCTATGAGAGAGAGTCCCATCTTTTTATGAGTACTCGCACATGACTGTCTGTATATTATGTGTCCTATCATAGTATGTCATCCAACCACTTAACTTTATTTAAGAATATTGTTATAGCATTTCAAGGTTCTCCTCATAGCGGGGATCTGACATGACCTTATCAATGCAACAAATATTCCAGGACATTATTATATTATAGTCATGCAAAATAATGAACAATATATAATAAGTGTACATTCATGTAATCAAAGTACAAAACAGTTGGTTCTTAGGACACCAACCATTAAAAACTCCCACTTGGACTAGAGCCAACTGCCTATGAATTTTAGTCTCCTATACCTCACATAGTGATCATGTTTCTGCTGAGTCAAGGCTTTAGTCAAGGGGTTCGCCATGTTGTCTTTCTTGGAAATACTACTCACTGCAACTTCACCTCTCTGAGAAAAATCCCTCAATTGATGATACTTTCAATGTATGTTATTTGTCTGCTGATGTGACCGTGTATATTTTGAAAGTCCACCGCTGCAGTATTATCACAATAGAGTGTGATAGGATATTTACTGATAGGTACTACATCTAGCTCTTGGATGAATCATCACATCCATACTGCTTCTTTAGCTGCCTCAGAAGCTGTGATATACTCGGACTCCACTGTAGAATCTCCCACCACACATTGTATTGAGCTCTTCCATCTCACTACATCTCTATTCAAACTGAAGATGTATCCAGTCTCTGACTTCATATAATCTTTATCAGTCTGGAAACTAGCATCTACATGTCCTCTAATGACTAGTTCCTCATCTCCTCCATAAACCCGGAGCATATCCTTAGTACGCCTCAGATACATAAGGATTGTCTTGACTGCCATCCAATGGAGGTCTCCTGGATCAGCTCGATATCTTCCTACAGCACTTAATGTTTAAGAAAAATCTATCATTTTACATAGCATAGCATACATGAATGACCCAATCATAGATGCGTAAGGGATCCTTTCTATTTTCTTTCTTTCCTCATGTGTCCGAGGACACATTTTCTTGGAAAGATGATTGCCATGTGACACTGGAAACAATCCACTCTTTGATTGTTCCATACTGAATCTCTTCAGTATCTTGTCAATGTATGTACTTTGAAATAGGCCCAACATTCTCTGGGATCAATCACGATGGATATTGATCCCAAGAATATATGATGCATTTCCCAAGTCTTTCATGGGGAAGCATTTTTTTAACCATTCCTTAACTGACTGTAAGATAGGTACATTGTTTCCAATTAGTAATATGTCATCAACATATACGATTAGGAAAATTAATGCACTTCCACAAAACCACTTCTAGATACAAGGCTCACATTCATTCTTAACAAATCCAAATTCCATTATAGCTTCATCAAAATGAATGTTCCATGACCATGATGCTTTCTTTAATCCATAAATGGATTTTTGCAACTTTCATACCTTGTGGGAATCTTTTGGATTCAAAAACACTTCAGGTTGTGTCATGTAGACATCTTCCTAGAGGTTCCCATTAAGGAATGCTGTTTTGACATCCATTTTCCAAATTTCATAGTCAGGGTAAGCGGCAATGGCAAACAGTATTATGATGGATTTCATCATCGCAACCGGTGAAAAGGTTTCATCATAGTCAATTCCTTGATTTTGTCTAAAACCTTTTGCAACCAATCGTGCCTTATATTGCTGAATATCCCCTCTATGTCTAGTTTATTCTTGAATACCCATTTATTACCAATAGGAATTACATCAACTGGAGGATCTACCAAAATACAGACTTGGTTTTGGTACATGGAATCCATTTCATAATTCATGGCTTCTTGCCACTTGGCAATGTCTGTTCCTTAAACTGCTTCCATGTAGGTAAGAGGATCATCATTGACAACCAATAATGAGTCACCATCCTCGGTTACAAGAAAACTATATCGTTCTGGTTCTCTCACCTCTCTCGTGATCCTACGCAGTTCTTGTGTCTCTGGAATAGATTTTTCTTCCATGGGGCTTTGTGAAATCTATTCTTGTACCATCTCCTATGTATCTTGTTCCTCGAATTCATCGAAGTCTATCTCACTCCCACAATCTCTTTTGGAGATGTGCTCCCTCTCAAGGAATATGGCATGTCTTTCCACTATAACATTTTTTTCTAAGGGGTTGTATAGGTAATATCCCCTTGTTTCCTTGGGATATCCTATAAAGATACACTTTGTTCCTCGGGGTGCAAGTTTTTTACCTAAAGAGGCTTTAACAGATGCTTCACTACCCCACACATGTAAATTCGATAACATGGCTTTGTGTCCACTCTATAACTCGTATGGAAAACCATTTATCGATTTAGTCGGTACTTGGTTTAGTATGTGTGCTGCTGTTTGTAATTCATATCCCCAAAATTATAATGGAAGACTCGGACGACTCATCATTGATCTCACCATGTCCCACAGGGTGCGGTTCCACCATTCACTTACACCATTCTACTAAGGTGTGTAAGGAGGAGTGAGTTGTGATAGAATCCCAAACTCCCGTAAGAAATCAATGAAGTCCTCATTAAGATATTCTACTCCTCTTCTTGAGTGGTGTTTCTTAATCTTATTACCAAGATAGTTCTCAACTTCATTCTTGTATTCTTTGAACCGATCAAAAGAATATGATGTATACCTCATTAAGTAAATATATCCATACCTATTAAAATCATCAGTAAAAGTTATGAAGTATGAGAACCGACCCCTTGCTCCAACTGGAAATGGTCCACACACATCTGTGTGAACTAATTCTAGAATCTCTTTATCCCTTTCACCTTTCCCACTAAATGTGGCTTTAGTCATTTTTCCTTGTAGACACGCATGACATACACTAGGTGGTTTTAGTTAAAAGAATATAAATACCCATCTTGTTGTAATTTTGTCGAATTTTTCTCATCGAAAAGACCTAGTCAGTGATGCCAAAGTTGGGTGTGGTATGAGTCATGTGAATTAACGTTTTCATCGGTTTTCATTACTTGGTTTGTGTAGTCTATCACATAAAGGCCATTATATAAATGTGCCCTACCAAAACAAATGTTGTCTTTATAAAAGTAGAATCATCCACTTCCAAACATAAAGATGAATCCATCAGTATCTAATATGGATACTGAAATAATGATTTTAGTTAAATAGTGTACATAATAACATCCTTTCAAAACCAAGAACATCCCGGTAGGCAATGTGAGGTGGTAGTCTCTGACAGCTAGAGCAGCGAGTCTGTCTTTGTTGGATGCTCGTAGATCCACCTCACCTCAATCAATATTTCTAAATATACTTGGTTTCTATATTTGCATACATATTTTAGGACCACAAGTAGTATCTAATACCCAATTGGTAGAAACAGATAGATTTCATTGGATAACAAAAGCACCTGAAGCTTTCCCTTGGTTCTTTGGTTGGGTGCAGTTTTTCTTCCATTGTCCCTTCTTACCACATGCAAAACAAACATCCTCCTATTCTCTTACCTCCCCTTTGATCTTACTTTTCTTGTATGGCCTTGAAGAAGCGTCGGGCTTAAAGATCTTCGCATTCCCTTTCCATCTATTTACCATGAGGATAGAATGCTTTTCATGCTTCATGTCATTGTCCACGTGGTGAATGAGGATAAGAAGATCAGACAGAGACTTCTCAATGTTGTTCATGTTGAAGTTCAAAAAAACGTTTGAGAAGATATGTGGGAGTGATGCAAGAATGAGATCGATACAAAGTTCTTCAGGGAGTTTAAACCCTAGAACCTCCAAGTGCTCAATGTATCCAATGAGCTTGACTACATGAGGCCCGGCTGGGGCACCCTCCCCAAGCTTTCTCTGAAATATATCCTTGAAGATCTCAAACCTTTCCTGTCTTTCACTCTCCTGGTATAGAACACAGAGGTGCTCGAGCATTCTATAGGCATACATGTTTTCATGGTACTTCATGAGATCACTATACATTGATGATAGCACCAAACATTGAACGTCGAGTGCGTCATTCAAATGTTGATCATAGACCAGGAAATCTTTATCACTTGCCCCTTGGGCAGGTGAATCAAGAAGTGAGGACTCCAGCACATAAAACTTTCGTTCATGGAGTAGCATAACTCGAAGGTACCTAAACCATTCCTGAAAGTTACTGCCAGTGAGGATATTATCTTTGTCCAGAATTGATCACAGAGAAAATGTGGTTGATGAGTCTGTCATATTGATTATACAAATTAAAAGAGAAGATTTATCAGTACCTTGTGATTACATTTTATGAAAAATAATAAATGAAATTATTAATTCTCCCACTATTTTATCAAGTCCCAATGGCCCTCACCATTAAACCCAAAATTTCTAGTTGCTTTGACATTATAGTGGAAAGGATCCATATTCCCCTTCGCATAACCCCAGGAAGGGTTGCTCAAGCTATTTGAAGGTATTTAGGATGGAAGGTCTTTTCCAACTATGATCTTACTGTTCCTTGATCTATTGAGTGGACTCCCCAATCCTAAAATCCGGACTTGGATTTCCTCAACAATTGCCTCCAATATTACATCATGTCTAGCAAGGGCTACTCCTCTTGATGGTATATGGTTAAGTCAACCTGAAACCTTTCACAAGGGATTCCTTTATAAAAGTAAGTGTCCCAACAAGGGTTGGTAAAACACATAGTTTTATTGAGTCTTTCCCTTAATCAAGTAACGAAAGTTTTGGTCTGACTTAATATGGTATTATGGGATTTTAATAATTTATGCATATTTTCGAATTATCAAATGCTTGTTAATATTAAGTGATACTTTCATAAGTGATTAACCAGGTTCTGATAATGTTTATACATAGTCTTTTTATTTTATTTTATTCCATCTTTGCTTGCTTGTTCATTTTATTAACTATGTGATCACAACAACACATACATAATAAATAAACCCTGAAATAAAACAGAAATAATATAATATGGCATGATCATGAGGTTTTATTGGTTAGCTTATCTAGTGGTTGGATAAGATAACCCTGACCTAGAGAAAACCCCTTGAACCAATGGTTCATGTTTCACAGCTGCCACCTGTACCCCTTTGTATCTTCTTGTGTTGGTTTCGCCTCAGCTTTGGGTTTTGAACCGTCTCCTCTGGCTTGAGAGATCCTCCATTACATGGGGTTTACATTAAAGAAACCATGGGAACGTAGGCCCTACATTTTATTGGATGAAGGTTCGCATTCCAACGAATTTAAATTAAACAAATTTAAATGAAACCAAACACACATACAAAGAGTCTTTGGTCTACCTCATGATCATCCATAGCATGCAACGACATTTATGCATACTTAGAATTCAAATTCTTTTAATCATTCTATTATTTAAGATATGTGGTGCTTGAAATTAATTAATTATGATCTTATAATTAATCAATTATTTACCTTAAATTCTTTTCTAAATTTTCTTGAGATTCTTCCCATCCATATCCCTTGTACAGGTCTTTGTACTTTTAGAGGAAACCTGGGGAAATTTCATTTCTGGAAATTACACGGCGTGCAGTTTATATTTACACGATGTTTATTTCTTTTCACCCTTTATCCAAATTACACTCCAGGGGCTTTGGCGTGTTTTATATACTTTGGAAAGTTTATAGTACATGGCATGTAGATTAATCTAACATGGCGTGTAATTCCTTATTACGTGGTTACCGGCCTGGCAATCCCGTGTACGTGGAACACGACTTCTCCTTGTACACGGTTTCACTTGGGCTAGATCAGTCTACACGGTGTGTTGATTCAACATACATTCCATGTATTATGGTACCACACACCATTCGTTTCTGGTCAACATGGTGTAATAAAACTTAGGTACACTCAATTCACACGGCGTGGTTTGGCGGACCAGTACCGGTTCGTTGAACCTAAGTACACGACGTGTAGTTTTCATTACATGTCGTGTATTCCCATGTTGTACAGACAGAAAGAGCGGCTCGTCCAGATGAGTTCCTCATTTTTTATTTTAATCAAAATTAAAACTAAAAGGTCATTTCTGTGATGTTAATCGAGAAACGAAGGTGGAAGAACAGATCTCGTTTATTCAGTTTAATAGAATGATTTATCATTAATTGAATCAAATATAAATGCGTAAATTATCAAGGAAAAATAAATAAATATAATCAATGTTATAACCTCTCTCTAATACCATTTTAAGGTTCTGGGCATAGCGAAAGCACGTGGGTGGATGTGCCCACTTGGCTTTTTGTCATTAGCAATGATCAATCTGGGATCAATACAATGATAAACGCCAGTCTCCATGGATCGATTCAGATAAATAGACAAAGAAGAAGAATGTTCCTGGAACCACAAAAGTGGATCATCATAGGTTGATTAGAATTAATTTAATTAAATGAAAATAAGTACCTTTAGGGTGTTCTTTCTTCGTTGATATTCTTGATCACGTTCCGATGTGATTCGTCGTTGCGTTGCAGAAGCCAAGTTTAGACTTCCTATAGCGATGATCCACACATGCGCCTCGTATCTCTAGACGTCTCCAAAGGAGTCTCTGGGTGATATCATGGAGAAAACGTTTCTTGCATGGTCTGCCCTAGATCATCTTGATCCAATGGAAGAGGATCTCTCTCGGTCATGAGACCATTCTTGGAGGAAGAGGTTTTTTCGGCCTTGAAAGAATTCTCTATAATTTTTGTGCACAACGATTCTCTTAGGAAAAGAGTTGGGGTTGTGAGGATATTTATAATCGGGTTTGAGGTTGTAGAGTTATGACAATAAATAAACGCGTTACACATTTTATTTATTTCATTAAATCTGTTGAAAACCCCATGTCGAATCATTAATTCATTGACCTGATCCCACACCGATTATAATAAATATTATTTAATAAAATGATATTTCCTAAAAATCCTGACTGGAAAAACTACACGGCGTGTAATCATAAATACATGGCATGTACTTTTTTTCATTAAAAACTACATGGCGTGTAATCATTAATACACAACGTGTACTTGTTTTTAAAATAAAAACTACACGGCGTGTAATCATTAATACACGGTGTGTACTTGTTTTCATTTTATTCTTCGTCCAAAATTAAAATGATTTATGCTTCCTTGAATAATTATAAACCATGTATGGGAATAATATTTATTCTACTTGAGATACTTGGATACACTTATTGTGTGACCCTCTAGGCCTCTTTCTCATTGGCATTAGGCGGGCTTGCCTAAAGTCCACGATTACTGTCTAGCAACGGGTCAAGGAACCCAAGAGAAAGAAGTTGACCCCGCATTGACGTATCACCTTATATGAATTCTTAATGTGTAATTTAATCCCTTTGTCTCAATATCACATCAAGAAGGTCTCATGGTAGTTTCATAAACCTATATGCTTGATCTATCATTATTTGACTTCCAGAAATAAACTCGTCGTGTCACCATGGCCATGGAATTTGTTCGACAGTTCTATTTCAATCAAAGGGCCTGAGATATCCACTTCCATAAATACGGAAGGGACAAATCCTTCCTCTACTTATCCATTAACAACATGTCATTCGTGAAGCACCCAACGTACCCAACTTCCTACCAACTCTCTTCGTGATGGTTTTCGTCAGCAAATCAAAGTGTGCGAGTCATGACATGAGTTAATGATAATCTTCCAGTCTAAGAACCATTACAGACGCTCATAGACAGCAATTTCTGATGACACCAAGACATGTTGAATTGCTATTGGCAGGTCTGTTCTTATAATATCCTATCTTGGAGATTACCAAGTGGGAACTCCATGAGAGAGGGTCTCTTCTTCTTACGAGTACTTGCGCATGATGGTCTATATACTATGTGTCCTATCATAGTATGTCATCTAGCCACATAACTTTAGTTAAGAATATTGTTATAGCATTTCAAGTTTCTCATCATAGAGGGTATATGTCGTGACCTTATCAATGCAACAAATATTCCTGGACATTATTATATTATAGTTTTGCAGAACAATGAACAATATATAATAAGTGTACATTCATGTAATCAAAGTACAAAACAGTTGGTTCTCAGGACACCAACCCTTATAAAATTGACATCAGATGATCTTTTATTGAAAATGGCTCATAGGTCAGTGTCATTTTGATCCAAATTCATCAATTTTCGGGTTACAATGAAGCCTAACTATCTCATTATACAATGAAACTCGAGGGATAAGAAAAGTGTGAATAAAATCCCCCTAGTTGGATCAGGTTCTAAAATCATTTTGGGGACCAATTATAAAATTCTAAATTCATGGTCCCACAAAAAGTTATAGCTTTAAATATATTTCTTGGAATTCATTGTCTACACAGACATGTAGAAATCCATTTATCATATCACCAATGTATAAATTACTTCATCAATGGGATATGTTGGAAATTATACAATGATAAATCATTGTTTGAATCTTATGAGGCTCAATTAATTGATGTGTTGTTTTACCAGAGAGAAGTTAAGAAACTATTACCACTAATTTTTATTAGGTTACCACCCCAAATGGTCTGGAAAATGCCCTAGCCAGCCCATTCAAGGAGCTTGATGATGAATATGTGCTACCCATCAACCATATAAAAAAAATTATGTTCATTATTGGGCATGTACTCGCCAACCCTCATGATATCAATAATGTCTATTGAACCTAGACGTATTGAAGATTACTTTAATCTTCTTTGTAGCAGCGATTCTTCAAGTGATAATTCCATTTCTTTATCCCAAGTAATTCTTTATACCCCAGTGTAATCATCTAAATATTAATTAATTATCACATCACGACTAAGGAATGGGGATATATTTACATCTGTATATCATAAATATCAATATTTAATCTAAATCCAAAACCTCTTTCATCACTCATCCATCCCAACGTAGGCATGAAAGAAGGATGATATGAATATGTAATGTAATAGGAAGAGGTTGAGGAAGTGGAAGAGGAATATGACCTCAAATATTCTCCTCCAACATTTGAGGAGGGTGTCTCTACCACTATCGATGAACTCTGATAGGTAAATCTGGGCACATAAAAAGATATGTGATCTATTATAATCAATTCAGCTATAAACATTGAATAGAAATAGGAATATACCTTTTTTAAAGAAGAAATGAGATTTATTCCACTATAATTAATTATAAATTCTAGTTTTTTTTCCTGACGTGGATTCCCACCACTTAGGTCTTCCAAAATATCATCGTGGTTACAAGCACACAACTAGAGAAACACATCTGACCCGTTATACCAATGTCAATGTTGAAGTTAACAAATTCATCAAATTGAACTTAAATTACTAAAATGGATTTCCAATATAGTCTCATTAAATATGACCAATGGGAAAATTAGAGTTTGTATCAACTTTAGAGATATCAAACGTTACTATTCGAAAGATAACTTCACAATTCCAATTATAGAACTTTTGGTTGATTTGATGAATGGATACTAATCACACTCATACATGGATGGATATTTAGGACATAATCAACTCCAGATGTTCCCTTGAGTTGAAGAATACACTGTCTTTTGTGAACCATAAGGTGTATATTGATATCAGTTGATGCCTTACAACCTAAATAATGATGACACTATATACTAGCATGCCATTCACTGTATATTTAAACCCTCTATAGGAAATTATGTTGAGTTATATATCGATGATATGATGGTGAAATCTCAGTGAATTTCTTACCATCTTGCTGATCTTGAGAGGTTTTTGAAAAAACTGTGACAAAATAGCTATAAAATGAATCCCTAGAAATGTGATTTTAGTGTAACCTCAATAACGTTTCATGGCTAAGTAGCACGACATCATGTCATAAAGTTTTATCCTTAGAATAAAATTCTATACATGACATGTTATCTCCTCTAATCCAAAAATATTTGAGAGTAATACAAGGAATCCTTTCTTACCTTCAAAACTATATATAAAATCTTGTTTGAAAGTGATTTCCCATCACAAAGTTGATGAAAAAAGGGGCTGTGAATCAGTAGATTGACGGGCGTCAGGAAGAATTTGATAGTCTCAAGAATTATCTGCCGAGTCCACCATTTTTTATTCTACATTTTAATGGAAATCCACTCATCATATATGTGATATCCTTAGAGTGATCACTGGGTTCTTTCCTTATACAAAATAATGACATCACAAATGAAAATAGTCTCTATTATCTCAGGTAGACCATACTCGATAATGAGACTCGTTATTTAGATATAGAGAAGAAATGTTTGGTGTTAATATTTATGGTTTAGAAGATGAGGAACTACATGAAATATCACAATGTCTATTTTTCTTCTTTAACTAACCTACTCGAGTATATCCTTAACCTCCCTATATTGACTAAATATTTGGTATGGTGGGAGGTCATCCAATAGTAGTTTGACATATGGTTAAAAACACAGAAGGAAATAAATGGAAATTAAATAGAAGATTAATTTTCAAAGAATCCTTAATTAGAAGAAATTCTTATGAATACTAAACTATTAGAAAATTAAATCTTCTCTATCCAAGACTTCCAAGGACATGGAAAATGTATTTTAATGATGCTTATAGGATCCCAATATAAAATGGGATAGAGGACACCATGGTCAATAATTTTAGGTTGGGAGTTATTATTATCTCTCCATCAAATTCATCCTTTTCTTATTCTTTCATATTTCCAGAAGGTACACCAACAATGAGGTAGAGTAACATGACCTCGCTGTAGGCTAAGAGCATTCACTTCAAATTTTGGTGACCCATATGAACACCAAAGCTGGTTAAATGTTGGTAATCGAACAATTCAATGGGGATTACACTATTAGAAAAGAATATTTAGTCCCTTTATTGACTCTGTTTTAGGAATGATAGATAAATTCACCTTAAATCCAAAATGGAATCATATATCATGCTTGCTAAATGCTCTGGCCGATGCACTAGAAAATACAACTATGTATTAGGAATATATTGATAGATATGGTAAAATCATCCGCATTGTAAATTTAAGAATAGTATAATTTTTAGATCATATTAGCATGGAAGAGATCAATGAGGTCACTTATACCCCTTAACTAGATAATCATGTGAATGGTTGGATGATTCCCATCCTGGAATATTTCAGAAGTGGGAATCCTCTAATAGAAAGAGCTATAAAAGAGTAGATATGTTTGAAGGTAGTTAATTATATCATTTATGACATTTGGGTCATCATAAGGTCCTCTATAAATGAGGCTTTGATTGAATCCTCATCACATGCATTGATGGAGAGGATACTATATCTATTATATGAGAATTCCAAGCTAGTTTTTGTGGTGATCATCAATCAGGAACCATGATTTATCACCATATTAGAAGGCTCAGATATTTCTAGAATTTTATGATATGGATTGTTACAAAATTCACCAAAAGGATTCATCCTTGTCAAGTGCATGAAAATTTCATCCCTCAACCCCCATAGTTTTTGCAGACTACCAAATACTCTTGACGAATCTTCATATTAGAAAAGGATGTTGTGGGGATATAACCTCATACTATAGACGAAAATTTTAAATATATTCACACTACTATTGACTTTTTCTCCAAATGAGATGAAGAACTACCCCTCAATGAATTTGGGAAAAAATCATCATCAACTTCATAAATTACATATTTTTCTACTAAGTTTGGTGTTTCTCATACAATATTGATGGAAAAAGAAATAAAATTATCTTATTCATGATTAAAAAGTTTATACTAGGAATATAATATTGAGTTTAACCATTCATCCCTATATGATTTAGTGGAAAAGAGAACAATAGAGGATTTCATCAAAATTATATCGAACTTACTGAAGAAAATGGTTTATAAAGACTATAAATCCTAGCCCGAGAAGCTTCTACATGACTTGTGGGTCTACAATAAAATAGTCCATACGACTATGAATGTGACCCCATATTCACTAGTATATAATACATAAGCAGTTTTCCCCATAGATGTCTAATTTCCTTTGTTACACATTTCTATATGTGACCTATTTTCCACAGACGAGCAGTCTGAAAAGAATTTGGATAAATTATAATGACTCAATGAGAAGATACGACAGACCTCGCATACTATAGAGGTATACTAAAATGAAATAGCTTGATATTTCAACATCAAATTATTCCATAATTCATTCTTGTAAGGGGAACTAGTTTTGGTCCTCAGGACCCTAATGAAACCTGGGGGAAACCCTTGAAGCCTGAACCAAAATGGTAAGTACCTTTTCTATCCATAATTTCTATTCCAAAGGATCATATTCACTGATCATCTTGGATGGTGAGCATACTATTCTTCCTACCAACACAATAATTCTCAAGAAATATTTCCTATGATTAAGGAAATACGGTCTTAGTTGTATGACACAATAATAAAATACATCATTTATCATTACAAAATTTTATTAAACTACATGGAATGGTCCTTATAGCATTACCCAAAAAGGAACAAACCATATCTCCATAGTCATAAGATGTCAAATTATACGCAAATTTCTTTAGTACATGATGTTAAAATGTAGTCCTACCTTATACACCAAACATAGTATTCCCTGGGAGACAGGCCTATGAAGCCTCATGTGATGAGAATGGGATGACTCTTATTATAATATTATTTCATGAATTCATTCATATATTTTAATGCATAACCCTCATGTCCCTTGTTTCCACTCCCTCCATGCAACTTAAATCCATAACATATAATGTTAAAATGAATGGGATATTGAGAACTATGTGTGGATTGAATCTAACTTTGATAATAACCATAGTGACCCTTAGATCCTATGTCCTATTCTAGCCATAATAAAATAAATGACTCCCCATTCCTTATATATATGTCAGATCAACATATGGAATCCTTACCCATAACTACAAACAATATGATTCCTATTTTCATAGGATATGTAGAAAAACCTAAAATTTTTGTTATAGGGCCAACCAAAAATTTTGAACCTGTGTATGCTTTTTATTCTAGTGATTTACTCCATACCAGTCATTCATGTCATGTAAATCCTTAAAAACTTACGAATCCACTTCATACGCGCTGGTGTTATTATTTTCTTCTCCAACTTCCTTTGAATCCATCATATACAAAAAAGGTAAACCATCATCATTCCTTATTTCTCACACTGATCATAGATCAAGTGGGATTATAAATATTTTTAAGGTCCTCCTTGCATTGTCATGTCACTTAAAATTCCATAAACCATGAACATAAACTTTGTGTACTTCATTCCAAAGGTGTTTGTGTAATGAAACACTTTATACCTCCACTGCACATAAAGAATCCTACATCCTTTAAATATGATAATAAATTGAATGGTTGGGGTCCCTTTCATACGATACACAAATTTTAATTGTTGTGACCCTAACCCGAGAGAACTACCACTATTAGTGTTGGTCCCTTAGACACACCTACATCTTAGAGATTTGTTTTTTTATTCTCATCAAAATAAGGTAAGTAGTGATGTCCATATTCTATATCCTTGATCATCCACAATATGATAAAATTCCCCCTCTATGTATGAGAACTCAGTCAGTGTAGTGAATCTATTCTAGAACTATTTTTGGATTGATTAATATTACCATAGTACATGTAGTGACTCATAGATCTCAAATCATGTGTCCATTCAAAAATGTTCACTTTATTTCATACAAGACATACCCATGTTGGGAATGGTCTACCAATTCTTGGTCAATTATGGACTAAATTCATCCTTCATACTCGGGAATATTACTTTCACAAATCACACTTCATATCTTGGAAGAATCAGATCCCTATAAACTTATTTTGGATATTAATAATAATAGAATTAAACATTGAAGGACACCTTCATTTTAACCATGGATAATATGCCTCAGACAAGGATTTTCATAATACTCCTCCAAATGTGGCCTATCAGTCAAAGGAATTTCATTCCCCAAAAAAATAAACTTATCTATATATGTTTTGATGATGTCATAATGGAAACCCCATTTCAAACATAGCATTCATTCATCCCTTAGATGAATGTCCAATTCACTCCTGCATTTCCGAGAACCCTAAGTCCATGGAATTTTAACTCCCCCCTTCATGTCTAGAGAATATAAGAGAATTATTTGATGGATCAATATGAAATGGTTAGTCCTAGATGAAATACATTAAAAGGAACACAAAATGTCATTATCACATGGCATTATGATACAGGGAAACATCCTTGCTGAATGAAATTAAACTACATGGCTCACATTTCTATCATATGATGTAAAACTACGCATTTTTGTGGACCTTGAATGAGAGGAGCGCTATTCTAGGTGTATCTCTCCTATGATTCCATTATTTCAGAACTACATGTATATTTATTCTCATTAAAATGGGATATATAGTGATGCCTAGATCTCTTGTTCTAGTCCAAATCGATATAATAAAAATGTCTACCCTCTCTCTAACACACATGGCCCTAATCCATGTCAGGAATTTCAGTAAGAGATGCTTCATTGAAAAACTCATGAATGGATTATGATTTCCCTACCTCATCCATGTATAATTCCAATCAGAAATTTTATTTTATCCCTTAATGAATTCCTTTCAATAACTACACATTAGGGTTTTGGGAAACTTGAACCATCATGAACCTCTTACAACCATCAATAATGAGATTCTCTAATTCTAAGGTACTCATTTGTTTTGACTATGAATAATACACATAAAACATGTATTCTCATAATACATCTCTAAATATGGCATTTCAGGCAAATTAATTTCCATAACCATGGTAAAATATTCATATCTTTGTATGCCCCAACAACATTGTAATGTGATTCTCTTTTCCAACATGGTATGTGATCATTCCTTGTGTACTTGTCCCATATCATCTCTTTGGGTCCAAATATTCCCATATCATGATTTAAAAAATTTTCTCCCCATTTCCAAAAAGTTTAGGAGTATTATTGGCCTATAATATCTCTTTGGTTCATTATCCCCATAACATATTGTCAATGTTTTTTGACCTAAAAATTTATTTCCATTGGTCTGAATTGTAAGACCATAAACTGCCAATAAAATAGAAAAAACTCACAAGAATGAAACCCCTCGAAGGGATCTCTAGGAAAGATTAATGTTTTAGCTCACTAGACATGAACTTCACATGATTTTTGAAAGCCAAAAATTGAAATCAAAATGACACAAAACTTTTTAGGTCAAAAACAAAAATAGGGAGGCCTAGGAAAATGTTAAGTCTCACAATCTAAGTCATATTTATATCTGAATTAAGAAAAAAAATAAGGTGATGATACAAAAGATACAAATTTGTTAGGGCCTATCATGTGGCACTTGAAATAATTAGACTATTCTCACAGGGTCACAAGACCTTGAGGAAACATATGGAATCTCTATATTCTTATCATTGTAATTATAACACATTGATGAAAGAATATTAAGTTAAAGGAGATAGATTATGTATTATGTTATAATTTTAATGAAAATAGATAAATACATTGGTGGTTGAGGGAAAAATTCTTTCCATTCATGTATAAATATTCAGAAGAGAATAAAAAAGCTGGAGCCTCTATTTAATAATTTAAAAAATACCTTCAACGTATATTTGGAATGGTTAGAGGGCCTCTCGAGATTTATCAATATCATGTTGAATATTAGATATATGGGTAGTCTCGTCCTCTTTAGTGAGACAGATCTCATATTCCATGGAGATAATGACCATCTTTCCCTCAGCATGAACCTCTTTCGGTGAATGGTGAAGTAGTATGGGATCCCCTCTAGTAGTTTCCATCTCTTGTTTTGGATATTATATTTGAATTAATTTCTTATCAACCAATTGATTTCACTACTCTAAAATTTTTTCATGACTGAGATATTCTTGTGACAATGGATCCTAGAGATCGTCAGCTTTGTGAGAATATTTTCTTCAGTGAGAAGCTATTGTCAATCATGTTATCTCTTTAATCGACAAATAATTTCTTTCACATTATATTGGATCACATGATAGTTAAATCCACCATAGCACAACATGATGAACATGATTTGAATTCGATGAAGTTATAATGGTAGATCCTCCATAGGGGTCTCAAAGACTAATTCCTAGATATCTTTCCATATTTACCAGTGAAATACCTAAAGGACATTCTAATCCTCTAGGTTTTCTAAATAGCTAGTCTCAATAGGAGAGGAGTAATCTGGGATTAACTCATTTATATGAGAAGTAGGAATTTTCCTTCCTGGAGTAAAGTCATCCTTACCTTGGGTCATCAGTTGAGTTGGGCAGAGGCTTCCCCTTCAGGTTTGACCATTGGGGATAATGGAACTAAAGGATGAATTAAATAGTCACCTATATTAGAAAACTGTAATGTTAAAGGGAAAAGGTGATCAAAGAGGATCATGAGACCCACTCATCAACAAGTCAGTTTCATGGATTGATTCCTTTCTAGTATCCTACGTCTTAGTGGTTTGATCCTAGATCTCTTGATGAGTAGAATATTCCTAAGTTTTTTAGATACTCTCCATGGATGTATCATGAGAAGCTCCCACTTTGGAACCTTGAGATATTCTTCCTTTCACAATAGGAGCAGGAGAGACCTCATTGTCCAAGTCATGGATCGCATTGTCAATGCTTTCTATAGATAATGTTTCACCAGTCAAGGTTTTTGATTTAATTAATTGTACAATAGGAGGTATGAAGTTTCATAAAACATTAAATGGTAAACTCATATCCATCCAATTCCTTATTAAATTCCTCAAACTCCTCCAAGGATCTAGGAATATCAATATATTGAAAAAGTTTTTCCATTATTTCATTATATAATTCTCAAATTCTCTCAACATCTTCATAATTAGGGAAATCCATATGCTTGGATTAGGTCTCAAATTGTACCCGGTGTTTGTGTCATCTATTTTCTTCTTAATAGGTATAGTATTTTCAAGACCTAATATTTATGGATCGGCACTAGATCCTTGATCAAACTATCTAATATCCACGTCGACCCGTTTTGGGGCATTGGAATTCTTAATTGTGGTTGTTGTAGGGTCCTCCATTGTGTGTGGTGGATATAAAATATCATAAGGGATAAAAGTAATTGATTTACACATGGATCTATATGATTTACATTTTATATTTCCAAGATTATACTCTCCCTCCAATTTATTATGAAAAGATAAGGTCTCACACCTTGGAACTTCTTCTATCGAGGGAATGAACTTTCCTACAAGAATTTACATCATGTTTGGATTATCCCCCTTGGTTCTTGGGGGTAGATGTAATTCCCTTGAGATAATCTATTGGAGTGACATCTGCAATCCACAAGAACGATCAGATGAACACTCTAGATAATTTGAGAGAGAGTGGGTTGTGAAATCTCATCATGACTAGCGATGCACTTGGACATGGTTTTTATTCTCTATAGTTTCTTTGCATGGAATGGAGGGAAGCTAATACTCATTTATTTGAATACAGGTAATGGGGGGGGGGGGGATCAAGGACCTCCTCCCACAATTTCCACCTTTATGATCATTTTCCTTATAGATAATTCAATTGATTTAGGAGTGGCCTCCTGAGCCCCGATAGGGGTACCGATCAGACTATATTGCGGTGACTTCAACTCTGGTGCCTTTTCTTCCTCCCCATGTGAATAACAGTTATGTAATTATTAATAAATATTCCATTGAAAATGAAGGGTATTCAATAAAAATTAAGGTAATGAGGGAACAATACATGACCAACATCAATGAATTTATCCCATTCATATGTAAATTAATCAGCCACCCCCCAGTGGCACCCTGGTCTATCATACCATTCACCCACTTTATGGTACAGATATAGTCATAAGTGGAATGTATAAAAATATTCAAAATCTGGATATATATCCCCACCTCATCATGGATAGTATCATAGTGGAGGTTGGGTGGTTCTTGAACATACCTAATCCACGAAATCTATAATTTGTTATGAATAAATGACCCAAGTCCTTAGCATCATAAGGATTTTCTTTCTAGATTAAAACTACCTTGGGCCACATATTGTTTTAGTTCACCCTAGATAACCATTGGTGGTGTTCATACCATTCTATGGATTACCATATCGGAAAAAGTTAAAATTGTTAGATATGATCATAATCTTTGAGGCTACCCCATATTTCAATGTTAGGGGACTATTACTAGAAACAAAATAGAAAAAGGGAGAAAACTGGCATCTCGTGATGTTGACCCTACTAAACACCTCTTATGTGATGGAATATACTATGATAAACCCTTATAACATGTTGATTGGCCATGAATTTTTGAAAGGGGACTACCCTAACTAATCATGCAAAAAACACCCATGGATATTTTCTAGAGTAAGAGCTTCCAATCCAACATGCTCCTCTTCTATTAGCTTAGACACCATGAAAAATGTTCGTGACCTTACCCCACTATTGGACTCTCACACTGGCAACATATAAATGCTCATCAACATAACTGGATACTTAGTGAGGTGGGTCTTAGAAGAAGTTTTGGGTTTAATAGATTACCCCCTTGTGGTGTATTGTCCCTGCAACAACATGGGCCAATAATTTCCTAGGATGCCTTAATTCTCAATTTTCAGGCATCCCATTTAGTGTTTACATGTGGGACCATCCCCCTTGGGCTCCAAGAAAAGTTTCAGCCATGCCATAGGATGAACCTCACTGAAAAGGTAGGGGTATTCTTTTATGACCACTTGTGCCATTTACAATAATTCATTGGCTAGTATGGGTGTTCTTTTGGGGTAACCCCATGTCGCCGTTGGTGGGATGAATTCATCAAACATCTCTCCTAGAATAATTTCTCTTAAAATATTATAAAAATATAAGAAAATTATTCCAACCTCTCCATGATTCATGTGCAATTTATTGGTCTTTGGGTTCCAACGTCTTATCTGGTCTGGGAACATATCATATTGTTTGTACACATACGCCAACACCACCCAAAGGGATTCATAAATACCGATTCCCTTCAACTCGATTGAAAATTTTTCATAATTATTTCACCCCCATAAGGCCCACATTAATTTAGTAATAACCCCTCCTCCAGGATGAAATTATCAATCTGCCTTCCTAATATTTGATTGGTCTGTACTCGATGGATGGAAAATGGAAACATCAAAGTGGGGATTTGGAATAGAAATATGGGATTTCAAATTTGGATCACTAGAAGTATGCTTTATCAAGAACACTTTGGTATTTGTTCCGTCATTGATATACATGTCCCTCAAATAAATTTTGGTAGTGATGAGTTTTTATATTCCTTGAACCAAGAATTCCGAATGAAATCCATCGACCTTGGGATGACAACATCCCAATATTTCCATTGTCATAAATCAGAAGTAATTAACTATTAGGATATTAAAAATGATATTTCATTAGATTTTTCACACGATAAAGAGGTACGAGATCATATGATCTCTAGAATGTTGGCCCAATGATATCCAGTATGTCCTCGATATGTGCAATAACTTGTCCATCAGAAATGTGAAATATTTCAGAGTCTATTGAAAATATGTAAGGAAACACCATAATTTTAATTAGATCTAGGGTTTTAGTTAGAAATATTCTATGTTAATTTTTTTTACAAAGGAAATACCTCGTACCGGTCACCTTGCCTTGGTTTCCTCATACAGATCACCCCAAACAGGTGAACTCATGTTGGTCACCTCACACAGGTGACTGGGAAGAGGTGCCTCGCTAAAGCCACTCTACAGAAAAGACTTGCAGAGTTGAAGGCCTATCGTGGATGCACAAGGAAAATGTGCGTGGAAGATGTGTTAAAACGACCAACACAGAGAGAACGTGTGAGAAACCAAAGAGTGAGAGATAAGAGCTAGACCATTGGGCATGAAACTCTATTTATAGACATGCAAGTAATTGAGAGGTCGACCTTTAGGAAAGACATGTATGATTGACCTAAAATGATGACCTACATGACTGACCTGAGTGATCCACCTATGTTAATTCCTTGCATAGACCATCCTATTATTTCTCTCCTATGTGATACTCGCATTGTAATATTTGATAATCCCGAGAATAAATGCATATGAACACATGAAGTCTAATGAATGAAGGATTTTTCAATGTCCATGTTGTTTTTTCATTACCTTGGGATCATATCCTCTTCGTCCCATTAGAAAATATCAAGAGGAGGAAAATTTGTTGACACTCCCATTTTCACATAAGGTTAAAGAACATTAAAGCATAACATCTTAAGTATTGGTAGGAGGAAAACACATGCAAGGTGAAAAACATCATTGAGTCCCAAGTTTATGCCCAAGTGGAACTCATGTAGGTCCCACCTACATAACCATACTCAATCAGGTTCTACCTATATATCCAAAAACACATAGGTCCCACCTACACGGCTAGACTCATATAGGTCCAACTTGTGTGGAAAGAATCGCACAGGTTCTACCATAACAACCAGACTCATGCAGGTCCAACCTATATGACCAAACTCATGCAGGTACCATATGTGTGAGAGATCAGTGTGAATACCCTCATTCATCTACGATCCCATGATGTCATATAAATAAGACCCTTAGGCACCCTATTTGATAGGTCTAAAAGACCTGAATAATCCTTGAAGCTCTACTTTCCATAGTCCTTCAACCAAGTCCCCAGAACCTTCTAGGGAGTTATCTGAGACTCAAAATAAGAGGGAATTAATGAGATTATAGAGTTTAGGGTTCCTCTAAAGTTTGAAACACCAAATTCCTATGTGTGGAGCCACTTACCCTAGTACAAAAGTACTAGGGTTAAGTTCCCCTCCTTAACTAAGGACTCGTGTTAGACCCTTCCAAGAGAACATAAGGAGACCATTGGTGATTAGAGGATAAAATCACACAAGTGTGGTTTCCCAGGTTCTTATTCACCCATTAATCCATATATGGATCTCCCAGGAAACACTTGGTTGAGATCGCACATTAATCACCCAAGTATAATCAGGGCAAGATCCCACCTGACTCACCTTGGTATCACCTGGGGGAGGATATGCCAGCCCACCCAGAAACCATCTAGGTGAATTCAAATAACCGAGGAATTACCTGAGTAAGGTCATGTCTGGATATCCTATGAAAAACTTGGGCAATGTTACAGCAGGTTCTCCCAAGTATCCCTTATGAAAGGTCCTCCCAAGCCACCCAAGTAACACCTGGGTGATGTCAAATCTACCTTGGCTTGGTATCACCTAGGAGAATCACCCTCCAACTCACCCAGGTATCACCTAAAAAATGTAACCTCTAATACCTCTCTCATATCATCAATGATATCTCATACCATTCATTGGGGCCCCCATCCGAGGGGGACCAATTCAAGACCTCCACAAAGGCCCCCATTTTTGCATGATCATAACAAATGATACATCATCCAATCACCCATTCAATTGTGAATTCCCACTAAAAAATATGTCTTTCAATTATACTACAAAATAGGTAAGTTCCTTCGGTTTTTTTACAGTTATGTATCCCCTCAGTAATGAGGATTATATCCTTAGAGGTGGTTCTAAGGGATTCTTAATTTTAGGTAGCGAGGGCAACCAATTTATTTTCCCTTTGACAAGGTATTGTGTTATATCCTTCTCTCATCCTATTTAAAAATAGGAATTGGGTTTCCCTACTAGAGTAAACCCATAGTATTTTGTTAGTACATTTTCTTTTCCTACCATACCCTCATCCTCATCCACCAGCTGATTAAAGAGATTATGCAAAATACCAAACCCTCCACATCCTCTTTTTTATCACAATGAGTACAACTCGAATGGGCTTAGGGGTTAGTTGTAATCATGTTACTAGCATGATAAATACCCTAAAATGGGACTCCACTATAGGTGTAAGCTCAAACCATTTAAAACTATCTGGTCTTTGATTCCACTCCAAACATGATACATAGGAAGCCTCCCTGAGGTTTCATCGAGGCACCCCAAACTCATACTAATCTTCTATGGGACATATTCCTAGTTGGGTTATATCCAACCCGAAGTGCCATATTATTTCCAAGTCCCTCCATATTCACCCTTATTGAGACCTATTTCAACTGAGGTCGTATCCAACCCGTGATGTTATATTCCTTTTGGGTCCCTCGGGCAATTTTGGTATAAGTAACACACCATCCTTTGGCAGGCATATTCTTCCTAAACAACATCACTATATGAAATTAAACTATATGGTCTAGTCATTATCATATGATCCTAAAAGGAATGATGTGTCTCATTATATGGAATAGAACTATGTGGGTTATGTTTCCTCTTATGAGGAAACGTAGGAATGAAATATCATGGAACTAATCCTAACATTGAAACAACTCATGTATCCCTGGATGATGATAAATTCGAGAGCACTTAACTATGTGTCCTAAAACCCACCTCACAAAAAAACAAATGTGACCCTGATGGAGACCCACTGATACATACAGATGGTTCCATTAATGGGGAACTTTAGAAATATATAGATGGTTTTAACGATGGAGAACCTTGAATACATAGATATGGTTTTCTATCAAAATATTTCAATAACTGATTTTTAATACATAGTGGTGACATTTTCTATATGTTGAATTTGAAAGGGACTAACAAATATGTCTTAAATTGATAAGAGAGTCTCAAAGTAGGAAATAATTTCCCCCAAAAAGGCGTGATGAGCCCAACATACTATCCTCTCCACTAATGTGAGTTTCTAGGCATTGTTGGTTATGTTCCACAATGAACACCAACATTTGGGAAGCAGTCCCATGAGTCCTCATGGATATGAGATTCATAGGGTATTTTAGTTCCATGAATAAACCCTATTGGAAACCGACTTACCATGGAAACAGGTGTGAAATAGTCGTGTATGGGAAGTGATGCCTTGAGGTATAATACAAAGCATATGAGTTATGGTGGATCCCAAAAACTACTCAATTAATATATAGATGTGTGGATGCTAATTGATGTGGCCTTAAATTTTACTAATTTGAAACATCTTCTTATTAAGTTTTTAATCATTTATATAATTGATTTTGATCTTTATCTTAATTAATTTCTCTTTAATAATTTTAAACTATAATATGTAAATTAATCAATTTTTTATTTTTACATTCAAATTACTAATTATAACTTTATGGGTTCCTTTTAATATGTTAAAATAATATTTTTATTTTTTATTTTTTAATTATGATAAAAAATATTTATTTTGATAACTTGTTAATAAAAACTTAATTTATTTATTCTTAATATAGTTTAATTTTTAATCTTTTAATTTTGTATAATTAAATTAGTTTAACTTTATTTAATAAATTTTAATATTTAATGGGATTTAAATTCTTAATTTAAATCTTTTGTGTCTGTTTTTTTAATTCTATTTATAATTATAATTTCAAAATATTTAATTTTCCGGTTTTTTAATTTCTGTTTTTTTTTTATTTTAAATTTTTGTTTTTAATTCATTTAATTCTTTTTTTTGTAATTAATTTAATTTTTTTGAGTTTTTATTAATTAAAATCATAATTAAAATAATATTTTACTAATTAACTGAATTATTTTATTAATATTAATTTTTTATTTTTTATTAACATGTTTTTTATATATGTTTAATTGATTATATTTAACTTTTTTATAAAATTCGGTTTTTATTTTTTTTGATGTCATGGGAGTCACCGTTAGTTCACTTTTGTCCTTTCCAGACAAGAGAGTCGCCATTGGGACGGTTTTTATCGTCTCCAATTCCATTAAATAATAGATCATCCGGTCATATTTTAGGATTTTGACACCTATTTTTTTCACACGTTGCAATCGGGTAACCAAAGAAGTGAGGGGTATATTGGACTTATACAAAAAATAAGCAGTAGATTCTCCCTCTCTCTAATAAACAAAATCTCACATCTCCAATTTGTAATATTATATTATATATTAAACAAATAATAAAAATTGTGATATGTTTATCAACCGAATATATTTTTAAAATGAATTTTTATGTGTCTTATATAAAAACAATTATGACGCTTTTTAAAAAAATGATCAACTAATATATGTTTTCAATTTTTTGATTAATTTAATGAAATCAATATATTTTTATTGATATTTTTATGTGCATACATTTTTGTAAAACATGTTAAATATTAATGAGTTAATTTTATTTTAAAACCAATTATATTTGTAAGTGAAAGATATATTATTTTGTAAAAAGAAATTTTGTTACGTCTTTTAAAAATATTTAAAAATAAATGTGTGATAAAAATAGATTTTTGAATTATTTAGGGAAAAATTAATAGATTTTCATTTATCTTTAAAGTCATACAATTTTTTTAACGCATAAAAAATAGTCTATTGTATTATAAATACAATTATTATTCTATACATTTTTAAATGATAAACTATATTGTTTTTGTAAAATTTATGTAAAAAATGTGATAAATATTTTATATAATTGCATTTAATATAAACATATTTGTTAAAATTTAAATTTTATGAATGTATTTTATAGTTTTGGAAATTCCACTAGAACCTTCACGGGAATGTCCACCGGAACCACCACTTCCTCCACTGGAACCTCCACTGGAACGTCCACTAGAACCTCCTCTGAAACGTCCACTGGAACATCCACTAAAAAGTCCACCGGAACTTCCTCTTAATAGATTTATAATTGTTATTAATATAGATGTCGAATAAAACATAATACATATAGTATATAAAATTGAATTTATTATAAATATGTTTATTAAAATCTAATTTTTATTAATATATTATATAGTTTTATAAATATATAATTTTGTTGTATTGTGAAATATCCATTGAAACTTCTGTTAAAAATTACACTAGAACCTCCACTGGAACCTCCATTGGAACCTCCACTGGAACTTCCACTGGAACCTCCACTAGAACATCCACTAGAAGTTCCACTAGAACCTGGAACCTGCACTAAAACCTCAACTGGAACCTCCACTGGAACTTCCACAGGAACTGGAACCTCCACTAGAACGTCCACTGGAACTAGAACCTCCATTGGAACGTCCAATGGAACCTCCACTGGAACCGCCACTAGAACCTTCACTGGAACTTCATCTTAAAAGATTTATAATTGTTATTAGTATAGATGTAGAATAAAATATATTACATATATTATATATAATTTCATTTAATAAAAATATGTTTTTTAAAAGTAAAATTTTATTAATATATTCTATAGTTTTATAAATATATACTTTTTATGTATGGTGGAACATCCATTGAGTCTTCAATTCGAAATTCCACTAAAACCTCCACCGGAACCTTCACTAGAACATCCACTGGAACCTCCACTAGAACATCAACTAGAGGTTCCACTAGAACCAGGAACCTCCACCGAAACCACTACAGAATCCTCCACTGGAACCTCCACCAGAACCTCCACTAGAAGCTCCACCAGAACCTCCACTGGAAGCCCCACCAGAACCTCCACTGGAACCTCCATTGAAACCTCCAGTGGAACCTCCATCAGAACCATTACTGGAACCTCCACTGGAATTGGAACCTCCACTGGAATCTCCACTGTAACCTCTACTGGAACCACCACTGGAACTTCCTCTTAATAGATTTATAATTGTTATTAGTATAGGTGATAAATAAAATATAAAATATATATTATATATAATTTCATTTAATATAAATATATTTATTAAAATTTACATTAACATTTTCACCTTTTATTTTTTATTATTTTTCTATTTTTTATAATGAAAATTATTCATTAACAATTTTCCCTTTAAATAAAAATGTGATTTTTTCTTGAAATTTGTATTTTTTATTTTTAGTTCCATTATAAAATACATTCTTTTTATGCCTTTACAAATTTACTGCATAAAAATGGTTATACATTTATAAAATAACGAGTTTCTCTTTATTTGAGAAAATTTTATTCTTTCCAAACAATATTTTTATTTAACTTTTAAATGTAATAATGTTTTTGAACATTTTTCTAAGTACATATTTTAAATTTCATTCATAAAAAATATTTTTTAAAATTTCAAAGATTAATAATTGTTTACAATATTATTTAAGAAATACAAAATGGTTATATTTTTAAAAATAACAATATATAGGAAATTTATATTTTCAAATGTTATAAATTTTTTATAACTTGATATGTTTTAAATAGTAATTTATATCAACGTTTTTTATATCTATTTTTTGGTTTTGATGTGTTTATGGTTTGTATCAATGCTTTTTATGTTTGTTTTATATCATCATTTTTTATATGTTATTTTTTTTGTAATTTATAGAGTTTTTATAGCATTTAAATATCATTTTATTATTCAGTGTTTTTTGTTTTTGATATGTTTTTTTTTATTTTTTTGATATGTTTTTTAAGGTTTCAATTTTCTTCTGAGATGTATTACAGCTGTATGGTGGTAACAACAATAGAGGGTAAAAATGGATTTTTGTAAAAATTCTGACTGCTGCATTTTTTTATTGCATTTCAATCCAACGTCCACTTTTTTTGATAAATGTGGCACTATCTTGGATAAACTGGATATTCTAGTTAGTCAAGGTATTGGAGATGATGCTGGTCCCCATTAGGACGTAATGGGGACTCATTTATTCATTTTCCATTTATGGGTGTCTCACCATCAGCCAGCCTCAGGACACACCAGCACTATTCCTACCATTTTTCACACTGCATCCCATCTAAGCCACTTCCATGGCCTGCGCTGACTCTATGAGTCACCTCCAGACAACATCCCTGCCTTCAGACCATTGGCATCAAAACCCACTACCAGCACTGCTCTGCAAGACACCGAAAACACCTACAATGATTCACTATAAGGGTGTCTCATTGAGACACCGTCCACCGCTTGACACCACCACACCTACAGTGATTCACTATAATGGTGTCTCACAGCTTGAAGGGGTTTCCAATGAAGCTGAACCCTCACTGTTGTTATTGTTTGGCTTCATCGAAAACCACCATTGAGGCAACTCTGGCACATATTTGATGAAGGAGAACCCCAGATCCGCTGGCACCACTGCCAGATCTAGAGCCGACACCGTGGATGGAAGAGTTCACTGGGCCAATCTCACCGTTGAAGACACTGCCGAAGTACGAGGACCCAATGTCGAAGGGAACCAAAGGCCGAGCCGCTGTGCAAGGAAGAGCCGCTCACTGATGTGGGACGATGAGACGCTGTTGAACCAGTCCGAAGAATCTCATTACTATAATCTCCACTACTACTGAGAAATCTGAAGATGACGAGTAGCCGAGAGATGAACGTCGAGCCGCCACCATGTGAGAAGGAGCCGCTGAAGCGGTCCCTACCACTGCCCTTACCCTCCGATGAGAGAGGAGGGAGATAAGTTTTTTATATGTTTAAAAAAAATCAGAAAATGGTTAGGTATAGTTTTTCAAAATATGGTGCAAAGGAGGCATCACAGATGCCACATTTGAATTTCTGGTGAAAGGGGGCACTGCGGATTCCACCTTGGCACTGCCGGCGCGGATCGCTGACATGGCGAAGGGGGCACCCACAATGCCACCTTTCTAGATGATGTGATAACAATGGCGACACCGCGGGTTCTGCCTTCGCCTCCGCGCCCTATAAAAAGGCAGCGCCCCCCTCCCCTTCACCTCACTTCCAAAGACCCATTACCTCTCATTTTCTCTCTTTTGCGGTGAAGTTCGCACTTTGAAATTTTAGAAAATCTTTTAGAGGTATGTTTTTTAATTTAATGTTTTTTATTTCGTTCAATTTTTTTAGCTAAATATTTTTTTTAAATTTAATGTTTTTTATTTAGTTGAATTGTTTATAGTTATATATTTTAATTCTTTAGTAGTTTAGTTAGTTTTAAATTTTTTATTAGATTGTTTAATTAGTTATATATATTTATGAATTATAATTATCATTAGTAAAAATTAATTTAGGATTCTTGTAATGAAATTTTGGAAGCATAATGACTATGTTATCTAAGGAATCAAATCCTTCTCTGGATACAAACAAGTGAATGTGTCTCTAGCACAGATGTACCTAAGGGTAAAACCCGAAAACACCAATTTGAGCTAGGCTCGAATGGGAACTGGTGCACGACAATGGTCCTTGTTGCATTCTGGTTTGACACTCCTGGGGATATGCTTTTGATATGCATATTTCTTTATAAACTACTAAAATATCTAAGAAAATAAATGATAAATTGATAATTTAGTAATGATGTTGATAGTTATTATTAGGAATGATTAACTAGAAATTAATTAATAAATAACATCGAGTTAAAAATAAAACTACAGTTCAAATGATATTAAATAACATGGAGTTAAAAAACAACATGGAGTTAAAAAACAACATGGTGTTAAAAAACATAGAGTTAGAAAACATGGAGTTAAAAAAACATGGAGTTAAAAAACTTGGAGTTAAAAAAACTTGGAGTAAAAAAAACATGAAGTTAAAGTGAAAATATAAATAACATAGAGTTAAAAAATAAATAACAACATGTTTTGAGCTTCTGGCCTTTCTTGTAGTGAATTGGATATCAAAATTTTAGAAAACCCATGTAACAACGGTTTTCCTGAAATTTTGATATCCAAATCACTACAAGAAAGGCGAGAAGCACGAAACATGGTGTTATTTATTTTTTTAACTCTATATTATTTCTATTTTAACTCTAATATGTTATTGAATAACTAATTAATAATTTAGTAAGTAATAACTAATGATTGAATAATTATTAAGTAATTAAAAAGTGTACTAAGAAATATCCTAGTTTAGGATATAAGATCTTTTAAAATTTAAGTATCATAGAGATTATATAGTTTAGAAGTAATAATTATTATTTGAATGTGAGGTAATTAAACTTCGTATTAAAAATAAGTTGGATTAATATATATTATATTGGTAACAATCATTCTGAATGTCACTTACCTTATCAAAATCTTGATCAAAAAACTTTTTTTACGTAGAGCGTAATGTTTTCCTGGGTGTACTGCTATGGGGAGGTTATTCAAATTGATAAAGGAGCTTCTTACAGTAGACAACCTATAACCATGGTTAATACAACTGATTGTGTAACCCTAAGTGACCTTCAAGACAGAATTCATGGCTCATTAAATCTAGGACTGATCAAAAAATCAAGTCAATGAGTTATAGACATTTACAGTTCCCATCAACATTGTGGCATCTAGCTTGTCCGTTGGTTGATGATGCAAAATGGATCCAAATAACTAATTTGTTTTCTCAATGGTTAGATGGTATCATGATGGAGTTATATGTTGATGTTTCTACTGTACAATAATAACATCCAATTGTACAAATACTTATACTTACAAGAGTCGTTGAAGATAGTCCGCCCCATGAAGTTGAGACTATTCCAAATGATGCAGAAGAGGAGAACCTACTTGATCTCTCGGATATACATGTTATCCTAACATCTGATGATGAGTTTCTTAATAATGAAACAGATGGTGATAATAGTGTTTATGAGGAAGGAATAACAGAAGTTTCTAGAAATGCATTAGTTGTACAGCAGGCTTGACCTATAATAAATCATCCACCGTTCTTTGCATCTTGGTCAGAAGCAATGACATGTGTGCCTGAATTTGAAGATAATGTTCTCACACCGGCAACTGACTTTCCGGATTTATACAAGATATGTTTAGTGAGATAGACAAAGAATTATATGTTGGAAGGAATTTTCCAAGTGAAGATGCATTAAAAATTATTCTAAAGAGATTTCATATTGAGAGGAACATTAGCTATGTAGTTTATGAATCAACCCATAGAAAATATTCTAAAAGATTTGAGAAGTATGGGGATGGTTATAGATTTCGATTGAGGACGATTTCAGACACTGCATTTGGAGGTTGGAGAATCTCAAGGATTGAGGCAGCTCATACTTGCTTTCATCCAAGCCTCACACAAGATCATACCTCATTGGATGCATAGTTTGTGTCATCCATTATTGTTGAGAATATTCAGACATGTCAAGATATTCAAATAGCCCTTGTGAAAGAGAAGACTCAACAGACATTCGGTTATAAGATTTCCTATAATAAGGCATGGATGGAGAAACATAAGGCAACTGTGAAGGTCTATAGTGATTAGGATGACTCATATCGGGTGTTGCTGCAATTTCTAGCCATATTGAGGCATCATAACCAAGTTTTCTTCCATATAGATACAAACGAACATGTGTCTCATGATAACCGACTTGATCCATCTTGTGCTCAATTTCATCGGTTGTTCTGGGCATTCCTTCCCTATATCTCCGCATTTCTTTTCTGCAAACAGTTTATTCATATTGATGGAAAATTTATATAAGGAAAATATGAGGGTGTATTGTTGATTGCGGAAACCCAAGATGGAATCCTTTCACCTATTCCGCTTTCCTTTTCCATTATAGAGAAAGAAAACTATGAATCATGGAGTTGGTTTTTGGCATGTATCAGCAACAATGTTCCCAAAATTCGGGGTGTTTGAATGATATCTAATCGGCTTCAATCAATTAATGAAGAAATCAGTGCGGATCTTGATACATGGAGTTACCCAAATGCACATCATCTGTTCTGAAATATACACATTGCTAGAAACATTCATAAGAAATCCACAACGAACCGATGACGATGGAAATCAACAGACTTGGTATGTATTGTATTTGTTATTTTTTTTGTATATCAACATAAAGATAAATTCAAAATATGTGAAATATCATCTATTCTGTGTAGCATACAAGTCAGATCAATGATGGCTTGAATAAAATTTTGAACAAATCCGTCAGGTTAATGAAGAAGTTTATGATTATATAATGTGAATTCCAAAAGAAAAATGGACATTGGCATATGATGGGGGGAAGAGGTACAGACACATGACCACCAACATTGTAGAGTGCATCAATGGTGTCTTCAAAGGGCTTTACAAGCTACATATGACTACCCTAGTCTAGTAGACATTATATTGTTACGTAAAGTACTTTGTTGATAGACAAAAACTAGCATCAGATGGGATACATCAGGGGATAATGTATGGAAGAAATTTTTGAATGAGAGATTGAAAAGAATATTGAAGAAGCCTCTAGTTATCATGTCTGCCTATTTTGATGAGAAGACTCTCAATTTGAAGTTCAAGAGAAGTAAAACCACACCAAAAATTGCATTGGTGAAAAAATGGTGGTATTACTAGAAATGAGGCAATGTCAATGTGGAAACTTTTAGGACCTACAGTTTCTATACTCACACGCCATCACAGCAAGTGCCTCTATTAAAATATCATGGGAAGCATATGTTGATCTAGTGTGTTGGATGAACACCACTGCTAACTGTTATGATGCACCGTGGACACCTATTAAAGAGTTTCGTTATTTCCCAATGCTCGAAGGTCATCCGATAGTGGTACCTGATATGAATCGGTTGCATCCCTACGGGAGACTGAAGGCCAGCAGGATACGAAATGAGATGGACTGGCCTCAAGAAGAAAGAAAGATTTTGAGATGCACCATATGTCATCAACATGGTCATAATCGGAAACGATGCCCTAACATTGTTGGGTTGAGTTCACACTCTAAGCCACAATGATCTATTATCATTTTTTGGAGATTCTCATATAGTAAATTTTATGTTGTTATCTATTCCTTTTACCTCGGGTTTCAAACCCCCAAAACTGAAAATCATAACAGTAAACCCAAAAAAATCTTTTGTATACTGTAATCCTAACATTCTAAACCATAATCCTGAAAAGATTTTCTCAAATCATTAACCTAAACTGCAAAACGTTAAAAAAAATCCAAAAGCCTAGATCCAAAAGGAAAAATGTGAAACCATGATATCTAAATCCTAAAATTGAGAAGATAAACCGTAAACCCAGAAACATCTTCCCTTTACATTGATTTTCAAAACATTATGTGATTGAGAAAATAATCATCAAACATAAAATCATGTGGACAATCATATATAAATTATAAATCGAATCCTTTTCTAATAAATATTTATATAAAACAGACAATGATTTATATATATAAGTATATAAAACCATATCTTAAAAAACCCCAATTCTAGGTAAAAGCATATCTTAATAAACTTTAGTAATATGCTTTGAAAAACATGAAGACATGCCCCTTTCATTAGGTAAATAAAACTTCACAAAACATTGTGAATAAACATGACATGTCTTGCATTCTACAAATCATAATATTTTACTGATCATGGTGTTATATTTATATTTTACACTTAAAACTCATTTCATTTGTTTATATGCAGATGAATGACACCATACTACTCAGTCAGTAGGCTACCCATTCTTCATAGGTTGTGATAGAGGGTGGTCCAGATCGATTGATTAGGGTGCGTCAAGCACACAATTTTCATCACATGGAGCCTCCTCCTGCCATTATACCATAATTGTGTCGTGCTGGATTCTATGGTATTCCGGTATCAGATTTTACATTTTTAGACCATCACCTACTAGCTGCACTCGTAGAGAGGAGGAGAGCAGAGACCCACACATTCCACCTACCTGAGGGAGAGATGACCATCACCCTCCAAGATGTGGCTGTGCTTCTTGGTATTCTTATCCAAGGGACACCCGTTATTGGATCCACTCAGGAATCTTTGCCCGACCTTGCTCAATGCTTGTTAGGCATTGACATTTTGTTCGATCATAGTGCTACCGATGGAGCATCGATATCCATGCCTTGGCTGGAGTCACATATTCCACTTTTAGCTGATGATGCTGACGATCAGACGGTGATGCATTATTCACGTACATATATATTACGACTTATTGGAGGGACCATGTGTACGAATCATTCAGGGATGCACGTGAACATGATGTATCTACCCCTGCTAGATTACTTTATCGGGAAGGGACGTACAGTTGGGGATCTGCCTGCTTGGCATACACATACAGAGCATTATACAAGATATCCGACAGGTGGTACACATGTCTCAGGGGATGCGTCATCCTTATTCAAATGTGGGCATGGGAGCACATCCTTGCATTCTGCCCTAATCTTGCTGGTCTGCTGGTTGAGAAGGCGGTGTTGTATAACGCTCCATGTGGATGCTGGTATGATCACTCATTTCTATCATTTTCTGATGCTACTACATGTTACTGACTTTAATTTCTCATTATTTATCACTATATATGTTGTATTTTATATGTGGTGTCAGTGACACAATTTTTATGCAGTTCTGAGACACGATTTGGTCGTATATCGACTCGAGTTGGACTTTCTCTTACCCCATCAGGAATGTATATAAAATCAATAACTGTCTAACAAATTTAATAATAGCATCATTTTTTTAGTTAAGAGTTTTTATAACAAGGGTAATATGTTCTTTCAGATTTCTTGGGTTCCATACTGGTCTGTTATAGACTAGTTCCCTCCATACTACACGGTCAGTCTTGACGATGTTACGACTTTAATGCCACTCATTCACTTTCATATTGTTGAGTGGCACAAGCCTGACAGAGTCATCTGCCAGTTTCCCTTGACTCAGCGGATTCCATTACCACCGAGGCAGACAGATCAGCTTCATGGGATGAAGCTGATAGGGAGGATGGATGACAACTTGTGTCGAGTACATGCTATATTTCTCGACTGTTGGCATAGACACGTAGATTTTCGTATCCAGGGAGTTCCTACGATGTAGTTTTCTCTTTTAGAGTAACACGAGTATGAGCCATGTTATATAATGAAGTCTATACTATATCTTACCTGAGCCGGCAGAGAGATAAATATGATTGTAAGTCAATTAAATCATATTACTATGTTTATTGAGTTACTTTCTAATTCATTTTAATCTGTTTATAGGAGAGTTACATAGACAGTCTTATTCATATAAGTGATGAGTCTGAGGATAGAGTCTTCAGCTAGGAAGTCGTTCATGATCAAGCATTGGAGCTGAGGTCATATGTCCATTCATTTGCTGAGAGCCTCTTCGAGCATCCGACACGGAGACAGCAGGTTCCTGCCACAGAGGAGGATCCTGCAGTAGCAGCTGGTGCTGAGGATCCATGACCACAGCGACATAGACAACGTCATCGTGCACGTCAATCCTCACCAGTTCCACAGGCAGAGGTCGGCCCTCTAGTATTCTAGTCTGAGCCGATGCAGGATGTGCCTCAGCCATCATGGGATCCATCTTTTTTGATAGGATATCATCCATTTTCTCCATCATGGGGTCCATATGGATTGCATCCTTTGGGTCCAGAGTCATCACAGACTTGGGGTCTAGACACATCTCTGAGTTGGGGTATAGTTCCACCACATGATTTGTTCCCCACTGCGATGATGTCAGGTCCTTCTACCATCGAAGTGGGAGAAGGATTAGGAGGGCAGTATGAGGTGGAGTTGACATTTTCTCCCACTGGCATAGAGGTGGAGGATATGATAGTCTACATTCCAGTGCCTGAGTATTATCCCTCTCCAGGTCATCAGACTCCCCAGATATCTTGTCGGGGACGTCCTATTATTATACCACCATGTGGGAAAATATCTCCTCACCATAAACTTAGAAATTGAATTTTTTTGTTCATTTGTATGTTTTATGTCTATAGAAATGAAAAATAATTTATAACCTTTCAAAACAGCCTACCCAAAAGTTAAAAATCTTTCAAGTATGTCACTTTGACAGACTATAAAATATAAACCATAAGACCCATATAATAGAAACTTTAAACATTGATTAAACATATAAGAAATTGTTAAAAATAAAAATCATTTCATAAAAAATGTTCATGAAAAATAATTTATAAGCTTTCAAAACCACCTACCTGAAAGTTAAAAATGTTTCAAGTACTTCACTTTCAAAGACTATAAAATATAAACCATAAGACCAATATAAACAAAACATTAAACATTGATTAAACAAATAAGAAATTTTTGAAAACAAAAATCATTGCATAAATTTTTTTGATGAAAAATAATTAGTAAGATTTCAAAACAACCTACCTGAAAGTTGAAAATGTTTCAAGTACGTTACTTTGAAAGGCTATAAAATATAAACCATAAGACCAATATAAGCGAAACTTTAAACATTGATTAAAAATATAATAAATTGTTGAAAATATAAATCATTTCATAATAAATTTTTATGAAAAATAATTTATAAGCTTTCAAAATTCCTACTTGAAACTTAAAAATGTTTCAAGTACGTGACTTTGAAAGACTATAAAATATAAAGCATAAGACCAATATAAACGAAACTTTAAACATTCATTAAACATATGTGATGAATGATGTCGCTAGTATCACATACAAATATAATCTCATATGCATGAGAACATGTTATATCTCCTTTCATGGGACACTGAAATCCATTCTTCCACCTGCCATGTCTATATCCATATCAACATCTGGCTGCATAAGGGTATGGTGAAAGATATGCCACATGAAATGCTCATCTGTTCCCATTCCTTCAAAAACCAACCCCTTCAACACCACCATGCATCCAACCATTATATTTTCTTCCACAATTGTCACCCCATTTCCCTAGGAGCAGTTGATCAGATGAAAACACCAATGATTCCACATAGCCCATCGAACTCTTCATCCCCAAATCGTTATCCTTTATCATCTTCAAAAGGCTACTATAGGACCTCCTTGATCTATCCATTCCAAACACTCGCATACAAGTATAATTGGTTTTTATGTTTATAGTATACTTGTATGTGAGTGTTTAGAATGGATAGATCAAGGAGGACCTACAGTAGCCTTTTAAAGATGATAAAGGATAAAGATTTGGTGATGAAGAGTTCGATGGGCTATGTGGAATCGTTGGTGTTTTCATCTGATCAATTGTGCCTGGGGAAATGGGGTGATTATTGTGGAAGAAATTACAATGGTTGGATGCATGGTGGTGTTAAAAGGGTTGGTATTTGAAGGAATGGGAACAGATGAGAATTTCATGTGGCATATCTTTCACCATACCCTTATGCAGCTGGATATTGATGTGGATATGGACATGGTGAGTGGGAGAATGGATTTCTTTGTCCCATGAAAGGAGATATAACATGTTCTCATGCATAAATGATTATAGATGTATGTGATACTAGAGACACCATGCATCACATTGATGCGGGATTGAATCCTATATGTTTAATGAATGTTTAAATTTTCATTTATATTGGTCTTATGCTTTATATTTTATATTCTTTCAAAGTCACATACTTGAAACATATTTACGTTTCAAGTAGGACTTTTGAAAGATTATAAATTATTTTTCATGAACATTTTTTATGAAATAATTTTTCTTTTCAACAATTTCTTATATGTTTAATGAATGTTTAATTTTTCGTTTATATTGGTCTTATGGTTTATATTTTATAGTCTTTCAAAGTCACGTACATGAAACATTTTTACCTTTCATGTAGGCGATTTTGAAAGCTTATAAATTATTTTTCATGAACATTTTTTATGAAATGATTTTTGTTTTCAACAATATCCTATATAATTAATGAATATATAATGTTTCATTTATATTGGTCTTATGGTTGATATTTTAGAGTCTTTCAAAGTCATGTACTTGAAACATTTTTAACTTTCAAGTAGGCGGTTTTGAGATCTTATAAATTATTTTTCCTGAACAATTTTTAATAATTATATATATATACATAAATATATAAACAAAACAAAACAAAAAATATTAATATAATTTTCAAAAAACATAATTTTTACAATTTTCATGAATTATATATATAAATAAAAATATAAACAAAACAAAAAAATCAAAAAAAAATTTAAAAATAATAATTTTGTTTATTAGGTGAAAGGCGAAAACCTCTTGAACATTTTTTATGAATTATATATATAAATAAATATATAAAAACAAAATAGAACATAAAAAAACTTTAATTTTTTTTCTGTTAGGGGAAAGGCGGCATCGTGGGTGCCCCCTTTCAGCCGCAGTGCAAAGGCGGCAGCCACGATGCTGCCTTTCACCCGAAATGAAAAGGCGACATCGTGAAGGCTCCCTTTATGCCACATTTTGAAATTTTTTCCCTAACCATTTTCTGCAATTTTTTTTTAAAAAACGTAAAAAAAACTCTGAGGGAGAGCTGAAGCCTGCATCTCGAGGAAGCCAAGAAACAACCCCTGCTTGCTCGCACGAATATGGGAGAAACACTGGAGAAAAACAAGAAAATAAAATTGAAAATAAATAAAATAATAAACCTAATAATAACCATAATAATAAATTAAATTAATAAATAATTTATTTATAATAAAATTATTACCAATATTTAATAAAATAATTAAAAATAAAAAATGTAACAATAAATATTTAATAATTTAATATTAAAATTATTAAAAATAATTAATTACAGTTTTTAATAAATTGATTAGTTGAAATAATAATTAAATAAAATAAATAAATGAAAATAATCAAAAATAATTTCTTAATCTAATAATAATAAAAAATAAAATTTATAATTTCTATTATAAATTTAAATATTTTATTTTTATAACATAAATTATTAATTATTGAAGAATAATAATAATTTAATATTTATTTTCATAAATGTTATATTATAAATACTTATTTATTAATCTTTATTTGTTTAAAATGTAGGTTCAAACCTTGTCAAAGGAGATGTTCAAATTCATAAACCCCAACTATCATTACAGTTTGATGAATCTTGGAATAGAGAACTCCAAGATTTCATCATTCTACAGGTTCGATCTCCTATCCGCAAATGAAGATAGATGTATAGTAAATTTGAGAACGAAAAATTAGGTTAGTCGAGGCTGCGGTAAAAACTATGAGATGATGGTGAAATTTTTAAAATTCAAAAGTCATTCATTCAAGGGATGATATGATTCATTTAGAGGGGATTCAAAAAATCATCTGGAGAAGAAGATGGAGATCAAAATCTGGAGAGCAGGAGAGCATAGAGCAGAGTAGTATAACTTAATTGTTTTCTATAAGGAGTTTTATTTTCCTTTTCCATTCAACTCCTTTACTCTGTGATGGTGTAGTTTAAATTTTTTAATTGAATATGATTCTAGGTTAAATTCCTAAACTTGGGAAATTGTAATTCCACTGGTTCATATTTTGTTGCTTCTTCAAAAAAATTTATCTTTATGATTTTGAATCGATCAGAAAGATCTGTTCTAGATCATAATTTTTAATTATTTCGCACCTCTAGCATTTTATTTCATTACTCCATTATCATTCAGTGATATTGATCATGGATGTATTTCTCCAATTTTCATTTCAATATTTTGGAATATTACTACAAGTTATATTCCTTTAAGTAATTTTTAACTATCATTACAATTTAATGAATCTTGGAGTGGAGAACTCCATGATCTCATCTTTCTACGGGTTTTATCTCATAGGGAGACAGATTTATCCATCTATTTTTGAGGATGTGAATTAAATTTATTTTTTTTTGAATATGTTATCATTTCAACCAATCGAGTTAGTATTTTCCCAAACTTTTTTCTAGAATCATATACCTCAATCTCTGTCTGCACTGCTTAATCTTTATTTTACCTTCACTGCTTGTTCATCTTTTCTCTATTATAAATTACTTCAATATAATTTTTTTTTTCTTTAGTATTATCATTTTTCAAAATATAAATAAAAAATAAAAAAATTGATACTCTTCCCACTATTTTTAACATCATGTTTTTTTGATAAATTGGTCGCTCAAACTCATTTAATGGTCTTCCCTTAGATTTCACCCTACATTCTCCTATAGAATAGTAAGTAGGAAAATAATAAACAATTAAACATTGACACATATTCAATTGAATGCAGGTCACTAATGAAGAGATGATGTGATAAATGAGGTGCATGATATGTGTTGATGATAATATGATGTGATTCAAAAGGTAAATGGTATATAATAATTTCCCAGGAATTTTTAGGTAGTTCTTTTTTTTGGGAGAGATGGTTCGGGATGTATGACATTATGGTGGAGTAAAATATCAGTGGGGAAGTGTCAGTAGGGTACTATCATTTTATATTATATTGGTCACTACATTATTACTTTTATGGGTTAATTGGTTAGAGGGTCATGATGAGGATATGAACATAGCATACCTATTTAGGCGAAGAGTTAGCTTCACTTGTTTACTCAATAGGATTTAGTATACTTTATTTATATTTTACATAAGAGGCTTTTGGGAGAATCCTATTGAGCTTTCCTCTTATGCTCACCCTAATTATATATAAACTATTTTTCAGGATGAAATAAGCTACTTGGTTATTGGTCTAGACATTACTAGGTCAGCGTATTATTTAGAGTCTATTTAGGATTTGAGATTTCTATAGAGGACTCCTTTTTGGTAATTATTTTTTCTTATGTAGTTGTTTCAGTTGTACGAAAATACATGCATGTTTTGTTATTTATTTACATTTATAATGAGAATGAGTTGTTTTTCGGTTTATCTTATCTCTCATTCTTTATATTCTTTAAAGATCCTCTATGATATTTTGTTTTAACAATGTTTTGTTTTTTTACAGATAACTTTTTTTGTAAATGAATGTTTTTTGAAATTAAATAAAAGATTTGTTTCTAAAATTTTATAACTTATTTTGCAGATAAGAAGTTTTAAATCTAAATAAATAACTGTTTTTTTTTTTGAAATATGGCTATTGGACACAATAGATAATACTCAGATCCTCATATAAAGATGTTTTTGAATCAGAAGTTGTTTAAAATAAATAAATTTATATGTTTTTGAAATTTAATTGTTTGCTGATATGAAGAAATATTTGTTTACTTTGATGATTTTTTTCCTAAGATGAAGAAAATTGGTTTTTGAGGAAAACTTGTTTTCTAAAGAAAACATATTTTCTAACGAAAAGTTCTTAACTGAAAAAAAGTAATTAGGATAAGTTTTTAACATATTTTATAAAGTTGTTAACTTGTTTTCATATTTGTTTGATAATGATGAAGAAAATATGTTATGTCAAAAATTTTGGAAATTTGGAAAGATAGGAACTTTTCAAATTAATTAGGATGATGATTTATTATTCTTTTATGTTCATAAAACATTAGTAAGAATTAATTATTCAATATGAAGCTTGTAAAAGGAAAGAGATGTGTGAATTTATAGTGTTTCAAACATTTGAAGTTCTTTACCTCATAAGTTCTATCAGATTGAGAAGTTATAATGGACTAAGGATATCTAATGGACTAAGAAGTCTTAATAGACTAAGAAGTTCTAACAGACTGAGAAGTTATAACTAACTCAAAAGTTCCATCAGACTGAGAAGTTCTAGTGGATTGTGATGCTCAAATGTATGGAGAAGTTCTATCAGACTAATAAGTTATAATGGTCTGAGATATTTTAACAGATTCAGAAGTTATAGTTGATTGAGAATTTCTAATAGACATAGAATTTATAATGGACTGGGAAGTTCTTACAGACTGAGAAGTTCTAATGAACTCAAAATTTCCATCAGACTGAGAAGTGCTAATGGACTGAGAAGTTCTATCTGACTAATAAAGTGGAAGAAATATAATGTTTCCCAATATGTGTTGTAATTTCAATATGATAGTAATTTGAAGGTTTCTAATATATTTAGAAGTTTCAAACATTTTTAAACCTTTTTCAGTTTGATCTAATTATCAAAAAAATAAATAATATTTTTTTTGTTTTTCAATTGGCCTAAGAGAAATGGAATTAAAAATAGTGTTTTGGACTGATTTTTATGCACTATAGTCTTTGCTCTATTGCTGAGAAATTGATAACATGTCATGTATAATTCAATAATTTTTGTGAATACACCAGAAGAGATGAGAAGATTTGAAGAAGTCAAATATGAAGTTCAAATAAATGTAAAATTCAGGATTTTGGAATTTGTGTGAGCGGTAAAAACATTTCAGTTTCCCAGTTTTACTATTTATAGAGAAACTATAAATAGTTGTGAAAAGTACATTATAATTAGACAAAATTAACCACAGTGAAAATGATTTTTTACTCTATATAATTGATTTTAGAAGTGATTTTTTCAATCAAATTTATTTTTTGATGAATATTTTTTTTCAGATAGAGGGTTCTGATCAGAAGATCAGATAGAGGCAAGTTGAGATTATTGGATAGAGTTTAAAATAATTATAGAATCAGTCTGAGTCCTAAGAATATTTTTTGAAAAGTGTAGATTTTTTAATCATATATAACAACTTTTGGTATCATGTGATGATTTAGAAATGTTGAATCAGATTAAGTCTATCGAACATAGTTTATCAGACTGAAGCAATCTGACCTAGGCACATCAAAATGAGGTTCCTGATAAATATTTTGTGGATAAAAAATCATTGATGATAATTTTAGTTTATGAATAAAATTATTGTAATAATTTGTGTTAAACTGATGTGATTTAGTATAATCATTCCTATCAGGATATAAAAGTTGTCTAATTGCACTTGAAACAAGTTATACTCACTTATTAATTATAGTTAATTTTTATAGACCCAGGAGAGTGGATGTAGAAAGGATGCATGTTATCACATTGAGGAAAAACATTGTAAATCATGTTTTCCATGATTAATTTCCAATTTATGAATGCATTTGAGTTTACTAAATGTTTATAAGGAAGAAAATATAACATGTTGTAGGGGTTAAGTTTCCTAATGATGATATTTTTAAAAATGAACCAACAGATTCAACCCCCATTATCTTTTGTTCTTTGATCCTTTTTAACTTCAATTAGTATTAGAGACAAAGTTCCCCCATTTAATCCTTATCATGGATAATCATTATTAGTTAAACATTAGAGGACTACATATATTTTATGGATAAAATTATTATGGTTGAAAAAATTCGATGATTCCATATCTCTTATCCCTTGGACCGGAAGTTATAGATGCTACTACAATTGGGCTTCCACCTATTTATAATGCTTCCTTAATGAATTTTCTAAACAAGATAAATATTAAATATGATAGAAAATATATACATTCTATTCATATATCTCTATCCAAAGTTTTTTTATATAAACGTGATGGGCCTCAAATCATTAAAGAGTATATGAGACAAGATCAAAAGTATTTTTGAAGGGAATACTAATGTAAATAAGGGAAGCTACAAATCTGGCGTATCAAGTTTAAAGATATAAGAATAAGAGATGAAGAAACTATTAATGAGTACTTGACCAGAGTAAATGATTCTTTTTTTGTAAAATAAGAGGTTTTTGAGATGTTCTAGAAGAGTCTAAAATTATGAATAAACTCAAGATAAATTTTTGGGAAATTTTTTATTCTAAATTTACTAAATTAGAAAATAAGGGTGATTTATCTTTTGATTGACTGCAAAACATTCTTGTTGCTTTTGAAATGAGATATTCTCCAGTTTTCAAAAAGAATATGAAATATGAAATAGATTTTGAAGTTATGAGAAAGATGATAATTCAAGATGTTGAAGATTTAGATACTTATGATCTTGAAGATAAAGAGGGTGGTGAGTCGAATAATAAAATTATGTATCTTATTTCCAAGAATTATAGAATAGAAAGAGGAAATTATGGAGGAAAAGATCCTTTAAAATGTTTTGATTAAGGTGGAATTAGTCACTTTTCTATTATTTCCCCTAGAAGAAAGTTTGAAAATATCGAGATGACTCTGATGAAAAAACACAATGGGAGAAGTGGAAGAAAATTTCTAAAGAAGAAAAATCATCCAAAAAATATGAAAGAAGTTTACTGGAAACAAGAGAAGTATGTTGAGTAAGAAACATTAATCAGAGTCAACTGAAAATAAATCTTTATAAGATGAAAATTTAGAAAATTTCAGAACATTTATTAAAAAATTTGAGGAAACAAAATATTAATCATATGGTGGAGAAGAAGAATGAGGTGGAGAATCTTCCACAGAGTATTATCTTAGATCCGAACATGTTTCATGTCTTGAGAAAAACATAAATCTCCAGAAAGAAATCCTAATGATGAATAATGAGAGTAGAAGAGTTAATGAAAGTTCAAGATATGTTTTCAATAAATAAGAATAATACATCCAAGATATATTAAGTAACAAAAATAGAATTGTTGAACAAAGAATTATGGTTGAAGATATCATTATGAAGTAGTAATGTAAGGAATAAAAAGTTAACAAGTCTCAGTAAAGACTTATTGAGGTTGAAAGTACATTAGTAAATATGAATGAAGACTTAAAAAAATCTTTGGAAGTAAAATTATAGACGTCAAAAGTTATTGAGAAATATCAAATCAAGAATCTAGTGAAATCCTCACCCACAAAAAATAATGTTTCATCTTATTCTTATTAAATTTCAGGTGAGAAGAAAAGGGTTGGGAAAATATGGTTTGAGAAGGGATTTTATAAACCTATAACATCCACAAAATTTAGAAACTCCCTCAGAAGGAAAGATGGTCCATGCCCAGAGTAAGTTAGATCAGAAAGAATTTATCATCCTCAACAAATTTTCAACATAGAAAGAACATAATTCAATATAAAATCTAGATTTGAGTTTTTTTCTGATGCTATTGAAGCTATGGGCATATGGAATATAATTATAGGCACAACTTTCCACTTCTCGAAATAAGTTCTAAATAGAGTGGAAGAAATACTGGAAGAATAATTTGTAATTTTCTTAAAAATAAAAAATATGGAAAAGTATAATCTCAATATGTTAGAAGACATCCAACAAAAAACAAATTTTAATGTCTAGAAGAAGTATATATAAGATGTGACAAGGTTGTTCATCATGATGGAAAATGTATCACACTCCTTACAAAACAAGTTTCTTATATTAGAAAAGAAAAGAAAGATGGAAAGAATAAATTTGAGGGAAGATATTTTTTTTGAAACATCTTTGAAAGAAAGTAAAAAAAATAACCCATGGATACTTGATAGTTGTTTTCCATCACATGTGAAAAATGTTTTGGAAATATTTAATGATTTTTAAAATCATGATCGAGGAGCTTTTAACTTCTGATATATCAGTTCTTTAAAAATTAGTGGAATTAGAATATATAAGATTCAAGTAAAAAGGTTCAAATCCAAGGAATTTATATTTTTATATAGGCTAAAACATAACATAATTAGTTTAATTCAACATTGTGATGACGAAAAATATGTGATTTTATGAAAATATTCTAGTATCATTTTAAGTGAGGAATAAGGAAAAGTTATTATAAGAGGAGAACGAACTAGTGGATATCTATTTCAAATAGGATAACTCCTAAATCCTCAATGAAATTGTTTATGTGGATGATATAATCTTTTTTTAGGATGAATAAAAATATTATACAATATTTTTTGTGGGAAGTATGAAGAATTATGAAATGTAAATATTGGGAGAATTAACTTTCATCCTTGGATTACATGATTAATAGAATGAAAAATAAATTTTCTTATCTCAAGAAAATAATTATAGGTAATTGTTAAAGAAGTTGGGGATGGTGAGATCCAAATAAGTTTCAAATCCTATTTCAGTGAGCACAATGTTGAGAAAAGATGAAATAAGAAAAAAATTTGAATCAAAAATATTTTTAGAAATTGATATGATGTTTTCTTTATTTCACAAACTCAAGACTTGATATTTTTTATGCTATAAATTTTTATCCCAGATATTAGAGTAATCCAAAGGAGTCTCATATATTGGCTACAAATATAATTATTAGATATATTAATAGAACAACTTCACATGTAATTTTATACAAAATATATTGTTAAATGAACTTTCATGGTTATACTAATGATGATTAGGTTAGAGATTACAATGATAGAAAATAAACTAATGGAGGAACATTTTACATGGGAGAATATTGTGTGAGTTTTCATCGTAAGGTATAGAGTTTAGTAACTTTGATCATAAGAGAATCATAATATGTTTCTGCTATATTGGAATGTACTAAAATATTTTGGATGGAGGATTATTTGAATGATTTGAAAGTTGAAGTTTTCAAACCTTTGATGATAATTTTGGATAATAATAGTGAAATTGATCTTTCTAAAAATCAAATCCAATATTGAAGACCAAAAAATATTGATATCGTGTTTCACATTGTAAATATATCATTATTGGTGGAGATGTTGTGATAGATTGTTTTTCAATGAAATATTAAATTAAAGATATTTTCACAAATGAGATGTATAATGAAATATTTGTGGAATTGAGGCTGCAACTTCATGTTCAACCTCTAATATCATTTTAAAAAACTTTTTAAGGAATAACCCACCATCATTTAGATTATGTTGACAAAGGTGGATAATTTGTATAAATTTATCCTTTAATGGAAATAAATAAATTTTTATACATATATGAATCTGATTCTATGGTGATCATAAAATGAAGGATAGAAAGAAAAGTGGGAGAAAAAGATAAAATTTAGGGGGAGTTTATCTTAACATGGCTGAAAATATTGTTTCACCAAGGGATGAAATTTCTTAAAAAATATTACTTTATCGAGTAGTTTGGCGTTACAACACTATTTATTAATAAAGGGTGTGTTTTGGTAAATGGTCAGAATGAGTATTAAAAAAATGACGAGTTACAAAAGTTGTTACTAAGAATTTTCAACAAATCCAAAGGGTGATATTGATGATACTTTGTGATTTTTTGTTTTAACAATGATTTATTTTAATTGAAAACTATGTTTTTAAAGGAATGTTGTTTTAAATAAAGAAAAATATATTTTGATGAAAGTTTATAACTTATCTTTCTGAGAAGTATCTATAAATACTAATGAAGAAATTGTTTGTACAAAGATAAAAATCGGATGCACCAGATCGGACATAGATCATCAAAAAAATAAGTTATTGAGTTAGTACTTATATAAAATAATGAAATTCAGAATATTTTGAAAGGAAATTGTTTTCTAAAATGAGGAAATTTTTTTTTTCTGAGATAATGATAAATTTATTTAATGAGATGAAGAAAAGTTGTCCAGTGAACAAAACTTATTTGCTAAAGTATACGTGTTTTATAAAGAAAAAAAATTTACTAATGAATTTTTTTTATAAAGTTTTGGAATTTTTTTTCTCAGAGAGTTTTTAAATTTGGAAAGATAAGGAATTTAAAATGTAAGTAAGATTATGTGTGAATTTATGATGTTTCTAAAATAATTCATGATTTAAGTTGATATTTTTAAAAGGGAAGTGATATGTGAATTTACAGTTTTTGAAATATTTGAAGATTTTCAAATCAAAAATTTACATCAGAATAAGAAGATCTAATAAAATAAGAAGTTATAATGGATTGAGGAGTCCTAATTGAATGAGAAGTTCTAATAGACCGAGAAGTTCTAATAGACTGAGAAGTTCTACAGAGTTAGAAGTTCTAACAGACTAAGAAGTTCAAATAGACATAGAGGTTCCATCAGACTGAGAAGTTGTAATGAACAAAGAAGTTATAATTAATAGAGATGTTATAATGGACTAATAAGTTATAATGAACTAAGAAGTTCAAATAGACTCATAATTTATGTCTGAAAGAGAAGTTATAATGGAATGAGAAGTTATAATGGACTGAGAAGTTCTAACAGACTGAAAAGCTTTAACAATCTAAGAAGTTATAACAGACTCATAAGTTCCTTCAGACTGAGAAGTTCTAACAGAATAATAAGTTCTATCAGTCTCAGAATTTATATTGGATTGATAAGTTATATCGGACTTAGAACTTCTATCGGGATGAGAAAGTGAATGAAATATGAAGTTTCACAATATTTCAGGGAATTTTTAATTGATAGTTTTCTAAAGGTTCCTGAAGTCTTTGGATGTTGCGACCCTTTTTTTAACCTTTTTCTGTTTTCCTAGAGCATCGGAGGAATAAATCATATTTTTTTTTTATAAATTAGACCAGGAGAACTGGAATGAATAATAGGGTTTTGGAGTGATTTTTTTAGAATATTGTTTCTGATATATTGTTAATAGTTAGAGAATAGTTTCTGGATAATTCAAGAAGTTTAGATAACACACCATAGGATATGAGAAGGTTTGGAGTGGCCAAAGATGAAGTTCAAATGTATGTGAAATTTTGGATTTGGGAATTTGAGTGAGCAAGAAAAACATTTCATGTTCCCATATTTACTATTTCTAAAGCACCTATAAATAGTGGTGGAAAATACAATATAATTCAGCACTATTAACCCATGAAAAAAGGATATTTAACTATGTAGAATTGGTTTCATAAGTGAGTTTTCCAACTTAATTTATTTTGTTTTGAAGAAGTGTTTCCAAATAGAGGGTTCTAATTGAAATATCAGACTGAGGAATACTGAAATTACTAGATAGAGTTTATCAGACCAGGAGAATTGGTTTACGTATTTATATAATTTATAAAAAGAATATTTTTTTTAATTATGAATAACATAAGTTGGTATCATGTTAAAATTGATCAAAGTTGTATCATATTGAGTTTATCGGATTTAGGATATCATACCCTGGAATATCAGACTGAGGTTCCGGATAAATCTTATGTTGATCAAAATGATTTTATGTTCATTATATTTTGTGGTTCAAATTGTTATAAGAATTTTTGTGTAAACTAACACGTGTCAGTATAATCATTCCTATTAGGATAAATAAGGTTTCTAATAGTGTTTAAAACATGTTTAATTCACTTATTAATTATATTGAATTTATATAGACCCATGAGGGTGGATATGGAAAGGATGTAGGTTCATGCATTGAGGCTGAACCTTGTAAATTGTGTGTGTTTATGATATACCCCCCGTGATATTTTCCAACCCATGACCTATTGAAGGTAGGATTCAGGTGTAATTATCTATCTTACTTCATTGGTGGCCCAGGAGGGGTACCTTTTGGTAGTGGGGGTTGTAACAATAGTTAATATATGAATGATAAATTTAGTCCATTTTCATAGGTGGAATCAACCACCTCTTACAAATCATAGATCTATGGTGATGGTGGAATGGCTATAAGAAGATCATAACATGGGGTTACAAGGGAATAACAAAAAACATCATGCATCAAATAACATAGTTTTAAGAACATACTGAAATAGATAACATGTATTTAAGAACAACCATAAACAAATGACATGGTTGTAAGATGGAATGTAATTTGATGAATTACATTACAGCGATACCAACATCATGAATCAAATAAAATGGATGTAAGAAAAAATTTATATTAAAATTATATGAAATTTTCTATTTATAAAATCACCAATAAACCAAACTCTAGGGTGTATTATGAAATATCACTTGATCGGCCAATAAATGCATGATGTTGGTTGTCCACTTACAGGAATCATTCCAATTTTCAAAGTGATTAGAAAAATCTAGATGATCATTCAAAATTTAAAATTTAAAATTTAAAATTAAATCATGTATAATGAATTTTCATTTCCAATTATTGAGTTCAAATTTAAACTTGGAAAGAAGTGGTAGGAAATGTTAAGGTTTCTACTAATAATAAAATGCTCCATACCCAAATTAAAATATGGAAGACAACTCCAATGCTCACATCTATCATAGGGAGTGTAATGGGGCTTTATTCCCATTGAAATATTAAAGAAACCAATAACATTATTGGATTAAAGCTATTTAATATAAGGAAACTAGCATAATGATTGTGAAACTATTATCATGTTAAACGGAGTTGCTTATGTGTATTAATCATGATAATGACTGCATTAAAACTTTTATAACTGAGTTGTTTATACTGAGTTTTTTAATGTTTATATCATTTATATTTTTTTAATATATTAGTAACTTGGTATAAGATTAATATAGTTTAAAGTGAGGATAATAATAGTAAACTAATTATAGTATAAACTGAAAATGGTATAAAATTAATACAAGTTATATTTTTCTTTCAATTGTAGTGATATAATATTATCCCATTTGAGTGTTTATATCCATTATTAGAAAATTTTAATACATATTATCATCAACATATATTAAAAGTAAATATATTTTATAAATATATTTTAATATAATTTAAGTTAAACTATTTACTAACATAATAAAATTTTAATTTTCCACATATTAAAACTAGTTTTGTCAAATGTTATAAATTATACTTGATTATATATTTAAACTAGTTATATCATATGTTGAAACTACTTATATATTGAGACTGGTCATATCATATGTTGAAAATGGTAATATCATATGTTATAACTTATATTTTAAAATTTTCATATGTTAAAACTAGCTATATCATATGTTGAAATTTATTATATCATATGTTATAACATAACAATGTTTAAATTCTCTATTTTACAATTAAAATTATGTTATAACTTATTATTTCTTATAAAATATGAGAAATAAAATATATCTATAAATTAATTCTATTAAGTATTATTTTTGATATCTTATATCATCTTGTATACTTACATGAATTTAGGTTAATGGGAACATGTTAACATACTAAGAAATATGAATCCATTATTGGATGTTTTTCGAATATATTAATGAATCTATATGCATAATTCTAAAAACAAGAAATGTTATAATTACCTGGTATTAATTTTATTTTCAATGATTTCATATGAAAATTCATGTCTAATATCTCTTATTTATGATGTATTGAAATTCAAATAATTTTTTGTTTCCAGTTTTAGAGACCCCTTCACTATCAAAATTATACAGAAAATGTTTATGCAACAAAAAACATAATTTTAAATGAAATATTTTAGTTCTTCTTGCATTTTTTGGTTTTCAACAACACCATATAAATATAATTTTACATGATGCCTAATTGAATTTTTTTTGAAAAAACTAATAAAGTTTTACTTTAACTTGAAATGAATATATGAAATAGATCCATATCTAATGGGAAATATAAATGAAATATTGAATCCCTATTAAAAAATGATGAAATTAATAAAATAAAAAATTGATACATGTGTATAGTTGTTTATAATAAAATGTTTCCATAATTAATATTCATAAAATTAAAACATTTTTCATAATCCAAGTGTCCAAGTATAATTGTATAAACATATAGTAAGATAAAACAAACATTGCTATAAATTAATTGAAAAATAGATAACACATTGTGTGTTTAGATATAAATTATTAATATAACATAAATAAAAACTTTATATTACATATTTTATATTCATATTTTCTTCAAGATAGTATAATATTGTACTTGAGATCTTCAAGTCAATAAAGATATATTAATGACTTCAATTTGTCAATTGTAAGTTCCTAAATCTCAATCGACTACATGATCCTATGAATAATTTTTTCAAATAAATTACTTTTAATTGAAGATTGTTTTAGATATGTTTATGAAATGATTAATTGGATGAAACAGAAGGTATTACCGTGGATGTTTGAAAACTTTTTTGGAATTTTTATATTTTATTTTCATTATCTAAACTGAATAAAACATTATAGGTGATTTTCTCATATGGCCACTGCAGATTATAAATGTCATAATCTACGATTTCCAAACCCAACACCATATTTGTTGGATTTATAATATTCAATTTAGGAGGGAATACAAACACATATTTTTTATATCTTAATAAAATTAATGTGTGTTGGGAGTTTTTAGAAAAAAAAGATAATATTTATGAAACTGTTTAGAAAGGTTACCTGCATTATGTTATTTTTGAGTTCAATGATAGTTTTTCATACTAACTACATCACATTTTTTATCACATAGAACCACTTATATTGATCTACTACCATTTTTTAATAATAGCTACATCATAAATCTAGTTTTATAGAATAAAAATTTGATAACTTATGAGAAGTATATTTATTAATCAGAAATAAAATAAGAAATTGGTCAAATTAATTAAACAGATAAAAGTTATTTTAAAATAATACCATTTATTTTCTATTCTTATAGATACGTTAAAAATATTACACTAGTGACTACCATTATTTTATTTCACCTTTTTTAGACACGAGTTGCAAAACCCATAGAGTGAATTCTAGACACTTTGAATCATTCATATTTTTATTACAGTAGAATAAAATGTTGGAAAAGTAACATGAGAAAAAGAATGATTATGTATAAAAGAAAAAATATTAAGAGTTAAATAAGGTTTAGTAGAAAATAATAATAATAATCACAACTAACCAATGAACTATCAATGATCTCTTGTATATTTTTTTATACTAGAGAAAACCCAATAGGTTACAAAAATAGTGTATGATTTTTAAGATGATGGAGAGTTGATATCAATTGACTTGGACTATGTGAAGTTGAAACATGTAAAATTTAAATTTAAAATAAACAATATTGTAAAAACTAATACTGTTGACTTGGATAGTGTTGATTCAAAATGAAATTCCAAAGATTATAACATATTTATGGAAATCAAGAATAAATTTCCTTAAAATATATTATATACTAAATTTTATACTTCCCCATTTTAAGGATGTTTTTCAAAGAAATCCATTTTTCTGGATAGAGAATTATTAATTTATCGGATGAAATAAATTACTGTATATTGATGAATTTTTTTAATGTTAGGAAAAAAATTTAGTTATATTTCTAGAAAAAAATATATAAAAGTTTTGAAGTGATAATATATCTAGGACTAAACTGATAATGTTATATTAAGACTTGAAGATAATATGTTTCTATAATGAAGCATACATGTTTTAAAAATGTAATTTTCATTTAATCTCCAGGATAAAGATATAAATTTTTTTCAGATGAAAAAGTTCATTCAACTATATGAAATCTTGTTACACTATGATGGTGTATAATCTATTGAGCATTTAATAATCATGATGATCTATCAAGGAGGATTTTATTTAGAAGTCATTGTAACCACCTCTGAGATTTATGGAACATGACCATTGGATTTTTTCCTATAAATGCAATAAACAATAAAGTAGGATGAAGATTTTTCATCACTAATAATAAAGACTTTTGAGAAGAGTTTGTAATGCCATATTACATTGATATCACATTACTATAACCTTTTGAGAGTCTTTTTCTTAAGGTATTCATGAGAGGATTATTTATAAATTTATTAATAACTTTTTTATTTTTTATTTTTATGTCCAATCAGGATTGATCAAGGGATTCAAGGGATATGACGACAATGGCTGATATGATCTTGTTAATATAGGGTTTCTATGGCTAAGGAAACATAGTTCTTATGATCTTTGTATCAAGGGTTTCCTTGATTAAGGAAAAAATAATTTTATTGTTTGGTTAAAATGTGGATACCTAATGTCTTGGTTATAGTCTATTTTAATGATGAAAGTTAAAGAATATATCAATATTTTATAATGTTTTATATGTTTTTATCAACAAATTTATAATGTCTTATTTTACTTGTTTCTACATGTAATATTTTTTTTGTGAAATTGTATAGAATTTTTTTAATTATTTTATACTTTTCAAAACTCATATATTCATACAATCTTCATATCGGACTTTTAATATGAAGTTATAATAAGCATTCTATCTATTATTTCTACTTAAAGAGGTTAATGATTTTTTATATTTTATTTTATAAACTAAAATTCAACCCCCTCTGGTAGCAATTGTATTACTCTTCGATCGTATATACAGTATTATATTTGACTATATTTGTTAACTTGTTATACATTTTTTATTATATTAAACATTTTTTTGAGTGTATGTTTTTTTAGAAATTATGTAATAAAATATTTTTACACTAATGTGTATTTATATAAAGGGTATGTTTCCTATTTATAAATATGATATGTTTAAATATTGGAACTCGTCATAATATTATTAATATTTGAATAAATATTTTCGATGGGGATGACTATAATTATTAGATAAACCATATGAAAACCCTTTCAATTAAAACTAGGGTAGGTAAATTTTTATTCTTACTAGAAGTTATCAGATAATTCAAAAAGGAGTTTTTAATTTTGTAAATCAATTGAATAATAGATATCATTTGAATTATAATGTAAGGAATAATTTGATATTTTCCATGAAATAGAATATCTATAGTCATATTTCTTCATGTGAATCCAAAAACAGTGTTTGGACTAAGTAATAGATTACCCTTTTTGGTTCTTCAAAAGTTATATAAACTAGATGAGCTATGCTGAGAGCAGACTATCAAGAATTTTATTTTCATTCTCGAGAATCTATTGCTAAAATGCACTAGATATTTATAACCATCATAAATACCCTTCAGTATCTTGGAGATAAATATCTTATATATGATATTTTAGTGGAAAAGATAATTGAGATTATACAAAAAGAGTATTAATCTAATAGAAAATGTATTTATGATATGATGAATATTAATAAATTGGGCATATATGATTTAATTTAAACACTCATGTAGTATGATGGTATGTTTTGGGGAGATGCTGAAAAGATAAAAAAAGAGAAAATTTTTCATCTACTTTAGTTATTGCTATGAAATCGAGATGTGTAGATAAAGTCTCTAAGAATACAAAGAAAAATAATGTTATGTTGAAACAAAGAGTAGTTCATATGAACAATATAAGAATTAGTTAGCTAATATTTTAAAAAAAATTAAGAATATTATAGGGAAAAAATATTTTTGATACAAGTATAGGAATAATATTAAGGAATGAAAAGAAAATAAAGATTATTATGAAATTATATGTTATGAGTGATAGAATACTAGTCATATAAGACCATATTCTCTCTAGATTAAGAGAAAATATATGAATAATAGAAATTATTAGAGGAATTATAATATTTATTATTGGAATAAGGGTAAGAAAAGTATGAATGCATCAATAAATTAGAGTGAATGTGGAGGTGATGGTTTTTCAGAATGTTAATTTAGTTCTGATAGTGAATATGAGAAGAAAATTGGTTTCTATATAGTAATTCCAAATATTAACAATTTCTTAATTGCTAAGGGATATTCTAGAACATTGACCAAAATAACATAATATTCTAATAATCATGATAATGAAATTTAAAAAAAACTATATTTTCATGTGAATAATCTACATCATCAGAGGAGAATAATAATTTAACTAGATTTCAGGATGTTTTATGATTTGAAACTTTTTTAGAAAACTGAAATAATTTATTTTCTAACAAATATGATGCTGCTAATGAAAAACATTCCAAATAAATTTTGATAATTTTTATAGTCAATACAAAAATTTATAATCATTTAAAGGAATTAGAGAAATCTAATATTTAGAAAAATAATTTTTCAAAAGAATTAGAATAAATTAATTCTAGAACTACATCTTTTGTTGATGAAAATTTTGTTGTGAAACTAAATTATGAAATATCAAGTCAAAAAAATCTATTATCAATATATAATACTAGTAAATATAATTTTCATAAAATTTATAGACAAATAAAACCTCATGGTAATGTATCTATAATTTTTTTACTAATACTAAACCCAATTTTCAAAACAACTATTTCATTCCATAAAGTGACCCACATTGCACTAAATTTTAAAGTGGACATTGTAAAAATAGATGTTCATTAAATAGATTAAAATATTAAAGCTTTCACAAAACATATTTTTCTTAAATAATTGAAAACTGATAAACATAATAAAGTTGAAAAAATGTGGATTCCAAATAATATTATTTTCTAATAATGTTGGTTCCAAGCAGGTTTGGGTACCAAAATACCGATCTTATTATTTTCAAGAGAATAATATGTGTACCAATATCAATAATATTTGGTCTATATATAGTGTATATTCTTGGAATTTAAATGGGAATAAGGATTTATTCAAGAAGATTATTAAAATGAATGGTGGAAAATCCACTTTTGGTGATGATGCTAAAAGAGATATTATTATAATAGGTAATATTATTATTCTTTATAAATATTGAATTTCATATATTTTATTTTTTGTTGAAATTAATCATAACCTTTTTAGCATAAGTCAAATATTTTATGAGTATTGTCTTGTGATCTTCAAGAAAAAAAATGTATTTTTCATAGTTTAAAGAGAAGTTTATTATTTTTTTCAAATGGGCATAAGAATGTATACACACTTAATTTAGAGGACCTTTGGATCCAAAACCATCATTGCATTAGTGTAATGGAGTATTAATATTGGTTGTGGAAAAGAAGTTTAGTACATTGAAATGTTATAACTTTATAAAAAATCTATAAGAAAGGCCTATATAGAGATCCACCATAGCTTAGGTTTAATTCCTCTAATGTTTATGATCCTTGAAAATATGGATAGAAATATAAGACATTATTTAAATCTATTTGTTAAGTTTTAACTATTAATACTTTAAATTTAGTGCAAATGGATTTATTTGGTATTACAAAAACTATATGTTTTGGTGGGAAATATTATTTATATATTCTAGTTGATTAATATGCTATATATACATGAGTCTATTTTCTACCAGAAAATACATAAGACTTTTTATATTTTAAAACTTTTGTATCCCTTGTTAAATGTGATAGAAATCTACCAGTTGTAAATATTAATAATAATCATGGTGGATATTTTTTTAATTATGAATTTTATGCTTTTTTAGTAAAAAAATCATAATACATAACTTCTCAACACCTAGAATGTAACAAAAAAATGGTGTAGTCGAAATAAGAAATGAAATTATTCAAGAGATTAAAAGAACCATGTCGAGTGAATAATCAATTGCTCCATATCTTTTTACTAAATAGGTTAGTAATTAAATCTATAATATAAATCATGTTTTTAGAATACCTTTTAGTAATAAAACTTTTTATGAGTTGACGATAGTATGAAAGCTAAAACATTCCTACTTCAATTTTTTTGTATGCGAAGTATTCAATATAAATATTAAATATGATTAACAAAATTTTGATCTAGAATTTGATGAAGGATTATTTTTAGGTTATTCTAAAATTAGTAAGCATTATAGAGTTTTTAGTAAATATAAATATAAAATTGAAAAAAAGAACAGTGCATGTTAAATTTATTGGAACCGATCCTTTTGTTTTTAAACAACCTCAACCCACATCTTCAGAAGTTATTTCAAAAACTCATCGTAAACCTATATTGTAAATTTCTTCTTATGAGAAATCAACTAAATAATCTTTTTTCTAATTTAACAAATTTTAATAAACCCAAGGAATTAGTTAATTATTAGGAATCATCCTAGATATTTTATCATAGGTGAAATAGATCAACATGTTATAAATAGAAATTCATTAAGAAAAAAAGTTGAAAATTTTATATTTTTATCTCAATTTGAACCAAATAATCCTAATGAGGATTTGAGTTATGAAAATTGGATAAAATCTATGTAAGATAAACTCAATGATTATGAAAGGAATCAAATTTTGTATATGGTTGAATGACCTAAAGATTAACATGTAATTAGTGTAAAATTAGTTTTTTAAATAAGTGTGATGAAAATGGAGTTATAGATAGAAATAAATCAATACTTGTTACAAATGGTTACAATCAACAAGAATGTGTAGACTATGAATAAACTTACTCTCTAGTAACTAGACTTTAAGCTATCCATATACATATAGATTATATATCATTTATAAATTTTAAACCTTTTCAAATAGATGTAATTTGTTCTTTCCTTATTGGATATAACTAGGATGAAGTTTATGTAGAAAATTACCCTAGTTTAGAAAACAGGAAAATATCTAGATCAGGTATTTTGACATACTAAGTCACTTTATATACATAAACAAGTTCCTAGAGCAGGGTATGATCTATTAACTGGTTTTTTGTTACAAAACAATTTTTAAGGGAGTTATGAATCCAAAATTTTTTATTAAAAAGGTTTATAAGAACACCATTATTGTTTAGATTTATGTCTATAACATTATATGTTTATTAAATCAAAAATATCTTATAGATTCCTTTTAAGATCTTATGAAATATGATAATTATGGGTTAACATACTTTCACTCATGGTTTAAAAATTTTATAAAATCCTAAAGGAAAATTTATATATCTACAAAAGTATATAAAATATATTCAAAATAAATTTTAATAGGAAAACACTAAAAGTATAAGTACTCCAATCAGAACCTAAAATACTTTAGATTTTGATGAATCTGTGAAATCGAGTGATCAAAATATTTTTTGAGGAATTATTATCAATTTACTTTATCGTACTAATAGTTTTATAGATTTGATGTTTTCTATATTTTTTTTCAGGATAGCAATATAATCCAAAATAGTCTAATCTAAAAGAAGTAATTTTTTTATCATAAGGGAACTATAGATCTTGTCTTATTTTATTTATCTAGAAATTAATTTTAACATAAATGGTTTTTCAGATGTGGACTTTGGTGGATGTAGAATTGATAGAAAAATTACATCTAGATCTTTTCATTTTCTTGAATAGGCTATAGTTTCATAGTCTTTTGATAAAGAAAATTGAATTAATTTACATTATAGAAGAAGAATATGTGGTATCTAGATGTTATTGTGCTCATGTGTTGTGGATAAAACACTCACTCACTGATTTTGGATTGAGTTTTAGTAAAAATCCATTTGGCGTGACAACACAAGTTCTATAGCTTCAAGTAAAAATACATCACATCACTTGAAAGCTAAGAACATACATATAAGACACCATTTACTTTAGGATCACAAAAAAAGGATATATCATTTTACAATTCATCATAACGCAAGAACAACTTGGGGTTATTTTTTAAAAATATAATTTTTTTGATATATTTAAATACGTTAAACATAATCTAGGTATAGTCAATCCAAAATGATAATTAATGTCTACTTCATGTTTAATCCATATACTTATATCAATTAACTCCTTAAAATGGGTTACTACATATATTTTACATTATAATGATTTTTATTGATTTTTTTGTTAATGAAAATGTCGTAAAAAATTTTAATGAAAAATTATAGAAAAAAAATTTGTAAGGAAATGTTTAGGATGAAAATTTTAAAATGCATTTTTTTGTTAAAAATTATATACAAATTTTTTGTAACAAGATTTTCTATATAAATATTTTCATTACATATTTTTTATTACAAAATGTTTAGTTACAAAATTTTTATTATAATTTTTTTATAAGATTTTTCTTCTAAAGTTTTTTCTATAAAATTTTTTATACTACATTTTTGTTTAAACAATTTATGGATGATATTTTATTTACAATATATTTTATCTTAACTTTGATTTCTAAATTTTTTTTATAGTTGCTAATTTATTTACAGTTTATAAGAAGTTCATATTCATAAATAAAATTTTGATAGAATTTTTATAAATTCTTCTTAATAAGGTAAATATTTAAATCTTATATTTCTACAAAAATGTAGAGTAAAATTTTTATATTTTTAGTATTTATTTTTAAAAATTTTAAAAAGTGTTTATTTTATCAAAAAAGATATATGATTGATAAAATATTTATAGAAAACCTAATAAATACAAGAGTTAATAATTATTTTTTTATTATATTCTTCGAGCCCTTGATCAAAATAAGGGTTTAGATGTTATCCAATATAACTGGGTAATCCAAACTATCTCTCTACAAAGCCTATACAATGGTGGTGGGCCTGTCTCTTATCCAACACTTTTTTAACTATCATCTCTCACCTATATGATTCTCCTCTATTTGATCTTTTGAGATTCATCTAATTATCTATCATAATTATTGGCTTCTTCAACTAATATTTCTAGTAGTTTTCCAATCAGAGAGAGATAATTTATAAAATATGGTTTGATAAGTACAATTCATTGCTAAATGGAGTAGTTATTTCCTATGGTTGAGAGTCTTTATATATTGAGAATGTAGTTTTTTATTTTCACTATCTATATTTGGTAAGGAATTTTGATTCATCTATTGATGTTTCATTATAATAGGGATTAAAAGTTGTAAATTTTGAGTTTTTTTGTAATAATTTAAAGTTTAATATCAAGATTATAGATGAGTTATTGTAAATTACATTTGATGGTGAAGTGAATCTAGTTACATATAATTTTTCTAAAAAGTTAAGAAATTTTGAAATCAAAAATGATAAATCTTCTTCTTTTTTCTCAAAGGAAAATGTTTAAAAAAATTCAACTTAATTAAAAAAATCAAAATATATAAATTTGGATTAAAAAAATCTTGATCCCTAGGAAAGGAGTTGGGTGTATTTTGAATATATAAGATATATATGTGCTCAATTTCTTTTACAACCTGAGGAAGTTTAATTTGGTAATGTATATTTTGAATATAATTAAAATAGTAAGGGTTGTTGTAAGAACCCAGATCTTCTTTTCAGGTACGTTTTCCTTTTCAGGTTGTTTTTGAGAAAAATAGGAATTTTCTAGAGGTTGTGCAGGGGTGCACAGTTGGCGCACAGTTTAAACAAACCATGCGGCCAGCCTAGGAAACTGTGTACCTTTGACAGTGGGCTCAGCACGGGCTATGCACGGTTTTTCAAACCATGTGGGAAAGTCATGCGAAGCCCCTGGATGAGACAGTGGGCTCTGCACAGGCTGTGCACAGTTTGTCAAACCATGAGGGAAATCCATGCGAAGTCCTTGGGCGAGACAATGGCAACCGAATGGTTGGCGCATGGTTTTCCCAACCCTGCAGGGAAACCATGAGGCCACATAAAGTTTGGGTTTTTAAGTCCCGGGACACTCAGGATTTCCTATTCCTCCTCCTTTCTTCCTCCTACTCATGGCTCACGTGGGAGTTGAAATTTTTAGAGGTTGGGGGAGCTCCTTGGCTCGTTTTGGAGGCAAATCTAAGGGGTGTCATAGTGAATAAAAGGCAGTTCTTCTTGGGTAAGTACCTACTCTTGATTTCTCCTTGGTTTTTCATAGATCTTCTCTTCCCTCTCTCTAGGGTTTCTAGATCTACATCTGTTGCATGTAGATCTAGTGTTGGGTTTGCCTTGGGTGTTGATTCTAAGGCTTTTGGATAATAGGGAAGGAGTTTTAGAGTGTTCTTCCGTGAATCGGTTTCTAGTTTTGTGGGTGTGGTTGATTGTGGGTCGTTTTCTCCAGAACCCTAAAGGTAGGTAGTTTGTACCGTTCTGTAGAATGCCTTTGAGTATTTTATTCAAATTCCACCAATACCCATGAACGGGGTATTGTGTGTTTCCTGTTTTTTCCTTGTTGTTTTTCTTCTTTTCTTATATGCCTGAGTGGAGGATATTGCTTGTGAATAGGGTAATTTTATTGTGCTTTGGATGTTTTTACCATGTATGTTTTTCCTGTTTATGACCATTTGGTCTAGTTTTTTCTATTAGGCTATTTCCAGTTCCATGCTTAGTATTGTAGGATGGTGTAACTATCGTTCTGCTGTGTTGTTGTGCTGTAGAATACTATCCAATTAGTTCATAAGGTTTACCTTGGCCGTTATGCACTGCTACACTTTCTTGACTTACACAGGGCTGTGAGAACCTGGTGCATAGACCATAGGAAGAATTGATGTTGAGGGATTCTCCAGAGTGTCTTTATATTTTTATGATGCGAGACCACAGGGGGAATTGATGTTGAGTGCTTCCCCATAGTGTTTATAGTTTCTTGACATAGGCCACATGGGGGATTGACTTTGAGTGCTTCCCTAGAGAACCTTTAGTACGATGCGAGACTATAGGGGGAATTCACAGTGAGTGCTTCTCCAGAGAGTATATTCTTAGCTGAACCAGAGGGTTTCTAGTACTTGTAGGTTGAACTATAAGGGTTAGGTTGTGAGAGCTACCCAGAGGTTACCTGTTTGTTCTTCTTTCTTGAGTGTCTTCTTACTTGTTTGTAAATTAAATGCTAGAAACTGTGGATAGTTTAATGCTTACAGTTTACTGCTTACTGTACTTTACCTGCCATATACTCATTGACTGTTAGGCACAGATCTTCAGGTGGTGGCCTAATGAAACATAGTCTCACACCCTGTTTGGATCATGCTTTTGGGCCCAAACAGATTATATTGTTGCAGGTATAGATAAGGGCAAGCTTCCTTCTACTTCAGGTTCTTGATTGAACTCGAGCTGGGGAGCATGGGACCAAGCCGAGGCTTGCGATGCTGAGGATTTGATCATATGTTTTTATTTTGTAATGTGGTTTAGTACTGTATTCAGCATTGTGACCTTTTGGAATTCTTTCCTAGATCTATATGTATCATGCATCATTTAATTTATATATATGGGTTCTCCAGTTGTTTACAATTTAGTCTTCTGTTGTTTATTGTTTTTTGATTTTTACTGCTGCTACTGTTGTATGTGTTATTAATTTCATTGTGTACTCTTCCAATGAGTACATAGTTTCCCCACTATAACACCCGAGGCCCTCGCTACTAGTCAGAAGCCTCCGGCATTCAGGGAAATGCACTTGAGGCTATGTGACCAACTGGGTACGGGATAGCTATGGGTGGCATCCGGATCTGGGACATTACAAAGTGGTATCAGAGGCATTTCATTTCTCTTTTTTTACTGTTTGGAGATTATATTCTGGGATAGGATGGAATAGGTACTTGGTAATAAGTTGTGCCAGGGAGTAGCTAACCCGTGTGCCAGAGAAATCCATACTACCTCGTTTATTGAAATTTTTCTGGTTTGCAATTTTACAGCAGTAAAGACCCGTAAATTCCAAGGAAATGTTTTTCTTAATTTTCTATGAAATTTTACAAGAACGCAGTTTCTGACGGCACCTGATTCTAAGGCCCGGTGTACCCGGAATCATTTTCCGAAGTTTGGCTCGGGTACGTTCAGTGAACGGACGAGCGGGTTTTTTCTAACTTTTGAACTGGTGCCCGGAATCGAATTCTGAGGGCACCGATTAAATCGCAGCACCGGTATTCGCTTAGAAACGCCTCTTCTGGAGTTGCGTTTGCTCGGGTGTGGTTTTTAATTTTTGGGCTTAAGGTTAAGAAATAAAATAATTTTACGACAACTTTATTTTATTTCACTTAAGCCAGTTGGAAGCCACTTGAAGCCACTTAAAAGCGGCTTAAACAGAGTTGAACCAGATAGGGTACTATCCAGAAATATCCTACCCTCTTGGTAGGATATTTGTTAAGTGGGGCCCGCACGAGCCCCGCCGTTTCTTTCCGCTAAGTAACGCACCCGCGAAAACCCATCATTATGAAAGTCAACTGACGCGTTTTCTTAAATTATTAACAGAACATTTAATTTGGCGGTTTATTTCGTAAATTAAATGAGTTGTTTCTTTCGATGAATTAATTCTACGAATTAATGGTTCGTTTCTTATCTTTTGAAATTCAAATGTTTAGTTGTGTAAATAAAATAAGGCTTAAGCTTATTTTATTTTGGGATGGTCTCCTTTTCCACCTTGAGAAATTTTGAGAAGCGCTCTCCATCTTCTTCAACCTTGACGAAGAACACGAAGAACACTTAAGCTCCGACGAAGAATGTCGCTTCTCTTCTTCATAGCCGGTGTGTTTCCGAAGATCGACGACGCCGCTTCTTCGATCTTCTTCCGTGTCAATGAAAGGAGATTCCGTTTCCTCCTCGGACTATATCCGTCAGCTTACGAAGCTTCTCCAGCGATGTACCTCTTCGGACGCACCTCGACGTCAACGGAAACGACGTTCGATTTCCGCAACGCCCGACCTCTGCGACGCTAGTCTTCCGCGGCTTGATTGGTGTGCTCCGCACTTGAATCCGAGTAGGGGATTGTTGATATTTTATTTATTTATTTTCCATTCCTGATTCTAGAATGTCGAACTTCGAGGATAAAGGATTTAATGTTATTGTCTAACGAGAGGGGGGCCTGGACCGCACCAACACGGCCGAACCCCCCCTCCTATGTTCATAATTGTTTCCTTGTGGATGGAACGGGATGGCGTGGTATCGTCGCACCACGCGGGAATCGCACGGCAATTATTGCGCGGCGCCGTCGCGCCGCGTCGTGGAAAGAAATCCAAGAACGCGACGCCGTCGCGTCGCGTCGAAGAAAGTCAAATGCGTCGCGGCGGAGGGAAGCGATGTCGTCGCATCGCGTCGGACGACATAGGTCGTGGCCGGTTCCGGGCTGCGGTGGAGCAAGATGACCGGCCGCCGGCACCGGGCCGCCGGTGTCGGCGAAGGAAGGACTGGCCATCGCCGGTCCTTGCTGGCGAAACCGGCCGGCCAGTGCGGGCCGGCCGGACTGTGGAGACTGGGGGAATTAATTTCCCCCGGCCGGTTCTCAAAAGTGGCCCCAATTAAGGGGCCACATTTCTCAAAAGGGGGGGGGGGCTATGCCCCCCGCGCGCGGCACCCGAACGGCGCCCATGCCGCGCCGTCGTGCCAGTCTGCGTCGCCGCGCCGGACCGCGCCGCCCCACCAGCCCGCGCCGCCACGCCGCCGCGCCGGACCGCGCTGCCGTGCCGCCGACCGGGCCGGGTTTTCCGAGCTGGGCCGGGTCGGCCCGGGCCCAGACCCCCAGTTTCGGACCACTTTCGGTCAAATGCCCGTATCTTGGGCTACGGGCCTCCAAACGACTCGCCGTCAGCGGCAACGCGATCCTTGGATCGAGACGGTCGTTTCGGTATACTATACTCAAGGTGCACCTTCATTTTCGGGAGGCTACGTGGTTAAAACTCCATAGTTAAGCGTGCTTGGCCAAGAGTAGTGATCAGGATGGGTGACCTCTTAGGAAGTTTCCCAGGGTGGGTGTGAGAGGGAAAGGCCAATAACTAACAGACCGGGCGTCCGATTGACGCGCCGTCTGTTTCGTTGAATTCCTCTTGATGAGACGGATCTTTTGGCATACTCCGCCCGAGGTTTGGACGCAGGTGGAGTACGGTGGGGTTGGTTTTGCCTTAAAAAACAACTGGGCCCCTGGAACGAAAAAGCCAATAACTCTCAGACCGGGAGTCCGATTGACGCGCCGTCTGTTGCGTTGAGTTCCTGTTGACGATACGGAACTTTTGGCATTCTCCGCCCAAGATTTGGATGCAGATGGATAGTGGCCGGGTTGGATCGCACAGAAATCTAACCGGGCCCCTAGAACGGAAAAGATGATACTTTTCTGACAGAACGTCCTTTTGACGAACCGTCAGTGGCGTTGGTGATCTCTTTGAGAAACGGTCCCTATGAGTATACCCTATGAGAGTTCGGGGTACAGTTGAGATACGGCCGGGTTTGGTTCGCTCACGAAACCAATCGGGCCCCTAGGACGAAAAGGCTAATAACTCACAGACCGGGCGTCCGATTGATGCGCCGTCTGTTGCATTGAGACCCCTATGATGAGGCGGTCCTTTGAGATACTTCTTCGTGGGACTTTGAGATACTTGGAGTATCGACTTGTAGCTCGTGGAGCGGAACCTCCCAGAGACGAGCGTACGGAGTACGGAGACCGTGTAGCCGGCAGAGACCTGAAGACTGCTTGTCCGATTTGATTCGGAGTGACTTACGTAGCACAGTGGGGAGAAATACTTTGTGAGGTGGCAAACCCACAGCGGAGGAGCACTACTATGTGAGGTGGCAGACCCGCGGTACTTGACAGGAGGAGTACCTCTGTAGGCTATGAGGGGGGAGCACTACTGTGTTTAAGTGGAAGACCCCGGCGGGAAGCACTACTGTGTGAGGTGGCAGGCCCGCGGTACTCGACAGGAGGAGTACCTCAGCAGTCTTAGGTTAGTGAGCAGTACCTCGGAGTCGTGACAGGACCACTGTACACTCCAGAGACAGAGCTCTTCAGCAGTTACGGTTTCGATAATGAAAATCCTGGTTTGAGCTGAGACTTTTGACCTTGTGTTTACCTCATGATTGAGATGGGACACTTGATAACTTAGGTATATGTATGGGAATATACCTAGGAAGTGGTTATCTGTTGATTTCACAATCCTTGTGTTTCCTCATGATTGAGATGGGTTACTTGATAACTTGGGTATATGTATGGGCATATATATAAGTAGAGGTTATCTGTTGAGATCTTCTTGTGGTTATCCTTGTCGGTTTAGTGAGACCTTGAGGGTCTCGGGGTCCCTACTGAGTATCGTTATACTCACCCCTGCACGGGCTATGCCCGCACCTCGTTGTGTTGGTTGCAGACGACGGGAAGTGCTGACGGAGGCCGAGTGTTCGAGGACAGGACGGTACCCGGAGGTGGACTACACGATGAGTCGGTACCCGGAGGTGGACTACACGACGAGTCAGTACCTGAAGGTGGACTACGCGACGAGACGACTCACAGAGGAGGTTGACGGACGATAGCGTGGAGGAGGCTATCTGTACATACCCTTCAGGTGGGACCCGAGGAGGACGACCCAGGAGCTGCTTCCCTCTTCCAGCTTTTTGTCTTTTTGTTCAGTTGTAGTTGTACTTTCTTTTGGGTTTGTATTCTGGCCCATTTACTTTTCAGCTTTTCTTTTGTACTTAGTGTTTTGTTTCCGCTTGTACTATGTGGTGCTTGTTTTCTTTTATAAAGGCAATGCCTTCCCAGTTATCGGGATTTTACGCCTTTGGTGCTAGTTGCCAGCCCCTGGCCTATGGAAGGCGGGCTTGGGGTAGTCACGGCACGGGCCCCGAGGACGGGTCGTGACAAATTGGTATCAGAGGAGTTTGGTTCTACTGCAGAACTAATAACTCTGATGTTTCTTTCTGTAAAGCAATAGTGTTTGGAGTACCGAGTGTGGTTTTCAGTTCAGGGAGTCCAGTGTTGGTGCGGGCGGCCGACGTATCCATACACCAGGACCCTGAAAACTGATTTCCGACTTTGTGCACGAAACACTGATTGCGTGTGTGTTTTCAAAGGTTTTCCCTTAAAACAGCTCAAACCAGGTCAGCTCACCAGGTATAAACGTTTGACTGTGTCACGATGTTTCTTTCAGGATGCCTTTTCATGGAAGACCAGCTAGAGCCCAGAGGGATGTGCGTGCTGAGAACCTGTCGAGCGACGAGGCTTCGGTACAGGTCCCTCTTGCAGTTGAGGCACCAGTGGAGGCACTAGCGGTACTGCTACCAGTTGGGCCACCGATGCCACCAGCCCCAGCAGTAGGCGATGCACGACGCTTGAGCGCACTGCACGAGTTCCAGCGCCAGAGGCCACCAAGGTTCTGGGGAGAGACGGACCCGCAGGCGGCTGAGGTTTGGCTGGAGGCTGTGGTGAGAGTCTTCAGGCTAGTAGGGACGCCGGCAGACTTCATGGTGATCTTTGCTGCCAGCCTCCTTCAGGCAGCAGCAGGCAGGTGGTGGAGCCACTTGTTTCAGTTTTGCGACGGGATGAACTTCGCATGGGAAGACTTCGAGACCTTCTTCAAGGTGGAGTTTGTGCCAGTAGCTGTACACCCCGAGCGTGTACAGGAGCTTCTGCCTTGGCTGTGTGTTTTTCGATCAGTAGCTGAGTCATCTGTGGGCAGTAGATAGATGATGCATAGGTCTAGGAGGACCAGACTAGCAGTTGGACGATCTCGGGTTTTAGGACCGGTGGTGCGGGGCACCCGGGGTGGGAACAGAGCTAGGCGTGCCAGAACCAGGTTGTGTTACTCATGCGGCGGAAAGGGTCACCTGGCACGTGACTGTCCGACTCCTCGTATAGTTCATCCGCAGGCGTTGGAGGAGCCACCGATCCAGAAGCAGCGACGAGTGCTTGAGCAACAGCCGAGCAGTGGACAAGGCAGTAGAGCTCCGAGAGCAGGTGGGAAGGAGAGGAACTAGTGGATACGTCCTTTGTACTTCTAGTTCCATGTGGCTTTAGTATTCGTGTCTTTGTACTATGAGCTGCAATAATAAAAAGACACTTATATTTGTTTGTTTTCCTATCCTTTTGTTTGGTTAATACTGAGTGGTCTCGGTTAAGACTGTTGCCTTGACCCTCACTTTTGAGATTTCTGCTGGAGGAGACCCAGTGACCTCATACTGATGCCGACAGTGTGACTCGACCCTTGGAGGCGAGAGTGACAGTTGGATCTCTTGGTAGTTATGTCGAGGCCTTAAGACGTCATCCATGGCATGAATGCATCATTTATGTCAGGATTGACTGTATTAGGCAACGAATGTGGTTCATCTAGGGGATGAGACCAGATTTCTCTTATCGGCAATGAAGAAATCATAGCAGCTCTTGTGAGACTAAAGGAGGTGCAGTTCATCCAGGAGTGGATGAAGACTGCACAGTGCAGTAAGAAACAGGAAACTGGTGCCAGTCTTAGAGACTCGGGCGTGTTAAATGTTTCAAAAATAGGAAGCTTTAAATAGAGATGAGTCTGCAAAGCAGCAGACATGGAGGCAGAGCTAGGAGAGCAGCATGGGGTGGCGTACATCCTAACATGGTACAACCACCCGCCTTAGTTATTCCTGCCAGGCTCAGGGAGCTGGAGGGCGGTGGAAGAATGCGGCTGCATGCGGTCAAGGAGTGTGACCCAATGGCTCTAGAACTGATTCAAGGGACAGTCTGTGTCCATTACTAGCTGCTGTAGTAACAGACGTTGATACGAATCATTCCTCGCTTTCACAAATCTTGTTCCAGACCTAGAGTTTCTAGTAAGCCGTGGACTTGACCCTCGCGTCTGGAGATACCTTGGGAGGAGACTCGATAATCACACTTATGCCGACGGTGTGGTCAGACCCTCGAGGCGAGAGTTCTGGTTGGAATCTATTGGTGGCAGCGTCGAGGCCTTAGGACGTTAGTTTGAGTATGGAATGGGCAATAACTATTCATACTCAAATTGACGGTTTTAGGCAAACGTCGGGATGGGTTTTCCTTGGTCGACGGAAAAGGAAACCCCAGGCAGCGCTGGGTAACTCTTGCATAGGAGGGTGTGACCGATCACTCTTGAGTCGGTCAACCTTACCCTCGTGGTAGCAGTCGTTTGGAGTTACAGTTCTAACAGGAAATGGAGACCCCTGGAGTTCGAGGATGACGATCACGTCCTTATATGGGTCTCACCACAACGAGGTTTACGGAGATGTGTCCAAGGCGGAAAGTTATCTCCGAGGTTCAACGGACCTTTCTAGGTCCTCAGCTGGGTAGGCGGGGTGGTTTATCGCTTGACCCATCCACCTCAGTTGCACTAGGTGCACGACGACTTCCACGTATCTCAACTGAGGAGATACGTGCTCGAACCCTTCGCATATCATCGACCATGAGGAGCTGGACGGTGGCGATGAGGTGACTTCTACAGGGGTTCTAGTGGGGATCGAGGATCGACAGGAGCAGATCCTACGAGGATGATCGATTCCTTGGGTGCACTTTCTTTGGCAGTATGGAACCTCCAGGTGAGCACATGGGAGCGGAAGGGTCAGATGCGTTCTCAGAACCGCCTTTGTATCTCTATGTTTGTGGTGAAGCTTTACGGGGACGTAAAGCCCTGTGGTGGGAGTAATGTAAAGACCCGTAAATTCCAAGGAAATGTTTTTCTTAATTTTCTATGGAATTTTACAAGAACGCAGTTTCTGACAGCACCTGATTCTGAGGCCCGGTGTGCCCGGAATCATTTTCCGAAGTTTGGCTCGGGTACGTTCAGTGAACGGACGAGCGAGTTTTTTTATAACTTTTGAACCGGTGCCCGGAATCGAATTCTGAGGGCACCGATGAAATCGCAGCGCCAGTAATCGCTTAGAAACGCCTCTTCTGGAGTTGCGTTTGCTCGGGTGTGGTTTTTAATTTTTGGGCTTAAGGTTAAGAAATAAAATTATTTTACGACAACTTTATTTTATTTCACTTAAGCCACTTGGAAGCCACTTAAAAGCGGCTTAAACAGAGTTGAACCAGATAGGGTACTATCCAGAAATATCCTACCCTCTTGGTAGGATATTTGTGAGGTGGGGCTCACACGAGCCCCGCCGTCTATTTCCGCTAAGTAACACACCCGCGAAAACCCGTCATTATGAAAGTCAACTGACGCGTTTTCTTAAATTCTTAACAGACCATTTAATTGGGCGGTTTATTTCGTAAATTAAATGAGTTGTTTCTTTCGATGAATTAATTCTACGAATTAATGGTTCGTTTCTTATCTTTTGAAATTCAAATGTTTAGTTGTGTAAATAAAATAAGGCTTAAGCTTATTTTATTTTGGGTTGGTCTCCTTTTCCACCTTGAGAGATTTTGAGAAGCGCTCTCCATCTTCTTCAACCTTGACGAAGAAAACGAAGAACACTTAAGCTCCGATGAAGAACGCCGCTTCTCTTCTTCGTAGCCGGTGTGTTTCCGAAGATCGACGATGCCGCTTCTTTGATCTTCTTCCGTGTCGACGAAAGGAGATGTTGTTTCCTCCTCGGACTATCTCCGTCAGCTTACGAAGCTTCTCCAGTGACGCACCTCTTCGGACGCACCTCGACGTCAACGGAAACAACGTTCGATTTCCGCGACGCCCGACCTCCGCGACGCTAGTCTTCCGCGGCTTTATTGGCGTGCTCCGCACTTGAATCCGAGGTAGGGGATTGTTGATATTTTATTTATTTATTTTCCATTCATGATTCTAGAATGTCGAACTTCGAGGATAAAGGATTTAATGTTATTGTCTAACGAGAGGGGGGCCCGGACCGCACCAACACGGCCAAACCCCCCCTCCTATGTTCATAATTGTTTCCTTGCGGATGGAACGGGATGGAGTGGTGCCGTCGCACCACGCGGGAATCGCACGGCAATTATTGCGCGGCGCCGTCACGCCGCGCCGTGGAAAGAAATCCAAGAACGCTACGCCGTCGTGTCGCGTTGAAGAAAGTCAAAGGCGCCGCGGCCGGAGCGGGGCCGCGGCGGAGGGAAGTGATGCCGTCACATCGCGTCGGACAGCATAGGCCGCGGACGGTTCCGGGCCGCGGCGGAGCAAGATGACCGGAGGCCGGCACCGGGCCGCCGGTGTCGGCGAAGGAAGGACCGGCCGTCGCCGGTCCTTGCTGGCGAAACCGGCCAGCCAGTGCGGGCCGGCTGGACTGTGGAGACCGGGGGAATTAATTTCCCCCGGCCGGTTCTCAAAAGCGGCCCCAATTAAGGGGCCGCGTTTCTCAAAAGGGGGGGGGGCTTTGCCCCCCGCGCGCGGCACCCGAACGGCGCCCATGTCGCGTCGTCGTGCCGGTCCGCGCCGTCGCGCCGGACCGCGCCGCCTCATCAGCCCGCGCCGTCGCGCCGCCGCGCCGGACTGCGCTGCCGCGCCGCCGGCCGGGCCGGGTTTTCCGAGCTGGGCCGGGTCGTCGGGCCGGGTCGCCGCCCGGGGCGGGTCGACCCGGTTCGGCCGACCCAGGGGGGGTCGGGCCGGGTCGGCCCGGGCCCAGACCCCCAATTTCGGACCACTTTCGGTCAAATGCCCGTATCTTGGGCTACGGGCCTCCAAACGACTCGCTGTCAGCGGCAACGCGATCCTTGGATCGAGACGGTCGTTTCGGTATACTATACTCAAGGTGCCTCTTCCTTTTCGGAAGCCTACGTGGTTAAAACTCCATAGTTAAGCGTTCTTGGCCAAGAGTAGTGATCAGGATGGGTGACCTCCTGGGAAGTTTCCCAGGGTGGGTGTGAGACGGAAAGACCAATAACTAACAGACCGGGCGTCCGATTGACGCGCCGTCTATTTCATTGAATTCCTCTTGATGAGACGGATCTTTTGGCATACTCCGCCCGAGGTTTGGACGCAGGTGGAGTACGGTGGGGTTGGCTTTGCCTTAAAAAAACAATCAGGCCCCTGGAACGAAAAAGCCAATAACTCTCAGACCGGGCGTCCAATTGACGCGCCGTCTATTGTGTTGAGTTCCTGTTGACGATACGGAACTTTTGGCATTCTCTGTCTAAGATTTGGATGCAGATGGATAGTGGTCGGGTTGGATCGCACAGAAATCCAACCGGGCCCCTGGAACGGAAAAGCTGATACCTTTCTGACAGAACGTCCGTTTGACGAACCGTCAGCGGCGTTGGTGATCTCGTTGAGAAACGGTCCCTATGTCTATACACTATGAGAGTTCGGGGTACAGTTGAGAGACGGCCGGGTTTGGTTCGCTCACGAAACCAACCGGGCCCCTGAGACGAAAAGGCTAATAACTCACAGACCGAGCGTCTGATTGACGCGCCGTCTATTGCGTTGAGACCCCTATGACGAGGCGGTCCTTTGAGATACTTCTTCGTGGGACTTTGAGATACTTGGAGTATCGACTTTTAGCTCGTCGAGCGGACCCTCCCAGAGACGAGCGTACGGAGTACGGAGACCGTGTAGCCGGTAGAGACCTGAAGACTGCTTGTCTGATTCGATTCGGAGTGACTTACGTAGCCCAGTGGGGAGCACTACTTTGTGAGGTGGCAGACCCACAGCGGAGGAGCACTACTATGTGAGGTGGAAGACCCGCGGTACTTGACATGAGGAGTACCTCTATAGGCTATGAGGGGGGAGCACTACTGTGTTTGAGTGGCAGTCCCCGGCGGGAAGCACTACTGTGTGAGGTGGCAGGCTCGCGGTACTCGACAGGAGGAGTACCTCGGCAGTATTAGGTTAGTGAGCAGTACCTCGGAGTCGTGACAGGACCACTGTACACTCCAGAGACGGAGCTCTTCAGCAGTTACGGTTTCGATAATGAAAATCCTGGTTTGAGCTGAGACTTTTGACCTTGTGTTAACTCATGATTGAGATGGGTCACTTGATAACTTAGGTATATGTATGGGCATATACCTGGGTAGTGGTTATCCGTTGATTTCACAATCCTTGTGTTTCCTCATGATTGAGATGGGTTACTTGATAACTTAGGTATATGTATGGGCATATATCTAAGTAGAGGTTATTTGTTAAGATCTTCTTGTGGTTATCCTTGTTGGTTTAGTGAGACCTTGAGGGTCTCGGGGTCCCTACTGAGTATCGTTATACTCACCCCTGCACGGGCTATGCCCGCACCTCGTTGTGTTGGTTGCAGATGACGGGTAGTGCTGACGGAGGCCGAGTGTTCGAGGACAGGACGGTACCCGGAGGTGGACTACACAATGAGTCGGTACCCGGAGGTGGACTACATGACGAGTCAGTACCTGGAGGTAGACTACGCGACGAGAAGACTCACAGAGGAGGTTGACGGATGAGAGCGTGGAGGAGGCTATCTGTACATACCCTTCAGGTGGGACCCGAGGAGGACGACCCAGGAGCTGCTTCACTCTTCCAGCTGTTTGTCTTTTTGTTCAGTTGTAGTTGTACTTTCTTTTGGGTTTGTATTCTGGCCCATTTACTTTTCAGCTTTTCTTTTGTACTTAGTGTTTTGTTTCCGCTTGTAGTCTGTGGTGCTTGTTTTCTTTTATAAAGGCAATGCCTTCCCAGTTATCGGGATTTTACGCCTTTGGTTCTAGTCGCCAGCCCCTGGCCTATGGAAGGCGGGCTTGGGGTAGTCACGACACGGGCCCCGAGGACGGGTCGTGACAACAGTTGATTTGATTTCACCGTTGGTTGATTCACATGCCTTGTACTGTTACCATTGTTGTTATTGAGGTTCAATTTCTATTGAAACCTGATGAGATGAGGTTATGCCATCCCATGCATCATATATGCACTTGTTAGAAATCACATGCCATGCATTCTTTCACTGCCATCTAGGATGCATTAGAGATTGCATGTTATTGTAATAGACATTGTGTATATTATGCATGCTATTGTGATAGATGCTTTGATAGAATCCCTGTTGTTTGATAGGGAAACTTGTTTATAGTTCTTTTCCTAGATGGATGCTAGACTTTGGTTCTTGAGGTGTTATGGGCCCTCATGGTCCGGAATTTGGTGGATCATTGCTTGTTTTCCTTGTTATAACTTGTGTAAAATGCCAAGATTTGATTCGTGGAGAGTATGGGCCCTCACAGATCATAATTTGGCACATTCAATTTTCGTTTCATTGTTCTCTGGGTTCCGGAGTATTTCCTGAGGCTCACTGTCTGGAAAAAACCTAGAATGAACACCGTGTAGTTTTGACTACACGTCATGTGTTCTTTTGTTCAGGAAGAAACAGTATTTCTTAAGTACATGTTGTGTAATCCTATGTTTTAGTCACTGTTAATATTGATCTAAGGTGTGCGTATGACCTTGCAGAGTCATGCCACTGAGACGTCCTCTGGTTGTATGCCAGCCATGAGGCGGTGATCAAACATCGGATACGACTGATTAGGGACTCCCTACAGATCAACCTGCTATGCCTGTCTTGGCACCAACAGTTATACCTGACCGAGGTGCTGATGCACAGTATAGGGAGGGGTTTCTGAGGATGATGCAGACCTTCCAGAGAGTGCAGCCTCCTGCCCTGTCAATTGATGATTTGACGCGGGTTTTCTAGTAGCAGCATCCTCACACCATCTCAGGGGAAGGAGGACCTCAGGGTGAAGAGTCGTGGCTCGAAGCCATGAGGATGATCTTCGAGCATCTCGAGGTACCACTAGAGAGGAGGGTGAAACTTCCGACCTATATGCTCCGAGACTCCACCAAGAGGTGGTTGGATGTCATATCTTAGGTGGGATGCCATCAGAATATGGATTGGGTGGAGTTCCAGCGTATTTTATACGATTACTTCTACCTGGAGACCCTGAGGGCCGACCGAGCCCGAGAGTTTATGGGCATAGAGCAGGGTACTATTTCTGTTATGGAGTATTCCTCTCGTTTCACCGAGATTCAGTGTTTCACACCCCTCCAGGCTGGAGATGGGTTGTTCTTGGTAAGGAATTTTGAGGATGATATCAGACGGGAGATCCGATCAGAGGTGAATATCTTCAGGCTGACTTCCATCGCTTCCATCGTCAAACAATCACTAATTGCAGAGCGCAATCTGAGAGATTCTAGAGATGAGAGCTAGGGAGGTTCCGCTTCCAGAGTTAGTGCTTCACCAGCTGACAGCAGGAAGCATCGAAGGGAGTCTACACACGGTGATCTGAGGTAGTGGGACACATCTTCAGGTAACCAGGTCATATGCTACTAGTGTAGAAGGGCTAGGAATACGAGGCCACAGTGCCAGAGAGACCTGGTGGAGTGCCGATCTTGCGGCAAGATGGGTCACCTTCAAAATTTCTGTTAGGTTTTCTCACCAGCAGCTGGTGACAGAGGTTCTACCATGACTCCTCGTTCATGAGCAGCGCCACCAGTCTCTCATCATTCTAAGAATTGGGGTTCTTCCGGCAGTTTGGGCTGAGGTGGAGGTCGAGGCCGGGGTGGTTAGTCACCAGACTTCCAGCAACAGAAGGGTGGATTAGTTTAGAGTGGTCAGGTAGGGTCACAGGGCCATGGAGCAGGCTATACTTTTGTGATGGATCAGACCCAGCAGGATCAGGATCTTGGACCCTCTACAGTTTAAAGTACGATCTAAGTAGCCTCGGTTTTATCTTCTTCTCTTTTCGATACAAGGGCTTCCCATAGCTTTATCTCTGTTTCTATTGTGGAGAGACTTGGGCTCTGTATCATTTCTTCTGCTGACATGTTGACTCTAGACACACCATTGGGGACTAGAATGGTTAGTGTACGTCAGTGTAGAGAGTTCCCTCATGAGGTTGTAGGGTGTCACTTCTTATGGGACCTCTATGTCCTAGAGATGACAGGTTATGATGTCATTATCGGAATGGACTGGCTAGTTCCCTTCTAGGAAGTCGTCGACTATTATCATTGCAGGGTGAGTTTCAGATCACCAGAGGGATGATCATTTCTTCATAAGGGAAAGTGGGATGTCTAGGCAAGCTAAGTGGGTCTAGAACATCATTGGTTGGGAGGATTTACAACCTATATCACTATTATTTATCTGGATGACCAAGGGACACCATAGTTAGACATTCTTCCAGTGGTGGATCGTTTCAGATATGTCTTTCCAGAGGACTTTTCAGGTTTTCCTCTGGAGCGTGAGGTAGACTTATCGATTGAGCTCGTTCCAAGAGCAGAACCAGTGTCCATTCATCCTTATAGGATGGCTACGCATGAGTTTCAGGATCTCACGAAGCGGTTGGAGGAGTTGCAGGCGAAGGGTTTTATCTGACCTAGTAATTCTCCATGGGGTTCCCCTGTCCTATTTGCAAAGAAGGTAGATGAAACCCTTTGGCTTTGTGTGGATTATCAGAAGCTGAACTAGTTGACGGTCAAGAACCGATATCCCTTTACTAGGATTGATGACCTCTTTGATCATCTTCGAGGAGCCCGGGTGTTCTTGAAGATCTATTTGAGGTACAGTTATCATTAGTTGGGAATTAGACCATCTGATATACCTCTTACAGCCTTCAGGAGCAGGTATGGTCTATTCGAGTATATGTTCATGCCATTCGGTCTCACGAACGCACCTGCAGTTTTCATGGCACTGATGAACCGAGTGTTCCATCCATACATGGACTCATTCATGTTGGTCTTCATGGATGATATCTTGGTGTACTCTCACACTTGACACGACCATGCTACCCATCTTGAGATCATTCTGCGTACACTGAGAGAGTATCAGTTATATGTTAATCTCTCGAAATGCCACTTTTGGATGGACCAGATTCACTTCTTGGGTCATGTTATCTCAGAGACAGGAGTATCAGTAGACCCAGAGAAAGTGAGAGCTTTAGTTTCCTGGGAGAATCCGAAGAATGTCTTTGAGTTACAGAGTTTCCTGTGGATGGATGGATACTACATACGTTTCATACAGGACTTCTCGCGCTTGGCAGCACCACTGACAGGTCTGACTAAGAAGGGTGTGAAGTTCTTGTGGTCATATTCTTGTGAGTCAGCCTTTCAATAACTGAAGGGGAGGTTGAAATCAGAACCGATACTAGTCCTTCCAGAGCTGGGAAAGAGCTATACTATTTACTGTGATGCTTCAGGTATCGGGCTAGGAGCTGTGCTTATACAGGGAGATAGAGTTGTTGCATATGGGTCTCGGTAGTAGAGGCCACATGAGAGGAATTACCCGACGCACGATCTGGAGCTGAAAGCCATTTTTCATGACTTATGTTGTTGGAGACATTATCTTCTGGGAGATCACATTGTGGTGTTTACTGACCACAAGAGTCTCAAGTACATCTTCACTCAGCGTGATCTGAATCCGAGCCAACGCAGGTGGGTCGAATATCTTCAGTCCTTTGACTTTGAGCTTGCTTATACGCCAGGAAAGGTCATTGTAGTGGCTGATGTATTGAGCAGAAGGACTCAGATACAGGTAGTTCAGGAGGCCAACAGTGAGTGGCAGCTTATAGCTATGTTCTCTGAGATGCATTTGGAGGTGCACGACAGAAAGGGGAAGACTTTCCTATTGTCTATAGCTATTACCTCTACACTTCTTGATCAAGTACGAATGAGGCAGCTATCAGATTATGAAGGCATAGTCCTACGGGAAAGCCTGTTAGTAGAGGACCCTATTCCGGGATGGACAGTAGGTGAGGATGAAATCTTGCGGTTCCAAGGATGTTTATGGGTGCCAGCAGACATACGCGAGGAGCTGATGCGGGATTTTCATTCCTCAGTTTGGGTAGTTCATCCTGACATCACTAAGATGTATCGTGATCTACACCATCAGTATTGGTGTCCATGAATGAAGAGAGACATTGCTGGTTTCTTCTTGAGGTGTTCCACCTACCAGTAGGTGAAGATAGAGCACCAGTGACCAGCAGGGATTTTGTAGCAGTTACCCATTCCCGAGTAGAAGTGGAATGATGTCACGATGGAATTCGTGACCGGTTTGCAGTGGTCGCCTCGAGGGAATGATGATGTTTGGGTTGTCATTGACAGACGTACGACGGTTTCTCACTTCATTCCGATCAAGGAGACCTTCAGTGTTGATGATTTGGGACAGTTGTACATTCGATAGATTGTACGTCTACATGGGGTTCCACACTCCATTGTTTCAGACAGGGATGCTCGTTTTACTTCTTGGGTCTAGAAGGGGCTTTAGAAGGCATTCAGTACATAGGTACTTTTGAGTACAACATACCATCCCCAGACAGATGGCCAGTCTGAGCGTACGATCCAGGTGCTTGAGTACATGCTCTGAGCATGAATTTGGGATTTTGGAGGTTCTTGGGAGAAACATATAACTCTCATGGAGTTTGACTATACCAATAGTTTTGAAGAAACTATACAGATGGAACCTTATGAGGCCTTGTATGGTAGGCCATGGCGATCACCCTTGTGTTGGCTGGAGGCAGGAGAGGCAGCTATTCTGGGACCTTGTCTTGTCTAGGAGACCACATAGTAGATTGAGTTGATTTGGAAGAGGATGGCTACTACGCAGTCTCGTCAGAACTCTTATACTGATAAAAGGAGACGACCTCTGGAGTTCGAGGTCGGGGATCAGGTTTTTCTGCATGTCGCACTAAGGTTGGGGCACAAAAGGATTAGGAGACAGGGTAAGCTTTCGCCGAGGTACGTCAGGCCATTTGAGGTGTTGGAGAGAGTTGGGCAATTGCCTATCAGTTGCAGTTACCTCAGAGGTACCAGGCTATGCATGATGTCTTTCACGTTTCATAGCATCGACATGAGTTTTCAGAACCATATCATGTCTTTCAACCTGAGGAGGTTGAGCTCGAAGGGGATGCATCATTTGAGGATAATACTATCTAGATTGTTGATCTCAGTACAAAGGTTCTTCGTGGCCAGTCTGTTCCTCTAGTACGAGTGCAATGGCAGCACGAATGAGTACGGGAAGAGACTTGGGAGAGGGAGGTCGATGTATGAGCACAGTGGCCGGAGCTATTCAGGGTTGCTTCTTCTACGCCTTGCTAGGGAAATTCAGGGATGAATTTATTTAAGGGAGGAATTTTTTATGAACCCATACCTTCTTTTCAGACAAATTTTCTTTTTCGGATCATTTTTGAGAAAAAGAGGAATTTTCCAGAGGTTGTGTTGGGACGCACGGTTGGCGCACAGTTTAAAAAAATCGTGCGGATAGCCTAGGAAACCATGCACCCTTAACAGTGGGCTCGGCATGGGCTGCGGACGGATTGTCAAACCGTGCGGGCAAGCCGTGTGAAGCCCTTTGATGAGATAGTGGGCTTCACACGGGCTGCACACGGTTTGTCAGACCGTGTGGTCAAGCAGTGCGAAGTCCTTGGACGAGATAGTGGCAACTGCATGGTTGACGCATGGTTTTCCAAACCGTGTGTGGAAACCATGCAGCCACATAAAGTTGGTGTTTTTAAGTCCCAGTCCACTCAGGATTTCCCATTCATCCACCTTTTTTCCTCCTACTCGTGGCTCACGCAGGAGTTGCGATTTTTAGAGGTTGGGGGATCTCCTTGTCTCGTTTTGGAGGCAAGTCGAAGGGGTTTCTTGGTAGATCGAAGGCGGTTCTTCTCTGGCAAGTCCCTCCTCTTGATTTTTTCTTGATTTTTCCTATATCTTCTCTTCCCTCTCTCTAGGGTTTCTATATCTACATCCTTTGAATGTAGATCTAGTGTTGGGTTTTCCTTGAGTGTTGATTCTAAGGCTTGCGGATAATAGGGAAGAAGCTTTAGAGCTGTAACACCCGAGAATTTTATGAGAAATATTTTTTTATGTTATATAAATATTCAAAGGAATCTATCACTACACATAACACTAGGTTGCTTTGCTTTACACGCAATCGCAGCCTTCCTCAATAGCTTGCGTCGTACACAATATCGAGTTTCACTAAACAACGGTATGCTATTAAAATATTATTAAAACTACCCATTATAAATAGTAATAAACACTTTTTGAAATTTTGTAAATTTTATTTTTCAAAATGGACTTCATTTTTGGATTCAAAGTATCAAAATTAGCCTAGGGTGAAATTTTGGTATTTTTCTGAAATCTTTCAATTTTTGATAAATAGTGAAAACACTGGGTTACTATTTAAAAACCGACTTTTTAATTAAATAATTATTTATTTTATTTAAATTTATTTTAGGTCAAAATTGATACTTAATACCTATATTTGTTCAATGCAATTCATTGGAGTCATTTTATAATAATTTTAGATATATAAAAATTTTATTAAACTTTTCACCGTCTTTTACCCACCTCCTAGGAGAATTTCCAAATTCACATAAAACTTAATTTTACCTCTTCTGTGAGTGGAATTTCGAAAATCAGAGAGACACAGTTAATATCAAGGACTAAAATGTGATTCAATGAGATGAAAATATTTTTTGGTGAATAATAACTTTTTACTTTTTCTGACCACGGTTAAAATTAAATAGGGTAATTAAGGGTACAAATGATATTATTATCACCCTAACACATCTCCTAATTCTATTGGTGAAGTTTAATTCGACCAAAAAAAACCTTAGGAATAAAATATGACCATTTAGGCCCACATGGATTAGATTAGGACATTTATTATTAATTTATTTAAAGAAGAGTTAAAATAGTTAAAATCAAAGTCTAATAACTAAAGCATTTTTAATATAGGGTTATACATAAGATAAATTAGACTATAAATATTCATTAGAAATCTAAAAATACTTCCTACATAATGGTAGTTTATATATAATTTTTAGACATTAAATAATTTAATTTATTTATGACAAAATAATGATGTAGTAATAATCTTTTTAATGAAATATTAACATAATTGATGTTATAAATACCCAAATAAATGTAATTTGAGATTTTTTATGAATTAAACTAATTTTATATGTTAATATGACATGTTATTATTGATTTAATAAACTTTTTTCGAATTAATATTTATGTTATGATTTTCACAAAAATCAATTACCAAATAGTGTCAAAATTCACATTAAATTGTTTTTAGAACAAATATTATATTATTAATTGTTATTTTATTCCTAAAAATATATGGTTCAGCCAAATGACTCAGATAAGGTTATATATATTAATAAATAACTTTTGGTTCGTTTGTCTTGTTATAGAAATTTTATTAACCTTATAGTGTAAAAAACAGGAAGACACGGTAAAAGTTAAATTATCTAACTTAAAGTTAAATCTAAATGATAAGGTTAAACTAGATACCTAAACTTGTCTAAATTCTATTGGATTAGAGGATTTCGACCCATCCCTGCCTTAGCTACTAAATAAATAAATTTGGAGCTATTAAAAACTGAATATGACATTATAATAAAATAATATTTTTAGTTTTTCCAAAGGTGCCCCCCTCCTCCCTTATAAAAGGGAACATCCTCCCTCTTTTCCTCACACCACATTGAGCCTTCAAGCTCAGCCAAACCCTACCAAATTCTCTTCTCCACTTCCTTAGAAACATACAAGAGTTCCTGGTCTTCTTCAAAGACCAATTTTAGTGCCCTAAGAGGAGGTCTCAAAGAGGCGCTTCAATGAAGAGGTAATGTCTGTTACCGATTCTTTCAACTTTATTTATTATTCCACTTCTTCTTCATTATTTGTTTCATTATGAAGTAATAACATCAATATCACTAATATACTGATATTTTATTATAAGTATGAAACAACCCTACTTCAACATTTATCCATCCTACAGAAAATGAAATCACCACGCGTGCGTACGTACGGAATACCGTCTCCACGCCGTGGTGTATAATATTTTCCACCACCACCATACTTGGATGGGTATAATGGTGAAAATAATTAACTATATATGATTATTTTAAATTGGTATTGATTCTGAAATATTATACATACACTCCAATACAATTCCACGATCATGGGAACGATATCATCACTCGTGCGTACGTACGGAATACCGTCTCCACGATGAGATGCGACTTGTTCTACATGATCTTCATTGCATAATGATTATATAAATGAATTTAATGAATAAATAAGATATATAGTACACTTAAACCATTCTAGAAATGAGGTATCTATAACCTAAAGAGAAGAATAAGAATTTATTCGACAAAACACGCATAAGAACAGAAAGTAATAAACACCCGAATAACAAGTAGCAATGAAATATTACTAATAAGAAGCTAAGAATATGACCATATATGATATCATAATAATGAGTATGATTCTTGAATAATTCAATGACATTATTTAAATCATTATAGAGGAGGTTCAGACACTTACGAAGCAAATTGGACCTAAGGTAAGGGAAAATATCACAATCTCATTTTTATCCGTGATTGTTTATACTTTGATATTTATTGGGGTGTATTTTATCATCCACATCCATGTTTCCCCAATATGTAATATTATTTCCATCCACCTACAATTTTTTAAATCCTAGTTTACCCTTTGGTGTGTTTTTATTAAAAGATATGAAAGGAATTTTTTGTCGTTTTTCGTACGAGGTACTTTTTGACTTTTCTGACAAAAGTACGAGAAGAATGTTTTTTTAACTTATATAGCATGAATGGATTTTTTAAAACATTATTTCCAAGAATCATCCTTTACAAGTTTTCAAGTTTATTTTTAATCAACTTCTTTTAGTTTAAAATTGTATGACATGTTAAGAAAGGAAAATGTTTTTGAAGTATAAAGGATATTTTCCTCAGGAATGGAGTTCAAGTGTTTTATCAAAATTATTTTCCATATAAGATAATATAGGGTTATGTTTCTATCCCTATTATTACATTGATTTGATTATGTTGTGATGGAATGATTTTTATGAATTCCATTACCTTATATGAATTTTTTTATGATGTCATGATGTTTAAGAATCCCATTATTATTTCATGGGTTATGCAATGATGTATGATATATGATTTTTTGGAACACATAAGAATGGTATCATTATGAGATGGGTGGGACCTATATCTCCCTCCAATTCATTGTGTAAAGATTTATATCTCATGAGATAGACATGGCTGGAATGGCAGGTTAAACTGGTTCAGTGAAACAGGACTGAAATGAGGAGTGAACTCGGTTCAGAAATGGAATTTTTCCGCTGAGATAGTCTGGGCTATGCGTCTTGACTACTAAGAAATGATTCTCTGGGATTATGTGTGTATGCCACAAAGTTTCATATTTTAAGTTATGATTATTGGGATTACATTTCACTACTATGATTTATCCCATGTTATGAAATGATGATCTCTTTCGCAGGTTAAGATTTCCAAAATGTTATGTTCTTATGAATATGATGTGATTGATATTTCTTTTGTATACCCTTACTGAGCATTTGAGATCACCCTTTTGTATGTTTTCTTTCCCCAGGTCTGGAAAAAGGTTATTAAGTAGGATATTCCAAAAGGGACTCTAGATATGATGAAATAAATGGGAGACAATGTAGATGCTTTATGAACTAGTTGTTTATGTTTCCTAGTTTCTAAAGACACTATACCTATACGGTCCTTTCATGGTTTTGTTATATTTTGTAATAAGTGTACTTCCAATTTTTAGTATTAACAATGTATGTATTGTATGGGTCGTTATAGTTGGTATTAGAGAAAAGGTATAGTCAACCTTTGGAAACTAGGAAGTGAAAGCCTTAGTAAGAACCCTAATGATAAGTCTAAGAATAGAACACAATCTTAGTGTTTTAGAAATGGCCATGAACAACCTATGATAAGACCTTAAGTGTAAAATTTTATTCTTGATTATGTTTTTTCCTATTATAATTAGTGTTTCTCACACTATTCGTCTTGGTTTTAGTCAATGGATGGAACCCAAAGAAACCATGTTAATGCGGAATGCAATGGGCAATGCAATGATTGTCCCCCTGAGCAACCAAACGTTATGGGAGATGGAATGAAAAATCTTATAGTCAAGCTCACACAACATTCTCAAGATATAAATCATGCAGGACTTCCAAACGAGCAAAAGAAGGAGAAACATTCTGTTGAATCCTTCATGAGGCAGCGTCCACCTTCATTCAGCGGGTCTTCTGATCCATTATTGGATGAACAATGGATCAGTACCACTGAAAAGATATTTTCAGTTCTTCAATGTTCTGAACATGATAAATTCATCTTAGCAGTTTATCGTTTGGAAAGGGATGCTGATCAATGGTGGAATATTATTAAGAATACGAGGAAAAGGGATGAAATTGAGTCCACAGAATGGGAAGAGTTCAAGAACTTATTTTTCAATAAGTACTTCCCTCGTATTCTCCAAAAAAAGATGGAGAAGGAGTTTCTTGAACTAAAGACAAAGGATGATGAATCTGTTGGTACCTACAAAGAAAATTTTACAAGACTTTCAAGGTACGCTTCTGGTATTATTATCCAACCTGAGAGTAAGATGGACCGATTCTTTAGTGTCTTAAAACCAAGTCTTATAAGGGCGTTAGCCATAAGGGAATTCAATAGCTATGAGGAAATCGTTCGATGTGCTCTCAAAGTTGAGATGGAGATTAGAGTAACCCATCAGTCATATGGGTTTGATAAGAAGAGGAAAATGGGATTCAAAGGAAAATCTAAAGAGAACACAAAAAAAGATGATTTTTCCCTTATGCTCAAAGTGTTGAAAGAAACATGGAGGAAATTGTCTTAAGGGGACAAGAAAATGTTATATGTGTAGAAAAGAAGGTCATCGGGCAATTGAATGTCGAAATAATGGGAAGAAGATGTCTAATGATGCAAACAATGGAAGGGATACACAGAATGAACCTACTACACTTCAATGTTTCAAGTGCAAGGAGATGGGGAATTGTTCCAATCAATGCCCAAATCCAAGGGTTGATGATGATGATCAACGTCAACAAACTATTAAGGCCAAAGGAAAGTCACACGCAATTACTATCAGCGATGTAGAGTACGACAACGAAGTGGTGAAAGGTACACTTACCATCCACTCTAAAGTAGCAAATGTTCTATTTGATTCTGGATCAACCCACTCTTTTATTTCTGAAGAATTTTCTAAGGTTATCACCACATTACGTCAATATTTAGATGTTGAGATAGCTATGACAACCCCTAACGACTCAACAGTCACATCAAAAGTTTATAATTCTTCTCCGATTGAAGTTTGTGGGAATGTGATTCTTGCAAATCTTGTGATCCTTCCTATAGTGGAATTTGACGTGATTCTTGGCAAGGATTGGATTTCTATATATGGAGCTCATATCAACTGCCAAATAAGGGAAGTCTCATTTCATATTCCAGATCAATCTATGATCATCTATCGATGAAAGGATGAACATAACCTTCCAGTGGAAATTTCTTCCATCTTATGGGTCTTGATTCCACTAAATGAAGGTTATTTATCTCAAATGGTTGGTGAGAAACTCATGATTAAGAATATTCCCATTGTACGAGATTTTGACGATGTCTTTCCGGAGGAATTTCCGGGTCTTCCACCAAATCGTGAAGTTTAGTTTTCAATAGAACTCATATTGGGTGCTTTGCCTATTTCAAAGACACCTTATAGAATGGCCCCAATTGAGTTGAAGGAATTGATGAAGAAACTCCAAGAGAATCTTGATAAAGGATTCATATGCCTTAGTGCATCACCTTGGGGAGCACCTGTTCTGTTTGTTAAGAAGAAAGATGGATCAATGAGACTCTGTATTGATTATTGAGAACCTAACAAGATCACTATCAAGAACAAATATCATCTCCCATGCATTGATGACTTATTTGACCAAATACGCGGAGCTCAATACTTTTCCAAGATTGATCTTCATTCAGGGTATCATCAATTAAGGTTCAAAAGTGAGGATATACCAAAGACGGCTTTCCCTACAAGGTATAGACACTATGAATTTATAGTGATGCCCTTTGGTCTTACTAATGCCCCTTCTATCTTCATGGATCTGATGAATAGAGTCTTTAGAAACTATTTTGATCAGTTTTTTGTAGTCTTTATAGATGATATTCTTGTCTATTCAAAGAGAAAGGAAGAACATGAAGATCACTTGAGAATTGTATTGAAGACCCTAGGAAAGGAGAATCTTTATGCCAAATTTACCAAGTGTGAATTTTGGCTTCAAAAAGTCGCATTTTTTGGACATATAATCTCAAAAGAGGGGATATCTGTGGATCCATCAAAAATAGAGATTATCGAAAGATGGTCGAGACCAAAAACAGTAACCGAGATCTGAAGTTTTCTTGGATTGGCTGGATATTATCGACATTTTGTGAATGATTTTTCACGATTATCTAATCCACTCACCAAGTTGACTTGGAAAGGAGTTATGTTTGTTTGGACAGAGGAATGTGAAGAGAATTTCAAGGAGTTAAAAAGAAGGTTATCTAGTGCACCTGTGCTCACACTGCCTTGTAGTGGAGAAATGTTTGTGATCTACAGTGATGAATCCAAGAAGAGATTGAGGTGTGTTCTCATGCAAAACGATTTGGTGATAGCTTATGTCTCACGACAGTTGAAAATCCATGAGAAAAATTACCCAACTCATGATTTGGAGTTAGCTGCGGTAATCTTTGCATTAAATATTTTGAGGCATTATATTTATGGAGAAAAGTGTGATATTTATTCTGATCATAAAAGTTTAAAGTATATTTTCTCACAAAAGGAGCTGAAGATGCGCCAAAGAAGATGGTTGGAGATGATTAAGGATTACGACTACTCAATTCATTACCACCCTGGGAAAGCAAACAAGGTGGAAGATGCATTAAGTCAACAAGACCATGCTATCTTATCCATGATGAGGATCACAAAAGATCCAATATTTATGGATTTACAAAGGATGGATCTTGGAATTATAATGGAAGGGGAAAAATCATATCTTTCTCAATTGAATGTTCAACCATCTATACATGTGAAGATTAAAGAGGCGCAGAAAGAAGATGTAGAGTTACAAAAAAAGGTGAGAAATATTACTGAATCCAACCTTGATTGTGATGGGATAATAATGTTCAGGAATCTGGTTTGTGTTCCTCCCATCCCAAAATTAAAGAAGGATCTGCTGGATGAGGCTCATAGTTCTTCATTCTCTATTCATCCTGGAAGAATGAAGATGTATAGGTACCTGAAAGAGTACTACTAGTGGGATGGCATGAAAAGAGATGTTGCTGAATATGTCTCTCGATGCTTGGTTTGTCAGAAAGTTAAAGTTGAGAGAAAGAAGTCTAAGGGGATGTTACAACCATTACCCATACCAGAATGGAAATGGGAAAACTTCACTATGGACATTGTCACTAGACTTCCTAAAACATCCAAAGGCAATAATTCTATCTAGGTCATAGTTGATCGTCTCACAAAGTCGGCACACTTTATTTCTATTAGAGAGGATTTCTCTCTAGATCATCTTGCCAGGATATATGTGAAGGAAGTGGTAAGATTGCATGGAGTACCACTTTCTATTATATCTGATCGGGATTCGAGATTTACCTCGAAATTCTAGCAAAGTCTTCACCATACTCTGGATACAGAGTTGAGTTTCAGCACTGCTTATCATCCTCAGACCGACGGTCAGTCTGAGAAGACAATTCAAACTCTAGAAGATATGTTGAGAGCTTGATCTATGGATTTTAAAGGTGGTTGGGATCAACACCTACCTTTGGTGGAATTTTCTTATAATAATAGCTTTCAATCTAGTATTCAGATGGCTCCATATGAAGCTCTCTATGGAAAGAAATGCAGGACTCCAACTTGCTGGGATGAAGTTGGGGAAAGAAAGCTAGTAGGACCTGATCTTGTTGATGAGATGGCAGAAAAGGTCAGATCTATTCAACAACACATTAGATCAGCTCAGAGTCGACAAAAAGTTATGCCGACAACCAAATAAAAGACCTAGAGTTTGAAGTGGGTGATAAAGTGTTCTGACGAATATCTCCTTGGAAGAGAGTAATGATATTTGGAAAGAAGGGAATAGTGAGCCCTAGATATATCAGTCCTTTCGAAATACTGGATCATGTTTGGAAGGTAGCTTACCAATTGGCGCTTCCACCGAACCTCTCCTCAGTTCATGATGTGTTCCATGTATCTCTCCTGAGAAAGTATATACCTAATCCTTCACATGTACTCAGCTCAGAAGTTGTACCGCTGGAAAAAGATCTTTCTTATGAAGAACTGCTGATAGAGACTCTCGATCGTAGTGAAAAAGTCCTACGGAACAAGACCACTCACTTGGTGAATGTTTTACGGAGGAACCACCAATTAGAAGAAGCTACATGGGAGCTTGAGGATATGATTAGGGAGAGGTATCCTCATCTGTTTTTTACAAAGTGATGAATTTCGAGGGCGAAATTCAAGGGGGGTAGAATGTAACACCTGAGACTTTTATGAGAAATATATTGTTTTTATGTTATATAAATCATCAAAGTAATCTTTCACTACACACAACACTAACTTGGGTTGCTTTACACGCAACCACAGCCTTCCTCAATAGCTTGCATCGTACGCAATATCGGGTTTCACTAAACAACGATATGCTATTAAAATATTATTAAAACTAACCGTTATGAATAGTAATAACCACTTTTTGAAATTTTTTAAATTTTATTTTCCAAAATGGACTTTATTTTTGGATTCGGAATATCGAAATTAGCCTAGAGTAAAATTTTGGTATTTTTCTGAAAACTTTCAATTTTTGATGAATAGTGAAAACACTGGGTTACTATTTAAAAACCGACTTTTTATTTAAATAATTATTTATTTTATTTAAATTTATTTTAGGTCAAAATTGATACTTAATACCTATATATGTTCAATACAATTCATTGGAGTCATTTTATAATAATTTTAGATATATAAAAAGTTTATTGAACTTTTCACCGTCTTTTACCCACCTCCTAGGAGAATTTCCAAATTCACATAAAACCTAATTTTACCACTTCTGTGAGTGGAATTTCGAAAATACGAGAGACACAGTTAATATCAAGGACTAAAATGTGGTTCAATGAGATGAAAATAATTTTTGTTGAATAGTAACTTTTTATTTTTTTTACCATGGTTAAAAGTAAATAGGGAAATTAAGGGTAAAAATGATATTATTATTACCCTAACACATGTCCTAATTCTATTGGTTAAGTGTAATTCGACCAAAAACAACCTTAGGAATAACATATGACCATTTAGGCCCACATGGATTAGATTAGGACATTTATTATTAATTTATTTAAAAAAGGTTAAAATAGTTAAAATCAAAGTCTAATAACTAAACCATTTTTAATATAGGGTTATACATAAGATAAATTCGACTATAAATATTAATTATAAAAATAAAAATATTTCCTACATAATGATATTTTATTTATAATTTTTAGACATTAAATAATATAATTTATTTATGACACAATGATGTTGCAGTAATTATCTTATTAATGAAATATTAACATTATTGATGTTATAAATACTCAAATAAATGTAATTTGTGACTTTTTATGAATTAAAATAATTTTATATGTTAATATGACATGTTATTATTGATTTGATAAACTTTTTTCGAATTAATATTTCTGTTATGATTTTCACAAAAATCAATTACCAAATAGTGTCAAAATTGACATAAAATTATTTTTAAAACAAATATTATATTATTAATTGTTATTTTATTCCTAAAAATCTAAGGTTCATCCAAATGACTCATATAAGGTTATATATATTAATAAACATCTTGGGGTTCGTTTGGCTTGTTATAGTAAGTTTATTAACCTTATAGTGTAAGAAAACAAGAAGGCACGGTAAAAGTTAAATTATCTAACTTAAAGTTAAATCTAAATGATAAGGTTAAAATATATACCTAAACTTGTCTAAATTATATAGGATGAGAGTATTTCGACCCATCCCCACCTTAGCTTCAAAATAAATCAATTTTGAGCTATTAAAAACCGAATATGACTTTATAATAAAATAATATTGTTTGTTTTTCCAAAGGTGCCCCTCTCCTCCCTTATAAAAGGGCACCTCCTCCCTCTCATACTCAAACCACTTTTACCCTTAAAGCTTGGCCAACCCCTAACATATTATCTTCTCCACTTCCTTAGAAACATCCTAGAGGTCCTGGTCTTCTTCAAAGACCAATTTTAGTGCCCTAAGTGGAGGTATAAAAGAGGCGCCTCAAAGAAGAGGTAATGTCTGTTAGCGATTCTTTCAACTTTATTTCTTCTTCCACTTCTTCTTCTTTAGTTGTTTAATTATTAAGTAATAACATCAGTATCACTCATATAATGAAATGTTATTATAAGTATGAAACAACTCTATTTCACCATCTATCCATCCTACGGAAAATGAAATCACCGCGTGTGCGTACGTACGGAATACCGTCTCCACGCCGTGGTGTAATCTATTTTCCACCACCACCTTACTTGGATGGGTATAATGGTGCAAATGAATAACTATATATGATTATTTTAAAGTGGTATTGATTCTGAAATAGTATACATACACTCCAATACAATTCAACAATCATGGGAACGATATCATCGCTCGTGCGTACGTACAGAATACCATCTCCACGATGTGATGTGACTCGTTCTACATGATCTTCATTACATAATGATTATATAAATGAATTTAATGAATAAATATGATATATAGTACACTTATACCATTCTTGAAATGAGGTATATATAACATAAAGAGAAGAATAAGAACTTATTTGACAAAACACGCAAAAGAACAAAAAGTAATAAACACCCGAATAACAAGTAGCAATGAAATATTACTAATAATAATCTACGAATATGACCATATATGATATCATAAAAATGAGTATGATTCTGGAATAAGTCAATGACATTATTTTAATCATTCTATAGGAGGTTCGGACACTTACAATGCAAATCGGACCTAAGGTAAGGGAAAATATCACAATCTCATTTTTATCCGAGATTGTTTATACTTTGATATTTACTGGGGTGTATGTTATCATCCACATCCATGTTTCCTCAATATGTAATATTATTTCCATCCACCTACAATTGTTTAAATCCAATTTTACCCTTCGATGAGTTTTTAGTAAAATATATGAATGGAATCTTTTGTCGTTTTTCGTACGAGGTACTTTTTGACTTTTCCGACAAAAGTACGAGAAGAATGTTTTTTGAACTTATACGGCATGAATGGATTTTTTGAAACATTATTTCCAAGACGCTTCCTTTATAAGTTTTCAAGTTTATTTTTAATCAACTTCTTTTAGTTTAAAATTGTATGACATGTTAAGAAATAAAAATGTTTTTGAAGTAGAAAGGATATTTTCCTCAAGAATGGAGTTCAAGTGTTTTATCAAAATTATTTTCCATCTAAGATAATATAGGTTTCTATTTCTATCCCTATTATTAAATTTATTTGATTATGTTGTGATGGAATTATTTTTATGAATTCCTTTATCTTATATGAATTGTTTTATGATTTAATGATGTTTAAGAATCCCATTTTTATTCCATGGGTTATGCAATGATGTCTGATTTATGATTTTGTGGCACACATAAGAATGGTATCATTATGAGATTTGTGGGACCTATATATCCCTCCAATTAATTGGGTGAAGATTTATATCTCACGAGATAGACATGGCTAGAACAACAGGTTAAACCAGTTCAGTGAAACAGGACTGAAATGAGGAGTGAAATCGGTTAAGGAATGGGATTTTCCCGCTAAGATAGTCTTGGATATGAGTCTTGACTACTATGAAATGATTCTCTGTGATTATGTGTGTATTCCACAAAGTTTCATGTTTTATGTTATGATTATTGGGATTACATTTCACTACTATGATTTATCCCATGTTATGAAATTATGATCTCTTTTGCAGGTTAAGATTTCCAAAATGTTATGTTCTTATGAATATGATGTGATTGATATTTCTTTTGTATACCCTTACTGAGCATTTGAGCTCACACTTTTGTATGTTTTCTTTCCTTAGGTCAGGAAGAAAGTTATTAAGTAGGATATTCCAAAAGGGACTCTAGATATGATGAAATAAATGGGAGACAATGTAGATGATTTATGAACCAGTTGTTTATGTTTCCCAGTTTCTAAAGACACTATACCTATATGGTCCTTTAATGGTTTTGTTATATGTTGTAATAAGTGTACTTCAAATTTTAAGTGTTAACAATGTATGTATTGTATGGGTCATTATAAGAGCGGTCTTCTGTGAAGCGGTTGTCGGTTTTGTGGGTGAGGTTGATTGTGGATCGTTTTTTTCTGGAACCCTAAAGGTATGTGGTTTGTGCCTTTCTGTAGAAATTCTTTGAGTATTTTATCCAAATTCCACCAATACCCTTGAATGGGGCATTCTGTGTTTCCTGTTTTTCCCTAGTTGTTTTTCTTCTTTTCTTATATGCCTAAGTGGAGGATATTGCTTGTGAATAGGGTAATTTTATTGTGCTTTGGATGTTTTTCCCACGCATGTTTTGCTTGTTTATGACTGTTTGGTCTAGTTTTTCCTGTTAGGCTATTGCCAGTTCCATGCCTAGTATTGTTGGATGGTGTAACTGTTGTTCTGCTTTTCTGTTGTGCTGTAGAATGCTTTCCAAGTAGTTCATAAGGTTTACCTTGGCCGTTACGCGATTCTATACTTTCTTGACTTACACAGGGCTGTGAGAACCTGCTGTATAGACCATAGGGTGAATTGACGTTGAGGGATTCTCCATAGAGTTTTTATAATTATACGATGTGAGACCATAGGGGGAATTGACGTTGAGTGTTTCTCTAGTGTCTGTAGTTCCTCAACGTGGGCCACAGGGGGAATTAACATTGAGTGCTTCCCCAGTGCGCATTTATTACAATGCGAGACTATAGGGGGAATTGATGGTGAGTGCTTCCCCAGAGAGTCTATTCTTAGCTGAACCAGAGGGTTCCTAGTACTTGTAGGTTGAACCATAAGGGTTAGGCTATGAGAACTACCCAGAGGTTACATGTTTTTTCTTCTTTCTTGAGTGGCAGCTTACTTGTTTGTAAATTAAATTCTAGAAACTATGGATAGTTTAGTGCTGTGTATTATCCTATTTACTGCTTTCAGTTTACTGCTTACTGTACTTTACCTGCCATATACTCACTGACTATTAGGAATAGATCTTTTGGTGGTTTCCTACTAGGACTTTGTCTCACACCATGTTTGGGTCATGCGTTTGGGCCCAAATAGATTATATTGTTGCAGGTATAGAAAAGGAAATGCTCCCTTCTACTTCAGGTTCTTGATTGCACTAGATCTGGGGAGCACGGGACCAAGGCGAGGCTTGTGATGCTGAAGAGTTTCTCATCTGTTTTTCTTTTCTACTTTGGTTTAGTACTGTATTCAGCATTCTGACTTGTTGGGATGCTTTCCTAGACCTTTATGTATCATGCATCATATCATTTATATATATGGGTGCTCCAGTTGTTTACTATTTAGTCTTCTGCTGTTTATTATTGTTTGATATTTACTACTTACGATGTTGTATGTGTTGTTACTTCCGTTGTGTACTCTGCCAATGAGGTAATAGTTTCCCCACTATCACACACAAGGCCCTCACTACTAGTCGGTAGCCTCTGGAGTTCGGAGAAATGCACTTGAGGCCATGTGACCAACTAGGTACGGGGTGCCTCTGGGTGGCTTCCGGAACCGAGACGTTACAGTTGTCTTGTTAAAAGTATTGTTTTTTATATATGGTATTTATTAATAAATTATTTATTAAATTCATGATTATTATGAAAATTTAAAAAATTAAAACTAATTTGAGAGATAAAATACCTTTGACTGGTGAAGATTTTATTTTAGAAATGTATTTTATGTATGAATTTTCTCAAAATATGTTTTTTAAAAGTCAAGTAATGTTTCTTCAGAAGAAAGTATCATGAAGCTTAAAGACATGTTTTATAAGAGCAATGAAGTTGATAAGTCTTCTAAAATTCTGAGGAAGATGCCTAAGAAAATTTCATATAAATCTTTCGTAGATTTTATGAAGAAGGAATAGGATAAGAATCCTAACGAGCCATATTTTTGGTTGGTTAAAGTAGAGGAATTGATCTTGAAGGAAAAAACATATAAAATATGAGAGAAGAAGAAAAGAAGATGAGGAAAGTCAAAAAAGATAGACAAGATCAGGTAACTAGATATCTCCCTAAACACACAGATTCCATTCAAGTAATGATAGAGGCTGTTATGAAAGGAAGCAGTCATATGTTTGATTTTATGGAAGGCTATCATTCCAAAATTCTATAAGTACACTCTAAAACTGTAAAGCCCTGAACCTACACTTTTCTATTCCACTCATAAAAATGATTTATATTTTTTTAAAAGACAAATAGAAAAATAAACACATCTTTTTACATACCAATACCATTTTTGGTCTATTTTTTGGAGAATTATACATATGCATTAAATTTTATAAGAATTGTAAAAAAATAAAAAAAACAACTAAAATGATTTAGGTGTGTTAACTACGTAAGAGAAGTGAACACCTTTAGAAAATTTAACTAAACCCATGAAAAAATAAAACAGAGTGTGAGAATTAATTTTCTTAGTAAGGGGTTTTCTAAAAGTCCAATGAAAAATATATTTGTAAAATACCTTTATATTATAATATAATTAAAATAATTATACTTTGAAAATACTTTAAAAATAAACTTGTTATTTTATTAGGAAACAAATAACCGATCTTTTGAAAACAAAACCATGAGGCCACTTGAAACATTGAAGGATGTCTGGGCCTACCCACTTTACTGAGGGATGAGTTCAATCCCCACTATCTATCAGGTTTACAATGTCCAAATGATTTTTTTTATATAAACATTTTGATATTTTCTTATATATATACATATTTCACTGGAGATTTTGATTTTGAAACATAATCATTAATTTAATATACATACACACTTCTATATTTATATAAGTACATATATAAATATAAACATTCATTTGAAATCCCTTCCTTGTTTTGGTACATCCAAAACTCATGTCATTTAGACTTCTCATGTATTTTTAATAATAATAAACATCCATGCATTCAGAAATTCATTCATAAATCCATTAAATAAATTTTATATAAAGTAATAAATCTTATCATTAAAAACTCAATCTTGAATAAAAATATTAAAGGCTTATTGGCTTAATTGATTTTATGAATAAAATAATGACATAGATGCATAAACCCATCACATAAAATAATATAAACTGTAAATTGTAATTCACATAATATAACAGATATTTTGTTTTATTTTCCTATAATAAGGATGGGAAAAATTAGATAATATACATAAAATTATAATGTCGCGACCCATCCCAATGGGGCCCACACCATGACTCCCCAAGCCCGCCTCCAATAGGCCAGGGGATGGCGACTAGCACTGAGTGGGCATATTACTAACATGGGAGGCATTACCTAAGTACCTGTACACACACACATATCCAAGACCACAAATGCTGAAATGTAAAAAAACACTAAGGAACAAAATACATGCATATAACTAAACTCAACCAACATAGTATGATAGAAGGTAAAGTACTTAAATTAAACTGGGCCAGAATAAAAGCCCCCCAAAACAAGAGTCTAAAAATTGAAAGGTCCAACCTATAAACACAAAGAGGTAATGGGACTGGTGCTTTTAGTCGTAGGAACGCCTAGGCCTGTAGGGAACTCAGAAAGCTCGGTTCTATCCGGGACCGCCCTGGACTCTTTCAAAAGGCTACTCGTCTACACAAGACACGACATGTGTGGTCAAAGCCCGTGTAGGGGTGAGTATAACAGTACTCAGTAGAGGACCCAAAACACCACGAAGCAGTACAGGAATTAAAGGTATAGTCAAATATGCACAGTATATGTCTACAGAACATATAGAAAGAGAAACAACAATCTGATATACTCAAAACCCAGACCTGCGGTCTAGAGACAAGTCGTGCAACCTCATAACCCCGCTAGGGATTCAGTTCGAAGATTCCACGAAGCACTCATTCTGGAAGAACACACTCCAAGAGTCTGGTAGCTCTGATGACGTCCATTCGAGAAGTACTGTACGTCGGGAAACATCATGAGAGGTAGATACACGCATTATGGGAGACACACATATGAGTTGGAAAGATCATGATAGATAGATGCACTCATTATGAGAGACACACTCTTGAGTGGAAAATATCACGATACATAGATGAGGATCCTTTCCAGGGCCATGGAGGATACCGCAACTCATCTGGATTCACCTGCTAGGTAGAGGATCAATGCCTGGTGGATTTGGTAATGATGATGCTTGACTCTACCTAGGGTCAAGAATGGATAGAGGATCTCGATCTGGGCCTCTCGGATGGATGCCCGACTCTATCACATAAAGTCCCGCTGAAGGGATCATACTATTTTAGAAGGAAATGATGTCTGACCTTCAGGGTAACGAGAATAAGGGGAACTAACCCAAAAGAAACATGTCCAAGATAAAGTGGACAAGAAGAACAATCCATTTTCCAAAAAGTACATGACTCACATGCCGTGTCTTCAGACCCCGGGTACTGCCTGAGTACAACGGCCCATGTCTCAAGGATGGTCATGTAGAAAAAGTCATTAAACGGTGTGTGGTATAGAGTACACGTCGCGTCCGAGTCATCTGAGGACGAATCCATGTATGCGATCGTGTTCTCGTACATGGCTTCAACCCATGTATGCCATCTCATGTAATCGGTACACAGGGTGACCCCTGTTACTGGCCTCACCTGGCCGTGTGGTGGAGTACACAATCGTGTACTCCATCTCGTGTCAATATGTGTATCCCCTAGATACATGCCGAGTCCTACGTAGTCACTTCTACCATGCTGCTTACAGAGTACATGCCGTGTCTCAAACCATGTAGTCCAACCCGTGTCCGTGTACTTTCCAAAAAACATGCTGAGGTTCGGGGAAGGTCCAACACGCCGTGTGACTAGGGTCACACGCTGTTTGATTCTTATCTGATCCCTGAAACCCTAGCCACCTCCACAGTCGGTACTACATGGCGTGTTCTTTGGAAGTACATGCCATGTATTCCATAATTTTCCAGAAATGACGCTTCTCACCAGCATGCCTCTGTGATGCCGCGATCTTCGTTCTGATTGTCCAATCATCATGAAACTCCCAGGGTTTCGTCACCCTGACACCACGAAGCTAATTCCATTGTTCTTGGACATCCGGTTGGCTCCAAAAATTTGTAACGATCCACCCTCACGAAGAACATTTTAAGAACTTTACTTCATGATCTGGTCTGATTCGTCGTCTGATATCGTCGTCGCACCTTCGCAAGGTCGTTGTGGTGTCATGTCATTCATTAGGGATGGTTGCGTCACAAAACGGATGTGCAACGATCCATTGTTCCTTACCCCATGAAGAACGTGAAGAAAGCGTGGAGAAAATAAAGTGGAAGAAATCCAATGAACAAATCTAGGAACGAACCTCCACCATCATTTGTCGCGGCGTAGATCTGCTCCCGTTAGTAGGATCAAATAGAGCAGGATCAAAATTAGAAACAATAATCCTGGATCAATCCCCATAAACATCCCAACAGAAACCCTCCCATAAGAGCGCACGAATCCACGGATGATCTTGTTTGTGGTTGATCCGCGTTTGTACTTTAAATCAAAAGCTGGGAAAATAATTTAAACTACAAACCCCTACCACAGGAAGGGATCAATCGCTGAAAAAAGGGTCATGCTGCCATCATTGTTGAGATCCTTCAACTTCATTGGTGTAGAAATTCACAGCTTCGATTCGCTATCGTTCGTCTCAGAGTTTTTTCTCCAAAGTGCCACAGATTCTCTAGAGTTTTCTCTCAATCTTCCTCCAAAGACCATCATTCGATTAACCCATTAAAAAGGGGATATGTGACTTGGCATTCCATCACGCTGCGGCATAAATGAGTCAATGTAACACCCCGAGATTTTATGAAAAATATTATTTTAATTTCATTAATGTCTTGTGTTGTATTCTACTCTAATATTACCTTGCGCTATACGCAACACCGTATTAGCTTGCAGTATACGCAACACTATTCTTGGACCGTGTTACACACAATTTTGATAATAGTTATTCTACGCAACATTGAGTATATATATATATATATTAAATATATAAATGAAATATGGTTGGATTCTGTTATACGAAACAATGAAGGATTCTTTCACAACACGCAACCCTGACTTGGCTTGCATTACACGCAATCGCGACCTTCCTCGATAGCGTGTGTTGTACGCAATACCGAGTTTTAATAAACAATGTTATATAATTATAATATTGTCATGAACTAGCCGTTATGAATAGTATTAACTAAATTTTGAATTTTATAACATTATTATTCATCTTACACATTTTCTAGAACATGATATAAGAACAAAATAAATTTTTCGGGTAAAATAAGTATTTTTCAAAAAATGTAGTTTTGCCTCCTTTTGATGGCGCACCCACTTTAAATCTAGTTTTTGACATGTTTATAAGTTAAATTTGACAAAATAAAATTCTTCTTTGGAATCAAGAAATAAAAATTTACTTTGGATAAATTTTTCATATTATTCTGGTAACTTTCACATTTTAATGAATAGTAAAAACACGCTATATTTTAATTAAAAACAACTTTTTTCATCGTAATATCTTATGTGGTTAAATTATAATATTGAATGGTTTTAAAGTATAAATAGAATATATTTTTACCATTTAATATAATTTATATCATTATCATTGATTTTACCTTGAATTCGTAGGTTAAATCAATTCAATCTTTTGCAATGTTTTAAACAAAAACCTGTTTTTATTCGACAACGGGATTAATTTTAATTTAATTTCTGCAACTTCTGTGTTTTGAATTTTAAAAAATGGATTCCATATTTGGAATCATTGGGTCCAAATTATGTTAATAGGATACTTTTTATTTTTGGGAATTATGAATAGTAACTACGGTAAATTTTATTTACCATAGTTAAAGGTAAATCGGGTAATTAAGGGTAAATATAATATTTTAAAATTACCCTAACAAATGTCAAAATCCTATTGGATGACTAAAAAAAGACCCATATCACCTAAGGGTCAGATTAGATTAATTTAATTAAATTTTTTCAATGAAAATAATTTAATTATTATTAAAACCAAAGAATGTGACAACATGTCACTTTCATAAATCTTATAAGTATAATAATTTTAATCTAGTGATAAACTTCATGCAACATCGAAAATGAATAGTCCCCAGAAAGCTAATACAATTATCTACATCATAGGAATTTATTTAGAATTTTTAGGGATTAAATAATTATCATTTATTATGACACAAAGATGATGCAGTAATTGTCTTATTAATGAAATATTGACATAATTGATGTTATAAATGCCCAAATAAATGTAATTAGAGACTTTCTATGACTTACACTAATTTTATAGGTTAATATGACATGTTATTGTTGATTTAAGTAACTTGGTTCGAACTTATCATTCTGTTATGAATTTCATAAAAATCTTGTACCAAATAGTGTCAAAATTGACATAAAAGAGTTTTTAAAACAAATATTATATTATTAATTGTTATTTTATTCCTAAAAATCTAAGGTTCGGCCAAATGACTTAGATAAGATTATATATATTAATAATAAACAACTTGGGGTTCTTTTGGCTTGATATAGTAATTTTATTAACCATATAGTGTAAGAAAACAAAAAGACACGGTAAAAGTTAAATTATTTATCTTAGGGTTAAATCTAATTGATAAGGTTAAAATAATAACCTAAACTTGTCTAAATCCTATGGGATGATAGTATTTCGACCCATCCCCACTTTAGCTTCGAAATAAGACCCTTTGGAACCATTATAAACCGATTTTTACATTAATATAAAATAATATTTTGAGGTATTCCTAAGGTGCCCCTCTCCTCCCTTATAAAAGGACACCTCCTCCCTCTCTTCCTCACACAACATTGAGCCTTAAAGCTCGGCCAACCCCTGACAAATTCTCTTCTCCACTTCCCTAGAATAATCCTTGAGGTCCTGATCTTCTTCAAAGACCAATCTTAGTTCCCTAAGTGGAGGATTCAAAGAGGCGTTTAAAAGAAGAGGTAATATCCATTACTGATCTTTTCAATTTCTTTCTTCTTCAACTTCTTCTTCTTTAGTTGTTTAATGATAAAGTAATAACATCAGTATTACTTACATACTGATATGTTATTATAAATATGAAACAACCCTAATTCACCTTCTATCCATCCTACGGAAAAATGAAATCACCGCGCGTGCGTACGTACGGAATACCGTCTCCACGCCGTGGTGTAATCTATTTTCCGCCACCACCTTAATTGGATGGGTATAAAGGTGTTATGAGTAACTATATATGATTATTATAAGGGGATATTGATACTGAAATAGTATACATACACTTCAACACAATTCCACGACCATGGGAACGATATCATCGCTCGTGCGTACGTACGGACTACCGTCTCCACGACGCGATGAGATTCATTCTCAATGATTAACCATTCATGAATGATTATAAAGTATATAAGTACTAATGAAATATATGACCTAATAATTATACTATAATTATTTATATTTATATGTATTTCATCTACTTAATTCCATTCAATTCAATAAGGAAACGAAAACAGCGTTCATGCGTACGTACGGACTACCGTCTCCATGAACAGTGTCTTTCATTCAATTTATCGATATTATATATATATATATACTCTGAATATATATTATATATAAATCATGTTTTACATTCTGGATATAAGTAATCATGATCCAAGTAATCATATTAATAATTACAAGTTAAAAACACGAACGACAAATGAGACGATTTTACCCAAAACGCTACTTTAACATGAATTTACAAAAGAACGGGTAATATAAAGTCATAAGTGGACCATATATGATATAATAACAATTAATATGATTCTGGAATAAGTCAATAACATGATTTAAATCATTATACAGGAGTTTCGGACACGTACAAAGCAAGTCGGACCTAAGGTAAGTGAAATATCACAATCTCATTCTTATCCGAGATTGTTTGTACTTTGAAATTTACTGGGGTATATTTTATCATCCACATCCATGTTTCCTCAATATGTAATGTTATTTACATCCACCTAAAATTGTTTAAATCCAATTTTACCCTTCGGTGAGTTTTTAGTAAAAGATATGAAAGGAATCTATTGTCGTTTTTCATACGAGGTAATTTTTGACTTTTCCGAAAAAAGTACGAGAAGAATGTTTTTTTAACTTATACGGCATGAATGGATTTCTAAAACATTATTTCCAAGAAGATTACTTTACAAGTATTCAAGTTTATTTTTAATCAACTTCTTTTAGTTTAAAATTGTATGACATGTTAAGAAAGGAAAAGTGTTTTTGAAGTAGAAAGGATATTTTCCTCAAGAATGAAGTTCAAGTATTTTATCAAAATTATTTTCCATCTAAGATAATAAAAGGGTTCTGTTTTTATCCCTATTATTAAATGGATTTGATTATGTTGTGATGGAAACATTTTTATGAATTCCTTTATCTTATATGAATTGTTTTATGATGTCATGTTGTTTAAGAATCCCATTTTTATTACATGGGTTATGCGATGATGTATGATTTATGATTATGTGGCACACATAAGAAATGATTCATTATAAGATGGGTGGGACCTATATCTCCCTCCAATGCATTGGGTAAAGATTTCATATCTCATGAGATAGACATGGCTGGAATGGTAGGTTATACCGGTTCAGTGAAACAGGACTGAAACGAGGGTGACTCGATTCAGAAAGGGACATTGTCCACTAAGATAGTCTTGGCAATGAGTCATGACTAACAAGAAATGATTCTCTATGATTATGTGTGTATGCCAAAAAGTTTCATGTTTTTAGTTATGATTATTGTGATTACATTTCACTGCCATGATTTATCCCATGTTATGAAATTATGATCTCTTTTGCAGGTTAAGATTTCCAAAAGTTATGTGCTTGTGTATATGATGAGATTTATATTTCTTTTGTTTACCCTTACTGAGCATTTGAGCTCACCCTTTTTTGTTTTCTTTTCCCCAGGATATAAAGAAAGGTTTTAGGTATAAAAAAAGGGAATATCTTTATGGGAGATATTGGAGATCTTTCACCACGATTAGAAGATTACGTTCCGAGTTTCCAAAGACACTAAACTACTACGATCCTTGTGTGTGTTTTTTTGTTATGTACGAAGTATTCCGCAAAAGTAATTTAATGTCTATGTACGTCAAGCTTCGGGTCTCTACAGTTGGTATTAGAGGAAAGGTTTAGTCAACCTTTGGAAACTAGGATGCGAGAACTTTACTGAGATCCCTAGAGATATTTATAAGGTATGTCTAGGGATGTCTCTAAGGTTAAGTATACATATAGGTTATAGTCCTAGAATTGCGCTAACGATCTTAGAATTTAACCTAAGATGTTAGATATTGAGGGTGCTTTCCCTTTACTATGTTGTCTTCCCTAGTATGATTTCGCCTCTCACAAAATTCTTTTTGTGTTTTAGTTAATGGAGGGAACCAGAAGGAATTCGGTTAACATTGAATCCAATGGACAAATTGGTGACTATGAGCAACAAAATTGTGTAATACCTAGAGATAAAGATATTGTGATTATGCCGAATCAGTCATCGCGATATATGATCAACAAGGTGAAATTTAGTAGTATGACTAATTCATCAAAGAAGAGGAAGATAAACTATTATGCATGTTCGCATGTTGAGGAGCATAAAGAAAGGAAGATTGAGATTTCTAAAGAAGGGAAGAAGAACCTTGAGGAATACCTCAAATGGAGGGACCGATGTTATCTGTGTGGAGAAAAGGGTCATAGAGTGACAGATTGTTATGGAGTTCAATGTCTTATTTGTGGAGAACATGGGCATTACCCAACTCAATGCCCTGACCTAAAAAGTTACTTCTAAATCAAGGAAGGACTTATTCCAGGACAATCATTGAAGTGGATGGACTGAAGTGTGTATGTATTGGTATTCAAGAATAATGTTGTTGAGGTACTTTTATGGTGTACTGAAATATTTATGTTTTGGTCTATTGTGGTTTTCAATAATTTTCTAGTACCGGTAACCATGAAAAGTGATTGAGACATTTTTGGTAAACAGATGATATGAGCATAATTAAGGGATAAGAAGATAATGAGATGTTTGATTATATTCATGAGCTCATGATTGATATAAAGACTAAGTGATATCATGGTTTGAGTATATAGAATTTTTGGATTTTGGTATGTGGAAAGAGTTAACTTTTGACAGCATTCATGTTTTCACTAAGGTTTAATTGGTATTCATTTTTCAAGAGAATACATGATTAAGGTATTCACATGATTGGAATGTGACCAACAAGACATATCTTATGATATATGGGGATCAACGATGGTATTAAATCTCTGGTAATTGTTTTCACTATATTATGAGAGTGGACTGTAGTATTATGGATAAGCCTAAAAGATTAGAATGGATTATGTTGGACATAAGTCAGTATTTTTTAAGGATAGAAGATTTTCGATATTATTTATGGGATGTTATAGTAATATAGTTTTAGAAAAAGGACAACCTGCAGGACGGGCGACAGCCCATCGCGTCGGACAAGGGTGTGGAAATCGAACCCACAACCGAAGTGCGACTGGCCTTTATCGCCTACCACTGGCCTACAGGAAGTCCCTGTTTAGTAGAAACTAGTTTTATTATATTAAGCAGTATGATATATGAAGTATAAAGTCCATTTTAGGAACCATATATGATTAATCTCACTATAGAATGACTTATGTATATTTAATAACTTTTGCTAACCTTTTGTTTGAGACAGATGGAATGACCCGTCATTCTATCACATGATCTGCTAACACTTCACGATTGAAAAATTCAACTTCATTTATTTATGAGATGAAGTGGAAATTGTTCAAGGCACGAACAACAGTGAGATTGTACCAAAATAAAGTAAGTATTTATTCTAATTCAAATTCTTCAACTTTAGGGAAATGATCTTGAAAACCAAAAATGTTGTCCTAGTGCTCTTATATCTGATTAATCAGATGGTACCTTAGATCATCACAAATATATGGATTTGTGATTGCTGGCTTTTCCATAGCCATGTTCTCTACCACTCTCCATCAGAACATGACAGTTAGATTTCTCTTCCATGTCCATATTTTCACCTATGTTCTCCTATGTGGATACCCAGTGATTAGTTAACTTGGGTAACCATTACATTTTATACTTTAGTTTTTAAAGATAAGTTTTGGTATTCCTTTTTACGATGTGGTTTTCTATCAAAGAAACTTTCAAATAGTAAACCATTTATAACCCCGACGAATTTTGAGGGCGAAATTCATTTTAAGGGGGGTAGAATGTAACACCCCGAGATTTTATGAAAAATATTATTTTAATTTCATTAATGTCTTGTGTTGTATTCTACTCCAATATTACCTTGCGCTATACGCAACACCGTATTAGCTTGCAGTATACGCAACACTATTCTTGGACCGTGTTACACACAATTTTGATAATAGTTATTCTACGCAACATTGAGTATATATATATATATATATATATTAAATATATAAATGAAATATGGTTGTATTCTGTTATACGAAACAATGAAGGATTCTTTCACAACACGCAACCCTGACTTGGCTTGCATTACACGCAATCGCGACCTTCCTCGATAGCGTGTGTTGTATGCAATACCGGGTTTTAATAAACAATGTTATATTATTATAATATTGTCATGAACTAGCCATTATGAATAGTATTAACTAAATTTTTAATTTTATAACATTATTATTCATCTTACACATTTTCTAGAACATGATATAAGAACAAAATAAATTTTTCGGGTAAAATAAGTATTTTTCAAAAAATGCAGTTTTGCCGCCTTTTGATGGCGCACCCACTTTAAATCTTGTTTTTTACATGTTTATAAGTTCAATTTGACAAAATAAAATTCTTCTTTGGAATCAAGAAATAAAAATTTACTTTGGATAAATTTTTCATATTATTCTGGTAACTTTCACATTTTAATGAATAGTAAAAACAAGCTATATTTTAATTAAAAACAACTTTTTTCATCGTAATATCTTATGTGGTTAAATTATAATATTGAATGGTTTTAAAGTATAAATAGAATATATTTTTACCATTTAATATAATTTATGTCATTATCATTGATTTAACCTTGAATTCGTAGGTTAAATCAATTCAATATTTTGCAATGTTTTAAATAAAAACCCGTTTTTATTCGACAACGGGATTAATTTTAATTTAATTTATGCAACTTATGTGTTTTGAATTTTAAAAAATGGATTCCATATTTGGAATCAGTGGGTCCAAATTATGTTAATAGGATACTTTTTATTTTTGGGAATTATGAATAGTAACTACGGTAAATTTTATTTACCATAGTTAAAGGTAAATCGGGTAATTAAGGGTAAATATAATATTTTACAATTACCCTAACAAATGTAAAAATCCTATTGGATGACTAAAAAACGACCCATATCACCTAAGGGTCAGATTATATTAATTTAATTAAATTTTGTCAATGAAAATAATTTAATTATTATTAAAACCAAATAATGTGACAACATGTCACTTTCATAAATCTTATAAGTATAATAATTTTAATCTAGTGATAAACTTCATGAATGTAACAGCCCAAGATTTTATAAAAAATATTCTTTTTAATTTTATTAATGTCTTGTGTTGTACGCTACACCAAAAGGAGCTTGCACAACACGCATCCTTGACTTGCCTTGCATTACACGCAATCGCGACCTTCCTCGATAGCGTGTGTAATACACAATACCAAGTTTCACTAAACAACGATATGCTATTAAAATATTATTAAAACTAGCCGTTATGAATAGTAATAACCACTTTTTAAAATTCTGTAAATCTTATTTTTCAAAATGAACTTCATTTTTGGATTCGGAGTATCGAATTTAGCCTAAGGTGAAATTTTGATACTTTTCGGATAACATTCATATTCTGATGAATAGTGAAAATTACTAATTTATAATTAAAAACAACTTTTTTAATCGAAATAATTAATAGTGATAAATTATTAATTTGAGTGGTTTTAAAGTATATTTAGAATATATTTTTACAATTTAATACAATGTTGGTCATTGGATGTAATTTCACATTTAAACCAGACGTAATCAAATGTCAATCTTTTGATAGATATTGTTTCTTAAAAACACGCTATTTGTTTTAACAGTGGGATTTAATTATAAATTTAATTAATGCAATTTCTATGTTATGAATTTGGTAAAATAGACTTCATTTTTGAATTCGGAATATGAAATATAGCTTAGGATGAAATTTTGGCATTGTTCTGAAAAACATCAATTTTTGATGAATAATGAAACTACTAAGTGGTAGGTTAAAAACTGAATTTTGTATAAAACTTAATTTTACTGCTTCTGTGAATGGAATTTCGAAAAACCGAGAGACACGGTTAATATCAAGGACTAAAATGTGGTTCAATGAGATGAAAATAATTTTTTGGTGAATAGTAACTTTTTACTTTTTTTTACCACGGTTAATAGTAAATAGGGTAACTAAGGGTAAATATGATATTACTATTACCCTAACACGTGTCCTAATCCTATTGGAAAAGTGTATTTCGACCAAAAACAAACTTAGGAATAAAATATGACCATTTAGGCCCACTTGGGTTAGATTAGGACATTTATTATTAATTTATTTAAAGAAGGGTTAAAAGAGTTAAAATCAAAGTTTATTTTCTAAAACATTTTTAATATGGGGTTATACATAAGATAAATTCGATTGTAAATATTCATTAGAAAGATAAAACGATTTCCTACATGATTGTATTTTATTTGTAATTTTTAGACATCAAATAATTTAATTTATTTATGACACAAAGATGATGCAGTAATTATCTTGTTAACGAAATATTGACATAATTGATGTTATAAACACCAAAATAAATGTAATTTGAGACTTTTTATGAATTACACTAATTTTATAGATTACTATGATATATTAGTGTTGATTTAATCAACTTGTTTCGAACAAATAATTCTGTTATGACTTTCACAAAAATCATATATCAAATAGTGTCTAAATTGACACAAAATAGTTTTTAAATCAAATATTATATTATTAATTGTTATTTTATTCCTAAAAATCTAAGGTTCGGCCAAATGACTTAGATAAGGATATATATATTAATAATAAACAATTTGGGGTTCGTTTGGCATGTTATAGTAAGTGTATTAACCATATAGTGAAAGAAAACAAAAAGACATGGTAAAAGTTAAATTATTTAACTTAGAGTTAAATCTAATTGATAAGGTTAAAATAATATCCTAAACTTGTCTAAATTCTATTGGTTGATAGGATTTCGACCCATCCCCACTTTAGATTCGAAATAAGACCCTTTGGAACCATTATAAACCGATTTTGACTTTAATATAAAATAATATTTTGAGATATTCCTAAGGTGCCCCTCTCCTCCCCTATAAAAGGACACCTCCTCCCCCTCCTCCTCACACCAATTTGAGCACTCAAGCTCGGCCAAACCCTGCCAAAATCTCTTCTCCACTTCCCTAGAAACATCCTAGAGGTTCTGGTCTTCCTCAAAGACCAATTATAGTGCCCTAAGAGGAGGTCTCAAAGAGGCGCTTCAAAGAAGAGGTAATTACCGTTACCAATTCTTTCATCTTTATTTCTTCTTCCACTTCTTCTTCTTAGGTTGTTTCATTATGAAGTAATAACATCAGTATCACTCATATACTGATATGTTATTATAAGTATGAAACAACCCTATTTCACCATCTATCCATCCTACGGAAAAAGAAATCACCGCGCGTGCGTACGTACGGAATACCGTCTCCACGTCGTGGTGTAATCTATTTTCCACCACCACCTTACATGGATGGGTATAATGGTGTAAAGAATAACTATACATAGTTATTACAACATCATATTGATTCTGATATATTTTATAATCCACTCCAATTCAATTCAGTAATTATAGGAAATGATATCATCGCTCGTGCGTACGTACGGACTACCGTCTCCACGACGCGATGAGATTCATTCTCCATGTTAACCATTTAAGAATGATTATAATGTATATATAAGAAATAATAATGAAATATATGACATTATAAAGCTACTGGATTTATGTATATATATACATATGTATGTCATCTACTTACTTCCATTTCAAGACAATAAGGAAAGAAAAACAGCGTTCATGCGTACGTACGGACTACCGTCTCCATGAACGGTGTTTTTCATTTTATTTATCTATCTATTATATATATATATATACTGAATATATATGATATATAAATCATATTTTATATTCTGGAAGTAAGTAAATCATGATATAAGTAATAATGATGTCAAGAACAACAAGTCAAAACACCTACGATAAATGAAACGATTTTACCCAAAACGCTTCTTTAACATGGAATTTACAAAAGAACGGGTAATATAATGTCATAAGTGAACCATATATGATATCATAACATTGAATATGATTCTGTAATAAGTCAATGACATTATTTAAATCATTATACAGGAGGTTCGGACACATACGAAGCAAATTGGACCTAAGGTAAGGGAAATATCACAATCTCATTTTTATCCGAGATTGTTTATTCGTAAGTATTTACTGGGGTGTATTTTATCATCCACATCCATGTTTCATCAATATGTAGTATTATTTCCATCCACCTACAATTGTTTAAATCCATTTTTACCCTTCGGTGAGTTTTTAGTAAAGAATATGAAAGGAATCTTTTGTCGCTTTTTCGTACGAGGTACTTTTTGACTTTTCCGACAAAAGTACAAAGAATGTTTTTTTTAACTTATACGGCATGAATGGATTTTAAAACATTATTTCCAAGAAGCTTCCTTTACAAGTTTTCAAGTTTAATTTTAATCAAATTCTTTTATTTTAATGTTTTATGACATGTTATGAAAGGAAAAATGTTTTTGAAGTAGAAAGGATATTTTCCTCAAGAATGGAGTTCAAGTATTTTATCAAAATTATTTTCCATCTAAGATAATAAAAGGGTTCTGTTTTTATCCCTATTATTACATGGATTTGATTATGTTGTGATGGAAACATTTTTATGAATTCCTTTATCTTATATGAATTGATTTATGATGTCATGATGTTTCAAGAATCCCATTTTTGTTACATGTGTTATGCGATGATGTATGTTTTATGATTATGTGGCACACATAAGAAAGGATTCATTATAAGATGGGTGGGACCTATATCTCCCTCCAATGCATTGGGTAAAGATTTTATATCTCATGAGATAGACATGGCTGAAATGGTAGGTTATACCGGTTCAGTGAAACAGGACTGAAACGAGGGTTACTCGATTCAGAAAGGGACTTTGTCCACTAAGATAGTCTTGGCATTGAGTCTTGACTAACAAGAAATGATTCTCTATGATTATGTGTGTATGCCACAAAGTTTCATGTTTTAAGTTATGATTATTGGGATTACATTTCACTTCTATGATATATCCCATGTTATGATATTATGAGCTCTTTTGCAGGTTAAGATTTCCAAAAGCTATGTATATGATGTGATTGATTTTTCTTTTGTTTACCCTTACTGAGCATTTGAGCTCACCCTTTTATGTTTTCTTTTCCCCAGGATATAAAGAAAGGTTTTAGGTAGAAAAAAGGGATGACCTTTATGGGAGATATTGAAGAACTTTCACCACGATTAGAAGATTACGTTCCGAGTTTCCAAAGACACTAAACTATTACGATCCTTTAGTGTGTGTTTTTGTTATGTACTAAGTATTCCGCAAATGTAATGTAATGTCCATGTACGTCAAGCTTCGGGTCTCTACAGTTGGTATCAGAGGAAAGGTTTAGTCAACCTTTGGAAACTAGGATGCGAGAACTTTAGTGAGATCCCTAGAGATATTTCTAAGGTATGTCTAGGGATGTCCCTAAGGTTAAGTATACGTATAGGTTATAGTACTAGAACTACGCTAACGATCATAGAATTAAACCTAAGATGTTAGATATTGAAGGTACTCCCGCTTTATAATGTTGTTTTCCCTAGCATGATTTTTGCCTCTCACACTATTCTTTTTGGGTTTTAGAAAATGGCTGGAAACAAGGTGATTCACGATAATGGAAGATATGATGGACAATGGACTGATATTCTTCATGAGCAACCAAATGAAATGGGATTTGGAAGTCCAAACATCATCATTATGCCGAATCAGCAATCTCATAATATGATCAATAAAGTAAAATTTGGTAAGTTTCCTGACTCGGCTAATAAGAGAAAGATGGAGTTTCATGATGATCATAGAGGAAAGAAAGTTCAATTTCCCCTATGTAAATCATGTGGGAAGAGGCATCAAGGAGAATGTTTTAAGGGAACTGGAAGATGCTTTGGGTGTGGAAAAGAAGGACACAAAGCAAGTAAGTGCAAAGGAAAAGATTCCGTTAACACCATGGATGAGGATAATGGTATTGCTACGACATCAAAAATGGTTAAGTGTTTTAAATGTGGAATGTATGGGCATTATGCAAACCAATGTCCTAAGGGAAAGACTCATGAAGAGAATCAGTATGGCCGTATGGGTAGTATTTATGTGGATGATGATGAAGAGACTACAAATGATATGTGAGATGAAAGAATTGTTGAAGCTCGGTTAATGGTTTAAGAATGTAGTGGAATGATTACATGTTTATCATGTGTAATGTTGTATAAGTAATCTCATGGTACTAAGGAATAAAGAGACATCTAAGGATTGTTACACTATTGTCTTTCCTTGAGTTTTGAAAGTGTATGATGAATGGTACCAGTAACCATGAAAGTTTATTCAAATACTTTTGTAAAGTAGATGATATGCGCATAATGAAAGGATAAGAAGATAATGAGATGTTTGATTGTATTCATGAGCTCATGATTGATATAAGGACTAAGTGATATCATGGTTTGAGTATATAGAATTTTGAGGATTTTGGTATGTGGAAAGTGTTAACTTTAAACTGCATTCATGTTTTCACTAAGGTATTCAAGAGAATACGCGATTAAGGACTTTGAATGTTTGGAATGTGACCAACAAGACATATCTTATGATATGTGGGGATCAACGACAGTATTAAATCTCTGGTAATCGTTTTCACTATGTTATGAGAGTGTACTGCAGTATTATGGATAAGCCTAAAGATTGGAATGGATTATGTTGGACATAAGTTAGTATTGTTTAAGGATAGAAGTTTTTTCGATATTATTGATGGGATGTTATGGTAATATAGTTTTAGAAAAAGGACAACCTGCAGGACGGGCGACAGCCCATCGCTTCGGACAAGGCTGTAGGAATCAAACCCACAACCGAAGTGCGACTGGCCTTTATCGCCTACCACTGGCCTACAGGAAGTCCCTGTTTAGTAGAAACTAGTGTTATTATATTAAGCAGTATGATATATGAAGTATAAGCCCATTTTCGGAACCATATATGATTAATCCCACTATAGATCGACTTATGTATATAAATTTTTCTAACCTTTTGAGACAGATGGAATGACCCGTCATTCTATCACATGATCTGCTAACACTTCACGAATAACAAATTCAGCTTCATTTATTTAAGAGATGAAGTGGAAATTGTTAAAGGCACGAACAACAGTGAGATTGTACCAAAATAAAGTAAGTATTTATTCTAATTCAAATTCTTTAACTTTAGGGAAATGATCTTGAAAACCAAAAATGTTTTCCTAGTTCTCTTATACCTGATGAATCAGATGGTACCTTAGATCGTCACAAATTTATGGATTTGTGATTACTGGCTTTTCCATAGCCATGTTCTCTACCACTCTCTATCAGAACATGATGGTTAGATTTCTCTTCCATATCCATATTTTCACCTATGTGGAAACCCAATGATTAGTTTATTTGGGTAACCGTTACGTTTCATACTTTTGTTTTTAAAGATTGGTTTTGACATTCCTTTTTACGATGTGGGTTTCTATTAAAGAAACTTTCGAATAGTAAACCATTTATAACCCCGACGAATTTTGAGGGCGAAATTCATTTTAAGGGAGGTAGAATGTAACAGCCCAAGATTTTATAAAAAATATTCTTTTTAATTTTATTAATGTCTTGTGTTGTACGCTACACCAAAAGGATCTTGCACAACACGCATCCTTGACTTGCCTTGCATTACACGCAATCGCGACCTTCCTCGATAGCGTGTGTAATACGCAATACCAAGTTTCACTAAACAACGATATGCTATTAAAATATTATTAAAACTAGCCGTTATGAATAGTAATAACCACTTTTTAAAATTCTGTAAATATTATTTTTCAAAATGAACTTCATTTTTGGATTCGGATTATCGAATTTAGCCTAAGGTGAAATTTTGATACTTTTCGGATAACTTTCATATTCTGATGAATAGTGAAAATTACTAATTTATAATTAAAAACAACTTTTTTAATCGAAATAATTAATAGTGATAAATTATTAATTTGAGTGGTTTTAAAGTATATTTAGAATATATTTTTACAATTTAATACAATGTTGGTCATTGGATGTAATTTCACATTTAAACCAGACGTAATCAAATGTCAATCTTTTGATAGATATTGTTTCTTAAAAACACGCTATTTGTTTTAACAGCGGGATTTAATTATAAATTTAATTAATGCAATTTCTATGTTATGAATTTGGTAAAATAGACTTCATTTTTGAATTCGGAATATGAAATATAGCTTAGGATGAAATTTTGGCATTGTTCTGAAAAACATCAATTTTTGATGAATAGTGAAACTACTAAGTGGTAGGTTAAAAACTGAATTTTGTATAAAACTTAATTTTACCGCTTCTGTGAATGGAATTTCGAAAAACCGAGAGACACGGTTAATATCAAGGACTAAAATGTGGTTCAATGAGATGAAAATAATTTTTTGGTGAATAGTAACTTTTTACTTTTTTTTACCACGGTTAATAGTAAATAGGGTAACTAAGGGTAAATATGATATTACTATTACCCTAACACGTGTCCTAATCCTATTGGACAAGTGTATTTCGACCAAAAACAAACTTAGGAATAAAATATGACCATTTAGGCCCACTTGGGTTAGATTAGGACATTTATTATTAATTTATTTAAAGAAGGGTTAAAAGAGTTAAAATCAAAGTTTATTTACTAAAACATTTTTAATATGGGGTTATACATAAGATAAATTCGATTGTAAATATTCATTAGAAAGCTAAAACGATTTCCTACATGATGGTATTTTATTTGTAATTTTTAGACATCAAATAATTTAATTTATTTATGACACAAAGATGATGCAGTAATTATCTTGTTAACGAAATATTGACATAATTGATGTTATAAACACATAAATAAATGTAATTTGAGACTTTTTATGAATTCCACTAATTTTATAGATTACTATGATATATTAGTGTTGATTTAATCAACTTGTTTCAAACAAATAATTCTGTTATGACTTTCACAAAAATCATATATCAAATAGTGTCTAAATTGACACAAAATAGTTTTTAAATAAAATATTATATTATTAATTGTTATTTTATTCCTAAAAATCTAAGGTTCGGCCAAATGACTTATATAAGGATATATATATTAATAATAAACAATTTGGGGTTCGTTTGGCATGTTATAGTAAGTGTATTAACCATATAGTGAAAGAAAACAAAAAGACATGGTAAAAGTTAAATTATTTAACTTAGAGTTAAATCTAATTGATAAGGTTAAAATAATATCCTAAACTTGTCTAAATTCTATTGGTTGATAGGATTTCGACCCATCCCCACTTTAGCTTCGAAATAAGACCCTTTGGAACCATTATAAACCGATTTTGACTTTAATATAAAATAATATTTTGAGATATTCCTAAGGTGCCCCTCTCCTCCCCTATAAAAGGACACCTCCTCCCCCTCCTCCTCACACCAATTTGAGCACTCAAGCTCGGCCAAACCCTGCCAAAATATCTTCTCCACTTCCCTAGAAACATCCTAGAGGTTCTGGTCTTCCTCAAAGACCAATTATAGTGCCCTAAGAGGAGGTCTCAAAGAGGCGCTTCAAAGAAGAGGTAATTACCGTTACCAATTCTTTCATCTTTATTTCTTCTTCCACTTCTTCTTCTTAGGTTGTTTCATTATGAAGTAATAACATCAGTATCACTCATATACTGATATGTTATTATAAGTATGAAACAACCCTATTTCACCATCTATCCATCCTACGGAAAAAGAAATCACCGCGCGTGCGTACGTACGGAATACCGTCTCCACGCCGTGGTGTAATCTATTTTCCACCACCACCTTACATGGATGGGTATAATGGTGTAAAGAATAACTATACATAGTTATTACAACATCATATTGATTCTGATATATTGTATAATCCACTCCAATTCAATTCAATAATTATAGGAAATGATATCATCGCTCGTGCGTACGTACGGACTACCGTCTCCACGACGCGATGAGATTCATTCTCCATGTTAACCATTTAAGAATGATTATAATGTATATATAAGAAATAATAATGAAATATATGACATTATAAAGCTACTGGATTTATGTATATATATACATATGTATGTCATCTACTTACTTCCATTTCAAGACAATAAGGAAAGAAAAACAGCGTTCATGAGTACGTACGGACTACCGTCTCCATGAACGGTGTTTTTCATTTTATTTATCTATCTATTATATATATATATATATATACTGAATATATATGATATATAAATCATATTTTATATTCTGGAAGTAAGTAAATCATGATATAAGTAATAATGATGTCAAGAACAACAAGTCAAAACACCTACGATAAATGAAACGATTTTACCCAAAACGCTTCTTTAACATGGAATTTACAAAAGAACGGGTAATATAATGTCATAAGTGAACCATATATGATATCATAACAATGAATATGATTCTGTAATAAGTCAATGACATTATTTAAATCATTATACAGGAGGTTCGGACACATACGAAGCAAATTGGACCTAAGGTAAGGGAAATATCACAATCTCATTTTTATCCGAGATTGTTTATTCGTAAGTATTTACTGGGGTGTATTTTATCATCCACATCCATGTTTCATCAATATGTAGTATTATTTCCATCCACCTACAATTGTTTAAATCCATTTTTACCCTTCGGTGAGTTTTTAGTAAAGAATATGAAAGGAATCTTTTGTCGCTTTTTCGTACGAGGTACTTTTTGACTTTTCCGACAAAAGTACGAAGAATGTTTTTTTTAACTTATACGGCATGAATGGATTTTAAAACATTATTTCCAAGAAGCTTCCTTTACAAGTTTTCAAGTTTATTTTTAATCAAATTCTTTTATTTTAAGGTTTTATGACATGTTATGAAAGGAAAAATGTTTTTGAAGTAGAAAGGATATTTTCCTCAAGAATGGAGTTCAAGTATTTTATCAAAATTATTTTCCATCTAAGATAATAAAAGGGTTCTGTTTTTATCCCTATTATTACATGGATTTTATTATGTTGTGATGGAAACATTTTTATGAATTCCTTTATCTTATATGAATTGATTTATGATGTCATGATGTTTCAAGAATCCCATTTTTGTTACATGTGTTATGCGATGATGTATGTTTTATGATTATGTGGCACACATAAGAAAGGATTCATTATAAGATGGGTGGGACCTATATCTCCCTCCAATGCATTGGGTAAAGATTTTATATCTCATGAGATAGACATGGCTGAAATGGTAGGTTATACCGGTTCTGTGAAACAGGACTGAAACGAGGGTTACTCGATTCAGAAAGGGACTTTGTCCACTAAGATAGTCTTGGCATTGAGTCTTGACTAACAAGAAATGATTCTCTATGATTATGTGTGTATGCCACAAAGTTTCATGTTTTAAGTTATGATTATTGGGATTACATTTCACTTCTATGATATATCCCATGTTATGATATTATGAGCTCTTTTGCAGGTTAAGATTTCCAGAAGCTATGTATATGATGTGATTGATTTTTCTTTTGTTTACCCTTACTGAGCATTTGAGCTCACCCTTTTATGTTTTCTTTTCCCCAGGATATAAAGAAAGGTTTTAGGTAGAAAAAAGGGATGACCTTTATGGGAGATATTGAAGAACTTTCACCACAATTAGAAGATTACGTTCCGAGTTTCCAAAGACACTAAACTATTACGATCCTTTAGTGTGTGTTTTTGTTATGTACTAAGTATTCCGCAAATGTAATGTAATGTCCATGTACGTCAAGATACGGGTCTCTACAATGAAACATCGAACATGAATAGTCTCCAGAAAGCTAATAAAATTATCTACATCATAGGAATTTATTTAGAATTTTTAGGGATTAAATATGTATCATTTATTATGACACAAAGATGATGCAGTAATTGTCTTATTAATGAAATATTGACATAATTGATGTTATAAATGCCCAAATAAATGTAATTTGAGACTTTTTATGACTTAAACTAATTTTCTAGGTTAATATGACATGTTATTGTTGATTTAAGTAACTTGGTTTGAACTTATCATTCTTTTATGAATTTCATAAAAATCTTGTACCAAATAGTGTCAAAATTGACATAAAAGAGTTTTTAAAACAAATATTATATTATTAATTGTTATTTTATTCCTAAAAATCTAAGGTTCGGCCAAATGACTTAGCTAAGATTAAATATATTAATAATAAACAACTTGGGGTTCTTTTGGCTTGATATAGTAAGTTTATTAACCATATAGTGTAAGAAAACAAAAAGACATGGTAAAAGTTAAATTATTTAACTTAGGGTTAAATCTAATTGATAAGGTTAAAATAATAACCTAAACTTGTCTAAATCCTATTGGTTGATAGTATTTCGACCCATCCCCACTTTAGCTTAGAAATAAGACCCTTTGGAACCATTATAAACCGATTTTGACATTAATATAAAATAATATTTTGAGGTATTCCTAAGGTGCCCCTCTCCTCCCTTATAAAAGGACACCTCCTCCCTCCCTTCCTCACACAACATTGAGCCTTCAAGCTCGGCCAACCCCTGCCAAATTCTCTTCTCCACTTCCCTAGAATAATCTTAGAGGTCCTGGTCTTCTTCAAAGACCAATCTTAGTTCCCTAAGTGGAGGATTCAAAGAGGCGTTTAAAAGAAGAGGTAATATCCATTACCGATCTTTTCAATTTCTTTCTTCTTCAACTTCTTCTTATTTAGTTGTTTCATGATAAAGTAATAACATAAGTATTACTTAAATACTGATATGTTATTATAAATATGAAACAACCCTAATTCACCTTCTATCCATCCTACGGAAAAATGAAATCACCGCGCGTGCGCACGTACGGAATACCGTCTCCACGCCGTGGTGTAATCAATTTTCCGCCACCACCTTAATTGGATGGGTATAAAGGTGTAATGAGTAACTATATATGATTATTATAAGGTGATATTGATACTGAAATAGTATACATACACTTCAACACAATTCCACGACCATGGGAACGATATCATCGCTCGTGCGTACGTACGGACTACCGTCTCCACGACGCGATGAGATTCATTCTCAATGATTAACCATTCATGAATGATTATAAAGTATATAAGTACTAATGAAATATATGACCTAATAATGATACTGGAATTATTTATATTTATATGTATGTCATCTACTTAATTCCATTCAATTCAATAAGGAAACGAAAACAGCGTTCATGCGTACGTACGGACTACCGTCTCCATGAACAGTGTCTTTCATTCCATTTATCGATATTATATATATATATATACTCTGAATATATATTATATATAAATCATGTTTTACATTCTGGATATAAGTAATCATGATCCAAGTAATCATATTAATAATTACAAGTTAAAAACATGAACGACAAATGAGACGATTTTACCCAAAACGCTACTTTAACATGAATTTACAAAAGAACGGGTAATATAAAGTCATAAGTGGACCATATATGATATAATAACAATGAATATGATTCTGGAATAAGTCAATAACATGATTTAAATCATTATACAGGAGGTTCGGACACGTACAAATCAAGTCGGACCTAAGGTAAGGGAAATATCACAATCTCATTCTTATCCGAGATTGTTTGTACTTTGAAATTTACTGGGTTATATTTTATCATCCACATCCATGTTTCCTCAATATGTAATGTTATTTACATCCACCTACAATTGTTTAAATCCAATTTTACCCTTCGGCGAGTTTTTAGTAAAAGATATGAAAGGAATCTTTTGTCGTTTTTCATACGAGGTAATTTTTGACTTTTCTGACAAAAGTACGAGAAGAATGTTTTTTTAACTTATACGGCATGAATGGATTTCTAAAACATTATTTCCAAGAAGCTTCCTTAACAAGTATTCATGTTTATTTTTAATCAACTTCTTTTAGTTTAAAATTGTATGACATGTTAAGAAAGGAAAAGTGTTTTTGAAGTAGAAAGGATATTTTCCTCAAGAATGAAGTTCAAGTATTTTATCAAAATTATTTTCCATCTAAGATAATAAAAGGGTTCTGTTTTTATCCCTATTATTACATGGATTTGATTATGTTATGATGGAAACATTTTTATGAATTCCTTTATCTTATATGAATTGTTTTATGATGTCATGTTGTTTAAGAATCCCATTTTTATTACATGGGTTATGCGATGATGTATGATTTATGATTATGTGGCACACATAAGAAAGGATTCATTATAAGATGGGTGGGACCTATATCTCCCTCCAATGCATTGGGTAAAGATTTCATATCTCATGAGATAGACATGGCTGGAATGGTAGGTTATACCGGTTCAGTGAAACAGGACTGAAACGAGGGTGACTCGATTCAGAAAGGGACATTGTCCACTAAGATAGTCTTGGGAATGAGTCATGACTAACAAGAAATGATTCTCTATGATTATGTGTGTATGCCACAAAGTTTCATGTTTTAAGATATGATTATTGTGATTACATTTCACTGCCATGATTTATCCCATGTTATGAAATTATGATCTCTTTTGCAGGTTAAGATTTCCAAAAGTTATGTGCTTGTGTATATGATGAGATTTATATTTCTTTTGTTTAACCTTACTGAGCATTTGAGCTCACCCTTTTATGTTTTCTTTTCCCCAGGATATAAAGAAAGGTTTTAGGTATAAAAAAAGGGAAGATCTTTATGGGAGATATTGGAGATGTTTCACCACGATTAGAAGATTACGTTCCGAGTTTCCAAAGACACTAAACTATTACGATCCTTGTGTGTGTTTTTTTGTTATGTACGAAGTATTCCGCAAAAGTAATGTAATGTCTATGTACGTCAAGCTTCGGGTCTCTATAGTCAAGCTTGTAATTTCTGATTCATTATGACATGGCATTTATTAAAGAAACAGCTACCCATCTCCGTGCTGCAGCAGATATTTTCATATAAATTAAATAAACATTGCGATTTTTTTTTAAATTTTACTAAAAACATCCGAAAATTAACTTTTTCCCTCGACCCACACTAGTCGAGGTTATACTTATTCCTAGGTAAAGTCATCATCTCTAACACAACGGTGTCCTCATATTATTAATTTAGGCATCCGTTTTGAAACTGCCACCACCACGCACATATGCCGACTCACTTAACATAAAAAAGTTCAAACCACCATTCCGGGCTCACTGGGCCTCGGAATGATGTGCCGTCTTCGCGCCCAGTCTCGAAATAATTCCATATAATACTTAAAAATAATATATTGAAACTAGGAGACATTAAATTCTCCCTACCTTGGGGATTTGCGCCCCTAAAAATCCAAAACAAGGCTACTGAAAAAGATGTGGTTACTTGGAACAGATCTGAGCCTCCCGCTCTAACATGATCTCCTAAAGATTCTTGTGCTGCCACCAGATGTGCACTAGGGGAATCAATCACCCACAAAGGATCCTCTCCTTCCGATCCTTGATCTCCACCAGGTACTCAGCAAAGGTCACTCCATTATCAATGTCTATCTCACCCTAGTTGATGACGCGCGATGGGTCATGCACATACCTCCTCAGTTTCCACACGTGGAAGACATCATGTACCTGATGCAACTATGGTGGCAGAGCAAGGTGGTACGCCACCTCTCCAACTCTACACAATATCTGGAAATGTCTGATGATCCTCGGAGATAGCTTTCCGCCCCGGCCAAATCTCGGTAACCCTCATCGAGGTGAGACCCGAAGAAAGACATGGTCTCCCTCTTCAAACTCCAGAGGTCTTTGTCGTCTGTCAGCATAAGACTTCTGCCGGCTCTGTACAATCCTCATTTGCTCCAGGATGATTTTCTCCTTCTTGGTGGTAGCTCACACCAACTCTGGACCCATGAGTGATGCATCTCCGGGGTCGGTCCAGCAAAGCAGTACCCAGCAGGGTCTCCCATACAAGGCCTCGAACGGTTCCAAACAAATGGTGGATTTGTAGCTATTGTTGTCCGCAAAATCCACCAGTGTTAGGTGGCCCTCCCAACTACGACCAAAGTCCAAGATACAAGCTCGCAACATAACCTCCAGAACCTGAATGGTCCTCTCCGTCTGACCATCTGTATGGGGATGACACACTGTGCTCAATCGTAGCTGAGTCCCAAAAGCCTCCTTCAATCCCTTACACTACCAGGATTGAAATGGGTGTATTAGTCATATACTATTGTCGAGGTTATTCCATGATTCCGAACTATCTCCTTCATGTAGAGGCGTCCTAGGATATCTACGGAAATCTACTCCCTGATAGCAAGGAAGTGGGATGACTTGGTGAGTCAGTCAATGATCACCCGGATAGAATCATGCTCCATGGACATCTGGGGTAATCCTGTCATGAATTCCATCGATATTCTATCCCACTTCAACTCTAGAACTTCTAGGTGGTGAGATAATCCCGATAGATCATGGTGCTTGACCTTCACCTGCTGGCAAGTGAGGCATCGGGAAACGAACACTGCTACAGCCTTCTTCATGCCTGACCACAAAAACTATCACCGAAGATCTAGGTTCATCTTTTCCACTCCAGTATGTACTGCAAAAGAAGATGTATTAAACTCCTTCAGGACCTATTCTCGCAATTACACCAGTACAACACTTCATCCTATGAAAATAAGTATGTGCTCCCCACCTTGAGAATATCCATAAGGAGCGTGTCTTGTGGATAACTGAGCACGTAAAGCCTCACAGTCAACATCCCCAACCTTTTCTTCCGTAACTCGTTGTAAGAGTGTATGGGTGACATCCATAGACTATAGGTAAGCTGCATCCTCTCCATCCATGAAAGATAACTGCAACGTGGCTAACTGATCTGCCGCCTCACTCAACAACTGTGAGCTCGACCTTCTGCTAAGAGCATCCGCCACCTTATTCCCCTCCCTGGAGTATAGATGATCTTGAAATCATTTTCTTGGAGGATATCTAGCAAATTCATCTGTCTTAGATTTATATCTTTATGTGAAAAGATGTACCTGAGGCTCTTGTGGTTAGAGTAGACGATAAACCGCTCTACCATAAGGTAGTGTCACCACATCTTCAATGCGAAGACTACCACAAAAAACTCTAGATCATGAGTCACATAGTTTTACTAATGTGGCCTAAGATGGTGAAAACCATAAGAAATCACTACATGCCTCTACATCTGGACACATCCAAGCCTAGTCCCGAATGCATCACAGAAAACTATGTACTCGACACCCTCCTCCGACAATTTCAAGATTTGGGAGCTCGTCAAACTCTGTCTCAACTGCTCAAAAACCTACTGGAACTTCTCCATCCATATAAAGGGTTTCCCCTTCCCAGTCAAGGCTATCATCGGTGCTAATATTTGATAGAAATCAAGAATGAATCTCTGGTAATATCTTGCAAACCCAAGGAAGCTCCACACCTCCGTCATGCTCCAAGGTGGCTCCCATGCTAACACCGCCTCCACCTTGGCTGGGTCTACAGCTACTCCATCTACTGAGATGACATGTCCCAAAATGTGGACCTCCTGAATCCAGAACTTGTACTTTGAGAGCTTCCCATAATGATGGTTCTCCCGAAGTATGTCTCGAACCATCTACAGGTGTCTCGTGTGCTCCTCCTCTGACGCCGAGTACACAAGGATGTCGTCGATGAAGACCACTATGAAATAGTCCATGTATGGCTAGAAGATCCGGTTCATCGGTCCCATGAAAACTGCAGGGGAATTCATCATGCCGAAAGGAATCACCAAGTACTCATAGTGACCGTAGTGGCATATGAATGTCTTCTTCAGTATATCCTTATCCCGTACTTGTAACTGGTGATAACTTGATCGAAGGTCAACCTTTGAGAACCATGTTCCCATATTAGCTGATCGAATAGGTCTTCGATTCTTGGTATTGGGTACTTATTCTTCACCGTCACATGGTTTAGGTGCCGGTAATCCACCCACAACCTCATACTTCTGTCTGCATTCTTGGAAAACAAGACTGGGGCCACCTAGAGTGAAAGGTTGGGTCTCACGAAACCATAGCTTTGCAAATCCTCAAACTGCACCCTCAGCTCGTGAAGCTCTATGGGAGCCATCTGATATTCTGGTGAGAAAATAAGTGTCATTCCAGGGTGTAATTCGATGCAGAAGATGATTTCTCGGTGGGGAGGTAATCCTAGAACATATTCGGGAAAGACGTCCTTGTACTCCACCACTACTACTGGGAACTGGGAGCCCACAACATCCACTGCTCCAAGGGAAATGCTAGCCAAATCATGAGCAGTTAGATGCACCCTCATATGCATAAGCCCATCATATTCTTCCTGGGTTTCCCTTTCTCTGACAAAGGAAAACCTCATCCCATCAATGTGGACACACCACACTCTTCGCCTAAAACAGACAATCTGGGCATGGACTGAAGATAACCAATCCATCCCGAGAATGACATCGTAAGGCCTCGACGCTACCACCATGAGGTCCCAAACAAAACTCTTACCTCCAAGGGTAAGATCACACTATCTGCAAAGGTTCATAATCATCGAGTCTCATTCCGTAGGTGTCTCCAAGCACAAGGATTGAGTCAAAAGTTCTACTGAAATCTCAAGGTTTCACACAAGACATGTGGTTATGAAGGAATGACTAGCACCTATGTCTATAAGTATGGCAACTAAGGTATAAAAGACACAGATTGTACCTCAAATCATCCATGGAGTCCTTGGGTCGTATTCCTTGACCTCATGCAGCTGTCCCCCAGCTCCCTGAACCTGGTGCGGACCTCCTGGGGGTGGTGGTGGAAGTATGTCGAAGCATCTTCCACCACCCGCAACACTCCCTAATCCTCTTCCACGTCCGCCACTTGGTGGGTTTGTCTTCTCTACTCTCTACCTCTGACTCAATGGTCCATCCACCACTTCCCTGTCAGCATCTCGACGGGTCATGAAATCTCTTGCGAGATGTCTCCTACTGTCGCACGAGTATCATCGCTTCTCCCTAGGCTAACTGGATCCATCCTAAGAGCCCTTGACTATCGATCCTATGTCCTAGGTCTTCATATGATGTTTCCCACATCCAGATCCCTATGCCTGAAATCAGATCCCTGCTACTGGGTTCTCCTCACCTGTCAACCTGCTATTGACTACCGCCGACTGTCTCTACTCCGCCAAGAAGCTCTCGATCCACAAGGCCCGCTCGAGCACTCTAGCATAATTCAAAATTCATCAAGGCATGAAACTAGCTTGGATGTCCCATTTTAGACCTCGTTCAAAGGTATGAGCTCTGAAGTTATAATCTCTGACCATATCCATCGAGTACCTAGCAAGGTTGGTGAACCTCGATGAATAGTCAGCTACCGTCATACTGCCATGTTCGAGCTGAAGAAGCTCATAGATGTGTACCTCTCTCAGCGTGACCGGAGAGAACTCCTCCCTGAAGAATCTCTCAAAATCCATCCACAATAGAGTCTACTCATCGTGAGTCTATGTGGTCGGAATCTACCATTATCCCACCGAACCCTGAAGAAGGCTCACTCCTAGGATCACCATCTGGGCCGCTGTTGTCCTCACTAGATGAAAAACTATGGTCACCGCCTCTAGCCAGTCCTTAGCCGCTGGAGGGTCGGGATTACCTCAGATCTCAAGGGGTATCTATCTCTGGAACTCATGGAGCGCGCTAAGTCTGTCCCCCTTGTGGGTCATTACTGTAGGTACCACAGGTTGCTCCAATGGTGGTGGCATAACAGGTGCACCACCTGGTGGCAACGCTAGGGGAACTAGTCCCTGTATCGAAGCCTCTTCACTGAGGGGGCATCCACGTGATCGCACTGCGGAATCCTAGCAGGTATGCGTCGGGAAGAAATCTTGTAATGAAACAATATGTACCATGGTCAATGAGTATATCTGGATAGCTGACGCAAAGGATATAGGAAACACATCCCATTTATATATAATGCATGTACCATTCTCTTACTTCCCCGCAACTAGTGTTTTCATGTACCGAGCTGAAAAGCAGGTTATCAGAGTCCTGGTGTATGGATACATCGGCTGCAGCACCAACACTGGAGTCTCTGGCCTGAAAACCAAACTTGAAACACTTAACAATGTTACCCCAAATCAATCGCATAGACTCTTGGTCCTATGTTTGAACTGACCACCTCTGATACAACTCTGTCATGACGTGTCCCAGTGGGGCCCACTCCGTGACTCCCTAAGCCCACCTCCAATAGGCCAGGGGCTGGTGACTAGCACCGAGTAGGCATATTACTAACATGGGAGGAATTTCCTATGTACCTGTACACACCCACACGTCTCCATGCCCCCAAATGCTGAAATGTAAAAAAACACTAAGGAAAAAAATGCATGCATACAACTAAATTTAACCAACAGAGTACGATGGAAGGTAAAGTACTGAAAGTAAAATGGGCCAAAATACAATCCCACTAAAACAAGAGTATGAAAACTATAAGGTCCATCCTATAAACACAAAGAGTTACTGGGACTGCTGCTCATAGTCGTAGGAATGGCTCGTCCTGTAGGGAACTCAAAAAGCTATGTGCTATCCTAGTCCTCCCTACACTCTGTCAAAAGGTTGCTCATCTACATAAGACACGACACATGCGAGGAAAGCCCGTGAAGGGTTGAGTATAACAATACTCAGTAGAGGACCCCGAAAAACAAAAAGCAGTACACAAAGTAAAGGTACAGTCATTTATGCACAATATATGTCTACATAACATATAGAAAGATAAACACAAACTAGATATACTCAAAACACATACCTGCGGTCTAGAGACAAGTCGCACAAACTCATAACCCCGCTAGGGATTCAGTTCGAAGATTCCACAAAGCACTCGTTCTGGGAGAACACACTCCACCAGTCTGGTAGCTCTGATGACGTCTGTCCAAGAAATACTGTACATCGGGAAATATCACAAGAGGTAGATACACCCATTATGAGAGACACACTCCTAAGTGGAAAAGATCACGATAGATATATGCACTCATTATGGGAGACACACTCTTAAGTGGGAAAGATCATGATACACAGATGAGGATCATAGCCAGGGCCATGGTAGATACCGCGACTCATCCGGATTCACCTTCTAGATAGAGGATCAACGCCCAGTAGATTTGGTCATGTCGATCCATGACTCTACCTAGGGTCAAGAATTGATGGAGGATCTCGATCCGGGCCTCTTGGATGGATGACTGACTCTATCACAGAAATACCTACTGAAGGGATCATACTCCTATAGAGGGAAACGATGCCTGAACTTTAGGGGAATGATAAAAAGGGGAAGTAGCCCAAACAAAACATGTCCAAGATACAGTGGACAAGAAGACCAAGACATTTTTCAAAAAGTACATGGAGTGTAGAAATGTCACACACCATGTCTTCAGACCCCGGGTTCTTCCCCTGTACAATGGCCCGTATCATAAGGCTGATCATGTAGAAAAAGTCAGTACATGGCGTGTGGTATGGAGTACATTCCATGTCCGAGTCATCCGGGGTCGGCACCGTGTATGCGGCCGTGTGCCCGTACATGGCTTCAACCCATGTACGACATCCCATGTAATAGGTACACATTGGGTCCCACGTTACTAGCCTCACCTGACTGTGTGGTGGAGTACACATTTGTGTACTCCATCCTGTGTCTGTGTATCTCCTGGATACACACCGAGTCCTATGTAGTCTCTTCTGCCATGCTTCTTAGAGAGTACCAGTCGTGTCTCAAGCCATGTACTCTGACCCGTTCCTGTGTACTTTCCAAAATACACACCGAGCTTCGGGGAAGGTCCAACATGTCGTGTGACCTGGGTCACACGTCGTGTGATTCCTATCTGACCCCTGAAACCCTAGTCGCTGTCGTCGCTGGTACTACACAATGTGTTCTTCAGAATTACACACCTTGTATTCTATAATTTTTCAGAAACGATGCTTCACGCCGGCGCGCCTCCGTGATGCTGCAATCTTCATTCTGATGTTCCGATCTCCATGAAACGCCCAGTTTTTGGTCTCCCCGACACCACGAAACCGATTCTGTTTTTTTACCACCCGTTAGCTCCAAAAATGTGTAACAATCCACCCTCATGAAGAATGCTCGAAGAACGACCCTTCTAGATCCGGTCCGATTCATCGTCTATTATCGTCATCGCACCTTCGTCACGTATTTATGGTGTCAAATCTTCAATTTGGGATCATTGTGTCACAAAACGGATGTGCAATGATCTGTTGTTCCTTGCCCTGCAATGAATACGATGAATGCACGAAGAACAGAAAGGGGAAGAAATCCAATGAACAAATCATGGAATGAACCTCCGCCATCATTCCTCACGGCGTTGATCAACTCCCATTAGTAGGATCAAATGGGGCAGGATTAAAATAAGAAACAATAATAATGGATCAATCCCCCAAAACGTTTCAACAGAAACCCTCCCGCACGAATGCACGAATCCGCAGATCAGCTTGTTCGTGGTTGATCCGTGTTCATCGTTTAAATAAAAAGCGGGGAAAGGAATTTAAATAACAAAACCCTACCTCAAGAAGGTATTGATTGCTAATGAAAGGGTCGCGCTGCCGTCATTATCGAGATCCTTCAACTTTGTTGGCATAGTGATTCGCAGCTTCGATTCATCATTATTCGTCGCTGAGAGTTTTCTCCAAAGCGCCATGTATTCTCCAGAGTTTTCTCTCAATATTCAACCAAAGGTCATCATTCAATCAACCCATTAAAAAGGGGGCAGATGATTTGGCATTCCATCACGCTACGACATTAATGAGTCAATCATTCCATTTTTGATTCATTATGAAGTGGCATTTATTAAAGAAACAGTTTCCCCATCACCGTGGTTCAGCGGATGATTCCATATAAAATAAAATAAACATTGAGATTTTATTTTATTTTATTTTACTAAAAATGATCGAAAATTAACTTTTTTCCTCGACCCATTCCGGTTGAGGTTAGACTTGTTCTTAGGTAAAGTCGTCGTCTTGGACGCAACAGTGCCCTCAAATTTTTAATCTGGGCATCCATTTGGAAACTGCCACAATCGCGCACATATGTCAACTCACTTAACTTAAAAAAGTTTAAACCACCCTTCCGGGCTCACTAGGCCTCGAAATGATGTGTTTTCTTCACATCTAGTCTTGAAATAATTCCATATAATATTTAACACTAATTAACCAAAAATATGAGACATTATATATAATAAATTATATTTTTAAATAAAACATTTCATTTCTGTATAATTTCAAAATTATCAAAATAAGAAATATTGTAACCTAAATTTACGGTGAATTTCCATGTATATGTAATATAACTTATTTCAATTCATGCAATGATAATTAATTACACACAAAATGTATGGAGTTTCATGAATAATCAATAAATATGTCCATAAATATGATCATGAATAACATGTATGTAAAATGATAACTTAAAATGATATGATTCAATTTACTGAGAATAATACAGGAAATATAAGATTTTGAAAATATCATGTTTTGTAAATAATACCATGTAATCATAATTTGAAATTGTAATAATAAAATATATGTTTAAAATATTATAACTCTCTCTTAAAATTTTGAAATCGTCAAAATATATTAAGTTGAAAATTAAATATAAAATTTTTATAAATATGTTATGATATTATTATAACATGAAATCTTGAAAATTATATATATACTTATATGTATACATCGTTACCTAATTTTATTAAAAAATAATTTCAGTATAAATTTAGGAAACAAATACCTTATTAGGGAAATTTCAAAAAATATTTTTTATAAAACATATATACATACACATTAGTTTTGAAAATGATATTGCTTCCATTACAAATAAATTCTAAAATAATGAATCAAATATAACCATTACTTAGTTTTTAGAAATATCTGAAAAAAAAATTTTACAGTGCTTGAAACAATAATGTTCTTCAAAATCTAAGTGGTATTTTTTGTTGAAAACCCAAAGAAAGGCTCTTATGTAATGCTAATTATACTGCACACCCACAACCATAATATATATATATATATATATTAAATATTTTTCCGTTCTGTGAACGGTGCACAAATAAGGATTTTAGAGCAATCCCAATCTGTTTCAACTGAATATATAGATTGTTGACTCTTACACAACACACACATATTTTTTCGTATATTGTATTGAGAATATTTTTATTCCAACACATATAGGTGTGAATACTTTCAGAAAAGTGGGGCTCTTTTTTTTGTACACATACTCATGTCCCTCTCATAAGTCAAAATTTTAATTTATTAATTTATATTACTTTTATTTGTTTCATTTTTTTCAATTTTTATACATTCTTCTTATTCTTTTTATTTATTTCGTTTCTTTTTTTATTATATTTTTTTTCAATTTTTTTTTCTTTTTTAGTCATGTAACATTTTTTATATTATTTAGCATTTATTTTTTTGAAACATATATATCAAATAACAATCATAATATAATATAATTACAATTACATAAATTTATATATAAAATTCATTTTTTGATAATAATATAATTATATATATTCATAATTTATAAAATTTATAAAACAAAATCATAATATTTTTTTATATATTTTTAAAATATATTATAATTACCTATAATTTTATAAAATTAATTTATCCAAGTTTAAAATTTTTAAATTATAAATCATTTTTTATTTAAATTAAAATTCCTATAATTTATTTATAAAAAAATTTATATAAAAATAATAATTTAATAATTTATGAAAATAAATTCATTATATTAAAACATATTAGTTAATAAATATTTTTTAAAATTAACTACATTAAATTAATTAATTATTAATAAAGTTTCATTTAAGAGTATCATTTTAATTTCATCATTTATTTACGTACATTCTTAATTAATAATTTTATAATAATTATAGTTTTTTAATTATAATTTTTGACATTTAATTATTATTTAAATAAATAATCCTTTTTTATAACTATGGAAATTACATTCTTCCACCCTTAAAAGAATTATTCCCTCGTAATTCATTCTTCGTTCTAAAAGAATTATGAATTTCCATCTTAATAAAAACTAGAAATGATAAGCATATATAATCTACCGAAAACATCTAATTTCCGAATTTTTCTAGACTGTCACTCTGATATCAACAGTGAATCCCTAAAACTTTGCTTTAGGGTTTAACACATAAAAATGTGGTGTCTTTTTTTATTAAAGAAAACTAGAAAATACACAGAGAATTTTATATTCTAGGAACATTTATGGTATGGTTTTAGAGAATTAGACATAGACATTACATTTTATCAGTACTATAAAATAATAAAATAAAATAACAAAAATGGTTTGGTTGCACTAACTCTGCAAGTGATGCAAACACCTTTAGAAAATTCAACAGAACCATTGAAGAAAAATTAAAACATAGGGTGAGCATTAATTTTCCTAGTATGGGGTTTCTTGAAAGTCTTGTGAAAAACACCTTTGTAAAATACTTTTATATTAGAATACATTGAAAATAATTATACTTTAAAAATGATTTAAAAATAATCCAATCATTTTTTGGAAAACATTAAGAATTCTTTTGAAAACAAAACCATGCAGCAACATGAAACATTGAAGGTTGTTTGGGCCTTCCCACTTATTTGACAGATGGGTTCACTCTCACTCCCTATCATGCTTAAAATGTCCATGTAAAGTTTTTTTATAAAAAAATTTTGAGCTTAACTTACATATAAATATATATTTCATTGATTTTTTTCTTTGGAAAAATAATCATGTGTTAAATACTCAAACACACTTTTTTATTTATATAAATACATATATAAATATGAACTTTCATTGGAAATCACTTGTGAGTTTTGGTACAACCAAAATTCATGTCTTTTAGCCTTTCTATAGACTGTTAATAATAATGAACATCCTTGTATTAAATCTTTCATTCATCAATCTATGAAATACATTTAATATAAACTGATAAATTTTATCATTTAAAATTGACTCTTGAATAAAAATATTAAAGACACATTGGATTAATTAATTTTAGGCATAAAATAGTGTCACAAATGTATAGACCCTTCAAATAAAATAATATTAATATTAAATTATCATTCAAAAAAATAATAGATATTTTTTATTAGAATAATAATGAGAATAATTATATAATACACATAAAATGTTAATAATTAACATTTTTAGATAAAATATTTATTTTCTGAAAAATTTGAAAACTATCAAATAAAGCAGGATCATAACATAAATTTATTGTATACTATAATGCATATAAAATATAACTTATTTCAAGTCATGCAATTATAATTACTTGTACACACACACATGTATGGAGTGTCATGAGTAATCAATAAATATGTTTATAAATATGATGATGAATGACATTTAGGTAAAATGATAACTTGAAATGATATAATTAAATTGCATGAGAATAATACATGAAATACAAGATTTTGAAAATATTAAGAGTTTTAAAAAATACAATGTAATTATAATTTAAAATAATAATAATAAAATACATGTTTAAAACATTATAACTCTATTGAAATTTAGAAATATTAAAAATAAATTAACTTGTAAATTAAATATAACATATGTATAAATATATTCAAATATTTTTATAACTTGAAATGTTGAAAATAATATATATAATTATATGTATTCAACCTTACCTAATATTATTAAAACATAATTTCATTATAAATTTTTCAAAAAAATTCCTTATTAGAGAACTTTTAAAACATTATTTTTAGAAAACATATATATATACATATTAATTTTTAAAATGATACTATTTCCCTTAAAAATAAATTCGAACACAAAGAATAAAATATAAATAAGAATTAAATCCCTTACTAAGGGTTCTCTAAAAATATAATAACATAATTATAAATATTAAGAATTAAATTTATAAAATATGAAAAATAAAACCCTTACTTCGTTTGCAGACAAATTAGAAGACCAACTTCTGCAGCACTTCGAACACTAACTCACTTCAAAATATAAGTGGTATTATTTCTTGAACACCCAAATAAATGATCTTATATAATTATAATTATACTTCACACACACAAATATAAATTATACCATTTTCTATTTTGTGAATGATGCACAAATAAGACTTCTAGATAAAGCTCAATCAGGTTTGACTGAACATATAAATTATTAACTCTTACACAACACATACATATTTTATTTATAGATTATATAAATATATTTTTATTCCTTTATATATAGGCGTGATGACTTTCAAAAAATTTGGTCTCTTTTTTTTAAACCCACTGAAGACCATCTTATGAATCAAAATTTTATTTTATTATTATTATTTTTTATTCATTTCATTGTTTATCACATTTTCTACTTTCTTCTTACTTTTTTATTTGTTTTTTTTCTTTTTTTATTATAATTGTTTCATTGTTTTTTTAAATATGTAATGATTTTTTAAATGTTTCAGAATTTCTTTTTTTAAAACATATATATGAAATTATATCAATAATATTATATAATTATAATTTCATATATTTATAGATGAAATTTGTTTTTATGATAATAATATAAATATATATTCATAATTTCAAAAAATTATATAAAAAATCATAATATAATTTCATATATTTATAAAATATATTATCATTACCTTTAATTTTATAAAATTAATTTGTCCAAATTTAAACATTTTAAATTATAAATCATTATTTTATTTAAATTAAAATTCCTATAATTTATTTATTACAAAAAGTGATAAAAAATATAATTTAATAATTTATGAAAATTAAATCATTATATATAAAACATATCAAGTGATAACTATTTGATAAAATTAACTAAATAAAATAAATTATTTATTAATAAATTTTCATTTAAGAGCTTCATTTTAATTTTTTTCATTTATTTTTTTACATTCCTAATTGATAAACTAATATTCAATACAATTTGTTTAATTATTATTTCTGATATTAAATTATTATTTAAATAAATAATAATTTTATTAAAACCCAGGATGTTACAAAAAAATTATCAATTCCACCTTTGGATTTGGATAAATCGAAGTTAGTTGTTATAATTGTTTCCTGAGAGCAAGCTCATGAATCCATAAAAATTTATCAGTAGAGTTTTCTAGGGAAGAAAAGGTTTGGGATGAAATCACATGTTATAAAAATTTTTAAAGATAAATTGAATCATTATTAGTTTTCAGGATCAAAATTAGTCTCGTTATCTATGAAATCAATGTGAATCATTTCCAGAAATTTTTCAAACAGACAAGCCTCTATAGAAATTAAATAGTATCCTCAAGCTAAAATTCCTAAAAGAGAAGGTGGTGATGATTTTTCTGATGTTGGAAAGGATGATGATGATCCTGAATATCATAGTAAAGGTTTTAATTCTAGTTATGAAGAGGAGATATAAGTTTTTTTAATCTCTAATGATGGTAGTAATCAAGATGATTCAAAGAATGTTGAAGCTTCTAGGCCTTCAATGTATCAACTTCTAATAGCTTCATCTGATTCTACAAATTTACCTCTTTCTAGTAATTTTTATAGAATGGAGATGAAACTCAACTATCTTAATAAATTTATTAAAATTTTGGATGATATCATGGATGTTTGTTCAGACATTCAGAAAATATTCAAGTATATGAAAATTAAGTTTGTTATTTAAGGAAAATTCAAAATCATTGAATAATATTGTAGAATTAGTTATTCATAATGAATATGAATTAAATTATTTAAGAAGGGAGAGTTACTATTGATAGAAGGAATTTAAAATAAGTAGTTAGATGGATTTTAGGTTTTGAATATGACAAGAAATTTTTTGGTGATATTATTGATAATGTTTAGGGATGAACAAATGCAGCTTCCAAGGCTATAAGAACTATGCATAGAGAATTTTATGATAACATTAGATCCACTGATAGTCTATATTTTTTTTTATGAATCAAGATGATGAGTTTTTAAAAAATTTAAATAAGTTTTATTGTTTTGGAGAATAATTTTTAATATTGATCATAGTTACCTGAGTTCAATGATTTGATCATACATAATGTTTTTAACGATTGATATTTAGAAGAAGAAGTTGAATCTATGAAGAAAACAGTTGTAATCCTTCAAGTGTCTCACACAGAAATTTTAAAAGTTCATGATTTGTAAGAGGATATATTATTTTTCTAATATGAAAAAAAGAAGATAAACATTCATGAAAAATATATTTCAAACTTTAAATTAGATTTTTCCATGTCATAAAAATATCTATAAGATATTAGGAAGATGAATATTATAATCAATGTCCTCACAAATAAAAGATGATTTTTTGAGCACTTCGGAATTTGTTTTTGTAACAACTAAAACTAATTTTGAATTGTTGTATATATATGTGAATGGGTATTTTTTTAATTAATTTTTAAGGATATTTATAATTTCATTTGTTGTATATTTCCTTTCTTTTTTAATGAATATCTATTCTCTTGTATATTTTTTTGTTTTGTATAGAAATTTATTTCCAAAACATTTTTGGTACACCTAAAACCCTTATTTTGAAAATTACAAAGGGAGAGAAATAGAACTTCTGAAGAGAAAAGAATAATTTCTTAATTATAAAATAATGGGAGAGAAATAAAAATGGAATTAAAAAATAGGGAAAATAAATAAAGTATAAAAAGGTAAAAGTGACGTTGTATAACACATAGAGGATAAGTTTTTTCTTTAATATTTTTTCTCTATTTTAGAGGTTATGTTTTTTTATTTTTTAAAATGGTGATATGGTTGAGTTGAAATGAATTTCAACACTTTCTAAACTACTTTTGAAAATCACAATATATTTCCTTAGAGTATATGGTTTACTAACTTTTATACTTCCATTTTTTGTAAGTATATTTTTTTAGAAAATTTAATTTTTCTAGACATAGGAATATAAATTTTTTGGATAGATTAAATTACTGTATTCTAACAACCATGTTCCAAATATTTGATAGAAAGTTAAATAAATTTCTAGATGAAGATTTATAAAAGCACCAAATTAAAAAAAATAACGAAGTCGAAACTGATGATGTTATTTCAAGACTTATTGAGAAAAATGTTCCTAATGGAAAAACATGTTTTATTGATGGACATTGCATTAAATCTTTGAGATATAGATATATAATTTTTCCAGATGAAAAAATCATTTCCACTGTATGAAATCTTGTTACATTGTGATGGTGTAAAATCTAATGAGCATCGTAAAAACATGATGAGTTGTCTATAAAGAGTTTGTACTATAGTTGTTTCAACAACCCCCTAGATTTAGAAAAAATGATTGTTATAGATTTTACTATAAATAGGACCAGTGATCAAGGATGAGGGATATTAATCATCACTGATTATCAAGAGTTCATGTAATTAATTTATAACATCTTATTACCTTGAGAGTGCTTTACTGTAACATTTTGATGGAATTTTTCTTAAGGAATATGTTATATGATTATTTGTAAATTTATTAAGAACATTTTTATTTTATAATCATCTATAAAATCAGGTTTGATTGAGGGATTCTAGGGATAGGAGGATAGTGACCTGTCTGATCTTACTAATCGATGGTTCACATGTCTTGGGAAAAACATTTCTTTATATCTTAGTATTGTGGGTTTCTTTGGTTAAGGAAAACATACCATTATATTTTGGTAAAAACTACGGATATATAATATATTGGTTATAAAATTCCTTATTTCTAAATCTTAAAGAGTAGATAAATCATTTATAAATTTAAGTAATTTTTATTTGCAACATTATTAATTCTTATTTAAATTGTTTCTAGAAGTTATATTTTTCTGATGTGAAATTGTATTAAAAATCTTAACTTATTATATAATTTTATAAACTATTATATTCAGAAGATCTATTTATATGGTTTATAATATATTTTTTTCTTGAATTTTATATCCGATATTTATACTTAAAGTGTTTAGTTAATTTTTTATGTTTTATTTTATAAACTACAATTCACCCCTCTTATAGTCATTGTATTACTCTGCGATCCTCCAAATACTTTAAGTAGTGATATTGTAATACTACCACCAAAAGTTCATGTTTAAGAATTTATAATGTTACTTTGGTGATGAATCAAGTTTTAGGGTAATTATTATAGAAGACCTACTTTTCTTATATAACTATAAAATCATTTTAAAGATAAACATCATAATAGTTATACATTAAAGGATATAAAGGTCTTGTATATTGGAAAAAATAGGATCATACATAACTTATACATAATAAAACAATTATTAAATAACCAATTAAAATCCCTTACATCCTCTTTATACCTAAGGATATACATCAGTGAAATGGGAGAGCTAAAAGACAGGTAAGGGGAAGGATAATATAAATGAAATAAGAGAGATAAATCAATAGTACATGGGTGATCTAATCATAATAATCATATAATAATAATATTATAATCATAATAAGAAGGAGGAATACATTTGGAAAAAGTATTGGAATGTGGAATATGTATAAAAAAACATCATGTCATGGTGGTCAAATACCACACATAGTTGTGAATAATGTTCGCATTATGTTCAAGTATAATGTATGTGCATAAATAATAACATCATAATTGTAAACAATGTTACCATATTGTTTGTGTCTAATACACATAATATCATCAAATAAATCAAATTTCCTAATGAAATGGAGGGATATATAATTTTGGGCCCACCTGTCACAATATAATATTTACATAATCATGCATGCCACATAGAACATATAACAATCATAGTCATAAAAGAACACATGCAAATGAATGAGTTTAATAAAAGATTCATCAATCATAATTTTATAAATAAAACTAGGGTTCCCAAATGAATACGTTAAAACATATTTGGAATAAAAATAATTATTCTTGATTGAATAAGAAACAATTAAAGAGGAGTAAAAGAAGTGTTTTTGAATGAAAAGGTTTTTTTGAAAAATATTTTTATTTGGTTTATAAATCAAGGAGAAACATGTCTATCCCTTAAAATAAATTTAGATAATAGTTAGAAAATACATAAGGAACATTATAGGAATATCCATATTGAATATTTCATGAAAGAGGGATGTCTAAAAAAATGAGTTGGGTTAGAGAATCCCCTTACTTGAAATCCTGATTTATTTCATCGCTTTTCCACCTCCTGAATAATAAACATAGGTTTGTTGACAAATTTATATAGAAGTAAATTATTTTTAGTGTTTCTACTATTTATCAATTTTAATCATTTTATTTTATTTCTTATTTTCCTTGATTAATTAAAAGTCAATTTGATATCACATTTTCCTTAAAAAAATTCCCATTTTTCTTCAAAGTCTCTATTTTTTCAAGGATATTTACACATAAGTAGAATAAATTTCATAATAAGGAAATAAATATATTCATATATTTATATATAATAAATGAATTTGAAAAATCCACGTTGGCTATTAATTGATCATTAATGGGAAATTATCAAAAGGGAGGGAACAAGAAGTATGATAATTTAATACATTGTAAATATAATACTTACATTTGTTTAACATAATTAATATAATTAAAACATACTAATTAGTTTTCCTTATAATATTTAGGGTTTATAAGGGTTTGAAAAAAGATAAAGAGGATAGGATAATGAGAGGGAGAATTGATGAGAATATACTATCTTCTTGACATTTCTTCTTCTCTATGGAAGTAAAATCCTTTAATGATTGGAGTTGTGTGGACCTATAAGTTACATGGTTATTATAAGTGACTTATGATAGCATATTTGGGTATAGTTTTGGTTTTTTAAAGTGATGGAGGATTAGTTTTCCAAGGGGAGGTAGAGGGGTTATTCATACTTTATTATAGGGGCATTTTTGAGTTAAAATATTGAATTAAATAATATATCTATGGTAAAACTTTTAATAGTAATATTTTTGAAATTATAAAGCATATATGAATTAAATAACATGATTTTTTGACTTTAAATTACTTTAAAATTATAATTAACTAGTTTAGTCAATACGAATGGTGAAAAAATGAGTAAATATTATTTTAATGTCATATTTTAGATTTTAGACATTGGAAAGTACTATTTAGGTTTGAAAATAATTTTTATTGTATTTTAATGACTTTTTTCAAATTAAATATTTCATTGTAAATAATCAATTTCAATATATGATTAGTTCATTATTACATCATGAATTAAGTAATTTAAGAAACACTGATTATGATAAAAGCTATAATTTTTTACTATTCACCTAAAAATTGAAGTAATTTAGAAAATTACCAAAAAATCACCCTTGAAAATTTTGAATGATTATTTGAAAAATGATATTAATTTTCCCAAAATAATGTTATTATATAGTTAATTTTATATTTTAATATAAAAATCATGAAATTTATTAAATCCTTTAAAATACAGTTTATAAAAATTGTTGTTATATTTTATATGAGTTTTTAATAATGATATTTTTTTTTTGCATTATAATATTTATATTTATATAAATTACTCATGAAAAATATTATTTCTATCAGAATTTATTATTTTGAGATTAAATTACCTTTCCAACAGTCAGGTTACAATTCCCGATGTTAAAGTTAATATTCCCAACGGTTATGTTACTATTCCCAGAGGACAGGTTACTATTCTAGATGGTCAGGTTACTATTCTAAAAGTCACATTACTATTAAAATTGTAACATTAACTCCTATAAATACCTATTCATTACATAATTCATTATTCACCTAAATTCCTCTCAAGGATATACATTTCCATATTCTATAATTTTGATTGGTTTACTAATATGTTGTTTTATTTAAATAGTGTTGTTCATGGGTGGGATGATTCTAGCTGAGCAGCATGATCCTAAATTTCCAATTATAGTTTTTCTATTTTTTATTACCCCCTTTTAATATATAAAAATTTATTTGGTTTGGTCATTGACTAATTCAACGAATCTCATTAATGAATTTAAGTGTTGTTGGTTTATTTATGTTCTCTATGTGTATAATACATATATAATATAATATAACACACATTTATTTAGGAAAAAAATTTCATTTAAAAAGTATGGGTCATGAAATTATTCCCCCTTCAGAAATATCATACTTGAAATTTTGACTCATTTGAGAATGGGTGAGGGTACTTCTGTTTCATTATTTCGAATGGTTCCCATGTCAACTCTTCCTACTTATGGTTCCTTGAAATCACTTTAACAAGGTGACCTATCTTGTTTCATAGATCTTTGTCTTTGTGGTCCAAGATCATTCATGGATTATCCTCATAAGGGAGATCATTCTCTAGTTGTACCACCACTAGATTTAGTACATGTGAGGGGTCAGATATTTACTTACTTGGGAGATATATGTGGAACACATCCTGAATATAATCCATATTTGGTGGAAGTTAAATCGGATAGGCTACTTCTCCAATGTGATCAAGGATCTCAAAGGGACCAATATACCTAGGTTTAAGTGTCCATTTCTATCTAAACCATATGAATCTCTTCCAAAATTATATTAAACAAACTCTAAATACCTTTGATGATTGTCTTTATAAATATTTTTTTCCAACTCTCAGAAAATATTATCTATTGTTAGATAGATTGAACCTTATTTGTCAACTCTTTAGGATCAGGTCTAAGTAGAATCTGTTCTCTAATTTCATTCTAATAGGTAGGAGTTCTACATTACTTCCCATATAGAGCTTCATATAGATCCAATTGAATACTTGAATAGAATTTGATGTTTTATGATAGCTTAGTTAATGGGAGATGATGATTCCATCCTCCATTAAATTCCATTGAGTAGACACAAAACATTTCCTCAAGTGTCTGAATATTACTTTTAGAATGGACATACATCTTGGGGTGATAGGCCATACTACAGTTGAATTAATTATTCAAAAAATGATAAATAATTCTACAGAATTTAGATGTGAACATTTGGTCATGATAAGATATTCCCGAATGTGGTACCTCATACAACCTCACCACCACCTTCACATTAATCTCGGAAAGTTATTCAAGCCATAAATATTCCTAGATAGTGATAGAAATGGAATTATTGGTGAGTTGATCCACCAAAACCCACATCAAATTGTTTCGTTTGGATGTATTTGGGAGACTAGTGAAAAAGTACATGGCGATGTTCTCCCATTTCCAAATGGGTATATTCAATGGTTTCATCATCGCATTAGACATATGTCTATTTGATTTAACTTTCTGACACACCAATCATCATGAGATATACTCAGAAATATCATTCTACATGTTGTCCCACTAGGAGTGTTCTTTAATATCATGGTACATCTTGTTACTTATAGGATGGATGGATAAATATTATATATGCTCATTATCCAATATATCATCCTTTATCTTAGGTGATTAAGGCAACCAAATTCTTTTTACAAGTCAAATGACACTATCCTCATCAATGTCGAGCTCATGTATCTTCCCTTACTTTAGTGATTTCACATTCTATTATTTATATAGATAATTCCTTTGAACACCATATATATTATCTATCAATATCAATCCTTTACATATCTATCCTTTACATATCAATCCTTTACATATAAATCCTATTATATATGTATTCCCTATTATGATTTACATATCAATCCTTTACATATCCATAAAGGTGGGGTCTTCCTCAATCTGAAACATATATAAATTAACAAGTTCTTTTAATCAAAGAGAATCAACTACCTTGTTACCCTTTCTTGGAAGGTAGTGAATAGATAAATCATATTCCTTGATTATCTATGACCATAATCTTTGATTTATGTTAGATCCTTCTATGAGAATACATAATTTAGACTCTAGTGATCGATATATATGTGACACTTATCACCGTAAAGGTATTCCAAAAAAATATTCAAGGAAAAGATCATATCATGTATCTCGAGATCATGTATCAAGTATTTCTACTATTGGATGTTCAACTTTCATAAGGAATAAGATATCACTTTATTATTATCCCTGATTACACAACCCAAACCTTTCTTTGATGCATCATTGTATATCAAAAAACCATATCAATTTTTGGTAGTGTGAGTATAGGTGTAGGGATTAGACTCTTCTTGAGCTCCTCAAATATTTCCATTCATTCTTCCATCCGCACATAATTTACCTATTCCAATTTTAACATTGTTATTAGGATCGAAAATCATGAGAAATTACTCAAAAAACATCGATAGTACTTTTATACACTAGGAAAACTATAGATTTATTTGACACTACTAGGTCTACACCATTCCCCAATTCCCATTGTCTTTGTAGGGTCCATAGAAATTCCCTCACTTATAATCATATTCCTAAAAAAGGTGAATTTCTACATCCTAAATTATCTATTTCTTAACATGGAATACATTTTATCCTTCCTTAATATTTCTATTACAATCCTTATATTCTCTTCACATTCCTATATTCTCTTGGATCTAATGAAAATGCCACTGATAAAGACGACCATGAATTTTTTGAGTTAGTATCTAAAGACTAAATCCATCAAATCCAATAATATTGTGGGGGTATTAGTACGTCTAAAGGGAATCATTATGAACTCATGGTATTCATACCTTATATCAAAGGTTTTATTCTGAATATCTTCATTATAAACCTTTGTCTGATGATATCTAGAATAAAGATACACATTTTATAAGTGTCGAGCTTATCATAGTTGATCAAACAAGTAATAAGTCCTTGAAAGGGGATACTTGTTATTTATGGTGATCTTGTTTAGATCCTGATAATAGAAACACAATAGAATTTACCTATCCTTTTTTATTTACAAATATCCCTAGTTCACCCCATGGTGATGCACTAGGGTATGTGAACCCTTTTTCCAAATATTATTGAAGCTTATTCTTTAACTCATCCAGTTCAATCGGGGCTATCCTATAGAGGAATTTGGGGATAGGAGGGTTTTTGGGTATAAGCTATATTTTTAAATTTACCTCATGATCTGGGGGAAGTCTGAGTAACTCTTCATGAAATACATAAATGTATTCCCACATAATGGGAATTTACTCCAAGTTGATACCTTCATTTTAATCAACTATTTGGGAAAGGTATGATTCTCCAAAGTGTATCAACACCCACACCGTTGAGGGATTTTACAAATTATATTCATGATCTTCCTTACATTTGTATAGTGGAATGGTACGGTTCATAATTTATAAATAGATTTCCTTTTCCAAAAAATTGATGTGTGATCTATAAAATGAGATCCAAACCATCCCTTGTATGACATCAAATTCCACAAAGATATGGATTAAAAGATTAACTAGAAGAGTATTCCCAAAAACACTAACAGTATAAGATTCCAACACTTTGGTTGAAATGATCCCATCATTAAGTGTTTTTATAGATACCTATACTTCAAGGTATAGGGCCTTCAATTCAACAATTATAGAAAACTTATAGGATATAATTGAATGCGTGGAACTAGAATCAAATAAAACATTTTCTATTAATGAGTGAATAGGAAGTGTACCTTGTAATAATTTTTTTTCATGCTCCACTACATTATTAGTAATGGAATAAGATTTACCTTACTCATTTGTATTTGATAGATATTGATGCTAATTACCATCAAGGACCCGTGATCTAGTTCACTAACATGAATACTTACCTTACTCCATATGATTGAATCTTTGAACCATGGATGGTGCATTAGGGGGTGCCTTATTTTCCTCCATCATGTTTCCCAGCTTATTCATGTCTCTTAAACATTCATGAGATTGGTGGATTTCTCTCCCACAAATGAATCATTTCCCTATCCCTTTTAAGAAATTACCATGTTTCTTCTTCCCACATTTTTAACATGTGGGTGGTTGGATCCTATTTCATTCTTTATAATTTTATCCAACATCTTGAAACTCTATTCTTATCTTATTATCCTCATGTCTAAAAGACTAATCCCTAAACTCAATCTCTACATTAAGATCACATTGAACAGCTTCTTCAAAACTCCTAAAGGCTCCAATATCTAAATCTTTTCGGAGGTGTTTTTTAATCCACTAAAGAATATATATATTTTTATATCATTGTTGATACCAAATTTTTAGGGGTATCTTGAAAGACTTTTTTGGGTTTTCTTTGTAAGTCATGATATAATCACCTTCATTTTTTCTTTATCTCATAGAATTATACCTCTATATTTGTTCAACAAGTTGAAGGGAAATAATTATTAAGAAATGTTTTATTAATGTTTTCCTACCACATATCTTACATTTCATCCTTATGGTTGATGTTATATATAAACACCCACAATTGATCAAACAATCCATAAAAACAATATAAATCTACGGTCACATTCTCATTATCATCACATTGGATTACAAAAAAGATCTTTCCCATTGATTTATCCCACAATTCTATGATAAGTGGATTTGAAGATCTACTTAATTCTAGTAGCTGTTTCCATATAAAGGATTCAATGGATTGTTTTTCATTATTGGGTGAAGGAAGATGTTCCACATGGTTCAGATTATTTTTTATAGCTCGAGATAACTAGTTATGTAACTCCATAAATATTTAAAATCCATCTCCCATGTCATCAAGGTTGTCATTTGGGAAATTGTTGAATTTACCCTCATATAGTTCATTGGCATGGTTTATTCTGGTTCCCACCATTTTCAATATTATAAAATGTTTGAAAAAAATGTAATTCAAAAAAACATGAATAAATAATTTATTTATATGTGAATATTATGTATGAAATCATAAATTATGGGATACTTTTCTTTTGTCTTCTTCTAAAACAAATGTTATAGGATGTTTACATATAAAATGGAATATCCTTTAGGTTTTCAATAACATTATATAATCTAAATTACCAAATTAATTAAATAGTACCATTTATACTATTTATAATGGCCTATAATTATATCTTGTGGGTTATTATTGATACTTATCGTGGAACATCATTTGTGGATACACCTCCTGGGTGAGAAACCACCAACCCTAGTGGTATCCCTTTCCTCATGATGCCCTTAGGTAGAGAGTCACACATCTCCCAATGTTAATGCATGATAGTTACCAAGGATCAGATCACTTCATTTGTATCTAGTACCAACTATGGAGACCCTTATGTTTATTACATGGATATCACATCATTTTAAAGATAAACAAAATAATAATTATACATTAAAGTATTGAAAGGTTTAGTATCTTGGGAAAATTATGATCATACATCACTTATACATAATAATCCATAAAAATTATTAAAATCCTTCTTATTTTTCAACATCAAATCTCCCACATTCTTCTTATTACATGTATTCACATAAGGATATACATCAAGGAAATGAAAGATCTAAAAGCCTAGTAAGGGTCCGGATAACATTTATAAAATAAGAGACATGAATCAATAGTACATGCATGAGCATAATCCTCATAATAATGTCATAATCATGGAATAATTATCTTAATCATGAGGAATAATTTTGGAAAAAGTATCTAAATGTGAAATATTCATAAAAATGAAACATCATGTCATATTGGTCAAATACCACACATATTTGTGAATAAATATAGCCTAGTACTTATGAATAACATATGTTCATAAATAAAAACATCATTAATGTGAAAAAAAGATACCATGATGGTCATGAATAATAGACATAATGTAATAAGATAACTAACAATATCTAATACATTGTAAGGATATATAATTTTTTTCCCACTCGACACATCATAGTATTTACATAACATGCATGACACATAGAATTTATAACAATCATAGTCCGGGAATAACCCATGGAAAAATTGAGATTAATATGTATTTTATTAAGAATAATTTCATGAATAAAAATTCAGTTCCCAAATGAATAATGTAAAATATATTTGGCATAAACATCATCATTATTATGTGAATAAACAACTCAAGAGGAGTAATATATGTGCTTTGGAATGAAAATTATTTTTGGAAAATCATTTAATTTGTCTTGTAAATAAAGGTAAAAACACGTATATCCTAAAAAATAAAATAAAAGAATAATGAGAGAATATTTAATTAACTTCATATGAATATACAAACCAAATATTTCATGATATACGGATATCACAAAGAAATGTATTTGGGTTTGATAATCCCCTTACCTTAAATCCCACTTTATTTCACCACTTTTACTCCTCCTAAATAAAAAAATTTGTTTATTAAAACTTTGATATAGAAGAAAATTATTTTTTAATTTTAACACTATATATCAATTATTATCATTTGATTATATTAATTGATTTCCTTGGTTAAAGGGATGTCATTTTTGTATCATGATTACATTAAAATTTCCCATTTTTTCGATTTAACTATATTGTTCAAGGTTGTTTATACATAAGTAGAATTAATTTCAGATGAATGAAATACATATATTTATACATTTATGTATCATAAATAATTTATTATAATGAAAAATAGGTTTTGTGATAAGAAATGAATTGGAAATTTCCTCATTGGTGGTTATTAGACCATTAACTAGACATTATCAAAAGGGTAGGAACATTGATTATTTGAATTTAATATGTTTTAAATCTAATAATTAAAGTAGGTTAACACAATTAATATAATTTTAACATACTAATTATGTATATTTATAGTATTTATGTTTGAAAATGTGTAGATAAAAGAGAAATAATAGAGGGGAATGAGAGAGAGAATTGATGAGAACATACCCACTTCTTTGTGTTTCTTCTTCTCCACAACACTAAACTCCTTTGGTGATTAGAGTTTGATGGCTCCAAAACATCCCTAAGCATGATAATAGGCTTGAGATATAGGATTTAAGTGGATATTTGACTTTTTAAAGTGATATAGGAGTGGTTTTATATGGGGATGGAGAGGGGTTAATTATACTTAAGGAGGTGGTTATTTTTGAGTTAGCATATTTAATAAAATACTATATCTATGGTAAACCTTATAATGGTGATGTTTTTTACATTATAAAAAATATATGAATTAAATAAAATGATTTTATGACTTTAAATCACTTTATAAATCTAATTCATTTGTTTAATCAAAAGGAAAGGTTAAAAAATGAGTAAATATTATTTTAATGTAATACTTTAGATTTTACACATTAGAAAGTAATTTTTAGGTTTTGAAATCATGTTTAATGTATTTTAATTAATAATTTATTCAATTAAATAATTTTAGGTCAATCCTCATATTCTATAAATTATTAGTTCATTATCACATCATGAATGATGTAATTTAAGATACACCAGTTATAAGGAAAGTTGTATTTTCACTATTCACCTGAAAATTTAATTATTTTAGAAAATTACGAAAAAAAACATCTGTTAGAAAATTTTAACATTATGATTTCAAAAATTATATTACTGTTATCAGAATATTATTCTAATATAAGTAATTTAATATTTTAATATAAAAATTATGCTTTTTACGAAATCCTTTAAAACATAGTTTATAAAAAATGTGCTTGTATTTTCCATTTTTTAATCATGATATTTATTTTTTGGATTTATAATATTTATATTTACATAAATTACATATGATAAATATTATTAATATCATTATTTATTATTTTTATATTAAATTTTTATTCCAATAGTCGGGTTATTATCTATAATGGTTAAGTTACTATTCCTAACTATTAGGTTACTATTTCATCTGTAATGTTCCTATTAAAAAAATCAGATTTCCTCTTATAAATAAATATTCATTTAATAATCCATTATTCTACTCAATTCCTCTTATGGTTCTGGATATAAATTTTCTATAATGTCAATTGGTTTACTAATATTTTGTTTCATTTTTATAGTGATTTTTGTAAGAGGGATGATTCTAGCTGATCGGGGTGATCAAATGTTTCCTATTATAGTTTTTCTACTTTATATTCTTCCCATGTAACATTTTTAATTTTAATGTGTTTAGAAATTAACTAATATAATGATTTTAATTAATTATTTAATGTTTTCTTGGTTTCTCTATGTTCTTGATGCGTATAATACTTATATAATATAATATAACACACATTTATTTTGGAAACAATTATGATTTAAAATGGTTGGGTTGTTATAATTATTCTATTAATAATGACATTGTATGATATTAATGGTGTTAGTGTTAAAATAATATTAAATTAATTGTGAAATTTAGATTGTGTAACTGGAATTTAAATATATAGTTGGACCTTATTTTGAAGGAATTTCATATTTAAATATTTAGATTGTTCATCAATTTTTTTTAAGTTTATTGTACTACCAACAATAATAGAACCTATTTATGAAGGTAGGGAAATTTTTTAGTCATATTGTGTTATAGATTTTCTAATGTGAAGTTATTAAGGTGGGGGGTAATAATTGTCTAATATCCTTTATCTCACAAGTTGCAGCTCTAGAAAAAAAGATGGATCTCTTGTTTCTACAAAACATTAGATCATTTGTTTTATATAGTCATCCAAAATCATCAAATTGATTGTAGAAAATCTGTAAAAACTTTTTAGTTCAATTAAATATTCAAGTTACAATTCATTCAATGTATTTTCAACATCAATCTAATAGAGTAGAGTGATAACTCATCATCCTTCAACACAATTTGGACTCAAATTCCTGATTTTTCCTAAGGACATATCAATTGACGATATTGTAGATATCCAATAACATCTATGAAATAATGGTAAAAAATTACATCTTACACAGGTCATTTTTTTATAAAGTATACACAGAATATGTCAAACAAAATATTCATACCCAAAGAATGTTGTACAAATAATTAAATATGGATATAAATAATATATAGTTTTACTTAAAATGAAAGACATAAAAAAGGCAACAAAAATTTATACAGTATACAATAGTATAGAATATATAATAATTATATCAGTTATAAGAAAAACATATAAAATATATAATTTTAATGGAACTATATAAATAACATATAATGGTTTATATGGTTGTTAGTCAGTGATATATAATGACCCCATTAGTGAAATCATAATGTAGATGTATGGAATTATCTCGTAATCATGGAAATAGTTGTTTATGGAATGAAGGTATCATAAAAATTCAATTTTCTAATGTTACAGTCCCAGTAACATGAATTTGCATAAATAATGTGTAATACATGCTTAAGAATTACAATGTAACTAAATTAATACATTTTTAAAAAAATATACATGGTTTAGTTATTATAAAATACTTTGGAATAATTTTCAAGATGCTAAATTCATGGGAAAAGATAGATATATAGATTATTATAACTGACCTATTAACTTTTTATTAGATTTTTTCCAAATTATATCATAAAAAATGAAATCAAACATAATTTATGGCCACTGCATTTCGGAAGGATGTACATGAGTACTAAGATTAAGAAAGAGTCTTCTTATATTCTAAGTTCCTATTTAATTTCCACTATGGAAGGATATTAGAATTTTTTTTATAATGTTTTTTTCAATGTTGAAATTCTGTTTGAAGACACAAATGGTCTGTTTTGGGAAAACTGGTCATGCATCCCCCCCAAAAGACCACTCCAGGATCGATGAGGGTGGTGACCACAAGATTTCATAACTATGTGAAAGACTCCAATCCATGTGCCATTCTCTTACACACTAGGCGACAAGATTTTATGCTTCTTTTACCATGTCTGAAAGGATATACATGGTAGCTATGAGAAAAAAGAAGTGTTGTGCACAAGAAATGAAGGTTGAATGTAATGTACTATATTGTGTACCAAAGGCACCATCAAGGATGTCTTCTTGTGAACCTGAAATTTCATAGCAAAGTACCAAACTATTCTCAAAGTCCTTCCATGCCCATAATCTTACATGACCACTACTGAACATGTTGACTCTAAATAGATTCTCACCCCCTTCTTTGGGGAGGCTCTACAGAAGACTAAGTGTCACTCTACTATATCCAAACCTATAATTAAGTGATAGTGTGAAACATGTACTACTGAAGGTATAGTATCTTTCATGACAAGTTCCCTATGAGTCTAAAATTGACTAGTCCCATAGTTAAATAATCCTCAACCAATCTCTCTCAATATAAGTCGGGCACGTGAAAAGTACCCACTTCTGTGTAAACCTGACCTGCATGAATCCCCCAATAATGTGTGTACCCACTCTTTGAGAATCCATGCCCTACCACCATGCTCACACAACACTTTCACACAAATAAAAAACCTTGCACACACTTTTTGCACAAAACCATCCAAAGATGCAAGTAATAATTTTATGGTTCCTCATGTGAAGTCACTTATGCCTCAATTGCTTCTATTATGAAACATTTTTCTTCTCAGCATAGGTTCTATAATCCATATTTCTTCTCATCATAGTGACCATAATGTGGAACTCGTGAGTGACCACTCCTCCCATCATTTCACGTTAGAAATTCCAAATCTAGGCCCTTCTCAGAGGCCCATGAACATTGGTCACATAATCCCTAGGGTTATGGAGTGGTTCCACCCACATATTTGCAGCATGATGTAAAACTGATTAGTTCCATGTTCTAGTCATACAATGTTAAAATATATGAAAACATCCTCAACACATGATGAAAATAAATAGAATTACCCTGTGAGATGAATAAAAGATACCCCATGTATAGTTATCATGAGATGCCACGTCCTGCCACCATGTTCACAAACCGTACATAATGGGCAACTTCCACGCATAATCCCCACTAAACCTAGTATGTAAACACAATAAGATCCATGTATGACTCACATGGAATGATATTCTATGGGAATGCATCATGGATTAAGCTTTGGTTATTCCAGTGGGAGGTGACACTTTTGATACTCTTTTCCTGCTGGATTCGTAGATGGATAGATCATCATATGTTGATATCCCTATTACCAATACAAGATGGGAGATGGGAACTAGATCTCACCCTCTCCCTTTATCTTTGCGCTTTAGCAGGAATCCACTAGTGGAAAAAGTGTCCCATGTGTTCTTTAGATCTACTCATTCCACTTGTTTCTCACACCGAGCATGACTCACTTGGGATTAGAGGTTAGTGGTGATCATGACATCTGCACGATACAAATCCTTCTATGGGCCCCCATCAAGTGTAATCCCCATACCTTACAAACTACGCGGGATTTTATTACCAACTAATTGGGAAACATAGGAATCCCCCATGAGGTCCAAACCCAAAATATAAATTTTCCATAATGTTCTCTAGGACACATCCTCAGAACGATTATGCATCCCCTAGAGACTAAATCTCCTCTAGGTAGTTCATGATGCCTCAACGTCAGTCTGACACCAATCCATGACCATTCCTTTTCATCTTGGACATCCTAGGGAAATTAATTCATAATCCGCCTCAAGGGGTGTTCTGATCACCAATCATGTCTTCAAGACACATTAAAACTATGCACATGATTTCCTCATGAAACATTAACCACGTTCCCATCTCCACAAGAAGTTAAAACTCTTTTCATGTCCCCAAATACATTTCTCATTAAAAAAATGAGATTCTTAAGGTGAATGCATTGGAAGATATGTAACCATTACCTTATCTACCTCACGAAAAACATGGGATCCCCAAGATAAAAATCATTGGGAGAATTACTCCCCTAATGTTGTTACCCCATGATCAACATGGGATGCCTTGGGTTCCATGCCAAAGATGCCTCATTGAGATTCACTCTTAAGAGGAATAATATAGGTGACCAATGTTCCCATTATCCAAACATTCTAGTGATTCCCAACATGAATAATCTCCCGAACGAAGGTTTCATCCTATCAAGATAGAATTATAATGTATAGACATCAATAATGTAATAAATAGAGCCCACAAAGATATGGAACTAAGATTTAGTTTCTCAAACATGACTTAACTCTGTGAGGGAGAACCAGACTAGGTGATGAGTTCCAAGGAGGAATCTATTGAAGGAAGAATCAATATCTCATCATCCAATTTAGATCAAGGAGAAGACATTTATATTGAAATTGATGAATTCAACCTATATTTTCAAAGTGAGAATGCGGGGAAACAAAGAATCCAATGCACAAAACCATGTGTGGACGCATGGGTGGGCCCTGAAAAAATCATCAGAAATAGAAATACTGAACCAGACATGAAACTCTTCTTCTAGAAATGGGGACCAGTAGAATTTGAGACACATAAGATTTTCATGTCCCTATATTCTGAAATGTGGAATGAGGTCCCACCGATAAATCAATAGACCCAACATGGAACACACTAGAAATTAGGGAAGTTAGTAGCTGGGAATCCTCAGTCTGACTTTTTCAGTGCGGATCTATCTCTATTTTTCTAGGGAAGATTGGATGATGATAGGGAATTAGTCATCGATTTTATTACATATGTACTGAAAGATGAATCCACTTACCTTGCGGGACCCCATCCACATGAACTCAACCACCCAACACCCATAGGTACAGGGGCAGGAGAAATGTTAATGTGGTAATCCTGCATGACACAACCTCTATCGTGACTTCTATTGTGACCTTAGATATTAGTCACCCATTCCCATTTCACCATCATTATTTATCCAGAGGAGGGTGATAGAAACCCTCATATATTGGTAAGATAAGTTAGGGTTCATCCCCTCAAGGGACATGACCTACCAGGATCTGGATGCTTTAGTGACTCACCGACACTGTTTCCCCTAAGGTCCATGCCACAGGAAGTCACCCCCCATTCAAATAGTGAACCACTTAGGGAGTCTCTCTCTAGAGACACCCTAAGAGTTTTTCCCCTATGTTGAGGGGGGGAGGACGCCTGAGTTTCCATGGCTATGACTACAACTCCAGATCCACCAAGGAGGCCTCCCACAATGCCCCATCAGTGCTAGTAAAGACCAGTCCTTTAGGATCTATAATAAGTGTACTTCACCCTTTCTCCATTGGCCCATTATGAACCACCCTACTCCAACATCGGGAGAAGGCCCAAGATAATTATTGATAAGGGGAATTATCTTCAACGGCTCCATTGGCACATTCCACTACCGCCACATTCTACAAGATCCCTAATATATGGGAAGGGTCCATCATCACCTGGTGGGGATAGAGACCCCATCCACCCCATATGTTGGACGGTTTGACTCTATTAATCGCTGGCACTACCATAATCTATTACTGGCCAACCTGTGATGATGAGTTTTAGTGCGGAGGTCCTCCCTACACCATCACCAACCCAAGAGAATTTCCTCCCCACTCTCACAATCAGTACAAATGTCATCTTTATGCCATTCCAAAATAAAGAATAGGTCCACGCCACTCCAACATTTATCAAAGTTGAGGTCCTCCCCACCTCTTTGACAAATAGAGTGGAGGTACTCCACTTGTTATCATAGAAATCCAACATAGAGGTCCTCCCTATATTGCAACCAATCCTCATGGAGGTCCTCCCCACTACTTCAACACTCAACTTAATGGTCCTCCCCATGATTTAACCAATTAGAGAAGAGGTCCTCTCCATTATTTCAACTAGTATGGAGGTCTTCTTTGTACTCCTGCTCCTTAACACATAGGTCCTCCCTATGTCCATTTGAACCAGCATGAAGGTCCTCTGCATGCTCTAAATAACCATTACGGAGGTCCTCCCAAAGATATTACCACCAGTCAACATAGAGGTCCTCTCCATGTTCTCATCGACTAAATAGAAGGTCATCCCCACTTCATCGGTAACCAGAGTGGAGGCCCTCCCCACTCCTTCACTAGTTGATACGGATGTCATCCCCAATCTGAAAACATCCGATATGGATGCCCTCCCCATATCCCAACTAACTAAAGTGGAGATCCTCCCGGCCTTACCACCCATAAGCATGGAGGTCCTCCTGTTATCGAGGACATAACCCTCCATAAAGAACCATCTTGGGGTAGAAGAGAGAACAATCACTACCGAGGGAAAAATACTGATAAATGCAAAGTTGTATTCAACCTCATCGATATTTATGAATCTAAGGACACTGATGACTTGGTAATGGTGTTTCTATCTTTAATTTTAGATTATTGGGAAAGATATCAATAGGTGAAGTTAACCATCCCAAAAGGTGAAACAAAAAAGATCCCTAGATCCCTTTGTAGGTACATGCAGGTGGAAGATGTTTTGGCTCCCTTCTAGGAGCTCACAGTGCAGTTATCCCTGTATCAACTATTTTCCCACCTCTCTACCTCTACATTAGACATATAGGAGATAATTAGGATTGGTATAAGTCCTTAATATGGAGATCACCCGACCAACCTGGCAATGAACATCACTGACCTTGCACGTGAGGCAGTGGTGAGTACCCAGTCATATAAGGACATGATGATGCAGTTGTTACTGCCCCGAAGAGACGACCCAATTTACAACAAATGGGTAACTCGCATAGTGGATCCTCTACCATCCAGCCATCTTACGAACTAATCTAAATTGGTTCCACCACCTATCTCTCAGATAGTGTCGATCAAATCATGGGCCGAACAAGTGATGGGCCCTACCTCTAAGAAGGAAAGCCTATAGGATTCCCAAGCTGCTGATTTATTGTTAGTGGTGGTTTTTCAAAATTCAATATCCATGATTGATATATTAGAGTCCCTCATCGAGGGATAAGTCGTGTGTTTCATCTATAGCCTATGGGTGACACTTAACCACCTCCATGGTCATCAGTTTATCTATCACGGAAGCTAGGGTCACCTCAAAGATATCCATTAGTTTTGACTAAAGGTTGATTTGGAGTCGCACCTAGTGGCTCAGCATCTAGGATCTCTCAGTTACCATCATACCTTCTAAAAATGTAGTGTCAAGATCATACATGTGTCTTCACCCATCATCAGACTTAGGAAATCAGCCTATAGGATCCCTTTAAGACATTTCCTACACATAAAAACATCCAAAAGGGTAAAAATCATGTTAGACACTCTAACCCATCTGAGATTTCAGAAAAAATAGAGGTTCCTTCCATGGTTTCCAACTTTCTTTAGTAGGTCACAGATCAGAAGAGGATCATCAAAGATATCATTTTTGAGTGACGTCTGGACTGTGGAACCATACGATCCAATGAGTCTTCAAGTTATTCTTGGCCGGTTTATCCTAGTAGAGCCTGATATTATATCTCATCCAACCTTATCAGAGGTAGGATTTTATGGTGAAAGACCAAGGTATGCATCAATGAACCCTCTCAGGAAACATCAAACTGGTCTATGAGACACGACGCCTGCTTACCGAGTTGATGAGCTTGTCAACACATTGGAATTTAGGAATCCTTATCAAGATAGAGATCCCCACCAATATTATTTGATATATTCTCTAACTTCTCACCTTAAATCCCTAGAGACGTGACAAGTGGAAATCCCACCAAATGGAAGGCCATAACCAGCATGGTTAGACAACCTCCGATCACCCCTGGATTTTGGGAACCCAAGATTTACCCCAATCAATGGGATAAGAGACATAATGCAGCATTTGGCCCACTTCATCTCAAGGTGCAGGGCCATGTTGGGAACCCCAGAACAGCATGAGGCTTCCTAGATATGATATTTCATATAGAAATTAGAAGGACATACATTAGTCTAGTATATATAGTTTCCCATCAGATACAATACTGGTTGGAAAGACCTTCACAAGTGGTTATTCTACTAGTTCAACTCCCCCATGTGCATGACAGGTATTGATGACCTCTTCAAGTTAATGAAATTTCGTAATGAGGATATCCTAGATTTTACCTCTAGGTGGAAATGCCTCATGCACCCTCTCAACATGTCTCTAACTCAAGAGAAGATACTGATGATTTGCATGGGAAATGTTAATATTGAGTTGGTTCATACCCCCATCACATAGAAATTCAAAGGTGGGATCTAATTTTTTTTTGAAAAATTCCCAATATTTTGGGGAATCCTTAGATCAGGCTAAGAATGCACATCCATTTCCTCCTCCAACTCCCATGAGATGATCTAATAAAGAAGATAATGCAACCAAAGTATAAGTAGATTTCCCTGATCCATTAGAGTTGTTGGACTATTTTCTAGTTGAGACTCACCTAGTACAACAACCTCATCAAGATCACTGTCGTCCAATATAGAATTGGAAGGAACCATCTCACTAAGAAAAACCACCTAAATTAGAGATTGTGGATCATACCCCTCATTAGGATCCAAACCCACGTCAGGTGAATGATCCTAGAGTACCCTTCTTGGATAGAAATAAGTAGACCTATTTTTGAAAGATTAATAGGCCCATGACTATTTCCTCAGTTCCCTAGACCAAGGAACTCTAAATATCCCAAAGTGAAAGTGGTCCCATGTATCTAAATGTACTAACCACTCTGATCAATCCCCTAACCACGTGATCATTAGAAATACCATCAAGGGATGCTATTTGTTTATGGATTTTATCTAAGAACAAGTGGAAAATGGTTTGGTCAAGTTGGGAAACATCTTGATGTTGGTGTAACATATATAAATCTTGTATGGAAATGATAGTGAGGGTTTCGGTGAATGGAAATAGGTTTCCAACCATGTGACTTAGAAGTATAAGGATTGGTTTTCCTTTAGAGAAATTTCTGATAGCCATGGTGTCATCCATGACCACTTAGGATAGTTAAACCCTTCTGAAGTCACCACACCATCCCCAGTCCATGATTCTACATCAATATCTCATCCTTCCAAATCTTAGAAAAGTAGGTTATGACAACCAAAGGTAATCCAAATTCCCCTACCGATAAAAAATATATCTCTCACTATCAGTGATTTCATGCCTCCAAAGCTGGTAATTGCTCCCAGAGTTAGACTAGGGCTAGAAGAATCCTTTTATGATGATAAGAAGTATGTCTATGTGAAGTTTTTCTAATTGATAGACCACTTCACATTGAATGATAATGAGGAATATTAGGAAATTCCCCTGAGTGCCTATGTCCCATGCTTTTTAAGGAAAGTTCAAGGAAATGTAAATCACTATGAATTTCATGCCAATTCCCCAAGATTAGCTGTGCATACAAATGAGACTAGGAAACATGGGCTGCGTAGAGCTCAGTAGGGAAAATACTTCCAGCCCACCCCATCATACACACCATCATAGCTTACTGAGTTAACTAAAAAGGAAGCAAATCGATGAATGCACTATGATCAGACATGTCTAGGTAAATCATAGCCCCAATCAGCAAAAAGTCATCCGATAGTGGTTTTGGGTGAGTTAGCTGATGATAAGAAGAATATTTCTAGCACCATCAAGAACCTAGTGTCACAACCATCAATATCTATCATACCTAACACCAAGGATTGACCCCCTGTGGGTAGAAATCAGCATTCGGTGTTGAAGTTAGACATTATAAAGCATTTCTACAACATACCTTTAATGATGTCAATCCTTAAGGCCCTCCACATTTCAATGGAAATGTGTGAGGCTCTCCAAGAGGCCCTGAATAGACCCCACTAGTTTGATGTAGAGGTAGATACCACATATAATTTCTACGTAGAAGAGGTTGAGTGAAAGGAATTTTAGGACATCATCACATTCTCCAAAGAAGATAAGCGATCTCTCATGTAGGGTCACATCATCCCATTGTACATAATATGATAGTTCAATGGCATGGGGATCTATCATTATCTAGTCAACATAGGTTATGGGATCAACCTACTCCCAACCAAGACACGTCATAATCTAGGAATGAATGAAGTGGATTTCACTCCTTCTGATCTAAAGATGCAGGGAAATGGAAGGATTGATAAGAAATTATGTTGTAGGATTCAGTTGAAGATCCACTTAAGAGGTTTGACTATAAGCACTGAATTCATTGTAATATCACAAGATATCACCCACAACACATTGTTGGGCATGACCTAGATTCATCTACATGTTCTAGTTCCCTCTTCATATCACCAATGCCTCAAGTAGTCCTTTAATGGGCGAGTATGTGTGATTCAAGGTGATGCAACCCCCTTAGACTCCTATGAATATGACTATTTACAGTAATTATATTACATTAGATAGGTTTATCAATTTTAGAACAATGATATTGATTGAAAAGACATTGTAGATAGCCTATGGGTGGAACTAGATGATGGTTTAATCTTCTCTATTCATCAGTTGGAGGCCAGGATTCTGGATTTAGTGAGTTTCTTAATTGTTTCTTAGAGAAATGGGTGCCACATTTTTAAATTGAATGAGTGTTCATAGAATACCTTGTACTTCTACACAGGACATTTTCGAGTGATTCTAGAAGCCCCTACCCCTATGATGTATTGAGAGGCTTTCCCAATGGCCACCATTCCATGGAATTATCACATGTTCCAGATGGAATGGTTGAATCATTGAAATACGAATCACCACTATTACATTAACATCAAGAATGTACCCCACAATCAAATGCCAGATGGAATTGGTTTGATAGCCTCTATCACTGTTGTTTTAGTAGATCCAGAACCCCTCAATAGTGATTCTTTTTCATCCCATGTATGCACCAGTTCTCATCATGAGTCGGTTGGCATATCTAAATTGTCTCCTCCCACTAATTCGCATACCTCAAATTAAGAAGTGTATTTGGAAGATGCCCCTCCCACATAGAAATCTGGTGTATCTACCACTATTGATGAATTGATTTAGGTGAACACTAGTACCGAGGAAGACCCAATTCCAACACTAATCAACAAAACCATGCCTCCAAAGAATCATCAATAATAAAAGGATTTCTTAAAGTAGCACTGTAATTTATTAACCTAGAGTTATGATGATATTTCAGGACTAGATCCCTAGGTCAACTTCCACCATATGGGTCTCCTAGTGATTCATTATGGGTTCATGAAGCCTCCTAGAAAGATTCACCCTTCCCATGGTGTTATGGTTGAGGCTGAGGTTGATAAGATTATCAAAGAATACCTCACCAAGGAAGTTCTATACCCCAAGTGGATAGCAACATTATCCCAGTCAGGAAAAAGAATAGGTAGATCAGAGTCTGTATCAACTAATAGAACCTCCACCACCATTGTTTTAAGGATGATTCTCTCATTCCAATTATAGAGTTGATTATCAATACCAAAAATAGGTTCCAACATCACTCTTTTGTGGATGGATATTCATGGCGATATTAGATCTGGATTGTCCCTTAATATTAGGAGTCTAACGCCTTCAGATAATCGAAAGAGACAATTTTATTTCATGTGATACCATTTAGTTTAGAGAATTTAAGAGACATTTATTAGAAGGAACTGAACCACATCATCAAGATGATCATTATGCCAATAGTATAGTTATATGTGGATGACTTGGTGGTCAAATACCACCAGTGTCAGGACCATCTCAGAAAACTTGAGAAAGTTTTCAGCTTCCTATGCTCCTAGAATTTAAAGATGAACCCCTTGATGTGTGCATTTCGGGTCACCGCTTGGATGTTTCTAAACTGTGTATTTAAATAATAAGGCATCAACATCAACCCAGATAAGATCAAATCCATCAAACATATGTCTCCCCAAGAAACCTATAGGATCTCTAAGGCCTTAAAGGCCACTTAGCCTATATACGCTGATTCATTTTAAATATGGAAATAATGTGTATGACTTTTTTGAGGATCATGAAGAAGGGAATCGTCTACTTGTGGGATGAGGAGTGCTAGAACACCTTTGATAAAATAAAGTAATATATTCTAAAACCTACGATTATAATGCTAGACATATCAAGGAATCCTCTGGTCCATTATGTGACCACCCTAGAATGGTCTCTTAGTTCCATTCTCACCAATAAAAACAATGAGGGAATAGAAAATAGGTTATTCTATATCAGTCACATGCACCTCAATACAGAGACCAGATACGCCCCTATCGAGAAGAGATTCCTCATGCTGGTTTTTTTAGTTTAGAAGTTTCAGAATTATCGAAAATATCATGAGATGTATCTTGTGTCCCATGAGGATCCTCTGAAGTATATCTTGTATCACCCCATGTGGATGGAATTATTTTCATGCTGAGAGGTGATCCTTTAGTAGGTAAACATTAGGTTCATATTACAAAAAACTATCAAAGTTCGGGCATTGGCCGACTTCTTGGCCCCACATATGACCCCTAGAGAATAGCCTATTGATATTGATTTCCCAAATGAGTCCATCCTCTCAATGGATCAAGATACTCCCTCTTAGAATGTTCATTTTTATGGTTCTTAACAAATCCAAAATTGTATAATAATCAATGATCTGAAGCTCAAAAGGGTAGACTTGGGTTCATCACCCCGTCATAGTATATCCTTCCATATACATTCCAATTATCATATAGATGCATGATAACATGGAAGAGTATCAGGATATCATTACTGGTTTTGATATGTACCTTGTGATTGATGTCCCCCAACTTCATGTAAAAGAAGACTCTAAGTTAGTCATAAAATATATCAATGGTGAATACATCTTCAGTAAGCTAGTGATTTTTCCCATGATTGAGCACACTCTCTATTTAATGGTCAATTTCCCTTTTCAACTGGAAGTGACTCATGTCCCTCGGTATTAGAATGGTAGAGCTGAATCCTTGTCCATTGTAGCTTCATATCTAACAAATCTAAATCAGAATGAAGTGTGTATTCATGTGACACATCAAAGATTCATTTACCCATAATTCTATATGATGAAGATTGACAGAATGTAAACTAGCTGACCACCAGTGCTTCCACACCAAGACCCTTGGGTTTCCCTATATTAGAGGAAGAAACCTCTAATTGGAAAACTCTATTCGTCTAGTACCTACTACATGGTATCCTCCCATTGTACCAAGTAGAACACGATTGAATTCATGGGTGTGCGGCATAGTTTACCTTCTATAGTTAACCTAACCTTGAATCTACCCTTTATAGGCATGGGTTTGGTGGATTATTCTCTGTTGAATCCAAGGTTTTGATATTCCCTAGGTTATGTAGGAAGTTCATGGCAGGTTCTGTAGTTCCCTTTTGGACGGATTGAATCTTTCCCACTATATTTGGAGGACGGGCTACTTCTAGTCCACCATGGTCTATGATTTCATTGAATACACCAAGATGTGTCACATGTGTCATATCCATGCCAAATTTGTGCATAAACTGCCAGAGATCCTCCACACAACCATGCAATCTTGGCTCTTTTTAGTATGGGAACTCGATGATTTGGGACCATATCCACCATCAAAAACTCAGCAGTGAAGGTTCATTCTAACCGTGATGGATTTATTCTCTAAGTGGGAAGCAAATTTTTTCCCTCAAATAAGTCAGGCATGATCTTTTATCGACTTTGTGAGCTCCCACATAATCCATTGATTTGGAGTTCCTCGTTCAATTCTCACCAAATATATTACCATCTTTAAGGCTACCAAGCTAAATAGGTTGTACACCAAGTATAGAATCTCGTCCAATCATACTTCCCACTATAACACATGAGAAAATGGATATATTAAGGCATTCAATATGACCCTATCAAAAAAATTTCAGATGATGGTGGCTCAGAATAAGAGAATATGGTTGGACAATATTCCCAATTCCCTATGGGAGTATCAGAAAATGACTTGGAATTCCACCCAGGTGAACCCATATTCCCTGGTGTATGGAACATAGGAAGTGCAGGTTATTAAGGTTCGATTTCCATCACTTTTAACATCTATATATGACTAGAATATTCCAAGAATAAGGAAATAATTCTATCTATATGAGTTGTAATACCTCAAATAGAATATATTTGGACCTTGTACAATTTAGAGAGGAACCTGAATAAGATTGAAAGGTCAGTTAGCAATATGGTTCACCATCGCTCTTTCATCAAGGGCGACACAATACTGGCTCTCATAACATCAATTATACCTAGAAAGAATCCACTATGGTTTAATCCATAATGGGAAGGACCTTACATCATTTGTAAGGTATATTCCAATGGATTATACTCTTTGATCACTAAGGATGGATAGCGTATCACTTCTCTCACCAATGAAATGTTCCTCAAATTGTACTTTTCATAAAGGGGAGAAGAAGGTTTGGCCTCCATGAAATTAAAATGGGAGTAAAATTCCAATAATTATGACTGTAAACTATATGTCAGTCCTCTATGGAATACATATTGTGTCATTGGTCCTCCTAATCCCTCACTCACACTGAGTTTGTCACTTCCTCACACTAAAAATATTCATTTGGGAAGACCCTCTCCACGGTATGAACTTTATGAATTTAAACTAAGATCCCCAAGTCCAAGAATTATGACTCTAAACTGTATGTGAGTCTTTATTAGACATTTGTTGTGTGGTGTTGAGTCTCATTGGCCCTAATTCACATGGGTTTGTCATGAAAACATTCTACACATATCCTGTTGATAAACCTCCCCCCATGGTCCAAACTCTTTGAACTTAAACTGAGATCCTCATTAGTATGATCTTTAATACCTTAAGCTAATTTCCATCTTATGGTCCATAAGGCACAAGCTTAAACTATCTACAGTTGGTCAATGCATTTTGACCATAAACTATTTTTAGGCATTATAGTTCGAGTTATATGACTTTAAACTATGAAGCTTGGCATCCTCAACACATGATGTAAAAAATTTTATTCTAACCCATACATACTTGAGATTACTCTTAACAAACATTTGACTTTTAACCCAAATCAAATCAGTTTTTCTTGTATGATAACTGTGGGATGGTTGAAAAACCTTACCCAATGTCCCAGACATAGGATTCCACATAATAACCGTGGGATTCCTTGAATTCACTTTACAGAGAGGATCTCCCCTAACAGTTTCAGTCTTCTACAATATTCTATTCTCGAACTACATGTGTCTTTATTCCTATACTCATGGGATACATAGTGATTCTTGGACTTCTCATCTCTAGGACTAGCTGCAAATTCATCCTCCTTTCGGGCCCTTGGCTCATGCATTGATCAAAGAAATATATTACTAAATCATGTTTCGTTTTCCTCATGATACTTGTGTGGTATAGGGCCTCCTTAGCTCTTGCACGTTGGGGTTTACCTCTTTCATGATGCACACACATTATTTTTGAAAACACCTTTTACATTCCATACATCGCGACATTAAACGAATTGCCCCTAGTCTAAGAAACATGACTCTAAACTATTTTCCATGGTACATACCATATGAACTTAAACTATGTGTGTCCAAAATCAATATTGAATCACATTTTTTAGAGATTACTTACTCATTCACATTGGGTTTTAACACTTTCACCGTATGAAAATACTTGAATGCCCTTATCCCCATAGTCCAAATCATATGGCCTTAAACAATGTGTATTCACTTACAGAACTACATATTGCTTTATTCCCATCCTCATGGGATAATTAGGGATTCTTGGACTTTATTTTTTCAGGCCCAACTGTATATTCACCATAAAACCATCTGTTTTCTATGTTGCAATCACTCTAAAATGTTCCACATGCCTCCTTTTAGGTATAAGACCCATTCAATTTACTTCGACCATTAGTGGGCCAGTATTCCATCATACCTAGATACAAGGAATAAAAATCCTCAACACATGATGTTAAATTATAGACTTACCCTGTATGAAAATAGTATGCCTCATATCCTAGTATGAGAAATTAAATACTTTCTTTCGAGAGGGTACCCCCCCAACCAGAATCTATCTTATGCTATGTCATGTTTCAGAAAAACATTTCCATCATAATGAGATACATAATTATTCCTAGATATTTTATCATGGTTCTAGACCCTTCGTAGATCCACTATGGTCCTTCCCCCCCCCCCCTAATGTCATGATATTGACCCAGGGTGTAGTTTTTCGGGATTTCTATTGTAGAGGGTCCCTTGGAACCTCTATTCACATCAGTTTATCACTACATGTTATAAAAAAGCCTCTTTCTAGACACAAATATATCCCTTATGGTCCAATAATTTTTATATTAAACTATTTTAAACCTACCCCTTACATTTCAAATGGCATGTAGGCCTTCCAAACTCTCATTCATGTTGGAATAACACTCTTTTGTGCCACATAAAACGATTTAGGGAGCCCCATGGTCCAAAATTTATGACCTTAATCAATGAGAAGAGCCACATTCCATGCAATGTGACATTAAATTATTTTCCATGGTCTGGTCCATACACCCTTAAACTATGTGCAACATTCCGGTTACATGACATTGAACTGTGAGATGCATCTTGATCACATGACGTTAAACTATTCCATGAACCATCCTAACCATATGATGTTATACTATGTTCCCAATATACTTACTGTGAGAAATTAAACTATGTGTCTATCATCCATATTACATGATGCAAAAATTCAAGGCATCCTATGCACTCACTTGAAATTTCCTACTCTTACGTGTTGGTCATCTACTGCATCATTTAAGATTTCGGTCATTTCATGAAATTATAGAGGACTCTCCCCTGAAGGATGAGTTTTAATTTTTTTTTTCAGATTTATATTCCCATACTAATGTGCTCTAGTCCATGGTGGTGTATTTTCAAGAGTGTTAGAATCCATTCAAACATTACACCAATTCATTTCCATGATTTTCATGACCCTTATTTGGAGCCTCATCCTCCTCCATGTCTGAAGGGACCCCCTAATGGAATGGTGTCTGGAAATGGCTGACCTAAAGTCGTTGGTCAACATCCTGGAGGACGTTTCATGAAATTCTGAGGCGAGTTCCTCATTTCAAACATGGTCAATGATCAACCCTTGTTTGTTTGTCCTCATTCCTAGCTAATCAGTATGGAAGTTGTGTTTTGAACATGGTCAGTAGTTATCATCTATTATGATTCCACCCTCATTATGTTAATTTTTTTTAAAACCTTGGATTATTTTATTAATTCCAATTTGTTAAGGTATAATTCAACCCCACTGAAATTACCCCATTCATGCACTAGATAACATTGGAAAAGCATGTCAGCTATTCAGAGAGCCCTATTCTCCTGGAACAACCTCTCTCAACCCGAACACTCTCGATGGTCAGTTGATGATAGACGGTCCTGGGTGTTCGATGGTTATATAACACTCTAATATAGAGGAGGAGTCATATTTTAATCATTATTTCTCACATTTATTATGACTCACACGAGCTTAGTGATTGTTCATTGGTTGGTTCACAAATATGATTGAAGTGCAGTAATTATGAGTAACAACAGAAATTTTTCCATGCATGAGGGAATGCTGAAACAAAAAGATTGGGGCATTAGAAAGGGTCATCCACATGTTAGTTCCTCCCTCAAGTCATGGAAAATTTACCCTATGGATCTGTGCCTGTAATTGAGCACCACAGCTCTGCCAATATCTAGTGTGTAGCCTCCAAGGATTGCTACCTCATCTCAAGACCTTCTTCCACCACATCTACCATAGGATGAAGCTCATCATACCTAATATGTTCTTGATACAACTCATTATGAAGCCTGGATGTTTGAGATATATCATTTCTCATATAATTATTATCCTCCTCCAAAAAATCCCTGAACTAGTTAATGAAATATTATTGATCATTGAGAAAGTAATCATGATCGTTCATTTGTTCATCTAGACCCTGGATCTCAAGATTGACTTCTTGGAGATTTTGAATGCTGTCAAAAAACTACTAGTGACAAGAAACCTCTAAACTATGGATCATTTCATGAAAGCACTCAGAAAGTAAGATATAGAATAGTATGTGGAGACCGAGAGCATGCACCCCTCCTGTACTCAAGTTATATAGATAGTAGTATGGGACCCATCCAACTCACCAGCTCTAGTTCCAGGGTTTGGGTGATGGAACTTCTTTATGTTCCTCCAAACCTTGTGTTGTTCTATGCAATTTTATTTTGTAGTCTCAGACCAAGAGTCTTCCAGATCCTTGGCTGGTGTAGGATCATACTCGGGGTAAGCTATAATAATTGGGGTAGTAGGTTCCTCTTTTGTCATTCTCTTGTATTAGATAGGTTCCAGATCATGAGGTCGTTCATCCTCACTCAACTCTTCCTTAGATTATTAATCCTTGTCATCCTCAAGCTTCACCCCACTTGTCAGTTCACAAGAGGCCATAGAGGACTATTCTCTCAAGACTAAGGTCGAATAGTTTAAAAACTGGCTCCTCATGGACTAGTGCAGCGATTAAATAAGGGCCCCAAGATGTTCTAGCCTCAACATCTTGTTGGGCATGAAATATTTCAAGCACTACCTTAAATGGGAACACTACATTCAATTTTATGAAAAAATATCCATTTTAACTTATTTTAGAGGGAGAAACATACATATACAAAGCATTAGTAGATTGATTCCATGAGTCATGGTAGGGAGCTCCACTATATGAGACCCCTTAATATTGGTTGGTACTTCAACATCCGGCGCTAGCTCCTCTTTCATTGATCGAGTGGGAGATTCATGAATCAAAATTTTTTTGACATAAAAGGTATGTGAAAATTATAGAATATTTGAATGAATTGGGATATTCTATTACCTTATGATAGAGGGATTTAAATGACAATCCACCTTGTTCATGCCGCTTCCCCAATAGTGGGCGCTGCCGTTGGAAGACCAGGGCGTAGACCCCCATAGATGGCTGGGAGAACCTGAGGATCCAAGGGAGTGACCTTGACTTACTTGAATAGTCCACCAGCTACTTCGGCCTTAGGAATAGTCCCTGAAGAATTCCATTCAGTACCCATTGGTGCACATTCACTCCCTTTAGTAGGGTCCCCTTTCGAATCTCCAAGAAACTAGAGCTTCATCCTTCCTCAAAGGTCGATTCCTCCTTAGATGAATCATTGACATGTGGTGTATACTCCCACATGGGTCTTCACCAAGAATCACACACACTAGGTTGGAAGGAGGTTCATACTACACCTTCTGGAATTCATGTGAATCCATGGTCTCCATGAATGGACCCACCGAGGTCTTACCCATGTCTACCCCAAGTCCACCTCCAATAGGCCTGGGGCAGGTGACCAACACCGAGTAGGTATATCCCACAAATGAGAGGCATTATCATAAATTATATGTAAACATGCACACATCCCCAATATAACACAATGCTGAAATGTAAAACCACTAAAAACAATGTATACATAAATCTAAGATCCAAAAACATAGTACAACAATAATGTACTGAAAGTGGAAAAAGGAACCAAATACAACACCAACCAAAAATTGTAAAGTGTACAAACTACTCCAAGGGTGAGTACTAAAGTCAAATTCAAGATCTTGGTAAAACAATTCAGTATGATAATATCCATATAATCTCCAACCAGTCCTTGTACTCCCATGACACCATCAAAAGGGTTAGCATCTACATAATACATGACACGTGCCAGAAAATACCATGCATGTGTGATTATAAAAATACACAGTATGACACCCCAAAATCATTAAACACGAAGTACCAAGTATATTTATCTCAATACAAGATATAAAAATTTATTTATAATAGAATCACCTAGATATACTTAGTAATGAAACCATTCCACTATGTGATCAAGAACAAATACAATCCACCGACTCTCCTCGAAGCAACGCTTATTCTGGGAGAACCCACTCTACAAGCCATTATATCATCATAGACACTCAATGAATAGGTCTAGATGATTAGGACCCATACCAAAAATTTACTTTGTCTATGAAGACCCTGATACTTAGAAAGGGGGTCATGTCCTGAACTGCTGGGTGACACCACAAACCTAATCTAGATCAATCCACTACATAAGATATTATATGCCAGTGATAACACAAACTGTAACGCCCCGAACATAGTTATCTAGAGTCGGTGAATTATTACATAACATTGGCATGATCACAATATATCAAATCTCTAAATACCTATTAGTTTTGTAGCCTTGGAAACACTAGATACTTTCATAAAGTTTACATTACATCATAAAGTAAAAACTACAACAACATCTTGTCTCCACTCTCATATCCCCTTATAATATCCCTGCAGGTCATTCATAAAATACTTCTTCACATCTTGGGAAAAATAAAAAAAAGAAATGGGTGAGCTTAAATGCCCAGTAAGGATAACAATATAGTGGAAACTTTCATAAATAAGCAAAAACATTTAAGGTAATGAATAACTAAAACATGATCCTTTTAAACTTGAACTTCAGCATAATATGACAAATATAAAATGAAATTATGCCATTTACATATTCAAATGGATATTCTACTAGTAAAATAATGACATGAAATATCAATAAACACTTTCATAATGATGGAATGAATAATTCCAGACTATCATAACCACGTAGCCAAGGCCTTGTGCCAAGACTACAAATAAGATTTTTTCAAGGTCTCATGCCAAGACACTAGTTTGTCTCATGAGACCTACCGATGCATCGAGGAGCTATAGATGGCTCCAACCATCACTTACTAAGTCCAATGCATTCCTCATAAGAAAAGTTGGAAACATAACAAAAACATTCATATTAAAACTAACATACGAAATGTCAATACTTTATCCACAAACCATGAATGGTATAAAAATATCACATCCACAGTCAAACATAGCTCATTTGATACAATATGGAATATTGTATTGTATCATATTAACCTAAATTGGGAATGATGAAGGATATTTACATAGATGAAAATAATCATCAAAACTATTAGAGAGAAATATCGCCATTTTTATTGAAATCATTTTAAAGTCACACTATTTGTCAAGAAGCCATTTAAAAATATATTTTTGAATAAAAGTTTCCCATACCACTTTGAAACTTTTAAAATTAATTTTAATTTTAAAACCTTAATTTCCATATAAATAAATCTTTAAAACCATTTTAAAAACATGGACATTAATGAGAAAGATTTAGAAGAATAAATCTTCAAAACATTTAAAAATGATATTTTAGTTAGAGTTTCTAACCAAAGGAGAGACACTTGAATAAAAATAATTGAGGTAATAAAAACTTTTTAATATCATGAGAATAAATGGATTCATGATATACTATGTCAAAGTACATTATATACACCAAATAAATGTGATTTGGTGTATAACAACAAAAGAGTCTCAATGGAATGTAATTTGAGATGAAACTTCTTATAATGACCGTATCCTTAGGTTAATTATAAATCAATGGAATAATTATGTGTGAAAAATATAAATACACTCAATATGATTAGATATTCGGTGTAAATCAATCATAGGACATTCACACATATTCTTGTAAAGACAACACAAATGAATTGGATATTTAACACAACAAATGGAGATTGAGTTAAAATCACTTTTATCAAGTTCATATAGATGAATTGAGAAATTATAAATGGAGTGATTATGTGTATCAAAAGTATATCCATAGAAAGGGGAGTAGAAATTATGACATAATAAAATGAATAGTGATTCCACACATAATCTTGGATTAAAACAATCAAAGAAGTATGCGTAAATCTTATTGAATAGAAATTGAAATTTCAAATTCCCTTATCAATTTGGGAACTTACGAAACATACACTGATGAAAGAAGGATCATAAAATGATGATGTAAATATCCATAAATTCAAGTATATTACACAATAAATACAATCATGGGTAGTACAGACACCACATGCAATAAATAAGTGGTGAATAATGGAAATCTCACGGAATTAAAATTGAGATAAGGAACCCCTTACTTTATACTTTTTACTTGGTCGAGGGTAGGTTAGACTCCTTTATATTGTTGAAATAATTGTTATTGAATTATACAAGAATAATATACATTAATATGATATCATATATGATCTTTAAACATTACTTTGTTAATAATAACTTTGTATTATCGTTGTTTCGGGTGTTAACGTACTCATTTTGTTTTATATGGTTTGTTACATAAGTCATGTTTGTTATGGATAGGTTGTATCATATTAATATACATAATTATATTAAGTCCTTAAACATTAATTTTAATCATAAAATGAGAATTAGACTTGTATGTATACGATGGGGAATGAATCTCATCGCGTTCGTGAAGACGGTAGTCCATACGTACGCACGAGCTATAATATCATTCTTTTGATATTAAAATCATATATAATTGGATGGAATATCATCTATAAAGAATAATTATCATGTTATAATTATTATTTACAAGAATTAAATATCACTATGATACCCATCCAAATAATAATATATTGAATAACAATTACACCACAACGCGGAGATGGTAGGCCGTACGTACGCATGTATGGTGACATGTCATTCAAAGGATTGATAAAATGCTGAATATAGATATACCACATTTATAATAACATCACAGTATATAGAATATACTGGAGTTATTTTTTTATAATGTAAATAACAAATAAATAATAAGTGGAAGAAGAAAGGAACTTGAAAGAGGGTGGTGAAATCATTACCTCTTCTTCGGGTTCTTTCTATTAATTTGATCAAAAGGGCTCTTTAATATGGCTTTCTGACCATAGAAGGGCCTCTAGGATGAAGTGAGGGAAGTTCAGAGGATATTTGGGAAGGTTTTTGCCAGAACAAAAGGCTTTTAAGGTATTAATTTGAGAGAGGGGGGAGTGCCCTTTTATAAGAGGGGTGAGCGGCACCTTAAGAAAAACATAAAATATTATTTTATAATAAATTAATATTCGGTTTCTAATGGCTCCAAAGTGTATTATTTAAAGTTTAAGGTGGGGATGGGTCTATATCCTTTCAACCAATATCTTTTAGATAGGTTTGGGTCACTATATTGACCTTATCATTTATATTTAACTCTTAGTTAAATAGTTTGACATTTACCATGTCTCTTTGTATTTTTATATTATATAGTTAATAAAAATACTATATACCTCCAAGAGACCCCCAAGTGGTCCATTACTGATACAAATATAATTATATATGTCATTGTTCTGAACCTTAGATTTTTAAGAATATAATATCAATTAATAATATAATATTTGTTTTAAAAACTCTTTTATGTCAATTTTAACACTATTGGGTATTTTGTTTTTGATAATTTTAAAAAAGAATTATTACTTCTAAATAAATTTATATAACCAATCCTAATATGTCATATTAACCTAGAAAATTATTGGAATTCATAAAAGGTCTCAAATTACATTTATTTTTATATTTATAATATCAATTATTTTAATATTTCATTAATTACTTAATTACTACATCACCATTTTGTCATAAATAAATTAAACTATTTAATGTCTAAAAATTATAAATAAAATACCATTATGTATTAACTCTTTTTATATTTCTAATTAATATTTATAATCGAATTTATCTTATGTATAACCCTATATTAAATATGTTTTAGTTATTAACCATTGATTTTATCTCTTTTAACTCTTCTTTGAATTAAAAAATAATAAATGTCCTAATCTAATCTATGTGGACCTAAATGATAATATTTTTTTCCTAAGGTTGGTTTTGGTCTAGATACAATTGTCCAATAGAATTAGGACATGTGTTAGGGTAATATTAATATCATATTTATCCTTAATTACCCTATTTACTTTTAACCGTGGTAAATAAAAGTAAAAAGTTACTATTATTCAAAAATTATTATAATCTCATTGAACAAAATTTTACTCCTTGATATTAATAGTGTCTCTCGGATTTTCGAAATTCCCCTCACAGAAGCGGTAAAATTATGTTTTATGTGAATTTCCAAATTCTCCTAGGAGGTGGGTAAAAGACGGTGAAAAGTTCAACAAATGTTTTATATATCTAAAATTATTTTAACCTAACTCCAATGAATTACATTGAACTTATATAGGAATTATGTATCTATTTTGACCTTAATTAAATTTAAATAAAATAAATAATTATTTAAATAAAATTTGGTTTTAAACTATAACTCAGTGTTTTTCACTATTCATCAAAAATTGATAGTTTTTAGAAAAATACCAAAAATTCACCCTAAGCTAATTTCAATATTCTGAATCCAAAAATGAGGTCCATTTTGAAAGATTAAATTTATAAAATTTCAAAAATTGGGTATTAATATTCATAACGGCTAGTTTGATCGGTTGTGGTGTGTGTTAGAACTCAAAGTTTCATACAACACATGCTATTGCATTATTCAAAGGGAAATGTACCGTGGAAGCTTGGGGTGTTACATTCTCCCATCCTTCAATAAATTTCATCCGCGCAATTTTTAAAATTAGGCTTGGGAATAAAATGGAAAGTCCAACATCGGAAAAAGAGTCAATAAAACTATCACATTAAAATAAAGAAAGAGAAGTACAATGGCCACCCAAGATAACACATACTAGGATTACATGTAGAAAAACATGGATATGGATGATAAACTAAGTGTCAAGTTCTGATGGAGAGGGATTGAAGACATGATCAGGAGAAAGTTAAGAACAAGAAAACCACAAACGTGTGATGGGAAAAACGGTCATTAGTTTCTCAGTGGAAAAATTAAATGGACAACATTTTTTAAGTTACATTACATAAAGATGATGAATTCATTTCTGAGATTGACTAATAACATAAAGAGATATACTTAATTTTTAAGTAAAGTTTCATTCTTTAATATATTTCTACTACTGACTCATTTTTAAACGGTGAGTATTGCAGAAGACATGGTCAAACTAGAAGAGATAGAATAAACTTATTGAAAATAACATGATCCACAAAGGATAAACTATATATTTACCTTGTCTTTAGAGAATAATCATAACCAAAATGGTTAGTACAAGATCTGATGTTCCCCCTAAAGGATATTCCATTAGAGTAAGAAACACTAATCTTAATTTCTAAAATTAAACCAACAATACCCCAAAGTTAAATAAATACTATTCAATTAACAATTTTCCTTAAAATCCTTCAATATAATCCAATCTAAAATTGAACCCCAAAACATAGAAGAATTTGGTTATGTAGTATTCCACATTAAATTGTATCGCCAAATGACATAAACTACTCTTAAAGTCGCATACTTAAAATTAATTAACCTAATCACATTTTCTCTATTATAGGTTAATTATTTACATAAATAACCCAAATTACTATAAATCCACAATAAAAACATAGATAAAAATCTACCATTACTTCTCAAATAAAATCACATATTATTCTATTTTCATTGGGCAAGTAGTGTTCCCAACAAAGCGAACATCTTACAAAATAACATTTATCACTTAATCGCCAAATAATTTTCCTATACTAAGGGTATTCATTTGTTAAGACATAAGATCCCAAATCAACTTATTATTGATCAATAAAATCATTTAACTGAAAATAATTAGTCACACTAACCAAGGACTTCACGTAGTCCAGTGGTAGGTGATAAATCCCAATCGTACTTTGGGGTTGGGTTCGATTCCCACAGCTTTGTCCGATACGACGGGTTGTCACACAGTCTATGTGTTTTCCTTTTTCAAAAACTATATTTTATAACATTTTCAAAGTGAGATAAATTCCTCAAAATAACTATAACATAATTAAACCACAATTGTTTTCTCATACCTTGAATTTTCATCCCAAAATATAATAACTTGTAATTGTTTCAAACCCAATGATCATATAAACCCAAATGGTTATTAATAACTATATCCACAAGAGAAAAAATAATTCTTCCTAAAATATCATTCTCACATGGAAAACTATAGGGGTACAAATAAAAGAGAAAATTATTCAAAGTAATCCCATCAACAAGGAGCACTAACAATTTTAAACATTTCTCCAACCATTTATTTCCACATAGATTCTTGTTTGACCAATAAATATCCTATAGAATAGGGTATTCTCTTGGGTAATGGCCAGGTCCCCTACATTTATAGAAAATGACTGTAAATGGATTCTTGGGACCATTTTTATCTTCTTTCATAGTACTCTTCATCTTTCTTCGGAAATTATTCACTTTATGTCCTTTTTTCTCGCACGTAAAGAATTTTTTTGTTCCATTGAGACACTTTCCTTGGTGTCTCCTTCCATATTTCCTGTATAATGGAAATTGAGGATTCTTCTCTTCATGGTATCCACTACAGGACCTCTTATCATTCATCATCTTTCTATTCTTTGTTGATTCCAGGAGTTGGTTAATATATATGTTGTTGATCATATTTTTGGAAAAATGATTTTTCATGAACACGATATCTTTTACGCCTATCAACATTCCATTTTGTTTATAATTTCCACCACATTTCCCACCTTGTACATCATTCTCAAAGTTACTATGACTTAATTGGAATCCATCCATTGACTAAAAACAAAAAGAATTGTGTGAGTATCAGTAGTCATAAAATCATTTAGAGAACATAATGTCACCATATTCTCAATTTGAAACACATTAAGATTAACCAAGGTCATTTACTCTCATAATACTTCAAATCAGTTTGTAAAGAAAATGTAAATTATCCTAAGCATATCCCCTAGGAGTGTTGAAACCAATAGTGCAGCAAGGCCCGTTGTCATGCACCAGTTCCCATTCAAGTCTAGCTTAAAGTGGTGTTTTCGGGTTTTACCCCTAGGTACATATGTGCTAGAGCCACCTCTACCTGCTCGTATCTAGACAGGGATTTATTGCTTGGAAAACTCACAAAATCTATACAATACTAAAATTCTAGGAAGTTATTCTATACAAATCCAAAAATTCTTTCTTAGGGCTATGTGCCTTAATCAGAGTTTATCTAAATCTAGATTCCAAGGTTTGTAATAAACTTCCTCTGATACCAACTGTAATGCCCCGACCCCAGTTACCCAGAGTCGGTGCATTATTACATAACATTGTCATGATCACAAAAGATTAAATCTATAAAGACCGATTAGTTTAGTAGCCTTGGAAACACTAGATACATTCATAAAGTTTAAATTACATCATAAAGTGAAAACAACAACAACATCTTGTCTCCACACTCATATCCCCTTATACTATCCCTGCAGGTCATTCATAAAATACTTCTTCATATCCTGGGAAAAATAAAACATAGAAAGGGGTGAGCTCAAATGCCCAGTAAGGATAACAATATAGTGGAATCTTTCATAAATAAGTATAAACATTTTAGGATATGTATAGTTGATGTCTGTACGTCCTTGAACTCGTGTGAGGTTTCCTCTTTTATCCTTAAAAAGGGGGTTTATCCCAAAACAATTAAAAATTTAGGCCTTTCGGGACATTCAGTCAGTCATTTAAGGAAATGTATAACTAAAACAAAAGCCTTTTAAACTTGAACTTCAGCCTAATATGACAATGATAAAATGAAATAATGCCACTTACTTATTCACATGGATATTCTACTAGTCGAATAATCACATGAAATATCAATAACCACTTTCATAATGATGGAATGCATAATTCCAGACTATCATAACCACGTATCCAAGGCCTCGTGCCAAGACTACAAATAAGATTTTGTCAAGGCCTCATACCAAGACACTAGTTTGTCTCATGAGACCTACCGATGCAGTGAGGAGCTATATCGGGCTCCACCCATCACTTACTAAGTCCAATTCATTCCTCATATGAAATGTTTGAAACATAACATAAACATTTGTACAGAAACTAGCATAAGAATTTTCAATACTTTATCCACAAACCATGAATGGTATAAAAAACACATCCACAGTCAAACATAACTCATTCGATACAATATGGAAGATTGTATTATATCAGATTAACCTCAATCGAGAATGATGAAGGATATTGACATAGATGAAAATAATCATCAATAATATTAGAGAGAAATATCCCCCTTTTTCTTGAAATCATTTAAAAGTCACACTATTTGTCAAGAAGCCATTTAAAAATATATTTTTGAATCAAAGTGTCTCATACCACTTTGAGACTTTTAAAAGTAATTATAATTTTAAAACCTTAATGTCCATAAAAATAAATCCTTAAAACCATTTTTAAAACATGGACATTAATGAGAATGATTTATAAGAATAAATCTTCAAAACATTTAAAATGATATTTTAGTTAGAGTTTCTAACTAAAGAAGATACATGTGAATACAAATAATTGAGGAAATAAATTTTTTTTAATATCATGAGAATAAAGGGATTCATGATATACTATTTCAAAGTACACTATATACACTATATAAAAGTTATTTGGTGTATAATAAAAAAGGATTCTCAATGGAATGTAATTTTAGATGAAAATTATTATAAAGACCATATCCTTGCGTAAAGGATAAATAAGTGGAATAATTATGTGTGACAAATATAAATACACTCAATATGACTGGATATTCTGTGTAAATTAATCATAGTACATTCACAAATATTATTGTAAAGGCAACACTAACAAATTGTATATTTAACACAACAGATAGAGATTGAGTTAAAATTACTCTTATCAAGTTCATATAGATGACTTGACAAATTATAAATGTTGTGATTATGTGTATAAAAATTATATTCACAGAAAGGGGAGTGGAAACTATGACATAAGCAAATGAATAGTGATTCCACACATAATCTTGGAGTAAAATAATCAATGAAGTATGCGTAAAGATGAATGAATGGAAATTGAAATTTCAAATTCCCTTATCAATTTGGTAACTTACGAAACATATACCCATGAAAGAAGGATCATACAATGATGATGTAAATATTCATAAATTAAAGTATATTACACAATGAATACAATCATTAGCAGTACACACAGCACATGGAATAAATAAGTGGTGAATAACGGAAATCTCACGGAATAAAAAGTGAGATAAGGAACCCCTTACTTTATACTTTATCCTTGGTCGAGGGTAGATTTGATTCCTGTATAATGTTGAAATAATTTTTATTGTATTATACAGGAATCATATACATTAATATGTTATCATATATGATCTTTTAACTTTTCATTGTTAATAATATCTTAGTATTATCGTTGTTTTGGGTGTTAACTTACTCGTTTTGTTTTATATGTTTTGTTACATAAGTCATCTTTGTTATGGATAGGTTGTATCTTATTCATATATATAATTATATTAATTCCATAAATATTATTTGTAATCATAAAATGAGAATTAGACTTTTGTGGATACGATGGGGAATGAATCTCATCGCGTTCATGGAGACGGTAGTCCGTACGTACGCATGAGAGATAATATCATTTTTTGATATCAAACTCATATATAATTGGATGGTATATCATATATACTGAATCATTATCATGTTATACTTATTATTTACATGAATTACACATCACTATTTTACCCATCCAAATAATAATATATTGAATAACAATTACACCACGACATGGAGACGGTAGGCCGTACGTACACACGTATGGTGACATGTCAATCAAAGGATGGATACAATAATGAATATGGATTTACCATATTTATAATAACATCATAGTATATAGAAGATAATGGAGTTATTATTTTATAATGTAATTAACAAAGAAAGAAGAAGTGGAAGAAGAAAGGAACTTGAAAGAGGGTGGTGAAATCATTACCTCTTCTTCGGGTTCTTCCTTTTGATTTGATCAAAAGGGATCCTTAAGTTGGATTTCTAACCAAAGGAGGGCCTCTAGGATGCAGTGAGAGAAGTTTATAGGATATTTGGGTAGGGTTTGGCCGAACCAAAAGGCTTTGAAGGTATCAATTTTAGAGAATGGGGAGTGCCCTTTTATAAGAGGGGTGAGGGGCACCTTAGGAAAAACTTAAAATATTATTTTATAATAAATTAATTTTCGGTTTCTAATTGCTCAAAAAAGGATTATTTAAAGGTTAAGGTGGGTATGGGTCGAAATAATTTCAACCAATAGATTTTATATAGGTTTGGGAAACCATATTAACCTTATCATTTATATTTAACTCTTAGTTAAATAGTTTGACATTTACCATGTCTCGTTGTATTTTTATATTATATAGTTAATAAACGTACTATAAACCTCCAAGAGACCCCCAGGTGGTCCATTAATGATACACCTATAATTATATATATCCTTTGTCTGAGCCTTATATTTTTAGGATTATAATATCAATTAATAATATAATATTTGTTTTAAAACTCTTTTATGTCAATTTTAACACTATTGAGTATTTTGTTTTTGATAATTTTATAAGAGCATTATTACTGAAAAATAAATAAATATAACCAATCCTAATATGTCATATTAACCTTGAAAATTATTTTAATTCATAAAAAGTCTCATATTATATTTATTTTGATTTTTATAATATCAATTATTTTAATATTTCACTAATTGGGTAATTACTATATCACCATTGTGTCATAAATAAATTTAATTATATAATGTCTAAAAATTATAAATAAAATACTATTATGTAGGAAATAGTTTTATCTTTCTAATTAATATTTATAATCGAATTTATCTTATGTATAACCCTATATTAAAGATGTTTTAGTTATTAAACATTTATTTTATCTCTTTTAACTCTTCATTGAATTAAATAATAATAAAATGTCCTAATCTAATCCAAGTTGACCTATATGATAATATTTTATTTTTAAGGTTGTGTTTGGTCGAGATACACTTGTCCAATATAATCAGGACATGTGTTGGGGTAATATTAATATTGTTTTTAGCCTTAATTACTCTATTTACTTTTAACCGTGGTAAATAAAAGTAAAAAGTTACTATTCACCAAAAATTATTTTCATCCCATTGAACCAAATTTTACTCCTTGATATTAACCGTGTCTCTCGGATTTTTGAAATTCCACTCATAGAAGCGGTAAAATTAATTTTAATGTGAATTTCCAAATTCTCCTAGGAGGTGGGTAAGAGACGGTGAAAAGTTCAATAAAATTTTTATATATCAAAATTTATTCTAAACTAACTACAATTAATTAAATTGAACTTATATAGGTATTATTTATCTATTTTGACATTAATTAAATTTAAATAAAATAAATAATTATTTAAATAAGAATTCTATTTTAAACTATAACTTAGTGTTTTTCACTATTCATCAAAAATTGAATGTTTTCAGAAAAATACCAAAAACTCACCCTAAGATAAATTTGATATTATAAATCCAAAAATGAATTCCATTATGAATGATAAAATTTATAAAATTTCAAAAAGAGAGTATTACTATTCATAACAGTTAGTTTGATTGGTTATGGTGTGTGTTAGAACTCAAAGTTGCGTACAACACACGATATTTCATTATTCAAAGGGAAATGTACCGTGGAAGCTTGGGGTGTTACACAAAACCTACCTATATGACCTACTAGATGGAGGATAAAATACCGGCTCAGGGATGTCACCCCAATTTCACAAACCCCAACTAGGGAACAAAGATTATATTGGACCACACTTCAGTCTCATGGAGGGACACCACAACTCTATCTAAGTCTTGACCTCTAGAGGGGATCAAAATCAGGTGATTTGGATGTAATTCTTCACTTTACCCTTGATATAAATGGAGAAATTGAACAAATTGAACCATGATTGGTCCAAACTAGGGAAATGAAGAGCTACAAAAACTCTTGAAAGGGGGTACAATGTGTGAACTAGGGGTACATGGTGTGTCCATCTATCATCAAGTTTACTCGTGTGGTAAATCGTAACATGACATGTAAGTATACAAAATACACAGCATGTAGAAGTTTTACATGGTGTGTATAGAAACCTGAAACTGTTACTGTGTTTCTTGGCCATGTCCATATACTAGTGGTCGTGTCGATGTGTCGACCCATGTACAGGTGGTCGTGTCCATGTCATAGTAAAAAAATTCCACTGGACATGTACTTTTGTCCATGATCATGTAATTATCAAAGTACATACTGAGCCATTAGGGAGGGTTCACATGGAATGTGATAGAGTCACACAGTGTGTGATAGTTAACTCCAACCAAAACCCTAACATTATAGCCAGGGGTCCCACACAACGTGTAGACCTGAAATACATACCGTGTTGTTCTAGATTTTTTTGATCCACCTGGATCTCTTTGGATCCATACAACACTTCACTATAGATTCTTACCTTGTTAGAAACTATAGATTAGGATTTGGCATGTCCTTTACGACATCAATCAATGGAAATATTGACTTGAATCTGCTCAGAAATGGCCTAGTCGATCCACCGTAGCCACCACATCAAAACTAGGTTAAATGAATACTGAAAAATCTATTATGATCCACCTATGATAATTCAACACCATTTTCAAACATTTATCAAACCATAGATCATGAACCAAAGCCATGATATTGATCTGTTTCACTGAATAATGTCCATGAAATGATCAAACACCATGAATTGATCGAACCATAGACCAAAAGAAAACGTTCATGATGGATGCTAAAATAATAGGGGAAGAAAACCATAAAATACATGATCTAAAAAAATATTATCCTTTGTTTATTTGGCCTAAATTCATTATTGTATAAGGCGATTAATGAAGTTGGATAAATAAAAATGAATAATAAACAATTCTATCAATTTAATTCTACCAACGAAGTGTGTATCAATTCAATTTTTTGAATTTATCTATGTTCATCTAGGATTAATAAATGGGATGGAAATAAAAAGACATTATACCTAGATTTTGGATTGATCCTTGAAGAAGAACAATTATGTGTTTTCTTAGTTATCAAGATCCATGAACTCTTTTGGTGCAACGATCCACGATATGCTATTGATCCATCATAGTTCACCAAGAAAGCTCTCCAATGGTTATCTGAATCCCTAGGTTTTGAGTGAACAACCTTGAGGAAATATAATTACTGTATAATTATAAGAGAAATCAAACAAAGCATCAACAAAAACAACACAAATTAATTAATTAATTAATTTTATTTATTTACGCCCACGATGAATTTTGCACTGATGGACCATGCCGAAAAGGATTATGTCATAACTACGGTAAAACCCATATTCAGAACTCCATGGTGACCTCATATTTATAATCCAAGACCCCCGTTCAGGAGTTATTCAACTTTTCCATGAAAACTATGCATGTGTGCTATTTAATATATTTCATACATTTATTCTAGCCACACCATTCCACATAATTGCACATCTTCTTAGTACTTAGTATAGAAAATAATCTATAAAAATTCCAAAAATAATACATGGAAAATATGAGTCATTACATACTCCCAAACATATGGATTTTCATCCTTAAAATAAAAACAAATCTACTAAAAAAGATGAGTATACTGGGATCTCATATGGGTCTCTCGTTCCTAGGTGATCTCTTGAAGATTCAGATACTTCCACTGGACCCACATAAGGAGAATCATTCACCAATGAAGGATCCTCTCTTATCGATCATTGATCTCCATTAGCTATTCCGAAAAGGTATCTCCATCCTTGATGTCCCACATTCCCTAGTCGATAAAGTGTGATGGGTCATGCATGTACATCCACAGCTACGCCACATAGAAGATGTCATGTACTAGGTTAGAATGTGGTGGTAGAGGTATGTATTAATTCACCTCACCATCTCTAAATAGTACCTATAAGGGACATTGAATCTCCGAGATAACATGACACCGTGGCCAAATAACCTCAATACATGTTAAGGTGAGATGCTCAAGAACACATGGTCTTCCTCATCTAACTCAAGTAGTACCTATCATCAGTCATTGTAATATTTTTTATGGCTCTATATGGTCCTTATCCACTCATGGATGATTTGAACCTTCTTGGTAGTAGCTCAAACAAACTTCATCCCCATGAGTTCTGACTCACCTGGATTAGTCCAACAAAGTCATGACCTATAGGGTCACTTATCAAAAGCCTAAAATAGTTATATACCAATAGTTTAATGGTATCTATTATTGTATGAAAATTCCACTAAGGTTATGTAATATCCTCCAAACTATGGACAAAGCCCAAAATAAAATCCCGCAATATGTCATCTAAGACCTGAATGGTCCACTCTGTATGGCCATCATTATGGGGGTGAAATGTTGTGATCAAGCATAAATGAGTCCCAAAAGCCTCCATAAATCCCCTCCATAACTGAGATGTGAGACAAGAATCATGATTATAGATGATCATTAAGGTCCATGGTTTTGTACTATCTCATGTGCATAGAGGTATCTCCAGATCTCTATTAAACTCTATTCTCTAATAACTGTGAAGGGGGAATACTTGGTGATTCGGTCTACGATCACTCAGATGGAATAATTTTCCCGGGAATTATATGAAAATTCTATCATTAATTCCATGGATATCACATCCCACTTCCACTCTGTCACCTCATGTGGTTGAGCTAAACCCACCGGAACCTGGTTTTCAGCCTTCACCGGCTGATATGTGAAGCATCATGAGACAATCTCTGCAACTCCATTATTCATGCATGGCAACCAAAACTAACAGAAGAGGTCTTGGTATATATTTTCCACACCTAGATTTAATACCATATGGGATGTATTAAACTCTACCATCAATTCCTACCATAACATCAATGGTACCATCATCCATCCACTAAAATGGATATCCTGATCCTCACCTTCATAATAACCTTCTAGAGCATGTCCGATTGATATCTTAGTGCGTAAGGTCTCAAAATCAGTATATCCATTCTAAGTATCCCTAACATGTTGTAAAGTTGGTTGGGTAATAGCCATCAATTGAACATATGAAGCACCATCTTTGACCAAGAAGTACAACTGTTATGAGGCTTACTACTTTGAGGCCTCGAATAACAACCGAGAACAAGATCTTCTACTGAGAACATCTTCCAATACATTCCCCTTCCTAGGAGTATAGAAAATATAGAAGCCATATTCTTGGAGTAACTCTATCCATCACCTCTGTCTCATGTTATGATCCTTATGTGAGAAGATATAATTTAGGATTTTTTGTCAGATTAAACAATAAACCACATTCCCATTAGGTAGTTTCATCACATATTTACTGTAAAGACCATCACTACTAACACAAGATCATGGGTCACGTAGTTATGGTCATGTGGTCTAAACTAACATGAACCATAGGCAATAACAGTTTTCCTCTACATGAGAACACAACTAAGTATGGTCCCTAATACATTGTAGAAAACTATGTAGTTGATACCCTTCTCTATAAATATCAAGATAAGAGAACTTCTCAACCTCTACATTCACTCCTGGAATCACTTCTGAAACCTTTTCATCCACGAAAAATTACAGCCCTTCTATTTCAAATCTTTCAAGGGTGATAAAACTCTAGAGAAATAGGGTAAAAACATCCAATAGTACCCTATCAACCCAAGAAAACTCTACTCCTTGGTAACACTCTTGGGTGGATCCAAAGAAATAATTTCCTCAACCATTGATGGGTCCACTTTGTTGCCAAACTCTGAGATGACGTGTCCCCAAAAGTGGACTGTCGAATCCAAAACTGACACTTCAAGAGCTCCCTATAAAGATTGTGCTATCGGAGGGTGTATAAGACTATCCTCTAGTGTATTGTATGATCATCCTCAAATGTTGAATCCACTAGGATTTCATTGATGAAGACCACCATGAACTGGTCTATGAAAGGCTAAACAATCCATTTCATGAGTCCCATTAACACTTTTGGGAATTAATTCATACTGAAAAACATCACTAAGTACTAATAGTGATCATAGCGACACTTGAATATTGTCTTCAATATATACTTGTATTAGACTCATAACTGATGATGACCTAATATGAGGTCAATATTGGTGAACCATCACACCCCTCTTAACTGATCAATGTGGTTGTTGATCCTTGGTAGTTAATACTTATTCTTCATGGTCACCTGATTTAAGCTCCAGTAATGGGAAAATAACCTTAAGCTCTCAACTACCTTCTTTATGAGCAACACTGGGGCTACCTAGGGGTAAATGCTGGGTATCATAAATCACTTCTCCTACAAGTCCTCAAACTACACCCTCATCTCTTTAATATCTACATAAGTCATCTGATATGCTGGTGAAGATATCAGTCTCAACCTAGGATTCAAGTCAATTCATAACTCTTTCTCTTGGTGGGGAGGTAAACCTGGTATGTCCTTAGTAAATACATCATTATACTCCACCACCAAAATAGAAAACCGATAGCCTAAAGCATCCATTTATCCTAGGGTCATTCTATCCAACTGGTGGGTAATCATATGCACTATCCCATGCCTGAGATAATCATTCTACGACATGGTTTCCTTCTCTCCTACAATATAAAACCCCATTCTATCAGGATAGACACACCACATCCTCCCCTAAAAAAATCAATATCTTCATGAGCATTGGATATCTAGTCCATATCTAGAATGATGTTTTAAGGTCTCATTACTTCTAAAAAGATATCCCTAACAAAATCTTGCCTCCAAGTATCAGGTCCCACTATCATCATAATTGCGTAATCACCGAGTCATCGCTTGTTGGAGTCTCCAACCACAAGGTTCAAGAAAATGGCTCAACCAAAATCTCTATGTCTCAAACAGGAGAATTAGAAAGGAAGGAATGAATCACACATGTATCTATAAATACTATAGAAAAATTTGAAATGACAATAATAATACCTCGTATCATCCATGGATCCTTAGGGTCATAGGCCTCCAAAACCAACATAGTAGAACACCACCTCTTCCTTGGATGATTCAAGCCACCTTGAGAGCCCTACACCATTGACCATGTGTCTTGGGATCACCTCCGGAAGCATCTAACGTGATTGGATCCCTATGACTTCAACTGATTCGATGTTTCTGAGGTATCACCTACTGGGTTCCCACTACTAGAACCCATTGTCAGTGTCTGCTATTCCAAAATCTTTACACTACCAAGGGTTTTCCAAGCAGACCAACTTATGTTATAATTTAAAGGGATACCACTAAAGCATTGATGTACCAGAATAATACCTTCCCAAATTCCTAATCTCTAAAGAACTAATCTCAGGACACATCTAATGTGTAATGTCAGAGATCATTAATCCCCACTTAGTACTCCACCATGTTCATACATTCCTACTACAGATGCAGAAACTCATGTATTGATACTAATCATAATGTGGCCAAATAGAAAAATTCCTCAAATAGATGCTCAAAGTCTAAAAAGGTGAGAACTATCTCATAGTGTGTCTGAGTCACTAAGATTCACCATCACCTAATAGATCCTGGAAGAAGACTCTCCATGAGAACCACCATATGATCTTAAGGCATCCTCATAAGGAGGAAAATGTGAGTGACTACCTCTAGACAGTCCTTAGCCACTTGGGGTCTATCTCACACCAAAACCCATACGGTCATTATCTCTGAAACTGGTGCAGAACACTCAACCTAGGTTCATGATCATCTTATACTACAAGTTTTAGATTCTACTAAATGTGTGGTTGTATAACTAGTAATCCAATCGTAAGTGCTATCTATGGTACAGTCCTCTATACTGATGCCTCATCACTAGGAAGATCATCCTCGTGATCACATAGTGGAATCCTGGATGTCTATATGCATGGAGTAATCTTGAAATAAAACAAGGTGTACCATGGTTAGAGAGTATATATGGGGAGATAACTCAAGAAGGACATGGAAAACATAACCCATTACTATATGATGCATGTACCACATTTTTTCCTACAACCAATGTTCACATATACCAAGTTGAAAGGTAGGTGATCAATGTCACGGTGTATGGATACATCAGCCATCACACCAACATTGGAGTCCCTAGCCTAAATGTCAAACTCATAACATTAAGCATCATTTCCCCAAACCAATCTAAATGACTCCAAGCCTAAGGTAGAACCTCCTATTATACCACTATTTCATGACCCAACCCCCTGAAGCCTGACCTGTGACTACCCCAAGACCACCTCTAATAGGTTAGGGTTGGCTACCAACATTGAGTCGGCATATCCCACAAATGAGATACATTATCCTAAAGTACATACACACACACACACACATCTCCAATCCCACACAATGATGATATTTAAAACCATATAAAACAATGCATGCATGTATCTAATAGCCCAAAACAGTGTATAATAGTAATGTACTGAAAGTGGAACAAGGGAAAAAATAAAATCCCACCCAAAAAATATAATGACTCCAACCATCTTTAATGGTGATGAATAAATTAAAATGAAATATACTTATAAAACATCTCATTTTGGACCCACCCCATGTCCTCCCAGGACATCATAAAAATGGTCTTTATCTGGAAAAGACACGACACATGCAAGAAAATACCATACATTGGTTGGTATAACAATACCTATTAAGACAACCTAAAAACACTAAACACGAAGCACCAAGTATAGTTCACTAAATACAATATACAACAATAAATGTATAATAGAAACAATAATATATACTTTGGAAAGACACCACGCCACCAAAAATTCATAACTAACTGCCAGCCATAGGATTCTATTAGATGAAGCGCTCGTTCTAGAATAATTCACTCCATAAGACATTATATAATCAGAGAAAATCAATAAAAAGTTATAGATCACTGGGGTCCTCCTAAGAACACTCATTGGTCTAAATGTACCCTGATACTCATAAATGGGGTCATTCCTAGAACTGCTGGGGGAAACCACATACTCTATCTGGATCAACACTCTATGTAGAAGATCATATGAAAATGATACCAAAAACCCTATTGATATGGCCTAATAGATGGAGGATCAACAACCCATTCAGAGAGGTCATGTTGATTCCACAAACCCCACCTAGGGAACAAAGATGATAGAGGGCCACACTCTAGTCTTATTAAGGGACCTCACAACTCTATGTGACACATGACCTCTTGAGGGGATCAAAATCCCATAATGTGGATGTAATTTCTCACTAAACTCTTGAGGGAAATGGACCAAGGTAAAACACTCAACCAAGACTAGTCCAAACTAAGAAAAATGAGTGCAATAAAAACTCTTAAAGGTGGGTCACAATGTGCTCCTAGGGTATACGACATGTTCATCTATCCCCAAGTATTCTTATATGGTAAATATTCACATGACATGTAACTCTCCAAAATACATAGCATCTAGAATTAGTAAAGGTAATGTAGAGATACATGATACCCTGACCATGGTTCCTAGATATGTTTGTGTACTAGTGGCCATGTCAGTGTGTCATCCCATGTACAGGTGGGTGTGTCATTGTTAGAGTACACGGTGTGCCACGAGTCATGTAAATAGTTCCCAATGTACTTGTTGATCCACCAAGGAGGGTTCACATGGTGTGTGACCATGTCACATAGTCTGTTATACATAACTTCAGCTTAAACCCTAGCACTGTAGCCAAGTGGGCCCACACAACATGTAAACCCAAAACACATGTCGTGTTTCTCAGGATTTTCCAGATCCATCAGGGTCTCTTCTAGACAATCTTGTGCATCACCATATCCATCTCCCTTTATAGAACCTATAGATAAAGGTTTTTATGGTCCTTTCCAATATTGATCGATAGAAATTCATACTGAAATATGTTCAGAAATATCCACATCGAGCCACCATAGACACCCCATCAAAACCAAGTTGAATGGATGCCACAAATCTATTATGATCTTCCTCTAGTCATCCATAAATATTTCCACACATTGATTGCACCATAAATCAAAAATTTCACACATGGGATAGATCTTTATCACTGAATAATTATAACAAAGCGATCCAATACCAATAATTTTTTGAACCATGGGCCAAAAGAAATTGCAAGTGAGGAATGTGTGAAGAATGGGGGAAGAAAAACATAAAATAAAATATGTGACGAATGATCCATTGCTATTTTTAGAATCAATTAATAGTCATAGAAGGATTTGAATGAAGTGGGATAAATGAAAATAAAAAAATAAAAAATTCTATCAATTTAATTATACTGATAATGCAAGTATCAATTTTAATTATGGAATTGATTCGTGTATTCTAGGATTAATAAATAGATTTGAAATCAAAAATAAAATCCTACCTAGTGTTTGGATCAATTTTTGATGAATAATGGTTTTGTGTTTCCAATGTTGATGAGTTCAAAAATCTCTGTTGGCACAACGATCCACGATCAAATTCTGATCTTTCATAGTTCACCCATAAATTTCTCCAACAATCATCTAAATATCAAGGGTTTTAGTGGAAAACCCTAAGGAATCCTACAACAATATAATTATAGGATAAATCATTCACTGCATCAAAATAAACAAAAAGAATGAATTTTTTATTTATTTCATTTATTTACGCCCTTGATGAATTTTTCAAAAATATCATATGCTAACAAATATTATGTCATCCCTAGGGTAAAACCTGCATTCTGTACTCAATGGTTCCTTCATATTTTTGATATGGATCCCATTTCAAAAATTATTCCAATTTTCATGAAAATCGATTTCATGTGGTATTTTATATATTTAATATATTTGAGACATTTATTCTAGACACACCATGCCTCGAAACCACACGCCATCTTAGTGCTTGGTCTAAAAAATAATACATATAATATCCTAAAATAATACATGGAAAATCTAAGTCATTACAATGAATTTTAGATATACATGCCTTTAATTGAAGCTTACCCTAGACGTGATCCAGACAGGCTTGACTTCCAGATGCTTGATTTTATCATTGAACATATTTTTTACATAAGTCCTCCATTAACATGGATGTTGAAAGAATACTGTAAGAAAACTCAAGATAGTGAATGATAAATTTCGAATCTGGTTGTAGAAGATACCTTAGCTTCTTCCTAGTAGCCTTCCTATCACTTCTCATCCCAGCAAGGAAGCCACCTTCTTTCCCCCAAGGTCACTTTTGAGACCCCTCTTTTCTAGGAGGCTATGGAACAACCACAACTTGTACCATCCCCACAGTAACTCTAACCTGAGATTCCCCTATTGGCTATCCTTCTCCCCGAAGAGCAGCCCGATGAACACCTTGTTGCTCTGGAACTATGCTTGTAGGTTCGATCACCTGAATGTGTTTCTGTAAGATTTTCTCTAGATAGGTTGCCACCCAGTTGCTAGCATAGTCCGTCAATAATCCAAAATTGAAAATGGTTGGAGGCAGTACAATTTTTTACCCTAACCCCAAGTTCACCATTATACACCATAGATGATGAAGGATATACAGTTTCCACTCCCTACAAACCCCCATATAGACTCTCTTCATCACTCACTGGAGGCACCTATACTGCCTGGGAATGCATGGCAGTATTTACGGTCCACTATAGACAGGGATTTTTATCTTCAACATGAGAAATACACCCCTAAATTTCAGTAGGTACTCATTATATTCCCATGTTCCCTATATGTCATCCAACATCGGACTAATCTGGGCTGAGAAGGTATAAAAGTTTATGTTTTCATGGATTCCAATCCAAATGTGACCTCATCCTCATCAAGAGTTACCAACTGGACCCCAAAAATGTTGAGCGAGGATGTCCTTAGACTAGAAATTAGAGTGATAATGGTTCCACATGGACTAATAGGCTATAGATCCAGGCCAACACAAGTAGCCCTAGGTTCATTCTGTTTTTGGCTTCCAGAATGGCCTCCATCTCTAGCGCACCCAAGAATAAGTCCATCTGCATGTACTAAACTAGAAGAATCCAACCACTCAGTAATGTAATGAGAAACATGGTGTAGAATACTATTATATCCCAGTATTCCACCATGTTTTACCCCGATTTCACAAATGTCCATTCCTCTCGTATCAACCAATAATATCATGAAAAGGAAATGTTGTGCACAATTTCAGCAGTAGGCATGTAAGATGAGGTTATGGTCTCAGAATTAGGTTGTGAACCTTATGTTCATGGGGAATAATATTTCCCACCAAATTTAAGTTTAGTGAACACCTATGGGGAACAACACCTCTCTTTTGTGTTTCCCTTACAACCTATCTTTCTAGTGACCTTTCAAATAAGATTCTAAGAGGGGGAATTTGTTGGCACTGAAATTCCATTTGAAGCTGCAAATGGTCAGTTTTGGGAAAACCAAGCATGTATCCTACCCTGGAGGAGCATTTTGGGATCGATGAGGGTGATGTGTGCAGGATTTCATAGTTGCGTTCAAGACCCCAATCCACAAACAAAGATCTTATATACCAAAAATGATGAAATTTTCTTCTTCTTCTCCCAATATTGAAAGGATGGCCAAAGTATCCAAATAAATAAATAGGTGTTGCTCATAATAAATGAAGGTTAAATCCAACATAAGGTGTTGCACATAAAAGGAAACGTCAAGGCCGACCTCTTGCACACCCGAAATTCCATAGCAATAAACCCAGCTATGCACAATGTCCATCCATGTCCGAAATCTTATGTGACCACCACCAAACATTTCATCTATAAATATAATCTCACCCATTATTTGGGAAGGCTCTCCAGAAGATGAAGCGTGACATTTTTGTGTGTAAACCTGATCTTCCACTAAAACACACAACATAGAATACCCAAGGTAGAGTATCTTGCGTGAAAAGTTCTCTGTGGGTCCAAAATTGACTAGTACCACAATTGAGTAATCCTCATACAACATCTCTCAATGTCAGTCTGGTGTGCACAAACTTGACCTTTCCCGCAACCACCATTCATGCATGATCCCACTCATGAGAAACCATGCCCTACCCCTATTCTATAGAACCACACTCGCACATCCTTTGCACACAAAGACCAAACCTTTCATGATCCTCTTGTGTGAAACCCTCCAAACATGTGCGAATTATTTTTGAGGTTCCTCACATGTGGTCCCCTATTCCTCTAGTGAATCTATTTTCATACCTTTTTCTTATAGGTATAGGTAATGTAATCCCTATTTATTCTCATCATATGGACCATAATGTGGACCACATGAGCAACCACTCCTTCCATTGTTGCACCCAAGCGGTGCCAAATCCATGCCCCTCCCATAGGCACATGCATATTAGTCACGTAAAGCCTAGGGTTATTGAGTGAGTCCACCCACGTATGAGATACATGACAGAAAACCACATAGTACCATGTCCTAGTAGTACAATGTTAAACTGTATGACAATATCCTCAACACATTACATAGAACTGTAGCCTTAACCTATGTGATAAACACAAGATGTACCATGTACGGTCATCATGGGATGTCGCATCCTCCCACCATGGTACACATACCTTCCATACTAGGTAGATTCCATGCATAATCCCCACTTACCCTTTGCCACAAACACATGATTCTCCATGTATGGCTCACATAGAATGAGATGCTAAGGGTATCCCTCCTTAAGTAATATAACACCCCAAGGTTTTAAAAATAAATTTAATATAGAATTTAATTCATGAAACACTGAGTCTCTTTGAAGCAACACTTTGTTATTATAATCTAGTCACTAAACATAATTTTTCCACCAATGTGTTTGGAATTTTGAAAAATAGACCTAAAGAGTTGTGATTAGTAATATATTTAGAGTCTGATAGGATCAACGAAATTTTTGGTGAATCGTAACATGACCATTAGGAATCGTAATGTACTATTATGAATAGTTATATGATCATTATGAATAGTAACCTCACCCATGTAAGAATAAATAAATTTTAGGTACCATAAACATGGGACTGAATATTTTAGAAATTAATAATTAAGTGTTGGTATTTTGGTGAGTATTAAATATTTAATTACAATTTTAACTAATACGATGATTTAGAATAAAATTAATTTTCATAAAATGTATTCCTAAATAAATATTTTGTAGTCATATTATTTTAGGATAATTTTATGAGACCTTAGGTAATATATGAAAGTGCGATAATATAAATTTTAAAATTAAAATATGTATTTTTCATATAAATAATGATTTTATTTAAAAATTAAATTTCGCATATTTATAAAATTATTTTTATAAAATGGGTTAAATTTTTTAATTCTAAATGTCAAAAAATTATAATGGGTAATTTTGGGAATATTTCTAAAATACATGAATTTTTTGTGAATAGTAAAATATGGTAATTTACGATATAAATACATTAAAAGCTAAATGAACTTCCTTCAGTAATCATTGATATAAGAACAATTGGTTATAAATTACGTGCATTTATTACTATTTTTGTCACAATAATCAAAACTATTTCTTTTCTTGAGCAAAATAATAAAATAATGAATATGATATTCAAAAATCACCCCTCTCCTCCACTATAAAACCTATCCCTCACTCCCTCTTCTCCTCACACCTCTATGACTTGAAGCATGTAAATTTTATGCCAAAATATGCTTCCCTAGTCTCTCCCCACGTCAAAGAGCTCTTGTTCTTTCCAAATGACCAAAACCCCTTCCCTTAAGGAGGTTCTCAAGGAAGGTATTTCAAGAGGTAAACCCTCTTCCTTTTTCTTTTTATTCCATTTTCAATTTATTTTATTTTTTAGTCTCTCACTCACCTCCTCTGTCAAAATGATCATGAAAAATACAGTATAATTTATATACTATAATTATATCTTGTTACTCAAATAACCATCATAAATCTCCTTACTCTCTCTCTTTTACTTTAAAAATAAAATCCTCACTCGGGAGGTGCTGATTTACAAACATCATGGATAGTAAACTTTAATTATTCAATTTATTATTCAAGGCTAGTCATGATACCATTTTTATGGCTATAACATAATATAATATATTTATTATACCTTTTTAATGTTTTGAAACCAGTACATATACAGAATACTAATTCATACGACAAAACTAGTTCATGGAGATCGAAATACCACCGTAATAATCTAAATGATTATTAATAAATGTAGTATCTAATGATTCATACTAATACCATATAAACACATGATATATATAACCATTTACAATTCTATATTCTCATTATCAATATTCAGTTCCAATTCTAGAGAAGTATACCCTTTTACATGAACTTCATTACTTATAAACACGTGAACCAATCATGAAAACCAAGAAAACGAATGCTCTAGAATGATGAAATTAAACTCTATAACTCATCATAAATGCCATAAATCAACTTAATAAACTATAATTAATAAAATAAATGTAGATATGGTTATGAATTAATTTATTAAAGGATTTAATTTTATTATCCTGGACTTTAAGGTCAAGTGAAAAACTTATTCAGACACAAGGTAAGGGTTTTCTATCTGAACCTCCATTTTCTTTCTGGTTGCACTTTATACCCATTAATCACAATTAAGTTAATAATAATAATTATTTAATCATCATAAATTATTTTTTGATTTTATATATATTTGTAACAATCATAATTATTCTTTATTTTATGGGTAGTTAAATATTTTATAAAGATCTTTCTCAATTCATCCTGATAAACAAGACCGATTCAAGTGAACTTCTCAAATTCTTACCTATTTTCAAGTGCACTATATAATATGTTTTTAAAAACAATTTATTTTTATAAAAAACCAGATTTCACCATGGAAAACTAACTTATTTTATTTCTAGTTTTATGAAAATATTTTTCCAAAATAACTCTTCTTTTCAAATTGAAAGTTTATTTCTCTCAAAAATTCCTCAATGATTTTATTAGAGTATATTCATATATTTCAACACCTATATTAAATTTTATGTCTTATTGAGTTAAATATATTATTTTTATCATATAAACTATTTTATTAAATGGTTTATGATTAGTTTGACTATAGATGTGTTATATTGATACCATTTACCATATTAATCAGAATGGTTAGTATTTATGTGTACAATTTGGGGAAATTTATTCCATATGATCATGTTGTTTATGTTTATAGCCTTTCATAAGAAGAATGCATTGGAATTATAATGTTATGGTTTGGGCTCAATATATTTTCTCAATTCATTAGTAGGTTTCATGAGAGAGAACACAATTGGGTTTTGGTCGAGGCCACACACTAGTATTTTTGGACGTCTTGCATGTTGCCTTAAAAATATTTTTCTGATGTCTAGAATTATTCATTCCCTCAATATGGTATTAGTAATTGATAATCCATGTGATTATTCAACTAGTATAATATCAACGGTTCTGTTTCATTCTCTTATGATCATTGATATGACCTTATTTGTTCTTCTTTCATTCCTACCATATTATTCTCAAGTATATTTTTAAAGGCATGTGTTTTTAGTTGTTCCCTATGCATAGAGTTTATTTTTATGATAGCTTATATTGAATTAATTACCCTTAATGATCATCCTATATCACCCCTTTCTTATGTTTTATATTCCCCAGGTTATGAAGATGAATATTATCAAGGGTATCCAGGGATAATTGCGGAGTCATAGATGTTTCCAATTTATTTATTATTATGTATTGCATTTAAAGTTGTAATGTTGAAATTATGTTTATCTTGTTTTCCAAAATAAAAAAAAATTAATTCCTTCATGATTTGATTCTTTATAACTATTACAATGTATTAATATAAGGCATAAAATATATGTTACCGAGGTTTGGGTCCTTACATTTGGTATTAGAGGATGTTTAGTAGAATCTTTGGAAACTAGATTTAGAAAACATATATTAGGGAACTGAACCCTAAGAGAGAATTTGAGGATAAGAATACAACAACATCATAGAATATTGGTATGATATAGATTATGTGGATATTCTATGAAAATACATCCCTGTATAGATACTAAATGTGGACGTTGTTTTGGAACTGATGTAACTAGGAGTAACAACTCAGACAAGTTGCTCTTGGCCTCTCTCGGGGTAACCTAGTATATGAGAACGATCCTTACTGCACACCTATTTTCACACTCCTAGGGGATATTCTTAGGATAATTCGAATTTTATTTATAAACCATTATTAATGATTTAAATGTAAATATTTCCTTAAAGAAACCATTCTTATGATTATGAAGGTAGAAATGCATAAAATTTCAATTTATGATAAGTTTTTTTCTAGTTCAAAAATTATATATTATGATTCGTAACCTAGTTTAGTGTATTCCATTATATAGAAATGACGCCTAGTGGATGGAATGGAAACCACATGAATACAAATGTTAGATGTAGGGATTTCCCTCCTATCAAAAATAATGATGTTGGTTTTGAAGCTACAACTAGTGTTGAGAAACTTATAACTATATTGGGATAACAGACTTAGGTTATGAATAATAACCTTAACCGTATGGAGAATCCTGATCCAAAAACATGTAGTAGAAATGTAAGAATGCTTTATATGAATAAAACCTCTATAATTAAATAAGACTACAATCCCATTCATAAAATTGTAATGGATAAGATAATTAGTGAAGATATTACTCACCTTGGTATATAATGAAAGGTTGAAGTCTATCATGGAAGTTTATCATCTCTCGGGAGAAGAAAATTAGTGGCGGTCAATGATTCAAAACACTAAGGAGGAGGAATAAAAAGAATAAATTGAATGGAGGGACATTAAGTAAATATTATTAGAAAATTATTTTCCTCAATAATAGTGAGAAGATATGCAGAAGAAATTCTTGAGTTTGAAACAAAAATTTGATGAAAAAATTGAGAAGTATGAAGACACTTTTACAAGTATAACAAGGAATTTCATGGACTAGATATGTAATCCTAGGATCAATATTGATCAACTATTTGATGTTTTAAAACCATTCTTTCGAAGGGCACTGGTTACCCAAAATTTTTCATCATACAAAGATATAGTCTCATGTGCTATCAAGACTATAAAATAATTCTCTATGTAATATATTTTAAGGGAAAGAAAGATAGTAAGAGTGCATTAGTGGAAAGAATGGATAAATGTAATAATAAAAAAGGGAGTTTTCTAACATGTGATACTTTTGAAAAAAACTCCCTAGAGCTGGCTTAAAAGGACAAGGAGTTTGTTACAAATATGGAGAAAGAGTCCACCAATATCGATATTTCAAGGGAAAGAAAGAAGCTACCAATGTTTAATGATACAATTTTAAATATATGGGAAATTATGCCAATGATTTTCCTAAGACTCAAGGAAAAATTTCCCAGAGAAGTAAAATGGAGAAAAGCCATGCTTACGTGATCAGAAATTCTGATGTTGAAGTTTCTAATGATGTGGTGGTAAGTACTTTAATCATTTCGTCAAACAAAGAAAATTATTTATTTGATTCTAGAACATTGTATTATTTTATATCTTACTAGTTTTACAAGAAAATTATACATTTCCAATTTGATTTAAAAAAGGAGTTGTCAGTCAAAAATTCTAAGGGATGTATCACTACAACAAAAATGTGTCAATCAGTCCCACTTATGACACATAAACGCGCTTCAGTTGCGGACCTTATCATCATACCTATGATTAAATTTTATATAATTCTTGGTATGAACTAACATTAAAGTTATGATGTGAAAATCCATTTCAATAAGAATGAAGTTACAATTTTTGAAAATGATGTTGAATCCCTAATCTTTAGAGCAGAAACCTTGTCATTTGATTCTTATTTAGATCCACCCCCAATAGCTATACTAAATAAAATTATTAGGGAGGAAGAGAAAAAATATCTATGGGTGAGGAAATAAATCATCAAAATGAGGATGCACCTATTGTGTAACAATATGTTGATGTGTTTCCAGAAGATTTACTAGGACATCCTCAAGAGCAGGAAGTTGTGTTCACTATTGATTTAATTCCTGGTTCAATACCTATATCAAATACTCCTTATATAATGTCACCATGGAGTTATTATAACTGAATAAAAACTAGAGAAATTTAGTGATGAAGGATTTATGTTCCTGAGTTTTTCTCCATGGGGATCCCCTATTATCCTTGTTAAGAAGAAATATGGATCCATGATTTTGTTCATCGAATGCAGAGAAATCAATGCTTTTATAATAAGGAACAAGTATCCCCTGCCTCGGAATGATGACTTATTTGATCAAATTCATTGAGTGAAATATTTTTTTTATAATTGACCTTTGATCTGGATATCATCAATTTCATTTGAGGAATGAAGTTATTCCAAATACAACATTTTAAACCAGGTATGGGCATTATGATTTTACGGTGATGCCTTTTGGACTGACTATTTCACCATTTATTTTTGTGTATCTAATGAATATAGGTTTCATGGAATATCTTGATGACTTTTTTATGGTATTTATTGATTATATATTAGTATACTACAAAAGCTATTAAGAACATGAGAATAACTTTACATTATTATGATGAATCTTAGAAGAAACAAGTTATATGGGAAGTTTAGAAAGTGGGAATTCTAGCTTCAACCAATTTCTTTTCTTGGCCATATTATCTCTAAGGATGGAATCTTAGTTGATCCAATAATGAAAAATGACGTCCAGGAATGTCCTACTCCAATGAACATAATCGAGGTAAAAATTATTATTGTTTTAAAAGGTCATTATCAGCATTTCATTCATAACATCACCCGATTAGATAACTCATTCACCAAGCTTACTCATAAAGGGGTTAAGTTCGTATGGAGAAAATAATATGATTAATGTTTTGAATAATTGAATAATAGGTTAGTTAGTGCTCTAATATTAAATCTACCATTAAGAAATGGTAGATTTGTGATTTATAGTGATGCATAAAATAAAGAACATGGTTGTGTCCTTATACGTAATGATTGAGTTATTACTTATACATCATGGAAGTTAAAAATTCATGAATAGAACTATCCAACTCATGATCTTGAGTTATCTTCTATAATCTTTTCTTTGAAGACATGGAGACATTATCTCTATGGTGAAAGATATGAGATATATACTAATCACCAGAGCTTGAAATATATCATTCATAGAAATAACTCAACAGGAGGTAAAGGAGATGGATCAAGATACTCAAGAATTATAATTCTTACATACACTAACATCCAGGGAAGGAAAATAAGGTGGAAGATGCTTTGAGATGGTATGATCATGGAGTTTTAAGCTAAATGATGATTGACAAGGATCTAATGTACATGGATCTAGGGAGGATGGATATGGGAGTTATCAAATAATGTGAAGCATCATTACATTTTTAATTGGCTCCCCTTCTATATTTATTGGAATGAAATAAAATTTCCCAGTCTGATGATGAGAATATTCAAAAGAAAATAAAAATTGTGAATGATGGGAAGTTGTTGTACTTCATTTTTTAGGATGGAATTATGAAAATTTGGCGAAGGCTATGTGTTTTATCTATACCCTAGCTAAAAAGAGAGTTATTTGATGATGAACATAGTTCAAATTTCTCTATAAACCCTGGTAGCACTAAGATGTATAGAGATTTGAAGGAACATTTCTGGCGGGACAACATGAACGGGGGTATTGCTGTTTATGTATCAAAATGTTTAGTCTGTAAATAGGTGAAGGATAAAAGAAAACATCCTGGAGGAGTTATGAAACCAATACCTATTCCTACATGGAAATGGGATGATATCACTATGGATTTTGTCACTGGTTTACCCAAAACATCAAGAAGGAATGATTAAATATGGGTAATTGTTGATCAACATACTAAATCTGCACATGTCCTCGCAATAATGGAGGATTTTCCACTGGTGCACCTTAAACGGATCTATATCAATGAAGTTTTAATACTTCATGGATCACCTCTCTCAATCGTGTATGATAATGATCTCTAATTTACATCAATATTCTGGAAAAGTCTATCAAAAACATTGGATACGAAGCTTTATTTGAGTACTACTTATCATCCTCAAACTGATGGGAATTCAGAAAGGACAATCCATACCTTAGAAGACATGATGAGATAATCCTCACTTGATTTTAATGGTATGTGAGATTATTATTTATCTTTGATATAGTTTTCCTATAATAACAGTTTCCATTCAATTATTGAAATGGCACTATATGAATAATTTTACAGAAAGAGATGTTGTACACCAACATGTTGGGATAAAATTGGTGAAAGGAAGCTTGTAGGCCCAGAGATTGCGGAGGAAAAAAGAGAGAAGGTAAATACTATTCAAACCCATATCAAATTATCTCAAAGAAGGAAAATGCGCTATGTTGATAATCAAATAAAGGTTTTGGAATTCCAAGTGGGAGATCACATTTTCTTAGAAGTATCTTCATAGAAGGGTGTTATTAGATTTGAGAATAAAGGGAAACAGAACCCCAAGTACATTGGTCCTTTTGAAATTATAGAGATAATTGGAGTTGTGGCTTATTTTTTGGAAATGAATCCTATCCTCTATATAGTGTACAATTCATTCTATGTCTCTTTTTATGGAAGTTAATTCCAGAACCAACACATGTACTCACTTATTAAGGTATAGAATTGGAACCTTACTTATCTTACCATGAAGAGCCTATACAGATTCTAAACACTAAATAATAGGTGTTGAGGAATCAGAAGACTAGGCTGGTAAAGGTAATTTGGAAAAATCATAAATTTGAAGAGGCAACATGTTTTCCATAAGAACTTATTATGAAGACCAAACCAAATATTTTTTGAGGTAACATTTTAAAAATTTTGAGGATGAAATTTATGTAAGGGGGGAAGAATGTAAAACCCTAAGGTTTTATAAATAAATTTAATGAATAATGTAATGCATGAAACACAGAGTCTCTTGAAAAAACACTTTGTTATTATATCACAGTTTTAAACATAATTTTTCTGCCTCCGTGTTTTGAATTTCTAAAAACAGACATACACTATTGCGATCAATAAGATATTTAGAGTCTTATGGGATCTACTTATATTTTTGTTGAATAGTAATTTGACACTTATGAATACTAATGTACCCTTTTGAATATTAATATTACCCTCATGAATATTAACCTTTCCCATTTTAGTATAAATAAAATTTAGGTGCTTTATAAATGATAGTGAATATTTTAAAAAATAATAATTAATTGTTGGTAATTTTCTGAGTAATAAATATGTAATTATAATTTTAAATTTATACATTTATTTAAAATAAAATTAATTTTCATAAAATTTATTATTAAATAAATATTTTATTTTCATATGATTTTGAGATAATTTTTTGAGATCTTAGTTAATTTATGAAAGTGTTATAATATCAATTTTAAAATTAAAATATGTAATTTTTGAGTAAATAATGCTTTTATTTAAAAAATAAATTTTCCATATTTAGGAAATTGCTTTGATAAAATTGAGTCCTTTTTTTCATTTTACACATTGAAAAACAGTTATGGTGAATTTTTGGGATTTTTCTAAAATACTTGAATTTTTGGTGAATAGTAAAATACAATAATTTACGGTATGAATACATTAGAAGCTAAATACACTATTTCATGAGTCATAGATGATGTAAGAACACTTGTTTATAATTAAAATGAACGTATTACTATTTTTGGTCACAATAATGAACACTATTTCTTGTCATGAGAAAAATAATAAAATAATGAATAAGATATTCAAAAATCAGCCTGCTCCACCACTATAAAACCCACCCCTAACTCCCTCTCCTTGTCGCACCTATAAACATTGAATTTTGTCAAAGGTCTACCCAAATCCTTTTCCCTAGTCTATCCCCACATCCATGATCTATTGGTCTTTCGAGAATTCAAAAACCCATTCCCTTAAGGAGGTTCTTAAAGAGGATATTTCAAGAGGTAAACCCTCTTAATTTTTTCTTTTAATTCCATCATCAATTTATTTTATTTTCTTAGTCTCTCACTCACCACCTCTATACAAATTGTCCTGATAACTATAGTATCATTTATATTCTATAATTATATCATGTTAATGGATGAACCATCATCAATAGACTCACTCTCTCTCTCTCTTACTTTAAAAACAAAATCATCATCCAGGAGGTTCCGATTTACCACCTTTGTGGACAACAAACTTTTGTTCATGAATTTATTCTTAAAGGTTTGTCATGATAAAATTTTTATTATTATTCAATACTATAATATATTTACTATAACATATTTAATGTTCTAAAACCAGTACCTATACATAATAGTAATTCATACGACCAAACAAGTTCGTGGTGATCGAAATACCGCCATAATAAATATAAACGATTATCACAAAATGTATTATCTAGTGATTAATCATTATACCATATAAACACATTATATATATAACCATTTACACTTATGTATTCTCATTAACAACATTAAATTCCAATTATAGAGAATTATACCATTTTACATTAACTTCATAACTTATAAACACATAAACCGATCATGAAAACCATGAAAATGAATGCTCCTGAATGATGAAATTAATCTTTATAACACATCCATAAGGCCATAAATGAAATAAATAAAAATATAATTAATAAAATAAATGTAAATAAGGTTCTTGAATTAATTAATTAATTAATGTTATTAGATTATGAATGAATTTAAGATCATGTGAAGGACTCATTCGGACACAAGGTAACCGTTTTCTACCCGTACCTCCATTTTCATCCGGGTTACTATTTGTATCCATTAATAGAAATTATGTTCTTAATTATTATTATTTACTAATCATAAATTCTGTGTGAATTTTTTATATATTTTTCCCAATCATAATCCTTCTTTATTTTATGGGGAGTTAAATATTTGATAATGATATTTCTAAATTCTTTTCGATAAACAAGATTTATTCAAGGGAACACCTCAAATTCTTATCTATTTTAAAGTGAAATATATAACCTGATTTAAGCCAAAATTATTTTTATAAAACCATTAATTTTATAAAGGAAAAAATTCCTTAGTTCAATTCTGGTTTTATGAATTGATTTAACAAAAATAACTCTTCTTTTCAAAGTAAAAGTCTAATTCTCTCAAAAATTAATTGATGATTTTATTAGCATATTTTTTTATTTAAATACCTATATTGAATTTTATATCTTATTTAGGTAAATATCTTATTTTTTCATCTACCATATTTCATTAAATGTTTTATGATCAGTTTGACTATGGATGTGCCATCTTGATATCATTCATCGTACTACTCAGAATGGTTAGTGTTTATCTGTACAGATTAGGGAAAGTTATTTCATATGTTCATGTTGTTTATGTTTATCCCATTTTATATAAGTAATTTATTGGACTTATAATGTAATGTGTGGGTCCTATATATCCCATAGATGCACCGATAGGTCTCACGAGATGAAATAGAATTGGGTTTTGGATGAGGCCTTACCCTAGTATTTTCAGATGTCTTTGCTAAGGATTTGAAAATATGTTTCAGGTGTATGGAATTATGAATTCCATTATTATGGTATTATAATTTGATAAAAAGATTATTATTCTACTAGTGGGATATTAATGCGTATGTTTCATTTTCTTATGATCATTAATATGTCATTATTTAATAATCTATCATTCCTTCAATATTGTGCTCAAGTATATTTTTAAAGGCATGTGTTTTTAGTTCTTTCCCATGAGTAGTGTATATTTTAATGATATCTTATGCTGTATTACTTACCCTTACTGAGCATCTGATCTCACCCATTTATTATGTTTTATTTTACCCAAGTTGTGAAGATTAATATTATGACTGATATGGAGGGATGATATATGATTCATTGATGTTTCCAATGGAATTTATATTATGTATTTAATTTCAAGTTGTAATGTTGAACTTATGTTTGTATCTAGTTTTCCAAAACTACTTAACTATTCATTCCATCGAGCTTGGATTCCTTTTGATCATTCCAATGTATTAATATAAGGAACTGACTCCAGGAAACTGGGGTCTTATTCCTTATAAGTAATCCCCATTTATTTTATTGGGAGGATATACTCTTTATCCTATTCATCTTCCTAGGTTGTATTTGAATAGATCATCAAATATGTCTATCCCAATTACCAACATATAAGAGGAGACGAGCACCAGTGCTCACCCTCTCCCTTTACCTTTGGTAGTCATCAGCCATCCCCAAGAGGATGAAGTGGGTCATGAAATCTTTAGATATAATACTTCCTCTTGTTTCTCACACTGAGCATGACTCAATGGTATTATAGGTTAGTGTTGATCATGACATCTTCATGATCCCAATTCCTGTATGGTCCTACTATTAGGTGTAAGACCCAACCCTTCTGAACTATGTGGGATTTGATTCCCAACTAAATTGGTTACTTAGGAATCCCCCATGTGGTCCAAACCCAACATCTAAATTCTACCTAATGTTATCTGGGCCAAATCCCCACTAAGATAATGATTCATGTGGAGACCACATCTCCTCCAGGTCCCTCGATCCGCCTCAGTATAAGTCTCTCAGCAAACCTTATACATGAATTTTTTGGGTGGGTTTCCTTATTGTATGATGTTAAAATTCATGGATTTATCCTTTCACACAATAAAAAACTACACAATAAAACTATGTGGGTTTTGATCCATGTACACTAAATAGGGTATGAAGAACACCTCTCAAAGGTTTAATCCCTACCATGGTAAACCCATGGTGTTCCCTCCTAGGGACACACCTCCCAAATCCACATTAAGGATAATTATTATCAACTATCTGGGGACTGTCTCAAGCTATATCATGATCCATCTCCCAGTTTTGACTTCACGGGTAGTTCCCATACACTGGTAATCCTTGGTGCTCCCTCATATGGATATTCCTCCATGACAAGTCTCAAGGAGCGTTTTAGTTACCAATAATGTACCCACAAGACATTCAAACAATACACATCATTTTCCCAAAAGGCATTAAACCTGTGACTACCTACAGAAGATGTTAAAACTCATGAAATGACCCTAAATACATACCTCATAGAAAACATGAGATTCATATGGTGATATCCTTGGATGATATGTGCCCAGTACATCAGTTACCTCCTGAAAAACATGGGATGCCCAAGTTAAAAAGCCTTGTAAGACTTATGCCTTGGGTGTTCTCACCTCATGATCGACATGATATTCCATGGTTTTTGTGCATCAGATTAATCATTTATATTCCATAATAAGAGGAAGAATATAGGTGACCAATGTTCCCATCATCCATACATACCAGTGATTCCCAACGTGGTACTCTCCTAACCGAAGGTTGCTGCCATGTTAAGATGGAATCAAAATGTCCATACAGAAGCATTATAATTAACTAGTTTCTACAATGATATGGAACCAATAATGAGTTCCATGAACATGAATTAAATCTATGTGGGAGACACAAAGTGGGAAACTAGTTCAAAGAGGAATCCATGGAATCAGGCACTGACATCCAATCATCCCATTTCAACCAAGGAGAAAACGATGCAGTTGAATTGGAAGAAAGCTACCCAAAGTTGGAATGTAGGAATGCAGGAAAAAAATCATCCAGTGTGCGCAACCATGTGCGGATGCATGGGTGGTCCCTGGAGAAAGCGTCAATTTTTTTTAGAGAATTAACAAATGAACTATCAAAGTAAAAGCCTAGGGAAAAATATCCATAGAGAAGGAAATAATGACCACTAATATTCTAAATCATTCAAACAAGACCCCACTGTTGTCAGTAGTGGGATAGATTTTCTGTTTTTCACTTTTTATACTTTTTTAATAAATTAGTAAAGTAACACTATTTTTTATGTTTTTGATCTAGACAAAGATGAAACAAAAAACAAATTGAGAGCAGTGAACAAAAAAAATATAGAGTGCTGATAAATGAACTATCAAAGTAAATGCATAGGGAAAAATATAAATTCTACTGGTTTTAAAATTATTTCAATTCACTTAAAAGTTATTGCAAAGTACAACTTTAAAGAGAATTACTTACTTCCCTCACCAAGAGTTAAGTCGGACATGTTGATCAAGTTCATAGTTCACCACTCTAAAATAGATCAACTGTGAAAATCATTAATTGAGAAAGAAAACAAAATGAACTCACTATAAGTCCTGAAGTCATATGAATTTATTTCATTTTGAGAGATGTTTTCATGACCAATCTCGCCAATTGACTGTGAAATTTTGAAATTATGTTCTTGTGGTACAATTATTTGAATGAATTCAGTATTGATCTCACTGATCAATACTGAATACATCAAAATGATAATGTGAATAAGAGAAGTAAAAGATAACCAGTGGAAGGAGAGATGGGAGTTGATGAAGGGGAAACTGCCTAAGAAGATCCCTAAATCAATACCAAGCTTCATGAAAGGATTCTCTATCCTCTTGGTAAAAACTAGTTATCTTAGTTCTAATTTTACCTTTATGTCTTTGGGGATAAAATTTCATTATGAAGGAATTGTACACTTGATCTCAGTTTTCAAAAATATTCTCATCTGGACTCAGAAACGAATTCCTAGAATTCACATTAAGGAAAAAAGGGAAAGACTCTAATTCTATGTTCATTTTATTGTGAGTCCTATAAGAGGTAATTGTTGCACAGTATTGTAGAAATCTCTAATTAAGGCAAGAGAGTCCTCATTAGAGAGTCCATTAAAAGTAGGAAAAAGTGAAATGTTTGACAGTTTTAGCTCATAATTTCTATCTCTAGGACTATTTATAATAGATGATGGATTTCTTGAAACTTGAGGAAGTTGGAGCTCCCTCATCCCAAGACTTTCATTTTCATCTAAAATTTTTGGTTGATTTTGGAATTTTTTTAGTGCAGGAACTCTCTCATATATGTTTTCCATTTCAAATGTGTTTTTCTATCTTAGATAAGTTAAATGTTTATCTAATTCAGGGTTAGTAGGCTCTAAAATAACATCAGAAGTTCTTGTTATCATGAAAACAACAACAGACAATTCTCATTAGTAAGAAAATAGTAACAATTCAGAAAGAAAAGAAGCATAATTTTTTTATAGTTTACAATTTTTTTTTCAAATTGTTAGGTTTTTTTATGAAATTTTTTTTAGTTTTTTAGAAGTAGTGTCTTTTGTATTATCCTTCACCGGTGCTAAGAACTCAATATGTACTATCGTTGAAGTCTTTCAAAGTTTAAAATTTATATTCCTACTAACTACTGTATATGTGGAAAGCAGGGTCGAACCCACAGAGAAGGGAACAATGACCACTAATCTTTTAAATATTTCAAACAAGACCCCACTGTTGTCTGTAGTGGGATAGATTTTCTATTTTTTATTTTTTATATTTCATAATAAATCAGTAACGTAACACTAATTTTTTATTTTTTTTGATCTAGACTAGAATGAAATAAAAAAAAATTAGAACAGTGATCAACAAAAATATAAATCGTTGATAAATGAACTATCAAAGTAAACTCCTGGGAAAAAATATCTATTCTACTAGTCTTAAAAAAATTTCAATTCATATACAAGTTATTGTAAAGTACCACATTAAATAGAATGACTTACTATCCTCACCAGGAGTTAAATCAGATAGGTTGATCTAGTTCAAAGTTCACCACTATAAAATAGATCAATTGTCAAAATCGTTAATTGAGAAAGACAATAGGAAGAACTCGCCATAAGTCCTGATGTCATATGAATTTATTTCCTTTTGAAAGATGTTTCCACAACCAATCTCTCCAATTGATTGTGAAATTTTGAAATTAAATTTTTTTGGTATATGTAATTGAATGAATTCAGTTTTGATCTCATTGAACAATACTAAATACATCGAAATGATAAAGTGAAAAAGAAAATTTAAAGATAACCAGTGGAACTTGAATTTATCCCCAAACTAGATGATTTATCCAAAAATCATTTACATTATCATAACAACAATTGAAAACATGCTAAAACAGAGTATATGATTTCAAACACAAGGTCAGAGCAACTCCCCGAAAGATGCTATGCTCCTATGCTCCTTCAACTCCAAGACAACCCACCGAATCTTTCTACTCTGATGAGAGAGAATCTCCCGGATCTCTTGAGATTCTATAATAGAATATCCCCCTCAGATCTGTTGTAATGCCCCGACCCCAGCTACCCAGAGTCGGTGCATTACTTCGTAACATTGGCATGATCACAAAAGATCAAGTCTCAAAAGACCGATTAGTTTAGTAGCCTTGGAAACACTAGATACATTCGTAAACGTTACATTACATCATAAAGTGAAAAAATACAATAACAAAGTCTCCATAGTCCACACTTCTATCCTCTTCGGACTATCCCTGCAGGTCATTCATAAAATACTTCTTCACATCCTGGAAAATATTAAAACATTGAAAGGGGTGAGCTCGGATGCTCAGTAAGGTTAACAATATAGCGGAAGCTTTCATAAATAAAAATTAACATTTAAGGCAATGTATAACTAAAACAAAAGCCTTTTAAACATGAACTTCAACATAATATGGAAAAAGTAAAATGAGATAATGTCATTTACTTATTCACATGGATATTCTACTGGTCGAATAATCACATGCAATATCAATAACCACTTTCATAATGATGGAATGCATAATGCCAGACATTCTGAAATATTTTTTCAAGGCCTCGGCCAAGATGTCTAAAATTATTAAGGCCTCGGCCAAAACCATAAATCAAATTGGGAAAGGGCCTCGGCCAATTCCATGTCTAGTTTTCTCATGAGACCTACCGATGTAATTTTTTAGAAGATACATACGTTTAAAATTGCTCAAATATAATCCAGTGTTTTTCTGAAAACATTATGCAAGCTTCTAAAAACAAAATAACTAATTCTGAGACTTCTCGACTAATTACAGGCCATGATGGGTCCATGCCCAATCCCTTCCTGTCTACCACACTCGAGAGTCGGGTTTTCTGAAAACATTTTTAAGCTTGCGTTAAATACGTATACATTTGCACTGGATTTTCATATATTGGAGAGAAATATCTCTTTTTTGAAATCATTTAAAAATCACATAATTATAAAAGAAAACCTTTTGAATAAACGTAAAAGTCAAAGGGGTTTATACACTATATAAATGAAAGTTGTGTATAAAACCAAATATGCCTCAATGAAAGGAGATTGAGATGAAGTACTTAAAAAGATCATTTTTAAAATAAAATAGATCTATTATGTGTATTCACTATAGGTACACATGAAGAAAGTAAAAATACAAAATAGGACATAATAATATCATGAAATAATTTGAAAGTAGGAGATTAACCCAAAGAATAGAAATTTGGTTAAGAAGTTCCCTTACACAGATCATTTTTTTAAATAAAATAGATCTATTATGTTCAGTCACTATAAGTACACATAAATAAAGTACAAATACAAGATAGGACATAATAATATCATGATATAATTTGAAAGTAGGTGATTAACCCAAAGAATGGAAATTGGGTTAAGAAATTCCCTTACAAAGATCATTTTTTTATAAAGTAGGTCTATTATGTGTATTCACTATAAGTACACATAAATAATGTAAAAATACAAGATAGGAAATAATAATATCATGACATAATTTGAAAGTAGGAGATTAACCCAACGAATTGAAAGTGGGTTAAGAAGTTCCTTTACCTCGTGTCTGACTTGACTCAACCGTTCTTTAACCTCCTGAATAATAAACTAGAGTTAATATATACCTTATTAAGAACCATTTTTAATTTCATTATCCTTTTTATATCACTTATTACAATGTTATGAACATTATGTAATTATTTAAGTTAATAACGGTCGTTTTGTCGATCTTTGGTACTTGAGTCAAGAATAAACTTCTTATAATTACAAGTTGTTTATGTGGTAGAATATCCATTATCTCCAGAATTATATTCATGATTTAGATGTCATATATATCATATATATCCAGTATATAAATTCATTTATAATATTACGTAACATTTAGAGGTAAGAAATGAAATGCACCGTTCATGGAGACGGTAAGCCGTACGTACGCACGAACGCTACTTTCATTTCTATTTCGTATTTAATGGAATGAAATCATAATGATATAAATGTATAATATAATTCCAGTATAATATAGTGTATAATACCATTTACTCCATCCTTTATACATCCCACATATGGCATTAACGATTCAAATCACTTTGAGGGGGCGGTAGTCCGCACTTTCTAAAATGAAATTATCGTGTTTTACCCATAATGGAAATCATAAAGTATGCCATAAATGAGAAATACAGAAGCATAAGTAAAACATAAAAATATTATATATCATATATAAAAATAGTGACATCTTAATGGCCACCTTTGAAGGTGTTATATGAGTGTTGAACAATCATCGTTTCGTGAGGCAGAAATTCGCCATCCACGGAAACCGTATGTTCTTTAACCATTAGATGTAGGTGTGTGTAAGTGTAGCTCGAATCCTTCTTATAACAACATCCTAGTATATTGAGGATACTGGTTTTGTTACAAAATAAATGAATAAAAAGAGTTTAGGGGGTTGGAGAAGAAAAATAAAACAAAACAACATTAGAGAAGACATTACCTCAAAATCGGGTAACTCTTTTTGATTTGAGCCAAAGGCTTCCTTGGGAAGAGTTCTGCCCACAGTGAGGCTTCTAGGAGTAAGAGGGGGAAGTTGGGAGAGTATTTGGGCAGAGGTTGGCCGAGCCAAATGGCTTGAAAGTGTAAATGTGGTGGGAGAGGTGGGGGCCTTTTATAAGTGGAGAGGAGGGGCTCTTTTGGAAAGATTGAAATGTTACATTATTACACAATGCTTTTCGGATTCTAAAAGTCCCACACTTATATAATTCGTGGATAAGGTTATAAGGGTTCTAAATATACCCATCCAATAGTCTTTGGACAAGTGTAAGCCTTGGATTTTACATTATCTTTTCATTTTATTAAAATCGTTAAATAATGAGGTCATCGCTGCATCATAATGATGTCATAAATAATTTAATTTATTTAATGTCTAAAAATTATAATAAAATTACTATGATGTAGGAAATCCTTTTAGCTTTCTAATGAATATTTATATTCAAAATATTGACTTGTGTAACCCCACTTAAAAACTGTTTTAGTAAAAGAACTCATGTTTGTGTCAATTTAATTTTGACATTAAATAAATATATATTAATGTCATTTTCCAACCAAAGTGGCTCCATGGGGTCCCCAAGTTGACCCATGGGTTGTCTTGGTCGGCCCTGACTCATCCAATAGGATTAGGACAAGTGTCAAGCTCATCTCATATTATTAAAATATTATTTTTACCTTAAACAACACTAATTACCTCTAATTGCGATTAAGAACTTAAAAGTTACTATTCACCAAAAATTATTTTAATCTCATTGAACCACATTTTACTTCTTAATGACAACCATGTATGTCGGATTTTTGAAAATCAAATCACAGAAGTGGTAATATTTCATTTAAACGAAAAATCAGTTATTTAACTACCACTTAGTGGTTTCACTATTTATCAAAAATTGAAGTTTTTCAGAACAATGCCAAAATTTCACCATAAGCTATAATTGATATTCCGAATTCAAAAATGATGTCTATTTTAAAAAATTCCAAACATATAAGTTGCATTAATTAAATTTATAATTAATTCCCGCTGTCACAACAAATAGCGTGTTTTTAAGAAACAATTTATATCAAAAGATTGGCAATTGTTTATGTCCAATTTCAATGTTAAATTAATTCTAATGACCACCATTGGATAAAATGTTAAAAATATATTCTAATTATACTTTAAAACCACAAAATAGTATAATTTATCACTATAAATTATTTTGATTAAAAAATTTGTTTTTAAGTATTTTTCACTATTCATAAAAAATTGGAAGTTCTCAGAAAATTACAAAAAATTCAAATTTGGATAATTTTGATATTACGAATACAAAAATGAAGTCCATTTTGAAATATAAAATTTCTATAATTTTAAAAAGTGGTTATTACTATTCATAACGGATACTTTGATTAGTCGCGGTGTTTTAGAGCTCGAAGTTGCGTACAATGCAAGCTATTACATTACTGAATGAGAAGCGTATCGTGGAAGCTTGGGGTGTTACATTCTCCCCTCCTTCAATAAATTGCGTCCTCGCAATTTGAAATTTTTCTTTGAAAATAAAATGTTGAAAAGAGAAAATACCTTTGAGGAAAACCCACATCGGAAATATGATTAATAAAATTTAGCCTTAATAAGAGTGAAGGGGAAATGAAAAAGTCACCACCCAATTATGATCTCGATTAGGAGAACATTGGTGGCAATTAACGACATATAATTGGAGGAAAAACGTAAATATTTTTAGGGAGTGATTGAGGTCATCAATCACAATCAACTGTCAAATTGAGGGCCTCAAAGCCTTCAATCTATGTTGATTTAAAATATCATCAGTTCAACAAGACATAAGGTATTAGGATAACACATTTTTTTGTTTTGATATCCCTTTAATAAAGTTTAAGAATTAATTTATTCATTGAATAAGAGATAGGTATATATATATATTTATGCTTGACAATTAGAGTTTCAACCTTCAACTCATCTTTCACTCAAAAAGATAATAGAACTCAAAAATATTATACTTAAACTAATTGTATAAGGTTTCAAATGTTAACACATACCATTTAGATTAGTAAAACTATTTTGTAATAACCAGGGACTTCCTGTAGGCTAGTGGTAGGAAATAAAGGCTTGTCGCACTATGGTTGTGGGTTCGATTCCTGCAGCTTTGTCTGACGCGACGGGTTATTCCCCACCCTGCAGGTTGTCCTTTTTCTAAAACTATAGTATTATAATATTCCAAAAATAATCTTCAGAAATGCTTTAACCTTAAACAATACTATCCATGGTTCAACTTAATCCATTCCAACCTTAATATTTATCCAAAATACCTCCGTCCTGACTTTCTCTAAAAGGTCTCTAAATTCCAAAATCAATTGTAACATCAGATTCCCCAAACAAAGAAAAGTTTCTCTTATTGTCACATACTAAAAATATGATTACCTTAATAATATTAAAACCTTACTGAAATCAAAAAGTACTGCAGTACAATCCTTATATATATATCACATTATTCTAATAACCAGAATATAATCCATGAGTCCAAAAGCACCAATACATTAATTATTCCACTTCAACTGTAGTAACAGCATAAGATTGTCCTTGATCCCTTGGACTTTTTTGAGGTAAGTTTCCCTGATGCTTAGGAAATTCATTTGTGCAATGCCCCATTTCCCTACAATTGTAGCATTCAACTTTGATAGCCTCTTTCTTTCCCTTGCAATCACGAGCCTGGTGACCTTTTTCTCCACATTTATAACAAACTCCCATTCCTTTTAGGCAAGTACCAGGGTGATTCTTCCCACAATTATCACATAATAGAAAATCCTTATTTCCCTTTTTCCCTTTATCTGTCTCTTGTTCCACCGTTCTCTTCTTCTCTTGCTTTACTTTGTTGTCATAAGACTTAGAGAATTCCTTTTCTGTCTTGATAGCACACGAGACAATGTCTTCGTATGATGAGAAGGATTGTGATACTAAAGCTCGACGGAGAAATGGTTTTAACCCATCAAAGAAACGATCAATCTTACTCCTTGGGTTACGTATAAAATCGGCAGCATGCCTCGCTAACCTTGTAAAGTTAGCCTCATACTTTGCGACATTCTCATCCTCCTTCTGCCTCAGACTCAGAAATTGCCTTTCCATATCTGCTCGATGGTCACGAGGAAAGTATTTTTCTAAGAAAAGATCTTTGAACTCCCTCCATTCCATATTTGATACATGATCATCTTCCTTTGTGTTTTCAATCAGCGACCACCACTGATCGACATCTCCAGTGAGGCGGTAAACTGCCATGACAACCTTCTCCCTTTCACTACTCCCCAAGGCATGGAATATTTTCTCTAAGGAATTTATCCATTTCTCAGCTACTATAGGATTTGTACACCCATTTAAGGTTGGTGGTTGTTGCCTCATGAAACGGTCTATCATTGATCCTCCACGTTGCGGATCAGGGTGCTCCATACGAGTAAGGTTATTATTCATAACCTGCGTGAGTTGTCCCAGTACGGTGAGAAGCTGATCAGCACCAGTTGTATCTCTAGATCCACAATAATTATCTTGAGCAGGAGGGAAATCCCTACACGGAGTTCATGCATTGATATGGTTTCCATTCCTTCCACTAGGCGCCATTTCTAAATAATGGCATAAACTAGATTAGTTTATGAATCAAAATACATAATTCCATACTTGTTAAACACTTTACATAAATTGAACTAATTATGGATATAATCCATAATTATAAACAAAAAATTCTTTGAGGAAGTATATACTCGTAATCCTTCATAGTGGTTTGTAAAGAAAATGGGAATTATCATAAGCATATCCCCCGAGAGTGTCATAACCAAGAGTGCAGCAAGGCCTGTTGCCGTGCACCAGTTCCCGTTCGAGTCTAGCTCAAAGCGGTGTTTTCGGGTTTTACCCCTAGGTACATCTGTGCCAGAGCCGCCTCTACCCGCTCGTATCCAGACAGGGATGTATTTCTCGGAAAACTCACAAAATATCTACAATACCAAAATTTTTAGGAAGTTCTTCTATACTAATCCTCAAAGTTCATCTTAGGTCTACGTGCTCTAATCAGAGTTTGTCTAAATCTAGCTTCCAAGGTTAGTACTAAACTGCCTCTGATACCAACTATAACGCCCCGACCCTAGCTACCCAGAGTCGGTGCATTACTTTGTAACATTGGCATGATCACAAAAGATCAAGTCTCGAAAGACCGATTAGTTTAGTAGCCTTGGAAACACTAGATACATTCGTAAACGTTACATTACATCATAAAGTGAAAAACTACAATAACATAGTCTCCATAGTCCACACTTCTATCCTCTTCGAACTATCCCTGCAGGTCATTCATAAAATACTTCTTCACATCCAGGAAAATATTAAAACATTGAAAGGGGTGAGCTCGGATGCTCAGTAAGGTTAACAATATAGCGGAAGCTTTCATAAATAAACATTAACATTTAAGGCAATGTATAACTAAAACAAAAGCCTTTTAAACATGAACTTCAACATAATATGGAAAAAGTAAAATGAGATAATGCCATTTACTTATTCACATGGATATTCTACTGGTCAAATAATCACATGCAATATCAATAACCACTTTCATAATGATGGAATGCATAATGCCAGACATTCTGAAACATTTTGTCAAGGCCTCGGCCAAGACGTCTAAAATGATTAAGGCCTCGGCCAAAACCATAAATCAAATTGGGAAAGGGCCTCGGCCAATTCCATGTCTAGTTGTCTCATGAGACCTACCGATGTAATTTTTTAGAAGATACTTACGTTTAAAATTGCTCAAATATAATCCAGGTTTTTTTCTGAAAACATTATGCAAGCTTCTAAAAACAAAATAACTAATTCTGAGACTTCTCGACTAATTACAGGCCATGATGGGTCCATGCCCAATCCCTTCCTGTCTACCACACTCGAGAGTCGAGTTTTCTGAAAACATTTTTAAGCTTGCGTTAAATACGTATACATTTGCACTGGATTTTCATATATTGGAGAGAAATATCTCTTTTTTGAAATCATTTAAAAATCACATAATTATAAAAGAAAACCTTTTGAATAAACGTAAAAGTAAAAGGGGTTTATACACTATATAAATGAAAGTTGTGAATAAAACCAAATATGCCTCAATGAAAGGAGATTGAGACGATGTACTTAAAAAGATCATTTTTAAAATAAAATAGATCTATTATGTGTACTCACTATAGGTACACATGAAGAAAGTAAAAATACAAAATAGGACATAATAATATCATGACATAATTTGAAAGTAGGAGATTAACCCAAAGAATAGAAATTGGGTTAAGAAGTTCCCTTACAAAGATCATTTTTTTAAATAAAATAGATCTATTATGTTCAGTCACTATAAGTACACATAAATAAAGTACAAATACAAGATAGGACATAATAATATCATGACATAATTTGAAAGTAGGAGATTAACCCAAAGAATGGAAATTGGCTTAAGAAATTCCCTTACAAAGATCATTTTTTTATAAAGTAGGTCTATTATGTGTATTCACTATAATTACACATAAATAATGTAAAAATACAAGATAGGAAATAATAATATCATGACATAATTTGAAAGTAGGAGATTAACCCAACGAATTGAAATTGGGTTAAGAAGTTCCCTTACCTCGTGTCTGACTTGACTCAACCGTTCTTTAACCTCCTGAATAATAAACTAGAGTTAATATATACCTTATTAAGAACCATTTTTAATTTCATTATCCTTTTTATATCACTTATTACAATGTTATGAACAGTATGTAATTATTTAAGTTAATAACGGTCGTTTTGTCGATCTTTGGTACTTGAGTCAACAATAAAATTCTTATAATTACAAGTTGTTTATGTGGTAGAATATCCATTATCTCCAGAATTATATTCATGATTTAGATGTCATATATATCATATATATCCAGTATATACATTCATTTATAATATTACGTAACATTTAGAGGTAAGAAATGAAATGCACCGTTCATGGAGACGGTAAGCCGTACGTACGCATGAACGCTACTTTCATTTCTATTTCGTATTTAATGGAATGAAATCATAATGATATAAATGTATAATATAATTACAGTATAATATAGTGTATAATACCATTTACTCCATCCTTTATACATCCCACATATGGCATTAACGATTCAAATCACTTTGAGGGGGCGGTAGTCCGCACTTCCTAAAATGAAATTATCGCGTTTTACACATAATGGAAATCATAAAGTATGCCATAAATGAGAAATACAGAAGCATAAGTAAACCATAAACATATTATATATCATATATAAAAATAGTGACATCTTAATGGCCACCTTTGAAGGTGTTATATGAGTGTTGAACAATCATCGTTTCGTGAGGCAGAAATTCGCCATCCACGGAAACTGTATGTTCTTTAACCATTAGATGTAGGTGTGTGTAAGTGTAGCTCGAATCCTTCTTATAACAACATCCTAGTATATTGAGGATACTGGTGTTGTTACAAAATAAATGAATAAAAAGAGTTTAGGGGGTTGGAGAAGAAAAATAAAACAAAACAACATTAGAGAAGACATTACCTCAAAATCGGGTAACTCTTTTTGATTTGAGCCAAAGGCTTCCTTGGAAAGAGTTCTGCCCAAAGTGAGGCTTCTAGGAGTAAGAGAGGGAAGCTGGGAGAGTATTTGGGCAGAGTTTGGCCGAGCCAAATGGCTTGAAAGTGTAAATGAGGTGGGAGAGGTGGGGGCCTTTTATAAGGGGAGAGGAGGGGCTCTTTTCGAAATATTGAAATGTTAGATTATTACACAATGCTTTTCGGATTATAAAGGTCCCACACTTATATAATTCATGGCTAAGGTGATAAGGGTTCTAAATCTACCCATCCAATAGTCTTTGGAAAAGTGTAAGCCTTGGATTTTACATTATCTTTTCATTTTATTAAAATCGTTAAATAATGAGGTCATCGCTGCATCATAATGATGTCATCAATAATTTAATTTATTTAATGTCTAAAAATTATACAAAAAATACTATGATGTAGGAAATCTTTTTATCTTTCTAATGAATATTTATATTCAAAATTTGGACTTGTGTAACCCCACTGAAAAACTGTTTTAGTAAAATAACTCATGTTTGTGTCAATTTAATTTTAACATTAAATAAATATATATTAATGTCATTTTCCAACCAAAGTGGCTCCATGGGGTCCCCAAGTTGACCCATGGGTTGTCTTGGTTGGCCATGACTCATCCAATAGGAGTAGGACAAGTGTCAAGCTCATCTCATATTATTAAAATATTATTTTTACCTTAAACTACACTAATTACCTCTAATTGCGATTAAGAACTTAAAAGTTACTATTCACCAAAAATTATTTTAATCTCATTGAACCACATTTTACTTCTTAATGACAACCATGTATGTCGGATTTTTGAAAATCAAATCACAGAAGTGGTAATATTTCATTTAAACGAAAAATCAGTTATTTAACTACCACTTAGTGGTTTCACTATTTATCAAAAATTGAAGTTTTTCAGAACAATGCCAAAATTTCACCCTAAGCTATAATTGATATTCCGAATTCAAAAATGATGTCTATTTTACAAAATTACAAACATATAAGTTGCATTAATTAATTTTATAATTAATTCCCGCTGTCACAACAAATAGCGTGTTTTTAAGAAACAATTTATATCAAAAGATTGGCAATTGTTTATGTCCAATTTCAGTGTTAAATTAATTCTAATGACCACCATTGGATAAAATGCTAAAATATATTTTAATTATACTTTAAAACCACTAAATAGTATAATTTATCACTATAAATTATTTTGATTAAAAAAGTTGTTTTTAAGTATTTTTCACTATTCATAAAAAATTGGAAGTTCTCAGAAAATTACAAAAAATTCAAATTTGGATAATTTCGATATTACGAATACAAAAATGAAGTCCATTTTGAAATATAAAATTTCTATAATTTTAAAAAGTGGTTATTACTATTCATAACGGCTACTTTGATTAGTCGCGGTGTTTTAGAGCTCGAAGTTGCGTACAATGCAAGCTATTGCATTACTGAATGAGAAGCGTATCGTGGAAGCTCGGGGTGTTACATCTGTTGCTTGCTCTATTTTAGGTACCCACTATCTTCTACTGCTTGTCACTGACACTCTTCACTGACTTGAATTCTTCCTTTATTGTTGCACCACACACGTGCATTTTGCTGTGACTGACATATCCCACTAGTTTTTCCCTTATAACTAACTCCTTTTGAGTTAGTTGAGTGAACCTAGACGTCTTTTAGGCTTTGGTGTGAACCTTCACAGTAAATAACAACTAAAAATTGTTAAAAATGTTAAAACACGATAGTGAAATAATTGAAATTAATAGATAAATCACTTAACAACTCTTGGATCGATATTTTATTTATTTAATTTAAAAATTAAATTATTAAGTATTAAATTTTTTTTATTAAGTAATTAAGTAGTTAACTTACTTATTTTATTATATTTATTAATGTTAGTTTTAGTTACAAATAAAGATATGAAGTCGTTCATTAATGAATCAAATTAAGTTTCCTTATTTAAATTTATAAGTTGTTAAAATTTATGTTCTAAACATTACATAAAATAATTAAGTTTATTTTTATGATAATTATTATTATTAATTTTAATTATAATTATTATTTTTATTATTATTTTGAAAATTAAAATTATTTACCATTCTAAATTAATCGATAAATTTATGTTGATTAAATTTATATATTATTATTAGTATTTTATTTTACATATTATATATATATTAGATAATTACAATTATTTAATATGAAATAATAAATTAAAAGATATGTTAATATTGTTTAATAAATTTTTATTTAAATTAATTAAATTAAAAAATCTGTTTTGTTAAATTAATTAATTAATATTTATTATTTATTCACAACTATAATTATTTTGTATTTAAGTTAAAATATTATTATTAATAATAATATTATAAATTTAGTTTTTTTAAAAGTCTTCATTCTTAAGTTATCTGTTATTTTTACAAAACATTATCTTCTTCCCCTCCCCATTTCGGCGCAACAGGGGAGCTGGTTTATCAGTTCCTTCTCCAGGAAGGAGGTCCAACTTCAGCTCAAGCAGCAGATTACCCCTGCTCGCCTTCCTCCTCAGGTGACCTCAACTCCAGTGCGGTGTTGGCCTCAGCTCCAGCAGTGGATAGTGGCGAACAATAACAACTCCAACAAAAACCCACGGTAGCCCAGCTCTATCTTTCTCTCGAAGAACTGGCACCAACCAGCTGCTTGTCCTCTCTCAACCTCCTTGCACAACTGCAAACCTCTTCCCAAAGAAGCTGGTAGCTCAGCAAAGGATCAAGGTGGCTCTAGATTTACAGCGTGAAGGCATGAGTTTGGCCGGCTCCCCACAGGTCAGCCTCAGTATACAGAAGAAAACAGCGGAAACTCCTTGCTTTATATAAGTAAAGATCTTGATTTTGAGAAGAAAAATCTGGATCCCCATAACTATTCCTTTGGATTGTGAAAATCTGTTTTCTCGATTCGGGAAAATTGGTGCATGAAGTTGCTATAGGTAATGGGTTTATTCGGTTTTGTTATGAATCTATGCTTTAGAAAACGTATAGGGTGATTGAATCATCATGATAGTGAGTGGCTTGAAAACGCATGAGCCATGCAGCTTCTGTTCTTCCAGATGGAAGTGATACTTTAACTTTATTCTCAGACCAGCCTCAGAGTGACTTCTAGTAGCATCTCTCTCCAATTCAAACGCAATTCCCTATCGTGTTTATTCAATTTGTACTAGATGAGGTTTGATATGTCAGGAAGTGGATGTTGATGTGAGAAAATGGTATGTAAATCATAGGTATGAGAAAGGAGTCGGGCTTTCAGTTGTAGAGTAAGATGAAGAAGGGGAGTTGCATCTGTTGAAGATAACCAACGATGAGGTGTCGGGGAGGAACCTCGTGAGGAGCAGGGCCAGGCCACCAATAGTTGAAAAATAGAAGCTATCTTTAGAACAAAAAGAGAGGTCATCGTTTCTTAAAAGGTCACAGTTGACGATAAAAATAAAAGTCACTGGTGCAGAATAATCAATGATGCAAAAAAATCCACCGATAGAATAAAGGGTCACCGTTAGTTTAAAATTAAAAAGGTCACTCTTGGTGAAAAAAATAAATGTCACTGACGGTTTATAAAAAATTTAGGTTACCAATAGAAATAGGCTACCGATGGACATAACATAGAAAAGGTCATAGGTGGTTAAAAATGGTTCTCACCATTATTTTAAAGAGAAAAGGTCACCGGTATAGAAAATAATCTAAAACGGTAGAAAATAGACATAAAATTAAAAGTGATACACAAAAATTAGAACTGCGTAAATTTAAATTGAAATTAAAACTCAAGTCAACTAATTAAAATGATTGAAAATAATTAACCGGTTAAAAAAATAAAATCAAAAATACAAATATTGAAATTTAAAAATTAAAATAAGGCTAATAAAAACTAAATTATAATAAAACTATAGAATTTTAAAATTACAATTAAAATTAGTAGTTGATAACACTTAAATTAAGTGTTTTTTTACTATTTCTGATTTTTTTAAAATGACCTAGGTTAATTTTATTAAAAAAATAACCCTTAAAGGCCTCATCTTCAATGCCGACATTTCCCTAAAAAGTAATTTTTTTATATATTTTTTTATGTTCTTTATATATTTAAAATTGTAATGTTTTATTATTATGTTTTATGGTTATATAAATATATAAAGAAAAATTATTGTTTCAACACAATTTATCTTTTATTTAAGTATGTGAATTTGCTAACCTAGAAAATATAAACTATAAGACCGATATGAATAAAATTTTAAACATTGATTAAACATATTACCAATAGTCCTAAATAAAAATAATTTCTTAAACAATGTTGGTGAAAATTTATTTATAACTTTCAAATCCACCTAATTAAAACATAAAAATGTTATAAGTACGTGACTTTGCTTGCCTATATAATATAAACTATTAGACCAATATGAATGAAATTTTAAACATTGCTTAATCATATAACTAGTAGTCCAAAAATAATTTCTTAGAAAATGCTGGTGAAAAATTTCTTATAAGATTTCTAATCCACCTACTTAAAACATAAAAATGTTTCAAGTACGTGACTTTGCTGGCCTATATAATATAAATTATATGACCGATATGAATGAAATTTTAAACATTTCTTAAACATATAACAAGTAGTCCAAAATAAAAATACTTTCATAAAAAATGTTGGAGAAAAATTATTTATAAGCTTTCTAATCCACCTACATGAAACATAAAAATGTTTGAAGTACATGAATTTGCAGGCCTATATAATATAAACTATAAGACCGATATGAATGATATTTTAAACATTCCTTAAACATATAAGTTGTAGTTCAAAATAAAAATAATTTCATAAAATTTTTTGGTGAAACATTATTTATAATATTTCTAATCCACCTACTTGAAACTCAAGAGTGTTTTAAGTAAGTGACTTTGCTGGCCTATATAATATAAACTATAAGTCCGATATGAATGAAATTTTAAAAATTTCATAAAAATATAACTAGTAGTTGAATTTTTAATTTTAATTTAAATGTGTCTTATGGTTTATATTTTATATGCTTTCAAAGTCAGGTAGGTGGCTTAGGATCCTCCTCAATATTCATTATTTTTGCTCTCACTTCTGATTTACATTTATTACATTCATTACATTATAATTTATTTATTTTATTTATGAAACACTTTATTTTCAACAAATTTTTAGGGGATTGGGGTATCTTTTAAATTTTATTTACATGGTTTTTATACTGTAGATTTTTTAATCTTTTAAAGTTATTTACTTGAAATTTACTAATTATTACTATGTTTTGAGTAGTCAACTTTGAAATTTTTCAAATATAAATTATGCCTAAAACATAAATGAAAATTTAAATAATGGATAAACATATAAGAAAATATAATAATAATAAAAGTATTATGATTTCAATAGACATAAAACATGTAATCAAACATGTACAATAAATGTCTATATCTGTGGAGAGGATATTTTGTCCCACATGGTGGTATGCAAATAGGGTGTCTGTGTTGAGTGCGTAGTGGAGTCTGATGACCTGAAGAAGGCTGGTCCTTAGGAATTGGAACATCAACTAGCGTATCCTCCATCTGTGTGTCAGTGGGAGGATTTTTTAAATGTATCTCGTATTGCCCTCCAAATCCTTCTCCCACTAGGGTGGTAGATGGACCTACCTCCATCGCAGTGGGAAACCAAGCTTGCGATGGAGCTATACCCCAAGACGACGATGGATCTGGAACCCAAGGCTGTGATGGATCTGGAATCCAATATGTAGAGAACTATGGATATCATATCATAAAAGACAGATCCAATGCCACCTAAGGCACATTCTAAATCGGCTGATCATGGACTAATAGAGGTCCAACCTCTGTCTTTGGAATAGGTGAGGCCTCACATGCATCACAACGCTGTCTACGTCGCCGTGTTCATGGCACATCTACACCAGCAGCAACTGCAGGATGTTCCTCTAGGGCAGGAACCTCCTCCATCCAGGACAAATGAGTGAAGATGCTCCCAGAAAGCACATGAAATTATCCCATCACCTCCAGCATTGTAGCATGGATGACTACCCAGCTAAAGACCCCCTCCTCCTCTTCATCACTCAGGCGAACAAGCTTCTCTGTGTGACTTCCCTATAGAGAGATTCAAATTTGAATTAGAAAATAATTTAATAAACAAACTAATGGAAATTTATTGACTTAACATCCCTTGTATCTCTATCCTAGGTTTTGTAAAAAACATTATAGACTCTAGATTATACCATGGATCATACTCAACCTACTTTGAAAGAGAGAATCAATTCATAGGAACACCCTGAATATGAAACTCTACATGTCTGTGCTAGTAGTAAATAAAGATGGCATGTACTCGGGACGAGTCATCATCCTACCTCCCTATCAACTTCATCCCATGAAGTCGATTTGTCAGTATTGAAGGAAATGGAATCCATTGAGTACAAACAAACTAGTGCATGACTCGGTCAGTCTGCTCCCACTCAATAATATGAAAGTGAATGAGGGGCACTACATCCAAAGCATTCTCAAGCCCATCAATCCAGTATACTGAATACTGGTCCGTAATACTACAGTATAGAAGCCATGAAATCTGAAATGACACGTGATTTTTTCAAAAAATCACCTAACTAAAAACCAAAATTGATGTTATTATTAAATATGTTGGATAGTGATAGACTGTATATATATATACCTAATCAGGTTAGGGAAATCCAACTGGAGCCGATATAAGCCTAAATGCGGTCTCGGAACCACATCAAAATGGTGTCACCGACACCACCTATAAAATACATCATCGATAGTGACAAATAATGTGAAATTATAGTCAATAACTCATAGTAGAATCAGAAACCAATAGAAATGACTGATCATACCAGCGTCCATGCAGAGCATCATGCAACACCTCCATCTCAACTGGAGGGCCAACAAGATCAGGGAAGAATGCTGGGATGTGCTCCCATGAACACATCTGAATAAGGATGACGCATCTCCCGAGACTTGTGCGGTCCCTATGTGATAACCTTTATAATTCTCGGTATGTGCATTCCAAGCAAGCTAATCCCCCGCTGTACATACCATCCCGATCAGATTCCTCCAATAGGGTTAGATACATCATGTGCACGTGCATCCCCGAGTGATTAGTACACATGGTCCCACCAATGAGCTGTAATATATAGGCACAGGCGTAACTCATGACAGTCTACTCATCATCATCGTCCTATAAATGTGGAATATGCGACTCCAACCGAGGAATAGATATGGACACTGCATATGTAGCCCTATGGTCGGAAAAAATATAAATTCCTAACAAGTGCTAAGCGAGGTCTGGCCAAGCTACAAAAGTGATTCCAATAACTAGTCTCCCCTGGATAGGAAGACCAAGAAGCACTGACACATCTTGAGGGTGATGATCATATCTCCCTCAGTCAGTTGTAATGTATGTGTCTCTGGTCTTCACCTCCAAACGAGGGAAGCAAGTAGATAATATTCTACAAATGTGAAATCTAATACGGCAAGGCCATAGAATACATCACGGTGAAAGTATGGTCTAATGGCATGTGGAGGCTCCCTGTGATGAAAATGGTGCGCTCGACACACCCTAATCAATTGATCTGTACGACCTTCTAACATGGCCTGTGAAATATGGGTTGGCTGCTGAGTGAGTAGTATGGTATCATCCATCTGCATATAAACAAATGAAATGAGTTGTAAGTGTAAAATGTAAATATTACATTATAGTTAGCATAATGTTATGACTTATATAATGGAATACATGACATGTTTATTCACATTGTTTTATGAAGTTATTTTTACCAAAATAAATATAATTCTCCATTTCTTTTGGTTCTGAATGACATAAAGATTACAAGAGGAAAGAAGAGAAAAAATAGATAGAAAAAATTATGTTGTGAAAGAATTTTATTAATCAAAATATCTTTGTAATAATTTTTTTAATTGATAAATTATTTAAGGGAATATATCTAGGTGTTTGGATTTTATATATGGTTTTAGGGTTTAGATTTATGATTTTTGGGTTGGGGTTTTGGTTTGAGGGTTTAGGGTTTAAAATTTTGATATTAAGGTTTAGGAAATGTGTTTCTGGGTTAAGTGTTTTTCTTTTGGGTTTTGGGGTTTAAAAAACCGAGAAAAAAGGAATAGATAATAACATTTAATTTACAATATGGGTTAAGTGTTCTTCTATTGGATTTATGAAATAAATTCTATTATATATGATTTTATTTAAAGATTATGGAGAAATTTATTTCTTGAAATCATGCATGTTTTTATGAAATAAATTCTTTTATATAAATTATTGGGTATTGAATTTGGTTCGACATATTTTGGAGGATCATTATGATTAACTAAATATATATTGGATTAAGATAAACAATGTAAATTACTAAATATGTTATAGGAATTTATCTAATTATTTATATTGAATAACTTATGCTAATCATTATGATACTCTTATTTCATTATAAAAAAGGTTAATAAAATATCACGCATAATGTTATCAAAAACCATGGTAAAGGGAAGATGCTTTTGGGTTGGGGTTTGGGTTTTAGGGTTTAGGGTTTTGAATTTAGATATTATGGTTTAGGAAACATGTTTATGGGTTAATTGTTCTATTTTTAGGTTTTGGGGTTTAGAAAACTGGGAAAAAAATAATAGATAATAACATTCAATTTACAAAATGAGAATGTCAAAATAAATACAATACATCATTCTGGATGAGACTTTGAATTCGACCCAACAACGTTAGGGAATCATTTCTAGTTATAACCTTCATTATGAAATATCGTGCATCCCAAACTCTTCCCTTGTTCTTGATGCCAATCCATCTCATTAGGAATCCGTTTGGCCTTCGGTCTCCCACAAAGACGGAAGAGATTTATGTCAAGTATGACTATTGGCTGGCCTTCGGGCATTGGGAAATAATGATACTCCCCAATATGTTTCCATGGTGCAGCATAACAATTAGAAATGGTATCCATCTGATACACCGAATCAACATTTTCTTCCCATGACATGTTCATAGAGGCACATGATGCGATGGCATGTGTGCATAGAAACCGTAAGGCACTAAAGTTTTCGCATTGACATTTCCTTTTTTCTAGTAATACAACTATTTTTTCACCGATGCGATTTGTGATGAGGTCTAAATTCACTTGAACTTCAAATTTGGAGTCTTATTATCAAAAAAGGCAGATGTGATAACCAGAAGCTTCTTCAATATTCATTTCAATCTCTCATTGAAAGTGTCTTCCGTACCTTAGCCCCTGCTGTATTCCATATGATGCTAGTTTTTTCTATCAACAATGTAATCAATGAATCAATATAATGTCTCCTAAACTATGGAAATTATAGTTATCTTCTGAATCCATTTGAAGTCACCATTGATGAACTCCACAATGTTTGTTATCATGTGTATGTACCTCTTCCCCCCATCATATGCAAATTTCCATTTCTCTTTTGGAATCCACATCATATAATCATAAACTTCATGATGATCCTGATAGATTTTTTCAAAACGTTTTTCAAACCGCCATTGGTCCAACTCATATGCTACACAGAATAGATGATATTTCACATAATTTGATTTTATCTTTATGTTGAAATAGTAAATAATAACAAATACAATGCATACCAAGCCTCGTGATTTCCTTCTTTATCAGTTCATTGTGGAATTTTTTATGCACATTGCTAGAAATGTGTCTAATGAAGAACTAATGATGTGAATTTGGGTATCTCCATGTATCAGGATCTGTATTGATTGCCTCATTTATTGCCTGATGGAGACTGGATATCAAACAAACACCCCAAATGTTGGTGAAATACTTTCTGATACATGCTAGAAACCAACTCCAGGATTCATAGTTTTCTTTCTCTAAAATGGAAAAGTAAAGAGGAAGAGGTGAACGGTTTTCATCTTGGGTTGCTTCAATCAACAATACGCCCTTGTATTTTCTGTTCTGAAAATCTGAATAAACTATTTTCTGAAACAAAATGCAGAGATACAAGGAAGGAATGCCCAGAACAATAGACGATATTAAACACGATATTGATCAAGTCAGTTATCGTGAGACACATGATCATTTTATCTAGATGGAATAAAATATGGTATTTATTACTCAGTATGGATAGCAATTGTGGAAACACCCGATATGAGTCATCTTAATCACCATAAACCTTCACAATTGCCTTATGTTTCTCCATCCATGCCTTATTATAAGAAATATTATAATCGAATGTCTGTTGAATCCTCTCTTGAAAAAGGGATATCAGAATATCTTGACATTTCCTAATCATCTCAACAACAATAGATGACACCAATTCTACATCCAATGAGGTATGATCTTGTGTGAGGCTTGTCTGAACGCAAGTATGAGCTGCATAAAACCCCGAGATTCTCCAACCAAAAAATGTAATGTCTAAAATTACCCTCAAGAGAAATCTACAATCATCCTCATACTTCTCACACCGTATGACATATTTACTATGACATGATTCGTGAACTATATAGATGCAATGCCTTTCAATGTGAAATATATTTAGCGTGATTTTCAATGAATCTTTACTTGTAAAATTCCTTTGAATGTATAAGGTTTTGTCCATCTCATTAAACATATCTGGTACAAATATGGGGAACTCGGTTGCCGGTGTGAGAATAATATTTTTGAATTCAGGCACATGTGTCATTACTTCTAACCAATATGAAAGGAGTGGTGGATGATTTATTGTAGGTCGAGGTTGATGTACAACTAATGCATTTCTCAAAACCTCATTCTTAACTTTGAATGACCCCTCCTCATAAAAAATATTGTCACCATTTGATCTGTCATTACAAAACTCCTCATCGGAAGTCAGATTGACATGTATATCAGGGAGATCATCTAGGTTGTCCTCTTATACTACATCATTTGGAATAGACTCAATTTCAATGGGGAGGACTATCTTCAACCTCTCTTGTAATTATACATCATCATAAAACTGGACGTTGTTTCTGTACAGTAGAAACATCAACGTATAAATCCATCACGATACCATATGACCGTTCAGAAAATAAATTAATTTCTTGGACTCACTATGCATCAAAAACCAATGGAAAATATAAATGCCACAATGTTTCTGGGAATTGAAAATGTTTATAGCTCATAGACTTGATCTCTTGATCATGTCTTAGATTTAAGGAACCACAAATTCTCTCTTGAAGTTCACTTATGGTTACACAATCAGTTGTACTAACCAACGTTATTGTTTGTGTATTGTAAGAAACTCCTTGCTCAGTTTTAATAACCTCCCTATAGTAGTACACACTGGAAAACATGACTCTCTACGTCAAAAATGTTTCTTTCATCAAAATTATGATAGTGTAACAAATATTAAAAATGATGGTGGACCATATAATATTTTTTAGAATGTAATTTTAGGATTCCTTTATATATCCTAAAATATGATAGTTATGTTCCATTATATAAGATGTCATTATAAGGCCAAAAACTTTTGAAAGTTCAAAAGTTAAGTACATACCCTTTGAAGATGTTATTAAGATACCAATTAAAAATAAGCATAATTTTACCTCATGTTTGAAGTGACACTCATCTCATAAAAACGGCATTCTATTGGAAAATTTCAATGAATTTATTGTATGTTATAAAGAATTCATATATTATTTAATGTGTTGGTAATTATTCATTTCACTTTATATGATCATACGTATTGTTAGCTAATCATTATATGGATTCACGTTTTAATCCTTTGTTATTTATTAATTATTCTATAATTAATCATTTCTAATAATAAGTATTATTTGTAAACTATATAATCTTTACAATACTAACAATTTAAAATATTTTCCTCTCTATTTCATTTTATATAATCATAATTTTCATTTCATCAACAGATTTTATTAATATAATTTTTAACTAATCAATCATTTATTAATCACTATTTAATCATTATTAAGTTATTCTTTAGTTATTTATTCATTAATTGTTAATCATATTATATTCATTAGTTTTTTATAATTAACTAATCATATGTTTTCATTTTTAATCCTATGTTATCATTAATAAATATATAATTAATCATTACTAATAATAAGTATTATTTCTAAACTATAAATAACTAATTAAAATACTTAATACATAATATCTTTTATTACTAATAATAACTTTCATTCATTAATGATTTTGTTCTTATTTCATAATATAACATCATAGTTATAATTTTATCATTGATAAATATACTGATTTGAATTTTATTTTATTAGATATTTTAGTAGTTTATAAAGAAAATATGAATCATCTTAAGCATATACCCCAGGAGTGTCAAACCAGGAGTGCAGTAAGCCCATTTTCATGCACCAGTTCCCGTTCGATTCTATCTCAAAGCGGTGTTTTTGGGTTTTACCACTAGTTACATCTATGTTAGATCCACATCCACTTGTTTGTGTCCAAACAGGGATTTGATTGCTTAGATAACCACATAATCTTTAAGCTACCAAAATTTCACAACACTTAATCCTAAGTTAATTTATACTTAATCTATACATAATCTATAATACTAATAGTATTATTTCAAACTATATATAACTAATTACAAAAGCTAATAAACAAAATATTTATAACAACCTAAACTACTTAAAAAATGAAATATTTAAAACTTAAAAGAAATCAATTAAATAAATAAAAAAATAAATTAAATAAAGATACATACTTCTAAATGATTCTTTTCAAAAACACTCATATAAAATGATTTTTTTAGAGAGAGGCAAAGAGGATTTAGGAGAGATAAAGGAAATAATTGAGTGAGGAGAAGGGGTGGATGCCCTTTTATATGGAGTTGAAGCAAAACACGACATCCCCCCCGCCACCTTTTCTATTTCATCGATCTGGGAAGAAGGTGGCGTGGGGGAGTAAAGGCAGCATCGTAGATGCCGCCTTTTCACATCAACACAAAGGCGGCATCAGCGATGCTGCCTTTGTAGAATATTTTTCAAAAAAAAATTATCCTCAGCCCTTAAAAAAACAAATTTCTTCCAAAAACCTATAAAAAACTCCTTAAATTAAAAATTGGAAAATGTTTAAACTAAATTGAAAGAAGACTTAAATTAAAATTTATTAAAGGGTCTAGAGAGAGTATAAAAGGATCGCATCGGTGACTAGATAACTCACCAATAGCTATTTTCTACCTCACTGGTAGACTAAAAACACAAGTTTATGACTTAATAATATAACTGCATTCTTAAGATTAAATAATTAATGTTTTAAAACTATTAATTACTTAAATAATAAAATATGTGAATACTGAAAGTTAAAATTGTGATATTTCATTTAATTTAAACTCAAATTTAAAACTTAATTAATTAGCAGGATGATTAAATGTATTAATTAATAAAATTAATATATTTTAATGAAACTAAATTAAAGGATAAAATATTAAAATCAATACTAAGTTAATTAATACCCAAATAAGGATATTTAATGATTATTTATTATTAACATCAAATAATTAAGAGGTGAGCAGATTAAAAATAACAAAACTAAAAAACAAATAATTAAATTAGAAGATTAAAGTAAGATTAAAATTATTAATTTAAATACTAGAAATACTTAATTAATTATAAAAAAATTATTAATTAACAAATTTAATTATAAAAATACAGAAGTACAAATATTTAGTAAAAATTAATAAAATAATTAATTAAATCGTTAAAAATTAAGTAAAAAGATGTGGCAAAACTTTGAAAAAAAGAGCCACATCAGTAGAACATTCCACTTAACTTTTGAGTGAGTTTTTTCCATCTAATATTTTTTTAAATCATAGTTTTCGATAAATGTTAATGTAAATTAGTAAATAAAAAAATTGATATCGTGGATTATGGTGATATTGGCTTATGTTTTTTATTTTAATAAAAATTTTATGTAAAAATGTCAAATGAACAACTTCTAGTTTTTTAAATAATTTTATAAGTATCTAAAATTATTCAAAGATGTAAACACATAGACAATACATACATGTTTATCATTTAAAATAAAGTCTCCATTAAAAAATTCTTCTGTATAGTTTTAGGATTTTGTATATAATATAATAATAATTATTACTTGGATTTTGAGAGCATCATCATCTTTAATTAAAATGTCATAGATTGGTGTACAATGTATATCCATTTATAAAATTGAAATATATAGATAGAAGAAAGTTGATATGTAATTAATTGAATTAAATAGTAAATCATTTTTTGAATGTTTTTTATCAGAAAAATAAAATTCCAAAAAAGTGAAAAACTATATACCTATGTCACATAATTTTAAATTTCTTTGTATACAACATTATTGGTATTAGTAAAATTTTTACTGTCAGTGTCATGTATTAAACTCTTAAAACCTTCATTGTTTGTAACACTAGATACAACAATTTCCCATGAGAAAAAACAGATTTTATTTTATAGAAATAGGCATAAGAAAGTGAATTCCCTTGAAATTTATTAATAATCATTTCATAGAAAATTATTAAAGGATACTGTCTTCATTAAATCATGAATGGAAATTTTGAATCTAAATGTGTCATATTGATCATTTGAATTAATGAATTTTTTATATTATAAGTTACAATTAATATTTGAGCTTTAGTAGAATGATATTATTAAACGTATTAATAAAAAAGGTATAATTTAGAGACCAAATGAATGATCTAAAATTATTAAAAACATCAATGTAACGCTTATTTGTAATGTCATTTTTTGGGGAGGAAAACATGAGATGTTAATACAATTTAAAATCATAGTAGAATATATGTTATTTATATTGTCCATAAAAACCCATCATTATAAAAAAAATATAAACTAATATATACCTTCTCTTCCTCATATATATAAGAAAAAATATTTTTATTTACTTTTTTTAACAATATCATGAGTTACAGATAATATGGCATGTTCTTTCATGTATTCTAAATTACTGAATTTATTAGATAAATATGGGTGTGTGATTAGTAATTTCATCTAATGGATATTCATATAACACAATACGATAATGTTGTGGAATTTTTATTTTTAACTCACAAATAAATTCAACACCATGTTCTCTATCAGTAATTTTCAAAATCCAATCTTCAATCTCCTTTAGTTTAAGTAAATCATAAGTTTTATCATTTCAAAATATATGCATGTTTTTTTTCAAAGTATGAACATGAAAATTTTGAAAAATATAAGATGATTTTATAATTTTAAATATTATTTAACTTATAATGACACATGGTACAAGAGGTAAGATCTTACTAAATTCTCCTCCAAATATAATTGATTAACCACAAAAAGGTGAATTACCTGAATTTTGAATTTGATGTGACATTATGTTTCTCAAATTAAAAACAGGACATTTGAATTAGTATTTATGTATAATCAGTTCCTCTTACAAAATAATAATCTTGTCATTATATAAATGTTTTGATAAACCACCCAATTTAGAATATGATAAGTTGAATACTTACTAATACATATCAAAATAAAAAATCTTGAAAGGGTTTTCCTTCCACCTAATAGTAATAATGACGCAATGCCACTTGATGCTACTAAAATGAAAATATGACCATCAAAAAAATTTCAGAAGTTAAATATCTCCATATAATGTTATTCTATGTACCTTTTTAGATGTTAAAGAAAATAAACCTTTTTGTAATATTTGTCATTGATGCTTGAATAGTGATCAATTCATGTTTCTACTCAGTAGTTACATTACTACCAAAATAGTTGAATTATTATTTGAGTGAAACTCCATCATAACTATGTTATTATAAAATTAATACATTTTATTGATTAATTTAAAACAAATTTAGTTCATGAATTGGAGGATAAAAATTCGATGACCATCTATTAGAGCACAAGATGTTGTCAATATATTGTAACGCCCAATGCTATTTTATTTCATCTGTGAGAGTTAAATCTAATACATTAAAAAAATAATGACAAATTTATTATAGAAATTCATATTATTAGGTAATATATTAAAAAGAAAATTATGGAATGATATAATATATAATTTTAGGAAAAAAATGTTTTTGAGAACATTATAATAAAAAAAGGTTGAAATAGAAAAAAATTAATGGAATAAATGAGAACTATAACAATGAAAAAATACATGAAACCCCTTTTTAGTGGATAAACCATATTATATATACATGATGTTTTTATGAAAGTTAGAACTAATTATAAACTGTTTAATAGTTAATTGGTCACATTGGTACAACAATTTCATAATAGAAACAACATAATCTGGTATCTACACCATTTAAAAAAATGTTCTATAGATGCAATATTTTTTAAATAGTTATACCATATTCAGAATATATATAACATTTTTAGAATTTATACAAAATTCTTAGAATGGTTAGAACACACACACACACACACAGACATATAATATTATCAATAGTAAAATTGTTTAAAAAACATTAGTAGTTTAACCATAAATAATGGAAATAAGCACACACATAAGTAGAAACACAGTCAATATATATTTTTCATATTTATATATCACTAATAAGTTAAACATTAATTTTTATATGTAAATATAAAGATAAAAAGATTACATATTAAAAAATTAATGATTTTAATTTAGTTGTAAATATGTACTACATGTTTACATGTTTAAATTGTCTACATGTTTATATGTTTATATGTTTACATGAAGTTGTGGTAATTCCCATTAAACTGAGTTGTTTATATGTTGAATTTATAATAATTTACCTTAATATATTATCATGCTAAGGTGAGTTTTATCATGTAATAATGAATCATGTTAAAACAATAATCTTTTTTTGTGGTACATCATAACATAAATTTAATTAATAAATATATATGTATATATTAATTATATTCTAAAATATTTTAGGTCAAACTATATATATGTGAATACTATTTAAAAGAAACTATTTATATATTAAATTGATTTTTAAAAAAAATTAATATGGTATCCATTACAGAGTTACACAATTTACTCAAAATGTATGAATATTCAATTAAATGTCATAAACAATTAGTTTTTTTCAATTTTATAGCTTATAAAGTTATAGAGCTCAAACTGGTTTTTATTTCATTTTTATGTGTTAAAGTAAACATGTTTTTCCAATAAAATTATGATTACACTAATTTCTTTTACAATTTACACTATTTTATGGAATAGTAAAATGAATATATATATATATATATATATAAATATATAAAGAGAGAATTTAATATTTCTTGATGACCCTAGTTACTTATATAGGTTAAAATATATTATAGAATCTTATGAAAGGTTAGAACATGAAATACTATCATAATTTCAATCAACAATGACATGGAACAATTTAGGATTGTATTTTATAAAGGAATAATATATCCATATAGTATAACAAATGTTTGACTATAACATATGCATATGTCAACATTTTTATAAAACTTTTTTGGTTAGTATTTTATCTAAAATTTCATGAACCATTTTAGATAACCCACGTAAACAATTCCCAATCCATTCCTGACATGACTCAAAGGGGGTTCTTGATCCCCACGAGTTCTAGACAAGTGGAAATGCATCAATATGAAAAAGGAGGGAACAAATTTACCACAATTTATATAATAAAAAGAAAGGTGACAAATAAGAAAAAATAAAACAGTCCGTATAGAAAACCCTCAATGGGAGTAAAGGTATTATAAACACCCTAAAGAATTCTTAAAAACAGTAAGTTAAAATCTAGATGATAGGTGGATCACAGACTTAATCAATTGTTTCCAACTCCCAAGGGTTTGACAAGTTAGGAACTACCACCACCATCATATGGTGCCTTCCATTTCCCCATACCAAGCATAATAAAATCTATAAAATTATAAAGTAAGGATAAGGTGTCAGTTTCAAATCCCAGTATGATTTTACTAATCATTTCATAAGAAATACATATCAAAACAAACCAGTTATAGTCATAAAATAAAAAATGTGATCAAAATATTTTCACTGTCCCGATTAAATATTACTCTTTAAAACATTTAAAAGTATAATAATAAAAAAAATATAGAGATAATTCCCACCAAATAAGGAATGAATATAACATTTTATCAAATAATTCATGAATAATAATTTCTATAAAAACTGGCATGAATAAAAAATTTCATAATAATTGCATGTAAAGTTATTTGAAATCATATAACCGTGGTTAAAAGTCTTAGCGATAGGTTATATTAGTATTTTTACAAATCGTGGTGAAATATGGCATCCAATGGGAGTAAGTTGTATCCCTAAGGATAAAAATAATAAGATCCCTAAGGATTTATCTATCATAAATCAAGTTTCTTAGTTTACATTTTAATCATAAATTAATTACATAGTGGAGATAATTCATTTCTATTATGTGTTCTTCCCATATAACTAACTAATCTAACATGTGATTAAAGGTAAATCAAACAATATACAGGCCACAATTCATTGAATAATTCTTAAATAATTTCAATCACCATTTTATTCAGCCTCAACATAATGTTACAAAACAATCATTTTATTTTAAAAACCAACTTCCATGGGTTTTTATCATAAAATCCTGCAATTTATTTCAAAAACCATCATTAGTGTTTTTAATGAAAAATTATTCCTTTAATTTTCAAAACCAATTATAAAATGGGTTTTATTAAAATTCAATAAATCATCACAATTCAAATAATAAAATATCACATTGACTTTTTCATTTCATTAAAATCCTTCCAATAGCCATTATTTGAATTCATGAACATTTTCATGAAATTTAACAATTAGTTTCCATCAACCGCTGCCAATAATTCTCATCACACACATCACTCCCTTTCAAATTTATTTTTCAAAGACAAGAATCCGTACTCAAAATAAAATTTAAAATATATTTTTTTAATCTAGGAACAAAGGTTAAAAATACATGAGATTTCTTTCAAAACTACCTACCTTAAATAATATATCATGAATCATTAACAAGGGATCTTTTGTATGAAATAAGACAAGTTCTACACCCCATATTCAAAGGAAGAAAATAAAACTCCTTTGTTTTGATGATATATTTGTTGAACGCATTAAATTATTATGAATACATCAACAAAAATCGATGAACATTGGTTTGGGTATTTTTTAGAACATCAAAAGAATTTTTGTTCAAAAAAGGGAAACCCCAAAATAAATAAATATATATATATATATATATTGAATTGAATTTTGAATTTGGATTGTTTAATATCATTTAAAATAGGAGTTATAACCCTTTATGTATCAAAAGAAATCAATTCCTATTTTTATATAAATTTAAGTCAAAAAATTGACTTACTTGGGTTCTAGAAGAAGAAAGGGATTAACCGAGTTAAAAACGTTTTTCATTAAATGGGAATTTCGTAATGGTAATATAGTTTATCCATACACAACTTTTAGACTCCATTTAAGGGTAATATTTATAACTTTACACGTAATTTGAAAACTTCATCCTACCATTACACTATCATGACATACTCTTATGTAGACCTAAGGTACCCTTACACACCCTTTAGAAAAAACGGAGTTTCCATTACACAACTTGGATTTACCCCAATGAAACCTTTAAAAACCCATGGTTTCTCTTATAAAAGTTATACTCAACCTGACACATGTTAGATATACCCTTTTGTAACCTATAGTATTTCACTCTTACCCTTATGTAGTGGGTGTTTTAACCATGCATATCCCATTAAATTTCAAGGTTACCCTTACACAACACCACCTGTGTATGGTTAGAGGGACCTTACTCCTACGTAGAACTCATGCTCTATGTATGGGTAACTATTATCTAAATTTTTTTCCTTTAAAATGAACAATTAAAACTTAATCCAAATAGTTTATAAATATTTAGGAAAAAAATATCAAGATGTTACAAATTTCCCCACCATAAATGCTTTCTACCACAAAAAATCATTTCAAGAAGAATTAATATCAAATAGATAAGGATACTATTATTTTATCAGTGCATCATGATCCTATGTATTATGTGAATAAGAACCATGCTTCCATAACACCCAAACCAAGGGTATGAATTTCTCTAAAAGAAACTTTATATGAGAATCAATTATTTGAACCCAATTCATGGTCTTGGATAAATAAGGTTATATACCCATATCCTCTTAGCTTAAGATGTTATATGTATAAGAAAGATACTTTTTGAGCTGTGACACAAGGAACATGTTGTGTTTAGTTTCCATATATAGTGTAAAATCCAAATGGTAATCTTTAGTACCTATCTTCACAACCACCTCGAATAGTCACACATATATTGGTGCTAACTTTCCCTATTTCCAGAGTCTTCAGTGGCCTAACCATAATGAAACTCTCAAAAACACTGGGTCACCAACTCCAAACTCTAAATGGAGTCAATAACGATAAATATAGGATTTTTAATGTATCTATGTAGTCACCATTCTATGATAGATTAAATTATTCTTTTTATTTATCTTCGAGACAAAATTGGGTCCCCCTTGCAAAGCTTCACCAACATCCAAAGAATAAAGCAGGTATTTTCAGGGTTGGTCATACAATGAATAAAATGGAGACATCTTGATGGGTGACTAGAATTATTTATTATATAAAAACTTGACCAGTCCCAAGTGGCCATCCCAATATCCTTCAAAGTCATGGAAAGAAGCACCTATTATTTCTTCAAGAATTAAAATTTTTTGTTTCATCTTTCCATCCATTAGATGATGTTATGTTGTGTTTAAAATTACATGGTATCCCATAACCACCTAGATCCCCCTACCAAATGAGATGTGAATCAGGGATCCCAATCTAAAATGATATTATAAGGAAATCCATAAACCTTAACAATTTCATGGGAAAATAAAATTCCCAATTCCTTCACTTTGGGGGTATCATGAATCAAAATAAAATGTGTATATTTGGTCAATAATTCCTTCAATACCCATATCACATTATTTCCTTAAGATATATATGGAAACACAACAAAAAAATCCATCGATATCTCATCCCACATTCATATTTGAATTGTAAGGGGATGATGAAAACATGAATTCTTGTGATACTCATCCATAACCTGTTTACCAGTGTAACAATGGGAAACAAAATCAACAATTTCATGTTTCATAGCTGGCCAGTAGAAATTTTACCTCATATCACAAAACATCATTATGGTGCTAGGGTCTAATTTCTACTAGGAATTATGATAATCCTTCCTCAATGACTTAATTAAGGGTATATGAATAAAAATTTATTTCTAGAAACATATGATTCCCTTTGAAGACTGATACCACTTACCAATGATTTTCCTACTATATAAAGAATACATAATATCATGGAACTATTCATCAAGTTGTTGTTCTGAAATAAGAAACTCGATAAGTGAGTATGTCAACTAAATACTCACCAAATAAATCTTGGACTCATCATCCTAAACTCCTCAATGTATATGGGAAAATAGATCCATTAACTTCTATTCCAACGAATTCTCTTTCAGGGACTAAGATGGAAGTTTCTTCCTCAAATCATTGAAAAAAACATTCCCCTTACTAAGAGTGTAAGAAACGTCAAAATAAAAATATTGTAGGTACAAAACTCACTGTCTATGTTGAATATTAAAATCGTTTTGATAGAATATGTAACTGAATATTTTTTTATCTAATTAAATTGTAAACCTATTATCAAGAAGTTAATACTACCAAATATTCCAAGAGGACATCACAAATCCGAGTTCAAGTTCATGTAAGGTATAGTTATTTTCATAAAGTCGAATATGAAGAGATCTATCTAATACCACATGATCACCCTATATAAGAAAAGAACCCAATCATGATCCTAATGAATTCAATAGAAGACATTGCTGTAACTGGACTTTTGGAAGTGTCAAAATAGAAGATAAAGTCATATTATGCTTCATCTAATCAATGGAATCCTAAAATTTTTAATCCCAAACAAATTTACTCCCATTAAAGAAAGATTGGTCATAAAGGAAGTCAAATTAAATAAATACTTTAGAAAACGATGATAATATCCAGCCATCCCAAGAATCTATGATTAGGAATGACATTTTGTTGTTCATACTAGGTCATATAAGCATTCACCTTCTTAGAATCAATTGAAACACAATATTTGAAAAACTTTTTTCCTAATAATCTCATTTTCCTCATCCAGAAGTTGAATTTATAGACCTTGGAATAAAGTACGTGATTTCTCAAGATATCCATCACTACTCGCAGATGACCTATATAGTTATCCATATTATTAGAGTAAATCATGATTTCATCGATAAATACCACTATAAAATAATTGCATTCTTCATGATTTTTTTTTCATCAATTCCGTGAACACTATAGAGGATTTAGTTAAACCAAAAGGAATAAAAAGGAACTTAGAATGTTCATACCTACATCTAATGGATGTATTGTCAATATTAGACTCCTTGATCCAATGTTAGTTATAACCAAACTAAAGATCAATATTTTAGAACCACTTCACAACTATTAATTGTTCAAACAAATCACCAATTTGAGGAAATAGATAATTATTCTTTAATATTACCTGATTAAGATTTTAATAGTTAATACAAAGCTGAATGGACCAATTATATTTTTTAGAAAAAACCATATGTACTTCCCAAGGTGAAATTTTGGGTCTCACGAATCCCTTATAAAATGGATCATCTAAATGATTTTCAACTCCTTCAGTTTAGCTGGTTCTATACAGCAAGAGGGAATATAAATAGGTTGAGTACCTGGTATCCAGTCGATAGAAATTTTTACCTCCATCAATAGAAGAAAAAAAGAAAATTCATATAGAAAATCATCAGGAAGCTCAAAAAATACTTTAGGAAGTTTACCCTATGAAATAACGTGCTCCAGTTCTATTGAAAAAATGTTTTTCATCTTACCCAACTCTGGAAGAGGATAAATAACTAGAGTCGACCTCAGGTTCCATTATTCCTAAAATAAATGACTCACTCCATCAAAGAATGTAAAGGAAACATGTCAAAGAAAATAATTTATATAGTATTTATGAGAAATACGTAAACCCATCATGAGAATGAAATACAGAGGTTTCATATATAGAACTAAAAGTCCCAAGAAAGATCGACTTCTGAAAAGGGTATTATATAATAAGGGCATCAAATACCTTATTATGTATTCATCTTGTTATGTGTAAAAATATATACAACATAAGGTATGAGTTGTGTATTCATATTTAATGAATCCATGTTATAGATAAATATCTTGGAATGAGAGGCACTATTATCAAATAAATTAGTCACTAAAGATGAATTAACAATAATGGTATTTCTCATTATTACAGTGCCAACATTAGTATCCTCTACAGACTCACCCAGTACATGAATAATCTTCATTCCTGAAGCCTATAGTTGGGATCCCATGATTCTGGAAGCATCTGACTACACCATAGAGCCTCGTGGTACTAACGATCCCCTACCACTATGAAGAGGGATAAAAACATGAAAATATCTTTAAATGTCTTGATTTTCCATGATATATTCAATTATTCCATTCCATATAGAAATTATACTTTGTGTTTACAACCTTACAACACTAAAAGTAGGTAAGGGTCCTTTTTTTGATACCAAAAATGATTTAGTAGAGGTCCGCCAGTGAGATCCACCACCATGGTTTATACCATGAGACCAATCCCTATTCCTCTTACCTTTAATGAGACAATTAAAATTGTCACTAAGAGTAGGAGGTACTCCCATTGAACTTGAATCCCCAGCCAATTTAATTTGCACTATCAAATATCTATCCAGAAAATTAGCATATGATGCGAGATTCGACAAAAAAACCTAAGATCAAATATGTGGTCTATGAACCATCTCAAATATCCAATCTTTTAGCTCCTCATTTGATACCACCTAATGTGAGAATTCAGAAATATCATAAAATTGATTTGAATACAGAGTCACAGTTTGATTAACTTGATCGAGTTTAAGGAAATCAATCAATTTAGTTAACACCATCGATTCCATATAGAACTTCTCTCTGAAAAGATCCCTGAATTATTTTCACTCTAATCCTGCATTCTTCAATGTATCTACTATCAAGTCCCTACACCATCAGATAGGACCACCAAGATTGAATTTATCACATTTCACCTTGAAAGGTTAAGGCATATCGAATAACTCAAATATCTTTACAACTTTGTTCAAACAATCACCCACACCTTGAGGATGATTAGTTCCTAAGAATGATGGTGGTTTGAGAAGAATAAACTCATAGGAATGATATTTGATACCATTACCTAGGGTAAAACCTTTATAATCTGAGTATAAATATGATTATCTACCAATCCCAAATCATGGACCCCATGTACAATGAGTTCGATAAGGTTCTGATCAACTGGAGGGTTCACTTATTGTGGCTCCTTAGCATATATCTCCTAAGTACAATTAAAATGTATTCCTATGGGTATGATATTATAAAATATCCATGAATTAAAAGAAAAACATCAATCAAGGGATATGAGATCATCAAATATTTCTAAAAAAACGAAAAGAATAAAAAAACTCATATCAAATCCTTGAAAACAATTCGAATCATATCACCAAATTCCCTTAAAGACACTTTTCCAAAATAACCAATGGAAACTTAAGGCTCAGTATGATGAATTATGGATATGAAAATTCTCATAACATACCCCTTGAGTCATGAAAATCCTACCCAACCTTCATGTATTTTTAAAATAAGAGGAACAATAACCCTTGAAACCAATTTTTCATGAACCATACTAGATAACCCACCTAAAAAGTACTCGATTTTGTCCTAACATGACATAAAGTCCATTCCTAATCCTTATAGGATGGTAACAAGAACCATGGAATCAACATGAGTATAGAAGGAATGATTTCACCAAAAGTGTAATAATAAAACGTAGAGTGTCATATAACAAAAAATAAAATTTCAAGTAAAAAAACACTCCATGGAAGTAAAGGTTGAACAAAAAACCTAATTTGTTTTTCAAAAAATAGATAGTTGAACTCCAAAAAACAGGTGGATAACATACTCCATAAAGTTATTACAACTCCCAAATATCTTATAAATTAGGTATACCCACCACAATTGAGTGAGGACTTCCCTTTCCCTAGATCATACTTAAGGGAATATACATTTTCCTGACATCAATGGTAGGGTGTGAGTTATAAATCTTTGTAGCATTTCAAAAATCATTCCATAAGATTTCCATATCAGAATAAACCATTTATTATTAAAAAAATATCCTATGGAAATATTTTCATGGTTACTATTAGATAATTCTCTCTAAAATATTTCAATGGATAATAATAAAATAGGTACAAAGAGAATTTCCATCAAAAGTATGTATGAATTTAATATTTTATAAATACTGGAATAAAGAGAATTTCTATAAAAATTGACATGAGTACAACATTTCTTAATATTTTAATTTAAAGTCATTTTCAACCATAACACCATGGTTAAGTGACCTAGGGGTTTTTTATATAAGGATTCTAACACATCTTGTTGAAATATGGATTCCAGTGGGTACAAGGAACAACCTTAAGGATGAAAACAAGAATATACCTAAGGAATAATATACTTTTCATTGAATATTTTAATTTTAATTTTCATCATAAATCCATTTTCATGTAGAGATAATACATGCGTATTTTTTTCTCTCAACTTAACTAAATATTATACCATGCTCTTCGAGGTAAATCAAACAATATAAGGGAAATAATTTATTCAATAATTCTTATATCATTTCAACCATCATTTCATTTAGCCTCAACTTCATGTTCCAAAACAAGCATTTAGTTTAAAAAAACAATTATATGGGTCTTTATTTTTAACATAGTTAAGTTATTTCAAAAAACAACAACATTGGTTTTTAGTGAATACTTATTCCATTCATTTTAAAAACAAATCATAAAATGGTTTTTATACAAATTCATCAAATAAAAACAATGCCAATCAGAAAATATCACATTCTATTTACATTTCATCAATATCTTACCAATATTCATTATTTCAATTCAGTATAATTTTTATTAAAATTAATAATTAATTTCCATTAATAACAGTCAAGAATTTTCACCACACACACCGAGAGATTATAAAGTCATTTTTCGAAGACACAAATCCAGCCTCAAAAATAAATTGGGAGTATATTTCATTTTAAGAAAGTAACAAAGGTTTAAAATAATAGAGATTGATTTTAAAACCACCCACATTAAATAAAATATCACAAAACGCAAATGAGGGGTCTTTGATAGGAAATAGGAAAAGGTACACACCCAAAAATCAATGGGAGACATAAAACACCATTTTGTTTATTACATAGTAGATTAAATCCCTAAACTCCACTCAATAGGGTAAGAAAATCATGGAACATATGTTTTGATATTTTGAAGAACATAACATGTGTTTTACTTTTCTATAAAGAAAACCTAAAATTAAAACAATATTTAATTTTACATTTTTTCACTAAACATTGAATGAAGATAGTTTAATTTCACATAAAATATGAGTTAAAACATTTAATATTTCAAAATAAATAATTTCCCTTGATTTGTGACTTTTTAAATCTTCTAAATGGTGTTACAAGTGTTCTTGAGTAAGCTAGAGAAAAACCGGGATAAAAATAGAATTTTTCATTAAATGGGTGTTGTTTAAGGGTATCATTGTTAACTCTTATGAATTTAGTAGTCTCTACATAAGGGTAAGAGATTCTACCCTTATGAATACTTTGGAAACCTCAACCTACCTTTTCGTAGTGATGGATTACCCTTATGTAATGCATGAGGTACCATTAAACACCCTTTAGAAAAAGGTAATTACCCTTACAGATCTCATATATATCCTTACTTATACTTTAAAAACCCATGGATACCACTACACAAGTCATACATACCTTTAAATAGGTTAGATTTAACATTACGTAACCCATAGGATTTCACTTTTACCCTTACATTGTGGGTGATTTACCATTATGTAACTCTTGAACAATCAAGGTTACCTTTACAGACCACCTCCTATGTATGGGTAGAGGGACCATACCCTTATATAGGCCTCCTACCCTTCTTAAGGGTAAATATTAACATTGTAAAAAGTTTTCCTTTTAAAAGAACATTAAAAACTAAAACCAAAAGGGTTATTAAGATCAAGGAAAGTCTCCAACAAAAAAATGAAATAAAACCCCCCAAATCAATGAATGTACATGAATGAAATGATTAGGATGTTACATGAAATGTTATAACCTATTTTATACTAATTTGAATTCATGTTCCTATTAACATATTATATAACAGACTATTACAATCTTATTATATAACAATTGTGGAATTAACTAATTAATTCAAAATACTTGTAACATATTTATATTGTATACTACATTTGTTTAATAAATAAAACATTTCCATAATGGATAGAATATATTCTGAATATTCGGAGGATATTAACAAAAGTAAAATGTGGTAAAGAACCTTCTTATTAAAAAACATATAATAAAAATATACAAAGAAATAGACACAAACATATACATGAATAAATTATTTGAAGATATAGTGAATTCTTGAGTGTTACAAAAAATTATGATTAGTAAAATGTGTTATGGTAGTGTTATGTCCTTAAAATGTATACTATTACATTTATTGGAAATAGTCACAAATTATTGAATATAAAAATATGTAATCACAAAAAGGAAGTTTTATATTTCTTTATAGTATTACGTTGATAAATAAATGAATATAAAAAAATATGTGTAAATGAATGTAATTTTAAGGGAAGTAATATTTGAGTTATGAATATACCATGTTTCTAAAACATTTGAAATTTAATATAGGCAATATATTTGAAAATAATATCCCAAATTTGAATCCAATCTCTATATGGTTGGTAAATAGTTTTGGAGAAGGGCATGTGGTAAAATAGTATATGTAGTGAAACTCATATATCCAAATAATAAACCTGTTTAAAGCCCTCAACAAACTCATCATCATCTTGAAGTGACCCTAAGACACCACACATGTGTCTATATGTATGATTACTAGTTTCATTAACAGTCAATATGACTTTATAAATTGTATTACATCAAACCTTAGCCAGCCGTATTTCTAGATAATAGGGCTTTATGATTTTTGGAGGTACATAATATAATTTAACAATTTAAAAACCATGCTTTTAAAAATACCGTTTTAATCTAGTATATTGTAAAAAATTAATCATAAATTATAAATAAGTTTGTGTACTTTCCTCGAGATAATTTAAATTATATTTGAACCAAAATATAATCATTGATTGGTCAACTATGTTTTAGTTCAAAATTTACTCAATGTTATCATGATCATTTTAGGTAATGAATTTCCACTCGGGAAATGAAAATGAAACCTTTTAACATGAGGAAATCCAAAATGAGTATCATAACTAAATATTCTCCAAGAATCCGCACATGCTGAAATATATCGGTAGTTATAGTACATATTAATCTCATCAACATGATTATCACAATTGTGGTTATTTTCATCCTCATAAAGTGAAGAAGTTAAACAATTATAACCTTAATTTATATATATAAACAAATAATTTTTTGAACATGACTGATTAAAAAATAAATATTAATATTAGTTTCATATTTCATTAGCAGAAATGGATTATATGAAACAACATGCTTGTTATTTATCTGAAAACAATTCTTCACTACCGAATTACCTGTATCTATTCTTTGGTAAGCAACAAATTCTTCTTAATAAATATTTGTATTGGACAAAAAATATGTGTGAAAAACTTTGAACAAACTTCTATTGTTCATCCATAGAGATCGAGGATTATAATTTCCATATGGAAAGTGAACCTTGATGTTCTTTACAGCTTCATATATGCGTGGATGATAATTTTTGTATGGAACTTCAGAAGATAGGATTTTATTAATATCCACCAGAGAGGAAATTCTATTATCACTATTAAGAAATAAATGTGTATGACTATACATAAAAACCTGTTTTTAGAACTCAATTATATAAATAACTATATCTTAGTGGAATATTTATTAACATTGATAAACAATAATTTTAATGATCTAGTTGCAAACAGGTGATGAATATGAATAGTTTTAATAGGTGTACGTGTTCAAAAATTTCCAAAGAAATATCATTCTCTTAAATCATTATTCATATGATACAACTTCATATTGAAAACCATAGAAAATATTTGAGGGTAGTCAGAGTGCTATATATTGTGATTTTTAAAAATCATGACATTTCAGTAAAAGTGGGATTTCATTTCAATTTATGAAAAAATCTATATGCCCTATGAAATTAAAAATTATCATTGCATCTTGAAACTTTCTTATCATATATCATGGACCACTTGTGAATAAAAAAGGAAAAATAATACATTTTTCACAGGATGACAATTCACATTCACCTCTTAGTTAAGAATCTTACAAACCATTGTAAAGTTCAACTCTCAATTGTATCTGATTAAAACTAATTGAATTTAATCTTTACAACTAAACAATTTTATATATGTCTATAATAAATAGTAATATAAAACATCATTAATTTAAAATCATTGAATTTTTTGGACTATGAAGTATTAGATGATAAAAAAGAACTCCCTTATTGTAATTTTGTGTTCTTTGAGAGAACTAGTAAAGGTTGTCAAATGATGTATATTAGTTTGAGCATATCCATCACAATTTTTTTGAAATATAAATGGGTATTACAAAGGAATATGTAATGTATGAAGTTCACATCCACATTGAATCTCGCTAATTTTTAAATGTATGATAATGTCTATGAATTTATTAAGTTTTTAAACATCACCCATTATAATAAAATAAATCTTAGATGTGGTTGGAATGTTGTACAGTTATGAGTCACTCCCACTTCATCTAATTTATCAAATCTTCAATACGGGAAAATAATTATATTTGAAAAAATCTCTAGCTGATTTAAAATTAATAGTTATTAAATTACGATAATCCATCATAATGCATTAGTTATCAAGAACTTACGACTAAATATATTATCATCACATTTTAAGTAATGTTGGATAAATTAACACATATATATTAATTAAATGCAATGTGTTCAAAATTCTAATAATTTGTTTCATATATTAATAAATAATTTTATATGAATTTATCAATTCAATTATTTTATTGAATTAAATATAAAAATTAATAATAAAACCTATGTAGTATAGGAATTTACAAAATCATAATTAAATGATGTCGATTCATACCATCACACTTGAGTACATTATGCATGTTAATATTTTAAATTAAATGAATTTAAAATCTTATATGTGATGCTCTAAAAGTAACATATGATGGTGAAATGGAAGAAAAAAATAAGTCATAGTCCACCCAAATATTTCATTATTTCAATTTATAAAATGTAGTGAACAATTACAAAATATGAAAAAAATAAATTTACAAAAGACGACTAAATGATTAAATGTATTTACAATCTAATATATAATCTATTATTTTTTATTTTATTTTATTTTGAGATAAAATTGGTTAATATGAAGTTGTTTGAAAAAATATGATTTTTAAATTCATATTGATTTACATAAAATAGAAAATCTTATTCAAATGTATTTTTATACCTATAATAAAATTTTATAGTTTTAATAATTTTTTATAATAAATTAATTCCTATTGAATTCATGTGATTAAATTTATATAGAAGATTCATTAGAGATCATGAAATTCATTTTAAGATTTTATTCTTATCACTAGTCTTGTAGGGAGCTGGTGTTCCATAAATGAGTGAGGAATTGTTTTTTTGAATTATTTGTCTTAGAAGAATCTAAAATTAATACAAAATATCATTATAATTCAATAATAGTCTAAATTAAATTAAAAATACCAATTAAATTGAATTCTTACAGTTGGGTGAGATATTAACTAGTAACCCTACACTTAATGTAATCAATAGATTATGATTACTAACAAAATAAATTATAGAATTTTACTTTTTATATTTTTGATTCTCTGAAGAAATAATAGAAATATAAATTTGAGGATAAATAAGTATCAACATGTGGGAATATTTTTGAAATAAAAAATAACTAATCTTACAATATAATGGTATAGTTGAAAATGGTTGTCATGTTATTTTTTTAAATTCATTTTCATTAAAGATGATTAAATTCACATGAATAATTTGATCAATAATTAAATGAGAAAAACATAATATGATGGATATTTCTTTAAATTAATAATAAAAATAATGAAATTTAGAAAAATTTATAAATTGTTTTATTATAAAACTCTTATTTTTTTTCAAAACTAAATGTCCAAAATTTTTGTCTGTAACCTCTTTACTTTCTTTCTCATTCTATCTTTTTTACAGTTTTTTTGTAGTTGAAATCCATATATGACATATTTTGGATTATGACATGATAAATATAAATAAAGTAGCATGGAGTTAAACAATTTTTATACGGTTTCATTATCTATGGTTCAGGGAATATGTATATCAATAGATATATAAGGACGAAATAAAATGCACCAATTTGCAGAATCCCAATGTGTTCTTATATTCCATATCAACTTCTCTTTATTAAAGGATTTATTTGAATTAATTTTACAAATTTATTTAAAATAATGAACATCACAAAAATTTGATATATAATAACATATTAAAACGCCTTATCCTTAGACATAGATATGTATTTTTGAATGGTATAGTTCAACCATGAAGCCAAAATTTGTGATAAGATGAATCTAATTTTTTGATAAACAACAACAAGAAGACCCAGAAAAATTTACAGCATGTGAATCCCCAATCAAAATTTAAATGTTCCAATTAATTACAACAATGTTTAATTTATTTGGAAAATATCATGAGAGAATGATACTTATATACCAACATAGGGGGGAAATTTATATTGAGGACACAAAATTGAGAAATTGTAAAACTAGGGACTAGTTTTTTTACTTTGGGTATATAAATGACCTTTACACCCAAAATTTCCCCCTTCTTCTGAAATCCCAAGCCCCTGCCCACCCCTCCTCTGTGTGCCTCTCACTGTTAGCCTAAATCTTGCATTGTTGTCCTCCACTCCCATTTTTTAACTTTACTCTCCCAAAAACACCATTACTTCATCATCTCATCCTTTATGCTTGTCTCATAATCACCATCCACCATCGCTTCATTTACTTTTACACCTGTAACATTTCCATCCTCTCCCATGTTGTCACCATTATCTCCAGAAAAACCTCAATTTATCATTTCCACCATCTCGCGTGCTCGTATTTTCATCTCCCACCACTCCCACTACATCACCCTACACTCTTGATTCATCTCCCTACTCCCCTGCATCATCATCCTCCTCTCGCAAAAACCCTAACTGGCCATCACCTACTCCTTGTATCTCCCTATTTCCACCATCAATTTTACACTAGTATATTGTTTTCCTCCTCCCAACATGTTCCACCTACCATATAACTCTCATGATTCTTTATATCGTTCCTAACAATTTTATAATTTTTTTATGGTAAAATTGACTCCAATGTAGTTGAAGGGTTCATCTAGTTTGAAAAAATTTAGGTATGTTTTTATTTCTGGTATGTTTTTATTTGTTTTAAAAAATAAATATATATTTAGGTTATGCCTTTATAATGTGAAAGAAATTTTTTAATAAAAATAAATATTCTATAAAAAATTATTGGGATACAAATGTTTTTATAGTCGATGGTTGGTAAAAACTATAAAAAACTCAAAATAATAAATATAGTCTCATGTAAAATGAATAAAATGACGCTTAAGTGGGTCAAATAGTTTTAAATAATACTATTTTAAGTTATATATGATCACTAAATTTATTTAAATATTTATTGATTTCGTTATTAGAGATGAGAAGATAAAACATATTGTGATATAATTGGGATTTGGTATGTTGTTGGAATTTAAATTTCAATGCTTTCCAAGAGAGCTATGCGAGGAGATTGTATATGCCTTTGATCCTCTAACAAATACTATATCACTTAGATGAAAGCAACATATTATTACTGTGATAGATGTTATTTACATGTTAGAGATTATTTCTAGAGGAATAAATATCATTTTTGGAAGGTATAATAATTAAAATAATTAAGAATATTTACATGGGAAAGAAATTAACTACATTAAAGGAAATGATTTTTAGAGGCTAGGGGAAAAAAATTGTGATGAGTTTTATGTTGTTTACATTCGGGACCCAGTAAAATCATTTTTCTTGTTCCTTTTAAAATAAAGAAATATCAAGATTTTGTGTGGTTGTCAATGAAATATTGGAGAATGGGATTGGTCCTAATTATTTATGATGGAGATTGTTCATGAGGCGGATATCTATAAGAATTAAATCCAAAAAATGACAGTAGAAGAAGCATGTTGGTGGTTTATTGGTTGTGTTATTGGTATTTTTTTTAAAAAATCGTTAACTATGTTGGATGTTTTTAATAATTTATAAAATTTATTTTATTGATATAGATATATTGGTACTACATTATATCTATTTTTCATCATCTAGTTCCCATTTTTTAAGTTCCATAATTTTTGGGGTGAAAATGTGTTATAATTTTGTGATAACGAAAACAATCAAAGACGATTATAGTTATAAATAATGTGAAACAAATCATCTTATACCAGCCTATTACTTTAATAGGGAGTTGTTTTCCTGATCACTCTTTTTTTACCAATCTGGTAAAAACATCATCTATATATTAATGAAATATTCCTATTAAATGTTTCATGTTAAAATATGAAATTATAGAGTTAAAATATTGATTTTTAGTGTTAAATTATTGATGCACAATGTCAAAATGTGAAATATTTAGGTTAAATTCTGGATGATCCATTTTATAAATTCAAGTTAATATTTTTATTTTTAGTGTTAATATTTGGAATTTGATAATGAAAATATAGAATCTATTAATTGAACTATAAATGATCTATGATAAAAAAATTATTTGTAGTGTAAAAATTTGGATGTTTAGTGTTAAAATCAGTAAATGTAACACTAAAATATGGATTTTTACTATTAGAATGATTCATCATAATTTGAAATTATAGACGATAATTTTTTTATACTTCATATTAAAATGTGGATGATATGATAAAATGTGGAATTTTAGTATTAATGTTTTGATGGTTTATGTAAAAGTATTCATGTTAAAATCTTAAATTTGTGTGTTTGAATCTGGAATGTGTGGGTTAAAATGTGGATAATAAATGTTGAAACATGGAATCATATTGGTAAAATTATGACACTTTATTTTAAAATAGTAATGTTATAATTTGGAATGTAAGATTAAAATTTTGGGAAGTCAGTGATAAGATGTGGAAATTTTGTGTTACCATATGAATTTAATAACTAAAAATCTTCATTTTTATACCATAGTTACCTAATTTTATAATATAGAGAGATAGTTTAAAATAATGGATTCTCTATTTTAATTTCTGGTATCTTGATGTTAAATTCCTTGAAAAATTCATTACAAATTCTCCTATATTTTTATGTATATTTTCAGTGTTAAAACATTGAATTATAGTGTTTAATTCTATGATTTTAGTGTTACCAACTTTTAAATGTTCAATTGAAAAGATCATTTTTATTTCTATAATGTTCGTGTTAAAATTTAGATGGTTAGTGTAAAAATATTGATGACCACTGTTAAATTGTGGATTCTCTATGTTAATATCTATACGGTTTATGTTATATACTTTTTAAAGCCTCATTTTGGATGCCCATATATTAAAATGTTTATTTCCAATGTTAAAAACTGTAATTATAGTGTTAAAATTTGGAAAATTAGTGTTATTTTTTGGATTATTTATTTAAAAATCTTCATGATTATATTTTTATACTATTAAAGTCAAAATTTCGATGGTTAGTGGTAAAATCATGATGTTGAGTGTTAAACTGAGGATACTCAGTGTTATTTTCTGTTAGTTTTATGTTAAATCCCTTGAAAGACTCATTATTAATTACCTTGTGTTTATATGTGTATTGATACTGTCAAAACCTAGATTTATAGTGTTCAATTCGAGAATTTTAGTGTTTCTAGCTTTGAAATGTTTTATTGAAAATCTTACTTTTTATGTCCATAATTTTAGTGTTAAAATCCAGATGGTTAGTGGTAAAAGTTTTATGTTTAGTGTAAAATTTTGGATTCTCTATGTTTATTTTTGTAAGATTGATTTGAAATAATTTAAAATCCTCATTTTGGTTTCCCATATGTTAAAATGTGTATTTCCATTATTTAAACCTAGAATTGTAGTATTAAACATTCAAAATTTTGTGTTATTATCTGGATTCTTTAGTTTATAAGCTTCTGATTTATATTTATTACTATTAAAGTAAAAAAATGGATAGTTAGTGTTACAATTTTGATGTTATGTTCTAAATTTTAGATGATCGGTGTTATTTTTTGGTAGCATGATATTAAATGCATTAGAATCCCCATTAGAAATTCCCATGTGTTTAGATGTGTGTTTCCAGTGCTAAAACCAGGAATTTCAGTGTTGAATAATGTTATTTTAGTGTTTCCAACTTTGAAATGTTCAATTGAAAAGCTTAATTTTTATGTTTATAATGTTAGTGTTAAAATAAATATAGTGTTATAACCTAGAGGTTCAGTGTTAAATCAAGGATGATCTATATTAATTTCTATTATCATAATGATAAATAATCTAAAAGACTCATTTTAGATGCCCCTAAATTATTATCTATATTTTTTAATTAGAAAGATTCATGTTTATATCTATTAATAATTTTTTTTGTTTATTAAAAATTACAGGATATCAACGTTTTTTATGATGGATATATGAAATGTGTCAATGAGAACTTGATTGATCTCCCTTAAAGGTAATTTATTAGTTAAGGCCTCTAATATTGAAGTATATAGATTTGATCATGTTCTAGAGGAAGAAATAGAGGAAGATGGAGATTATGAGGAGTATTCAGAGGATTCTGAAGAGAAATTAGAGGTGGTGGATGAAAATTACAAGGTGAAGGAAGATGAAGAGGAGTAAAATGAGTTGGATGTAGATGAGGAAAGTGAAAAATAAGTGGGGGATTAGTGAAAGTTAATAATGGAGTAGAAGAATAAATGGATAAATCTTCCTTTGAACCAATATTGGGATTCCAATATGTGAGTATAGATCATAAGAGTTCATAGTTAAAGAAGACTTAAAAAATGGTCACCCTATGTTCAATAGCCTCCCAAATTCTAATCAAACCTTCAAAGGAGTGTTTATAATATGTAAACCTCTAGAAGGAACCATGGAAGAAAATAGTGGTAGGATATCATCATATTCATATTTTAAAGAATATAGGTTTATAGGAATGTATTTCATATAGTTATAGTGTGTGTTTTGAATTCAGTGTTTTTTTTGACATGTATAATTACTATCTGACTGAACATGAGTGCCATTGTTTGGGCCCTATGGAATGGTTCAACAAAAAAGGATTGTATATTAATCCTTTATAATAATTTTTTTATCATAACTAATCAGGTACATATGAAATACAATATAGATATCATATAGGGTGACCATGATTTCAAGAACTATTTTCAATGAACAAATATCTTCTGTAATAGTGACTAGATACATATTTGATCTATTATTCATGTTACTAATTTCAGGAATATATTTATATAAAAAAAATTTCTTAAATTTTATATATTGTGATAATCTATGATTGTAGGATAAAATTATGTCATGTAAATAAGAGTGGAAAGTGACAGATGTTTTAATCTATGTCATGCCTAAATTTTTTTGGATATATCATAGAAGAGTGTCAACTTGTTTGTTTAACTACTTCATTTTATTTTCACTCGTTTTATACTAATATGAATTATAATCAATGAAACTACATGTTCTGGACTCACTTGCAACTAATTCCACTGATAAAAAAAAAGAAAAACATGTCTGATTTACTTGTACTTAAATGAACATCCACATCATTTGGTTTTGGGTTGACAACAATAATTACTATTTTGGAATGTATTAATTCTAATATCTATATACTTTCATATAGGGAGACCGCCTTATTATAATATTGTATCAACTTTCATGATAAGTATTTTCTGGTCCATCTAAATTTGAAGTTATGTATGAATCTATTTATCTATAATCTAATTGGTAGACTAAATTACCTACTGATTTATTTTCTAAATCTTGTTTTTTATATAGAAGTATTTTTTAAATTTTGTAGTTATGATTTTATAAATCACAAGATTAGATACCTCTAATAATAGGACAACACGATGGGGCTGAAAAACTATACCAATTTATTTATTTTAGACTTTGTTATATATATTTTTATTTCTGTAACATATATAAAATTTTTCATGGTTTTTTTATAATTAGATTCAAAGAAAATGGGTTGACTTGAAATATTAGTTGGTGAACCATGACTTCAATGTAATTAGGATAGAAGTTTTGGTGGTGTCATATACTTAAAGATAGAATTTTTTAGGTAAATATTTGTATTGGAAACTGTTAGTGATTTTTTGGGGTTTGGTTGCATTTTTTATAAGTTTGTTTTTATATTTCAATTAATTAAATTGTAAAATATGTGTTTTAAATTATTAGACTCTTAAATTTTATTTCAAAAAAATAAAAACAAAAAAACATCGAGCATGAGTTTTAAAATTTGGGAGTTCGATGTTAAAAATTTAGTGTTAAAATCATTAAATTATTTCATATAAAAATATTGACATGGTTTACATTTTACAATTCCATGAATATTTCTAAATAAATGAATTAATTTATAAAAACTTATTATTATTCATACCTCAACATAATTGTAAAAAAACCAACAAAAATTCCAGATTCAATATGACTTAAATATCAGAACTCCACAAAAAGAATATTTGAATTTTTTTATCTTAAAATAAATTTTATCTCTAAAATTATCTTCTTTATAAATATATTTGGTAGAGTATACAAATAAATCACCATCTCAAAGTGGGAACATAAACAAGGACTGGTATTTCTACACATCTTTCATGTGTGCACAACTTCTGTACAAATAGGAAGATAAGTATTCATTGGATGCAAAAAGAAATTATCAATTTTATTGGTATATTTGACACATTCAATTGTATCATTGGTGTTATAACATAAAAATTTTGTTATTTAAAATTCATGGAGTGTTAATTAAATTTTCACTAAAACCAAAAACATAAGAGTAGGACTGTTGAAATCTAGATGATTAGTGTTAAAACTAGATGGTTCATTTGAAAATGTGTAAATCATAGCATATAAACATTTTTACAAAGTTAATATTTCATAAATTCATATATCTTACTAACAACATCAATTAATTTTTAAACACTAGTGATTATTCATCCCTCAAAATCATTGTGATTAACACAAAACCTCAGGGAACCAGAATTAATAGGAATTGAATTGAAAAAATCCACAAAAAACATATTTGAATTGTTTTCAGATTTAAATCATTTCCCCTAACATACCCTTCTTTATAAACATATTCGAAAAATTGTAAAAAAATTTGACCCCTCTCAAAGTTGTCACATGAAACTGGACTGGTATTTTTTCACCTCCTTTGCATGTCCCCAACATCTTTACAAAGAAGAAAAATATTCATTGATGAATGAAAAAAAAGATTCATCAATTTAATTGGTATATGTTAATGAATTTAAATTTAAATTGTTGTTGCAATCTAAAAATTATTTTAGGTGAAATTCATGGCGTGTTAATTGAATTCCCACAAAAAATAAAAACAAAGAAACTTGGATAAGGAGTGTTAAAATATGGAGGATTAGTGTTAAAATCTAAAAATTATGTAATCTAAACATTTTTATGTGGATTAAATTCTATATTTTCAAATATATTCCTAATTGCATCATTTAATATTTATACACTGGTGATTATTCATACCTCAACATCATTGTAAGTATCACAAAACCAAAAAAACAGGAATTAATACATTTTAAGTACCATAAACCCACAAAACATTTATTTTAATTATTTTAATATTTTCATCATTATTACCTATAACATTTCATTATTTATAAACATATTTGAAAATATACACACACAAACACCCTCTCAAATTTATCACATCAACTCGACTCATATTTTTCCACCTCTTTTGTGTTTTCCTAACATCTTCACAAAGAGGAAGATAAATATTTTGTGGATGTAAAATATTTTCCTCCATTTAGTTAGTATATGTGAAAACATTAAATTCAAAAATAGGTGATACAATCTAAAAAATATGTTATATAAAATTCATGGAGTGTTAATTGTATTTTCACAAAAAAACCAGGAGTAGGGGTTTTAAAATCTGGAGGGTCGGTGTTAAAACCATGAAGGTCATTTTTAAAATCTGAAAATCAAGTAATATAAACATTTATACATGTATTAAATGCTATAATTTCATAAATCATTATGATTGCTTCTAATAATTTATAGACACTAGTTACTATTCATACCTCATGATTATTATAAGTAACAAAAAAACCCCATAATTAATAGGATTTAAATAATATAACTCCACAAAAAAATATTGTAATTAATTTCATATTTACATAATTATCATCTCTAACTTTTCCTTAATTAGAGGATAATTAGGATTCATACTAAAAAAACAACACCTTCTCAATGTTTTCAAATCAACCTGGAATGGTATTTCTACACCTTTTTCCAGGGCAACCTACTTCTTTACAATGATGAAGATAGATCTTCAGTGGCTATAAAAAAGTTTCCTCAATTTAATTTGTACATTTATACACATTCAATTCTAACATAATTGTTACAATCCAAAAATTATGTTATGTAAATTTCATGGAGTTTTAATTGACATTCCATAAAAACAAAGATAAAAAAATCTACAGCAAAAGTATTAAATCTATAGGGTCGGTGTTAAAACCTAGAAGGCCACTGTTAAAATCATTAATTCTGGTAAATGGAAATTTTTATAATGGTTTGAATGTTATAATATCATATATCTTATAGACTATATCAATTAATTTATAAAAACCATTGATTAGTCATATATAAACATCATTGTAAGAAACAAAAAAACCCAAAAAATGATGCATTAATAAGATTTAAATATAGAACTCCACAGAAAAAAATATTTCAATTATTTTTAATTTTACATCATTATTATACCTACCACGAACCTTATCAATATATTAGGCATTATACCGAAAACATAGTAGCCTATCAAAGTTGAAAAAATCTACCTAGATTGGGATTTCAGCACCATTTTCATGTGTGAACGTATTCTTTACAATGATGAAGCTAGATATTTTGTTGTTGAAAACAAAATCCAATTAATTGGTTTATGTAAATTATTTCAATTGTAACATAAGTGATACAATCTAAAAATGAGGGTTTTTCTGAAATTAATGTAATGTTAATTGACTTTTCATAAAAACAAACACAAAAAACCCTCGAGAAGAAGTTTAAGAATATGTAGGAAGGATGTTAAAACTTGGACGGTTAGTGTTAAAATCTGTAAATTATGTCATCTAAATATGTTGACATGACTTAAATTTCATAATTCCATATATTTCTTGACTTAATAAATTAATTTATTAAAAAAATAATGATTATTCATACATCAACATCATTTAAAGGATCATAAAACCATAAAAAACCAAAATTAATAGGATTTAAATAAAATAAATGCACAAAAACATAATGAAGTTGTTTTTATATTTAAATCATTGTCTGATATAACATGACATTATTTAGAAATAGATTATGCAGCATGAAAAAAACACCCTCTCAAAGTTGTCACATAAACAAGGATTGAGATTTCAATATCTTTTTCTGGTATGAAAAACTTCTTTACAGTGAGAACAATGATATAACTTATTTTCAAATTGATAATCAATGCAATTGTGAGACAGTTTACCAAGAGGATGATAATTATTTAGTGGTTCCATCCATATAATCATTATATGTTAGTACATCCAAATGTGCCATATCAATGATCTCAACCAGACGCACAACTCCAAGATAAATCTTTTCTTGGGTGTCAAACATATAAAAACCTTCTACATATCTGTATAGATAACCATGTACTTTTATTATTACATTACGGGCATGAGCACAAGGGATCTAAATCATTTTCCAAGTCTAACAAGTGCATTCATAACTACCTAGTTTTATAGGGATATCCAAATTAACGGTCTGAAATAAGACAACATTATGTCCATATTATCTTCTATCAATGTTTCATCCCTTAACACATTCAAATTCAATTTTGCCTCAACATTGGGACCAACTCAATTTATCTACCTTTTCATTTTTTTCCTTGGTAGTAAATATCTTCTTACTAAATTGATCATGATGTTTGTTAATAAAAACCCAAATATTGTGTCTTCTATCCTTGGAAATCCATGCACTGAATGATTCATTTAAAATCGTTATTATATGACCCCGTCGATGGTGTTGAAATAAAAATATTTCTCATCTATCAACATCACCATCATTTTCAGCACATTTTGATAATTTTAGAGAAAATAATATAAAATTCTTCATAAGAATATCAAAATCATACTCTAATAAAAAATATGAAATGACATCCAGTAATTTATATTCCCATTTCATATTTCATATTATCATTTCCCTATATAATTTTTTAATTTCAGAGTTAAAATTTTATTTCACATGATGATAACAAAATAAATATCTACCTACACAAAAATTTGTTCTAACAACAACTGTAATTTCATTTTATCTATATGATATAATAACGAGTTGGATAGAACCTGTAATTTCAATTGAGTTGTTTAAAAAACATGCCCAATAATTATATGTTTCATTCCCCAACAATTGAGTATGCAAATGGGAAGAAACTTTAATCTACATCATATGTCGATGCTACAAACAAAGTTCCATTATAAGGACCACTGATGTGACACCCATCCACAAACAACACAGGTCGAGCATCTAATAAGAAACTATTTATGCAACAATCATATAATATGAATAATATTTCAAATATTTCATTTTCTCAATATATACAATTCACAATTATTTTAAAATCAATTTCTATTAGTCTACTGAATATCCAAGGGATTAAAATATATGAATGCTCTAGGACCCCATATATTCCACCAATTTTTTTTTCCTTAGATTTTCATTCTTGACAGTATGAAAGAGATATACCATAGTCTGTGTATAAGCAAACTTTAATTTCATTAGATTTTTTTACGTTTACTTCGCCTCATCAAAAATGATACTTGACATTAATGATTCCCTTGATTTGAGAAAAAAATTTAGTCTATCTTGATTTTATTACCTATGATCATTTTGAAACGTTTACACATAATGAAATGGAGTGGAATTCCCCAAGGAATATTTTTTTTAACTTCCACAATAAACTATCAACTTTTCATTTGACAATAATATTTTCAGGACTATTCATTATATATTAATTTTCAAACCTATGTTCAATAATATATATTAACATAATCTCCCTCAATAATTTGGATGAAGGAAAAATATGTCTAACATCCACCCAAAATTTAGTCTAATTTAAAGCATTTTACTCTTACATCGAAGATGGAATGCTACTAATTAAATAAGCTAGCATTTGAAAGTCACCATCAGATGATAAAATTTTCTACGAATTTAAACCAAATAATTCAACCCCAAAATTTAAATATCAAATGTAAATACATTACATGTGAACATAATTTTATTATAAAAATTATTAACATATCATTACATGTGTTTTATATCCTCTATTAACTGTAAGAATTAATCTAACCTCAAAATAATAAAAACATGTGAAAAACATTCATTGAATTTGAACAATTGATCAAATCCTCCATCATCTATCAGGTCTAAAAAATACCATTTTCAAACATTAAGGTGTATTTTAAATATAACAATGAAGTATCACACTTCATAATTAACAATGCCAATATTAATATTTCTTCAAATAAATTCCATTCTACTGACACTATACCCAATTATCTTCCACCTTCATAATGTATTTTTCATTATGAATCACTCACAATTAATCAATAAAAATTATAATAAAAAAACATTTATTTCTCTAAATAATTTTACATCCAATTGTATCAATCAACCTAAAACATCAATGAATATATGAAATCAAAACTCATAGTCGGTTCATTTTTACATCAATTTCCCAAATAAAGAAAAACAATATAGACATAATAAAATTTAAAGAAAATTTGGTTTTAGATATATTAGGCATTGGAGAAAGGGTAATAGCGATTTGTTGTTAGAAAGAGATGAGCTGATGGTTGGAGAAGGGACTCTGATGAGAAAGATGACTATGACATAGAAGGATGACCACAAGAGATGACAACAAGTCAAGAACACAATTGTAGGATCACGCTAAAGTATTACTGGGAAATCATACTAAGGATTCAGCAATGAGTTGAGTGTGAAAATGGTGGAAGCAATGAGATGAGAACCGGAGATAAGGTGGTAGATGGAAAAGCGCATGAGAGGATCTGATAGTGGGATGAACATGGGAGTGGAGGGCCACATGTCAAATTGATTATTATTTAACGATAATTCTATAGTCTAGGGAAGACCATAGGTCATCTCTCAATGAGCATTTATAGGTTTAGAGTGTGTCTTTTTAATAAAAAGTACTAAAAGAGGGGGTGGTTTTGAAAATAGTTATGATAATAGAATGACATAATTTAAAGAGTTTAATAGATGAAAAACAAGTGGATTTTAAAAAATATATGATAATTATGTGATCATTTCTAAGATACTTGACCACTTTAAAAGTTACTTGTTTTCAATTGATTATTAAGTTTTGGAGTAATCCTTTGATTAAGGGTTAAACAAGATCCTGGGTACCCACAACCCCTAAAATGATAAAAACAGGATTAAACCATAACATATCAATCATATAGTCATGTTCCATCCCCATAGAATGAATTAAGGTTTTTCAAGGAACATTGAATACTCAAATGTTTGGGAAATAAGAGAAGCCTTATGTTTTCCAATCAGAACTACACAAGTAACACATTTAAAATTGCACACCGATAAATTATGAAATAAATAGTGTTTCAATTAAATACATAAACACAAGTTAAGATACATATAAAAGAACAATTAAAAACCAAAATATATACAAAACCAATAGAAAATTATGTGCCAAAACTCCTTATTCGAGTGTGTAGCTCCCTCGTAGTGAACACCAAATGTTTTTCCCACCATCGAGAGGTGGAGGAAGATAAGGTGGAGAAAATTCTTCATTATTGATCCCCCAATGAGGATATGGGCCTTTATAACTTCTAGTATTAGCAGGTTACACCTATAGAACTCTGAAATGGTAGATATTTTCTTATCTTTTGAACTTGAAAATTAGGTTCCCATGGTTCCCTTTTATAGCCAAATGGGAAGAGGTTTTGAGATCATAGTATTCTAGATACCACTAGTGTGTCAATTTTGGACAAGTAAACAACCATATAATGACTTGTGAAAAATCAGATAGTTGTTGGAAGACCTCTTTAACATCTACCTGTCAATGTTTTCATCCATTGGACATCTGGATTGGGAGATATTGTCAAAATACCAAACCTAAGTTTTGAATTCGGGCAGATTATATCCCCTAGATAGATTGGTTCGGATGGGCCACCATATGGAATAATTGGGATTTAGTTTCTTGATATGAGTTGTATACCATGATTTTTTTTATCATACCACAAAATTCCTTCCCATTTTATTTCCTTAGTTTCTACAAATGTTCAAAAAAGTGGACCTGTGTCCTTGGGCTTCCAAGAAGTTTGGCCCATTTTCCTTCTGGATCATCTCTGAGGCCTCCAAATCATCTCCACATACAATAAAAATATAAAAATGTATAATTAATCCTTTTAATAGTGACAAATAATAAATAATTGAATAAAACATGAAGTTAAATTTTATATTATATTTGAAATTTACAATACAAAACTAGTTTATCATAGTGGTGTAAGGATGAAAATGAAACGGTGAATCGTGGTACGATCACACCCCCATACCTAAACATTTGATCTCTTGGGAAAAGTAGCATTTTCAAAAATTATGAATGTAGATATTTCCAACATCAAAAAGATTCAAAATTTAATAAAATTTTAATTCTTCATAGAAATGAGATCAAAGAAAAAATGACACCGAGGAGTTATTCTCAGTGATCATGGAAAAAGATGTCTCAAAAATTGTACTAGAATGAAATTCCAAGAGATGAATTGAAGAAAATAATTAAAAATTTAATCATGTAACTAATTTTCCACATGTTTGTGTGGAAACCATTTCATACTATTATTTCTTCTTTCAATCAAGTAAATATACGTTATTTTAAAAATTGGATACTTACATGATCCTTTCCACTAAACCTTCCCTACATCCTTTGTAATAAAATTTCCATACACTCTCACTTATGAATTATTAGAAGTCAAACCATAAGATCCCAACCTAGATATGCCCATATGTTGTAAATTTCACCACTCCCCTTATTTTTTTCAAATGTTTCACTTGGAACAAATCTCATACTCTTCTTTCAACCCTTGATTGATCTTCTCACGATACTAATTATAATAGTTACAACAAGATCAAAAGTCAAGGAAGGGTGATTCTTTACCTACCCAATATACAACCCTTTTTTAGGGCGTAAGAAAATCGGATAACAGGTACACATGCATAGGTCCATCTAGTATAGTAATGAAATTGATCGGATAAGGAATGAATGTATGGAAAAATAATTTTTTAAATTTGAGATAAACTAATCTAACTTATATTTACCTTTTATTAAGTAAGATATTTTTACAGTTTATGGTTGGGTGAAAATGTGGGTGGAGAAATTAGGTGACACAATTTCCCCTTAAACTACTCACACAAAGGGTACCATTCTTCTCAAAGGTTTCAAAATGATACATCCTTTTATATCATCGACAAAGAACAATTTTTCAAAATAAATTCACAACACATTATTGAATTCTAGCTGAAATACACATTCCATCATTTTTTTGAATGTTAACACAATATTAAATACTGAAACTCCTCATGCATTTCCAATAACTTCTATGATTAATCAGGCATCATTTTCCATGATAATGTGGGCATAAATTATTAACATTCTGAAAGAAAGTGATGGGTGAAATGAGGGGTGAAAGTGGTAATATAATACAGTAAGAAACAAAAGAGAAAAATAAATAAAGAAGACGAAAATTCCTAACTATCATAGTAATAAACCCATCCACCACACCTAAAGTGTGAATTTTCCTCACTATAATAAAAAATAATGTGGTAAGGAAGGATAAAAAGTAGTGTGTTTCATTCATAGACTGCTTCTTGAACATGGAGTTCCTCCCTCGGGGACTCTGGAATGGTTTCATGGAAGTGTTTCTGCCACTGCCCATTGATAGTGATGGTTTTATTGGTTTATTCATCTTGAACCTAGAAAACACCAAATGGAGAGGCATTAGTAACAATGTGAGGTCTAAACTAGTAGGAAAAAATCTTACTTGGATGAAAATTCTTCTTTACATTATAGAGGAGAACCATCTACCCAATGTGGAACTGGCAATGATGGATTAGATGGTCATGGTCAACCATGGTTCAGTACTTATAAATCCCTAAGTTGTTATATGAATCTCAATGGATTTACTCCAAATCCTAAATTTGACACATATTTTGAGAAACTACACCAAAAATATTATAATTTAATCATTTGATAGCCCAGTAGGCTCGACGCTCAATCTCAACAAAGAGGTGACAACTCTTTACAAACATAAGATGATAGGGTGATATTCCAAGGGGAGTTTGGGAAGTAGTATGGTAGGCCCTTAATGAATCACTGAGTCTAAGACAACAATATTTTTTATTAGGTTGATTTTTTCCGGAATCTATTTTACCTCCCTATTTGACACCTCGACTTGACCATTAGTTTGTGGGTGATATGAAGTAGACACTCTATGTCCGACCCCATACTGACACAAAATAGATTGCATTGTTCAGTTGTAGAAATGAGAACCCTGGTCAATAATTATAAACCTAGGTAATCCTAACCTACAGAAGATTTCAGTTCTAAAAAAATCTAAAACAAACTTAGAATCATCCGTCCTTTTAGTTCGTGCCTCTACCCATTTTGAAACATAATCCACTTCCAGAAGAATGTAAAGGTTCCGAAATGAATTCGAAAATGTTACCAAATAGTCAATGACCCAAATATCAAAAATTTCATAGAAGAGAAAGGTTTGTTGTTTCATTTCATTTATTATAGATACATTCCACATTTTTTGACAATGGGGACAAGATTTACAAAAATCATGGGAATCCAGAAAAATTATTGTACAAAAGTGACCAAAATCGAGGACCTTGTGAGTAGTCCATTAGAGACCAAAGTGTCCCCCAAAAGCAGGAGTGTGGCAGAACCTAAGGACATACTATAACTCTATACTGATAAAAAAACGTCTGAGGAAATGGTCATTACATGTACACCAAATGTAGGGGTCATCCCAAATGTACCGACAAGACTCATGTTTTAGATGGCCAACCTGGTTTTTATGGAAACCATCACAAATGAAAGATGCTACCAAAAAAATTTAGAATTTCAGCATACCAAGGAATAAAATATTTCACTCGTTACAATTTCTCATCTAGAAACATGTCATTTATGTTAATACATAAGGATGTGTCAATGCATGAGGATGGGTGGTTCTTAATGATATGGGTAGCCACCACATTATCTACTTCTTTTTATCGCCAATTTCTAGATTGAATTCCTGAAGGAGGAGCATCTAGTGAATGAGATGTGGTTTGGCTTTCGGTTTCATAACGAGATACCAGAGAGCTTCATCAATGACATTGGACACTAAAAGGTAAGTCCTAAATTTATCTAATGAAAACACAATGGAAAGAAATTATTTTTCAGTTGAAGTTTTTTTCTTGGGTATGGTCTAGTGTACATGAGGCATATGCAATGACATGTGGAGCTCGATCCACCCTTTTCGATAAGACTACCCCAACTGCATAGTTAGAGGCATTACACATGAGATCAAATGGTAAATACCACCAATGTGGTTGGATTACTGGGGGGTGATGTGAGACTCTATTTTAACTTATTAAAATCTTCATCACATTATATATCAAAAAAAATTAATTTTCCTTTTATAGAAATCAAGAGATGGGGAGTTCAATTTTATTGAAGTCATGAATTAAAGGATGGAAGAATCCAGCATGAACTAGGAAAGTCAACACATCCCATAAATTTTTGGGAATGTTCGGGAAGAAATGACATCCAATTTTGATTTATTTACTTGGATACCATCCAAAAAATGAAATGTACCAATACTATTCCTTTTCACTCCATGAAATGGAATTTATCATAATTTAATTTGATATTCTTTTTAATATAGCTACATAAGACTGAACCAAGACTACTTAAACATTAATCAAAAGGGGATCCATAAATAGTTAAATCATTCATGAATACATCAATGAAATTATCCAGGTAATCTGAAAAAATAATAACCATTCATTGTTGGAAATTACCCAGAGCATTGCATAGACCAAATGATATCCAACAAAATGCAAATGTGAGAAAGGGGAAAGTAAAGGTTGCCTTCTCTTGATCCACATGGGCAATATAGATATGAATGTATCCAGAATACCCATCAAGGAAAAAATATCGGGACTTCCCTGCTAACCTCTCTAGCATTTTGTCAATGAATGGAACTGGGAAATGGTCCTTACTAGTGTGATGGTTTAGTTGGTGCTACTCTATACAGACACGCCAACTATTCTACACACAAGTTGGGACCAATTCATTGTTTTCATTTTTTATTACTATAAGATCACTTATTTTAGGAACCACCTACTCTGGAATAACCTATTGGATGTCATATATGGGGTAAATGATTCCAACAGTAAATAATTTTGATACCTTTTTTTGAAAAACATCTACGAGGTTTGGGTTCAGTCGACGTTGTGACCGCCTCACTGGTTTTGCCACATCATTTAAAAATATACGATCTGTGAAAATTTATGGGCTAATACTAGTAATGTCTATAAAATTCCGTCCAAAATATTGTTTATACTCCCTCAAAAGTTCAATAATTTTCAATTCAATCCCAAGATAGAGCGAACTAGCAATGATGATAGGAAACTTATTTCCCTTCTAAATATAGGAATATTTTAAATCTTGAGGTAGAATTTTTAGTTTCAATTCAGGTGGATTTTAGATTTATGGGAGTGTGTGTAAAAGTGAGAGGTCACTAATATCATCAAACTTCTCAATGGTATCATCCTTAGATGAAGAATGAGATTCTATTAGATCAGCAGTATCATCGATGGTGATGTGATCCTTAGTGTTCAAGAAATCGTCAATTAACAAACATGCAAGAAATTTTTTTAGACTGGTACAACATTATATTCATCATTCATTTCATTACATTTCAATCAATGAAGAAAACTCAGAATGAATATCATGGGAATAAGAATAATATTTTTCCAGGGTAGGGAGTACAGATTTTGAATTAATAGAGAGAGTGATGACTGTTCTTTCAAGGAGTGCTTCATGACATCAAGGATGATTAAGTGGACAATGTCACAGCCAAAATCTATAGATAATGTACCATTATGGACATTAATTATGATTTTGTAAGTTTTCAATAAAGGTCTCCACAATATAATCTAGGCATGTCTATTCATCCTATCATCTTCCATATTTAGCACATCAAAAACAATTGGGAAAATTAAATTTTACACCCTCACAAGAAAATCCAATAATTCCCCAGAATTGTGTGGTATACTCTGATTTTCTAATTAAACAAAAATTCCAATGGACTTCAGTTCTCCAACATACAATAAAGTGTGAATGGAGCGAGGAATCACATTTATATAAGCACCCAAATCAAGCATAGTACTGGAAAAGGAATACTCCCATATGGTGCATGAAATCAAGACTATTACAGGATCATTTAATTTCGTAGGAAGTGATGACTATATCTATTCTAAGATGTTCCTCCCAAATCTCACATCATCATCACCTTTAATTCACCTTTTGTGTGTACACATCTCCTTCATAAACTTGGCGTATCTTGGAATTTTCATCAAGTCATCAATCAAGGGTATGTTAACTTTCACATTTTTTGAAAGTTTATAGGATTTAATTATAGAGTTTAGTTTCTTATTTTTTATTTGTTGGGTATCCCTTTGGGGAAATGGGAGTAAAATGGTTGGGATAGGCATCTCATCGACATACACACTATTTCCTTTGGAATGAATTCCCTCAAGATAAGGTTTTTCAATATTTAGACTAATTTCAATGGTTGGGATGGTGTTTTCCTTAGGATAAGATGACTTTAATGGAGGGTATATTTTGAACATATGTTTTGTTCCACTTTTAAGGGTCATGTCACTAACATTTCCCTTATCCCTAGGGTTAACTACAGGTTAAGAAGGCAGTTTACCTGACCCATAACTTTGTATTTTCCCCACTGAGTTGGAAAGATGCCCTAATTTGGTTTTTAGATCTTTTATGGAAGCATGGTTGGTTTGTTCGAATTGGATATTTTTGGAAACTAATTATTTCATCATATATTCTAGGTTAGGCTCAAGTTTTGGATGGGGAGGTTGGAAAGGCCTTTATGGCGGTTGGGTATTTCTGGGTGGTAGTGGTGGATTATTACTCATCCCCGGCTGGTTCCATTGTTGTTGAGGTTAGTTTTAATATCCCTTGATTATAAGCTTGGTTTTCTTACCATCCAAGGTTGTATGGATAGTAAGGCTTATTCCAAATGGGTTGGTTATAGGGGCTGACTAGAAAAATTGCCTCACAACTCTCATAGTTTCTCTTAGTTGGGGGAATTGGTAAGAATAATGGGTGTTAGAAGAATATATTACATTATGGATGAGAGGAGGAGAATGTTATTTCCCTTAGGAAGAGAAAGTTGTCAAATATGTGTACTTAACTCTTTAAACTTCATGTCCACATTCTTCTGAAATTAAGTAATTTTCACCTCATAGAAACCTCAAATGGGTACATTAGATATTGAACCAAATTGTTGAGTTCTATGCACCATGTTATCATTAGGGTTATTGAATAAATTTGGGTCTTATCAACTATCTCACCACCTAAAATAGTATCAATCATATTTTTATCAATAGTAATTAAACCTTCATAAAAATACTGAATTAAAATTTGATCACTTATTTGGTGATGTGGGAATCTTGAACATAAAATTTTAAAGCATTCCTAATATCCATGTAATTTTTACCCTTATGATTGACTTATACCACAAATTTACTTCTTTATAGTTACAGTTCGAGAGGATGGGAAATATTTTTCTATAAAAAGACATTTCATGTCTTCCCATCCTCTAATTGGTGAATTAATATAGTAAATACAGTATTTTTTAGTGTATTGTAATGAAAAAACAAATTTCGTAATCTTTACTTGTTATGCACCCACATTTATATGTTTTAATGTAGAACACACCGTATGAAATTATTTTAAGTTCTTATGTGGATCTTCTCATGTGAGTCCATATAATCTTGGTAGTAATTGAATTAAACCATATTTTAGTTCGAAATTGGGTGACTCTCCTTGTATTTGAATATAAGTGGGTTCAATATCAACATCATGAGAGGTTAGTTATTTTAGTTTTATATTATTTTCATCCATGTTATGCATGATTATTTCAGTTTTGATGATGGTTCCAGAAGAAGAATAGGAAGCATCAAGAAGTGTGTTGATGTTTTTTGTGTCCTCCTTCAATGGATTGTTTGGTGCTTCTTGGTTTCAATGAAGTAAGATCTATCTGGTTCATTTTCAAATGGAAGTAGTTACTCCAATGAATATTTCAACATGCACAAGTCCTACAAAAGGATTATTTTAGAACTCAACTTAAAAAAATGATGTAAGAAATAAAGAGAACAAAAACATACAAAATACACAATAATGTATGAAAACAAACACTAAAAGAATCCTTCCCTGGAAATAGTTCCAAACATTGACTATTTTTCATGAAACATCAAATTTATTATGATTTAAAGGCGATTCTATATTCTATGGAAGACACTAGGTATTATCTGAAGGATCATTGAAAGGTTTAGAGTGTCTATTTTTAATAAAAAGGAATAAAAAAGGGATGTTTCTGAAAATAGTTTTAAAAATAGAATGACTTAATTTAAAGAGTTTAATAGTTGACAAACAAGTGGATTCTAAAAAATATTTTATAAGTATGCGATCATTCCTAAGTTACTACACCACTTGAAAAGTTTTTTTCTTTAATTTAATATTAGGTTTTGGTGTAATCCTTTGATTGAGGGTTAACCAATATCTTGGGTACCCACAAACCCTACAACGATGAAAATATGACTAAACCTTGACATAACAATCATATAGTCATGTTCCAACCCCATATAATTAATTAGGGTTTGTAAAGGAACATTTAAATCTTAAATTTTTAGTAAAGAAGAGGAGTATTATGTTGTCTAATTGGAGCAACACAAGTCACACAGTTAAAATTTCACACCGATCGATTGTCAAATAAAAAAATTCATCAAATAAATGAATCAAGGAAAGTTAATATAAAAATAAAAGAATAATTCCAAACCACAATATACACAAAACAAGTAGATAATTATTTTCCATAATTCCATCTTCAATTGTGTAGCTCCCTTGGAATGATCACTCACCGTTTAGCCCGCCATCGAGGGGAGGAGAGAGCTTGGGTGGAACTCTTTCTTAATTCTTGACCCCCCAATGAGGATAAGGTCCTCAAGAACATTTATCAAGAGTAATTTACTCTTATAGGAATCCAAAATTTAAAATATTTTCTTCTAATTTGTACTTTCAAATGAGGTTCCCATGGTTCCCATTTATAGCCAAAATGGGAAGTGGTTTTGGGAACCCAATTTTTGAGATACCAATAGTTTATAGGTTTTGGACAAGTAAAAGTCCATAGAACGACTTGGAAAAAGGAGATTTGTTCTCGGGACTCTTGACTATATTCATGTCACATTTTTACGCTATTAGACATATGACTTGTGATATAATCTAAAAATACTGAACCTAACTTTTGAATTCGGTCAGATTCAGTCCCTTAGATAGATTGGATTCGATGGGCCACTATATGGAAGAATTGTTATTTAGTTTATTGAGATGTGTAGTATCCTAGGAGGTTTTGGATAGGACAAAAAAACATAATATTATTTTAATTCACATAAATTTAGAAATGGGAAAAATAGTGGGTAGGTGTCCTTAAGATCCCATGCAGTTTGGCCCATTTTCCTTCTGGATCTTCTCGAGGGCCTCCAAATCACCGCCAAATACAATGAATATATAAAAAAGTATAATTTACCATTTTAACAGTGATAACTATTAAATAATTAAATAAAACCTGAATTTAAATTTGATATTAAATTGGGAATTTATAATACAAAACATGTTTTTTCACAGTAGTGTACGGGTGAAAATGAAACGATGAATCGTGGTGCGATCAGTCTCCACTATGTTGTCAAAAAGCCTAATGGAAATTAGGGTTTAGTGAGGTGTAAAAAATCATATGATTCATTTTTTGGGGTGTGTGAAGACAAAAATCAAGATAGTCGATGGTGCGTGGTGGAGTGGAGGGTGAATGGGGGAGAAAGTGGAAGGTGGGATAGGTAGGGATGATGGTGGATGTAAGGGGTAATAGAATGGACTGAAGCTATCCACAAGATTGATTGTATCTTGGGTGGGATTAATGTATAAAATTCCAAAAAATAGCCTTATTTTTTTTAAAGGTGCGCCTTCTATGAGTGCTAAAACACTTTTTTTATAGCACTGATAAAAAAATCATCTTTATAAAAAATAATGATATATTATGAAAAACAATAATTTAATATATATATATACTTATATTGATATATATATATATAATATTATCTCTTAAATAATATTTATATAGAACTAAATATGTATTTTTACTTAATATGAAATAGATTTAGTGAAATATTGTTTATAAGATATGTGAGAATTACTATTAATTAAAAAGTGAAAAAATAGTACAGAGAAATAAACATTTAATAACATATTGATGACTGTTTACACTTAATTTGGTTGCATATGGATGAAGTGACTTAAAGGAAATCAGTTTAAAGAAAGAAAGGAGTGAAGATCAACAAGAAGAATCAAGCACTTCACCCAGATCACTATGCTCGCACACAGCCTGCCGGCCATGATGCTCACATAGGCCCTACTTGTGTGACCCACAAGAGTAGTGAAACCTTCTCTTGGTACATCCATAGACAATCTACTTCACCAAAGTTCCTATGTTTGACTATAAATAGGACCCCGAGTCTCCTTTTTTCACACGATGAAAAAACCTGGATAATCCTTGATACTCTCCTCTCCCTATTCCATCACCAATGCCATTAAAACAACCAAGGTTTCTCTAAAAAACTGAGAGTAGAGGAAATTAAGCGGGATAGTGGGATTAATGTCTATCCATGTACTTAAGTAAAAAAACCTATGTGAGGATCCATACCATCCATAATCAACAGAGACTAGCGTGAGGTCCCCTCCAGAACTAGGGACCTATGTGAGACCCCTCCAAGGAAACATGATGATGTCCTTGGAGGATAAATAAAGGCTGCACCCAAGTGTTGTTACACATGTTTTTTATCATCCTGATATCTTCTATAGTTCATGGAGGCCAACCCAACACAAACCACTTTTTATCCAGGTATCTATTTGAGCTAGGTAATATGTCAAATTGAAGCTTATAAAGTGATAAGATCGTGTTGAATGAAGGCCTAACCAGTTATTTTTATAGGTCAAAAAAGAATATAAAGCCTCCAAAATTGAGTTTATATTTCAGATACACTAATTTTAGAAAATTTGATGAAATTTATACTTTGGTTAAGGGTGTATTATTGTCTATTTTTTGTGTAGGCTGTAATCATTATCAGGGATCAAATTTATTTAGAAATTATTGTTTTGATATTTTATCCATTATCATGTTTTAGAGTTTTTTCATTAAATATATAAATATATATACATATTAGTATATATTTATATATAATAAATTAACTGTAAAAATAAATATTTAAATATATTTACATTTAAAATTGATGATCGATTGCGATGTTTTCAAAAAAATGTTTTGTATTTGTAAACATCATATTTTGTTAGTAATATTTTTGTTAAACATTTGATTAAGAAGTTACTTAAAGTTGTTAAAGATGTTTTTCATTTGATGTTGTTTGATGAATTGAATGAAATTTCCTTAACTTTGTTAATAAACATTCCCTAATTCAGATGATTCTATAATGTTGTTTAATGTTTCCAACATCATTAAAAAACTAATGTTCTAATATTTTGTTCAAAGGGTGAGATCAAGTATATCGGACAGAGAGCTACTGGACATAGTCCACCAAAAAGATGCTCTAAAATGGAATCCACAGCAGCGTGTGACATATTCTCTTGGTTTGGACAACCTCCCTCACCTAGGGTATTCTGTTTTGTTATAAATAGGTCTATTGGGCTCCTCATTTCAGAAAATGAAAAAACACATGGAAGCCTCAAAGCTTCATTCTCCCTATTTCTTTTTTCCATTAAATAAAAACCATCCAGGTACCTATCAAAAACCCAATAGAAGAGGTAATTAACAGGCATAGTGAGATTAAAGTCCCACCATGGTGTTAAAAAAACACATACATAAGGAGCCACACCCTCCCTACTCAATAGAGACTAGAATGAGGTTCCCCACTTAAAACTAATACCAATGCAAGACCCATACAGGGACACTTGAGGAGACCCTTGGAGCCTAAAAATTGGACATTCCCAAGTGTTCTTTCCTAGGGTGTTTGTTGTCTAAAATTCATATCCAATTCATGAAGGATAACCCTATGAAAAGCACTTTTGATCTTACCATGCCTTACCTTGTGTGAGAAACCCTTTGTCTTGCCTATTCTTCTTCTACAAGAGCCTCCTTTGAGACCTCTTCATGCCACCAAGGGTAGATCATGTCCTTCATTGGGACAACCATCTATGGGATAGCAAATCAATGCCTCCAACAAATCCTCTAGACTTTCACAACCATAAATATAGACACACCAGTGTCTCTCAAATTTAGTTATGCATTACTTAGGTCAAAGGGGTCCTTTAATTTTCCTACATGATGGAAAGGGTCCTTGGGGTGTTCGTAGTTATGAATCCCTTTTGTAATGAGGACCCCAAATCTAGGGTTAGTGATAGGGACTTCCCAGTCTCATAAATGTGGTCTATTTCTTTTTCCATAACTTTTCATCTCTAAGAACATGGACTTTGGGTTTTATTTGTTGAGAGGGGGATCACGCATTATTTTCCCTTTGATGGGGATCAATAGATTATCCTCTTCTCTCATATGGAATTGGGAGAATGGAATCCCTCCTAGAATAATACCTTGTCCATTTTTATGGGTCATAGCTAAAGGGGTATTTAGATTGTAGAGTCCCAAAGCTTGACGTACAAGGAAATTAAATTACTTTTGTAGAATACATAATACATAACAAATAAACGCCCAAGGACCGTATTAGTTTAGTGTCTTTGGAAACATGGAACATAATCTTCTAATCATGGTCAAAGATCTTCAACATCTCACATAATGATATTCCTCTTTTGTGTTCTTACCTAAAAAATCTCTTTAAATATTGGGGAAAAGAAAACATATAAAGGGTGAGATAAAATGCTCATTAAGGGTAAGCATGTAGAAAATAAAACAAATCATATACATTTGAACTTAAAAAAACATGAACACAAAGTTTAAACATAAAAATATTGAGTTGTGAAATAAATCTTGACAGTACGTAAGGCATAGATCATAAAGAAACATTAATCATGATAAAATAGAATGGGAATAAAACATGTAATAGTGGAATCAATTAAGCACATGATATGATTTCTATAGTAGCCAAGTCATTGCTGACAAGACCATCATAGTGGACAAAGTCCATTACTGAACTGGGTTTACTTGCCATTCCAGCCCTTTATTACTGAACCAGATTCACTTTTCATTCCAGACATGTCTATATCATGAGATATAAATCCTTACCCAATGAATTGGAGGAAGATATAGGTCCCACCCATCTCATAATTAAATCATTCTTTCTTGTGCCACAAAATAAACTTAAATCATTCATCATAACCCAAAGAATAAAATGGTTTTCATATACGTCATCACATCATAACATAATCTAAATAAAAGAATGGATATAATTTCATCATAAAAAAAATAAAACCATGTTATTAATAGGGACATTATACATGAAGAATATCCATATTAAATAATTTCATCTTAGATTGAAAATAGTTTGGATAAAACACTTGAAATGAATTCTTGAGGAAAATATCTTTTCTTGTTCAAAATAATATTCTTTTCTTAAAATGTCGTGCGATTTTAAAAGAAAATAATTTTGTTGAAAATAATCATGAAACCTTGTAGTGGATGATTCATGGAAATAAGTATTTATGAAACTATAAAAATCCAGTCACACAGTATAAGATAAAAAACGGCATTCTTGTACTTTTGTCGGAAAAGTCAAAAAGTACCTCGTACGGTAAACAAAAGAAAGATTCCTTCCATACTACATAGTAAATGTAAAAAAGGGGTAAAAATGAATTTAAACATACATGGAATAATAGTTACTACTTTATGAAAATATTTCTCTTAAACATGGAAATGGATGATAAATATAACCCCAGTAAATACTTACGAATAAACAATCTCAGATAAAAATGAGATTGCAAAGTTATCCATTACCTTAGGTCCAATTTCTTCTGTACGTGTCGGAAACTTCTGTATAGTGGGTTTAAACATATTATTAACTTATAAAATAACCATAATAATATTTATGATATCATATATTATTCACTTATGACTTTATATTACCCGTTCTTTTGACAATTCCATGATAAAGCACCGTTTTAGGTAAAATCGTTTCATTTATCGTATGTGTTTGGACTTGTTGTTCTTGATATTATTAATTATGTCCTGATTTAATTAATTCCATAATGTAAAATATTATTTATATATGATATATAAATTCATAATATAAATATATATGATAGATCAATAAATGGAATGAAATACATCGTTCATGGAGATGGTAGGCCATACGTACGCATGAACGCAGTATTTGTTTCCTTTTTGAATTGAATGGAATAAAGTAAATGAAAAATATGTGTACATAACTATAGTGTCATTATTATTTCATATATTTCATGATTATTTATTATATATACTTTATAATCATTCTTTAATAGTTAACATGGAGAATGAATCTCATTGTGTCGTGGAGACGGTAATCCGTATGTACGCACGAGCGATGATATCATTCCCATAATTATTGAATTGAATTGGAGTGGATGTTATAATTTATCATAATCCTTATGATGATATAATACCCATATATAGTTATTCTTTACACCATTATACTCATCCAAGTAAGGTGGTGGTGGAAAAACAGATTACACCACGGCGTGGAAACGATATTCCGTACGTACGCACGCGCGATGATTTCATTTTCTGTTGGATGGATAGAAGGTGAAATGGGGTTGTTTAATATTTATAATAAACTATAATTATATTAGTTATACTTATGTTATTACTTTATAATAAAACAACTAAGGAAGATGAAGTAGAAGAATAGAGAAACTTGAAAGAATCGGTAGAAGAGATTACCTCGTCTTCAACGCGCCTCCTCTTAACCTCCTCTTAGGGCTCTAAAGTTGGACTTTTAAGAATCTCAGGACCTCTAGTAGGTTTCTATGGATGTGGAGAAGTAAAATGGGAAGGGTTTGGATGAGATTTAAGGCTTAAATTTGTGTGAAGAGGAGAGGGAGGAGGTGCCCATTTATAAGGGAGGAGAGGGTCACCTTTGGAAACCTAAATAATATTAATTTATAATAAATTCAAACCCCACATAAAAACCTAAAAAAATGACTACATTATAATATGAGATGATATAGGGTTGTAATATAATCAAAAAATAAAATTTAGACATGTTTTATGTTTATTATAAACCTTATAATTTTGATTTATCCTTATTTAATCTATTTAATTTTATTTGGGGTATTAATATTCTAAATTTTAAATTGTTATAAATACATACGTAAATTATGTAAATTTCCCATAATTGGATACTTTATAACATTTTAGAAAATATTGTTTTCGATTTGTAATTTTTAAATATTTTTGGGATTTTTAAATAATTTAATAATATGTTAAAATACCAATAGTGTAAATTTGGACACTATTCATTTATTTGAATTTAAATAAAATACAAATAGAGAATATATTCGAAAAAAAATATTTAATAGGTTACAAACATTTAATATTATTCTAAAAAATTCGTGGAGAATATTAATTAGTTTATATAATATTTATTTTAATATTTTTAAAACCATTTATTGGATATTTCTCTTAATAAAATAATTACTACAACATTATTGTATAATTATTTAATATACATATTGTTTCATAAAAATTAAAAATAAAATACCGTTATGTAGATAAATATAATATATTTTATAAGAATAGTATTAATCTAATTTAGAATCTTAAAATCACATTATTGAAATTGTTATATTTATTAAATTATTAATGTAAAAACTTTGACATTATTTTAAATAAAATAATATAAGTGTCATAATAACTTTTATAAGGCTCTAAATGGTCCAATATTCTACCATTGGATGATTATGATTTACATGTACATGACTAATACGTTTCGGTTAGGTGTGTGTGCCTTTTATGGTCACTATTAGTTTAATAAAAACTGTATTATTGATTTTTCACTAAATAAACAATTTCTCCATCACTATTGTGTCACCATTAATGATAATTATTTAATTCCTAAAAATTATAAATAAATTCACATGATGTAGATAATTGTATTATCTTTCCGGTGACTATTTATTTTTGAAGTTTTATGAAGTTTATTACTAAATTAAAATTATTACACTTATAAGATATAAGAGAGTGACATATTGTCACTTTCTTTGGTTTTAATAATAATTACATTCTTCTCATGGTCAAAAGTCCATGAAACGAATCTATTCTGACCATTACATGATATGGGTCATCTTTTATTCATCCAGTAGAATTTTGGAATGTATTAGGGTAATTTTATAAAATTATTTTTACACTTAATTACCTAATTTACCTTTAACCGTAGTAAATAAAATTTACCGTAGTTACTATTCATAATGCCCAAAAATAAAAATTATCCCATTAAAATAATTTGGACCTACTGATTCAAAATATGGAATCCATTTTTACAAATTCAAAATATAGAAGGTGCAGTAATTAATTTAAAATTAATCCCGTTGCTGAAAAAAACAGGTTTTTGTTTAAAATGTTGCAAAAGATTGAATTGATTTTACCTATGAATTCAATGTAAAATTAATGATATTGACAAAAATTATATTAAAAGGTAAAAATATATATTCTATTTATACTTTAAAACAATTTAATATTATAATTTAACCATATAAATTATCTCAATGAAAATAGTTCTTTTTAAGTAAAATTTAGCATGTTTTAACTATTCATCAAAATAAGAACGTTGTCAAAGATATATCAAAAAATTATCCAATGTAAATATTTATATCTTGATTCAAAATAAGAAGTTGATTTTGTAAAATTGAACTTATATACTTGTCAAAAATTATATTTAAAAGGGGTGCGCCATTAAAAGGTGGAAAAACTCCATTTGTTGAAAAATATTTATTTTACCCGAATTTTTTTTTTCATATACCATGATCTAGAAAATGTGTAAGATGAATTATAATGGTATAAAATCCAAAATTTTGTTAATAATATTCATAACGGCTAGTTCATAATAATATTATAATAAAATATTGTTCAGTGAAACTCGGTATTTTGTACAACACACACTATCGAGGAAGGTCGCTCTTGCGTGTAATGTAAGCCATGTTAGGGTTAAGTGTAGTGAAAGCCTCCTTTGTTATTGCGTATAACATAATCAAAATATATTTCATTTATACATTGATCAAAATCTATACTTGGTGTTGTGTTAAATGAATTTTATTCGAAAGAACTTGAAATTGTGTGCAGCACTAGCCAGAAATAGTGTTGTGTATACTACAAGCAAATACGGTGTTGCGTATAGCACAAGATAATCTTGCTGAAGTGTAAAAAAAGACATCAAATAAATTAAAAATAATATTTCTCATAAAATCTAGGGGCATTACATTCTACCCCCCTTAAAATGAATTTTTCCCTCAAAATTCATCAGGGTTATAAATGGTTTTCTACTTGAAAGTTTCCTTCATAGAAACCCACATTGTAAAAAGGAATACTAAAAATTAATTTTAATAACTAAAGTATGAAACGTAATAGTTACCCACATTAACTCGTCACTAGGTTTCCACATAGGAGAACATAGGTGAATGTATGGAAATGGAAGAGAAATCTAACCATCAATTTCTGATGGAGTGTGGTACAGAACATCGCTATGAAAAAACCAACAATCACAAATCCATAAATTTGTGATGATCTAAGGTACCATCTGATTCATCGGATATGAGGGTACTAGGATAACATTTTTGGTTTTAAAGATCTTTTCCCTAAAGTTGATTAATTTTTTCATAAGGATAAATACTTACTTCATTTCAGTGTAATATCATCATTGGACATTCTAGAATAATTTCCAATTCATCTCTTAAAGAAATGGAGATGAATTTGTCTTCTGTGAAGTGTTAGAAGATTATGCAATAGAATGATACGTCATTCCATCTGTCTCAAACATAATGTTAGCATAAGTCCATCTTATGGTGAGATTAATCATATATGGTTCCACAAATGGACTTATACGTCTTCTATCATACCGCTTAATAAAATAAATCAAGTTTCTACTAACCAGGGACTTTCTGTATTCCAGTGGTAGCCGATAAAGGCATGGTGCACTTCGGCTGTGGGTTCCATTCCCGCAACCTTGTCCGAAGCAACAGGTTGTCGCCCGTCCTACAGGTTATCCTTTTTCTAAAACTACACTATTATAAGATTCTAGAAAAAATATCGAAAAACGGTTTTATCCTTAAACAATATTATCTCATGTCTAACATAATCCATTTTAATTATTTAGGCTTTTCCAAAATACTTCTGTCCAATCTCATATTATAATGAAAAATATTACCAGAGAGGACACATAACAAGAATGTGAATACCATCATTTATCCACCATTTATCATAAGATATATCTTGTTGATCACATTCAAAACATGTGAATACCTTAATCATGTATTCTTGAAACAAGAATTACCATAGAACCTTAGTGAAAACATGAATGCTGTCAAAAGTTAACTCTTTCCACATACAAAAATCCCAAATTTTCTATATACTCAAACCATGATATCACTTTGTCCTTATATTAGTCATGAGCTCATTAATACTATCAAACATAATATTTTCTCCTTATCCCTTCATTATGCGCATATCATGTTCTTTCCAAAAATATTTCAATCAAATTTCATGGTTACCGGTGCCACTCAACATATACTTTCAAATAATTTTGGAAAAAACAATACTGTTACAATCCTTAGATGTGTCTTTATTCAACAGTACCATTACTTATACAACATAACTCTTGATAAACATAAATCATTCCACTACCATAGTAAACAATTGACCGAGCTTCAACAATAATTTCATCTCATATATCATTTGTAGTCTCTTCATCATTATCAACATAAATACTACCCATACGACCATGATGATTCTCTTCATCAAACTTTACCTTAGGGAATTGGTTTGCATAATGCCCGTACATTCCACATTTAAAACATTTAACCGTTGTGGATGTCTTAGCAATACCATTATCTTTTTCCATAGTGTTAACTGAACCTTTTCCTTTCCAATTAATGGCTTTGTGTCCTCCTTTTCCACACCCAAAGCATCTTCCAGTTCCTTTGGAACATTCTCCCTGATTCCTCTTACCACATGATTTACCTGATGGAAATTGAACGTTATTTCCACTATGATCATCATGAAAGTCCATCTTTCTCTTATTAGAAGAGTCAAGAAACTTACTGAAGTTGAGATTATTGATCATATTATGAGATTAAAGATTAGGAATAATAATGATGTTTGGACTTACAAATCCCATTTAATTTGGTTTCTCATTAAGAATATCATTCCATTGTCCATCATATCTTCCACTACCGTGAATCTTTCTATTTCCAGCCATTTTCTAAAACCCAAAAATAATAGTGTGAGAGGAAAAATCATACTAGGAAAAAACATAATAAAGGGGGAGTACCTTCAATATCTAACATATTATGTTTAATTATAAGATCGTTACTATAATTCTAGGACTATATCCTATACTTATACTTAACCTTAGGGACATCCCTAGACATACCTTAGAAATATCTCTGGGGATCTCACTAATACTTTCGCATCCTAGTTTCCAAAGATTAACTAAACCTTTCCTCTGATACCAACTGTAGAGACCCAAAGATTGATGTATATGGAAATTACATTACTTTTTTGGAATACGTAATACATAAAAGAAATTTCCCAAGGACCGTATTAGTTTAGCATCTTTGGAAACTTGGAACATAATCCTCTAATCATGGTGAATGATCTTCAACATCTCCCATAAAGATCTTCCCCTTCCGTTTTCTTACCTAAAACCTTTATTTAAATCCTGGTGAAAAGAAAACATATAAAGGGTGATCTCAAATGCTCATTAACGGTAATCATGGAGAAAATAAAACAAATCATATACATTTGAACTTAAAAAAATTAGAACATAATGTTTAAACCTCAAAATCTTGAGTTTTGAAATAAATCATGACAGTACGTAAGGTATAGATCATAAAAGAACATTAATAATGATAAAATATCATGAGAATAAAACATGTAATAGTGTAATCCATTAATCACATGATATTATTTCCATAGTAGCCAATGCATTTCTTTCAAGACCATCATAGTGGACAAAGTTCATTACTGAACCGGGTTTTTTTTCCATTCTACCCATGTCTGTCTCTGAGATATAAATCTTTATCCAAAGAATTATAGGGATATATAGATCCCATACATCTCATAATGAAATCATTCTTTCGTGTTCTACAAAATAAACATAAATCATTCATCAAAACCCAAAGCATAAAATGGGTTTCATATACGTCATCCCATCATAACATAATCTAAATAAAACAATGGATATAATTTCATCATAAAAAAATAAAACCATGTAAATAATAGGACATTATACATGAACCATATCCATATTAAAGAATTTTATATTTTATGGAAAATAGTGTGGATAAAACACTTCAAATGAATTCTTGAGGAAAATATCCTTTCTTCTTCAAAATCATTTTCTTTTCTCAAAATGTCGTGTGATTTTAAAAGAAAATAATTTTGTTGGAAATAATCATGAAATTTTGCAGAGGAAGATTCATGGAAATAAGGCATTATGAAACAGTAAAAATCCATTCACGACATATAAGTTAAAAAAATATTCTTCTTGTACTTTTTCCGGAAAAGTCAAAAAGTACCATGTATGGTAAAAAAAAGAATGATTCCATCCATATTACATAGTAAAAGTAAAAAGGGGTAAACATGAATTTAAACATAAATGGAAGAATATTAAATACTTTGTGAAAATATTTCTCTAAAACATGTAAATGGATGATAAATATAACCCCAGTAAATACTTACGAATAAACAATCTCAGATAAAAATGAGATTGCAAAATTATACCTTACCTTAGGTCCAATCTCCTGTACGTGTCCAAAACTCATGTATAATGAGTTTAAACATATTATTAACTTGTAACAGAACCATAATAGTTTTTATGATATCATATATGATTCACTTATGACTTTATATTACCCATTCTTTTGTCAATTCCATGTTAAAGAATCGTTTTGGGTAAAATTGTTTTATTTATCGTACGTGTTTGGACTTGTTGTTCATGATATTATTACTTATATACTTATTTAATTAATTCCAGAATTTAAAAAATTAATTATATATAATATATATTCATCATATAAATATATATGATAGATCGATAAATGGAATGAAATACACCGTTCATGGAGACGGTAGGTCGTACGTATGCATGAACGCTGTATTCATTTCCTTATTGAATTGAATGGAATTAAATAAATAAATCATATATGTACATAACTCTAGTATAATTATTATTCCATATCTTTCATGATTATTTATTATATATACTTTATAATCATTCTTGAATGGATAACATGGAGAATGAATCTCATCATTTCATGGAAAAGGTAATTCGTACGTACGCACGAGCGATGATATCATTCCCATAATTATTGAATGGAATTGGAGTGGATGATATAATATCTCAGAATTATTATGATGTTATAATAACCATATATAGTTATTATTTACACCATTATATCCATCCAAGTAAGGTGGTGGTGGAAAAACAGATTACACCACGGCGTGGAGACGGTATTCTGTACGTACGCATGCGTGGTGATTTCATTTTTCGTAGGATGGATAGAAGGTGAAATGGGGTTGTTTCATATTTATGAAAACATATCATTATAATATTTATACTGATGTTATTACTTTATAATTAAACAACTAAATAAGATGATGTAAAAGAATAAAGAAACTTGAAAAATTCTGTTGAAGAGATTACCTCTTCTTCGACGCACCACCTCTTAACCTCCACTTAGGGCACTAAAGTTGGTCTTTGAAGAAGAAAAGAACCTCTAGTAGGTTTATATGGAAGTGGAGAAGTGAAATGGGCAGGTTTTTTATGAGAATGAAGTCTCAAATTTGTGTGAAGAGGAGAGGTAGGAGGTGCCCTTTTATAAGGGAGGAGAGGGGCACCTTTGGAAATAGAAATAATATTAATTTATAATAAATTTATACCCCACATAAAAAACTCAAAAAATGACTTAATTTGATGATGAGATGATATAGGGTTGTAATCTCATCATACAATAAATTTTAGACATGTTTTATGTTTATTTTAAACCTTATCATTTGGATTTATCCTTATTTAATCTATTTAATTTTATTTGGGGTAACAATATTCTAAATTTTAAATTGTTATAAATACATACTTAAATGTTGTAAATTTCCCATAATTGGATAATTTATATCATTTTCGAAATCATAATTTTAAATTTTAAATTTATAAATATTTTTGTGATTTTGAAATAATTTAAAAATATGTTTAAATACCAATAGTGTAAATTTTGACACTATTCATTTAATTGAATTTAAATAAAATAAAAATAGAGAATATGTTAGAACAAAAATATTTGATAGTTTCCTAAAATTCCATATTCTTCTAGAAAATTTGTGGAGAATTTTAATTAGTTCATATAATATTTATTTTAATATTTTTAAAACCATTTATTTGATATTTCTCTTAATAAAATAATTACTACAACATTTTTGTATAATTATTTAATATAATTATTTGTTGCATAAAAATTAAAAATAAAATACTATGATTTAGATAAATATAATATCTTTCATAAAATAGTTTTACTTGAATTTATAATCTTAAAATTACAACATTTAAATTGTTATATTTATTAAATTATGAAGGTGACAACTTTGACATTATTTAAAATAAAATAATATAAGTGTCACAATCGATTTTATAAGGCTCCAAAAGTTCAAATATTATACCATTGGATGCTTATTGTTTACATTTACATGAAAAATAAGTTTTTTTTGGGTGTGTGTGGATTTTATGGTCACTATTAGTTTAATAAAAACTGTATTATTGATTTTTCACTAAATAAACAATTTCTGCATCACTATTTTTTCACCATTAATGATAATTATTTAATTCCTAAAAATTCTAAATAAATTCCCATGATGTAGATAATTTTATTATCTTTCTGGTTACTATTTATGTTCGATGTTTTATGATTTTTATCAATAAATTAAGATTATTACACTTATAATATATAAGAGAGTGACATGTTGTCAGTTTCTTTGGTTTTAATAATAATTACATCCTTTTAATAGTCAAAATTCCACGAAATGAATCTATTCAGACCCTTTGGTGATATGGGTCGACTTTTATTCATCTAATAGAATTTTTGAAGGTGTTAGGGTAATTTTGTAATATTAATTTTACCCCTAATTACCCAATTTACCTTCAAGTGTGGTAAATAAAATTTACCATAGTTACTATTCATAATTCCAAAAAATAGGCTATTAACATAATTTTGACCTATTTATTACAAATATGGAATCCATTTTTACAAATTCAAAACACAAAAGGTGAATTAATTAATTTAAAATTAATCACATTGTTAAGAAAAACAACGGTTTTTTGTTTGAAACATTTCAAAAGATTGAATTGATTTTACCTACGAATTCAATGTAAAATTAATGATATTGACATAAATTATATTAAATGGTAAAAATTTATACTATATATACTTTAAAACAATTTAGTATTATAATTTAACAATATAAATTATCTCGATGAAAAAGTTGTTTTTAAGTAAAATTTAGCCTGTTTTTACTATTCATCAAAATAAGAACGTTGTCAAAAAAATATCAAAACATTATCCAAATTAAATTTGTATATATTGATTAAAAAGAAGAAGTTTTTTTAGAAAAATTGAACTTATAAACTTGTCAAAAATTATATTTAAAATGGGTGTGCCATCAAAAGGCGACAAAACTGCATTTTTTTAAAAAAATTATTTTCCACGAAAAAATTATTTTCTTCACATACCATAATATAGAAAATGTGTAAGATGAATGATAATGTTATAAAATTCAAAATGTAGTTAATAATATTCCTAACAACTAGTTTATAATAATATTATAATAAAATATTGTTCAGTGAAACTCGGTATTGTATACAACACACACTATCGTGGAAGGTCGCTCTTGTGTGTAATGCAAGCCAAGTCAGGGTTTCATGTAGTGAAATCTTAATTTGGTGTTGCATATAACATAATAAAAATAGTTTTCATTTATATATTGATCAAAATCTGTACTTGGTGTTGTGTAAAATGAATTTTATTCAAAAGAACTTGAAATTGTGTGGAACACTAGCCAAGAATAGTGTTGCGTATACTACAAGCAAATACGGTGTTGCATATAGCGCAATATAATCTTGGTGAAGTGTACAACAAAAGGCATAAATTAAATTAAAAATAATATTTCTAATAAAATCTTGGGGCGTTACATAGATGTTACTATCTTGGTTACAAAAATGGGAGAGGAGATAGGCACATCGAAGCCCTTTCCTCTTCTCCTGTATCTCGGGCCTCTTCCACCAGTGCACAAATGATTTTTCAGTTTTCCAAATTTTATGCTTCCTATCATTTCTCACTTCCAATAATGAATCATATAGGATTAATGGTTAAATACAATCATGATGTACTCATGATAAAATTCATGTTTCTACAGAGAATCCATTTCTAGATTTTTCAATCGTCTTCTTTCAGAGTGCCTCCATGGTGTGGGTCCTAAAAGATATGTATCTATCTCAAAGGGCCACATCCCCTCCAAGATAAACCTTCATATCAACTCCATAGGTGTGGGTCCTTAACCTGATTCTAACTATGTGGGATTTAATTCCCATCCATGTGGGATATGTTGGAAGCCTCCCTGAGTTCCAAACCCAACACCCCAAAATCAAATCTATTCTCTCTAGGCCACATTCCATGTAGGGTCCCTTCCAACCTAGGATACCACACCAATTCTAGGTTCCTTGGTATTCTTCATCATATTTCCCACACCAAAAATTGACTATGAACTTTTATCCTAGACATCCTTGTCCCATGACATTAAACTACACGGTTTGTTCCCTATCACATGACATTAAGAGGCACGATGTGTCCCATTAATTTGAACCGAACTTTATGAGTTATGATTTATTTTACAAGGATAAAATGGAATCCCATATCATGGCACTAACTTCATATAAAATAGAGTTTCAATATTCCTAGATGGTGAAAATCCCCGAGTGACCCATTGTGTGACTTGAAACCATTTTAGTGATAATAAATGACAAAAAAATCTCTAATCTGTTCATAAATGAGTACCACTAATGGAGAACCTCAGATACATAGAAACATTTTTATCGATAATGATACATACAGGTAATTCTAAAGTTCATACATTGTAATAATTGATTGTTAATTCAAGGAAAAGTCATTCCATACATGGGAATTAAGGAAGGATTCACGAATATGTTTTAATTATTCAAGAGAGTCTCAGAGTAGGAAATAAATCCCCCCAGATGGGCATGATGAGACCAATCTCCCATCATCTCCACCAATGTGATTTCTGAATAATTTTTAGACAATTTCCCAAAAACATCCTACCTTTAAAAAGCAGGTTCGTAAGGAATCTCTAATAAAAGAACCATTGGTAGTTTTTGACTCTATGAAAAAAACCCGTTGGATGATGCTAGAAAATAGTGAGGCTGAAACAGATGATTGTTCGACCATTAAAACCCCCCACAATCAAACTGTCAATGGTTCATGACATGATAAATTTTATTTACAAACAAAAATGGTAGACCTATCATGAAGCCTTAATAAAGATGATTGTGTTACCCACATGTTATGGCCCTTCAACTCTCAAAATGAAATAGGTACAAACAAGACTATCAATTATTTATTTATTTATTTATCAAGATGCCCCTTTGAGGGGGTTTTCTTTATCAAATATATTTCATGAAATTTCAACAAATATCCCATCGATCCAAATGGCTTCAAACCATTTTTCGCAAACATATGCTTTGGCCACTGTGCGAGCTTAGTCTTTGACTTAACAAAGGATTCCATCACCAAATCAACATCTACAAAAATAGGTTTCAAATTCATTGGACAAATATTAAAACCAAAATGGTACCATCCTGACCCTATAGTAAACTCAACAGGCCCTCCATCTTATGAAGCCCCTCCATCCATCCTTTCAATGATGGTTTGTGGCCTAGAATAAAAAGAAATCAATTAACTCGTTAAACCATTTAAGAGCCTATCCCTAGAACATGATAATAAGACCCCCCCTTATCATAGAGAGTAAGATTAAGATTCCATTGATGGACTTATATAGATATCATATGGGTCCCTCCGAAGGACTCCTACAAGAAACCGTTGCAACCAACATAACCTAACGATAAACCATCAACAAGATGAGGGTGTTTTACTCAAGAGTTCATCCAAGGTCACCCAAACCCAGGCATACAAGACGAACCACTGAGGGAAACTACCAAACAAAAGGGACTAGATCCTCAACACTGCTTCCTATCAATAAGTCTACCAATAAATTTAGTGGTGAAACACGAGTAGGCACAAACACCTTCTCATACCAGCCATGTTTTCCAACATAGTTTGGCAGAATCCAGAGAATCCCGCCAATAAAATATGGACAGAAACCATAAGAATTCAGAAACACATTCCTGTATAAATCAAACCCACCATTCAAATTCAATGTAGAACTGTGAAAAGGTGCACACACTTTCCCACATCTATCAAGGCTTTTAACCTAACCTGGAAGCGATTGGAGAAATATGCTGACAAGTCATTGAAATAAGTAGGGGGAATACACATATCCCCACCCCCACATCTTATCACTCTCAAAAAATATCGATAGGAAATGGAGTATGAGAGTAGACACACACCCCTGCTCCAGCCATGGAATTGGGATACATCCTCACTCAAGCCACTAAAGTTACTTAGAACAACCTGATAATGGCTAACATGTGGACAAAAATTCCTACGCATATCCTACAAACCTACTAGGATACTATAATGATCAATGCAGTGGTATAGGGGAAGACACAAAACTCTATCCCCGAAAATGGGGTGACTCATCAACACAAACTGACTGTCATTTCATAGCATACAGGCACCTATTATCCCATACCCCCATTCCAAATTCTCCCATGATATATGGATAATACAATTGGGTCTATACCCCCATTCCAACTGAAGGTAATCATCCTATTCCAATAGACAGTCAATGGTAGGGAAAAACACCTTCAGAAATTATGGAAACCTATTGAAAAATTTTAGTAGTGACATGGGATATAACTAAACAAGCTTCAATATGTGAAAAACATTTCCCCTAGAAGCGGCCCCCATAATTTGTAAGAAGGAATGAAAAAATAGGTCTCACCAAAGGAAATGTGAAAATTAAGATCCAATATATTATCTCACTCTACATAATGTTTGAGTTTTTGAATCCCTTAGATATTTATCTATAGTCGCTTAGGATCCTGCTCTCCCATTACCAAATTATGTTAATTGTAGTAGAAGTTCCATAGGTCCTATATAGACATAAAATAATGAAGGCTTGCTTCATGTAAAAAATCTAATCAATCTCAAGAAACTGTCTCCTGATGAGTACCACGCAACCCTCCACGTGGCTAGAAGGTCAAATAGTAAAAAGTTATACCCCTTCATATTGTCCTCCCTGAAGGTCCTCCCTAGAGAAACTGTTGCATGAACTCTCCATGTAGTCGTCCATCGATCCTTGATGATATTACTTTCCATAAATGAATTTCAATTTATCAGGAAGGTCCTACCCTTGGATATTTAATAATGAAAAATCCTTATTACCATGATTCACTTGAAAAAATGAGGCCAGTCATGAATGACACCTAATCATTGACAAGTGACATCCTTTCTCATTCAAAAGACATCCCAAGGAAATGGTCATTCTCCAAACAACTCTTTGACCACCCAGCATCTAATATGACACATGACGTCCATACTAATCTTTCTATTTATAATAATGAATCAGTGAATCATCCACTTTGGTTAGCCTAGGCTGAGGAGCCTCTGATGAAATACTAAGAAGAAATGTTGAACATGAGAAGATAGTTTCCCAAAGATGACATAGAGGTCATGTTCAAACCTTTATCCATTCCCCAATATAGTATTCAAGAGGAATTATCAAAATATTATTTTAATGAAATCTGCCTCAAAATAAGAAATACTATTTTTCATTTAAATTTAAAAGATTACATTACAAAGAATACCCAATCCATACCAGGTTAATAGAAGGGGCACACTGCCAAATTTACTCAGTGAATCCCATAATTGCATGGAACCTAAAAGTGGGAAAGCTAAAAGGGACCCCTCAACGTGCATGTCATGACACATTATAGAAGATGCATCTACTATTCACGGACACCCTATCTTGTTTTCATATCATAGGATGGGGAAAACAAGGATCGTTTCATTTCACCATGCTCTACAATCATTAATGCCTACCAAAAGTGACATTGTGAAATGTTATAGCCTTAGGCCAACATCAACAATCATACTCCATTCACATCATATGGTATACTTAGAAAAAACCAAACCTGGCCAACTCTCATATACATAAGGTTATAAGAGAGATAGAAACATATCAATAGACTCATTCATCATACATCTATGAATATCGAACAGACCTCCCACTTAAGGGGATCCAATCATAAATAGTGAAAATATTATTAATGAGACAAATTTATTTAGAATAAGGAACTTCATGTGAAAACAGTATAATGCACCCAACCCATAGTTTAAAAATGGCACACTAAAATCAAGAATTCTTCCATGGAAGTAGTATCCATGGGAGCAGTAGCCATGGCAGCAGCTGCCAAAAAAATCTAAGAACAACCCTAGCCCATAGGCCTAGGTAATTTTTTAACACAGCCATCTAGGTTGGTAAAATAGGATCATAAGGTAGTATAAAGGTAGAAGGAACATCCCCATACCACAAGTATGGTTTTTTTCCTAAACAACCACTTTTTCAATGTAAGTTAGTCGTCTCCAAGCTAGGGTGAATGCTGCAGAATGAATCCTCTCAGTTCATCCCATCTCGTGACCTGATGGCCTCTCTTGGAACACGTATGAAAAAATTGTCCGGTTAATAAATTTAGATAACCATTCATAAAATAATTCTAGGAAGACCATATAAGGAAAGGAATAGGACTCAAGGATGGAACAAAAAAAAAGAAATCCCTAAAAGATACCAAAAAAATGATTATAATTTGTTACACATCGGTGATTATTGTTAACACCACCCTTACAGACACCACAGAGCACAAAGCCAATATAGATGAGTAAGATTAGGAATGTTTGGTCCATAATGTGGTCCACATTGAAATTATTTATGGAGGTGTGAATAACCAAAAACATAGGATTGATTTTAATTTCGGGTATTCCCTCAACCATTCCATTACTCCCTCCTCAGTAAGAATCCACCAAACAAAATGGCATGGGTAAGGTAATGCTTCAACCACATCCTGTAGATGTTGAACCCCTTACACTCAAAGAAAGATTCACTTAACAAGAGGAAGAGACAAAGGATTTGAGGATGATTGATGTCGAATTTATCTAAGGTATCATTCATATAGGTTATGATCTATAAGAATAGGCTCATTTTGCACTCCCAACTGATGTACATAAACTAAGAAGGTTCACCTCAACAATTGAAATGGATCCAGAACATCCTCTCAACTTTCGAAACCAATAAAAATTTTATTTTAACCCACGATAGTAAGATATCAGGAGTTCCCTCCCTTAGAAAAAGATCTAGGGCTAGGTCATAAAAATCCTCATAGACTACCCCTATATGTTACCTAATAGGGGTAAAAATAGAGATTCTACAAATGGCTCTACCTATTCCATCCCCTACTGAAGATATTTTTCAACTAGACATCCCTGAAAGGATCATCAATAATAATGAGTCATTTATAGATCAATTGGATGCCATGAAAAAACAGAATGCACCAGTGCATCCAGAAAATAGTTCTTCACCTGAATGGATGGGTTTGACTCCTCCCCCTCCAAATTTTAGGAACCCTACATTTCCAATTTTTAATGGTTTGGGGGATCGATAAAATAATTTTATGATTTTTTACTATTTTGGTCACATGATGGGGAGCCTCACACAAAAATACGTAGTGAAACTTATGTGATTAATACAACCACTCCAAAGTCCATCATTCATATGGTACACTAGTATTCCAGATTGATCAATAATGGTATGGGAAGATAAGCGTCATAGGTTTCTCTTCCAATTCAGAACAATGATTTAGAAGAAATATGTCCTCAACCTATAAAACTACAAATATATGGAGAACGAGAGACTATCCAATTTCATTTCTTAGTGTAAAGGGTAGACCTACTCCTTGTACCTACAAGTCCCCTTAGAAGATTTTTTGTCTATCTGTATTGATAATATCCAGGAAGAGTTGTGTATATAACTTATCCCTATGAAATATATAGGAGGGTTTTGGAATATCACCATATTTTCTCAAAAAAAGGGAAGATTCCATCTTATGACCCAAGGAAAAGACTCCAGTAATTTTGTCAGGTAAATTGAAAATAATAGGGGAAGTAGAGTCTGCCACATTCACACTTAAGAAAACACCTGCACTATATCCATTTGTAAAACCCATGCCTTATCATGCGGAACCTCCTCTTGAGCCTTAGAAAGAATTACCATCATGTCAGGATGAGTAAAGGGAATAGAGGTGGAATAATTTTAAGAATATAATGAGTGAGGTTTATTTTTTATAATATGAACAAGTCCCTGGATATATCATTGTGGACCTGGAAAACAACTTTCTCAAGATTCCAAATCCCAAGAGGTCTGATCAGGCTAGTTTTAAATATCTCCCAAACTATTTACCCTTACAACAAAAATTGGGTCACACTATCTAGGAATGATATTTTTTAAAGTCATCCTACAAAAAATGGTGGAATCAAGATTGGTAAAGCTATGAAAGACACCAACACAGGTAGCATGTGTTTCCACCACCATTCTAGATGAAGAGGGTGAATTGAAGGAAGTTACTAATAAAGGTACGTAAAAGTTCAGTCATTGGATGGCTATAAATTTGATCAACCAAATTCATAATGTCCTTTGATCATAGTTGAAACATCCAAATATTCCTCCATCTTTTTCTACCATGGCACAATTGAATGCATTGAGGCTATAATCCTCCAAAATATAGACTTCCAATAAATGACATGAACAAAAAGGTGGAAATAATGTTTATGAAGATGATCCTATAGAGGATGAAGTTGGATTTGACACTTGTTTTAATGGGGAAGAGATTACTAGGGAACCCTCATGGAGGTGGGTGTGGTTTGACCCGATGGTTGGTTATGGGGGATCTTATATCTTTCAAAATAATTAATATCAGGTCACTATTATTGTTATTAATAGAAATCCACAATGGTTCCATCATCCATAACTATTTACAAAAATTCGTTCCAAAGGCAGGTGGTCACTTGGGGTTTCATACCCAATGACACTTAGGGACTCGCATTAGTCGAGAGGATGGGAGGTTAGGCTCATGACACACTTTTGGGTGGAATTTTTTCCTACATCGATACTCTCTTATAGATTTAAGAAATATTTGTGAATATCTTCCTAACCCTAGTATTGGATTGGTTACTCTAACAAAAAATAATAGAGGTTAATTTTCTTTGTATACAAAATTAAGCGTATCTCATTAATGAATGGGACAAAGGGGAACTCATTAGTGAGTCCATATATATGTATCTGATGTTATTAATCCATTTACAAGTGTTGGGTAGTTTCTATGTATTCTAAATCCATATAACTAGTTACTTCAAGATTTTATACCACACAAGCAGGAATTCGATATTCTAAGAAGGGTATAGATCCACTAAGAGGTGTCCTACGTTTCTTAGTTATACCAGGAATCAAAACCCATGTAGTTCATTTATTCCATAGGGAATATCCCCATAGTAGACGACCATATGTGTAGGGGTATTTATATCATTCCACTCATCAGGGATTACATTATTGAATTTTTCTTACTAGTGGATATCCATGATTCCAATGTGGTGTTCATTTTGGATTCCTAAGACCACATGAGCTATGCTCGGTGTGAGAAAGATGGGGTTAAAAATGATCAATTTCATTGCATATGGATCCATGAATCATGTACTGGGAAAACCCTTGGGATATTTAATATAGATCTGGGACCTCAAATAGGTATCCTACGTATCCTGGTTATGGAAGAATCAGATTCATCATATTTTAGTTAGTCTCTCAATATTCTGAAGGGTTAGGTAAGATAATCACCCCATGGTAATGATTAGATCTCGATGGTTGAAATTTTAGAGATATGACGAGGATTACACTGAGGTGGATTGGCATTTATGTTTGGGCTTGGTCCTTATAAAGGAGTCCCATATATCCTAGTTATGGTAGGAATTAGAGTCCTCATGGTTAAATTTATTGGGGCTTACACACCAACATTTCCCTTTATATGGGGATTACACACTGGCATTTCCCTATATGCAGGACATATCATATTATTCCACTAATGATGTCTTACAATCTAAGGAATACCTAATAATTGTAAAAGATTATGATGTAGATGATATGATAATTTCAGCTTCCTAAGCTCATGTGATCAATGGATGATGTGAGAAATAAGGGAGGAAAAATGATTAGTCTCATTTATTGTGGATGCATGACTTATATACTGGGATAGTCATTTGGATGGTGAATATAGATATTGGGCCTCAAATAGGAATCCTACATATCCTAGTTATGGATGGAATTAGAGTTCTCATAATTTCCTTGATCAGGTATAACATACTGACGTTGACCTATAATCAGGGGCTACACATAGAGGATGGACGAGGTCATAAAATCCTTGGATTCCCTGTTGACTTGAAAAACTTACCCATAAGACGTCACATGATAAAGATTGTTGGTCCTGAAATCTATCGCATGATTCAGCCGACTAATATAGGGGGTGTCTCATGATCCAGATGACCTTCCCAAGTGTCATCTCAATATCTGGTTGACACACATAGAGGGATTCATGAGAGTCAATGTGACATGTCTTAGAGGGTGTCACATGTGTCAGTTGTCATGTCTAGAGGGCATCGTGAGACCTGACTAGATTTTCCAAAGGGAGTCATGAGAGTCAAGTGACATTCCCTGGTGCTTCGATAAGACTCATCTAACATTAAATGGTTCCACCATGTGTGTCACGCGTCATGTCTAGAGAGCATTGCATGTCTAGGATCATGATCCAGAAGAGATTCAGGAGACTAGGAAAAAATCCTCATAGGGTTACTTTTGACTTGATTTGACATATATAGATGACTTCATGTGATCCAAATATTATTCCAATGGAGTTTCATGTGATCTGGGTGACATGTCCTAGTAATGTTTCATGACCAAGGTGGTTAATGAGAAGCGCATGAGGATCAACATAGGGTCATTTTCTTAATTCTCCGATCTTTAGTATTTTTTCTAGCCTTTATATTAAGAATCCCTTACATTTGTTCATTGTTAGATTGTTTTTAGTATCACGTGAATTGGAAGGTGTGCGGAATGCTATTCACATTTCCTTACTCAAGTCATCCACGTGATGTATGGGTGATCACATGAAGTGCTTATACATATTTCATGATCACTTGGGATGTCTGCTAGTATCTTACTTGATGGAAAGCTTACTGGCTATGATATCATATGATCTGAGAATTATTCTCTAGCACTGGTGCGTCTGGATGGAAAGAGGATAAATTTTTTCCCATGGCTTCATGTTCGTGCGGTAATGGTGCATTTTTCATTTGGGTTAGGGGATTTATTGGCCTCACCACTTCAGTTGTTCGCTTCTGCGTGCATTGTATATTGCATGAATACAAGATGGAATCGGTGAAAGGATTCATTGTCATGCATCTTCGGGAGTCTCTACCTTGGATCACACCAAGGAAATCGCTTGGATTCCAGCAACTCTGAGTAACTCCCATTAATTCCTTCTTTTTTAGACTATTTCCTATTAACAGGGACTTGTTGAATCATGTGGGTATGCCAATGGGATTTCATAATATCCTATTGACACGTCCAAGAGACTTTGTGAGACCTGTATTCTTACTGAGATGCATTCACATGATGCTCAAATACTTTTCTGGGGAATTTCTTGAGATCTTGTTATGGACAACCTTGGTGTGTTGCAAGAGTTTTATGACAGCGAGAGGCTTCCACCTCCTTCCCCATTTTTATATCACCTTTTTATTTTAAAAGGTTAGGGAGTTAATGAGGTTGCACTAATTTTTTCAAGTACAACATTTATTTCTCTTGGTGAGGATTCATATGACTAAAAAGGTTTTTTTGGAGATTCATGACCATTTCATGGAAAATTCCACATTCTTTCCTTAGTGAGCAAAAGGGGGAGTGAGAAGTTTCATGGACATAGCTGAGTAACTTTGTGTGATTAGGATGGCATGTCGGTTATATTTCTCAAGATGAGATGAACATGTCACAGGGGTTTCTCAGTGTCTTATGGATATCTAGGGGCACATCATTAGACTTTTATGACCACAAGAGGTTCCCACCCCACCACATTTATTTCATTTGTTTTATTTTACAAAGTATCAGGGGTCTTGCATGTTTTCTTGAACGTTGATGAGGGAAACAATTTCCCGCACAATGGATCCATAATGTGAGTTTCATGTACACAAGAGGCTCCCTCCATTTGGAATGTTTCTTGATATTTTCAAAGGACTTTCAAATGGGTTTTCAGGAATCCATCGGTTGATTATTTGTGTGGCCCGGGGGACCTTATCTGGCTACCACCGCATGACCACTAGTTGTCTAGGGTGCCTTTATAAGAGTATAGGGTATTTTCAAGAGGGGATCCATGGGATCCTTTTCATGTTATGTGATGTACATTGTTCCTTCACGTGTCCCTATGATGGTCATACAATCACGTATCCCATGGATACTTGCACGATCTGTGAGTATTGGACGCCTTCTTCATTCCTTTATATTGCTCAGAAAATAATACCCATATCCTAGTATTTCATAATTTATGACTTTACTGATGCTTATTTTGTGGGATTCAATAAATTACCACCCTCAAGAGCAATTTCCATAGGGATAAGGACTCAATTATGAAGAAAGTAATTGCCCACCTTACTCTATGGCGCTGTCGCGAATCATTGTCCTGTTAAATATTTGGTATACCTAGCGACACATGGAATTAAATAAGATTATCTATAAAAATGGGGAGGGGAGAGAGATTTATTTCATTGGAAACAACTTCCCAGAGTTATCTCACATTTCTTATATCATGCACCCTCATCACAAGACTATTCTGCAAGTCCTAATCACGAGACCTCGTTGCGAGCCTAGTTTCTCAAGAATTATTTCACTAGACTGCCTCTGCTCAGGTACCCGCCGAAACCAACTATGAACATTATTTCAATAAGTTATTGATGTTTCAATGGGTGTTTGATTGACATGAAGGATCTGTGGGTATTTCCATCTTTATCATATGATCCTTTTGCTATCATTTAGCTCACATGACCATGTCAAGGTCACACGATCAATAGTCCTTGAGGGGTCATGCAATTGCGCGATTCCCTATGGGTATATGTGGCTCGCGAGAACTTAGGGATTTAATAGATTAATGATCCCTTATGGAAATTTAAAAATAAATTGATGATTCATGAAATGCACATGATGTAACCAATTCTACTATGTTTTCACTTTGAAAAGATTTTAAATTTTATTTGTCAGACATACTCCACTTAATATTTTTCATATGAATTCAAGTTTTCACCATGGCTCTTCAACTTTGGCCAATAAAAAAGCCATGATTAGAAGAAATCATAACATTGACCCCCTAATATCGCTTCTATTTGGATAATGATATTCTAAAGAGGTTCCTCTGATATGAGATTTAGGATTATCCTCTATCTCATTGACTTCCTCTATATGGGTTTGGTTTACTTGAAGATGTCATTATCCCTCCTATATATTTAAATATGCCATCTCGTTAGGTCATGAAGATACTAAAGATAAAATCATACTCCCGCCTGCTGATTCTCCCTTATTCCTTACCTAGGATTATACACAGGTTTGGATTGAAGCTAATCTAGATGGTGTGCTAAGCCAGTTGGTCCATCATGTGGACATGCCTTTTTCCTATCCATCCTAGTTTTTAGTGGAGATAATATAGTTGATCAAAGATCTGGGAAGTATTTTAAAGAAGTTACATAATTTAAGTGATGAATACCCTAACAATGAAATAGAATTTATTAAGGAATTCAGTCTTCTAGCACAGGCTACAAATGGTACGCATGTCGAGAGAAGAGTGGATAAGGATTCTTCTACTACATCCTTATCATCTCAAATAGTTATTACTCGTCCTTTGACAACTGATCCCTGGGTTACAGAGTATCAGATACAAAAAAAGATTATCTAGAATCATATTCATTCCTTTATTACTAAGACCCATTTAGATGTATTTTGTGACTAAGGGTAATTCCTTCATCATCGATTTCATGACTTGGGGGTAGATGACTTTGACCGATAACCTCTGTATGAAATCATAAATCAAAATTTTCCAACATGAAAAGATCTAGGAACAAATGAAATAGATCGTCTTGATCTTGTAGATGAGGTCACCCATTCTCGGAATATGAGGGAGATGTCAGAGTCATTGGAGTAGGGTTTTCATTTTATATCTAGACTAAAAGCTCAGATGGATACATGGACTATACAAATGGAAAGGAATATAGAAATCATAGACCATCTGAGGTCTGACCTTTCAAAATCATCATACTCATTGGAAACTACTCATAAGATATTCAAAAAGTTTAATAACTTGTTTGAATCTCCTTTTCTCGGAGTATAAGTAGAATAGGTGAGTTGAGCATCACTCCAACGTTCAATCAATGATTCTTGTCAGGATCTTGCTGACTTAGCTAGTTTACCTGAAAAAATATTTTTATAATTGAATCATTGATATACACCCTATTTTTGATGATATTAAAGGAGAGACCTTGAAATTTGGATATTCCTCCTATCAAATAGTATCAATGAGTGGATTTTCTAAAATTTATACGTGTTGTCAATTTTTCTTGCATTCATGGCAGGCATGATCATTTTGTTGATCTGATATTATGTGAATCATCAATTCAACCCATAATTTTCATAATATCATGAAAACCTAAATTCATGGAATTTCATGTTGAAATTATAATATATTATACTTGATAAATGATAATGAATTCCAACCATCATTAGTTTCTTAATTGATATGTATGTTCCATTTATCTTTAGATTTCTTGATTCATAGAAGGATTGCTTGTGTAGGATATGTGTTATGGTGGGAGATTTCTCCCTCTTTTTTCAAAGTTGATAGGATTGCTGAAAGAATATTAATTTCTTCTAAGTCCATATGGTTAACCTTACATGATTTTTAGTTTTTGTAGACTAGATTGGTGTTGTGATTTAAGTATAGGGTCTTCTAGATCAAACCATTTATCTCTTATGTTTTGGGTTATTTAGCTTAAACCTTATATCAATTTAATATATGGTATATTTTCTTGAACCTTCTATTGTTTTATTTTATGGACTTTTATCTTGGACCTTCTATTACAGTAGTTTAGGTTATTTTTCTTGAACCTTATATTTCTTTAATTTAGGGTCTATTTGATCATACCTTATATTATTGTAGTTTAGGATCTTTTAGCTTGAACCTTCTATCATTTTAGTTTATATTCTTTTATCTTGGACCTTCTATTTCTGTAGTTTATGGTATTTTATATAGGGACATATATTGTTGTATTTTAGGGTCTTTTAGATTAGACATTATCAATGATCATGGAATATGGTGAAGATAGGCCATGAATGACCCAAAACACTCTAGGGTTTTGGGTTCTACCATGTTGTTTCTAAGGAACATGAGTATTAGAAAACCCTTTTTACAGAGTGATGTAGTCATTTGATGACAACTGGCACATATGTAGGAGCCATATGAATACATGCATAGTCAAGAAAGAGGTATCTTAAAGTTAGGTATCCTTTTCAAGGGCCATATAAGATTAATGGATGCAATATATATTCTTGTCAAAAACACTAGGCATGATAGACCTTCATGGATATTTGGAATATGGGAGATGTACGTAATAGCCCAATAGTCAGAGTCCTAGAATATGGTATGGGGAAGACATACCAAGTATGTCCCATGAAATTCTGATATTCTATGTTCCACCGTGGTGTTTCCAGGGATCACAAGGATTGAAGCTCATTTATGGAATGGATGATATGACTTTAGTTGGAGGGTCAATTACCTTATGTGTCGGTAGCATGTTCTATAAAAAAGATGATTTCCACTCCTTTATGTGGCCCATGAATGATTTATTAAGACTCAAACATCTAGATGATGAGGTTGGACACGGGAGGAATGCTATCCCAGAGGGGTTCTTCCCCCTAGGGTAGTTCATCTCTTGACCATGAAGCTCGGGCTCTACACCCTATGATTTCAAGTCATGAAACATGAGCCATCATAAATTTGGGAATGGAGGGTCATATTCGGGCCATGAGAAAGGGTATGAAACATGGTAACTTAATATCAAGGATGTTGAAACTGCTCAGATAGTTTGGTATAGAGACTATAAGTCATAGTCCAAAGTGCTCGGATAAGAAGGAAGATATGATAAAATCATTCTGAGATTAATTCATACACACTGATGTGTTGAGTTTCACTGTAGTGGTGTTAGGGCTCACAAAGATCCAAATTTCCTTTTTTCTGAGTGACACATTTGGTTGATGACCATATGAAAATATACAGAATCCATAGGCTTACATGCATAGTCATGAAAAGATTACCATAAAGTCGTGTATCCTTTTTAGTGCCATATAAAGTTTACGGTGATCCAAGGCACCCAAATCATGAATTGTGATTTGTGTAATGTTTAATATCTAATAAGGTTTCGAACACCCTAAATGTTTTGTCATTCCCTAGAAAAAAATTCTCATTGTGAGGAGACGTGAAAAATCATTAGTCTGACTTTTTTATGAACCAGGGGGTCCAACAAGAATATCTTTGATTTTACTAGGGCTATAGTGTAGACACTATAAGCTTTATACATTATTTTTTTGTGCCCTAATTTTTTCCGAAACTCTAGAGATGAAGAGTTTAACTAGTGAAGACTTTAGTTCTCATGTTTCTATTTGCTGGTTTTCAAACTGACATTTTCTTTTATCTCTTTCACTAGTTGTTTATGGTCTTGTGATTTGGAACATTATTGGATATAGTTTTAGTTCATACAACTTTTACTAAATCATAGTCAGTTTAAGGTCATGATGTACATGAAAATAACATAGGGGATAATGAACAAGATCTCAATTAGGATACCCATCAATAACATGGTGGCCGAGATTACCTCATCACTATTCTGAGTGGGGTATGATAATACAGAAAATCATGGATCAAGGCTCTCATGTCATGAGTAATGATATAGGAAAATCATAATGAGAGTAGTTTAGATCACACTGATGTGTTGAGTTCTTCCATGATGATATCAGGGACCAAAATGATCAAAATTTCATTTTTGTAGGATAACACATTGGGTTGAAGACCATAGGCTCATATGATGTAGCAATAGAAATACATTCAATGTCAAGAAAAGGATCCCTTGAAGCCGGGTATCCATTCTAGGGGCCATGGAATGTTTTAGTAACTCGAGGAGCTCAATAAATGAAGTATGATTTATAGGCGGGGTGCTTAAAAGTTGATGGAAGAACCCCATACTCTATTTGACTAGGGGAAATCTCCTTTGGTCCTTCGATAGGGGATGAAAAATGGATGCTAGTCTACATAGTTTATAGACCCAGGTGTCACTACATATCATATGATGATAGAAATCAAGCCGCACATAGTTACCGAGGCATGAATTCCCTACACAATTTTGTACTATACACAGAGAGGAAAGTTATTTATATTTTTCATGAAAAAACATAGGATTGAATATCCATAAATATCTATGTAACCTATGACATCCGAAATAAAGTCACATGTTGTTATTGAATGAAGGTGTAGTAGGAGACTAGCACCAGTAATAGTGGTCCTCTCAGGTGAGGTCTACAAGAATGTACAATTTAATGTCTTTTAAGGGACATCAATTGTGAAGTTTAACATAATGTGGAAAGGAATCAAGGTTTACCTATTACCATCTTTTCTTCAAGACCAGGATGGGCTTGTCACAAGATCTCATTCCTTGTTTGTATATGAGAATCCCTCAATAAAATTCCTAACATCATTTGAGATATGATCAATGTGAGAAATGACGAATGACTCTCACTATTTAGAGGATATTAAGGATAGAACAATGGTATTTCTCATCATGTGGTGGCCAGAACAACGTATAGGGTAAATTAATCCCTATATATCTTTTTGAAAATGAAAATTAAGTCATACGTAGTTCTTGATATCCCATTCAGTTAAATGTCGTACAGGAATGACATGGATCACCTGACATGAAGGAAAAAGAAGGCTATGGATGGTCTTAAAATGATAATTAAGATGTATGTAGTTCTTGAAAACCCAAGCAGTTAAATGTCACATGGAGAGTACATGAATCACCCGACATGAAGGAAAAGGGAGGCTATGGTTGGGACTAAAACTGGAGGTTTCAGTGTCACTATATATCTTTCACTGATAGAAATTAAGCCATATTTTTTCCTTGAATGTAGAAATTCCGTATGTGGAGGTGACTATCACACATGGATGGGGGAATCTCATCCTTCCTTCACACAGTTATGTCTTATATGAATTGATTCATTCATATATATTTTTTTCTTGTAGTTTAATTTCACATGGTGAGGACCCCAATCATTCATTTTAACGACATGTGAGAAGGATGTGAAGTACCATGCAGTTTAAATTCTTTCTATTAGGACTTCAAGTGATCCATCGTTTATCATCTTGCTGATGGGATAATATTTCACAGTTTAATGTCATGCATCTGGGATCAGATCATATAGTTTAACATCATATAACCATGAAAATTGGAATAGTATAACATCATGCGATGAGGACATGTTTGTGTAGTTTAACATCATGTTATTAGGATAATTTTGTATAGTTTAACATCATGTGGTAAAGACAAGGTCATATAGTTTAACATCTTGTAACCAGGACTGGATCATACAGTTTAACATCATTTGATCAGAATGATCTCATACCTTTTAAGGTAATTTTACTAAGATAAATTGGCAAGGATTGTACTGATGTGGATTCCCATTTGATGAAATCTAGGGAAATTATTTCTTGAGAAATCTCACATTGGTTGGGGGTGTAATGCGCTCCCCATCCAATATGACCAATGAGTAAGCCCTATTGTGATAGAACTTACGTGTGATGTAAGGAACTTCATATTTGGGTTCCAACATTGAAGTATTTTTTCCTAGAATCATTAGATTCCTAAAAGCCAACAACAGTTCATATTACAGAAATGAACAAAGGTGAACTATTTAATTGAAAGATCATGCAACCCAATTCTGATGGACCTCTAGATTATGTAGTGTGCACAACATATTTTAATTGACTTTCTTCAATTCATCCATCCAATATTGTAATTTATCATCATCTTAGAGATTTTTTAAATTGGATACTCAGAGTGAAGGAAGATAAACTTCAATGGGAATAAGTTCCATGGTCTCGTACACCAATAAGTATGGAATTTCATATGTAGTAGTACGTGTAGTGGCATGATAGGCCCAAAAAGATTGGAGGATTATTTTCAATGAGGACTTCTTATCCTGGTTCATCATACTCTAGAGTATTATTGATTGATTCTTATTGAATTCCTATATCTACCCATTTTCTACTACATGATAGTGAGTTGAGTGGTTGTACTTGATATTGTACTCCTAGTACAATTTCTTCAACTCTGTAGAATAGAAGTTGGCACCAATGTTCATCAATATTGTGTGAGGGACTCTCAACATGATAATGATATGGGAATTTATGAAGTTGATAATTTTATTCAAATTGAATTCCTTGAGGGGTATTTCCTCATCCCATTTTGAAATTAATTTAGTACCAGTAAGGATGTACTTGAACTTATTAGTTATGGCTGGGGGATGTAATGCCCTGGATCTGGGTGCCACCCAAAAGTGCCTCGAACCCCGATGGTCACATAACCTCAAGCACATTTCCCCAAACAAAAGATGATACCAAATAGTATCAAGGGACATGGTGTGAAAATGGGGTAACTATTCACTCATTGACAGAGTATAGATAGTAGGAAAATAAATAGTAAACATTAGCGGAAGCAATAATACCATAAAACAGAAGTAAACAGTGGAAGACTAAAACAACTGGAGAATATATATATATATATATATATATATATATATGATGCATGGAATATGTATCTAAGAAAACATCCAAACAAGTCACTATGCAGGAAAGAAATACATAAACCAATGTACAAAAGGAAAAAACAAACTCTAGTAGCATCACAAGCCTCAACTTAGTCCCATGCTCTCAAGCTCCAACAACAATAAAGTACCTAATGAAGAAGGGTGCTTTCCCTTATATATACCTACAACCATATAATCTGTTAGGGTCTAAAACATGACCCAAATAGGGTGTGAGATGAATCCTAGTAGGAATCCACCAAATGATCCATTCTTAACTATCAGTGAATATATATATAAGGTAATATGCAGAAATGAAGCAATAAACTAGGAAGTACTCAAAGGTATATAATTTTACAGTTATCAATTACATTTATTTAAATATATTATTCATCCCATAAATAATTTAATCTTAGGATGTAGCCTAATCTCTATATACCCCAGTGTAATAGTAACAATACAGATATCTTAGAAGGCAATCTAAACAATCATGTAAGACCGAGTCCAGGCCTGTGCTTTGGCTTGCCAAACTCATCATAATCATTCAATAATTCACAAAAAAACCTCTTAGAAATCTGTCATAGTATAACTCCTTTGGTTTAATGCTGCACCAATTTATTAAATAATGACCTTATGGTAATCTCTAATGATCTAACCCATTTGGTCTAACAAAGAACTACTCATTTACAAATGACTACCTGGAAGCTATCACAGTCAATACCCTTGGGTCAACATGGCATCAATAAATTATAAACAACCCCTGGGTATCTCTCATGGTCAATAAACTCATGTTACATAGCAATAGGTAATTATAAATGAATTCTTGGGTAGCTCTCATGATCAATAACCCTGGGTCAATCATCTACACCAAGGCTCCCACAATCCCTTGTAAAACATTTTTCAAATTATATCAAAGTAGCTGATGTATTCTAAAACTACTACATGGCTATTAATTCAATATAATATCACATGAGTTTCATATAATCAATCAAACTCCATCTTAATCAACCAAGGTATAGAAAACAATGAAAACCTAATAGTTATCCTAGACCAAACCAACATAAAAAATTAATAAAGGGAAACAAACCCACGGGGTGTCCCATAAACAAGGTATCTCATCTTACACATATGCAACTACCATTTATCGGTCAACCAAACTATAACAGGTAATAAACATGGTTCAATTCCAAAATAAGCAATACCCAAATCTTGGGTACGCACCACTTTTAGAAAATATAATCGAAATACAAACAATTAAAGTAAAAAACCACCTACCTTGATGTCGTACTATTGATATACTTGAATGTAAGCCCTGGAATTGGCTTAGATTGGCATATATTTGCAAAACGGTGAAAAATTACCAACCTTGAATAACTCACAAGGGAGTAATAATCAGGAAGAAAGGATATAGAGGATTCGAGAACTCACCGATGAGATTCTAAATCACCAGACGGTGTCTTAATTGGAGCTTAGACGGATGATCGGGGGTTTGATCTTCGTTCGTCGTTCTCAAACTCTCTTGTATGAAACAGGGGAATAAGATGTTGGTTTTGCAAATGAGACGTGACCCCGATCTAATATATCAATTAAAAAGAAGCGTACATGGTTTGTTCATTAACAGTACATACCATGTATTATCCTCAACCGACCCCTGACTTAAGCGGGTTATCCAGGTCATCACACAGCCATGTACTCAGCCATTACACGGTCAGTACATTGCTATGCATGACTATTGGGTACACAACGTGTACATGGAATTACATGGAGTGTACTAAAAAAATCCAAATTTATTCCTTTTTCCTCAAAGCAACCCAAAAACAAGATCCCTACCTGATATAAATATCCAGGTTCTTACAAACTTCCCCATTTAATGAAATTCATCCCATAATTTCCCTACCAAGGGTGGTGAAGAAGAAACTATGAACAATCCCAAACATTATGATCATACATCAGCCTCCCTCTCCTAAGTCTCATCCTATTCTCAATTTTGTTTTCATAACACCCATACCAGAGGAACATACCAACCCTAGAGAACCTTTGTGATGTAATCTAGAATCCAAATAGGGTGATTCTCTAAGGATGCATCCACCTCCAAATCAACCTCCTCAGGTTAAAAAACATGAGATGGGTCTGAGAAGTATCGACGTAGCTGAATAAAATGAAAGATGTCGTGCATAGCCCGATACATTTGAGTTAACTAAAAATGATAGGAAATCATCCTGAATTTCTCTAAAACCAAAAATGGTCTGACATATCTTGGTGGGATCTTCCCCAATATCATAATCCTCTTGTGTCCTAACCTTGATGTAAAACATATGAAATTATGATCTCTGACCTCAAACTCCAGAGGTCATCTCTGTCGATCAACATAAGATTTCTGGAAAGATTGTGTAGTATCCGTCCTCTTCCAAATCAACTCCACCTGGTCAGTTATCTCACGAGGTCCCAGTATAGCTGCCTCTCCTACCTCCAGCCAATATAGGGGTGATCTACATGGACTACCGTACAAAGACTCATAAGGTTCTATCTGAATATTTGCCTAAAAGCTATTTTTTAGGAAAACTCCACCAGGGGTGTGTGTCTTTCCCTAGAGCCTCCAAAATATAAGACTCATGCTTGAAGAATGTCCTCCAAAACCTGAATCGTACGCTAAGACTGTCCATCTATATGGGGATGGTAAGCTATACTCAGAATTACCTATGTACCCAATTCCCTTGGTATTCCCTGCTAGACACGAGAAGAAAATTGGATGTCCTTGCCTGAAATGATAGAGTGTGGAACCCCATGCAAACATACAATCTTTCGAATGTAAAAATTCCCAAGATCATCAACACTGAAGGGTTCCTTGGTCGAAATGAAATGTTAAACCTTTGTGAGTATGTAAAGAACAACCAATACAAAATCATTTACTATGGGTGACCATGGTAAACCCATCACAAAATCCATCACGACATAATTCTACATCCACGCAGGAATGGTTAACTGCTGTAATAGCTCTGAATATCGTTGATGCTCTGCCTTCACCTACTGACAGGTGGAAAATCTCATAACAAAACCACCTACATCCGTCTTCTTTCCTAGGGACCAATACTAATGATGTAGGTCACTATACATCTTGGTGACACCAGGATGAACTGCCCATATAGAGGGATGAAAATCCTGTAAAAGCTCTTCATGTATGGATACTGACACCCATACACGCCCATCAAAATGAAAAATATCATCCTCACCTATGGTCCACCTAGGAGTAGGGCCCTCTCCTGACACACTCTCCCATAGGACTAGGTAATCAGAATCTAATAGTTGCCTCATCCGCACTCAATCAAGTAGAGTAGAGGTAACAACTATAAATGAAAGAAACATCTTCCCCTATCTGTCATGCACATCCAAATGCATATCATCAAACAGATCCATAAGCTTCCACTCATTACTTGCCTCTTGAACTACCTATATCTGAGTCATCCTGCTCAAAGCATCAACCACTAAAGATTATTTTCCCAGGAGTGTAGGCAAGCTCAAAGTCTAAATACTAAAGTTTCTCAACCTACTTTTTTTTGTCTAAAATTCATATCTCACTGAGTAAAGTTATACTTCATGATTTTGTGGTCAATGTATACCAAAAAATTCTCACCCATAAGATAATGTATCCAACAGTGCAATACATGCACAACTACAGCTAACTTGAGATCACGCGTTAGGTAATTCCTCTCATGTGGCCTCAACTGTTGAGACTTGTACACAAAGAGTCCTTACACCTGCATAAGCACTGCTCCCAGCCCGATACCTGATTCATCACAGTAAACGGTATAAATCTTTTTCGTCTTTGAAAAAATAAGTATTAGTGATGAAGTAAATCTCCCATTCATCTCCTGAAAGGATGAATCGTAGGAATATATCCACAAGTACTTCATACCTTTCTTATCCAGGCCTTTCAGTGGCACTACTAAGCATGAAAAATCTTGAAAAAAGAGTCTATAGTAACCATCCATCCACAGAATACTCCATATCTCAAAGACATTCTTCGGATACACCCAGGAAACTACTACTCTCACTTTCTCTAGGTCTACTGATACTCCTGTCTCTGAGAGTTCATGACCCAAGAAATGAATATTGTCCATCCAAAAATGGCACTTTTAGATCTTAGTATCTAACTGGTTCTCCCACAGTGTACTAAATATGATCTTAAGATGGATAGCATGGTCGGGTCGAGTGTGTGAGTACACCAAGATATCGTCCATGAAGGATACCACAAAATAATCCAATTAAGGACAGAACACTCAGTCCACGAGTTCCATGAAAACTTCATGCACATTCGTGAGATATAATTGCATAACTAAATTCTCATATAGACCATACCTTCTTCAAAAGGTTGTAATAGGTATATTTGATGGTCTAACATGAAACTGATGATAACAGGATCTCTTGTAAATCCTCGAGAACACCTGGGCTCCTCAAATATGATCAAAGAGATCATAAATCCTTAGTAAGTGATATCAATTAATAACCATCAACTAGTTCAGCTTCCCGTATTCTACACAATGTATGAGGGTACCGTCTACCTTATTCATAAAAGGGACAGAAGAACCCCAAGGAGAAGTACTGGGTCAAATGAAACCCTTATCCATAAACTCCTCTAACTGATTCGTGATCCCATTTAACTCTAGTGTAGCCATCCTATTTGGATGAATGGACACCAGGGACACTCCTGGAATAATCTCAATAGATAAATTTACCTCTCGATCCAAAGGTAAACCTGAAAAGTCATCTGGAAAGACATCTCTGAAAAAATCCACCATTGGAGGAAAGTCCATTTGTGAAGTCCCTTGGTTATACAAATATAAACATGCAGTATGGGTTTTAATTCCTCCCAACCCATGATGCTCGGGTCTAGCTATGCTCACATGGACATCCCATCCCCCCTTGTGTAGAAATGATCCTCCCTCTAGTGACATAAACTCACCCTACGACGATAGCAGTCAACAAAGGCTAGAAAGGATACCAACCATTCCATTCCGAGAAGGAAATCTAAGCCAATTATCTATAATACATAGAGGTCCCATAATAAGTGAAATCCAAAAACCTTAAGAGAGTACTCCTTGCACTGACGTACACTAGCTATCCTAATCCCCAATAGTGTTTCTAACATCATAACATCGTCAGATGTAAAGATAAAAAACCCAAGGCTCTCCACAATGGAAACATATATAAAAATATGGGAAGCCCCTATATCGAAAAGAGTATATGTTGAAACTAAGTCAACTAGAATCATACCTCAAACCATAAAGGTTCTGAGATAACACTTCTTCGGGGTCTGCTCCATCATAAAATTATGAACTGTACCAAGCCCTACGACCCTGTCTGGCTACCTTGAGATGGTCCAACCACCTGATGCAAAAAACCTGATGTCTGGATACGATGGCCTCTACCACCTCCTCGGCCTGAACAGCCTAACGAACTCCAGTTTCCTAACTGATGAGGAACCATTGATCTTGATCCTGAAAATGGAGTCATAATAGATCCCGTCTCACTCACTGCTGGTGAGAAATGCTTGCAAAAATGATGAATATGACCCATCTTTCCGCAATATCAGCATTTAACTGTGTCTCTCGAGCAATGCAGTCTCGTGTGCCCACTCCTTCCACTCTGGTAGCACACAAACTTTCTACCTGCAGATACATCCCATGAAATATCCCTACTACATTTTCTGTTATCGATCGAAGGTGTACTAACCCTGGATGATGAACTACCCTTAATCACAGCTCCTAACTCCATCATATCATTCTCAGAAATCATAACATGGTTTTCTATAGAAATCACCAAAGTCATCTTAAAAAATTAGCACGTGATCGATTGTCATACCTAAGACCATCCTCAAATCTTCTAGCCTGTGATAACTCATCACCTCCCAAAACAGGTCCAAAGCACTGAAGCTCTGTAAAGAGATAAGAATAATCCATCATTGAAAGAGCGCCCTAATCAAAATGCAAGAACTCCTGGGCTCAGTCATCCCTCAACGTCTCGGGGTAGAAGTAATCATAGAAGGTCCTCTGAAAAACTTCCCAATCCATATCCTGATGATGTCCTACAAGATAGATAACATCCCACTATATCTTGGAGGAATAACATAACATATACATTATGAGATTCACCCTCCTCTCAGGAGGCCTCTCTAGATGCTTGAAGATAGAAAGCATGGCCTCCAACCATGACTCTACAACTTGTCTTCCTCTATACCCTGAAAAAGTGTTAGGATGATACTGCGGGAAGAGCCGTGTTAGATCTACCATAGTCGTGACAGGATGTGGTTCTCCTTGAAAAGTCTACATCATCCTTATAAATCCTTCACATAACTATGCGTTATCACCTATTTCTAGAATAACAGTGGGTGCCAAGACGGTCATGACATGAGGATCTGTTGGTAATCCCTGATCTACCATTTTTAGTGGATGATCATCACCTTGTACCTGGAGTACAACCGAAGGGCATCTTGGTGGCATGAATCTACAAGTTCATGCACACGCCTCAGTGCAAGATTATAAAGGACTACAACTTATAATTTCATTAATAGAACGGGAGAAAGAAATCATTCATGTTTTACAAAAAAAGGTTTACACGACGTACATAACTACTACATGGCATGTTCTTGTATGATTTTAACATGGGTGTATACCACTTCCAACCTGTTTGTGTAACACCCCATACACATGACATGTTCCTCTTAAGACAAGACATGTATTGAATATTCCCTCCTACCCAAATTCTTATACATGGCTAGAACTAATCAGTCATCTCTTGGTGTAACACTACATGGATTGCACACTATAGACACATTGTGTACCACATATGATCTATCCACTTGTGTCATTATTCACATGGATGGATACACGATCGATTACAAAACAATGTGTATAGGCTAGGCATGGAATGTAAAACACAATTTTCATGCACCGTTGTCGTTAGTCACATGTCCCGATACATGGTCCTTTACAGCATGGTGTGTACTGTTAGTGCATAGTGTGTTCTGCCAAACATTTATCAACCCCATGTCTCTTATCCCATAGTTAGTCACATGGTCAAAAACTACATGACTTTTACATATGGTACACAATATGTATTTAAGAAGGGTCATTTATTCCAGAACAGATGAACACATGGAATGTGTTCATAACATCACACACAGTGTTGTTTGGGTTTCTGGACAGTAAGCCTCCAAAAATTCTCTGAAACCCCAATTAACTTAATATTTTTCTAAGGCATGCCAATTTTTGATCTGCAATATCCCATAATCCTCGTGAATCAATGTTTGAAATCCTTATTAATATCATAACTTTTCAGAATTCAATTAATTTCATACATGGTCCAACAAATTCTAATCCAAGAGGGCCCATAACACCTAAGGGACTAATGATTGGCGTGTATAAAAATTAAACATTACACATACCAATACCCTATCAAAATATAAGGTATTTCTATCATGAAATCTATCACAACAGCATGCATATCTAGGAAATCATCTAGCACAACAACATGCGGTCAGTAATGCACCCTAAATTGCATGACAAGAATGCAAAACATGTGATCTCTAAAAAGTGGCTATATGATGCATGAGATGGAATAAAATCATCTCATCAGGTTGAAATAGAAATGTAGCCACAATGATATCAATTATAACAACAAAAAATAAGTGAATCTCCCAACAGTGAAATCAAATCAACTGTAACAATTGAAAACCATGAAAAATTGCAATATTCTAGGTAACATTGCTTTTCCCTATACACGGGTTAGATAATCATGAGAAAAAATTATTACCAACTAACTGTTCCTTACTATCTTAGTCTACTGGCACAAAATAGTAAGGAAAAGAAGAAAAGAAAACCTCCTCTAATACCAATATATAATGTCCTAGATCAGGGTGCCACACAAAAGTGCCCCGAACCCGGTTGGTCACATAACCTCAAACCCATTTCCTCAAATTCCAGAGGCTTCCAACTAGAAACGAGGGACAAGGTGTGAAAATGGGGAAACTATTACCTCATTGGATGAGTATACATAGTGGAAAACAAATAGTAAACAATAGTGGAAGCAATAATGCTATACAATACAAGCATACAGTTGAAGACTAGAACAAATAGAGAATATATATATATATATATATATATATATATGATGCATGTAATATGTTTCTAATGAAACATCCAAACAATTCACAATGCATGAAATCAGTACAGAAACCAATGTAAAAAAGAAATAAAGAAACTGCAGCAGTATTGTAAGCCTTAGCTTGGTCCCATGCTCTCCAGATCCAACAACAATAAAGTACCTGAAGAAGAAGGGCACTTTCCCTGATCTATACATACAACCATATAATCTGTTTGGGTCCAAAACATGAACCAAATTGGGTGTGAGATGAATCCCATTATGGAACCACCAAAAGATCTGTGCCTAATTGTCAGTTAATATATATAGTAGGTAATATGCAGAAATGAAGCAATAAACTAGGAAGTACTCAAAAGTAAACAATACTACAGTTTTCGATTACATTAAATTGCATTTATTATTCATCCCTTGAATCATGTAATATCAGGATCTAGCCTAAGATCTATATCCCCCTATGTAATAGTAACAAAAGCGATGTATCAGAAGACCATATAAACAATCATGTAAGACCGAGTCCGTGCTTGTGCTTTGGATTGGAAGACTCATCACAAGCATTGAATAATTCATAAACAACCCTTTGGGAAAGATATCATGGTCTAACCCCTTTGGATTAACACAACACCAATTCATTAATTGAAGACCCTCTGGGAAGCTCTCACGGTCTAGACCCTTTGGTCTAACATAGCACTAATCATTTACAAATGACGGCTTGGCAGCTCTCATGGTCAATACCCTTGGGTCAATGTGGAATAAATAAAATATAAATGACCCCCTAGGTAGCTCTCATAGTCAGTACCCCTAGGTCAACATAGCATAATGTAATTAAAAATGACCTCTACGATAGTTCTCATAGTCAATACACTTGGGTAAATCATCTACACCAAGGATCTCATAGTCCTGTGTAAAAAAGTGTGCATATTATATCCAATCAGCTCATTTAATTTGAAACTACTACATGGATATTAATTCACCAGCATATCACATTAATTTCATATAATCAATCAAACTCCATCCTAACCAACCAAGGTATGTAAAACAAGGAAATTATAATAGGAATCCTAGAACAAATGGTTATAAATAATAAATCAAGGGAAATGCACCCACGGGGTGTCCCATAAACAAGGTATCTAACCGTACGCATATTCTACTACCCTTTATCAATCAAGCAAACCATAATCAGTAATAAAATCGGTTTAATTCCTAAAGAAGCAATACACCAACCATGGGTATGTTACACTTTTAGCATATATAATCCAAATACAAATAACTAAAGGCCCAAAACACCTACCTCAATGTCATTGGATTGATATACTTGAAGGTAGGCACTTGAATCAGCCTAGATCAGCCTAGATTTACAAAACAGTGAAAAACTCCCAACCTTGAATAACTCACAAGATATAAAGAATCCAGGAAAAATGATATAGATGACTTGATAACTCACTGGTGGGATTCCAACGCACCTAATGATGTCTCAATCAGATTTGGATGGAGAATTTTGGGTTTGATCTTTTTTCATCACTCCTGAACACTCATGTAAGAAACACATGAAGAAGAAGTCTGTTTTGGACATGATACACTGCCCCACTCCGATATATCAATTAAAAATAAAAGTACATGGTGTGTTCTTTAACAGTACACATAGTGTATTAGCCTTAACAAGCCCCCAACATAAGTGGGTTAGCCATGTCATCACAAGACCATGAACAAGGCCATTAAACGGTCATTATGTGGTTGTGTGTAACTACTGGGTACACGACATGTACATGGAAGTACACAACGTGTACTGATAAACTCCCAATTTATTCCTTTTTCCTAAAAACCACTTGAAATCAAAATCCATACCTGATATAAAGATCCAGTTTCTTACATGGGATATGGCCCTACAACACCCATTCTCTAGTTAGAAAAGGTCTAGGAATATTTAGCTATGTGAAAAAATTCTAGGGGCTAGTGGATGATGTTTTCATAGATCTAGAAAGCTTGAAATTTCATTGTGTATTCCATGCAGATCTATATCATGGTTTTCTAGTACTATCCCAACCTCCTAATTTGTTGGGAGATCCTAGTCCAAGTTTTATGATAGATGTATGAGCCTACATAAAATCCTCCATATTGGAAAGAATGTCTATTTGTTCTATTCATCTGAGGTGTATTCCATCAAATATACACTTTTAGAGGTATTTTTGTTCATTTGAACAATCCTCTAGGTTGAAGTTCACTAAACGACACTAAATCTATTCCATTTTGGTTCAGTATGTTGAGATAGTACCATTTTAGAGATAACCAATTCTGGGTTGCATCCACCCAGGGGTGGTTATTGGTTCATCGTGCTCTAGGGTGGTGTTGACCTAATTGTTTTCTTCCATATCACATACAATGATCTACGAGACCATTCTTCTATGTGTAATATAGAAGACTACATCCTATTGATCAGGTTCATCTAGTAATGTTGTTGCATTATCCAATGCTTTAGCATGAGCATTCTTTTATTGGGGAACATGACACAATTTGGGACCAAAGGGAACTCTTCCATCAGTCCCCTAATGTTGCTAGTGAGAGGGTCTAGTTAGTAATTATTGATTAAATATTCCCCATTAATATGTTTAATCACCAGTTCTAAATCCCCATTGATATTAAAGTTGGTAATGTAAATCTATAGGGAATGTTCTAAGCTATAAATAAGGGCTTTATGTTATTCCTTTTTATTTGTGCAGCCTTCAGAGAATACTAGAGAGTAGAGAAAAACTGTATTGTTTGAAGAGACAAAGACAATCCCTAAGAAAACATGATTTAATTTATGGTTTTCTATACTTTTACTGAAATTAATTCATGAGGCTCCATCAAAATAAAACTCCCATGTTCTAGAAGTTTCATGGGCATAAATACCTCATAATATGAAATCGTGATGTCCACCAGTGTATTCTATGAGGTAGGATGTGTTGTAAGGAAATCAGTCAGGGCTTTCTCATTCACTAAATTCTTATACCCAAAATGAATGTCATATTTTTGTTGAATGACTGCCCATCATGCCAAGTACCCAATAAAAATGAAATGACCATGGTTTTCGTTGGGTGGATCGATCCGAGAGACCAGATGGAACTTGTGGTTCCATATGTAATGCCTCAGACTTTTCACTATGAATATGAGTGAAAGGCAGTTCTTCTCGACAACAAATTATTGGGTCTGAGTACCTAGAATAGTCCCTAAGGTAGTATACACCATTATCACTCTCCAGATCATTTTTCTATGAGAGGAAGTATCCTAGTGATTTTTCCATAGAGGATACATATTAAATGAGATGCCTCCCTTCCTCAGGAGGCATCGAGACCAGTGGGTGCTGGAGATACTGCTTGATAATTTTGAAAAATTCTTGGCAGACATTGTTCGATTTATAGGTGATTCAATTTTTTGTTATCCTGGTGAAGAGGAGAGATTTTCCAACATGGTTGGATATGAAATACTTAATATAAGCGATGTGGAATTGGATCCCCCTTAGTTATTTGAAATTTATAAGGGGTGACATTGCTATAATAGCACTAGTCTTCTATGGCCCCACCTCGATGTCATACTAGAATACCCAAATCCAAGAAACTTCCCTAATGTTACCCTGGAAGAACATTTCAAAAGATTCATCTATAGACTGTGTTCTCTCATCTTGTCAAAGATAGATTGGATGTATTTTAAGTGATCACATCACTTTTGGGTCATGGCAACCAGGTCATCAACATAATATTCGACTATTTTCCCCAATAATGACTTAAAGACATGATGTATGGCTCTTTTAGATGTGGCATAAACATTATTTAAGCCATAGGGAATGTCGTAATAGAAAATTATTCCTAGAGGAACTCTTAAGGAAGGGACTTATTTATCTTTAGGGGCCATATTTATTTGATTTTACCCCAAATACCTATTTATGAAGGAAAGTTATTGGAAGCCATAAGTTGCGTCAATAAAGATTTTTTGAATGATAATTGGAAATAATACTTTGGGGAATACCAATTAAGGTATCTAAAATCAATTCAAACCCTAATCTTCCCATTCTTTTTCTTAACAGGGATGATATTGACAAGCCATATTGTGTACTGCACTTCTCATACAATGTTGGTTGTGATCAATTTTTCAACTTCCGCCTAAAAATTGGTGGCATGAGAAGTTTGAATCCTCTAGGATTCCTTCGTGAATCCTCGATTCACATCGAGAAAGACAAGATGGTGTGTAACCACATATAGATTTTTTTCGTTCATTTCTATGTAGTTCCAAGTGAACACATATCAGTGCTACTTCAGAAATAAAATATACATCACTCAATATTCAATGGGAATAGAGATATTTATTAGAGTATGCCTCATTTCTTCTTCCATTCTTAGATTTACTATCACAATCTCATCGATGGTGGCAGAGACACCTTCCTCGAATGTGGTAGGTGCGTTGATGAGGTTATCCTCATTTTCCCCCAATTCTGAGTCTATGGAGCCATTCATAGATGAAGATGGAATTATGAGGAATTCTCAATCACTACTAGTGTGAGGGAGGCCATGATAAGGGAAATTACCATCCCCTAATATTTGAGTCAATATAGAGAGATGTTCGAGGTGATTGTATTTTGTACTGTGACTGGGGGAATATAGGTCTTGAACCACTGCAGTCAATTCAATAACCTTGAATAGATTTATTGGAAGCACATAGTCACTGTCAAGTATACCCTAATGATTTCCAGGGGAAGTTCCTAAAACATTGGGGGATGTAACCTATATGTCATTATCCCTCATTAGTTGTTTTCATCCCTTTTTATAGAAATATACTTCAGAATATGTGTCTCCATAAGTTTAAAAGGTGGTGTTGTCACCATGCAGCATGATGACCTTTCCATTAGTAGGGTACTTCAGGAACTGATGGAATGTTGAAGGTATCTCCCAGTGGTTATGGAGATGGGCCCATCCAAGTAGGACATTATTAGTGGGTTCTTTATTGAGAATCATAAAATTAGTATCATATTTTAGGTTAGAAAACTGAGCTTCGAGTTTGACCATCCCAAGGGGTATTTTCTCACTCTTATCTCACCCTTGAATGGTCATATTTATGGGGAAAAATTACCTTTTATATATCCCAAACGTTGGAGGGTTTTAACTAGGGTGAGGTTGATCCTAGGGCCATTATCAGAAAGGGATATCTGAATGTCAAAATTATTGATTATACTGAATCATATAGGGAACCGATGTGACCTTGAATGACCTCTTCTTAATCCTAGTTAGTGATTGATATGGAGGCATGGAATTCTTCAGACACAAACTCCTCTCAAAAAACCTCATCTATAGATACTTCTTTCTTGAATTCCTATGGGCTCTAGAGGGATTTAACAAGTGCCTCCATGATATATTTTGAATGATTGAGTGAATCAGGGATTGAGATCTAGGATAGGACAACAGTCAACAGTTTTAGAACAACATACTTTCGCACCATAGAATGGCACATCCAAATGTGAGGTTTCTCCTAGACATGTGGCCTAGGAGCTGAGGAATTTGAGGTGGATGGAAATAATGATTGTGCAGAGGTCAAGGGATTTTTTGATTCCATTAGAATAGTTTATGATGGCCTTCCATGTGTTTAGTGTTGATCGGATAATTGAATCCTCACTACGTGGTAATACAAGACAATTAGTTTTAGGTAACCGTTAGAGGGATCTGGGATGACTCCATGCCTCTTTTGAACCTATTTGAGTGGTTTAACATGATTCTCACCTATATATATATATCATATGCTAGGATGTGGCTAAAATATTGGGTCTAAACATGACCGCGTTGTCCCATGTATCCTCGGTTCCTGCGCATGTGGCATCATATTCCCCGGTTATATGTGAGAAAATCATATTCTGAGGAATATTAATCATCATAAAATGGGGTTTTCAAGTGTATCACATTGATAAAACCATATATGAGCTATTATTATAATGAGTATTCAATTTTGTGGGGAGGTTCCAGTGATCTGGATATTGGAGGGATGAAATCTCTAAGATTTAGAGCTTTTGTTGGAGCCTAATATGACTCTTCCCCTTATGTATCTTCATAATTTTTTCGGTTGCGCCCATTTTTGGATGTAAAATTGATTTATACTTATTAGGTGGTGGGGCTATTATGGGTATTTTCAGCTATGCTCTTAGGGTTTCCTGAGCTCAACAAACTAATTTTTGATTCATCCAATTGTCAAACATCTATGCACAACTGGCTAGGACTTTCTGTGAATCACCTTATTCTTATGATTATGAAATAGTTATGAAAGACACCAATACTAAGGATTTTTCTAACATGACCTATCCAGAAACAAAAATAACTTGAACGATTTATTTGAAGATAAGATTGTCTTGGATATTATGACACAAACTTCTATGCAAATGGCAGTAGTTGAGATAGTCAGTGAGGATGACCTCGTCCATTTTCTTAGGCTGTGATAGCATATGAATTTTATTTTCCTTGGATGATAGGAAACAAATGGGGAATTTTTCATTTTGGAAGTACTGTAATTCATTCATCCATTCCTCAAAATCTTGGGAGACCTTTCTTTCTCTGTTCTTCCTACCGAGTGCGATTCTATGGTTGTTGCTGATCGACATGAGGTGTCGGGTGGTTTGGGACTTACTTGGGTACTTCGATGGGTAATGTAGCTGAATCGAGAATGACAGCTTCATTATCTTCTTTTCCTGGAATTTTAGCCCATTTTGGGGTCATGAGTCAAGTTTTAGATCAGGTACGTTAAATGGACACCTTATTCAATTACACCATTTGAGTGAACTCACAGAACCCACCTGGTTACTTCATTGGGATCAAAGCTGTCTATAACTCATCCGATAAATTTTCACCAAAATGTTATGGAAAATTTTTCTATGAGATAGGGATGCTGAGTGAATCGGTTAAACCTTTACATATCTCTATTAAGTTATACACCCACTCATTATTGAATTGTTTGCAGTTCTTCAGGTTTATGATCATCATTTTCCTCACCATGGAGCTGAACTAATAATTGAACTACTGATGGAGGTCTTCCCATACTATAGTGAAACCTGCAGAAAGACTATTATACCATACAAAGGTTGTACCTATCATAGTCTATACAAAACACCTTATCTTAATCTCCTCCTTTTGATCTTGAGGGCCCATCATCAGCCCACATCAGGATAAGAAGTGTGTGAGATGCTATTTTGGGTCACCCAAACCATCAAAAGTTGATAAGTTAGGATTTAAAAAATTGGATGGAGGTGGGGTATCATCCAACCATTTGGGATATGGATTTCTCTCAGGCTACATTTGTGTGTGACACCCTTCCAAGGCTTCTATTCGAGTAGCCAGAGACTCGATGATGTTAAGAAGCTCTGGAGAAACTGTTGTTCTAGCCGCCCCTATCTATGGGAGTGAGTGGGGATTGATGACGTGTCCATGATTTTTCCTCCTGATTATCCTCAATTCATCCTAAAACTAAATGACTTCCTTTTTGAGGGAGATATTTCTGCCGCAATGGAGGGAATTCATGATCATTTTCAACTTCCTCATTTATGTAGAATAGTATCATGGATCTAGAGACAGTCTGATTCTCAAATACTACTCTCTCTAGCACATAGACTATGGGATGGAGATTATTCATCGCATCCTAAATACAACACCCAATGGGAATATTTCCTCTGATTATCTCCCTATGGAGTCTTCTGATAGTTTTTATCTCACTCTCATATTGTTACAACTGTTCCTCTATAGAATGAAGATCAACTCTTGTGGGTGGTTATTGGGATGTAGATGCACCTTTCCATTTTTCTTTTCTAGTGTTCCACTAGAGAGGTGGAAAATATTTATTTTTATGTTCTATATTTTGGAGCCTTATCTAGTTCAGGGTGTGTGCACCCTTATTTGGTGCATCCAAATCACTATCTTCTCGAGGCACATTTCCCATGTTGCAACCTTCAAAACTTGAATCTTGATTAAAAATATCTATCATATTGATAGTGAAGATGTTCACAGAGGAATATCGAAAAATGGATGTTATACCATTACTCTTGAAACAATAGGAATATTTTCACTACCTTCATCAAGGTTTCTATTCAAACCCTTGGCTATATTGGTCCATTTTGACTTGTGACCCTAGTGGGGTATGACTACCGTCGCCATAAGCTTATCCTGACTTAGTCTAAAAAGAATGACCTTGAAGGAGTTTTTGGTCATGATTCTCAAGCAGTCCAAGACAAAAAGAGATATGTCTTGTGTTTGGAGAATCATTTGGGACACTGATCATTTATTTTTACCTTCAAATGAGGAAAATATTAACTCTATTTTTCATGATGATGATGGTGATGAAAATTCCCCCAGATTTGTGGGGTGGAGGTTATTCAGGGCCGCAATTGGCACTAGTTAGTATTATAGATAAGGATCCAATGATTCTAGTCAGGGATTTGATGACTCCCATGATGGACAAAATGATATAAATTCCCCCATCCCAGTGGGGTGGGGTTGATTTGAAATCAATATTTATTTCCCCAAGGCCCTTTCAGGGGATTATGAACCAAGATAAGGTGATTAAGATAAAAATTCCCTAAGCCCAGTGGGATGAGGTTTTTTTTCAGAATCTTCCAATGTACCTGGAATCCTCTCAAGAATTGATGATATGAGGGGTGGAGTCAGTGTTAGATATTCTTACAGCCTAGTGGTATTTGTTCACTCCTAGACAGTTGTTATGGCAGCTACTATGACAACCTTTTTGATGCGGTGAAACTGTGTTTTCATGGGAGGTTGGTGAAATGAAAGATAATGGTGAGAACCATTCATTACAAGAAGTAATGAAGGTGATTGTAAATTTATTATTTATATCTGGAATGAATTCTCACTAATTCAAGGAGGCCACTTTAAATTCTTTTTGGTTATCCTCTCCCTCCATTCATTATATATTGGCATCATTGAAGCAGGGAAATAATATTTTAGTGACCAAGTCGATCAAGAATTACCCGGTTTCATAATTTTTCAGAATACTATGACACTACAGGACATCATATTTGAAGGGTTGTTTTTTTCTAGGGGTGCAGAAATGTTCAATGAACCATACTCTACCCATCCTTGAATATGGATGCATTACATGACTTTATAGATCGAATTAATATGGGATATGATTAAATGGTAGAAATCTTGTTGTAGATTTGTGTTGTGCTATTCTGATTTTGAATCTAGGGCCATAGAGATACCATCGAGATATAGCTAACAATATATTTTCTTAATCATCTGAATAAAAAACTCATATCCTATATAAGGTAGATATTGATCCTTCATTCTTTGATGAGTAACCCACATATTTTGGCATGGATAAGGTATCCACTCATCTTTTATATCATTTAGAATATCACAGTCATAAGTGGAGAGGGGACAAAACATGATGGGGAGGTTGTTTCTAGATAAATATCTCCATATGTTAATGCCATCCACCAATTCATCATACAGACATTCATTTATCCATTCAGACCATAGAAGATACTTCAGGGTGTCTTCTGCTGACTAGAGTTGAGTGATGTTGTAAGTAGATAAGGAAATATATACGGTTGACCCTAATGTTTCGAGCACCTCCCGATAATAAGGTGTCTATTAAAGGGGAGGATTTCCTTTTGGATTGGAGATATATCCATAGTGAGGTTGACAACAGTGGATGCTAGGAGTAGATTCCCTGTGATAAATCTTTACACTGCCATGAGGAGGACTATCATGATAATGATTATCTTATGATTTTTTGAAAGAGTTGAAAAACCCTTGGGTTGTTGGTAATGTGTCTCAAATGACCTCATGTACACTGGTATTAAGAATATTTGGATTATGGTTCACGTCCTGTGCCATGGTAAAAATATTCCATCCTATTTTTTGAATTGTGCACAAATATGAGCATATTGTATGATGGTTTCCAAAACATGCATATAATTTCTTGGTGCTACGATAGTATGATCTCACTGCTGAAAATCTACTAGAATATTCCAATTAGATGTATCATTATTTAAAGAAATATAAGCATGTTCTAGGGAATGTTTCATTCTAACATGGTGAGCCTCGGTCAGACAGGAGTATGAGCCTAATCCCAAGCCTTTGGGATTTATTGATGGAGTTTTTCAATAGGCATGTTCCCCTATCATGAGGCATGCTCCACTATCAACTAGTAAACCCTGGATCGAATGAGAGTATGATCCTAGTCTAATTCCTTTCCTTTTATCATAATTTTTTGGCAATCCTTCTGGATAGGAGCAAGAATACACACTTGCTCCGGCATAGACACTTTTTTGCAATGATAAAAGTGTTGATATATCCAGAAAATTGGGATAAGAATATACACCTATCCATTTATCTTCAATAGTTCCATAATACGTTGGTATTGTTCTTTAGTTGTTACTAAAATATATTGGCATTTTAGTAATGTGTGTACAGGGATATAAGCTAGGAAATTTGTGTACTCAACTATCTACTGGAAGATGAATTTGATTTATGGAGGGATATATGAACACTTTTATAATCCTTATGGAACTATAATATGCCAATGAACTTCATGCACTGGGGTAGGGATATGTGCCTCCACCATGCCTGCTGTGTGAACATGCCCATAAAATTGTTCTGAGTGGAAGGGGCATAAACATGCTTACTGGTTTCTTCCAGAATATGCCGGTAACCATTATTAGTGGGAGTGGGAATGTGATCCATGTTCTATATATCCATCCCCTTTTTTCCTGATTATACTACCTTGTTACCCATTCATGGGTGTTAGGGGAGTCTATGAGTTTTTTGGTACCCTCAGTAGGGAAATTGTGGGTACCAGTGGGATGGTACTGGTGATGAAGGTCGATACGTTCCCTCCTCGATTGAACCTAAACTATATGGGAGCTGCATTTGGATTCTTGGTCTACCTTAATTCAATATTAAAGGTAGTAGTTGTTGTGCTCTTTGGATAATATCTTTAAGAAGTTAGTTATGGTGACGACGACCACTATCTCGGCTACAACATTTACAGGGAGATGTGGTCTCAATGTTTTTCATGCTTAGAGAACCTAATGAGAAAATTATGGGGTTGGGATTCTACCACATCACTGTTAATCCTGGAAAATCATGTTTTCCAATTGGAATTGGAGCTATTGATCATGTGAGATTATTTCGAGACCCTCAGGGGTTGTAGTTTTAGGTGATTTACCAGAGTGATTGCTGGATGGAGAAGAAATTATATTGGATTGAGATGCGGTTAATGAGAGGAGTATCTATCATTATGTGGAAAACAGGGAACAAGGTTACTGATTGGTGTAATATTGTAGGCATGATGTGGGATCAATATGATATAAATTTTCAACAAACTTTACTTTAATTTAAGATCCATACATTCTTATCATTCAGACATGTCAAAATAAGGATGGAATTATTTCATAATAACCCTGGTTATAGAGGATCAGCTGTACAATCATGATGGTCTTACTAATATGTTTATATAGGAATGAAAATTTGTGGCCTGATTTTTGGTTAAAAAGTCATTCTATTATTTGAGATATTCACATCAGGTTTACGTTTTTTCTTGAATATAGTTGAAAAAAATGGCCTAATGTAAAATAACCGAATCATTTTGTTATTAGAGAGATTCAGATCGGGTTCACCATTTTTTGTTTCAATAGATAAGAGACAATGAGGGAACCCTCAATAAGGCATGTTTGATTTAAAATAATGGTTGATTATGGGGTATTTGATCTCTTGAACAATCATTAATATAAGGTCTCCATTGTCGTTCTTAATAGAAAACACCAATGGTTCCTGAATCCCTAACTAGGTACAAATATGCTTTCTAAAGGAAGGTGGTTACTTGGGGTTTTAGAACCAGTGACGCTTAGGGACATGCATTGGTCAAGAGGATAAGAGGTTGGTATCATCATAACCTTTTAGGGGGAATTGTTTCCTTCTATGAGACTCTCTTATAGATTTAATATATTTTTTTGAATTTCTTCCTAATCCCGGTATGGGTCTTGTTACCCCAACAACATGATTAAAGATTAATTCTTTTTTTATGAAAAATAAAGGGGATCTAATTAATTAATGGGAGAAAGGGTAAATATTAAGTGAATCCATCTATATGTATCTAAGGTTCTTCATCTTCCAAGTGATGGAAAAATACTTTGTATGCTAAATCTTTATAAATAACTACTTCAGTATTTTGTCGTACTTAGGGAGGCGTTTGATATTCCAAGAAGTGGATTGAGCTATTATGAATCATCCTATATATCCTGGTCATGAAATAAATCAGAACCCATATAGATTGTTCACACCTTTGGGATTGTCCCCATGGTAGATGCCCATATGTGTATGGGTGTTTATATCATGCCACTCACTGGGGATTACATATGGAGATTTCCGTAGATAGTGGAGAATAATGATTCCAATAAGGTGATCATTACGGATTTCTAAGCACACATGAGGTATGTCCTGTGTGAGAAACAATGTGTTAAAAACCATTCCCCACATTTCATATGGACTCAGGACTAATGTACTAGGAAGTATGATGGGATATTTAATATGGATAGTGGACCTCAAAGAGGTGTCCTACATATCCTAGTTATGGAAGGAATCAGAGTCATCAAAGTTCAGTTAGTTTCTCAATCCACCGAGGAGTGAGGTAAGATAATCAACCCATGGTAATGACTGGATCCTGATGGTAGATATTTCAGAGACATAAAAAAGGCTTACAATGAGGTTATTTCCAATTTATGTTCAGGATTAGGACTTAGGAAGTTATATTATGTATCCTAGTTATGGCTAGAATCAGAGTCCTTCAAGTTCAATTATTCAGGGCTCACACACTGATTTTTCCTTTTTTTGGGGATCACACACTAACATTTCCATATATGTGGGACATTTCATACTATACCACTGATCGAGGCTTACACAATGAGGTTTATTTGATAATTTTAAAAGCTTACGACACAAATGATATCATCATTATATCTCCTTAGTCTCTCATTAGCAATTCTCAGTGTGAGAAATGAAGGATGGAAAATGATCAGTCTCATTGCATGTGGATGTAGGACATATATATTGATATATCCATTTCGATGGTTAATATAGATCTCAAGCCACAGAGAAGTGTCTTAGAAATCCTGGTTATGGCAGGATTTAGATTCCTTGTAGTTCCCCTGATTGGGGATTACATACTAATATTACCCTATAATCCGGGCTTACACAACAAGGATGTAAAAGGTCACCAAATCCTAGGATTCCCTATTGAATTGACATGGTTTCCAAATGGATGTCTCAATACTCGGATGGTTGGTCTTGGAAGCCATCACATGACCTGGCTGACTTTTCCAGAGGGTCTTGCATTATCCAAATGACTATCCCTTGTGTCATTGCAAGAGTTGGCTGATATATATAGAGGGTGTCATGAGAGTCAATGTGACATGTCTCGAAGCGTGTCCAATGTCCTGGATGAAATGTATGCAGGGCACCACGAGACCTGAATGGCATGCATGTAGGCCCTCATTATACTTAATTGAGATGCATAGGTGCTTCCATGAGACTCAGTCGACATGAAATGGTGACACCATGTGGGTCATGTGACATGTATAAAGAGTGTTTCAAGGCTTGGATGATGACCCCAAAGGGCCTCATAAGACTATGAATACATGGATGTATGGGACCATGTGACTTTCTTTGACAAGTCTAGGGGAATTCATGTAATCCTAATATTATTCCAAAGGAGTGTCACATGATCTAGGTGACATGTCCCGGTATTGTCGCACTACCTAGGTGGTTCATGGAGATAACATGAGGATCAACGCATATGTTATTTTCTTAAGTCTCAAGTCTTTAGTCTTTGTTCTATCCTTTATACTATGAATACCTAATATTTGTTCAATATTAAATTGTTTCAAGTTTCACATGATTTGGAAGGTGTGAAAAATTTTCTTCCCATATCCTGCTAGAAGTCCTTCGCATGATCTATTGATGATAACGTGAAGTTCCAATTCATATTTCATGATCAATATAGTTGGTAACTTATATCTTACCTGATGGAATGATTTTAGTCATAAGATCATCCAATATGAGAAATCTATTCTTGAAATGGTTTGTTTGGATGAAAATAGGCCAAACATTCATCCATAACATCACAGTCATGTGCTATCGGTGCATTTTTCACACTGGGTCATGGGATTTATTGACCTCACCACCCTAGTTATTCAATTATTTGTTTGGTGTATCTCATGTGAATCTAGGTTGGAGTCAGTGAAGGGCTTCATAACCACTAATCTTCATGAGTTTTTTTCATGGATCACTCCATGGGAGTCCCCTGATTTCCAGTGACTGCAAGTCCCTCCCAACAAGGCCTCCATTATTTATTATTTTCAATTACTAGGGAATTGTTTAATCATGTGGGTATTCCTACGAACATATATAATTTCATATTGACATGTCCAAGAGGCTTCACAAGACCAGGTTGCCTACTGAGTGTAATTCACATGATGGTTGAATCCTTGTCTAAGGGATTTCAAATGATCATGCTACAAATAGCCTTGGCATGTCACAAGAGTTTTATGAATGTGATATGCTTCTGCCTCATTAAATTTATTCCTTGGTTTATTTTACAAAGGTAATGTAGTTCATGAGGTGTCTTGGATTTTTTCAAGGATAATCATTCTTACTCATGGTGATTTTTCTGGGGCACCAAAAGGGGTCTTGTAAAGATGCATAAGAATTTCATGGACAATTCCATCCATTTTTTTCTTAGGGAACCAAAGGGGGATTGCAATGTTTCTTAGACATTCCGAAGGTTCTTTGAGTGATTATAATGAAATATAAAAAGTAATTTCTTGAGATGTGGAGAACATGTCATATGGGTCTCGTAGTGTCTTGTATATCCTCAGGGGCACGTCACATGACTTTTATGATCGTGTGATTATACCTCCCCCTTATTTATTTCCATGGTTTTATTTTACAATGGATTGGGGGTAACATGATTTTGATTAGATATTGATGAGAAAAAACATTTTCCTTATCCATGATCCATCATTTGGCTTTATTGATCGCATGAGGCTCCCACCTTTTTAATATTTCATCCTATTTTTGAAGGTATTTTGGATGAATTATCATGTGTCCACCATTAAACAATCTGTGTGGCCTAAGGGATGTTATATGGATGCCACCACATGAACACTAGTTGTTTGGGGAGCCTTCAAAAAATCATAATGGATTTTAATGAAGGGATACATGAAATTTGTTGTAGGTTATGTGTTGAACATCATTTCTTCACATGGCCTTATGATGGTCAGGTGATTCAATATCCCATTGAGGTTTGCACAATACATGGGTATTGGCCAAATTATTCTTCCTTTTATTTGAGGGGAAAATAATACCAATTAATATGTATTTATTCCTTTTTTACATTGATGATACTCATTTGGAAAGAATCAACAACCTTATTAGACATCATTCATTGAGTCCCATAATCATGGGCACTACCCCACAAAATGGTATAACATGTTTTGACATGTGAGATGGAATACTCATCGGATGAAGAGTTAATATTTATTTCTATTAATGTAATTGAATTAATGGATATTTCATTTGATGATGAGTATGAATATGAAAACCTTCTCCCGGAATCTAATTGAGGATTTTGGGGAAGTGTCCACATGATCTGATGGCACATGGGAAGACACCATTGGGGTAGAAATCAAGACTCTAACCATATACCCTATTAGACCATATATTCGGACAAAACTCATAAGAAAAGAACACCAGTGGGACCCATAGGATCATGGAAGAACCCGCACATATGTCAGGGATTTCCCTAACCCAATCATTATAGAATATCTATAATATGGGATGTCGTTGCCAAATCAGCCTTGTTGCACAAGAGAACCTAGTCGACCTAACCCACCAAGGAAATAAGTGCCTTCAACTCTTTCTCTAAGGGATGATATTCCTACATCAAGAACATTAATTCCTAATGATTCTATAAAAGAGAATCACCATATTGTGGAGAATATACCTTTACCCCATAAGTATGAAATTCTAAAGAATTTGGCCCTGGTGTTGGTCATGTTGTCAATCCTGGATGCTCTAAGCCTATCAAAAGACCTATTGGGAGATCTCAAATATGAATTTTCAAAACCACAATAATTTGAAGATAAAGTCTTTTCTACTGATGTCTTTCATGCAGAGATCAATCCTGCAGAATGACACACAGTCATCTCTTTCCTAGAGAAGGAAATATATTCCCTTATACAAGGACACATCAGAACAATAAATGTATTTGGAAGGATAAACAACATTGAAATCTAATAGGGTTTAATTGAAATCGTACCAAGATTCAATCTAATTCTAACCTACAAACTCCACCAATTGGGTTACAATGATGCTAAATTACCCCCTTTCACTCTAATATTATAGGTTTATGGAATGAGTGAAAAAATCCCATTCTGGGGATCAACAATAAGGACCAGTTTTTTGACCCTATATCAAACTCATAATTTCTATTTTTTCAGCAAGAAATATATTTCCACATTCATCTTAGAAGTCCATGGTTGCATAAACATCCAAAAATCCATTTTTCATACCATTAATGACTCAAATACTGCATTAATAGTCAAATTGGGACGTTCTATGGTGATAAATCCGCATTCAAATCTTGTTAAAGGCAACAAATTGACACTAGATTCTACCAAAGGGAAGGGAAAGATACTGTGATGGATGGTGTTTCTCAGTTCAAGGTCATGAATGGTCAGAAATTGCCCCATAAAATCACTTTAAATAGCTATGTGAAGAACATGTGCTTCTTATACATGAGAGTGAAGGAATGGTCCCAAATTTATGTGCATATTCAACATCCATTATGACATCGGTCACAATAGATGAGTTGGAAAGTCCTAAAAAGGTGATTGAATCTCTAGATAGTGGTAGGATATTAGATGACAATTCCATCACTTCATACGTGGATCTTCAAATAGACCCCACACCATCAGCCAGGTCAGAAGAAGTTTCTTCATATTCTAGATTTCAGAATGTCAACTATTATACTAACTCAATAGAGTTTATTTCATTTCATAATTTCCCTAAAATATAAAATAAGAGGAAGTGGAATAGGATAATGACCTCATTGATTCCCCTACAACTTTCTAAGAAGGTGCATATACCAACATTGATGAAATCATAGAAATAAATATAGTCATGTAATAGGACAAAAGATCCACATTGAACAGTGTGGACATGTATTCTAAAGATAAATATGTATAAAAAACCTCTTTAAAGAAACATAGGGTTGTGTTCAATTGGAATTATTCAGAGATTCTAGTCATTGATTCCAAGGTGGCTACTCACCACCTAGACTTTATTAAAAATCACTGGGAATACAAATGAGCATCCAGAAGGACACACCCAACCCGGGCCACAAAAATTAAGGCTACAGTTGATAATCTCATCAGATCCAATTTAATTTAGGATTTCTAGTACCCAAATATGATAGCCAATATAGCCCCATTGAAGAATATGAATGAGAAAATAAGGTTCTACAACGACATCATAGATCTGAAATGACCCTATCAAAAAGTTGATTTCTCAATCCAAACCACAAAGCTACTAATTGATGAAAATGGTGAATATCAAACCCTATCCTTCACGGATGAATATTCAGGGTATAATCAAATATGAATGGCCTAATAAAATGAAGAATCCACCACCTGAGGGGCCCCTTTATGGGAGTATTTTTCTATTGAATAACACCCTTTGGACTGAATAATACTAGATTTATATATCAACTTCCCATGTATTGCATATTTTAACCCATATTGGGAAGGTTTTTCGAATTCTACATCAATGTATTGGTGGTTATGTCTCAATAGTGTTCTAACCACCTAGATAATCTTGAGATTGTCTTAAAAAATGGTAGCATAGTCTAAAGATGAACCCCTTAAAATATGATTTTAGGGCCAGGTTAGTGAAATTTATTGGCTTCATCATAGACTATCGTGGCATCGAAGTCGACCCTAAGAAGTAAAAGTATATCCTCAATATGTCAGCTCCTCAAAAACATAAATATTTTATGAGTTTATAGGGACACCTTGGCTACATTTTACATTTTTTAGAAAAACTCTCAAGAATGTGTTTTACCTTCACTAGGTTAATGAAAAAAGTGGTCACATATCACGAGACCAATGAAAATTAAGAAGAATTCAGTAGCTTCAAAAAATATCTCTTGATTATAACAGTTTTAATGCCACTTGTTGAGAGGAAACTACTCATCCTATAAGTGAAATCCATATAATGGTCCATGGGTGGCTTCCTCACAAAAAATAATGATATCACGAATGAAAACAACCTTTATTATATCTGTCAAACCATACTAAAAACTAAGACTCAATATTCATATATCGAGAAGGGATATCTGACATTAATCATCATGGTTCAAAATATAAGCCACTACATGCATCATCACTTCGTCCATTTGGTGTCTCGTAACAACTTGCTCAAATATTTCCTCAGTCGTCCTATGTTTAATGGATTTTTTTTCATACTGGGGAATTATCCTATAGTAGTTTGACATTAAGTTTGTGCATCAGAAAGTAATAAAAGAGTGGACTTTGGTATATTTCCTTGAAGAATATCCATATGTATAAAAAAATAGGTGAATACAGAATTACCTGATAAATATATCTTCACTATTTAGGAAGACCCCACATGTGAGAGATTCATTTCAATAGAAAATCTATAATCCCAATAGACAAGAGAATGAAATACCCCATGCTAGAAAAATTTATTTGGGACTCATGTTCTTCTCTATAGAAAATTCAACCTTCCTTACTACTTCCCATTATCATAATTTTGTATAGTCAATGAGGTAAAATATCATAAAATCATTAAAGTACTAAAAATATCACTTTAAATAAAATTGGAAAACTTGAAGGTGAAAGACAATTCAGTGTTGGTAATTTAATTGATCATTGAGGATTATTCTATCAGAAAAATATGATTTAATCCTCCTTATTGACAATGTTTAGGGACTAATGGAAGAGATCCCCATAGAGAAGAAATTGACTCACATAATATTATCACATAATGTCCAAGATGATGCACTACTGAATGAAACTAGGACTTTGGATGATCTGAACTAGGATGAAATAGTCATAATCAATAATCATCACAGCACGATGTCTCCCTTTATTTGTATCAGCATAGATGAAATCAAAGAGGTAAATTACATCCATAAACTAGATGGTCCTATGATTGGTTGGATGATATCAATTGTGGAGTACCTCTAAAATAGATTACTCTCATCATATAGAGCAAAAAAAGAGAAAACCCAATGACGAGCAGTCATATTTACTCTTTATAATGTCATGAATCACTAGAAAGTACTCTAAAAATGTGTCTTTCATGGGTTCATTCTTATATTAAAGAGATGATAATGTCTCCATCATGAAAGAAGTATATATGGGAGCTTGTGGTGTCCACCATTTAGGGATCAGGCTTTCCCACCAAATCCAAAGGCTCAGAAATTTCTGGCCTTCATTGATGTTGGATTGTACAAAATTCACCAATAAGTGTTATTCCTTCTAAGTTTATGCCATCTTTATCCATAAACCTCTTGAGTATCTACACATATCTAAGTACTCATGTCCATTCACCATGTGGGCAAAGGATGTTGTATGGATGTATCCTGTATCTATGACTAAGTAGTATAAATACATTTTAACTTCTACTTCCTTCTTCTGAAAATGGATTTTGGAAATAAAACTCAATGAATTTGGAACCAAAATCACTATAAGCTTCAGGAAATCCAACATCATTAACAGATTAGGTATCCATCATATAATACTAACAGGAAATGACACCAATCTGGCTCTGGATAAGTTTAAGAATCTATATGATGAGTATAATATCAAATAAAACCACTCATCCCCTTATCATGTAGAAACTGATGGATAGATAGAGTCCCTCACCAACACCCTATCAAAAATACTCTAGAAGAAGTTGCATAAGGATTAAAATTATTGTCCTAACTTGCTCTTTCATACCTTGTATTCCCACCTAACTAGGACATACCACCACATGGGAAACCCCATATTCACATGTATACGGGATAAATGTAGTCCTATAAATTAAGGTCAAATTTCCCTCTATTTTCATTTCCATCTATGATAAACTACCCATATATGAGAAACCTAAGAAATGGATAATTGAATTAGAATGACTCAAACAAAAAAATATTTCACACCTTACATCATCTAGAGGTCCATAAAAATCAAATAGCATGGGATTTTAACTAGAAATTATGCCTCCTCTCATTCCTCTAAGGATAACTGGTTTAGGCTCATAGGACCCTAATGATACCAGGGAAGAGACCTCCAAACTTTAAGCCTAAGTAGTAGGTACCATAGTCCATACACAAGGTCCACCCTATGGAGTTCATTCCATGATATTGATGGATGGAGAGCTCATTACATCCCCTAAAATGAAATATTTCTCATGAAATACTTTTCTGATAAAGACATTATTTTCCATCTCATAATATGATAAATTAAATGAAACCAACATCCACATCATATGAAATTAAATTTCATAGCATCATGGTCCTGTATACATGACTTTTAAAGGAACTTCATGTGGTCCTAGTTATATGACATGAAACTAGAAGAATTCAGAGTACGAGCTATAACACTTTAAACTACATAGACCAACATCCAAGTAACAAGACAAAAAATATTTGGACAATATCCTCACCACAATATGTAAAACTTCATGGTATATATCATTATTATAGAAAATAAAACTGCATAACATTTCAGTTCATGCTCGACTGGACTATATTCAATTGTGTTGGTCTCCCACCACACCTTTGTTCTATGAAATAATTGTGGCTTGATTCTTAACATTATTGGATACATAGTGACACCCATATCTCCAATCATGCGTCCAAAAAACAAATAAAAATTACCCTTCCCTGTGTATGGGTCAAAATATTACAAAGAGACTTACCAAGACTAAGTGTGTCTTGATTCTCATTCCCATGAGATATGTAACGAATCCCATATCCTATGTCTTGGGGAAATCCCCAACCCCAAGATCCCCCCTCTCTTATAGACAAACCAAATCAATGTAGGGGACCTTAACAGGGTTCTCTCATTCAGGATCTCATCATGGAAATAGAAATATCCCACTCCTATATATATATAAAATCTATGCAGGGGACTCTACACTCTATGGCCAATTCTGGTATAAATGCTTCCTTTATGCTTGTACATATACCTTCCACACATCATAATATTTATTATTGGTAATTTAGGATCTCCATAAATTTTTTTACTCATTGGTAATAGAACATCAGATTCCTAAAGACACCTTTGTCATATAATGTAGTAATAAGCCCTATTTGGATTTTTTAATTAACAAACCCAAAAAGGCATGTCATCTAAAGGATTCCACTATTTAAAATTCATCTTTATTCTTTATTCTTTTTGAGTTAATGAAATCCAAATTAATTGTGTTGCTTCTAGTTTCAGAGACCCCTTCACTTTCAAAATTATAAGAAAATATTTATTCAATAATAACGTAAAAATAAATGAAATATTTGAAATCATATTAAATTTTTAGGATATCAACAACACGTTACAAATATAGTTTTAATTGAACACTAATTAAACTAATTTGTTTTGAAAAAACTAATTGAGTTTTACTTTTACTTGTAATGAATATATAAAACTGATCCTTATCTAATGAAAAGTGTATAGAAAATATTGAATCCTTGTTCACAAAAATAATGAAATGAATAAAATAAAAAATTTATACATGTGAATAGTAGTTTATAATAATATTTTATCTTAATTTATATTCATAAAATTGGAACATTTTTCCAAATCCAAGTCTCCAAGTACCCTTTCATAAATATATAGGAAGATAAAACATACAATTCTATAGAGTAATAAGGAAAAAATAACACATTGTGTGTTTAGATATAAATTATTAATACAACATAAATAAAAATTTTATATTTCATATTGTATGTTTCAAGATAGTATTGTATTCTACTGATGTTACTCCATTCAATAATAGTGAATTAATGAATTATTTTTTGAGCATGTGTTATTAAAGATCTATCAACTATATGATCCTATGAATAAATTTTTCAAATCGAATATTTTTAATCGAAAAACTTTTATGATGCATTCAATAAATGATTAGTTGGATGAAATAGATGGCATTAACTTGGATTTTTGAAAACAATTTTTGTATTTTAGAATTTCATTTTCAATATATAAAATGAATGAAACATTATGGGTGATTTTTTCAGATGGTTTCTTATGACTGTGAATGTTTTAATCAATGCATTCCAAACCCAATAGAATGGTTTTGGACTTTATAATATTATATTTAGGAGGTTATATAAACATATCATCATTATGTGTTGATAAAATAAATTGTGTTGTGAGTTTTTAGAAAACAAGATAATAGTTTTGAAACAATTTAAAAATTTTACATGAATCATGTTATTTTTTAGTTCAGTAATAGTTTTTTCATACTAACAATAATAAATTTTTATCAAAGATAATTATAGATATTAATATACTAGTATTTGAATGGTATATATACCCTTAATCTAGTTTTATATAATAAAATTTCATAACTTTTCAGAATTATATTTATTAACCAAAAATAAAATAATGAAGTGTAAAAAGCAACTAAATAGAAAAAAGTTATTTTTAATTTGAAACCATGGATTTTCTCTTTTTGAGGAGAGGTTAAAATTATTACACTAGAGAAAACCATTACTTTATTTCACCTTATTCTAACATGAGTTTAATGAATCATAGAATGAATTTTAGATTCTTTGAATCTTACATATTTTTTACTATATTAGAAAATCATGTTGGATAAGTAAAATTTGAAAAATAATGATTATATATCAAAAAAATTAAAATATTAATAGTCCAATAATTTTTATTGAATTATTGAAAGCAAAATATAATAATAATTATAATTGACCAGTGAACTATCAAAGGTTTCTTGTAATGTTTTATAATATAAAAAACCTAATGGGATTATGAAATAGTGTATGATTTTTGAGATGATGGATTTTCAAAATCTATTGACTTGGACTATGTGAATATAAACCACATAAAATTTAAATGTAAAATATATTACATTATTAAAAACAATAATGCTAAATTGGATAGCTTTGATACAAAATGTATTTCAACACTTTATAATATATTTTTGAAAATCAAAATGTATTTCCTTATAATGTATTCTTTAATTAATTTTATACTTCTCTAGTTTCTAATTATATTTTTCTAGAAAATATATTTTTCCAAATAGAGTTATATTAATTTAACATATGGAAAAAATTAACGTATTTTGATGAGATTGTTCTATGGTTTTGACAAACAGTAACATATATTTCAAGATGAAGATGTATAAAAGCCCTGAAGTGATAATATAAGTAAGTATAATTTGAAAAGGTTATATTAAGTATTGTGGAATGAAATTATAAATGGAATAATAAATGTTTTATGGATGGACCTTTCATTAAATCTTTAAAATAGAGACATAAAAGTTTTCTAGAAGAAAAAATTATTTTCACTACATGAAATATTATTACACCATGATGGTGTATAATCTAATGAGTATCATATGAACATGTTGATCTGTGAATAAAGAGTTGGGTCCAAGGCCATTGTAACCACCTATGATAATTATAGATCAGGATCATCATATATTTTCCTATAAATAGGAGTAGTGATAAAGGAGGAAGAATATTTTGCATCACTAAGTACCAAGAGTTGTTATAAAGAGTTTGTAACAATATTTCTCTTTTAAAGTACTTTACTATAACTTTTTGAGAGACTTTTTATTAAGGTATCCATGAATGTATTATTTTTAAATTCATTAATAAACTTTTTGTTCTGTAATCATATATCTGATCGGGACTGATTGAGGAATTTCAAGGATAAGAAGACAATGGATTTTCCGGTATTGCTAATTGAGGGTTCCATGTCAAGGAAAACATAATTCTCTAGATATTAGTATTGACTGTTTCCTTACTTAAGGAAAATATACCTTTATATTTTCGTTAAAAATATGGGTACCTAAGTATTGGCTATAGACTTACTTAATAAAAAATGTTAAATTGTAGATCAATATTTTAAACAGTTCTGTAAGTGTTTATTTACAACATTATAATGTATTATTTTCCTTGTTTCTATAAGTTATAATTTTTGTTGTTCTATTGTATTGAAATACTTTACTTATTATATACTTTTCTAAACTCTGATATCTAGAAGATATACCTATCTGATTTTTAATATGATGTTTAGGACAACATTGTGTCTAATATTTATTCATAAAGAGGTTAATGAATTTTGTATGTATTATTTTATAAACTACAATTCACCACCCTCTTGTTTCCATTGTATCACTCTTATATCCTATATTTGATACCAAATTTAGCTCCACTGATTAACTTTATACTTTTCATTTTTATTATATTATGAATGTTTCTTGAGTTTATGATTTTTTAATATACTAACAATGTTATAAACTATTTTTTTCACTATCTTATATCTGTATAAATTGTATATTTCTTATTTATAATGATGAAAAGTTTAAATATTGGAACTCTTGAGAATATTGATCCTAATAGACTAATGATTTTTTATAAGGATGACTATGAATATTATAGAGAATATATGTCACATAAATGAAATATTTTAAAGTTATTTTTCATTTAATTTACATCCTTGCTTTGTTTTGGTGGTTTTACATGCATTTTTGAAGGAAATAGTGGGTTTCCAAAATTTGGGCCAACCTGAGAGCCCATTTCCAGTTTTGAAAGTAAATTTTGTTTCTTTAATAACTCCTTCGTTTTTCAACATTTTTCACCCATTAAACTTCCAAAATGACCGTCATTTAAATATTAAAACCACAAAATAATTTTGGGCCCCTTAAAAAGTCATTAGAATCTTGGATATGAGTGATCGAATTAGGTATTGGGCCAACTCGAAGGCCCATTTCCAGTTTTAAAAGTGTTTTGTAATTCATTCATAAAATTTTTCTTTTTTATCTTTATTCAGTGATTCCACCTCTCACGTGTTCCCACTGAACCCAGTCGCACTCTCATATTCGTTTTTGCCTCTTTGGAGCTCAGATTAATCGTGATGTAGGGCCGAACTTCTGAAGCTCCAAAAAAAACGTCCAGATTTCTCAAGTAAGATGGTTATCTTCCTTATTCCTCCATTCTTCTTAGGGTTTCTTCTTTTTTATTGAATACCCAAATGTCCAGAAGATGGGGCTTCGTACCTAGGGTTTTAGTTTTGAGTTTCTTGGTCCAATCCTCCGGTTTTAGGTTCAATATTACTCCCTTGTGGTGCGGTGGAGGTGCGGTTGAAGTGACGCATAAGGATTTGGGGGGTTTGACTCGTTTGGTAGGTGATTTCATATGTAGGTATTGTAGAATGAGTTGGATTTCTGTATTTCTGTTTCCATTATGTTCCTCATTCAGTATTTGGATTAAAAAAATTCATTTGGGTATCATTTTAAAAGCGTTTTATTTTTAAGTGCCAATTTTGTGTGAAAATGGGTGTTTTACATGTGCAACCCATGTTGTGCCTCTTGGTGTTGTTTTATAATTCAGGGATTGGATTTATAAAAATGTTTTGATGCTGAAATTTATGGTTTGGTATAATATTGGTCTCCATTTGGTTTTAAATGTGGGATTTTAGATGAATTTAATGTTCAAAATTTGATTACTTTTCTTGAAATTGTTTTATGGAAATTATAAGTGGTTTATTGAGTTATACGAAAGGTTCAAAGAATGTGTAGATACTGTTTTGAATGTGTGAGACAAGAACTGATATTTATATGTGAAAAAATATTTTGGTAGCATGTGGTGACTATTTGAGCACAATACGGGAAACCCGAGTAACTAGGTGGGCTAACGTGTACTAGTACACTAGTGAGCGGAAGGGTTTTGACCATGGTTCACTTAGCAAGTCTGACATGGATAACACTAACAAAAATATAATGGAGATGATTGGAGACCACTAGGTTATGGGTATGCTCCCTACTAGTGGCTCGTGCACAAGAATGAATTTTATCATGGTTAATTTCACCGAGGTACGAGGTACATGGGGCTCACAACAAACTAGTACCTAGGGGTGTTCCTATGCTTGGAGCTCGTGGCCTTTTTGGAATTTATACTTTATTTATGGTATTTTGTAATGTAAAAACCAGTAGCTTGAATGTTTTATTCAAATTCACTCATTCTTTAATGTTATCCCCATTGAAAGTTATTTTGTTTTCAAAGTTGCGCTTTTAGAAATAAATGCTACCATTATTTATTTATAACTCTTGCAAGACTTTTATTTTATAATGCCTATCACTTGAAATCCTTGGGTGATATCCTATTGGGATTAGTCTCACACCCTACTTACACCTTTGGGTGTAAGTAGACTTGATCATGTTTGACACAGTCAAAGGCAAGGCCTTGGGGGATAGCGGTTCAGGTTGCTAGTTTCTCTCGATTCCTTTGATGTGGTGTTCGTGGATGACATTCTGGTATACTCTAGCTCTGAGGAGGAACACGAACATCACTTGAGGGTCATTTTGGGTACATTACGGGATCACCGCACCTCCGCCGCACCACAAGGAAGTAAGATTGAACCTAAAACCAGCGGATTGGACCAATAAAATCAAAACTAAAACCCAAGGTACAAAGCCCCATCTTCTGGACATTTGGGGATTCAATATAAAAGAAGAACCCCTAAGAAGAAGGGAGGAATAAGGAAGAGAACCAACTTACTTGAGAAATCTGGACGTTTTTTTGGATCTTCAGAGGTTCGGCCCTAAATCGTGATGAATCTTAGCTACAAAGAGGAAAAAACGAATATGGGAGTGCGTCTAGGTTCAGTGGGAACGTGTGAGAGGTGGAATCACCGAAAAAGGATAAAAAAAATATTTTATGAAAGATTTACAAAACAGTTTTAAAACTGGAAATGGGCCTTCGGGTTGGCCAAATACCTAATTTGATCACTCAAATCCAAGATTCTAATGAATTGTTAAGGGGCCCAAAATTATTTTGTGGTTTTAATATTTAAATGAAGGTCATTTTGGAAGTTTAATGGGTGAAAAATGTTTAAAAACGAAGGAGTTATTAAAGAAACAAAGTTTACTTTCAAAACTGGAAATGGGCTCTCAGGTTGGCCCAAATTTTGGAAACCCACTATTTCCTTCAAAAATGCATGGAAACCCACCAAAACAAACCAAGGATGTAAATTAAATGAAAAATACCTTTAAAATATGTCATTTATGTGACAATTCTCCCCACCATGAAGGACTTTCCACCCCAGAAAGTCAACATGAGGCTTGATTGGAAAACAAGAACGGGTACTCTTCCTCAACCCACGAATTTCGCTCCCATGTCTCATGTGTATCATTTCATGCTGCCATAGAACCCAGACTAATGGAATTGAATTCCCTAGAAGTATCTTCTCTTTGGAGTCCACTATTTTCACTGCCCTCTCAACAATAGACAAGTCGGGCTCTATCTCCAGTTCTTCCCAACTCAACACATGGGACGGATCCGTGTAGTATTTCTTTAACTGAGAAACATGGAAGACATCATGGATGGACGTCAACTGAGAAGGTAAGGCCAACCTGTATGCCACCTTGCCAATACTCTCGATGATCTCAAATGGCCCGACATACCGCGGAGTCATCTTACCTTGCTTCCCCAATCGACGATGGCCCAGACGAGGGGCCACCTTCAAGAATACTCTGTCACCCACAGAAAACTCTAGGTCTCGACGCCTCCTGTCAGCATATGATTTATGACGACTTTGAGCTGTCAATAAACGTTGCCTGATTAATTTTACCTTCTCAGATGTCTCCTACACAATACTCGGCCCCAATAGTGAGGTCTCACCTACCTCAGCCCAACATAGGGGGGACCGACAAGGCCGACCATAGAGCGCCTCAAAAGGAGCCATTCGAATCGAGGATTGGTAACTGTTATTATAAGCAAACTCAACCAATCCCAAATGGGTATCCCAAGAACCTCCAAAGTCTAAGACACATGCACGAAGCATGTCCTCCAAAATCCGATTCGCCCGCTCTGTCTGACCATCTGTCTGCGGATGGTATGCTGTGCTCATCTTAATCTGGGAGCCCAAGGCCTTCTGAAGGCCATCCCAGAACCGAGATGTGAAACGAGGGTCTCTATCTGAGACAAATGTTGATGGCACACCATGGAGTCTCACCACCTCCTAAAGATACAAACGGCCCAACTCATCCACTTTAGATATATCTCTGATCGGAATGAAGTGGTCTGATTTGGTTAGACGATAAATCACCACCCAAATGGAATTCTTACCTCGAGGTGTACGAGGTAATCCAAAAATGAAGTCCATGGCAACCTCGTCCCACTTCCAGGTAGGAATGGGTATTGGTTGGAGCAAATCGGAGGGACTTTGGTGCTCTGTTTTCACCTACTATCATGTGTAGCATCTCGAAAAAAATTCCGCTATGTCCCGTCTCATACCATGCCACCAAAACTGCCGACGGACATCATAATACATCTTAGTGGCACCCAGATGGATAGCCCACTGAGACTGGTGGCTATCCTACATCACCACCTTCCGTAGAGATAACGGCACTACTGAACGACCCTTGAAGCACAAGATTCCCTCGGGAGACGACGACCAATTAGAGGATGTCTCCCCACCATGAAGAAACCGCTTCGACCGCTGAAAAATCTCATCACTGGGTTGTTCCCACTGAACCAACTCCAATAGAGGAGTCAACTGGACGCTCGCCAAGAATGCCCATCCACTGTGTTCCTTGGTCTCCACATGCATCTGAGAAAAGATTCTCATCAAATTCCACTCATCACTCGACTTCCTCAAAGCCTGCACTGGAACCCTTCTGCTCAAGGCTTCGGCCATTAAATTACCCTTACCTAGGGTATAGACAATGTCAAAGTCAAACCCCTGCAAATACTCGATCCAGCGATGCTGCATCAAGTTGAGGTCCTTCTGTGAGAAGATATAAGCCAAGCTTTTGTGATCAGAATAGACCACACCCTTCTCCCCAAGAGGTAGTGACGCCACGTCTTCAATGCATGCATCACTGCTGCCAACTCCAAGTCATGGGTTGGGTAGTTCCTTTCAAGTGGGTGGAGTTGGCGAGAGCCATACGCCACCACATGATCATCCTGCATAAGCACACACCCAAGACCCATACCTGAAGCATCACAACAAACCACATATCCCTTTCCAGCCTCTGGAAAAATCAGCATGGGGGTAGTAGTCAATCGCCTCTTCAGCTCCTCAAATGATGCCTGACATTATGGAACCCATACAAACTTCACCCCTTTTTGGGTGAGGGAAGTCATCGGTGAAGCAAGCCGACAGAAATCCCGAACGAATCGCCTATAATAACCATCCATGCCAAGGAAACTTCTGATCTCGAACACATTCTTCGGCTGCTACCATGACATAACCGCACTAATCTTCTCAGGGTCCACTGAAACTTCGTGCTCTAAGATCACATGCTCGAGAAATCTCACCTCCCTAATACCATTTTGTCACGAACCAAATCTGGTCGCCATCAAACAGGCACCAAACCCGGCTCATGGCAAGACCCGAAGGGCGTTCCCCATCCCCACGGGCTGGCACAAGTGCCCGGGTATCATAAAAATTCATTTGGGATTGATTTACCCAAGTTTGGGTTCATAAAATAACCAAAAACAAACAACAAACCAAATCTGAAAAATTATTCCAAACAAGACTTAATATAAATTCAGAACTGAGTATATGGGTTTAAACAAGACACAAGAGGTCCAAAGGTACATAAAAGTAGCCACAAACAGCCCATGAGACTCCACATGACAAGGGGTAATCACCCACAAGACATCTCCACAACAATTTATTTTTCATTTAATTTACATACTTGCTTTGTTTTGGTGGTTTTCCATGCATTTTTGAAGGAAATAGTGGGTTTCCAAAATTTGGGCCAACCTGAGAGCCCATTTCCAGTTTTGAAAGTAAATTTTGTTTCTTTACTAACTCCTTCGTTTTTCAACTTTTTTCACCCATTAAACTTCCAAAATGACCTTAATTTAAATATTAAAACCAAAAAATAATTTTGGGCCCCTTAAAAATTCATTAGCATCTTGGATTTGAGTGATCAAATTAGGTATTGGGCCAACCCGAAGGCCCATTTCTAGTTTTAAAATTGTTTTGTCATTCTTTCATAAAATATTTATTTGTTATTCTTTTTCAGTGATTCCACCTCTCACACGTTCCCACTGAACCAAGACGCACTCTCATATTCGTTTTTTCCTCTTTAGAGCTCAGATTAATCGCAATATAGGGCTGAACCTCTAAAGCTCCAAAAAAAACGTCCAGATTTCTCAAGTAAGTTGGTTCTCTTCCTTATTCCTCCCTTCTTCTTAGGGTTTCTTCTTTTTTATTGTATCAAAAAATGTCCAGAATATGTGGTTTCGTACCTAGGGTTTTAGTTTTGAGTTTCTTGGTCCAATCCTCTGGTTTTAGGTTGAATCTTACTCCCTTGTGGTGCGGCGGAGGTGCGGTTGAAGTGACGCACAAGGATTTGGGGGTTTTGACTCTTTTGGTAGGTGATTTCATATGTAGGTATTGTAGAATGAGTTGGATTTCTGTATTTCTGTTTCCATTATGTTCCACATTCAGTATTTTGATTAAAAAAATTGATTTGGGTAACATTTTAAAAGTGGTTTATTTTTAAGTGCCAATTTTGTGTGAAAATGGGTGTTTTACATGTGCAACCCATGTTGTGCCTGTTGGTGTTGTTTTATAATTCAGGGATTGGATTTTTAAAAATGTTTTGATGCAACAATTTATGGTTTGGTATAATATTGGTCTCCATTTGGTTTTAAATGTGGGATTTTAGATGAATTTAATGTGCAAAATTTGATTACTTTTCTTGAAATTGTTTTATGGAAATTATAAGTGGTTTATTGAGTTATACGAAAGGTGAAAAGAATGTGTAGATACTATTTTGAATGTGTGTGACCAGAACTGATATTTATATGTGAAAATTGATTTTGGTAGCATGTGGTGACTATTTGATCACAATACGGGAAACCCGGGTAACTAGGTGGGCTAACGTGTACTAGTACGCTAGTGAACAGAGGGGTTTTGACCATGGTTCACTTAGCAATTCATACATGGATAACACTAACAAAAATATAATGGAGATGATTGGATACCACTAGGTTATGGGTATGCTCCCTACTAGTGGCTCGTTCACAAGAACGAATTTCATCATGGTTACTTTCACCGAGGTATGATGTACTTGGGGCTCACAACAAACTAGTACCTAGGGGTGTTCCTATGCTTGGTGCTCGTGGCCTTTTTTGGAATTTATACTTTATTTATGGTATTTTGTAATGAGAAAACCAGTAGCTTTAATGTTTTATTCAAATTCACTCATTCTTTAATGTTATCCCCATTGAAAGTTATTTTCTTTTCAAAGTTGCACTTTTAGAAATAAATGCTAACATTATCTATTTATAAATCTTGCAAGCCTTTTATTTTATAGTGACTATCACTTGAAATCCTTGGGTGATATCCTATTGGGATTAGTCTCATACCCTACTTACACCTTTGGGTGTAAGTAGACTTGATCATGTTTGACAGAGTCAAAGGCAAAGCCTTGGGCGATAGCGGTTCGGGTTGCTAGTTTCTCGCGATGGTGCGGTGTTGTGGAGACAACTTGTGGGTGATGACCCCTTGTCATGTGGAGTCTCATGGGCTGTTTGCTGCTACTTTTATGTACCTTTGGACCTCTTGTGTCTTGTTTAAACCCATATACTCAGTGCTGAATTTTTATTAAGTCTTGTTTGGCATAATTTTTCAGATTTGGTTTGTTGTTTGTTTTTGGTTATTTTATGAACCCAAACTCGGGTAAATCATTCCCAAATGAATTTTTATGATACCCGGGCACATGTGCCAGCCCATGGGGATGGGGAACGCCCTTCGGGTCTTGCCATGAGCCGGGTCTGGTGCCGGTTTTATGGCGACCAGATTCAGTTCGTGACAATATATGAAAACCATTATTATCAATATCGGGGTATATAATTTTTTTATACTTATGGGAAGTTATTAAATTCCAGAAAAAGGGTTTTCTACTCTTACAAATCAAGAGAGGTTTGAAGATCTACTAAATAATCATGTGAGTAATTATTTGATATATTCAATGAAAAAATATCAATAGTAATATTTATTTATAGGAATTTATAAATATCATTTGGAAGAGTTTTAAGATTAATCATTTTGGTACTTCTAAAGTTAATAGAATAATATCAAGAGTTTTTTTCTTCCTAGATAATCTATAGCTAAAATGAACCAGATATTTATGAATCTTGTAAATATCCTTCAATATCTCGTAGAAAAATATGTTACAGATGATATTTTGGTGGAGAAAATAGATTGGTTTATGCTAAGAGAGTGGGAACTTTTGAGAAAATATCTTTTTGATACAAACAAGATTACTAAATTGATCTTGGATGATTTAATTGAAACTATCACGTAGTATGAGGGTAGTATGAAGATTGATGCTGTAGTAATGAAAAAGAAAAATGGTCTATATTTTTCATATACGTCAGCTATTTATAATAATGAGATATCTTCCGAGAGAGTTTCCATGTATTGAATGAAAAATAATGTTCAAGTTGAAACAAAAATTAGTTCTTATTAACATTCCCAGAATTATTTATCTAATCTTTCCAAAATAATGAGAAGTATTATAGGGAAGAAATATTTTTGACACATGTATAAGTATAATTTTATGGAAAAAATAAATATAATGATTGTTTAGAAATTATATGTCATGAGTGTAAGAAGAATGGCCATATAATTCTATATTTTACAAAGATTAAGAGAAAAGATAAGAAGGGTAGAAATTCATAAAGGAATTATAAACATTTTTATAGAGAAATGAGTAATAAAAGTTTGATGAAATTAGACACTTAGAGTGCATGTGGTGGTGATAGTTCCTCATAAAGTACTTTTAGTTCTAATATTGAAGATAAGAAGAATTTCAGCTTTATTACTGGAATAGGAAAGTTTAAAAATTGATTAATTGATAAGGTATCTACTAACATGTTGAAAAACCTTACATACAATTCTAATTATCATAATAATGAAATTGAAAATAATTATATATCTTTATATCAATAATATACTTCATGAAAATAGAATAATACTTTAACTAACATTCAGTATGTTTCATGATTTTTAACATCGTTAGAAAAATAATAATTTAGTTTCTAAAAAATAGGATACTGATGTGGAAAACAATTCCAAAGTAAATTTAATAATTTTTACACTCAATGAAAAAAAAATTAATCTTTTAAAATAATTATAGAAATACAATCTTGAGAAAAATAATTTTACAAAAGAAGTAGAAAAACTTAATTCTAATTCCTCATATGTTGTGGAAACAATTTAATTGTGAAAATAAATTATGAAATATCTGGCTTAAAAAAGTTTTTATCAAAATTATTTATGGGTAAATAAAATTATTATAAAATGTACAAACAAATAAAACCATGTAGGAATTTATCTGGAATTAGTTTTACTAATTTGAAAGTAAATTTTCAAAACACCTATTTCATTCTAAAAAGTTACCCATTTTCACTAAATTTTAATGTGGAGGACATTGTAATTATAGATGGTATTTAAATAGAGTAAAATATTAAAGCTTTTACAAAACATATGATTCTAAAGAATTGAAAAATGTTCAACATAATAATGTTTGATAGATGTGGATCCATGAAATATTGTTTTCAAATAATGTCAGACCTGAGTAGGTTTGGGTTCTAAAGTATTAATCTTATTAGTTTCTTTATAATAATACGTGGTCCAAGAATAATAATATTTGGTTAAAGGATAGTGGATGATCAAGGAATTTTAACATGAATAAATATTTCATTAAGTCTATTTTTAAAATTAGAGGTGTAAAAGTCACTTTTGTTGATAATACTCAAGGATAAATTATTATAATTCATAATATTATTCTACTTAGTAATACTTTAATTTAAAATGTTATATTATTTGTTGGATTTAAACACTATCCAATTAGGATAGTTAAACTATGAGATGTGGGTTATGTTGTGTACTATTGGAATGATAAATGTATTGTTCAACATTTAGAAGATAAGTTTATTATTTTTTCCAACATTCATGATAATGTATACACACTTAATTTAGCGGATATTAGTACCAACTACCTAACTTTCCTTAGGGAAAGGAATGATAAATATTGGTTGTGGCATAGAAGGTTAGTAAATTGTAATATTATAACTCTATAAAAACTATATAATAAAGTTATAGTTAGATATCTACCAGAGTTTAGGTTTAATTATTCTAATGTATGTAATCTTGGTCAATTTGGATAGAAACATAAGTACAAATTTAAATATATTTGTTAATTTTCAACTTTGAATGCTTCATAATTAGTGCACATGGATTTATTTTGTCTTACATAAATTGGATATATTGGTGGAATATATTATATATATGTTTTATCTGATGACTACACTTGATGTAAAAAAGTCTATTTTCTAGAAAAAGGTTTGAACCCTTTTTTCTATTTTAAAACATTTTTAGCCCGTGTTTAAAATGGTAAAAATATACCTCTAAAAATTATTCATAGTAATCTTGGTTGAGATTTATTTAATTCTGAATTTGAATATTTTTTTAGGAAACAAATGGTATAATACGTAGCTTCTCTACACCTATAAATCCACAAAATATGGTGTAGTTGAATGAAGAAATAAAATTATTTCTGTTATTAAAAGAACAATGTCAAGTGATTAATCAATTGGGTAACATTTTTGGGTTGAAGTGGTTAGTACTATATACGATACTAAAAATCATGTTTTAATAAGACCTTTTATTAATAAAACTCTTTATGAGTTGTGGAAAATAAGGAATCAAAAACTTTATAACTTAAAAGTTTTTTATTCAAAGAATTCATTAATAATAATTAAGATAATCTACATAAATTTCCTCCAAAATCCAACGAAGGAATATTTTTAGTTTATTCTAAAATTATGAAGTATTATACATTTTTTAATAAAAATAAAAGTATTTTCAATGAAATAGTTAATTTAAAATTTTATAGAATTGATCCTTTTTTTAATCAAACTCAACCGAAATCTTTGAATTTTATTTCAAAAATTTATTTTCTACCCATGGTGGAAACTTATTCTTATGAGAGAACAACTAAAGAAATTTTATCATAAGTTATACCTGAAGATTAAATTAAACCTTTTTGTGAGTAACATTTTTTTAACAAACCAAAGGAATTATTTAATTATTAGGAATCATGATAAAGATAATATCATTGGTGATGTAGATCAGTATGTTAAAACTAGAAATTAATTATGAAATTAAATTAAAAATTGAGAACTTTTATCTCAATTTGAACAAAAGTATTATAATGAGGCTTTAGTTGATGAATATTGGATAAAATATAAGAAATACGAACTCAATGAATTTTACGGTAATTATGTTTGGACATTGGTTGAATGACCCAAATATTGACCTATAATTGGTGTAAAATGGGGTTTTTAAATAAGTTTGATGAAAATATATTAATAGTTGGAAATAAATGTAGATTTTTTATAAGGGATTATAATTAACAAGTAGGAAAAATATATGAATAAAATTATTTTTTAGTATCAATTCTTGAAGCCATATATATAATTATATCATATGAATCATTTCAAAAATTTAAACTTTTTTCAAATCGATGTGAAGTGTGATTTCCTTAATGTATATATATAGGATAATTTTTTTTAGAAAATACGCAAGTTTCAAAAAAATATATCTAGATATTTTATTTATACTTATTAAGAAACATTATATAATTAAACAATCCCCTAGATCCTGGTATGATAGATTAACTAGTTTTTTGGAAAAAAACAATTCAAAGGGAGATGAAAATCCAAAACCTTATATTAAAATGTTTTCTAAAAATAGAATTATCATTAAAATTTATGCCGATGGTTTTTATTTGGATCAAATCCAAAATATCATATATATTCCTTTGTGGATCTTATGGAAACTGAGTTTGAGATGAACATGATGGGTGAATTTACTCTCTTTCTTGGGTTTAAAATTTCATAAAAACCAAAAAGGAAACTTATATCTAAAACTAAGTATATAAAATATATTACTAATAAATTTTGTTATAAAAACTCCAAAGTATAATTAATCTAATAAAAACCTCAAATACTTTATATTTTGATGAATATTTGAAGTCAGTAGATCAGAAACAAAATGAGGAATGATTACAAGATTACTTTATCTTACAACTATTCATCAAGATTTTCTGTTTTCTATATGATTGGGTAAAAGATATTAATATGAAGTGCATTGTGTTGCATTTGTTGTCAATGAGACATGTTGTTGTCTTAGAATGAATGGATGTCAAGAATTGTCAAGATGTGAATGCCAAAGGTTGTGATGGTGTTGGTAAAGAATGGAGAATGGCTATGGAAATTAGAGGAATGTCACTTAGGAGATTCACTAAGTGGCATTGGAGATTATGGTTGAAACATTCTCCATGGAAATCAGACGATTGTTGAGCTGATCTTTAAGTTCATAGAACTTGTATCAACTGGATACAAAGTCACAACATTGTTTGAAGACCATGCATTGTATTGACAATGCATGAGGAGCTGAAGAAGATCCATTCACTACTTCTAAGTGGATGAAGTGGTTTAATGAAGTCCATGCACTATCACTTAGTGCATGTGAATCAGAAGATGTTCCAATTGATCTCTGATTAGATCAATGAAGAATGTTGAAGAACATGTGTGATTCATGAGATTCAGTTGAAGAAGTCCCTCCTAAGTATTGAACACATATGGAAGAGGAGATGAAGAAGATTAAGAAGAAACCGTTTGAAATTCCATTCCTAAGTGATGAATACATGTTGAAGATAATGGAGGAATTTCAAATGAAGAAGAAGAAAGGAAGAAGGAGAATGAGGAAGAAGGCTTGGAGTGGCTCTTGGCATTTCACATTATGTATGTGGTTACTTTTTTTTATACAAAGTACCCTATTGTTACTTAGCCAAAAAATTGGCCAGCCCGTGGACACCTTGAGGGTTCAACCCCAAGGCACATGTGGGCCTAAGGCGCCACGCCCAAGGGGGAATCCGTGGGGCGAGCCCAGGGCGGCAGGACGCACCCAAGACACCGCAGAGGTGCTGGGGCACGCCCGGAGGAGCGCGGCAGGGGTGCATGAGCGCACCCGCGAGTGTCAGCGGATGCATAGTGGGCGCCAGTGGCGCGCCCGCAGGGAGCATAGGTGGGCGCAGAGCGCGCCCGCAGAGAGAACCCGGTGCGGGGCGGCACCGGGAGGGGAGAAGTTCGACTGGCGAGTAGCGGGCAGCGCCAGGGTAATAAACCGCGGCAAAACCGCTCCCTGTTTCGATGTGGGACGCGCATTTTTTCCGCGGGAGCGATCCTGGCCGCACGATCGATCGCGCGCCAGATCTCGGCCGCACATCTGATCCGCGGCGAGATGATTTGATCCAGGCCGTTGAAGATCTGATCCGACGGCTCCCGGCTTATCTTCTACCCCGAGCTCGACCGAAGGTCACCCGCGAGCAGCCGCTGAACCAGAGCCCTCCGAGCACCAGTTTTCGAGTTCCCGGCCACCTCTGAAGGATCTAAGACCTCCATTGAGCTCGTCTCTCCACACCGAACACGGCCATGCATAAAAAATGGTGTGCATGCAATGTATGGAGAATTTCGAATGAGGCCGAGGCAAACGGAGTTGCCGAGGCATCGGGGTATTCGTGTTTTGCATGGGATGAGCCTAAACCGAAGGCCGTGCATGCGTTATAAGTCGCATGCACGTAGAGGAACAAAAAATAAATAAGCCCGCATCAAACCGAGAATAAATATCAAGATTTGGAAATATCTTTGATGATCCGAAGATCTCGGGATTTTGAGTGGAATCACGTGGATAGAACCGCCTCTCCTCTGCCTATATAAATGAGGCCTAGCCCTCGAGAAGAGCTTGCTGATGTGCTGAATTTTTGAAGACCCGTGTGTGCTCTGCCTCGCGAAGGTTTGAAGCCCCGCGCAAAGAACTTGCGCGGCTGAAGGTTCCGGAGTCACCCGAGGCTTCGAAGGTCCCCTGCGCACATTATTTGTGCGACAGAAAGAGCTCTCCCTGCCCGTATACTTGCGCGGCAGGAGTAGCTTGCGCGCCCAAGGTGTCCTCACCCTTGTGTCTTGCGCGCCTCGTGGTGTTGCATCCTGCACACCCGAGTGCCTGTGCACCCCGCGTCTCAAGACACTTGCGCGGCAGTGTGTGTGTGCCAAGTGGAGAAGAAGACCCGAGGGCTTGGTACCTTGTGCAGCTGTTGGAGAAGGAGTTGGCCGCGGCTCAACCAGGACCTTGAGCGCCTTCATTTGTGTTGGTATACGGGTGTGAGCAAGAGGAGGTCGAGGCCTTTGTGCCTTTGTGTGCAAAAAGAACTAGAAGAAGGCCGTAGCCTTTGGCTTGGGTGTGTACAAAGAAGAATAAAATAACAAGTCTTGTGTGCAAAGGAAGTGAAAGGCCGTAGCCTTGTGTGGGTGAAGTGAAGACCACACCTCATTTGAGTGTGTGTGTGTGCAAATTGAAGAGGAACACCCTACGGCCATTTAAGGGTATGCAACAAGAAGTGTGAAGGCCAAAGTTTCAAGTGTGTGCAAAATGAAACAAGTGTGTGTAAAGAGACAAGTTGGCCGAACCTAAGTGTGTGCACTAAGAAGTGTGTATACACTTAGAAGAAATAAGGAGTGACCCACACTAAAGTAGAACACACATTTAAGTGTGTAACCAATAAGAACAAAGTGTGTGAAGGAAGTGAGAAGGTGTGTGCTGAAAAGAATTACACCCTTTGTGGGTCTATTGCACCAAGAAGAGAAAGAGGGAAGTGCATGCTTTCATGCATGCACATGCACACGTAAACAAGTCAATTCTGCTTGTGTGCATTTGAGTTGTCCAAGACCAGAAGTTCTTGAAGAATTGAGAAGGCCATGCTATCAGTGCATGAGGATGAAGAGCTGCCATGCACTTAGTGCATGAAGTTGAAGTGAACTGAGACTGGACCAGACTGAAGTTAAAGATATCAGTTGTCTGAGTATTCAGTAGTTGAAGAGAGAAGCCGGGTCATCCTTAGAAGAAGGAGATAAATCCTGAGCAAGACGAGAAGACCTGATCAACTCAAGTGATCAGAGGTACAGAGCAAGGCCAGCAGTCTTTATCCCAGACTGCTGAAGATACTTGAAGAAGCTTAAAGAGAAGAAGAGCTACTCGTGTGACTCGAGGAGCCAGGAGAAGACCCTGTGGGACTCAGGGAGAAGAAGTCTTCAGTGGGATTCTGGAGCAGGCCAGTGGGACTCTGGTAACACTGTGTGAAGCAGTATAAAGACCCTCCTGTGGGACTCAGGAGAGATACAGTGGGACTTTGTATCGACCATTGTAATACTAACCGATTATAATGGAAGAATCCATGCTGGGAGAGCATGGCAAGGATGTAGGCCTTTGGTGCCGAACCTTGTAAATCCTTGTGTCCAGTGCCTTTACATTTACTGCATCATTCGTGGAAAGGTGAGAGATACAAGAAGAGTGGATCGAGGCTTTAACCAGCCAGAGAGGTTTAATTGATAAGGAATCAATTAGTAAAAAGTTTTAAGGGATCACTAATTCACCCCCTCCCCCTCTCAGTGATTCACACTGATCTGGGCACTTCAATTGGTATCAAAGGGAGGTTACCTCTAAAAGATCCAATGGAGTCTTTACTCAGTGCAGATTTGAGGAAATGAGTGACCAGCCTCAAATGGAGATATCTGCCAAGACTCAGAAGAACAGAAAGAAGAAACAGGCCAAGAAGATGAAGAAGATGGTTGCTACAAACAGAGAAACACCTTCTATGGAAAGAAATGTGAAAGTCACATCAGATGACAATTCGTTTTATCATTCTTCTGATGAAGCCTGTCCTAGCTGTGATGAAGTTGAAACAATGAATGATCTTCAGAGTGCACTCAAATATCTTCAGAAGACAGTTCCCATGGAAGTGGCAAAGTGTATAGCTACAGGCATCCATGATCTTCATGAAGAAAAATCACAGTTAGAAGAAGAAGCCAATGCAATGGAAGATCAATTGGCTAAAAGGGTTGGCATAACCCACACTCTCAGAAAGCTGGTGAAGGCTAAGGAAGAAACAGTTTCTCTTTGCAATACTAGATATGAAGATACTTGTGAAGAATTGCAAAGAAGCCTTTCTGAGAAAGAAATCTTTAATGTAATAATCAAAGATGTTTACCATGCACTGGAGAAGAGGCATAGAGTATCAATGGTTGTTAAAGATGCTCAACTTGAAGACAAAGTAAAAAGGGTGAAGGAGCTTGACAACTCATTTCTTGAAATGAAAAAGGTGCATGAAGACCAGATAAAGCAGCTGGAAGAGAAATGGGAAGGAAGGCTAAGAACTATTGAGGATGAGAAGAACTCCCTCAATATGAAATGCTTAGAACTGGAGGTGATATTGAAAAATCAGCAATCACCCAAAGCCCAAGCCTCCCAGACAGCTGGAAGAAGAAATGTTGCCACTCAAGTGAGCTTTGAGAAGGATGATTCTAAAAGAAAGACATCCTCTAATAAAAGGGCAACATCTTCTAAAAAGAAGGTACCATCCATACCATCTTGTACTGATGCTTCTAATAGTGTTTCCACAAAAAGTGCAGGATGGAAGAATAATTCCAAACAAATATGGATGAAGACAGTAAAGAAGCAGAGCTCTCCTGAAACAGCACAACAGGTCAAGAAAAGTTCCCTACAATCAGAAGGACTGAAGAGGTCAAGATTCGTGGGACAATGCTGGTGTTGTAACAAGTATGGGCATTGTGCAAAGGATTGTTGGTACAATCCACTGAATGCCAAAGCACAGAGGAGGCCCATGCTAAGGGGGAGCAAGCCAGAAGGAAAGAAGCAACATCCACAGGTCCAGAGACATCTGTTTACTGCAAATAGATTTGGATTACTTGACAACATCTGGGATGATTGCAAAAGTGGTCAAAAAGATACATGTCAGTCTCCAACTGTATCCAGAGCTCAAAAGAAGAAAAGATCACAGAACCTGGCTAAAAAAGATTCCTTGGGAAGAAAAAAGAAAGTTGAAGATGCTCCCAAGAAGATTTTGTCAAAGGAAGAGAAGTCCTTGGAGTCTAAATCCAAGAAGGGTGATGCATCCAGAAGGACCACCAAGAAAACATGCTTCTACTGTGGAAAGAAAGGACATATCATGGATCTTTGTAAAGAAGCCATGAAATTAAATAGAAGCAGACTGGACTCAAAAAGACAATTAATCCAGAAGAAGAAGAAGGGATTGATTGAAAACAAGTTGCCTAAGAAAGGTAGCTTGACAGCATCCAAAGAACCATGTGGAACTTCCAAAACTGAGGCCACTCTTCCAAATGATTTACTAGTCATATGGCCAAATCAGTTGCAACTTGCCAAAGATCTGCAAAAAGCTGAAGATGAAGCTCTGGCAATTGCTAAAGCAAAGGGGAAGAAGAAGGTTTCACATGAAGATGTTTTGAGAACCACACCAGCACAATCATCAATGAAGATCAAATGTGCAAGTGTGAAGACTGGCGAAAATGGGACATCTCGGTTGAGAGAATCTTCTCAACCTTGTTGTTCACATTGATGAATCAAGGAGGTTCCATCTTATTCCCTTATACTATTGGTATTTACATGTGCTGACATTGTAGGGAATTGAAGATGATGATCATTCTCAACTGGAGGATGGTTTGGAAAGAATGGAGTGCACCCCTTGAGGGGGAGCCAATCTGAAGAAGATGGGATTCTTAGATTAATACCATCTTGAGAAAAGTGAAGGTATTCCAATCATACTTTCATCCCTTCTTTCTTAATTGAGTTTATCTTGTCAATTAAGGGGGAGTATGGATTGAAGACAAATGGATGAAAGGGGGAGATTTATCTTTGCACTGAACTTTCTAATGAGTTTTGTGGAGAATGTGCAGGATTCAGCAATTCATTGAATATCTGAAAAATTCAACCCCTAAGAATGATCTCACATGTATTGTGAATGTTGGACAGCATTGAGTTCCTTGGTTATATCACTCTTGTTTTCTACACCGGGTTAGCCCAAGTAGACTTAGAGTTGATCAACTAAAGGTTCTTTGCTAAAGAAGAACATGTGACATCATCCCTCTCCTAGTGTTTTTCAAGAAGATACTATTCAAAGGGAGGAAGTGATTTTTGAAAGAGAACCACACCACACCTTTGCATTTGATTGCCAATAAGGGGGAGAAAATTTTGGCACACATATTGACCCATTCATATGTGCTAAAGTGGTGTATTGACAACAAATACAAAGGGGGAGATTGAAGTGCATTGTGTTGCATTTGTTGTCAATGAGACATGTTGTTGTCTTAGAATGAATGGATGTCAAGAATTGTCAAGATGTGAATGCCAAAGGTTGTGATGGTGTTGGTAAATAATGGAGAATGGCCATGGAACTTAGAGGAATGTCACTTAGGAGATTCACTAAGTGGCATTGGAGATTATGGTTGAAACATTCTCCATGGAAATCAGACGATTGTTGAGCTGATCTTTAAGTTCATAGAACTTGTATCAACTGGATACAAAGTCACAACATTGTTTGAAGACCATGCATTGTATTGACAATGCATGAGGAGCTGAAGAAGATCCATTCACTACTTCTAAGTGGATGAAGTGGTTTAATGAAGTCCATGCACTATCACTTAGTGCATGTGAATCAGAAGATGTTCCAATTGATCTCTGATTAGATCAATGAAGAATGTTGAAGAACATGTGTGATTCATGAGATTCAGTTGAAGAAGTCCCTCCTAAGTATTGAACACATATGGAAGAGGAGATGAAGAAGATTAAGAAGAAACCGTTTGAAATTCCATTCCTAAGTGATGAATACATGTTGAAGATAATGGAGGAATTTCAAATGAAGAAGAAGAAAGGAAGAAGGAGAATGAGGAAGAAGGCTTGGAGTGGCTCTTGGAATTTCACATTATATATGTGGTTACTTTGTTTTTATACAAAGTACCCTATTGTTACTTAGCCAAAAAATTGGCCAGCCCATGGACACCTTGAGGGTTCAACCCCATGGCACATGTGGGCCTAAGGCGCCACGCCCAAGGGGGAATCCGTGGGGCGAGCCCAGGGCGGCAGGACGCACCCAAGACACCGCAGAGGTGCTGGGGCACGCCCGGAGGAGCGCGGCAGGGGTGCATGAGCGCACCCGCGAGTGTCAGCGGATGCATAGTGGGCGCCAGTGGCGCGCCCGCAGGGAGCATAGGTGGGTGCAGAGCACGCCCGCAGAGAGAACCCGGTGCGGGGCGGCACCGGGAGGGGAGAAGTTCAACTGGCGAGTAGCGGGCAGCGCCAGGGTAATAAACTGCAGCAAAACCGCTCCCCGTTTCGATGTGGGACGCGCATTTTTTCCGCGGGAGCGATCCTGGCCGCACGATCGATCGCGCGCCAGATCTCGGCCGCACATCTGATCCGCGGCGAGATGATTTGATCCAGGCCGTTGAAGATCTGATCCGACGGCTCCCGGCTTATCTTCTACCCCGAGCTCGACCGAAGGTCACCCGCGAGCAGCCGCTGAACCAGAGCCCTCCGAGCACCAGTTTTCGAGTTCCCGGCCACCTCTGAAGGATCTAAGACCTCCATTGAGCTCGTCTCTCCACACCGAACACGGCCATGCATAAAAAATGGTGTGCATGCAATGTATGGAGAATTTCGAATGAGGCCGAGGCAAACGGAGTTGCCGAGGCATCGGGGTATTCGTGTTTTGCATGGGATGAGCCTAAACCGAAGGCCGTGCATGCGTTATAAGTCGCATGCACGTAGAGGAACAAAAAATAAATAAGCCCGCGTCAAACCGAGAATAAATATCAAGATTTGGAAATATCTTTGATGATCCGAAGATCTCGGGATTTTGAGTGGAATCACGTGGATAGAACCGCCTCTCCTCTGCCTATATAAATGAGGCCTAGCCCTCGAGAAGAGCTTGCTGATGTGCTGAATTTTTGAAGACCCGTGAGTGCTCTGCCTCGCGAAGGTTTGAAGCCCCGCGCAAAGAACTTGCGCGGCTGAAGGTTCCGGAGTCACCCGAGGCTTCGAAGGTCCCCTGCGCACATTATTTGTGCGACAGGAAGAGCTCTCCCTGCCCGCATACTTGCGCGGCAGGAGTAGCTTGCGCGCCCACGGTGTCCTCACCCTTGTGGCTTGCGCGCCTCGTGGTGTTGCATCCTGCACACCCGAGTGCCTGTGCACCCCGCGGCTCAAGACACTTGTGCGGCAGTGTGTGTGTGCCAAGTGGAGAAGAAGACCCGAGGGCTTGGTACCTTGTGCAGCTGTTGGAGAAGGAGTTGGCCGCGGCTCAACCAGGACCTTGCGCGCCTTCATTTGTGTTGGTATACGGGTGTGAGCAAGAGGAGGCCGAGGCCTTTGTGCCTTTGTGTGCAAAAAGAACTAGAAGAAGGCCGTAGCCTTTGGCTTGGGTGTGTACAAAGAAGAATAAAATAACAAGTCTTGTGTGCAAAGGAAGTGAAAGGCCGTAGCCTTGTGTGGGTGAAGTGAAGACCACACCTCATTTGAGTGTGTGTGTGTGCAAATTGAAGAGGAACACCCTACGACCATTTAAGGGTATGCAACAAGAAGTGTGAAGGCCAAAGTTTCAAGTGTGTGCAAAATGAAACAAGTGTGTGTAAAAAGACAAGTTGGCCGAACCTAAGTGTGTGCACTAAGAAGTGTGTATACACTTAGAAGAAATAAGGAGTGACCCACACTAAAGTAGAACACACATTTAAGTGTGTAACCAATAAGAACAAAGTGTGTGAAGGAAGTGAGAAGGTGTGTGATGAAAAGAATTACACCCTTTGTGGGTCTATTGCACCAAGAAGAGAAAGAGGGAAGTGCATGCTTGCATGCATGCACGTGCACACGTAAACAAGTCAATTCTGCTTGTGTGCATTTGAGTTGTCCAAGACCAGAAGTTCTTGAAGAATTGAGAAGGCCATGCTATCAGTGCATGAGGATGAAGAGCTGCCATGCACTCAGTGCATGAATTTGAAGTGAACTGAGACTGGACCAGACTGAAGTTAAAGATATCAGTTGTCTGAGTATTCAATAGTTGAAGAGAGAAGCCGGGTCATCCTTAGAAGAAGGAGATAAATCCTGAGCAAGACGAGAAGACCTGATCAACTCAAGTGATCAGAGGTACAGAGCAAGGCCAGCAGTCTTTATCCCAGACTGCTGAAGATACTTGAAGAAGCTTAAAGAGAAGAAGAGCTACTCGTGTGACTCGAGGAGCCAGGAGAAGACCCTGTGGGACTCAGGGAGAAGAAGTCTTCAGTGGGATTCTGGAGCAGGCCAGTGGGACTCTGGTAACACTGTGTGAAGCAGTATAAAGACCCTCCTGTGGGACTCAGGAGAGATACAGTGGGACTCTGTATCGACCATTGTAATACTAACCGATTATAATGGGAGAATCCATGCTGGGAGAGCATGGCAAGGATGTAGGCCTTTGGTGCCGAACCTTGTAAATCCTTGTGTCCAGTGCCTTTACATTTACTGCATCATTCGTGGAAAGGTGAGAGATACAAAAAGAGTGGATCGAGGCTTTAACCAGCCATAGAGGTTTAATTGATAAGGAATCAATTAGTAAAAAGTTTTAAGGGATCACTGATTCACCCCCTCCCCCTCTCAGTGATTCACACTGATCTGGGCACTTCATAATATAACAAACAATAGTCCCATCTAAAAGAAATAAAAATATTTTATTATTATCTTAAGGGAATAGTGAATTATGGATTGTTTTACACTTACAGAAATGAATTTGAACTTAATTTTGTTTCAGATGCTGAATTTGGGGGATGTAAAATGAATAGAAAAAGTGCATCTAAAGTTATTATTTTTTAAGAGAGGATTTAGTTTCATTGACATGTAAGAAAATACATTCTAGAAAAATTTCCACTACTAAACTAGAATATATGGAAACATTATGTTCTTGTGCTCATGTATTGTCGATGAAAAACACACACACTAATTTCGGATTGAGTTTTTGTAAAACTACAATTTTGTTTGATAAAAAAACTTCTATATCTTTAAGTAAAAATCCAAAACATCACTTCAAAGCCTAGAAGATAGATATAAGACACCATTAACTTCAGGATCACACAAAAAATGTAGATTTCATTTTATAATTCATCAAAATGAAAGAAAAACTTGCTAATATTTATTTAAAACCCCTTAATTTTAATATATATAAATATTCTTAAAAAATATAGGGATTGTAACTAAAAAAATGACCATTCATATCTACTACATGTTTAAAAAACATCCTTATATTAATAAACTCCTTAAAAGTGGGGGGGGGGTATATTTTATGGGTTTCGAAGTTTTTCATATGAGAAAATATTTTTTCTTAACAAAAAAGTTCATAATTGTTTTGTTAAAGACAAATTATGGATACAATTTTTTAAGGAATTTTTTTGGATGAAATTTTTACATGGAAAAAATTCTATTCGAAATTTATTTATAAAATTTATATTATAAAATTATAGTTAAAAAGTTTTCATTACTAAATGTTTTGTTATAAAATTTTGTTACAAATATTTTAGTTAGAAAATTTTCATTAAAGTATTTTACTTGAAAATTTATTGGTAAGAAATGTTTTATAACAATTTATGTTATAATTTTTTTTGAATGAAAATTTAGTTATAAAATTTTTTATCTCATCTTTGATTTCTAGAATTTTTTATAGTTTCCAATTTTTCTCATTTTCTATAAAGATCATAATATTAAATAAGCATTGAATAGAAAGTTTGTAAATTCATCTCCATATGTTAAAATTTTAAATATTCTATATATGCATTAATATATTTTATAATTTTTATGTTTTTAGTATTTATTTTAAAAAAATCAATAGTATAGATTTTATTAGAAAAATTCTATGACCGATAAAATATTTATAACAAAACTAATAAAAAAAGTGTTCAGAAATAATTCATTATCAAATAATGTGAGCCATTGATCAAAATATGGGATTTAATCTTAATTATTAGATCTAAGAAGCCTAACTGTATCTATCTAGAGCCTATATATACAGGGTTGGGTCCTTCATGTATCCATAATCTCATCTTATCATCATCTCTCACCTTTCTGGTTATCCTATGTCTGATCTTTTGAAATTTATTTGATTATCTATCAGGATTCATTGATTCATCAAGTAATATTTATTGTATTGTTCCAGTGAAATAGATATGATTGAAAGGGGTTAATTATTTTCCAAGGCTAGCGGCCTTTATGTGTTGATAAGGAAGAGTCTTATTTACACTATCCTAAGTTGGTGAGGAATTTTTATTCATATGTAGAATTTTGGAAATAAGGTTAATTATAAGTTTTAACATTTTATTTTTTTGGTAATAATTGAAATTTGAATATCAATTAGATATATGAGTTAGTGTAAATTCAATTATATGGTGAATATAATATAGTTATATATATGTTCCAAACAAGTTAATTTCTTTTGAAAAAACAAAATGATAAAAATTATTTATTTTCCTCTAAGGAAACAGTTCAGAATATTTTAATCTTAATACAAAAAATCAGATAATAAAAATTTGGATAAAAAACTTATTGATCCCTAGCTTTGTAGACATGGATATAATGGATTTCCAAGATATATATAGGCTCTATTTATTTCATAACATGAAGAAATTTAATTTTGGAAAGTATGTTCTGAATTTGAATGAAACAATAAAGGATGAATCATTTAAAGTAAATTTCCTTTTATATCCAGAATTTAAAAACAATATATTGATCAAATTCTTTATTTTTATAAAAATTAACAATATTGAAAATGTCATGATTTATAATATACATTTTATATATGAATATACGATTTATAAAATGGAGTTTATGTATGAATTTTCCCAATAGTTTTTTCAAATGTCAAGTAAATTTGATTTAGAAGAGAATATTTAAGAGCATAAATCAATGTTTGGTAAGAGGATGGGAGTTGAGAAGTCTCCTGAAATACCAAGGAATAAACCATATAAAATTTCATATGAATCTTACTATACTTTTATGAATAATAAATTGTTTAAGAATCCTAATAAAACAAAATTTGTGTTTGAAAAAGAACATAAATTTTTATTGATGGAATACAATTATCAAAATCTGAGAGATGAAGAAAAGATTAAGTGGAAAGTATAAAAATAAAGGAAACTGAAGATCACTATAGATTTCCATCAACAAACGTATGTTATTAAAGAAAGGGAAGAGGTTGTTCTAAAAGGAAGCAATCATGTGTCCAATTTTATGGAATTTTTTCATTCTAGAATTTTAGACGTACAATCTAAAACATTATCATTTTTTCATTTTATGTGGATAAATCTAAGATAGTTTATATAGTTTTTCCTTAATAACAATTTCAAAAATATCGATATATTTCTCTATAGACTTTTCTAGGGAAGAAAAGGTTAAGGAATAAATCAAAAATTATTCTTTAATTGAAAGATAAATTAAATATTAATGAGTTATCAGGATCAAAAGCACTTTAATTATATGTGAAATCAATGAAAATAATTTTCTTAAATGTTCTGGACAAAAAATATTCAGTAGAAATCGAACAACATTCTAGAGATAAAATTCCTAATAAAGAAGGTGATGATGATATTTCAGATGTTATAAATGGTGGTGATGATCCTAAATATCATATTGAAGGTGGTATTTCTTGTTATAAAGTGAAAAGATAATTTTTGGATCTTTATAATGATGTATGTAATTAATATGTTTCAAAGAAAACTAAAACTTGTAATCCTTCATGGTGTCAACTTACAAAACCTTCATATAATTTCATTAATTCACCTCCATCCAATAATTTTTACATAATGGTAATGAAAATTAATTATATCAATGAATTTATTCAACAATTGGATGATATCATGGAAGTTTCTATATAAAATCAGGCAAGATATAAGTATATGAAAAGTGAGTTTGATATTTTTTAGAAAATTGAAATTTAATTATTTTTTAGAATTCATTATTCATAATTATTTTGAACTCAATTATTTTGAATGAAGAGTTCATGATGATATAAAGAAGTTGAAAAAAGTCATTATATTGATTTTAGGATCTGAAAATGATATGAAATTTTATTATGATGTCATTGATAACGTTTGGGGATAAAAAAATGGCTTCCAAGGATGTAATAACTATGCATGAAGAGGTTTAAGATAACATAATATCCATTGATATTTGGATGTTTTTGGTTATGAATCATGATGATGAGTTTCTGAAACATTCAAATAATTTTAGTGATTTTGGATAATATGTTTCAATGTTGAGAAATGTAACATTATTGAATGAGTTTCTCATGCTAAAAGTTATAAAGTCTGATTTTTCAAACAATAAGTTGAATCTTTGGAGAAAAGAGTTTCAATACTTTAAGAGTCTCATGCTAAAAGTTCATTATTTAAGGCTTTATAAGTGGATATATTAATTTTGAAAGTTGAAAATTAGAAGATCAAGGTTATTAATTAAGATGATGCAAGTATGAAATCATTTTTTATCGTGTTTGGAGAAATTTTAGTAGGATATTAAGAAGATGAAGATTATCATTAAAGACCTCATGATGAAATGGTGATTTTTTCTGAAATCTTGGGAAATTATTTTTTCAAAAACTCAAATATATTTTTAATGTATATATATATATATATATATATATATCTGAGTGGGTATTAATTATAACTAATTTTTATGGATGTTTCAATTTTCAATTGTTATATATTTCTATTATTAATTATTTATTATAAATTATCTCTTATTTTTTGTTTTGTATGTATATTTATTTCCCTATTATTTCAGGTACTCATTTTAAGTACTAAAACCCCTCTTTTCAAACACCACACATTGATAAAAATAGAACTTTTAATGAAAAATTAGGAAGTTATTAATTCTAAAATAAAGAGGGTGAAATAGAAAAGGGATAAACTAAATATGGAAAAGAAATAAAGTATAAAAATATAAAATTAAAGTTGTATAACATAGGGGGAGTTTTTTTTCTCTTTAATATTATTTCTCTATTTCAAAAGTAATGTTTTTTTATTTTCAAAAGGGGGAAGATTGTTGAGTAGTAATGAACCTCATCTCTTTCTAACTTCATTTTGAAAATCATAATACATTTCCTTAAATTGTATTTTTTCTAACATTTATACTTTCCTTATTTTTAAGTATATTTTTTTAGAGACTATATTTTTTCTATAAATAGAAATAATTTTTTTTGGATGGAATGCATTAATTTATTTTGAACAAATTTTTATAATGTTTATATAGATAGTTACATATATTCCTGGATGAATATTTATAAAACTGCTGAATTCATAATATAATGTAGTCTAAACTAACGACGTCATATTAAGACTTCCAAAGAAACATTTTCCTGTTGGATAAATACATATTTTCAAGATTTAAATTTCATTAAATATTTGTTATAGATATTTTCATTTTTTATAGATGAATAAATTATTTCCACTATGTGAAATCTTATTAAATTGTGTTGGTGTATAATCTAATGAGAACCAGAAAAACATACTGAGCTATCAAGAAGGAGTTTGTTCTGTGTTTGTTTCAACCACCTCCTAGATTCATGAAATATTATTATTGGATATTTTATTTTAAAAAATGATCATGGTCAAGGAGTAGGAAGCTTTTTCATAACCTAAAATCAATAGTTTCTGTAAAGAGTATATAACAACTTGCAATGTTGAGATTAATTTACTCTAAAATTTCTAAAGTCTTTTTAAAGCATATATGGGAGGATTATTTGGAAATTCCATAAAAAAAAATTTTGTTTTGTAATCGTCTGTTTGATTAGGATTGATAGAGAGATTGCAGGGATACGAAGACAATGGCTTGTCTGATCTTACGGATCTAGGGTTCAAATGGCTTGGGAAATAGATTTCTTTCGATATTAGTATATTGGGTTTCCATGATTAAGAAAAATATACCTTTACAATGTACTTTAAACCATCGATATGTAATTTCTTGGTTACACACTTCTATAACGCTAATGGTTAAATCATAGATCAAAATTTTATAATGTTATATATTTTTATCGATAGAAGATTATAATGTATTATTTTACTTGTTTCTATAAGTTATAATTTATTCCATGTAATTGTATAGAAATTTTTACTTATTATATATGTTTCTAAATTATGATATTTTGATGACCTGTTTTTCTGATTTATAATATGATGTTTGGAAAAAAATCTTTATGATATTTATACTTAAATTGGTTAATGAATTTTGTACGTTTTATTTTATAAAATAAAATACTTTTATTCTAACCATTATATTACTCTTCAATCCTATAAATATATTAAGAAATATTATAGTACTATTTCTGCTAACAATGCATGTTTATGAATTATTAATGTTTCTACGGTGAAGTAACCAATGTTAGAGTAATTTTTTATTGCAAACATACTTTTTATTACATGTATATTACATTATTATAAGGATAAACAACATAATATTTTTAATTTTAAGGATTAAAAGGTTTAATATCTTGGTAAAATTACGTTTATCTATCACTTATACATAATAAAATATAAAAATTATTGAATTAGTAGGTATTTATATACTTAAAATATCTCACTTTCTGTTTAGTACTTATAGACACCTATGGATATGAATCAAGGAAATGGGTGAGCTAAAGGCCTGATAAGGGTAAGGATAACATAGATGAAATAATATACATTAATTAATAGTAAATGGGTGAGAATAATTATCATAATCATATAATAATCATTGGATCATCATAAAATACATAGATATGGAATTTAAAAAAAAGGCTTGTAATGTGGAATATTCATAAAAATGAAATATCCTTTCATAGTTGTCAAATACTACAAATAGTTGGGAATAATTTTAGCATTTTTTCCATGCCTAACATATGTGAATAAATCAAAACATCATCATTGTGAAACAATATAGCATAATGTTTACACATAATACACATAATCTCAAGAGATACATCAAATTAGATAATTCATTTTAGGGTTATGTAATTCAGAGCCCAGAAGCCACATCATAATATTTACATAATCATTCCTGCCACATAGAACGTATAACAGTCATTGTCATGAAATAAACCATAGAAACTATGGACTTTATAAGTATTTCATCATGAATAATTTAATATAAAAAATAGGGTTCCCAAATGAATAATTTAAAACAAATTTGGCATAAACATCATCATTATTGAGTGAAAAAGAAACAACTCAAGAGGATAAAAATATGTGTTTTGTAATGAAAATCCTTCATGGAAAATATTTTTATTTGGATTATAAATCATGCTTTAATCATTTATATCCCAAAAAAGAAAAATAATTAATAGTGATACAATATTAAAGGAACATAATAGGAATATCCATAATGAAGATGTGATGAAAGATGGATATCCAAAATAAAAGGAGTTGGGTTTGAGAATCCCCTTACCTTAAATCCCCCTTTATTTCATCTATTTTCCACGTAATGAATAATAATCCTAGGTATATTAAAATATGAATCCATAAGTAAATTATTTTCATTTTTACCACTATTTATCAACTATAATCCTTTTATTTTATTTATTAATTTCTTTGGTTAAAGGGATGTCATTTTGATATTATGTTTTCCTTAAAAACAACTCATTTTTCTTCTATTTTTCTATTTTTTCAATGTCATTTATACATAAGTAGAATTAATTTTCAGATATTGAAATAATTATATTTATATATTTAATGATCATAAATAATTTATTATTGATAGGGTTGGTGATAAGAAAAAAATTGGAAACATCCTCATTAACAGTTAACCCACAGTTAACGAGGTATTGCCAAAACAGAGAGAATAATAAGTATAAAAATTTAATTTGTTTTAAATATAATACTTATAGTAGGATAAAATCATTGATATTATTCTAAAATAATAATTTATTTTCATTACAATATTTTGGTATGAAAATGGGAGGATGAAAGAGAAAGATGAGAGGATAATTAGATGTATAATTGATGGGTCTTTTTGGTTTTGAACAAATGGAATTTTCAATAAGAAATAACATGCCACACGTGCGTCCTTATCCTATTAAATTTTTTCCACCATTATGCCTCCTCCTATATTCCCACTTCTAGTTCATCCTATCTACTCACTTGAAAGTGAATCTCCAACCCCTCATTTTCTTCTTCCACTTGTGAATTTTCAGCCCCCTTAGGCTCTTCTCCATCCTCTCCCTTTCTATAATGGTGCAATGCTTAGGATATCGGTGAAGGAAATTATTAATTTAGTTTACATAGATGGTTCCCTATCCATTTATCTTATCCTTGACATACCTATAAATACTCTTAGTTCGTCGATGGTGGATGGCTTCCTGATGCTCCCCATTCCAGATGAGGGTTCTCGGCTACTTCCGATTTTCACAAGTGGATGTTGGTGCCTTGGTTTAGTGGTGAAAAATCTCTACTCCCATTATTTTAGGTGTACGTAAACTATTTGGGGATAGATTCATTAGTAAGGGTTTAAGTTAACAAATTAAAATCATTCTTCATAGTTCTTGATTATGAGTAAGATTTTGTGACAACCTGCTGGCGTCGATCCCAAGCTTGCATCAATTAGCCTTTTAATATATTCAGGTGGATTTTGGGGGTTCACTTCAGGCATGATTCCCCCAAGATATAGTTTTGATCATCTTACTTGGGATTCCACTACCCTTTCTCAATGAAACCTTTTTAAGATACATCAAGTACTCTCTTGGATCATTTCGTTATTCAGGTGATAGAAATATTCAATTTGTTGATGTTTTGGAAGCTCTTTTGTGCGTGGAAATGGATCTATCCAAATACATCGCCAATAATATTATCCTCAAAACTATTAACTCTCTTTCATGGTGGAAAAATATCATATATGAGTCTCTGAAATTCTTCTTCTTATCATGAAATCTACACATACACTCAATTTCTATGTGCTTTAATCATCACCACATGTCGTAGGAACTAGTACAAAATCCTGAGCTAATCCAACACTCTCAATCCCCTATGTTTTCCACCTACATCAAGAGTTTATCTTTTAACTTTCCTGTATTGGGTGATCATTTTGATAATCAGAATCATATGGTGTCGATTCTATCTAGAGCCTCTCCGTCTTTGGAACTAGTTCCTTATCCTCCACCTACCTTCCCCTTGAACCATTCTATGGTTATTTTCAAACCAAGATGACATCTCTTGGAGCTCCCTCCTCTAAGTCTCCTCATGTATCCCTCTGAATGGAAGGAAATTATGTATACCCCCCGACTATTCATTTATCAATGTACCTAAGATTCTAAGGATCTTATACAATTTCTTTAACTCACATCTTTTCCAATATTGATAATCTATCCATGATAGATTAAGAGTTGAAAAATCATGTTCATTCTCAAAAAACTGGAACTCATCATCTTTCTGGCATCCAAACTCGATCAAAATAAATCATGTTCATGTTATTACAATCAATTCAAATAATCCACTGACATCATACTGAAAACCAAGACATCTATAGTCTTATTGTTAAAGCTCGTGTCTTGTAACCCCCATGGTATAGGGGGATGGGTGAATATTTTTTATATCTCTAATGATTTTATCACCAAGAAGCTTTATTTAATAGCTATCTTAGATCCTAAATAAAAGGAATTCAAGATTTATAACTATTCTAAGAAATTGGGGGTTTTATCATTTTATGCATAGTCATCACAAAAACCACCCTGTTTTTTTATTCTATATATCAGTTATTTTAGTGTAACAGATGGATGTTTCTGATCAGCACCTTACCAATAATATCTTCTTGGGGATGATGGGAGGAAGTTATTTTTTGTCTTAATATACTAGAAATTTGTCCCAAATTTCCAGCAGGAGGTACTCTCCTCAGGGTCAAGACCAGTTCAAGGGAACTAGTGGACAAGTTTTCATAATATTTTAAGATGATTGAAGGATTCTCTACAATCCTGGAGTAGCATAAAATATCTCTCATAGAATAATTTGGAAACCTTAAAATTTTATTTGAGAATATGGAGTCATGAATTCAATATGAATGGAATGATGATATTTTTAGCTATCTTTCTCATAAGAAGAGCCTCATCCTGGAAATGATTCTCATAAAATAGTGGATTTCAAGGGAGAAATTCATAGTATTATGGTATGGAGTAGGAGACCGAATCTTTGGTTATTTTCATGTTTTAATTTAAGAAAGTATATATTCATGGAAAGAAAATATTCTCTGTGAGGATGTGAATTTACAAGTGATATTAAATATTCAAGAGGTATGGTCATATACCTTCCTCAATCACTACTTTAAGTTCCTATTATGTCCATCCATGAAAGGTTCCCAAGAAGGAATTCCCTTATCGTTGATAATAGTCATAGTATGTAGTTGGATACCAACAAACACCTCTTAGAAAACACTCATAAGTAGAAGGATCTATGGTAGGATGTTTTGGGTCTCAATCCAGTGAGTTCTCTTGAACTAGATGGTTTTCCCGTTTTCTTTTATACGACCTACTAGAGAATAGTGAAGAGTGGTATTCTTGAAGAAGTGAAAGACTTCATGTATTGTGGAAGCCTCCCCCGGGTGGATAGTGAAAATACCTTTGTGATCATCCCAAAAGTCATGGAACCATCATTTCTTAAGTAGTACATGCCTATAAGTATGTGTAACATTGCTTATAATGTCTTTAAAATTGTGCTCAATAGTAGAATATCCCAACATCTTTCCACCTAGGTCTCTGAGTAACAACACATATTTTTGAGATGTAGGACCGTATAGGGTGTAATTGGGATTACATAAGAGATGATCGAAGACATTGGTAGAAAATATCAAGGATTGGACATCAACATCAAAGTAGTATCGAGAAGGCTTACAATATGCTTTATTGGGGTTTTATTATGAAAGTGTTGACCTGCATGTGTTTTTCTTATTGGGACACTGACTTCCTGTTTAAATGTGTGAGCTCACCATGGTTTTCAATATGGTTAATAGTCAAGAGAAGGGGTTTCCTTAAATATGTTTGTGGGAATATATAAGGAGAACCAATATTGTTCAGTCCATTTATCTTGACATAGGATGCTCTGAGTAAATTAATCATTTCCAAAATGCATGAAGGTTCCATTAAACCTTTTCATTGATGATATCGCTTCCGGAATTTGTCTCATATCATTTTTTTAGATGACATCGCTATATTTATTAATAGGAGATAAATGTCTATTTAGGGAAGTAAAAATATTCTTGATGATTACTTCAAGTGGAGTGGGAAACTTATTAATACAAATAAAATTATTCTGTATATCATGAGGCTATTTTCAAAGAGGCGCGCACACAACCTTAAAACCATAATTGGAATCTACATGACGAACCTACCAATGGACTACTTAGGTTCTCTTATCACATCGGGGGGGGGGGGATTCATATCAACCATGTGGAAAAAGTGGTGGGAAGGATTTATCCTCGTATTAATAATTGGAAAAATAATTTTCATTATTAAGATGGAGGAGCACTCTTCTTAATAACATACTTACCTCGATTCCTATTCAAATTTTGTCACATGAGAAGGCTCCAAAGACTATAATATGTAATATTGAGAAGCTCATGAAAACCTTCATTTGGGACTCCCATTTGAACGGTAGGTATCGCTGGGCCTCTTAGTATAGAATGGGTCTCCCTATGGAAGAGGGTGGTATGAGGCTGTGAAGTGTCTTAGATATGATTTGCTTCCTACATGAAAGGATAGCATGGGTGGTTTTGGATGGGAGTACTCTATAGGCAATGGTCATTAGGGTAAGGTATGGGAATAATCTAGATACTAGAAAAATTAACACCTACTATCAATGGAAAACGAATTCAAAGACACGTTCCTTATCTCTAATACCATGTAAGATAGATAATCAACCATGGAAATATTAGCTTTAGACACAATTATTATTTGGGTAGAACACTGGTATTTCTTTGATTCCCAGCCACCGAAATCACTTCCGAACATGACAATGCATATCTTTTTTTAGGAGGTCCAAAACAAGGAGAAAAACTACATGTTTCGATTCATAAAGCTCAAAGATAAACCAAAAAGGTAAAAATTAAAGGAATATTCTCATGGGTTTTTCTCAGTCAAGGATAAAATATTGGTGTTTCATGATTCACATGTTCAGGATACATGGGTCCAACTCCTCTGGTGCAAGGAATTAACCTTTAGGTATATTTCTTTCATTTGGAGATTATGTAACCATTCCATTCCCATTGCCGTGGTGATATACTATAAAGGTATCAATATTATTTCTAAATATTCTTGTTACGAACATCCAAGTGTTTAGTAGACCTACCATTTATTCCTTGAGAGTGAATTAGTGAGAACAATATGGCCAATAGTGGGAAAATTCACTGGATTGCCTTCCCCAACTTTTCATAGTTATAATTTTCTTCTAAGGTGGTTCCAAGGTGTGGGAAAATATAATGGGAAAGATGTTGAGGGACATCATTATATCAGCCAGTTTCTAGTGTATCTAGGAGGTAAGGAACAATGTGCATCTAAAAGGGATCACATGATCAATAGTTTCCCTAGTTTCAGAACTAGATGGATCATTTATAACCTAGGTGTACTTATGAAAAAATGGGAAGAGGACACCTTGATGATACATGTGATGAGATTCAAAATCCATAAACATGCAGGTCATAGTAGGGTCAGTGGATTTTCTATAACCCCCCTAATGAAAGGTTGAAATTAAACACTAATGGTTCTTGTGTTATGGTGAATTTGAGGGGGAAGTGGGATTTCTAAAACCCAAAAGGAAATTTTTTTACAGATTACATTTAAAACATTGGAAGCGGAAACACCCTACAGGCGGAGGCTTGCAAGTTACTCAACAGGTTTCTATTCTATTTTTCCAAGAAAATATCTATCTAGATTATTGAAACAGAATATTTTATTATCTATATATCTTTTAAATACCGTGATACCACTTCCTGGACCATGTCTTATCTATTACCTGGCATGAGGGAAACAATGTGGTTGATTATCTTGCATCAAGGTACACTCATGATACTGAATTTGTATCTTTATCTATCTTATGGTCCTTTCCCTATGATTTTGTTAATATCTATAGAGGAGATTCTCTCAAGCACCATTATTTTAGACCCCCCTAATTCTTTGTTATAGTAATTTCCTCGTTGGGTTCTCCCTTACTTTATCTTTTTTACCTTTTCCCCTCTCCATTTACTAAAATTAAATATGTTGTTTCTAGAGGAATAATTGATGAGAAAATACCATCTTCTCAGTGTTTCTTTTTCTCTATGTTTTTTTCAAAATAATTTAAAACATATTTTATAAAATTTATAATTATATTATATTTGAGTTTTTTATCATGATATTTATTTTTGGGTATTATAATGTTTAGATTTAATTAAATTACTAATGGTAAATATTATATATATATATATATCACAATTTATTAGTTTGATATTGATTTACTATTCTTAAATCTAGGTTACTATTCCCAATGGTTGGGTTACTATTCCCAACAGTCAGGCAACTATTCCCAGTAGGCAGGTTACTATTCCAATAGTCACATTACTATTACAACAACCACATTAACTCTATAAATATCACTTTATTATATAATTAATTATTCACCTCAGTTCCTCGAAATGTTCTACATTTCCATTTTCTATAATTTTTATTTGTTTAATAATATTTTGTTCCATTTATATAGTGTTTCTCGTGAGAGGGATGATTCTTGTCGATCAGGGGATCCAAATTTTCCAATTTTATTTTTTCAATTTTCTATTTTTTCCCTTATAATATTTGGAATTTTAAAGGGTCTATTGTTATACTAATGTAATTATTTTCATTAATGAATTAATTTTTCTTTGATTTCTCTATGTTCTTTTTTCATATAATACTTATATTATATAATATAAAACACATTATTCTAGGAATCAATATATTTTTAAAAGTACTTGTTTCTATATTCTTCCACCCTTTAGAAATTTCATCCCCAAAATTTCAAATCATATTATCATCTGAGAATAGGTGAGGGTACTCCTATTTAATTGTTTCCTTATGGTTCCCATGTTTCCTTATCACACATATGGATCCTCCAAAACACTTTGAAAATGTGAGCTCTCTTATTGCATTGAACTCTGTCTATGTGGTCCAACATCTTCACTGAATGGTCCTCATAAAAGATGTAATTCTACTATTGTACCTCCATCATATTTAGTACACGTAAGGGGTTGGGTATATACTTTATTAGGAGAGGTAAGTGGAAAATAGAATAAAATTGAGCCATATTTAGTGGAAATGAATGGAAATATGCAACTACTTATATGAGATCAAGGATATCAAAGGGTCTAATTTTCCTAGGGCTAATATTCACTTTCTTTACAAACCACATGACTCTCTTCCATGATGATATTCCAGTTAAAAAAAATTAAACCAACATAAAACTCCAAATACCTTTGAAAATTTTCAGCATAGCTATTTTTCAAAAAATGAGTAGATTTTATATGTTGTTTGATGGGTTGAACTTTCTTTGTTACCCCTTTCACAAGATAGGTCCAAGTAGACTATTTTCTCTAACTTCATTCCAATAGGTGGGAGAAATACATAATTTCCCATACAAATATTAATATGGATCCATTTAAATACTTATGTGGAATATGTTGTTTTATTAGAACTCCACTAATGGAATATGTTGATCTCATCGTCCTTTAAATTGAATTGAGCAGGCTCTTAGCATGTCCACATGTGTCAAAATTGTACTTTTAGAATCGAAATCAATTTGGCTATGATAATTCATACTAAAATTCAATTCAGTCTTGAAATCATGTTTAATATTTCTCTATAGTTTAGATGTAAACCATATTCTATGATTAGGAATGATCAGAAGTGGTACCCCAAGCAGCCTCACCACTTCCTTCACATATATCATGGAAAATTGTTCATGTGATAAATATTCTCAAATAGTGATGAACGGGGATGTCATGGGGATTCAATACACTATAATCGATATCATATTATTTCATTAAGATATATTCATGAGACAAGTGAAATATTCTTTGGTGATGTTATCTTATTTCAATGTTGGTATAGGAATTGGTTTCATCATCCCCTTGGACATATGTCTCTGTTTCCAATGCTTTCGTCGGGGAACGTGCATCTGTCTACTTGAGTACGATAGGCGAGACTTTGTTACCCCACATTCCCTCTTTCCAAAGGCAGGAGGCTTCTTTTCCTTATTCAGGGATGTTTTATCACTGATCGAAACAGGATGATGGGATGTCGGTTCTTCCTTCTGTGGCTTCCTCCTCGGAACTCGTCACCTTGTCTGTGTCTCCCTCATAGATTTAATATGTTGTTCGTGAAACTCTTCCCGGCACCATATCTTCATGGACACCCGTTAATTATGATGCTTCTGTCAGGAAATTCCTTGGGGTCTGGTCAGGGCAGCAACCTTAGGTTAGGGGAGTAGTCAAATTGGGACATCACGGGTGTATCTGGACGTTGGGGAATTGGTGTGTCTGTCTTCTGTCCCTTATTATAGGGCTTCTTGAGGGCGAGGAAGCCCAAGGAATCACACATCAAATGCGGGAAATCATATTCCATGGGCATGTATCTAAGTTTTTTCTCATATTCCCATGTTTAACATAGGGTATGCCGCATGTTTAACATCCAGCGGAGATGGATCGGGCTGATCAGAACACTTACTAGAGTGGATCAGATGAAGGAACCCCCTGGAGGGAACACTGATATTGGGTCCATCACGTGGATGGTATCCCGAATGATATTAGACAGTTTGGGGAATGGAATGGCATGATCTCACTAGGATGTGGCGGCCTGGGTAAGGATCAGGATGGATGATAGAGCGGTTGATGGGGATAGTGAATGGGATGAGACTATAGTGAAAATGACAGTAGTGTTGGTCTTGTGCCTCAGAGGGACTTCCTACATATCCCTATTGCGGGGAATCAAAGTCTTCATAGTTAATCTGACGACAACTTACTGTCGAATGCGGTTGACAATGGCTTACCGCTGAATGAGGTTGCAATGGATTACCGTTGGATAAGGATTCCAATGGCTTACCGCTGAATGGGGTAACAATGGCTTACCTCTAGATAGGGTCACAAAGGCTTACCGTTGGATGGGGTCACAATGGCTTACCGCTGGATGGGGTTAAACTGACGTGAAGGAGGTAAGAATGACCGGGTGGTGGGCTTGAACCTCAGGGAGGCTTCCTACGTACCATTCCATGACATGGAGCAAAGACCACGTAGTTCAGATGGTGAATATAGTTTAACGTCAAGCGGGACGAGGGAGAACCGACATGAAGGGGGTCGGAGCGACCAATCGGTGGTGGGATTGAACATTGTGAGGCTTCTTACATAACCTGGATTAGCAAGGTTCAAATACTACATAGTTCATATGGTGTGGGTCTGACACTCTAGGCTACCCATAGTGTTGGTGAACCGACATGAAGGGGGTCGAAGCGACCAATTGGTGGTGGGCTTGAACCTCGTGAGGCTTCCTACGTACCATGCCTTGACATGGATCAAAGACCTCATAGTTCGGGATGTATTAGGGATTACGCTCTGAGGTAGGACAAGTGTTGTGGGTCTTGAACCTCATGGAGGATTCCTACATACCCTGCCTTGACATGGATCAAAGTCCTCATAGTTTGGGTGGATTGGTTCTTACACTCTATGGTGGCCCAAGTGTTGTGGGACTTGAACCTCGTGGAGGATTTCTTTGCACCATGCCTTGACAAGGATCAAAGTCCTCCTAGTTCGGGAGGAGAGGGGCTTACGCTTTGAGGCGGCCCAAGGTGGTGGGGCTTGACCTCTTGGAGGTGTCCTACGTACCATGCCTTTACATGGATCAAAGTCCCTGTAGTTCGGGTGTAGTGGGGCATACGCTCTGAGGCAGCCCAAGGTGGTGGGGCTGGAACCTCGTGGAGGCTTCCTACGTACCATGCATTGACATGGATCAATGTCCCCGTAGTTTGGGTGGAGAGGGGATTACACTCTGGGTTGGCCCAAGGTGGTGGGGCTTGAACCTCGTGGAGGATTCCTACGTACCAGGCCTTGACATGGATCAAAGCCCCCATAGCTCAGGTGGAGAGGGTCTTACGCTCTGAGGCAGACCTAGGTGGTGGGGCTTGAACCTTGTGGAAGATTCCTACATACCATGACTTGACACAGATCAAAGTCATTCTAGTTCGGGTGGAGAGGGTCGTACGCTCTTAGGTGGCCCAAAGTGGTGGGGCTTGAACCTCGTGGAGGCTTCCTACGTACCGTTCCTTGACATGGATCAAATTCCTCATAGTTCAGGTGGAGAGAAATACAGTTTAACGTCATGTGGGATGGGGGCGTTATCATGGTCGATGCTTACTCTAATCCTACCTGAGTCATGCTCGATGTGATAAACAAGCGGCAGCAAAGGCCTGACGACCACGTCACGAAAGGTGCGTCCGTGGGAAGTGAAGAGGGACTTATGCACGAGGCGTCCCAGGGAGAGAAAGATTGGTACTTACTTCGAGATGGAGGCCTGATGGCGACAAAGCACAGTAGGAGAGGGACTTGGTACCGAAGAAAGGTGGAGCCTCATTCCCTATCAGGCCCTTGACTGTCCTTGGGGACCGAAGATGAAAGGAGGAGAAGGGATTCAATACTGCCTCCTGGAAGGAAAACTAGGGGCTTACGCCAATTTGGTTGCCCTTCCCCCACGAACAAATGCTTCTCCCATAAAGTGGATATCATCCCCTGTGGACACCAGGGGGGGCATTGAGAATGTCCATGGTGGGGGAACCCCACGTGTGAGGTATGAGGCGAGGTCACAGTTTAACGTCAAGTTATGAGGATGATGGTACTTGATATTTTAACGTCCTATAACTCGGATGAAGTGGGTGTTCTCCACACCCCTAGGACTTACATAACTGGTACCCTCTGCTCCTTCTGGGAGGGAAGGCACCAAGAATGTCGTGGTTTGTGGGTGTTGTGGAGCAAACCATCAAGGGTCCCACGTTAGCAAGGCTATGCGAAGAAGAAATACCCATTAGCGTGCCTATGTGAAGAATCATTTGGAAAAGCAACGCAACGAGAAATATTTTCAAGGGGTCTTTGAAGTCACAACGTGGAAACTTGGAGGGTCACACGAGAAAAGTAATTTCCAAGAAGAGGGGTCATAGGTAGGGGCCTTGTGAAGCTCTGTTGCTTCGAGTGGTGGAGGGAACTTGCGAAGGGGTGTGCTTCGCAAAGTGGGGTTCCTTAGCCTAAACATGGGGCAGAGGTGAATATGGGAGATGCTTCATGAAGTGGAAGGGAATTTGCAAAGCACAGCCTCACAGAACAAAGGTGCCTCGTGAAGTAAGGTGTCAGGAAGCATTGTGCTTCTCGAAGTACAGTGACCCTGCCTTAGCATGTGGATCATGTGTACATGAAGGTTGTTTCACAAAGAATAAATGCTCTGTGATGACCTGGGTCCCCTTGGTAATCCACTTACATTGCGAGGACCCTTAGGCTTTTTTAAAGGCATCCCTCATAGAAGGGGGGATCAAAACAGGATAAAGGGGAGGCACATCGCATAGCAGAAGTACCTCGCACAACTCATGGTCCATAGAGGAGAATGATGCTTTGCGATTCAAAAGCTGGGAAGTTGAAAGGTCATATTGTCCATCCCTTGCACTCAGGGGGAGCCCGGTATTTATAGGCAAGTGGTGCCGCGAAGCAGAGATCCCGCAGTGCAAAGAGGGACAGGTTTGCTTCGCAGCGGGTCATGGACGCCAAATGCAGTCACGAAGCGTCCCGACACCTTGCTTCGCAGAGGGTTCGAAAACGTCAAATGCATTCATGGAGCCTCCCTCCTCCATTCATTATGTATGGTTCATGAACGTCAAATCTGTTTGCGGAGCCTCCCGCCTCCTTGCTTCGTGGAGGCCACAGTGTTGTGGAACTCTGTGAAGGGGCTTCGCGAGGAAGTCAATAGGGCCTTCTTTGGGCCTCTTCTTTGTCCCAAATTTTGGCGCCAACAAATTCCCCCCTTATACATGGAGGCGCAGAGAGATCAAGGCTGGAAGTCTGAGGGTAATAAAAAAACTAACCGGCCGTTCGCAATGCGTCCAGTGATAATTCCCTATGCTCACGTGGGTCAGGCCCAATTTGAGAAACAAGGGATGACTACCTTATCAACCCATCCAAATGAAGGAGTGAAAGACAAGATTCGGGCATTTGGGGATTGAAAACCCGGTCCGGATTTCCAGGAGGAAATGGGAGAGACCTGACAAGAGAATAAATCTCTCAGAACAACCGAATTATTGTTTTCCTAGCATGCTCTTGTGCACGAACGGGGTAATGCTAGGGGTGCTGAAATCGATCTGAACAGATGAGGATGGGAGGTGTGAATCACAAAACCCAGGATTTGGAATATTGTGGGGGTGGCTTGACAATAATGAATAACTTTTGAACACATTTGAAACACTATATTCTTATCGTATTAGCCTGGAGTGGGGATAAAAAATGAGGGGAAACCGTGGACCATGTTCGAAGCATGGGGCCTCACTCAAAATGTAATCCGTTAGTCTTTCAGAATGTTGTCCCAGGACAATAGGCGGCCCATAGGCCGAGCATCCATACTGTTAGGGGGTTCTTCCAGATGTGAAAAAGGATGAGGTTCTGAATAAGGGGTACGCAATGCGTGGAATGTGGAGTGATGGTTTGTTCAAACAGAATCCAACACTCTCAAAATTATGCCACCGTTGTGGAAGCACATTAGATGGGAATATCGGTCTGATCATGGATCATTCGTTCTTTTAGGCAGGACTTCTCTGATGAGGGAGTTGTCTATTTCCAATGTCATCATGGGGCATCCCAAACTTGTTTAGGGCAACGATGTAGTTGCACGGTTCCCCACAAGGGGTTAGGCCATCGGCTGCAAATGAGGAGGAACATGACTTACGATTCCTGGGGATAGACCCTAGGAAAAATACCGGGAAGTCTCTACATATCCCATGAGGATGGGAATCAAGTCATATGTAGTTCTAACATCATAGTTTAATTTCATGCAGGATGATGAGAAGCCTGGTTGTGCTAGTGCACATCCTACCAAAACTACTAAGCCCATTTGAGTCATGATCGATGTGGGAACTCAGAAGTAATGGGGGACTTCCTGACACATGAAGGAACATGTTAGGGAAAAGGGACTCTCAATAAATGTTGGCCCAATGATTCTAACCTATCCATGTAGCGCACCTAGATGTGCAAAGAGATAAAGCCGAGTATGTCGGAATTAAAATTGATCAAGATGAAGTGGAAATGTGTGAATCACGACGCTCAAAATCTAGACCAAAATGATTGCAGCGTGACAATAGAGGAAAACTGTTGACAGTGGCAGAAAAACAGCATCCAAATCACATTAACCTTGAATGGGGACATACAAATGAGGGTCGACCGTTGACCATGTTCGAAACACGGGACCTATCGGAAATGTCGTCCGATATCCTTACGGACATTGACCTGAAATGGTAGGAGAGCCCTTAGGCCTAGCATCCATTCCATTCGGGGGTCCTTTTGGATGTGGAAGAGGATGAGTATCCAAATAGCGAGCTCATGAAGCTTGGACATAGAATGAGGGGAATGTCCCCATGAAAATTCCACGCATCAGGCTCTTTGTCAAACACATCTAAATACGACAACAAGACATATTAGATAGAGGGAGTCGTGTCCCTTCCCATAGGTTGATCTTAGTATAGGGTCATAAAAATCGAACCATGGATGGTAAGAAACATGGGAGAAACATTGTGGGGTAACTACAAAAACCCTATGTGAATGGGAACCTGGGGTTCCGGCCACCACGTGTTCCCTGGGAAAGATTTAGGTTGAGAGACCGAAAATGAGAGTTAAGCTGGGCCTGAGGCAAAGTGCACAGACATTCCTATGTACCCCATGAGGATGGGTATCAAGATGCACGTAGTTCTTGAGGTGGCACGGTGAGGTACCAGTGCTAGTGAAAAAAGGGCCGTAAGGATGTGGACCTCGCAAAAAAAAAAGAAGCTTTATTTGATAAATCTTGTTTTTACTTTAATGTAATTGGTTTTTCTTTTGTGAGGTGACATGCCTAGGGTAGTCGGCCCTGGAATCGCCACAAGAATCAAGCCATAGAAGGCATTGAGAAATCATATGGCATGTGACCAATACCAAAAATGGTGTCCCTTTGAGGGAGGAAATCACGATGCAGTACAGTTTTTTGTCGTGCGGTCAGGCCGTTAATGTCACAATTTCGGGTCATGTGATAGGACCGGTCAGCATAGTTTAAAGTCATATGGCTTGGACATGAAGGAATGTGAACAATGTGGTACAACATACCCAACATGAATGAGTACATAATCCTACACTACACTGTACACAATTCCAAGAAAGGAGCCTCAGGCCAAGGGGCCTATATAGAGGTTAGACGGAAAGGGGCAGGAGAAAATAGATCCTAACTGGGATGGACCCGAAAAAAAAGACGTCTGGGTTGTCCTAGGAATCCCATAAGAATGAGAATCAAGACACACATTGTTCTAGATGATATCTTAGTTTATGGTCTTAGAGGTCAGACCATGGATTGAGTGAAAACCCTCCAAGTAAGTGCAGACCTCAACCCGATCCCTAAGCCCACATGAGTTAAACTCGGTGTGGGAAATAAGGGAGGAAGATATCTATTACAATACCTGGAATGCAGACCAATGGGAAATCGGTGCGGAGCCTTGAATGATGCCCATATGATGGCTTTGGTCCTCCTAACATGTTGATGCACACTGAGGAATAGTACCAAGATTTTCGAAGTTCTACTAGGACATGCTGAGGTGGAGAAGGATTTGAATCATGTAACCGACATTTTGGGCTTAATGGGGTTGGTGTGGCGATGGAGGATAACTATAGACTGTGATCGAAACACATTATCCATATTGGGTTAGCCTGAAATGGTAACAACAAATGATCATCGACCGAGGACCATATTCACAATGCGGGATTTGTATCGGATTGTTGTCCATGACCCTGGAGGACATCGACCCGTAATGGTAAGAGGGACTTAGGCCTAGAATTCGTACCATTCAGGGGCACTTCCGGGTGTGAAAGTTGATGGAATCCCAAATGAAGGGGAACACAAAGCCTGAAAAGCGGGTGAAAACATGTCCAAGTAGAGTCCGACATTCCAGGTACTAAACCAGAGTACCCTTAGGCACATTGATGAACCACCGAAGAGGGTCGACGAGGGTGCTCATAAGGGAGAGGTACATGGTGTGGTTGTTACAAACCCGGCGTGAACGAGGACATAATCCCATTCCACGCTATATACTCCCCTCCCCGGGGAAGGGTAGGCCAAGGGGCCAAGGTGAAATGGAGATTTTCGGGAGATGGGGCTAGACCTGATTTATAGACATTCGTATGGTCGTACGTATCCTATAAGGATGAGAGTCAAGCCACACGTAGTTATTAAAGGCACCCGGGGGTAAGATACCCCAATGAGGGGGGTGTACGGAACAATGAGTAACCTGAAGTGAATGAGGACATGATATCATACCACACCATACACTCTGGTTAAGAACTTGGTTCTGGGTCCAAGAAGGCCAAGGGGCCTTAGGCTGGGCCTCATTCAGGAAGGTCTGACCGTGTTTCAGTATAACGTCTTTTAGTGAGGATGTGGGTCGGGGGCCCGAGAAGGACAGGGGGCCTGAGGCTGGGCCATGGTCAGGAATGCCTGACCAGTTCTCATTTTAACGTCTTGTAGTGAGGATGAGGGTCAGGGGACCGAGAAAGCCAAGGGGCCTGAGGCAGGGCCTCAGTCAGGAAGGCCTGTCTAGTTTGTAGTTTAACGTCTTGTAGTGAGGATGAGGGTCGGGGACCCGAGAAGTCCAAGGGTTCTGAGGCTGGGCCTCGGTCAGGGAGGCCTGACTAGTTTGCAGTTTAACATCTTGTAGTGAGGATGAGGTGGAGGATAAAATGTATCACCCGGGGATGTGTAAGATAGGGTGAGAAAACTGACGTGAATTTGGACATAATTCTATACCATACCGTACAATACCAAAAGAGAGAACCCTGGCTGGGGGCCCGAAGAGGCCAAGGGGTCTGAGGCTGGGCCTCGGATGGGAAGGCCTTATACCCTCTTGTACGGTTACGACCTCATCGCAGCTCCTAATCCAACGTGAGTGGTGCTCGGTGTGGGAAAGAAGAGCTGATCTCGTCTATCCTCGTCAAATGGGGACTGATAGTTGGCATCGCCTGGAGGGAGTTCATCACTTGGAGATACAACAGGGCAGAATGAACCACTACACTCGATGTTTGGGACATCATGGGGTGGTCCTAACGATCTAGGATAGCTGTTGACCATGTTCAAAACACAGCCTCCCTATAGTGACCTGAAATGGGAGCAAAAAATGATCATCGGATGCTGACCATATTCAAAACATGGGACTTGTATCATCTTGTTGCTCGACATCCTTGAAGGAGTTGGCTCGAAGTGTTAAGAGATCCCTTAGGCCTAGCATCCATACCATTTAGGGGCCCTTCCAGATAGGGAAGGTGATGGAGTATCAATCAAAGGAGTGAGTGAAGCATAGCTGTACACATCTCTAAAAGAGGCAAACGTCCCCAGGGAGTGGGAAGCACGGCTAGATTGAGGTTAGCTCGACGTGAATTGGGGAAAAAGGTTTCACCCCTTCCATATATCTTGACCCGGGGGGAAGATTCTGGCGTTTGGGTTGGGCCAACAGATGAAATTTCCGGGCGTTCCTACATATCCCAGGAGGATGGGAATCAAGCCATACGTAGTTCATGAATTCCATGTAGTTTAATGTCACGTGGTGAAGACATGGGAGGATAGAAGAATGGGAGTGGGAATAGGATGCGACCATTATAACACTTGTATGAGTGGGGATAAGGAGTCCTTCACTATATAGTGAAAGGATCCTCCAATAGAACTAAACCCATGGGGATAGGCAAAGAGAGGAGCTTGGGGCTTGGCTCAAGATGAGGCATCTGAGAGTCCCTGCGTATCCCATGTGGATGGGAATCAAGCCATATTTATTTCTCAAAACACATTTTAACGTCATGTTTGACGATGAGCAGTTTGAAGTTGTGCAGGACTGGACAATTTAAGGTCATGTAGGACTGGCGTGCAGTTTAGGGTCATGCGGGACCGTCCAGTTTAGGGTTATGCAGGATCATTAGGCTCAGGCAAATTATTTCTTGAGGAACTCAGAATTGGTGGAAGGAGTTATACGATCACCATCCATGGTTACCAGGGAGTATACTCCATTGGGGTAAACATTATGGACTATGTAAGGTCCTTCCCATTTGGGCTCCAACTTGGGTTGTTTCCTACCAGAGATCATTGGCACTCAAGGGGCCAATACTAGTTTGCCTTGTAGAAAAGAGCAGAGGAAAACAATCTTATTGAAGGCTCTGGTCATATTATTCTGATTCGTTTCCAGACTGTGTATGGCACAGAGCCTATTCTCGTCAAGTGCTTCCAATTCAGCTAGACGGATTTCAGCCACCTTATCTGGAACCTGCTAGTCATAGACCGAAGTGCATAATGAAGACAGTTACATCTCGATGGGCAGGATGGCCTCATCCCCGTACACCATGGAATATGGGGTCACCTGGGTGGAATTGCGAGTCGTTTACCGATAAGCCCAGAGGGCGTTGGGGAGCTTTTCTGGCCAAATATTCTTATTATGGCCATCCATTTTCTGCAAAATGTTAGAGAGGGTTTTTTTTAATGCCTCAATATATCCATTTTCCTACATGTGATAGCGGGAGGTATGGTTCAAACGGATATTGTACTTGGCGTACAATTTCACCAGCTCGGCTGCTCGGAAGTTGGTGCCATTATCGGTGAGGACAACATGAGGGACTCCAAACCGATGGATGATATTGTAACTCATGATGTCAATGATAGAATGGGCCTTGACTTCCTTGAGTGGAATTCCCTCTACCCACTTGGAAAATAAATCAGTGGTGGTCAGGATGAACCTGCATTGGAGAGCTGTCACCGGTGGATATGGTCCCATGACATAGAGTCCCCAAACCACAAATGTCCAAGAGTACTTGGTGGGGTGGAGAGGTTCTGGCAGATGACGTAGGAAGTTAGCATGAACTTGGCACACATGACATCTCTTGGAAAACACAATTCAATCATGGATCATAGAGGGCCAGAAGTACCCCAGTCTCCAGATCTGATGGGACAGCTTTGGCCTAGCCTGATGGGCACCAAAAGAACTGGCCTGAGCCTCCTGCATGACCTGAGAAATCTCGACCCCTTGGATGCAACAGAGGAGAAAACCATCCCACCCGCATTTGTAGAGGATCTTCCCAGGACTGGGACCACTATGGAGGGTAAACTACAATGCGTGGTGTCGGATTCACTCACACACGAACCGATCTGGCGGGAGGAAACCATTTTGGTGATACTCGACAAAAGGGGCACTCCAGTCGGGAGTCTCTTCAACCACTTCATCTAAAGAGCCTATCGGTCTTGGCATAGAGGATCCAGCAGTAAGATGGCTTACTTGTAGGCCGTCGTCATCCTCTGGGGTGACGGGGGAAATGACTCTCTAGTGTTCCATGTGTATAATCAGATCATCCTGCTCAGGCTCTGCAAGTGATGCAGCTAAGCTGGCCAAACTGTCCAATCGACCATTCTGTGACTGAGGGACATGGGTAACCTCCGGTCGATAAGTGAACTGGGCCACTAGATAGAGGGTGCGCTCCAACAACAGTACGAGCTCTGGCTTTCTAACAACATAGTCATCATTGACATTCTTGATGACTAGATTGGAATCCACTTTCACATGAAAATGGGGAACATCGATCTTGAGGGCCAGCTTGAGGCCAGTGATAAGAGCCTAATACTCTACCTCATTGTTGGTGAAGCCTTATGACAGTAAGAATGAGTATGGCAGAATATCTTGCACTGGGGTAATGAAGAAGATACCCAGGCCTACTCTGTTGAGTTGAGGATCATTGAGCCTCCTACTGGTGGGGCGCCGGGAGGCACCGTCAAAGTGCATCTGCCAACACGGGACGACATGATCTACCGAGAAGATTTCCTTGTTGAGAAAATCCAATTCTAAGGACTAGTCCACAGAGGTTGGATGGGAATCTAGGAAGTCTTCCAATGCTTTTCCCTTGATTTCCTTCTGGGGGACAAACCTGACATCAAACTGCTGGAGGATTACCACCCACCGTCCTATACGACCGGTCAACATGGGGAGATTCATAATGTACTTCAGATGGTCTAATCGAGAGACCCACTGTACCTCATGGTGCTGCAGGTAATGTCGCACCTTCTACACAACAAATATGAGCGCAATGAAACTCTTCTCGATGGGAGAGTATCTGGACTCTGTATCGAGAATCATGTGGCTGAGGTAGTAGAGACTGTTCTTTGTCCCCTCGTTGTTCTTCTGAGAAAGAAGGGCGCCAAGAGATCATTCCAGGGCAGTCACGTACAGGATGAGAAGATTCCCAGAGACATGTGGCATCAAGACCGGTGGCTGGAGAAAGTACAACTTAATTTCCTCGAACGCGGTCTAGCACTCTTCGTCCCATTCTTACACAGATCCATTTTTCATTAGCTGAGAAAAGGGTTTACAATTTCCAGCCATATTGACAATGAATCGGTGTATGTAGGCTAAGTTTCCTTGAAAACCTCGAAGCTCTTTGATATTGCTCGGGGGAGGCATCTGGATGATTTCCTTGATCTTCTCTGGGTCGATCTCAATGCCTCGATACCTGACAACAATGCCATGAAACATCTTGGAAGTGACCCTGAAGGCACACTTCAATGGGTTCATCTTCAAGTTGCAGGAGCGGAGGAAGCCAAACAATTTATCAAGGTCCTTGAGATGGTCCTGGAGTAGGAAAGAATTGACCACCAGATCTTCCACATATCATTCCACCAATGTCCCAAGGATTGGCTTGAATATGGTGTGCATGGCCAGCTGATTGGTGGCACCAGTATTCTTCTGGTCGAAGGGAATAACCTGGTAGTAGAAGGTTCCTTGGGGTGCCCTGAAAGCGGTGTACTCTTCATCCTTAGGGGACATCCGGATGTGATTATATCTAGAGTAACTATCCATAAAGGAGAAGTCTTGGAACCCGACCGTATCATCAATCAACAATTCCGTCACTGGAAGGGGAAACTCATCCTTCGGAAAATGGCGGTTGAGATCTCAAAAGTCGATGAAAACTCTGGTCTATCAATTCCTCTTCCTAACTAGCATGATGTTAGATAACCACTTGGGGTACTGGGCCTCCTTGATAATGTTGGCCCTGATGATCTTGTCAAATTCGTCCTCGACCATGGCACCGTGAGAGGGGTGCATATTTTTGGGAGGTTTCTTGAACCTGCGATGGTTTATCAGGAGACCGAGGCGGTGGATGGATACCTGAGGATCTAGTCCGGGCATCTCATCATAACTCCAGGAAAACACATCATGGTGTTATTTAAGGAAGTCCACGTAACGTTGCTTCTCCATGAGGGACATGGCGGCACTGATCATTGTGGGCCTCAGATCTGCCTCGCTACCAAGGTTCACCTATACCAGTTCATCGACTGTGGCAGAGATGCCTTCTTAAAAGGCGGGGGGATCATCCTCCAAATCAACTTCTTTGCTTGCGAAGGAGGGATTCCCATCAGTTGAGGCTTCCTCTAGGTCGGAAGAACCTTATGGGAGGTTGGTACCAGTCTGGATAGCAGTGAACGGCGCATTAGAAGATTCACATGCTGCTAAGACCATAATGATGAAGGCAATCGATTCGATCCCATTTGGACTTCGGGCCAAGGGGCAATGCTTGATGATATCAAAGAAATAGTGGCACATCAGCTTGATCTGGTTAATCCCAACATGGAAAAAAAGACACGTATGACGTACTTATGTGTCCATGGGGTGGACATCCCGGTATCGTACGAGGGTAGAAGGTTCCGGGATCACCTGAGCCTAGTTTGTGTAGAAGTACGAGGTGATTTTCCACCGTCACATGGACATGGGAATATGCCTTCCTATTGTACCAGAGAAAACAATGAATTTCCCCATTTCAGGGGTCATGACCTCCAATCAATGGATTGGGAAGACGTACGTGTCATCCAGACCTGCCCAGGGGTCACTTGTGACTGAGGCAGGGTCAGCCTCACTTTCCAGAATCTGCTTATCCTTGATCATGTAATAGTCAGTGTCCAGATAATGATATTCACAAGTAGAGAAAGGAGATGCATCACCTTGGAGTTTTCCTAATCAACCATTAAGGGAGTACTTGGGGCATTGGTGATATGAAGAGGGGACCGCCGCATGTAGATGGAGCCACGGTCTACCCATCAATGCATTGTACGCGGTGTCCTGGGAGACGACCATAAATTCAGTACTAAGAACCAGGCCACCGAACTGGGTCTTCAAATGGATCTTGTCGACTAGGGTCTGATCTATCCTATCATATCCCTGGATCCTTAAATAGGAGGTAGTTAGGTCATCCTCAGATAACCCCAGCTTTCGTAGTGTTCGTGTCGGGAGAAGGTTGATCCCGGAGCCGGTGTCAACGAGACAACGATGAACCTCCATGCCGTTAAATTGGCCAGTGATATATAGTGGGCGGATGAACCCTTGTATGGGGGAGCCTTCATATTCTCTCGATAATGAGATGATGGTCTGACATTCGACATTCTCAACTGCTTCAGCATTAAAGGCTTCTACAACTGCTACCTCCGTCTCAAACTGGAGGGGGCTCCTTAAATCCTCAGTGAGGGACTCGTGCATATCTAAAGAAAAGAGGGGGGATTCAAGGATGGAAATCTTTGATGGGATTCCATCATGTTGCTTGAGGACATCGTACTTCCGTGGCAGTCATGAACTTCGGCTTACAGGAGGCCACTCTACGATTGGAGGCATGGTGGTCCCTGCCGGCTGGACTAGAGATTGGCTGGTGCTGGGCATATCCTGTTGCCCACTAGTCGAAGCCTAAAGAGTATCTTCCGTATGAGATCTGGATGACTAAGATCAGCCTGTATAGGGGAAATCTGGTTGCGGCACAGTCGAATTGGCTCTGCCTAATATAGTAGCAAAAACTACGTTGGAGGTGGTCCTGATGACACCGGATGAAGAGGCTGCGAGTGCTGAGCTCTGCGCTGGGTCTGTTGTTTGGTCTTAGTGGCATGCACAACCTAGTTGGAGGTGACGAATGATGCACCTCGATGACCCATATAGCAGCGGTTTCACCGACGTTGGCATCGGCTGGGAACATTGGGGAGGTTCTCCAGGCGTCCCCCCTCATCAGGACTCATGTAGGGGTATACCAACTCAATAGTATTAACTGAAGCGTACCCTTGACTGTCACCCGAAGAGTCATCCACTACTGGGAATATTTTTGGGGGGATCCCCATCATAGGGGCCATGAAGTCACCGAGAGTACGGGACGAAGATGCCATCGGCGGGGCACATTGCTTCTTCTTGCGCCGCTAATGCTAGATTTTCTGGGAAGAGGCTGACTGAGATGATGATGCAGAGGTGGTGGTCGCAGATTTTGAAGGCTCTGGCTGATTCGGGAATTCCCAAATGATTCCATGGGAATGAGAGATCGTTTTTTGGGACATCCAGTCAACGTACTTCTGGGATATGCGGCAAGGAATTTTTTTTCACTCGCCTTCACTGTCGCTACCGCTGTCTGACCTTACAAAAACACCTGCCACTTGTGTCAGGGCTAGGCCCATCCTTACTACGTTGTTATCAACCTGGTCATGGAGCCAATCCTTAAACACATATAAATGATTGAGGGTGTGCCCCAAAATCCGATGATAGGGGAAGTAGTTGGGGTGATCAGTGAGATTCGCCTCTATCGGCCTTCTGCACTCAGGCAAGCGTACAATCCCCTGCTCTATGGTGCTACGGAAGTAACCAGGGTCCTAATTCTCACTGAAGGAGTAATTCCAGTGTCTTCCTTCTGGATAGAGAGCCCTTGAAGCCTGGGCCTCATGAGGAGATGGAGGGGCCTGTCGAGGAGGTGGACCCTGATAGTCCCGCCTGGGTGGTGGCGACGCATTACGCGGGGGCGACTACCGATTCTGAGGACGCTGCGGAGTTGGAGGCTATGCCTGAGGAGGATGACCTCTATGAGGTCGTGAGGCCGGTGCTAGTAGTAGAAATTCTAGTTGCCTGGGGGTTTCTATTTGGTCCACCGTGGTGGGCTTGGCTCTGGCAGATCTCCTTGCTGGGATTACATAGGGCAGCAGACGGGCTTGTCTAGCTTGTTGTAGGGCTCCCTAAAGGTGCTGGGCCTTGTCATAGAAGTCTCGGAACCCTCTGGGATAGTTCTGAGTTATCAGGGATGGAACCAGTTTTGGATTAACATTCCCTACGCACGTCGTCAGTAATTCCTCGTGAGTTAGTGGCATGTCGAGGGAGTATGTGAGCTCCTTCCACCGAGCGATAAAGTCCGCGACTCACCCATCAGGCTTTTGATTGCACATGAAAGGGTCTGTGATACTGGTCTTCTGGGTGGTAAAGCTGAACTAGTGGAGGAACTTCTTGTTAAGGTCCTCCCAGCTGGTCACATATCCGACGAGGAGCTAGTAGTAAAGGACAAATGTTGGCCCCTCCAGTGTCTGAACGAAAAAACGGAGATTGGAGGCCTCCTGCTGCACTGGATTCCCCAACATGGGCCCACTCCTTGAGTTGAAGTGGTCCAGATGCTGTGGAAGGTCCCCCATCCCATTAAAGAAGGAGAAGGTGGGAATCCTGAACCCAGAGGTGTTGCCATATCATCCACCCATGCTGGGTATGGCTTTCCATTTGGTGGGATTGCCACCTGCCACATTTCCAATGCCTCAAGGCGGACTATGAGTGACACTATAGGATCATCTGAGCGGGGTCCCTATCTTGATGGGGATCCCTAATCATGAGTGCATGGCCAGGATCTTCGACACGGTATGCAGGTTCTGCGGCTCATGGAGCGACCGGTGGAGCGGCCTACGGGGTAGCTGGGGGAACCTGGTCCGGATTCCTCAGATTTCCACACCATTCAGGAGGGTTTGGTGAGACATACCGTGCCCACTTACTGTGAGTTCCGGCTTCAACCCTTTCCATAGGAGCGGTATGATCAGGGTTGCTCGAAGGCTTCTTGTCGGGGGGAGTTGTTCCTGTCCATGCTACCCCGGCCTAGGATCGCCGTAGTCAGGCTGTCGCTCTATAGCGCGTTCATCTAGGAGTTCGTCGACCAACCACTTTTTATCAGCAATTTGTTGGCGCAACATGGTCCTCTCGGGGTCCTCCTTCATATTCTGCACTGAGGTGGATGGGTTGGAGTGCTTGACAGCTCCAACATGCTCTTTTCCCTTACCAATACTCTTGCCGAGTACCAACGACTCGGTGGGTGCTGGGAGACCAAGTAGGTTCCTCTAGTAATGAGTTGTCCTCCCCGATGGGTCCAGCAATGGTGGCACACCCTTAGGGGGTAAATATCCATCAGAAAACTCGATTTCTTTTTCCTTGACCACTACGTTGTCCATGTTGAATGTGACCCTTCCTGGGGGTATGTCCTCAATATCGCATAGCAAGTCGGGTTGCCGCCGGATAGGGCTGAAGAGGAGGGAAGCATACTTCCCCCATCCATAGATTATCACGTGGGGGTAGCCTCCCTGATAATTTTGTGGATTACGTTGATACTCTGAATTCATTTCTACTGGAGGACCTCACGACGGCCTGGTGGCTCGGGGTGCTAGGCCACAGGGGCTGCGGCCAGATCGACTAGAAGGAACTACTCGCTGATATCTTCATAATGCACTCGGATCCTTGGATAAAACACGCACTGATGATGGAGACTAAAATTCATCGCCAAGAGGCTGTAGCAGAAACACTGATCCTCCTCTAGGGTGAGGGACTCGGGTATGAAGAAATCTGGCGCTGCCACGGGCCAGAAATCCTCGAGGAAGTGGTCCGCCGCAAGGATGATCCAGAAGCTCCATGATTCACATTCAGGGTCTAGACCTTGATTTCCCCACTCACAAACTAGGGGTGGTTGAGGAACCGGAAGCGGTACTGAGGCTGACCGCTGGGACGATAGGTCGGCTGGTGGAGAATACGGCGAACGGGAAAACTGGCCGCCGATTCTTAGGCTGTCCTCTGAAGAGTGTGGAAACCTAGCTGCTATGTCACGATAGGATGGGATGATGGAAACCATTCCTAGGTTAGGGGCCAGGGCTACTGGTGTTGGGTCGCGCTGTTTCTCTCCCTCCATTGGTCCCCAGAATAGCTCTTTGTGATCTCTTGTGGAGGTAGAAAGCATTTATGGCGACGATAGTGGTGACTGGACGGTCATAACCTGCAGGGTCACCAGATTTTCCTCCTCCTAGACAAACATGCGGCGGGAAGTAAGAATCTTGTGGACCTCGCATTCTGGGAGCACCAGGCTGATGTGCCTCATCCATACCCTGGCCCTGGACTCAGATGAGCGAGGGGAGGGTCCCCGAGCTGAGTCGTACTTCGCTTTAGAGTCTGAGAAGTAGACCGGTTTGATCTCCATCCGGGCCTTCCGAAGGTTCTTCTTGTGGCGACAACATCCCGCCTTCCAGGCCCTGTGTGGATCCTTGAGATAAAGATGATTCCTGACATGGGTTCCTTCGGCCGCACTGTTGCTAGGGTGGCTAGGGTTCCCCCTTGAGAAAGTCAAGGTGCGAGGAGCACTAGGACAAATGTCGAAGGGGACATGGGGATGACCTCCATGAACAGCACCTGAGCAGGAAAAACCTCCACTATAACCGGCGGGAACATGGGGAGGATCTCTATGCTTGGTGCAGGTAGATCGAGGCTGGTCTTCACCCCTCTGGTTGCCGGGGTGAGGAGGACCTTCGTTAGCTTTGGAGATGACGTAGGGAGGATCCCCACATTGGATAGAGACCGGATGGGTAACGTTTCCACATCAACGGTCAGGGGCAGGAGTAATGACTCCGTACCGAGTGTGATGGACACAAGAGAGGCTTCCGTATTGAACATCACTACCGTAGGGCAGACCTTAATTCAGATCGTGGGTAGCACAGGGCATACCTCCATATTGTTCCTCGAAGCGGGGAAGACCCACGCTCTCTGTGGTAGTGGTATGGGGAGGACCTCCGTACGGGGTTGCATTGTTGTGTGTTAGATCACGGCGACCCCTGCTCATGCCTGCAACCTAGAGAGTCAACCCAGACTGCCTGTGGGGTGGTTGGGGCCTTCATCCCAGTTGGGCGTATAAGAACCCCTACTCAGTGTGTGCATGGACTTGATGACATGCATTGGTGGTGGCTCGGGCCACATTATTCATCGATGTTGACGCCCCCCTCACTAGCATCCTCAGCTCGTGCCCGACGCTGGCATTGGGTTGGATGAGCCGGTGTTGGTGGTGAAGGTGCATTGGTTACCTACTCCTCTAGCAAAGATAGGTGGAGGCGTTGATGTGGATGGGTGGGGGCCCGTACTGGGAGCCCCTGGAGTGAGACTCTGACCGAGCTGGGTCGGACGTTGCCCACCACATCAGCGTAAGGCAGGGAGTCGTCAAAGTGCTCCAGGGAGAGGATCCTAAAACAATTGAATGTTGGGGTGGGGAGCAGTGGATCCAGGCGTGGCCTTTGGGGGTGGCGTTGATGGTGGGGCATGGATGCCTCCAGGTCCTGGTGGGACACATCCTTGGTTGAGATTATTCCCTCCTCCTCGTAATAACGTACGAGGTCATTAATTACCCTTCGTTAGATAACTACCAATGGGTAGATGGGGCGTGGGCACCCCATGGTTGTCAACGTAGAATCTGTTGCAGAAGAGGTGAAGCCATGCGGAGCTGCTGTGCTGGCGTTTCCCCTACGCCTACATAGGCGGGTGGGTGGTGATCGCATTCCTATGGCATCAACCTGATTCCTGAGAAGCAGTGAGATGGACTCGTCAGTGCTGAAAGGAAAAAGAAATCAGCGACCAATGCCCTAATTCCATCCTGTATTCTGTGACTGGTAAGAGGGATCCATGCTAACAATGTCGCAGAACAGGATGTCCAGCGTTCTTCTACCCCAACTTCCGCTGAGATTCACGCTAGGCCCGCTATTTTCTTGGTGGGAGCCGGTGCCGGATAGCTGGATCCGGTGACACATATATCAATTGATTCCCTGAGAACTACTAATCTCCATTTTGAGGTCAAGAAATTCAAGGCGTGTTCACCATTTCCGTTTCCAACGCACTCGCCGGCGTGCACATCCGTATGGTTGAATACGATAGGCGCGACTTTGTTACCCCACATTAACACTTTCCAAAGGCAGGCGACAACCATTCCTTGTTCATGGATGTTTGGTCCTTGATCTAAATGGGATGATGGGAGGTTGGTTCTTCCTTCCATGGATTCCTCCTCAGAACTCATCACCTAGTCCAGGTCTCCCTCATAGATTTAATACATTGTTCCTGAAACTCTTCCCAGCACCATATCTTCGTGGACACCAGTTAATTACGCTACAACTATCAGGACATTCCAAGGGGTCTGGTCAGGGCAGAAACCTTTGGTTAGGGGAGTAGTCATGATGGTGCATCCCTGGCATGTCTGGATGCTGGGGAATTGGCGTGTCTTTCTTCTGTACCTTATTATAGGGCTTCTCGAGGGTGCAGAAGCTCAAGGCATCCCACATAGAACACAGAGAATCATATGCCATGGGCATGTATCTGAGGTTTTCCTCATCTTCCAATGTTTAACACAGGGTATGATGAAATTTTAACATCCATCAGAGATGGATCGGGCTTCTCAGAACACTTACTAGAGTTGATCAAACAGAGGAACCTGTTGGAGGGAACATCGATATTGGGTCCATCACGTGGGCAGCCTCCCGAATGCTATCAGATGGAACAGATAATGTAATGGAATGATCCCAATGGGATGTGGCGGCTTGGGTAAGGATCGGGATGGATGAAGGAGTGGTTGATTGGGATGGGGAATGGGATGAGACTGTCGTGAAGATGACGGTAGTGTTGGTCTTGAGCCTCGAAGAGTCTTCCTACGTATCCCCGTGGTAGGGAATCAAAGTCTTCGTAGTTCATCTGACGAATACTTACTATCACATGAGGTTGACAATGGATTACCACTAAATGAGGTTGCAACGACTTACCACTGTATAAGGATGTCAGTGACTTACTGCTGAATAAGGTCACAATGGCTTACCTCTGGATGGGGTCACAATGGCTTACCGCTAGATGAGGTCACAACGGCTTACCACTAGATGTGGTCGAATCGACATGAAGGAGTTCGGAATGATCGGGTGGTGGGATTTAACCTCAGGGAGGCTTCTAACGTATCATGTCTTGACATGGATCAAAGACCAGGCAGTTCAGATGGCTAATATATTTTAACGTCATGCAGGACGAGGGAGAACCGACATGAAGGGGGTCGGAGCAACCAATGGGTGGTGGGCTTGATCCTTGTGAGACTTCCTATATACCCTACCTTGGCAAGGATCAAAGACCACATAGTTCAGATGGTGTGGGGCTTACACTCTAACCTTACCAGAGTGTTGTTGAACCGACGTGAAGGGGGTCAAAGCGACGAATGGGTGGTGGGATTGAAACTCATGAGGCTTCCAACGTACCATGCCTTGACATAGATCAAAGACCCCATAGTTTAGGATGGATTGGGGATTCTGCTCTTAAGTGGCCCAAGTGTTGTGGGGCTTGATCCTCATGGAGGCTTCCTACGTACCATGCCTTGACATGGATCAAAGTCCTCGTAGTTCGGGTGGATTGGGGCTTACACTCTAAGGCGGCTCAAGTGTTGTGGGGCTTGAACCTCGTGGAGGCTTCCTACGTACCATGCCTTGACATAGATCAAAGTCCACATAGTTTGGGTGGAGAGGGGATTATGCTCTGAGGCTGCCCAAGGTGGTGGGGCTTGAACCTCAGGGAGGCTTCCTACGTACCATGCCTTGACATGGATCAAAGTCCCGGTAGTCCGGGTGGAGAGGGGCTTACGCTCTGAGGTGGCCCAAGGTGGTGGGGATTGAACCTCATGGAGGCTTCCTACATACCATGCCTTGACATGGATCAAAATTCCCCGTATTTCGTGTGGAGTGGGGATTACGCTCTTGGGAGGCCCAAGGTGGTGGGGCTTGAACCTCATGGAGGCTTCCTACGTACCATGCCTTAAAAGGGATCAAAGTCCCCGTAGTTCGGGTGGAGAGGGGCTTACGCTCTGAGGTGTCCCAAGGTGGTGGGGATTGAACCTCGTGGAGGCTTCCTATGTACCATGCCTTGATATGGATCAATGTCCATGTAGTTCAGGTGGAGAGGGGCTTAGGCTCTAAGGCAGCCCGAGGTGATGGGGCTTGAACCTTATTGAGGCTTCCTACATACCATGCCTTGACATGGATCAAAGTCCTCGTATTTCAGGTGGAGAGGAATACAGTTTAACGCCATGCGGGATGGGGGAATTGTCATTGTCGATGCTTACTCTAAGCCAACGTGAGTCATGTTTAGTGTGAGAAACTAGTGGAAACAAAGGCCTGACGACCACGTCGCGAAAGGTGCGTCCATTGCAAGTGAAGAGGGGCTTATGCCTGGGGCGGCCCAGGGAGATAAATATTGGGACATACTTTGAGATGGAGGCCTGATAGTGACAAAGCTCATCAGGAGAGGGACATAGAACTGAAGAAATGAGGAGCCCCGTTCCCTATCACACCCTCCGCTGGCCTTGGGGACTGAAGATGAATGGAGAAGCATGGATGCTATGCTACCTCCGGAAAGGAAAACTAGGGGCTTACACCAAGGTGGTGGCCCTTCCCCCACAAACAAACACCGCTCCCATAAGAAGGCTATCATCCCCTGTAGAGACCAGTGGGTGTGGAGAATGTCCATGGTGGGGGAACCCCGCGTGCGAGGCATGGGGCGAGGTCACAGTTTAACGTCATGTGCTGAGGACGATGGTGCTTGGCAGTTTAACATCCTGCAGCTCAGACGAAGTGGGTGGCTCCACACCCCTAGGACATACATAATTGGTACCCTCTACTCCTTGTAGGAGGGAAGGAACCAATAATGCTGTCGTTATGCGGTGTCATGGAGAAAACCCTCGAGGGTCCCACGTTAGCATGACTATGCAAAGAAGCAATAGACATTAGTGTTCCTATGAAAAGAAGCGTTAGGCAAAGAAACACAATGGTTGATATTGTCCAGGAGACTTTGAAGTCACATCGTGAAAACATGGAGGGTCACATTGGAAAAGGAATTTCCAAGCAGAGGGGTCCATAGGCAGGGGCCTTGTGAAGCTCTGTTGCTCCGCGTGGCAGAGGGAACTTGCAAACGGGTGTGCTTCGCGAAGTGGGGTGCCTTAGCCTAACCATGGGGTGGAGGTGCATATGAGATATGCTTAACTAAGTGGAAGGGAATTCGCGGAGCATAGCCTCGTGGAGCAAAGGTGCCTCACGAAGCAAGGTTTTGGGAAGCAATGTGCATCAAGAAGTACAATTACCCTACCTTAGCATGTAGATCATGTGTACATGAAGGGTGTTTTGCGAAGCATAAATGCTCCACGATGACCCGGGTCCCCTTGGGGATCCCATTCCTTTGTGAAGACCCTTAGGCTTTGCGAAAGGCATCCCTCCCAGAAGAGGGGATCAAAATGAGACAAAGGGGAAGCACTTCATGGAGCAGAAGTACCTCACACATCTCATGGTTCGCAGAGCAGAAGGATGCTTCGCGATTCAAGAGCTGGGAATCTGAAAGGCCATATTGTCCATCACTTGGGCTCAGGGGGAGCCTTGTATTTATAGGCAAAAGGTGTGGCAGGAGTGGAGCTTACACGGCGAAAAGAGTGACTTGGTTGCTTCACGGTGGGTCAATAATGTCAAATGCATTCGTGGAGCATCCCGCCTCCTTACTTCGCAGCAGGTTCGCGAACGTCAAATGTGTTCGCGGAGCCTCCCGACTCCTTGCTTTGCATGGGGTTCGCGAATGTCAAATGTGTTCGTGGAGAATCCAGCCTCCTTGCTTCACGGTGGCTGTGGTGCTGGGTAACTCTATGAAGGTGCTTCGCGAGGCAATCAATGGGGTCTTCATTGGGCCTCTTCTTTGTCCCAAATTTTGGCGCAAGCGGTCTCTCTACTTTATCTTTATGGCATACTAATCATTATCAAATATACTCTGAAATGTCTTTCTTTATGTTGTACTACTAGAATTGTACTCTAAGATCATGGTACATCATAGAACTTATAGGATCGATGGATAAAGATGATCTATGCACATTTTCCAATAAATCATTCATTATCTCAGGTGATGCATGCACAAAAAGTCTTATTCCAAATCAAATGACACAATCCTCATTAATGTGGAACTCATGTATCATAACATCCTTTTCTAATCTTACCTTTTTTAGTAGCTCGATATCATTCCTTTGTGCCTCCTTGATATTATCTTGGATTAATGGTTGGGAAATAATTTGGGGAAGTTAGGATGTATTCCCCACTTTTATGATTTACATATCCATCCTTTGTATATCCATGAAGATATGGTCTTTATCAATCTACATCGTGGATAATGTAGAGGGTTTGTTTCAAATAAGAGCATCACATACCTCATTCTTCATTCTTGTATGGTAGTTAATATACCAATTATAGTCATTTATTAGACATAACCATCTTCTTTGATTCTTATTGAGCTCCTTCTACTTGAATGTATACTTTAGACTCTTATGATTAGTATATATGTCAAACTTATCACCATAGATGTAGTGCAACCAAATATTCAAGGAAAATATCATAGATACTAGATCTAGATCTTTAATTGGTTAGTTCTTCTCGTGGATGTTCAACTTTCATGAGGAATAGGCTATCACTTTATCATTTTTTATGAGTACACAACCCAAAAATTCTTCAAATCATCAATTTAAATCATAGAACATTATACACTTGTTTGTAGTTTGAGTATGGGAAAATGATTATCCTCTTCTTGAACTCCTTAAAATCATTAATCAAATTATTTTTTCCATATATGATTTACCCCATTCAATGTTAACATAGTTAATGGGATAGAAAATCATTATACATTTCTCAAAAAATGGTGTTATTACCCTTATAAGACAAGCAAATCATGTATTTCCCTGACACTAGTAGGTCTAAGCTATTCCTTAAATGCCTTTGTATTTGAAAGGGTCTATGGAAATTCCCTTACTTGTGATCATGTTCCCCATGAATGTGACTTACAACAACCAATTGTAACTATTAATAAACTTTGCAAAAATTTTCATCTTCAATAACATTTCCAGTACAATCCTTAGATGGTCTTCATCCTCTTCCTCTATCTTATAGTAAATGTGAATATAATCAATAAAGACAACCACAAATTTGTTGGTGTAGTATCTAAAGGCTCTATTTATAGATTTCCTAAAGTTCTATGGGGCATTAGTAATTCCAAATGTCCTCAATATGAAATCATAATGTACATACCTTGTATGGAAGGATGTCTTCTAAATAACTTTCATCCTACCATTTAGTCTATGATATCAAGAATGAAGGTCAACCTTTGAGAAGTATTGAAACCCATGTAGATTATTAAACAAGTCATAGATAATTTTCAAGGGATACTTTTTCTTTATAGTGATATTTTTGGTCTCATGATAATTAATACAGAGTTATAATGATCCATCATGTTTCTTTACCAAGAGCACAAGTGCACCACAAGATGATACACTAGGCAGTATGAAGCCTTTGTCTAAATGTTCTTGAATCTTTTTCTTGAACTACTCCAATAAAATAAGGGATATCTTATAGGTTAATTTAGAGATAAGAGTGGATTTCTATATAAGGTCTATTGATAACTCTACCTCATGATCTGGGGGATGTTCGAGAAAATATTTAGGAAATAGATTAGTGTAATCCCTCACAATGGGAATTCCCCTCCAGGTTCATACCTTCATTTGCATCAACCATTTAGGAAAGTTATTCTTCTATATAGGGTATCAACAACAAAACTATTGAGGTATTTTCCAATTAATATTCATAATCATCCTTTCATTTTTAGAGGATCATGTGTTGATTAAGAATATAGTAATATATTTCCTTTTATAGACAATTGATGTGTGCTCTATAGGACGATATCCAATACATGTTAAGTGAAACCTTAGATTACACCAAGGGATGGATTATGAGATGTGCTGGAATAATCTTCCCACATACACTAATAGGAAAATTGTCTAATAATTATTTTGAAATGATCACACCACTAGGTTTTTTAGATATCTGTATTTGAAGTTATTCGGGCTTTAATTCAGTAGTTCTAAAAACTTATAGGATAAAAAAGAATGCGTAGAACCAGTATCCAATAAAAAAATTTGAATTATTGAATGAATAGGAAGTAAACCCTGTTTGAATTCATTTTCCGGCTCTAATTAAATATTATTTATGGAATAATATTTCCATTACTCTTTTTTATTTAGTGGATATCATAGTCTAGTGCACTATATTTCATATTTCCCTTTCTCCCTATGGTCGACTAATTGAACCATGGGTGGTGTATAAGTTGGTTCCTTATTTTCTTCTATCCTGTTATTTGGATTCTTCATGTCTCTTTAACATTCATGAGCTTGGTGTAATTCTATCCCACAATTAATTGATATCTATATCCTTTTGAGGCAATTCCCATGATTATTCTTCCAATATTTTCTACATGTGGGTGGTTGGATCCTATTTCCTCCATTTTCATTTGACCCACTAGCTTGCAACACCATTATTATCTTCTTGTCCCCATGTCTAAAGGACAAATGCTCGGACTCCATCTCTAAATTAATACAAAATTAAACAAATTATTAATAATTTTTGAAGTATTAGATAGCTAAGTCCTTTCAAAGTTGTGGTTTTAATCCACTAAATAATCAGTATATATTTTTTATCATTGTTGATAACAAACCTGAGGGCATATCATGAATGTCATGTGAAGTTTTCCTTATAATTCGTGATAGGTTTAACTTCCTTTTTATTCATGTCTAATAATTCTATCTCTATAAATGTTCAAATAATTCAAGTTAAATACTTGTTAATAAATATTTTCCTAAATTCTTCACACTTTATATCTTTCCTTTCATCCTTTGGCATGATGTTCTTTATTAATTCCCACCATTGACCAGATTATCCATAAAAATGCTATACATCCAGAGTCACCATAACATTCTCATCATAGTGGATAGCTAAAAGATATTATCTTTTAATTTAACCCATTTTTACATAATAATTGGATCATAATATCCAATAAACATCAGTAGTTGTTTCCGTATAAATGAATAAATGGATAGTTTATCCTTTTTAGGCGTATGAGGAAGTTTCACATGGTTTAGTTTTTTATTTATTTCTAAATACAACATGGTATGCATATCCACAATTTTTTTAACCCCACCTCCCATAACATTGGGGATATCATTCAAACAATCATTATAATTTCCCTCACATGTTTTTTTTATATCTTAGTTCCCACCAGTTTCAAAATTAAAAATTCATTGAAAAAAAATTAATTCAAATAATAATTAATAAATAATTTATTTATATGTAATTATTATGTCTAAAATCAAATATTATGAGTTCCACTTATTTAGACTTCTTCTAAAAAAATCAGCTAGTATGTTTACACATACTTAGTATTATCCTAAGAGTTATTAATAATATTATATGATCATAATTACCAAATTAACTAAACTGTACCTCTGATACCAACTATAATAGTATGAACTTATATCTAGTGAAATATAATTGATATCTATTAGGGAAATTCATGGGTGGGTTTACCTCCTGGGCATGACAAACCACCATACCTTGTGGAAACCTTTTCCTCCTGAAGCCCTTGGGTGGGGAGTCATGCTTCACCCAATGTTCATGCAAGAGAGTAACCATGGATTGGATCAATTGATTTGCCTCTGATACAAACTATAGAGACCCTAATTTTTATTACGTGATTAGTTAATTATTTTAAAGATAAAAAACAAAATATTTATACATTCAAGGATTAAAATGTTTAATATCCTAGGAAAATTAGGATTATACATCAGTTAAACATAATAAAACATAAAAAAATTAAAATCCTTATTATTTATCCACATAAAATCTCTCACATTATCCTTATTATATATAGTCACCTAAGGATATATATTAAAGAAAGGGATGAGCTAAAATCTTAGTAAGGGGTAGGATAACATAGATGAGAGAAGAGGCATGAATCAATAGTACATGGGTGATTATAATCAACATTATCCTGTCATAATCATTGGATCATTATAATAAGAATGAGGAATACATTTTGAAAAAATGATTGGAAAGTGGAATATGCCTAGAAATTAATCATCATGTTATAATGGAAAAATACCAAACATAGTTGTCAATAATGTTAACACTGTGTTTATGAATAACTTATATGCATAAATCATAACATAATCATTGTGAACATTGATATCATTATTTTCACACATAATAAGTATAATATCCTGAGATAAATTAAATTAACTAATGAATTGGAGGCTTATATAATTTCATGACCACTCATCACATCATAATATTTACATAATCATGCATTCTATATAGAACATATGACAATCATAGTCATTAAATAACCCATGTAAAGAAGTGGGTTTCATAAGAATTTCATAAATAATAATTTCATGAATAATAATGGGTTTCCCAAATGAATAATACAAAATATATTTGTCATAAAAATCATAATTCTTGTACGAAGAAGAAACAACCGAAGGGGATTAAAGGATTTGTTTTGGAATGAAATTTCTTTTTGGAAAATATTTTTATTTGGATTAAAAATAGAGGTGGTAAAATGTATATCCCTGAAATTAAAAGTAAGAATAGTGAGAAAATATTTAAGGAGAGTTATAGTAATATCCATATCGAAGATTTTCAGATTGAGGTATATCTCAAAGAAAAGAAGTTGGGTTCGAGAATCCCCTTACCATAAATCCCACTTTATTTTTTTCTCTTTCCCTCCTCCTAAATAATACACCTAGGTTTTTTAAAAAATTGATCCATCAGTGAATTATTTTAATTTTTAATCTATTTATAAATTATTATCAATTGATTATATTTCTTAATTTCATTGGTTAAAAAGGAAGTCATTTTAATATCATGTTTTCCATAAAAATATATCGTTTTGGTTATATTTCTCTATTTTGTTCATTTCCTTTTATAAATAAGTAGAATTAATTTAAAAAAAATGAAATAAATATATTTATACATTTATATATTATAAATAATTTATCATAACCATCTATAGTGTCAATGATAAGAAACTATTTGGAAACGTCCTTGTTGGCAGTGAACTGACCTAGAACATGTCATTGTCAAAAGAGATGGAATGAGAATTATGTTAATTAATTATGTTTAAAAATAATAATTCATTTTTTAAATCCTTAATATAATTATGACACACAAATTAATTATTTTTCTTAGATTTAGGTTTGAAAAGGGCTGGATAAAAGAGAAATAGGAGAGGAGAATCAGAGGTAGAATCGATGAGCGAATACCCTCTTCAGGGCGTTGCATATTCTCTATGACACTAAATTAGTTTGATAATTGGAACTGAATGGATCTGTATTTTCCCAAATTATTATAATAGTCTTACAAGTGATTATTTTAGTTTATATTTGGCTTTTTAAAATGATGTAGGAGTGTTTTTTAAGGGGATAAAGAGGGGTTAATTATACTGAAGGAGAAAGGTATTTTTTAGTTAAAATGTTGAATAAAATACTATATCTAATGTGAACTATGTAATAGTGATATTTTTTATAGAATAAACCACATATTAAATAAATAAAATTATTTTAAGATGTCTAATCACTTTATAATTAGAATTCATTAGTTTAATAAAATGAGAACATGGAACCATTTGTGAATCTTATTTTAATGTAATACATTAGATTTTGGACTTTAGAAAGTACATTTTATGATTGGAAACCATGTTAATTATATTTTAATGACGCATTGATAAAATTAAATATTTTTTTGTTGATCCTAAATTTCTATAAATGATTAGGCCATTATTACATCAAGAATGATGTAATTTAAAATACACTGTTTATGAGAAAAGCTATATTTTTGTAATTCAGCTAAAAATTATGGTATTTCATTTCATTACCCAAAGAAAATTTCTAAAATCTTATTTAAAAAATGATATTAATTTTATCAAAATATTTTCTCTATATAGGTAATTTTAATTTTTATTATAAAAATTATGATTTCTATGAAAACCTTTAAAATACAGTTTTCAACAAATGTGCTTATATCTTCTTTAAGTTTTTAAATCATGATATTTATTTTTTGGTATTATAATATTTATATTTAATTATATTACTAATGATAAATATTATTCATATCAAAATTTATTATTTTTGAAGATAAATTACTATTCCAATAGTCATGTTATTATTCATAACTGTGAGGTTATAATTCCCAACTATCAGGTTTACTATTCCAACAATCACATTACTATTCCAGTAGTTATATTACCTCCTATAAATACCTCTTCATTCAATAATTAATTATTCAACTCAAATCTTATCAAGGTTCTATATTTTCATTTTCTATAATATTGATTGGTATACTAATATTTTGTTTTGTTTCTATAGTGTTATTTGTGGAGTTTTGATTCTACCCGATGAGAGTGATCCAAATTTTCAGATAGTATTTTTTCTATTTTCTATTTTTCCCTTTGTAATATTTTTATTTTAATGTTTTTAGTCATTAACTAATATAATGATCTTCATTAATTAATTAAATTGTTCTTGGTTTCTCTATGGGATCAATGCAAATAATAATTATATCATCTTCCAATGGCCCGAAGGCCTTCATTTTTTTATTGATTTTGATAATCCACCATTCAAGGGATGAAGTGGAACCCTTACAAGGCCTGTAGGCTTAATTATTACATGGCCCATAGGCCTTAGAGGAATTCATTTCCTGTAGGCTTCAAACATTACATACAACCCAGACTAACTACTTGGAACTGCTCCTCCCCAGCATCTTCATTGTGAAATCATCTCTCCACCATCACATGGCTATTTGGCAAGGCATTCCCATGCATGCATAGGCTTGCCCCGATGGCAGGTGTCATACCCTCTCATTCTTTCAATCTGTTTAGCTTCTGGTATGGTTAATGCTCCTTGCCCATCCTCCTTGTAGAGCTTGTTCCTTGTAAGTTGTCTGTTTAGCTTCTACAGTACCTGCTACAGTACTTCTACAGTAACCCGGAAATTTTTCCTCCACTTGGATTTGATCCCTGGTCTCTTGGATGCACATACGGAGTCCTTACCAACCGGACTAAGGCTCATGTGCCATATAATAATTATATAATATAATATAATACACATTATCAAGGAAAGGGATATCATTTAAAAAAATGGATCATTAAAATTGTGTTATTAATATTGAAAGTGTATGCTATTAACTGTTCCAGTATTAAGTTAATGATTCTAATAATAGTGAAAATTAAATTTTGTAACTAAAAATTTAAATATGTTGTCCAACCATATTTTGAAGGAATTCTATATTTGAATATTTAAATTTTTCATCAATTTTGTTTTGCATTTATTCTACTACCATCAATAACAGAACCTTCTTATGATAGTAGAAAAAACATTATTTGTTTTATATTATATAAATTATAATTTAATGTTACAAAGTCATGAAGATTAATGATTCGAAAATCTATTATCTATTACAAGTTTCAACACTAGAAAAAAGTTATGGCTCTCTTGTTTCCACAAAAAAATGTGATCATTTATTTTATATAATCATCCACAATCATGCAATTAATTTCAAAAAATCTGAAAAAACATTATAGTTCATTTAGAAATCCAATTCAAAATTTATTTAATGTATTTGAAGAAACAATATAATAGAGTAGAGTGATAAAATTTCATCCTAAAAAATAATTTGAATTATACTACCAGAGTTTCTCCAAGGTTATATCAATTGCTAATGTTGTAGATATAAAATAATATATGTGAGATAAAGTTAAAAAATTATATTTTACATTGTTCAATTTTTTTATAAATTATACATAAAACATATATAACATGATATACATACCTATAGAATAGAGTCAAAATAAGTAAATACATATATCCAAAAAATATAGTTTTACATAAAATTAACAACATAAAAAAAGAAATAATAATGTGTATTGTATATAATAGTACAAAATATATACTAAATTTATCAGTGAAAAAATAGATTTAATATATATATAGTTTTAATGTAAGTAATTAAATAACGAGTAGATATTTCTAGGGTTTCCAATTAATGATATCTAGTGACTTCATTGGTGAAATGATAATGCATATGTATGAAATTATCTAATAATCATGAAAATATTTGCATATGGAAAGAAGGTATTATGGAAATTCATTTTTTTAGTGTTATAGTCCCAGTAACATGAATGAGCATATCGAAGATATAATACATACTTAAGAAGTACAATTTAACGTAATTAATACATTTCTTAAATATCCACAGTTTATTAATAATGAAATAATTTTTAATAATTATCAAAAAACTAAACATTTTTGGAACTGATTGATAGATAGATGATTTTAAATAACCTATTAAGTGTTTATCCCATATTCTATTTTAATTTATATCATAAAAAATGAAATCAAACCAAAATTATGCAAACTACGCATCGTAAGGTTGAATATGAGTAATATAGTTACGAATGGTTCTTCATTTATACCGAGTTCCTAAATAATTTCAGCTATTAAATTGTATTTGAATTTTTTTATAAATTATAATAATCCTTAATGGAACATTACATTTTAATTTTCAATTTTAGGTTTTCGATCAATTTATCTTGAATAATTATTTTCAACAAAAAGTTAATGTAAATCAGTGAATTAAAAAAATTTATATAGTGGATTATGGTGATAATCACTTATGATTTTTATTTTGATAATACTTTTTTATAAAAATTTCAAATGAAATATATATAGTTTGTAAATAAAATTTATTGGTATCAATATTTATTAGAAGATGTAAGACTAAATACAATACTTACATGATCATTGATTAAAACAATGTCTTAATCTAAAATTTCATCTGAATATTTTGAAACTTTATATACCATTGAATTAAAACTCTAACTTGTATTTTGAGAGTATCATCATATTCAATGAACATTTCATGGATTGATGTACAATTTAGGGAAATTTATTGAATTGAAATATATGGATATAAAAACTTTTAGAGGTGTTAAAGTCAATTAAATAGTGAATCATTTTTGAATGTCTTTTATTGGAAAATAAAATTCAAAAAAGGAGATAAACTCTATAATTATGTCTAGTTTTTAAAAAATACTTTTTATAAAACATCAGTGGTAGTGACCATGAAATTAGATTCAGTTCTATATATTAATTTTTTAACCCTTTCTTTTTCTTAATTCTAGATACAATAAAATTCAATTTTTCATAATAAAAAAATGGTTTTCTTAGAAAAAAATAGACACGAGAATGTGAATTCCCTTAACATTTATTAATATTAATTTTATAAGAAATTGTTAAATAATAGTATCTATATTGATTCTTAAATGGTCATTTTGAATCTTAATGTGTCATATTGATCCTTCGAATGAAATAATTTTTGACAATATGTGGTCACGTTAAAAATTGAGCTCCAATAAAATGTTATTCTAAATTTTTAACAATCAAATGGGTATCATTTCAATGAACAAAAAACTAATCAAAATATCATAGCAACGTCACTAGAAGTCTTATGTTTGATTTTATTTTATGGGGGGACAAAATTCAGATGTTAATACCATTTAGAATTTGTAGAATTTTATAGGTTCTATAGATTTTACATAGAAAAACCATCCTTTTAAATAGAATATAAATTAATATGTAACTCCTCTTCCTTATATATAAATGACAACATATAGTTTTTGAATTTAATAAAAATATCCCAAGTTAATGCTAATATGGAAATATCTTTGAAGTATTCTGCATTTATGAATTTTTTAGAGAAATATGGGTGTGTGTTATTAATAATTGAAACTAGTAGATTTTCCTATGTTGAAATAAGATAATGTTGAGGAATTTTTATTTTGGACACACCATAAAATATAAATTCAAGTTCTTAATCTCCAATTTTCGATGACCAATATTCAATATCCTCTAGTTCTAGAAAATCATCAATATTATTTTTACAAAATATATGGAATTTTTCAACAAATTTAGTATATGAAAATGATACTAGAGCTAATATGATTTCATACTAAAAAATATGATGTCACTTATACTTCCACCAGGTAGAAAAGTTATGATCTACGCAAATTCTCCACAAAATACAATTGATAATCCACAGAAATATAAATTACCTTAATTTCGAATTTTATGTTACAGTATGTCTCTCAAAAAATGATCAAGAGTTTGAAAACAATATATATGTATCATTAGCGGATTAATCCAAATAATAAACTTAGATTTCTATATATGTTTTGATATATCAGACCCTTTTTAATATTATAAGTGAAATCATTATTAATACATATCATAATATAGAAACATGAATGGGTTGTCCTTCCATCTAGTATTAACAGTTATTCCATCCCACTTGATGCTATGAAAATGAAAATATGACATTATGAGCATAGTAAAAAAGATAAATCTCTCCATATAATGGTCTTCCTTTTCCCTATATAGAAATGAATGAAAACAAACTCTTATAAGGGCAGTGATTTATGATATAACAATGATTAATGTTTGTTTATAATTAGCAGCTGGTAAACGTACTAAATGGTTTAATTCTTCTATGAGGGAAACTCAGTCATAAATGATTTATTCTAAAAGAAATTTATTTTTGTTATTAATTTTAAAAAAATATGGTATATACATTGGAGGATAAAAATTTAATGATCATCTACTTGAGCATAATATGCTATCAATATTTTGTAACACACTATTGCTTTTGTTCATCTATGAGAGTGAAATCTAGAACATGGGAAACCGTAATGCCACATTTATTATAGAACATCATTTTTCAATTAATAGATTGAAATAAAAACTGTATAATTGTATAATATACAATTTCAATAAAAAAATATTTTTCAGTAAATCATATGAAAAAATAGTAGAAATAGAAAACTACTTATGGGAATAAATGAGATGTATAACCATGAAAATAGACAAATAAATATTTTTAGTAGATATAACATTTTCTGTATACCCAAAACTCATTTTGGAAGGTAAAAATTAGTATAAACTATTTAATAATTAATGGATCATATTGATGCATCAAATTCATAAAAGAAACAACATAATATGAAATCTATAATTTGTTGATAAATGCTGTCTAGATACAATACTTTAAAAATATGAAGAGCATATTCGGAATATATTTAAAATTTTCAAAATGTATCCAAAATTTTTAGATTAGGTGGAAAAAATTCCCTATATTTATAATATTATTAATAGGATAGTGAGTAAACAAACCTTAGTATGTAGTTGAAATATCAATAATTTAAATAAACAAGCATACAATAAAAATCATAGATAATGTATATATTTCATATTTATATATTACCAATATGATAAAATTTCATCTTTATATGTCAATATAATATGTGACAAATTACCTTTTAATACATTATAGGTTTTCTATTTAGTAGAAAACATGTACTACATGTGTAAATTTTCAAATTTTTATATGTTTATATATTTATATGAAGTTGTGGTAATTACCAATAAACCAGGTTTTTTATATGTTCATGTTATGGTAATGGCACTTAATATGTTATCATGTTTAATTGAGTTTCATCATGTAAAAATTAATCATGTTAAAAGAGTATTGTTTTATGTGATATATCTTAGAAAAAATTAAATTTATAGTTATTATATATTTATTATTTATATGATGAAATATTTAATGCCAAACAATTTATACGTGAATATAGTTTAAATGAATTTATATATATGTTAAACAGAGTTTTTATAAAATGTTATAAGGTATCTATGATAGAGTTACACAATTTACTCAAACAATATGAACATTCAATTAAATTTAATAAATAATAAGTTTTTTCAACTTTATTGTTTGTACTTTTTATACAATTATAGAGATCATAAGGGATTTTATATCACGTTTATGTGTTTATGTAAACATGTTTTGATAGTAAAAATAGGGTTACATTAATATAATTTACAATTTAAACTATTTTTTTCGAATAGTAAAATGAATATAAATATATATATAAGTGTTTGTATGTGTGTGGATAATTCAATAAGTTGTGTGGACCCTAACAAATTATATAGGTTAAAATGGATTATAACAACTTACAAAAACGTAAAACATAAAATACTATCAGAAGATTTTTAAATAATAAAATGGACTATATAAGGCTTATATATTATATAAGATTAATACATCCATTTTTTATAACAATCGTTTTATGATAACATATGAAAATTTAAAACATTTTATAAAATATTATAATTAATATTATATGTGAAATGTCACTAAAAAACTAGATAACCCACCTAAATGGCACCAAATACATTTTTGACATGAATCAAAGGGCATTCTCGATCCCCGTAGTGTAACACCCCATGATTTTATGATACTTCTCTTTTTAAATAAATTTAATCTCTTTGATAACTTATGTTTCACACAACACCAAACCAAAATGAACCCCAAAATAATATTATACAACTATTATATCCTTGTTGATAAATTGGAGGGTATGAATACAATTAACTAACTTATGAAAATATTTTGTTTAATTCATTGTTTACTAATTACATAGAAAGGAATATAAAAACCAATTGCATACAAAGGAAATGTTTTTATAAAGAAATATTATTATGTGCCAAAGTATTTTATCCTAATAAATTAAATTCGTTACTAATATTGAATGATATTAATGAAATTTATATAATTAGTCAAATTATTTTATATTCACCCAATATATTTTATATGAATAACATAAGAACATATTCTATTTTATGTACAATAATTTGTATATTTCTAAACGATATTTTCCTCCTATTAATGGCGCATTTGATCTTATTGTTTTTTGAAAAAAAATTTAAATTTCATTTGATTAATATTTTTTTGAAATATAAATATAAAAAATATCTTAGGGTAATTTTTTTGGTATTTTCTAATAAGTTTCATTTTTAAGGAATAGTGGAAAGCCCTATATTTTAATTGAACAGCTGACTTTTCATATAAATAATTTATAATGTTAAATTATATTTTAAATTGATTTTAATGTAATATTAGATAAATTATACATTTATTACTACAATATAGGACTTTATAATAATTTTTATATTTATTTCATATATTAAAACATAATAAACATTTGAACATTTTCACTTAAAAACCCAACTTTGTCACCCCTTCTATGGGATTAGTTTAAAATTATTTTTTCCACATATGTGTTTTTAAATTTTAAATTTTTTTTCATATTTTTATTAAAAAGATATGAATTATGTAAATAGGTCTCTTTTATTTGTTGATAATATGAAGTGTATATTTAGTAATATTTATTTTCATGGTTAAGGGTAAATCAGGTGATTAAGGGTATAAATAATAATGGTAAGGATTAGAAAAATACCCTAAAACTTATCCAAATTTTATTGGATGAGTTATTATTTAACATAATCATCATTGGGTCAAATGTTCAACCTCTTGGAGCCACTTAAATGACACAAATCCCATTATAGTATTTTATTTTAAGAAAAGTGAAACTAGTCACACTAATATTTTTAATATGTATAAAATTTTTAATATGCAACCATCAAGAAGATATATTCAACTATAAATAATATTTTGAAAACTAAAACATGTATATTCATAACGAGAAATTATTTTCAATTTTAATTTAAGAAATAATTACTTTAAATGATTATACAACGCTGATACAATAATTATTTTATTAATGGAAATATAAAATAATTGTAATTAAAAATATTAAAATAAATATAATTTGAGATTATTATTTTCATACACAAATTTCTAATATTATTTTGGAATTTTAGGGATATAGTAAAATATTTTATTCAAATTTATTTTATTGAATTGATATTTTCAAAAGTAAAAGTAAGGAATAGTGTCAAAATTTTCATTAATGATATGTTAGAATAAAATATAATTTAGTAAATGATATAAAATTATATTTCTTTTAAAAATTTATCCATATAATCATGAAACAGTTTAACATTTCATAAATGATATGTTAAGATAAACAATCATGTGTTCGTGCTTATGACTTATTGTCTCCATGCTGTAGTGTAATTTGTTTTTCATCCCCACTTTACTTGAATGGGTACAATGATAGAAGTAATGTATATATATGATAATTATAACATGATATTGATTCTGAAAAAATTAATATACTCACCACTTCCTTACCATTTCACCATTAAGGGAATGATTCCATCACTCGTGCGTACGTACGACCTACCTTCTCCACGACGAGATGTGATTCATTTAAAATGTTCACAATTATATAATGATTATAAAAATTTATATAATGAATAAATATGATATCTATCAATTTAATATAATTATATATATAATAGATCTATATACTATCCACAATAACCAGGATCTACATGAAAAATCATGTATATGAACCTTAAGGAGTTAACATAAAATTCAAGGATAATAATGAAATATTATTAACAAATGAGTGATTATATTATATGGGAGGATCATATATGATATAATTAATATTTTTTAATAAATTAATAGCATTATTTATACCATTATAAAAGAGGTTAATGAATTTTCAATCAAAAATAACCAAACATTAAGGGTTTCTCATCTCACTTTTATTTCTGTGCGATATATGCCTTATTAACCACTTATTTATTTTTTGTGGTTTATATACCATTTGATATATCATATCATGAATATACTTATATTCATGGAATTAAATTTTTAATTTTATTATTGTTAAATTTATGGGTTATATTATTAAACAGATAACAAATTGGTAAGGGACTTCTTAACGTAATTTCCATTAATTGGGTTAAAACTTCTACTTTTGGTTATTTCACTCTAATATTATGTGTGAAATTAATTTTTATTATATTATTTTGTATGTACACTTTTATTATGTGTATTTAAATCAAATAAAATTAATAGATTCATTTTAGTAATTCTCACTTCAATGATATGATATTTTTTAGGGACTTCAGAATAATTTCACTTCATGGAGGCAAATTCTAATATTACACATCTAATTTATTTTATATGGAGTATATAATGCCAATTTAATTTATTTATTATCATCATTAAATGAAAATTTAATTTCTCTTAAGTATTCTTATTTCTTGTATCATGGATATGATTATTATCTAAGCTGCATAATATTTGTACTTACAGTGTTTTTGTTGAATGTAATTTGATTAACTGGGGAAGTAATGTTCAAAACATATTAATTACTCAATAGATAATAATTTATGATAAGGAAAAATTGTTTATTAATTGAATCAATTATTCAATATATGAGGAATTCTTTGAACTGGTATAAATGGGTGGAGCCTAGTTATAGATAGCCCCTCGATGCATCATTAGTCTCATGAGGGAAATCAGTTAAACTAGTATTAAATTGGTTTTTAAAAACTATACCTTGAAATGTCTTGATGGATGTTGTAACATCCCAGGTAAATAAAGAATAAAATTTTTTCATATTTATTAATATTTACTAATTAAATATTAATTTTACTTTAAAGGGGTTGCTATTATTGATAGCGTACCCGATACGCAACAAAGAGTTTCTTTGAAATCTTACGTTGCACACTAGTGACAAATTAATATTATTTTAAATGGTAGTTAAGATGTAGCCGTTGTATTAGATAGAATGAATAGAAATAACTAAAATATGATTATATATGTTTGTTAAATATGTTTACATTTATCCAATAATGGATAAAGGCATAAAATACGAAAAGAATTCAATTTTAGGCATAAATACTATAATATTCACTAAAAGGTCGAACTATCATCTTTTGATGGCGAACCCTCTTTAAATATAGTTTTGGTCACTCTTATATATTCTATTGGGCCAAATAAAATTCTTCTTTAGAATTGTGACATCAAAATTTACTTTGTGTAAATTTTTTGTATTTTTTCGATAAAGTTCATTTTTTAATGAATAGTGAAAAATGTTGTATTTTAATTCAAAACCTATTTTTAATCTAATTTATTTATATGAATAGATTATATTTTGAATTGGTTTTAAAGTGAAATTAGAATATATTTTTACCATTTAATCCAATAGTGGTTGTGGGAATTAATTTCACTTTGAAATTGGACTTAAACTACTGTCAATCTTTTGATATATATTATTTCAAAAAAACACGCTATTTGTTCTGACAGCGGGAATTAATTATTAAATTAATTAATGTAACTTATATGATTTGGATTTTTTAAAATAGACATCATTTTTGAATTCAGAATATCAGATATAGCTTAGGGTGAAGTTTTGGTATTTTTCTGAAAAACTTAAATTTTTAATGAATAGTGAAACCACTAAGTGGTACTTAAAAAAATGATTTTTCATTTAAATGAAATTTTACCACCTCTGTGTTTTGAATTTCAAAAATCCGACATACATGGTTTTCATTAAGAAGTAAAATGTGGTTCAATGGGATTAAAATAATTATTTGGTGAATGGTAACTTTTAAGTTTTTAATCGCGATTAGAGGTAATTAGTGTAGTTTAAGGTAAAAATAATGTTTTAATAATATGAAATGACATTGACACATGTCCTACCCTTATTTTATGTATCATGGCCGACCAAGAAAATCCATGTGTGAACTTGGGGACCCCATGGAGCCACTTTGGTAGGAAAATGACATTAATAACTTTTTATTTAATGTTAAAATGAAAATGTCACAAACATGTGTTGTTTTACTAAAACAATTTTCACACGGGGTTATACAAGTCATATTTTTGACTATAAATATTCATTAGAAATATAAAAAGACTTCTGACATCATTATATATTTTTTATAATCTTTAGACATTAAATAAATTAAATTATTTATGACACCATGATGATGTAGTGATTACCTCATTATTTAACGATTTAAATAAAATGAAAAGATAATGTAAACTATAAGACCTAAAATTGACCAAAACCTATTATATGGGTGGATTTATATATCTTATCACCTTATCCTGTAAATATATAATTTGGGGACCTTTAAAATCCGAAAAGCATTTTATAATAAAGTAACCTTTTATAACTTTCCAAGAGTGCCCCTCCTCTCCTCTTATAAAAGGCCCCCACCTCTACCACCTTACCCACACCTCTCAAGCCTTTGGAAAGCCAACACCTGACCATTTATCTCTCTAAATCCCTCTATTATTCCTAGAAGCCTCACTTTTGGAAGAAGTATTTCCAAGGAAGCCTTTGAGCTCAAATCAAAAAGAGTTACCCGATTTAAAGGTAGTGTCTTCTCTTCTGTTTTTAAGTTTTATTTTGCTTCTCCAACCCCCTAAACTCTTTATATTCCTTTATTTTGTAACAACAAAAGTATCTTAAATACACTAGGATGTTTTTATGTGAAGGATTAGAGCTACACTTACACACACCTTCGTCTAATGGTTAAAGAACAAAATGTTTTTGTGGGTGGCGAATTTCTGCCTCACAAAACGATGATTGTTCAATATTATTTTAACACCTTTCATGGTGGCCATTAAGATGTCACAATATTTATATATGATATATATTATGTTTATGTTTTAATTATGCTTCTGTATTTTTCATTTGTGGCATACCTTTATGGTTTCCATTGTGGGTAAACACGATAATTTCATTTTAGGAAGTGCAGACTACCGCCACCTCAAAGTGATTTGATTCATTAATAACATATTTGGGACGTATAAAGGATGGAGTTAATGATATTATATATGAAATTATACTGGAATTATAATATACCTTTTTGTAATTATGATTATATTCCATAAAATACAAAATAGAAATGAAAGTAGCGTTCGTGCGTACGTACGGCTTACCGCCTCCATGAATGGTGCATTTCATTTCTTACCTCTAAATGTTATGTACTACTATAAATACATGTATATGCTGGATATATATGAAATATATGATATCCCAATCATGAATATCATTCTGGATATAATGAACATTTGACCGCATAAACAACAGGTAATTGTAAGAAGTCAATTTTTGACTTAAGTACCAAATATCGACAAAACAACCTTTATTAAATTAAATGATTACATAATGTTTATAACATGGAAATAAGTTATATAAAAGGAATAATAAACTTGAAAAAGGTTCTTAAACAAGTATAAATTAACTTTAGTTTATTATTCAGGAGATTAAAGAGCAATCGAGTCACATCGGACACGAGGTAAGGGACATCGTCTCAATCTTCTTTCATTGAGGCATATTTTGTTTTATACACAACATTCTTTTATAAGGTGTATAAAACCCTTTGAATTTTATGTTTTTTCAAATGGAATATTTTTATATGAAGCGTTTAATAAACGACAAAAGGGAATGTTTTTTTTTCATAGGTATGCGTCGACAACGACTTCTCCGCCGTTGTGACCATTATTTGAGTTTCGACTTCCTCTACAAGCCATAACTTTTGTTGAATGAAAAATAAATACCATGTTTTACTTTTCTTTTATTTTGGTATTGAAAATGTTTTTCAAAATGTTTTTATAAGGCCCCGACCTTAAACATTACTTAATCATGAGATATTTCAAGAATACACCTTGAGGATCTTTTCAGGTTTAGAATTTTAGAGAATTAGATCATAAAACATGCATTACATCCCACATTTAAACAAAGTGGTTACAATAAATGATAGTATTCAGATTATTTCTTAACACTTCCTTGACACTATCATCATATCATGTACCTTTCCCTTGACCTGTGGAAAACATTTCAAAAGCTTGGGATGAGCATAAAAAGCTCAGTAAGGGATATAAAAATATGGAAAGAAAACATGAGTACATGTATACATAAGAATCAATGAAATCATACTTTACTCATAAAACATAAGCACTTTAATATACATCATCAAATCATGAATAAATCATAGAAATCATAAGACATAAAGGTAACTTGAGGTATTAATAACATTCTTACATATGGAGTAACCCTCTTGGTTACGTTTGGAATACCCATCACAGTATATTCCTTAAATCTCTTTGGAGAAACCTTAACGTTTCACTCCTTTGCGTTTCCCAATGCATTGGAGATCTATATCAGGCTCACCCACCCTTATATTATCATGGAACCACCCATCTTCATAATAATTCCCAAGAACCACAACATAATCCTATCACATAAAACATGCATAAAGGAAACATAACATTTCCACCTTTCAATCACAAGATATAAATACAACAAATTGATATAAAAACATTATGAAAACCATTTTCAATACCAAAATAAAATAAAAGTAAAACATGATATTTATTTTTCTTTTAAAAAGAAGGTATGGCTTGTAGAGGAAGCCAAAACTCAAATAATGGTCACGGCGGAGGAGAAGTCGTTGTCGCCGCATACGTACGACAAAAACATTCCCTTTTGTCATTTAGTAAAACACTTCGTATAAAAAAGATTCATTTTGGATAAACGTAAAAGTCAAAGGGGTTTATACACCGTATAAAAGAATGTTGTGTATAAAACAAAATATGCCTCAATGAAAGGAGATTGAGACAAAGTCCCATACCTCGAGTCCCACTTGACTCGGTCATTATTTAATCTCCTGAATAATAAACTTGAGTTAATTTCTACTTGTTTAAGAACCTTTTTTCAAGTTAATTATTCCTTTTATATCACTTATCGCCATGTCATGAACACTATGTAATTATTTAAGTTAATAACGGTCGTTTTAACGATCATTGGTACTTGAGTAAAAAATAAACCCTTTATAATTACAAGTTGTTCATGTATCCATTATATCCAGAATGGTATTCATGATGTAGATATCATATATATCATATATATCCAGTACATTCATGCATTTATAATATTACATAACATTTAGAGGTAAGAAATGAAATGCACCGTTCATGGAGACGGTAAGCCGTACGTACGCATGAACGCAACTTCCATTTATATTTCGTATTTTATGAAATAGAATAATAATGATATAAAGGTATATTATAATTCCAGTGTAATATCATATATAATATCAGAACTCCATCCTTTATACGTCCCAAATATGGTATTAACGAATCAAATCACTTTGAGGGGGCGGTAGTCCACACTTCCTTAAATGAAGATATCACGTTTACCCATAATGGAAACCATAAAGGTATGCCCAAAATGAAAAATACAGAATCTTAAGGAAAAAATAAACATATTATATATCATATACAAATATAGTGTCATCTTAATGGCCACCTTTGAAGGTGTTAAAAGAATGTTGAACAATCATCGTTTCGGGAGGTAGAAATTTGCCATCCACGGAAACAGAATGTTATTTAACCATTAGATGTAGGTGTGTGTAAGTGTAAATAGAATAGTTATTATAAACACATCCTAGTATATGGAAGATACTGGTGTTGTTACAAAATAAATGAATAAAAAGAGTTTAGGGGGTTAGAGAAGCAAAATAAAACAAAAGAACACAAGTGAAGACATTACCTTAAAATCGGGTAACTCCCTTGGGATTGAGCTCAAAGGCTTCCTTGGGAAGACCTCTGCCCAATGTGAGGCTTCAAGGAGTAAGAGAGGGAAGTGGAGGGACAAAATTGGTAGGGGTTGGCCAAGCCAAAGGCATTGGAACTGTGGGTAAGGAGGTATAGGTGGGGGCCTTTTATAAGAGGAGAGGAGGGGCACTCTTGGAATGTAAAGAAATGTTACATTATTTTAAAATGTGTTTCGGATTAAAAAGGTCCCACATTGATATAATTAAAGGGTAAGGTGATAAGGGTTCTAAATCCACCCATATAATAGGTTTTGGACATGTTTAGGTCAAATATTTTACATTATCTTTTCATTATATTTAAATCCTTTATTAATGAGGTAATCGCTGCATCATCATGATGTCATAAATAATTTACTTTATTTAATGTCTAAAAATTATAAAAAACTATCACGATGTAGGAAATCATTTTATATTTCTAATGAATATTTATAGTAATAAATCTGACTTGTATAACCCCATTTAAAAATTGTTTTAGTAAAACAACTCATGTTTGTGTCATTTTAATTTTAACATTAAATAAAAAGATATTAATGTCATTTTCCTACCAAAGTGACTCCATGAGGTCCCCAAGTTGACCCATGGCTTTTATTGGTCGGCCTGGACACATCCAATAAGGGTAGGACATGTGTCTAGGTATTTTCATTTTATTATAATATCATTTTTGCCTTAAATTGCACTAATTACCTCTAATCGCGATTAAAAATTTAAAAGTTACTATTCACCAAAAAATTATTTTAATCTCATTGAACCACATTTTACTTATTAATGACAACCATGTATGTTGGATTTTTGAAAATCAAATCACAAAAGTGGCAAAGTTTCATTTAAACGAAAAATCAGTTTCTTTAACTACCACATAGTGGTTCCACTATTCATCAAAAATTGAAGTTTTTCAGAAAAATACCAAAACTTCACCCTAATCTATATTTGATATTCTGAAATCAAAAATTATGTATATTTTACAAAATTCAAATCATATAAGTTACATTAATTAATTTAATAATTAATTCCCGCAGTCATGAAAAATTGTGTGTTTTTATGAAACAATAAGTATCAAAAGATTGACACCAGTTTAAGTCCAATTTCAAAGTGAAATTGATTACCATGACCACTATTGGATTAAATCATAAAAATATATTCTAATTTCACTTCAAAAACAATTTAAAAGATAATCTAATCTTATAAATAAATTAGATTAAAAATAGGTTTTGAATTAAAATACAACATTTTTCACTATTCATTAAAAAATGAACTTTATCGAAAAAATACCAAAAATTCACACAAAGTAAATTTTGATGTCCCAATCATAAAGAATTAGTTTATTTTGAAAAACATAACTTATAAAATTGTCAAAAGATCGATTTAAAAATGGTTTTCCATCAAAAGGCAGTAAAACAATCTTTTAAAAATATTGGTGTATTCCATGCTTAAGATTGGATTTATCCTCATTTTAAGCCTCTAAAACACTATCTAATTCACTAATAGACATAGATAAAACTATCTATTATTAATTACTTACTTGGGATGTTACATCCTTCCCCCCTTTAGAAAATTGCGTCCCCGCAATTTATTTACTTATCGAATAAATGGTGGTACTTATCCCTCATTGCATTTTCAGATTCCCATGTTGCCTCTTCCATCATGTGGGTTTTCCAAAAAACATTTACCTGATTAATCAACTTATTCTGTAACTCTTGCTCCCTATGGTCAAGAATCTGGACCGGTTGTTCCTCATAAGATAGGTTCTCTTCCAGCTTAACTACCTCTGGACTCAAAACATGAGATGGATCTGGCATGTACTTTCCCAGCATCAAAACATGAAAAACATTGTGTACCTGAGATAAACTCGGAGGTAAAGCCACCCGGTATACAACTGATCCAAATCTCTCTAGAATTTCATATGGTCTAATGAACCTTGGACTCATCTTTCCTTTCTTACCAAATCGCATCACACTTTTCCATGGTGAGACTTTGAGAAAAACATGATCACCTACCTCAAAAGATAGATACTTCCTCCTATTGTCCGCATAACTCTTCTGCCTGCTCTGAGCTGTTCTCATGTGTTCATGTATCAGTTGAACTTTTTCTGCCAACTCTTCTACCAATTCTGGTCCCACCATCTTTCTTTCACCCACTTCATCCCAAAAAGATGGAGTTCGACACCGCTTCCCGTATAACGCCTCAAATGGTGCCATCTGTATAATGGAATGAAAATTGTTATTATATGAAAATTCAACAAAAGAAATATGTTAGTCCCAACTTCCCTGATAATCCATAGAGAAAGAACATAGCATATCCTCCAATGTATGAATTGTTCGTTCTGACTGCCCATCTGATTGAGGATAAAAAGCTGTACTAAAATTTAATTAAGTACCCAACGACTTCTGAAGGCATTTCCAAAAGTTAGAAGGGAACCTGGGATCACGGTCAGATACAATGGAGAGGGGAACTCCATGTAGCCTGACTATCTCTTTAAGATACAAATGGGAAAGTTGATCTAGGGAAAACAGTATCTCGTATTTCAAGGAAATGAGCATATTTAGTCAAGCGATCAACAATAACCTAGATTGCATTATTACCTCGAGGGGTCTTTGGCAATCCCACAATGAAGTCCATTGATATATTCTCCAATTTCCACTCTGGCACTAGTAAAGGCTAAAACAACCCTTTTGGTAACTACCTCTCTTCTTTAACCTGTTGACATGTCAAACACTTCAGAGTAAAATCAGCAATATCTCTTTTCATTCCATCCCACCAGTAATACTCCTGAAGATCTCTATACATCTTAGTACTGCCAGGATAAAATGAAAATGGAGAACTATGAGCTTCACATAACAACTCTCCCTTCTATTGTGAATCACAAGGAACACACAATCTCTTACCAAATCTCAAAATGCAATCATTATCAATGTTGAATTCAGGCAACTTGCCTTTCTGAACCAGCTCTACCTTTTTCTGCAACTCACTGTCTTGCTTCCGTGCTTGCTTGATTCTGTCTGATAGAGAAGATTTCACTGATACCTGAAACAAAACATAAGAACATCCTACACCATCAACTTCTATGCCAAAGTTCATCAAATCCTTAACCAAAGGATCACGTTCTGAATGCAACATTTCTAATGAAACCTTACTTTTTTGACTCAAAGAATCAGCCACTTTATTTTCTTTTCCCTGATGGTAATGAATTGTAAAATCATAATACTTGATTAATTCTATACATCTCCTTTGTCTCATGTTCAATTCTTTATGAGGGAATATATACTTTAAACTTTTGTGATCGGTATATATTTCACACTTTACTCCATAAAAATGATGCCTCTAAATTTTTAAAGCGAAAACAACAGTAGCTAATTCCAAATCATGTGTAGGGTAATTTACCTCATGAGTTTTCAACTGTCGTGAAGCACAAGCAATTACCTGATCATTTTGAATTAGGACACAACCAAGTCCTTTCAATGAAGCATCAGAGTAGATAACAAACTCCCCATTCCTGGAAGGTAGTGCCAAAATTGGAGCATTCACCAATATTCTTTTAAATTCCTGAAAACAATCATCACATTCTTTTGTCCAGATAAACTTAACACCCTTCCAAGTTAGCTTAGTCATTAGACTAGATAACCATGAAAAATTTCTAACAAACCTTCGGTAATAGCCTGCCAAACCAAGGAAACTATGAATCTCTGTTACAATTGTTGGTCTTGGCCATTCTTCAACAACCTTTGTTTTTGTAGGATCGATGGTTATCCCATCTTTAGAAACAATGTGACCAAGGAAAGAAATTTGTTGCAACCAAAACTCACACTTGCTGAATTTCCCATACAATTTATTTTCTTTTAAGGTTGGAAAAATAACCCTTAAATGTCTTTCATGCTCCTCTTTTCTTTTAGAAAACACCAAAATATAATCAATGAAAACCACCACAAATTTATCCAACAACTCATGGAAAATTCTATTCATTAAGTCCATGAATACAGCAGGTGCATTGGTTAGCCCAAAAGGTATTTCTACAAATTCATAATGGCCATATCTTGTACAAAATGCAGTCTTCGGAACATCTTCTTCCTTTACATTCAGCTGATGGTACCCCAATCTCAGGTCAATATTTGAAAAAAACTGAGCTCCCTGGAGCTGATACAACTTCATTTGATGGCCCGACATCTGCTGAAGTAGTTGCAAAGGATTTCACCACCCTTTCTGCTTGTAGTCTAACTGCTTCCCATCACTCAAGCTCTTTGTCAGACACTCATTTGCATAGTGACCCATCTCACTGCACTTAAAACATTTCACTAACTATAAATGAAATTTGGACTTACCATCACCTTGATGTTTTTCAGTGCAATCACGAGCCTTATGTACCATCTTACCACATCATTAGCACTTTCCAGAATTTAGAAGACATTCCCCAGCATTCCTTTTACCACATTTATCACAAACTGGAAACTTAGTTTTCTTACCATCAGACTTTTTTGAAGAATTCTTCCCTTTCTCCTGCCACCTTGGTCTCTTCTTCTGTTGGTTGTTATAGAACACTTGATCATCGGAAAACTCCATTTACACCTTCTCAGTATATCAAACAAGCTTTACATAACTTTTAAACTCACGAGAAGCTAATTCCCTTATATATTTTGGTTTTAATCCTGAGTAAAAATGATTGATTTTACTATCAAGGTCTCGGATAAAATTTGGAGCATACCTTGCCAATCGAGTGAACCTCTCTTCATAGGTAGCCACTGGGTCTTCCCCTTGCCTCAATTCCAAGAATTGTTTTCATATCCTAAGTCGAACAGCCTTAGGAAAATACTTCTCAAGAAACATACATTTGAATTCATCCCAGTCAAGAGCATCAATCTCATCAGCGTCCCTGATATTTTTAACCATCGACCACCACTGATCTGCTTCACCCTCCAAACGGTAAATAGCAAGACTAACCTTTTGATTGTTTGAACACCCCATGACATCAAAAATCTTCTCCAGTGCTTTAATCCACCCTTCAGCTAGCACAGGGTCAGATGATCCTCTGAGTGATGGGGGATGTTGCCTCATGAAATGTTCCACCACTGACATGTTCATCTGCGGTTGATCTGGCTGATCTCGTGCATGGATACCACCACCATTTATCGCTTGAGTCAACTGCGCCATTACTGCAACAAACTGTTCAGTTCCAATTCTGACCATCTCAGGATGATGATTCGGAAGGTTATTTCCTTCTTGTATGCATTCCTAGCACGGCTTCCCTATTTCCTCTGCGGAAAACCATTCTGAACAAACATGTCTTAGATGAAGCAACATGGTAATCTTCAAATGCTATATCATTTCAATTTCACCATAAAAAAAATATTTTTGGATAATCATTTAATATAATTATAACTCCTAGAGTTATCTAAACCAACCTCTGATACCAACTATAAGGCCCCGGCCTTAAACATTACTTAATCTTGAGATATTTCAAGAATCCACCTTGAGGATCTTTTCAGGTTTAGAGTTTTAGAGAATTCGATCATAAAACATGCATTACATCCCACATTCAAACAAAGTGGTTACAATAAATGATAGTATTCAGATTCCTTCTTGACACTTCCTTGACACTATCATCATATCATGTACCTTTCCCTTGACCTGTGGAAAACATTTCAAAAACTTGGGTTGAGCATAAAAAGCTAAGTAAGGGATATAAAAATATGGAAAGGAAACATGAGTACATGTATACATAAGAATAAATGAAATCATAATTTACCCATATAACATAAGCACTTTAACATACCTCATCAAATCCTGAATAAATCATAGAAATCATAAGACATAAAGGTAACTTGAGGCATTCATAACATTCTTACGTAGGGAGTAACCCTCTTGGTTACGTTTGGAATACCCATCACAGTATATTCCCTAAATCTCTTCAGATAAACATTAACATTTCACTCCTTCGCATTACCCAATTCATTGGAGAGCAATATCGGGCACACCCGCCCTTAGTTTATCACGGAACCACCCGTCTTCATAATAATTCCCAAGAACCACAACATAATCGTATCAAATAAAACATGCATAAAGGAAACATAACATTTCCACCTTTCAATCACAAGATATCAATACAAAACATTGATATAAAAACATTATGAAAACCATTTTCAATACTAAAATAAAATAAAAGTAAAACATGATATTTATTTTTCTTTTAAAAAGAAGGTATGGCTTGTAGAGGAAGCCGAAACTCAAATAATGGTCACGGTGGCGGAGAAGTCGTTGTCGCCGCATACGTACGACAAAAACATTCCCTTTTGTCATTTAGTAAAATGATTCGTATAAAAAATATTCCTTTTGGATAAACGTAAAAGTCAAAGGGGTTTATACACAGTATAAAAGAAGGTTGTGAATAAAACAAAATATGCCTCAATGAAAGGAGATTGAGATGAAGTCCCATACCTCAGGTCCGACTTGACTCGGTCGTTCTTTAATCTGTTGAATAATAAACTTTAGTTAATTTCTACTTGTTTAAGAACCTTTTTTAAGGTTCATTATTCCTTTTATATCACTTATTTCCATGTCATGAACACTATGTAATTATTTAAGTTAATAACGGTCGTTTTAACGATCATTGGTACTTGAGTAAAAAATAAACCCTTTATAATTACAAGTTGTTCATGTATCCATTATATCCAGAATTGTATTCATGATCTAGATATCATATATATCATATATATCCAGTACATGCATGCATTTATAATGTTACATAACATTTATAGGTAAAAATTAAATGCCCCGTTCATAGAGACGGTAAGCTGTACGTACGCATGAACGCTGCTTCCATTTCTATTTCATATTTTATGAAATGGAATCATAATGATATAAAGGTGTATTATAATTCCAGTGTAATATCATATATAATATCATAACTCCATCCTTTATACGTCTCACATATGGTATTAACGAATCAAATCACTTTGAGGGGGCAGTAGTCCGCACTTCCTTAAATGAAGATATCGTGTTTACCCATAATGGAAACCATAAAGGTATGCCGAAAATGAAAAATACAGAAGCTTAAGGAAAACATAAACATATTATATATCATATATAAATATAGTGTCATATTAATGGCCACCTTTGAAGGTGTTAAAAGAATGTTGAACAATCATCGTTTCGGGAGGCAGAAATTCGCCATCCATTGAAACAGTATGTTCTTTGACCATTAGATGTAGGTGTGTGTAAGTGTAGCTCAAATCCTTCTTATAACAACATCCTAGTATATGGAAGATACTGTTTTTTTACAAAATAAATTAATAAAAAGAGTTTAGGTGGTTGGAGAAGCAAAATAAAACAGAAGAACACAAGTGAAGACATTACCTTAAAATCGGGTAACTCCCTTTGGATTGAGCTCAAAGGCTTCCTTGGGAAGACTTCTGCCCAAAGTGAGGCTTCAAGGAGTAATAGAGGGAATTGGAGAGACACAATGGGCAGGGGTTGGCCGAGCCAAAGTCTTTGGAAGTGTGGGTAAGGAGTTAGAGGTGGGGGCCTTTTATAAGAGGAGAGGAGGGGCACTCTTGGAAAGTAAAGAAATGTTACTTTATTTTAAAATGAGTTTCGGATTTAAAATGTCCCAAATTGATATAATTCTAGGGTAAGGTGATAAGGGTTAGAAATACACCCATCCAATAGGTTTTGGACATGCGTAGGTCATAGATTTTACATTATCTTTTCATTTTATTTAAATCATTTATTAATGAGGTAATCGCTGCATCATCATGATGTCATAAATAATTTACTTTATATAATGTCTAAAAATTATAAAAAAACTATCAAGTTGTAGGATAACTTTTTATCTTTCTAATGAATGTTTATAGTCAAAAATCGGACTTGTATAACCCCATTTAAAAATTTATTTAGTAAAACAACTCATGTTTGTGTCATTTTAATTTTAACATTAAACAAAAAGATATTAATGTCATTTTCCTACCAAAGTGGCTCCATGGGGTCCCCAAGTTGAGCCATGGCTTTTCTTGGTCAGCCATGACACATCCAATAAGGGTATGACATGTGTCTAGGTATTTTCATTTTATTATAATATCATTTTTTCCTTAAAATGCACTAATTACCTCTAATCGCGATTAAAAACTTAAAAGTTACTATTCACCAAAAAATTATTTTAATCTCATTGAACCAAATTTTACTTATTAATGAAAACCATGTATGTCAGATTTTTTAAAATCAAATCACAGAAGTAGCAAAGTTTTATTTAAACGAAAAATCAGTTTCTTTAACTACCTCTTAGTGGTTTCACTATTCATCAAAAAATTGAAGTTTTTCAGAAAAATACCAAAACTTCACCCTAAGCTATATTTGATATTCTGAATTAAAAAATGATGTCTATTTTACAAAATTAAAATCATAAAAGTTACATTAATTAATTTAATAATTAATTCCCGATGTCATGACAAATAGCGTGTTTTTATGTAACAATAAGTATCAAAAGATTTACACCAGTTTAAGTCCAATTTCAAAGTGAAATTGATTCTAATGACCACCATTGGATTAAATGGTAAAAATATATTCTAATTTCACTTCAAAACCAATTAAAAAGATAATCTAATCATATAAATAAATTATATTAAAAAGAGGTTTTGAATTAAAATACAACATTTTTTACTATTCATTAAAAAATGAACTTCATTGGAAAAATACCAAAAATTCACAAAAAGTAAATTTTGATGTCCCAATCATAAATAATAAGTTTATTTTGACATACATAGCTTATAAAATTGTCAAAAGATAGATTTAAAAATGGGTTTCCATCAAAAGGTAGTGAAACAATCTTTTAAAAATATTAGTGTATTCCATGCTTAAGATTGGATTTATTCTCATTTTAAGCCTCTAAAACACTATCTAATTCACTAATAGACATAGATAAAAATATCTATTATTCATTACTTACATGGGATGTTACATCCTTCCTCCCTTTAGAAAATTGTGTTCCCGCAATTTATTTACTTATCGAATAAATGAGGGTACGTATTCCTCATTGCATTTTCAGATTCCCATGTTGCCTCTTCCATCATGTGGTTTTTCCACAAAACCTTTACCTGATTAATCACCTTATTCCGTAACAATTCCTCCCTATGGTCAAGAATCTGGACTGGTTGGTCCTCATAAGATAGGTTCTCTTCCAGCTAAACTACCTCTGGACTCAAAACATGAGATGGATTTGGCATGTACTTTCTCAGCATCGAAACATGAAAAACATTGTGTACCTGAGATAAACTCGGAGGTAAATCCACCCAGTATGCAACTGATCCAACTCTCTCCAGAATTTCATATGGTCCAATGAACCTTGGACTCATCTTTCCTTTCTTACCAAATCGCATCACACTTTTCCATGGTGAGACTTTGAGAAAAAATGATCACCAACTCAAAATATAGATCCTTCCTCCTGTTGTCCGCATAACTCTTCTGCCTGCTCTGAGCTGTTCTCATGTGTTTCGGTATCAGCTGAACTTTTTCTACCAACTCTTCTACCAATTCTGGTCTCATCAGCTTTCTTTCACCCACTTCATCCCAAAAAGCTGGAGTTTGACACCGCTTCCCATATAACGCCTCAAATGGTTCCATCTATATACTGGAATGAAAACTATTATTATTTGAAAATTCAACCAAAGAAAGATGTTGGTCCCAACTTCCCTGATAATCCATAGAGCAAAAACGTAGCATATCCTCCAATGTATGAATTGTTTGTTCTGACTGCCCATCTGATTGAGGATGAAAAGCTGTACTAAAATTTAATTCAGTACCCAACGATTTCTGAAGGCCTTTCCAAAAGTTAGAAGTGAACATGGGATCACGGTCAGATACAATGGAGAGGGGAACTCCATGTAACCTGACTATCTCTTTAAGATACAAATAGGAAATTTAATCTAGGGAAAAAGTATCTCGTATAGAAAGAAAATGATCATATTTAGTCAAGCGATCAACAATAACCCAGATTGCATTATTACCTCGAGGGGTCTTCGGCAATCCCACAACGAAGTCCGTGGGTATATTCTCCCATTTCGACTCTGGCACTGGTAAAGGCTGAAGCATCCCTTTCGGTAACTTCCACTCTACTTTAACATGTTGACATGTCAAACACTTCACAGTAAAATCAGTAATATCTCTTTTCATTCCATCCCACCAGTAATACTCCCGCAGATCTCTGTACATCTTAGTACTGCCAGGATGAACTGAAAATGGAGAACTATGAGCTTCACATAACAACTCTCCCTTCAACTGTGAATCACAAGGCACACACAATCTCTTCCCAAATCTCAAAATGCAATCATTATCAATGTTGAATTCAGGCAACTTGCCTTTCTGAACCAGCTCTACCTTTTTCTGCAACTCACTGTCTTGCTTCCGTGCTTGCTTGATTCTGTCTGATAGAGAAGATTTCACTGATACCTGAAACAAAACATAAGAACATCCTACACCATCAACTTCTATGCCAAAGTTCATCAAATCCTTAACCAAAGGATCACGTTCTGAATGCAACATTGATAATGAAGCATTAATTTTTCGACTCAAAGCATCAAAAACTTTATTTGCTTTTCCCGGATGGTAATGAATTGTACAATCATAATCCTTGATTAATTATAGTCATCTCCTCCATCTCATGTTCAATTCTTTCTGAGTGAATATATACTTTAAACTTTTGTGATCGGTATATATTTCACACTTTACTCCATACAAATGATTCCTCCAAATTTTTAAAGCGAAAACAACAGCAGCTAATTCCAAATCATGTGTAGGCTAATTTACCTCATAAGTTTTCAACTGTCGTGAAGCATAAGCAATTACCTGATCATTCTGCATTAGGACACAACCAAGTCCTTTCAATGAAGAATCACTATAGATAACAAACTCCCCATTCCTAGAAGGTAGTGCCAAAACTCGAGCATTCACCAATCTTCTTTTCAATTACTGAAAACAATCATCACATTTTTTTGTCCAGATAAACTTAACACCATTCCGAGTTAGGTTAGTCATTGGACTAGATAACCGTGAAAACTTTCTAACAAACCTTCGGTAATAGCCTGCCAAACCAAGGAAACTATGAATCTCTGTTACATTTGTGGGTCATGGCCATTCTTCAACAACCTTTGTTTTTGTAGGATCAACGGTTATCCCATCTTTAGAAACAATGTGACCAAGGAAATAAATTTGTTGCAACCAAAACTCACACTTGCTGAATTTCCCATACAATTTCTTTTCTTTTAAGGTTTTCAAAATAACCCTTAAATGTCTTTCTTTCTCCTCTTTAATTTTAGAAAACACCAAAATATCATCAATGAAAACCACCACAAACTTATCCAAGAACTCATGGAAAATTCTATTCATTAAGTCCATGAATACAGCAGGTGCATTGGTTAGCCCAAAAGGCATTACTAGAAATTCATAATGGCCATATCGTGTACGAAATGCAGTCTTCGGAACATCTGCTTCCTTTACCTTCAGCTGATGGTATCCCGATCTCAGGTCAATCTTTGAAAAAAACTGAGCTCCCTGGAGCTGATACAACTTCATTTGATGGCCCGACATCTACTGAAGTAGTTGCAAAGGATTTCACCACCCCTTTCTGCTTTTAGTCTAACTGCTTCCCATAACTCATGCTCTTTGTCGGACACTAATTGGCATAGTGACCCATCTCATTGCACTTAAAACATTTCACTAACTATAAATCAAATTTCGACTTACCATCACCATGATCTTTTTCACTGAAATCACGAGCCTTATGTCACATCGGTAGCACTTTCCAGAATTCAGAAGACATTCCCCAGCATGCCTTTTACCACATTTATCACAAACTGGAAACATAGTTTTCTTACCATCAGACTTTTTTGAAGAATTCTTCCCTTTCTCCTGCCACCTCGGTCTCTTCTTCTGCTGGTTGTTATAGAACACTCCATCATCAGAAAACTCCATTTCCACCTTCTCAGCACATCGAACAAGATTTTCATAACTTTTAAAATCACGAGAAGCTAATTCCCTTTGATATTTTGGTTTTAATCCTGAGTAAAAATGATTAATTTTACTATCAAGGTCTCAGATAAAATTTGGAGCATACCTTGCCAATCGAGTGAACCTCTCTTCATAGGCAGCCACTGAGTCTTCCTCTTGCCTCAATTCCAAGAATTGTTTTTCCATCCTAAGTCGAACAAACTTAGGAAAATACTTCTCCAGAAACATACCTTTGAATTCATCCCAGTCAAGAGCATCAATCTCATCAGCGTCCCTGATATTTTTAACCATCGACCACCACTTATCTGCTTCACCCTCCAAACGGTAAATAGAAAGACTAACCTTTTGATTTTCTGAAGACCCCATGACATCAAAAATCTTCTCCAGTGCTTTAATCCACCCTTCGGCTATCACAGGGTTAGATGATCCTCTGAATAAAGGGGTATGTTGCCTCATGAAATGTTCCACCACTGAAATGTTCCTCTGCGGTTGATCTGGCTGATCTCGTGGATGGATACCACCACCATTTATCGCTTGATTCAACTGCTCAATTATTGAAACAAACTGTTCAGTTCCAATTCCGACCATCTCAGGATGCTGATTCGGAAGGTTATTTCCTTCTGTATGCCTTCCTAGCACTACTTCCTTGTTTCCTCTGTAGAAAACCACTCTGAACAAACATGTCTTAGATGAAGCAACATGGTAATATTCAAATGCAATATCATTTCAATTTGACCATAAAAAATATTTTTGGATAATAATTTAATATAATTCTAACTCTTAAAGTTTTCTAATCCAACCTCTGTTACCATTAATAAGGCCCCGGACTTAAACATTACTTAATCTTCAGGTATTTCAAGAATACACCTTGAGGATCTTTTCAGGTTTAGAGTTTTAGATAATTAGATAATAAAACATGCATTACATCCCACATTTAAACAAAGTGGTTACAATAAATGATAGTATTCAGATTCTTTCTTGAAACTTCCTTGACACTATCATCATATCATGTACCTTTCCCTTGACCTATGGAAAACATTTCAAAAACATGGTATGAGCATAAAATGCTCAGTAAAAGATATAAAAATATGGAAAGGAAACATGAGTAAATTTATACATAAGAATCAATGAAATCATACTTTACTCATAAAACATAAGCACTTTAACATACCTCATCAAATCATGAATAAATCATAGAAATCATAAGACATAAAGGTAACTTGAGGCATTCATAACATTCTTATGTAGGGAGTAACCCTCTTGGTTATGTTTGGAATACCCATCACAGTATATTCCCTAAATCTCTTAGGTGAAACCTTAACATTTTACTCCTTCGTGTTACCCAATGCATTGGAGAGCAATATGGGGCCCACCCGCCCTTAGTTTATCATGGAACCACCCGTCTTCATAATAATTCCCAAGAACCACAACATAATCGTATCACATACAACATGAATAAAGGAAACATAACATTTCCACCTTTCAATCACAAGATATCAATATAACACATTGATATAAAAACATTATGAAAACCACTTTCAATACCAAAATAAAATAAAAGTAAAATATGATATTTATTTTTCTTTTAAAAAGAAGGTATGGCTTGTAGAGGAAGCCGAAACTAAAATAATGGTCATGGCGGCGGAGAAGTCATTGTCGCCGCATACGTATGACAAAAACATTCCCTTTTTCATTTAGTAAAACGCTTCGTATAAAAAATATTCCTTTTGGATAAATGTAAAAGTCAAAGGGTTTTATACTCCATATAAAATAAGGTTGTGTATAAAACAAAATATGCCTCAATGAAAGGATATTGAGACGAAGTCCGATACCTCGGGTCCGACTTCACTCGGTCGTTATTTAATCTCCTGAATAATAAACTTGAGTTAATTTCAACTTACTGAAGAACCTTTTTTCAAGTTCATTATTCCTTTTATATCACTTATTTCCATGTCATGAACACTATGTAATTATTTAAGTTAATAACGGTCGTTTTGACGATCATTGGTACTTGAGTCAAAAATAAACCCTTTATAATTACAAGTTGTTCGTGTATCCATTATATCCAGAATGGTATTCATGATGTAGATATCATATATATCATATATATCCAGTATATGCATGCATTTATAATATTACATAACATTTAGAGGTAAGAAATGAAATACACCGTTCATGGAGACGGTAAGCCGTACGTACGCATGAACGCTGCTTCCATTTCTATTTCGTATTTTATGAAATGGAACGATAATTATATAAAGGTATATTATAATTATATTGTAATATCATATATAATATCATAACTCCATCCTTTATACATCTCACATATTGTATTAACGAATCAAATCACTTTGAGGGAGCGGTAGTCCGCACTTCCGTAAATAAAGATATCGCGTTTACCAATGATGGAAACCATAAAGGTATTCCCAAAATGAAAAATACAGAAGATTAAGGAAAACATAAACATATTATATATCATATATAAATATAGTGTCATCTTAATGGCCACTTTTGAAGTTGTTAAAATAATGTTGAACAATCATCGTTTTGGGAGGCAGAAATTCGCCATCCGCAGAAACAGTATGTTCTTTAACCATTAGATGTAGTTGTGTGTAAGTGTAGCCAGAATCCTTATTATGACTACATCCTAGTATATGGAAGATACTGGTTTTGTCACAAAAGAAATGAATAAAATGAGTTTAGGGGGTTGGAGAAGAAAAATAAAAAAAAAGAACACAAGTGAATACATTACCTTAAAATCGGGTAACTCCCTTTGGTTTGAGCTCAAAGGCTTCCTTGGGAAGACTTCTGCCCAAAGTGAGGCTTCAAAGAGTAATATAAGGAATTGGAGATACAAAATGGTCAGGGTTTGGTCGAGACAAAGGATTTGGAAGTGTGGGTAAGGAGTTATAGGTGGGGGCCTTTTATAAGAGGAGAGGAGGGGCACTCTTGGAAAGTAAAGAAATGTTACTTTATTTTAAAATGAGTTTCGGATTCAAAAGGTCCCATATTGATATAATTCTAGGTTAAGGTGATAAGGGTTCTAAATCCACCCATCCAATAGGTTTTGAACATGCATAGGTCATAGATTTTACATTATCTTTTCATTTTATTTAAATCATTTATTAATGAGGTAATCGCTGCATCATCATGATGTCATAAATAATTTAATTTATATAATGTATAAAAATTATTAAAAACTTTCATGATGTAGTAAATCTTTTTAACTTTATAATGAATATTTATAGTCAAAAATCTGACTTGTATAACCCCATTTAAAAATTGTTTTAGTAAAACAACTCATGTTTCTGTCATTTTAATTTAAAATTAAATAAAAAGATATTAATGTCATTTTCCTACCAAAGTGGCTCCATGGGGTCCCCAAGTTGACCCATGGCTTGTCTTGGTCGTCCATGACACATCCAATAAGGGTAGGACATGTGTCTAGGTATTTTCATTTTATTATAATATCATTTTTGCCTTAAATTGCACTAATTACCTCTAATCGCGATTAAAAACTTAAAAGTCACTATTCACCAAAAAATTACTTTAATCTCATTGAACCACATTTTACTTATTAATGACATCCATGTATGTCGTATTTTTGAAAATCAAATCACAAAAGTTGCAAAGTTTCATTTAAATGAAAAATCAGTTTCTTTAACTACCACTTAGTGGTTTCACTATTCATCAAAAATTGAAGTTTTTCAGAAAAATACCAAAACTTCACCCTAAGATATATTTGATATTATGAATTCAAAAATGATGACTATTTTACAAAATTCAAATCATATAAGATACATTAATTAATTTAATAATTAATTCCCGCTGTTATGACAAATAGCATGTTTTTATGAAACAATAAGTATCAAAAGATTAACACCAGTTTAAGTCCAATTTCAAAGTGAAATTGATTCCAATGACCACCATTGGATTAAATGGTAAAAACATATTCTAATTTCAATTCAAAACCAATTCAGAATATAATAGAATCATATAAATAAATTAGATTAAAAGAGGTTTTGAATTAAAATACAACATTTTTCACTATTCATTAAAAAATGAACTTTATCTGAAAAACACCAAAAATTCACAGAAAGTAAATTTTGATGTCCCAATAATAAAGAATAAGTTTATTTTGACAAACATAGCTTATAAAATTGTCAAAAGATAGATTTAAAAATGGTTTTCCATCAAAAGGCAGTAAAACAATCTTTTAAAAATATTAGTGTATTCCATGCTTAAGATTGGATTTATTCTCATTTTAAGCCTCTAAAACACTATCTAATTCACTAATAGACATAGATAAAAATATCTATTATTCATTAATTACTTGGGATGTTACAGTTTTTATATCAATGTGTTGTATTAGTATCTTGTGATTAAAAAGTGGAAACGTTATGTTTCCATTGTGCATGTTTTATGTGATATGATTATGTTATGGTTCTTGGGAATTATTATCAAGATAGGTGGTTCCATGATAAACTAAGGGCATGTGAGCCCGATATAGATCTCCAAAGCATTGGGTAACGTGAAGGAGTTAAACATTACGGTTTCTCCGAAGCGATTTAGGGAATATACTGTGATGGGTATTTCAAACGTAACCATGAGGGTTACTCCCTATGTAAGAATGTTATGAATGCCTCAAGTTACCTTTATGTCTTATGTTTTATATGATTTATTCATGATTTTATGAGGTATGTGATTATGTTTTATAGTAAAGTATGATTCCATGCATGGACTAATGTTTTCATTTGGTACTTTTATATCCCTTACTGAGCTTTTTATGCTCATCCAAAGTTTTTGAAATGTTTTTCATAGGTCAAGGGAAAGGTACATGATGTGATTATAGTGTCAATGAAGTGTCAAGAAAGAATCCATGTTTTATTTTAAATATGATTCCGTTGATGAGAAAAATGAGTTTTATCTTCTATGTAACCACTTTGTTTAATTGTGGAATGTAATGCATGTTTTATGATCTAATTCTCTAAAACTCTAAACCTGAAAAGCTCTACAATGTGTATTCTTGAAGTAACTCATGATTAAGTAATGTTTAAGGCTGGGGCCTTATAGTTGGTATTAGAGGTCAGTTTAGATAACATTGGGAGTTAGAATTATATTAAATTATTATCCAATTTTTTTATGGTCAAATTTAAATGATATAGAATTTGAATATTACCATGTTGCTTCATCTAAGACATGTTTGTTCATAATGGTTTTCCACAGAGGAAACAGGGAAGCAGTGCTAGGAAGGCATACAGAAGGAAATGACCCTCTGAATCAGCATCCTGAGATGGTCGGAATTAGAACTGAACAGTTTGTTGCAGTAATGGCGCAGTTGACTCAAGCGATAAATGGTGGTGGTATCCATGCATGAGATCATCCAGATCAACCATAGAGAAACATGTCAGTAGTGGAACATTTCATGAGGCAACATGCCCCATAATTCAGGGGATCATCTGACCCTGTGCTACCTAAAGGGTGGATTAAAGCACTGGAGAAGATTTTTGATGTCATGGGGTGTTCATAAAATCAAAAGTTTAGTCTAGCTATTTACTGTTTGGAGTGTGAAGCATATCAGTGGTGGTCTATGGTTAAAAATATCAGGGACATTGATGTGATTGATGCTCTCAACTGGGATGAATTCAACGGTATGTTTCTTGAGAAGTATTTTCATAAGGTTGTTTGACTTATGATGGAAAAACAATTACTGGAATTGAGGCAAGAGGAAGACTCAGTGGATACCTATGAAGAAAGGTTCACTTGATTGGCAAGGTACACTCCAAATTTTATCCGAGACCTTGATAGTAAAATCAATCGTTTTTACTCAGGATTAAAGCCAAAATATCGAAGGGCTTTAGCTTCTCGCAAGTTCAAGAGTTATGAAAATCTTGTTTGATGTTCTGAGAAGGTGGAAATGGAGTTTTTCGATGATCAAGTGTTCTATAACAACCAGCAGAAGAAGAGACCGAGGTGGCAGGAGAAAAGAAAGAATTCTTCAAAAAGGTCTGACGGTAAGAAAACTATTTTTCGAGTTTGTGATAAATGTGGTAAAAGGCATGCTGGGGAATGTCTTCTGAATTCTGGAAAGTGCTACCGATGTGGTAATATGGGACATAAGGCTCGTGATTGCACTGAAAAAGATCAAGATGATGGTAAGACCAAATTTGATTTACTATTAGTGAAATGTTTTAAGTGTAATGAAATGGGTCACTATGCAAATGAGTGTCCGAAAAAGTGCTCAAGTGATGGGAAGCAGTTAGACTACAGGAAGAAAGGGGTGGTGAAATCATTTGCAACTACTTCAGCAGATGTCAAGCAATCAAATGAAGTTGTATCAGGTACTTTGTTTGTTTTTTCAGATTATGCCAGTGTGTTGTTTGATTCGGGGTCTACACATTCTTTCATCTCTAAAAAATTTTCTAGTATAATGGGAATACCATCTTAAGAAATGACTCCTGAACTTGTGGTAAAAACACCTAGGGGAAATGTTGAGGCAAAAATAATTTATAAGAATCTTCCTATCCTTATCCGTGGAAAGAACCTACTTGCAAACCTTTTTGTTTTACCTCTTGTAGAGTTTCATGTAATCCTGGGTATGGATTGTATCTTTATTTACCATGCTAAGATTGACTGTACAACTAAAGAAGTTTATTTTCAGAAATAATTTTAGTTTGTGTACAAGAATAAACCCTTACTTTTGATAACATATTAAGAGGCCGAGAAACTTCTAAAAGATGGAAATGAATGTTAACTTGCACATATCATTGAAAACAAGGGAACTGTTCAGATTAATGATGTGCCAGTGGTAAATGAGTATCCTGATGTTTTTCCTGATGAGTTGCCTGGAATAATACCAAATCGAGAAGTTGAATTTACTGTTGATTAAGTTCCTGATACTAACCTCATTTCAAAACCCCCTTATCGAATGGCTCAAACTGAACTTTTAGAGTTGAAGGAGCAATTGCAAGATTTATTAGAAAAATGTTTCATTCGACCTTGCACATCATTGTGGGATGCTTCTATTTTATTTTTTTTAAAATAAAGATGGTTATATGATACATTGCATTGATTATAGAGCCTTGAATAATATCACTATTAAGAACAAGTATCCTTTGCCTCATATCGATGATTTGTTTGATCAGCTCTAGGGAGCTCAGTTTTTTTAATGATTGACCTGAGATCGGGGTACCTTCAGTTAAAGGTAAAGGAAAAAAGATATTCCGAAGACAACGTTTTGAACAAGATATGGCCATTATGAATTTGTAGTAATGCCTTTTGGGCTAACCAATGCACCTGCAATATTCATGGACCTCATGAATAGAATTTTTCCATGAGTTCTTGGATAAGTTTGTGGTTGTTTTCATTGATGATATTTTGGTGTTTTCTAAAAGTAAAGAGAAGCATCAAAGACATTTAAGGGTTATTTTTCAAATCTTAAAAGAAAATAAATTGTATGGGAAATTCATCAAGTGTGAGTGTTGGTTGCAACAAATTTCTTTCCTTGGTCACATTGTTTCTAAAGATGGGATAACGAATGATCCTGCAAAAACAAAGGTTGTTGAAGAATGGCCAAGACCCAAAAATGTAACTGAGATTTGTAGCTTCCTTGGTTTGGTAAGATATTACTAAAGGTTTGTTAGAATTTTTTCACATTTATCTAGTCCAATGACTAAGCTAACTCGGAAGGGTGTTAAGTTTATCTGGACAAAATAATGTGATGATTGATTTCAGGAACTGAAAAGAAGATTGGTGAATGGTCCAGTTTTGGCACATGCTTCTAAGAATGGTGAGTTTGTTATCAATAGTGATGCTTCATTGAAAGGACTTGGTTGCGTCGTAATGCAGAATGATCTGGTAATTGCTTACACTTCACCACAGTTGAAAACTCATGAGGTAAATTACCCTACAAATGATTTGGAATTAGCTAGTGTTGTTTTTGCTTTTAAAATTTGGAGGCATCATTTGTATGGAGTAATGTGGGAAATATATACCGATCACAAAAGTTTAATGTATATATTCACTCAGAATGAATTGAACATGAGACAGAGGAGATGGCTAGAATTAATCAAGGATTATAGTTGTACAATTCATTACCATCCGGGAAAAGAAAATAGTGGTTGATGCATTGATTTGAAAAAGTAATGCATCATTAATAATGTTACGTTTGGAATGTGATCCTTTGGTTAAGGATTTGATGAAATTTGGCATAGAAGTTGTTGGTGAGGAAGTTCTTCTGTTTTGTTTCAGGTATTAATGAGATCATCTCTATCAGAAAGAATTAAGCAAGCACAGAAGCAGAACAGCGAGTTTCAAAAAAAGGTAGAGCTGGTTCAGAAGGGTAAGTTGCCTAAATTCAACATTGATAATGATTGTGTTTTGAGATTTGGGATGATATTGTGTGCGCCTTGTGATTCATAGTTGAAGAGAAAGTTGTTAGGTGAAGCTTATAGTTCTCTATTTTCAGTTCATCCAGGCAGTACTAAGATGTATAGAGATCTTCAGGAGTATTACTGGTGGGATGGAATGAAAAGGGATGTTGCTGATTTTACTGTAAAGTGTTTGACTTGTCAACAGGTAAAAGAAGAGCGGCAGTTATTGAATGGGATGCTTCAGCATTTACTAGTACCAGAGTAGAAATGGGTGAATATATCAATGGATTTCGTTGTGGGGTTACCGAAGACACCTCGAGGTAATAATGAATCTGGGTTATTGTTGATTGCTTGACTAAATCTGATCATTTCCTTGCTATACGAGATAATTTTTCCCTAGATCAACTTTCCCGTTTGTATCTTAAAGAGATAGTGAGGTTACATGGAGTTCCTCTCTCCATTGTATCTGATCGTGATCTCAGGTTTACTTCTAACTTTTGGAAAGGCCTTCAGAAGTCGTTGGGTACTGAATTAAATTTTAGTACAGCTTTTAATCCTCAATCAGATGGGCAGTCAGAAAGAACGATTTAGACTTTGGAGGATATGCTACGTGCTTGTTCGATGGATTATCAGGAAAGTTGGGACCAACATCTTTCTTTGGTTGAGTTTTCTTATAATAACAGTTTCCATTCCAGTATACAGATGCCTCCATTTGAGGCATTATATGGTAAACGGTGTCGAACTCCAGATTTTTGGGATGAAGTGGGTGAAAGGAAGCTGATGGGACCAGAATTGGTGGAAGAGATGGCAGAAAAAGTTCAGTTGATTCAGAAAAACATGAGAATAGCACAGAGCAGGCATAAGAGTTATACGGATAACCGGAGGAAGGATCTATCTTTTGAGGTAGGTGATCATGTTTTTCTCAAAGTTTCACCACGGAAAAGTGTGATGCGATTCGATAAGAAAGGAAAGATGAGTCCAATGATCATTAGACCATATGAAATTCTGGAGAAAGTTGGATCAATTTCTTATCGAGTGGATTTACCTCTGAGTTTATCTCAGGTACACAATGTTTTTCATGTTTCGATGTTGAGAAAGTATATGCCAGATCCATCTCATGTTTTGAGCCAATAGTTAGTTCAGTTGGAAGAGAATCTCTCTTATGAAGAACAACCAGTCCAGATTCTTGACCGAAGAGAGCATGTGTTGCGAAATAAGGTAATTCACCAGGAAATGGTTTTGTGGAAAAACCATATGGTTGAAGAGGCAACGTGGGAAATCTGAAAATGCTATGAGGGATAAATACCCCCACTTATTTTGATAAGTGAATAAAATTGCGAGGATGTAATTCCCAAAAGGGGGGAAGGATGTAACATCCCAGGTAAATAAAGAATAAAACATTTTAATATTTATTAATATTTACAAATTAAATATTAATTTTACTTTAAATGGGTTGCTATGTTCGATAGCGTACCCGATACTCAACAAAGAGTTTCTTTGAAATCTTACGTTGCACACTAGTAATAAAATAAAATTATTTTAAATTGTAGTTAACACGTAACCATTGTATTGGAAGGAATGAATATAAATAACTAAAATATGATTATATATGTTTGTAAATGTTTTTACATATATCCAAAAAAGGATAAAGGCTTAAAATATGAAAACAATTCAATTTTAGGCCTAGATACTCTAATATTCACTAAAAGGTCGAACTATCGCCTTTTGATGGCGAACCCTCTTTAAATATAGTTTTGGTCACTCTTATACATTCTATTGGACAAAATAAAATTCATCTTTATAATCGGGACATCAAAATTTAATTTGTGTAAATTTTTGGTATTTTTTCGATAAAGTTCATTTTTGTAATGAATAGTGAAAAATGTTGTATTTTAATTCAAAACCACTTTTTAATATAATTTATTTATATGATTATATTATCTTTTTAATTGGTTTCAACGTGAAAATAGAATATATTTTTACAATTTAATCCAATAGTTGTCATGGGAATTAATTTCCCTTTGAAATTGGACTTAAACTAGTGTCAATCTTTTGATATATATTATTTCATAAAAACACGCTATTTGTTCTGACAACGGGAATTAATTATTAAATTAATTAATGTAACTTATATGATTTGAATTTTTTAAAAAAGACATCATTTTTGAATTTGTAATATCAAATATAGCTTAGGGTAAAGTTTTGGTATTTTTCTGAAAAACCTCTATTTTTAATGAATAGTGAAACCACTAAGTGGTACTTAAAAAACTGATTTTTTGTTTAAATGAAATTTTACCACCTCTATGTTTTGAATTTCAAAAATCCGACATACATGGTTGTAATTAATAAGTAAAATGTGGTTTAATGGGATTAAAATATTTTTTTGGTGAATAGTAACTTTTAAGTTTTTAATCACGATTAGAGGTAATTAGTATAATTTAAGGTAAAAATAATATTTTAATAATATGAAATAACCTTGAGACATGTCCTACCCTTATTGGATGTGTCATTTCCGACCAAGACAATCCATGGGTCAACTTGGGGACCCCATGGATCCACTTTGGTATGAAAATGACATTAATAACTTTTTATTTAATGTAAAAATGAAAATGTCACAAACATGTGGTGTTTACTAAAACAATTTTTACATGGGGTTATACAAGTCATATTTTTTACTATAAATATTCATTAGAAAGCTAAAACGATTTCCTACATCATGATAGTTTTTTTATAATTTTTAGACATTAAATAAGATAAATTATTTATGACACCATGATGATTCATCGATTACCTCATTATTTAACGATTTAAATAAAATGAAACGATAATGTAAAATCTAAGCCCTAAACTTGTAAAAAACCTATTGTATGGGTGTATTTAGAACTATTATCACCTTATCCTCGAAATATATAATTTTGGGACCTTTAAAATCTGAAATGCATTTTATAAAAAAGTAACCTTTTATAACTTTCCAAGAGTACCCCTCCTCTCCTCTTATAAAATGCCCCCACCTCTACCACCTTTCCCACACCTCTCAAGCCTTTGGCTCGGACAAAACCTGCCCATTTTGTCTCTCCACATCCCTATCTTACTCCTAGAAGCCTCACTTTGGGCAGAAGTCTTTCCAAGGAAGCCTTTGATCTCAAATCAAAAAGAGTTACCTGATTTAAAGGTAGTGTCTTCTCTTGTGTTCTTATGTTTTATTTTGCTTCTCCAACCCCCTAAACTCTTTCTATCCCTTTCTTTTAAAACAAAAACAGTATCTTCAATATACTAGGAAGTTTTTATGGGAATTATTCGAGCTAAACTTACACACACCTTCATCTAATGGTTAAATAACATAATGTTTCTATGGATGGTGAATTTCTACCTCACGAAATGATGATTGTTCAATATTATTTTAAAACCTTTCATGGTGACCATTAAGATGTCACTCTATTTATATATGATATATATTATGTTTATGTTTTCCTTATGATTCTGTATTTTTCATTTGTGGCATACCTTTATGGTTTCCATTGTGGGTAAACACGATAATTTCATTTTAGGAAGTGCGGACTACCGCCCCCTCAAAGTGATTTGATTCGTTAATGCCATATGTGGGACATATAAAGGATGGATTTAATGATATTATATATGAAATTATACTGGAATTATAATATTCATTTATGTCATTATTATTCCATTCCATAAAATATGAAATAGAAATGAAAGTTGCGTTCATGCGTACGTACGGCTTACCATCTCCATGAACGGTGCATTTCATTTCTTACCTCTAAATGTTATGTACTATTATAAATACAAGTATATAATGGATATATATGAAATATTTGATATCCAAATCATGAGTATCATTATGGATATAATGAACTTTTGACCACATAAACAATATGTAATTGTAAGAAGTCCATTTTTGGTTTAAGTACCAAATATCGACAAAATGAACTTTATTAAATCAAATGATTAAATAATGTTTATAACATGTAAATAACTTATATAAAAGGAATAATAAACTTGAAAAAGGTTCTTAGGCAAGTAGAAATTAACTTTAGTTTATTATTCAGGTGATTAAAGAGAAATCTAGTCACGTTGGACACGAGGTAGGGGACATTGTCTCAATCTCCTTTCATTGAGGCATATTTTCTTTTATACAAAACTTTCTTTTATACGGTGTATAAAACCCTTTGACTTTTAAGTTTATTCAAAAGGAATATTTTTATACGAAGCATTTACTAAAAGAAAAAAGTTAATGTTTTTTTTGTCGTACGTATGCAGTGACAACGACTTCTCTGCCACCGTGACCATTATTTGTGTTTTGACTTTCTCTACAAGCCATAACTTTTTTTGAATGAAAAATAAATACCATGTTTTACTTTTCTTTTATTTTGGTATTGAAAATAGTTTTCATAATGTTTTTATATCAATGTGTTGTATAGATATCTTGTGATTGAAAAGTGGAAATGTTATGTTTCCTTTATGCATGTTTTATGTGATACGATTATGTAATGGTTCTTGGGAATTTTTATGAAGACGGGTGGTTCTGTGATAAAGTAAGGGCGGTTGAGCCCGATATAGCTCTTGAATGCATTGGGTAACTCAAAGGAGTTAAAATTTAAGGTTTCTCCGAAGAGATTTAGGGAATATACTGTGATGGGTATTCCAAATGTAACAATGAGGGTTACTCCCTACGTAAGAATGTTATGAATGCCTCAAGTTACCTTTATGTCTTACGATTTATATGATTTATTCATGATTTTATGAGGTATGTGATTATATTTTATGAGTAAATTATGATTCAATGCATGGACTAATGTTTTCATTTCGTACTTTTATATCCCTTACTGAGCTTTTTAGGCTCATCCCAAGTTTTTGAAATGTTTTTCACAGGTCAAGGGAAAGGTACATGATGTGATGATAGTGTCAAGGAAGTGTCAATAAAGAATCCATGTTTTATTTTAAATATGATTCCGTTGATGGGAAAAATGAGTATTATCTTTTATGTAACCACTTTGTTTAAATTTGGAATGTAATGCATGTTTTATGATCTATTTCTCTAAAACTCTAAACCTGAAAAGATCCTCAAAGTGTATTCTTGAAGTAACTCAATATTAAGTAATGTTTAAGGATGGGGCCTTATAGATGTGGTTCATGTTATAGATACATGGCATGAAATAATTAATCATTTTCTTCATTCAGAATTTTTTTATTATTATTTATGAGATTTTAACTATGAAAAAATATATAGATGCATTTCATTCTTATTTTATTCATTAAATGGCACGTGTTTTTAGTTATCTACATTTCCATGTTGATTATGAGCATTAATTCAGGATAGTTTGCATTGAAATTAACCCTTACTCAGTATTTGACCTATCCTTTATTAGGTTTCACTGCCCCATGATATAAAGTTGAATTCATGAAATGAATTTCAAGGATGGTGAGTAGTTTATCTGGTTATATATTATGTCTCATTTTCTATTCCCAACTTAAATTTTTTTTCATGTGTGTATATATTTTACCAAGACTTATAAACTCTTTTGTCCTTTGGAATTCAATTACTTGTAATCATTACAATTTAATAAAGTAATTCACCTTCTTTGGACTTATAGATTCAAAGTTGTTATAATTGGTATCAGAGGAAGTTTAGTAGAAACATTGGAAACTAGATTTAGGAAAACATAGATTATAAAACACTATCCTATGATAGACATAGAGGATAAGTGATGAATAATATCCTAATGAAACAATGTTTATGATTATAATATGAGACATGTATATATTCTTTAATTTATGCTATGTATTTCACTAGTTTTAAGGATTATACATTATGTTTGACAATGATATGATCTAATCTAGTATATGCTATTTTTGAGAAATGGTGCATGTAATGAATAATGGTATAAATACTCATGGAAAATGAATAGATTTCCATACTTATAGAACCAATATAGATGGTATTACAAAATAGAAAGTTATGGATATTTTTTAGAAGATTAACCAAGTAATGAAAAATATAATTTCCTAGATGGAGCAACCCATTCCATACAAATAATCCCTTATATTGGATCACATTAGGTGATAGAAGCCCAAATCATTTAGTGGAACTAATAATCCAATTGTTTCTATGAAATATATTAATTTATTAGAGAATATATTTGTGATGTTGGGATACTGTGAAAAGGAAAAGGTCACACATGTTGTATATTACCACAAAGGCGATTCTGACCCATGGTGGTCATTGATCTAGAATACTTGGGATGAAGATGAAATTTTACTCTTATAATGGAATTATTTAAAAGATATGTTCATCAAAAAATATTTCATTGATAATGAGCAAATTTAAATTAAGATAATGTTTCTTTTCTTGAATAATATTGGAAAAGAATTTTATAGAATATGAAGCTACATTTACAAGGTTAGTATGGTATGCCACAAATTACATACATAACACAGAGTGGAAGATTGACAATTTCATTGAAGGGATGCATATAAGTATCTGAAGGGAAATATTCTTTAAAAAAAATTATTCATACAGTGAAATGTTTTTATGTTCCATGAAGACTGAAAAATAATTCTCCAAGTACTATAGATGAAAATGGCATAAAAGGAATAAGACGAAGTTATAAAAAAATATGGATAAAGGGAATAAGAGAAACAAAGATTTTCCTACATGTGATAATTGTGAAATGAATTACCTTGGGAAGTGCTTAAAGGGATTAGTATCTTGTTATAAGTGTGAAGATAAGGGTCACCAAGAAAAATAATTTAAAGGAAAATATAAAAAGGTTGATACTCAGTTTTACAACTATAAGGATATGGGACACTATACAAATTAATTCACCAAACATCAATATAATATACCTCAGAAGAAGCTAAGGGATTCGGGTCAAGATTATGCTATTGATATTTCCATATCAAAGTAATTAATTTTCTCCTATATTTGGATCTTGGAATAATGTTGTAAATTTATGTTATCAATGATACCCATGTTTTATGTATTATGGAATGTATAAGGATTATAATGTAGTACGTCATTTAAGGAGTTGAAAGTGTATGTTGAATGGTATAGATGATCAAGAAAAAATGATTAAATGGAATGTTTAATTTCATATAAAACAAATGATTTAGAAATAGATAACCTTTAATATGGCCCTAATTTTTAGATAGTGTTGTTTTTATTAATATATGACTGATATCAATAAATTAAATTGGGTAGTACTAAATACCTTGGAATTGATTAATGTTTTTTTAAACACTATTTATTTTATTAGTAACAGAGTAAACAACCTTTTAGGATTTAAGGAATCCATCTAATAATATATGTTTTATTCAAATAATATGTAATCATTCATGTTTCTAATAATGTTTCATAGTAATTAATATTATTACCATGTTTCAAGAGAATACATGATGACGGTATTCACATGATTGGTATGTGAAAATTAAGAGCTACCTCAAGTTGTTTCTGGGATTGATGATAAAATCATTTTTAAAATTTAATGAATTTCTTTCTTAAGTATTGGATATTAATAGTTTTGAAGAGTTAAAATTTTAACTATTTATGAAATATTTTATGTTGAACTTCATATGATTTTTTATAAATTAATTTATTAATTCACTATATGGATATTTTTGTATATTGGATAACTTTTTCTAACTATATTGTATTTTAAAAATAGTTGTAGATAGACAGAACGACATGTTACTACTTTATGAATATTATAATCTATTAATTTTTATTTTTATTTCATCATGTATTAAAAATAATTATTTATTAGAAATTCCTTTATTTATATCAGAGAGGAATTCAAATTTTATTAACACACAACCAAAGGATGAAATTGTGATTAGAAAATATAAGCATATTAAGTAATTTTATTTCAATTCGATATTACTCTATAAAATTAAATAATTTTCAACTCCAGGTAAATGATTTTAGAATAAAAAAGTTACCCATTTCCTTTTATTACTAAGAAATCTATGGTATTTTAACCCATACCAGATTTAATGTTTTCTGATTTTTGAATTTATAATGACCATATTCTCTATCACTCTTAATTAAAACATGAAAGTAATATTTATCTTTTATTTTTATGTTTTTCTACATGTAAAACTAGTATGTTTTATCTTAAGTGACCTTCATACTTTCCTTTATCTCTTTTCAAATGGATGATTTATGGACCCTTATTTTAATGTCGGAATTAAATTAACATATTTTAAAAATTAAAATCCATAGTTACCAACCCTGAAATAAAATTATGAGGTCACAATTTATTGAATGAGGAGAGAATGTAATCACCCAAGATTTTAGGGCACATATTTTTTTAAATAAATTTAATCACTTTGATAGCTTATGTTTTACCCAACAACAACATAAAAAGAATCCAAAAATATTATTATATTACCATTAGAACCTATATATTAAATTTGAGTTTTTTAATATGATTAACTAGATTATTAAAATAGATTTTTTTAATTAATTCGTTAGAAATTAATTCAAAAATAATAAAAAATGAATGAAAATAAGGAAATGTTTTTTAAAAAACAATTATTATGTTCCAGAGACATTTTATCCTAAGAAATTAAAATAATTACAAATAGTGAATGATTTTACTGAAATTTATGTATTTAATAATTTATTTTGACATTCATAAAATATAATTTATAGGAATATGATAAAACAAGTATACTTTTATACATAAATGTTACATTTTCCTAAAGGATGTTTTTCCAATTTTTATTGAAGACTTTATTTTAAAGATAATTTTAATCTTTTATAAATTTTATTTCAAAAAATAAAATTCATTTTGTAATGATTAGTTTCAAAATTTTCATAGGTTCATTTTTTTGGTATTTTTCAGATAAGTTTCATTTTTTCATGAATATTGATAAATATTGAATTTTAACTGAAAGATAACTTTTCATTTAAATAATTTATAATGATAACTTTTATATTAAATTGGTTTCGAATTAAATTTAAATAAATTATAAACTAATTAATCCAATAATTGTCATTGGGATCAGTTTTATTTATAATTTAGATATAAAAACATTGTAAACATTTGAACATTATCACTTTAAAAACCAATTTTTTCACTTAGTCTAAAGGATTAATTTTAAATTGTTTAGTCCCTTATTTGCTTTGAATTTATAAAAATCAATGAATTATTTGGATTGAAAAGGTAAAAATTATGTAAATAGGTTACTTCTATTTTTGGACAATATGAATACTAAACTAAGTAATTTTTATTACCATGATTATGAGTTAATATAATATTTAAGGGTAGAAATAATTATGATAAGGATCATAAAATTACACTAAAACTTGTTATAATTTTATTATATGAGTTATTGTTGACTAAAATAATCCTTTGTCAAAATTTATAACCTCTTGGATCAAAGTTTATGACAATAATCCCCTTATAGTATTTTATTTTATGAAATGTCCAACTTGTCACAGTAATGTTTTTAATAAGTATAATTTTTTTAATATGTGTTCATAATGAATATATTATTAACATAAATATTATTTTGAAATAAAAAAATATTTATCTTCATAATTTATTTCTTTAAAATTTTATTGAATAAATAATTAACTTAAATGCTTACAAAATGTTTATGTTGTAATTATTTTATTAAGGGAACTATAAACTTAATGTTATTAAACTATTTAAATAAATATAATTTGATATAATTAACGTAATTCTCAAATTTTATAGGTTAAATTTATATTTTATGGATATAACAAAATATTATTTTATAATTTAACTTTCATTATTGATATTTTCAATTGGAAAAGTAATGAGTTGTTTCAAAATTGACATTAATGATATTTTAAAATAAATAATATTTTATTAAATGATATATAGTTCATAAAACAGTTAAATTCAAAAATATTATTGGGAAAAGGATTAATATGTCATAAATTATCCATTTATGATTCGTTTTTTCATATTATAGAAATTATATTAACCCTCCAATACTAAAAATTCATGTTGCCACGGTAAGAGTTAAATGGACTAAATAAGGGTTAAAACCAAAAGATAAGGGTAAGAATATGACATAAAAATTTCTAAAAATTATTGGATGAGATTATTTAAAAAAATAATGATATTATCTTATAAATAACTCATTTTATATAAATTTGGAATTGAAACTTAATTTATATTAATTTAATATTTACGGAGTTTCCAAAAGTGTTATTCAGTTCGTTTATAAAAGGGAACCTCCTCCCTCACTTAATCACACCACTATGATCCATATAGATCAATAAAAACCTACCAATTTCTCTTATAAACATATTTACCCATGTTTTGGAGGCCCTGGTCTTCTGAAAATACCATCCCTAGATTCTTTAAGAAGAGATCTAAAGGATTCCCTATGAAGAAGCGATAATTGTTTTTACCAACTCATTCATGTTAATTTATTATTATACTTTATTTTCATGTGTTATTTTGATTTTAAAATAATAAATACCGTATAATATATATTATTCTATTCTAGTTAGATAATGGTATAATCATATTCCACCATTTATCTAGCTAACAAAAAAATAAATCACCACTCGTGTGTACGTACGACTTATCGTCGCCACGTCGTGGTGTAATTATTTTCATCACCACTTTATACGGATGAGAATAATGAGAAATAATTGATTTATATGATAATTATTACATTATATTGACTCTGAAAAAGTTAACATATCATTAAATTCCTTACCATTAAACCATTAAGTTAATTATACTATCTTTCATGTGTATGTATGACCTAATGTCTCCACAAAGTGATGAAATTCATTTTATATGTTCACCATTGAAAAATGATTATGGAAATTTATATAATTAATAAATATGATATATATGACCATAATATAATTTTTTTTAAAATGTAACTGTATCCTATTTTGAAGAACTGGGACTTACATGAAAAAACATGCATAAGAAAATGAAGAAGGTAACAACCAAAATAAGGGTAATAATGAAATATTATTATGAAATGGGTGGTGAGATGATATAACTGGATAATATATGATATTATAATTATTTTTTATAAATTAGTAACATTATTTTTACCATTATAAAAGAATTTAGAGAATGATCGATTAAAAATAAGTGAAAGGTAAGGGTTTCTCATATCTATTTTATTTATATGGGATATATTCCTTATTAATTTTAAGGGGTATACGATTTGACTGATTAAAAAGTCGAAATGGATTTCTTAACTCAATATCTACTCATTGGGATAAAAATTCTACTTTCTCATTATGTGATACTAATATTATGTGTGAATTTAGTTTTTATTACATCATGTTTTATTTCCAGTTTTTAATTGGATTTACTACAAAAATAGATAAATGATTCATTTGATTCAATATCACTTTAATGATATGATATTTGTAATTTTCACATTATTCCAATGTATTTTAATATTACACAACTAATTTATTTTATTTGGATTATATATTAACCATTTATTAAATTATGATATTAATTCATTGAAAATTTCACTTATCTGAAATATCCATATATCATGTATCATACATATTATTATTATTTAATCCATATACAATTTTTACATATAGTGTTTACATTAAATTTTACTTAATTAACTAGGGAAATAATGTTAAATCCATATCAATTACTCTATATGAATATTTGATGATAAGAAACATCATTTATTAATTAAATATATTATTTGATATATGATTAATTATTTGGGCTGGAAAACATGGTTCAATACCAATTATAGTTAACCCCTAAATGCTTCAGTAGTCTCATAGGAAAAATTAGTTAATTTAAAAATAAATGGGCTTTACCTATGGATTAAATCATCTAATAAAAGGTCTTGATGGCAGCAACTCATCTTCCTGATACATGCGTCCAAAAATTAAGCTTTTCCTTCATTCATTATTTCATTATTACCATCCATGAGATTTTCACTATGAAAAAATTTATGGATGCATTTCATTCTTAGTTTATTTATTTAATAGAATGTGTCTTCAATTATTTACTTTGAATTTTTTATTTTTCTCATTGTTTCATGATAGTTTCCAATATAATTAGCCCTTAATTATTATTTTACCTCACCCTTATTATTTATTCATTCCCCATGATATGATGATAAATTATTGGAATGAATTTCATGGTTGTTGAGAAGTTTATTTTTTTATTTATTCTGTTTTATTTTTTATTCCTAATGTAAAATGGGTATCATGTATGTATGTATTTTAACAAGACTGCTATACTATTTGTCCCTTTGTGATGTAACTCTTTATAATCATGTCAATGTAATAAATTAAGGAACCTACTTCGAGCATCTTGATTTAGGGTTGTTACACACAGTCTAGCGACAAGCACCATGACATCAATATGAGTAATGGGGGAAAAGTTTCATCATAATTATAACTAGAAAATGTAATTTCAATTGTAAGAAAAAAATAAAATAGTCTATATAAAAAACACTAAATTGGAGTAAAGGTTCCAGAACGACCTTAAAAAGACTCAAAAAAGTAAGTTGAACTCTGCATGAGAGGTGGATCACAGACTCCATGAAGTGTTTTCAGTTCCTAATTGTCCCACATGTTTGGAAAACCCACCACCAACAACTGGTTCCTTCTCTATCCCTATACCTTGCATAAGAAAACTGATAAACTCATGAAGTCAAAGGAAAGGTGTGAGATATAAAGCCCGGTAGTATTTTACCAATAATTTCATAAGAAAACATATCAAAACAAACTATTTATGTTTAAAAAATACGAGGATTCAAAAATATTTTCAGAGTTCCTATTAAAATTTTCTCTTAAAAATCATTCAATTGGAAAAAAATGATGTTAATTTCCCTCAAAGCAGGCATAAATTTAGCATTTTATCAAATGAGGCATGAATAAAAATGCCTTTCAAAATTGACATGAGTAAAATATTTTATAACATTTTCATGAAAGTTCATCTCAAATCATATAGTAATTGTTAAGATAGCCAGGGGTAGGTTATATTGGGATTCTCATATATCCTGGGGAAATAAGGCCTCTAATGTTCATATGGAACATCCCTAAGGATAAAATTAATAATATCCCTAAGTACTTATATATCTTCCTAAAATATTATTAATTTACATTTTCATCAAAAATCCATTTCCTGGTGGAGATAATACATGCATATTATATGTTATTTTGACACAACTAACAAGATTCCCATGTGATTAATGGTAAATTAAGAAATATAAGGGCCATAATTCATTTAATTATTCTTAAATAATTTCAATAATTATTTCATTCACCCTTGAATTCGGGTTCCAAAACACACCTTTCGTTTCAAAAACCAACTTCTATGGGGTTTTACCGTAAAATCATGTCATTAATTTTAAAACCCATCATTAGTGTTTTTAATGAAAAATCATACCTTTAATTTTAAAAATCAATCATGAAATGGGTTTTATTTTAATTTATTAAATAATCATAATTTAAATAATAAAATATCACATTCCCTTTTAATATTATGAAAATCCAACCAATAGTCATTATTCTAATTGAAGAACATTTTCTAGAAAATGAAGAATTAATTTCAATGAACCACTATCAATAATTTTCATCAAATTCATTAATAAATATCAAATTAATTTTTTAAATACACAAATCCATCCTTGAAATTAAATTTGAAATATATTTTATTTTAATTAAGAAACAATGGTTTAAAATAAATGAAATTTATATTAAACATAAATAACACAAATAAAATATAAAAAATACCCAATGAGGGACATGTGGTAAGTAACAGGATAAGTTCCACACCCCATAATTAAAGGAATAAAATAAAAAAGAATTATGTCAGTCACCAATTATTTGAACATAATAAACTCTTCTCAAGATATAAAAAAATGAACACATGTCTTTTAATTTTTAAGAAAATTTTAGGCATTTTGGTTCATTGGAGGAAAGCCACAAATTAAAAAAAAAAATATTTTTCTCAACCGAATCATAAATGTGGATAGTTTAATATAACCTAAAATTTGAGTTACAATGCTTTGTGGGTCAAAATAAATCAATTACCATGTTTTTCAACTTCTGAAACCCTCACAAGGAAATTGCAGGTGTTGTTGAAAAATAAAAAGAAGAATAAATTTATAAAACGTTTTTTATTGAATGGTTATTGTGTAAGGGTAACATATTTTACCCTTACCAAAATCGTATTATCCATGTATGTTTAATAGGTTCTACCCTTACACATCCTTTATATACTCCATCATATCAATACAATGTTGTGACTTACCCTTACCTAGACTATGAGGTTACCATACACACCCTTTAGAAGAACATGAGATTCCCTTACAAAACCCGGATATAACAAAATGTAGCCTTTAAGAACCAATGACTACTCTTATGAAAGTCAGCCTTAACTATACACAGGTCCACCTCACCCATATGTAATCCATAGGAATTCATTCTTAACCTTATGCATCTTGTGTTTTACCATTACATAACCCTTTAAAGTTCAAGGATACCCTTACAGAACACCTCATGTGTATGGGTAGAAGGACCTCACACTTATAAATACCTCGTTCCCTACACATGGGAAAATATTAACTTAAAAAATTCATTAAAAGGTAAATTAAAAACCAAAACCAAAAGAGTTATAAAGATCAAGGAATGTCACAAACACATCAAAACAAAAATAAAATACTATAAAAAATAAAATTACATACCTTCTTGAAAATGTCATGATGTTATAATTCTCCCTATTATAAATTCCTCCTTCCCTCAAAAATATTTTCAAGACTCCATATCAAATAGATTGGGCCCCTATTCTTTTATAAGTATCCCATGCTCCCTTGATTCATGTGAATAAGAACCATGTTTCCATAACACCCAAACCTAAGGTATTGATTTCCCTCAATGAACATTTATTAGAGAATCAACGATTTGAACCAACATCTCAGTAATGAATTAATTAGGTTCCATATACATATCCTATCAGTTTAATACATGAGGTAGATTAGAAAGATAATATCTATGTAATGAAACATGGAAAATATTGTGGATTGATGTTATCTGGGGAGTGAAATACAAATGGTAAGCTACCTTAAAAATCCTCTCAATAACCTAGAATAGTCCGACATATCTTTGTGATAACTTTTACTATTTACCTATTCAATAGTGAACTAAACACGATGAAACTCTAAGAAACACCGAGTCACTAACTCCAAACTCTGAAGGGTGTTAGTGAAGATAAACATAGGATTTGTAAGGGCTGTGTGTAGTTACAATTATGGGACTGATTAACTGAATCATTTTCAACATCTTCTATAACAAACTGGATCCCAATTGGAAACAATTAAATAACATCCAACCAACATAGAATATATCTTCATGGTTATACATAAAAAGTCTCAAAAGATTCCATATTTATGGATGATTAGTATCCATTATTATATAAAAAATATAACATACCCAAATGGCTATCCCAAGATCCTCCAATGTAAAAGAACCAAGAATATAGTATTTCCTCAAAAATATGAATTTTCTATTTCATCTGTCCATCTGTTTGAGGATTTTATATCGTTATTAACTTTATTTGGAATCCTATTTCCACATAGAGGCCCCTATAAAGATAAAAAATGAACTGAGGATGCCTATATGAAATGGTAGCATATGAAAATCCACAAAACCTTAAAATTTCCTGGACAAAAAAATTTCTCAATCCCCCAACTTTGGTGGTATCATGAATCAGAATAAATTGATCTAATTTAGTCAATTGGTCAATACCTACCCATATCCCATTATTTCATTGAGGTTTATATAGAAACCCTACCACAAATCCTGTCAATATCTCATTCCAAATCCATGTTGGCATTGTCAGGGGATGAATTAAATATAAAGGCCTCTGATGCTCATCAATAACCTATTTATAGGTATAAAAATTTGAAAAAAAATTAGTAATTCTTGTTTCACACGTAGCCTCTATAAATATCACGTCAAATCTTAAAACATCATTGTAGTGATATGGTGTACATCCAACTAGGAATTATGAAAATACATCATTATATCTTACCTTGAGGGTATATTAATAACAATCTAGTTCAAGAATCATAAGATACCCACTAATGATAGAGTCCACTAACTAGTGATCTGCCCACAATATAAATAATCCATAATAACTTGTAACACTTCATCAAGATGTCACTATTAATTAATAAAACAATGAAGTGAGGATGTAAACTGAATAATCGCTAAACGGATCTTAGAATCATCCTCCTAGACTCCCAAATGGATATGTGAAAAGATATCCATTAACTTTCACTCTAATGAAGATTATTACAAGGCCTAAAATGAATGTTCTTTTCTCAAAGCATATGAAATTACATTCCCTATACCATGAGTATAGGCTGTGTCAAAATAAAAATATTTCATGTACTCTACCCACCATCTCTGTTGAAGATTAAAATATACATGGGGGAAGATATAACTCAATCTTATTAATCAATGTGGATGATTATCCAATCACTATAAATTTAATGATACTAAATATATAGAGCGTGAATCACAGATGTGGGTTCAATATTACATGTGGGATAGTTATTTTCATGAGGCTGAATTTGAACAAAACTATATGATACCTCATGATAACCCTGAAAAAAAAAAGAAACCCTAACCAGATCCTAATTAATTATAGAAGATCACATAGCCTTGATGAGATCCATGAATTGTAAAAACATGATCTAAATTAAAAAAATTATTCATCTCAAGAAACTAATCCTAAAATTAGGATTCTAAAAATAGACATTGATCCCTTCTATGTAAGAGTGGTCATAAGGGAATCCAACTTAAAGAAATATGTCCAAAACATTAATAATATCTTTCCAAACCCAATAATCTAAGAATATCAAAATCTTTTCATTGTTCTTTCATGGTCATAAAATCATTCACCTTCTTAGGATGAAACCAAACACCATATTTGGAAACTATGTGTCCTATGAATCTTACTTACCTCATCAAGATGTTGAATTTAAGGATCTGGAAAAAAAATCATTGATTTCTCATGATATTCAGCACTACACTCAAATGATGTACATGGTCCTACATACTCTTAGAGTAAATTAATATGTCATCCATAAATTCCTCCACAAAATAATTGTGGTATTCATGAAAAATATTGTTCATCAATTACACAAACACTATAGGAGAATAGGTTTGAAAAAAAAGGTATAATGAGGTTATCATAATGGACATACCTGCTTCCAAATCTCGTATTAGAAATATGAGACTCCTTGATCCTAATTATTTGATTACCAGACTAAAAATATATCATTGATATAAAATTATACCATTATAATTGGTCAAAAAAATTATTAATCTGAGAAAAAAAATACTTATTCTTCACAATGACCTAATTGAGATTTTGATAGTCAACACAGAAGTGAATTATCCCATTATATTTTTTAGAAAAAAATCATGGTTACTACCCATGGTGATACACTGGGTCAGATGAATCCCATGTAAAATAGATCATCCAAATGATTTTTTAACTGCTTCATCTTAGATTGTGTTATACAACAAGATGGAATTGACAAGGATGAGTACTTAGTACTGAGTCTAGGGAAACTTTTACCTTCCTCACCAGTGGAAAATAAGAAAATTTATATGAAAAAGCAATGATAAGTTCAACAACCACTATAATAATTTCAACATCTAAGGTATCATGCTCTAGTTTAAAGGAAATCATAGATGTCATCATAAAAAATCTGAAAGAGGAGGAAAAACTCAACATGAGATTAGATCTGTAAAGACCCGGAAATTTCAAGGAAATTTTTTTCTTAATTTTCTTTGGAATTTTACAAGAACACAGTTTCTGACAGCGCCTGATTCCGAGGCCCGGTGTGCCCAGAATCAACTTCCGAAGTTTGGCTCGGGTACGTTCAGTGAACGAACGAGCGGAAATTTCTAACTTTTGATCCAGTGCTCGGAATTGAAATCTGAGGGAACCGATGAACTCGCAGCGCCGATATTCGCTTAAGGAGACCTTTTCCGAAGTTGCGTTTACCTAGGAGGAGATGTTTAATTTTTCCGGATGAAATGAAGAGTAAAATAAATTTTTTATACAATATTTATTTTATATCTTTAATGTGGTTATAATCTTTTGTTGGAAGTTGGGTGGTTTAACCACCTAAGAGAGGATTAAGGTGAGGAGGGGCCCACCCGAGCCCCATCTTTTCAAATTCCCTAACTCCCCTCTCTCCCTCTTAAAGGCTTGTCAAATTAACTTTTAATTAATTATACAACTCGTGTATAATTAATAAGTGAGTTTAATTTTGAGTTTTTGAAATTCAAACTCTTGAATTTCAAAGGTTGGGTTGTGTTAATAAATTAAGTGTAAGCTTAATTTATTTTTGGGTTAGTTCCTTTATTCCTTGAGAGGATTGGGAGAATCGTTGAAAGACTTGAAGATATTCTTTGTCTTTGACGAAGAACGTGAAGAACGGTTCTTCTCCGACAAGGAACATCGATCCCACGACCTTCGAGACTCGGCGTCCCGGATTCTTCCGTCTTCGTCTTCCTCCTCGACAAGGGAGAAGTCGCCGACCGTGGTGATCATCGCCAACGACAACGTACCTCTCTTTTTCGTCTTAGCGACAAGTGAAGAGACGTCGTTTCATCCTCGGACGCACCCCGACATCCACGGAATCTACGTCCGACGCCGCGACGCCTTTCTCCGTGATAACCGACGTGCGACGTCAATTTTTCAATGTAGGGGTTGTTGTTATTTGTTTGTTTATTTATCCTTGTTCGTGGTTCTAGCATGACTAACGTGAGGATTTTAAATATGTGTTTTTGTTTAACGTGAGGGGGCCGGACCGCATGAACACGGCCGAACCCCCTCCTTCGTTCTTGATGTTTTATATTGCGGATGAAACAAGGTGGCGTGGTGCCTTCGCACCACGCGGTTATGCGCCCGATTTTATTGCGCGGCACCGTCGCGCCGCGCCATGGAAGAATCATCAAAAACGCGTCGCCGTCGCGCCGCGTCGAAGGGAATCAAAGGTGCGGCGGAGGGGCGCGGTGCCGTCGCACCGCGCCGGACGACGAACACCGCGGCCGGTTCCGGGCCGCGGCGGGACGAGAAGACCGGCGGCTGGGCCGCCGGCGTCGGAAGCCGGAAAAAGGGGACCGGTTTACCGGTCCCGTTGAAGAAAAACCGGCCGGCCAGATGGCCGGCCGGTTGGTCAAAATCCGGGGGAAATTAATCCCCCGGCCAGCACTAAAATCCCCCCCATTTAATTGGGGGGGCGGTTTCCTTGAGGGGGGGCAGGCGGCCCCCCGGTTCCTCCTCAAAGCGGGCCCCCAGGAGGGGGGTCGTTGATTGGCAAAACGGCGCGGCTATGCCGCGCCGCCAATTGAAGAAGCGGGGGGCTTTGCCCGCCCCGCGTGCTGCCTCCGTGCGGCGCCAGGCCACCGCGCCGCCGGCCGGCCGGCCGGGCCGGGTCGGACCCGGGTCGGGTCGACCCGGTTCGGGCCGACCTAGGGGGGGTCGGGCTGGGTCGGGCCGGACCCGGACCCCCCCTTTCGAATCGGTTTCGGTCTTTTGGTCATAACTTGAGCCACGGACGTCCGATTGATGAACCGTCTGCGGCAACGCGATCCTCGGATCGAGACGGTCTTTTCGTTATATCGCACTCAAAGTTTCGGAATACTTTGAGTTCGGCCGGGTTGGTTCGTTCACGAAACCAACCGGGCCTTCGCAGCGGAAACGCTCATATCTTGAGCTACGGACGTCCGATTGACGTGCCGTCAGCTTTGTTGTGTTCATCTTAGTGAGACGGATCTTTTGGCATACTCAGCCCGAGGTTTGGACGCAGGTGGAGTACGGTCGGGTTGGTTTTGCCTTAAAAACTAACCGGGACCCGGGGACGAAAATGCCAATAACTCTCAGACCGGGCGTCCGATTGACGCGCCGTCTGTTGTGTTGAGTTCCTGTTGACGATACAGAACTTTTGGCATCCTCCGCTCGAGTTTTGGATGCAGATGGATAATGGCCGGGTTGGATCGCACCGAAATCCAACCGGGCCCCTGGAACGGAAAAGCTGATATCTTTCTGACAGAACGTCCGTTTGACGAACCATCAGCAGCATTGGTGATCGCATTGAGAAATGGTCCCTATGAGTTTACCCTATGAGAGTTCGGGGTACATTTGAGATTCGGCCGGGTTTGGTTTGCTCACGAAACCAACCGGGCCCCTGGGACGAAAAGGCTAATAACTCACAGACCGGGCGTCCGATTGACGCGCCGTCTGTTGCATTGAGACCCCTATGACGTGGCGGTCCTTTGAGATACTTCTTCGTGGGACCTTGAGATACTTGGAGTATCGACCAGTAGCTCGTGGAGCGGACCCTCCCGGAGACGAGCGTGCGGAGTACGGAGATCGTGTAGCCTGCTGAGACCTGACGACTGCTTGACCGACTCGACTTGGAGTAGGTCGACTAGCCCAGTGGACGGAGCGCCCGGTATTTGGCGACAGACCCACGGCGGACGGAGCGCCCGGTAGTTGGCCGCAAACCCGCGGTACTCGACAGGAGGAGTACCTCTGTAGGCTATTGGGGGGAGCGCCCGGTATTTGGCGACAGACCCACAACGGACGGAGCGCCCAGTAGTTGGCCGCAGACCCGCGGTACTCGACAGGAGGAGTACCTCAGCAGTCTTAGGTTAGTGAGCAGTACCTCGGAGTCGTGACAGGACCACTGTACACTCCAGAGACGGAGCTCTTCAGCAGTTACGGTTTCGATAATGAAAATCCTGGTTTGAGCTGAGACTTTTGACCTTGTGTTTACCTCATGATTGAGATGGGTCACTTGCTAACTTAGGTATATGTATGGGCATATACCCGGGTAGTGGTTATCCATTGATTTCACAATCCTTGTGTTTCCTCTTGATTGAGATGGGTTACTTGATAACTTAGGTATATGTATGGGCATATATCTAAGTAGAGGTTATCTGTTGAGATCTTCTTTGTGGTTATCCTTGTTGGTTTTAGTGAGACCTTGAGGGTCTCGGGGTCTCTACTGAGTATCGTTATACTCACCCCTGCACGGGCTATGCCCGCACCTCATTGTGTTGGTATCAGACGACGGGCAGTGCTGACAGAAGCCAAGTGTTCGAGGACTGGACAGTACCTGGAGGTGGAATATACGAAGAGATGGTACCCGGAGGAGGACCTCACGACGAAGCGGTACCCAGAGGTGGACGTGACGACGAGGCGGTACCCGGAGGTGGACCACTATGCGAGACATACTCGGAGCGGACGGTGGGACCTGAGGAGCAGAGGAGCTATCTGTACCCACCCTTCAGGTGGGATTTCCAGTGGACAGCTCGGCGTAGCATCTTTACTTTTCAGTTGCTGTTTTCCATTTCGAGTTGTACTTTACAGTTGGGCTTGTATTTCTGGCCCCTTTTTACTTTCTGTACTTACTGTTGTACTCATTTTTTACTTAGTGTTTACTTCTTCCGCTTGTACTCTGTGGTGCTTGTTTTCTTTTATAAAGGCAATGCCTTCCCAGTTATCGGGATTTTACGCCTTTGGTGCTAGTCGCCAGCCCCTGTCCCATGGAAGGCGGGCTAGGGGTAGTCACGGAACGGGCCCCGAGGATGGGTCGTGACAAATTGGTATCAGAGGAGTTCGGTTCTACCGCATAACTTATAACTCTGATGTTTCTTTCTGTGAAGCAATAGTGTTAAGGGTACCGAGTGTGGTTTTCAGTTCAGGGAGTCCAGTGTTGGTGCGGCGGCCGACGTATCTGTACACCAGGGCCCTGACTACTGATTTCCGACCGTGTACACAAAAACACTGATTGCGTGTGTGTTTCCAAAGTTTTAAAGTCAGCTCAAACCAGGTCAGCTCACCAGGTATAAGACGTTGACCGTGTCGCATCTGTTCAGGATGTCTCCACGCAGACAGTCAGTTGGAGTTCCGAGAGAGTACTCGATGACGGCTCACCGAGCGACGAGGCTCTGGTGCAGGGCCCTTTTTACTATGTTGGCACCCTCGGGTGGTGTACCAGTAGCACCACCACCTATTGGGCAGCACATGCCAACGGCTATACTAGCAAACTGTGCACGCTGGCGGAGCGCGTTGCACGAGTTCCAGCAGTAGAGGCCTCAGAAGTTACGAGGCGAGGCAGATTTCCAGACAGCAGAGCAGTGGCTGGAGGCGATTGCTACAGTTTTCCTCCTAGCTGAGACATCAGTAGAGTGGATGGTGGACTTGGCCACTAGTGTTTTCCAGTGAATGACCATGAGGATGGTCCGCATAGTGATGAGGCTTAGGTACGTGAACCGATGCCTGAGATAGTGCCTTTGGGTAGTGTGTCAGCTATACATCACTACCTGTTGGTCAGCAGTTACAACCGGCGGTACCGGTAGGTGACACATGTAAGTTTACTGCCTTACATGTGTTCTAACTTCATATACCCTCATGTTCCGAGGTGAACCTGACTCATAGGCGGCTGAGGACTGGCTTGAGGAGGTGGCCGAGATTTTTCTAGAACTTTTACAGTTTCGGCGGGACGACGTGTTGATAGCTGAGAATTCATCGAGGCGTACTGAACATATCAGGTACTCGATGGAAGCATTTCAATCAGTGCAATAGAGGTCGGACCTCTGAGCATGGTATGTTTAAGGGCTTCCGAGCCAGCACCTTTTCTCTATGCATTTCTACTTAGGCTAGAGTGCTAGAAGGAACTTTTGTGGTTGAGAATTCTTTGCTGATCGAATACAGCTAGAGAATGTTAGAAGTTTGGAAAGCAGGAAACTGACACCAGTCTCGGAGACTTGGGCATGTAAAATGTTTCAAGAAGAGGAAATGTTAAGGACAGATGAATCTGCAGAGCAGCAGACTTGGAGGCAGAGCTTGGAGAGCAGCTCGTGGTGGTGTACATTTCAACATGTTACCATCACCCGCCTTTGTAGTCCCCGCTAGACTCAGGGAGTTGGAGAGTAGGGAAAGAGGGTAGCTGCTTGCGGTCATGGAGTGCGACCAAAAAGGGGCTCTAAGGATGATTCTAAGTGCGGAATTTATCTTCTACTAGCTGCCGTAGCCACAGTCATCGAAACGAATCATCCCTTCCTTCCATGAATCTAGTCCCAGACCTAGAGATTCCGGTTAATCCGTTGACTTGACCCTCACGTCTGGAGATACCTTTGGGAGGAGACTCGATAGTCACACTTACGCCGATGGTGTGATCTGACCCTTCAGGCGAGAGTCTCGGTTAGGACCTCTTGGTGGCAGCGTCGAGGCCTTACGACGTTAGTTTGAGTATGTATTTGGCAATCACTGTTCATACTCAAATTGACGGTATTAGGCAAACGTTGGGATGGGTTTTCCTTGGTCGGCAAAAAAAAAAGGAAACCCTGGGCAGCACAAGATAAACTCGTGCATGGGAGGGTGTAGCCGATCATTCTTGGGTCGGCCAACCTTACCCTCGTGGCAGCAGGATTTTTGAGTTTCCGTTCTAACCTAAAAAGGGAGACCTTTAGAGTTCGAGGATGGCGACCACGTTCTTATACAGGTCTCACCTCGACGAGGTTTATGGAGATGTAGCCGAGGCGGCAAGAGATCTATGAGGTTCAATAGACCTTTCTAGGTCTCCAGCAGGGTAGGCGAGGTGGTTTATCGCTTGACCCATCCACCTCAGTTGCACCAGGTGCACGATGACTTTCACGTAACTCAATTGAGGAGATACGTGCTTGATCCTTCACACATCATCGACCTCAGGGAGTTGGACGTCGATGATAGAGCAACATGCACGGAGGTTCCAGTGGGGATCAAGGATAGACAGGAGCAGATCCTACGAGGATGATCGATTCCTTGGGTGCACTTCCTTTGACAGTACGGGAACCTCCAGGTGAGCACATGGGAGCGGAAGGCTCAGATGCGTGCTCTGTACCGCTTTTGTGACCCTAGTTTGTGATGAAGCTTTACGGGGACGTAAAGCCCTGAGGTGGGAGTAATGTAAAGACCCGGAAATTTCAAGGAAATTTTTTTCTTAATTTTCTTTGGAATTTTACAAGAACACAGTTTCTGACAGCGCCTGATTCCAAGGCCCGGTGTGCCCAGAATCAATTTCCGAAGTTTGGCTCGGGTACGTTCAGTGAACGAACGAGCGGAAATTTCTAACTTTTGATCCGGTGCTCGGAATTTAAATCCGAGGGCACCGATGAACTCGCAGCACCGATATTCGCTTAAGGAGACCTTTTCCGAAGTTTCGTTTACCTAGGAGGAGATGTTTAATTTTTCCGGATGAAATGAAGAGTAAAATAAATTTGTTATACAATATTTATTTTATATCTTTAATGTGGTTATAATATTTTGTTGGAAGTTGGGTGTTTTAACCACCTAAGAGAGGATTAAGGTGAGGAGGGGCCCACCCGAGCCCCATCTTTTCAAATTCCCTAACTCCCCTCTCTCCCTCTTAAAGGCTTGTCAACTTAACTTTTAATTAATTATACAACTCATGTATAATTAATAAGTGAGTTTAATTTTGAGTTTTTGAAATTCAAACTCTTGAATTTCAAAGGTTGGGTTGTTTTAATAAATTAAGTGTAAGCTTAATTTATTTTTGGGTTAGTTCCTTTGTTCCTTGAGAGGATTGGGAGAATCGTTGAAAGACTTGAAGATCTTCTTCGTCTTCGACGAAGAACGTGAAGAACGGTTCTTCTCCGACAAGGAACATCGATCCCACGACCTTCGAGACTCGGCGTCCCGGATTCTTCCATCTTCGTCTTCCTCCTCGACAAGGGAGAAGTCGTCGACCGTGGTGATCATCGCCAACGACAACGTACCTCTCTTTTTCGTCTTAGCGACAAGTGAAGAGACGTCGTTTCCTCCTCGGACGCACCCCGACGTCCACGGAATCTACGTCCGACGCCGCGACGCCTTTCTCCGCGATAACCGACGTGCGACGTCAATTTTTCAATGTAGGGGTTGTTGTTATTTGTTTATTTATTTATCCTTGTTCGTGGTTCTAGCATGACTAACGTGAGGATTTTAAATATGTGTTTTTGTTTAACGTGAGGGGGCCGGACCGCATGAACACGGCCGAACCCCCTCCTTCGTTCTTGATGTTTTATATTGCGGATGAAACAAGGTGGCGTGGTGCTGTCGCACCACGCGGTTATTCGCCCGATTTTATTGCGCGGCGCCGTCGCGCCACGCCATGGAAGAAACATCAAGAACGCGATGCCGTCGCGCCGCGTCGAAGGGAATCAAAAGTGCGGCGGAGGGGTGCGGTGCCGTCGCACCGCGCCGGACGACGAACACCACGGCCGGTTCCGGGCCGCGGCGGGACGAGAAGACCGGCGGCCGGGCCGCCGGCGTCGGAAGCCGGAAAAAGGGGACCGGTTTACCGGTCCCGTTGAAGAAAAACAGGCCGGCCAGATGGCCGGCCGGTTGGTCAAAATCCGGGGGAAATTAATCCCCCAGCCAGCACTAAAATCCCCCCATTTAATTGGGGGGGGGGGGGGGGGGGCGGTTTCCTTGAGGGGGGGCAGGCGGCCCCCCGGTTCCTCCTCAAAGCGGGCCCCCAGGAGGGGGGCTGTTGATTGGCAAAACGGTGTGGCTATGCCGCGCCGCCAATTGAAGATGCGGGGGGCTTTGCCCCCCCCCCCCCCCCCCCCCGCGTGCTGCCTCCGTGCGGCGCCAGGCCGCCGCGCCGCCGGCCGGGTCGGGTCGGACTCGGGTCGGGTCGACCCGGTTCGGGCCGACCCAGGGGGGGTCGGGCCGGTCGGCCCGGACCCGGACCCCCAGTTTCGAATCGGTTTCGGTCTTTTGGTCATAACTTGAGCCACGGACCTCCGATTGACGAACCGTCTACGGCAACGCGATCCTTGGATCGAGACGGTCGTTTCGGTATATCGCACTCAAAGTTTCGGAATACTTTGAGTTCAGCCAGGTTGGTTCGTTCACGAAACCAACCAGGCCTTCGCAGCGGAAACGCTCATATCTTGAGCTATGGACGTCCGATTGACGTGTCGTTAGCTTTGTTGTGTTCATCTTAGTGAGACGGATCTTTTGGCATACTACACCTGAGGTTTGGACGCAGGTGGAGTACAGTCGGGTTGGTTTTGCCTTAAAAACCAACCGGGACCCGGGGACGAAAATGCCAATAACTCTCAGACCGGGCGTCCGATTGACGCGCCGTCTGTTGCGTTGACTTCCTGTTGACGATACGGAACTTTTGGCATCCTCCGCCCGAGTTTTGGATGCAGATGGATAGTGGCCGGGTTGGATCGCACCGAAATCCAACCGGGCCCCTGGAACGGAAAAGCTGATATCTTTCTGACAGAACGTCCGTTTGACGAACCATCAGCGGCGTTGGTGATCGCATTGAGAAACGGTCCCTATGAGTTTACCCTATGAGAGTTCGGGGTACATTTGAGATACGGCCGGGTTTGGTTTGCTCACGAAACCAACCGGGCCCCTGGGACGAAAAGGCTAATAACTCACAGACCGGGCGTCCGATTGACGCGCCGTCTGTTGCGTTGAGACCCCTATGACGTGGCGGTCCTTTGAGATACGTCTTCGTGGGACCTTGAGATACATGGAGTATCGACCAGTAGCTCGTGGAGCGGACCCTCCCGGAGACGAGCGTGCGGAGTACGGAGATCGTGTAGCCTGCTGAGACCTGACGACTGCTTGACCGACTCGACTTGGAGTGGGTCGACTAGCCCAGTGGATGGAGCGCCCGGTATTTGGCGACAGACCCACGGCGGACGGAGCGCCCGGTAGTTGGCCGCAAACCCGCGGTACTCGACAGGAGGAGTACCTCTGTAGGCTATTGGGGGGAGCACCCCGTATTTGGCGACAGACCCACAGCGGACGGAGCGCCCAGTAGTTGGCCGCAGACCCGCGGTACTCGATAGGAGGAGTACCTCAGCAGTCTTAGGTTAGTGAGCAGTACCTCAGAGTTGTGACAGGACCACTGTACACTCCAGAGACGGAGCTCTTCAGCAGTTACGGTTTCGATAATGAAAATCCTGGTTTGAGCTGAGACTTTTGACCTTGTGTTTACCTCATGATTGAGATGGGTCATTTGCTAACTTAGGTATATGTATGGGCTTATACCCGGGTAGTGGTTATCCGTTGATTTCACAATCCTTGTGTTTCCTCTTGATTGAGATGGGTTACTTGATAACTTAGGTATATGTATGGGCATATATCTAAGTAGAGGTTATCTGTTGAGATCTTCTTTGTGGTTATCCTTGTTGGTTTTAGTGAGACGTTGAGGGTCTCGGGGTCCCTACTGAGTATCGTTATACTCACCCCTGCACGGGCTATGCCCGCACCTCGTTGTGTTGGTTGCAGACGACGGGCAGTGATGACAGAAGCCGAGTGTTCGAGGACTGGACAATACCTGGAGGTGGACTATACGAAGAGATGGTACCCGGAGGAGGACCTCATGACGAGGCGGTACCCAGAGGTGGACGTGACGACGAGGCGGTACCCGGAGGTGGACCACTGGGCGAGACATACTCGGAGCGGACGGTGGGACCTGAGGAGCAGAGGAGCTATTTGTACCCACCCTTCAGGTGGGATTTCTAGTGGACAGCTCGACGAAGCATCTTTACTTTTCAGTTGCTGTTTTCCCTTTCGAGTTGTACTTTTCAGTTGGGCTTGTATTTCCGGCCCCTTTTTACTTTCCGTACTTACTGTTGTACTCAGTTTTTACTTAGTGTTTACTTCTTCCGCTTGTACTCTGTGGTGCTTGTTTTCTTTTATAAAGGCAATGCCTTCCCAGTTATCGGGATTTTACGCCTTTGGTACTAGTCGCCAGCCCCTAGCCTATGCAAGGCAGGCTTGGGGTAGTCACGGCACGGGCCCCAAGGACGGGTCGTGACAAGATCGTATTCTTCCTAAAAGAAACGACTCACTATGTCTTGGAAATTAGAGAAATCCGATCGAAGATAATAGTATATATGATCATGAGAATTGATTAGTTAACCCATCCCAAGAATGAAATCCAGAGGTTTAATATGTATAACTAAAATATCCCAATAAATATCAACTACTGATATAGAGAATGTACAAGAAGGTCACAAGAGACCATGTTCTCTCTTCATCATGAGAGGTGTATAAATATATATAACACACGGCATGAGCTTTGTATGAATATTTAACAAACACATGATATATTTATAGATAAATTAAAACTAGAGGAACAAGTATAAAATATAGTAGTCACTAAATATAATAAAATTATAAGAGTACATATCACTATAGTAGGTCCCACATACTCTTCCACCGGAGACTAACCTAGTGCATGAAGAAGCTTCATTATGATGCCTATGTCCTTAAATACATTATTCCTAAAGCATCTGATTACAAAAACATATAATCATGATAAAAATGATCCCATACCACTAAAAAATTGGTAAAAAATGAAAAACAATATTTAAATGTCTTTAGAATCCATGAGAGATGCAGTTCTTCAATTCCTTTGAGAAATTACAGTTTGCATTCCCATCATTACCACACTGAATATTAGTAAGAAGGCCTTTTCTTGATACCACAGAAAAATTATTAGTGGTATTCCACTAAGATCCACTACCATAATTTCTACCATGATACTTATACATCTTCCTCTTCTATTCACCGCTACCAATAAAACTTCCGATGAGTGTAGGAGGAACTTTCATTAGCCTTGAATTCTTAGACAAGTTAGTTTCCACTATTAAAGAAATATCCATAAATTTAGAATACATAGAGATGTTCAATAGAAAAACCTAATATAGGAATATCTAACCTAATACCAATATCAAATATCCATTATTTTAGAATATAATTTGATTCAACCTCAGATGATAAGGAAAAAATCTCAATAAATAGATTGGAATATTAAGTCATTGTTCGATTAACTTTCTCAAGTTTAAGGAACTCCATATATTTAGCAAACACCATCGATTTTGTATATATTTTATCCATGAAAAGATCTCTAAATTATTTCCACTATAACTCTATGTTCTGCCATGTGTCAAATATCATGTTCGATCACCTATCCCATCAAACTTGAAAGATTCAAATTTAACATTGAAAGAGTAAGGTGTCTCCATAAAATCATAGAGTTGATCAAATTTTTTCTCCCAATTCTCTACATCTTGAGGATCATTAGTTCCCTATAAGGATGGTGTTTTGAGATGAATAATCTCATAGGAATGATCTCGTATATCATTCATGTAGGGTCAAACCACTATTTCCTATATAGTAGTAGGTAAAACTACATGATCCAAATCATAGACCACATGTATGATGATCTCAATGAGGTTATGATCAATTGGAGCATTCGTTTATTGTGGTTCCTCAAAATTTCACTCCCAATGACTATTAAGATGAATTATTATGGTCATGGTAGTACATAATATCCTTGAATGAACTGAAAACAACATTCAAGAGATACAAGATCATTAAACCAATCAAGAAAAAAACAAAAAGAATAAAAAATTCAGATCAAATAAGGCTAAAATTATTGAATCATTTCACCAAATTCCATCAAAGAAACTTTTCCCAAATATCCCAAGGAAACATTAGTCTCGTTATAATGAGAGATAGCTAGGCACTTACTAATAACATACCCCTTATATCCTGGAAACTCCTCCCTAACTGAATTTCATCATCAAATAATAGGATCGACTAACTTTGATACTAATTTTTCATGAACCATCCTGAAAAACCCACCTAAATAGTTGTAGTGCCAATAAAACATGATCTCGATGGAGTTCATAATCCCCTAGGGGTTTTGGCAAGTTCCATGGAATCAATATGAGTAAATAGGGAATGATTTCACAATAATTTTTATATGAAAAAGTGAACCATATGTTAAGAACAAAATTAAATATTCAGTATAAAAAATAATCCATGAGAGTAAAGATTCCACAAATACCCTAAAAAAGTTACAAAAATGTTTAATTGGACTCCATAAAATATGTGGATTACATACTTCATCAAGTTCTTCCAAATCCCAAAGGTCCTAAAAGTTAGGCACACCCACCACCATCGAGTGGTGTCATCCTTTTCCCTAGACCAGACATAAGGGAATCTATGAATTCTTCACAAAAAAGGTAGGGTGTGAGATGAAAAGACTAATAGTATTTCACCAATCAATTGATAAACAATCCATATCAAAATAAACCATTTATACTCAAATAATAAAACATCACATGGGAGTCTTTTTATGGTTCTTATTAAATCATTATCTTTAACAAATTTCATAGATAATAATAAAATTGGTAAAAAGGGCATTTCCTTCAAATGTGACATGAATTTAATATTTTATCAAATGTGTAATGAATAATAATTTACATAAAAATTTACATGAGTAAAATATTTCATAACATTGGCGTGTAAATTCATTTCCAATCATAACACCATGGCTAACAGACCTAGAGTCAGGTTATACAGGTATTCTCACCCATAATGTTGAAATATGACTTCAAGTGTGGACATGGAACATCCCTAAGGATGAAAAGGACAAGATCCCTAGAGGTTAATATCCCTTCCCTTAAGTATTTTAGTTTTCAATTTCATTATAAAACCATTTCTTAGTAGAGTTAATACATGCATATTGTGTTTTCTTACAACTTAAATCACCAATAACCCATATTCTTTAAGGAAAATCAAACATTATAAGTTTCATTATTCATCTAATAATTCTTAACTCATTTCAATCATCATATCATCTAGCCTAAAATTTGTGTTCAAAAACAAGTATTTCATTTCAAAAACAAACTTCTCTAGGTTTTTATCATAAACACTTATAATTTATTTAAAAATCCAATAATAATGGTTTTTAATTAATATCCATACCTTTTATTTAAAAAAACAATCATAAAATTGATTTTAACAAAAATTCATCAACTCAACACAATTAAAATTTTAAAATATCACATTACCTGATCATTTCATAAACAATACTAAAAATATTCATTATTTAACATCAATAAACTTTTTGAAAAAATTATAAATTATTATCCATTAATAACTTCCAATAATTTCCATCACACACACCATGCATTTTCCAAGTTAATTTTCAAGGACACAAATCCATCATCGAAAATAAATCAAGAATCTACTTTAGTTTCAGCATGTAAAAAAGGTTTAAAATAATATATATTTCTTTTTACACCACCTATATTAAATAAAATATCAAAAACCCTAATAAGGGTTCTGTGAGCAGAAACTGGAGTTGTTTCACACCCTACAATCAATGGAAGTCAATAAAGAACCATTCGATTGATCTCCCAATATCTTGAATCCCTAATCTCAATTTGAGAGGTTAACAAACAAATGAGGAAAATATGTTCATATATTTATAATAACATCACATGTGTTTTAGTTTGACATCAAGGAAACTCCAAATTAAAAAATATTAATTTTCCTTTTCTAAACTGAATATTGAATTTATACCATTTAATATCACATAAAATAGGGCTTTCACACCATAACAGGTCAAAATAAATCAATTACCATGTTTTCCAACTTTTGAAATCCTTAAATTGGTGTTGTAGGTTTTCTTGAAGACTAAGGATAAAAATTGGGTTATAATTAGGGTTTTTTATTAAACAAGAAATGCGTAAGAATAACATGGTTTAATTATACGCATCTTTTAGTCTCTATATAAGGGTAACATGTTCTACCATTATACATCCTTCGGAATCCTCATCCTACCATTAGACAGCACTCGAATACCCTTATATAACCCTTGAGGTACCATTACACATCCTTTATAAAATAGAACATACCCTTATGAAATTTAAATATACCCTTACATGGCCTTTAAAAACCCTTGGATCCCCCTACCAATGTCAGAAATACATTTAAAGAGGTCATCGTTTCCCTTACATAACCCATGTGATTTTTCTCTCACCCTTACACAGTGGATATTTTACAATTATGTACCTACTTAGAATTCAAGGTTACCCTTACACAACACCTCCTATGTTTGGATAGATGTCCCTAACCCTTATAAAGACCTCCTTCCATGTTTAAGGGTAAATATTAACTTTCAAAAAAAATTACTTTAAAAATAACATTAAAAAATAAAACAAAAATGGGTTTTTAATATCAAGTAAAGGCTCCAAAACATCAAAACATAAAGAAAACACCAAAAATAAAATATCATACATGAAAAATAATATTATGGCGTTACATGATATGTTATAACCTATTTTATACTAACTTGAATTCATTTTCTTACTAAAATTTTATATAATAGACTAATACTGCCCTGTTATATAGCAATAGTTGAAACACTGAGAAATTAAAAATAGTTGTAGCATATTTTAATTGTATTCTAAATTTCTATAATAAATAAAACATTTTGATAATGGAAATAACATATTCTGAATATATAGAAAATTTTAATAACAGAAAAACCTATAAAATAACCATAGTGTTAAATAAATATATGATGAAAATATAGATAGGAATTAACACAAATATATACATTAATAAATAATTTGAATATATAGTGAATTCTTGAGTGTTATATCAAATTAAAATTAGTAAAATATGTTATGTTAATGTTAAACCTTTAAACTGTATATTATTAAATTTATTAGAAATAGTCTCAGCTTATTGAATATGAAAACATATAAATCCAGAAAAGAAGTTTTATATTTTTTCGATGTTATAAGTAGATTTATTAATGAATATAAATATAAACAATAGAAATAAAATCAATTTTAATGGAGGCCATATGTTAGTTTTCAAGATACCATGTTTCTAAATACCATGATATTGAATATAGAAAATGTATTTTAAAATAATATCCCATCCTTGATTCCAAACTATAAAAATATAGGAATCATTGTTAGATAACAACTTGTGGGAAAATACTCTATATAATGAAACTCATGTCATGGAAAAAAGAAACCTATTTAATATCCTCAAATAACTCTTCATAATCATGAATCAAACCTAACACACCACAAATATTTCTATATGTATGATCCCTAGTTTGGTTCATAGTAAATATGACTTCATAAGATGCAAGGCCTCTAACCATAGAATGAAGTATTATTAGATAACAGAGATCTCTTATTGTTGGAGGTACATAATATAATCTACTAATTTCAAACCCTCTCTTTCAAGGATACCATTTTTAAATAGTCTATTTTAGAAAAAATTTAATTGTAAATTTTGTATATATAGGTATCCAGGACTCAAGATAGTGTAAATTTACTTAAAACCAAAATAAAAACATTTAATGGCCAACTGTGTTTTTGTTCAATTTCCTTAATGTTATCATGATCAATATAATGAATATTGTGTTCACATGGTAAATGAAAATTAAACCTTTAAATATGTTCAAATTTATAATGGATATCATGAAAAAATATTCTCCATGAATCCTCACATTTATATATATATTGGGAGTCATAGTACATATTAATCTCATCAATATGATTATCACATTTGTTGTTATCACTAGCCTCATAAATTGTAGTAGTCACAAAATCATAGCCTTTATTTATATATTAAATCAAATAATTGATTGAAAAAGACTGATTAAATATATAAATATTAAGGTTAGATTGATATTTCATTAATTAAATGGTTTATAAAGGAAAATATGCCTTTTAACTAGCTGAAAACAATTCTTCACCATTAAATTACTTGTATCTATTCATTGATAAACAATAAATCCTCCTTCCTCAATAGTTGTAATAAACACTTCTTTTTGAAATTTTTTTGAAAAAACTTTGATTGTTGATGCATGGAGATCAAGGATTATTCATCCCACGGGGACTATGAATCATGATGTTTTTTACGTCTTCATATAGGAAAGGGTGATCATCTTTTTTGAATTTCAACATGTATTATTTTATTAATATTCATCACATTGTAAACTTTATTGTTTATATTTAGAAATATAATTATATTAATATACTGAAAACCTCATTTTTAGGACTCAATTCGATGAAAAAATACATCTTAGGGGAATATTTATTAACATAGATAAAAATTACTATTAATGATCTAGTTGAATAAAAATGATGAATATGAATAGGTTTAACAGGTATACATATTTGAAACATTCAGAATTAAAATCATTCCCTTAAATGAATAATCAGATGATAAACCTTCATATTAAATACCTTAGAAACTATTGGAGGTTATTTAGAATGCCGAATATTATGGTTTTTACAAATCATCATATTTTATAAATAGTTAGGTTGCATGTCAGTGCATGAAAAAATTTGTGATTCCCTGTCTAGTTATAAATTCTTATATCATATTTTTAATTTTGTATCATATATTATGGACCCCCTATGAATGATAAAGGAGAAAATAATTCGTTTTCTCACATGGTGACCCTTCACATTCACCTTGTAGTTAATCACCTTCCAAAACATTGTAAATATCAACTCTCAACTATCTATAATTAAAACTAAGTAAAGTCAATCATTTTAACTCAACCATTTTATATAAATCTATAATAAATTTTAGGATAATAAATATTGAACATAAATGAATTTAATTTTGTGGACTATAAATATATAGATGACAAAAAAAAGTACTCACTCATTACAACTTTGTGTTCTTTGATAGATCTAGAGAAGGTTGTCAATCGATGGTTAATTGTGTGAATATATCCATCTTGAAATGTTGAAAATCTAGATGGTTATTACAATGGAATATGAAAAGTATGGAGTTCACATATACATTGAAGCTATCTGATTTTTAAATGTATGATAATGTATGTGACTTCATTAATATCTCCAATATCACTAACTATAAGAAAATAAAAATCATATGTGGTTGGAATTTTGTATAATGAGGATTCACTCCAACTTTTTATAATTTAGCATATCATAAGTGTTGGAAAATAATTATATTTGATGAAATATATAGCTAATATAAAATGAATAGTTAGTGAATTTTTCTCATCCAACATAATACATAGGTTTTCAAAAATTTCTGAATAAATACATTACTATCACATTTGTAATAGATATAAGATAAATGAACACCTATAAATTATGAATATAAAATTTGTTAAACATTTGTATTGTTAGTTTAAAATGTAATATATATATATATATATATATTTTACAATGCAATTATTTTATATAATTTCTTTTAATAATTAATCATAAAAGAATTATTGTATATAAAGTTACAGTATCATAATTAAATGTTGAAGATTCATACCATTATAATGAAGTTGTTAATGCATGTTACTATTTGATATCATATTTATTTAAAAAGTTATATGTCATGATGAAGAAGGAACATGTGACGGTGACCTAGAAGAAAGGAATGAAGTCATATTCCACCTAAATGTTTTACTATTTCTTTTTATAAAATGAAGTAAAGAATTACAAAATTTAAAATTAATAGAATTATATTTATAAAAATATAGTTATAAAAGGATATTAATTGATTAAATGTAATTATAATATAATTTAAAATAAAATAGTTTCTATTTTAGTTTTTTCGATGTAGAAGTGTTTAATATTAATTTGTTTAAAAAATAATGATTTTTACATACTTGATAATTTATATAAAATAGAGAAACTTATTCAGATGGATTTTTAGACCTATTATTAAATTTTATATCTTCAATAATTTTATGAAATAAAGGCGCACCCAATTTAGTAAAATGATTATATTTATATCTAATATTTCTTAGATAACAAGCATTATATTTTAATATTTTATTATTGTGACTAGTCTCATAAGGGCTGGGTGTTCCTGAAATAATGGAAGAATAATTTTTCGAATATGTTTCCTTATAAGAACATGAAATGAATACCATAAATAATTGTAATTAAATAATATTATTAATTCAATGAAAAATAAAAATTTAATTGAATTCTAATGGTTGGGGGAAATATTATTCAGAAGCCCCACATTGAATGTGATTAATAGATTATGATATGTAATAGAATATATTTCATAATGTTTCATTTGAGATTACATGTTCTATGAATACACAATGGAACTTTAATTTTTAGATTACATAAGTAACAAAATGAAGAAATGTTTTTAAAAAATAAAATAACTAATCATTCCATGTAATTATATAGTTGAAAATGGTTGTCATGATAAATTTTATAATTCATTGTCCTTAAAGATGATTGGATTCACTTGAACAATGTGATCAATAAATAAATGTGAAAAACTTGATATGGTAGATATTCCTATTACTTAATAATGAAAATAATGAAAATAATGAAAAATTGAAAAAAAAAATTAAAATTATGTATTGTAAAACTAATATTTTTTAGAAAACATAAATGTCTACCATTTATTTTCTACCACCTTTTATATTTCCTTCTAAATCTATTTTAATTAAATATTTTTTTATAGTTGAAATTCATATATGAATTTTTTTCGATTATGGTATGTTAAAGAAGAATAAAGTATCCTAGAGGTAAAAAATATATATGTATTTTCATTATATATGGTTCAAGGAATATATATCAAATTGTATTGAAGGAGGAACAAAATTCACCAATTATCAACAAAGCATTGTGTTCTTGTTTTCCTTCTCAATCTATCATCATTAAAGGCTTGATTTGGATTCATTTTACATATATGTTTAAAACTATTTACATCATATTATTTCAATGTGTATAATTATATGAAAAGAAATTATCCTTATACATATATATGTTTTTTGGATGGTATGGTTTAGCCTCCAAGACACACCATATGAAAAGGCCTATCCTATTATTAGATGAACAACAAAAGAATTCTTAAAAAAATCCAGCATAGGAATTCCCAATAAATATATCATAGTACCATACAGTTGAAACATTATTCCATATCTCTAGAAAATATCAACGGAGAATGACACTTGTAGACCAATTTAGGGCCATAATTCGGATTAAGAACCCAAATTTTAGAAAGTGTAAAACTGGGGACATATTTATTCACATTGGGTATTTAAATGACCTTTATACCCAAATGTTTTCCCCATTCTCTCAAAAAGTCCCTTCCTCCTTTGTACTCCCCTTGCTATCACCCTCATTCTTCTATCATCCTCCTCTACTCTTCCATCTCTCTCCTCTCTAGAAAACCCTATCCCACTATTGGCTCCTCCAATGTGATCATCTTGTTTATTCTATCCACTCCCACTCTACCACTATTCACACCCACGTCATCTCCCTCCAATCTTATACTGGCACCCTTATCTCGTAAAAACCCTAACTTGTTATCTACCCTCTACCGTGAACTCATATTTCCATCCCCCACCACTCCCATGCCATCTTCCTCCACTCTCAGATCTTCTCCTTAATCTGCCGTTATGTTTCCCTCCTATCCAAAAAATATTACCCTGCAATTGCCTCCTCCTGGTAATTACCAATTTCTTCCATTGAATATTCTATGGCATATCATTGTCCCCCTCCCATCATGTTCCACCTACCATATCAATTTACTAATTCCATACATAATTCATAAAAGTCTTATATTTCTGTTATCTATTATATGTTATTGGAATGGATTTGAAGGTTTCATCTTGTTTGATAAAATTTAGGTATGCTTTTAATTCTATTATTTTATAACAGTAATTATATATTTATGTTGTGATAAAAATAATTTCCCTTTGATATGTGAAGGAAACTTTTTTATGAAAATTAAAGGTGTGTATAAAAATGGTAGGGATCAAAATAATTTCATATTGTATTATTAGTCAAAACTATGAGAAAATAAAAAGAATAAATATAATTTCAGGTTAAATGATGAAAATAATGCTTTAGTGGGTGAAGGAGTTAAACCCTAAACTATTTTAAATTGAATATGTTCTCCAGATATATTTAAATATGATGTTGATTTCATTTTTAGAGATGATAATCTAAAACATATTGTGACAGGATTGGGATTTGGTATGTTGTTGGTATTTAAATTCCAACGCGTTCCAAGAGGGATATGTTAGAAGCTTGTAGATGGATTTGAACCTACAACAAGTACTAAAAAACATATGGGAAAGGAAATTATTATTACTACGGTAGATGTTAATAACATGTTAGGAATTTTTTATAGAGGAAAAACAATACATTTTTAAAGGGGTAATAATTAAAAATTGATAGGTATTTATATAGGGAAGAAGTTAACTGCATGAAAGGAAATGATTTAAGGAGTTCTAGGGAAAATGGATTTATGATGACCTTTAAATTGTTTACATTAGGGAACATGTTAAATATTAGATGTAGTTCCTTTGTAAACAAAATAAATATCCAGATATTTTATTGTTTTTAGTGAAATTTTGGAGTATGGGATTTATTAAAAAAATTTGGAGGAGCTTGTTTTTGAGTTGGATACCTAAAAGAGTTCAATCTGAAAATAAAAATGTAATAAGAATGATAGTGGTTTCCTGGTAATATTATTGCATTGTTTTAAAAATACTCAACTATGATGGATGTTTTTATTAGTTAGAAAATTTATTTTACTGATAGAAATTTGTTGACACTTCATTGCAACTATTTTTCATCATCCACTTTCTGATTTGTGAGGTTTTTGCTTTTTGTAGTGTACATGTTTTGAAATTTTATGATGATGGAAACATTTCAAAGATGATTTAAGTTAGAAATAATGAATAAAAAATATATCTTATAGGTTACTATAACTTCAACAGGGAGTAATTTACAAATTAGAATTTGTTCTCCCATTGGATAAAAAACTTCATCTTTATAAACCTAAAAGATTCCGGTCATAAGTTTCATGTAAAAATATGACATTTTAGTGTTAAAAGTTTGTTTTAGTGTTAAATTCATGATTCCTAGTTTCAAAATATATAATATTAGTGTTAAATTGTGAATGATTCATTTCAAAAGGTTTATATTAATATTTGAAATTTCCCTGTTATTATATAGAACTATAGTGTTGAAATATAGAATATAAGAATTAAACTATGGATGTTGGGTGGTAAAATATAGATTTTTACTGTAAGACTATTCGTTGTTAGTGTTAAAATAAATAATTATAGTGAAAAAAAGATGAATTTTTAATATTAAAATGTACCATCATATTTTTAAATCAAGGATGGTAAATTTTAAAATATTCATATTAAAAAGTGGATGTTGTGTTAAAATGTTGAATCTTGGTGTTAGATTCCTGATGGTTTATGTAGAATTGTACATGTTAAAATCTATATATTTTGTGTTAGATTTTGGAATGGGATTGTTAAAATGTGGACAATAAATGTTAAAACCTAGAATCATAGTGTTAAAATAATCGTTCTTCAGGTAAAAATATTCATTTCAAAAATTATAATGTAAGTATATAAATATTTTATGTTAGTTATAAAATGGGAATTTTTTTTCTTACCATCTGAATTTATCAGTTTGAAAGATTCGTGTTTATATCTTGGATTTCCAATGTTAAAATCTATATTCCGAGCATGTAAATTATAGATATTTAGTGTTAATTTATAGTATCATGATGTTAAATTCCTTGAAATAATCGTTAAAAATTACCTTGTATTTAGAATTATATCTCCAGTGTTAAAATATGTAGTTTTACTATGAAGTTGTGTAATTTTAGTGTTACACACTTTGAGATGTTCAATTGAAAAGATTAATTTTAATATCTATATTGTTTGTATTAAAATCTATATGGTAAGTGTTAAAATATGTATAACCATTTTTAAATTGTGGATGCTATGTTTTAAGATCAATAATCTTGAAGTTAAATAATTTTGAAGCCTCATTTTAGATTCTAATATGTTAAAAAGTGATTTTTTAGAGATAAAACCTAGAATTATAGCATTTAAGTATTACAATTAGTGTTATTATCTTAATTTTTTAGTTAAAATTATTCTTGTTTATATCTATTATTTTTAAAATTAAAATTTGGAAGGTTATTATTTAAATATATATTAAGTGTTAAATTGTGGATGCCAAGTGTTAATATCTGGTAGCTTTTTGTTAAATTCCTTGAAAGCCTCATTAGTAATTCCCATGTGTTTAGTTGTATATTTAAAGTGAAAACCCGTAGATTTATAGTATAAAATTATGGTATTTTAGTGTTTCCAAAATTGAAATGTTTATTTGATAAGATTATTTGTTTATGTTTATGTTTTTAGTGTTGAAAGCCAAATGGTTTGTGTTAAAATATAGATGATCAGTGTTAAATTGTCGATGCTCTATGTTCATTTTTGTAAACATGAACTTAGATAATTTGAAAACCTAATTTTAGATTCCCATATGGTAAAATATATATTTATAGTGTCAAAAAATATAATTATAATGTTAAAATTTATAAATTTCCTTTTAATATATGAATTGTTTCATTAAAAGTGATCTTATTTATATATGTTATAGTTAATGTTAAAATTTGGATCATTAGTGTTAAAATCTAGATACTAAGTGTTAAATTTTAGAATCTCGGTGTTAAATTTTTATATCTTGAAGTTAAATGACAGAAAATACTCATTAGAAATGCCCATGTTTTTATATGTGAGTTTCCAGTGTTAAAACCTTGATTTATAGTGTTAAATTACAGATTTTTTTGTTTACAACATTGAAATGTTCAATTGAAAATATTTCATTTTCTGTCAATACAGTTTGTGTTAAAATCTATATGGTTGGGGTTAAAATCTGGTGGCTCAGTGTTAAATTATGGTTTCTTTGTATTATTTTTTTAATCATGATGTTAAATACTTTGAAAGCCACATTTTAGATGCCTAAATGTTATTATTAAGATTTTTTGATTTGAAAGATTCTATTTTATATCCATCACTAACATTTTGGTGAAAATTATATACTATAGGATATTAATGTCTTGTATGATGGATATATTAAAGGTGTTAATGATAACCTAAATGAATTCCTTCGATATTAGCTTAATTTATTAGCTGGAGCCTCTATAGTTGTTGTTGATAGATTTGATAAGGAAGAAAAAGAGGACGATTGAGATTCTGAGGATCATTCAAAGGAGACTAAAGATTATGTTGAGGAGATAAATGAATCTGATGTGGTATAGAAAGATGAAGAGAAGGAAAATTTGTTGGAGGTAGCTGAAGAAAGTGATAATGAAATGGGGGAGTAGTAATAATTATTGAGGATGAATAATATGAAATAGATAATGTTCCCTTTTAACTAATATTGGGAGACCCATCTACGATTATGGCTCCTTGGAGGTCATAGAGAAAGAAGAGAGAAAAAATGGTCACCCAATGTTCAACAACATCTAAAAGGTCGAGAAAACCTTAAAAGGAGGGTTTATATGAATTTCCCCTTACGAAGGAATCTTGGATGTAAAGAGTGGTTTTCTATTATCATATTCACATTTTCAAATTTTCATTGAAATATATTCATATAGTTAGTACATGTGGATTGAATTCAGAGTTATTGTTGACTTTTATAATTACTATTTGTATTGAACAAGAATGTCATTGTTTGGGCCGTATTAAATGGGTTAAAACCATGGTTTGTATATGCATCCTTCATAATAAAATATTTTAACATGACTAATCAGTAAATTATGAATAAAAATGTTGAAATCTTGTATGGGGGCTAGGATTTAATGAAATATTATCAATAATCAGATATCATCCTAAAGGATGACTACAAATATATTTTTTCCATTATTCATGGTACTAATTTTAGGCATATATTGATGTACAAGAAACATTTTTATTATGTTTTTTATATTATGATAATATATATTTTTAGGATAAAATTATGTCATATAAAGAAGTGTGGAAAGTGATGAGGTTTTGATCTATGTCATGACTAAAATTGTTGGATACAACATAGAGTAGTTTCAACTTGTCTATTTATGTAATTGGTCGAATTTTATTTGTTTTGACAGTACAAAAAATTATTAATAAATAAACCACATGTTTGGGCTCACCTGGTACTAATTAAACTAATAAAAAAATAAAAACATGTCTTATTTTCTGTTATATAAAGTAAACTTCCTCATGATTTGGTTTTTGGTTAACAAACATAGTTAATATTTTATAAAGATGTAATTTATTATATCTATTTACTTTCATATGGGGTGACTACCTCATTACCATATTATAGAATCTGTCATGATCATGCTCTTATTTCCCATCTAAATTTGATGTTTTGTATAAATCCGTTCATCAACAATATAATTATTAGACTAAATTACCCACTTCTTTATTTTCCAAATACATATTTTTCTCCTGTGGGATTTATTGTTTTGTTAATTTTCAGCATTGATAATGTAATTTAATTGATTATATACCTATTATAATTGGATAGAATTATTGATATTAAAAACAATACATATGTATTTATTTTACACATTTTTTATAATTTTTTTGTCTCTATAATATATGATATTTTATCATGATATGTTTATAGAATTAAATTCAAAAGATAATTGTTGAATTTAAATAGTGGTTGGAAAACCATGAATTCAATGAAAGTAGGACAAATATTTTTTAGGCTTCATATAATTATTGACAATATTTTTTTAGAGATATTCTGGTATTGGAAATTGTTAGTGATTTGATAGGGTTTGGATGAATATTTTGGGGATTTGGTTATATATGTTAACTCGCTCAATTGTAACATAGGTGTTGAAAATTTGTGGATTCTTAATATACATTTAACAAGAACAAAATAACACCTAGAGTATGAGTGTTTAAATCTATAGGATAACTGTTATAACCTAGTGGATTATTATTAATATCTATAAATTTTGTTATCAAAACATTTTGACATGGTTTTAAATTTCATAATTTAATTAATCTTTCTGAATTCATCAATTAATTAGTAAAAATTGATGATTATTGTTACCACAACATAATTGAAACACAAAAAACCCAAAACCAGAATTAGTAAGATTTAAATAGCATAAATCAGAAAAAAATTGAATTGGTTTTTTTAGATCATTTATATGTCTAAAATTCCCTTATTTAGAAATATATTATACAACATACACAAAAAAGAACACCCTCTCAAAATTTTACCATCAACTTGGACTAGTTTTTTTGTACATCTTTCTTATATTCCCAACTACTTTATAAAGAGGAAGACAAATATTTGGTGGATGAAAAAAAAATCATCCATTTAATTGGTATATTTAAATGTTTTTAATTATCATTAAGGTGTTACAGAATAAAAAATAGGTTATTTAAAATTCAGGGATTATTAATTTGATTCTCACAAAAACCAACAAAAAAATTTACTAGGAATGTTAAAATATAGAGGCTCCATGTTAAAACTGATAAGGTCAACGATAAAATCTATAAATCGTGCCATATAAATATTTTTATAGTGTTAAAATTTTATAATTTCATACATGTTCCTAAAAATATCAATTATTTTATAATCACTAGTGATTATTTATAACTCAACATCATTACAAGTAACACAAAACCACAAAAAAATTAATAGGATCTAGATAGAGGAATTCCACACAAAAAAATAGTTAAATTGTTCTTAGATTTACATCATTTCACCCTATAACATGCATTTATTTATAATTATATTATGAAACATATTAAAAAATAATCACACTATAAATTTTTTCACATGAACTTGGATTGGTATTTCTGCACCTCTTTCGCATGTTCCTAACTTATTTTGAAAGGGGAAGAAAAATATTATGTGGCTGCAAAAAAGGTCTTCCATTTAATTGGTAATATCAATGAATTAAATTTTAATATATGAGTTATATTCTAAAAAATTCGTTATGTGAAATCCATTGAGTTTTAATTGAATTTTCATAAAAACCAAAACAAAAAACCTTGAGCGAGAGTGATAAAATATGTAGGATTAGTATTAAAACCTAGAAGGCCAATGTTAAAATTTATAAATTATTTCATCTCGAAATGTTGACATGGTTTGAATTTTCATAATTCCGTACATCTTGCTGACTACATAAATTAATTTATGAACATAAATTATTATTCATACCTCATTATCATTTCTGGTGACAAAAAACCATAAAAATAAGAATGAATCGGATCTATGTAGCAGGACTCCAAAAATGGAATATTCGAATTTTATTCATATTTACATCATTGTCCCATCTAAATTTACATTATTTAGAAATATATTAGGAAAATTAAACAAAAAAACCTCTCAATGTTTCCACATCAACTTGTATTGGTATTTGTGCACCACTTTCATGTGTTCCCAAAATCCATACAAAGAGGAAGATAAATATTTGGTTGTGGTAAAAACGTTTCATCCATTTAACTGGTATATTTGAACAAATTAAATTCTATATTTGGTTTTATAATCTAAAAAATATGTTATTTGAAATTCATATAGTGTTAATTTACTTTTCAAAAGAACCAAAATAAGAAATCTATAGGAGTATGGTTAAAATCTAGAGGTTTGGTGTTAAAACCTATAAAGAAAGTGTTAAAGTCTATAAGTCACATCATCTTAACATGTTAAAAAATATTAAATTTCAAAATTATATACTTATTCTTAACAAATTAAAATAAACACGAGGGATTATTCAGACCTCAACATTATTATAAGCAACACAAAACAACAAAACACTTGATGTAATAGAATTTAAATAACAGAACACAACAAATAACATATTTGATTTTTTTTCATATTTTAATAATTTTCCTCTCTAAAATTATCTTATTTTGAAACATATTATTCTTCACACACAAAAATTTCACCCTCTCATCATTTTCACATCAACTTGGACTAGTATTGATGAACTTTTTCATAGGTTTCCACCTTCATTAAAATGGGAAAGATAGATCATTGGTGGCTAAAAAAGTGTTTCACCAATTTAATTGGTATGAATCAACTCATTGAATTGTAACATAGTTGTTATAATATGAAAATAACTCTGTAAAATTCATGGAGTTTTAATTGACTTTTTATAAAAACAATGATAAAAAACCTTGAGATATAGTGTTAAAATCTACAGGGTTAGCATAAAACCTTGAAGGTTGGGGTTAAAATCTATAAATCTTGTCATATAAACATGTAAAAATGGTTTCACATCATAATATCATAAATATTATTGGCCTCATAAATTTATTGTAAAAACAATTTCTTATTCATAACTTAACATCATTGTAAGTAACAAAATATCACAAAAAAATTAATAGGATTCAAATAGAAGAAATCAAAAAAAAAGTATTTTATTTTTTAAATATTTACATCATTATCCCCTATAAAATTACCGTATTTAGAAATATATGAGACAACATATCTAAAAAACCCTCTCAAAGTTGTCCCACAAACTCAGACTAGTATTTCTGTACGATGTACATGCGTTCCCAATATCTTTACAAAGAGGAAGACAAATCTTTGATGGTTATAAAAACGTTTCATCCATTTAATTTTTATATGTAAACAAATTAATTTGTTACATAGTAGTTATAATCTAAAAAAATATGTTATGTAAAATTCATATAGTGTTAATTTACATTTCACAAAAACCAAAACAAAAAAACATGTAGGGGAAGTGTTAAAATATGGAGGATTAAGATTAGAACCTAGAAAGTCAGTTTTAAAGCCTATAAATCATGTCATATAAACATGTCGGAATGGTTTAGATTCTATAATGTCATTCATATTCCTTACTAAATCAACTAATTTATAAACACCAGTGATTATTTATGCCTCCACATCATTATAAGTAACACAAAACAAAAAAACCTGACTAAATATGATTTAAATAATAGAACTCAATAAATAATGTATTTTATTTTTTTTTCATATTTAAATCATTTAACTATATAAACTTCACTTATTCAGAAATATATTATGCAACATACATAAAGAAACACCATCTCAATGTTTTCACATCAACCCATACTGGTATTTCTGCACCCTTTTCACGAGGGACCAACTTCATTACAATGAGGAAGATATCTCATCCATGTATTCAAAAACATTTCATCCATTTAATTAATATAATTAAATTCATTCTATTTTAACATAGGTTTTTCACTCTAAAAATTATTATATGTAAAATTCTTGGCGTGTTAATTGATTTTTTATAAAATCAAAGATAAAAACATATATCAGGAGCATTAAAATCATGAGGGTCGGTGTTAAAACCTAGAAGGTTAGTGTTAGAATATGTAATTCATTTAATATAAAAACTTTAACATGGTTTTATGTTATAATTTCATACATATTATTGACCACATCAATTGACTTATAAACAATAGTGATTATTCATACCTTAATATACTTATAAGTAACACAAAACCACAAAAAACAATAATTAATAGGATTTAAATAGAACACCCCCCAAAAAATAATTCAATTTTTTTAAAATATAAATTATTGTCTTACATAAAATTTCCTTCTTTAGAAACATATTAGGAAGTATAAAAAAATTAGTACCCTCTCAAAATTTTCACATCAACCTAGATTGAGACTTATGCACCCTTTTATTGTGTGAGAAAATTCTTTATAATGAGGCAGGCATATATTCTGAGGTTTAAAAATTGTTTCTTCTATTTAATTTTTCTTTTCAATGAATTCAATTTTAATATAGTTGTTACAACATAAAATTATGTTATGTTAAATTCATTTAGTCTTAATTGAAATTTCAAAAAACCAAAACAAAAAACCTATAGTCGGAGTGTTAAATTATATGGGATAGGTGTTTAAACTTGGATGGTAAGTGTTAAAATCTATAAATTATGTCATATGAACATGTTTACATGGTTTAAATGTCAAAATTTCATAAATATTCTTGACTTAATAAATTTATTTATAAAAAAGTGATTATTCATACCTCAACATCATTATAAGTAACATAAAACCATAAAAAGGAATTAACATGATTTCAATAGAATTAATCAAAAAACAATATTACAATTGTTTTTAGATTTAAATCATTTTCTACTATAACATTCCATTGTTTAGAAACATATTAGGTCGAATAAAAAAATATAACACCCTCTCAATGTTTTCATATCAACACGGATTAGGATTTCAGTGCCTTTTTCCCTTTTATCCAACTTATTTACAAATAGAACATCGATACAACTTTTTATTTTGAAATTCTAACACAATAATAATATGATATGGTCTATAGAGTGGATGATAATTCTTCAAGGGTTACAAAAATTTTTGATCCCTATAATCATTATATGTTAATGTATTCAAATGTGGCATATCATCGGTCATAACCAGATGCATAATTCAAAGATAAATATTTTGTATGGTGTTAAACATATAACAATCATATATATATATACACATATATATAATGGTCACTATGTAATTTTATTATTGTTTCACATTAATGAGCATAAGATATCCCCTTAATTATCTATGCTTGAATAGTGTGTTCTGGATTTCTTAGTTGTACAGTGATATCCACTTTACTGATCCGAACTAAGACAAAATTATATCCACATTTCTATACTACCAAAGTTTCAACCCTTAAAACATTAACCTTCAATTTTTACTCAACATTGGGACCTACTCCATTTATCACCCTTTTCATGTCTTCCATGATTGTAAAAAAATTCTTACATAATTTCTCATGATCTTTACTAGTCAACACGAAAATATTGTATCTCCTCTCCTTTGAATTATATACATTTAATGATTTTACTAAATTGGTTGTGATATAATCCCATCGACGGTGTGGAAATCACAAAATTTCACACCTATCATTGTCAACATAATTTTCAAACCATTTTGAAAATTATACACATAATACTATCAAATTATTTATAACAAAACCAAAATCACATTTGATGATAAAATAAAAAATTCAATACAATAATTTTGAGGCCCTTTAATTAGATCCTCTTCTCATTCCCCTACATGATTTTACAGTTTCTGAGTTAAAATTTTATTTCACATAATGATAAAAACATTCAATTGTGTCTCCACATAAAACTATTCTAACTGCACCTATAATCACATTGTGTTGATCTAATACAGTAAAAATTTAAGTAGAACCTATAATTTCATTTATGTTGTTTCAAAAAAATTTTCAAATATCATATTTTTTACTAACAACAATTGATTATGGTAATGGGAAGAGGATATCATCAAAATAATATGTAAATGCTTTCAATAAGGTGCATTTATAAGGACCACTATAGTGACGCCTAACCAAAAAAACACCGGTGAAGCACCCAATAAGAAACCATTTTGGCAACATGCATATTCAAGGAATAATCTTTCAAATATTAAATTTTAGTAAGATAAATATTTTAAAATTGTTTTTGGATCAACCTCCGTTAGTCAATTTCATAGATTAATATATATGATTTCTCCATAACAACATATATTTGACCAACCACTTTTACTTTGGATCATAATGTATGAGGGTATGTAAGAGATATACCATAGTATTTGTAAAAGTCATATTTAATTTCTTTGGTAGATTTTTCAACATTTTAATTCACCTCATCACAAATTATATGTCACGATCCAACCCAGGTCAACCCCGAATCAGTCACCCAAGAAAATCAACAAAAAGGCTCGAGAAGTGTTCCTGATCCTCTTGGGATGAAAAATAGTGTCAGTGCACTAACATAGAAACAAAAGGAATGGATTTTCCCACTATAATTTAATAAAACCACATAATAAATAGAGAATCTGAATAATAATAAACAATTACCCAACCATACATCATTATAAAAAACTAGAAATACAAAAAACCAAGACAAATAATAATAATAACAACTAACAACACTTCTAAAAATGGAAATAACAACAACAAATGAGAAAATAACCATAACAAACGCAAAATACACTAAGCCTCATTGTGAGTCCAAGGGTCACTCTCTAATACCAAAACAAACCATCACCCACAACGATCAAAACCAAGATGAAACCTGCACTAAAAGATTAAAAAATTATGAACTCTAGGCATGAGTATTAAAACTCAGTGTAAATGACTAAGAATATCCATTCCCAATTCAATTATTTTACTTAAAAGAAACATAATCTTAATGTTTGGGATAAAATATATAAATGTAATATTTTCCACACATTTTTCACTATAAAACCAAACCCAACCCATTTCTTTTTTTAATATTCAAACCCACATTATCTTCTAAGAAGGATACCTAATTATTTTAAAGTAGAATGATGGAATTTTAATTTAGATAGTAGATAAAGAGTGTAAAATATTTTGAAAAACTTTTTCTATTAGAACTTGAAAATGTTTTATCACTATTAGTAAGAATCCAAACTACTTAAGGAATAAATAAAAAAATAGATAAAACAATGGAAATGGGAAATATCACATAAGAGTAACCAACTACAAAATGCATCTTAATCATCCTCTACAGATAATTATGTGTCCAATAACATGATAGAACCTAGGAGATTAGTGAAATAATCTATAATATACTATATATCTTGACTCATTCGGAAGTCAGGAATCATCTGATGGAAAGATAATTTCCTACATGCTCTATCACACTCTACCGGGTATAACTGAAGGGAACTATACCATAGTAAAAAAATTCCCTGCTATGGGCCACTTTCTATAGATAAATCCAAATATAGTAGAATAAACATTCTCTGAAAATTTGCAAGCTATCATATGTCCTATGTCAAGATTAAAATGGGGTGTTCCAATTGAGTCATGAAAGAAAAAACACATATACATATATCAAACACACAAACATCACATACATGCTTCACCCTGAGCCACCCAAGGATCAATCTATTTCTTTATCACCAATCGATATCAAAGGAGTCCACACCGAGTATCTCCAATTAAACTAAAAATAATTGTATCATGAGGAGTCCACAACGAGGATATCTCATCCATTCATCATAAAAAATGTAAGAGGATTATCCAAGGGCAGTTTTCAAGTCATCCAATTATAGAAACGTTTCAAACATGACTCAAGAAACCTTTATGGAACTAATCCTTTTCAAATAACAACAACCTATTTTTTAAAATGATAAAAACACACCATTTTTCATTTCACAACCATTTATAAAAAATAACTTTTAATCACTCAAAATATATTTTCAAATCAAATCCACCTTCATTATAATTCCAAATGGGCCACACACCACCATCACATGCTAAAACATTTTTTGAACCATGGGCACACCTATTTCTAAGAAAAACCCACTAGGAACCCCACTCTATAAATAAAAATCATCATTTTATATACCAAAATTAAAATTAAAAACCCAAAAAAAATATTCAAATACCATAAACCACATTCAAAGGCCAACCGAGCATTTTATCAAACACTAGGTGTGCAACATTTAACAAAGCAATGCTATTTACATCAAGAAAAAGAAGAAATAATAACTTTTCAGGCCAAAAAATTATCAAAAAAATCATATATCACTAATTAACCTCTATGGAATTTTTATAAATAATGAAAATAATGATTATTAAATTTGAAGGGAAATTGAAAATTGAAATCTAACTCAAATCACACACACTTCAAAAACCCCAACATAGAACAAATCCACAAAGGTTACATGAGACAAGAAAAACCAAGAGAAAACTTATGAAAAAAGGAAACCCCAACACAAACGAAGCGAAACATAAACCTTAGATCCAGTAGACCATGAGAAAAGATGAACTCAAGATAAAAAGGATGAATACGGAAGAGGGATAAGAGAAGAGTATAATACATTGAATAATCACCCCCAAAACCTAGAAGAAAACACCTTAAAATCCCCATGGAAGGAGTAGGGATGTGCGAGGAAGAGGGGATGATCCTCTTTGGGTTGAACACAACAAATGGGGTAGTAATAGGGTGATTTGTAAGTAATTCGTGAAGAGGTTAGAAAGTTAAAATCGCATTGTTAATCTACTAGGGCATTGTGCTTAATTAGGCTACCCAATTTACTAAATTATGCGATAACTATGCACACTTTACAGAAGAGAAGGTGAACCCTACACAGTTTGGATACATGGTTTGAAATATGATGTGCCAACTATGAAAAATGGTTTTCCCAAAATATAGAGCCTTCCAATATACTTGACTCAATATTTGAAAAACCATTCACAATTTGTGCACCATGTCTCAGAAACCAAATCTCAAGTTGTATAGTTTCTTCCAAGATCTGTAAGGTTTAGTCTAAACCATGCACATCCCATGACTCTCAAACAATTAATGTTAAAAATTAACTAAGAAAGGACCCAAACATAAAAGGTTGCATGATTTCCACATAACCATTAACCAAGACCATGAAACTGGAGAAATATAGCCTAAAACTCAAAATTTAAATCTGTCAAACTTGAAACTTGAGAGAAAAACTAAGTCCCATAAGATAAACTGGAACAAAGGAAAAAAAATAAAAATCCATTTGTGAAAATTCTCCCCACTATTTCACTGTATTCTGGTAAAAATCTATATCATTTTAATGTAAATTGATCAGAAATATTATTCCCACAATTGCATGATCCAACCTCTCAAACGAAAAACACCTCAACCACCACCACAACAAAACTCACACTTGTTACTTGAAAAAAAAAATCAAATAACTGAATCCACTTCTCAAGGAATTATGTAAAAAAATCAAGCTACAAATTCTAAAACATTGATTAGAAGAAGACTGTTAGGAATAATACAAAATCCTATCATTCACCCAAATGGAAAGGAACTCAAAATCAAAGAACTATAAAATGATACCACCTTCTACTAGACCAACTATAGAAACCAAATAACTAACATGGGAGACCAAAGTAGAACCCCCAACATTATAAATAAACTAGTTCCAATAAATTCTAGAATAGAAATTAATAAGATCTAGGGTGGGTCAGCTCACCACTATGAACTAATAGACTTAAACCAACCAAATAAATACCAGATAAACCAATAACCCCACCTCAAAGGGTCCCTGATAAAGGAAACTCAAAATCAAGTGGAAACCAAACCATGATTTTTTGTCTTTATTAGATGCAACTAACTTTAGACAAGAACAAACCAAAACCAACACTATCGACTAGGGGAAACTAAAATAAGAACTTTAAAAATGTATACACCCCAATAGTGAATACTAGATAAGAAACAAGGTTTTCCACACCCTCTAAGATTATTGATTGCGTGAAAAGATTCAATCTGAGCCCTATGACTGGTTCCCTAATCGTTTGTGGCATTTACTTCCCTCTAGTAAAGATATGGTAATCCATGAATGAAACTCCCTCTTTTGGTGCCAAAATTATCCACAAAACACCCCGGGCACAACCAGAAGGTGAAGACACACTAAAAAATTAACTTTCCACAAAAACTAACTTTCAACCAAATATGAAGTGAGAAGATGCACACATGTCATACTCATTCACCCTATCAATAAATAGTGGAACAAGGCACACGCACAATACACCTCCAATTAGAATGTAAGAATCTAGTATTTTATAAAATAAAAATAGAATTCCATTGAAACATGAGTTCTCATGAGACCCACAACATCCCCATAAATCTTTAACAAAAGAGAACACCACTGGGAACAAACCAAAAACTGAATGAAATATTAAAATAGAAAGAACACTCAAAAAACGGACATTAATCTAATCCCAGGGCAACATATTGTTCTTGAAAATTGGATGGGGTGTCCTTCGAAGAGTTGTATCTGGATCCATGGTGCTTCCTGAATACACCCTTATAGAACTATTTCAAGTTACCAAGGAGTCAAAAGGTACGAATGGTATTCATAGAATTAAAACACGACTACTTATTATGATTTGGATTCCCACGCTGATTACCCACCATGATCTTGCTATGAAAAGAAGCTGATGAATGATTCAAAGGACATTTAATTCCATGAACAACACCAACATCTTTAGGGTACTCCCCCATATCCATATAATAATTACTGTCTCTAATTACAAGGACTGATGGAGGGATAACTACCCTAATAAGTTCTACTAACATGTCCTCAACCTGAAAATATTTCCACACCATGTCGGTGTAGGAGGTTTGACCAAAATCTGACTCCTTCAACTGAAGACCAGGATGAAGCCCATAATCAAAAGATTGAGATTTCAGGGAATCATCTGTAGCCAACCTTCAAAAGTTAAATAACTATATCCAAAAACTTACCAATGAACTACAACAATATTCCATCACCTTACTATAGACAATACATCTCTATCTCCTTTATCACCTTCATTATTTCAGTGAAATACTGCCGAATGAACAATTCCTTTAAGGACTTACAAGTAAGATCTTCCTGAGGATGGGTTCAAGATACTTATTACCACCACATAGAGGTCAATACAATAGTAATAATGGTGGTGAATTTAACATTTAAATACTTAAGAAACTCATGGATATTGAATATCTTTTTGATTTTCCGCATCAACTATTTCACTTCAAGATGACCCGCTTCACCATAAATGAGAGGTGGTTTCAAAATTCTAAACTCAAGAAGAAATTACATAGGTTGATCAAATATAATGTCTACTAATGATAAACCACCCATAGATACACCACGAATATCTATTGAATCCTTTTGGGGGTGTACACTAGGAAATAAGAAAAACATGATCTTAATCAATACCAAATCAAAAGATTCACTAAATCATTTTTAAAAACCTATTAAATACCACTTAAAAATCAAATCAAAAATTATATATAAAACTTGAAACCCTACATTAACAACATTTCCAAATCACAGGGAGAAAACTGCACAACCACCATTTTTTTAAACATTTCAAATTCCCTCTTAAAATAAAATTCAGAATAAAACAAACTTGGTGGGTTGCACACTCACCAATGTAATTCCATGGAACCTCACACATACACATTCTCATTCCACCCCAGTTACCCATTAACTCATTCAAATCTGGGAACTCATAGACCCATATTATCATCTGTCCACTTTTACACACATATCCATGCATGCGAGCACCGATGGAAATACCAAAGGTCAAATCAAAACATTCTCATTTCCAATACACCAGATTTCAAAAGCTCACCAGCCACCAAGTCAAAAACCATTTTCAGTATCCACATATCAATCAATTTTATCCAGATTAAAATAAAAATCCCATGTATTTCAATTGAATATCCAATTTATCTCATTCAAAACATTTCCAGCAACTAAAAAAGTATCAATCCATAAAAAATAATTTAATTAAAAACTCATTTTATAAATTATTTCTTCTCTTCTTAAATAAATTTACAAAGCCTTATTAAAAAGTAATTCATACTCCCAAAATAATAAATTTTGATAAACCCTATGTTTCAATTATCAAAATTCCATTTCATTAAACCCAAAAGTCATTTTACAACAATTTCATTTGTCTAAAAATTTCTTCAACATAAATTTGAAAATCCATTTTCTATATTCCCAAAAGAAATCCATTAACATTTTAAAATTCAATTTTCAGAATTCCAAATCAAGGGTACTGAAAAGAATATCAAAATCATGTGTAACTCAGAAAAACTCACAAGGGGAACTAGTGTCGATGTGACTTGGATATATGGTCAAAGACCATATGCCAATCACATAACCATAACTGAGAATATACTTGGACCATTCCCCTAGATCCACATGGATTTCCAGGCACTATGAGCTCACTAAGACCATTGTCCTGACTCTTTCTTCATTTCCCAAATACCAAAAAAAACCCAAGAACCAAAGAATCTTATAAAACTCGACTTCCCATGGATACTCATGGTTTGGTAAAAAAAAGTGTTTTCCAAAAACTCCCCTATAACTACATCTTAATATAAGACAGACATACTCCATTTACCTTGACATCCCATGTAACAATGGAACTTTGAAAGTTGAGTCCTCCATGGGAACCATGATCAGATGCCAGTCTTTTCCTAAACTAGCCTGGGTCAACCCCGAACTAGTCACCAAATCTAATCCATGACAACACTTGAGAAGTATTCCGGATTCTTCCAGGCAACAAACTATTTTTCAAGGAATAAATAGAAAATTAATGTGAATGATTTCACCCAACATAAATAATTAAAACAGACAAAAAAATAGAGAATCCCAGTATGAATAAACTATTACTAAACTATACATCATTATACAAAACTTGAAAAAAAGCTGGACAACGAATAAGAATATCAAATAAAAATTTATAGAATTGGAAAAAAACAATAAGAAATAAAAAACTAACCAAGACAAACCCAACAAACACTAAGCCTCCATGTGTCCCCAAGGGTCACTCTTTGATACCGAAACCGACCATCATCCACTGCGACTGAAACTAATATGAAACCTACACCAAAATCTAAAATCATGAAGGATATATTAGAATGATTAAAAAATAATGTATTGATGCCTGAATAAATATATTCCCATTACAATTCCTTTAATTAGAAGAAACATAAACATCATGTTTGGGATACAATATATAAATGTAATATTTTCAACATATTGTTTCACATTAAAACAAAAAATGGTCAATTTAAATTTTTACCATTCAAACCCACGTTCTCTTCCATGAAGTAGACATAATAATTCAAAAAGAAAATCATAAAAGTTTTATTTATAAAGGTGAGAAAGAGTTTAAAACATTTTCTAAACCTTTTTTCATAAACACTTGAAAATATTTCATCACTTTTTGCAAGAATACACACTCCTCAAGGAAGAAAGAATTACAAAGGTACAATAAGATAAATGAGAAATATAACACAGGAGTGACTAACCAAAAAATGCATCTCAATCATGTGTTGTAGATAGATATGTTCCTAAGTACATTGGATAACCTTAGAGCATAGTGAAATAATCCATTAGATACAATACCTATTGACACATCCTGAAGGCATACCTAACCCGATGAAATCACTATCTCCCACACACTGCATCACACTATACATGATCTAACTGAGGGGATGTATACCATAGAAACAATACAAAATAAATCCCATGCCATGTGCCACTCGCCAGAGATAAATCCTAAGATAGTCCAACAACCAATCTCAAAAAATTCACAAGCTATGACAGGTTCCCATGTCATGATTAAAATAGGGTGGTCCAATCAATCTAATAAAGAAACCAACTCATATAAATAGATTATAAACACTAGAATAATGCACAAGAATAACCCTGAGATACCTCAAGGACCAATCAATTACCATAAAACCAATAGTTCTCAAAGGATTCCACACCGAGGATCTCCCATTACTCTCAAAATAAATGAATCGCGAAGATCTAAAAATTATGAAATCCCATACATTAATAATAAAAATGAAAAAGGGATTATCCACGGTGTGTTTTCAAGTCAACCGATTTTACAAAATCACCAAACTATCCTCAAGAACCCTATAAGGAACCACCATTTTTCAAAGAACCAAAAACACCTTTCTAAAAAAGTGAAAACCCTCCATTTTTCAATTCAATAACATTTCAGAAAATTAAATTTAATCACTCAAACCATATTTTAAAACTGAAACAACTTTCATCAAAATTACAAATGGGAAATACCCCACCATCACAAGCCAAAAAACATTTCTAAACCAAGAACACACCTCTTTCAAATACAAAACCATTTGAAAACCCACTCAAGAAACCAAAAGCATCATTTTATATTCCAAAAATATATTTACATGTCCAAACCATGATTCAAATACTATACACCACTTTTAAAGGCCAACCAAGAATTTTATCAAATACTGAGTGTAAAACATTTAGCAAAAATTAATAATATCTACATTACTGTAAGTAAGAAATCACCACTTTTCACAAAACAAATTATTCAAAAGAATCATACAGCACTAATTAACAAATAAACATGTTGATAGGATGAATAAATTAACTAATCGTAAATTTAAAGGGAATGTGAAAAATTAAACCAACCACAAATCACATGCACATCAAAAAATCCAACTCGGAACAACTCCACAGAGGTTCCAAGAGCCAGAAATAACCTAGTGAAACCCTAAAAGACAAAAACCCCAACATATACCAATATAAACATGAAAACTAGATCCAAGAGAGAAAGAGAGAATAAGAACATAAGAGAAAATAGAAGAAAGAAAATGGAGAATATGAGAGGATAATACATTGAATAATCACCCCAAAACCTTGAATAAATCACCTTATAATCCCCATGGAAGGAAGTGGTTGGCATGAAGAAGAGGGTAGGAGACTACTATGGTAGAACACAATAAATGGGGGATGAATATAGTTATTTGGGGTTAAATACAATAGAGAGTAGAATCGTGAAATCACATTTTTAATCCTCGCATGGTTAGGATGCACTGCTTACCCAACCATTTGCTAACCGTGCTCACTTTACTAGAGAGAATAGGAACCCTTCATGGTTTGGACACATGATTTGATAAACTATGCACCAACCATGTGAAATGGTTATTCCATGATAAAGAGACTCCTCAATCTTTTGTCGCATGGTTTGACAAATCGTGCACAAGTCGTGCGCCATGACTCAGACACCAAAACTCAAATTATTTTATTTATCTCAGGAGCTACTTGGTTTGAAATAGACTATCCCCATTCAATACAACTAAAATTGTTCAAGTTCAAAATGAAATAAAAAGAGTCCCAAACATAATAGGTCACATGGTTTCCCCTTAACTGTGCACCTAAACCATGAAAATGGAGAAAAATAGTTCAAAAATAAAAATTCAAATATGTCACACCCATAACCTGAGTGAAAAAAGGCTAATAAGATAAACCGAAAAAGAGAAAAAAAATATAAAAAACCAGGAATGAAATGATATATGATATCAATGATGTACTATATTTTTTAAAAAAATTAGTATATCTTTATGTGATTTCATATGATCATTATAAAAAAATTTCACAATGTGGAATGTTGTTGAACTAGGCAAGGCACATGCTATTAACTTTAACATGAAACTCTAAAATTTTACTTTGAAAATAATATTTTTATGGTTATTCATTTCATATCCATAGAAAAACCTATATGAAATTATATACATGAAGATAATCTTCCTAAATTCTTTGGATTAAGGAAAAATATTTCCAAAATCCACGAAGAATGTTTTACCGTTTCAAGCATTTAACTCTAGAATTGAACATGGAAAACTACTAATAGCATAATATAGAATATTAAAATCACATCGTATGATAAAACCTGTTCTAAATTACCACTAACTAATTCAAACTTACATTTTAAATGTAAAATTTAAATACATCACATGTGAAAATAATATTAATATAATTTTTTGGAATTTCATTAATTTTGATATACATCAACTTTTGACTGCAAGAATTTATCTAACCTCAAAATAATACTGACATGAGAAAAACATTCATTGAACATGAAAATTTTCTCAACTCCCCCATCATCTAAAAGGTCTAAATAAATATTATTTTAAAACATTAACTTCTACTGAAAATCTAACAATGACACATTACACTTCATAATCGGTGATGATAAACCATATATTTCATGAAATGGAATTCATCATATTAACACTCTACTCAATGATCTTATACTTTAATAATGAATTTTTCCTTGTCAATCACCAAATATTACTCCATCAAAATGAATATAAGAAAAAAAATATTTTTAAAAATAATTTGACATTAACTTGTATCAATAAACCCACTATATTAATGAATATAAGAAATTAGAACTCATTTTTAGTTCATAGATACATAAATTAACAAAATAAATCAAAACAATATAGGTAGATTAGAATTTATAGAAAATATGGTTTCATATATTGTAGGAACTGGGGAAGGGAAAGAGTGGTTTTTTGTTGGTGAGAGAGGAGTCAATGGTGGGATAAATGAACTCCTAGGAGCAAGATGCTATGGCACAAGAAGTATATCCACAAGATCTGACAGTGGGATGATAAACATACTATAGGATCACACTAAAGGATGAATGGAGGAGCAAACTAAGGTGGAGGAAATGGGATAATCATCGGAGAGGACACAATGAGAGCAGAGGTGGTGATGAGATGAGTATGGGAGAGATGGTGGTATCTGGTTGAGAATAGAAGAGGATGAAATTATTGGATGAGAATATGATAGGAGGCCTATGGGAACCATATGGAATTAGGTCTTTGATGGGGTGGGTGGGTGAGTATGTTTTATGGAATAATTTTCATTTATATACCCATCATAAAAAAGGAGGTCTATATTTTTTAATTTTATTAATTCAGGGTCCTCAATCGGAATTATGCCCCTATTTTGGTCCATAATTTTAATTCTCAAAAATATCAATAGACACCCATTAAAGTAAACCCCATGGAACAATAATACTAAAATCCAATCTAAGTAGAATAAAAAAATAAATAATAAAAGATCACAACCCATAGAAATACCAAAATATCAAGAATGTACAATATCTAAAAAACCAACCAAAACTTCCTGATAGAGGCGCGATCAAGGAAACGTTCTTCCAACAATATAGTATTTTAAGAATATTCATATAATCTGTGTATTAACTTGGATTCCAATTATATATTAAACATTCATTCCAAAACATGGAAAACAACAAAAGTTTAATGTTGATGACATGCATCCTTTGGAGGAAACAAGGGAAGTATGAAAAAAATTTACTAGAAACAGAACAAGTATATTGAGTAAAAAGATTTATTATGACTTTACTAATTAAAATTCTTTAGACTATAAAAATATATATAATTTTGAAACCTTATTTTTATATGTTGAGAAAAAAAAGATTATTCCATAAATAGTAAAGAATAATAAGGTGAAGAAACATAAAGAGAATATCAACTTAGATTACAAATATTGGTATCCATTGAAAAAAAAACCCAAGAAATAAATAATAATGATGAAGAAATTAGGTTTAAAAAATATTAGAGTAAAGGAATAACTTAATGAAAAATAAGTTCTGTACATTAAAGAAATTATGAACCACAAGATGAAAGTCCCACAATATGAAAATATGGTGGAAGATCCTTGTAATAAAATTTCTAGTACGTAAGATGTGGTTTGTAAAACTCAATCAATATTTCTTGATACTGAATGTTCGTTGAAGATTATGAGTGAACTTTTAAACAAGGCTTGAGAGTTAAAATCTAAAGCTTTTTTAGCTACTAAGAAAACACATCCCAATAATCCAGTAAAATATTTTTATGCTAAACATAGAATTACATCTAATTATTCTAATCATGCAGATGTTAAAAAAATAAAGTAACTTTACTATGTTATTAGAATAAATATATTAAAAGTCTCGAGTTACTATAATAAAGAAAGGAAAAAATCACAAGTTTCTAGAATGTTTCCAATGAAAAACTAGTTTTTTTAGAGGATTTTTTTTAGATTTTTCAAAATAAATCTCTGAAATCTTGAAGAAGGAAAAATCCCTGTATTTTTAATAGTAGTTGTTCCTAAAAAATTATAAGTGATATAAATATCTTGAAAGGTAATGAATAATGAGATGGAGGATAAGTTACATTAAAAAATGATGGTTCCTTTAAAATCATGTGAATATGAACTTCTTATATTGAATCTTATATAAACAAATAAAAAATAATTTTTATATATTGATGGCCTCAAACACAACATAATACATGTTATAAAACATTGTGATGATGGTAAGGAAGTTATACTCAATAAATATTCTTAAATCATCAGAATTGTGGAAGATAAAAAAATTGATACCAAGGGTAAATAAACTAACAGAAAAATTTTCTAGATTAGAGTACCCTAAAATACATGTTAGTTGAGTGAAGAAGATGAGAATAAGTTTTGACATTGAAGTCTTGAGAATCTTGGGTGGAAAATTTAGAACAATATTTCTATGAAAAATTATGTTCTAAACTTACCATAGATAAAAAATAAATATTATTCATTTTCTACAATATTTCAAAAAGGTAATATGGTTAGTGGAAGGCATAAGAAAGTTAAAATCCAATCCAATAAACCACTTGAGTGAAGTCACTCTCATAATCATGGTATAATGATACATCAATAAAAAAATAAATATTTTTTACATTATCAATTTTTTTGATGACTTTACTCAGATGACCAACATAATTTTAATTAAAAAGAAATCTTAGAATGCAGAAATATTTAGATATTTTAGAAAGGAAGTAGAAATAGAGTTTGTTGTTTATAAACTAAAAATTAGAATTAATGATGGAAAGGGGTACACAAGAAATTATTTTGAACATTATATGAATAAAAATATAAAAAAATAGTAATATAGTTATCCATACACTCCTAAACAAATGGAATGGTAGAAATGAAAAACCAAAGTTTAGTAGAAATGATATGAAATATGTTAGCTTTATTTAAAATTCTAATGTATTCTAGAGAGAAGTAGTTAATATCGCTATTCATGTACAAATAATATGTTTATTCTTCTAGAATAAAAATTAACTTTTACATGTTGTGGAATAAGAAAAATCATGGAGTGAAATCTTTCATGTTTTTTGGAAGTACTTAATTAATAAATATAAAAAATTTAGATCATGTAAAGTCTGATGAGAATGTCAGGGAAGGAATTTTCATGGGATAATAAGTCTATTGAATAATTCATGAATGTGGAATAATAATTTGATAATTCTATTTGATTATTATGATGTGAATGATCTTGAAAATACAACTTCCTTAATAAAAGATATTGAAAATATTATAGAAGATAAATTGATGACTTCCAATTAGAATAATAAAAGGAAAGAACAATGTGATCCAACTAAATTACGAATTCAGTCAGATGAATCAAGAGATAAAGAAAGTGAAATATGAAGAAAATCACTCAAATTTCATAGCCAACATAAATAGGTTGAATATGATAATGTTATTGGAAAATAGAAATAACTATTTTAGTCTAGAAGAAGGTTGAGGTTAGTGAATTTTACATCACATATTTAACAAGTTAAACAGGAAATAGTTTAAGAGTTAGTAAAACATAAATATTGGGTACAATCTCTGAATAAATAATCAGATAAGATTATGAAAAATGAAACATCGGAACTTGTTCCATGACCAGTAAGAAAGAATGTTATATGAAAAAATTTGGTGTTTAGAAACATGCTAATTAAATATAGAGAAATTTTTAGAAATAATGGTTTCCTTGTTTTAAATAGTTATTCATATGTAGAAGATATCAATATTGAAGAAACATTTACCCTCATTATGAGACTTTAAACCATTATTGTTTTCTAGGTAGTGGTTACACATAGTTTTCATAATGTTTATTAGATGAATGATTATTTAACTTTCTTAAACGAAAAAATAAAAAAAAAAAAAGTTTAAATTTAACAACATATTTATTTTTTTTCTTGATAAATATGGAACCATTGTGTGTAATTTGATGAAAGATATAATTTAAACTTGATAGTTCCTTTAAGTGGTTGAACTTTTCTATTTTAAATGTTTATGACAGCCTTTATGTTAAAAAAATGAGAAAAGGTACACTCATTGCCATTGTTTACATTGATGATATAATTTTTTTTATGAAAGGGAAAAATATTTTTGAATAGTTTTATAAATATATTTAATAAAACATTGAACCAACAATTCTCTTAGAATTATTTTGTTGAGGGTGTACCTGTTCAAAAGAATGAAATATATACCATTTTAACTCATGAAAATTTAGTTAGGGAGTTAATTCAAAAGTTTTTCATGGTGGATTCCCAAGAAGTTTCTACTTCCATGTTTTCGGTATGAAGATAGGTAATGATGATTCTATGAAAAGTGTGAATTAAAAAGGCTTCTGTAAGTAGATATGAAAATTTCTCTATCTTACTGATTCAAGGATTTTTTTTATTCTATTACATTGTGTGTAAGATATCAAAACAATCCAAAGGAATCAAATTTTCAGGTAGAAAAAACAATACTTAGGTATGATGATGTTCATCCTATTATGGGGTGATGTATAAAAGATATTGTGACATGAAAATTATTTGATACATGGATATTAATTTGGATGAATATTTTAATGATATAATTTCATCATCAGAAGGAATTTTTTTGTTGGTAGAATATTATATGAACTAGAATAGTAAGAAACAATGTTTAGTTACATTGAGTACAGTAGAATCAAAATTTGTTGTTTTGACCCATGATTTTACACAAATGATTTGGATGAATGTCTAGCTAGAGGATTTCAGAGTGCAATTTTATAAACCATTGAATATTATTTTTTATAATCATAGTTCCATCGATATTTTAAAAACCCATGTATAACATTCACTATAAAAATACATAGATATGGAGGATCACTTAATGAAAGAGAATGTTTCTAGTGGAGATTTTATTCATGATTACATTTCAATAATGTATCGAATTTTTGATGATTTCACTAAATATATTAAAATAGAAAGTCATGTGGAATTGATGCTGCATCTATGTGTTTAGCCTTCACGAAAGAGTTACTAAAATTTCGTAGGGAAGTACCCCCACCATTATTTGTATTATTTTTTCAAATTTTGAGAGTAAGAGATCTATGTTATAAAGATTACAAATAAATTTTTTATTAATTTTAATATTAAATTATCATAAAAAATGGAAGAATAAAAATATTATAGAAAAAATATAGAAGGTAAAATTAAAGGGGGGGGTATCATAACCTGGACGTAAAATTAATTGTCACTTAGTGGTGAATGTTTTTCAAATAAATTAATTTATCTAGTATTGTGGTGTGAATAAATTATTTTTGAGAATTTAAATGATTTAATAAAAGTTGAGTAAATATTAGATAAATAAAGAAAATGAGTTATTTAAAAAAATAATTTGTGAAAATTTTGAGTTGTTAAAAGCTATTGTGAATGTTTTAAACCAATCCAAAGGACGATATCAATGATACATTGGGATTAATAAATAAAAATATTTTTATTTTTTAAAAATATATTTCTTTTAATAGTTTTTTTTGTTAAACATGTGATAAATAAGTTATTAAACATAGTTAATGATGTTTTTCACATGAAGTTACCTGAGTATATGAAGAAAGTGTCCTTACTTTGTTAAGAAACATTCATTAAATCAAAAAGTTATAATATATTTTTAAATATTTTAAACACCATGATAGATATCATGATCCATGATTTTGTTCAATTGGGGGCCTCATGTTTACTGGATACAGAGCCATGAGACACAGTCCACCAGACAGATGTTCCAAACAGATATGAAGTTATCTGAAATAGATCACTAGATGAAGTTAACTGGTTGTAGAGTTATATATTAACTTCTCTAGAAATAGAAAACACATAGAAATAGGATAGATATGAAACTATAGAAATTAATGGGTTGATAATTACTACTTTATTTCAAGATAAAAATCATCGGATGAACAAAACACAAGTTACCAGATAGACAATGCGTATTACTATTGGACATAGGTTGTGTAAGGGTCTATAAAAATATATGTAATGGTTGAGGAAATGTTCAAAATGATTTTTAAACGTAGGAAGCTCATATAAGGGTAAATCACATCATTCCCTATGTAAGGGTTGATTTTATAATGTGTAAAAGTAATTGAAGTCTTGCGATTGAAGAAATCATACAGATATGTCGGAGGAAACATAGTTGATATTATAGAAAAATATTTTACGAGAATATTCAGAGAATATTAGTAATAAATTTGTGAAAAATATTTTATGAGATTAGTCTTAGGATGTTTCAATAATGTTGAAGTAGATCAATAACTTATATAAAATAGAAAGAGAATACTAATGTTTCCAAAAAAAAATCTGTATGTTTTCAGGGGAAATTTATTTATTACATATTATATGATGTTTGATTTCATGAGGGTTATGTTATGAAGGCATCAGTTAAATTTAATTGGATAAAAACCCATCAAACAAGGAAAAATTGAATGAAGATTACTCCATCAGATGGATAATCATCAAACAATAATTCTCAATGTCATCATATGTATGATTTTGAGATGTTTTTTTGAGAAGATTTTGATAATAGGCATGAAAACTAGATTTAGAATTAGTGAATTTTGATACTATATAGAGGAGTTCATAAAATAATTCATCTAAAAAACATTCCACTGGATAGAGCTTTCAAGAAGCATTATATTGATCTATAAATCCCATTACCATGATGATGTTGTGATGATATATCTAATTTTTTATCTATATAAGATATGGAATATTGTATAGTTTCATTAAAACTGCAGATATATATTTTTCAATAAGGTTAGAATTACTGTATATTTTATGAAAGTGAAATATTTCTATTGAATAATCCTTAATTCTAGATAATATTTCATCAAATTTTGTTGACTGCTAAAATAAAATTGAGTTTTGGTTATTTTTATTTTAGGTTCTCTTATATAAAGGTGGTGCAATGTATAACTTTTCTAACACTATTCAAAAGTGCGAATATGATGAAATTCATAATTTTTGAGTGGCATGAGTTTACAACCTAGTTGGTTAAAGAAAAAAGTAACCTATCAATGTAATCAGGCATATGGTTCAACATTTAGCTTTCAGGTAGAGGAAAAGGTGGAACCTTGCATCCGGGCAAGCGGTGACGACGGCGAAACCCTGGCGTTTCTGGGCAAGCGGTGACGACGGCGACGGTGCCGGCCCTCCCCCCGCTGGGGGGGAAGGGAGATTCACCGTCCGGTGCGAGACCAGGTGTTTTTAGACCTTTTTCGAATCCAGACTTTCTCCCCCCTTTCCCAAAAATCTCTTTGAGCCCTAAGGCGTCAGATCTGTTTGATGGGCGACCTAACCTTCATCTCTCAACTTCAGAGTTCGCAGAATAATCTGCGCTTCTGAATCTTACCTTGATTGCACGCTTTAGAAATGGACGACCTTCTGTTGATGCCTTCGACAGATTTATCTTCGGTTCGTGGGAGCTACAGGAAAGGGCTATTGTCGGTCTGCTTGACAAAAACCACATGATGATTCGGTTCGAATCAGAGGAAGATCTCATTGCTGCTTGGTCGAGAGCTCCTCGCAGATTCAACTGGTATCGCTTCCTTCTATTACGCTGGTCTTTCGACTTTCACATGAAGCGCGATTCACCGTCGACAGCGGTTTGGGTAAGCTTCCCTAATTTGCCGCTCCCCTTCCAAAACCCTGCTATTATTCAAATGCTTGGCAACCTAGTAGGAAGGTTTTTGTGCTCTGATAGTCGCACTTCTGCTGTGTGCCATCCGGTTAATCCCCGGGTTTGTGTGGAGATGGACGCCTCTCGACGGCCGTTTGATCATGTGTGGATTACCATTGGCGAAGAGTACAGGTGTAAACAGCAGGTGGTTTACGAGAACTGGACGGGTTTCTGTTCTTCTTGTCACCGCCTGGGACATGAAGCGGAATTTTGCCGTAGGAATGGAGCCTTGAAGGATCGGCCTCATATTACCAGTCGAAGGGATGGAGAGGCTAGGAGAGTACCAACGGACTTGGCTCTGAGAGCGGGAAGCTCTTCCAAGGCGGCTGTTGAAGTGGAGGTCTCCCAATCTGCAGGAGTGGACAGTCTGCTAGGTGAGGCCACCAAGGCGGCTATTGGGGAGAATCTTGCCCCTGTTGTTGAGAAGATGAATACAGAAGGGGTTGTCTTGGATTCCCAGGCACCGGAGGTGGATGGTCCAGTGGTTGAAGTCAGTAGGGTGCTAGAGGAGGTCGACCAAGGTGCTAAAGATTCGGTGGAATGGACGCTCGCGGGACGCGGAGCTGATTTGGTTCAGACATTGGGGTATGCGAGTACCAATCATGTTTTGCAGGTTCCCTACACAGAAGGTTCTAGAGGTTTAGATCCAATGGCCAAGCCTTTTGTTGCTTTATCCAACAGGTTTGAATGCCTTCGTAACGGTGATGTTGATCCGGCTCCAAATAGTGTCTCCAGAGGTGGGGAGGAGGGTATGGAATCAACAAGAAATGAGACTTATATCCGGAATTGGGACCAAGTGGAGGCCGCTAAGGAGTTATGCTTGGATGGAAGTAACACCTCGCCCAAGAGAAGGAGGGGCAAGAGTAGGAGCAATGATAGTAAAGGGAATGCGGCCTTGTCCAGTGCTGGTGAAAAAGCTCCGAATGAAGATGGACGTCTCCCTTTAGTGGAAATCAGCAATACAGATCAGAGGCTGGATAATCTCGAACACCCGGTTTCTTCTCGGAGGGAGCAACATAGTGGAGGAGAGGAGAACTCTGGGGGAGGAACAGGAACTGTGAGTGAGCTGGCTGGGATTTCTTTCAGTGATATTGTCAAGAGAGGGACTCAGGTAATAGATACAAGCGGCGAACCTATGACTACTCAAACAAGAAGAAGGGTGCGGAAGGATTACTCGCATCTTCCGCCGCCGTTGAGGACCAGATCAGCTTCTAAGCGGAGTGGGGGGTTGTGATTGCTCTGAAAACGGGAAGAGTGGACGTCGATGCCTCTTCTGAACGGCCTGTTCTGGAACAGCTTAGAAGTAGGGTTCAAAGTGCCAACTATTGGAGGGATCCAGAGTGGGAGTCGACTACGGGTGCAGAGGAATCCTGCTTGGGTTTTGGAGACGATTATGGCTATTATGATATGTAAGGTTTTGTTGTTCTGGTTTGTTTAAGTATCGTCTATGTTTGCATGTTGTACGTTGGGGTCCGGTTCCCTTTAACCCGGCTTTAGAAAATGAAAAAAAAATGATTTGCGCGCAAAGGTAGAGGAAAAGGTTAGAGATCATACATAATAGTCATCCATAGTTTACTAGATAGAGTATTTCTAAAAAAAATTGATTTGTGTTTTAGGAATAGCAGTTTTGTTAATTATATGGAATGTGGATAAGAAAAGTGTTGTAATTTTTGTCAGGAACACTTGAAGAAGAATACTAGAGGAAGGTAGGGGAACTAGACGAACACTTATAGGACAGAGGAAATAGATAATGGAATTCCCGAAAAAATTTCCATTTTAAGTAGAGATATGTTTTATATACTATTTAGAATTGGAAACATAATAAAATATTCATTACTAATGGCATTTATTATATTCATTCCTATAGGGAGATAGAAGGATTCTAATAGGAGTTGGCTAATGTTTTATTCACTTCTTAATCAATAGTGAATTTCCAGGGACCGACATGAGATTCGATATATAGTTTTTTGTTTCACACACTAAGGCCAATCCTTGTAAATATTAAATTCCATACAATACATTAATGTCAACTCATGATTCTTAGTTTCTCATAAAAAGTTGATATGGATGAAAACTCGAATGAGATATAGGGTTTAATTTCATAAAATTTCTAATTGTGAAAATTTCATCATAGTTAACCCCCCCCCCCCTTCTCAGCGTTTCTCACAATCCTAAGGAACATCAAAAATATATTTTTAATCATATTAACCATATTAAAATAATTATTATCTACTTTATTCATTAAAATATAGAACCATGTAAATTATCATATAAAAATGTATGAATATATATACCTAAATAGATGAATATATAAGGTTTATATATATATATGTGTGTGTGTGTGTTTATAAACAAATATATATTTATGTATATATTATAATAATATAAATATAAAAATATTAACATATATATATAATAAAATATGTATATATTTCAATATGTATATATATATATATATTTAATATGTTAATATATTACATGTGAAATCCCCTAGGCTAGTGGTATTGTGAAATTTGAGCGTGTCTATATGAATGTATTTATCTTTAAAAAAGAAAAAAATATATTTTTTAAAATATATATACATTATATACACACAGACACACCTATATATATATAATACCTCTCTCTATCTCACACACACACATACAAAGACAGACACATTAATATATTTACAATAAATATGCATTTTATAAATACATTATAAATAATTTCTCTAAAAATACCCAATTATACATAACTTAAAAAATATATAGTTAAATATGTAATACATAAATAGTCAACTATGTAAACATATTTTATAAATTTATTTGAACATTATTCTATATAAATATATGAATATATATACAAATAAATAAATATGTTTATATATATATATCATTAAATATTAGTGGAAATAGGATGCAGTAAAGGATAGACATTCTCTTATAGGATGAAGTTTATATGTTCGAATCTCTATAGGCATTAGGTTGTGAATGGTTTGGGAATTTAGTGGGGTGTTGATAAAGTGGGTGCGAAATTAAAACAGATAGTCACAACCCGAAAAAATAGATCCCTCATCATTAAAGAAAAAAATAAAACAACCCTAACCACTAGGCCACCCCTATATAGGCTATTAATATTATTTTTAAAAATATCTTTCTATAAGGAAAGCTCCTAACCATTTATTAAAATATAGAAAAAGAAGACAAGGGAAGAATACAGGGTCAAAAAAAGAAACATTCTCTCAACTAGAAAACCAGTTTAGTAACCATAATAAAAAGTATCATTCCCATATTGATAATCAGATTAATAAGTAGTATCTCACACTGACTATGAGTTACCTTGGTCGATAATCCAAAGGATACAAGTCCTTAACCTTTCCTACTCCGGGGTGAGCATAACCTTATAATCCATAGAAGATGATCTGGTAGACACATTCCTTTGTTGGTTGGAATAATCTGTTTGTGGACTTCTTTTTGGAGGATCACTCCTTCCTACAATGACGACATCCTTAAAAGATGCCCCACCACCTAAAGGCCTGAGATGATCAGTGTCCAATAAGACTATCTGTCTCTTTTTATAACCTCCATCATCCAAAACAATATCCCCATTCCTAACTAATGAGTATTAGAATAAATTAAGAATTTCTTAATTATAATTCATATCTTTCTAAATATTATACTTCATATATCCAACATCTTGTGGAGCATATAATGAAAAATCCATTATCATTGGAAGCACTGTACAACCTTTCACTTCACGATGTGTAGGAGCATTCTATGGTGTTGCACACTAAACCAGAGCTCCTACAAACCCCTAAAGCTCCATACCTTGCTGAGTGTCATCCCTTTCAATTCCATTCTGTTAGAAAAATAGGGACCATCTTGGTCATAGGTGGATAAAAACCTATAATCACAACCATGTGTTTGTTGCATCATGCTATACTTATCTTCCCTCGTAGTCACTCCCATAAAATATTTTATTTCTTGAACTTTGTAATCATCCCTAGGAAGAAAATATATTCCCATACCATCACTTTTATTAATTCTATTAAACACAACACTATCTCCTACAAATCACTATAATGCAGTAGTTCATGCATCTGATCCCTACTACTTCTGATACCTTGAGGAAATAAGATGTAGCTTTTGTGGAAACTTCTCATCATGCTTCTCAAATACTATTAGAATTTCTATAAATTTTCCTTTTCTTAAGATAAATTTATTTGTCCCTCTAATGAATCAATTTGAGAAAACAATGTATCCCTAGTAAGTATCCTATAAATGACCAATTGTCTTTCAGTTAGAGAAAAAATAAAAAGGCTTTTCATATTCAACTTGAAGGTTCAGTTCAACAATTTTGGGTGGATAACATAATTTTTTTTCAATTTTAAACTTAAATAAAATTATAAAAGAACCCATAAAAAACCAAACATATATTTCTCTATTTTCAGGTCCATCTTATTTGGAACACCAATTTTAGAAGAAGTATAATCAAATTTGGATGCCATAAAATCCAATTGAAACCAATTATTTTATCTAAAACTCGTGTAGAAGATATCTTATACTCATAAGGGTTGAAATAAAAATTCAACTCTTATAGAATAATAGTACCCTGCATTAAAGAAACCATGTCGAAGCCCCATTCTATTTTTATGAATTCATAACTTGGAAATAGAATATGATAGAATCTATGCCCCACTGTAATACATTTCCAGTTTGTGTATCCCCAAAAAGAGGATAACCTATTATTTCTAGATATTTAATGTATTCTTTTTAAATTTCATCAATATTACCATATGATATAAAATTTTATGTGACATAGTAAACAACCTCCATGGAATAAAAGGAACTATATTCACCCTCCGTTCTTTCTAATGAATTATTTTCATATTAAATTTCTAGTATTTTATCCTAAAGACAATATTATTTCTCATATTCTCTCACCCTTTGCCTCCTCAGTGTATTTACACAAGGATACATAGATTATTTTGATAGTTCTAAACATCTTCTTGATTTTAGAATAATTATCCTTTTCTTGGGAAGGTTTATTAACTATGTTTTATTTTGAAATCACATTCTCTTATCATAATGAATAAACAATAGTAGTGAATCTATCTAGGGTTTTTCTTCTATGTTATGTTTGAAAACCAAGGGTCCAGGGGTAGAGACCAAATCCCTTCATCAACATTATTCTAATGGAATTTATTAACCATTTCCCCATTATTTTGATCATTTTCAATCATTGTGACATTATCCTCATTCTCCCAAGGATCCAACTCCTTCACCAACATTTAATCATGACTCTTTTGTAACAAGAGATGAGGAAAAGTCTCATGAGATACTATATCACTACCGACCTCTCATTTTGTATCATCGACATCCTATTTCTTATCAACTAGGTCAAACCTCTTGTCTAGATCCTTAATGATAGAGTTAATAGGTTGGGGGACTGTGGATTCCTTCCCTTTATCAATGCCTCTATTTTTTGAGGGTCCACTCTTCTCAATTGTAACTCCCCTAGATCTTTAACCTTTTCCCAACTCTTTCCAATACATATTTATATCAAAAGGCATATGCATTAATTGATTCCAATTAATTCTAATATCATCAAAATAGTGACACAAAATTAATAAATATTTCATAAAAACGGAAGATATTCATACTCAATCTTCACCGCAATTTTAATATCATTAGAAATTATAATAATAATGCCTAGAAATTTGGGGTCCACGATGGAATAAAAAATAATGTGGGAATAATAACCAAAATCACCCTCTATAGTGTGTTGGTCCATTTACAAAGGAACCCCCACACACTATTATATATTTTGATTTTAAAATAATTAGAAATATCTTTTTAAGCATTGAAAAAAGTGAATATGATTTGAGAAGCCTTAAAAGTTATTTTCTTTTCCTAGAACATAGAATAAATCGATAAAAGTGCCATTTATTAGTGGTTTTTTGAGTGATGATAAATGATGAGTTTTTTCCACACTTTTTAAGTAATGATAAAAGGTTACTTTATCACTTATTGTTTAGAAAAAATAAAGGGTAACATTATTAGAGCAAAAAATCACTAAAAAAAAGTTATTTTTTCTGTGATTTAGTAGCTCCACACCCATGCCACCCCCACTACATTTTATGTATGTGTACCCCAACCCCCTATTTTTTGTGGTTCTCACAAACCCTTAGCCACTTTTATCAGGGAACCCCCCCCCTAACAGTTCTATTCACCCTTATACCCCATCTCACCCACACGCATCTAGAAGGATTAAAACATTTAACCACGTTGTACAAATAAAAATCCTTACCAATATTCCATATTCTTTTCATCAATATTCTATTATATATTTATTTATCTATTTTGTTTCCTAACAAATTTTAATGGATACGTAGGGGATGGTGTGAATTAAGCCCACCCATGGTAATGAAGATCTTATGTTTGAACAATAGAAAGCCTATAGATACTCAAATAGTTTGTTCTAACCATAATTGGGGTACCAAATATCACTGTGAAATTTTTTCCATGTTCAACATGCAGGTTTGAAAAGAGGAGAGAGATATTAGTATGAAGGTGTGATTTTAGAATGTATTCTCTTTGGAGAGGTTAGTGCATGCATGATTTCATGTTTTTTAGGGAGATATGATCTTAGGTATAGGAATGTGAACTATTATGGTAACCATATAGCATCATCCATTTTATATTTAGGGTTTCCTTTATGCTCATTCACTATTTCATATGTTTGTAATCGTTGGAATGGTAGGATTAAATCATTTAGTCAGGGATGAATTCAATGAAATCATCTTCAGGAATGAAAATTTAAGAGGCGGTGCTAGATCTCAAGATACATTGATCTATTTTTGTGATACGATTTATTCTATATAACTTCATAATCTTAAAAATTATAGGGATCAATTCACATCGATTATAGGGAGATCTTTAGTAGGGTATGTTTCCAATTTTATAGATATATTTATGGGACTACAGAACTGGGTTAACATGTTTCAGTCCTATTCAATATCCCATTTACACTTTTTCATCTAATAACTTCCCTATAATTATCTTTGTAGTGGAATTTATGTAGTAAATATAGTTGGTAGGGAATTATTTTTTGAAATTATATGGACTAAGGGAAAGGGTGAGAGGTGGTTAAAAATGATTCCAAGTAAAATTGGCACCTCAGTGTTGTTGAGATGGTTAATATTTTAACTACGATCCTTCAACAGTGTAGTTATTTTATATTTGGGGAATTTTATTTTTTAACTGAATTTTTGAAGATAAATAATAGAAATTATATAAATATCCTCATATATATTTTTTCCCTAATAGGATCTACATATCGCATAAATATCTTAGTACCACCCTACTAGAGAAGGAAATCTACTGGTTAATGTGGCCTATAGAGTTCCACATTATGGAAGGAGATCTTAACATTACCTTTTTTTAATAAAAAATATTCCTCAAGGTGAAGGGAAAATATTATTTCATATCTAGAAAAAAAATGGAAATGTTTTAACTTATGTGTATGATATATATTAAATTATCTTAAATTTTATTTGTAATCATTATGGTTTTGAAATTACATATGTTTGGTCTAATATAATTAATTTAATCATATATATGTTTAGTAATGAAATGAACTAGCATATGGAGAGAGACTTATCAAATAATGAAATATATTAGGATCTTATTAAGAATCACACTAATATAACAGTTATGAAATTTAATTTCATGCATTATTTTTATGTTATTTTGGAATGTCATGGGAACTAATATCATCTTTTTGATAAAGGACCATTAGTAAGGTCATTCCTATTTATTATTTCTTAATGAAACCATAATTACTTATATTCCTAAGTGCCATCAGCCTATTAAAATCACTAAATTATGTCCTATATGTCTTTGTAATGACATATACAAATTTTCCCTTATATATTGGTCACTTAGCTTATTGGTTTTCATCAATTTATTATGTTATAGATCCAAATCACTTATGTTTCTAAGAGATTGATTAAAAATAATGTTATTATAGCCAATAAGTTATTTCACTCAATGAAGACATACTCCTTATCTAAACAGAGGTTTTATGGTGATGGATCTAGACATTAAAAAGTTATATGATATAGTTGAATGGCCTTTCCTTCAACATGTTATCATAAGGTTGGGTATGATTTAAAAATGGGTTAATACCGATATGTAATCTATGGAATTTATTTCATCAACGATTAAAATTAATGGAATCCTCTAAGAAAATTTTAAACTAACTCAAATATTGTGACATGGAGATACTATTTTTTCATTATCTATTTTTTATTATGGATAATGTTTTCTCTAAAATATTACAATATTATTGGATGAAAGGATGCATCCATGGTGCTAATATTAGTCATAATGGTCCTTCAATCTCTCGCAAATTTTTGATGTATGATTACATTCTTTTTACATGATCAAACCCAAAAAATGCCTTTATAAATGTTATGAAATTAATTTTGTTCAATTTTTTAAATTAGTAAATTTAAAATTTTCTTCAGTTGTGTTTTTTTAAGATTCTAAGAAAAATGAATTACACTGTACATGTGGTGTGAATTTTTTTGAAAAACTTCAAAGATATGTTGGGATTATGACTATTGTTTAGTGGTCGAAGAAGCATTTTTTTCATAAATATAGGATATCATTGTTAAGAAAATATATATAGAGTAATTTATAAATATTTATAAAGTGGTAATTCTTAAGGAAATTTCTCCAGATATTCATTCTTGAGCAATTTATTTATTTAGGTTACTTAGAATCCATACTGATCATCTTAAGTAATGCTTTGATAAATTTATATAGGTTACTCATATGGTAAGAAATAATATACAACGAGTTTCTTGGGATATTTTTTGTTTTATGAAATCCTATGGTTGTTCATTTTTTATGGATAAATAATTTTATAATAATGAAGTCCTTTCAAAGAAGGGATGGAGGTCAGTTTCCTAAATATATTAATGTTTTGATAGAGTTTTTGGTAAATATATTTAACACAATTATGTTTTTTGTATTACTTTCTGTGTCATAAGTTTATCTTTATTTGGAGGAGTATTTGGAGTTCCAAATGAATTCATGAAAAGGGTGTTTATGGGAGGATTGTGAGTTTCATGAATGTTAACATCTGGAATGATCCTCAGATGGTGGATAAATCAGGTCTGGGAGTTTTATCTCTTGTTTTCATCGTACATGAGGAATCTTGATTCTAAGACCTTATCAATGAACCACTCAATGGTTAGTTTCAAGAAAAAAACATTCTAACTAGTTTAATGAGATAGATCGGAACCCCATTTTGAGCATTCCTCTCATTCAGGATTAGGGATATGAACACCTTTATTATAGTTTAAAATCTTTATGAATCTATTTTTTCCAATTCGAGTATAATAATATTATTGAAATACTATTTGGAATCCTGTAAGTAAAGTATGAGAGGGATATCTAAAAGAAAATATCCAATCATAAGGTTAAGTTCATCGGGTCAAAGTTCTTTCATGGTATTCTTTCAACATTTGAGATTCATGCTACGTGTAATATTTTTAAGAGACTTTGTGTCTATTCTATCCATATGAAGTAGAAACTCCTATAAAAATTCCATATTTTACCTTTTTTAAGAGAGTTTGGATATCCTTGAGATCCGATTTTATATTTTTTTATTTCTCCTCTGACCCTTCTTAGAATCTTAGTAAGTGGCCTTCCTTGAATTACACTCATGTGGTCGACCAATTATGTATAATATCCTAGATGGAATGCACCATGCATAATGAGAACGTTTTTCAGAATTATTCTAACAATGATAGTAGTTGGAGTAAGAATGCTTTAAAACGCTAGTTTTTTTGGATTCACATATGCTTGCTTCATCTGTGGAAGGTATTTATTTGGGAATTACTAGGTTTTATCCTCTTCTATAGGTTTTTCTTAAAATTAATTCTGATGCATATATTATTAAAGAATGAAAAGTGGGTTTTTACATGAAAATTATGATTTTCATGCATTATAAGTATATATGATTTCATGTAGGTTACATCCTTGACATTAAAATGATTAAAATTTACCATTCAAGAAAGTCTTCCACATATTATATCATTTATAGAATAGTTTATTTTGATGAAACATATGAAAGGAGATTCATTCATTAGCTTCCTAAAGTTGGAGATAAAATTTATTCATGCATTATAACACAAGAAAAAATGTAACAACACCTAAATAGTGTCCTCAGGTGAATATATTTATATCACTTCCATGCTATAGGAATGTCGATGATTTCATGATTCTTGGACATACTTATCAAAACTAGAAATACTATTTTATCCTTTTCCATTGAAACATAGGCTACAACATGCCACAAATGATGTATAGACCCAATCCATATGATGGATCATTCATATAAATACTATAGATACACAAAAATAGGTGATGTATTTTGGATTCCCTTGGTTATCTTTACCAAACCCTTGTAATGGTGTTTGAAAATGTTATGGATTTTCTTTAGTGTATGTTACACCATTTATAATAGTATTATTTATTTAATTTTTTATAATGTTTTCATATTTATATCTTGGGAGATCCTTGAAAAAGGGTTTAATTTTATTCCACTTCATCTGATAAGTATTATTTGGTTTTAACTCCAAATTTAAATGGTTGAATTGAATCTAATGGGATATGAACGTAAAGCCCATGTCACTTTCCATTTATTGAATTTTCAATTAAACGATGGATAAACACGATTAATTGTAATATTAAATAGCTTGAAAACTATGACCATCCTTGAATTAAAATATTATATTTAATTACTTATTTTTATTATTATGGTTATACCATGACATTTTTCACTATAAAAAAGTTGAGGGGTTTGTTGTAAATGATGATTCATGCTCCCTTGAAATTTTATATTGGGCATGGAGACTCATATCATTGATTGGGATTCGTTAGAAATGAATTTTCATTTTCCTCATTGAATGATGGGATAATTCCCTTATTGATCGTTTTATATTTTTAGGATTATGCATGGTTTCTTGAGTTGTATGCCTCTAGATCTAGAATGTACTATGTATCTATATAACTATATATTCTAATATGCATATATATATAACCATATATGTACATTAATATTGATACATATATTTACATATACACATATATTCATGGTGATGCATGTTAAGATATATCTTGTTTTAGGCAAAAGAAGGTTGATTTAGATTGGTTTCTTTGGGAACCTGATCTAAATTAGTTATAGTTACATCACTATTTTATATTTTTAATACATACAAATTGTTCATTGTATATTCACTGAATGGGGAGATTTGGACATCGTTAGTGGTGGCCTACTGGATTTATCTAACACAATATTTGGACCTCCATTTGGTACATGGGAAGACTCTTGGATTTCATGTGTGGACTAGGTAAACATCATGTTGTGGATGCTTGATTATCTATATGGATGGGATCGTTATAGTAGAGGAAAAATATTGATCTCATGATGTTATGGAGATTTCATTTTGACTTTTGTTCATTTTTTTATTGCCTGACTTGATCATCATTTTGTATGTGACATTGTTGGTATTCTCTTTATTTATTAATTTATTTGGTTGGTTACCTTTTCCATGTTCTTATATTATGATTCCATTATTTATTGTTGTTATCATTATACCATTGGGACACTCTAGTCATAAGGGTTTAGTCTCCCCACCGTATCATCATATAACCTTACTACTAGTTATAGACCTATGACATGCAATGTAGTTCACTTGAATAAATGTAATCGCCAAGTTAAATTACTTATTAGTGAATCGTTATATGGATGTCAAAATATTTAGGTCACCATATATTCTTATTTTGTGTAAGAATTTTGGAATTAATGTATGATAATTATTAGGAAATTTTGGAATTCTTATCACTATATAATTAGGTAAATTTAAATAATTAATCACTAGATTAATAGATAGTAATATTATAGTGAAAAGAAGTAACATTTGACATTATTTTTCACTTTCGATCAATAACAAAATAAATTCTATAAAGAATTAATTTTTCGTCATTTAATCCAATCCAAAGTTTTTCATTATTTCCTCTAATGATACCAAGAATTTTGTTAAAGTTAACATACCTTTCAGTAAATATACCAACATCCAATCCCAAATAATCAAATTTATATGGTAAATCCTTAATTCTATTATTATGAAATATATAATAAGTTTCATCTTTATAATGTTTAGAATTTAGTTCACAACTATTTTAAGATAAATCATCCTTTTACATAATAAAGTAATCATAATATTTTCTGTGATTTTTGAATTATTTATTTAATATATAATAATTATCTTTAAGAATGATATATTACTCATTAATCTAGTTAAAAAATAATTTTCAGATTCTAAATAAGTGGCTCACAATGATGGTACCTCTTAATTCTTTCCCTAAAAACAAATATTATATTTTTTTTTTCTAATTATGAGAGTCATATTTAGAGTTTTATTCATCACATATGTCCTGAGAAGAACTCCACTTAGCTTTCATATCTGTTTTACCTTTCCTCTTATACTCTGATTTTCTTGATTTCCTTTTAGATTTGAGTTCAGGGTTGTCATGTTTGATATTGTTTTGTAAACAAACTCCAACCCCACGTATGAATACCTCATTTTCCAAATGAATAAGCCCCCCTCAATTAAACAAAAAATTTAGTCTCATGCCCATTTTCTAGCTTTTTATTTCCACGTTTATTACATTCCTAACATCTTGCCTCTTTTTTGTTTTAATCACCCTTCATGAATTTTTTAAATTATCCTTCTATACTCTTATATAACTTATTAAATATTATATAAATTTGTGTAAGTTAATAATTATAATATGATCTATTACATTATCCATCAAATGGTTCAGATTTTGTTTCTTTATCATTTTTATCATCCTTTGAAATAGACGGATTAAGAGTAAAATTTTATATCTTGTTTAACTTGTGACCATCAGCTTCTTATTTCATTTCAATTCCTTACATCATGGGTGCTCTAATCTGATTATTTATTTTTAGCTATTTAATAGATGAAGATAATATGATATCAGTAGATATTTTACTCAAACTTAAAAGTAGAACTATAACAACATTTCAATCTTGATCTATTTCTAGAATAGAAATACCCAAATAAAAAAATCATTCAATATAACTATGATTATTCTATTCATTTGAATAATATTTTATCTATAGATCATTCTAAAAGTATCAATCTTTAACATATGTAGTATTTAAACTTATTTTTCTAATAAAATCAATTATTTCATAAGAAAAAAGAATAGTTTCCCACATATAATTAGTAGCAACACATTGAGAAACATTGTTTATATCATATAGTTCTAATATGAAAATGATATTAATCATATCCATTGAGTTTAGATTATAGTCAACATCTTGTTCAAGACTCCATACATCGGGTTCACTAGCAGGAATCTTGTAAGGTTTAAACACATTCACGTAAACTTTTAATCCAATATTCTTTAAATAGATAATCTTTCAATATTTAAAGCAATAATAATTCTCACCATTAAAGTCTATATCTCTAATCATTAACTTTATTTCTCTCGATTCATCCATTTCATTCTGACTTTTTCTTGTTGGATCATTTTCTCTCTAGTTTGTTAAGGTCAAAAGGATAAAATATTTTTGAAGAGTAGGATATGATACCAAGTTTTTTCCATACACCTTCATAGAAAAATAATCAAGAGGGGGAGAATTAAATAATTTAAAATATTTCACCAAATTTAAAATTCCAACATTTATTTTATTTGGATTCGTGCTTTCTCTTTTAAATAGATAATTATTAGAGATTAAAAATAAATAAAGAGAAACACATGTGAGGTTTTTATAGAAATATGGGACTATAAGAAACATTCCCTAGTCCACTCCACCAACACTCAATAAATGATAGATGGTTTTTATTTGTATGCATTTCTTTAGGATGTCACAGTTTAGTGTAAGTAGATGGATTATAGTACATGCTTTCAAGAGATTTTAATAGTGTATCTCTTATAAGGACTTCATATAATTTTCCTTGGGTGAATACAGTATAGTAAAAACTAGTGAAACATAATATACCACAACAGAGAAAATGAATCTGACACTTAATCTCCTATAACTAAGTAAAATCCATTAAGAAGTATTTTACAAAAAATGAGTAAAATCCACTGATATGTAAAATAGAAATATAAAATATATGGAATGTCAAATACAGTCTATAGTACATAGTTTACATTGGAATGGAAAAAAGACGAGTCTTATTCTAGAGAATATGTAATTATTCAGATTGTATCTCTAAACAAATTTTTTATAAGAATATTTAATGTAGTACAATAGTATAAAGCTTACTTATTCTTTTTTTTTCTTTCCCTTTGAATTTTATTGTAATTTGGAAATGAAGCAGTTAGATAGTAATGGAGACTTTTGAAATTTTTTCACTCTCTTGGTTCTTCAATTATCCATCTATTAAAAATTAAAGAATATTAATATAATAGAAAAAAGTTACTTTTATATACCCCCTTATTTGATAATCAATTCATAAATAACCATGTAAAATTTATCCATATTTTTATCCTTGAAAATAATGTTTTCATTATAGACTATTTCATTTAATAATGTACTACTTTAGATTCAAAAAAAATTCTAAAGATTTTCATACCCATTAATTCTTTAAAATATAGAAAAATATTTAAATATCCATTCAATTAATTCACAAAAATATATGTTTAATTCATAATAAAAAAATCTCCTTTAACATCCCATAAATATCATCATGTTCGAATCTTTATAGAAATATCTATTTAAATCATTCACGTTAGTCAGATTTTAATATTTTTTATAATAACTTTATTTACATAATATAATTCCTTTAATATTAAAAATATTGAATTTTAAATATAAGAAACATTTCTAGAATTATATGTTGTAGACAACAAAAAATTATTTAACATAAATAATTATTGATAATACATCATGCAACATTTTCAAAATATCTCAATAGTTAAGAAGATATGTAAGATTGCCTTCATATGTAAGATATTTTCCTTAGTTAAATTTATAACATTTAAGACTGAACTTGTCTTCATTCGTAAGAGTTCAATAATTTTCTAAATTTTCAGAATTCTTAATATGTAAGTGTAATTTCCAAAATCCATGAAATAAGTAAGGTTTATTACTTAGTCAATTTTCCAAAAATTCCACACATAATGATTTATTAATATTCTATTATATACATAATTTTTTTACTGAGCCAAATTTCGATCACTATTATCATAAATAATAGTTTTCGTATACATAAGTTTTTTAGTCAAAACACATGATTCTTTCCTTTAAAAAAAATATCCAACATGAAATATATTTAATTTGATTCATAAGTTATTTCTTTAATACACAATATATTCCCCTATTAAATAATTATATATAATAAAATTTATAGTTTTCAAGAATAATATTTTATATATTTAAAAGTAATTCTTTATGTGTAGTATCCTATACTTAGGAAATTTCTTCAAGGAAAAATATGAGAAAAACAAAATCATAATTACAAAATCATAATTACATATAATAAAAAATAATAACAATGAATAATAATAAATAATTAAATTTAAATAGTAATTATCAAATCATATAAATCAATCTGAAAGGGTATATATAAATACCAAAATGTAATAAAGTTTCAAGAATCCACATAATATCTTGTGACCACTGGTTAAATTAAAAAAGAAGGGATTGACTATTTCAAAATGTTCTCTATTGAGATTATACATTCATCTATTTCAAAAGAAATACTCTGTAGATTACCTTGATTTTTATATTAAATAACTTCATGTTAAAAATAATTTCTTTCATGGTGATCTTCATGAAAATATTTATAGGAAGCCTCTCAATTATTTTTCTCATAAATTCAAACTAAATCAAGATTGTTTAATTTTTTTTAAAGGGGGGTGTCTTCACCCAGTAGGAAAAGTTAAATTTATTGAAAAAAAATAATGTAACAATAGTCGAATTTTAGGTATTTTATTACAATCTTTATCATAGAAAGGATTCAAGTCTGAAGGTAAATAATCAAGTCATAAGTGCTCTTTTTTGATTCCTCTATTCTTTAACCCATCCTCCACCTATATTTCTTATAGATAACCATGCGTGACAATGTATTTGAGCCATGAAAGAGTTTAAAGATAGTGCTTCCCTCTATAAGTGAGTTTCCAAGATAAATGTATCACTTCATTATTAATGTCTTAAACAACCTTGTTATAATTTCATTCCAACCAAATATTATCCAATCCCTTGATTTTGGCATATTAAACATCATAATTCACACTGTGAAATTCATCTTCAAAAGATGAGGATTTTCCTCAGGTTATATAAAAACACCAAATAATCTTATCATTCTGATCTCTAAAAACATCAACATATCCATTTGGACTTGGATTTTCATTAGATGCTCTATATACATTGATTTTTATCCATCCATGCATGGGGGGATACCAGAACACTTCAATAGGTACTACTTGATTGATGTAATTACTTGAAATATAGATTATTTTGAAAAACATATAATCCTACATCATTTTTCTACATTGGCTAATTTGAGTACCATTATCACCCTTTGCTATTATGATGAGGTATATTAATTCAGTCTGTAAGTGAACTACATTTTTTCCATGCTTGACGTCATTCCTATTTCTCCAAATAATGTGTATATTTTATACAATATCTTCTATGAACATATTCATTACATGCGGGAAGCTTGAATAGTTGTATAGTGTTACAGCAGGTCTAAAATGTTAAGTATAATAAGAAGTTAGATTTCAAAAATGTCCTGGACAACCTTCCATAGAGAAGATACAGTGGCGCATGAAAGGAAACAGTGAGAGATATCTCCCAAGTCATGATTTTAGGACCTACACCTATAATATAATGGAATGCCAAAAATTTGTAATTAATTATTAGTATGGAGTTTATTATGAGAAAACCTTCAAAGTAAGGTTCAACCTTGATGGTCCGATCTAAGGTTTATCAAAGTTCTTGATCCAAGAGAAATTAGTTTGTGAATTAATAAAGGAGTGATAAAAACTTTTGGATTCCAAAATGCCATTTCAGGCCAAATCACATAAAATAGTATCCTTGTGTAGAGAACAAAAATTGTTTTTTATGTTCCTATGAATGTCCTTAGTCATATCCATATTGTAAGAGTCCAAAAATTCATGAATTAAAACACTTCTAACCAAAGTTAGATGCTGTAAATAAACTTTGTTGATAAGTGGTGTGGCCATAAAATTATTGGTCCATAAGTTGAGAGTATATCCCTACAAGAAATACACCTTAGGTGACACATGATGTTAATAAAATATTCTTTGATAGCTGATCAGATTCAATATCTAATGTAGGAGTTACTTCCCTTTTTCAATTTTGTAATGAACCTGTCTCTTAGAAATCTAAGAGATTTCGTGTCGCTAGAGATAAGATTCAAAGTAAACAAGGATTTAAAAGATTCATTGTAAAACATGATATTTTTTTCCCATACCACACTTATTAATGGGCTTACGGTAGTAATTCCAAAAAACTATGACCATTTTTCTTTAGGTCATGCTACCACTCCATATAATGTCTTTAATGAATAAATTCAGATACTTGGTTAGAGATATGGTCCATTTAAATATAAAAAAATGAATGAAAAATTTTAGAAACAATGGTGTATTTAACCAGACATATCCTGCAATTCATAAAGAGATAATTTCCATTCTATGAAGAAGGATGCTTCTTGATTTGATCAACAATTTCGATGAAGAATCAGGCTAGTTTACATAAAAACATTATATGATTAAATAAATCTTCTAGAAAATGGTATAATAAATTTTAATCATTTATATTGTAAAGTTAATTTAGTGTAATAAAATTGTATACATTGTTTAACTTTAATTCTATTGAAAATATAATGCCATACTTATTGATTTATGTGGATTATATACTACATAATTTTAATATTATGTGATTTATCAACACTATAAAAATTAAATTTAAAATATTATTTTAAATTAAAGATCTAGTTTTTTCAAGTGAATTCAATGTATGGAAATAATAATGTAGGGAAAACATAAAATAATTTACATATATCATCATGGATATGTTCTTAATGTGCTTAAAAGGTATGTATTTGAAACTTTAAAGCCTAGTAGTGTTCCATTTTCCTAGACTTCCAAATTATCAATATCTTAGTCTCCTAATACTACCACGAATAGTGAGTTTATGTGTAGAATTCATTATTACAATGTTTTCCATAACATAATGTATTCCATGATATGAACTAAACCAGATGATGTATACTATGATTCCCTTCAGGTCACACTTATGTTTTATTATGGGTTTAGTTAATCTCTTTTGGGTTCAAGTAGATTTTAATATTTGGGGTCAAGAATTTGGAGTTTTTGGAGAATAATATAGGCATATGGTCTTCATTTTTATAGTGGTAACCACATGTTAACCACCAATAATGACTATGTTAGATCTAGTGGTGTTTTTCATGGTTTAAGGATAGTTTTTCTAACCATGTGATTCACCAGGGGACACCATGTAGATGAATGGATTTGGGTTCAGAGGCTATCACACAGCTTTAGCAAGGTTTCTCTAACCATGCAGTTATTCACAGGTAAACATGAACTTTGGTTTTAAATATATAATTGTAATAACATTGTTAGAACATTAGTTTTCTAAATGTTTGGTCTAACCATGTGACCTACGACTCTCTTAAAATTAAAAATTATCCATATTCAATTTCTTATTTTAACACCAAATATTCTTCAAATTACTCATTAGCATGATCTAGTTAAATCCTTGATTCTCTAGGAGGATCTCCCCTTGGTCTCTTACAATTTATCCTTCAATCCTAATGGATCTCTTAGAGGTGTGTCATAATTTCCGCATATTTTATCTTCCACTTTTTTCATCTCTCCATATTATATCATATATATCATGTGTTAAATATCTAAATGGTTGTTGTAGATGGATCTAGAGTTTTTTATGGTTAATTATGGATGTTTATTTGGATCTACAGAATATATGGATCAATATATTATTTTCCTACCATCAAATTTGAAGGTTACTTTGTATCATTTATTGGCGAGGTGGGTTTCCCCATACTATGGTTTCATCACACGATTTACTTGATTTTATTATAAATTCCATTGATTTAGTGTATGAAAATGTTTGGTTTTATATAATATAAAGGATATTTCATGAAACTAAATCTTTTTTTGTCTTGATAAATTGTTTCAAAGTGTATTTTCTTTAATAACACTTTTAAAAACATAGTATTTTTTGAATGGTGATGAAATGACTCTAATATGGTTTGACTGAAATAGGAGATCCCCTCAGCTAGGGTTTTCCTGCATCACCTTCTCCCTTCCTCCCTCCTCCCTTCTCCTCTATTCCTCCCTTATCCTCCCTGGGCTTAGTGCGGTTGGTGGTTGGGTTGTGTATGGATCAGTTGGTCGAGAACTCTCTACTTTCATGGAATAGAAAGGAATCTGGAGCTCTATCGACAATGATCATCATTCAACCTCCTCCGATGATTTAGATTTTCTAGTTTCACTCATGTGTCCATGATGGCCTTGCCCATTTATCCAAGGGAATCCCCCATTTTATTCTAGTCAATGTTCGGAAGGTTTTTTATCTTCTCTAGGGTTAGTACGAGGTCGCAGGTGGAGTCTTATGGAAAGCTTGGTTTCAACGACATCCTCATACTCTATTTACACTCTTGGCGGCTTGTTAGGCGTGTAGTGTACCGAAATCTAGCACAACGAAGGCCACACAGGGCGATGATCTGCTTCCATATAATTTGGTTTAGTGTTTTTGTTGCTTTCATGTTTCATTTGGTGTGAATCTAGTATGTTTTTGTGTTATAGTTTTTTTTCTCCGGTTACTGTTGTTGACCATGGATGACGGTGGGGCGGAGGTGCATTGTGGTCGTAGATTATAGGCTGTCAAGGTGATCTGGTTCGTGGTGCTGGAAGATCGGAAAAGGTATGCGATGTTGTTGTGAGCACGGGGCAACGTGACAGTCTAGGTTTATGTGTGTGATTTTTGGGCAGGTCAGTCCTGTAAATGGTTCCTTGACCAGCCAATTTTTGATTTTTTTCTATTTCATGTTCCTTGGTTTCTCTTTTGGGTGGGTCTGGACTTGGGCATGGCTCTAAACTCGACCCAATTATGGTTCCCTTTTTTTTGGTTCTCACTAAGACAAAAAGTGGCTTTTTTGAAAAATACAAAAACGAAGAAGTTTATGTCAATCCCTAAAAATTTATTTTTAAACATGCGAATGATTATTATTTTCTTATTAAAATGTTGTGTAAAATTGGGTTCATATTTTACTTAAATGTTTTATAACAATATATTGTTTTAGGAACCTTGGTTGCATTAGGTTGTGGACATATGTAAATTCTAGTGATTCTGGAAACTATAGTGTTATGGTTTTGATATTTATTAAATATGGTAGGAATCAATATCCTTTGGATTCATGTTATGTCAGCTTGGTGTTCCTTGTATGTCCTTGTAACATAATTCCATAGTCCAGATCCCACATAATCTTATTTGTATTCATGATGGAGACTTTTCATGATAATATTATCTCATTTTCATCTTTAGAGATATAGAATTTTTTCACTATGTGCCTATATTTTAGCATTCAATTTTATTTCCATATTCTTGTTCTTTTTATCATAAATAGTTTTTGAAGTAAAAGAAAGGATTATTTATGAGACATTTCTTCAAATGAAAATATTTAGATAACTTTTTTTATTTTTTAAATATATGGGTAATTGTTTTAGGATGACACACATTGTACAGAATCTTGATTGCATCCTACTATGCATTTATCTCTCACCTTGTATTTTCCTTGTGCAATATAAAGATTTATTTTTACAAGATATAGGAAAAGGGGAGAAATTTATATATCCTGACGAATTCTCACGGTGGGTGTTTCCATCATGGTGGTTTGGGATTGTAGTGATGGACAGTGACATGGATTCTTATTTTTGTATTTATTTTTTCGGATTTTTGGATTAACCTTCTATTTTTTTTATATGTCTCATTTTTATATACTACTTCTTCCATGATGTACTCTTATTTTTTCATTATTTTGTTATACATGAGATGTATTTGCATTGTATTTTAGGGTTAAATCATTCCCATGGTTTTATATGTTGATACCCAAGTTCTAATTTCCTCTCAGACCTTAATATTTTATAATATATTTTTTCTTTATATAAATGGATAGTTTTTTATGGCTTTATTTATACCCAACACTACGTCTAAATGAATCATTATATAGTCACCCTTTATATGAAAATCATTGAGATGGACGGTAGAAATAGTAATAACCACTGTATAAATATTTTTATAATGGATGAAAATAATTCAAATTACTTATTAATTCATAATAAATAGGCACTCATTTTTTATAAGCCAATTTATTCCTCCAAAATATGTTTTCTATAAAAATAGTATTTATCATATTTTGTGTGTGAATATTACAAGTAATTTATTAAATTTTTAGAAATTTCTTTTAATAAACGACTATAAATGTTTCATTCATCATGTAAATATTATCTTTGGGTGACTTTTAAGGATTTTTCTCAAAAAAATTAATTTTTGGAAAATAATGAAAAATACTGATTTTTATAAAAAAATATTATTCTTTTCAAGTAAAAGTGAGGTTATGTTTTTTAGTTTTTAATTAAAGTAACATAATAATCCTTTAATTAGAAATTTTATAATTAATTACATTGTAATCTTTATTATAATTTAATTTTGTATAAGTAAATTTTTTATCATAAAAACCCACATTCCTAAAAAACGATTTATGCATGAAATGTGTGTTTTTCTTTATAAATTAAATTAATATCAATTTATTAATGGTTATAATTAAAATTATATACTATATATTTAAATATATATTTTAAAATTCAATTTATTGTTTTTACAAGGAAAGCAATGGAGTTAAATTATGTTTTTTCCATAAAAATGCATTTATCTGAAATTGGTTTTTATTGTAGTTTTCACACTTATTTAAAATTAATTTATGGAAATTATAAAATGTTACTCTATTAAAATGGTTTATACAACAAAATAGGATTTTCATAGTTGGATATTATATATTTTTGTGTGAATATTCATTATATTACAGAAACACATGCTCGATGACCGTAATAGTTTAGTGCCTTTGGAATCATGGAGAAGAAACTTTTAGTCTATTGAAAGATCATAAAAGTTTCCCACAAAGATTTTCCTATTTAAAAATCATACTTAAAAAATTCCTTCATAACCTGGGTAAACATAAGAAATTAAGATCCCATATACTCAGTAAGGGTAAAAAATGAGGTATATAACATGAACATAAGGGTATGAGAACATGAGCAACCCATTTAAAGATCATACCCTACGTATCAATGATTATAATCATGAGAAATGGAAATAATATTTTTAATTAATAAGATATGAATCATAGGGATATAAAATAACATGATTCATGATAAAATAACCTTGGATAAATACATATACTTCTAGAATAGTCATCGACTTATACGATCGTGAACATGCATAAATTTAGACAGGTTCACTCATTAACTTAAGGACATGAAATCATGCCATAACATAAACATACAAAAATGAAACCATGTCTATATATAACATTTTGAACATGTAATCAGGTTTATTAATAACATTATGAACATTTAATCGGGTTCCTGAATAACATTGAGAACATGTAATCGGGTTCACACAAAATATTGTGAACATTTACTCAGACTCACACATAACATATATACTCATGATTTATCTATCATTACATAACACATTGGAGTGAGATATAGGTTCTACCATTCAAATAATAAAAACAATTCATATATATTCCACTAAAATATACATCATTTATTATATCAAAACCCATAAAAATGAAAACAAATAAACATTTCATAATAACATAACTCATGGAAATGAAACATAATTCACAAACATAATGTAATCATAAACATTAACCATTCAAAGAAATAATAAGAATGGTATCCATGGTAAATATCCCTAATAATTAATGTGTAACACCAAAATATTTCATGTTATATGGATAATTTTTTCGATAGATCTTTTTAAAACATTTCTTTAGGAAAATATCCTATCGACTTTGAAAATAGCCTTTTAAATCATAAAACATTAAACAAACATTTATAATTGATAATAAAATTTTATAATTAAAAAAATTAAACCATTATAAAAATATTATAAATCATTTTCCATGAAAATTATGAAAATATAATTTAAAAAAATTATTAAAAATAATTTATTAAACATGGACTTTGAATTAAACAAATTTCAGTCCAAAGAGATAATAAAATTTAATGAAGTGTATAATATCTTGAAAAGAAATATATTCATGGTACAACCTATAAATGTTAATTAAATACACCTTGAAAAATATTATAGATATATAACATAATATGTTTCTCCAAAGAGGAAACTGAGGCAAATTGCCTTACCGATTTGGTAACTATGGAACTATAAACCCCATGAAAGTGATATCAACAAATGGATATGTAAATACCCATAAATTTAAAGGTAAATATCATAGATTACATTCATGGGAAGTATATAAACAACAATAAATAATATAATGGTGAATATTTTATATGTCTCTCATAAACAAATGTTAGACTGTAAATCCTCTTACTTTAAGTTCTGGCTTCCTTAGTACAATTTCAAACCTCCTCTTCAATGGGTAACTTATTTTGGTTTTCACCAAAAGATATTCAAGGTAAAATTTCATCTAATGTAATGGATTCTAGGATGAATGGAGGGAATTTTAGAGTATATTTTTATAGTTTATGGTCAAATAAATGTTTTTAAGTGATAAGAAAAGAGAAGAAGTTGTGTCCTTTTTAAATTGAGGTGAGGGGAACTTTTGGAATTTCTAAAAAGATTAAATTATAATAAATCAAATTTCAATCAAAATAGAAAACAATTACACTAATTAAAATATAAGATATTATAGGGTTTTAATATCATCAACCTATATATTTTACCCATGTTTTCGTGTTATTTTAAACCATATCAATTTGGTTAACCCTGAGTTATCCCATTTTAATTTTAACTATGGTAACACATTTTTTAATATTAAGATGATGTAATTTTTATATATAATGTTTCAATTTGACCATAAAAGGAAGATTTGTGTTATTTTATACCACATATAATCCCATTATTCTTATTTAACACTTTTTTGATTTTTAAATAATTAAATAAAATATTTTTTTCATAAAATATCATTAGTATCAATTTTGAAAATATTCATTTCATTGAATTTAAGGTAGTTAAATAAAAACTATTTATTTGAACCAAACAATTTAATACACGGATAACATTTCATAGTAGTCTTTAAAATTAATCTAGAACCATAATTAGTGGAAAGTAACTCTCTTTTAATATTTTTAATATCATTTATCTAATTTTTAATTTAATTGAATAATTAATCCATCATCGTTGTGTAATTATTTAAGGTACTTTTTTAATTTATAAAAAGTAAAAAAGCACATGATGAATATAAATATTTTAGCCCTCCAAGTAATATTTATGTTTGAATATATATATTTTTAATTAACATATATAATAAATTATATACATATTAACAACATTAGTGTGATAACTTTGACCTTTCTTAAATTAAAATAATATAAGGTGTTTAGATTCATCCAAGTGGATCAAAAAGGTCATAAATTCAACACATGGAGGGTTATGGTTGATAAATACTTATAAAATAAAATTATAACAATTTTTTATTTAATTAGATAAATTTTATAAAATTATTTTTACACTTAATTAATTGATTTACCATTACCCATGGTAATAAAATTACTAATATTACTATTCAGATTATCTAAAATAAAATGAGCCTAAGTAATAAATGTTTAACTTATATTTAAAAAAATTTAATCCCTCTTTATAAATTCAAAACATATAAGTTGTAAAATTTTATTTAAAATTAATAAGGTAGATGAGGCAAGAAAGTATGTTTTTAATGTAAAAATGTTCAAAAGTTTACTAAGTTGTTTTTGCCTAAATTAAATATATAAATGAATAAAATGACCTAAATGTTATTAATAGAGGTATAATTTTACTATTTTAAATTGAAAATTTCTTTATAATATATTTAAACATTATAAAATACTTAGACAAAAATACTACTTTGAATTCAGATTCAATATTTTCACTTTTCATCAAAATTTGAATGGTTTCTAAAAAATCAAAGAAATTTAAACTAAGAAAATATTGATATTCCAATTTAAAAAATAAGTTTTTTTTTAAATTAAAATTTATAAAATTCTTAAATTGTTTTTCTAAAATTGGTCTTCCATTAAAAGAAGAAAAATGCCTTTTAAAAAATACAAATTTTTATGATAAAAAATATATTTGTTCTTATTTTACTCCTATAAAACTTATTCAATGAATTTAAAAAAAATAAATGAATATATAAAATATAAATTTCACTAAGATCATTAACTAATGGTTTTTAATTTAATCTACAAATATAAAATTCTTTTGGAAGAATGAATATATTTTTTCCATAAAAAACAAATCCTTTATTTTCAATTGGTTCTTATCTTAATTTCATATGAATTAGTCAAGAAAGAATTCATTTTATAAACATCTATAAACCATATTTTAAAAATTAAGTGAATCTAATTCTTTCTATTCATTTTAATAGCTTTTTTAAAACTATCATAACAAATTGTATATTTTTGTTTAGTAAATCTTAGTCTTGCATATAACTTAAGCTATCAAAGGATCTCATTGTTGTGTGTAACATAATCCAAAATTAGTCTTACATAAACCAAAATAAAAACTCTATGTTTCATGTTGCATGGTCTTGTTTATAAATCATGGTTGACTTATTACATCATGCCACACAATCCGTCAAATAATTTCTATTTATTTGAAAAAAATAACAACAATAATAATTCATTAAAACCCATTATTTTACACTCTACCCCAAATAAAATTAATTTCACCCTCAAAATTAATCACTTGAATACAAAAAAAAGGATAATTATGCCTCATAATATCCTCAAGTTCCTATGTAGCTTCTCTAATCGGATAGTTATAGGTTCTGGGTGTAGGAGAAGTGTGTGACTGGTCGTTTTCCAACATTTCTTTTTATCATGATTAGTGATAAATACAAGCTATACAAAATTATAAACACCATAATAAATAGAATTTAATCATATAAAAACAATGTATTAAATTATGGAACTAGGGAGAGGATCATAACATATTACTTATAATTAATTTATAAATTAAATAATTACCTTGCATGAATTATTTCTCCATTGATGGATCTAACAAATGCTCTATGTTGTACGGTGATTGGGTTATAGTAATCCAGAGTATATTCCATCTATTGGTGATCCATATGTGTTTCACAAATCTTTGAATTTTTTTGTAGGAATCTTCTGGTGTTAGCATCGAAAATCCAATCACGTATGTCTTTCAACTTTGATTAAAATGAGAATCTATTCCAAATAATTCTCATTGATCTTTATTTACTTAAGGGTTGTATTTGGAGGAATATTTCTCTTCATTCTTGGGAGCATTTTTAGATAAGGGATCTCTCTAGGGATTGAAAGGATTCCCAAAATTTATTGTGCACAACCAAACATATGAATTATCATTCTTCGAAAATAATATAATTGGGATTATATATCGCTAGGCTTAGAAATAAACACTTACACATGTGCGCCCCATTATTTATTTAATCCCTCATCGAACACTCTTTCTGTTATAATAATAATATTTTTATTTCTCACCATTTTCATAACATGAGAAATAAAATTAAATATTATTTATTCAAATAATATTATATATATATTATTTATCATTGGACCATTAAATTCGGTTCACCATTCCTTCATAATATTTATCATGCCTTGAATAATATCTATTTATTTATTAAATAAATATCACTATATTATTTTCAAAAAATATATTTTCAGAAAATAGAAAATAAATATTTATTAAATATTCCTATGACATAATAGTCTCTTAAATAACTAGTGATGGATATATGTGATCAAGTAGATTTGAATAATTATTAAACAACCTATGGTAATGATATTTATTAAATATTTTAAGAAATAAATAATATTATATTACTAAACTAAGATTCATGATAAACATAATGTGTGACCCTCTATGCCTTTTTCTCAGTGGAATTTGGACAAGAAGCCTAAAGTATAAGGTTGGCATCTAGAAACACACCAATGCATCCATAGAGAAAAATTTTAATGCCACAATGAAATAATAGCTCATAAGGGCACTGACTATGTAATATATTCTCTTTATCATGAAATCTATAATCAAGGAGATTCCATGTTGATCCCATCAGCCTATGTGCTTGATTTCTCTTTCTTTGACTTCCCAGAAATTGACATTTTCTGTAGAACACAATGGTCATGGATTTATTTAGGCTATATAATTTCCATAAAAGGGAATCAGATATCAACATACATTAATGAACAAAAGGGATAAATCCTTTCTTACATTATTCATTAATTAAATATTACTAGTGATTTACCCACTGTATCCTACCACACCGTGAACATATGTCATCACGTTTTTCATGAATACATCAAAGTAAACAACTCGTAATACTCATTAATAATAGTATTAATGTTTATGGATAAACAAAAATTTCCATAGAGAGGAATATCCAATGGAAGATATAAATGGGGATTTACTACTGTCAGATCTTGTTCTCATAATATCATACACTGGACATTACCAAGGGTGTATACCATTAGAAGGTACCTCAATGTCCTATGATTCTCCACCCATGATAGCCTAAATCAATTATGTCCCTAAAATGACATCATCCACCTTTAGAACATATATTTAAGAATATTTTCATAACACTTTTGGGTTATCATCATAGCGGGGAACTACTACGGCCATTTAGTTTGAGATCTACTCTTGTGACATTATCACATACAATGTTACACTGAAGAAAAACCATGATGTGATATAGTAGTTTATTAATATTCAAAACTATGAATACAAATTATCATAAAGTACATAGAAAATGGTTATATGCCAAAAAATCCCATAGATTACCACTTTCACAAGATCCAACTCTTAACAACTTTTAGTCTGCTAGAACTCACAATATACTCATGCTTCTACTAAGATAGGCCATTACTCAAGGGGTTAACCACATTCTCTTTTGTGGGTACACTTCTTACTGCAACTTCACCCCTATGATAAAAAAACTCAAAATATGTGATACCTACAGAGTATATGTTTTTTCTGTTGGTGTGACCTTGTGTCTTTTCAAAGAGTCATCACTGCAGTATTATCACAATACAATGTGATAGGTTCTTTATTTTGGGAACCACATCAAGATATTGAACAAAGTTCTGTATACAAATGGATTCCTTGGCTACATCAGAAGCTGGTATATAATTTGACTCCACAGTAGAATCAATGAAATATTGATTCATTGAACTCTTCTAGCTCACAGATCCTCCATTTAGATAGAAAACATATCCTGACTGTGACATCATATCTTTATATTTTGTCTAAAAACTAGCATCAATTTAACTCTTGATAACCAGATACTCATATCCTCCATACACCAAGAACATATACATAGTTCTTCTCAGATACATAAGGATAGACTTAACATAAGACCGATGTTTTTCTTTCGGATCAGCTTGATATCTGGCGACCATAATCAATGACTAAAAATTCGATTTTTTATTATATGAACAATTTTAAGGAATAATTGATAAAACAAAGGTCCCAAACATGGACATGACTATCCATGTGACAAATTTAAACCCAAAAATCATTGTCATACATACCTTTGGAAACATCATATTCTCTCTCATAATTAAAAACTAATTTGTCAGATATGATACCAGATTAGAAGCTGATAGAGAGAGTACAGATCCTACCTATCCTGATTGCCACCTATTGTCTTCCAATAACCATCATTGAAACACCCAGGGTGGATAGATACCTTTTCTTCCCTCTAAATATTGTCTTTATTTTTGTCTGATCGTCACCTGTATGCATATAAAACCAGTTTTTGGGACAACGGGGGCGTCCAGTTCAGCCTGAACCCCCATGGCATCAATAATCCTTACCTTAGATGTGGAGTGGGTCATATCAACGGCTACCACTTAATCCCCAGACAAACCAACATTAACATTAGTCGTGGGGGTACTCTTCCGAACTAGGTCACTCCTAGTAGGGTTAACCACCCCACCATATACAGCATTGGCATAAGAAGGGACGACACTCCCTGGAACCACAAAAATAATTCCCTTACACTTATTTTCACCCCCATCCTCTGTGTCTTCAGAACAAAGGGAGGTTCATGAGTGGGAGAACCTGTAATACTAGAAGTTTATCGGTTACTTGGGCTCCATGTGGTCAAACCTTGATGGATTATTGAAGGGGATTGGTGACCACCCGACAAAGAACATGGGCTCCTCCGAACATCAACATGAGGCATACCACCATTAACCATATGGTCTATGGGAGCATGGGTCTGAGTTGTTGATCCCTTGAGACCTCTCCTCCCACGTCGAGAGCATAAAGTGGTCCAGTGGCCTTATTGACAACAAAAAGAAAAATAACCAAATGTTTTCCCATAATGAATGTGTTGTCAAAATCCAAACTCACCATCAACCCGGTGATGAAGACGATTTGGGAGAGGACCATAGAGGTCTATCTCGATGAAAAGGCGAGTAAATCCAAGATGCTTCATGTCAAGAGTATCATCATCAATTCAGATAAAACAACATATCCTACCACTGATACCTTTGAGAATATATGGGTTTTTAAAGGGGATTGGATAATGGGGATACCATGATCAATGAATATGAAAAATAAGGTCTAATAAATAACATAGAATACATGATTGATCATATCACAAAAGAATATTGGATCTTACTCATTCTATATTTCTCCTATTATGTCTAAGGAAACATTTTCTTAGAAATGTTTAAACCATTTGACACTAGAACCAATCCCCAATTTGATAGTTCCATACTAAATCTATTTAGTATTTGGTAAACATGTGAACATTAAATTAGTCCTAGAAGCCTCTTGGATCTTTCACAAATGATATAGATCCCTAGAATATAGGATGCTTCACCTATGTCCATCAAGGAGATACACTTGTTTAATCATTCCCTTACCGATCGTAGTACTGGTATGTCATTATCAATAAGTAATATTTCATATTTATATACTACCATTATAACAACTACATTTCCTCTAAACCACTCTTAAATGAACTGATCAGATTCATTCTTAATGAAATCAAATCATTTTTCAGCTTCATCCAATCTAATTTTACATGACATGGATTCTTTCTTCAATTCTTAAATGGATCTTTTCAAATTTAAAATAATTTTGGCATCACCTGGAGTCACAAACCCTTATATTTGTGTCATATAGACATCTTACTAAAGGTTCCCATTAAGGAATTAAGTTTTGAAATTTTTATGCCAAATCCCATAGTCATGGAAACGTATTATACCAAGAAGATTTTAGATAGAATAAAACATGGAAACTATTGAAGATGTTTTATTTTAGTCAATTCCATGATATTGTTTAAACCCATTATCCACTATCATTTTTATATGTATTTACATTACCTTCCATGACCAATTCTTTCTTGAATACCCATTTTCAGCATACATGATTTAAATCAACCATCGCATCAACCAGAACCCAAACATGGTTTTGATACATCAAATCCATTTCTGAATTCATGACTTCCTCTCATTTTATAGCTTCTCATCTCTCTACTACCTCTTTATAGGAGAGAGGTTCAAAATTGTCAACTAATAATAAGTCACCCTCATCTATTACTATAAATCATTATCTCCCCAAATATCATACCACTTTTGTACTCTTATCTCCTTGTTCTGTTTCATGAAATAATTTTTCCATGGGAACCTATGGAAAATGTTTTTGTACCAACTCTTGTGTAACTTGGGAATAAACTTCATCGAGTTCAATATTTCTCCCACTATAATATTTTAGGATCTTATCCCTCTCAAGAAATATTTATTTTCTTGACACAATCCCATTCTTATTAGATGGGTTTTATAGGTGGTTTCCCTTTGTGTCCTTGGAATACCCTATAAAGATATAGTTTTTTCATCGGGGTGCTAGTTTTTATCTTGGGAAGTACTTAACAAACTCCTTGATACCCCTTACATGTGTATGAGACAAAAAAGTTTTCATTCCACGCTATAACTAAAATGGATTTCCATTTTACACATTATTTGATAATATGTTTAATGTGTATTCCATAGTTTGTAATGCATCTCCCCATAATTATAATGGATGATCTTCCCGATTCATTATCAACCTTACCATGTATAATAATGTATGGTTCCCCCTTTCACTAACACCATTTCACTATGTTGTGTCAGGTGGAGTGAGTTGAGATAGAATCATCCCATATAATGTTGATAAAATATTAGTTATGTTATTAAACGTATCGATCTAATCAAATATTATTTATCTTCTTTTCACATTTATTCTCTAATTCATTCTTGAATTCCTTAAATTATTTAGAGGATTCAGACTTATAACTCATTAATTAGACACATCTATATCTACTCAATTCAACAGTAAAAATTATGATGTAATAATAACCACCTCTAGATTCTACTAAAAATGTTCCACACACAATAGTGTGTGACTTCCTAGAAGCTATGTGGTCCTTTAACCCTATCCACTGATTGGTGGTTTTACCATTTTTAATAGTAAACAATAATGACATATTTCAAGTGGTTTTAGCTTTGAGAAGTCTAAATAATGATTTTTTCAGCTCTTTGAAAATGCTTCTCGTTTACATGACCAAGTTGATGATGCCATTTCTAGGTGTTATATGAGTCATGTGAACAAGATTCATTTCCAATTGTAAATACTCTATTTTCATAATTTAATATATAAAGACCATTATTTAAATGTTCCATACCATAACAAATGTTCTGTTTATAAATGAAACAACTTATATTCCCAAAAAATGAAAATACACTCATCTGCATCTAGGCATGATACTTGAATTGTGTTCTTGGTAACCATAGGCACATAATAAATATATTTTAAAACCAAAATCATTCTCATAGTTAATAAAAGGTTGTGGTAATGAATGGATATAGAAACCATCCTCACACAATTATCATATCTTAGGTCCTCTTCTCTTCTTAAATTCTTTTAGAATCTACTTGCTTACAACATTTTATACATAAATGAGAATCACGAACTATTTATAATTATAAATTTTTAGATATTAAATTAACACACAAGATAATTAATGAACCACTAGCTTCCTCTTGATTCTGGGTGATTTTCTTCTTATAGTGGCCTTATTTTCCACATGAAAGAAATAAAACCTTCTTTTCATTTCCCTGCATGTGGATCATTCTCTCGTTAGAAGGATGGTTCTTGGTATCTTTATAATTATAATGAGTCCTAGGAACCTTATCATAGTTATTTCTTTTATTATTCACTATAAGGATAATAAGTTTAGCACACCCCATGTCCTAATCCACTTGGAAAATTAATGTTAGAATTTCTAAAGGACTCTTATCATAGTTTATCATATTATAATTAACAATAAAAATTGGAAAGAGATTGGGTAATGATGAAATTATGAGATTTGTGCACAACTAATCTTGGAATTTAATCCCTAAGATATACAAGTGATAAATGAAACTAATAAGATTGACTAAATGAGGCTTATATGGAGATGAATCTCCATGTTTAGTTGTAAATAATGAACTGTAGGTCTCATATCTTTCTTGTCTTATCTTTTCTTGATAGAGATACCTAAGGTGGGAGATCATTATGTACTCATTAATATCCTCATTTTTCTTCAAAACTCATTAGTAATGGAAGATAGTATAAAACCTAGAACATTTGTGGGATCATTAATATGTTTATCATAGAGTTTTAACTCTTCATCACGAGACTTATTACTTGGTTATTTAGGAATATGTTCTTCTAGAACATACAATTTCCTTTCCTGGATATGTATAACACGTAAGTTCATTTTAAACTCATATAATTTTTTTCTAGTGAGAAGGTTATATTTCTCAAGTATGGATCATACTGATATGTTTGAATTCATTTTGTTACTATTTCTAAAAATGAGATTAGTGGAATTTTATAACATTATCTCATAAAACATATAAAAATAAAAAAATATTTAATTTATTAATGTCACGCTATTTTATCGAAACTCAATATCCTTCACTATTGCCTTCAGAATATATGGTTGGTTGTGCATTATAATGGAAAGAGTATATATTCCCCTTCTCATTACCTCAACATTGGTTGGTTAAGAAACATTAATGTTTTTATATAGGTATTCCAAATTCCAACTACATTAACTCATAGTTTCATGATCTGTTGAGTGGACTCCCCCATATGAATATCCTTAAATTGGATTTCCTCAACCCTTTTCTCTCATGTACAAAAAATTCCTAATTTCTCAATTAAACCTTGATGTGAACTATGTTAAGTCAAAAAAACATAAATTCAGGATTCCCTAATAATTTAATTCACCCCAACTTTGTCTTCTCAATAACATTGATAATATTTATGAATTATCCAATTTATTTTAATTATAACTTGCATTCTCATTAATATTATTAATTCATGTTATCAAAACATAACATATATAATGAAATAACCATAAAACTTGACAGAAATAAAATAAAAAATAGGTATGATCATGAGATTTTACTAATTTTTAGTTAATCTAGTGGTTGATAAAATAACTATTGACCTATGTGGATAACACATTGAACCAATTAAGGTTCGTGTTACACCTTTCCACCTATCCACCTATGCACCTCTATTGGATTGGTTTCACCTAGGATCAAAACATTAATGGCCTCCACTGTCTTGCGATCTCATCCATTATATATGTTTTTACTCACATGAAGGCGATGGAGACAAGTTGATGACATTAAAAAACCATGGGCATGTAGGTCGTACATAGTGAGATGAGGGGAAACATGATGGCCAAAATTTGAATTTAAAAATAAACTACATGAAACCAATCACATACAATGTTCTGTTCTATGATCATGATCATCTACATACTTGGAAAACACTTCACATTTAATAAATCTAGCATTCAATTATTAATCATTCTTATTTTAGATAAATCATTCTTAAATAAATTATTTATCTACTTTAATTAATAAATTATTTTTATATTAATTCTCATCCAAATTTCCTTGATATTCTCATCAATAATATATTTAAAAAATTTATTTAAAATTAACAGTGTACACAAATGTAACATGTAGTGAACAAAGTAAATACTGGTCTAAATCTACCCAACATGTATTATAGCCATAATGGCCTGAAGTACTTCTTTTTATTTATTTTCAATAACCCTATTTTCAAGGGATGAGGAGGAACCCTTACAAGGATCGTAGGTTTAGAGATTACATGAACCTTAGGTCTTAGAGGAATTATCTATACTATAACAACATGGAACTGCTCCTCCAAACATTTATTATAGTCATATAATATTTACTCTTGTGATATATGGAATTAAATAATTATTACATGCTTTCATGATGTGTAATATCAAATTTATGATTACTTTAATTTCATGATTTTTCTTTCATGTGTTATGCTTCAATTAAAATAGAGAAAAAACTGAAATAGGATTCAAATATGATATTTAGTTCTACGAATTATGTCAAAATTAATCAAAAATTTATATATTTGTATATTAAAACCCATCAAAATGCACGTCCAATAAACTTAATGACAACATTAAATCACATTTCTATAAGTTATACATGGTATAATAAATTAACTTTAATTCATTATAATTTAGTATAAGTACATAGAGTGTACAGGTGAGATACACAACGTGTATGACTCTCATCGTTTATTAGATGAACACACCAAGGGACTTGGTGTGTAACCTATACCTAGGGAAAATTGGAGTACACGATGTGTAAAAAGGGATACATGGTTCATGGCCTCTAAGTTAGATATTCACCATCCAGGTAGGTCATGTATGGAAATACATGGTCCGTCTGTGAATTATAGGATTGCACGTTGTGCACGTTGGCTACATGATGTGTACTCCACCTGATTGGGCTCCAGGATGGCCCAATAAACATGCAGTGTAATGAATTAAATGTAATGTGTGTATTAAAAGCACATGGTTAGAATTAATTATAAATTAATTATTTATTCATTAAACACTAGTACACATCATGTACCTCTGATTACTTGGTGTGTACTCTTGTGTTATCATACAAGAATCCTCAACACCTCCAGATGAGATATTAAAATTTATTTTGTTCATAAAAATAATATTTTTCAGTAGATCTATGTGAAAAAAAGATTAATAATAATATATCACAATTTGGATTAAAATAATTATTAAACATTAACTGAAAACTATATGAAAAATTCATAAATCAATAAATAAACATTAAATAATTATAAATATATATGTTACTACTCTGATACTACTTGAATGTTCTTGGATAAGTTATAGCAGGTGATGGGTCGTACCAAAATTTTCTTTTTATCATAATCATTCATAAATTCAAGATCTACATGATGATAAACATCATGATCAAAGAAATTGAATCAAACAAACAAACAATGGATAAAACAATAGAACTATAGATATGATCATCACAAATTATTTATAATTAGTTTAATCAATTAAATAATTATGTTGGATGCATTATTTATTAGTTGATGGATTTGACAACAGATTTATATCATATGGTCATTGAATTATAGAAATAAATATAATATTCCCTCTATTAGTGATCCACATTTTTTCCAAAAATCAATGAACATCGTTGTTGGAATCTCTGGGTTCTAACATAGAAGATCTTTCCATTTACATCATTCTACTTTGATCACCATGAGAATGGCCTCCAAACCATTCTCCTTGTTCTATATTGACTTGAGAGTGAGAGGTGGAGGAAGATATCTCTCCATTCATGGGGGCGTTCTAGAGAAGGGATATATATAGGGATTGAGGGGATTCTCTAAATTAGTTGTGCACAACGTAACAAATGAATTCAGTTTCTTTGAAAATAATATAATTGGGTTTATATATCATTAGAGTTAGAAATAAAGAATTTCACATGTTCCCCATATTATTTATTTAATCCCTTGTGAAACCTCTTTTATTTTATTATAATAATTTTATTATTTATCGTCATGTCATTAACTTTAGAATTAAAATTAAATATTATTTATTTAAATAATATTTAATATATATTAATTCTAAGATGATAATTAAGCTCAATCCTACATTCCTTCCTAATATTTATTGGGACTTGAAAAATGTCTATTTATTTTTTATATAAATATCATTTCATTATTCTCTAATAAATAAATAAAAATTATATTTACTAAATAGAAAACAAATATTAATTAAATATTCACTCACATAATATTCTCTCGAATAACTGGTGAGGGAATATATGTGATCATGTATACAAGATTAATTATTAAACCATTTGTGGTAATAATATTTATTGAACTTGTTAAATAACAAATAATAATATATTGTTTAATTGAGATTCAAAAAACACTTAGTGTGTGACCCGCAAAGCCTTTTTCTAAGTAGCATTAGGTGAATCTACCTAAAGTACATGGCTAGATTCTAGAGACACACTGTGGAAGCCATATAAATAGATGTTAATTCCAACACGATATAATACCTCATACAGATTCATACTATGTAATATAATCCCTTTATCTTGATACCTCTAATAAATAATGTTTCATGCTAGTTTCATCAACTGATGTTCTCAATGTATCACTCTTTGAATTCTTGGAAATTGAAATTTCCTATATAATACCACGAAGATGGATTTATTTAGGCTATATCATTTCCATAAAAGTTAATGAGATATTAACTTTCATTAAATAAAATAATTGAAAATTCCTTTGTCACAAATTTCATTAATTTAATATTACATGTGATGTAAAAAATGTATCCTCCCTCACCGCGAACATACATCATCACAGTTTTTTTAAATAAATCAGAGTAAGCGACTTGTAATACTCTTTAATAATACTCTTAGCTTATATGGATCAATACCCATGTCCGAAGATATGATCATTCAATGAAAAATATAAATGTGGATTTCCTAATATCGAGTCTCATTCTGATAATATCTTTCACTGGATATTACCAAAGTTGTACACTATGAGAAGGTGACTCAAAGTCCTCTGAGTCTCCACCCCTAGTAGATTGTATCATTTGTGGCCCTCAAATGATATTTGGTTATAGAATCTATATTTTTGAATATTTTCATAGCACATCTAGGTTCTCATCATAGTGGAAAACTACTATTACCTTTTTGTGAAACATCTACTATTTGGACATTATCGCATAATACATTACCCAGAAGAACAATAATGATGTGGTAAGTAGTTTATTAATACTCAAAAATATTAATACATATTATCATAAAGTATATAGAATTTGGTTCTAGGGAACCAACTCCAATATTGGTTTCCCCAAAAGTATTTAACTAGCTGAGTGTTCTTTTTATAGAACATTATCTCTTCAATCCATAATTTATATCAGTTTATCTTAAAAATAATGATCAATATCTAGTGGAAATACCTTTTTGTTTATAGCACTGTAAGGATCGGGTATTTACATTCTCATAAGAGATACATGGAACACATCATTAACTTGCGAGAGATTTAGTGGAAGAGACAATCGATAAGCTATCATTCTGATATGATCAAGAATTTAAGAGTTATATCGAGTCTCTGAAATTTGACATTGAACATCTAAAATAAAAGGTGGATTCTTGAGAATTTCATGGTGGGAAAGCCACATTTTAAAAAGTCGCAATAAAATATACTCTTAAAAAGTGGAAAAGTAAAAGGTGAAGATCACTACATAACTAGAATTTTGATTAGGATAACAATAGATGAAATTGAAAACATAGATGTTGAATGTAATTCCAACTATTAATTTTTTATGGAGAATGAAAGAGAATATGTTGATTAAGAGATTAATTACTAAAAAACAAAAAAAGTTTGAAAAATGTCATTGAAGTAATCATAAATACTGATAATAGGATAACAATTAATTTCAAAATAATTTGTGAAGACCTAATTTCTTGATATTATATCATAATTACAATATAACTCTTTAGTCACACCTTGACCAATATCCATATGAATTTATTACTCCAATAAATGAAGTTAAAATTGCAATATCAATAGAACTAATTGATCATAATATCCATAATGGGATGATAATTCATTACATAAATCTATAATTTTCATCTTAACAAAATGATTAGCATAGGTTTTCTAATATGAATAAATATTCATATGGTTAAGTAAACCATTAATCTCTAAAACCACATCCTATATTCAATGTAAAAAAATTCATAAATGGTTACCATTATGATCCTTCCAAATGAAATTTAAAATCTAAAACATTCAAAATAAGTTCACTAAACTTTCAAAATCAACTCATCTATAATCCCCCAAAAAAACTATATGTAGCTCTTAATTTTCACACATAGAACATGTGAAGACCATTATCATATATTCTATTTAAACATGATAAAACCATGAACTACAATAAAACATTAGTAAAAATAATAATAAATTCAAAAATAAACTATTTCCTCATACCATAAATCCAAAAAACACTATAAACACAATCTATAAACCAAATTAACATCATATAAAAATTAACACCCAAGGTTTTAAATAATATATCATTTATTTTATCACAATAAAACATCTCTTTATCTCATTAATATCCCAGCATCATGAAAATATTAAGGGTTATTGTTCCCTTAATAATCTGTTCTCAAAAACTATCTCCTTAACATAGAAATCACTTTTTATGGTAACTAGAACAAATCAATTTATACTTTTAAATAATTAATTAAAACTACTGTATAAGAATCATTAGTTGTTACATTATTTTTTAAAACCATATTTTTTTTCTCCAACATTATTCTTGAATTTTAATACATAAAAATATAGTAATTACACTAACTTATTAAATCATTAACCAAGATTCACATTCTTAAAAACATATTTCATCTAAAATTTCATCAATAATAACTTCATTAGTAGTAATATAACCATTTCTCATACAACCATGTTGGATCATTTCATGGTTATTCCCCTTAGATCATCAATTTTTATAATTCCCATACATTCCATATTTAAAACATTTAAATATCAATGTTTCCTTTGAAATAACATTATCGTCGTCCTTCATGATAACTGAACCTTTTCATCAGTAATTACTTCCTTTTTTTCCCTTTCAAAACCAAAAAAATCTTCTCATTCCATTGAAACATTCTCCTTGATTCCACTTCTTATATAATTTACATGGGGAAATTAGATGTTTATTTCCTATGTGGTCACCATGAATCTAAATCTTTCTCTTACTAGATGGTCCAGGAAACAACCCAATGTTGATATTATTAATCATATCATGAGATTTTTTGTTTGTAATAATCACAAATTAATTCACTCCATTCATTATCCCATTTTATTTCTCATTGAAAAATTGTCCATAACATTCAAAATTAACCCAATGCCTTTTGGTTCCCTCCATTGAGTAAAACAATAAAGCATAGTATGATAAGAACTAATAATAGTGGTAAAAACACATAATAATTTTAAATTTCTTATAAAATTTTAATCCATAACACCTTAGGATTAACTTAGGTTATTCTTGATCATTACAAAAATTCAAGGATTTTAACCTAGACACATCCTTGGGGTTTTTAATATGGTTTTCTCATCCTATTTTCCAATGTTTGACTAAACCTTTTCTCTGATACCAACTATAAAGAACCATGATTTTCATAAATAGATATTAAATATTTTTTTATGAATACTCATTACATTAAAAAAACACAATCTTGGCGACTATAATAGTTTAGTTCTTTAGGAAACTTGGAACAAAAACTCCTACACTGGTGAAAGATATTCAAAGATTTCCACAAAGATCTTCCCATTTATTGATCCTGTATAAAACCTTTCTTCATGACCTGGGAAATGTAAACATAATAAAGGTTGATCTTAGATTCTCAGTAAGGGTAAATAAAGGACATACATTACATGAACATATGTGTAGTGACCTAACCCCAGATATCCTAGAGCCAATGTATAATATCAAATACATTATCATCATTACAAGGAGTCATTCCCCGAAGGACCGATCAATTTAGTAGTCTTGGTAAACTAGAAACAAAAATCAGTATTGAATTACAAATGAATACACTAATTAAAAGATATTTTTTTATTACATCTAAATAAACAGCTTATAGAATAACTCTAATCCATTCTAGTAAATTATGGAATATATTTCATACTACCATTATTGGATACCTGGGGAAAGAAACATAATAAGGGTGAGATTAAATGATCATTAATAGAAAAATAGAGTTGAATAAATAGTTAATCAATTATAATAGTCAATATTGAAAGGTAAATAACTGATCACACATTCCATATAATCAATAAACAGAATAGAAGTTCATAATCTGTAATGGCCCGAACCCACCTGGTCCATTACTTTGCCAAAACGCGGCTCCACTGTGACTGTGGCACCGTGAGGGTGGCAACATGAGGGTGGCACCGTGACTGTGGCACAGTGACAGTGGCACCGTGAGGGTGGAACCGTGATGGTGGCACCATCAGTGTCGCACCGTTAGGGTGGAATCATGACAGTGGCATCATGTCCTCACCGAGCAGTCTTTGTTCTTTCCCAGTTTCTGACTTTTCCGCTCCTGCAACATAGATTTTGACGTAAATTTGATTTAATGTCCCCTTTCAAATCCATTTAAACCCATAAATAATATCTAAAATTCCCCAAGATTCGGGCAACCCTTAACATACCAAAATGTGTGGTTTCTCCTCGGTGTCATGCCCTTCCCTGTACCTTCTAGATCCCCCCCTGTTACACATTTCTTTATGGTTAGTGAAAATTGTTTAACGCATAGCCGTTATGACCACCCCTCCGAGGATAATTGTTAAATGACAATTAATTTCATCATGAATAACCACCCAACAGTGACCACCTCTCCGAGTAGAATTGTTAAATGACAATTAATTCCATCGTGCGTAACCACCCAACCGTGTGGTGAAACCACGGTCCGAATTTATAGCCTTTCAAAATTCCATATCCCATAAAAATGGAATCTGATCTTTATATCATGATAGAATTTATTCCTTATCCTTCTTGGATGGATTTATTTCTTCTCCCTAGGTTCACTTGGAGTCCCTCCTTCCAAAGACTTGTGGAGCACCTATGATGGAGTTTTTCTGCTCATCATTGGAGTCCCCGGAGTTCCTCCCCTGCAAAACAATAATCCTCAATTCTTGGCATGTGGAGAAGAACTTTGATCCTTGAACAACCAAGTAGGGATATTCCTTCGTCTCTCCTTACTGTGTATCATACGGGGTGGGTAAGCTACTATTTCTATGGGAATAAATGAAAGCAAACCTTAAAAAAGATAATAAATAGACTCTTAAAGAATGATGGGGTGTGTTTGAATATTTTTCTGTACACTTTTATAATTGAAATATGTTGTGAACTGTATAGTTTTATACTCACTGAACATCATGGTCGTTGGTGGTCTTTCCTTGCGCACTAATGACCCATTGTCTTCTATGATGATTAAATGACTATAACATGGAAATTTTTTAATCACCTAAAATCAGTTGGTTAAATGGATTCCCAGTGAACATCAATCCTTATGTGGTAACCCCGGTTAACCAATAGAAAGAAGAACCTGATGAATGATGTTCTTGAACCTGGATGTTTCCCTGCTCTGTTTTGGTAGTAGGTGTGTTGTTAGGCTTGATGCTTATGGACTGATATGGATGGGGATGGGATCCTCTGTTGTGGAATGGTTGTTGGTTGAGAATCTGAAGCTGTGTGGGGATATATCTCGAGGCTTGGTTTGGTTCCAGTACTTTGAGGGATCTCACAGATCCCTTTATTATTGTGACATTACAAGAGAACCGGGTATAAATGCTTAAATTTATGTTTGGGTGTTTCTCTTTCTATGGCTTGTGGTTATGGCTGTTATTTGCCCAGTAGTGAAGAATTTACTTAAATGGGGTCACTTGAACATGAAAACAAGAATGGGATCGATGGGAAATTATTTTCCGGGATGAGTGGTGACATGGTCGTGGGTTCGGTGTTTCTTGTGAATGAATAGTAATGAGGGTGTTTGTGATTAAGTTGGTTTTGGAACTCCTAGGTTGGGATGAGTTCTAGTTATGTATATTATATAATTTTAGTTCCTATGTTTCTTATTTGCACCGCACCCAAGTTGAGAACCTAGTGTCAAACACCCCCATTTCATGGGGTAGGGTGTTTTTCCAATCACTCTTATGAGTGGCTAGTTATTAGCTCCTTTTCGACTCCCTTTCCCGAATATCCCAAGACTCGTCGGGATGGTTGTGATGGTATTAGGTCCATTATAGCCAAAGATTATTTGGGAAGGGTAGTTTTGGTGGTTTCCCATGTGTGTGCGGGAAGTTTGTTTCCAAAGTGTCTTCGGGATGAGGCCCAGGTGTCTTCGGGCGTGGCAGTACTTGTTCTGGCCCAAGTGTTTGTGGGCATGGTTACACGTGGTTATTGTGGCCCATGTGTTTGCGGGCAGGATGTGTGGTTGTGGCCCAGGTGTGTGCGGACACGGTGTGGCAGTGGGACTATGGTGAGAATGGTGGGAGAGGTTCGATGCATAGGATGTCTTCAATAACCAGTGGTGAAGTGGTGCGGGGTACCAAAACATCGATGTGTTATTACTATTCTATTTCTTTACATGTGTTATTTGGGGAGTGTGCCTTGGTGAGGATTGGGTGGGCAGTTTTCCTTGCTAGGTGGTTCGGTTATCTCTTTTCTCATGGGTAATTATAATTCCTCCCCACTTGTGCATGAGAGATTTTGGTTTTCCCTACTGAGTAAACATGTATGATCACCCTACGTATATAAAACTGTTTTCAGGTTTCCAAGAGGACTTCAGGGTTCAAGCAGGGTCATACTAGTTCAGACGTTGGGACTGTTTCTGTTGATGTTTTCTTTCTTTTGGTACTTCTTTTTGGGGTTTTCTTTTACTTTTGTAACATTTACTTTTGGAACATGCATATGAGAGTGGTTGTTTTTGGATTTACCTGTACTTCCACTTTTGGTGTTGTTGAGATTTACTATCTTATCTCCCGATCCTATTAAATAAAAAGAGTAACACCTTCCATCTTGTGTGTTATTCTAGAACCTTGGTGCTAGTCGCCACTCCGGGACCTATTGAAGGTGGGTCTCGGGGGTCATTATCTCTTCTTCAACTTGAAGAAGGAAGGGTATGGCAACCTGTTATCCCTTCTCTCATCTTGGTGAAGGCGGGTCATGATAGAATGGTATCAGAGGAGTAGGTTGAGAGATAGGATGGAGTTTGGGGTTATGCCAAGTGAGGATTGCATGGGATGGTAGGGCAACCGTGTTGGGTGCTCATGGGGCATGAAATTGGCCAGGGAAGACCGGTTATGACATGGGATTTTCACGCCCCCCGTGATCCAATGAAAGGACTCTCGGCCTACCGAATGACCAAGTAAGGATACACTAATTGTAGGTTAGAGACCATAGGAAAGGTAAATTCATCATAATGACTTGTGATCACGTGTTTCATGGGTATTTTGGGGATTTAAAATGAATAATTTGTCTAAGAAAATTTAAGAACAATATTCTACACTACTCGGGCTTAGGCATTCCTTATTTACCTTGCGGCTATGGCACCTGGGAGATGACCATGAGTAGTGCAGGCAATCGAGGCCCAGGAGGTTGACATGGCTGATCGGTAGAGGACTGTCCGAGAGGAGGAGGATGATCAGTGATAGAGGACGCTTCGTGCCTTTCAGCGATAGAACCTTGGGAAGTACGAGGGAAACACCTCCAACATGGAGACAAAAAACTGGCTAGGGGAGCTGGTGACAGCTTTAAGCTTGATCCAGGATCCGACGGAGTACTAGGTTCCTCTGGCTATAAGACATATGTGGGGAGCAGCGCGTCAGTGGTGGAAACTCTACCTCGGGGAGAAGAGGGAGGCTAAGGTTGTGTGGGCTAACTTCGAGAGGGAGTTTCGGGCGGAATTAATCTCTTCCACGATGAAGGCTGAGAAGAGGCAGGAACTACTCTCCCTCCAGTAAGGGATCATGTAAGTGAGAGAGTTGGGGATCAAGTTTAAGGATCTCCTTCGCTTTTCTCCAGAACTCTTTCCAGATGAGGAGTCTCGGGTGAGATGTTTAGAAAAGGCACTTCGACCTTCTCTTTAGTATGTTGTTACTCCCTTCACCTTACCAGCATACTTGGAGGTCCAGAAGAAATATGAAGTGGTGGAGAGGATGCACACGCTGGGAGGTGTATCGCGAGATGGAATCCATTTGGGCTCGTTGAAGGGGATGGTCGTCAGCAGTAGGCCTCCAGCATCAGGGCCCTCTAGGATTCGACCAGTAGGGAACAGGCCCAAGCAGTTCCAATTCCGATATCCCTATCCTCTCCCTTTCCATTCGGGCTCAGGACTGAGATGCTTCATCTATGGCAGCCATGGGCACCATCGGAATCAGTACCCAGACCGAGTATAGTACAATGGGGTTGGCCAGTGCATCACATGCCCCATCTGCAGCAGTTTCTAGCCAGGCCCTTTCCGCAGCAGCTATCGGGACAGCGAGCTCCCACTCCTCCAAGGGCAGACGTCATAGGAAGAGGCCAGCCATAGGGCGTTCCTCAGGGACCTCGGCCAGGGTGTGGTTGGGGAGGCGGCCTATAGCCAAGGGGCAAGGGAGTTGCGCGTGGGCAGTTATACGCCACAGAGGTAGCATCTCCAGCAGGGCCAGAAGTCGTTTGAGGTATGATCAGCTTGTTTAGTAATGTTTCATATTCCTTGTTCGATATAAAAGCTTCAAACTCCTTTGTTGCGCCCAGTCTGGATCATTCTCTGGGTCTAGATATTGAGAGATTTCTAGTGCCCCTGGTGTTGAGTACACTAGTTGGAGGTCAGACTGACTTGTTTTATGTTTTTCGAGGGTTTAGACAGATGATAGGGCCACATCAGTCAATCAGGGATCTTTTACTATTGTAGATACATCCATACAATGTCATCCTAGTCATTGAATGTATTTTCTCTATATGTGCAGTTATTTACTGCTTCCGAGGAAGGATTTTGTTTTCAGACTTGGGAGGCCAATGTGTGACTTTCAGCGGTGAGCGGGGTTACCGGGAAGGTAACCGGTGAGTGGAGACCCTCCTTTCCTTATTAGCTGAACTGTCAGTAGAGTCAGTGGATATAGAAATGGTGGTAGTCCCAGGGATCTTCAGTGAGTTTATAAACATCTTCCCTGAAGCGATGGTGACTCTACCCCCTCGACGTGATTTTGAGTTCGGGATAGACTTGAAACCTGGTGCCCGCCCGATTACGATGGCTCCCTACTAGATGGAACCTTCTAAGTTGCGAGAGTTGCGGATTCAGATTGACGATCTGATGAAGAATGGTTTTGTTCGACCAAGTGCATCACCATGGGGTGCTCCTGTCTTGTTTTAAATGAAGGCAGATGGTGGTATGAGGCTGTGCATAGACTACAAGATATTGAATCAGGTGACGGTCAAGAATCACTACCCTCTTTAGAGGATAGACGATCTCTTTGACCAGGTGAGGGGAGAAGGTTGGTTCTCTCAGATCGATCTACGGTCTGGATATCACCAGTTGAGGGTGAAGGGGGGTGACATCTCAAAGACTTCCTTCAGATGTCGGTATGGACACTTTGAGTTTGTATTCATATTGTTTGGTGTTACGAATGCACTAGCTGTGTTAATTGGACTCATGAACCCCATCTTCCGGGAATACCTGGATCGGTTCGTAGTCGTGTTTATTGAAGACGTCCTGATCTAATCAAGGTCATAGGATGATCACTCTGAGCACCTGAGAATGGTTTTAGAGGCCCTCCGACAGCACCAACTCTATAGGAAATTGTCCAAGTGAAAGTTCAGGACACAAGAAGTTCACTTCCATGGGAATATGGTGTCCGAGCAGGTAATAGCAGTGGACCAATCGAAGGTCTAGGTGGTTGTTTCTTGGGCAACACCCAAGAACGTGGTAGAGGTTCGTAGTTTCCTTGGACCGGCAGGTTTCTACTGGAGGATCATACCAAACTTCTCCCGAGTTGCAGCACCTTTGATAGCTTTGACCAAGAAGGACCAGGCTTTTGTATGGGATGGGCAGTGCGAGGTAGCCATTAGCTATCTGAATGAGAAGTTGTTAAGTTCCCTAGTTCTGAGGTTTCCAGAAGAAGGGGCGTCATATGATGTGTTTTGTGATGCTTCAGGACAAGGCCTCATGTGTGTGCTGATGCGACGACAAGGGGTTAACTCTTATGGGTCTAGACAGTTACGTCCCCATGAGCCTAATTATGCCACCCACGATCTGGAGCTTGCGGCTGTCGTGTTCTCACTAAATTTGTGGTAGCATTACCTCATCGGGGAGCGCTTCATGGTCTTCACAGATCACAAAAGTTTGAAGTATATCTTCTCCCAGTGGGACCTGAACTTACGGCAGCGAAGGTGGATGGAGTTTCTTCAGGACTACAACTTCGATATTTCCTACACATCAGGAAAAGGGAATGGGGTGGATGATGCCTTGAGCAGGAAGTCGTAGAAGGATGGAGTTCGAGAGTTGGTAGATTCTCGGAAGGCGATGGAGGAGTTGGCTGCCCTGCACCTGCATGTAAGGGAGGATGGTGGTAGAGGTTTTCTATTTCAGATGACAGTGCAATACTCTCTCATACGGCATGTGGAGGAGTCTCAGTGGGGATACATAGAGAGTGAAGTAATGCATGACTAGGTTAACCATAGAGATGCTCTGGAGGGGTGGAAGGAGGATGGTCAGAAACATATGCTTTTCATAAGGAAGTTGTTTGTTTTAGAGACGATGCGTGATAGAGTTATTGGTGAGTTCAAAAACTCACCCCTGTCAGTACACCCGGGAGCTTCCAAAATGTATCGGGGCTTGAGAGGTTAGTTCTGGTGGCCTGGGGTGAGGCGGGAGGTGGCAGAGTTTGTGGAAAAGTGCCTCGTGTTCCAGCAGGTGAAGGCTGAACACCGCATACTAGGGGGTCTGTTACAACCTTTAGATGTACCTGAGTGGAAGTGGGACAACATCTCGATGGATTTCGTCCTCGGACTACCTTGAGTTCAAGGGGGTTGCGATTTTATCTGGGTAGTGGTGGACCGACTGATGAAATCGGCCCACTTCCTGCCAATCAAGGAGTCAAGTACAGTGGATTCCCTAGCACAGAGGTACGTGGATGAGGTGGTGAAGTTTCACGGAGTCCTAAGATCCATATTCTTAGATAAGGATTCACGGTTTACCTCATGAGTCTGGAGAGTATTGCAGCATGCTTTTGGCACCCAGCTACGTCTTAGCACTACATTCCACCCCCAAACAGATGGATAGACAGAGCGCACCATCCAGACATTGGAGGATATGCTACGAGCATGTATTCTAGACTCTGGGGGATCGTGGGAATGACACTTTCCTCTGGTGGAGTTTGCCTACAACAATAGCTATCACTCTACCATTGTAATGGCTCCGTTCGAAGGTTTTTACGGGAGGCCGTGTCGCTCACCCGTGTGCTGGACAGAGTTCGGGGAGGCAGGTGTTCTTGGCCCAGAGGTGGTTCAAAGCATTATGGAGAAGGTTCATCTTATACGGGAGAGGATGAAGGCATCCTAGAACTGGAAAAAGTCATATGCCGATAATAGGAGGAGACCCTTGGAGTTTGAGGTCAGGGACCACGTGTTCTTGAAGGTCTCCCCTCGTCATGGGAAATGGAGGTTCAGAAGGGGGAGTAAGCTTTCTCCCAGGTTCGTCAAACCGTTCGAAGTGCTGCAGCGGGATGGTTAAGTGGCTTATCAGCTAGCACTACCACCCCCGCTACTGAGACTGCACGGTGTCTTCCATGTGTCTCAACTTCGATGATATCTACACGACGATTCACACATCCTTGACCGGGGAAAGTTGGATATCGAGGATGACATGACTTTTGTGGAAAGACCACTGAGGATCAAGGATCGTGAGGAGAAGGTGCTCTATGGATGAACCATTCCTTTGGTTCGTGTGTTGTGGAGGTATGTTCGGCTCGAAGAAAGTACCTGGGAACGGGAGACGCAAATGTGCGCCCAGTACCCAGAGCTGTATTGAGTTTTTTTCTGTTTTGTTTGTACTTGTTTGTGATGGAACGCATTACCTTGTTAACTATGTAACGTGTGGTTTTCCTTATTCTGTGGATGTGTGTGAATAGTCCTAACTATGGGGAGGGGAGGACCCGATCCCTAATCAAGACGCATTAAGGTGTATGTGATTAAACCCATGGAGGAGAGTTAGTGCCACCCAAAGCGGATAGTATCTTGACATGGAGGAAGAAACTCCCTAACCCATATGACAGGACAGTTTGACCCAAGAGTGTTGCCCGGACACTTAAAGGAGAGTTATTCCAAGATATCTATGAGGTTCACTCCTAAGATTTATCTTTTTGAGGTGATTTTTAAGAACCCCTCTTTCCTTTTGGTCTAGTTTTGATTCTCGAGGGCGAGAACAGTTTGAGAGGCATCTGATGTAATGGCCCGGACCCACTTGGTCCATTACTTTTACAAAACATGGCTCCATTGTGACAGTGGCACCGTGAGGGTGGCACAATGAGGTTGGAACCGTGACGGTGGCATAGTGACGGTGGCACTGTGACGGTGGCACCGTCAGGGTGCCACCATGACTGTTGCACCGTAAGGGTGACACTGTGATGGTGGCACCGTGAGGGTCGCACCGTGACGGTGGCACTGTGAGGGTAGAATCGTGAGGGTGGAACTGTGACGGTGGCACCGTCACTATGGCACCATGACGGAGGAACCATGAGGGTGGCACCGTGATGGTGGCACCGTAAGGGTGGCACTGTGAGGGTGGAACTGTGAGGGTGGCACTGTGTCCTCACTGAGCGGTCTTCGTTCTTTCCCAGTTCCTGACTTTTCCGCTCCCACAACATATCTTTTTCCATAAAGATGATTTAATTCCCCGTTTCAAATCCATTTAAAGCCCATAAAAAATATCTAAAATTCCCCAAGAGTCTGGAAACCCTTAACTTAGCAAAATGTGTGGTTTTTCCTCAGTGTCACGCCCTTCCCTGTACCTTCTAGATCTGCCCCTGTTACGCATTTCCTTATGGTTAAAGAAAACTATTTAACGCATAAGAGTTATGACCACCTCTCCGAGGAGAATTGTAAAATGACAATTAATTCCATCTTGTGTAACCACCCAACCGCGTGGTGAAACCATGATCTGACTTTATAGCCGTTCAAAATTCTGTAACCCGTAACAATGGGATCTCATCTTTATATCACGATAGAATTTTTTTCCTTATCCTTCTTGGCTGGATTTCTTTCTTCTCCCTATGTGCGCTTGGAGTCCCTCCTTCCTAGGGCTTGTGGTGCGCCTATGCTGGAGTTTTTCTTCTCATTCTTGGAGTCCTTGGAGTTCCTCCCCTACAAGCCACGCATCCTCAATTATTGGTGCGTGGAGAAGAACTTTAATCCTTGATCAACCAGGTAGGGATTTTCCTTTTCTCTCCTTACTGTGTATCGTGCGGGGTGGGTATGCTACTGTTTCTGTAGAAATGGATGAAACTAAACCTTAAAAAAGATAATAAACATATTGTTAAATAATTATGGGGTGCATTTGATAGTTCTATTGTACTATTTTATAATTTCTATATGTTTTGAATAGTATGGGCTTATGCTCATTGAAAATCGTGGCCATTGGTGGTCTTTCCTTGAGCAGTAATGAACCCTTGTCTTCTGTGCTGATTAAATGACTGTAAAATGGAAATTGGTTAATCACCTAAACTCGGTTGGTTAAATGGATGCCTAGTGAACATCAATCCTTGTTTTTTCACCCCAGTTATCCAACAGAAAGAAGAACCTAATGAATTATGTGCTTGAACCTGAAAGTTTTCCTACTCTGTTTTGGTAGTAGGTGTGTTGTTCTGGTTGATGCTTATGGGGTGATGTGGATGGGGATGGGATCCTCTTTTTTGGCACGGTTGTTGGTTGTGAATCTAAAGTTGTGTGGGGCTGTATCTCGAGGCTTGGTTTGGTTCTAGTACTTTGAGGGATCTCACGGATCCCTTTGTTGTTGTGACTTTACAAGAGAACCGGGTGTGAATTCTTAAATTATTGTTTGGGTGTTTCTCTTTCTCTGGCTTGTGTTTATTCTTGTTAGTTGCCCATTAGTGAATAATTTACTTAAATGGGATCACTTGAACAAGAAAACAATAATGGGCTCAATGGGTAATTTTTTTCCGAGATGAGTGGTGACATGGTCGTGGGTTCGGTGTTTCTTGTGAATGAATAGTAATGTGGGTGTTTGTGCTGAAGTTGGTTTTAGAACTCCTAAGTTGGGATGAGTGCTTGTTATATATATTATATAATTTTAGTTCATATGTTTCTTATTTCTGCCCCTCCCATGTTGAAAACCTAGTGTTGAACACCCCCATTTCATGGGGGAGGGTGTTTTTCCAAACAATCCTATGAGTGGCTGGTTATTAGCTCATTTTATGCTCCCTTTACCAAATATCCCAAGACTCATTGGGTAGGATGTGATGGCCTGGGGTCTATTATAGCCCAAGATTCTTCGGGCAGGGTAGTTGTGGTGGTTGCCCAGGTGTGTGCGGGTAGGTTGTTTTCCAAGTGTCTTCGGGATGAGGCCCAGGTGTCTTCGGGCATGGCAGTAGTTGTTCTGGCCCAGGTGTTTGCGGGCATGGTTACGCATGGTTGTTGTGGGCTAGGTGTTTACGGGCGGGATTTTTGGTTGTGGCCCCGGTGTGTGTGGGTGGGGTGTGGTAGTGGGATTGCGGTGAGAATGGTGGGAGAGGTTTGATGTGTAGGATGTCTTCAATAACCAGTGGGGAAGTGGCGCGGGGTACCCAAACATCTATGTGTTTTTACTATTATATTTCTTGACTTGTGTAATTTGGGGAGCATGGATTGGTGAGTCTTGGGTGGGTAGTTTTCCTTACTAGGTATTTCGATTATCTCTTTTCTCACGGGGCATTAGAATGCCTTCCCACTTGTGCATGAGAGCTTTTGGTTTTCCTTACTGAGTATACTTGTATGCTCACCATACATATATAAAACTATTTTCAGGTTTCCAGGAGGACTTCAGGGATCATGCAGGGTCATACTAGTTCAGACATTGGGTTAGTTTTTGTTGATGTTTTCTTTATTTTGGTACTTCTTTTTGGGGTTTTCTTTCACTTTTGTATCATTTACTTTTGGATCATGCATATGAGAATGGTTTGTTTTGGCTTTACCTATACTTCCACTTTTGGTGTTGTTGGGAATTGCTATCTTATCTCCTAATCCTATTAAATAAAAAGGGCAATGCCTTCCATCTTGTGTGTGATTCTATACCCTTGGTGCTAGTCTCCACTCCGGGACCTATTGAAGGCGGGTCTCAGGGGTCATTATCTCTCATTCAACTTGAATAAGGAAGGGTCTGGAAACCTTCTATCCCTTCTTTCATCTTAGTGAAGGCGGGTTGTGACATAATAAATATGTCAAGGTAATAAATATAAATACATGCCATTAAAATTACTAGATAATGAAAAATAAATATGGCAAGGTAAATAAATGAACTCACATGCCATGCAATCAATAAACTAAAATGAAATGTATCTATAGATATGTCAATGAAAAATATCATGGATGAATAATATCTGAAACTAATTTGAATGCAATGATTTCTCATTATACATCATGTATAAGGAACATCAGAACCTATTACCATCAAGACCCTTCACAATATGGTTTAGCTATTAGGTAAAAACTCATCTAAGGCAGCTAGCCAACTATTTTATCTCATGAGACTACTGATTCATCGAGGAGATTTCATTAATTGATCCCCTACATGTATCATACTAGTCTATTCTATTTGGAAACAAATTTTAAGGGTTTTTAGCCAACTGATTCATCCCATGAGACTACATATGCATCTATGTGATTTAATTCACTGGTCCCCAAACAATATATCATGCATTAACTGGTCTCAAACCTTTAGAGTTTGCATTAACCTATCTCAAACCTTTATAGTGCATGTCCAAAGCATCTAAATAAAAAAGTTATTTATAAAATATATATATTGAATAAATGAAATTGGTTTATCAATATTTTTCCAAATAATCAAATAACTTTCAATGTAAACACAAAATAAAAAATGGTATATGGTTCCTGTAATAATAATATCCATGAAAAATGATATGGATATTTAGGATAATTTTAATGTAAAATGGTCATATGAAATTGAATATTTTAATGGGATTAAAAGGAATTGATAAAGTTAATTATAAACTATATTTTTTCAAATCAGTCATAAACCATACATAGGAAGATTAAGGATGATATTAATACAACATAAACCAAGTGGAGTAAAATAAATGGTTGTTTCCATTAATGAAATAAAAGAATAACTTTTAAAAATATTCTTGAAGAAAATATCCATTACTCTTGAAATACCTTTTTAGATAATGTTTCATTGAAAATAAATTTTGTAAAAAAATGCTTTACAAATAACCTTTTAAACTTGAAAAGTATTATTCAATGAAATGTAGGTGGATTAAACTATACATGTCGTACAATGTAAAAAGAATATTCCATTTCCGTAATTAACAATTCAAAATATGCTATATTCAGAAATAAAAAAGAATATTCCATTAAAAACATTGGTAAAATACAATAAGGGTAAAAATTTATTTATAAAATTATTTTGAAAACATTTTAATAAAATATAAATTTTAGAAGAAAATAGTTTCTCCGACTAATGAGAAAAATAATTTCGGGTTTTCTTAAAATAATTTTCTAAAAACTTTTAATTACCAAAGTGTGGAAAAATGGAACAGATAAATGAAAATGGTAATGAATAACCAGGGTAGAATAAATGGTTTTATTGAAAAATGGTCATTTAATTTCCTTAAATTGAAATTCAATTCAAATATCATTAAAGTTATTGTTGAGGAAAATAATGTTTAAACATCCTAGAGTGTCCCCTATAACTTTAAAACATTTTCAATTGTAAACCTCATGAAGAAAAAATATTTAATGGAATTTTAATATAAAAGGAAGATAAAATGTTTAATGATATAATGTAAAAAAAGTGGTAGTAGGTACACCACAAAAAAATAAGTAAGTGTTGTTTATGGCGTATGCCTCACGAAAAGAAAAGAGAGACTATAGTCTCTTAACTTGTGTTTACATTTGGTTTAGCATCCTATAAATTCCATTATAAAAAACTTGTGTTAATTTTATAATTTATTTATAATATTTTTCCTGTTTATCATTAATTTTATTTCATTTATTTCTATTTTTTATACAACTACACAAACAATTATGTTTACATTAGGTGTTTTGACCAAATTAGGTTTATGTCTTAAAAACAACTTTGGTAGGTCAATATTGGAAAAGGGGTAAATATATAACATCTATAGAGTAATAACCATGATAAAATTATCATATTTATATATCAATTATAATTTCAAAATCAATCATTTGTTATGGTTTTGAAAAATTAACCACCATTACACATAGAGAGACGGTAGGTCATGTGTACGCAAGAGTAACGTTCCCATTTTTCAATGATCATTTTGGAAAGAATTTAAGTATAATTATATATTTCTAGAAAGAAAAATTTATAATAAATAAAATATTACTTAATAATATATACTTATATATTTTATTATGTGATGTAAAAGTAATCATATCATATCGAGGAGACAGTAGTACACACGTCTACGAATGACGTTATCTATTCTAAATGTGTGAAAGGGAAATAAAGAAAATGATATGTATATTTATATATATTTCCAGAATGGTAATATTTTTATGAATATAATATATATGTTTTTTATGTCTCATATGTTCAATTATAATAATTCATTATACATTCCATGTATCGTGTGAATGAATCACATCGCTTTGACGGAGGCAGTAGTCCACACTTCCTCAAACGATGTTATCGTATTAACACAAAATGGAAAGTATAAACGTATGGGTTTTAAAATAATTAAAGAGGATTAAAGACATAATAAATATCATATATAATATATAAAGATATTTTTTTCAACATAATTTCCTACCATGATTGTTGGAAATGGAAAAATGAACAATCATAGTTCCACAATGCAGTAGTTCTCTATACACATAAACAATATGTTTATTACCCATTAGATTGAGGTGTGTATAAGTGTAAGTATAATTATTTACATAAAAACATTATATTATATTGATAATACTGTTTTTTTATGTAATCATAAAATAAAAAGAGTAGAGGCATTGAATTATGGAAATGAAACTAAAAAGCATGAGAAAAGATGTTACCTCTTAATCAGGTAACTCCTTTTGGTTAGTGTCGAAAAGCTTCCTTAGGTGGATTACTTTACACATGAAGGATTATATATAAAGGGAAGGAATTTTAGGAGACTAATTGGAATGATTTTTGATGATCCAATTTGGATTGAGAGGTGTGAGGAAGGGGGAGAGGTGGCGGCTTTTTATAAGGAAGGAAAATGACTCACTTGGAATTTTTGTAAGCAAGTTAGGTGTACACGTGTTCTTACAACAAATAATTCATAAAAAACAAAAAAAACTCACTAAATAAAGGATAATTTTCTAATTATGGATCGATAATGGTGTTTGGAAATGTTTATATTTTATTTGGGACCTTAAATATAAGGCTTAGTCCATTTAGCAGCCTAATTACACCTTAATCGACGTAATTAATTTTAGTCACTTTCACTAATGACTTCAGTCAAAAGTTATGTTGATCTTATTAGACTCAAAATATCATATTTATTAAAAAGTTTTATGTCCGTTGTTTTTTTCTAAATTCAATTACCATAATATGCCAAATCAATATCAATGGTTATCTCATAGACACGGACAAATTAACCAGTTTTAGTAGAAAATGTTCAAAAGATTGTTATGTTTTTATTTTCAGTTTGAAAATGAAATTGATTCTAATGAACTAAATTATATGAATATATTTATAATTTATCAAATTTTACTATATAAAAAATTTTAAAATAAATTTAAAATTCATAATTATTTAAATTAAAATGAAGTTGTAAAATAATATGCATTATTTTTCACTATTCGTCAAAAAATGAATTTTCTCAGAAAAATACCAAAAATTTACCCTAGGATAAATTGGAAAATATTAATTTAATAATTAAGTTTATTATATCAACTAATATTTATAATAGTGTCAAAATTAAGATTTAAAATAGGTTCTCCATTAAATGGTGATAAAATTATCATTATAAAAATACTGGTTTTTATGTGTAACTATTATTATCTTATTCCTATCAAGCCTAATGTATGAATATAAAAAATATTTTATTGAATATAATATATATATTTATTTAATTAAAATTATTAAGTTATTTTATTTTATTATTTTTATTAAGAAAAAAATCCTTTGTAAGCGAAAAAATAATAATATTTCTTTTTATATTCAATCGGTCCTTATTTTTATTTCTTATTAATTGATAACTAATGAATTCATTTTACATTTATCTAAACCATAAATTTTCTTATGTTAGTTAATATTATTCATAAATAATAACATAATTTATGGGTTATATAATATTATATTAAACAATAATATTTTAATAATACACTACTATTTAGTGAAACTCTTCCATGTGTGTTAAAAAATATATCAAGGATGGTCACTCTTGCGTGTAACAAAAGCAATCGAAAAATGTCACTCTTGCATGAAAAAAAAAGAAAGAAATATCAATGTTTTATTCAATACAATAAATATCATATGCTTAATTTATTTAAAATAGTAAATATATAGTACAGTCTCAGGTTATTATATTCCTTTAGGTGTTTAGTGTTGCATGTCATACAAGCTATTGAATAAAAATGTGTACTTTAGAATTTCAGGGTGTTACAATAAAGGCTTGAGAACATGAGAATAAATTTTCAAGATCATATATTTCATTTCACTGATCATATTTATGATCCATGGTATAAATATTGACAGATCATTAGACATGAATCATAAATAAATAAAAGTACATTATTTGTGAGAACAAAACATTTGGGATAAGACATATACTAATGGCATATTGAGAAGCTTATACTATTGTGAACATGTGTAAATAGAGACAGGTTCACTCATTAATTTAAGGAAATAAAATAAGACCCTCATATAAATTTATGGACATGAAACCATGTCAATTCATAACATTATGAACATGTAATCAGGTTCACGCATGTCATTGTGAACATGTAATTAGGTTCATGCATAACATTGTGAACTTGTAATCATGTTCCCACATAACATTGTCAATAATTACTCAGTTTCACACATAACATATATATACATGAATTATCCATCACTACCCAATGAATTATAGGGAGATATATTCCCCACCTATAAAATAATGAAAACCATACATATTTATTCCATAGAATCTAAATAATTCATCACATCAAAAACTATAAAAAGGAAATTTATTTGATAATCATTTTAACATAACATAACTCATGGTAAGGAAACAGAATTCATATGCATCATACATCATAAATATAAAAAATTTAGATAAATAATAAGAATGGTGTACTTTGATCATATCCCCTGTAATTCATGAGTAACACTGATAGATTTCTTCTTAAATAGAAAATATTTTTGAAAAATTTTTTTAAAACATTTCTTGAGAAAAATATTTATTCTTCTTTGAAAAATTCCTTTTAAGTTATAAAGCATTAAAAACCTTTATCCTAGAAAATAACCATGAAAAAATATAATGGAATATTTAAAAACCATTATAAAAATATTTTAAATCCTATTCCTTGAAAATTCATATAATAAAATTTAAGAACATTTATAAAAACATTTTTATAAATCATGGTATTTAAATAAAATTTTTTGTGAATGAAGATAGAATAAAATTTAATGAAACTTATAATATCATTAAAATAATGATATTCAAGATAAAACACGGTAAATTTAATATATAAACCTCATAAAAAAATACAAGTTCATAACGTAACATGTGTCTTAAACAAGGAAAACTGAGACAAATTATCTTACTATTTTAGTAACTTTTGAACTATAAACTCTATAAAAGAGATATCATCCAAAGGATATGTAAACACCCATAAATTTAAAGATAAGTATCATATATTATATTAATGGGATGTATATAAACCAAACAAAATAAATAGTGGTGAATATTTCACAAGTCTCATAGAAATAAAATTGAGACTACAAATCTCATCACCTTAAGTCATAACTTCCTTTGTGCACATTCAAACCTCCTCTTATTTGGGTATATCCTTTTTTTGCACCAAATGACTTAAATGGTTGGATTTAATCCCAATGGAAAGATTCTATGATGAATATAGGGAATTTGGGAGGATATTTTTATATGGTTTGGCGAAACCAAATAGGTTTTCAAGTGTGAAGAAAATAGGAGAAGTGGTTCCCTTTTATAATTGAGGTGAGGTGCACTTTCAGAATTTCACAAAATATTAATATTTAATAAATTCAATCTCAATATAAAAACCTTCAAAAGGACATTTATTAAAATATAAAATATTATAATGTTGTAATGTTGTAATACCATCATAAAATATATTTTATCAAAGTTTTGGTGTTATTTTAAAACTTATAATTTTGATTAACCCTTAGTTAACCAATTTTAATGTTAAATATGGTAAACAAATTTAAATATTAAGAGGATGTAAATTTTAATTATAAATAGTTAGATAGATAATAAATTGAAAAATAATTATATTTTAGACCATATCTCATCCCCTTTCACTTATTTAATATTTTTTTGTTTTTTTAATAAATTAATAAAATATTATTTTCATAAAATATTTTTAGTGTCGAGTCTGGAACAATTAATTACGTTGACTTTAAAAAAACAAAGATAACAATATATATTATAAAAACAATTTAATACACCCCTAACATGTCATAATAATATATAAAATTCTGGGAGATCATAATTAATTCAAATTATAATAATTAAACATTTTTAATATCATTTATTTAATTTTTCAATTAATTAGATTATTACGGCATCATCATTGTCTAATTATTTATGGTAATAATTTATTCACTAAAAATGAAAAATAAATTTCCATAATGAAGATACATATTTTATGTTTCCAAATAAATTTTATGGTTGAATATTTATCATTGAAGAACACATATTAAAAATGATATACATGTTAAAAATATTAGTGTGGTAAGTTTGACTTCACTTAATTTAAAATACTATAAGGAGATTAAAGTCAACCAAGTGGATCCAAATGGTCATACCTTCGACCCAAGGATTTTTATGGTTTTGAAATACTCATCCAATAAATTTAGGGCAAGTGTTACGGTAATTTGATAATATTTATAGATTATTTTTAAACTTAATTACTTGATTTACCTTTAACTATGGTAATAAAATTACTAAGATTAACTTTAATATTTTCCAAGAATAAAAGGAAAATTTTTAAGAAAATATGAACTTATAATTCCAAAATTTGAATCCATTTTTCTAAATTCAAGACATATAAAAATCTAAATTTAATTTAAAATTAATCTCATAGTCGGGGTGATAAAGTGTGATTTTAATGTGAAAATGTTAAAAAGTTTACTAAGTTTTTTGTCTAAATTCATTAAAATAATGATTCCAATGACCATTGATAGATTTATGGATGTTTAATTAATGTATTTTTATATTAAAATAAATTTAAAATAAAACATAATACTATAAATTATTTAAATGAAATATCCATTTTGAATTATGATTCAATATTTTAACTATTCATCAAAATATGAAACTTTTAAAAAAAACCCAAACATTCACCCTAGGATAATTTTGACATTAATATTTCTGGAAATATTTTTATTATATAATATAAAATTTATAAAATTTCCAAATTTTATTTTTAAATCAAGTCTTCCATTAAAAGGTGGAAAACTGCCTTTTATAAAAATAAAACTTTTTTGGCTTAAAAATGAATTTTTTTTAAGTTTATAACTATAAAACATATTGTATTAATTTAAAAATTATAATTAAATATATTACATATAATATTTTATTGATTTAATTTAATAATTAGAATTAATTTTATTTACTAGTATAAATTATTTTGTGGGAAGAAAAATTGTTTTCCAAAAAAACACATCCTTCATTTTTAATTGGATTTAACATCATTTAAAATTAATTGGTCACAAAAGAAATATTTTTATAAAAAAAAATTAACCGTATATTTATAATTAAATTAATCCTATTGATTCCTATAATTCCATTGGCTAGGTTATAATAATCATAATAAGTAGTGTATTGTTGTTTGGTACAACATTGTCTTGCGAGTAACAAAATATATCGAAGGAACTCATTGTTATGTGTAAAAAAATAAAAAATTAGTATTATATGTATGAGAAGGTGGAATTTGTGTTTATGTAGCACAATATTTTGTATAAAGAGATCTTGACATAGTGTAGCGTGCAACACCTGATATAAAAAATTGATTTTTTTGATAAAAAATAATGCATAAAAACTCTAAGTGTTATATATTCTATATTTGGAATCATAATAATTAATATAATTTAATAGGATCAGCTTAATCATTTTCCATAATGAATAGTAAGACAATAAAACAATTACCACTATTAAGGTTTAAATGGTTTTACTTATAGTTAAACCATGAGATTAGGGTAGTATTACACACAAATAACCATGTTTTATTGTTTGAATATATTTTAACCCAATATTATACTAACTTTTAGTACATGTCCATTTGGATTTACATTCCCATAGAATTTATGTTATATAATTGAAATTTGTTAAGAAATTTTATTTGTTTCACTCTCTTCACTTATAAAAGTGTACCTCTCCTACTCCTTTATTATTACAATTTTTTCTTTTATATCGTCCAATACCTACTCCCAAACCATCCAAGATTACTTTCCATCATTTTGTGTATTTTTTCATCTCTTAATAAAAATTCTTCAAGCATTAAATTGTAATCCAAATGAGTTTTCTCAATGAATATGTATACATATTAACCGAGATCTTTCAATTTTATTTATTCTTACACCTTCTCTAAACATGTCGTATCTATAATAAAGATTAATAAATTATAATAAATATACTTAGGTGTTATTATGATAATATATCAACAATTTACCACATCTGCTTCATCAAATAGGAAATAAAAGTATTGCTCGTGCGTATATCTAGACTATTGCATCCACATAGTGATATGATTCATTTTCTCTCACCATCATTCATGGGTGGTTATAATGATTTATTTAATAATTATATATAATATTTATAACATAATTATTCTTATTTAATTATAATATATTATATACCTTATAAAAATATAATCCATTGGTAATCAATAACGTCACTCGTGCGAACATGTGGACTACCACCTCCATGAAGCGATACAATTTTTTTATCATTTATAAATTACTTGGATGGTAATAAGGATATATTTAAAGAAAAAATATGATATTTATTATATATTAATTATTTTTTAAAGAAAAATTATCCTTTAACTTTTTTTCTATCCATCCATCAAAAATGGAAACGTCACTCGAGCATATGTATGGACTATCGTATCCATATAGTGATGTAATTCATTTTCCATCAATACTTTATAAAAATTGTTATAAATATTTATATAAAGAATATATATATATATATTATTTATACCTTGATAATAATTATAAATAAGTAGGGACCCTGATCAAAATGCAGGGGCCATAACTACATAACTAAAAACATACATAAAAAACTAAGTAGTTAACACCTGAAATAACGACTTTAACAAAGAATAGTTAATAAATATGATTTAAAATTATATAAGTGGGTCAAAAATTATATTATATGTATAAATATTATTTTTTTATATAGTTATAAAAAAATATAAATTTATTATATAGGATATTAGAGTCCTTATGAATCAGGTGAGATATAATGTAAGGGTTTTCTCTCAATTTCTCTTCATTGAGACATATTTTAATATTGTGTAAACATTTTGTATTTATATAGTGTATGTACTGAACAAATATTTATTTTGGTATAATAAATTATTTAATGAACTAAATATGTATATATATATATATCCATAAGATTTTCAGTCTTCCAATAAATTTTGATTAAAATTTTACTAAATTTATAATGGTTCTTTATCTCAATTTTGTTTCATTGGGAAATATTGATGGTATGAACCCATTTATTTTTAAGAGATGTATATAGTGATCAATTGAAATTTTATAACATTTATAATTATTAATTCATGGTATTTAAATTTTTAATTCTAATTATTTCATCCAAGGGGGTTTGATTCCATTGTTACCAGGGTTTACTATCTCAAATTATATTCTTTGGGACATATATTATGATTGTACACTTATATTATTTTATGAGGTTTATCTAAAAATAAATTTTTATTTTTTATCATTAATATCCTTATCTTCATGGTTTATAAATTTTAATTTTATATTACTCCTTTCATGGTAATTATGAATCAAATGTTTTCAAGTTAGTAATGGTTACATGTTATAATCTATTTTTTACCGGGGTTTTTATAATTCAATTTTAGATGATGAAATTGTGTGTTATATCTCTCCAGAATATTATTTATTTTCTTATCATATATTTATTTATGTATATGGAATTCTTTGATTTCATCATTACTATATTTATGCACACCAATAGTGAAAGAATGTTTTTATGGAAAGTTGGCCATGTTTTCTCTTTGGCCAAGAATCTTTTATTTCATGTCCATATTTTCATTAAAATGTATCCAATAAGTTTTTTAATAATATCCAAGAATTATTATAATAAGTTTTACCCATGCTTTAATATTTATAAATAAATTTTAAATTATTCTTCTATTAATTTTCTAAACAAGATACTATTGAATTTTTACTAAAAACGTGAATATAATTTTTTTTAATGTACTATGCATGAATATATTTTCATGCCATCATGAATACTCATTTACTTGAATATTACTTGATAATTTTCATTTTTAATTTTCAAATAAAATGTTTTCATTAAAATTTTGGAATTTTTTTTATTATAAATAAGGGACTTCCAAATGAAAGGGGTGTTTTCATCAAAAAATGTTCCACAAATATTTTAAAGGTAATTTTAATCTATAACAAAATCCTTATATGTTTATTATACTTTAATAGGGTTTTTATTCAACGTTACCGTCTTTATTATTTATCTAGATATTTTATTTTAATGATGATTATGTTTTTTTAAACCTGTTTTCTTGCCCTAAGTTAATATTTTATGTAATGGTACATTATTCATCATATTGTTGAGAACATATGAATGGATTATGATTATGTGGTTTGTGGTTCTATTATAAATCAATGATGGATGGGTCCGTTATAGCACAATAATTCATTGGGTAATGATGATGGGTTTTAGAAACACATAATAGAAGATTTAGTTAATAATATCTGATGAGATGACAGAGTTAACTAGATAGAAGTTACGCATAAGAGAATGTTGGAAATGACTTGATAGGAATTTCCATTATGGTAATTTTTATACGAAGATGTTCTTGGTAGTTTGACTTGACTATTTAAGTGATTTCATATGTCTAAAGACCCGAAATTTCCATGTAAAGTTTTTTTAAATAAATTGGAATTTTTGGAGTCTGTGAAAATTTACGGCGCGTGATTCTGAGGCCCGGAGTACCCGGAATGAATTTCTGAACTTTTGTTCGGGTACGTTCAGTAAACGTGCGAGAGGGTTTTTCTAACTTTTTAATTGGTGCTCATAATTGAAATTTGATGACACTGTTGAACTCACAGTGCCAGTATTCGCTTAAGGAGACTTTCACCTCGACGGTAGATGGTTGAGGGTGAAAGTTATTTTTTGGGTGTTTTGTGTAAGAATAAAATAAAAATAAAAGTGTGTGACATTTTATTTTTATTTGAAACACCCATATGGGTGTTTGGAGGTGGGGTCCACTGGAACTAAACTTTCATGTGGACGTTGAGAAGTGAGGACCACCAGACCATAACCTCCCATGACATGTTATGGTGGTGGGGACCACCCAAACCTAACCTCCCATGAGAGGTTATAGTGGTGGGAAACACCTAAGGCCTAAACCTCTTGAACACACCTCATTATAGAGAAAAACCTTTCAACCCCCTCATTAATGTGGAGGAGCCTCTTGACTTCCTCCACATTAATTGTGCCAATGCACATACCTTTAACATACCAACCTAGTTAATTGATTAGGCTAATTGGAATTTTTTCCAAGGAACTAAATAGAGAACTTAATCTATTATCCTTGGCATCTTTGGTGGAATTGGGAGGAAGGTGATCTTGGAAGAAATCTCTTCAATGAAGAATGTGTTCTTCCATGAAGAATGCTCCGCCAACGAAGAACGATCTGCCAACAAAGAATGCTCCGCCAACGAAGAACACCGACCTCGACTTCAAGCTTCTTCCTCGGGACTTCTTTCGACGTCAGACGTCTTCATATATGACGAATCCATGTCCATACTTACTTCCTGTTCCAATATCAACGAACAACCCGAGGTAGGGGTTTATTTCTTTTTTTATCACTTCACATGTTCTCCCCTTCTATTCTTTTGCGGGATTGGGAATGGAGATTGACGAGGGTTGTGGGAAATGATGTTTTAAAATATCTTCCATACACGTTCATGCTTAGTTCTTTGTGAATCGCTCGCTACTAATCTAAACCTGGAGTGTGCAGGCCAAACAAACACGGCCCGGCCCCTTTGTTGTTCTTCTTTGATGTGTTCTTCAGAATGGAGGAAGACGATGTAGGCAACAACGCTGCCACCCACGGCCTCTATGATCCGCGCCGCCCCGCGGTGCTTCACCCTCCCGGTCGGACCGTCCCCACTCCCGGTCGAGCCACTTGTGGATGGACCGAGTCGTCGCGCCGCCCCAGGAAGAACCCCCTCGCCGCACCGCCACCGTGTCGAGCTGTCAGGCCACCGCCGTCCACTGAGCCGCGCCGCTATCCGGGTCGAGCCGAGTCACGTCGTCCCATGCTGAACTGCTATCTGGGCCAAACCGAGCCGCCGCTGCCACTGTGCCCTCGTCTCGGCCCTCTGAGACTCCATCACCACGGCCTTGTGAGCCTCCCCAAGCCGAGATGGTCTGCGGTCGAGCCGCCCTTGCAGCTCCCTCCGAGGTCGAGCCGCCTCTGCGGCCCCTCGCGGCCGTTGGGCCAAACCCAACGGGCCGGGCCACCCAGCGGGCTGGGCCAGACCCAGCAGGTCAGGCCGGGTCGACCTGAACTAGATCGGCCCAGGTCGGGTCGGACCAGACCCAGGCCCACTATGACCCAATTACTTTATTTTGGCCATAACATTGGCACCGGATGTCCGTTTGAACAAATGTCTATGGTGTTGGGATCCTTCGAGCGAAATAGTCCTTTTGAGTGATACCCCACTATGCTTTGGATTAATATGGTGAACAATCGGGTAGGATTGAGCACGAATCCAATCGGGGCCCCAGGACTAAAAGGCTAATAACTCACAAACCGGTCATCCGATTGACGCGCTGTCTGTTACGTTCAGACCCCAATGACATGAAAGACCATTTAGACACTTCATCGTGGAAGTTGGAGTATTTTACCTATGGATTAGGAAGCATTTTCCCTAAGTTCAATACGTATAGAACCCTACGATTGGCTGAGACTTGACGACTGCTGGCCGTTTCGACTCGGAGTGACTCGAGTGGCCCAGTGGGGAGCGCCTTGGTGACGCAAAAGACCCACGGTTGGGAGCACCTTGGTACCCAGCAGACCCATGATACTTGAAAAGAGTAGTACCGCATCAGGTTACGATGGGGAGTGCCTCTGTTTGACGTGGTAGACCCATGGTGGGGAGCGCCTCTGTGGGATGCAGCATACCCACGATACTCGACTGGAGGAGTACCTCAGCTATCCAAGGATATTGGGCAGTACCTCTGTGTGACACGGAAGGCCCACTGTACTTGATAGAGGAGGATTTCTCTAATAACTGAGGTGTTCGACGTTGTGACTCAGAATGTTACTTGATACTACCCCCTAGAATAAATCCTTGTGTGAGCTGAGGCATAACCTCTATGTTTTCTTTATGATTGAGATGAATTACTTGATAACTAAGGTATATGTATGGGCATATACCTAAGTAAGGTTATTTTCTGATTTAATTCCCTTTGTTTTATCCTTGTTGGATTTTTTGAGACCTAGAGGGTCTCGGGGTCTCTAATGAATATCGTTATACTCACCCGTGCACGGGATATGCCCGCACCTTGTTGTGTTGGATGCAGACGAAGGACAGTGCTGACTGAGGCCGAGAGTACCAGGACTAGACGGTACCTAGAGGTGGACCTTATGATTTCGGTACATGAAAGAGATATACGGATGAGTAATGTTGAGGAGGCGATCTATACCTACCCTTCAGGTAGGATCCTCGGAGGATGCCCCCACAGCTAACTTTCCCTTTTCATCAGTTTTATTGTATCACGGTTGTACTTGTACGTTCCAGTTGGGCTAGTATTCTGGCCCCTTTTACTTTCAACACACTTTTGTTATACAGTTTACTTGGTGTTTCGTATCCAACGGTGTGCTTGATTGTGTGTGTGTTTATAGGTTATAAAGGAAATTCCTTCCCAGTTTTACGGAATTATGCCTTTGGTGTTAGTCGCCAGCCCCTGGCCTATGGAAGGCGGGCTTGGGGTAGTCACTGCACGGGCCCCTGGGGACAGGTCGTGACAATATTCCTATTTTAATTCTAAAAACCTATCTATTTTTCTTATGATATTTTCTCATAGCTAATGTTAAATTAATGATGAATTTTCAATCTTATGTATTATGAATTTTAATGAAAAAACATTATTCCATGATTCACGATTAATGATATTTAACTAATTAGGTAATATTTTGGTTAGTTTTGGTCATGTTCTCATACCCTTAAGTTTATCTTATACTATGTTATTATCATTGATTTATATCTCATATGACTATGCTTATTGGGTATCTAAGATCATAACTTATTATATTTTATTTCTAGTAGTTAAAAAGAAAAGATTTTAAGTATGGAATATTTAAAAAGGGCACTACATGGGAAGAACATAGTGGGAGATGATTTAGAATATTTATGCACTAGTCTTTTACATTTACATGTTTCCAAATACACTATACTTACATGGATTTTGTGTGGATCATAATGATATGTAATGAATATTCTTATAACAAGATACAGTATTTATGTATGAAAAATTCATGTCACTATTGTATGTATCATAGAAAGGTTTTGTTATTTTTTGACACTTGGATTATAATAATTTAGTGAGAAATCATAATATAATCCTAAGTATTAAAGAACATCCTATGTTATAGTAAATAAAGATGTGTTGTTTTACTATAAATTCATCCCATTCTGGATACTATAAGGGGAAAAGGCTTTGGAACATATTCATATAGGGTTAATAAACCTAAAAATAGTTGGTAAAGTATATATCATCCATCATTTTGTTGCACAGTGAATGGGCCCTCACTACACACCTTCATTAACACTCTCAGGGGAAATGATTGGGATACCACACATTTTATTTGTAAACCATTATGAAGGATTTGAATAGATAATTACCATTCATGACCTATGTTAAACATAATGTGTCATAGATTGAAAATAATTTGTCATGATTTAGACATCCAATGAATAATTTTTCAAGATTACAATATTACTCACTATTATTATTATTATTTACACTATGATCTTTGTTTTTGGTCAAAGGATAGATCCTGAACGAATTGTGTGAAAATATGATGTAATGATTATCCTCATGTGAAACAAAATTAAATATGGAATGGAATATAGAGGCTTATTATCATGCCTAACCATCTATCATGAAATAAGAATAGTAGTATGAACATATGTCAAATTATGGATGAACAAAATAAGAAAAAAATGGTGTTTCATAAAGACTGTGGAGGAAAGAAGATTCAGATTCCTACATGTCAACAATATGTGAAGAATCACCTAGGTAAATGTATCAAATGAAAGAAAATATTATTTGTGTGTTTAAAATAATTACCTAGAATAATTAATTATCAAGAAAACATTCAAGGTTAAGTTAACATAATGGATTGGAGTAATGGTTTTCATAATGTTTCATTGAATGTTGAACGTTTTAAATGTGGAAAGTATGGGAATTATGAATATTAATTTCTTAAGGGGGAATCTCATGATGTTTATTAGAAAGGTTATATGTGTAAAGGTTTAACTATTAATGATAAAGAGACTATAAATGAAATATGAAAGGTAAGAGTTATTTTAGCAGTATATCTTATTTTAAAAGTATAAAATCATGAACTATGGTTGATGAATCTTAAGAAATGATTCAGAATTCCTAATTTAGAAAGGATGTAGTAAGTAATAAGAAATGGATTCCTAGTTAATGGTTTGATATGGAGGTGGAATTATTAGAGTTTATGTATTAGGATTTGAGGATTATATTATAGAACTGTTTTAACAATTCTATTCTTGTCATTAGAATCATGAAACATCCAATTATTGTTCTACGATAGTTTTTCTTTAAGGATTATCCAGATTATATTAAATGGTACTAATAACAATGAAAAGTGATTTATTGTTAAGTATATATTTTTTGAAAAAACATGATTAAGGGATAAATAACCCTTAATATATTCTTTATGTTGAGATGGTAATTTTTACTTAGGTTAAAGAGAAGATTGTGTTGACAAAGTAAAGTGGATAGTAATAGTGACCTTAAAATTGATTAGTGATCTAATGATGAAGTGATTTATGTTATCATTGATTAAGGTTATTTCCTTTATGTATTTATGGAATATATTAAATAGTCTGTGATTTTATTTATAGAATAAATATAGATTTAAATTTTAGAAGAATATATATTTTCGATGAGGTTTTATATTGATTTGGGTTATTTTTGGAAAATATTAGAATGTTTTAATAAAATATATGATCAAGGTATTCACAAGTTTAGCATTTTAAATTAAGAGATACTTTATGTTATTTGAGGATTAAAGATAAGTTGATATTGGAAATTTATTGTATTGTTTTTAAAAAAAATTGAGTAATGAATTTGGGAAGAAATATTTTTGAGTCTGAAGGTTAAATATTTATATAATTGTTTACATTGAACTTTGGGTGTTATTTTTGATGTTTTATAGATTAATAGATTATCTAATAATATGAAGATTTACCCATATTGAATGACTTATGGTAAAAACATTGGTACTGGTAAATTTCTAGTGACTGTAGGAATGGATTTTCATTATTTTATAGATATTACAATAGTTAAAATGTTAATTTGTGTGATTTTGAATGGAAAAAATCATATTTAATGTTCAATTTTTTCAGTAAGAGAAGAGGTTGAAATGAAAATTTCTCAATGAACAACCAAATAGAGAAAGTACATTTGTGTATTTGAGGAAATCATTTAAGTATATATTATAATATTATATGGTAAAATAATTCCTCAACTCTGGGAAAAGGGAACTGGAAAATGATAATTTTTTTCCTTTGATTATTTATTTCTAAGTAATTGATTGTCATTTTCACTCCTCATTGATTTATAGTTTTTTTCATTAACATTATCTATTATCGTGTTCTCTATCACTATCTAGTTTTCTATATACGTTGTATTTCTACTCCATGACTATATATTCACTTACCTCTTATCTTCTTCTTATCTTGGAACCCGATTATGTGTTATTTAAGGTAACCATTATGTTTCCCACTTTCCATTTCAAAGGAAGTTTTATTATTACTTTGCATGATGTGGTTTTTCAATAAAGTTATTTTAAATTTTCAAAAAAATTATTACCATGATAAAAATTTCAAGGACATAATATATTTAATTGGGGATAATTCAATACCCTAATATTTTGAAACATATGTTTTCTTTAAATAAATGTAAAGTGTCCAATAGCTTGACTTTCACACATCCTATAGTCTAAATGAATTGTGATATAGTATCCCTTATAACATATCTATTAAATTGGAAGGTACGAATTATAATAAGAATATTATTAAAGATTTATATAATGGTTTTAAATAAAGTATTTATTAATTTATAATAAATTGTCACTCAATTTTCATTGAATTCATTTCATGCTTCAAAAATATGATTTCTCCCAATATGGTTTATATTAATTTTTTTATGAAAATTATAATTAATTTTTACGATTTCTAGAAATTTTATTTGAGGAAATTAATTAAATTTTTGAAAATATCATTTCAATATTATCTTAATGTTAATTTTTTAAAACATTTCTAACAAGATTTTTCATTTTGTGAGAAGTAAAAAATATAGATTTTTATAAAAAAATGTAATTTATTTTCAAGTAAAATTTCCATTATGTATTCAATTTTATATTATATTAATATAATATTGATTTAATTATAAATAATACAATTAATTACATAGTAATCATCATTGAACTTAATTTTTATGTGATTTAATTTTTACTCTTAAAACAAACTTTTCTAAAATTAGTTTTCTTTTGCATGTAATGTCTTTATATTTAGAAATTAAATTAATTTAAATTGATAACTGATTTTAATGAAATTTAAATAATTTATCATCAATCATATTTTTAGAGTCATTTTTTTATTTTAAAAAGGAAATTAATGGAAGTGAATTATGTTTCTGTTTAAAAATCATATTCCTTAAAATGGTTTTCAATGTAGTTTTTTATTATATAAAATTAAATTCGTCCACTTATTAAAATAAAATCTGGTAAAATTGGTTCTAAATTTTGATTCATCATAATTAATACAATTCAATAGGTTCAATATAATTTTTCTTCATATAAAATAGTAAAAAATGAAAATTTTCTTACCATGTTTAAGGTTAAAATAGGTTTATCAGGGGTTAAACCAATGAATAAGGATAGGATTTAGAATTAAACATGCCTAATTATTATTATTTTGAATATATTTACATATATTACTTTCTATAATTCTAATAATTTTCTATTTTTATCCACTTTACCTTGAACATTACCTTGTATAAATAGAAGATTTTAATAAATTCCATGTGTGTCCCTCCCCTCACTTATAAAGGGAACATCTACTCCTACCTTTTTCACAAACTTTTAAACTTATATATTATAAAATACTTACTAAAAAACCTTCATATAATTTTTTCATTCAACCTAGATATTTTTTATTCTCAAAAGTAAAATCATTCAATTCTTAATTGAGGTCTCTCAAAGAAGTTGTACATATCTTAACTAAGCTCTTTCCATTTTTTTCTTCATACACATTATTTAAAAATTTTGTATCCAAAAAATGAAGAATATGGTAATATAAATATACTAAGATGTAATTATGATGATTTAACAACTATTTACCACATTTTATGTATCAAAAGTTAAATAAATGTTTCTCTTATGCGTACATGTGGACCACCACCGCCATGTAGTGATATGATTCATTTTCCATCACTATGTTTCATGGGTGGTTGTAATTATGGATATAATATTTATAAATGATATATATAACATAAATATTTATATTTAATTATATTATATTTTCTATCTTATTACTATATTATCTAATTCTATATTATAATATTGCTCAGGGTATGTGTGGACCACCACCTCCACAAAGCTATGTGATTTGGTTATCATTTCTTATTTACTTAGCTAGTAATAAGGAGAGATTTAATTATCATATATGATATTTATGATATAATAATTATATTGAAATTTTGAATTATCATTTATCTTTCTTTCATTCTAACCACCAAAATATCCAAATGTCACTTGTGCGTACATATGAATTATCGTCCCCACATAGTAATTTAATTCATTTTTCATCACCACTTAATATGAATAGTTATAAATATGTATATAATGAATATATATATATGATATATATATCATGAGTAAAATTATAGATATGTTGTATATAAGGCCCCAGCCTTAAACCTCACTTAATATTGAATTAAATTAATAATTCACATTGAGGATCTTTTTAGGTTTAGAGTTTTAGAGAATTAGGACATAACTATTACATCTAAAGAGATTACAAAGTAGAAACTTCTACTAAGTTTCCATAATATAAAAACTCTTAAAAAAGCATGTCTAGTTCCATGTTTTAGGTAGCATGACTCTCCCTTGATCCCATCCTTGACCCTATTCCACGTTAAGTCCTGTGAAAAACATTTCAAAAACTTGGGGTGAGCATAAAAAGATCATTAAGGGATACACAATGAATTAAAACTATTAGTTTTTCAAAACAAAAAGTAAACCATGTATTCTTTATAAAATTAATACTTTTCACCTTTATGAAGTAGTAAAAACTCTTCACTGAATAAAAGTTCATTACTTACTCTTTTGTAACCAAAAGATTACCATAAAACCCATATAAAGATCACATAAAATATAAAGGTAACTTGGGACATAAACATATTTAAATGTAATAACCATACGGTCGGCTTCCACACATATCACTTAATGGAATAGTCATACGGCCGACTTCCATACCCAATGCATTGGAGGTTATAACGTAACCACCCGTCCTGGTATTCACGGCACCACCCGGCATATGTTTTATCACTTAACCACCCGTAAAATGTCCAAGTACCATCATTACACATAAAATATTGAAAATATAAACATTTCAATAACAACATTTCATTTTCAATCACAATAAGTAATTCCAAGATATTGAATTAATCAATCCATTTTCAAAAACCATTTAAAAGAGATTTTTGGATCAAAGTGTCCCATACCACTTTGAAGCTTTTAATGGAATTATAATTTTAAAACATTAATGCCCATATAAATAAATACTGAAAAACATTTTGAAAACATGTACATAAAAGATAATGATTTAGAATAATGAATCTTTAAAACATTTAAAACGATATTTTTTTTAAAGAGTTTTTAACAAAATGAGAGACTCTTGAATACAAATAATTGCGGAATAACATTTAATCCGAGCTTTATAATATCATGAGAATGAAGGGATTCATGATATAATATTTCAAAGGACAGTATACACACCATATAAGAGTGAATTGGTGCATAACAACAATTAAGTCTCAATGGAAATGTAAATTGAGATGAAATCCATTATAAAGATGGTATCCTTAAATTAAGGATAAATCTATCACATAATTATGTATGAGAAATACAAATACACCCAATATAAGTGGATATTAAGTGTGAAACAATCAGAGGTCATTCACACATATTCATTGGATGACATGTTCAATAAGTACAAGTTGAACCCAAAGAAATCGAAATTGGGTTAAGATGTTCCCTTGTAAAAATTCGACAGCCTAATGGCGTCACTTCAAAATTCAGAAAATTAGTCGATGAGAGAGTGAATGGTATCTCATCACTTGGACATAAACTTTACATCAATAAGGATATATAAGAACATATACCAACATAATAAGATGTAAATTAAAAGACATAACAAAAGAAGTCTTTTAAAAAGGGGAGGATGAAAAGTCCCCTTACCGAGTTGGGTAACTTTCGAAACGTACACCCCATAGAATAAGGGTCATAAAATGAAGATGTAAGTACCCATAAATGATATTATACTACACAAAGTGTATAATAATGGTCAGTACATACACCACTCAAAGGAAATAGTGTCAAACGTAGCATAAATGTCATGGGAATAAAAGTGAGATGAAAAATCCCTTACGAAAACTTGGCAGCCTAACGGCCCCACTTAAAACTTCCAAAAATGGATTTATGAGATCAAATAGGGTCTCTCATTATATTAACATAAAAATTACAGTAATATTAATATAAAATAACATCCCAATCATAAGAAATATGATCTTAAAAGGAATGACATAAAAGAGTGTACTTAAAAAGAAAGAGAGCGGTATGATCCCTTATCTCAGGTCCCACTTGACTCGATCGTTCTTTAATGTCCTGAATAATAAACATGAGTTAATTTATACTTGCTTAAGAACCTTTTCCAAGTTCATTATTACTTTTATATCACTTATTACCATGTTATAAACATTATGTAATCATTTAAGTTAATAATGTTTGTTTTGTCGATATTTGGTTCTTAAGTCGAAAGTGGACTTCTTACAATTACATGTTGTTCATGTGGTCAAAGGTTCATTATATCCAGAATTATATTCATGATTTGGATATAATATATATCATATATATCCAGAATATACATGTATTTATAATATTACATAATCATTTAGAGGTAAGAAATGAAATGCACCGTTCATGGAGACGGTAAGCCGTACGTACGCATGAACGCTACTTTCATTTCTATGTCATATTAATGGAATTAAAACTAAATGATAGATATGTATATTTTAATTCCAGAATTATATTAATCATTTATATGTAACATACATCATATATATCCATTATATATATGTACTTATAATATACAATACAGTTGGGGATAAGAAATGAAATGCACCGTTCATGGAGACGGTAAGCCGTACGTACGCATGAACGCTACTTTCATTTCTACCTCATACTTTAATGGAAAGAAAATAATAATGATATAAATTTATATTATAATTCCAGTATAACATCATATATAATTACTTTAAATTCATCCTTTATACGTCCCACATATGGCATTAACGAATCAAATCACTTTGAGGGGGCGGTAGTCCGCACTTCCTAAAATGAAATTATCATGTTTACCCACAATGGAAACCATAAAGGTATGCCAAAAATGAAAAATACAGAAGCTTAATTAAACCATAAACATGTTATATATCATATATAAATATAGTGTCATCTTAATGGCCACCTTTTAAGGTGTTATATGAGTGTTGAACAATCATGGTTTCGTGAGGTAGAAATTCGCCATCCACAGAAACAGTATGTTCTTTAACCATTAGATGAAGGTGTGTGTATGTGTAGCTCGATTACATATTATAACAACATCCTAGTATATTTAGTATACTGGTTTTGTTTCAAAATAAATTAATGAAAATATTTTAGGGTGTTGGAGAAGAAAAATAATACAAAAGAACACAAGAGAAGACACTACCTTTAAATCGGGTAACTCTTTTTGATTTGAGCTCAAAGGCTTCTTTGGGAATAATTATTCCCAAATTGAGGCTTATAGGAGTAATAGAGGGATGTGGAGAGACAAAATGGGAAGTGGTTGGCCAATCCAAAGGCTTGAGAGGTGTGGGTAAGGAGGTAGAGGTGGGGGCCTTTTATAAGAGGAGAGGAGGGGCACTCTTGGAAAGTTATAAAAGTTTACTTTATTATAAACTGGTTTTCAGATTTTAAAGGTCCCACATTGATATAATTAGAGTATAAGGTGATAGGGTTCGAAATATACTCATAAAATAGGTTTTGGACATGTTTAGGTCTTAGATTTTACATTTTCCTTCCATTTTCTTTAAATCGTTAAATAATGAGGTAATCGATGCATCATCATGGTGTCATAAATAATTTACTTTAGTTAATGTATAAAAATTATAAAAAAATACTATGATGTATTAAATCTTTTTATCTTTACAATGAATATTTATAGTCAAAAATACTACTTGTATAACCCCATGTAAAAATTGTTTTAGTAAAACAACTCATGTTTGTGACATTTTTATTTTAACATTAAATAAAAAGATATTAATGTCATTTTCCTACCAATGTGGCTCCATGGGGTCCCCAAGTTGACCCATGGATTGTCTTGGTCGGCCATGACACATCCAATAAGTTTAGAACATGTTTCAAGTTCATTTCATATTATTAAAACAATATTTTTATCTTAAACCAGACTAATTACCTCTAATTGCGATTAAAAACTTAAAAGTTATTATTCATCAAAAAATTATTTTAATCCCATTGAACCACATTTTACTTCTTAATGAAAACCATGTATGTCATATTTTTTAAATTCAAAACATATAATTGGTAAAGTTTCATTTAAACGAAAAATCAGTTTCTTTAACTACCACTTAGTGGTTTCACTATTCATCAAAAATTGAAGTTTTTCATAAAATTACCAAAAAATTACCCTAGGTTATTTTTGATATTCCGAATTAAAAAATGATGTCTATTTTAAAAAATTCAAAACATATAAGTTACATGAATTATTTTAATAATTAATTCCCATTGTCAGAGCAAATAACGTGTTTTTATGAAATAATAAGTATCAAAAGATTGACAATAGTTTAAGTCCGATTTCAAAGTGAAATTAATTCCAACGACTACTATTGGATTAAATGGTAAAAATATAATCTAATTTCACTTTAAAACCAATTCAAAAGATAATCTAATCATATAAATAAATTATATTAAAAAGAGGTTTTGAATTAAAATACAACATTTTTCACTATTCATTAAAAATGATCTTTATCAGAAAAATACCAAAAATTTACACAAAGTGAATTTTGATGTCCCGATTCTTAAGAAGAGTTTTATTTGGTCCAATAGAATGTATAAGAGTTACCAGAAATATATTTAATGACGGTTCGCCATCAAAAGTTGATAAGTGGACCTTTAGTGAAAATTAGAGTATATATGCCTAAAATTGAATTCTTTTCGTATTTTAAGCCTTTATCCTTTATTGGATAAATGTAAAAACATTTAACAAACATATATAATCATATTTTAGTTATTTCTATTCATTCTCACCAATAAAATGGCTATGTGTTAACTAACATTTAAAATAATATTATTTTATTATTATCGTGCAACGTAATATTTCAAAGGAACTCGTTGTTGCGTATTGGGTAAGCCATCAAGAATAGAGTTCCCTTTAAATTAATATTAACATTTTATTCAAAAAAAGGGATAAATAAAAAAAATTCATATTCTTTATTTACCTGGGGTGTTACATCCTTCCCCCCTTTTGGGAATTGCGTCCTCTCAATTTTAAAATTGGGCTAGGAAACTTCATTGAAAGTCCCACATCGGAACAAGAGTCGGTAAAAAAATCACTTTAAAAGAAAGAAAGAGAAGTACAGAGGTCACCTGAGTTAACCCACACTAGGATTCCATGTAATAAAACATGGACATGTAGGAGAAAACAAAGGGCCATGTTCTGATGGAGAGTGATAGAAAGCATGTTTCGGAGAAAATTAACCACAAGAAAATCACAAACTTGTGATGGGTTAAACGGTATTCGATTCCCTAGTAGGAAAAGTTAATATTCAACATTTGTGTTTTAAGTTAATTTTTATTGAGGAATTTATTCATAAGGAAACATAATTACTTATCATTTTGACTTTGAACTTTTATTAGATTTCTTATAAAAACTCATATTTTCTCAAAAAGAATAGTATTTAGGAAGACTTGTTCACGTTAAGAGTACTATAATCAACTTCTAGAGAATCACCTAATCCACAAAAGAGAACTATATACTTCCCATGTCTTTAGACTTTAACCAAAACCAAAACCAAAAAGGTTTGTACAAGATCAGATAATCTAGAAAAGGATAACCCTTTATAAAAAGAAAATCTATTCTTAATCTCCAAAATTTTTCCAACAAAACCCAAAGTTCAATGAGGACCATTCGATGAACAATTTTTCCATAAAATTATTCAAAGTAAACCAAACTAATATAGAAAGCCACATATTTTAAGGATTTAGTCGCATAGTCTTCCAAGTTAAATAGTAACATTTATCTCCAAACAACATCAGTTTCTCTTAAAGTCTTGTATTGAAAAGTAATTAACCTAATCACATATCCTCCATGATAGGTTAATAAATATCCATGGATAACCCTAAATCAACTTACTCTTAATTCATAAAATCATCTAACTAAAAAGAATCAATCAAACTAAACAGGGACTTCATGAAGTCCAGTGGTAGGTGATAAATACCAGTCGCACTTTGGTTGTGGGTTCGATTCCCGCAGCTTTGTCCGACGCGACGGGTTGTCACAAGGTCTGTGTGTTGTCCTTTTTCCAAACTATATAATTCTCAAATCATTCCCCAAAAAGAGATAAAATCTTAAAAAATAACCATAACATATTTTAACCTCAATTTTATCTCATTCCTTTCATATTCCATCATATCATAGAGTAACCCATAATTACCTAAAAAGTAAGGATCATATAAACCCTAATGGTTAACTTTATAATTATTACCTGAACTTCCACATTGAGTTGGTCATCTCGTACATGATGAATTAGAGAACTCACCATGGTTCAAGTGGTTGATCATGACTCCTTGATAGTTGGTTTAGAACAACCATGAGGTTCCTCATTGAATCCCCCATTTCATCCAGTCTCTTAATTAAAGAACCACCATAGTTTCCTTCAAACCCATTGTCACTTTGGTGCCTTCTAGATCCATCCATTTTCTAAAAAAAGAAATGTCAGTGTGAGTATATCAACAAAACCATCATGTACTAATGAGAAATATAAACACTAAGATATACTTACTCATTCACTTTATCTAAAACTAGGACTCTTTCTGAAATCATAACCATTATGGTTATGTCACTTATGCTTAGAGGATACCCTAACCTCTAAAGTTATCTAAACTGACCTCTGATACCAACTATAAGGCCCTAGCCTTAAACCTTACTTAATATTGAATTAAATTAATAATTCACATTGAGGATCTTTTCAGGTTTAGAGTTTTAGATAATTAGGACATAACTATTACATATAAAAAGATTACAAAGTAGAAACTTCTACTAAGTTTCCATAAAATAAAAACTCTTAAAAAGAAACATGTCTAGTTCCATGTTTTAGGCAGCATGACTTTCCCTTGATCCCATCCTTGACCCTATTCCACGTTAAGTCCTGTGAAAAACATTTCAAAAACTTGGGGTGATCATAAAAATCTCAATAAGGGATACACAATGAATGAAAACTATTAGTTTTTCAAAACAACAAGTAAACCATGTATACTTTATAAAAGTAATACTTTTCACCTTTATGAAGTAGTAAAAACTCTTCACTGAATAAGAGTTCATTACTTACCCTTTTGTAACCAAAAGATTACCATAAAACCCATATAAAGATCACATAACATATAAAGGTAACTTGGGACATAAACATACTTAAATGGAATAACCATACGGTCGGCTTCCACACAAATCACTTAATGGAATAGCCATACGGCCGACTTCCATACCCAATGCATTGGAGGTTATAACGTAACCACTCGTCCTGGTATTCACGGCACCACCCGTCATATGGTTTATCACGTAACCACCCGTCAAATGTCCAAGTACCATCATTACACATAAAATATTGAAAATATAAACATTTAAAAAACAACATTTCATTTTCAATCACAATAAGTAATTCCAAGATATTTAATTAATCAATCCATTTTCAAAAACCATTTAAAATAGATTTTTGGATCAAAGTGTCCCATACCACTTTCAAGATTTCAATGGAATTATAATTTTAAAACATTAATGTCCATATAAAAAAATACTGAATTTTTTTTTGAAAACATGGACATTATAGATAATGATTTAGAATAATGAATCTTTAAAAAATATAAAACGATATTTTTGTTAAAGAGTTTTTAACAAAATGAGAGACTCTTGAATAAAAATAATTTCGGAATAACATTTAATCCGAGCTTTATAATATCATGAGAATTAAGGGATTCATGATATAATATGTCAAAGGACAGTATACACACTATATAAGAGTGAATTGGTGCATAACAACAATGAAGTCTCAATGGAAATGTAAATTGAGATAAAATACATCATAAAGATGGTATCCTTAAATTAAGGATAAATATATCACATAATTATGTGTGAGATATAAAAATACACCCAATATAAGTTGATATTATGTGTGAAACAATCAGAGGTCATTCACACATATTCATAGGATGACAAGTTCAAGAAGTACAAGTTGAACCCAAAGAAATCGAAATTGGGTTAAGATGTTCCCTTGTAAAAATTTGATAGCCTAATGGCGTCACTTCAAAATTCAGAAAATTAGTCGATGAGAGAGTGAATGGTATCTCATCACTTGGACATAAACATTACATCAATAAGGATATAGAAGAACATATCCCAACATAATAAGATGTAAATTAAAAGACATAACAAAAGAAGTCTTTTAAAAAGAGGAGGGTGAAAAGTCTCTTCACCGAGTTGGGTAACTTTCGAAACGTACACCCCATGGAATAAGGGTCATAAAATGAAGATTTAAATACCCATAAATGATATTATACTACAAAAAGTGTATAATAATTGGCATTACATACACCAATCAAAGGAAATAGTATCAAACGTAGCATAAATGTCACGGGAATAAAAGTGAGATGAAAAATCCCTTACGAAAACATGGCAGCCTAACGGCCCCACTTAAAACTTCCAAAAATGGATTTATGAGATCAAATAGGGTATCTCATAATATGAACATAAAAATTATAGTAATAGTAATATAAAATAACATCCCAATCATAATAAAGATGATCTTAAAAGGAATGACATAAATGAGTGTACTTAAAAAGAAAGAGAGCGGTAGGATCCCTTACCTCGGGTCCGACTTGACTCGATCGTTCTTTAACGTCCTGAATAATAAACTTGAGTTAATTTATACTTGCTTAATAACCTTTTTCAAGTTCATTATTAATTTTATATCACTTATTACCATGTTATAAACATTATGTAATCATGTAAGTTAATAATGTTTGTTTTGTCGATATTTGGTTCTTAAGTCTAAAGTGGACTTCTTACAATTACATGTTGTTCGTGTGGTCAAAGGTTCATTATATCCTAAATTATATTCATGATTTGGATATCATATATATCATATATATCCAGAATATACATGTATTTATAATATTACATAATCATTTAGAGGAAAGAAATGAATTGCACTGTTCATGGAGACGGTAAGCCGTACGTACGCATGAACGCTACTTTCATTTATATATCATATTAATTGAATTAAAAATAAATGAGAGATATGTATATTTTAATTCCATAATTATATTAATAATTTAGATGTTACATACATCATATATATCCATTATATATATGTACTTATAATAGTACATTACATTTGGGGATAAGAAATGAAATGCACCGTTCATGGAGACGGTAAGTCGTACGTACGCATGAACGCTACTTTCATTTTTATCTCATACTTTAATGGAAATAAAATAATAATTATATAAAGTTATATTATAATTCCAGTATAACATCATATATAATAACTTTAAATGAATCCTTTATACATCCCACATATGGCATTAACGAATCAAATCACTTTGAGGGGGCGGTAGTCCGCACTTCCTAAAATGAAATTATCATGTTTACCCACAATGGAAACCATAAAGGTATGACAAAAATGAAAAATACAGAAGATTAAGTAAAACATAAACATATTATATATCATATATAAATATAGTGTCATCTTAATGGCCACCTTTGAAGGTGTTATATGAGTGTTGAACAATCATGGTTTCGTGAGGCATAAATTCGTCATCCACAGAAACAGTATGTTCTTTAACCATTAGATGAAGGTGTGTGTAAGTGTAGCTCAATTAATTCTTATAAAAACATCCTAGTATATTGCGTATACTGGTGTTTTTTAAAAATAAATTAATGAAAAGAGTTTAGGGTGTAGGAGAAGAAAAATAAAACAAAAGAGCACAAGAGAAGACACTACCTTTAAATCGGGTAACTCTTTTTTATTTGAGCTCAAAGGCTTCTTTAGGAATACTTCTACCCAAAGTGAGGCTTCTAGGAGTAATATAGGGATGTGGAGAGACAAAATGGTAAGGGTTTGGCCGATCCAAAGGCTTGACAGGTGTGGGTAATGAGGTAGAGGTGGGGGCCTTTTATAAGAGGAGAGGAGGGGCACTCTTGGAAAGTTATAAAAGTTTATTTTATTATAAATTGGTTTTCGGATTTTAAAGGTCCCAAATTGATATAATTCGAGGATAAGGTGATAAGGGTTCTAAATATACTCATAAAATAGGTTTTGGACAAGTTTAGGTCTTAGAGTTTACATTATCTTTCCATTTTATTTAAATCGTTAAATAATGAGGTAACCGCTGCATCATCATGGTGTCATAAATAATTTAATTTTGTTAATGTCTAAAAATTATAAAAATACTACTATGATGTAGGAAATATTTTTATCTTTCCAATGAATATTTATAGTCAAAAATACGACTTGTATAACCCCATGTAAAAAGTGTTTTAGTAAAACAACTCATGTTTGTGACATTTTTATTTTAACATTAAATAAAAAGATATTAATGTCATTTTCCTACCAAAGTGGCTCCATGGGGTCCCCAAGTTGACCCATGGATTGTATTGGTCGGACATGACACCTCCAATAAGGTTAGGACATTTTTCAAGTTCATTTCATATTATTAAAACTTTATTTTAACCTTAAACCACACTAATTACCTCTAATCGCGATTAAAAACTTAAAAGTTACTATTCATAAAAAAATTATTTTAATACCATTGAACCACATTTTACTTCTTAATGACAACCATGTATGTCAGATTTTTTAAATTCAAAACATTGAAGTGGTAAAGTTTCATTTAAACGAAAAATTAATTTCTTTAACTACCACTTAGTGGTTTCACTATTCATCAAAAATTGAAGTTTTTCAGAAAATTACCAAAAATTTACCCAAGGCTATTTTTGATATTCCGAATTCAAAATTTATTTCTATTTTATGAAATTCAAAACATATAAGTTACATTAATAAATTTAATAATTAATTCCCGTTGTCAGAGCAAATAGCGTGTTCTTATGAAACAATAAGTATCAAAAGATTAACACTAGTTTAAGTCCGATTTCAAAGTGAAATTAATTCCAATGACCACTATTGGATTAAATGGTAAAAATATAATATAATTTCACTTTAAAACCAATTAAAAGGATAATATAATCATATAAATAAATTATATTAAAAAGAGGTTTTGAATTAAAATACAACATTTTTCACTATTCATTAAAAATGATCTTTATCAGAAAAATACCAAAAATTTACACAAAGTGAATTTTGATGTCCCGATTCTAAAGAAGAGTTTTATTTGGTCCAATAGAATGTATAAGAGTGACCAGAACTATATTTAATGACGGTTCGCCATCAAAAGTTGATATGTGGACCTTTAGTGAAAATTAGAGTATATATGCCTAGAATTTAATTCTTTTCATATTTTAAGCCTTTATCCTTTATTGGATAAATGTAAAAACATTTAACAAACATATATAATCATATTTTAGTTATTTCTATTCATTCCCGCCAATACAATGGCTACATGTTAACTAACATTTAAAATAATATTATTTTATTATTAGAGTGCAACGTAAGATTTCAAAGGAACTCGTTGTTGCGTATGGGTAAGCCATCAAGCATAGTGTTACCTATAAATTAATATTAAAATTTTATTCAAAAAAAGGGATAAATATAAAAATGTTATATTGTTTATTTACCTGGGGTGTTACATTGTACCCATGATCAAAGTGCAAGGTCCATAACTATCGAATTAAAAAATACATGAAAACGAAGTAGTTAACACCCAAAATTAAAACTTTAATAGATAATTGTTATTAAAGTGGTATTGAAATGATATGATTGGAAAATATATGATATTATATGTATTAATACAATTAATTTATATAATTATAATAAATTAAAAATTATTATACATGAATTTAGATCTCTTATTAATCAATTCGGATAGAAGGTAAGGGTTTCATCTCAATTCCTCTTCATCGAGACATATTTTAATGTTATGCGTAAATTTATTATTTATATGGTATATGTGTTTCCAAATAATTTATTTTGGAATAATAAATAATTATTTTTAATTATTTTATATAAAAATATGATTTTCAAGATTTCGGTGAATTTGACTTCAAAAATTACTAAATTTGTAAGGGTTCTTCATCTTATTTTTTTTTTCCATCGAGACCTATTTGATTCTATGAAACTATTTATGTCTAAAATGATTATATAATGATACATTGAAATTTTATACCATAAAAACATATTAATTAATTTCATGAGAAGTTTCAATTCAAATTATTCAATAAAATTGGGTTTGATTCCAAAGTTACCAAAGTGTTAAGGGTTTACTGTCTCAAATTATCTTCTTTAGGACATGTGTTATGATTATACTTTTATCTTATTTTTTAATGTGATTATACATCACATTTTTCATGTTGTATCATGAATATAAGTTTTTCATTTCTTTTAAATTTTGATTTTATGTTATTCTTTTCATGTGAATTATGAATAAAAAAAATTTCTAAACACTAAGGGTTTTATACTATAATAACTTTTTTACTATTATTTTCTATGCTTAAATTTAAAATGATAAAATTATATAATATATATCTCCAAAATATATTTTATTTTCTTCCCCTAAGGTAATTTTTTTATATTTTATATTTTCCTTTTATTTTCCTCTCTTTAAGTACTCAACACAACAACATAAGTTATTTAATGAAAACTGACCTGGTTTTTATCTTAGGTCGATAATAATTTCTTCCATGACTATATTTTGTCCAAAAATATTTCCAAATATGTTTTTTCTATTATCCAATGATTCATAAAAGTAATTTTTACCAATATTTTAATTAAAACTATATAATCCATGTTATTTTTATTTTATAAAACCCAATTTCACAATGTGGGTATTACCCCTTCAATTGCATCCACTATGTTATAAGAATTATTAGTGTGTATGGAGTCCATATACAATTCCATGGTATTTAGGAATTTATTTTAATTTTAACTCCTAATGTAATATCAGTAGATATTTTTTATACCATTTATGAACATCACTTCATTTTCATTTTTCATAATAATTATATATCTCTTCAAATTCTCAATAACCCTACTAGACTATTTAGGTTTACTTGTAATGTGATTTTTTTTCTTCTTCCATAACCTTTTTTGGAATGACCTCAACATCTATCTTCAGAAAACATAAAAAATTTTGTTATTGAACATTTAAATTTTAAATTTTAAATCCATTCAAACCCCAATTTATATATTAAATTTCAAACAATATTCCAGTTTGGACCATAAACACATTATGATAAGTAGGACAATAAAAAACATGTAGTCTGCTTAGAATAACTAATAAATTATCATTTTTTCTAATCTGGGGTTCATTTTTTTTCTAGAAAAGTATCATATAAATACTTCATAAAAACAACACTCATTAAATGTGAATTGGGGAATTTCTCAATCTATATCTCATATGTTGGATTTATGACTACTTCAGATAGAATAGGTTTAAGTAATTATATTACATTTTCTAGATAATACCCCTATAATGAAATAAAATGGTAAAACTAACTCATTATTTATAAAACTATGGCAATAGAGATATAATTCCTCATTATATAAAAAAAATATTGGTAAATAGTGTTCAAATATGTTTTAATTACAGAATAATTCTACAATCTATCATATGATCGGTAAATTCATGGATTAAGTATTATCCTCTATGATCTGATAAGAGAATATAAATACTTAATTCAAGTTGATTATATACATCAATCAAAAACTCTTTTAACTTTTCTAGTTTTTTAATCTTGTGCCTCATAAGAATCATATAACTATAATAAATAAATTCTTTAAATGTTATGATGTACCTATAACTGTCACTTTCTTGAGTACTCATTGGACAACACACAACATTAGTTATAGGATCTAATGGTCCATCAATCCTATCACCATTTCAACTAAATGTTCTTTGGTTATTTTTATTAATAAACAAGACTCATAAGTATAAAATGAATCATCATTTAATGAATCAAATTATCCATATCTATAGAGTTTTTGGATGTGTTTCTCATTTTTATATCCAAGGTTATAAGTCCAATATAAGTGTAATTAACGTCAACCTTGACCTTCTTATATTGGTTTAAATAGATTGGATTATCCATTTCTAGAAGTTGTAAAAAATTCACCATGTTCCCAATACCATAAAAAATATTATTCATATATATATATATATAATATTGCTTTAAATAATGAATGGAAATAAAATATTGAAAAAGTATACATAAAAACAAATTTTTTATTTATGGTTATAGTATAGTTTTTTTTCTAATTAGATAACTAATCCACAAGATAGAATTTGGTCATAAGTTCTAACTTCTAATGTGGGAACTCTTTCTCCATTTTTAATAGGTAGATATACATAACCATTAATCAATTCTATCCTATTCCTATGTATTTTTTATCATCATAATGTTTTATGGACATCTAGTATCAAATACTCATGAGTGATAATTAAAAAGAGTTATTTCTATAAAATTCACATAAAAATTCAAAAAATTATTCACTTTGAGAACACTTCTCAACTTTGGATTCCATTATATAATTAAACTATATATTATAACTATAATAAATCACAAAATGAAAATCCTATTTTAATGCGTAATATACAAAAAAGATATATCTATGAGTGAGTACCATGATTTATTTATTTTTAATTAAGATCATTTAGTGAATGTACTCCAGATAAATTGATTACCCTGCACATCATTACCTTTAATATTCCATGATCCATATTTTATGATGTTATGGGTCATATTAGTGTTTCACCCATTACATAGATAATTAGTGAGGACATCATAAAATTTATATAAAAATGTCTCTAGGATTGTTTACTAGATAGAACATTTCCAAAATCCATCATATGAATAAACATTACTCTATTCTTATTGTATCATAATCCTATTACATTTTCCCAAATAAGTGCAACCAAAATTTTCCAATATAGTATGAGAACCAAAATTTAGCATCCTATACCCAATTGAATGATTGAGTTCCATACATTTTCTTCATTTTTATGAAATATCACACTTAGTATTTGATGGGTTTTTATATTCTCACCATTTTAATATACATCATATGTATATTAAATCAATAATGATTAGATCACTTTCAATCTTCATTATCTAATGTTTTATTCAACTCCAATGGTTATATATTTACTATGCATGAAAAATGCACAAGACATGAACAATGTTAAGGCCATAAAAACAAGTGACTATGGATGCCTAATGTAATGGATCCCTAAATGATCCCCTCTTATCAGGTTAACCCCCTCAGTACTCAGATGAAGAACATTTGAAAATAAAATGACATTGTAACCCTAGTCAGCCATAGTCATAGAGGCCAAATGATCAGCTACCTTATTATCCTCACACCATGTCTGAATCACCTGGACATTGTTGTTGTTGAGTATGGATTTGAATCTCCTGAAGATATAAGAAATCAACCATATAGTAGACATTGTATCATGTAAGGAATCATTAATAATCTTGGAATCTGTTTCCACCTAAAAAACTGTGATCACTGTCTACTTGCATAGTTCTAACCACGTGAACATCGCCTCGTCCTCCGCCTAAATGGAGCTCCCCACCCCATAGTATGCATAAAATTTTGTTATAACACTACCCATGTTGTCCCAGACCACACCTACCCCACACATGATGCCCAAAACACATGACCCATCTCAATTCAGCTTAAACACTATGATAAGTGGTTTCCATGACACCGAATGGCCCCCCGGCCCAGTGTTAATCTGCTGCAATGAGCCAGTAGTACCTTAGAGATCCTTCAAAGAAGGGGAGTCATACCAATTATTAAATCCATGGACCATATAAATGAGAAGAGATTGGGAATGAGAAATCACTAACCTTTTAGAGGAAGCGATTCTATAATACTAGTCTTTTTGTGGGCCTGCCATAGACACCAACGACCAGCACTAAAGTTCAACAATATCTCCCTATGTTCAGGTCCTGAACCAGTCCTGCCACAATAGCATCTATCCAGAAATTATGAACTAGAATAATTAGAGGATAGAAGACTGGTGAAATCACAAAAAATCTCCAGAAATCCATAGCTCATTATCTTTCAAAAGAGATGTGATCAGAGGACTCCACCCTATGCACATTGCATCAGTGGCACATAGAGGTCATGCTGACCCCCAAATTCCTTACATTTTCAACTATAGGTACTGCATGATTCATAATCCTCCAAGTAAGAAAATTGCACTTAGTTGGGACCCTCTCACACCAGACCACACTATTCTAATCATTACACTGCTAATGGGGAGGTGAAATCCAGCTGAAATCCTTCGAGGATAAAGTCCCAGAAGAAGAGGCAGTGAACACACAAAAGTTAGGATCAGGGGTTAGTGAGATAAGGTATATCACCATTAGTTGATCTGCATTCAGAACTGTTTTGGTAAAACTGAGGTATAAACAAGCCTCCTGAAAGGAGACCATTAGAGCGGGAAATTTTGGAAATCCTATGATCAAACCCGACCAGTTGTGGTACCTGAAAGATAGGTCTCCCCTCCCCACAATCCACTGGGAATGTTAGAGAATAGTTGGGACAATGATTTGAATCATAGACCATAAAGGAGATGTATGACCACCATCTTCCACATACCCTCTACTCTAGGAGGAAATCATTTTCCCCCAACACTTGCATTCTTCCACAACCTCCCATTCATGCTTTGCATGAAAACAATGAATGTAATCAACCATGTTCTATAAGTTGATCCCACCATCATGAATTTTCCTCATCATCCTCCTCCATGTGGCTCAATGATTCTAACCCTCATCCTAAGAATCCCAAATCAAATTTTCCAAAATCTTTTTTATGGATGAGATAACTCCCTTGGGCACTTTGGCAACCAAAATCATGTGGACTGGAATAAATTAAAGAACACTACTGACCAGAGTTATCCGACATCCAAAAGAAAGATAGCAGTTCTTCCATCTTAGAACTCAACTGGTGTTCTTATTCACAATCACATCATAGTCACAGACTCAGATCCAGCCCATAGATATAGGAGAACCAAGATAAGAAAAATGAAATTAACTCCTCTGTATACCCAACATACAGCATAGATTAGTGGTCAGTTGATTGCTACATCTGGATGAGAGATAAAGATATATCTTGGATTTGTTGATGATCTAGCCACTCTAGTGACAGTATTCATCTATAATTTTCCACAACCTACCCACAAATCTTCTATTGGAATTCATAAATATGATAGAGTCATCTTCAAAAATTAGGTGGGAGATAGGAGGCCAGCTCTTATGCCTGTGAAACAGTTGAAGGTATCCCAAGGACATATATTTTTTGATAAGACGGCTATGATTATCTTGCAAAATAATAAAAATTGTAAGGGAAATAGGATCTCCCTATTTGAGACCCAATGATGGCTTGAAAAGACCATGGGTCTTTACCAGGAAGGAAATAAACATCTAGGAAGAATTGAAGCATCTGAAAATGATATCCATCATCCCAGGGGAGAGGCACATACCTAACAACACCATGTTGATGAATCCCAATTCCATTCTATTGTATGACTTATTCATATCCAGTTTAAGGGACATATTAGAGCCATGGGTTTTTATGTTGATGTCACAGATCATTTCTTGAGCCAGAGAAACCGCACCCTGAATTGATTGTCCCTTGACAAAACCATGTTGACCTAAGGATATACACTGATGGACTTGAATGGATATCCTTGAATTAACGATGCTTGAAAAAATATTCTTGGAAAAGTTACACATACTAACTGGTTTGTAGTCATGGATGTACCACATGTCTTTGATCTTTGGCAAAAGAACCAGGGTAGTGGCACCAGCCACCCGATGAATAAAGATACACCGAAAGAATTCTTGGATGGATGAGATGATATCATCTTTGAACACATACCAAGACCCCCTATAGAAAAACCATAGGAAACCATTAGGACTCAGAGAACTCTTTGGGTTGAGGCTCATTAATGTAGCAAAAAACTCCTTCTCATCAGGGATCGCTTCTAGTACCGCATTGTCTTGACTGGACATTAGGATAGGTAACCCCTATAGTAGCTCCAAATTTCCACTTTGGTACCCACAAGGCATGGCCAGATTATGTCCTACAAGGGGGTTATTGAAAAATACAAAGGCCATTTCCCCAACAATGTCTCTATCACCTGATAACAATCCATCATCAAGAATAATATTGGGTTTCACTGTACTCCATCTCTCCTTGATGAAGGAATGAAAGTAAGCTGAGTTTTTGTCCCCTAGCTGGAGCCATTTCACCCTCACACTCTCTCGTGACATACATTCCTGCTTCATAACCTACTCCTCTAAGGAAGACTTCATGTTCAAGACCTCCTCATAGACCATATCATCCCACGCATCCTCAATGATTTGGTCTAGGTACTCAACCTCCTTCTCATTTTTTTTAAGGTCTTGATCAGTAGGGGGGATTCCCTTGACCCAAACATGTAAAAAAATTGAGTCATCTCAATGTTTTGTGGAAGGCCACCCAAGAGAAGCCGGGAGGCGGAGCCCTCTAAAGCTCACTGATCTGTTGGTGATAGCTAGGGGAGCCAACCCAATGATCCCGAAAGAAAACTTTATGACATCCACCATGACTGGGAGGTAGAGATATTAATAGGGGAGAGTGATCCGAGATACCCTGAGTGAGATGGGCCACTTTAGCATTAGGAAATCCAGAGATGGAATGTATGTTACCCAAACACCTATCCCACTGGCTCCAACATATTCGACTCCCTTTTTGATTATTACACCAGGTGAATCTACCTCTTAAATTCCCCAAATCTAGAAGACTCTTTCCAGACAGAAATTTCATAAATATCAAGCTGACCGCATGAGGGAAGGAACCTCTGCCCTTATTCTCTTCTGGACAAATGATAACATTGAAATATCCACCCAAAACCAAGGGGAATCCCCTTGTTTGAAGCCATAGAGATCCTAGCAAAGCACCTCTCTCAGTTGCACAACACAGTTCCCATAAACCAAGGACACAAAGATAGACTCCATACCCATAGACACTTTTACAGTAATAAACTAATCACCAGCCTAAACTAAATCAACCAAAACCTATTTCATCCAAAAAATTCATATATAATGATTGGGCAGATCCACATGCAAGCCCACATTCATCCCAACTTTCTGAGAGAACTCTTCAAACATTGTAGTGTGTTGATTGTGCTCCAGAACAGTGACAATCCATACCTTGTGATTTTTCACCTCTGTAGCAAAGAATTCAGACTTAACCTGATCCCCTAGGCCATAGGCATTCCAAATGATGTTCTTAATCATTGAAACAGAGAAGGCTGAGTAGTGGCCCCAGGCTCGATGGGATCATTTCTAGAGGAGGATACAAACTCTGAAATATTTTTAATTTAACCCTTTTACATACCCTAGAAGCCGAAGAAGGTATACGTTTGCGTGGAGATACCAAGAAGGAGAGGCTCCATTGTGGTATTATTATTGCCTTACATGGAAGGGAGCACTGATCATGGGAATTCATAACTAGAGAGACTAGGCCCTCATGCATACCCCTTAATATAACCACCTATTGAGGGAAAGTCATGTGGGGAGTCATACCAGGGGCACTCCCACCATTGTCTTTCAATAATTGCACACTGGGGTTATTGGGGAAGCTTGAGAGGAGGACCTCCTTCCTGAAATCTACCAAAAAAGGAACCTGGGGAGGCAATAAAGCCTGGCCTGAGAGATAGCACCACCTTTGACCCAAACATAGAAGCCAGCAAGCTCCTGGAGAACCCCATTCAAGAGAACCTGATAACCTGAAAGGGAACCGAGCTGAACCTAAAGAAGGTAGGTAGAGGAGGGGGAGGAAGAGGAGTATCCATCTTCACCAAGGAATAACTTTCAGAATCCAAAGCTGTTAGAGAAGAGAAGCCCACAAATAGTGGATCAGGAACTGAAGTAAGAACTGAAGCACCCATTGAGGCACCCCTAGGGGGTGACCAAAATCATTGAGGACATAATCAGACTAAGAGTTAGCCTAAAAGAGGGTCAGGGGAGACCCAGACTAGGGTTGGGGCATAGCCCGCGGTTCTAGAATTCTATGGGATGAATTGTCCTTCTGAACACCCCTATGCTTGAGTTTCCTGCACACCATCACTGAGTTCCCCTGGAGAGATCAGTGGGAACAAAATCTAGGGATCCCAGGGTAGATGATATCTTTATTCGATGCCAAGGACTATCCCACCTTCAAAGAAATTTTGTGCAAGAGCAGTAGACAAAGATCAATCTCCACACAAATACCTACTACTGACACCTCTGCATAGCATTGAGTGCTATCATCTGCACACAGAAAACTGCCGAGAGAGTCTCTGATAGATTTGAGTAGGGTGACATTTTGAAAAGGCAATGGGAGCCCTGGTAGTAAGATCCACATAGTTGTCAGAGATCTTTCATTACCTCTGTGAACCTCCAATGATCTTCTTGAAATATTAAACCTTTATCACCCCATGTGGCAAGGGGCCTTACACCAAGCATGCACAAAGTATGCCTCAGAATCAAAAATTTAGCATAAATCCTATCACTAGATAGCTGAAACCTGTTCCAGAGCTTGAAGACCCCAGGAAGACACAAAATTCTTGAATGTAGAGATAGGCAGCTTCACCGATACAAACCAAGCAATAAGGGTCCATCTAAGGCAGACCACCTCTTCATCGAAATCCACCATATAAAACTTCAAGATCTAGCAAGAATCATCCCACGAAGATGTTGTAGGGACCAGGGAAACCTCTGAGAAGCCAGCACTCACTCGACCCCTAGATGGGCCGCAAAGAACCTCCTTGAAGGAGGGCACCGCACGACAAACCCTATAAGGGGGAACATAGGTCGAAAGAGAAGATCGAAACACCTCAGAAGATGAATAGGGGCCCAGTTCGAAGGGCACCAACACCAGAACCCTATCCTATAAGCCACTAGCAGGGGGATCAACAGTAAGGAAAGTTTGAAAGGTTGCAGGTGCGAACATGGTCCTCATCTCAGAGAATCAATCTATGCACTGTTTTATACCGATATGTGTGCCTAGTATAAAAATTCAGAAGAATTATTTTAACCTACATATTTGAAAATAAATAATTTTATTATTACATAAATTAGTTATATATACTAATATATAAATTTTTTTAAAAAAAATCTATTTTATTTATTTTCAAAGAATGAGATATCAATATAAAATTTTCATGACATATTTTGGGAAAAATATATCATTTATATTTTATAATACATATATTTATAGATCATTAATAAAAAAATTCACTCTCAGTTTTTGGAAAAGTTAAATACCTTAGGGATGAATATCTTGGAAAGATGAAGCAAGTTGTCCCAATCGAGGTGCCATAATTTTTCCCAAACTCCCTGAAAATTTGACCCATATAAATACCTATTTAATACTATGTCCATGAAATATGTGTGTAGTCTAGGTTCACATGTTGGAATTACATACACCGCTTTCATGCCAAACACCCTTCACTAAGGGCCTCAAATTGTTTCTTATAAATAGGACCCTTAGGTTCCTCATTCTGGACCTTTTAGAAGACGAAGAGATGGCCTAAACTTATTCTCCCTTAGTATCACTTGAATGTTAAAAAATCCCATTAGGTATCATATTTAATCAAAAAAATCATGGAAAATAACTAAAATAGATGTTGATTAAGTTTCCCATTGGTCAATATATAAACAAAATTCCCATGAAACAAGTTCTTTCCTTGTTCTTGAGAACTATCTTAAAGAAACCATACATGGAGAAATATTCATGAAAAGTTCATCCAAAATACTCCATGGAACCCTCTATTACCAAGAAAATGCTTCATAGAAATTATGTCTCCCAAAGTATCATTTTTCCCATGTATCACTATAATGAAGCACCATTCTCACCCATACTAGATTAAAGCACCTTTGTCACTTATATAAGTGAAAATTATATTACTCACCCATATATGGGTGAATCCTCATTCACACCCTCAATAGGGAGGACCACCTTGATCACCCTCGCTAGATAGAACCACACAGCTTTCCCTCACTAGGGTGATGTTTACATTAACCCTCACTAGGTATTATACCTCACAAGGGTGAACAATATTTTCATGATCTAATGCTACGGTGTTGTGTTCAACATATAATCAATGATGGAGAAACCCTTCACCCATGACTCCTATTTTTATTCTAATTATCATGGAAACTTCTAAAGACACCTAACTTATAAGATTAGGTAGTTACACTACTGTTCACCCCTCAATAATTAATTCCCTTGATAGAAGGAATCTCAAACATATCCTCCATTACTGATAGAGATACTAGATAATATTCAATAATGTATTCCTTAAATAACAGGTGTCCTCATATTAAGGATGTCTATGATTCCATACCAATCCATTTATCCTAATATCATTGAACCCAAACCAAATCTAATTGGACTCAGTGATTGGAGGATTATCAAGTCTATTTAGTGAGGGACACAAGTCAATATTGCTTAATACCAACATCTACCATTTTATCCCCTTAACTACGAGTCATCTTCCTCTATCCCATTTTCTTAATAATAAGTAGGAGTATGGGGGTATAGGTAACCTTCTATTTATAACCCCCAATGCATTATGACTTCATTAACAACATCATCCCAATGACACGTTAATGATTTATATCCATTAAGGAATCCCCATATCCTTACATCCTAATAAATCCTTTATTCTCAAATATTTCAAAACACTAATGTCCTTGAAGCATGATGTTAAAATGTATGGATGATGTTCTAGTTTCACTTTGAAAAACTAAATGAAAATATCCTTACCAGATGAAATTTATCTGTACAGTATGGTCCTATAACATGTCCTTTAATTGTACCTATCAAAATCTATGGGATATGATTTCTCTCATGTAGGATATATATTAATCCCCCTAGGGTCTGAAACCAAACATCATAAACCATTCACTTTAATCCTCTTGGGGTTATATTCCTCATGAATCCACTTACATCCTTTCTTATCAAGTCATATCTTTCATGGGCATGGATTTTCCTCTCCCTAGGACCATATTTTATTGAAAATCCTCATTGGTTCATATTCCCAATGAGACTATGCCCTCCTTATAGCATTATAAACACTACATATATCACCACAATTCATTCATTGGTCCATACACCTGAAAAGACTACATTCCACTCATTGGGATATATTCTTGCTATATACTCCCACCTATCCTCATTAGAATATATTCCCATTGAGGTCAATGAGAAAGGGTCAGTAATGAATAATACCCAAACCAACTATTGTTCATAACCCTTCACCTAATAGTCCACTACCCGTTAATATAAATTTCTTGGAATTGACCCTTTTAAGATATTCTTCAAATGTAAAAATTACCTGTAATTTGGCACCGAACTACATGGGTTAAGATTCCTATCGCAATGATTCATCGGGATCCCTTCTCCTTGGTCTAAACATGACACCGCAAAAACTTAAAACCTACCTAGATGGAGATAAACTCCATAGTTCCAAACTATGTGGTTTTAAACCATATACCCTATAATTAAGAATTATTACATGATAAGAATAATAAAAGGGGCCTTAAATACATATAAACGTTCACATCGATCAAAATGGATGATTAATCACTAGAATAAGGGTAACAAGTCCCATACATGTATTTAGGATGGATTCACAAAGAAAATTTAAATATATAAAAGAGCCTAGGAGTGGGAAATAATTCCCCCTTATAGGGTGATATAATCATTACCCCCATCACTTTTTCTAATGCATGTTCTATGCTATTATTAGTAATTATCCAGTGCGCACTTTCCTTGAGAAAGAAGGTATGTACTAACTCAAAAGGATGTAGATGATTCATGTTAGAGGTGTCAGTCATTCCCAACCATAATAACACAAATAAGAATTAATTTATAGCTAAATAGGTGGGGGGAAATGGTTAACAAGATGTCAATGTCTTAATAACCAATATAACGGTGTTTTTTAGAACATCATGTACTTTTATTACATGTGTTTCACACAAAAATGTTCATGAAACCAACATTAATCCTTTAATTATGAAAATTATCAATAGAACATAGACTAACGTGAAATCCTACATTGTTAGGTGATTTTTGTGTGTTCTTGTACCTTAGTATCCGCATTTTAGATAAATTTTTAATCTAATGAAATAGAACCTTCACCATGCAAAAATTCTTATGTATCAACTACCATGAAAGTGGTGAACCCCATAACTATAATTAAAATTCCATCCATCTAACATATCCAGATTCAAGTGGAAAATATATTAGTCTGTGAATATCATTGACAAGATACCATTATTGTAACACCCCGAGCTTCCACGATACGCTTCTCATTCAAAAATGCAATAACTTGCATTGTACGCAACTTCGAGTTCTAAAACACCGCGACTAATCAAAGTAGCCGTTATGAATAGTAATACCAACTTTTTGAAATTATATAAATTTTATATATCAAAATGGACTTCATTTTTGTATTCGTAATATCGAAATTATCCTAAGTTGAATTTTTTGTAACTTTCTGAGAACTTCCAATTTTTTTATGAATAGTGAAAAATACTTAAAACAACTTTTTTAATCAAAATAATTTATTGTGATAAATTATACTATTTAGTGGTTTTAAAGTATAATTAGAATATATTTTTACCATTTTATCAAATGGTGGTCATTAGAATTAATTTAACATTGAAATTGGACATAAACAATTGCCAATCTTTTGATATAAATTGTTTCTTAAAAACACGCTATTTGTTGTGACAGCGGGAATTAATTATAAAATTAATTAATGCAACTTATATGTTTGGAATTTTGTAAAATATACATCATTTTTGAATTCGGAATATCAATTATAGCTTAGGGTGAAATTTTGGCATTGTTCTGAAAAACTTCAATTTTTGATGAATAGTGAAACCACTAAGTGGTAGTTAAATAACTGATTTTTCGTTTAAATGAAATATTACCACTTCTGTGATTTGATTTTCAAAAATCCGACATACATGGTTGTAATTAAGAAGTAAAATGTGGTTCAATGAGATTAAAATAATTTTTTGGTGAATAGTAACTTTTAAGTTCTTAATCGCGATTAGAGGTCATTAGTGTAGTTTAAGGTAAAAACAATGTTTTAATAATATGATATGAGCTTGACACTTGTCCTACTCCTATTGGATGAGTCCTGGCCGACCAAGACAACCCATGGGTCAACTTGGGGACCCCATGGAGCCACTTTGGTTGGAAAATGACATTAATATATATTTGTTTAATGTTAAAATTAAATTGACACAAACATGAGTTGTTTTACTAAAACAGTTTTTAAGTGGGGTTAAAAAAGTCCAAATTTTGATTATAAATATTCATTAGAAAGCTAAAAAGATTTAATACATCAAAGTATTTTTTTTATAAATTTTAGACATTAAATAAATTAAATTATTTATGACATCATTATGATGCAGCGATGACCTCATTATTTAACGATTTTAATAAAATGAAAAGATAATGTAAAATCCAAGGCTTACACTTGTCCAAAGACTATTGGATGGGTATATTTCGAACCCTTATCACCTTAGCCACGAATTATATAAGTGTGGGACCTTTAGAATCCGAAAAACATTGTGTAATAATGTAACATTTTAATCTTTCCAAAAGAGCCCCTCCTCTCCACTTATAAAAGGCCCCCACCTCTCCCACCTTATTCACACCTTTAAGCCATTTGGCTCGGCCAACCTCTGCCCAAATACTCTCCCAACTTCCCCCTCTTACTCCTAGAAGCCTCACTTTGAGCAGAACTCTTCTCAAGGAATCCTTTGGCTCAAATCAAAAAGAGTTACCCGATTTTGAGGTAATGTCTTCTCTAATGTTGTTTTGTATTATTTTTCTTCTCCAACCCCCTAAACTCTTTTTATTCATTTATTTTGTAACAACACCAGTATCCTCAATATACTAGGATGTTGTTATAAGAAGGATTCGAGCCACACTTACACACACCTACATCTAATGGTTAAAGAACATACGGTTTCTGTGGATGGCGAATTTCTGCCTCACGAAACGATGATTGTTCAACACTCATATAACACCTTCAAAGGTGTCCATTAAGATGTCACTATATTTATATATGATATATAATATGTTTATGTTTTACTTATGCTTCTGTATTTCTCATTTATGGCATACTTTATGATTTCCATTATGGGTAAAATGCGATAATTTCATTTTAGGAAGTGCGGACTACCGCCCCCTCAAAGTGATTTGAATCGTTAATGCCATATGTGGGATGTATAAAGGATGGAGTAAATGGTATTATACACTATATTATACTGTAATTATATTATAAATTTATATCATTATGATTCCGTTCCATTAAATACGAAATAGAAATGAAAGTAGCGTTCATGCGTACGTACGGCTTACCGTCTCCATGAACGGTGCATTTCATTTCTTACCTCTAAATGTTACGTGACATTATGAATGAATGTATATACTGGATATATATCATATATATGATATCTACATCATGAATATAATTCTGGATATAACAGATATTTCACCACATGAACAACTTGAAATTATAGGAAGTTTATTTTTGACTCAAGTACCAAAGATCGACAAAACGACCGTTATTAACTTAAATAATTACATAATGTTCATAACATTGTAATAAGTGATATAAAAAGGATAATGAAATTAAAAATGGCTCTTAATAAGGTATATATTAACTCTAGTTTATTATTCAGGAGGTTAAAGAACAGTTGAGTCAAGTAGGACACGAGGTAAGGGAACTTCTTAACCCAACTTCCATTCTTTGGGTTAATCTCCTACTTTCAAATTATGTCATGATATTATTATGTCTTATTTTTTATTTTTACTTTATTTATGTGTAACTATAGTGAATACACATAATAGATCTATTTTATTTTAAAAATGATCTTTTTAAGGACTTCTTCTCAATCCCCTTTCATTGAGGCATATTTGGTTTTATACACAACTTTCTTTTATAAGGTGTATAAACCCCTTTGACTTTTATATTTATTCAAAAGGAATCTTTTTTATACAAAGCGTTTTGCTAAACGACAAAAGGGAATGTTTTTCTTTCCGTACTTATGCGGCGACAATGACTTCTCCGCCGCCGTGACCATTATTTGAGTTTCGGCTTCCTCTACAAGCCATCTTTTTTTAATGAAAAATAAATACAAAGTTTTAACTTTCTTTTACTTTGGTATTGAAAATGGTTTTGAAAGCGTTTGTATTATAACAATGTGTTGTATTGATATCTTGTGATTGAAATGTGGAAATTTTATGTTTCCTTTATGAATGTTTTATGTGATATGATTATGTTATGGTTTATGATATGTTTAAACCTATTCATATGAGGAATGTATTGGACTTAATAAGTGACGGGTGGAGCCCGCTATAGCTCCTCGATGCATCGGTAGGTCTCATGAGACAACTAGACGTGGAATTGGCCGAGGCCCTTTCCCAATTTGATTTATGGTTTTGGCCGAGGCCTTAATCATTTTAGACTTCTTGGCCGAGGCCTTGACAAAGTGTTTCAGAATGTCTGGTATTATACATTCCCTCATTATGAAAGTGGTTTTTGATATTGCATGTGATTATTCGACCAGTAGAATATCCATGTGAAGAAGTGAATGGAATTATCTCATTTTACTTTTGTCATATTATGTTGAAGTTCATGTTTAAAAGGCTTTTGTTTTAGTTATACATTACCTTAAATGTTGATGTTTATTTATGAAAGCTTCCGCAATATTGTTATCCTTACTGAGCATCTGAGCTCACCCCTTTCAATGTTTTAATATTTTCCAGGATGTGAAGAAGTATTTTATGAATGACCTGCAGGGATAGTCAGAAGAGGATATGAGTGTGGACTATGGAGACTTTGTTATTGTAGTTTTCACTTTATGATGTAATGTAACGTTTACGAATGTATCTAGTGTTTCCAAGGCTACTAAACTAATCGGTCTTTCGAGACTTGATCTTTTTTTATCATACCAATGTTACGAAGTAATGCACCGACTCTGGGTAGCTGGGGTTGGGGTGTTACAGTTGGTATCAAAGGCAGTTTAGTACTAACCTTGGAAGCTAGATTTAGATAAACTCTGATTAGATCAGATAGCCCAAAGATAGACTTTGAGGATTAGTATAGAAGAACTTCCTAGAATTTTGTTATTGTAGAGATTTTGTGAGTTTTCCGAGCAATACATCCCTATCTGGATACGAGCAGGTAGAGGCGGCTCTGGCACAGATGTACCTAGGGGTAAAACCCGAAAACACCTCTTTGAGCTAGACTCGAACGGGAACTGGTGCATGACAATGGGCCTTGCTGCACTCTTGGTTACGACACTCCTGGGGGATATGCTTAGGATAATTCTCATTTTCTTTACAAACCACTATGAACGGTTATGAATATATACTTCCTCAAATAAAACCTTTTTATGATTATGGATTATATCCATAAATAGTTCAATTTATGTTAAGTATTTTACAAGTATGGAATTATGTATTTTGATTCATAAACTAATCTAGTTTATGCCATTGTTTAGAAATAGCGCCTAGTGGAAGGAATCGAAACCGTATCAATGCACGAACTCCGTGTAGGGATTGCCCTCCTGCTCAAGATAATTATAGTGGGGCTGGTGATGCAACTGGTGCCGATCAGCTAATCACCATACTGGGACAACTTACTCAGGTTATGAATAATAACCTTACCCGTATGGAGCACCCTGATCCACAGCGTGGAGGATCAATGTTAGATCGATTCATGAGGCAAAAACAACCAACGTTCAATGGGAGTACAAATCCCTTAGTATCCGAGCAATGGATAAATTCCCTAGAGAAAATATTTCAGGCTTTGGGGAGCAGTGAAAGGGAAAAAGTTATCATGGCAGTTTACCGCCTCACTGGAGATGCTGATCAATAGTGGTCATTGATTCAAAACATGAAGGAAGATGATGAAGTATCAAATATGGAATGGAGGGAGTTGAAAGATCTGTTTTTAGAAAAATACTTTCCTCGCGACCATCGAGCAGATATGGAAAGGCAATTTCTGAGTCTGAGACAAAAGGAGGATGAGAATGTCGCAAAGTATGAGGCCAACTTTACAAGGCTAGCGAGGTATGCTGCAGATTATATACGTAACCCAAGAGGTAAGATTGATCGTTTCTTTGATGGGTTAAAACCATTTCTCCATCGAGCTTTAGTATCACAATCGTTCTCAACATACGAAGACATTGTCTCGTGTGCTATCAAGACAGAAAAGGAATTCTCTAAGTCTTATGACAACAAAGTAAAGCAAGAGAAGAAGAGAACGGTGGAACAAGAGACAGATAAAGGGAAAAAGGGAAAGAAGGATTTTCCATTATGTGATAATTGTGGGAATAATCACCCTGGTACTTGCCTAAAAGGAATGGGAGTTTGTTATAAATGTTGAGAAAAGGGTCACCAGGCTCGTGATTGCAAGGGAAAGAAAGAGGCTATCAAAGTTGAATGCTACAATTGTAGAGAAATGGGTCATTATGCAAATGAATGTCCTAAGCGTCAGGGAAACTTACCTCAGAAAAGGCCAAGGGATCAAGGACAATCTTATGTTGTTACTACAGTTGAAGCAGAATAACTAATGTAATGGTGCTTTTGGACTCATGGATTATATTCTGGTTATTCGAATAATGTGATATATATATAAGGATTGTACTGCAGTACTTGTTGATTTCAGTAAGGTTTTAATATGATGAAGGTAATTATATTTTTAGTATGTGACAATAAGAGAAACTTTACTTTGTTTGGGGAATCTAATAAATTGATTTTGGAATTAAGAGACCTTTTAGAGAAAGTCTGGACAGAGGTATATTGGATAATTATAAAGGTTGGAGTGGATTAAGTTGATCTTTGGATAGTATTGTTTAAGGTTAAAAAATTTATGAAGATTATTTTTGGAATATTATGATACTATAGTTTTAGGAAAAGGACAACCTGCAGGGTGGGGCATAACCCGTCGCGTCGGACAAAGCTGCAGGAATCGAACCCACAATCATGGTGCGACAGGCCTTTATTTCCTACCACTATCCTACAGGAAGTCCCTGGTTATTACAAAATAATTTTACTAATCTAAATGGTATGTGTTAACATTTGGAACCTTATACAATTAGGATAAGTATAATATTTTTGAGTTCTATTATCTTTTTGAGTGAAAGATGAGTTGAAGGTTGAAACTCTAATTGTCAAGAATAAATATATATATACCTATTTCTTATTCAATGAATAAATTAATTCTTAAACTTTAGTAAAGGGATATTAAAACAAAAAAATGTGTTATCCTAATACCTTATGTCTTGTTGAACTGATGATATTTTAAATCAACATAGATTGAAGGCTTTGAGGCCCTCAATTTGACAGTTGATTGTGATTGATGACCTCAATCACTCCCTACAAAAATTTATGTTTTTCCTCCAATTATATGTCTCTAATTGCCACCAATGTTCTCCTTATCGAGATCATAATTTGGTGGTGACTTTCTTATTTCCATTTCACTCTTATTAAGACTAAATTCTATTAACCTTATTTCCGATGTGGGTTTTCCACAAAGGTATTTTCTATTTTCAACCTTTTATTTTCCAAGAAAAATTTCAAATTGCGAGGACGCAATTTATTGAAGGAGGGGAGAATGTAACACCCCGAGCTTCCACGATACGCTTCTCATTCAAAAATGCAATAGCTTGCATTGTACGCAACTTCAAGTTCTAAAACACCGCAACTAATCAAAGTAGCCGTTATGAATAGTAATACCCACTTTTTGAAATTATATAAATTTTATATATCAAAATGGAATTCATTTTTGTATTCGTAATATCGAAATTATCCTAAGTTGAATTTTTTGTAACTTTCTGAGAACTTCCAATTTTTTTTATGAATAGTGAAAAATACTTAAAACAACTTTTTTAATCAAAATAATTTATTGTGATAAATTATACTATTTAGTGGTTTTAAAGTATAATTAGAATATATTTTTACCATTTTATCCAATGGTGGTCATTAGAATTAATTTAACATTGAAATTGGACATAAACAATTGCCAATCTTTTGATATAAATTGTTTCTTAAAAACACGCTATTTGTTGTGACAGTGGGAATTAATTATAAAATTAATTAATGCAACTTATATGTTTGTAATTTTGTAAAATAGACATCATTTTTGAATTCGGAATATCAATTATAGCTTAGGGTGAAATTTTGGCATTGTTCTGAAAAACTTCAATTTTAGATGAATAGTGAAACCACTAAGTGGTAGTTAAATAACTGATTTTTCGTTTAAATGAAATATTACCACTTCTGTGATTTGATTTTCAAAAATCCGACATACATGGTTGTAATTAAGAAGTAAAATGTGGTTCAATGAGATTAAAATAATTTTTTGGTGAATAGTAACTTTTAAGTTCTTAATCGCGATTAGAGGTAATTAGTGTAGTTTAAGGTAAAAACAATGTTTTAATAATATGATATGAGCTTGACACTTGTCCTACTCTTATTGGATGAGTCATGGCCGACCAAGACAACCCATGGGTCAACTTGGGGACCCCATGGATCCACTTTGGTTGGAAAATGACAATAATATATATTTGTTTAATGTTAAAATTAAATTGACACAAACATGAGTTGTTTTACTAAAACAGTTTTTAAGTGGGGTTACACAAGTCCAAATTTTGATTATAAATATTCATTAGAAAGATAAAAAGATTTCCTACATCAAAGTATTTTTTTTATAAATTTCATACATTAAATAAATTAAATTATTTATGACATCATTATGATGCAGCGATGACCTCATTATTTAACGATTTTAATAAAATGAAAAGATAATGTAACATCCAAGGCTTACACTTGTTAAAAGACTATTGGATGGGTATATTTCGAACTCTTATCACCTTATCCACGAATTATATAAGTGTGGGACCTTTATAATCCGAAAAGCATTGTGTAATAATGTAACATTTCAATCTTTCCAAAAGAGCCCCTCCTCTCCACTTATAAAAGGCCCCCACCTCTCCCACCTTATTCACACCTTCAAGCCATTTGGCTCGTCCAACCTCTACCCAAATACTCTCACAACTTCCCTCTCTTACTCCTAGAAGCCTCACTTTGGGCAGAACTCTTCTCAAGGAAGCCTTTGGCTCAAATAAAAAAGAGTTACCCGATTTTGAGGTAATGTCTTCTCTAATGTTGTTTTGTTTTATTTTTCTTCTCCAACCCCCTAAATTCTTTTTATTCATTTCTTTTGCAACAACACCAGTATCCTCAATATACTAGGATGTTTTTATAAGAAGGATTCGAGCCACATTACACACACCTAAATCTAATGGTTAAAGAACATACGGTTTCTGTGGATGAAGAATTTCTGCCTCACGAAACGATGATTGTTCAACACTCATATAACACCTTCAAAGGTGGCAATTAAGATGTCAATATATTTATATATGATATATAATATGTTTATGTTTTACTTATGCTTCTGTATTTCTTATTTATGGCATACTTTATGATTTCCATTATGGGTAAAACGCGATAATTTCATTTTAGGAAGTGCGGACTACCACCCCCTCAAAGTGATTTGAATCGTTAATGCCATATGTGTGATGTATAAAGGATGGAGTAAATGGTATTATACACTATATTATACTGTAATTATATTATAAATTTATATCATTATGATTCCGTTCCATTAAATACGAAATAGAAATGAAAGTAGCATTCATGCGTACGTACGGCTTACCGTCTCCATGAATGGTGCATTTCATTTCTTACCTCTAAATGTTACGTGACATTATGAAAGAATGTATATACTGGATATATATCATATATATGATATCTACATCATGAATATAATTCTATATATAATGGATATTTCACCACATGAACAACTTGAAATTATAGGAAGTTTATTTTTGACTCAAGTACCAAAGATCGACAAAATGACCGTTATTAACTTAAATAATTACATAATGTTCATAACATTGTAATAAGTGATATAAAAAGGATAATGAAATTAAAAATGGCTCTTAATAAGGTATATATTAACTCTAGTTTATTATTCAGGAGGTTAAAGAACGGTTGAGTCAAGTCGGACACGAGGTAAGGGAACTTCTTAACCCAACTTCCATTCTTTGGGTTAATCTCCTACTTTCAAATTATGTCATGATATTATTATGTCTTATTTTGTATTTTTACTTTCTTTATGTTTAACTATAGTGAATACACATAATAGATCTATTTTATTTTAAAAATGATCTTTTTAAGGACTTCGTCTCAATCCCCTTTCATTGAGGCATATTTGGTTTTATACACAACTTTCTTTTATACGGTGTATAAACCCCTTTGACTTTTATATTTATTCAAAAGGAATCTTTTTTATACAAAGCGTTTTGCTAAACGACAAAAGGGAATGTTTTTCTTTCTGTACTTATGCGGCGACAATGACTTCTCCGCCGCCGTGACCATTATTTGAGTTTCGGCTTCCTCTTCAAGCCATCTTTTTTTTAATGAAAAATAAATACAAAGTTTTAACTTTCTTTTACTTTGGTATTGAAAATGGTTTTGAAAGCGTTTGTATTATAACAATGTGTTGTATTGATATCTTGTGATTGAAATGTGGAAATTTTATGTTTCCTTTATGAATGTTTTATGTGATACGATTATGTTATGGTTTATGATATGTTTAAACCTATTCATATGAGGAATGTATTGGACTTAATAAGTGACGGGTGGAGCCCGCTATAGCTCCTCGATGCATCGGTAGGTCTCATGAGACAACTAGATGTGGAATTGGCCGAGGCCCTTTCCCAATTTGATTTATGGTTTTGGCCAAGTCCTTAATCATTTTAGACATCTTGGCCGAGGCCTTGACAAAGTGTTTCAGAATGTCTGGCATTATACATTCCCTCATTATGAAAGTGGTTTTTGATATTGCATGTGATTATTCGACCAGTAGAATATCCATGTGAAGAAGTGAATGGAATTGTCTCATTTTACTTTTGTCATATTATGTTGAAGTTCATGTTTAAAAGGCTTTTGTTTTAGTTATACATTGCCTTAAATGTTGATGTTTATTTATGAAAGCTTCCGCAATATTGTTATCCTTACTGAGCATCTGAGCTCACCCCTTTCAATGTTTTAATATTTTCCAGGATGTGAAGAAGTATTTTATGAATGACCTGCAGGGATAGTTAGAAGAGGATATGAGTGTGGACTATGGAGACTTTGTTATTGTAGTTTTTCACTTTATGATGTAATGTAACGTTTACGAATGTATCTAGTGTTTCCAAGGCTACTAAACTAATGGGTCTTTCGAGACTTGATCTTTTGTGATCATGCCAATGTTACGAAGTAATGCACCGACTCTGGGTAGCTGGGGTCGGGGTGTTACAATTATAACCCTGTAATACAAACATGAGAACCTCCCAACATTAAAGGCTTTCCACCCATCACATCATATGAAAACTATGATGAATCTACCTATTCCTTTCATCGCATTAAAACACATTATGAGACTCATTCTAGAGCATTATAATTAGAACCCTACATATCCTAGGGAGGTTGAAAAATATATTTAATGTGTACTTAATATATCATAGGAGTTTTTTAGGATTATTTCCACTCATTATCACCACACACAAAAATATTTTCTTCCACTAGTCCCATAGAGCAGTACTGAGGAGGCTTCTTAAGAGATCTAAGTCCCCACCACCCAAGCATGGGAACCTCGAATGTGGTCTTTCTATAGACAGTATAAGTTATAAATATATGAATAATATCATATTCTTATCACCTTGGATAAGAACATTTATCATGTGTTTTTAAAAGAGCATACTCATAGCCCTACTCGTATAAACATAGTCACCTAGTGCATTTTGGTAGAATGATGAGCATGTTAGAATATATTGGAAGTGATCAGGGGAAGTCACATATTTCATACCCATTATATAATGTTCATGGTATTATCCCAATAGTGACTAAAAAATAGGAGTATACATATATTCCCACTTCCATTGAAGCCCATGTCGATAATATAAATACTATTAGAGAATATCATAAATACATTATATAGAGAATGTATTTCCTTCCGTATATCCCCAACCACATCCTATAGATCTTTAAAAAATCTGAAAAGTTACAACATAATGTGATCATTGACATATATTGATGATCACCCAATACTAGGATTATATCCCTTCTCTAGATATTATTGAGAAGGCTCACCAACATATCCCATCAGTTACTCGAGTGTGGGACAAAATTCCCTCCTCACCATTAGGATACCTATCAATATATTCTGATGTATATATGAGAGTGGGATCATATCCCCACATCCATCCTAGTGAGCTGTCTGTATATTCTAATCAGGTACAATAAGAAGGCTCACATCCTTGCATCCCTTCATTCATATAAAAATCATGGTTTCATTGTATGGTCCCTTTAAAAAAATTAATGAATGGACTCAAACTATAGTTTTGATATGGAATATTTATCAAGTTTTGTTTGATCCATGATGTTGAGTATTAAATTTATTAAAATATTTTTTAATCTCGCGTGAGTGAAATTTCATGTCTTAAAATTTGATTCATGGATGGGGAAGTAGATATAATCATTGGATACGGAACAAGGGTTTTACCCTCTACATTAGATAAGGTTTGTTTATATTACAAATTTAGTCGATGGGATATCTCAGTAAGAATATTGAAGAAGTAAATAATTTAATTTAATTAAAATACTTGTCAATATTATTAAATTCCTAACCAAACCAACATATATTTATGTTTTGTTATAGATAAACTCTTGTGTTAGATGTATAACCATACATATTGGCTATAGAGATTCTGGTGGGTATTTATTATGATTATAAATGTTTATAAAAAACTTTATTATTCTAATTAAATAATTTTAATTATATACGACCTTTATCAATAATTAAACCCATTTCATAATCCATTTTTTGTAGTCATCATGTGGCCGAAATCATTCCTTGATTTTCCATCATCATGTTTCGAAAATAAAAATCTAATATCAATCAACATTATCCATATAAATAATGTTCCTAAAGGATTATTTTTATGAAATTCTACTTAATTAATCGATTAATATCATTATTCTTATGAAACCTGAGGTTAGAGTATGTCTGTTAAATCCATGACTAGAGTTATGGTTTCCCATCTCAAATTACCCTCTCTAAGACACATTTTGTATTATGGAGATAATTTATTTTATGTGGTGTATATAATTCTTATTTGTGAGGTTATTTAATTAAATTTCTCTATTCATGTAATTTTTTGATCATGTTTGAGCCCTCTCTTTCAAGAGGTTATGATTGAAGTTCTACCCTTTTCATAAGTTGGGTTTCTTCATATCAATATTCATTCTTTGATGCTTTTATTATAATCACCACCTATTTTTTTGTAGTGAATCCATTACATTGTAAGATTTTTTTTATATTTTAATCATGAAATTTATTGGATTTAAAAGTCTATATTTATAACCATATCACATATTCCTTTCAATCATGTCTTGCTGAAACTGCTGTAAAATTAAATATTTTCCTTGGTGAAAAACCTATACTATGTTTTCATAATGTTAATGTGTGTATATTTTCCTATAAAATGCATCCTTGTATCGATATTGGAAAGTGGATATGTATATGGAACATATGTACCTAAGGGTAACCACCACAAAAGGAATAGTTGATTATTAACTCAATCATCACCTTGATACACAATGAGTAGGCCTAAGGCTGCACACCTGGAGAGTCACAACCAAATGATATGGTTTGGAATATTCATGATCTATTAATGATCTGTGGTGAATTACTTTTCCCACCATTTTTTTGATCACTTACTTATTAAAACAATTGAACCCAATTTCTTTCTTCCATAGATAAAATAACTCATTAAATTACTGTGACCCCTATATTTCAATGATAGGGATACTACTTATAACATCGATGATAGATTAAAGCTTCCAAACTAAGTAAGGGATGTTCTCTTAAACACCTAGAATATTATATTTAATATGGATATATTTTATTTTCATACTTCGCATTTTATGAATAAATTAGTTGTTTTTAGTAAAAGGATCCCCCAGGCAATGGTATGAATGGTCTTGATGACTATTATAGTGAATGAATTTGACTTAATAAAGTTAAGTGTGGGACCCCAAATTATATATCCCCTCAATTCATCGATATAAATAATGATACAAAATAGGTTGGGTTTTAGTGTACATCTCTTCCCATGATAGGAAATCATCCTATAATAAGGCCTTGACATAATGTTTTGATGTTCAATATTGTATATTCCATCAGTATGAGATCAAGTATTAATTTTATCCATGTTTTAATTTATTAAAATAGATATAATATTCCATAATTTTCAGTTGATTATTCTTCTATATTTTTCATTTGTTATTTTCATATCACTTATGAAATTTTTTTAGTATGTAATAATTTGTGATATGCTACCACATATTGAACATATAAGCTCACCATTATTTTTTATCCATTCCCAAAAAAACTAGTGGATGAAATTGTGTAATTTTACAAAATATAATGGAAGGGATAATAATGATCTCACAATATCTTTATATTTTTTCTTATGTTTTTAATTGTAATATATGTATTTATCTTTTCTTCCATGACTACTAACCTATTTAATCACATAGGAACACTTGTATTCTTTAAAAATAATTTAATATAACTTCTATAATTGGTTTTCTAGAGTTTGGTATGTTATAGTAGTTATCAATGTAAGTTAAGTAGAAACCATGGAGACTATAATTAGATTAACCAAGTGACATCAGAAAATTACTATGAAAATCCCTCAATATTTATAGTGAACACTTTGGAAAACATAATAGGATTTGAATTTTAAAATTTAAAATCAAGAACTAGTTATGTGTATTCCATTATAATAATATAGAGACTAATAGGAGGAATGGAAACCATATCAATACCCATAGTCAATGTATGAATATTCCCCCAATAAAAGATTGTGATTCCAGAGATGAAGTTAATTAGTTCGTAACCAGATCATTGAGTTTTAACCTGATTATAATAAATAATATCACCAACATAGAGTTACCTTATTATCTCTAACATTGTGTAACTATGTTGTAATACTTCATGTGATAACAACCAAAAACATTTAATGGAACCACTAATCTATTTGTTGTTTAACGGTGGATAAAGTCTCTATAAATGATCTATGTTTCTTTATGGTGTGGTGAAAAGGAAAAATTATTCATTTTTGTCTATTTTTTAAGGGAAATGTGAAAAAATATTGGCCAATAATTCAAAGAACTAAATAGTAAAATGAGATCAAGTTCATAGAATAGGCAACATTCAATGAGTCATTCTATAAAAATAATTTTCTCATGAGAAAAGAGTGTGGTAATGTAGTTCCTAATTCTTATGAAAAAGGTGGAAGATAATTTTATTGAATATGAGGCAAAAATTTCAAGGTTATTTTAGAACATTGCTGGCGATGTACATAGAGTATAACATAATTTTGATTATTTATTTGATGGATTAAATCTGATCCTTCAGAGGGTGTTAGTATCTCATACCCAATAATAATATTAGGATACAGTATCAAGAACCATTAAGATAGAAAAATAGTTCTATATGACATATATATTCAAGGGGAATCAGGGGACGAAGTGGTCGATTGAGCATCATGGAAAGAAAAATGTTGTAAAGGGGGAAAATGAAGTGTGAGATTTCACACATTTGATAACAATGGGGAGAACCACCCTGGGTATTGAAAAAATGAAAAATTAGTTTTTTATAAGTGTAGAAAAAAGGAAATCATGATCCCTAATGAAAGGGAATGGAAGAATTAATTAATGTTAAATGATTTAACTGTTTCTATAAGGGATATTGTGCAAATAAATGCACCAAAGTTTAATGAAATTTACCTCAAAAAATTACTAGGGTCTAGGATAAAGATTACGCAAGTACAATGGATAAATTAATTTTCTCTATTTATATTGTGTAAGGTACTTTGATAATAGATTTAATGTAATCTAATGTTTTATTTGATTCTTTATCTTGAAAAAAATTATATGTTCCATGTTTTTTACTATCCTTGGCTACATCACTAGTACCCTAACAATGGTAATTTTTAATAAAGACACCAATTGTGATTCTTATTATAATAAATATGTTTTAGATAGTTCCAATTATGATGTATGGGTGTACCCTACTTGAAAATTTGGTTATCATGCCTATGGATGAATATCATATGATCATTGGAATGGAATAGATTTCTAAATTAAAGGAAACAATATATTTCCATGAGAAGGATATTATGATTCAAGAAGACATAGTGCAATATATTTTCTTTAGAGGTGAAAATTCATCGTCTAAATTATGTCCAGATCCTCCCCAAGTAGATCTCATTATTGAAATTCATGTTAGGGAAGAAGATCATGTGTTATAATTAGATGAGGATGATATCCTATGAATTTAGGAGATACGTGTGGTAAACAAAATGTCTTATTGTTTTTACATAATAATTAATTTGTCATCCATCGAATTATGAAGTTTAGTTGTCCATTGAACTCATTTAAGATGTATGTTCTATATTGAAAACAGATTGTAAAATTAAACCAGTGTGGTTGGTGAAGTTGAAGGAACAACTTCATTAGTTGAGTGATAAGGTATTTATATTCACTAGTGTTTCAACATGGGGATCCAATGTTTTATTCATTAAAAATAAGGATGGTTCCATGAGTTTGATTATTGACTATTGTGAGATCAATTCCATTTCTATAAAGAATAATTATCCTTGTATTTTAATTGATAACGAATGTAATAAAAATTTAGGTGCCTACTAATTTTCAAAGATCAATATTTGATCTTCTTAACATCGGCTAAGGGTAAATAAGGATGATATACAAAATATGGAATTTCAAATTGGGTATGGACATTATGATTTATTGTAATTCCTTTTGGATTAACTAATGAACCGTATTTCATTATGGATCCAATGAATATAGTATTCAAGTATTATCAGGATAACCTTATGGTGGTTTTAATTTATGATATATTAATATAACCTACGAGCTATGGAGAACATGAGAGTAATCTATAAATAATAATATAGAAACCTTATAAAATTTGAATTTTATGGGAAGTATAGTTATTTTAAATTTTAGATCAATGATGTTTCTTTTCATGGATATATTATATCCAAGGATGACATGCCTATTGACATTTCCAAGATAATGATAGTCCAAAAATAGACTAAATTGATGAACATATCTAAGATATGATGATTCCTAGGATAAGTTCATTACTATTGGTAGTTTTTTTCTAATATTTTTTCTGATCGTCCAACCCATTAACAAATATAACATGTAAAGGGGTTAATTTCACATGGTCAAGGGAATGTGAGCAATGTTTTTAAGAAATGAAGAGGATAATGATTAATGAATGGGTATTAACTCGACAATAAAGTATGAAAGGTTTGGTAAAATATTGAAATTCATCAATTAAATTAATTTTTTATTTCCTTATAAAGAATGATAGGGTGATTTCTTATGCTTTAAGGTAATTGAAAATCCATAACCAAAATAATCCAACATATGACCTTGATATGGAAGATAAAATCATTTCTATGAAAATTTTGAGTCAATACCTCTATATAGAATGATGTAATATATATAAGGACCACAAGAGTATGAAGTACATATTCTATCGAAAGGATTTTAACACGTGTCAAATAAGATAGTAATTAAAACTACTTGAGGACTTTGATTGGTTGATACACTACCACCTGGGGAAGGAAAACCAAAAACCTAATGGATTGAGTTGGATGGACCATGGGGTCCTTATAACAATTAGGATTAAAAAGGATTGTATATAGTGAGATATAGTGAAGATTTCTGGAGTAATTTATATGAAAGTGTATCCATCATTCCTATTCGAATAAATTGGTTAACCATCCTTACTATAAAATAATGATAATTAAAAAAATGATGTTAAGAAATTTTAATGAAAGATTAATGATGTAAATGATGTGAAATTGAATTACTTTATCTATATAGGCGGATTATATATGTTTGGGAATAGATAATGTGTTCTATTTGTACCATAGTGAAAAAGAGAACTGTTAAATGAAACACATTTATAAAATTTCCCTATTAAACCTAATATCATAAATATGTATAGGAATTTATGAGAAAATTTCTGGTGAAAGTGTATGAAGTGGGAAATTTTCAGTTATGTATCTAGATGAATAGTATACTATAAATAAAATCCTAAAAGGAAACATCCTAAGTGAGTCATGAAACCTTTTCCTATATAAATGTATAAGTGAGATAATATTACAATTCAAATTGTCACTAGACTCCCAATGACTCAAAGGATAAATGATGCTATATGGGTCCTCATTTATCATCTTACTATGTCTACTCATTTCATAATGAAAATAGAGAATATACCCATAGAGAGCCTTGCTGATCTATATATCAAGGGAGTCTTAAGGCTTCGTCGGGTACCTCTATCAATTATATATGATAGTGACCCTCAACTCTCTTCAAAATTATTCTAGATTATTTATAGAGATCTCAACAATGAGATACTTTGAAGCACAACATATTATTCCAACACTAATATGCAGTCTGAAAGGAATATCCAGACTATGAAAGTCATGCTAAAATCATGATCTATTGACTTCCATTTTATATAAGATTACTATATATCTTTCATTGAATTTACATAAAATGATATTTTATATTCAAGAATCCATATGGATATATTTGAAGAAACATGTGGGAAGAGGTTTCATAATCCAACTTGTTGGGTAGAATCTAGAGAAGTAATGCAAGTATGTGAAGATCATGTAAAGGATATAATTGTTAAATTATGAACTATTCAAAATCACATTAAATCATCCACAGTAAAAAAATCTATACAAATAATGAAAATTAATATGTGGAATTTCATGTTAGGAATCGTGCATTATTGAAGGTTTCACCATGGAAGGGATTTAAAAGATTTAGTAAAAGGGGGAAGATAATGCCTTTGTATATTGGGTGTTTTGAAATACTAGAACGAATTGGGGCAGTAGTTTGTTGATTGGATATGAGGAAAAAAATTTATAAATTACATAAAATATTCCAAGAATCATTGATGATAAAATAAATGGTAGATCAAATAAATTTTCTCATATGTAAGGGGGTATATTTGGATACTGACTCGTCATATAATAAAGAACCAATCCATATTTGTGGCACTTGAAATGAAATATTACAAAATTAGATGACTTGATTGGTGAAAGTCCTTTGGAGATATTACCAAATAGAAAAAGGAAACCTGGAATACTGAAAAAGTTATGAGGAAAGGATATTGTTCAATATTCAATATATATATATATATATCCCCAAATTTCTTGGATGAAATTATTTAAGGGGAGGGGAATGTAATATCCCAAACCCAGCTATAGCAGGTAAACACCATATCCTAAAATACCATGCCATATACACTCTAGATATCTATTTTTTATAATTTTATATAAATTTTTAATTTATAAATTATATAATTTCGTTTCAATAAGATAATTTTTTTTACTTAATTATAAATATATTAGCTAAAGATAAATGTCTAGGATTTATCTAATTAAGAGATTCTATGTGCAAGAATGTTGTAATTAATTTTCCATATATATATTTATAATTTTATAAAATGGAAATTATATTTTAATTTAGTATGTATAAATTATGTAAATGTTCCAATATTTTTTTAGTCGCTAAAAATACATTACATAAGGTAAATACTAACTACCACTCTAAAAGAAAAATGGTTGTTTGAAAATAATTAATTTTATAAGATTTATATAATATTTATCTAATTAAATGTGTTCAATATAAATTGAAATTTATGATGTTTAAAAAACTAAAAAATTTAAAAAAAATCTTTCAATTAAATAATAATTTTAAATAATAATAAATGACACCAAATATATAAAAATAAACTTTTTCATAAATTGTTTTTCATATATACTATGTTTAAATTTAAATGATAATTTTATCATTTTATAAATAAAATTATTTTTTGGTGGATCCAAAATTAAGGTTTTTGACATATAAATTTTTTAATATGGGTCATATCATATTTTTAGCGACAAAATAATTACTATAGATAACTTTTAATAATGATTAATAAGGGTAAATTTTGTAAATGATGTATCTTAAAATTTTAATAATTTAAAGGAAAATTAATCATTCTAGAATTAATTGTGAGGTATTAAAGTCATTAAAACATGTCTCAACTACTATTTATAGACATAATTCACTAATTTTACATAACTCACCAAACTCCCATGTGATTCTATCATTACCCCTTTCCTAAATAAAGTTTTCCATGACAAAGGACCTCCTTTTCCACTAAAGAAGAGCTCAATCCTTTTATTTCTTCTCATCCCACTCCACCCCAAAGTACTTGATCTCAAATTTCCCTTTGTATACCTCTATAAAGCACAATAAAGGAGTTATGAATGTTTTATGGATTACTCTCAGGCTTTATAATCCACTTACAAAGGTAAAGGTTCTCCTCCTCTGCTTTTTGATTCAAGTACTTATATTATGTTATTTCATTTCTATTAAATTGATTTTTATTTCATATATTAATAATATCCATTATAATATCAAAATTAGTCCATTTTAATGAGTGAATACATGACCCTATCATAATACCCATTCTCTTAAAAATGTTTTATAACTATTATGCTACTAAAATCAATCCTTAATTCCCCCCCCCCTCCTATTTGTAATTCAAGAACTTAATTTGTAATAAACCATGAGGGTTTCAGTTGATTATGCATAAAATTTTCATAATAAATCATTTACTACCTTTTTCACCCATTAACCCCATTTCATATTCCTTTTTTATAATATTCATGTTTTAAATAATATTACTTGATTTCCCATAATCATGGTACGAATACCCAACTCTAATAACATTCAAGGGTATCCATATGAATGAAATTTATAAAGTGTTAAGTTTATCAATTAGTTTTGAATTAAGTGATATATATATATATGTTTATTATATAGTAGGTTTGAGTATGTCCATCGAAGTTAGGACATTAGGTTAAGGTTATCCATCACAAATTTCTCTCTTCGAGTAATGTTTTTGATTATGCACATCATTTAATTTTTGTGGTATGTATACGAAATAATTGAGATATTATATTATAATATTACTTTATTAATTTTATTTAAATATCATGTTCAACACCTCTATTTTAAAATTATTTTTTTCAATTTGTACCCAATGAATAATTGGGGTTTTTCTATATCAATTTTCATTCTTTGGATATTCTTCTATAATAACAACCTATTTTCATTTGTATGGTAAATGAAATTCCATGTACGAATTTTTGAAATATTACTCATGACATTTATGGGATTTATATGTATACATTATTATCCCTTTCTCATATTGTTTTGATTCAATAGTTAGTTAAATTGTTATAAAACTCAATCATTTCAATTGTGGAAAACATTATAAGCATTAGTAATGTAAAATTGTGTGTCATTTTCTAGAAAATAAATCCCTATATGGATCCAAGAAAATGGATGTTGTTGTAGATCAGATGAATATAGGGGTAATCACCCCAAAAAAGTCTGGTTGATCATTGAGTCAATCATCACCCAGATTCACATCGAGAGGGCATACGACTAAACAGTTGGTGAGAAACTCTCGAGGGATAGGCATTGGAATATTCATGAACTCTTAATGATCCATGATATATGATTTTTATACCATGTCCATGGAATCATACTAATGAAAAATATTGGACCCAATTACTCTATTTTATAGATATACCATCACATTGTAGGTAACCTCACCCATGTATTTCTTTTATTAGGCTACTACTAGTTACTTCTATGTTACCCTACCACTAACAGGTCAATTAATGGATATTCTTCTTGATATAAAAAATATTATATTGAATGGGGAATTATTTTATTTGTGTACTTCCCATTATATTGATAGTAATGTATTGTTTACTAATAGGTTCCTTAGGTAATTTTATGAAAGGTCTTGATGAACCTTAAGGTAAATTAATTGGGCATAATCAGGTGATAGGTGCGTCGAGATTTATATATTACCTCGATGAATCAATGGTTCTATTGATACAAAACTGGTTGTTTATTTTGTATACCTCTTCACATGAATGTAATGTTTCTTTCCATAGTGCCTTGAAATCATGTTTTTATGTCTAAAATTATTTATTCCATTAGTACCTAATCAATAATAATAATTATCAATTTTTTAATTCATTATCATATATAAAATATTCCCTCATATTTAGTTGATTATGGATTCATTTTTCCAATGTATACATTCCACAGTACTTATTCCATGTTTATGTCAGGTATGAACCGGTGTATTCTAACACTTATTGAACATATTATCTATAACTTATTTATCTCCCTTTCCCAAGAAACCTAGAGGAGGACTATGTTTAATTCTTAGGGATTTGATAGAAGTGATAATATTGTTTTCACAATGTTTTCATGTTGTGTCTTCTATTTTGATGTGTAATTTATGTATGCATCAATTCATCCATGATTACATGGAGGTTAAATCCATTAGAAACTCTTATTTTATATACCAGTAAAGTAATATAACTACAAGCTCTATATTTCTAGAGTCTGGGATATTACATTTAAACTATATTGAGTGGCTTATATTACATAATCTAATTTCATTACACGAGATCTAGATCCATGTAAGAGATCAATTAAATTTGGTTCCTTATCCATGGTCCTATATTAGTAAGAAAAGTTTTCCATTTTTTGTTGTAGGATCTCTATCTAATTTGATTCTCTAATAAAGTCCCAACACTGGGATGATACTCTATATATTATCTCAAATATGAGTTAGATCTATATAAGAGTCTATTATAGAACTATGTGTTACTTTATTCATGTTTTCATGAGATAAAAAGTGACACCCAGGTACCCTACCATGTGCCTAGCCACAAACATTAATCACAATTACATATTATCATACAATGCATGATTTTACATACAAACCATGTATTGTATATCCATATTTTACATGATTTCATGATATGCGAAATTCTTCAATATTCCATTGTTTCTAATACAGTTCTTGAATCGGGTGATCTTAGGGATTATTTTGGATTGTATGGGTACGATCATTTGAGATGCATCACATCCATTAGTAGAGAACCAATTTCCTAACCATATAGTGTTAAACCGTATACCGTTCTTAGTCTATTATAAATGAACTTAAACTATTATAGTGGGTATATTTTATATTACCCAAAGTTAATAATTCTCTCATTCCCTATGTGTGAGCTCAATCTACATAGGGGAACCAATCTGTTTGATTAGAGATACAACGGTCAGGGACCAAGTGAATATATATTGTGTTAGGTATTACATGACTTATTTATATCTAAGCTAATTATCTGAGTCCCAAATATAAATCATAAAAAAATACAACTTTTCCAATAATATGATCTTCATATATGTGGTGGAATTTAATTTAAGAACTACATGTGGCATGATGTTTACCCTTATAGGATATATAGTGTTGAATAGATCTCCAATATTAATCACTTCCATAGATTCAATCAATGAATTATTCCCCTCTCCTATATATAACTTAGATTTATTATGGATGAAACATAGGAACTATGTGTGTCTTGATTCGTACCCTTATAGGATACATAGTGGTTACTAGATCTTTGATCATAGGTCTAGACACAAATTATATCATTGAAAAATTACCCTCTCCTATGTATAACCTAGATACGTGTTGGTAAATACATAATAACTATGTGTATCCTGATATATATTTCTATATGATACGTAGTGATTACAATATCTCCCATCCTATGACAAGCCTTGAATTTGACCAAAACCATTTCCTTTCCAAAATATTTCAACCCCTCTATTTATGTTGGGTTCCCCTTCACAGGATTGACACTAAAATAACAACATCCACATTACACTTCATAACATTCACGTCCTTTTTATATGACATTGTGCGAAATATAATTCCATTTCACGTGTCATTAAACTACATCGAATATGAGTCATCCTCACATGAAATTATACCACATGACATCCATGTTCTTATCACATGACATTAAACTACATAACATATGAGCCCTTATCTCATGACATTGAATAATATGACATCTGACTCATTATCACAAGAAATTCAACTACATGAAATCTATGTCCCTATCGCATGAAATTAAATTACATGACATCTGAGTCCATATCGCATGAAATTAAATTTCATGAAATTTGAGTCCTTATCACATGATGTTAAACTATAGAATATTTAGGTCATTTTATCATAATGTTAAACTATATGACATTTGAGTCATTATTGATTGACATGAAATTACACAATTAAAGGTCTATCCTGCATGAAGATAAACTAATTAGCATACTTAATAAATATGTGTGGCTTGATTCATGTTATACCAAGATACAACATGACACCCTAACCACATTTTCTAAATTTATACATAGTACATCCTCAATTTTAACTCCTTCTCAAAGGACCATAATGACTTATCCATGGTAAAAAAAATTAAATAATGCTTACATCACCATTTATTAATATCCCCATCTATAACTCAAACTTCATGTCTCAATTTTTTTTTTTTGATTTATCACAAAACATCAATGAATATTGGAAGTGAGTGTATCTGACTTCATATTCCACCATTGTTTGTATTTTTAAACATCGCCCAATTTATCTCATTAGTACACACCCCAATATGGAGAACCAAAATGGGGCATGTTTTCATCTTGAGAAAAGGCCCATAGATCATCACATGCCTTGATAATATTTCCTCAGAACTAGTCATTCAAATAAGGTGAGTGGTTATACCTTTAGTAAATGTCCCATATTATTATTAATGACTTAAAAACCTTGAGTATAGATTTGAAACATCATCATTACATATTCAAAAAGAGGTGGGAAACTCTAATATATGGAAACATTGTTGGGATATTGTTTCATACTGTACTCATTCAGTCCAACATGACCATAAACTATGTGAACTCACCTATAAGGTAACTTATAATGTAACCAAGATCTCCATTATTGTTATATTTCCTATATCCTTCACCGTATATATTATCCTCAACATATTTCTTAATGATAAATTCCTTTAAACCCAAAATATAACTATATACGGATTATGACCTTAAACTCTACACACTTACCCATAATATTATTTGTATGATTATTGGGTTCCAAAAACACATCAATTATGCCTCATACATGGTTTATAGATAGTACATAACTTTATATTTTTTGTCTAAGAACCATGACCTTAATCTATGTGCACATTTTTTCATGAAAATAAATAATAACATAGAGATCCATTCATGTTTATACATTTATGGACTCTTTCTACATATACTTTCTCAACTACTAGCCAAATTTATAGGAACATAAACTCAAATATTCTGGTCAAATTTTTATAACCATAAATTCAACACTTTTTGTTAGTGATATATGACCATAACCTCAAAACATATATTAAAATTTGTAATATATTAAACACTATATGACATCTTCTGAATTAAATACACTTTAATTCATGGTTTATTTCATAAAAGCACACTTATTATAAACCTAAAAGATTATTAGGACAATTTTCTTGGGGAAATTTGGTATATAACACAATAACATGAACTTGGGTACAAAATAATTATTTAAAAACACTTAAACAATCCACTATATCCCATAAATATTCTACTGTGGTACCGAACCACCTATGGACGTGAAAACAAAAGTGGTGATCTATAAATCCCAGTTAGGGAATAATCAAATACTAGGATAAGCTAAGGCAGTACATGTGATTTTAGAGGAATATAATTATAAAATATAATGGTGTCAATCATTATAATGAATTTAATATATTACTATATGATGTTAACATCGAAGAAACATTATAATTTGGAAACACCATAAAATATTACATTATAAACATAAATCAAGGATAACAGTTGAGAAATCATTACATAGTGTATCTATTATAAACTCCATTGCACCATAAATATTCTGTCATGAGATAAAAATAACCCCTAATTAATTGGAGTACTATATAATTAATGGTTCCACCCTTCACATTCATATCACGAACATGCTTTTTTTCTACATAGATCATAAAAAATAAGAACTAATTTCATAACATTCAATCCATTGATTAAGGATTGTAAGTTACATACATTGAATTAAAAAAATCAATAAATTATGGGTATATCTAGGTAAATACAATTGAGTGTAAATGGGTATGGGTATTCACTACAGAAAAAACTTATGAAAAATCACAATATAATTTTGGCAGCATTTCAATTGTACATAAAGTTTCTTATATGCGTTTAATGAGAGTGAAAGGGATATCGCAATACATGGAAGTCATGGTTAAATCAAAAATGGTTGTTTAATAATATATTACTAAGTAAAAAATTTAAAATAAAATGGAATAATACAAATAGAGTTGACGAATAAAGAATAGGAGGAGAGAATTTGATACCTTGATAGAGAACTTTTAAAAAGCATTGTAGGAGCTTATTAAGAACATGGGAAAACCTATGGATAGATTTAGAGAGGAAGAGGGAGATAAAATTCCTTATTAATGGGTTTTAAGTGCATTGAAGTGGTGGTATGGGTGGTTATTTGTAAAAAATAGAGGGGACTAGTTTATTAATTAATAAACATAGGTTTCAGAATCTATATATAAAATAATCAAAACGACGAACCGTACCATGGTTTCTTCCAAATAGTATTTTATTTTTAATTTTTTATAAGTATATGATACAAATTCATTAAAATAATACCATTATGGTTTGGAAGTGAGTTACGTTAAAAAAAATTGGTTTTAAAACCATAAATTATTATATAGGTTTTGGCAGATACAATATTGGATTATAAAATAAATCAAATAAATTTAAAAAATATATATATTATAAAATGGGATAATTATAATTGATCATGGATTTCTTATTTTGGAATTTATTATATCACATTTTTGATTTTATGATGTCATAATACAAACCATCTACTTATACCATATTTAATTTTTATCCAAAAAATTATCAATCTGAATAAATTATGAAAAATTCACCATTGGCTAATTTCAACATGATGATTTTAAAAACAAAAAATAATTATGAAAACAATTATCTAAATGTGATAATATACATATTTAAATAAAAACATCCATTATTGAAATATACTGGTTTTTAAGACAATAAATATTTCATTACCTTTATAAAGATTACATTGGGATTCATGAAATTACCTTATTATTTTCAGTTAGATAAATATTATTTAATAATAATATTATATGGAAAAATAATTTATTTCAAAATTCATGAATTTATCAAAAAGTTTGTTTTAATTAATGAAATATATTTTATAAAAATACAATTTTTGTTTCCTCAAAACAAAGTAAATTTTTTATCAAACCCATTATTCAATAATTTATATATAATAATAATAAAAAGGATATATATAAATAATAACAATTTATTTATTTATAATAAACTATAAAATTTAAACTACTGGGGTCTATATATATATAAACTTGTTAGACCAATGTACGCCCTAAGGGTATGGTGTGTGATGATGGTACTCTATTTTGGTGGTTTGAAGAAATTGGTTTGGATCATGATATCAATAGGATTGAAATTATCCTAAAAACAATATTTAGCATGGTTTAGTTATTGAATATCAGCATCATCCGAGACAATGGAAAATCCCAGTGATGACATCTCACTAAAAAGTTCTAATAAATAGGATTCATAGGAAACAATTCTACTGGTCAAATCCATTTATTCTTCCATCTGTATCTATTATGTGTTATTGTAGCCGTTAATATATAAAAATTATAATGATCATTATACAATGGATATATTATCAAAAGTTATGATTCATAAGGTTTTGTTAAATCTGAGAGGATATAATTTTCCAATAACCAATGTAGTGTATGTGTTTTCTATAACTAAATTACACAATAAGGAATTTAATCATTCAAAAAGGGAATTTAAATTACTAAATTTATTTTTGTTACATTATTCTCCCTTAATAAAATTTCCCATTGAAATTTTATTTCATATAATAAATATGATAAAGGAACTTTTGTTTCATCGCCTCTTATCGTTTTAAATATTCTTCTTCAAACTTCTGTTTATGACACAACACTTCAACTGAGTGAGTTGTATTATTTCATAGAACATTTTCGTCGTGATATAAAATATTCTCTAACTACTTCTCAAATGAAGGATCATTCTTAGAGTGTACCACCTCTCTACTCATTACATGTGAGGGATAATTATTTAATTATTCAAAAATAATAATTGGAACACATCATGTACTTGATATATGTTAGGTGGGAGTGCTAGTTGATAATCAAAAACCTCGATGTGATCCAGGATCGCAAAAGGGATGATGTATCATCCACTAATCTTTCCCTTCTCCTCAAACCTCATGACTTTCCACTAAAGTGATATATAGAGGAATAAATTATCTCTGACCTCAAAATTCAGGTCACATCAAATATTGTATGTAATGATTTTCAATGTAATTTTCATGGATTTACAGTGATGGTGAATAGTTTAGAACTTATATTTCATCTCTTGGATAAGATCAGTTCTAATAAACTTCCTCTATTGATCATCACCCCAACATGTCAGAGTCTAACATGTCTTCTCTTATAGAGCCTTATAATGTTCTATTCATATGGTAAAATGGAAATAGTTGTTATATGAGAACTCTACTAGGGAAATGTTTTTCTCCTAACATCCTTGGAATAAATTTAAAAAGATATCAACATATCTTCTTGAGTTTTACTGGTTCTTTAGTATTGGACATTATTTTGATTCTATTAAGTAGTACTAAAAAAGAACTTTGTATTAAAATATTATTGAATTATTTTAAAAACTTTGAGGTAAAGCTCATATCTCAATTAGATACAGTGGATTGTTTCAATCTAGACAGTCTTACCACATTCCTTTTGTATGTCTTGTTGAGTTGGGCAACATAGAAATTTTCCTTAATAGAAATAAAATGAACTTAGTTTTTAAGGAGATTGAAAATTACCCAGATTGTGTTGTGGCCTTTGGGTATCATAGTTATTCGTATAATGAAATCCATAGTTATGTTTTTCCCATTTCTAAAATATTATGTAATTATTTCATTTATCTTTGACTTATTGTCTTATCATGCAATGAGGTACAAAATCTGCAATATCTCTCTTCATGTTATCCCACAAAAGTTTTTTCATCATATCTCTATGAATATTGAATATTCCTAGATGAATAGAGAAGTATGAGCTATGGTTAACATCCATAATATCCTTCTTTAGATTTTTATTTTATGGGACTCATATTAGGTTTCCAAAAACATAAACTCCATCTTTAAAAATGTGGAACTCCAGAACATTCCCAACATATTTCTGTATCACCTAATCATATTTTTGGGAATCCTTAATCCTCTAAATATTAGATTGTAGATCAATTATTTGATAAATCAAGGATAATTTTCCATTTATGATTTCTATTTCCCTCCTTTTTATGTCCATGAATATTGGATACCTTTTAATCCTCAACATCGATCAGGTTTAATGATCATTTCTTCTCAAAGAATAAACCACTTTGTTCATATTCTTAAGATGGTAATGGATTGAACCATCATAGTAATTGATCAAATATAACCACCTTTATGGGAATATGTTAATATCTTTTTGTATAAATATATACATTATTCTTTTATGATCAATTTATATGTCACACTTCTCCCCATATAGATAAAATATTAAAATTTTCAACGTGAAGATTAATGCAGCAAATCCCCAATCAAGGGATGGGTTGTTCAGTTCAAGGATATTTAATTTGTGGAATTCATAGGTTATTACTTTTTCATCATGCATGATTACACAACAAAATCCATTTTTTTGAAGCTTCTATATTGATCCCAAATCCTTCCCCACTATTTGGTAATGTGAGAACATGTGTAGTGATTAGCCTATTTTTTAACTATTAAAATCACTCTTTTCATTCATCTATCCAAATGAATCTTCACTCCCTTTTGAGTAATCATGGTTTGTGGGATTAAAATCTAGAGATGTTTCTTATAAATCGAAGAGAATACCTAGCTGAAACAAGAAAACTACATATTTCCATCACTAATGTTTGACTGGGTCATTACTAAATTTCATGAACATTTAAAGGATCCATCGATATCTTTTTTATGGAAATGATATTTTCCAAGAATGTAACTTGCACTATAACAAACTTACATTTACTATACTTCACATATAACATTTCCCTTTACAAGGTCATTAGTAAAACATTAAAACCATGCTCATGTACATCCTTGCTTTTGGAGTAGACATGAATATCATCTATAAAGGCTACCAATTTTTTTATAGTAAATTCCTAATGAATTTATTCATTATATCCACGAATGTTTTTGGATAATTAGTGAGTCCAAATGGAATCACTATGAACTCATAGTTCCCATAACTTGTATGAAATGATTTCTTGGGGATAACCTCATTCTCCACTCTAACTTGAGATATCTAGATCAAAGATCCCCCTTGGAGAAGTATTGTGATCCATGTAGTAATAGAATAAGTCATCAATCCATGGAAGAGAATAATTTTTGTTTATCATGGTCTTGTTAAGATCACAAAAATCAATGCAGAGGCATGTTGACTCATCCTCCTTCTTGAGAAAAAGGATTGAATCACCCCATGGTGAAGTACATGGGTGTATAAACTCTTTATTAAGATTCCCCGATAGATTTTTATTCATCTCTTCATGTTCAGCAGTTTCCATTCTATATGAAGAATTTGACATTGAAAATTCTCTAAATATAAGTTCAGTTGAGAACTCAACCTTTCAATTTTGAATAAAGGCCATAAAATTCATTAGGAAACACATTAGTACATAAACTCACAAAGGGAATTTCATAAAGGATTATATTTTCATTAGTCTAAAACATTTGAGTAATATATTATTATTGTTAAGGAACTAATATCCATTCTGGAGATGATGATACAAAAAAGAGTCATCCTTTTCCTTGCACTTGTATAGAATCAGAGAGATATTCATGGTACGAAGGGTGAATTCCTTCTCTTCAAATTTTATGTTGGATATATATAAAGGAGAGTTTATCCATACAAATAATTACATCAAATTGTGTTATAGGGAGTATCATAAGGTTATCTAGGTAATCCATGCCAAAAAATTTGATATGGGTGAGTTATACCACTGGGACACAATCATTCAACCATTTTTTATCTTCAATGCTAACTCGAAGTCCATGTTTTGAGGTGGTATTTAAATAGATATCCTATTCATATATGATATTAAAGAATTCATAGAACCATAATAAAATAGTATTTCTTATCTGTGAATGAATAACTAGAAGACCTATCACTACATCCTTTTTAAGATCCACCTAAATAGTTATAATAGCATAAGCCATCCCTTTCTATCTATGCCTCTAAGGTTGTTTTCATTAGGTATCTACAATAACCCTTGGCATAGTTAATTGATTGACATAGTGTCATTGTTCCTGGTAAATGATACATTAGACAATAGGATGAGAGGTTCACTGGTGATCTTCTCTCTGTTATCACAATGGTTTAATTATACCCTCACCATTATCTAGAAAGGTACCCTTCCATCCTACACCTAAAGAATTTCCATTTAACATTCATGAAATTTATGGGATACCTATTCCCACACATTTTCCAAGTGGTATGATGAACGTTATTTCACTAAAGAGATTTACCCATCATACCACCATAATTGTAATTCATCTCCTCTTTCTGTCACTTGAACCATGAGACTCTTGAAGTTTATCGATCCCCATTTTGAATTTGAGATCACATTAGTTAATTTCCTCATAGTTTTTAGAGTTTTGAATAACTAAATAATTCTGTAGAATATTATTTACTCCACCAAATAATCAATAAAAATTAATTTTAGGGTCAATAAGAAGTACAAATTTGTATCATTCAATTCCTGTAATGTTCCCCTTAAACACCTTGATGGATTTGTCTTCCTTTCGGATGAGACCAGGGAAACCCCTCTCTATTTTTTATTAGGGAGTGTATTAGTAATATTTATCAAAAAAATAATACAAAATTATTTCCACTCCATCATTTCGATCTCTTATTTTAGATTCATAGTTTTTTATCAATGTCCTCAATTTATTATCTTCCCCCTACATATTATAAACTTCTATAATGGACTTCTATTTTTCAAATAATTGAAGGACAAAAGAGATAAATTCAATGAAGTTGATCCATTTATCTGTGATTAATGGATCAAATAATTCCTTTTTGTATAAGGGACAAAATCATGGCTTTATTTTTATTTAGGGATTAGGGTGTTCCTCCAAATTCTTGATTCTTTTCAAACCATGAGTTAATTTAGAAAATATTATCATGCAGTTTCTGAATCTTGATCCTATCAGGTTTAGAATCTCATTTGGGAGGTCATCACTTTTACCCTCACATTGGTTATTGACTCAGCTCCTCTTGTTACCAACCATTTACTAATTAATGGAAAATTAGTAATGAGAACAATCTAACTATGAGTCACATAAAATGAAAACTATGAAAATTGAAGGGATAAATAATAAATTACATATATTCCACAACATATCAATTTATTGGTTTTATTATAAGTTATACAGGGTTAATTTCCTATCATAATTGTTTTAGAATGTTTTTCAATCATAATGATTCATAAAAAACTTGTGAAATAAAAAAATAATATCCCCTTGGAGTTTCATACCATGTCGGTAGAAAGACCTATTTTTCATGTACCAAAGTCCAATTTTCCCTTTTAAGGGATACTAACCCTTGGTAAAACTATGCTAGATCCTCATCAACATGTTACATTAAAGTAGGTAATTCGTTTGTTGGAAACCAATTAAATTATAATTATAGATATATTTTATGATTCTTATTATTATCCCTAAAAAATATACTAATGTTTCATCATCCTAATCATCAAAAATAACTAGAGTATCCTCTGATACCAACTATGAAACCCCACATCTTTAATATAATTTAATTCATGATATATGATAAAAAACACATAATATAGTCCCAGTAGATAATTAGGCCAAGTTTATTTGTAAAATTATGTACATAACAAAATAACATTGACATGGGTACACCAAAATTATTTAAGAACATCAAATCATGACATTATATTCCATTGATATTCTAATACTACACGGGATTACCAGGGGACATAAATAAGAATGAGGTGAGCTATAAAGCCCAGTAAGGGGATAATAGAAGCACAAACTAATGTAAAGTAGTTCCTATGGCCCAAGATACATGAAATTATTACATAATAATGTGAGAATCATAATCATGAACATCATATCATGGTATAAGATGTTAACATTGAGGGAAGATAAGAATGTGTTAATAACATAAAACATGATATCATAAACATAAATCAAGGATAAACACTGAGAAATCATATCATTATGTTCATATTATAAAATAGTTTTCACCATACATGATATCTCATGATATAAAAACATTTCTCAATGCATTGGAGGGTTATATAATTCTAGGCCCACCCATGACATTCATGTAATGTACAAGCATTTTTCTATCAAATGGATCATAAAACATAATAACAAATTTCATTAAATTTCATCATATGGTTAAGGAGTGTGGGAAAAATTCATGTATGTGCCCAATTAATTAATTATAAATAAATATAATTGAATAACCATGAGTGGAAACGGGGATGAGTATTCACCAGAAAAAGTTTTGCATGAAAAATTACAGGATAATTTCAGTATCATAATAGGTGTACATAATGATTCATGGAAGGGATTAATGAAAAAAAAGTAATCTATAAATAAATATAAACCAATAAAGTAAGTAAAAGGGATTTGTAAAATAATATTCCAACATGTATTATTGGATATCAAATGTAATAATACAAATAATGTTATTGAATAAATAGGAAATAGAGAGAATACCTTACCTTTAAAGAGTGCTTCTGAAAGCCTGAAAGAAGCTTCATAACAACATGGTAACATCATGGATGGTATATAAAGAGGTAAAGGGAGATTAAATTATGTTAAATGGTTTTTTAGTGAAGATTTGTGGGAGGATGGGAGGGTTTTACTAGAAAAAATGAGGGGTATTATTTACTAATTTCTAATAATAAGATTTGGACTCTATATAATAAAATAATCAAAACCACAAACCATTCTATTGTTTTTTCAGATAGATTCTTCCAAATAATAGTGTTTTTAAATATTTTAAAATATTAATAACCAGAATCACTAAATTATTAACATTGTTGATGTGGAAGTGTGTCATGATAATAAATAATTTATTTTAAAACCTTAAAATATAATATAGGTTTTGAAGGATTCATTAAGGATCTTAAAATCAATAAAATAACATAAAAACATTACATTAATGGGGAAAAATATATTTTTTTCACTGATTTCATTCTATTTATTTAGTAAATCACTTTTTGTCTTTTATGATTTCATAATAAAAACAGTATATTTATGTTGTATTTAAGTTTTACCCAAAAATTTGACTTTCTGAAAAAACAAAATTATGAAAAATTCACCTTTTGATAATTTTCATGTGATAATTTCGAAAATAATATTTAATTTATCCAAATCATTCTCTAAAAAATATAATTTATACTTTTAAATCTAAATATTTATTTGTTGAAAAATACAGGGTTTATGACAATAATGGTTTTATGACCCTTATAATGATTACATTGTGGTTCATTAAATTATATTAACATTTTTCACATTAATAAATATTATTTTATAAGAGTATTATATAAAATAAGAATTTATTTCAAAAATTCATGAATTTTTCAAAAAGTTTTTTTATTAAATCCATATATTTTACAAATATAAAATGTTATATTTTTATATCAAAATATAATTTTTACCAAACTCGTTATTTAACCATTGACATATTGAAATAAAAATGGGATATGCATATTGATTATTTTATTTAAAATAGATTATAAAAATTCACACTATAAAGGTCCATATACATAACCCCGTATTACACGAACATATGCTATAAGGGTAAGGTGTGTGATTTTGGGGCTTTCTTAGGGTGATTCGATGAATATATTTTGGCCCATTATATTGATAAAATTGAAATACTACTATAAACATTTTCTATCATGCTTCTGTCGTGGAATATCGTCTTTGGATTTATGAAGGGAAAATCCAAATGATTTCATCTACCTCAAAAGATCTGATGAATCGTCTTAATATGGAATGATCCTTCTATTTGAGGAAATAACATCATCCACCTGTATCAATAAGATATTATCATAACCATCGATATATACAATCCATAATGGTAATTGAAAAATGGCTATATTATCAAGTGTTATAATGGTTAATGGTGTTTTAAATATGGAATTCTATAATGGAACAAAACCCAAATTAGTGCATGTGTTTTATATAACTACATTACATAATAAAGAATTTATTCATTCAAAAATCGAATTTAATTGATAGATGTTTGGTTTATTACACTGTAACTTTCTAAATAAGAATGCCTTAAACTACCAGTTAAAGAGATATAAAACTTGTTTGGATGAAAACCTTTAATGGGGGGATTGAAAAAAAATAGTTCTATAGTTGATATCCTCTCCACCATTACTATTTTGAAAAAATTTAGAGAATAATTTTGAAAATATCCAAACCATATAGGGCCCAACATGTGGTCCAACCAAAAATATAACCCTTTATTATTAGATCTACAGGTTTATGAAAATATTAAAGAAAGGAAATAACATACCTCATCGCCCTGATTGTATGTTCTATTTACGGTGGTGAATCCTTTAGTATTCCATAACCCAACTTGAATATTACTTCCTTCCATATACATACATTTTTTTGTTTGTTTTTGAATATTTTTAAATCTACCTAGATATTTGTTACTATTTTATTCAACTACAAAGGACCATTTTGTTTAATTATTCATACACACACGTAATAATTATTTTCATTTGTGTTGACAATGTGGCATGTAAAATTGAGGCATATTCTTCTTAAAGTGATGATCTTCTACTCGTAGTGTGAACATACACCATTGAATTGAAACTTTTTATTAAAATTTGATTATTTTTCATCCCTATTATACATATCCATTCTCATTATACATGATTCAGATCTATTAATTTATGATTTACAAAAAATATAATCAAACTATTCATATGAATTTTGTTTTCCTTATGTTTTACATTTGTACATCGTACTAACATTCATTGTCATGATTTAATCTTAGATCTTTATTATTTTAAATGGTACTCATCAAATGACCCTAAACCAAAAGACCTTATGGTCCAAGATTTATGACAATAAATGTAGTTTCCCATTTCTTAGGGTAGTCTGTGATGGAATTAAAATCCATCCATGTCTAGTTTTTCTCTTTCCCATTCTATATAAACTACTATGATCAATTTTTTAGACCTATCTGATCAAAATTATGATCATCCTTTGTCCTAACTACTAATATGAGAATATGTATTCTTCGAATTCCCCATAAAAATTACAAGATCCATTTAGCTCTTGATATTTCATAATCAAGATCTTGAACACTCTAAGATGGTTCAAATTCTCTATCCAACTCTCAAGATAGCACAATCATACTATGTAAAACTCTCATCGAGTGTATGTCCACCATCACAAATAGAAAATTACACTCTAATTGTATTAATCATTAACATATATGTTTATCAATTCATGTTGAGTCTATGTCACCCATTTTACTGAATGATCCATATCATTTTCTTTGGTCAAATATACATGACCATAATCTATAACAATCTTTAGTCTATGAACTATAAACTTAAACTACTTGCACTATCCTACATGGTTTTCTGAATTTTTTATGTTCAAAATTTCATTCACATTTAGTCAATCTTGGTCTTGTTGTAGTGAATACCACCTCATATTTTGTTAACCATTGTTTTTTCATGTAAATCAGTGATATTGGACCAACTTTAATGGCCCAAAACTACCTAATCATAGATACTTGAACCTTTCTAGGTTTAAAACCAACAAAGGGAATCTGGGTTGAATGTTGGGACTCTATTTACTATGCATTAAAATTTTAATGATCTAAGAAATATTTAGAATTTAAGTGTAATATGCACAAAAAATTTCATTCCTAAAACTAGTATAGGGTACCCTATGAAAAATCACGGTTCCTTCTGCCTACGATTTCACTATATAAATCTCAATAAAAAATTAGGACACTGAAATAAAAAATAAAAGATTTTATGGTTCACAATATGACCCTAATAGAAGTAAGGTTGTGCTCGGTAATTCTTTTATCATATGAAAATTTAATATCATGCATTCCTTCTCTCATCACTATAATTTAATTCTAAAATATCAATAAGAAAAGGGTAAGTACAAAAATTTCGGGCGCCCTAACCAATTTAGACATTATATTCCTCATTCTATATCCCATTTTTTATCCTCATCATGTTCAGTCAGATCATTCATATTAATTTACAACTCTAGTGTATGGTGATACTAGCTTTTTCAATACTCATTCATGATCCATGATCAGGGGTATATCATTAATCTAAATATATTTTGTCGAGTGTATTGGGATAGTATTTATTCCTACACCCCTCAGTTATCCATACCCAGAAAGAGATCATTTCTAACTCAGTGTTTAGGAATTATGATTGGCCTTGTTCATTCCATTTTAATCCTCAAATGGTTTTTTAATATATTAGTATTTCCTTTCAATGTTTATTAGTTTATTATGAGTATATAATAATAAAGAAAAAAGGTAATGATATTGAAAACAAGTGATAGGAATAATGTTTTTTCTTTCAAAAGTATAATGAGGAGTGTCTAGAAATTATAGAATCTCTTTATAACTATTATATATCACAAAAAACCTTTAAGAAATATCATATTTTACAAATAGATTTTTGGGATCTATAAATTTGGTTTTGAATCCTATATATCTTTATAGTTTCAACAACTTCTACATGGTGATCACTCTCTATACCAAAAGTGCCTCTTTTCACTTTAGTTTGAGATTTGTCTATGACTTTTTTGTGGTTCTTTTAGGTGTCTCTTTGTGGAACCCAACTCCTTATAGGGAAGTAATATATAGGTATACTTTTTTATCAACCATGTATTATTTCTATATATCCACCCCCATGTGAAGTGACTCACATTGAAGTGTCGCACCTTAAAATCTAGAAGAACATAAGTATCATTCCACCCCCATAAGGTATTCCCAAGCCTTTTATTCTCAGTCCCATTATTTGAGGATAAATTTTAATTTATTGTAAATGTTTTTATAATGGAAACTCATGATTTCTAGGAAGATAAATTAATGGTTTATTAATTGTAAAAACTTTTATAAATTGTCCAATGGGGTCTCAGAAATCAGATTTGATATATTAATATAAACATATTAATGAGTAGTCTGGTATAATTTCAGTGTCCCTTTATCTAATTCAATATCAATAATAAAATTTGGGGAACATTTTAGAATAAAATAACTGATATAAGGGTAATTGATTGGGAAGTAGGGTTTAAATCCTTCCAATTCTATTGGTACTCGTACAAACCCAACTTCCATAGGCTCTAACTACTCAGATGTGAAATATGGATCATATGAGGAAGGAATAATTACTTATGATGGAAGTATTGAAAATGAGATAATAGGTACATGTTTTTGAGTTAATTATTACTTTTTAGGATGGTTATATGAAACTCGCATTTTTATTTTGACATGATGACCTCATGGGTTAGGGTAAAAATAGTTTGTAGAACCATCAATGAATCTTTCCAAACATGCATCTCTTCACTATCCATAATAACAATATCTTTCATTTAAGTGGTTCTAGATTTATTTATGCTGGATGAACTCTCATTACCCATTTTAGGTACACTACACTTCAAAGAAACCACCTCATCAGGTTTATGAGTGAAAATGTCTAGTTGAGTTAGATCACCTGAAGAATGGTCATGGGCTACCTATGGGAAGTCTACAAGGTTGGATATTTCTTATGTTTTATCTATTGATGATTCATCATAACAAATAATGATGGAGGTAGTAAATCATATGTAATTATGTTAACATAATGAAATAAAACTTAATTCTTTTCAGACACTTATCATTGATTTCAGATCATCAATAAATTTAGGGATGCCAATGATCATAAAAATATCATCCATCATCTTTTTATCCTCAGGAAGTGTATTGTATTATATTAGAAAAAAATAGAAGATGTTAAGATTTTGGAATTTTTTCACGGAATCATTGATTTATTTGATTTCCATTCCGACGACTTCTCCTCATCCTCCATAGATAGGAGTAAGTTGGCATACCATTATTGTTGTTTTCCCCACTAGATATATAATCACAGTGGTAGAGGTGTATGATTCACATGATAAAGCCCTTGTAGTTTCCATGGGACATTCTACAGATACTTTAAAAGAAGTTAGATATTCCAATTCTGTAGATGATGAACCCATAATTCCATTAGTTATACATAAACATGTACATGCCAAACAAAGCAATGAAAATTTTTAAAATTAACTACAAGAGGAGATTCATTTGGCCAGTGAAACTTCCCTCCACCAACGTTTAAATTTTAATGATTTTCATCTAGTTAATTCCTCTAAAAACAATGGTATTAGTGTGGGAAATCCTGAATGGTTTCCCTCTATTTCTTCTTGTATGAGTTGTTGTCTTTGGGATAATTAACCTACCTCTGTAGGAGACAATCACTCCATCCTAATGGTAATTCCGTTTGTAGTTTACCTTGTCGTTTTCATCAACTTACTATTCATATCCACCCTATGAAATTCAATATGAACACTTTTTAAAAGATAAAACTCATGAACAAGAGTTATTCAATTATGTGACATACATAATTGGGACTTATTTATTCTTCCCACTCATCAGTATATCAATCTACCATCCCTTTGGTGGTTCCCCGGTCTATAATTTCCGTCATCCATCTCATGATGTGGATCTCTATTTCTCATGTATAAACAAGAATATCCAACTCTTGAACATTGTTTCTCACCTCAATGTGGTTTATTTCATACTTAAATTTTTGGGGTACCTTTATATCCCAATGTTGAGGAATACAGACTCCAACCTGAAGGATTTCCAAAAAACCATTGATATTGGTGCAAGGGAACCCATTATTCATGAATTGGTTAGGCTCAGGGAATATATAATACAAGTATTCCTCACAAAATTAGGGGGTTGATTTAGGATCCTTTGATTTGAGTTGTTTTTCGGCCTTTTCCCCTCATCCAGAGTCATGATAGATTTATCTTGGGTTTCTTCCTGATGGTGGTATTAAGTTCTTCTAAACCCAACCCTAGGTCCTATTGTCTCCTCCACTCCATGTAACTGTGTATCTCATGGTTGAGGTTGTCTCCATGACTCTGGTGATTCAGCACTTCCATTCTCTAGGAGATCTCTTCAGGAAGTCTTCTTTCTCCATACTAGAGTCATTGTAGTAGAAACCTAAGGGACACTACCCAAAAACATTCTTTGATAGTATAAAGAGATACATTAACTTCCTTGACCTCACTTTAACCCAACAGAGATACTCATATCATGAAATTTTGTTACATCTTGAGAGGCATCATGGGATATCATCACCTATAGTTGTCTTCCCACTATTATATGATTCTTTGTTTTAGAACCTATTTACGTAACCATGATCTAATATTAAAGGAACCTAAATTTCATACAAACCTATAAGGAACATAATCCTTATAGATGAGATATCACCATCTACTGATGTCTCTATAAAAAACTCCCAAAGATATCCTATATAACCAAGACTCCTACTCACTTTGACCATGTTCAACAATTTTCCTGGTGGGGGCATCACTATATGGTATGAAGTTGAAATCATAAGATAAAATAAAAACCTTTTAAGGTTATTTATACATTAGTAACAAATGAATGATGTCAAAAAAAATCTTGGTGTAATTGGAACATAGTGATACAAGCTTCACCATGGAGGGTATATGCATTAAAATTCACTTCCAAAAATTCCAAAAACACATAAAATCCCCCTAATATATGGAAGGGTCCTTTCCTATAAAAATTTACAAAAATAATAAGTGGATATTTGGTATAATGGGTTACTCCAATCCCAAATATTCTTTATTCTCCAACATAGTTTCTATGAAAAATGAACTTGATCTAATGCCATTATGGGAGTAATTAGAATGAAGCAGATAGGTGTTCAATCAAATAATTATGAATCCTACAAGTATGGTCTATAAAGGCAAGTTGAGATTATAATTTTAACCCCACCCTTCATAGTAACCCTTTTCTAATACAATCTAATACTTAGGACCCCCACTTTTCTATTTAAGGGTGTCATTTTGGATGCTTATAGCTCAGTCCTATCACATGGGGATTTAGAATGGTCTTCATCCATAATTAGAAGTTAATGTTATCCCATTAGTGGTGGGTTTCCCTATGATCTCCAATGTCAGCTTCAATAATTTAGGGGCCAATAGGGGAATCCATTCAAAGTCAACCCATTCCAACTTTTTGGGAAATAATTGTTTATAGATAGCTCCAACGATGGGTGACCATGAGATTTCATGGATTTCCCATATATTTATGGTTACTTCAATGTGCATTGTATGGATGTTATTATTCTATAGGATCCATTGGATTAACAATTCTGTGTATAAATAAAATTTATTATATATGTGTTTCTTAGAAATAAAAATATCTTAATGAATGGAAACATCATTTAACTCATCCTTGAATTTTTTACATGTCATGTGAACCTGGTATGCTTATATCCATTTTGGAATTACACTTTCTCATTTGTGTAAATCCCATCCCTTATTCCATCCCTTCAAATGATATATAGATGAGTGATGAAAAATGGCGGTTGGAAATGCATCATAGGCTAAGATATATGATGATTTGCGTCTGGATCCACTGTAGTGTGATGTATTAGGCATACTAAGATAGATCCCCCCTCACTGATATATACTCACTTGGAAAAAAAATATTAGAGCTGGTCATATTGGTGTACCCCATGAACCACGAGCGTGACATGCAATCACTTTCCCATTAGATGAGCATGTCCATCAAAATCAAATGCCTATATTGTGGAAGGAGTTTATAAACATGGTAATCTTGGTTATGGTTATTCTGGATTCTTACAATAAAAAAATTAATGATTCATATTTGTGATTTAGTACAGGTATGAATATCCCATGGATCTCTACAATACAAGTTACAACCTAAACATATGAAGAAATGACTATAGTATGAGCCATTATGTTGTTCTCTACAACAAAAAATAGTGATTCCTTATAAATGCATTTATAGTGGAAGATAAAGTCGTTAAGGAAAATGAGTAGAATGTTTTGAACCACTCAGTGAATGTTTCAATATGTGAAAATATGTTTTCCTAGGTCATTTTCATATGTCCATCACCTAGGTCCTTCATTCAAGTGCATCACCTGACCTCATTATGTATCAATATCCATGGGAAATCTCACATGATACCTTTACCCATGTTCATTTCCTTAATAATATTCTGAATGAGTATATATTCATGGAGAAATTTTTATTAGGGAATGAGAATGCCATGTAAAGTGCTCATAATTTAAAGAAGCATGAAATACTGGGTTTCAGATAGTTTATTTGTTGATCACTCACATTAAATCCATGGTACTGATGGAGAGGCACCCTACCCACTATTTATGGGTGCAACATGATGGGCTATCATATATAGGCAGCATATGACATTAGTATCTATAGGAATAACATGACACCAACATGTGTATGTTTCACTCAATACAGTCACACACCAGTCCAACCTTTAGCAATAAAGGTTCTTCCTTACATTGATTCTTTTTTGAACATGTATAATGTTGATCATATAAGTAAATACTTATTTATTCATGGAAATTCGATCATTAGGGGGTCATTTTTTGTAACATTCCTTTTATAGAAAATATCATTACCTTGAATAGGGATGAATACCTTTGGACGATAAAGGAATAAATCCCAAGGAAGGCACCATGGGTTCTACCAATCTCATTGAGATTATCCTAGCATATGTATCCAATCAATCCTCCATAGACAACATACATGCATTCTATGGGAATGTAACTCAAACATACAAAAAAGAGTTGTCCACCAAACCACTTCACCCAGGTCATGTATTTTCCTATGAAAAGGTCACTTGGTCACTAAATATGAATCCTTTTTTTAGATAAAGTGATGGACCAAAGCTATTATCTATATGTCTTACATTGTAAATATATCCCACAATGAATTTAAACTCTATGGTTAAGCCATGTTAGAGGTTTCTGTCATTCCTAATCATAATCATGCAGCACCAATTCCATCGGGAGATAAAGTTTGTTGGAAAAAAATTAAAATTAAATTTACACATATAATGACATGAAGATTATAAATGAAATTCTCTATTTAAAAAATTAAATTCCATATTAATACATTAAATATTATAAAAACGTGCACTACATTGGTTTTTGTAATATTAGAAGTTATATACCATCTGATTTAAATGACTATTAAGCATCATAACCGTTGATAGTGTTGTACTTATAATTAAAACGATCTTATGATTTATATATATGTTTATGATGAATCCAATTAACACAAAAATGGATGTGACACCTCAACCAGTAGGATCATACACCTTAAATCCCATTTATTGGATTTTCATAGGGAGATTGGATCACAAGGATTTATCCTAGACCAATCCTAAACCATGATTCAACAACTAAAGCATGGTCAAAATGGTTTATGGGAGAAGTTAAATCTCATTGGGATCATTGTTGAAACCATTTTATCCAACCCAACCTAAGAAAATATCACTATCGCACACCTTACCCATATGGAAATCACTGTTGTAATAAAGGGTGATGTATTTAGACCTTAATAGTATTAGTTTTTGTATTTTTATAAATTAATTAATATATTTATATTTTATTATAACTTTATAATGATTAAATTATTTTTTTGATAAAAAATAGATTTTCATACAATGAAACACAATTTATTTTAAAACTATATAGTTTCAATATATACACACTTCTTTATGAATTTAATAATTTATAAAATAACATATATTTTAATAAAATATAATTATTAAATAATATTTCTTTAATATAAATAATAATATAATTTTAAGAATCCAAATTTAATTTTTATAAGGGTCGGAAAATTATTATTGAATAAAAACCATAGTATTTTTTAATAAATAGTTTTTTTCTATTTAAAATATTAAATCCAAATATTTAGAGAATTATTTTGATAAAATAAATATTATTTCTAAAATAATCATTTTGAAATTATCCAACGGTGAATTTTTCATAATTTCTTGTGATAATATTTTTTTTATAAATTTTATACAATATGTATTATAACATCATAAATATCCAAAAGTGATTTGATAAATAATATAAAGATTATCCATAACCAAATTATGTTTCATCTTTACAATAATGTTTTTTTGAAGTTGTTTGATTAGTTTTACGAAGCCAGAATGAATCCCCCAAAATATTTATTATATTTTAATGTTTTAAAATCAATTATTAATGAATGTGACTCTCTTCCACATAATCGAGTTTATTATTTTTATGATTTTAGTTATTTAAATTTAAAATAATTAAAACCACCCCTCTATTGTAGAAACCATAGGAAAATTTCAATGGAAGGTTTTTGGTTTTGATTACTTATTTATATAGAGTCCAAAACCAATGTTTGGAAATTGATAAAGTATTACCCTCTCTTTGAAAATATAATCCAACCAAATCTATCATTTTTATTCACCTAAATCTAGTAGATCATGAATTTAAACTACACTTACCTCTCTAGAGGCCTCTTAGGTGTCCCCAATATCTTAAGAAGCTCCTCCCAATCTTTTAGAATCCCTCTCTCAAGATAAGGGATCTTCTCTGTCTCCACTATATTCAAGAACCTTCTTCATATAATGGTTTTTAATTTCAATTTTATTATGTTAGAATATATTTTTACACACCCTTGTTACTATAAATATGATATAAAATTAATGGTTTACCCCTTTCACTCTCATTAAACCCTTCCTTGAATATTTATGTTCCCTTGTAATGCTGTTGAAATTATCTTGTGATTCTCCAAGAAAAACAAATTGCATAGTGAATACCCTTCCCCATTTCCACCCAAGGGCATTCAAATTTATGTTCCAACCCTTAATTTATTTTGCAATTCTATGTATGTAACCCACACTCCTTAATCGTTGGATTAAAATTGATAAAATATATCATTATATTATATGATCTACTTGGAACACTTGTGTATGTACAAGATTGTTGGAACTCATAATTGTGCACCATGAAATTTACTTTTTAGGATGAGTAGTATGAAGCCCATGAAAAAATGTTAAGATACATTGTGTGAAGGTTTGGTAAATGGAATGCTAAAATAATAGGATTGGGATTGGTTTTATAATGGATTATATATTTTTCCATTATCATATTTAGTTTAACATAATTTTTCTTAAGTATTAAGGGGGTCCTTAGCCAAAATATTTTCCTATAGGTCTTACCATCCATCTATCTCAATCAAGGGAGATCATGTGGGAGTCATGACTCAATAACACCCTGTCATCGAAAAATGACTTGTTCACCAAACCACTTCACCCTAGGTCATTTATTTTCCTATAAAAATTCACTTGGTATCTTAATATGTATCCTTTCCTAAGATAAAGGGATGGACCTAATCTATTCTCTATAGGTATGAATTGTTAAAGAGACCCCATAATGAATTTAAACTCCATAGTAGAGTCAGGTCAATGGTTTCTATCATTCCTAATCATAATCATGCAACACCGATTCCATCGGGAGGCAATGTTTATTGGAAAAAAAACTAAAAGTAAATTTACACATATAATGATCTATAGATTATAAATTAAATTCACTATTTAAATAAGTAAATTCCTTATTAAGAAATTAAATATTAGAAAAAAACATTCAGTACATTGGTTTTTAGAATATTATAAATTATATACTATCAAATTTAAATGACCATTAATCATTGTAACCAATGATAGTTAGTCCTTATAAAATTATGATATGATTTATATATATGTTTACACTGAATCCAATTGACACGGACAAAGGATGTGACACCTCGACCAATATGATCATACGTTTTTTATCCCATTTAATGGATATTCTAAAGGAGATTGGATTATTGGGATTTACCCTTGACCAAGCCTGAGAAAATATTCAAGAACTAATGTATGGTAAAAATGGTTTATGGGATAAATTGAAGCTCGCTAGGATCTTGATCGAAACCATGTTCTCCAAACCACCCTAAGAAAATATCACCATCGCAAACCATACCGTTGGGTAATTCACTGGTGTAATAAAGGGCGAGGTATTTACACCTTAATAGTATCATTTTTCTATAAATTAATAATTATATTTATATTTTACTATAACATTGTAATGATTAAAGTATAGTTTTGATAAAAATTAGATTCTGATACAACTAAACACAATTTTTTAAAAATATATTGTTTCAATTAAGGCACACTTTTTTATAAATTCAATATTTTCTGAAATAAAATATATTTTAATAACATATAGTTATCAAAGAATTTCTATTAAATATACATTATAATATAATTTTACGAAACCAAATGTAATTTTTATAAGGGTAAAAAAATTATTATTGTCAAAAAAACAATTATTTTTTAATATATGGGTATTTTTATTTAAAATATTAAATACACATATTTAGTAATTATTTTGATAAAATAAATATTATTTCTAAAATCTGCATTTTGAAATTATCCAACGGTGATTTTTTTCATATTTTTCTTAGATAATCTGATTTTTCATTTATATTAAATACGGTATGTATTATAACATCATAAATTCCTAAAAGTAATATAATAAATAATAGAAATAGTATCCATAACCCAAATTATGTTTCCTATTTAAAATAATGTGTTTTTAAAGTTGTTTGATTAATTTTATAAAGCCTTAATGAACCCTCATAAACTTTTATTATATTTTAATGTTTTAAAATAAATTATTTATGAACATGAATAAATTCCACATCACCAAGAGTATTATATTTAAGATTTTAGTTCTCGAAATTATAAAATAATGAAAACCACTCCTCTTTGTAGAAAGCATGGGAAAATTTCATGGTATATTCTGTGGTTTTGATTACTTTGTCATATAGAGTCCAAAACCTATGTTTGTTAATTAATAAAGAATTACCCTCTCTTTTATAATAATATTCAATCTTGTGTACCATTTATCTTCACCCAAATTCATTAGATCATGAATTTGGTCAACAATTACCTCTCTATAGGCCTCTTACGGTGTCGCAAATCTCTTAAGATTCTCCTCCAAATATTTTAGAATCCCTCTCTCATGGTAAGGGATCCTCTTCGTATCCACTTTATTCAAGAACATTCTTTATATTATGGTTTTTAATATCAGTTTTTTTTATGTTAGGATATATTTTTAGACACCCTTATTACTATACTTATGATATAAAATTAATGATTTACCCCTTTCACTCTCATTAAACCCTTCCTTGAATCTTTATGTACCATTATAATGCTGCCGAAATTGTCCTATGATTCTCCAGGATAAACAATTTGTGTAGTGAACACCCTTCCTCAGTTCCATCCAAGGATATTCAAATATATTTTCATATCCTTTAATTATTGTGTAATTCTAGGTATATAACCCACTCTCCTTAAATGTTGGATTAAAATTATTAAAATATATCATTATGTTATATGATCTATTTGGATCACTTATGCATGTACATGATTGTTGGAACCCATAATTGTGCACCATAAAATTTACTGTCGAGTATTTGAGTAGTATGAATCCCATGAGAAAATATTAAGATACATTTCATGAAGGGCTCTTAAATGGAATTCCACAATAATAGGATTTTTCTTTCCCTTGGTTTAATAAGGGAATATATAATTTTCCCCTTATCATATTCATTTTACTTACATAATTATTCTTAAGTATATAGAGGCCCTTAGACAAAATCAATTCCTAGTGGTCCAACCAACCAACCATCCATCCAGCTGATTGGTCAGCTGAGTTATGAGTTTTTGACAATAATATTACTACCTCATGGTTGGTGGGTGCTAAAGAAGACATTAATAGGAGTGGTGCCACCTCATATGACTCACAATGAAGGGCTGGTGACCACCAACCCAGACCCACTATAGTGTTTGTGTCATCCATGAGGAGTTGGCAGGAGTTAGTGGTTGTCTATAGAAACATTGAGTGTCCATCAACATATTTTACAGCATTTATACTTTAAATATGGTTGTAGTTCTATGAGAAAAAACACAAGGGAGATATGACTATGGGATATTTTAAGCATTGTATCCCTATTTGAATATGATTCCTGCTACCTTCCCCATGGCTGTAGGTCATCTGACCAAACCTCATAAATCTTTTTATCTCTATTTGTTTTTGTTTTTCTATTTATGTTTATGATGGATGAGAGGGTAAGGATTCTTCCCCCAAAAAAGTGGTATCAGAGGTTGAGGTTAAATTACCTGGTTAGAAATCGCACATTATGTATATGCTTCCATGTGGTTCTCCATGCTTCTTTGCTACTACTTACGCTTCCTTCAGAAGCTTGTGTCTGAATCTGTATCAGTCCCAATGGCCACATTGATGTCCAATTTAAGTCGATACTTGTGATCCACACCCATTATGCTTACGTTAACCCACTACTATCCATGATTCCTGCTCGAAGAGTGTATGAAAATATAGATCTTCCCTTTAGGGTGGTTTTCCACACTCCACTACATCTGCTACAATCCTCACTCCAGCAAATCTGTTGTTATCCACACTTCTGCAACCCTCCATACATCCCATTGTTTGTCTGGTTTGATTTCTATTCAGCCCCTCTATTTCCTCAGTTTTCATCGGTGGTGATAGTGGGAAGGGAGGAAAGAATGTGTTGAACCAAAAATAAGGGGAAAAATAAAATGCAAAATGGGGGAATGAGGGGCAGCATGGAAGACAAAATCTGAAAAAGAGAGTGACATATTTTTGGATTTTTTGTGTTTAAAAGTCAAAAGGTAAAAGTGGATTTAAGAAAAAAATTGAGAATGGGGTAACATGTTGAGAATCTATCCACGCCCCCACATATAAAAAAAGGTGGTTTTTGGTTAAATTTTGAGTGGAATTTTTGTTTTTTTAATATTTGGGAATAAAATTCGATAATCATTTGGAATCCGATTTGGGGAATAAAATAGTCTATTTTATCATTTTTTATTATTCTAGATTCATCAGTGTTGTCTGCTTTTTGGAAATTATGATCAATTTTCATGATGGAGAATCCCAAAACTGAATGTAGTTCGGTACCATCCTGGGATCCCCAGGATTCTATTCCAGCTACAGATATTGGTACTGTAAATACTTTTGGATATAGAAGTATGGTGCCCAGTACAAAATTTGAGGGGGAGAAGTTTGACGGGATGAACAACTTTAGCATGTGCCAATGTAATGTTTTGGATATTCTAACTCAATAAGAGTTAGACATCACCTTGGAATAAAATACCATAAACATCTCTAATGGTGATTGGATGAGACTCAACGGTCAAGCCTGTGGTACGATCTGGATTTGTTTGGCTAAAGACCAAAAATATAGTGTGATGTGAGAAAATTCCACAAATAGTTTGTGGAGTATTTTGGAAAAAAATTATATGGCCAAAATCATTGAAAATCAGATATACTTGAAAAATAAATAGTTCAGATTTCAGTATAAGAAAGGTATGTCTATGATTGAGCTCCTTGATTGGTTTAATAAAATCCTATCAAATTTTCAAAGTTTGGAGGTAAAAATTGGAGATGAAGATAGGGCTCTATTGCTGTTCAACTCTCTACTAGAGAGTTATGATCACCTTAATACAATATTGTTTTATGTTTAAGATGAGGTGAAATTTTTTGATGTTTCATATGATTTAGTTAATAATTAGTATAATCATAAGGAAATATATGACCATTGGGATTCCATATCGAAGGGGTTAATGAAAATTAGAGGAAGGTCATCTGGTAGGAAATCTAGAAGATTCAGAAGAGATGAATCACGATCAACATCAAAAGGCATGTCCATATTTAGACATACAGCAAAAGACGAGTGTGCCTACTATCCTAAAAAAGGGAACTAGAATAAGTATTGTCCCAAAATTTGGAAATCAAAGGCAAATTTTATACATAGAACTGAAGATGCTGAAGATGCTATCCTTGTTTTCTTGATGGTCAACCATTCAGAATGTAGGGTTCTTGATTCAGGTTGTTCATTCCATATGTGCAGAAATCAGGATTTGTTTTCAAACCTAAATGAGTCAGATGAAGGTGTGGTGTTTATGGTAAATAACCTCCATTTCGATACGAGAGGTATTGGAACAATACAGTTGATGATTCATGATAATACAACTCCATGCCTTACAGATGTGAGATATGTACTAAAGTTGGAGGAGAACCTCATATTACTTGGAGTTTTGTATTATCTTGGTTACCAGATAACTATTGAAGATGGATTCATGAAAATTATCCATGGTGAATTCCCTGTGATGAAAGGTATTTGAAGAGGAAGTTTATATTATTTGAATGTTGAGACTGTTATGGGTGGATCAGTGACATAAGATAAAAGTATCACAACTGGTAGAACACAAAGGATTATATAAATACCTTCCAGGTTTGGAAAATTAGTTAGTTATTATCATTATGTGGTTGAAGATGGTGTTCCAGATTTCTATCGAGATGTTTTGGATAGAAAAAAAATTAACCTATAATTCTTTTATGGAAGAAGATATGAATTTACTACATCAAAATATGATATGGGATTTTATTCCTCCTCCGAAGGACAAGAAAGATGATATATAGATCAAGTTACAACATTATTTGGACTTGATCTATGTGTCTCATACTTGAGATGCCTACGGGCATCAGGAAGGCAGCAACAGCTTGAAGATTTGTTTTAACAGCATGATGATTTGATTGAGTGGCAACATGGTGATATTTTTAGTCAAGGTGGAGATTTTTGAGTTTTTGACAATAATATCACCACCTCATGGCCGGTGGATAGTGAATAAGACCACAATAGGAGTGGTGTAACCTTATATAACTCACAGTGAAGGTTTGGTGACCACCAAAGGAGACCCATTGTAGTGTTTGGTTTTGTCCATGGAGAGTTGGCAGGAGTTGGTGGTTGTTCGGAGAAACATTGAGGGTCCATCTGCATATTCTCCACCATTTTTTATTTTAATATGGTTGTATTTCTATGAGAAAAACAGAAGAGAGATATGAGTGTGGGATTTTTTAATCTTTGTATCCCTGTTTGAATAAGATTACAAGCCACCTTCCCTATGTATATAGGTCATCCGACCGAACCATGTAAATCTGTGTGTCTCTATTTGTTTTTTATTCTCTACTTTTGTGTGTGGTTTATTAAAGGGTAATGATTCCTCCCCAATAGTGAGGATTCTCTCTGGCATAGAACTTTAGGTGATCATGCAAGGAACAAGTTAAATTGTGTCATTCGGGGCCACATAATGTCAGGGCACAGCCGGTGATGGCGTGGGTTCATGTGTTTTGGGTACCGACTCCATTGCTAGATTGAATGATAGAAGTCACATCCCAACTTATTAAGTAGGTCCAGATATCTAGGGACATTGATGTGGTATATGGTTGGAGAATGATACTATTCCTTTATAAGAAAATATATGAACATATGCATGGTTGTTCGATTGAATCATTCGGCATCGTCCGATGACGTCGCCTGAGTCATCTTCAACCTCCCGCTCAAATGCCCCACTCCTGATATTGGTGGTTCACTACAGTGATCCATACCTGACATTCTATTTACATCACCTCTATGTCCCTCAACCTATAGTTCTTAGGAAATTTATATACAAGGCCGATGAAACTAGCTTTGACACCCCAATGATCGACATCATCTATATTAATTTTATCAGAGCAATCGTATGATGTTCATCAATTTCATGAATAACCAAATATCATGCAATCACATATCCACCTAGCCACCATGTATCAACCTTCCGCTTTCTTGCATGGGTTCTTTCAGAGAATAGGAGTCGTCACAAAGGTAGTCATCACATGAAGCTCTCGCATGAAGTGTTATGAATCTTATGAGTTGTGTCGATCCATCACGGGAGTTTCGGAAAATCATGCTATGAAATGGTGACAAACAGGTGGGCTAATATAGATTTCACTGAATCTTCCCATAAAAAATTACCATCCACATTGAAAGAGAATTCCACATTTTGTAATTTATTAATTATTTTCACACATAAAGACTTTGAGCGGCTGTCCACTGACACACCAAAAGATCATGTGAAGTCACTGAATCTATCTTATGAATCCCAAGAGAATCTATCACATGAATAAATAGTGTCCATGTGAGTCCCCTGAAATGATCCTATGTATCCTCGAAAACTATCATGTAATGCTGTCTTGTGATCACATGATGCTGATCATACAAATCTTCCCTCCGCCACAAGACAGTTCACATGGAATATTCATCTTGAAGAAAGGTGATAAAACACACCATATCCACTTATATGTACCCCCAACCCCCTTTAAAATAGGACAAACCCACTTTTGGGGGAGAGGAAGGGGAGAATAATAAGATCAATGGAGAAGGTACATAGAGGGGAATGTCGAGTTGCTGCCTTTAGAGTAATTATCTAGGTAATTTCAAGACCCTCTGGAACAATTCATAGAAAGAATTAATCTCATGGTTCCCCTTGGATCATGTGAACTCAAGAGGAATTTAACATCATGAGAGATCCCTATTATGTAGAGTAATCATGTGAACATCTAAAAGAATTCATATTATCACGTAGACACACCTTGAGAGGAACCCTCACCCATGAACCCTCCTCCATGGATCCAATAGAAACTGCCCTTTACATGTTATAATATCCCCTAAGAAGACCCCATTGAGGTCATGTGATTGCATTAATAATTAAACACTATGTTATGATATCATGTGGGTGAACCCCGACGTGTATGCATCCACCAAACATGTTTACCATGACATGAAATTCCCCTTTTGAGACCATAAACCATGCATGTTGTCCCTCATGGGTCTGAACCCCTTTTTCATGAACACACCATAGTAAGAGGACATAACATACATGTGTACATGTAGACATACCCTATTTTCAACATCAACACCCTTGTACATGCACTCCTCCTCCCATAAAAAATATTTCCCATGAATCCATAAGGAATAATTAATTTACACATGTGACTTCAACATTTGGAAATTTTTGCGAACATAGAAATGTTAATGATACCTTATCATGGTAAACATTTAAGATCATGTGACTGCATAACTCAATAGTCTTTTGATTCCCTCAGGAAGCCCTAGAATTGTCTACATTATCATTCGAAGACATATGAGGATGTTTGATTTGATTATGCAAAGTCTTCATGGATGAGTCAATTTGATAATTTGAGGACATTACGAAGAAGCCAGGTTGATCTTGAAATATCCCATGGAAAATTCAGTTTGATCATTCATAGACATCCTAGAAAAGTCACATTGACCATGTGAAGAAATACTTGACATGTTAGGGTGATCATGCGAAATGTCTTGAACATGTTTTTCTTGATCATGTGAAATAATATCAGACATGAACACTTGATCATGCAAAGACGTCATGTACAAGTCAAGTTGATCACACAAAGGAATCATGGGCAATGCACCCAGATCATGTAAGAAGCCTTGGACCTGTTAGCCTTGATTATGTGACGTTCCATATAGATTCCATCTTTTCTCACATGAAGCACTTGATACATGTCATTTAGACACCTAAGACATGTCAGGATGACAATTAAGATATGCTTTCCAGAAATTCTTGAAATTTCAAAAAGACACCCAAGGAATGTTAGGTTTACACCAAGGAAATGTCAGTTTGATAATAAAGATATATTTGGAATGCACCCCAAACATGGAAAGATGACACCCTAGCATATGTCAAGCTTTTCAAGAAGGAATAATTTGACACACACCATGTAAAACCCATCCATTAATCTTTGGTCGAGTCCAACCTTTTATAAGGGGTACAAATTTAATGGATTAGGGTTAGGCAATCATGCAACCCTATTTGTGTCATTATCTTATATGGTCCCTCTGTGTCATACTAAACATACCAAATAAATATTCATGGTCATTATATCTCATCATCCATCATAGAATGAAGAATTTATATGTAACATGGGCTTCTATCCTGGTATTTGTACCTAACCTCCCCATAACCCCCAGGATAGTAGTAGTCTTTTTGAGTGTGATAATTCGCCCCAACCCATCAGGAATTTGGGGGAAACTGAAATATAAGAAATATAATTCATTCAATAAGCAGGATATGCCAGAAACATTCTAAAGGCTCAAGCTCCAAAGGGGATTCACCTTGATGTACATGCTTCCTCCATTAATAATGGTCGACATGTTCCCACTACTTTCCACCTCTAGTTAACTTAGACACTCTTTGGTTATGATTTAAACATTCCATAAATCTTATATTGAATTAGATTCAGATACCCTTGATGTTACACATCTATACATTATACACATTTCCAAACAAAGATCATGACATCGTATTCTTAAACCCTTCCATTTTGGGTATGCATCTCCAATGAAGACCCATTTACCATGAGCTGGTTATAACTATCAATGAGTCAACTTGGACACATGGAAATTTCCCATTTGCATAACATTAAATTTTCTAACATATAGTCCATCCTACAAGACCTAACATTTCTCATTAAAGTCCATCATATTCATGAATTTTAGCACATAATAGATTTTCAACCTCCATATCATAATTAAATATAGAAATTTCATATCCCAACATATGATCTTGAATTGTGTAGATGAAATCATAACTGACCAGGTTGTTGGGGCTCACTAAGGTAAAAATATGAAAATTCTCCTCTCCCATACAAATAAGTTATATCTATGAATAGGGATCTATTTAAAGGAGCTGATGTGCCTGACCAACATAAAGTTCCCCCAATGATATCTTCTATAAATTTACATTGATTATTTCATCCTTAAAACTTGATGTTAAATTATAAGGATACCATCTTTACCACATGATGCTAAACATCATGGTAAATACATCCCTACTAAATGATGTCAAAATGTGTAGACCATTACATATTATCATTATAACACACCGATATTTCTGATTTTTTTAAATTTATTGAATCTTTTTGAAATTTAAAATTTCACGCAATAATAAAAATAGTTTTTTATATTAAATAACTAAGATATAATTTCATATTATGTTACACCATGGTAAGATTTCACTACACGCGACACTAACTTGTCTTGCATTACATGCAACACTAAGTTTAGGAAAAACATCACTTTATTATTATAATTATTGAAACTATATAGTTATAACTGTGCCATTAAAATGGGTAATATGAATAGTTATGACTAATTATTAAATTTTATTTATATTGGTTTTATATAAATAATAAATATTTACAATGAAATATATAATTTTTTGGTAATGTCTTTAAATATTTAAAAATACTATTTTCTTAAAGGAACTGTTTTTATGTCCTTATGTGAAAAATAATAAAATTACTCTTAGATACTCATATAAATTTAATTTTATAAAATAAAATTTATTTCTGAAATAATATTGAAAAAGGTATCTTAAGGTTATTTTTTGGTATTTTTATGAGAAACAACATTTTTCAATGAATAGTTAAAATACTGAATTTTAATTCAAAACTTGTTTTTCATATAATTTATTTGTATACATTATAACATTTTTAGTTCTTATTAATGTAAAAAAAGATAAATTATAAATATATTAATCTAATTTAGGTCATTGTAATCATTTTAAGTTGAATTTAGATATAAAATCTTCATGAACTTTTGAACACTCACTTTAAAAACCCATTTTCTGGTCACGTCAGCGAGACTAGCATTAAACGTAATTTTTTCACTTATGTGAATTCAATTTTTAAAAATATAAATACATTTTTATAATCAATATGATATTTTTATTCTATAAATATGAAATTAATTATTTACCCAAAATATTTGTTAAGGTTATAAAAATAAATTATAGTGGTTAAGATAAAATTAATCGTAACAATGGACTAAAACGTAAACATACAGGACAAAATGACCTATTTACTTTTAAAACACCCATGTTATGGAAAAATATCATCCATGTACCATCCAATATTTATTTTGGATTGTTTTTATGACTTTGTTTAGGTAAAAACATGGGTACACCTATTTTTTTTTTAAATTCCAAGTGTGTAATTTCCCTCGATTATAAAAAGGAACTCACACCTCCCACTTCATGACACATATCAAGAAACATTGTATAGAACAATTTCTATCCAAATATCTCCTAAAACTCCCTACCTATAAACTTAGAATCTTATTATAGGGCATAAATCCATCCAAGGAATCCCTTCAGTGCAAACCAAAAGGAGTTACCCGAATAAGAGGTAACATCCTTCCTCAAGCTTCTTTATTTTATTTTATTTCTCCACCACCACATATATTATTGTTCCATTATTATATAATAACACCAGTATCAAAAACATACTGTGATTTTTTCATTATAATTTATTTACCTGAACTTACACACACTTCCATCTATTGGGTAATGAATATACTGTTTATATATATGGTGATCAACTGTCTCACAAATTGATCTCATCTGGTTTTCCTTTACCAACTATAATGGTTGAGAATTATGAGGGAAAATATGTATAGTGACCCATACTTTACATACATGGTTAATAATTCAAAATTGAAGCATACTTATTACAACATATACCAAAACCATGAAAGGACCGTATAGGTATATTGTCTTTAGAAACTGGGAAACATAAACAACTGGTTCATAAAGCATCTACATTGTCTCCCATTTATTTCATCATATCTATAGTCCCTTTTGGGCATATCTTACTTAATAACTTTCTTCCTGACGTGGGGAAAGAAAACATAAAAAAGGGTGAGCTCAAATGCTCAGTAAGGGTAAACAAAAGAAATATCAATTACATCAAATTCATAAGAACATAACATTTTAAAAATCTTATCCTGGAAAAGAGATCATAATTTCATAACATGGGATAAATCATGGTAGTGAAATATAATCCCAATAATCATAACTTAAAACATGAAACTTTTTGGCATACACACATAATCATAGAGAATCATTTCTTATTAGTCAAGACTCATTTCCAAGACTATCTTAGTGGACATAGTCCATTTCCGAACTGAGTTCACTCCTCGTTTCAGTCCTGTTTCACTGAACCGATTTAACCTACTATTCCAGCCATGTCTATCTCATTAGATATAAAATCTTTTCCCAATGCATTGGAGGGAGATATAGGTCCCACCAATCTCATAATGATACCATTCTTATGTGTGCCACAAAATCATAAATCATACATCATTGCATAACCCATGTAATAAAAATGGGATTCTTAAACATCGTGACATCATAAAAAAATTCATATAAGATAAATGAATTCATAAAAATAATTCCATCACAACATGATCAAATCAATGTAATAATAGGGATATAAACAGAACCCTATATTATCTTAGATGGAAATTAATTTTGATAAAAAGAACTCAGACTCCATTCTTGAGGAAAATATCCTTTCTACTTCAAAATCATTTTTCCTTTATTTACATGTCATACAATTTTAAACTAAAAGAAGTTGATTAAAAATAAACATGAAAACTTTTAAAGGAAGATTCTTGGAAATAATGTTTTAAATATCCATTCATTCCATATAAGTTAAAAAAACATTTTTCTTGTACTTTTGTCGGAAAGTCAAAAAGTACTTCGTACGAAAAATGACAAATGATTCCTTTCATATCCTTTACTAAAAACTCACCGAAGGGTAAAATTGGATTTAAACAACTGTAGTTGGATGGAAACAATATTACATATTGAGGGAACATGTATGTGGATGATAAAATACACCCCAGTAAATACCAAAGTATAAACAATCTCGGATAAAAATGAGATTGTGATATTTTCCCATACCTTAGGTCTGATTTGCTTCATAAGTGTCCGAACCTCCTGTATAATGATTTAAATAATGTTATTGACTTATTACAGAATCATACTTATTGTTATGATGTCATATATGGTCATATTATTAGATTCTTATTAGTAATATTTCATTATTACTTGTTATTTGGGTGTTTATTACTTTTTGTTCTTATGCGTGTTTTGTCGAATAAATTCTTATTCATCTCTTTAGGTTATAGATACCTCATTTCCAGAATTGTATTAGTGTACTATATATCATATTTATTCATTCAATTAATAATTATGCAATTAAGATCATGTAGAACGAATCACATCACATTGTGGAGACGGTATTCCGTATGTACGCACGAGCGATGATATCGTTCACATGATCGTGGAATTGTATTGGAGTGTATGTATACTATTTCAGAATCAATTCCACTTTACAGTAATCATATATAGTTATTTATTTGCACTATTATACCCATCCAAGTAAGGTGGTGATGGAAAATAGATTACACCACGGCGTGGAGATGGTATTCTGTATGTATGTACGCGTGGTGATTTTGTTTTCCGTAGGATGGATAGATGGTGAAATAGGGTTGTTTCATACTTATAATAACATATCAGTATATGAGTGATACTGATGTTATTATTTCATAATGAAACAACTAATGAAGAAGAAGTGGAAGAAGAAATAAAGTTGAAAGAATCGGTAACGGACATTACCTCTTCTTTGAAGCGCCTCTTTGAGACCTCCTCTTAGGGCACTAAAATTGGTCTTTGAAGATAACCAGGACCTCTAGGATGTTTCTAGGGAAGTGGGGAAGTGAAATGGGCAGGGATTGGCCGAGCATGAAGGCTCAAATTGGTGTGAGGAGGAGAGGGAGGAGGTGCCCTTTTATAAGGGAGGATAGGCGCACCTTTGGAAATATAAGAAATATTAGTTTATATTAAATCCCAAACCCACATAAAAACTTCCAAAATGACTCATATACAAAGATTAGATAATATAGGGTTGTAATATAATAAACCAATAAAATTTAGACATGTTAGGAATTTATTTTAAACATTATCAACTTGATTTATCCTTATTTATCAATTTAATTTTATTTGTGGTAATAATATTCTAAATTTTAAATTATTATAAATAATTACATATGTGTTGTGAATTTTCCATAATTTGAAAATTTATGAAATTGTAGACTATATAAATTTTAATTTATAATTTTTAAATATTTTTGTGATTTTTAAACAATTTTATAATATGTTATTTTTATAAAATAACAATAGTGTCAATTTTGACACTATTAATTTATTTGAATTTAAATAAAATATATACAGAAGATATGTTCTAACTAAAAGCTTTAATAGATTCATAAAATGTGATATGTGTCTATAAAATTATTGGAGAACATTAATTAGTTCATATAATATTTATTTTAATATTTTTAAAACCATTTATTTGATATTTTAAATAATAAAATAATTTCAACATCACTATTGTGTCATAATTAATGATAATTATTTAATCCCTAAAAATTATAAATAAATTCCTATGATGTATATAATTGTATTAGATTTCTGTATACTATTCATGTTTGAAGTTTCATTAATTTTATCACTAAATTAAAATTATTATACTTATAAGATTTAATAAATTGACATGTTGTCACATTCTTTGGTTTTAATAATAATTAAACTATTTTCATGGGAAAAAGTCCATTAAATGAATATAATCCGACCCTTAGGTGATATGGGTCGACTTTTAGTCATCCAATAGGATTTTGACAGGTGTTAGGGTAATTTTATAATCTTATATTTACCCTTAATTACCTGATTTACCTTTAACTATGGTAAATAAAATTTACCGTAGTTACTATTCATAATACCCAAAAATAAAAAGTAGACTATTAATATAATTTGGACCCACTGATTCCGAATGTTGAATCCATTTTTCAAAATTCAAAACATATAAGTTGCAGTAATTAATTTAAAATAAATCATGTTGTTAAGAAAACGAGTTTTAGAAGTTAAAACATTGCCAAAGATTGAAATGTTTTTACTTATGAATTCAATGTGAAATTAATGCTAATGACATAAATTATATTAAATGGTAAAAATATATTCTATTTATACTTTAAAACCATTCAATATAATAATTTAACCATATAAATTATCTCAATGAAAAAAGTTTTTTTTAATTAAAAATTAGCGTATTTTTACTATTCATTAAAATATGAAAGTTATCAGAAAAAAATCAAAAATTTATCCAAAGTAAATTTTTATACCCTGATTCAAAAGAATAATTTTATTTTGTCAAATTTAACTTATGAACATGTCAAAAACTAGATTTAATGTGGGTGCGCCATCAAAAGGCGGTAAAACTGCATTTTTCGAAAAATACTTATTTTACCCAAAAAATTTATTTTGTTCTCTTACCATGTTCTAGAAAATGTGTAAGATGAATAATAAAATTCAAAATGTAGTTAATACTATTCATAATGGCTAGTTCATAATAATATATCGTTGTTTAGTGAAACCCGGTATTGCGTACTACACACGCTATCGAGGAAGGTCGCGATTGAGTGTAATGCAAGCCAAGTCTGTATTGTGTGCTGTGAAAGATTCATTTGGTGTTGCGTATAACATAAGACATAAAACAATTTCCCATAAAATCTTAGGGTGTTACATTCTACCCCCCTTAAAATGAATTTCGCCCTCAAAATTCATCACTTCATTACAAATAGATGAGGATACATCTCTCTCATCATATCCTCAGGTTCCCATGTAGCTTCTTCTAATTGGTGGTTCCTCCATAAAACATTCACCAAGCGAGTGGTCTTGTTCCGTAGGACTTTTTTGCTACGATCCAGAATCTCTATCGGTTGTTCATCATAAGAAAGATCTTGCTCCAGCGGTATAACTTCTGAGCTGAGTACATGTGAAGGATCAGGTATGTACTTTCTCAGGAGAGATACATGGAACACATCATGAACTTGAGAGAGATTCGGTGGAAGCACCAATCAGTAAGCTACCTTCCCAACACGATCCAGAATTTCAAAAGGACCGATATATCTAGGGCTCAACTTTCCCTTCTTTCCAAATCTCATGACCCTCTTCCAGGGAGATATTCGTAAGAACACTTTATCACCCACTTCAAACTCTAGGTCTTTTCTTCGGTTGTCAGCATAACTTTTCAATTGACTCTGAGCTGCTCTTATGTGTTGTTGAATAGATCTGACCTTTTCTGCCATTTCATCAATGAGATCAGGTCCTAATAGATTTCTTTTCTCAACTTCATCCCAGCATGTTGGAGTCCTACATTTCTTTCCATAGAGAGCTTCATAAGGAGCCATCTGAATACTGTAGTGAAAGCTATTATTATAAGAAAATTCCACCAAAGGTAAATGTTGATCCCAACCACCTTTGAAATCTATAGAGAAAGCTCTCAACATATCTCCTAGAGTTTGAATTGTCCTCTCAGACTGACCGTCTGTCTGAGGATGATAAGCAGTGTTGAAACTCAACTCTTTATCCAGAGTATGCTGAAGACTTCTCCAGAACTTTCAGGTAAACCTTGGATCCCGATCAGATATAATAGAAAGTGGTACTCCATGCAATCTTACCACTTCCTTTACATATATCCTGGAAAGCTGATCTTGAGAGAAATCCTCTCTAATAGCAATGAAGTGTGCAGACTTTGTAAGACGATCAACTATTACCCAGATAGCATTATTGCCTTTGGATGTCTTAGGAAGTCCAGTGACAAGGTCCATAGTGATGTTTTTTCATTTGCATTATTGTATGGGTAATGTTTGTAACATCCCCTTAGTCTTCTGTCTCTCAGCTTTAACTTACTGACAAACTAAGCATCGAGAGACATATTCAGCAACATCTCTTTTCATGCCATCCCACTAGAAGTACTCTTTCAAGTCCCTATACATCTTCATGCTTCCAGGATGAATAGAGAATGAATAACTATGAGCCTCATCCAGCAGATCCTTCTTTAATTCAGGGATGGGAGGAACACAAACCTGATTCCTAAACGTTATTATCCCATCACAATCAAGGTTGAATTCAGGAACATTTCTCACCTTCTTTTGTAACTCGACGTCTTCTTTTTGTGCCTCTTGAATCTTCACATGTATAGATGGTTGAACATTCATTTGAGAAAGATAAGATTTCTACCCTTCCATTAAAATTCCAAGATCCATCCTTTGTAAATCCTTAAATATTGGATCTTCTGTGATCCTCATCATGGATAAGCTAGCATGGTCTTGTCGACTTAATGCATCTGCTGCCTTGTTTGCTTTCCCAGGGTGGTAATGGATTGAGTAGTAGTAATCCTTAATCATCTCCAACCATCTTCTTTGATGCATATTCATCTCCTTTTGTGTGAAAATATACTTTAAACTTTTATGATTAGTATAAATATCACACCTTTCATCATAAAGGTAATGCCTCCAAATCTTTAATGCAAAGATTACCGTAGCTAACTCCAAATCATGAGTTGGGTAATTTTGCTCATGGATTTTCAACTATCGTGAGGCGTAAGCTATCACCATATCATTTTTCATGAGAACACATCCCAGTCCCTTCTTGGATGCATCACTGTAGATCACAAACCTTTCTCCACTGCAAGGTAGTGTGAGCACAGGTGCACTGGCTAACCTTCTTTTTAGCTCTTTGAAATTTTCTTCACATTCCTCCATCTAAACAAACTTAACTCCTTTTCGAGTCAACTTGGTGAGTGGGTTAGATAACCTTGAAAAATCTTTCACAAAACGTCGGTAATATCCAGCCAAACCAAGAAAACATAAGATCTCAGTTACTGTTGTTGGTCTCGACCATCTTTCGATAAGCTCTGTTTTTGCTTGATCTACAGATATCCCCTCTTTTGAGATTATGTGACCCAAAAATGAAACTTTTTGAAGCCAAAATTTACACTTGGTAAATTTGGCATAAAGCTTCTCCTTTCTTAGGGTCTTTAATACAATTCTCATGTGATCTTCATGTTCTTCCTTTCTCTTTGAATAGACAAGAATATCATCTATAAAGAATACCACAAACTGATCAAGATAGTCTCTAAAGACTCTATTCATCAGATCCATTAAGATAGCAGAGGAATTAGTAAGACCAAATGGAATCACTATAAATTCAGAGTGTCCATACCTTGTACGGAAAGTCGTCTTTGGTATATCCTCCCTTTTGACCCTTAATTGATGATACCCTGAATGAAGATCAATCTTGGAAAAGTATTGAGCTCTGCGTAGTTGGTCAAATAGTTTATCAATGTGTGGGAGAGGATATTTGTTCTTGATAGTGATCCTGTTAAGTTCTCAATAATCAATGCAGAGTCTCATTGATCCATCTTTCTTCTTAATAAACAGAACAGGTTCTTCCCAAGGTAACGCACTAGGGTATATGAATCCTTTATCAAGATTCTCTTGGAGTTGCTTCTTCAATTTCGGAAACTCAATTGGGTCCATTCTATAAGGTGTCTTTGAAATAGGCAAAGCACCCAGTACGAGTTCTAATGAAAACTCAACTTCACGATTTGGTGGAAGACCTGGCAATTCTTCCAGAAAGACATCATCAAATTCCCATAAAATGGGCAAATTATTAATTGTGAGTTTCTCCCCAACCATTTGAGATAAATAACCTTCATTTAGTGGAATCAAGACCCATAAGATGGATGAAATTTCCACTGGAAGGTTATGTTCATCCTTGCATCGATAGATGATCATAGATTGATCTGGAATATGAAATGTGACTTCCCTTCTTTGGAAATTTATATGAGCTCTATATAAAGAAAGCCAATCCATGCCAAGAATCACATCAAATTCTACTATAGGAAGGATCACAAGATTTGCAGTAATCACTTTCCCACAAACTTCAATCAGAGAAGAATTGTAAATTTTTTATGCGACTGTTGTGTCATTAGGAGTTTTTACAGCCAACTCAACATCTAATTGTTGAGGTAATACAGTGATACCCTTAGAAAATTATTCAGAAATAAAATAGTGGGTGGATCCAGAATCAAATAAAACATTTTCTACTTTAGAGTGGATGGTAAGTGTACCTCTCACCATTTCATTGTCATACTCCACATCGCTGATAGTAATTGCATGTGACTTTCCTTTGTCTTTGGCCTTAAGAGTTTTTTGACGTCGATCATCATCATCAACCCTTGGATTTGGGCATTGATTGGCATAATTCCCCATCTCCTTGCACTTGAAACATTGAAGTGTAGTAGGTTCATTCTGTGTATCCCTTCCTTTGTTTGCATCATTAGACATCTTCTTCCAATTATTTCGACATTTAATTGCCCGATGACCTTCTTTTCCACACTTATAACATTTTCTTGTCCCCTTAAGACAATTTCCTCCATGTTTCTTTCCACACTTTGAGCATAAGGGAAAACTCATATTCTTTTCAGTGTGGTCTTTAGATTTTCCTTTGAATTACATTTTCCTCTTCTTATCAAACCCATGTGACTGATGGGTTACACCAATCTCCATCTCAACCTTGAGAGCACATCGAACAATTTACTCCTAGCTATTGAAGTCCCTTATGTCTAACGCCCTATGAAGACTTGGTTTTAAGACACTAAAGAATCGATTGATCTTACTCTCAGGTTGGATAATAATTCTGGAAGCGTACCTTGAAAGTCTTGTAAAATTTTCTTCGTAGGTACCAACGGATTCATCATCCTTTTAATTCAGTTCAAGAAACTCCTTCTCCATCTTTGTTCGAAGAATACGAGGGAAATACTTATTGAAAAATAAGTTCTTGAACTCGTCCCATTCCATGGACTCAATTTCATCCCTTTGCCTCGTATTCTTAATAAGATTCCGCCATTGATCAGCATCACCTTCCAAACGATACACTACTAAGATGACTTTATCATGTTCAAAACATTGAAGAACTGAAAATATCTTTTCAGTGGTACTGATCCATTGTTCAGCGACTAATGGATCAGAAGACCCACTGAATGAAGGTGGACATTGCCTCATGAAGGATTCGACAGAATGTCGCTCCTTCCTTTGCTCATTTGGAAGTCCTTCATGATTCATAGCTTGAGAAAGTTGTGTGATCATGGCTACAAGATTTTTCATTCCAGTTCACATAACGTTTGGTTGCCCAGGGGGACAATCATTGCATTGCCCGTCGCATTCCGCATTAACACGGTTTCTTCGGGTTCCAGCCATTGACTAAAACCAAGAATAATAGTGTGAGCAACACTAATTATAATAAGAAAACCACATAATCAAGAATAAAATTTCACACTTAAGGTCTTATCATAGGTTGTTCATGGCCATTTATAAAACACTAAGATTGTGTTCTATGCTTAGACATATCCTTAGGTTTCTTACTAAGGCTTTCACATCCTAGTTTCCAAAGGTTGACTATACCTTTCCTCTGATACCAACTATAGCGACCCATACTTTACATACATGGTTAATACTTCAAAATTGAAGCATACTTCTTACAACATATAACAAAACCATGAAAGGACCGTATAGGTATAGTGTCTTTAGAAACTGGGAAACATAAACAACTGGTTCATAAAGAATCTACATTGTCTCCCATTTATTTCATCATATATATAGTCCCTTTTTGGCATATCTTACTTAATACCCTTCTTCCTGACCAGGGGAAAGAAAACATACAAAAGGGTGAGCTCAAATGCTAAGTAAGGGTAAACAAAAGAAATATCAATTACATCAAATTCATAAGAACATAACATTTTAAAAATCTTACCCTGCAAAAGAGATCATAATTTCATAATATGGGATAAATCATGGTAGTGAAATGTAATCCCAATAATCATAACTTAAAACATGAAACTTTGTGTCATACACACATAATCATAGAGAATAATTTCTTATTAGTCAAGACTCATTTCCAAGACTATCTTAGTGGACATAGTCCATTTCTGAACCGAGTTCACTCCTCGTTTCTGTCCTATTTCACTGAACCGATTTAACCTGTTGTTCCAGCCATGTCTATCTCATGAGATATAAAATCTTTACCCAATGCATTGGAGGGAGATATAGGTCCCACCCATCTCATAATGATACCATTCTTATGTGTGCCACAAAATCATAAATCATACATCATTTCATAACTCATGTAATAATAATGGGATTCTTAAACATTGTGACATCATAAAACAATTCATATAAGATAAAATAATTCATAAAAATAATTCCATCACAACATGATCAAATAAATGTAATAATAGGGATAGAAACAGAACCCTATGTTATCTTATATGGAAAATAATTTTGATAAAAAAAACTTGAACTCCATTCTTGAGGAAAATATCATTTCTACTTCAAAAACATTTTTCCTTTCTTAACATGTCATACAATTTTAAACTAAACGAGGTTGATTAAAAATAAACATGAAAACTTGTAAAGGAATATTCTTGGAAATAATTTTTTAAAAATCCATTCATGTCGTATAAGTTAAAAAAACATTCTTCTCGTACTTTTGTCGGAAATTCAAAAAGTACTTCGTATGAAAAACAACAAAAGATTCCTTTCATATCCTTTATTAAAACTCACCGAAGGGTAAAATTGGATTTAAACAATTGTAGGTAGATGGAAACAATATTACATATTGAGGGAACATGTATGTGGATGATAAAATACACCCCAGTAAATACCAAAGTATAAACAATCTCGGATAAAAATGAGATTGTGATATTTTCCCATACCTTAGGTCTGATTTGCTTCGTAAGTGTTCGAACCTCCTGTATAATGATTTAAATAATGTTATTGGCTTATTCCAGAATCATACTTATTGTTATGATATCATATATGGTCATATTCTTAGCTTCTTATTAGTAATATTTCATTATTACTTGTTATTCGGGTGTTTATTACTTTTTGTTCTTATGCGTCTTTTGTCGAATAAATACTTATTCTTATCTTTGGGTTATAGATACCTCATTTCCAAAATGGTATTAGTGTACTATATATCATATTTATTCATTAAATTAATCATTATTCAATGAATATCATGTAGAACGAATCGCATCACATTGTGGAGACGGTATTCCGTACGTACGCACGAGCGATGATATCGTTCCCATGATCGTGGAATTGTATTGGAGTGTATGTATACTATTTAAGAATCAATACCACATTAAAGTAATCATATATAGTTATTTATTTGCACCATTATACCCATCCAAGTAATGTGGTGATGGAAAATAGATTACACCTCGGCATGGAGACGGTATTCCGTACGTACGCACGCGCGGTGATTTCGTTTTCCGTAGGATGGATAGATGGTGAAATAGGGTTGTTTCATACTTATAATAACATCTCAGTATATGAGTGATACTGATGTTATTATTTCATAATGAAGCAACTAATTAAGAAGAAGTGGAAGAAGAAATAAAGTTGAAATAATCGGTAACGGACATTACCTCTTCTTTGAAGCGCCTCTTTGAGACCTCCTCTTATGGCACTACAATTGGTCTTTGAAGAAGACCAGGACCTCTAGGATGTTTCTAGGGAAGTGGGGAAGTGAAATGGACAGGGATTGGCTGATCTTGAAGGCTCAAATTGGTGTGAGGAGGAGAGGGAGGAGGTGCCCTTTTATAAGGGAGGAGAGGGGCACCTTTGGAAATATAAGAAATATTAGTTTATATAAAATCCCAACCCCACTTAAATTCTAAATTATTATAAATAATTACATATGTGTTGTGAATTTTCCATAATTTGACACTTTATGACATTTTCGACCATATAAATTTTAATTTATAATTTATAAATATTTTTTTAATTTTTAAACAATTTTATAATATGTTATTTTTATAAAATAACAATAGTGCCAATTTTTACACTTTTCATTTATTTGAATTTAAATAAAATATATATCGAAGATATGTTCGATCTAAAAGCTTTAATAGATTAATAAAATGTCATATGTATCTAGAAAATTAGTGGATCACATTAAATAGTTCATATAATATTTATTTTAATATTTGTAAAACCATTTATTTGATATTTTAATTAATAAAATAATTTCAACATCACTATTGTGTCGTAATTAATGATAATTATTTAATCCCTAAAAATTATAAATAAATTCCTATGATGTAGATAATTGTATTATCTTTCTGTAAACTATTCATGTTTGAAGTTTCATTAAGTTTATCACTAAATTAAAATTATTATACTTATAAGATTTAAGAAAGTGACAAGTTGTCACATTCTTTGGTTTTAATAATAATTAAATTATTTTCATGGAAAAAAGTCTATTCAATGAATCTAATCCGATCCTTAGGTGATATGGGTCGACTTTTAGTCATCTAATAGGATTTTGGCAGGTGTTAGGGTAAATTTATAATCTTATATTTACCCTTAATTACTCGATTTACCTTTAACTATGGTAAATAAAATTTTCTGTAGTTACTATTCATAATGCCCAAAAATAAAAAGTAGCCTATTAACATAATTTGGGCCCACTGATTCCAAATATGGAATCCAGTTTTCAAAATTCAAAACATATAAGTTGCAGTAATTAATTTAAAATAAATCTCGTTGTTAAGAAAATGAGTTTTATAAGTTAAAACATTGCCAAAGATTGAAATGTTATTACCTATGAATTCAATGTGAAATTAATGATAATGAAATAAATTATATTAAATGGTAAAAATATATTCTATTTATACTTTATAATCAATAAATATTTTAATTTAACCATATAAATTATCTCAATGAAGAAAGTTGTTTTTAATTAAAAATTAGCGTATTTTTACTATTCATCAAAATATGAAAGTTATCAGAAAAATATCAAAAATTTATCCAAAGTAAATTTTTATAACCTGATTCAAAAGAAGAATTTTATTTTGTCAAATTGAACTTATAAAAATGTCAAAAACTAGATATAATGTGGGTGCGCCATCAAAAGGCGGCAAAACTGCATTTTTTGAAAAATACTTATTTTACCCGAAAATTTTATTTTGTTCTCTTACCATGTTCTAGAAAATGTGTAATATGAATAATAAAATTCAAAATGTAGTTAATACTATTCATAATGGCTAGTTCATAATAATATATCGTTGTTTAGTGAAACCCGGTATTGCGTACTACACACGCTATCGAGAAAGGTTGTGATTGCGTGTAATGCAAGCCAAGTCCGTATTGTGTGCTCTGAAAGATTCCTTTGGTGTTGCGTATAACATAAGACATAAAAAATTTCTCATAAAATCTCTGGGTGTTACAATATGTTAATATATGATATATATGATTTTTATTATTTCATTATGCTCTATAATTCTCTTATAATAGAAACCTTTATACTTTCCATTTTTTGTAAATTCGATAACATCATTTGTGGAAGTATGGACCATTGGCTCCTCAACGTGATCTGATTCGTTCAAACCATACGCAGAATTTATTAAGGATTATTTAAGTGAAATTATTTGATATAAATTAAATAATAATTATACTCAAACTTTAATACACTAATATGTAATTTATTCTCTTTATTTAAATACATCAATAAAATGGGAAAATCTTCATGAGTATGTACGTCTACCATCTTTATAAAAATTTTACTCCATTTCATACTTATATCTTATATAAATTATTAAAAAAACATATATAATGAATATATATGATATTTAAACCATGTTTTAAATTATTAATTTAATTAAATCCTAATATAGGTAAGATAATCAAGAATAAACATTTGAAACATTTACGAACAAATTGTTAAAATATTACCTGAAACATAACACTAACATGGAGTTGTTAATAAACATGTAATATAAAGTCATAAAAATAATATATGTTATTATATATAACAATATGGTTCATTAATTGATTTATAATAAACTTATATTTATTATACGTAAGGTTTTAACATTTATAAATAAATTCATGACTTAAGGTAAGGAAATTTCATCTCACTTTTTATTTTTGTGAGACACATTTTTTATTCACCACTCATTTATTTTGTGTGTTGTGTATACTTCCCATAGATGAATTAAATTAATATTATACTCAAATTTATGGGCATTTACATATTCATTTTATGATCTTTATTTCATGGATTTTATGTTTCAAACGTTACCAAATCAAAAAAGTAATTTTGTATCAATTTGTCTTTATTGAGACACATGCCATGTTATGCAGCTAGAATTTTCCCATTCGGTTTATATACTGCATTTAACATGTTATATCATGAATATCCTTATTTTCATGATATTTTATGCTTTATTTAATTTTATTATTTCTATTCTATTATGATATAATGTCACCAAATTGTTAATGTTTTATCAGTACCACCATTTATCGATATTTTTTATGATTGTTATCCAATTATTGAAAACTTATAATCTCTATATCAATAAATATAATGAGATTTATTTACTTATGGTTATTAATTTTAAATAAAATTATTGGTAACTTTTTTCATTCATTGGTACATAATTTGATCAAGATTTATTTCTAAGAAAGTATGACTTTACCTCTCTCTTCGGTCAGAAATATGTTTTCCTTCAAAACCATGTCTTCAAAAAACAATTTATTTTTAAAAGGTGTTTTAAATTATTTTCAAAGAAATATTTATACATTTTCAAAATTTTATTTTCAATAAGAATTATTTAAATGATTTTAATATATTAATTATATGTTTTCAATGTATTTTCAATGAACTGGTTTTCAAAATGTCTTCAAGATTCTTTAATAAGTTTTCAAGGGAAATAGTTTTCAAAACATTTTCAATATTTATTTATAAAATTTAAAAGTATATTAAAGGAAAGAATTTTCAAAAGGTTTTCAAAACTTCGTTATCTATTTTCAAATTAATTTAATTGAAATGTTTTTCAAAAAAAATTCAGGCTTCTTTAATAAGATTTCAAGGGAAATTATTTTGAAAACGTTTTTAAGATTTACTTATAAGTTTTAAAAGTATTTTAAAAGTAATGGTTTTAAAAAGTTTTCAAAATTTCTTTATATGTTTTTAGATTATTTTCAATAAAATGGTTTTCAAAAAAATTTCAATCTTTCATTATAATTTTTCAATGTGTTTTCAATGGAAATTGTTATTAATATTTTTTAAAGATTATTTTATATATTTTCATGAAAAAAAATTTCAAAATAATTTCAAGATTATTTTATATGTTTTCAAATAAATAGGGTTAAAAATGTTTTCATGCTTCTTTTATAAGTTTTCAGGTAAAATTTTTTACAAAATGTTTTCAAGGTTCTTTTATAAGATTTCAAGGAAAATAGTTTTCCAAATGATTTCAATCTTTATTTATAGGTATTCAAAGAAAATTATTTTATAAATGTTTTCATGATTTGTTTATAAGTTTTCAAGAAAAATATTTTTCAAAATATTTTTAGGATTATTTTATATGTTTTCAAGAAATATGGTTTTAAAATGATTTTAAAACTTATTTCTATGTTTTTAAGGTATTTTCCAAGAAAAATGTTTTCAAAAACGTGTATGTATTAAAGTGCTATTTTTAAATAAGAAAGAATATTTTCCTTGAGAAATGTTTTCAAAATATATTTCCAAGTTATTTATCATCTAATATGACATATTTTTTGTTACTACTTTTATTCTAGGAAATTATAAAAAATTTCAATTCATATACTTTTTTGGATAGTTTATGTTTTTATGGAATGATTCTTTTGATTATAATTTCTCTTCCATGGATTATATTCTTTTGAAATACGCTTCTTTTTACAGGTTTTTCTTTGATAAAATGATTATCAGGCCTATATCTTTCCCATAGGTAATGATACAATGAAATGTTTATGATAACCATCTAATTTCATGGGATTGGATATGATGGTATTTTATAATCTTGTGGAACACGTATATTGTTACAGGTGGGACCTATATCACCTTCCACTATATTGGGTAATGATAGATGAGTAATGTGTATACATGATATACATTAACCAGATTATATGTTCATAATGTCATTCATGGACTTAGTTGTATCTACATAAGTTTGTGAGTGAACCTAATTACATGTTTACTATTTTAATATTGAACCTTATTATGTATTCATAATGTTATGTGTGAACCTGATTATATGTACACAATGTTATGCATGGACCTATTTTCATGTTCATATGTTTATGTGTGAACCTGATTAATTATTCCCAATGTTATGCATAAAACTGATTTCATGTTCACAACATTATGTGTGGACCAGGTTTCATGTCTATAGGTCTATTCAAGGGAAATATTTCATGTCCTATCTTATTTTGTAATCCTCTTTCTATACATACATGTTCAAGATGTTATACATTGACGTGTATGCCACAATTCCATGTTTAATTCTTATGGTATGCTTTAATGTTTTATTTTTTTGATTATCATAAGATTTTTATATTATGAACACCTAATATTTGTTCCAGGATTAATTTTAACAATATTTTATTTATAGTGTATGATATTATAAGGATATTATGAAGTTCCCATTCCCTTAAGTTCATTTTATAATTATGTATTTTTTTATTTACCCTTAGTGATCGTTAAAGCTCATACCTTTATTATGTTTCCTCTCCACATGTTACGACAAAAAAAATTAGTAGAATTTATATGGGGGAGATCTTTGTGGTAATATTTGAAGATATTTTATTGAATTATAAAATTTTTGTTCCATGTTTCTAAAGGAACTAAAATAATACTATCTTTAGGTGTCTATTTTTACAATGTATTACGTATTATGAAAAAACGATGTAATGTATATGTATGTTAAGACTGTTTTGTTATAGTTTGTATTATAGTGAATATTTAGTCATCCTCTAGAAACTAGGATGAGAAAACATTAGTGATATCCCTAGTAACATTTCTAAGGATATGTCTATGTATGTATTTATAGATAAGTTTTAGGATGTGGAAAAGTATTGGAAAATGTCATTGAATTTTGGTAAAGTATAGAGAGAGTTGTTTTCTATAATTACATCCCTATATGGATAATATAAGTTGATGTGGTTCTGGTATGGATGTACATAGGAGTAACAACTCTAACAAGGTGCATCAGGCTTGACTCGAGCATAAAGTGGCACATGGCAATGGGTCTTACTGCGCACCTGGTTTGGAACTCCTGTGGGATAGGATTTAGTAATTCACAAACTCATCATTAAAAAATCATGAGGGAATTAAAAATAAGTTTTATATGAATTTTCTAGGATAAAACTAGGGTGTCATTGATTAATTAAGGTGTCAAAATTTAGACATATCGTAATTGGTTTTTCATGATTATGTGGTTTCCCACTATGAAAACTATTTATTACTCTATGATTTTTTATTTTAGTTAACGGATGGAACCTGAGGGGACATGGTTAATGGGAATTTTGATGGAAAATGAAACAATTATCCTCTATATAATCCATATTATATGGGATATGGAATGTAAAACCTCATTTCTTGGCACACACAGCTTTCTCAAGCTATGAATCATGCTGAGATTCCAAATAAGCAAAGGAGGGAACACTGGTCTATTGAGTCCTTCATGAGGAAATGTCAAGCTTCATTCAGTGGGTATTCTGGTCCACTCATTACTGAACCCTGGACTGATACCACTAAACAAATATTATCCATTCTCCGGTGTTTAGATCATGATAAAGTAATTCATGGTGTTTATAAGTTATAAGGTGAAATACACCGGTGGTGGACTCTAATCATGGATATAAGGAAGAAAGATGATACAAAATCCATGGATTGGGATGAGTTCAATAACTTATTCTTGAATAAATACATTCCTTGTGCTCTTAATACGAATATAAAAAATGAGTTTCTTGAGTTGAAGAAAAAGGATTATGAATCTGTTGGTACCTATGAGGTTAATTTCACATGATTTTTGAGGTATGCTTCTTATATTGTCATCCAACTAAAAATTAATGTTGAAATTTACTTTAGCATCTTAAATCCATGTATAAGAAGGGAGTTTTACATAAGATACTTTAGATGTTATGAAGAGATTGTGTGTTGTAAAGTCAAATTTTAAATGGAGTTTGGAGTTATGTTTCAATATAATGTTTTTAACAAGGAAATTATGAATGAGTTCAAAGGAAAATCTAAAAACCATGGAGAGAATAAAAAGGTTCAAACTCATACATGGAAAAAATGAGGGAAATAGAATATTTCAGTGTTTCTGAAAGGAACAAGAAGGTTTTTCATGCTTTGTAAGCCTAGCCACCAATAAAAAAATGTAGAAGTGATGTAAATAGGAAATTAAATGAAATGAATGGTGGAAAAGAATAATAGAATAAACTAGCCACACATCATTATTTCAAGCACATGGTGTTTGGGAATTAGGTGAATCAATTCTCTAATATATGGCCTAATATGGATTATAAGACACAAAAAAATCAGAGGAATAATGAAAAAGGGAAATAATATATAATTATAATGGATTATGTGACTAATGAAAATTATAGAATAACTTATCATCTCCCCCCCCCCCATTATTGTGAAGTTAATGTTTTATTTTGTATAAATAATTCCTATGAAAATATTATTGTTCATCATTTAGTGATGTCTCATTTGATTATTTTCTGCTACATAGAATTTTAGAATAATAAAATCACATTTAGTGTTCTATCAGTGCAAGGATGAACCCAAGTATCCAATAAAAATATTTTTTGCTATAAGACCTTATTTATGTAAGAAATGGTGATTATATATTGGAAGATTTATAAGGATAACCATTTATGTAATTATTTCAATTAATATTTGGTTAATTTTTTAGATATTAAAGTATTATCTCACTATATGTGGATTTATTCATGTTGGATAACTTGTGAAAAAAAAATTGTGATAAAAACATATGGAATGACATTTCATTCCATTCATAGATATTGTAACTAGTTAATGCTTCAGGAATCGAAAATTCATCATAATTCCCCAGAGTAATATATTATGTGGGAATTGATTAAGTAATATTCAAAGGGTGATATTTTTATATATGAAAATGAATTAAATCTAGTACATATAGTTTTTATATTCCTAAATAGAAAAATAATTCCTTTTATATAAAAAAGGATATTGATAAAGATTTATCATGGAACCTTTATTTCTCATTAATATCATGGTACATTACATCATTGTATATTTATGGTTTTTTATCATCCATATCTTCTAGTCAATGTTCTCTATAAATATCTATCAGAATGTAATAGTTATATTTCTCTTCCAAGTCTATATTTTCACTTTCCACCTATGTTCTCCCACGTGGAAACCTAGTTTTGAGTTACTTTGGGTAATCATTTTGTTTCTATCCATTAATTTTTAAAAATTATTTTTAGTATTTATTTTTATGATGTGGTTTTCTATGAAATAAACTTTCATGTATTAAAACATTAATATCCCAAAAAACTTTTTAGGGAGAAATTCATTTTTAGGGGGTAGAATGTAACACCCTGAGATTTTGTGATTTAGTTTTTTCAATTAATTGAATCGTTTTGAAAATTATAATATCAAAAAACACTAAAAATAGTCTTTTATATTAATGAACTAATTCATAATTTCATATTAAGTTAAACTAAGTTAATCGTTTTCTACATGCAACACCAACTTGGCTTGTGTTACACGCAACAATAAGTTTTAGTGAAAGAACACTTTATTATTATAATTATTAAAATGAGGTAGTTAAAAATTAGCCATTAAAAAGGGTATTATTAATATTAATAACTAATTTTTAAATTTTATTTATAATTTTTTCATAAAAATAAAACATATTTATAATGGAATAAATAATTTTTGTAAAGTCTTTATATGTTTGAAAATACTATTTTCTTAAAGGAACTATTTTTGATGTTCTTCAGTAGACAATAATAAAATTAATTCTAAACACTCATAAAATTTTAATTTGATAAAATAAACATAATTTTTTAATTTATAATGTTAAAATTTTCTTGGGGTTAATTTTTGGGAATTTACTGAGAACCCTCGTGTTTTGATGAATACTGAAAAAATACTAAATTTTATTTCAAAACTACTTTTTTATCAAATTTATTTATATCATTAAATTATATTTTAAGTTGTTTTAAAAGAAATAATATATCAAATATGAATATATTAATCTATTTTTGTTCATTGGAGTGATTTTTATGTTGAATTTAGATATAAAAGTTTAATGAACTTTTGAACATTTTAATTTTAAAAATCCGCTTTCTCGCCACTTCTGAGAGATTAGCATTAAACATAATTTTTTGGATTATGAGAATTGAATTTAAAAAAAATTATTTATTTAATTCGATTGATATTTTTCGTCTAGTAATATCATCTTAATTTTTGACAAAAAATAATAGTGAAGGTGATTTAAATTATTTACAGTGATTAAGGTAAAATTAAGCTTAACCTAGGACTAAACCATAAGCTTAAGGGCCAAAATGACCTATCCAATCATCCAAAACCAATTTTATGGAAATATTTTCTCCATAAACCATCCATTATTTAGTTTTTTTGGTTTTTTATGAATTTTTTAGGTTAAAATGTGGGTACACCTAACTTATTTTCAAATATTCCAACGGTGTCAATTCCCTCCACTATAAAAAATAATTCACCCCCCCCCCCCACTTCCTTGAAACACTCAAGGAACTTTTGATCTAAAATTATCTTAAAAATTATCTCACCAATATAAATCTATTAAAACTATAATCCTCACTTTGAGAATAAATTCATCTAAGAAATCCCTTTGCTGCAAACCAAAAGGAGTTACCCGAATAAGAGGTAACAATATTCCTCTAGATTCTTTCTTTAATTTTATTTCTCCCCTCCTAAATTAATCTTATTACATTATTATATAATAATAATAAAATATTCAATATACTGTGATTATTTTATTCTATTTTTTTTACCTTCACTTACACACACTTCTATCTAATAGGTAATGAACTTACCATTTATGTGTATGGAAAACTATCACCTCACAAAATGATGTTGTTAATTTTTACTTTACCTCCTCTCATGGTTGGGAATTATGATGGAAACTATATTAATATATGATATATATATCTATATATTATTTTTTATGTATTTATTATTCTTTAATTATTTTATAACACATACCTTTATATATTCCATTTTGGGTAAATATGATAACATCATTTGTGGAAGTGTGGACTACTGCCTCCTTAAATTGCTGGGATTAGTTAACACCTAAAATGGAATGTATTAAATATTGCTTTATTTAAAATATATGATATATGTTAAATAATAATTCTACTATAATTATAATATTCATATATTTCATTTTCATTATTTCTTTCAATACAATAATAAAACAGAAATAGCGTTCATACGTACGTACAACCTGCCATCTCCGTAAAAAGTGTATTCCAATTAATATTATATCTTATATAGATTATTATAAATACATATATAATGAATATATGTGATATTTTTAACATTTTTATTTTTTTTTAATAATTAAATCATGATCTGTGTAAGATGATAAAGAATAATAAGTCAAAACATATATGAAACAATACAGTGAATATTACCTGAAATGTAACATTAACATGGAGTTGTTAATAAATTTGTAATATAAAGTCATAAATAAATCATCTATGGTATTAGATATAATATTATATTTCTGGTTTACACATATAATAAACTTATATTTATTAAATTGGAGGTTTGAATATGTACAAAAAATATCAAGACTTAAAGTAAGGGAATTTCATCTCACTTTTTATTTTTATGAGATACAAGACTTATTCACCACTCATATCATTTTTGTGGTCTGTATATTGGCCATGGATATATTTTATAATAATTATAGTTAAATTTATTTTTATTTAAATATCAATTTATTATAATTATTTCATGGGATTTATGTTTTAAATGTTACCAAATTAGTAAAGTAATTTTGTCACAATTTTTCTTTTTTTGAGACACATGCCATGTTATACACCTATATTTTTTCAGGAGGTTTATATACTACATTTGAAATGTTATATCCTGAATCTACTTATTTTCATGATATTTTAACTTCATGTGATTTTATTCTTTCATTTTTATTATGATTCATATTTTCCAAATTTGTAATGGTTTATAGCTACAGTCTCACTATTTATCGAGATTTTTTAGGATTATTACCCCATTAATGAAACCTTATAATTCATCAATAACGAAATGTCTTGAGATTTCATACCCACTAGTTAATAATTTTATATATAATTAATGGTAAAAATTTTCCAATCTTTGGTATATAATATGATAAAAACGTTTTTTAAGAAAGTCTGACTTTCACTATCTCTTCGATCAGAAATTTGTGCTCCTTCAAAACCATGTTTTAAAAAATGATTTATGTTTATAAAATTGTTTTAAATGATTTTCAAATCATCCATTAAATTTTTTCAAAAATATATTTTCATAGAAAATGATTTTAATTATTTCAATACATCTTTATATGTTATCAATGTATTTTTAATGAAATAGGTTTCAAAACATTTTCGAGATTATGTAATTAGTTTTTAGGGGAAGTGGTTTTCAAAATAATTTCAAGATATATTTATAATTTTTTAAATTATTTTAAAAGAAATGATTTTCAAAACATTTTCCAATTGTCTTTATATGTTTTCAAATTATTTCCAAATAAATGGTTCTAAATACGTTTTTAAGCTTCTTTCATTTCTATTCAATGGAAATGGTTTTCAAATTTTTTTACGATATGTTTTTAAATTTTCAAAGTATTTTAACATAAATGGTTTTTAAAAAATTTTGAATCATTATTTATATGTTTTAAAATTATTTTCGATGAAATGGTTTTCAAAAAAATTTCAATATTTCTTTATGTGTTTTCAATGTATTTAAAAAATGGTTATTATAATGTTTTCAATCTTATTTTATATGTTTTCAAGGAAAATAATTTTCAAAATGTTTTCATGGTTACTTTATATGTTTTCAAGGAAAATAGTTTCCAATGGTTTTGAATCCTCTTTAATAAGTTTTCAAGGAAAAAAATCTCCAAATGTTTTCAATATTCTTTTATATGTTTTCATGTAAAACATTTTTCAATATGTTTTCATGTAAAACATTTTTCAAAATGTTTTCAATATTAATTTATAAGTTTTCAAGGAAAATGTTTTTTTTATTTCAATCCTTATTTATATGTTTTAAGGTATTTTCAAATAAAATGGTTTTCAAATTTTTTTTTTGAAGATCCATTTTTAAAGAAGAAATGATATTTTCCACAATAAATGATTTCAAATTATCATTCCAAGTATTTTTAATATATGATACCATTCATTTATATTACTCATAACCTTCTAGAAAATGATCCAAATTTTCCATTCATATTCATTCTTGAACGTTTTATGTTTTGTTGGAATGATTCTTATGATGATTTTTTTCTCCTCCACATGTTATATTCTTTTGAAACCAACTTTATATCATAGGTTATGTTTTCATAAAATTATTATTAGAACAATATATTTTACATAGGTAATGATATGATGAAATTTTTATGATACCCATTTAATATCATCGGTTATGATACTGTTATTGTTTATAGTATTATGTCACATGTACTATGTGATGGGTGGAACCTATATCTCCCCCCAATGCATTGGGTAATGATGGATGACTCGTGAGTATAAATTATTTGTGTGAACCTTATTACATGATCACAATGTAATGCATAGACATGGTTTCATTTCCATAAGTTCATGAGTTAAGTTTATTATATGTTCAAAAATATTATGAGCGAACCTTTATATGTGAACTGGATTAAATGTTCACAATGTTTTGCATGAACCTGATTGCTTGTACATTATTTTATGTGTGAACTTGATTGAATGTCCACAATGTTATCTAAGAACCTAATTGTGTGGTCACAATATTATGTTTGGACGAAGTTTCATGTCTATAAGTCTATCTGAGGTCCTGTTTTATGTCCCTAACTTATTTTGTGAACCTATTTCAACTTACACATTTTAACGATGTAATCTGTTGATGTGTGTGCCAAAATTCCATGTCTTATTCATATGCTATTATTTCATGGATTATTTTCTTGATTATCTTATAATTCATGTATTATGAATATCTAATATGTATTCAGTATTAATGTTTAAGTTCTTTGATATGCATGGTATGGTATTTTAGTGACACAATCATGTTCTCATACCCTTATGTTCATGTTATTCTTACATATATCTTTTATTTACTCATACTGGGAATTCGATCTGACCCATTTCTTATGTTTCCTTTCCCCAGGTTATAAAGAATGGTTTTTATATAGAATTACTATAGGGGAGATTTTTTTTGAAATATCTGATTATATTTCATTGGGTTAAAAGATTTTTGTTCTATGTTTCCAAAGGCACAAAACTAATACAGTATTTGGGCGCTTGTTTTTATAATGAATTAATTATTACACAAAAATTATTTAATTACTTTGTACATTAATATTGGGTTATTATAATCACTCTTTATCAGAAGACCATAAGATACTGACCTTGGTAAACTAGAATACAAAGTGATTTTATCATCTTTTAAGAACCTCAACCCATAAATCACACTTAATGTATTGAGCATCTCAAGTTTCCTCTAACCTTTTATAACCCCTTGGAAGAATGAGAAATATATCTATTAAACTATAAAATTGGTGGGTATGCATGATGAACTTAGATCCATAAACTAGAGGCATCATGACCATGAAGTAATGGCCTCCTATTCCTTGTGATGTCATACGTCATCGAAATGGAGCTCATGACCTTAGGGTGATTCGTGATCTTTTTCAGCATAATTATCCAACATCATTACCCATTACTCAAGGAACATGATCCATGATTTGCAACACTCTCATAACCCAATTGAATTGATGTTGTATATCTCATGACCATAGGGATCCTAATTATGCTATTTTGTAACATATCCCTCATACTAGGTCCATATGCATCATGAATCTAAAATGCATGAAATTTATTCAAATTTGTACAACATTTTAACATAAACATTGATTTTCAAAATCAAAAGAACCGAAACTACTAGTGAAGGAGACAAAAAACTAATCTGGTCGAAGACCCATAAAGGGTAGTCTAAGAAAAATTCAATTCTCATCTTTCTAAAATCATTATCCTTGGAGTTTATGTAAAATGTAGAGCGTAAATAGACAAGGAATAATGATAATTTATCCAACTTTATAGGCTTAGTGAAAGATGAGCATGATGGGTCCCCTATTATTGGTAAATGTTAGAGTAATTATTTTTTACATATTTTCACCTCAATAACATATTCAATAGGTGGAAACACAACCTTTATAATGGTTAAAGCCATATTGAATATTACGCTTTCAATAAACTGCCTTTATGTCCATAAAGTCTGAGCTGAAACAACCAACCCATGGATAATGGGATCCTTTTCTCCTAGTTACCCCAGTATAAAATTGGTAAAAGGAACTGGTTAATAATATATAATGCAATGACCTACATTTTGAACCAGGTTAAAAACTAGGGGAAATTGAATTTTTTTTCAATTGCTAAACCGGTCAAATTTTTGATCGGGCTTCTGAATGAAATTCCGAAGGTTGGAACCCTCATTTTTAATGTTTTTGGACATGGGCGAGTGCCTATTAAGTTTCCCGGGTGGCTCAGGGTATTTTTGGAGTGTCAGACCCAAAAGGAGCTGGTTTTTAAAGAAAGGTAGAAGGTGCATGGTTGGCGCACAGTCTCTCAAACCGTGCAGACCAAACCGTGTGGCTTAAATCAGGGAGACAGAGGAGTCTGCAAATCCTACGCACGGTTTCCCCAAACTGTGCAGCCAGCCCTTGCGGGGTGTCTTGGGTGTCCAGTGGGGGACTCACGGTTGGCGCACGGTTTTCCAAGACGTGTAGCCTAAGCCGTACGTCGTGCCCTGTTTTGGGTTTTTAAAATATCTAAAATGAATTTAAAGAAATAAAACCTAAACTAAAAGCCTAACCTCTCCCTTTTCTCTTAGCAGACCACGCAACACCCCCAAGGGGTCTCCCCATTAAGTTGTGTGTGATCCCCCCTCCACAGCTTTCTCCGGATCGAGTTCCTCCGGCCGATTTCTTGCGGTTTCTTCGTTGAATCTCTATGGTAAGTCTCCTTCCTCTTTCCTCCTCCCTTCTTGGCCGATTTTAGGGCTTTTCCTTGCCCTAATTTCATTCATCCAATCACCCCTATGTTTACGGTTTGGTTGATTTCGGTTTCTTTCTTGTTCCGCTAGTTCAAGGGTTGTGCAGAAGGTCCCCCGGGACCTTGTTGGTGTGCGTACGACATCCTCTGCCGAAGGTGAGGTGGATTGATGTGATTTCGATCTGCCTGTTTGATTCAGAGGTAAGGGTTTTACCCGTCTATAGTTTTCATAGCTTCCAATTAGTGTCTTAAGTTATTTTGGAGGTTCCTGGTATGTTTTTCTTAGTACATTGGTGGGTTCTGTTCGGTTTCACTTTTCTAGAGCTTTGGCGGCTTTCCTGTGTAGGCATAGGTCGTATGTGAAATCACATATGCCTCGTGGGGGAGCAGCAGCAGCTCTCAGTTAGAAAGCGTCAAGAGCCAGAGTGGAAAGATGGATCCAACTTGAGGTAGGGTCCCTCTCCTTGCCCATTATTTTAAAGTGAAGTATTACTGAGTTATTTCTGCACTTCTTTAGTATGTTAATTATGAAAGTTAGTCTTGAATTAATTATTCTATGAAAATAGTGTGAATTTTAGTAATAAGATAAAAATTGTTTCCTGCTAACTAAACTCGTGATTTAATAATAAAACCCCCCAATCAGAGGTGTGATGTCTTCAAGATAAAAGTAGGAAGTAGATCCTTATGCTTGCCTACTAAACTCTTATTGCACTTGGGTGATAATTGATGATTCCGTGTTTCCTCTAAATTGTATTAAATGGTTAAGGCATTACAGTTGTTCTCTTTTGATGAAATGGTTAAACTTGAATGAAATGGATTAGGGTGGTAAGACCATGCCTTATGATAATGGAATAAGAATGGATTATGTTAATGGAAAGGATCTAGTAAATGGGACTTACCTAGGAGGGGTATTCCATAGCACCTCTTTATGCTTTGTAAATCTCTATATGTCCTTTAAATGATATAAAATGAATGAAGAATGAATTTGGGGTTATCCAATACCGTACATGAGCGGGTTGCCTCATATAACTTATATAAATGTGATGAATACGATAATTGATGTGGTAATGATACTTGAGATGGTTTGCCTTAAGTATTTTTGTATGAATGTGATTATAACCACTTATGTGGATATGGGATATATGATTGATTTTGATTGTGATATGACTTTTGAATGCTTATGAGGTAATTCCATAAGTAGTATACTATAAACATGGTTGTAATGTGAGTGCGCTTATGCTGATTCTACATGGTGATGATTGTGTGTCTGGATGGGAGGTAGTTATACCGCATTCTAGAGTGATGAGTGTGACAAATACGTGGTTGGATGGGAGGCAGTTATACCCCATGCCAGTGTGACAGTACATGTATGGAAGGGAGGCATTCGTACCCCTTTCCAGTGACTTCTAGTGATGAGATACGTGTTTGGAAGGGAGGCAGTTGTACCCCATGCTAGTATTTTGAATGTGACAGATGGGAGGTAGTTATACCCCATGACGGTTGAATGAACGTGATGGAAGAGAGGCATTCTTACCTTTTTCCAGTATCTTTTAGGAACGAGAGTCATTCTTACCTCGTTGCCATTGTATACTAGGGACGAGATGCATTCATACCTCATGCCTGCTATCTTCAGCTTATGGGTGGGAGGCATGCTTACCCCATGCCATATTTTATAAATATTAACATATTTAACTGTAGTGGCATGATCCGACTGATATCCCGGAAATGAGCCGAAGCTGGTATAGCCATCAGGTTTCTGTTGGGGAAACCTAGACGAGTGTTGTTACTCTATGTTTTTCTGCTTATTGAATCCTGCTATACCTACTCACTGTTTAATTATTATACACTTTCTGGATTGGGTTTGACACTGGTGGTGTCGGCCTACTAATATTTATATCTCACACCCTACTCAGGCCGCCATTGCACCGGGGTACCCAAGTAGGCCTTCTTGCTTGCAGGACCTAGGTTGTGTTTTGTGCTATTTGTACCTGAGGAGTTAGGAGCAAAGGACCAAGCGGGAGCATGGGATGCTCATAGATCGCTCGTCAATCCTTGATGTCTTTTCTTCATTTCTTTTGTATTGTATTGAAATCATGTTGTACTATTTCCTATTTTCACATTGTATCATTCATCATCCCTATATCGTGTAAACTGGCTTTGTCCACCTTTTATAAAAATGATCACTATTTGTCTTCCGCTGTTGTTTGTTCATTGTTTATCTATTACTGCTTCTACTAGTAGTGTTATATACTATGAGATACCATCGTGAAACTCTGATAAGAGGGTATAGTCTCCCCACTATTACCTCCTAAGACCCTCGCTATTAGTCGGCAGCCTCTGGCATACGGGGAGATGCGCTTGAGGCCATGTGGCGAACGGTCCGGCCACTGGGTCGATGGTGAGCTGGGTTGGGACGTTACAAAGTGGTATCAGAGGAGTTTCTTCTTATGGTTTGTTTTACTATTTAGTGACAATAGACAGGGATTAGAAGGAGATGGAATTTGGTAATAAGATGTGATCGGGAGTAGCTAACACATGTAAAGGGAAAAGACAAATTACCTCGAATGGAATTGTTATTTTAATGATTTTGATTATTACGGTTGATTTGATTTCACCATTGGGTGACGTATATGGTTTCTGTTGATACTGTTGATGCAATTATGGGTTCCATTTCTATTGCAAACCCGATGATACGAGGGTATTCCATTTCATGCATCATATAGGCACTTTGTAAGAAATCACATGCCATGCCATACTCCATGCCATCTAGGATGAATTAGTTGATGCCTTCTGTTGTGATAGGTGGTGTGGTAGTTATTCCATGATTCTGTGATATAGCATGTTACTATGTTACTGCTTTCAATTACATGCTAAGTTCAGTTAATATGGAATTGGTTGCTATGACCAAATTAAATGATTACAACTACGACGGGAGCCAATTTTAGTTTCAAGGTGTATAGGCGCCTTATAGTTGGGAAAGGGTAACCTGTGTGATTGAATTTCTAGAAAAAGGGGCTGCTAAAGTCAAATTGTAAAATGAGATTGATTTTGAATGAAGGGAGCCAAATGGAAAATTGTAAAGTGTATGGGCACTATACAGGTTGGTAGGTGGCCATCTGTATGAATGGGTGATTTTTGAGCATGTTAAGTTCTAAAATGTGTTTTGTTTTGTCTGTTGGGAGCCAATTTTCAACCCATGGAGTGTATGGGTGCTTCATGAGTTGGGAACTGGCAACCCATAATGAATTTGATGGCATTATGCTTTGTGATATGCTTATTTGTGTAAAAGATGTTTGGTTTTGATATGATGTTAATTAGCTTGTTGGGACCCTCTTAGGTCTCCTGATTTGTTTAAAATGAATTTATTATGATAAACTGCCGGAATAAGACGGGATGTCTGATAAATGTTTGATGGATAAAAAGGATTTTGTTGAGACTTGCCTACTTTGCATTGAGCTGTTTGTCAAAAAAATGATCAATTTCCTAGTGATTTTTGGTTTTTAAAGGTTACTTGAAATTTTGTATTGAATCTTTTAAAGTGATTAAAATAATGAGCATAATTAAATATAAAGGGCTTGGAAAAGGAACCTAAAGTGGTGTCCTCTGTTGAAACCTCGTGTGAGGGTAAGTTAACTCTTTCTTGTGAGTGCCTTGAGACGAAACCGTAGGTGCTTTCCATGGGCATTTGTTTTCTTTTGGAAAATTACTTGAATGTTAGGCTTGAGCCCGATGACCTTTGTTGGACGTAACCAAGTGCTTCGGGTGCCATTTTCCCTTGTAAGACTTTCAGTTTCCAATGGAGCCCTTGTTCGGACAGGTGTTCATGCTTCTTTTGATCTTATTATGGGATTGAGCATCGGATAATGCTCTGTAGACATTCCTCGGGCATGGTTGGACTCTTGTTGGTTGTTTCAATCCTTAATTAATGTAAGATTGGTAATTATTCATCCATGTGAACGGTCGTATAAGGTGATACGAATTTTGATTAAATCTCTTGTGCTGTTGTGTATGGTCTTGGGTCATCTCCATGGTAGATTGACCAGAGCGTTTGAGAATCAAGTTGTCCTAATGCTCGGGACAAAATTCAGATGACTCGGGTGGTTGACACGCCGGTCTTTTTGCTTTGGACTTCTTGTGAATTTCGACGTGGTGATCGTGGCTCGGAGGAGCAAAAAATGTTCGTTTAATCATTATGAACTAGTTCACCTATGAGAAACTGGTGTTTTCTTCTTTTGGTGACACCGATGCTTCTAAGGTGGGAAGTGTCTTGTTAGTTTAGGGAAGCGTGTTCTTCTAGGTAGAAGTAATATGTCAAGAAGGACCATTTGGGAATGGTTGGGTTTGTTTGAATTCCTTTGAGGCTTGCAGGTGTCATTATGCGCCGATGCAAGATCGGTAGCACGGCTTTGATATGGTTGGTGGTGTATGAAACCCCTTTAAAGAAACACCATTGGTCGTGGAGGACTTTGGTGGTAAATCTTGAACGATCACGGAATGCCTTGTGCGGGGAAAAGGCATTGTGATTGGTTTAGAAATCTTGATGTGTCGGCAGGTGAAGCCAAGTTTCTTCTTTAGAGTCGACCAGGGGTGGTTCGACTGTTCTTCTTTCCAGTTTTTGGTATAAATAACTAGAATTTGTTTCAATCCTCTTAGTGTACTCTGCTACGCGACGAGCATGTCCCCTATCTTGATTTCATTTAGGCTATACTAAGAGAGCGTCGGTCTTACGCCGTGCGAATGTTTTTAAAAGCTGTTGATCTCTTTTGGTTTTTCTCTTCCAGCATTTCACGTGGGATGCATGGTTTCTCTCGTGGTTTTATCTTAGATGCGTCACCGGGATTCGGGTATGAGCTTTGGTGAACATTCTCGTGGTAAATGTGAGATGCCTTGGGAGAAGGCTTCATTGTTTAGCTTATAAAGCATCGGCCGTTTCAGCTGAGTGTCTTCATGAATAGTCAGCTAGAGATGGCTTGACTCGGGGTTCTTGTTTAATATCTGCGGTCGGTGACATACCGTTCTTTGGCACATCGTCAGGTAGAGGCGACTACGGTTTGTGTCGGCCGGTGCCTAATATGAACAACCGGCTCGACTTGTCCCTTGAGGTCGATGGGGAATCGACCATTTGATCTATTTCAAATCATGATAGGAGTGTCATGGGAACGCTTGGGGCGTGCTTTGAAAGTTAATTCCAACGGTGGTCTGAACCGTAGTTTGCAGTTGGTTTCTTAACATTAAAAATCTAAGGTGGGAATTACATGTGGCTAGATGCTTGGAGAGACGATGACGGGTTTGTGTCTTTGGTATGACAGGCTCGGGTAAGAGTCGTATGGGTGTTCGGTTGGAAAACAGGCATTGGATCGGGTGTTGACGGATTAAGTGTCGTGTGCTTAAGTGGATGTTTTTTGGTGTGTGGGATGTTTGGAAATGTAATGTGATCATTTGAACGAAGCTTCATGACCCTTGTAGGTCGAGTGAGGTGTGTGTTGTTCCCGATGGCTTCTCGGGGACGAGAAGTTCTAATGTGGGAAGGTTGTAATGAACCGCGTTTGGAACCAGGTTAAAAAGTGGGGGAAATTTAATTTTTTTTCAATTGTTGAACCGATCGAATTTATGATCGGGCATCGAAATAAAATTCTGAAGGTTGGAACCCTCCTTTTTAATATTTTTGGACATGTGTGAGTGCCTATTAAGTTTCCCGGGCAGCTTGGGGTATTTTGGGAGTGTCGGAACTAAAAGTAGCTGGTTTTTAAAGAATGGCCGAAGGCACACGGTTGGCACACAGTCTCTCAAACCATGCAGCCCAAACCATGCGGCTTAAATCAAGGAGACAGATGAGTCCGCACGGCCTATGCACGGTTTTCCCAAACAGTGCATCCAGCTCGTGCGGGGTGTCTTGGGTGTCCAGTGCGGGACACACGGTTGGCGCACGGTTTGCCAAGCCGTGCGGCCCAAGTCGTGCATCGTGCCCTATTTTGGGTGTTTAAAATATTTAAAATGAATTTAAATAAATAAAACCTAAACTAAAATACTCACCTACCATATTCTCTCGGCAGACCACACGACACCCCCAAGGGGTCTCCCCATTAAGTCGTGCGTGATCCCCCCTCTACAGCCTCCTCCGGATTGAGTTCCTCTGGCTGATTTCTTGCGGTTTTTTAATTGAATCTCTATGGTAAGTATCCTTCCTATTTTCTCCTCCCTTCTTGGCCGATTTTAGGGCTCTTCTTTGCCCTAATTTCATTCGGCCAAGAACACCTAGGTTTAGGGATTGGTTTATTTCGGTTTCTTTCTTGTTCCGCTTGTTCCAGGGTTGTGTGGAAGGTCCCCCAAGACCTTGTTGGTGTGCGTACGATATCTGTCGCCGAAGGCGAGGTGGATTGCAGTGATTTTGATCTGCTGGTTTGATTCCTAGGTAATGGTTTTACCCATATTTGGTTTTTGTAGCTTCCAATTAGTGTCTTATGTTGTTTTGGAGGTTCCTGGTATGTTTTGCTTAGTGCGTTGGTGGGTTCGGGTTTGTTTCACTTTGCCGGAGCTTAGGCGGCTCACATGTGTAGGCATAGGTCGTATGTGAAATCACATATGCCTCATGGGAGAGCAGCATCGGCTCTTAGTTAGAAAGCATCAAGATCCGGAGTGGATGGATGGATCCACCTTGAGGTAGGTTCCCTCTTCTTGCCCTTTAATTTAAAGTGAAGTATTAGTGAGTTATTTCTGCACTTCTTTAGTATATTATTTATGCATGTTAGTATTGAATAAATGCTTCTGTAAAAAAAGTGTGAATTGCATGAATAAGATAAAAATGGTTTCCTGCTAACTAAACTCATGATTTAATAATAAAACCCTTCAATCATAGGTGCATTGTCTTCAAGATAAAAGTAGGAAGTATATCCTTATGCTTTCCCGCTAAACTCTTATTGTGCTTGGGTGATAATTGATGATGTCATGTTTCCTCTGAATTGTACTAAATGGTTAAGGCATGACATTTGTACTCTTTTGATGAAATGTTTAAACTTGAATGAAATGTATTAGGGTGGTAAGACCATGCCTTAGGATAATGGAATAAGCACGACTTATGTTAATGGAATGGATCTAGTGGATGGGACTTACCTGGGAGGGGTAGTCCATAGCACCTCTTTATGCTTTGTAAATGCCTATATGTCCTAGAAATGATATAAAAGGAATGAAGAATGAATTGGGGGTTATCCAATACCATACATGAGCGGGTTGCCTCACGTTACTTATATAAATGTGATGAATACGATAAATGATGTTGTAATGATACTTGAGATGGTTTGCCTTAATTATTTTTGTATGAACGTGATTATAACCATTTACGTGGATATGGGCTATATGATTGATTATGATTGTGATATGACTTTTGAATGCTTATGAGGTAATTCCATAAGTAGTATAATGTAAACATTGTTGTAATGTGAGTGTGCACATGTTGATGTCTGATCGTACCACGATTCACTGTTTCATTTTCACCCTTACACCGCTGTGCTAAACATATTTTGTATTAAAAATTATAAAAATATTATCAAATTTTGCTTCATGTTTGATTCAATAATTTTGTGTTTATCACTGTTAAATAGGTCAATGATACTTGTTTTGAAAATTACAATGTAGGTGGATGTGATTTGGAGGGCCCTTGATGAAGTGAAAGAAAAATGGGCCAAAATTGCATGGATCCATGGACATCTGTCCACTGTTTTGAATCTTACACGAAATACGTGAATCCAAATGGGCTGAAATTTTTTATTCCTATCCAAAATTCAATATTATACATTTCATATTAAGTAACCCAATCCTGATTCGGCTTGTATGGGGCCCATCCGAACTGATCTGTCCAAGCCACCGAATTTGGACCAAGTCAAATGCGGTGTTCTGTAGTTTATCAATATCTTGAGCTTTAGTTTTCTAAAAGGTTCCACACTTTCGGTGGAGACAGTCAAGATGTATAGATACAACTTTTCTATTTTCTCCAAAACGAGATAAGACTGTTTGAAGTCCGAAAAGCATCGTGCAAGTGAATTGATGAAATCTGTGTGCCCAAAACCACCTCCCACATTTCCTATAAAAGGGCACCTTGGGCTCCTCATTTGTAAGTTCGGCCAAAGAGTGAATTGCTGCCAATTTGGAGTCCAAGAGGAGTCTCCTAATCACATTGGAGGTTCTGGAGGCCCCTATCCTCATAGTGGGATCAACAATGAAGAAGGAGTTCAACCCGAGCTTCCTCCTCCTCCCGATGTCGAGCTAAAAGTTGGGTGTTCGTTGTGAGGGAGCTACACACATGTCAAGGGAGTTCTGATGCATACATTAGCTACTGGTTTGGATAAATTTGAGTGTTTTAACATTTCATTCCATGTATCTTATTTTATTTCAGATTTGAATGCTTGATTTGATGCATGTGAGTGTTATGCTCTTAATTTCTAACCGATCGGTGTGAGGTTTTGAGTGCGTGACTTGTGTTGTTCCGATAGGACATCACAAGAATCCTTTTCATACCCAACTTATTGAGATTTCAATATTCTTTGGAAGCTCTTATTCCATGAATAAGTATTGGACCTTGACAATACGATTGTTACGTCAAGGTTGGGTCCTTAAAGCATTGAAATAAAATCTTAGGAATTAATCGTGATTCCAATTAACTCCAACCAAAGAATTACTCTAAACCTGAGATGAATCTCTATGAACAATGAACTTGATATGTGTTTAGTGAAATCACATCGACCCTTTTATCTCATATTTCTCAAAATCCACTTGGTCACTCATTTTCTTTAGGCTATTTCAACTAAGACATTGTTTTAAACTGTTTTCAAAACCACCCCCTCTCTTAGTCATTTTTATTAAAAATACACTCTCTAAACCTACCAACTCTCCTTGAGAGACGACCTAGGGTCTGCCCTAGACTAAAAATCAACCTTAAAAATATAATCAATTTGACGTGTCATGACAACGTGGTCAAATTTTGGCGCACATGTAGTGATCAAGTTATTAGGCGTTGTGTTCCCGATACTGAGTTTCAGTCTGTCCTTAGGTTCTGCCACACCCTTGCTTGTGGGGGACACTTTGGTCCCCAATGGACTGCTCACAAGGTCTTAGATTCTGGTCTCTTTTGGCCCACACTATTTCGGGATGCTCACGAATATTGTAAATCTTGTCCTCACTGTCAAAGAATAGGGAATGTCTCTAAAAGAAATGAGATGCCCCAACAACCATTACTCTTCCATGACATTTTTGATGTTTGGGGCATTGACTTTATGGGACCATTCCCCAATTCATTTGGGAACCTTTACATTCTTCTGTCAGTGTATTATGTTTCAAAGTGGGTAGAGGCACGAGCCACAAGGACAGATGATTCCAAGACAGTTGTGGTATTTTTGAGAACCCAAATATTCTGTAGGTTTGGATTACCTAGGTTTATCGTCTGTGATTAGGGTTCTCATTTCTGCAACCGCACAATGAAATCTCTTTTGCGCAGGTATGGGGTTGGGCATCGAGTGTCTACTGCTTATCACCCACAAAAAAATGGTCAAGCTGAAGTATCAAATGGAGAGGTAAAACAGATTCTTGAGAAAACCGTTCAGACAAACAGAAAAGACTGGAGTCTTAGACTCGATGATTCATTATTGGCTTACCGTACTGCATTCAAAACTCCAATTTTCATGTCACCATATCAGCTAGTTTTTGGGAAGAGTTGTCACCTCCATATTGAGGTAGATCACCAGGCCTACTGGGCCATTAAACAATGCAATTCTAATCTTTCTGGTGCAGGTATTCAAAGGAAGTTGTAGATTCATGAGTTGGAGGAAATGAGAAGAGATTCATATGAGAACTCTCGAATTTATAAGGAGCGAACCAAGGCTTCCCATGACCGTCTCATCCTTCATCGTCAATTCCACATCAGGCAGAAGGTCCTCCTGTACAATGCAAGGCTGAAGTTTCACCCTGGTAAGCTTCGTTCCTGTTGGTTTGGACCTTATATTGTTACTAATGTCTCTCCATTTGGTGTTGTCCAGGTTCAAAATGAAGACACCAATCAATCCTTCACTGTCAATGGCCAGTGGCTGAAGCACTTCCATGAAGCCATTCCGGAGTCCCCAATGGAGGAACTCCATGTTCAAGAAGCGGTCTATGAATAACATTCACCAGTTTTTATCCTTCCTTCCCACAGTCTCTTTTATTACTGTGAGGACACTGCATTCTCTAGGTGTGGGGGTGGATACATTCCTGGGATAGTTAGGAAGTTTCATTGTTTTATCCTTTTGTTTTCTCTTTTTGTCCGTCTTTATGGTATTTTCATTTTTCCCCATCAACAATTTCGAAGTTCCATGATTTGGCGACCATAATGTGGGGAAAGTAAAAATACCATAACGAAGGCTAAAAAGAGTATTTGTATGAATTTAACATGAGGGAGTGATTTTTAGTGAATTGGTTTTCTGTCAATGATATAAATGGTCGTATCTATGTGAAACCTTTGAGATGATTGATGCCCATTGTGTGAGTAGTTTTTGGGAAAACTGTGTCACTAATATCTCCATAAATCTTTTCACCAAACCACAAAGTGTGATTATTTCTTACTTAATATAAGTTAAATATATGTTGGGTTAATATTTTTCAGCTTTAAATGATATTTCCATACGTTCGTTCCATATCAGATCTGTTTCATTACTGTACCAGATTGACATATGTGTGTGTACCTAATGTCCGACTTTTGTACGCCCTCAAAAAAAAATTTTGTGTCTTGGGCAGGTCAAAAATCACTCTTTTTCAACCTTTGATCTTGTTATAACTATTTCAATTAGTGTCATGAGGAGATCAAACAAGGGTTGACAGATGAGTGTGAGATTTGTTCCAATTACAACTTCAAAAAAAATATAATAAATGAGGGGAGTGATGAAATGTGAACCATATGGGGATATTTAGGTCAGGAGCTTATGGTTTTACTTCTGGGAATGCCTAAATGAGTGGTTCTTGAAATATGATTGCAAAGGATATAGGAAAGGTTCAGTGACAAAATTATTTAAGCTGAAAATTGTTAAAATAACATATATTTATTGGATAGCAAGTGGAAAGAATAGCATGGAATGGTTTCCACACACACACATGGAGAGTTAGTGTCATGCTTTACTTCTGAATTCCTTTCTCAATTGGGTATCATGAACCTTTTTGAATTTTGCTATGATATGATTTATGAGACATCTTTTTCTATTTTCACTAGGAAGAACTCTTTGGTGTGATTCATGCATTGATCAGTTTACTTTAAATAAAATTCCCTCAAATGCTAAATCTTTAGGATTTTGTATATATATATATATATATATGCATCGTTGTATTTGGATATGTGACCTTTCCCAGGAGTGCAAATGTTTAGGTGTGGGGGTGTGATCGTACCACGATTCACTGTTTCATTTTCACCCTTACACCGCTGTGCTAAACATATTTTGTAATAAAAATTATAAAAATATTATCAAATTGTGCTTCATGTTTGATTCAATAATTTTCTTTTTATCACTTTTAAATAGGTCAATGATACTTGTTTTGAAAATTACAATGTAGGTGGAGGTGATTTTGAGGGCCCTTGATGAAGTGAAAGAAAAATGGGCCAAAAATGCATGGATCCATGGAAATCTCTCCACTGTTTTGAATATTAGACGAAATCCGTGCATCCAAATGCGCTGAAATTTTTTCGGCCTGTCCAAAATTCAATATGCTACATTTCATATTAAGGAACCCAATCCTGATTCGGCTTTTATGGGGCCCATCAGAACTGATCTGTCCAAGCCACCGAATTTGGACCAAGTCAAATGAGGTGTTCTGTATTTTATCACTATCTTGAGCTGTAGTTGTCCAAACAGTGCCAAACTTTAGGTGGAGACATTCAAGAGGTAGGGCTAAAACTTTTCTATTTTTTCCAAAGCTATATAATACTTTCTAAAGGCCTAAACGTGTCGTGCAAGTGGATTGATGAAATCTGTGTGCCCAAAACCACCTCCCACATTTCCTATAAAAGGGAACCTTGGGCTACTCATTTTTAAGTTTGGACAAGGAGTGAATTGATGCCAATTTGGAGTCTTAGAAGAGTCTCCTAATCACCTTGGAGGTTCTGGAGGCCCCTATCCTCATATTGGGATCAACAATGAAGAAGGAGTTCAACTCGAGCTTCCTCCTCCTCCCGATGTCGAGCTAAAAGTTGGGTGTTCGTTGTGAGGGATATACACACATGTCAAGGGAGTTCCAATGCATACATTAGCTACTGGTTTGGAGAAATTTGGGTGTTTAAACATTTCATTCCATGTATCTTATTTTATTTCATATTTGAATGCTTGATTTGATGCATGTGAGTGTTATGCTCTTAATTTCTAACCGATCGGTGTGAGGTTTTGAGTGCGTGACTTGTGTTGTTCCGATAAGACATCACAAGAATCCTTTTCATACCCAACTTATTTATATTTCAATATTATTTGGAAGATCTTATTCCATGCATAAGTACTGGACCTTGACAATATGATTGTTATGTCAAGGTTGGGTCCTTAACGCATTGAAATAAAAGCTTAGGAATTAATCGGGATTCCAATTAACTCCAACCAAAGAATTACTCTAAACCTGAGATGAATCTCTATGAACAATGAACTTGATATTTGTGTAGTGAAATCACATCGACCCTTTTATCTCATATTTCTAAAAATCCACTTGGTCACTCATTTTCTTTAGGCTATTTCAACTAAGTCATTTTTTTAAACTGTTTTCAAAACCACCCCCTCTCTTAGTCATTTTTATTAAAAATACGCACTCTAAACCTACCAACGCTCCTTGAGAGACGACCTAGGGTCTTCCCTAGACTATAAATAAACCTTAAAAATATAATCAATTTGACGTGTCACGACAACGTGGTCAAATTTTGGCACACATGTAGTGATCAAGTTATTAGGCGTTGTGTTCTCGATAGTGAGTTTCAGTCTGTCCTTAGGTTCTGCCACACACTTTCTTGTGGGGGCCACTTGGGTCCCCAATGGACTGCTCGCAAGGTCTTAGATTCTGGTCTCTTTTGTCCCACATTGTTTCGGGATGCCCAAGAATATTGTAAATCTTTTCCTCGCTGTTAAAGAATAGGGAATGTCTCTAAAAGAAATGAGATGCCCCAACAACCATTACTCTTCCATGACATTTTTGATGTTTGGGGCATTGACTTTATGGGACCATTCCCCAATTCATTTGGGAACATTTAGATTCTTCTGGCAGTGGATTATGTTTCAAAGTGGGTAGAGGCACGAGCCACGAGGACAGATGATTCCAAGACAGTTGTGGAATTTTTGAGAACCCAAATATTCTGTAGGTTTGGATTACCTAGGTTTATCATCAGTGATCAGTGTTCTCATTTCTGCAACTGCACAATGCAATCTCTTTTGCGTAGGTATGAGGTTGGGCATCGAGTTTCTACTGCTTATCACCCAAAAACAAATGGTCAAGCCGAAGTATCAAATAGAGAGGTAAAACAGATTCTTGAGAAAACGGTTCAGCCAAACAAAAAAGTCTGGAGTCTTAGACTCGATGATTCATTATGGGCTTACCGTACTGCATTCAAAACTCCAATTGGCATGTCACCATATCGGCTAGTTTTTGGGAAGAGTTGTCACCTCCCTGTTGAGGTAGAGCACTGGGCCTACTAGGCCATTAAACAATGCAATTCTAATCTTTCTGGTGTAGGTATTCAAAGGAAGTTGCAGATTCAGGAGTTGGAGGAAATGAGAAGAGATTCATATGAAAACTCACAAATTTATAAGGAGCGAACCAAGGCTGCCTACAACTTTCTCATCCTTCATCGTCAATTCCACATCAGGCAGAAGTTCCTCCTGTACAATGCAAGGATGAAGTTGCACCCTGGTAAGCTTCATTCCTGTTGGTTTGGACCTTACATTTTTACTAATGTCTCTCAATTTGGTGTTGTCCAGGTTAAAAATGAAGACACCAAGCAATCCCTCACTGTCAATGGCCAGCGGCTGAAGCACTTCCATGAAGCCATTCCGAAGTCCCCAATGGAGGAACTCCATGTTCAAGAAGCGGTCTATGAATAACACTCACCAAGTTTTATCCTTCCTTCCCACAATCTCTTTTATTACAGTGAGGACACTGCATTCTCTAGGTGTGGGGGGTGGATACATTCCTGGGATAGTTAGGAATTTTCATTGTTTTCTCCTTTTGTTTTCTCTTTTTGGCCTTCTTTATGGTATTTTCATTTTTCCCCATCAACAATTTCGAAGTTCCATGATTTGGCGACCATAATGTGGGGAAATTAAAAATACCATAACGAAGGCTAAAAAGAGTATTTGTATGAATTTAACATCAGGGAGTGATTTTTAGTGAATTGGTTTTCTCTCAATGATATAAATGGTCGTATCTATGTGAATCCTTTGAGATGATTGATGCCCATTGTGTGAGTAGTTTTTGGGAAAACTGTGTCACTAATGTCTCCACAAATATTTGCACCAAACCACAAAGTGTGATTATTTCTTACTTATTATAAGGTAAATATATGTTGGGTTAATATTTCTCAGCTTTAAATTATATTTCCATACATTCGTTCCTTATTCGATCTGTTTCATTACTGTACCAGATTGACCTATGCGTGTGTACCTAATGTCCGACTGTTGTACGTCCTCATAAAAAAAATTTGTGTCTTGGGCAGGTCAAAAATCACTCTTTTTCAACCTTTGATCTTGTTATAACTATTTCAATTAGTTTCATGAGGAGATCAAACAAGGGTTGAGAGATGAGTGTGAGATTTGTTCCAATTTTAACTTCATAAAAAAATATAATAAATGAGGGGAGTGATGAAATGTGAAACATATGGGGATATCTAGGTCCGGATCTTATGGTTTGACTTCTGGGAATTCGTAAATGAGTGGGTCTTGAAATATGATTGCAAAGGATATAGGACAGGTTCGGTGACAAAATTATTTAAGCTGAAAATTGTTAAAATAGCATATATTTATTGGATAGCAAGTGGAAAGAATAGCATGGAATGGTTCTCACACACACACATGGAGATTTAGTGTCATGCTTTACTTGTGAATTCCTTTCTCAATTGGGTATCATGAACCTTTTTGAATTTCTCTATGATGTGATTTATGAGACATCTTTTTCTATTTTCACTAGGAAGAACTCCTTGGTGTGATTCATGCATTGATCAATTTACTTTAAATAAAATTTCCTCAAATGCTAAATCTTTAGGATGTTGTAAATATATATATATATATGCATCATTTTATTTGGATATGTGACCTTGCCCAGGAGTGCAAATGTTTAGGTGTGGGGGTGTGATCGTACCACGATTCACTGTTTCATTTTCACCCTTACACCGCTGTGCTAAACATATTTTGTATTAAAAATTATAAAAATATTATCAAATTGTGCTTCATTTTTGATTCAATAATTTTATGTTTATCACTGTTAAATAGTTCAATGATACTTGTTTTGAAAATTACAATGTAGGTGGAGGTGATTTGGAGGGCCCTTGATGAAGTGAAAGAAAAATGGGCCAAAATTGCATGGATCCATGGACATCTGTCTACTATTTTGAATATTACACGACATCCGTGCATCAAAATGGGATGAAATATTTTGGGCCTGTCAAAAATTCAATACTCTACATTTCAAATTTAGGAGCCCAATCTTTATTCGGCATGTATGGGGCCCATCCGAACTGATCTGTCCAAGCCACCGAATTTGGACAAAGTCAAATGCGGTGTTTTGTATTTTATCAATACCTTGAGCTGTAGTCGTCCAAACGGTGCCAAACTTTCGGTGGATACAGTCAAGAGGTAGGTATACAACTTTTCTATTTTCTTCAAAGTGAGATAACATTTTCTGAAGGCCGAAACGCTTCATGCAATTGGATTGATGAAATCTGTGTGCCCAAAACCACCTCCCACATTTCCTATAAAGGGGAACCTGGGGCTCCTCATTTGTAAGTTTGGCCAAGGAGTGAAGTGCTTCCAATTTTGAGTCCTATATGAGTCTCCTAATAACCATGGAAGTTCTAGAGGCCCCTATCCTCATAGTGGGATCAACAATGAAGAAGGAGTTCAACCCGAGCTTCCTCCTCCTCCCGATGTCGAGCTAAAAGATGGGTGTTCCTTGTGAGGGAGCTACACACATGTCAAGGGAGTTCCGATGCATAAATTAGCTACTGGTTTGGAGAAATTTGGGTGTTTAAACATTTCATTCCATGTATCTTATTTTATTTCATATTTAAATGCTTGATTTGATGCATGTGAGTGTTATGCTCTTAATTTCTAACCGATTGGTGTGAGGTTTTGAGGGAGTGACTTGTGTTGTTCCGATAGGACATCACAAGAATCCTTTTCATACCCAACTTATTGAGATTTAAATATGCTTTGGAAGCTCTTATTCCATTCATAAGTACTGTACCTTGACAATACGATTGTTACGTCAAGGTTGGGTCCTTAAAGCATTGAAATAAAAGCTTAGGAATTAATCGGGATTCCAATTAAATCCAACCAAAGAATTACTCTAAACCTGAGATGAATCTCTATGAACAATGAACTTGATATGTGTGTAGTGAAATCACATCGACCCTTTTATCTCATATTTCTCAAAATCCACTTGGTCACCCATTTTTTTAGGCTATTTCAACTAAGTCATTGTTTTAAACTGTTTTCAAAACCACCCCCTCTCTTAGTCATTTTTATTAAAAATACACACTCTAAACCTGCCAACGCTCCTTGAGAGACGACCTAGGGAATTCCCTAGGCTATAAATCAACCTTAAAAATAAAATCAATTTGATGTCTCACGACAACGCGGTCAAATTTTGGCGCACATGTAGAGATCAAGTTATTAGGCGTTGTGTTCCCGATAGTGAGTTTCAGTCTGTCCTTAGGTTTTGCCACACACTTGCTTGTGGGGGCCACTTTGGTCCCCAATGGACTACTCGCAAGGTCTTAGATTCTGGTCTCTTTTGGCCCACATTGTTTTGGGATGCCCACGGATATTGTAAATCGTGTCCTCGCTATCAAAGAATAGGGAATGTCTCTAAAAGAAATGAGATACCCCAATAACCATTACTCTTCCATGACATTTTTGATGTTTGGGGAATTGACTTTATGGGACCATTCCCCAATTCATTTGGGAACCTTTACATTCTACTGGCAGTGGATTATGTTTCAAAGTGGGTAGAGGCACGAGCCATGAGGACAGATGATTCCAAGACAGTTGTGGAATTTTTGAGAACCCAAATATTCTGTAGGTTTGGATTACCTAGGTTTATCATCAGTGATCAGGGTTCTCATTTCTGCAACCACACAATGCAATCTCTTTTGCGCAGGTATGGAGTTGGGCATCGAGTGTCTACTACTTATCACCCACAACCAAATGGTCAAGTCGAAGTATCAAATAGAGAGGTAAAACAGATTCTTGAGAAAACGGTTCATCCTAACAGAAAAAACTGGAGTCTTAGACTCGATGATTCATTATGGGCTTACTGTACTGCATTCAAAACTCCAATTGGCATGTCACCATATCGGCTAGTTTTTGGGAAGAGTTGTCACCTCCCTGTTGAGGTAGAGCACCGGGCCTACTGGGCCATTAAACAATGCAATTCTAATCTTTCTGGTGCAGGTATTCAAAGGAAGTTGCAGATTCAGGAGTTGGAGGAAATGAGAAGAGATTCATATGAGAACTCCCGAATTTATAAGGAGTGAACCAAGGCTGCCCACGACCGTCTCATCCTTCATCGTCAATTCCACATCGGGGAGAAGGTCCTCCTGTACAATGCAGGGCTGAAGTTTCACCCTGGTAAGCTCTGTTCCCGTTGGTTTGGACCTTACATTGTTACTAATGTCTCTCCATTTGGGGTTGTCCAGGTTCAAAATGAAGACACCAATCAATCCTTCACTGTCAATGGCCAGCGGCTGAAGCACTTCCATGAAGCCATTCCGGAGTCCCCAATGGAGGAACTCCATGTTCAAGAAGCGGTCTATTAATAACACTCACCAATTTTTATCCTTCCTTCCCACAGTCTCTTTTATTACAGTGAGGACACTGCATTCTCTCGGTGTGGGGGGTGGATACATTCCTGGGATAGTTAATAATGTTCATTGTTTTCTCCTTTTGTTTTCTCTTTTTGTCCTTCTTTATGGTATTTTCATTTTTCCCCATCAACAGTTTCGAAGTTCCATGATTTGGCGACCATAATGTGGGGAAAGTAAAAATACCATAACGAAGGCTAAAAAGAGTATTTGTATGAATTTAACATCAGGGAGTGATTTTTAGTGAATTATTTTTTTGTCAATGATATAAATGGTCGTATCTATGTGAAACCTTTGAGATGATTGATGCCCATTGTGTGAGTAGTTTTTGGGAAAACTGTGTCACTAATATCTCCACAAATCTTTGCACCAAACCACAAAGTGTGATTATTTATTACTTAATATAAGGTAAATATATTTTGTGTTAAATTTTTCAGCTTTAAATGATATTTCCATACGTTCGTTCCTTATCTGATCTGTTTCATTACTGTACCAGATTGACCTATGCGTGTGTACCTAATGTCCGATTGTTGTACGCCCTCAAAAAAAATTGGTGTGTCTTGGGCAGGTCAAAAATCAATCTTTTTCAACCTTTAATCTTGTTATAACTATTTCAATTAGTGTCGTGAGAAGATCAAACAAGGGTTGAGAGATGAGTGTGAGATTTTTTCCAATTGCAACTTCAAAATATATATATATATATATATATATATATATATAATAAATGAGGGGAGTGATGAAATGTGAAACATATGGGGATATCTAGGTCAGGAGCTTATGGTTTGACTTCTGGTAATGCTTAAATGAGTGGGTCTTGAAATATGATTGCAAAGGATATAGGACATGTTCGGTGACAAAATTATTTAAGCTGAAAATTGTTAAAATAACATATATTTATTGGATAGCAAGTGGAAAGAATAGCATAGAATGGTTTTCACACACACACATGGAGAGTTAGTGTCATGATTTACTTCTGAATTCCTTTCTCAATTGGGTATCATGAACCTTTTTGAATTTCGCTATGATATGATTTATGAGACATCTTTTTCAATTTTCACTAGGAAGAACTCCTTGGTGTGATTCATGCATTGATCAATTTACTTTAAATAAAATTCCCTCAAATGCTAAATATTCAGGATGTTGTAAATATATATATATGCATCATTGTATTTGGATATATGACCTTTCCCAGGAGTGAAAATGTTTAGGTGTGGGGGTGTGATCGTACCACGATTCACTGTTTCATTTTCACCCTTACACCGCTGTGCTAAACATATTTTGTATTAAAATTTATAAAAATATTATCAAATTGTGCTTCATGTTTGATTCAATAATTTTGTGTTTATCACTATTAAATAGGTCAATGATACTTTTTTTGAAAATTACAATGTAGGTGGAGGTGATTTGGAGGGCCCTTGATGAAGTGAAAGAAAAATGGGCCAAAATTGCATGGATCCATGGACATATGTCCACTGTTCTGAGTATTACACGAAATTCGTGCATCCAAATGGGCTGCAATGTTTTGGGACTGTCCAAAATTTAATATTATACATTTCATATTAAGGAACCCAATCCGGATTCGGTTTTTATGGGGCCCATCCGAAATGATCTGTCCAAGACACCGAATTTGGACCAAGTCAAATGAAGTGTTCTGTATTTTATCAATATCTTGATTTTTAGTAGTCCAAATGGTGCCAAACGTTTGGTGGAGATAGTCAAGTGGTAGGGCTACAACTTTTCTATTTTCTCCAAAGCGAGACAAGACTTTCTGAAGGCATAAACGTGTCGTGCAAGTGGATTGATGAAATATGTGTGCCCAAAACCACCTCCCACATTTCCTATAAAAGGGAACCTTGGGCTTCTCATTTGTAAGTTCGACAAAGGAGTGAATTGCTGCCACTTTGGAGTCCTATAAGAGTCTCCTAATCACCTTGGAGGTTCTGGAGGCCCCTATCCTCATAGTGGGATCAACAATGAAGAAGGAGTTCAACCCGAGCTTCCTCCTCCTCCCGATGTCGAGCTAAAAGTTGGGTGTTCGTTGTGAGGGAGCTACACACATGTCAAGGGAGTTCCGATGCATACATTAGCTACTGGTTTGGAGAAATTTGGGTGTTTAAACATTTCATTCCATGTATCTTATTTTATTTCAGATTTGAATGCTTGATTTGATGCATGTGAGTGTTATTCTCTTAATTTCTAACCGATCGGTGTGAGGTTTTGAGTGCGTGACTTGTGTTGTTCCGATAGGACATCACAAGAATCCTTTTCATACCCAACTTATTGAGATTTCAATATGATTTTGAAGCTCTTATTCCATTCATAAGTACTGGACCTTGACAATACGATTGTTACGTCAAGGTTGGGTCCTTAAAGCATTGAAATAAAAGCTTAGAAATTAATCGGGATTCCAATTAACTCCAACCAAAGAATTACTCTAAACCTGAGATGAATCTCTATGAACAATGAACTTGATATGTGTGTAGTGAAATTACATCGACACTTTTATCTCATATTTCTCAAAATCCACTTGGTCACTCATTTTCTTTAGGCTATTTCAACTAAGTCATTGTTTTAAACTGTTTTCAAAACCACCCCCTCTCTTAGTCATTTTTATTAAAAATACACACTCTAACCCTACCGACGCTCCTTGAGAGATGACCTAGGGTCTTCCCTAGAATATAAATCAACCTTAAAAATATAATAAATTTGACATGTCACGACAACGCGGTAAATGCCACCTGGTGATGATTGCATGTCGGGATGGGAGGCAATTATACCCATGCTAGAGTGATGAGTGTGACAGATACGTGGTTGGATGGGAGGCAGTTATACCCCATGCCAGTGTGACAGTACATGTATGGAAGGGAGGCATTCTTACCCCTTGATAGTGACTTCTAGTGATGAGATACGTGTTTGGATGGGAGTCAGTTATAACCCATTCTAGTATTATGAATGTGACGGATGGGAGGAAATTATACCCCATGACGGTTGAATGAACGTGATGTAAGGGAGGCATTCTTACCCCTTTCCAGTATATTTTAGGAATGAGAGGCATTATTACATCATTGTCATTGTATACTTGGGGCGAGTGGAATTCATACCTCATGCCTGCTATCTTCAGTTGATGGGTGGGAGGCATGCTTACCCCACACCATCTTTTATAAATATTTACATATGTAACTGTAGTGGAATGATCTGACTGATATCCCAGCAACGAGCCGAAGCTAGTATAGCTGTCAGGTTTCCTTTGGTGAAACCTGGACGGTTGTAGTTACTCTATATTGTTCTGCTTATTGAATCCTGTTATACCTACTCACTATTTAATTATTATACACTGTCTGGATTAGGTTTTACACTGGTGGTTCCAACCTACTGAGATTTATATCTCACACACTACTCGGGCCGCCATTGCACTGGGGTACCCGAGTAGACCTTCTTGCTTGCATGACCTAGGTTGTGTGTTGTGTTTTTTGTACCTGAGGAGTTTGGAAAAAGGACCAATCGGGAGCTTGGGATGCTCAAGAGATCGCATATCAGGCCTTGATGTATTTTCTTCATTTCATTTGTATTTTATTGAAAGCATGTTGTATTGTTTCCTATTTTCACATTGTATCATTCATCATCCCTATATCGTGTAAACTCGCTTTGGGCACCTTTTATAAAAATGATCACTATTTGTCTTTTGCTGCGGTTTTTTCATTGTTTATCTATTACTGCTTCTACTACTAGTGTTATTTACTCTGAGATCTCGTCATGAAACTCTGATAAGAGGGTATAGTCTTCCCACTATTACCTCCTAAGACCCTCGCTGCTAGTCGGCAGCCTCTGGCATATGGGGAGATGCGCTTGAGGCCAGGTGGAGACTGGTCTGGCCACCTAGTCGATGGTGAGCCAGGTCAGGACGTTACATATAACAACTAGAGGATTCTATGGATAATTGTTACCCATGAAGAATACCATGTTCCAAAGTGGTGATTGATTCTATAGGATATGTCTCCCTTAAATCCAAAATTTTTTTTATTGGCTGTGAGAAATATTGGATTCCACCATTACTAATGGTAAGTGTGTACCAACTAGTTTCCACCTCTAGTTAATAGAGACATTCCTTTACCATTATTTTCAATCCCCATAACCAAACTATTCAATTAAATTTGATATAATTGATTTTACATCACATTGTTTCGAAACCTCTCTCAAATATGGGTGAAACACTCCATTCCTAATCATTTTGATGGCCCACACCATGTGACTCAAATACACATAGTGTTGGTCCATAGTTTCCCAACCAAAATCTGACTTTCTATATGGTTCCAAAACACTCCTTGGATAGCCTTTGTCCCACTTCCAACTTCATTGTGTAAATGATTGAATCATTCTAAATAATTCAATCCCATTGGAAGGAGTGGGGAACCTCCTACTTGACCCTGAATGTAATCCCCATGGGATCATTCATGAGGGCCTCTTACCTACCAACTATAGGTATCGACTCCATGTAGGAAAAGAATAACAATCCTCAAGATCTATGATAACATTGTGGTGAAACCCATCACAGTAGTGTGTTTTGGTTTATCCCCAGTATGTCTGACCCATTCCACTTGTGAGACTTGAAAACACCAAAAAATAAACCATCACCTTAGGGTGTTTTGGTTCATCCTTGGTATGTCTATACCATTCCATTCGCATCCAAAAAAACACTATGGTGGAATTCATCTCTTTAGGGTGTTTTTTGTTCATCACTGTTTTGTCTTCCCCATTACATATTCATCAGGTCAAACATATGTACATGAGATTTACAAAAAAAATATGTTAACTATCCATGTGAGATCTTCATCCCAATCATGATCTTGAGTCATTGAAGAAATAATCTAAACTACATAGAGTCTCGTGTTCTGGAAGAAAAACTCCAAAGTCCATAACAACTCAAGTCTAAGCTATAAGACTATAAACTATAACAACTGATGGTCTGAGATGAAATATCCAAAGTACAATAGAATAACAGTCCAGTTTGAAAGACCTTAAACAACCAATTCCAAGATTCAAAATCCTCTCTAGGTTAAAAACATGAAAAGGGAACCCTAGGAAAATTTTGATCCTCTGGTCACTGGATATGATCTTTTTGTGATCTAGGAAATATTGAGCACTCATAAAGTGAAAAATTCATAAAACTTGTCGGGTCAAAAATGTAGGATGAAATTTTGAGAAAAATAAAATCCTATTAAAATTAAGATTTACCCCATATTAATCTAAGGAAAAAGTGACGGTAATGAAAAAAAATATACAAATCATAAAGGGAAAAAAAATATAGAAAATCTTGTAGGGACCATTATTAGTCCCTCTCAAAAATCTAGATAAGCTCACTAGGCTAAATGATCTAGGAAAATTTAGAGTGCAAATTCATTTGATGGGACTCACCTATGGGTTTCTATTCTTCTTATTCCTTCAAACTACATGAGAAGTCCATAAACTTATTAGAGTAGTTTAATTTTTATGTCCAAAAATGTGGCCTTATAGCTCAATCTATGTAACATATCAAACAAATATTGGGGCCCTAGACATGATTTTGTCACAAGATGATGCCTTTTTTCTTCTTATATATGATCTATATATCTACATAATATAATTCTCTATAGATTTATTTATCCACGAATCATAGTTCCCTATGAATGAGCTTAATCTACATATGATTATTCCATCCTAGACCTACTTGTGGATTAATTCTCATTCCCGTCTAGGCCAATTTTCTTCAATCCAGCACTTGTTTCTTTCCATAGAATCCCTTTTCTATCTTGGAAGTCACACACACACATTCTAATTGGCTAACACTTAATACCTTTTTGTATAGGTTACACACATTCCAATTGGACAATTTTATTAGATCCAACAATATGTTTATGTCCATATTGGATGTTACACACATTCCAATTAGCCAATTTCATGATAATCATGCCCCCAAACCAAGGAAACTACCTATATTAGGCTAGGCCAATAACTCAAGTTTAGGAGTCTCTTAATTAGTGTTCTTGGAATACCTCAGTCAATATACACTCAAAAAATCCTATCATATGGCTAAATATAAAATCTTGTTAGTTGTTCAAATAAACTGCATAGTGGTTCAAATTTATCTTAGAATCTGATGAACGTGCAAGGCCCATGTGAAATTGAGCCTAGGTGGGGTCGTACAATGCTAGGGAAGAAACGTTCATGGCGTGGATGCATGTTTTTTTGGTGTTGACCACATTTCTAGATTAAATGGAGAAAGAAACACCCTTCCTTATTATGCATATCCATAAAACTAGGTAAATCGATGTAGAACATGGTTGGAGCATGAAACTATTTTTCCATAAATAATATATGAACATATCCACAATGGTCCAATCAAATAATTCCACGCCATCTGATCACCTCAATCGATTCATCTTCAAACTCTCACTCTACCGATGTGCACCTAAAGCATCTGGTTCACTACAATGATCCATACCCAATTATTTCTTGACACAACCACCATCTTCCTTGATCAACAGTCCTTGGGTGATGTCTATGGGAGCTAAAGAAAACCAGCTTCAACACCCTAGTGATTAAAATTATACTTCCACCTTGTATGTGATCCATCACATGAAGTTCATTGATTTCATAAATAATAAAATACCACTCGATCACATATCCACTGAGCCACAATGTGTAAAACCTATATCTTTCATGAAATTGTTTTTTTTATTAAACAAAAGTTGTTACAATGTTACCCATAAAATGAAGCTCTTGTGTGAAGTTTTATGAATCATGTGACCCATCTAAATCCTTCATGAGTGTTTTTAAAGACCATGCAATGAAATTGTGATGAACAGGTGTTTTAATTCATACATCACCAAACTCCTCATAAAAAATTTATGTTACCTATAGCTAGAGACTTCCATGTATGACATCTTATTCAATATTTTCATGCATAATGAGTTTGATCAGATATCCACTGGAATGCCACAGGATCAAGTGATGTCACTAAATCCATCTTGCGAAGCCCTTAGAGGATGTTTGGGAATCCATCACATGAAAAAATAGTGATCATGCGAGGCCCCTAAAATGATCATGTGAAGCCTCACATCTTTAAAGGTAATATATGTTGTGATTGTAAGATGTTTATAATGAATATTCTCACACGGCCTCAATATAGTGGACACGACACCTTCTTCATGAAATGTGGTGATAAAACAAGCTTCCTTCACCTATATATACCCCTTATACACTTAAAAAATAGAAATAGACACTCAAGGGGGATAGGATGGGGAGAAGGATAAGATTAGCGGAGAAGGAAGAAAGAGGGGAATATTGGGCTTCTTCCTTCGGTGTAATTCTCAGGGTAATTGTGAGACCTATGATGAGAAATCATCACAAAACTGTATCATATGATTACTCATGGATCATTTGACTGCATGATGAATTTAACATCATGAGATATCTATATTACATGAAAAACTAATGTGACCATCCGCGAGCATGCACATTATCACACAAACACCTCTTGACAAAAACCCTTTTCCAAGCACCCTCGTTTATGGCTCCAACGTACAGTCCACTACCCAAGTTATCATACCCCCTCACAAGATCCCATTCAGGTCATGTGATCACATTAATAATTAAACATCATTATACTTTATCATTCGGTCAAACCTCAATGTGTACTTGACAAATAGAAATGTCTACCGAGCCATGAAATACGCCTTTGCAGACACTTGAACGTGTATGTGCACAGGTATATACAAGAAACCTATTCTTGTGAACACTCCTTTGTAAGTGGCCTTAATATAAATATACAGATGTAGACATGCACTACCACCAAAATGGGTTTTTGTAGCACCACCCATTAATAAAACTAAAAAAGAGCACTATTAAAAGTACCCCTGAATCAGTGTTGTATTCTATTAATGCTGATAAAGGGGGTTCTTTATCAGTGCATTTTTTACATGCGTTGTTAAAAGTTATATTTCAAAAAAAATCATTCAAATTAATATATTAATATACATATATATGAATATATTTATATTCATATAAATATAATATATATATTTTTAAATATGTTTTAGATAAGTATAAATAGATATTTACTTTTATTATATATTAAATTTAGTGAAAATGGATTTAAAATATTTTTAAACAATAATATTAACTAATAATTTGATAATAATTTGATAATTATAACTGACTAATAATCTTTTAACAACAATTTTATGAAAAAAATCAATTAATTAATAAAATATCTAAAATATGTTGGAAACGTAACTTGAACATAAAATGGTCATAACTTTTGATCCAAGTGTCTGTTTGAGCTCTACAACAAATCAAATTGAAGACAACGATGAGCTCTATGTAATGGGGATTGAAAGGAACCTTCTTTCACATTTTTTAGGCAAAAAAGGACAAAAAAGACTCCAAAAATGAGTTTTTAGTCTAGATTCCCATATTTTTTAACATTCAATGGAATTTCAGCCTCATTTAAGGGGGTATTTATACCCTTTTCTAGTGGGGGGTGAATTTATTCCAAGATATTAAATTCATATTGATATTATGGATTGAAATTTTATCATTTTTCATAAGGTAATGTTATTTATAATCAAATATATAACAATATATACATATTTTTTATATATTCACACATAAAAAATTAATTTTATAAATAAATAATTAAACATATTTACATATAAAGTATATTTATAAATATATAAGCCTTACAATATCCATTTTCTTAAAATAAAAATATGTGTGTATTTATATAATTAAATAATGTGTGTGTGTGTGTGTGTGTGTATTAATGTGTGTCTTTATTAACAAACTGATATATATTATCTATATATTCTAACATATGAATATACACATGAATATACATATGAAAATACATATGGATATATAATATCTACAAATATATATAAATATGTATAATTATACTTACATATACATAGATATATATATATAATATACATGTGTATGTATGTTGTATATATGTATGTATGCATTTATTTTTAAGCACACAGACAAAACTATATTTTATAAATGTATTTAAAACTAATCTTATAAATATGTATTAATATATGAATGAATATAAAGATAAAAATATAAATAAATTTATATATATAAATATATATTAATATAAGAATATATATACATATATATATTAATATACGAATAAATATAAATAAATATATATATAAATAAATAGATATATCATTAAATAGATAAAAAAGCAACATGGTGGAGAGGTAAAGGGTCCAGGCGCGTAGAGGAGGGGTCCCGAGTTCAAATCCACTGGTGCAGAAAACATTTTTAATGTCACCATTTTTGACGTTGGTTATATACAACCGACATGAAAATCTGTGAAATGTGGTTTTTTAAGTCGGTTATTTTATAACCGACGTAAAAAATATGGAGAGTGAATTTTTTACATCGGTTGTTTTATTAACCGACGTCAAAAATACCGCGCGTTCATTTTTTACGTCGGTTATTTTATAACCGACGTAAAAAAACAAAGCACAGCATTTTTTACGTCGCTTATTTGATAAACGACGTAAAAATGAGGTATCTATGAGTTTTTTACGTCGGTTATAAAATAGACGACGTAAAAAAGGCGGCATCTGAGGCCTTTTTGACATTGGTTATCAAATAACCGACGTAAAAAACCAACACCTGACAGTTTTTATGTCGGTTATAAAATAATGGACGTAAAAACTGTGGTTTCTGATTTTTTTTGCATGTCGGTTATTGAATAACCGACGTAGAAAACCAACACGCAGCTTTTTTTATGTTGGTTATAAAATAACTGACGTAAAAACTACGTTATCTTATACATTTATAACATCGGTTATTATAATAACCGATGTTATAAATGTAATAAAAATATTTTATAACGTCGGTTATTAAATAACTGACGTTATAAAACATTTAATAAATTAACAGGCCCCGTGGATTGTAATATATGATTTTTCGATCGACCGACCGGCGACTCGTCTCTCTCACGCGGAAAACCCTAATCGACTCTTCGATCTCGTTTCATTAAACTCATTTTTCCATTATAATTTATCATCTTTACTCTCCTCGGATCTATCATCTCCACTCGCAACACTTAGGTAAGCCTCCCATGACTTTATTTCGTTCGTTTTTTTCCCATATAGTCTATATTTACGTTTTGCAATTATTTTGTTTAAACTAGGTAAGATTCTTTGATTTCGAACCCTCTTAACTCATTTTTCCATCATCATCTTATTTATTATAACCAAATATATTTGATCTACTCACAATATTCTCGTAAGCCTCACTTACTTCTATTTTGTTTGTTTTTGTTTCGCGGATGCCCAACATTGATGGTAATTTTTGTTGTCATTGACAACTAATGATCTCATTCACCTATATTTCTGTAATTTATATGTAAATCATTGTGATACACCCATTTCATGTACCAGTGTGAATTATTTTATAAGTATATGTGGTTTTTCATGGTGGAATGTTTGTTTGGGATCCTTGGTTGTTTCTATTTTGGGTATCACTATTTGTAGTTCCATAATCTATTCATGTCGCTTATTTTTGTGGAATATTATAAGTCTTCATATTCTATTAAAACTCAATTCATTGCACAATAGAGCATTTTAGACCAGTATGAGATACAGTTCATGGTTCTCATTTTGAATAATGGCATGATACCAAAACTAGTAGCTTAAGGTTAAAATCCCTAGATATGCCAAAAATAGTATCTTGAGGTTAAAATCCCATGGTTCTGGGGGGATGTCAAGAGGGTTGGTGGCTGTCTAGGGGGTTGGGGGATGTCCAGAGGGTTGGGGCTGTCCAGGGTGTCTATGGAGGTGGGGGGCAGTCCAGGGGTGTGGGGAGGGGGGTCCAAGGGGGTGGGGGTGTCGAAGGGGGTGGGGGCTATCCAAGGGGGTGGGTGGGTGGTGGGGGGACTATCCAAGGGGTGGGGGCTGTCCAGAGGGTTTGGGGGGTTGTCCGGGGTGGTGGGGGTTGTCCAGAGGGTTGGGGGTGTCCAAGGGGGTAGGGTGGGGGTGGTGTCTAGGAGGGGTGGAGGGTGTTGTCTAGAGGGATGGGTGTCTGTCCAGGGGGTGGGGGTTGTCCAGAGGGGTGGGGGTTGTCCAAGGGGGTGGTGGTGTCCAGGGGTGTCCAAGGGGGTGGGGGTGGTGTTCATAGGGTTCGGGGGGCTGTCCAGTGTGTCCATGGAGGTGGGGGGGCAGTCCAGGGGTGTGTGGAGGGGTCCAAGGGGGTGGGGGTGTCCAAGGGGGTGAGGGGCTGTCCAAGGGAGTTGGTGGGCGGGGGGGATTTCCAAGAGGGTGGGGGCCTATCCAGAGGGTTTGGGTGTTGTCCAGGGGGTGGGGGTGTCTAAGGGGGTAAGGGGGTGGGGGTGGTGTCTAGGAGGGGTGGGGGTGCTGTCTAGAGGGGTGGGTGGCGGTCCAGGGGGTGGGGGCTATCCAGAGGGTTGGGGGGCATCCAGAGGGTTGGGGGTTGTCCAGGAGGGTGTTCAAGGGGGTAGGGGGTGGGGGTGGTGTCCAAGAGGGGTGGGGGTGCTGTCTAGAGGGGCGGGGTGCTTTCTGGAGGAGTGGGGGCTGTCCAGGGGGGTGGGGCCTGTCCAGAGGGGTGGGGGCTGTCCAAGGGGGTAGTGGTGTCCAGGGGGTTTCCAAGGGGGTGGGGGTGGTTTTCAGAGGGTTCGTGGTTTTCAAATATGCGTAGTTATCCTGACCCCATTGTTCCATGATGATTGGATTTACATTGTGATTTTCTCCTTTTGAGTTTTTATTTTAAATTTTATTTGATTCTCATGTTTACTCCATTTTCTCCAATTTTTTATCAACCATTGGAGGCCCCATGGTTTTCTTTGATTCAATGCAATTCAAAACTATTATATCTAACAAAATTTTCTTTTTAAAATAATATTCAAGCATATTTTTTAAAATCCGCATAGATTTGATTTATATTTCAAAATTGTTTTACATTCAAATTATGATTTTTTTCATATAAACATATATTTGTCTTATCTTAAAAAGATGTAGAATTTTGATATTTTTTATATGTAATTTTGAGTCAAAATTGGATTACGGCACATCGAATGAGAAATGAATATGAGGAAGGTGTTGATGCCTTTTTGGAATTTGCTAAACGAAATGTTCCAAGTAGTGACATTTTTTTCTGTCCATGCTTGAAATGTTTGAATATAAAGAAGTTGAAAAGTAGAGAGATAAAAGATCATATGATTTTTCATGGTTTTAATCCGAGTTACAGACCTTGGATTTGGCATGGTGAAATTGGACAGAATGTCACTGATGATGATGATTCGCAAGATGGTAACTCCGATGGCATTGGAGAAATGATTCGCGATATTGCAGCAGAACAAATTGAGATAGAACCGACAGTTTCGCGTCTATATGGTGATGCTAAAAACCATTATATCCTGGTTGTACAGATTTTACGGTTTTGTTGGTGATGTTAAGATTGATTAACCTGAAGGTGAAACATGGATGGAGTGGCAGAAGTTTTATAGAGCAGCTACAATTGATGAAATACATTCTTCCAAAAGATAATGATCTTCCAGATTCACATTATAAGGACAAGAAAAGATTACGCCTGATTGGATTGGGATACAAGAAAATACTTGCCTATCAGAATGATTGTATTATATATAGGATGGAATATGAATTTATGTTAGAGTGTCCTAAATGTGGGACATCATGGTATAAGGTGAAAGAAAAATCACAGGCTGATGTAGATATTACAAATATCCCTTCAAAGGTATTTTGGTATATTTCTATAATTCATCGTTTCAAATGTTTATTTTCTAATTCACATGATTCAAAAAGGTTAAGATGGCATGTAGATGAGTGGTTATGTGATGGAAAAATACGCCATCCAGCTGATTGTCCACAATGGAGAAAATTGATGAGTAGTATTCTACATTTGGAAATGAAATTAGAAATCTCAGACTAGGGTTGTGAACAGATGGAATGAATCCATACCGAACCCTCAGTAGCACACATAGTTCATGGCCTGTTTTATTGGTAATTTACAACCTATCTCCTGAATTTTGTATGAACTTCAAATATGTCATGTTGAGTTTAATGATCTCTGGTCTGAAGCAACCTGGAAATGATATTGATGTTTACTTGTCACCGTTGATTGATGATTTGAAACTTTTATGGGCTGATTGTATTAGGGTGTATGATTCTTATAAAATAAAATATTTTCAACTGCATGCAATGCTTTTGTTCACTATAAAGGACTTCCCAGCAAATGGAAATTTTTCTGGATACAGTGTTAAGGGAATAAATCATGTCCAATTTGGGAACAATAGACGTCATATTGTCAATTGCATCATGGGAGGAAAATAGTGTACATGGTTCATCAAAAGTTTTTGCCTATGGATCACCCTTATAGAAGACTAAAAAAGGCATTCAATGGCTCACAATAATTTTATATTTCTCCAAAACCTTTATCCCCTAATTTTTATTTTGAGAGGGTGAAAGACCTTGATGTGACATTGGGAAAGACACAGAAATATGGTAATCATAGACATAGTTGGAATAAAAGGTCAATATTTTTTGAGCTACCATATTGGAGATATCATGAAGTTAAACATAATATTGATGTGATGCATGTGGAATATTTCCCATGATTGTCACATCATGATGCAACAAATTCTACCAGTTTCATTGCGTGGAATATTTCCCATCCGTATCAGAAAGACTATAATGAAGTTGTGTTATTTTTTCAATTCAATTTGTAATAAGGATATTGATGTGAATGCTTTGAAAATTTTGGAAAAGGATTCAATTTTTATACTTTGTCAATTTGAAATTTGTTTTCCACCAACTTTTTTTGATATAATAGTGCATTTAATGATTCATCTGGTTCGAGAAATAAAGCTTTGTGAACCTTTATATCTTCGTTGGATGTATCCTTTTGAAAGGTATATGAAAATATTGAAGGGGTATATTAAGAATCCATATCGACCTGAAGCCACCATTATTGAAAAATATATTTCTGAGGAGGTTGAAGAGTTTTGTAAGAGCTACATGGTTGTGGTGCAGCACATAGGTTTACATCTATCTCGCCATGAACGAGTTAATAATTAGGGAAAAGGGATTTATGGCTTGAAAGTCAAATAATTGTCAGCTGAACAGATGAAGAAGTTAGAATCATACATCTTGAATAACATAGCTGATGCTCAACCTTATATCACTTTAAATATTAATGAGTTGAAACAATGTTATCCAAAGAAGAAAGAAACGTGGATTTTGAATGAGCACAACAAAACATATTTGTCATGGTTTAAAAAGACCTTGCTTGGTAGATCAGATGTATCAGAGACATTAAAATGGATAGTGGGTGGTCCATGTTTAAATGTGATAACATGGTCCGGTTATGACATTAATGGCTATACATTTCATATGAAAGCTCAGGACAACAGAAGTGCAGTTCAGAATAGTGTTGTATTGGTGTTTGCAGAAGCAATGCATTTTTCGAGTGCTAAGGACAAAAACCCAATTTCTGCATCAAGTGCATATTATAGATTGATTGAAGACATATGGGAGGTTGATTACTTTAAAATTAAAGTTCTTGTTTTTAACTGTAAATGGTTTATCAGTAACAACAGTTTCATACAAGACGAATTTGGAATGACACTTGTTAATATGAATAGATAGGAAGACACAGCTGATTCTTTTATAATGGAAACACATGCAAAACAAATTTTCTATGTAGTAGATCAATCAGATATGCAGTGGGATGTTGTTTTACAAGGGAAAAAACAATATGTTGGTGAGGATGAACTTGATGAACATGATGATATATGTGAGATCCCTACTTCTATGGAAATATTTATAGAACATAATGATGACCATGTTGAATACATGGTTTGTGCCCTAAGGAACGATCACAACAAAGGAATTTTGGAAAATAATCCATTTGTACATTCCTAAAATTACAGGTAACATATGTTTATTTCTTTTTTACATTTATTTTTTTCATAAAATGTTAGATATTGTATGTTTTTTCTTTATTAAAACATGTATTAAAACAAAATAAGTATAAGTTTTTGTTTGTTTTAAGTTTTTTTAGTTTACTTTATCATGTTTACCATTACATGAATTATATATCTATTATTTTTGTTCAGTGACAATTACTTTACCATGTTTACTAGGTTTACTAGGTTTACCATGTTTACCATGTTTACCATCTTGACCATCTTTATCATCTATACCATTGTTTAACATGCTTACCATATTAACAATGTTTACTATTACGTAACTTAATATAATTTTCTATTTTCTGATTATAGTAGTATTAAAATATTTGAATTTGTATATTTGTGAACTAATGTTTGTTTTTTTGATATGAAAGATAATGACAGATCATTCAGTTGATCAACCACATGATTCTGGAGATGAGCATATTGGTCATACCTCTGGGGAGGAACATTCACATGCTCCTCTTGATGTTCCCCAATCTTCCTTATGTGCTCCTATTATGACAAAGAGTTCAAGAGTTGGTAAATGTGGGTGCACACATTTATCAAAATTATCACTTGCCCATACGCAGGATCAGAGGATACTCGTTGCGTTTGATGATGATGATATTCCTAGAGGTCCAAATGCAAAATATTTAAAGAGTTTTGTATCAAATCAGGCTAAGAGAAAAATATTCATTTTGTGTGATGACTGGAGAAGTGTGGATAAATAGATAATATCTCAGTTGTGGGAGACGATTTTGGTAAGATCTTTTGCTATTGTTTGACTATTATTTAAATTTTTCTAGTATATATAATATGTTTAACCTCTTCTTCATCGGATGACATTTGATAATCCTGACACTGGAGGAGTCAGGAAGAAATTATTATCGATTGCTACCAGGAGATGGAGGGATTTCAAATAAACCCTCTCATCTGATTTCATTTTTGGTTATAGGATTCATGACAATCCATGTCGTATATATCCTTTTATAGTTGAAGACACATGGAGACAGTTTGTTGAAAGTAGAAGAAAAGAGTCATTTTTGGTAAGGGCAATGTAAAATTTTATAAGCTTTCTTATATAAATGATCTTATTAATGTTTTGTTAATGATTTATTATTCTTAATTTATAGAAAACAAAGAGATCTCATTAGGAGATCCAATATAAAAATGTATACCCTCATAGTTTATCTCGGGGAGGGTATGCATTTTTGGAAGAACAAATAATGGCGGAAACATTTCAAAAACTAAGAGCTGAGACTTAAAGCTCTAGAGAGGTGGCCCCTCCATCCCCTCCATCTAGACATGAAAAATGGAAGAGAGCTTGGATGGGCAAAAAAGGGAAATATATTTTGGAAGAATCGAGAATCGTAGCTGAGAGGATTGTAAGATATCTATTTTATTTATTTAAGTTAACTATTTTCTTCATATAATTTCAATAATTACAAAAATGTTCAATTAATTAATATCGGACTCTATTGAGGAGCAGAGCTCACAGGGGGCATTTATAGCTACTGGGAGGCAAGATATTTTATCTGTATCATTGGGAAAGCCCAAACATCCTGGTCGTGTAAGAGGATATCCGGCAGGTGTATCGGTAAGAAAAGTGTTTCCACGTTCTTCAACTTCTATCGTTGAGGGTGTTTATAAAAAAATATAATCCTTGGAGGCTAAAGTTCATAATATTAATGCGACGATGGAGGAAAAGATTAGATCGTCGGTACAGTCTATGTTTGCAGACATGTAAAGACAATTTCATACTACAGCTCCCACTCCTCCACCTCTCCCTAAAGACCCCATTATTTATCATCCACCTCCGCCAGTAGCTCCCACTCCCTCACCTCACCCTGCGGACCCCTTTTTTTATCCTACTCCTTCGCCGCAGCTTCCTACTTATTGCGAGTTGTATGTTGATGATACTCAACATCATATAGTTGCATATGGGTTGGTATACTGTATAGGAGATACAGTTCATCATCAACAATTAGAGGTATAGAATCAGAGGTTCACTGTACAAGATATTATAGATAGATCAGCTCAAGCACCATTACCTATAGATGAGGTGATGACAGTTGGACATAGTATTGGCCATTTTTTAATTTATCCATCCAGACTTCTTCGACTCATTACCATAGAGGTATGAATGTTATATATTTTATTTTATTTTTTTATTAAAGTTGTTTTATCATTTGAAAACTAATATATTTTTCTATTTATTTATATAGGAATACTTCAAAGGTAAAGAAATATTGTATAGACAACAACAAAGACAAATGGATATGACATCAGATACATATTCTAGTAGTATTGATAGATTGTCAAGATATTCAAATTTTTTGGCAGTTCATTATGAGTTTCCAATGGAAGCTCATGTTTGTGGATGTGCAATAACTGTGGGTATTTTGAAAACTGATATCATGGATCTTGTTACTGGAAATAAGTTGGGCATCAACGTGGTGCAAATTTTTTCCATGTAAGTCTTAACACCTTTTTCCTGCGTTATATTTTTTAAAAATGTATACTTATGTCTACTTTGTATTAGGTATCTTTATAACATTTGTGAAAGGAATGATCTGACAGATGTATATGGATTCATGGACCCGCAATTGATTTCCCCTGAAGCATGTGCATTGGATGAGGAACAAAGAATGATTTATATTGCTGAAACACTTGAACAAAATATAGTCACACAATGTTGGATGATGCCTTTTTGTGAGAGTTATGAAACACATCTCTCTCAAAGAGTTCATTATCTTTTAACATAAAAAACAACTAACCTTAAATTTTCTTTTATCAGTGATCATTGGATGTTAGGTGGTTTTCCCAAGGGAGAAAACACTTTATTGGATATGCTCTGTCCATGATGATGTGCGGGAAAGTTTTATGAATATATTAGAAAAGTATGTTTCAATTTCTCAATAGTTTTTTATATTATAATGAATTTTAAATTTACCCCATTCATATTATTTTCTAAGAGGGGATGGGTGTACTTTTGAAAGAACACAAAGAAAATGAGTTCAAAGATCAAATATGTAAATGCAAAGGTATATATCCATTTATAATTTGTACTTTTTGATTTATTACATAAAAAATAATATATTGAATTTACACTCATTCAAACAGAATTTTCATGAATAACAAGGCGTCATCGAATGTGGATATTATATGTTAAGATTTATGTATGAAATAATAACAACTGGGACAGTTTTGAACTTTTACCTGGTAAGATTTCCTTTTAAAATTTTCCATAATATTTCAATTTGATTTATTCATTATACATGTTAACTACTATCCTTTTCATTTATAGCTATATGATGACCCTCAACCCTATACTTCTCAAGTCATCAAACACTTACAAGTGGAGTGGTCAAATTATTTTACAGGTTTGATTGAATTTTAGTTGTTTGTAGTGTAAAATGTAATTTTGAATATTGTCGTTGTAATTGTGTATTTGGAAGTCGTTTTGGTTGTATTTAGTTTTTTTTTAAGTTGATAGTGTAACTTTTGAATGTTATATATGTCAATGTTTAATTTCTCTCTACTTCTTGTTTTGGTCTACTTATAATGGTTTTTCTGGTATAGATTTTGGTCTGGGGGGAGGGGTTCCAAGGGTCTGGGGGGTGTTCAGTGGGGTGGGGGTCCTGGGTGTCCATGAGAGTGGGGGGCAGTCTAGGGGGTTGGAGCATTTCCAGGAGGGTGAAAGGGCTGTCCAGGGGAGTGGGAGGTTGTCCAGGGGGTGTCCAGGGGTGTGGGGGTGTCCTGTGGGGTGAGGGGGTTTCTAGGGTTGTGGGAGGGTTTTCCAGTGGGGTGGGGGGTATAGGGTGTCCATGGGGATGGGGGGCAGTCCAGGGGGTGGGAGAGGAGGCGCCGCCATCCCTCGGGGGGATGAACGTCGCTGGAAGGTATTCATCACTCCCACATGAGAAACATTTTGAGAGATCAAACTTCGCATGTAGGAGTGATGAGTACCTTCCAGTGGCGTGCCCCCCAAGGGGTGTCCAGGAGGGTGTCCAAGAGGGTGGGGGTGTCCAGTGGGTTTCCAGGAGGGTGGGGGTAGTCCAGGGGTGTGGGGGTCTCCAGGGGTGTGGGGGGATGTCTAGGGAGTGGTGGGGAAGTCCAGGGGTGGGGGTGTCTAGGGGTGGGGGTTGTCCAGGGGTGTTGGGGGCTATCCAAGGGGTGGGATGGTGGGGGTGTCCAGGGGTGTGGTGGGGGGGGGGGGTCTGTCCAGTGGGTTGAGGGGTTTCTGGACTGGTTTTTGTAACTTTTTGGTCTGTTTCAAGGGTGTGGGAGGGCTGTCCAGGGGTGTGGGAGTGTTGTGCAGGGGGTGGGGGTATACAGGAGGGTAGGGGGATGTCCAAGGGGTATTGGTGATGTCCAGATGTGTGGGGGTGTCCAGGGGTGTGGTGGGGGCAGTCCAGTGGGGTGAGGGGGTTCTGGTTTGTTTTTGGTAACTTTTTGGTCTCTTTCAGGGGTGTGGGAGGGCTGTCCAGGGGTGTGGGAGTGTTGTCCAGGGGGTGGGGGTATTCATGAGGGTGGGGGTTGTCTAGGGTTGTTTGGGGCTGTCCAGGGTGTCGGGGGGAAGTCCAGGGGTGTGGTGGGGGTTGTCCAGTGGGGTGAGGGGGGAGGGTTGTCCTGGGGTGTGAGAGTGCAGTCCAGGGTGTGGGGGTATACATGAGGGTGGGGGGTTGTCCAGGGTGTTTGGGGCTATCTAGGGGGTTGGGGGCAGTCCATGAGTGTGGTAGGGGCTGTCCAGTGGGGTGAGGGGGGGGGGGGGTCTGTTCAGGGGGTGGGGGGATGTCCATTGGGGTAAGTTTTAAATGTTAGCAATGTAAATACTTAATTTTGCTTTGGTTCTTGTTTCAGTCTACTTATATTTTGTGGTGTGAAATCTTGATTTGGTTTCTGGTTATTTCTGGGGAGATCAGAGTACTATCAAGTGGGGTGAGGGGGTGGGAGGGTTGTCTAGGGGTGTGGGAGTGCAGTCCAGGGTGTGAGGGGTATACATGAGGGTGGGGGGGTTGTCTCGGGGTGTTTGGGGCTGTCCAGGGGGGTCGGGGGGTAGTCCAGGGGTGTGGTGGGGGATGTCCAGTGGGTGAGGGGGGGCTGGTCATGGAGTGGTGGGGGGCTGTCCAGTGGGGTAAGTTTTAAATGTTATCAATGTAAATGCTTAATTTTTCATTGGTTCTTGTTTTGTTCTACTTCAGTTTTTGTGGTACAAAATCTTGATTTGGCTTCTGGTTGTTTCTGGGGAGAGAAGAGGACTGCATTCCATTTTAAAAAAATGGTCTTCAACGTCGGTTATTTTATAACCGATGTGATAAATGAATAGGGAAGGGTTTATCACATCAGTTATTTGAATAACCAACGTGATAAACACCTGTGGAATGGTTTATCACGTCAGTTATTTAATAACCGACGTGATAACCCCCCACCCCCCCCCCCACCCCCCGTACTAGTTTATCACGTCGGTTATTATATAACTGACGTCATAAACCATTTCCTAGGGGTTTATCATGTCTGTTATTAAATAACCGACGTAATAAACATCCCCCTCATTGTTTTATCAGGTCAGTTATATAATAAACGACGTGATAACCCCCCCCCCCCCCCGGTTTATTATGTCGGTTATGTAATAACTGGTGTGATAAAGGCCGGAGAAATGGTTTATCACGTCGGTTATTATATAACCGGCGTGATAAACACCCCCCGCACTGTTTTATCACGTCGGCTATATAATAACCAACGTGCTAAACCCTCCCCCCTGGTTTTTTGCACATCAGTTACTTAATAACCGACGTGATAAACACTGCGATGTTATGTTTTTTACGTCGGTTTTTAAATAACTGACATAAAAAACAAAATTTATAACATCGTCCATATTAATGTCGGCTAAAAACCGACGTAAAAATTAAAAATAACTGACGTAAAAAACGTTTTCTGCACTAGTGATCCTAGGGGAGGAAGAGGCTTGCGGGTGGGTGCATGGGGGGATAGCGTGCGTGTGGGTGTAGGGTTGGGGGATAGCACTGTTAAAGGAGGGTGGGGGTGCATGTGGGTAGAGGTGGGGGATAGCACTGTTAAGGGGGAAGCACTGTTAAAAGTGGGGGATTTGATTTAAATATTTTTTTATTGACTTTTTTTAATTTTATCAGTGTTCATTTAGCATTGATAAAAGACCCCTTTTATCTATGTTTTTTTAGCATTGATAAAATGGGAATTTATTAGTGCTAAAAAAGCGCTGATAAAAGGGACCCCCATTTATCTTCGTTAAATTTAACGTCCTTTTGTATCGCTGTAAATGCCCTTTTCTAGCACTTTTAACACACACAAACAATATATAGGTATATAAATATAAAAATAATTGTAATTTAAATAAAATTGATATTATAATTATTATATATTTATAAATATACATTATGTATAAATATGTTTAATTGTTTGTTTATAAATTAAAATTATTATTCGTGAATATATAAAAAAATGTGTATATATTGTAATATATTTTATTATAAATAACATTACATTATGAAAAACAATTAAATTTCAATGCATAATATCAATATGAATGCAATCTCTTGAAATAAATTTATTCCCCACTGAAAAAAAGTGAACCCACCCCCCCCCCCCTAAACGAGGCTGAAATTCCATTGAATGTTAAAATATTTGGGTATCCGGACTAAAAACTCCATTTTGGAGGCCTTCTGGGACTTTTTTGGCACTTAAAATGTGACAAAAGTTTATTTTCTATCCCTAGTGTGTAGCGCTCATCGCATGATTTGATTTTATATGTAGTAGAGCTCAAAAAATCACCCGGATCAAAAGTTATGGTTGTTTGAAGTTTGAGTTATGTTTTCATCTTATTTTAGATATATTATTACTATTATTGATTTTTTTGTATCTTTAAATTGTTATCAAATGATTATTAGTTGATGATAGATATAAAATTATTAAGTAATAATATCTTTTAAAATATTTTTATGCCATTTTAATTAATTTTCATATATATTAAATGTAAATTTCTATTTATACTTATCTAAAACATATTTAAAATATATATATTATATTTATATCAATATAAACATATTTAAATTTTTATATATTTTTTTAATTATTTCTTTCTGAAATATACCCTTTAACAGTGCTAGTAAAAAAAGCACTGATAAAGAACCTCATTTATCCGCGCTAATAAAAATAGCACTGATAAAGGGGGCCCCTTTATCATCTTTTTTTAGCGATGTTAAAAGGTGGCACTATAGAAAGCCGGTTTTGTGGTAGTTTAAAGGCCAAATTTTCCATATTGATGAACACCTTTTAGCCTGAAAATCCTTTTCCATTCACTCCTCCAATGACAAATATTGTTCATGTAGTCTTTAGAAATAAATCATTTAGATATGTGACTTCAACACTTGGACATGTGTGAAAACATTAACATGTTCATGAGACACATTCACATGAACTTCTTAATATCAAGTGATCACATGACTCAATAGTCTCACAATGACCTCATGAATCCAGAGACATTTCCACATTTTCATGTGGTGACATCTTGGGCATGTTCACTATGATCATGAGAATACATCCTGGACATGTAACTTTGATCATGTGAGGACATTCCAAACAAGAAAATCTGATCATGTGATAACTCGTAGACATGTTTGTTTGATCATGCATATATGTCCTCAACAAGTCAGATTTTTCATGCGAATACATCTTGGAGATGCAACACCCAAATAATTTCCAATATTTTTATTTTAAATAAACTTTATATTTTTCATAGATTGTAATGCATGCAACACTAATTTATCTTCTATTACACACAAGTGAAACTTTCTTTGATAACTTTCGCAAGACAGAGTTTTACCAAACAACACATTATATTATTATTTAAAATAATAATATATAGCTTCTCCATTAAACTATATATTATTAATATTGTTAACAAAAATATAAAATCATATAAATATAATTGTGATGAATTGGTTACTAATTAATTATAAAAGAAAATAAAACCCTATTGAATATAATGGAAGTATTTTTATTTTTATGTTCCCAAATGAATTTTGAGTTAATATATTAAATTAATTACAATTATTAATTTATGTTTGTAAAAAATATATGTAATATATTAAATAAAACATTTTTTATATTCATACAATATATTTCATAAGCATAAGATAAGAACAAAACTAATTTTATGCATAGAAACCTATATTTTTTCAAAAAGGCATTTTTACTACCTTTTAATGGAGAAAAAATTTTAAATCCAAACTTTGACAATTTTATATATTATATTTTATAAAATAAACTTCTGATTTTAATTTGAATTATAATAATTTTATTTGTTTGAATTTTTTTATTTTTCTGATCAGTTTCATGTTTTGATGAATAGTGGAAAATTCTAATTTATAATAGAAAAAAACATTTTTATTCGAAATAATTTATATTGTTAAATTATATTTTTGATTCGTTTTAAAGTATAAATATATTATTTTCTTAACATTTAATCTAATTTAATTTATTGACATCAATTTGACATTTAATTTAGATCTAAAAACAATTCAATCTTTATCATGTTTAAACTTCAATAACCGGTTTTCTCACCCCGTCAACAGGACTAGTTTTAAATTACTTATTGAAAATTATTTGTTTTGAATTTTAAAAAATGGATTCCATATCTATAATCATTGAGTCTAAATTAGTTAAATATTTTTCATTTAATTTTGGGCATATGAATAGTAACTTTAGTAATATTTTTTAATGCTGCGATTGTGGTTAAATCCGGTACTTAGAGGTAAAAAATATGTTATAATTATTATAAAATTTACCTAAAAAATATCTTAATTTTATTATATGATTATTTTTTGTCCATAAAAATTAAATGATTTGTTTTGAGACCATTTATGGCCTTGTGGGTGAAAATATAACCTTATTAGTATTATATTCAAAATAAAGTAAATTTTTTCATACTTTTGGTTTTAACAAGTGAAATATTTTTAATATGGTGTAAAATAAATGATGTTCTCAACTATAAGTAGTCATTGGAAATATAAAATGTATACATAAATCATAGTAATTGTTTTATAATTTTTTGTGGTAAAATAATTACCTTAAATTGTAAAACCATGATGATGCAGTAATTGTTTAATTAATGGAAGGTTCAAATAAATGATATTAGAAATATTGAAATAAATATAATTTGATATAATTAATTCAATACAAGAATTTTATAGATTACATTGACATGTTATGGATTATTTAAAATAGTTTTTTCAAAGACATCATATAGTTATGATATTTTTAAAAAGTCAAGTAATGAGTTGTTTTAAAATTTACACTAATGATATTTTAAAGTAAATAATATTTTATTAGATGATTTAAAATTCATAAAAATAGAAAATTCTTCCAAATAATTAGGTTTAAATTAAATATGTAATAATTTTTTCATTTATGTATCATTTTTCATTTTAGAGTAACAATATTAACACTTAAATTGTTAAAAACCAATTATCATAGTAAGAGATAAAGAGCTTAATTAAGGGTTAAATACAGAAGATAAGGGTAATAATATGACATAAGCTTGTCCAAGAATCATTGTATGAGAATATTTAGATCCATACTTATATTTTATTCAAAATAACTCACTTTTGATTCATTCTTTATTTTAAATTAATTTATATTAATTTAATACTTTGTGAGTTTCCAAAAGTTCCCCTCACCTCAATTATAAAAGGGCACCTCCTTCATCACTTCCCCATGCCACTTTGAGCCTTATATCTTAAAAAAAACCTAAAAATTTCCCCTATGTATATAATTTTCCATGTTATGGAGATCCAAGTCTTAAAAAATTACAACCCATGATCCCTTGTGATGATATCAAAAGGAATTCCGCCAAAAAAGAGGTAATTGGGTTTACTAACTCAACCATGATCATTACTTCTTCAACGTTATATTTATGTGTTTTTAATATTATAAAGTAATAAATATAGTATCATATATATGATTATATGTTATTATAATTATTTTACAATCATATTCATTATTTTATCCATCCTATGAAAAATGAAATCACTATGTGTGTGTACGTACGACCTACCATCTCCACGTCATGGTGTCATATTTTTTTCATCACTAAATTAATTGAACAGAAATAATGATGGACTTGATGGATATAAATATTCAATATGACATGATATTGATTCTTTAAAATTAAATTATTATCCAATTCCTTACCCTTTAACCATTAAGGGAATGATATCATTGCTCGTACGTGCATATGACCAACTGTCTCCATGATGCGATGAGATTCATTTTCCACATTAACCATTATAGAATGATTGTAAATATTTATACAATTAAACAAATTATATGAAGTTAATATCATTTTTTTAATGAAATATATATATCCTATTCATAAGAAACAAGACTTAAACAACAAAAATGGGTAGAAAATGAAGCAGTTAACACCCGATATAAGGGTAATACTAGAATATTATTAACAAAACAATATAAGAAGATAATATATGATATCATAAATATTGATATTGTTCTGGTATACATTAATATCTTGTTAAATGAACATTATACTTGAGGATAGATCACACTAAACTAATGTGAAGTTTAATTTAATGGTTAATCACAATCTCATTATTGTCAGAGACTATTCATATATATGTATCATCTATGGATTATTTATCATACATGTCCATGTTTCTTAATAATATTTTCGAAATTATATTTACTATTATCCTGAAAATGTTTTATTTATTTTACCCATGTTCAAATTTTTATAAAATGCATGGAAAGAAATCTTTTTGTTGTTTTCTAAATGAGATACTTTATACTTTTTGACAAAAATATGGAATAAATGATCATTTTTAACTTATATGGTAAGAGAGGATTTTACTATCTTCATGAAACCTTGGTGTTTTAAATATTCCTTTACAATTTTAAGTAGATATTTTAAAAATAAATGTTCTCTTTTAAAAATGTGTGGGATTAAAATAAATGATTTTGGAGTAAAATGGTATTTTTTTACAAGATATCTCTAATGATTTTATTAGATTTTGTTCATCTATGTTAGCATCCTTTGTTTAATCCTTTGTTTGATTGAGGTTGATCACTTATGATACAATATACCTTATTTTATTAAATGAATTATGATCAGTTTGATTATAGATCTATTATTTTGATATCATTCATGGTTTATGGTAAATGTATTCCCATTTCATATGCTATTTTTTCAATATGATTTTTATATTTTTTATGTTTTAATTTGAGGAATACATTGGACTTATTAAGTGACAGGTGGGGACAGCTATATCCCCTCTATGTATCGATAAGTCTCATGAGACATTATAGTCTGGGTATTGGTTGATGTATTACCTATTTACGTATGGTGTCTTATCCAAATCCTTGACGCTATATTTATGATTTCTGACATTATGCATTCCCTCATTAGAAGATTAATCATTGATATTCCATGTTATTATTTGAATTGTATAAAATCCTTGGTCATATTTTTTTTCCATGTGATTATATGATATTATTTATGCTGGCAATATTATACTTATGATATGTTGAAATGAATTTTGTTTGATTTATACACCATTCACTATGGTTTATTCTTATTTATTCATAATATCTTCCATTGTAACCTTACCCTTACTGGTCATCTAATCTCACCCCATTATTATGTTTTGTTTTTAATAGGATTCCATAATTAATATTATGAAAACTATATAGGGTTAATCTAGGGGAATATTGATTCTCTCAAAGGATTGACTATTTTGTATTTTATAGTTTCAATGTAAGGTTCATGTATGTAATCTGGCTTCCAAAACTTCTAAACTCTGCGATCCTTTGGGATTTTAGTCTTTTATCTATGCCAATGTAATAAAGTACTAAACTTTGTTTATGCTACTAGGGTCAGGGTGTTATAGTTGGTATCAGAGCATGTTTTGTAGTACCCTTGGAAATAATTTTTAAAAATTAAATATTAGGGAACATAAACTGAAGATATAATTTGAGGATAAGTATAGAAGAACATAATATAATTTTTGTAAGGTATAGATTATTTTGGTATTTCTATAAATACAAAAATGTCTGGATATTACAAGTGGACATGGTTCTGGCACAAATGTATCTAGGGGTAACAACTCTGACAAGGTGAATTGGTCATGACTCAGCTTAACCTGGTACACGAAAATGGGCCTTACTTCGCACAAAGTTTTACACTCCCGAGTTATGTTCTTAGGATAAATAAAATTTTTATTTCAAACCATTGTAAAGTATTTAAAAGTAAATATGTCCCTACATAAACCATGTTTATAATTATGTGATTATCAATGCATAAATTTTTTTAATTTATGTTAAGTGTTTTATTAGTTCTAAATTATTCATTTTTATTCATAACCTAATATAGTGTATGAAATTATTTAGAAATGTATCACAGTGGAATGAATAGAAACCTCACCAGTGAACATAATACAATGAGTAAGAAAGATCATATATTTCATGGTATTAATCCAATATTTCAATGGGATATAGTATCCCAATCATTCTTATCATATAATGACATTGTATCATGGAATAAGGGGAAGGGTTAATATTACTCTAAGTATTATGGATTTTGAGCGCAGCATGAGAATAAGGGGAAAGCTGGGAAAAATAATAATAAAGGGAATAAGGGAAATAAGTATTTTTTTCACATGTAATAATTGTGAAAATAATCACCCTCATACTTGATTAAAAGGAAAAGGGGTTTTCTACAAGTATAGAGTGAAATTACATTGTGAATAGGATTGAAAGGATAAGAAAAAGGTTTCTAATATAGAACGCTTCAACTACAAGGAGATGAGACACTATGAAAATAAATGTCTCATGTGTAAAATGAGTATAATAGAAAAGAGGATAATGGATCATAGTCAAGATTATGCTACGACCATTGATGAAGATAAATTATAAATGTGCTTGTGTTGGGATTAGTGAATTATGTTAATTTATTATGTTATCACTGATTTACTACTTATATGAATTATTAAATATATAAGTATTATACTATAGAAATATTTCATTAATTATTTGAGATTTTATGTTGAATGGTATTGATAACTTTGAAAAGTGACTTAGTATCAAGTTAATATATTTTTGAAAACAAAATGTTGAGGGAAATATATCCGTTAAAATGTTCCAGATACTGAGATAGTAATTTCATAATAAAAAGATGATTTGTTTGGATGATGTAAATAGGATAGTACCAAGTACCATGGAACTGATTAATAATTTTTTTGAAAAAACTATTTATACCATCATTGATAGAGTTTTAAAAAAAATTAATTAAAGAGTATATCAAATAACTTATGTTTTATTTAATTAATAAGATATAGTTCACGTTTTCAATAATATTTTTTGTAATTGATGCTATTAAATATTTTCAAGAGAATACATGATGACTGTATTCACAAGTTTGTTATGTGAAAAATAAGAGCTTCTTCATGTTTTGGAAAGATTAATGATAAGTTAATTTTATAAAATTTAACCATTTATGAAATGGTTTAAGTTTATCTTTGGAAATGGTTTTATAGGTTAGTTTATTACTTCACCCAATTATTCAACTATTTCTATGAAATTATGTGTAAATAGTTCAAGGAAAAACCAAAGGATAAGATTGTGTTTATATAAACATATCAATTAATTATATTCTTATAGAGTTAAATAATTTCTCAAAATTAGGAAAAGGATCTGAAAAGAGTTTTTTCTGAAATTATGGTATTTTAAATCACCATATACTTATGTCTGTGAGGCACTGAATTTCCTATTGATCATTCACTTTCTTTTCATTGATGTCCTCAATCACTCCCAAAAAATATTTACGTTTTACCTCGGTATATGTTTCTCTACTTTCCACAAATTTTATCATATTTGAAATCATGGTTTTTTAGTGGTATTCACATATACATTTCCTAAAAATTAATAATATTTGTTATTAATCCTATTGATGGTGTGGGTTATTCAACAATAGTATTTTCAAATATGAATCTCTTGATTACTCAGATCAAGTTTAAATTGTGAGTATGAAATTTAATTAAGCTGGGGAGAATATAAAACCCCATGAATCTTAAAAATGTATATTATTAAATAAATTTATTATATTTTATATATTTTAATGCATGAAACCCTATGTTATCTTGCATAATAGGAAATAGAAACTTTCTTCGATAACTTGCTCAAGATTGAGTTTTACCAGACAATACCTTATATTATTATATAACATAACAAGATATAACCTACCCATTAAACTAGAAATTATAAATATTATTAAATAACTTATTAAAATATATAAATATTATAATAATTAATTTTTACTAATTAATTGGAAATGAACATATAAACCAATTGAATATAATGAAAATATTTTTATTTTTATACTCCTGATTGAGCTTTACCTTAAAAAATTAAATTAAATGTAATTAGTAATTGATATTAATGAAATATATATGTTATATATTCAATAAAGTATTTTTTATATTCATTTAATATATTTTATAAGTGTAATATAAGAAAAACCCCAATTTTATGCTTAAAGCCCTATATTTTTTCTACATGCAGTTTTACTAAATTTTAATGGAGAACCTATTTGAAATCAAATTTTTGGCACTTTTATGTATTATATTTGTGAAAATAAACTTATTATTTTAACTTTTAATTTAAAATTTTACTTTGGTTTAATTTTTGGTAATTTTATGATACGTTTCATGTTTTTATGAATAGTGAAAAATACTATATTTTAATTGAAAAAAACGTTTTTCATCTAAAAAATATATAGTGTTAAATTATATTTTTGATTTTTAAAAGTATAAATATATTATTTTTATACAATTTAATCCAATTTAGGTAATTGGAATCAATTTTAAATTAAATTTAGATATAAAAATACTAAATCTTTTTCATGTTTAAACTTCAATAACTTGTTTTCTCACCCTGTCAACGAGATTAATTTTAAATTAATGACTACAGATTATGTGTTTTAAATTTTAAAAAATGGAATTCAGATTTTTAATTAGTGGGTAAAAATTATGTAAAATGTTTCTTCTATTTTTGAGAATAGGAATAGTAACTTTAGTAATTTTGTTTATTATCATGGTTAAGGGTAAATCGGGTAATTAAAGGTAAAAATTGTATTATAAATATTTGAAAATTACCCTAACACATGTAATAATTTTTTTTGATGATTTTTTTCCTTCCTTATGAATTAAAGGGTCATTTATGAGACCATTTATGTCCTTTTGGATGAGAATATTACTTTATTAGTAGTATATTCAAAGGAATGTCATGTTTTTCATACATTTTGTTTTAACAAGAGAAATATTTTTAATATGGGGTAATATAAGGGATATGTTTGAATATAAATAGTATTTGGAATGATAATGAGTTTATCTATATCATGGTAATTTAATTATAATTTTTAGTGATAAAATAATTACCTTAAATCATGACACAATGATGTTAGAGTAATTTCTCAATTAATGGATGGATTAAATAAATGATAATAGAAATATTAAAATAAATAAAATGTAATATAATTAATATCATGTAGGATTTTTCTACACAAAATTTATATATTAGGGATGATTTTAAAGATTTTTTTGAATATATCATGTTTTTATCATATTTTTAAAAAACCATGTAATTATTAGTGTCAAAATTGACACCAATTATATTTTAAAATATATAATATTTAATTAAATGATGTCAAATTTATAAAAATGTAAAATTAATCAAAAATATAGTAATTAAGTTAAATATTTCATAAATTGTAAATTTATGACTCTATTGTCATTTTAGTATAACTATATTAACCCCTAAATTGTAAAATCCCAAGTTGTCATGATATGAGTTGATGGGTTTAATCATGGGTTAAATCCAAAATATAAGGTTAATAATATGACCTAAACTTTTATAAAAATAATTTTTTGAGACCATTTATAACCATACTAATATTATCTTATAAATAAATTACTTTGTATCCATTTGTAATTGGAAATTAATTTATATTAATTTAATATTTGAGAGTTCCCAAAAGTGTCCCTAACCTCAATTATAAAAGGGAACATCCTCCCTCACATCCTCACACAACATTGAGCCTTCTAGATTTACCATCCCTACCCATTTATCCTCACAATATCATTTTACAAGTTCTATATATACTAATGTTATAAAAACACTATCCCCATATCACTTAAGAAGAGATCTAAAGGAATTACACTAAAGAAAAGGTAATCATTTTTACTAACTCATCCACGTTAGTTTCTACTAAAACTGACTCCTTATGTGTTGTTTCCGTTATAAAGTAATAAATCTAGTATCACATATATATGATGATATGTTATTATGATTATGGTACAACTATATTTCTCCTTTTATCGGTCCTTGGAAAAAACAAATCACCATGCGTTTGTACATACATCCTACCATCTCCACGTCGTGGTGTAATCTATTTTTCAGTACTACGTTAGTTGGATGGGTATAATGATGAAAATAATTGATATAAATAATAAACATGACATGATATTGGTTTTTTAAAATTAACATACCATCCAATTCATTACCCTTTTACCGTTAAAGGAATGATATCGTCGCTCCTACGTACGTACGACCTACCGTATCCATGACACAACGAGATTGATTTTCCTTATCAAACATTTTAAAATGATTATAAAAATGTATATAATGAGTAAATAAAATATCTATAAACTTAATATAATTATTTAAATTAATTATATATGTCATATTTATAAGAAACAGTACATAAACAACAAAACATGCATAGAAAAATGATTTCGCCAACACCCGAAACAAGTGTAATAATGAAATATTATTAACAAAATAATGTAAGAATATCATATATTATATCATAAATATGTATATGGTTCTAGTTAAATTAATACTGAGTTTTAATACATTATATAGGAGGATAAATCACACAAAACTAAAGGAAATTACATGATATGGGTTAATTTTACAATCCCATTATTATATGGGATAGTTTATATGTAAGTATCTAATTGGAAATATTTATTATCCATGTCCATGTTTCTTAAAATTGTTTTCAAAATTATCATTACTATTATCCTACAAATTAATTAAGTATTTTAACTATTTTTTACTTTGTATAAAATGTTTTGAAAAGAATATATCTTTCATCCTCCAAATGATATACTTATAACTTTTTCAAAAAAAATACTGAAATATTGTTCATTTTTAACTTATATGGAATGAGAATATTATACCACTATCATGATTACTTGATGTTTCGAATCATCCCTTACAAGTTTAAACATTTATTTTTAAATAAAATGTCTTATTTTATAAATGTGTGAGTTTTGAATAATTAATTTTAAATTAAAAGGGTATTTTTCTCAAGATATATCTCATTATTTTATTAGAGTATTTTCATCAATGTCATCATCCTTTATTTTATATTATGTCTAATTGAGGTTTTTATATTATGATACAATCTAACTTGTTTTATTAAAGGTTTTATTATCATTTTGATGGTGTTTGGTATATTTTTATACCATTCATGGTTTGTGGTTAGTATTCCCATTTTTATGCTATTTTTTCAATATGAATGGTTATATTGTTTATGTTTATCTATGATGAATTCAATGGACTTAGTAAGTGACGAGTGAGGCTCACTACAACCCCTCAATGCATCGGTAGGTCTCGTGATACAAACTAGTTTGGGTATTGGCTGATGTCTTACATATTTATGAATGGTGCATTGGCTGAAACCTTGACAGTATGTTTATGATGTCTAACATTATACATTCCATCATTATGAGATTAATCATAGATATTCCATGTTTTTATTCAAATAGTATTATATTCATGGTTATGTTTTCTAGATCATGTGATTCTATGGTATTATTTAATCTGGCCATATTATACTCATGATATTTTAAAATGGATTTTGATTTAGATATACACCTTTCAGTAAGGTCTATGCTTATTTACTCGTAATAGATTCTATTGTACTCTTACCTTTACTAACTATCTCCTATCACCCCTTTATTATGTTTTATTTTTCATATTATTTTAATATGCGTATTATGGCTTATATGTCAGGTTAATCTTGGAGAATATTGATGCTCTCAATGGATTGACTATTTTGTATTATATAGTTTCAATTTAAGGTCCATATATGTAATCTAGCTTCCAAAAATGATAAACTAATTATTCCTTTGGGATTAAACTCTTGTATCTATTCTAATGTAAAAAAGTAATACGTTGACTATGAGCTATTGGGTTCAGGGAATTACAAAAAAATTCATGTTGATCTTTCTAAAGGCCATGTAAATGTCCTCCTTGATCATGAAAAAAAATCTCAAACGTGTCTATTTGATCATTAAAAGATGTAATAAATAAATTAAGTTGATCACGTTAAGGCATCATGGAAAATTCACCCTGATCATGCAAGAAACATTGGACATGTCAGCCTCTATCATGAGACACTTCTTCAAAATTCCGTATATGATCACCCAAAGCACCTGAGACATGTCACGAAGACACATAAGACATTCCACTGTAAAAATTAGAACATGTCCTCCAGACATTCAAGACATATTAGGCAGACACCCAAGATATGTCAGGATGACATGAAGATCATGTTAGTCTGATAATCATGCCATGTTGTTTAGGCACCCTGGACATGACAGTTCGACACCCGAGGACATGTCAACCTTATCTATAAGATAACACATGTACATACAACATGTAAAACCCTAGATATGAAACTTCAGTGGAGTCCCCCTTTTATAAGGGTGACTTCCTTAATGGGTTATCGTTACAAACTCATGAAACCCTATTTGTGTCATGCTCTTGTATGGTCCCTCCAATTCATACCAAACATACCCAATAGACCCTTCATGGTCATCACCTATCTTAATCCATAATCGGATAAAGGATTATTATATAAAATGGGTGTCTGATATTGTATAAGTCCCTAACCTCTCTAAAAATCCTTAGACAATAATAGTTCTTAAAGATTGGTCATTCTCCCCAACCTATCAGTGGGTAGGGGTAACTAAACTATGAGAACACTAACTCCTTATATAATATGATTGCATAGGATGCCTCTCTAAGGTCCGAGTTCTAAAGGTGACTTACATTGATATAATCCCATCTATATCTGAGACATTCAAGCCTATGGGATCTGAACTCTGATATGGGTTCGTAAAACTTCCTCATCCACCAGTTTATTGAGAATCAATTGAAGTATGAGATATCTTATTCCTACTATAAACATGATACATAAGACCCCTACCTATGTCCCTAGATCTAATAAAAATCCACCCTGGTGTAACTCCATCCATGTCCCAAATATCCTTATCACAAGAGACTGAATTGCCTCATAAGTCATCCATCCTTACTTATCCATCAACGGATGATAAATTATTTACTATATAAGTATACTATTGATTTTAATCCCTAACCATTCACTCAAGTACCTTAAACGCATCAATATTTTAGGGATGAACTAAAATACGATGACTCTGATTCCTATTATAAATAGGATACGTAGTAGGCCTTCCTATGGCTCGAGATCTATACTATACTATCCATGATACTAGTAATCATACCTATCTAAGGGTGTATTTAATGTTTAATCCATGTTTAAATGTTCTCTCATTTGATGTGTTCAGTCTTCACCTATCACTTATTTCTCACACCAATCATGAATCACACAAGAATAGAGATTGGTGATGAGTATACTAGTAACATGTTGAGGATTCGCGTAGTTTGGTCCCTTAAATGTGATGTAATTATAATTACATATCATATATTCTCAAATTTCCATACTTCTAATGAGGCAAATTAGAAAATCCATGAATTCATATGTCCCTCTCAGGGCCTCCATTGTCACATCTTTTATGACAAAATTACTAGTTACATGAATTACATGGACTCTAATTCCTATCTTAATAGGATACATATGACACCTCATCATGTTAAGATCTCCATTGTATTATCATTTATGTATGAATTTAAATTTTATTTTATAGTCCAATAATATAATTGTAAGCTATGTTAAAAAAATATGTGGGTTTGGATTCTATTCTCACAGCATACATAGGATTCCACATAGAGGTTCAATCACATTTCCAAGAAACCAAATGCCTCCCTAGACTGTGATAAAATTTAGTGTTCCCGTACATGAATATAAACTAAATCATCATAAATAAATAAAATAGTGGTGGAGAACCTATAACATAGAAATTTTTTCTTATTAATACATGATTTTGATCAAGTCATTTACACAAGGTTTACCAGCCGTGTATCAGGGATTTGGAAGAATTTTATTAACATATCTTAAATCTATAAGAGAGTCTTGAAATGTTTAATAATTACCACCAAAATGGTGAGATGAGCCTGACCCCCCATCCTATCGACTAATGTGCTTTCCTAATCATCCTTATGTATGAAACCTCAAATCAAAACATTCCTTTGGAAAGTAGGATCATTAATTTTCATGGATGTGGGTACCATTGGCAGTTTCCCATAGATAAAAATATGTTAAAATAGAGTAAATTGATTATGAATCCACCCTCAATCACCCACGACTGAGCGTTAGGTGAAACCATCCATGATTTGTTAGGAAATAATAATATGAATGTGACGGGTGGACCCATAATGAAATAGTTGTCATATGCATTGGGTAATGTTTTTATATCATGAGATACTATGTATAGAAGATGGGAGGTTATCCTAAACACAGAATTATTTGATGTCAATGTGGTTATCCTTGACTTATGTTTATGATGTCATGTTTTATGTTGATTCTACATTTACATGTTTACTTTATGTTATCTTATTATATCATTCCACATTGTTTGATATTATGATTATCACCCATATTATTTTATCTTGATATACCTATTGGATCACATGTACTTCTTTACCTTATGCAATGATTTGTTTGTTCCCTTATAGGGATTTATGGCTCACCCTTTCTTATGTACGTCCCCAAGTTATCCCATGCTATATTAGATGATCAGTGTAATATAAGGATGTGTTTTCAATTTTTTTAACTTTTTTTAATCCATGTGACATGTTAATGTTATATGTTCTTAATTTATCAAAGAAAATAGGCCTCATGATCATATGGGTTGTACTAAGTGGGATTTTACATAATAAATTATGAAATATATAATGTATTAATGATATGGGTTGTCATTACCGAAAAATATTAAAATATTAATATTTTTTATTATATCGTATTTTATGATAGATGATACAGTAATGATTTTTAAGCTTAGATCCAATCTCATAATATGATAGGTGATATCATGGAAGTACCAATTGTATACAATGATATCTTTTTTATCACTATTATGATATGATATATTATTTTGGAAAATCTGACATATCAGTAATGGACAATGATAACTCTTATCATAGAATACGACACAATATAAAACATTATATTTTGATGAATTGTTTATTATGGTTCATATGGTCATACCCTGTGACTTAAAAAAACATGAAAATAATTATTAAAATATCTTATATCATAAATGAAGGAAGAGTGATCTTACACTTAATATTTATATTCATCATATCGTAGATTATGATATCTCCGTAAAAATATTACAATATAAATTTTCTTTATAAATTTGTATAATTTTTTTGATTTAATTATGATGGTGACTATGACACCACTGAAGAGTTTTATAGAAATATCTCATGCTCATTAGAGTAGAAGAGCCCTAATAAACAATGGATTCATTCATCACCATATCAACATGTAAATTAATAACATTAATAGAAATAGTCATATTTTTTATCCATTTTTCTATATCTCAATGGAGTATATTTTGGTACATCACTGAGAAACAACACTACCACTCTAAAGGAGTCCTATCACATTCCCCTAAAATAAAAAAGGAAAATGGAGAGGAAGATATATTATACATGGATTAATAGTTTCCCCACACCCAACCAACATGAGTATCTAATCCTTTATATGTATTTAATTTAGTTAATAAAGGATGAAGAGCCCAAACTTTTAATGTTTTACAGCTGATATACAATTCTAAAAACAAATACCTACTATATTGTTATAATATTTGAACATTTTAATGATCATAACAAGTTTAAAATTATACAAATAAATAAACTCATTAATGTATAGCTAATGGAAATCCATTGGGAAGATGTTCTAGTAATGATGAAAAAGATACCTCACATTGTAATCTGAGTCATAAAATATAATCTAGACATTATATGATTTTTATGATATAACCATACCACTTACTATAATATGAATGATATTCATATCAGGTCATACAATATGTAGGAATCTTATAACAAGATTCATCATATTTTAGTTTATATCCAATAATAAAACTACTTAATTATGTAATAAACTTCTTGATTTAAACAAACTTCTACATTGAATCTTTTATTAGTAAATATTTATCCTCTATTGTAAAATTAACCATGGTTTTCTATATAGAACTATTCTAAGAAACATATCTACCATTTAATAATCCAAACCAAGATTATGATCTTGAATTATCACTATCAATTTGGAATATAGAGTCAGTGTAACCCCTTATATAATGATAATCCCCATATTTGAAGACCAATACCATATCTTTAATCATTATTAAGTAATTAAGAAAATTATTAAATAAAATTTTTTTTATTCACAAATAATTGAGTGGTATCTAATAACTATGATCAAAGTATAAAATGAATGTGTAAAACTATAAAAAATGACACATATGTTAGAAATTATTGATGAAATAGAATTCATATATTTCCTATGATGAATAATGAAAACAAATGAACCTTCACAAGATCCAAACCATGTAACTCTATAATGTAACCCTCTTGGAGTTATTTATGATTAATATCTGTATAATTTAACTAATATATGTTTTTTAACTCAATTAGATTTACTTTTTTATCAATATATTTTAATATACATACCTAATATATTTTATATTTATCCCAATACAATAATCATGAACCAATTTTCTAACTAGTCCTTCATATACAATAATTTTAATATTTTGTTTCTAATGAGAAGTATGTATACAAGTCATTTAATAAATGTTATTGAGGTACTATATCCAAACATGAAATATTATTATCAAGAGATATAAATATCTCAAAAACACTACTCTATCATGTTATATTTTATCAAAAACCACTCCATTGAGGGTTTTCTGTGGTCTTGATTTTATCATGACATGTATTTTATATTATATTTTGTCACTAATTTTTATTGAATGATTAAATGATTTTTTTAGAAATTAATGAGGTATTTATCATGATAAAATATTAATATTTTTAGGAAGAGTCATGAGGTGTTTTTATGTTGTTACACAAGCCTATGCATTGATGTATCCATATCATGGTCAGGATCACAAATCTTGGGTTTTTTATAACAAAACAAATTAGAGTATATTTTTTAAGGTGATTTCACACATCCATTTTTGGTAATTTTAAATAGATATAGGAATTTATTTTATTCTTTAATCAAATAAAATACTAACTATTTTTATCATGGTTGAGGAATTTTGAAGAAAAATATTTATAGAAAATGAGAAAGTTTAGATGACTTCTTTTTCTACAAGGTTTTGGTCTAGGAAACATAATAAATTAATCCTTTTTGTTGTTGGAAGAAAATGAAAACAAATCCATGATGATCCAGATTTTTTGTGGATTTATTAATAGTAAAAACACCCTTGTTTCACAATATAAAAATAATGTTTACTATATATGTAAAATATATGTGAAATGGAAAAAAAAAATTCAGGAGAAAAGTGAAAACATATAATTGATTTTAGGAAACCTTATGTGACCCAACATCCCAAATCATAGTTACCATTTCCATGTTGTGTTTTGTTAATTTGTTTCTTGATCAAAATTTTAATATCACTAAAAATATTAGGATTAGGGTAAAATTATTTAAAGAGTTTACTTTATCTTATGTAAAATTTTGTAACCAATGAATTAATTAGGATTAACCATGATATAATCCTAAAAAGTTTATCATATTCCATAAGATTCTATCCATTGATATTAGGTTAATAAAAATTTTATAAAAATAGTATTTCTATAGAGAATAATGATTTGATTAGATTAATTATTAAACATATACAGAGTGAGAAAGCTCCAATTGAGAGGCACTAAATAATTGTGAAAAAATATTATTGACCAATGAATTTTAATGAACCTCATATTGTAATCTTTACTTAAAAATACAAGGATGGTTCATTAATGATTGATAATGAAGATTTTCATTTTTTTAATATATGATCTTGATTGTACATTTTTATAAGAGTTGGTATCAGAATTATTTCTTCTTAATATGCGATTAAAAAATTTTAATTTGGAGACACTTTATAGAGATTACATGACTAACCCTTGTGTTATTTTTTTACCATAATAATAAATGTATATTGATGTATTTTATCACTCAGAATGAAACAAGGATCATTCAATCATAATGAGTGATGAAACATGTAAACACTATTTACTTTAACTTATTTTTTATTGTATTTTAGATACAATACAGCGAAAGTGGATGAATATTTTATTTTAATTGGATATGCAGGAAATTAAATTTTCAAAATTGAATGATTTGTGATGCTAATTTTGGATAATATATTTTCCATAATTAAAGGTTATAGGTCACAATGCTAGATCCTATTATTGTTTATTTATCCTTAATAGATCTAAATTTCATATGAGAGACTTGGTTCTCATTTAAATATCTAATAAGGATCATAATTAAGAGGTTTCTACAAAGGAGGCTTATAATTCTATTCAAAACATAGGTATAACTATATTTAATTAAATGTGTTTCTATATATGGATGGAAATAATGATTTACTATTATTTATATCTTGGTATTGATGTATTCAATATCACTAAATATGGATTTACATTTTTATAAAAGTAAACATATTTACCTAAAAATTATTTGGATAATATTGATATAGATGGGGGTAGTGAGGAATGGCTTGTTATCATATCTTTTAGAGGAAGATAATATATAATCAATGTAGTGAAAATCAATAAAAGTAAAATTAATAATGCTTCAACACATTTTTAAAGGGGATAAAAATATTAATGAATAAAATTTTAATGAGTTTTAAGTCAATATGAGGGTGTCAAAATAGTAGAAAGAATATTAAATGAGACTTCCATGCTTGAGTGAACATGACAATATGTACTAGTTGTGGATCTAGTGAAAATATTGAGTATGCTACTAATATCATGAATTTGTTGAAAATTATTCAAGAAAAAAATTATTCAAAAATATTAGTATTGGAAAATTTAGATATGTATAACTTTTCAATTAATTAAATTTATAATATTCTACTAAATTATGAAATTCAAATAGGAACTATGATTAACTAAAAATATAAATTTTAATAAAGGTCTATAATTCAAAGATTTTGATAGTAATAAATTTCCCAAGACCCCATTTGAGAAGTTTCAAAAGTATTTTTAATTACAGAGGTAAATGAATGGGTTTTTTGGAACTAGCTACACTTTTATGCCAGTGAATTCAATAACAGTTTCTTGCTACCATCAAGAATTTACAAGATCCTAGTCACAATACAGTTGTCCCCATTGTACCTGTGTGAATGTTGCATCATCACGATAACTTTCATTATCATTTTCACTCATAGTATTAATGTTGTTGTTAAAATAACTAAATTACTTGTGTGTGTGAATGCTTCATCATTTCCCACCCATGCGTCACCTTTTATGATCAGGAATATAAACTCACTTTGCATGTTTATTAAGTTAAACATGACTGAAACATCATATTATGTGGTTGAAATACTAATTCTCAAGAGGTTATACATTTTTATGAATCACTATATTATTTATAGAGATCCCTTGACTTATGTGTTTACCTTTGAATTCAACCCCAAAGAAACAATTGACTCCAATTAGTGAATAAATTGATTAAATAAAGCCAATTTTTTAATATTTCAACACAAATAAGTCCTCAAAGTGGGACCTTTACTCAAGTCCCCCTTGTATATATTGAAAGTTCATACTTAAAGAGATAGTTTTATAATGATATATGGTTTAAGGGGCTGATGTGAAACATACTCAAAATAAACTTCTTTATTTCTTAATAATCCCTCTTTTATGGGTTGAGAGAGAACCCTTGCATAACTGAAAGGCATTATGTGTTAAAGGCTAGTTATAATTTTATTTCTTGAATTCCATGTCACATGAAATCCCATTACATGGCCCAAAGGCCCATTATCTGAATAGTGATGCTACAGTAACCATAGCTGCTCCAGTGCCCTATACAGTACTAATACAGCCTTACGGAACCCCCTACCCCAAGGAAACCAAGTAATTTCATACATGGATATTACATATTAATGGATGAATATTCATTACATTACACAAATACATGTCCATGGATCATAATAGTTTAGTGTATGTGAAAAAATGTATACATATACACCTGGATTATAATTCAGAAACATCATCTCCAACTCATTTATTCATAAATAGAATTATTCATAGAAATATCATACCAAGTAAAATTCATCCAAATCAAAAGAAAAGATACAAAATAAAGGGTAATTTTAGATTCTTAGAATGGGTAAAAAATAAATACATATAAACATAACATGAGTATATGGGTATTATAACATGAAAATAACATTTTAAGCTCATACCATGTATATCAAATTTCATAATATTAGGTCATGACATTAAGGTTTGAATTTAAAAAGACATGAATAAAAAATAAATCAAATAACATGATTCATGAAAAAATAACATTTCAATAGGTCACAGATTTGTGGAAAACACATAATCACATAAAAATTATATAAAGGTTGTACATCATGAAATTTATAACATGTTAGTATAGGGATAAACACCCTTTTACTTGCTTTGGTATTGGGGTAACCTACCATGTACCTTCATTTTAGAGCTTCAGATAACCTCCTGTGTACCCTCTAAGCTCATTTAACATTAATCATTAACCAATACATTGGAAGGAGATATAGGTCCCACCAGCAGCATAATGAAAATAATTCATATCTGATCTATAAGATAATAAAACATTAATAATTTCATAACCAATAAAAGGACATGGGTTTCATAAACATTGCATCATTTCATAACCTATGGAAAAGAGATGAGTTTCATAATCATTCCATCATTTTATCGTAACATAACTCATGAAAAAGGAATCAGTTTCATGAACAGATTTACATCATAATCATGACTATAAACCATAAAAATAAAGAATACATATGATATCATCATATAATATTTAAGGATCACATCTTATATGGAAATTATTTTTAAAGATCACTTGGATAATTTCTTATGGAAAATGTTCATTATACTTTGAAAAAACAAATTTAAGACATAAAACATTTTAAAAATACTATTATTTGAAAACCAAATTTAATGATAATGTAAACAAATCATGAAGTCATAAAACCATTTAAAATTTATTTTATTTAAAAATAAACTTTATATATCATTTAAAATAATTTCGTAATTGTTTTTAAAAAGAAATGGTTTTGGTAGAAAATTTTTTTTTTGACTGTATAGAGAAATTAAGTCAATTTTTATTTAAAACATATTTTTTATCTCTTGAGTAAATAAAGGAAAACTAAGCGGAAAATATATTCTCAAGAAATAAATAGATGATAATAAAAACTTAGGATAATTATTGAGAGATAGATCATAAGATTCCATCATCGAAAGCATAATCATTAATAATCCTGATAAAAGATTAGATTGTATCATAAAACCCAGACCACATTTGTAACTTTTGAATCATAATACCCATAAAATAATAACATTAGTGAAACTTTTAGATATAATTAGATGAATTATATTCATGATATTCCATTTCAAAGGGTTAGTATATACAACAGATAAAAGATGGTGGGTGTATAACATAGCTTTTGTCCCAAAGAAGACAAATTGAGACAAAAAATCCCTTACATGATTTCTTGAATTTATTCATGCACGTTAAAACATAATATATAATAAATATATGTTTATTATAAATCAATATAAAAATAATAACCATTATTATAATATAATTTCTTATCCCCTTATAACATTTCAACTCCATTTTGTTAATAATTACTTATTAAAATCCTCATTTTTCGGTGTTAATTGTTTCATTTTTCTTAAAAGTTTTGCTCAGTAGATTTGATACTTGTACTTTGATCATTATTAAATCATATCTAAAAATTTTATTTGGTTATAATTATCATATATATTAATTATATACATAATTATTTTCATCCAAAATGATAGAGATAATAAAATAAAATACAATATTCTTGGATATGGGTGGTCGTACGTATACATTAACACTATTTCCATTTGTTTGATAGATGGAATAAAATAAAGGTAAATTGTAATCAAAAAATAAATAATTATTATTATTTAATATCTATAAAATATATTTAATACAATTGTCTTTATTACATTCCATATAAACAGTTAGTGAAAAAATAATCACATTACTTCGCGAGGGGATAATCCACCATACACACGATCGACATTATCATATCCCCCATAGAATGGAATGTTAAAATTTATTTATGGTATTATATATAAAAACTAAAATTATATTGTAAATTTTATATATATACATTATATCCTCCATAATAAAAAATAGTGGATGTTGTTAATGGAAAATGAGACACGTTGGTTTTGTGAGACGGTAGTCTGTGATACACACGAATGATGTTATCATTTCATATTTGATGTAAGAGGAGATGAATATAGTTAATTCCATTGAAATAAAAAATATTTTTATATGTTGTATTCTTATGTTATTATATTATCATGATCTTATAAGAATTCATGTAGGTATATATAGTAATAAAATAAACATGCTCGTTGAAAAATGATACCTCTTCCTCGGGTAACCTCCTATGATTTGCACCAAAATCCTTCATAAATGGGTTTTATTATCCAAATAAGGATTATAGTTTATTATTATTGAATTAAGTAAGGTATTTTTTTTTGTTAGTTTACTATGAAAATGATTTTTAATGCCTAAAAAGGATAGGATAGGGGGTGGATTTTTATAATTGTGGAGAGTGACACAATTGTTATTTTTAAATGGAATGAATTCCTTCCAACCACATTTTTTTCATTACACTATAATTAACTAATAGAACATTATCATTAATTTAAGGTATATGGTTAAAATATTTCCATAAATTTTGCTGTGTACAATTTTTAGTTCATTTTAAGAACTTATATATTAAGTTTAACCCATGATAAACTAGTTTTTACCGTAATTGAGGTAATTAACTTTATCTTTTTTCTCTAATAAATATGTTTAAATATTAATTTTAAGTTATTAGATAATATAAATTATTATTGTTAAAAATATTTAATCATTTTTTCCCAAATTAAATTCACATATTTGGAATAATTTAATATAAAAGTAACCCTGGAGGTGCAATGAAAAAATGTTTTTCTAAAGAGAATATTTTAATAAGTTTAAAACTTTTTAACATATAAATTCAATATAAAATTAATTATAATGACATATAATGTATTAATACGCATATAATTGAAATAGGTTAAAATTTGAAATTGCATGAAATCTATTTTGATGTTTTTAAAAGCTACAAAAGAAATGAAAATTTTTAATAAAACGCATTATTTTTCACTATTCACCAAAAAACATTTATTTTTTGAAAATTCTAAAAAATTAATAATAATATAATTTTGATGTTATGATTTCAAAAATGAAGTTTATTGTTTATATTTAATTTTATAAAAGTAACATAAATTAATTTTAAATAAGTACACAAAATGTAAAAAAACTGATTGTTGGAAAGATACAGTTTTTCCGAGAAAATTTCTTTTTTTAAATTGATTTATATTTTACTTCATCAATAATTGAAAATAAAATAATTCATTTTATAAATTTTAAAACAAAAAATCATAATTTATTTAATCCTATTCATATCGTTTATTCCATTGGCTAGGGAAAAATTCATATTTAAAAAAATAATAGTAATATTATATTATTGTTTGGTAATACTTGATCATGCATGCAGTTCAATATATCGAATTTTTTTTTTATGTAAAAAAAATATATCAAAGAATTTAATTTTTTTAATAAAAATAAAAAATCATAAACTCATATTATGTTACATTCAACCCCTCTTAAAATGAATTTCTCCCTAAAATTTTTTTCACTCTAATACAAAAAATGTAGGGTACATCTACCTCATCATATCATCATGTTCCAATGTAGCCTCATCAAGCTTTTGTTTGACCAAAAAAAATTTACAAGTGAGTGGTCTTGTTTCATTAAACTTTCTCTCTATGATTCGAAATATATATTGACTTCTCCTCTTAAGAATGATCGTTCTATATTGGTATGGCATCTGAGTTCATTACATGTGAGTGATCTAGAATTTACTTACTCATATTAACTCTATTTTGAATCACATAACATTATTATAGGGATAAATTGATAGAATAAACTTCTAAAAAACCTCAAATTACACATTACATTGTTGATTATCTGCATAATTTTTTTTCCGACATTGTGATGCCCTTATGGATTGCTGAATATCTCTAATATTCTTGTAAATTTCTTCATCCTTATATAGTCCCAATATCATTAATCCTCTAACATCATCCCTACACATCATATTTCTAATGTTATTTCTGTATTGGGATTCCTAAAAATCCATAAAAATGTTCAATTGTAATCTATTATTATAAGATAAATAAACTAGAGGAAGGTGTTAGTCACAACCACCTTTTAAATCCATAGAAAAAGATCTCAAAAAATCTTATAGGTTTGGAATCGATATCTCATACTAACATTATGTATAAGGATGATAAAAAGTAATGAAACCTAATCCAATATCCAGAGACTGCTAAATGATTCACTATAACATCACGGTAGACCTAGATTCTCAACCAGATAAAATTTAGAGTGTTACTTCCTTAAATATTACCACTTTATTAATGTATATCATTTCATGTTGATCCAATGAGAAATATTCTCTAATAGTGACGAAGTGTGCTGACTTTATAAGCTGATCAACTACTACCCAAATAATATTATACCCTTTATATAATTTGGTTATTCTAATGATAAAATCCATGGTGATGTTTTCCTATTTCCATTCTGGAATGGTCTATTTGGAAAAATTTCCTCAAGTTGTTGTCTTGGTTTTTTTTTTGGGTGATTATGTTTGCTGACAAAGCCAGTTGACCACATTGTAGCATGGTTGGTTTTGTTGAAGTAGATTTTTTAAATTTGGTGAAGTATCCTATCATTTTCCATATTTTTTTATCAAAATCAGGATTCTATTTAGGTATAAGTAATGATTTTTGTAAAGAATAATTTGAAGTTTTCATATAGAGTATGCAGAACCATAAAGAAAAATTGATAAAGGAGTGGATTCTGAATCGTAGTAGTGTCTATGAGGACTATAAAGGAGGTTCGATGTTTTTTATATAATTTTGGTGAAATAAGACATCAAAAAAGGTTTATTCACTATGTGAACTACATTGTAAGATCATTTCACATGAGGCTCAAAATTCATGGGTGAAGGTGGTGCATTAATCATGCCGCAATGGTTTCTTCTCTATACTAACCGCAAAGAAGATCTATGTTCTATAGATGAATGTGGTGACTTGAAGCCACTAAAATTCATATTTTATATGATAACCATAATTTAATTTTTTTTCATTTGTGGATAAGGGTAGTCTTTAAAATGTTCCCTAAAGGATTAATAAGTTATACAGACTATATAGAAAATAATTTACGTGGTGAGGGCCAATCAGTATGGAGTTCCTTAATTGTGATTAGTTGGTTTCATAGATATTTTTTCCTATATAATGGAACTCTAATCAAGCCATAAAAGAGAGATAATTTCATCGTATAATATTAACACTGAAATAATAAGTTTATGTTCAAAAGTGATTCATGAAGGAGGAATTTCGTGAAGAAGGCATTTTTATGAAGGATAAATTCCAAGAAAGTGGAAGTCTAAAAAAGAATAGTTTTCAAATAAGAAGGTGTTTATGGGGAAATATAGTTTAGAAAGGGTAAAGGGTTTCATGAGTAAACCTATTTACCTTGAGTTAAAGGAATATCGTGAGTAAATTGTTTCGTTCAGTGCAAGGCATTTTGTAATTTGGGCAAGAGATTTTGTGAATTGTGAAAGCTGGTTCATGAAGGGACTCTCCACAAAGTAATCATTTTTTGGAAAAGTGTATTTTATTTACCTGGTGAAAATAGGGATTAATGGAATAATAACATGTCTTTGATATAATTATGAGGTGACTCAAAAAATGGAATATTATTCTAAATATTTAGTGTTCACACTTCAGTGGAGAGAGTTGAGATCTTTCAAATTATCATCAGTAGTGAACTAGGAAAGATAATGAGTCTACTCAGAACAATGTAATAGCAGATTAGTATAGTGGATTGGGTACATTGTGAAATTTCCTTTGTATTCTCTTGGGACATTCCCAGCTGAGGTTGAACCATGTAAAATTATTGTGTCTCGTTCATGTTTTCATTTCAACTTATACAGTGCTACGAGAGGGAAAAAGATGATAGTTTGGTTTAAAAATGATTCTATATACAAATGGGAAAGGTTTTAATCATTTATACCCTGATTAACTCCCCCAACATTAGGGTATTTATCCATATTGGTTTAACAATTGGTATCATATATCAAGGTTAAAATTAGTGTTTCTCTCTTAGGATAACATATGGAAGTAGTTAATCACAAATGGATTATAATATTAGATGAAACTAATCTTCATTTTTTGAATATTCAGATGAAACACTTCTTTCAATCACTATATATGGATTTGTTTAGATATTCAATGCATGTTATTTTATCTAGTTTGTATATTGGAGTTTTATTAGAATCACATTATAGATAATTTGATGTTGATGCTAAAGGAATAAATTCCTTTGGGTGAGCCTTATCAAATGAAATCTACACGAAGGTGATGTCATATAAGTCCTTAAATTACAAGTGAGAAAAGTAGATAAATATATATTAAGGTAATTCAAAAGTACTATAAGTTTAATTGCTAGATATATGAAAAAAAATATGAGGACCTAAGAGCATACCCCATTGAGTCTATAGATTCATTCTTTGACCGGGTGAATTTTGTTGTGGATGATAACAATGGTATTGGAGAAATTATTGAAAAATTAAATATCACTAATTTTATCTTGAGAAGACTTCCATCAAGGTAAAAAAAATCTATTGTGATGGAATTTAAATATCCAAAGTATATGACATTAGATAGGTTTAATAGTACTATTGTCACATACAAGATTAGAAATAAAGATAATGATTCTGTAGAAAAAGGGAATTCCAAAGAGGTGGCATACAAGTCCAAAAAAATCACACTATTAAATATGGATAAAATGAAGATCATGTGGATATGGTCATTCCATTCCTTTCCTCAAATATTCAAAGAGGAAAAGGAAATGTCAAATGAAAACTTACACTTTCATGAATTCGATGTAGAATAGTTAGACTTTTAGTAAAAAAGTTTACAATTAAGTTTCAAGAATATTATGAGGAAGAAGAATAAATAACCTCTAAGAAGAATTCAGCCTGTGTGAATGAAAAAAAATTATTAAGGGAAAATTATTTAGAAAGAATAATTATCTGTAAGAAAAATTGACTCTTTAAAAGAATCTGAGGATGAAGAGATAGAAGACTGCAAGGATCTTAGAGAAAATGATATTGTTGATGTTTTGGGTAATTCCTAGAAATTGGAATAAAAATAAAATGATAATGTTGAAATAAATGGAAGATTTGACATCCAAGTTGAATTAGAATCTTCTCTTGAAGAGATTGAAATTTGGAGGGATAAAGCAAAGAAATCCAAAAGAGTTGTTCATGATTCAAATATATATATATAAATATAAAGAATAAAAGTCTAAGACGAATAGATGAATATAAAAAATTAAGGCCTAAATTTTTTAGAATTCATAAAATATCATTGAGTATAATCTCAAAGTTAAAGAATAAGAAAGGTTGATCAATGGTTTGAATATAATAGCAAAAGATAAAATTAAACGTATCAAAGAACATTAATAGGAATTTTTTGACATGTGAATAAAATTATAAGTCCATGAGAGAATTTTAACTCCCAACAGGACATTATAATATAATATTATTCAAGGGACCAGAAAAGATGGAAGTGGAGCATAGAAGTCCATCCAAACAAAAGCAGTAGTCGTATCCAAATAAAAATGAATGTATGGGGAATGATTAAAAACAAAAATCTATAATGAATGATATAACAAAACAAGAAACCAATCTAAGGTTGAATATTTATTTGGGTACATATAAAAATCCTAAGATTCATGGAACACAAGGAACAACCAATCCTACGACAACGACATATAGGAATGTACCTCATATAAGGTGTTATTGTTGTGGAAAGATGAGAAATTCTTAAAATGTATTCTCCATATACAAAATGTATCAAAGGGAAAAAGAAAAAAAAAGGCATCCACATAGAGTTCAATATTCCATAAATTATTTTGATGGTTACTATTTTTTTTAGAGGATATGGAAACATGGCCAGATATATATCATCATAATACATAGGAATGTAAAAAATAAATCCAAAAGAGGATATATACAGTAGATAAAATAATCAATGAATGATATGAAATTTTAAAATTAATATTTATCTCTTCAAGATTAATTCAATCCCTCAAACATTGTATAAGATCATTAATATAATTCCAAAATTGGTATAAATTCAATGATTTGGATAAAAAATAATATATATAAGTAGGAAGTTGTTGAAGAGATTAAACTTAAAGAATCAAATCATGATGGTGTATGGTTCCTTGATAGTAGATACACTTCTCATATGATGATAAATAATAATTAATTCATAGGTATCAAATATTAGAAATAAGGTGTTTTCAAATTTGGTAATAATGAAGGCATGAAGATTACTGGCTCTTCAAAAGTCTGGTTTGGTGGAAAATACATGAGACATGCTTAGGTCTTGGTTTTTGAAGGTATCAGTCACAACTTACATAGTGTTAGTCACCTATCTTACTTAGGTAATTCTATAAAATTTACCAAAAAGTTCCATATCATTAGGAAAAATGATAGTGATGTGGTTTTTTAGTGAATGCTAAAAAATATAAAATTATTCCTTGTATGTAGAGAAGAATGCATGTTATTTCTTTTTGAAGATGAATAAAAAAATTGGGGCATAAAAGGAATGTCCATCTATGTCAATAATTCTTCAAATATTTAGTCAAATGTGATGCTACACAATGTATCCCTATATTTTCAAGTGATTTTAATCCTCCATGTGATTCTTTCCAATATAGTAAGATCACTCAGAAGATGTATAAGGTGAATAGGGAAAGATCAACAAGAGTGCTTGAACTAGTGCATATAGATGTCTGTGGACCTATTTCACCAATATCTACTTATGGGAAGAGATAATATGTTATCTTCATTGATGATTCTAGTATAATTACATGGGTTTATATCATCACCAATAAGTCTGAGTTGTTCAAATTCATAACACAATATCAAATGGTAATTGAAAATATTATAAGTCAAAAACTCTGAATGTTTTGAACTGATAATAGAACAAATTTCACAAAATATACATATAGAGGATTATCTCATGAAAAATAGGACAGGTCCCCATGTTTCAATGGTAATAAATCCTCAGAAAAATGTAGTGGTTGAGAGAAGAAATTGCATTATGAAGAACATGGCCAGAACAATGCGTATTGAGAAATATCTTCCTGAGATGTTTTTGAAATAAGAAGTGTTGACATTATTATATATTTCAAAAAAATCCATATTTTTTCAAATGGAATAAGAGGGTCTATGTGATTTTTGGTATGAAATTATTCCAACATCAATGTACTTTTGACCTTTTAGAAGTCAGTGTTTCATTATCCATAAGGAGAAAAATAAAAAGTTTTAATCTTGTGGAGATGAAGGTATATTTATTGGATAATCTAGAAAAGGAAAATCAAATGAATTATTTAATAAGATGTCTAGATATATTATAGAGAGTAATGATTTTATTGTGGTGTAAAATTAGCAGAATCTTTAGAAAATACATGAATTGTTTCAAAATGATAGAGATGAGTAGATAAGAAGCTTAGGGGGAGTGAAAGTTCTTGCGAAAGAGTTATAAAGATATTAAGATGATGAGAAGGAATAAACTAAACATGTATATCCATAGAAACCAAAGAGACAACCTAAAATTAATGGGTAGAATATAATTCGTAATCAAAAAGAACTAGTGAAGACAAGGAGGATGAATGCAATAAAATCATAATATTTCTTATCACTGGTAGAGCCAAAGTGTTTTGAAGATGATTATGGAGATGAAGATTGGGTTAGGGCTATGACTAAAGAGTGTGAATAGATTGCATATAATCATACATGGGATATTTTTTCAAGATCAAAAGATGAAAATGTCATCGGAACAAAATAGTTCTTGTGAAACAAACTAAATGAATATTGATTCATAAATTGAAACAAAGCATGAATAGTGTTCATCGGATACTCCCAGATCATGGGAATCAATGTTAATGATACATTTACAGCCATTTTACATCATGAGACTATTAACATATTCTTAGCTATAGTAGTGCAATGTAAGTGAAATTTTTTCAATTTGCACATAAATTCATCATTTCTGAATTGATTATAAGAATAATAAATCTATATCAAGAATAAAAATGGTTTTCTAATTCATGAAGATGAGGAAAAATAATTTCAGGTGAGGAAGGAACTATATGGGTTGAACTATTAAATGAGATCATGGTCTTCAAGACATTATCAATTTTTGAAGAAGCATGGATTTTAGCATGGTTGAGTTGATTAAAATATTTATATAAAAAATGACAATAATAAAATTATGATTATGCTGGTGTATGTAAATGATATAATATTTGGTGGATAAGATGAATAAAAAGGCCAAAATTATTCATAATTCATGAAAAGTGAGTATGAATAGACAATGATTGGTGAACTAACATTATTCCTCAACTTAATGGTGTCGCGATGAAGTAATAACTCTTTTATTTCACAATCAAGATATAATAAGGGGTTTATGAAAATATTTTGAGTGGATAATTATTAGGATATTATAAATTCAATGGATACATAGAGGAAACATTCATGAGATGATGACGGAAAAGCTGATAATTCCATAGAGTATAAACAGGTCATTGGTAGTATATTGTACTTAATATTGATGAGACCCGATATTGTTTTTCTACATGGAAAGTTGCATGGAATAAAAACAATCCCAAGTAAATTCACTTACATGTGGTAAAAATAGTACTTCAGTATATCATGGGTATGATGAATTTCGATTTTTTTACAATGAAAAATATCAGCAAGAGTTGTTGTGATATATAGATACAGGTTTGGTCGTTTCAGTAGATGATAGAAAATCAACGTTGGGAAGTGAATTCTATCATAGATTATTTTTTATTTCTTTTCTAATAAAGAATCAATATTTCATTTCATTGAGCACCATATAATTCTAATATATTTTTTCTACTCAATCTTGCATGTCTTTATTTTGGATGAAGGAGTAGCTTGAAGATATGGGAGTTGAAGTGGAGTCTCTAATTGTAATTCACTCTCATAATTCAAGTGTTATAAACCGTAGTAAAAATATAATCCATCACTCATGGATAAATCAAATTGAACTCAAGTATCAATTTATCAAGGAGAAGATGGGTGAGGGGCTTGTGAAGTTTGATTATGTTCCAACAAAACCAAAGTTTGTAGATATTATGACAAATATCTTACCCAAATATGATTTTAAACATAATCAATAGGCTCTTGGACTTCAGTTGACTTCCCACAGATGAATAGTGTGGATGTGGGACCCCCTCTCCCCATGGTATGGTTTTTTCCCATGTGTTCTGATATGTGTTCTTTAAAATGTTTTAGCCATAGAGGAGTGACCTTTGGGTTCATTGAAAAAGGGGGAGAAAATATATTTATCAAGATAGGGGAGAAGTTGATTTGTGGAGTAGAGACATAGGAGGAGTTTTAAATATGATGATTCTAAATATGTTCGACCAATGTTTATGTATCACACAATATGGGGTTAATAATGAATGTAATTTATGGTTTCAATAATGAATTAATTTATTGATAAACATTTCATTCTACTCTAATTTCTCATGCTAAGCATGACTCGTGTGGGCTTAGAGTATGTATTGATTAAATCTATGATCGTTGTTTAGTATCACACAATGTGAGTGCCCGTTAATGTAGATAGTTTGTGTGTGCTTATATAAAAAAGTTTCCAACATGTTTTGAAGTGTTTTCAACAAACCTAAAGGGATAAATTTGTGGGAATGAATCCCTCAAGATTGTGTCTTGGTATTTTTTTGGTGATTGTATTTCATGAAAAAACTATTTGACCACATTATAGCATGGTTGGTGTTTTATAATTAGTTTTATTGATGGAGGAATAGTTTCCCAATGTGTTCTATATTATTGGGCCCCAAAATCTACATTTTATTATAGTAAAGGAATAATTTATATATAACATAATCAGAGAACAACATAGATATTTTTTGGAACCAAAAAGTGAAATCATAAAATGAATGAATTCTACACAGCAGCTCTGCTATAAGGATCACAAATGATGTTTGATGTTTTATGGATGAAGCTGGTGAGTTAAGTCCACTAAAAATGGACTTGGGATATGTAAACCATAGAAAAATATCGGTTCATGGGAGTCTCATTGTTCTCAAGTAATGGTTTTTAATTAATACTTTCACAATGGGATCTTCACTATGTGAACCAAAAAGGAGATCAAAGTTATTTGGAAGAAGGAAGTGATTTGAACATAAAATAAAGGGCTCTACACTATGTAAACTGCAATGTATGTTATATTTTGTAGATGAGGATGGTATTTTAAAGGTTTCATAAAGGATCGATTTCATATGAAGACCACATAGTAAATATAGTAGGAATTGATGGCCAATCTGCAAAGGATTTCTTTAATTATGATTAGTGGGTTCTGTGGATATGTTTTCTTATATAAAGGAACTCTAATAATTTCATAATGAGATAAAATTTATTCAGAGAAGATTAATACGGGAATAATTTAGCTAACAACAAATGTGGTTTGTGAAGGAGGAATTCCATGAAAGAGTAATTTTCTCAAAGGATATATTATATGAAACAGAATTTCAAAAAAGGATCATTTTATGGATGAGAAGGTTTTTATAGGGAAATTTTTTCCATTAGGGGAACAAATTTTCATTAGGATTTTTTTGAGGTAATGGTAGCTCACGAAGAACTCATGCCACGCAGTGGGAGTTAGTTCAATAAGGGTTAAAGTTATTTTGTTAATGGTTAAAATCTGTTTATGAAGGAACCCTCCATAAATCAATAAGTCTAAAAAAAGTGCATTTCATCTACCAAGTGAAAACAATATTTCATGGAACACTCACATATGTGTGAAAAAATTATGAGTTAATTCAAAATAAAAAACAAATTCCTCTGAACAAGTAGTGTGAACACATTAGTGGTGAGAGTAGTGAGCTTTCAAATTGCATTTTTTAGTGAACCGATAGAGACAATTAGGTTTATCTAAAAATTGTAAAAATAATGTTATATAGAAAATTTTGTATGTCATCACACTTTCTTTGGATTATTCTGGGACTATCTTAGTTAAGGGTGAACCAAGTAAAATTTTTGTGTCTCATGCATTTTTTAATTTCTGATCATACATTTATATAGGAAGGAGATAGATGAGAGTTTTATTAACAATGATACATAATATAAGTGAGGAGAGTTTTAATCTATAAACCCTAGATTCAACCCCCCCCCCCCCAGGGTATTTAATCTAATTGGTATAACATGGGTGATGGTTTCAATATCCCCATAGTCTATTTTCTCTTTTATGTAACTTTCTCACATTCTAAGACCTGAGATAAAAACTCAAAAATTATCTCTTCATGTCATCCCACCAGAAATACATTATCAAATTTATATAAATATTTGTACTTCCAGGATGAATAGAGAATTATGAACTATGATCATCCTCTAATAGAACCTTATTCGAATTTGGTATGGATGGAACACAAACATGGTTCCAAAAACATATGATTCTATCATAATCAATGTTAAACACAGGAACATTTCTCACATTATTCTAAAGCTCTACATATTCCTTTTATTCCTCTTTATTCTTTACTTGGATATATGTTCAAAACTCATTTGAGAAACATAAGATATTTCCCCATCCTTTACGATTTCAAGATCATTCCTTTATAAATCAAGAAATATTGGATATTTTTTTATCCACGTCATAGAGAATCTACCATGATCCTTTCAACTCAAAGCATCAGCCATAATGTTAGATTTCCCGTGGTGGTAATGTATCTATAAATGATAATATTTGATCACCTCCAAACACATTCTTTGGTGCATATTTAACTCATTCTGAGTGAATATATAATTCAAAAATTTAAGGTCAGTATATATCTCAAACCTTTCACCATAAATATAATTCATCCATATATTTAATGTAAAAATCACTACAGCTAACTCAAAATAATGTTTAGGGTAATTTTATTCATGGAAGATTAATTTTTATGTGGCATAATCTATGACTATATCATTCTACATGAGGATCAATATCAATCCCTTCTTAGATTAATAACTATATATTTCATAACATTCTTCTATGAAAGGTAATGTAAGAACAGGTTCCTTGACTAACAGTCTCTTAAGTTCCTTCAAAATATCTTCACATTCATCAATCCAAAGGAATTTCTCACCCTTCCGAGTTAACTTGGTGAGTGGATTGGTCATACATGATAAATTATACACAATTAATTGATAATATCCATCCAATATAATAAAACATTGGATCTTAGTAATAGTAATTTTTCTAGGTTATCATTCAATAACTTCCATAAACTATGGATCCATAAATATACCATCTCTTGAGATTATGTAACCCAAAAATTAAACATTTTACATCCAAACTTCACACATTTTATGTTTCATATCGAAATTATCTTTAATAAGGGTCTTATGTACAATCATAATGTTATATTCATACTATTATTTTCTCTTGGAATATATAAAAATATCATCTATAAATGAATCCCCAAACTGATTAGGGAAAACTCTGAAGACTCTATTAATTAAATACATGAAGATAATTAGGGCATGTGTATGAACAAATGACATCACTATATACTCATAGTGTATGTAACTTGTTCTAAAAATTGGCTTGGTTATATCATCCCTCTTGACCTGAAATTGATGATATCTAGATTGAATATAAATCATGAAGAAGTACTGATCTATGTTTAATTGATCAAAAAATCACTAATATATGGTAGAGGATACTTTTCCTTGATTTTGATCTTATTCAGTTCTTGATAATCAATACAGTTTCACATTAATCCATCATTATTCTTAAAAAATAGAAAACTGTGAAACCCAATGTAACAAACATAGCCAAATGAATCATTTTTCATGGTTTTCCTTGATTCAGTTCTTCAGTTTCTACAACTCAATTGATTCCATTCTATAGGGGGACATGGAAATAGGTGAGGCACCAAGTATGAGTTCTATTGATAATTAAACATCATGTTTTGGTGAAATAATTGGTATTTTTTGAAATAAATCAATAAACTCTTGAACAATAGGCATATCATCGATGTTGAGTTTCCCCACAACCATCGGAGGTAAACATTCATTATTAATAGAAATCAAGACCCATATAATGGATGTGATTTCTATCATATGTTAAAATTTATCATCACACTGATAGATTATCATAAGTTCATTTGGAATGTAAAATGTGAATTTCTTTACATGATAATTAATGTGATATTTATGTAGATAAATCCTCTCTAGGTCTAAGAAAACATAAAATTTAACTAGAGGGAGAATAATGAGTTTTTTCATAAGAACATTCTCATAAAATTCAACCAAATGGAATCGTAGACTTGAGATGTTATCATTGTACCAGTAAGTGATTTTACTACTAATTCAACATTAATATGATTTGAATAAGGAACATTATTTTCAACTTTAACTTGATATATGACCTTATATAGTATAGGAGTTATTTTATAAAAGTGGTCATTGACTTGGGTAATTCCCATGTTACCCAAATTTAAGACAAATAACTATAAATATATCCTTAAGATGAAATTTTTTCCCTTCTATATTAATCATTAATTTTAATTATAAATTTATATCACTATATCCTTATTTACCACACACACACAATATTCACATTCTTTTGAGAAATTATCCAGGGTGTCTCTTTCAACATTTCTAACATAAATAAAATTTATCCTTATTCTTTTTATGGTCCCCACCTTTCGATCTCTCATGAAATTCTATCCTTCACATTTTTAGTGATTCGGAGAGTTGTTAAAGGTTTACTTTTTTAATCATATTTCATGATGATTAATTAGGAATAATCAAAATATTTTTTAATCCTATCATAATCCCATTTTTTCTCATAATCACAATGTTGGTCATCACATTAAATGTTAACCTAATTACTTTGAGTTTCATCCATTGACTAAAACCAAAAATCATAGGGTAACTAAAACTAATCATATTGGTAAAACTATAAAATCATGAAAAATTAGTTATAAAATTTCAATAGATGAAACATTTTTTCTAACCTTGGATATCCATGATAATCATTTGTTAAAATACTTAATAATGGTTTGTAATGAAGGTGTGGACTAACCATAGCATATCACCCGAGTGTGTCAAATCAGGTTCTTGGTAAGGCCCATTGGTGTGTACCAGGTAACACATGAGTCAAGCCTAACATTCATTTTTTGAAGTTATTACCCATATATTCATCAATTCCAAAACAAAATCCACTTATTGTCTCCACACATGTATTTATTCATAGGGAAACTACATAATCTATTCCATACAAAAACATTAGGATGTTATCCTATACTTAATAATATCTTATGGTATATCACTAGAATTTTCTCATCCTAATTTATAAAGGTTAACTAAACCTACTAAATGATAGAAACTATGGCGATGTAGGATTATTAATAATGGAAAAGAATTTATACCAATCACATCACCCAATGAGTGGTTATACCACCTAGGCGGGGTACACCACCATCCCCAGTGGTATCCCTTTCCCCATGAATCCATTGGGTAGGGAGCCATACTTCATCCAACACTCACATATGAGAGTTACCATGGATCAGATTCAATCCTCTACTTAGACCATGTTTTGAAATCTAGGAATTTAGTACATTGATATTACATCTTGATAGATTAATCTTGATTAAATTAATATGCAGATGATGATTGCAAGGGACAAGGTTCTAGATGAGGATTCAGAGCTAACACATTCACCAAAGAAGTTCTAACCACAATTGGGAGAATGAGAGGGTATGGAATTTCCATCATTATCGGGCCTATGTAGCTCTACACTTTATAGATAGCCTACCATCCCGGTGAAAGTGGTGTATTTATATCGTGACATGTTCTATGGAGGAGAAGTTCTAGGTTGTCTTTTCTGGGTGAATACCTTGATGACCAATGGTACATGTAATTGTCTCTAAGCCTTCGGGCCTTGTAATGGTTCCACCTCACCCCTTGAAAGGTGGATTATCAAAATAAAAAAAATTAAGGCCTTCAGGATATCTAGTAATTACATAAATATATTCCCAAGGATCAAAACATTTTATTTTACTTGGAAACATAGATACATAAAAAATCATTCATACGTGAACTACATCATCTCCCACTTAGTTCTTCATAACTAGAACCCTTATTAGTTATATCATAAATCATACCATTCATCATAACCTGGGAAAAGGAAAGACATGAAATTGTTAGCTCACATTCATAGAAAAGGTAAAGAAGTGAGATTGGTAAAAATAACAAGAGCATAGAATTTGAAAACCAATCACTACATATAAAATATCATAATCCCTGGTAATTTTATAAAGATTTGTTGTGTATAATAAATTAATCATAATGGAATTAATGAACAGGATCCATGAGAATATAACATTGGAATAAGACCTACATATGTGAAAAACACATAAGAACAGAAAACCTTATGTCCTGGATAGCCACCAAGACATTCATTTCATGTTAGTATTGGGATAAGATCATGTGTATCCTCATTTTCAGGAATGTGATAACCTCATATATACCCTATTATCTCGTAGAAAAATAATCATTACATAATGCATTTGTGGGACATATAGGTCCCACATGTCACATAATGAAAATCATACATATGTGTTCCACAACATAAAAAATTATTCTTCATATCAGAACCAATAAAAATATATGGCTTTCATACAAATTTATTCATATCATAACCTTTGTAAAGGAGAATGGTTTTATAATCATTTTATTATTTCCTCATAGCATACTCCGAGGAAAATGAATGGGTTTAATGGAATTTTTTCTTCATAATCATGAACATAAACCATTCATATAAAGAACAAGGATGGTATAACTAGATCACATAAAAGGAAAAAATAAAATATGGAAAATGATTTGTGAACATCACTTTGAACATTTATTGAGTAAAATATACTTTTTTACTTTGAAAAAACATTTTTAAAAACATAAAACATTTTCAAAATACTCTTCTTTTATCACAAGTTTAAAAGATAACTTAAAAAAATAGATTTAAATCCTTTAGAAAATAATTTTCTTTGAAATTAAATTTTAAATATAATTTACAAACATTTTTTTAAACATTTTTTTAAAACATGGTTTTTTGAGGAAAATTGATTTTCGATCGAAGAGAGAAATAAATTCGATTTTTCTTAAAAACATGTTTTTGATCTATTGACCGCACAAAGAGAGGAAATTGAAGTAAAAGTATATATTTTCAAGAAAAAAATAGAGGATAAGAAACAATATTGAATATTATTGAAAGATAGATAATATGATTCCATCATCAGAAGCATAATAATAAACAACCCAGATAAAAAATGAGATTGTGTCATAAAACGCATACCACTATGGTAACATATGAATCATAAGACCCAATAAATAATAACATTAATGAAAATTTTAAATATCATTATAGAAAGTAGATTCCTAATATATCATGTCAAAGGGATATAATATACCCCTAATAAAAGAATGTATGTGGATAACATAGCTTATGACCCCAAGAAGAAAAATTGAGACAAAAATCCCTTACCTTTTGTCTTGACTTTCTTCGAACACATTAAAACAAAATTTATAATAAATATAAGTTTATTATTAATATATATCAGAATAATAAAATTTATTATAATATTATATTTGATCCCCTTATAACATTTCAACACCTTTTTAAAATAATTCCTTATTAAAATCCTCATTTCTAGTTGTTAACTATTATGTTTTTCATGAAAGTTTTAGTTCAGTGGATCTAGCCCTTGTACTTTTATCTTCGTTGAATAATATACCAAGTGTATTTATTGTAAATATTATCATAAATATTCATTATATAACCAATTATAATCATACAAAAATATAGGTATAACAAAATGAAATAAGTTCTTCATAGAGATGTAGGTCGTACATATGCATGAAGGTTATTTCCATTTTTTTAAAAATGGAATAAAATGAAGATAAATAATAATTAATACTTATAGAATAATTATGATTTTATATATATAACATATATACATTATAATTTTCCTTATAACCATACATGTAAATCATAAGTGAAAATTGAATCACATCGCTTGGTGAGGCAGTAGTCCACCGTACACACTATTGATGTTATAATATCCCCATTTAATGGAAATAAAAAGATATATGTAATATTATATTTCATTAAATTAAATTATTTTAAAATTTATATATATATATACATTATATATATCTTTATAACAAACCGTGATATTTTTTTATGGAAAATGAGTCACATCGGTTTCATGAGGTGGCAGGCAGTCGTACACATGAGCGACCTTATCATTTCCCTTTTGAGGGAAGAGAAGATTGGTCTCGGTCATGAAACTAAAATAAAAATTTATCAATATCTGTTATATATTGAGGTTATTATATTATCATGATCTAACATAAATTGAAGTAGTTAAATGATGAAAAAAATAAAAGACCTTGTTGAAGAACATTATCGCTTCTTTGGGTAACCTCATACGGTTTTCACCAAAATCATTTATATGAGGGTTTTTTTTAATAATAATTATTATTTTAGGGTGTTATAATGTAATTATAGATTTCATTTGTCAAATGTATTTTATGAAAAAAAAATTTTTTTGAAAGTGTGAATAGGAGAGGATAGTGGGTGGCCTTTTATAAGTGGGGTGAGTGTACTATTGTAATCTTTGAAAAGAAAGAATTACAACCATAGTTTTTTCTTGTCAAAAGTATCCCATATTAAGGCATTATATGTAGTAGAAGGTATAAGGTATAAAATATTTCTATAACATAGGTTTTGAATATGTTTGGTTTCATCATTACCCCTTATCTTTTAAGACTAATCCCCTATAAACTCGTTTTTATCTTAACCACATTAACTAATTTTATTTGTTTTCATTAATAATTTTGGAAAAAAAAATTAATTCGACTTATAAAATAATATAAATTATTATGATTAAAAATATTTAATTAATTTTTTCAAATTTAATTCACATAAGTGGTAGAATTTAATATTAAATTAAACCCACAATTGTGAACAAAAAAGGATTTAAAAAGATAAAATTTTTATAAGTTCAAAAAGATTTAACAAGAAAATTATATATTAATTTTACTAAATTTAAAAATAATGGATTTATATAAATATAATTTAACATAATTTAATTTGAAAAACATAAAACATTATTTTTATGCTTTTAAAATCATCTAAAGAAATGAAAATTTATAAATAAATGAATATTTTTCACTATACACTGAAAATTTAACTTTTCAGAAAATTATAAACAATTAATCATATGAAAAATTTGACATGGTGATATAAAAAATGAATTTTATTTCCTCAGTTTAATTTTATAATTTGGATACATTGTAATTTTAAGATAAGTGTGTTAAATGTGATGAAACATATTCTTATAAAAATACTATTTTTCCTAGAAGATTTCCATTTTTGAAATTAGATTTTAATTTCCTTTATAATTAATTTAGAACCAAATAATTCATTTTATAAATTTTTAAACCAAAAAAATTTATAAATTTTTTAATCCTATTCTTTCCATCATTCCAACAGTTAGGTGACAATTTTCATATTTAAATAACTATATTAATATTGTATTGTTTTTCGGTAAAAATCACCAATGCATGTCGCACAATCATTTGAAGAAACTAAATATTTAATTTAATGAAATATATCAAAGAAAATAAATTTATTTAATAAAAAAAATCATTAAATGTCTCGTTTTTTTATCCATAAAAACATTGGGGGTCATCACGGGTCGAACCCCAACCTCTTGGATGTTGAACATGGGGTGGTACAACTCAGAAACCCCCTAATTGAAATGTATGTGGAACATACTATAGTGTAATCCCATATAAATGAGGATACCCACGAATAATTTATGTTCATGTGTTCAAATATCATGATCCACAAAAAACCTAACTCTCTCGATAATTGTCCACCATAAATAACTATTTCATGCATAAGTGTTTATAATGATGAGATTCTTTTGTGTAAGTCTCAACTTCAATTAATTCATAAAAATCCCTTTATGATGCTATTTTTTTCATCTATAACATTTTATATACCATTTTCAAACTTCGTTTGATTGATCTATATTATGGTTTTTCTTTCATGGTGTCCATCCACCTCTCCCAAGTTCATCAATGGGCCTAATTACATAGTTAAATTCATTATACAATCTACTCATATTACGTGCTTTCCACATTTGGTTTATTTACAAAACATTCCTACCATGTAAGATCAAATGTTCCCCTAGATGTTTTTACTTTATCCCTACTTATATTATGAACACCCATGTCCTTCCACATTTGTGGTGTAACTTCCAACACTTCTAAAAATTTCATTAAAGTGGATACATTCCCTGGGGTATGTCCCACTCTATCATTAAACACATATGCAATCTCATTTCAAGATTTCTTATGTGTTATTTCCATTTCCAATCTTTTTAGATCCATTTCTCATGGAACTCCCAATGCTTTCACCTAGTTCATCTATAACCTAACAATTTTAGAGATTCCATAGAGACTTTTAACCTAGATATCCTAGTTGTATGACCACAAACTAAGAGGCATTTGTTTATTATAACACAAACATAAAAGGTGTGACAATGGACCATCCCTCATAGAGTTAAACTGTATTGAAGATTCCTAATAATACTCACCTATATTAAACTCATCCTCCCAGTATGATGTTAAACTTATAACACACTTGAAAATTTTGATTTAAATAGTAAGTTTTATTATCATGTATGATTATCATGACTTTCTCACATGGAAATTAATTTCATATTGTGTCTTCTTAATCCATATAAAATTTGAAGCGTCGTTTTCCAATTACAAGTGGAATGATATTCCACAAGGTTTTAAAATACCACATCAAACTATGTAGGTTCTTATTCCCACATAGGGGATATATAAAAGGCTATATCGATGCTCAATCCTAACACCATTGAAACTCCCACTTCTATCCAAAACCATTCACCCACCTAGATGAAACAAAACTCTAGAAAAACACTTAGGTCTCCCTAGAGGATATTAAAATTCAATATAACATTTATCCTTCCTAGAAGTCATAAAAATCTCATATAACCCAAAACACACTACAGAGGATCTTGAACATCAACATAACCATTCACCTTCCTAGATGGTATAAAGCTCAACCATAACCCTTATGTTTCCCCAAAAGGTATTCCACTCAAACATAACATTTTATCTTCTTATATGGTACAAAAATCTAGTGTATCTCTTTTAGTATTCATAGAGGACTTTAATACTAGTGAACCAATAACAACCTAGGTACTCATAAAATAATTTTTTCCATTCTCGAATTAAATTGTTAAATTCGTGATAAATGTATAATCGGATAAGTGGTAGTTATGAATATTAATGAATATATACTAATAGAATTGAAACCTCAGCCGTGATATTATAAATAAAATTTATTTATCTAATAAGTGAAAATATTATATGCTTATACCATTAAATAAGTAATATTTTAAAAAAAATTAACTGTTGGTAGTTTTGTAAGTCAAAAATATTTGATTAAATTTTTCTAACTAATATAATGATTAATAAGAAAATATATTTTCATAAAATATATTTTAAAATTATTAATTTTTTTATTATTATAAGATAATTTTATGAGACATCAATTAATTTTTCAGAGGGTCTTAAAATTAGTTATAATTTTAAAATTAGTATTTTTTTAATAACTGAATAATTTAATTAAAAATTAAATTTCCAATATTTTATAAAAATGATTAGAAAAATAGATTTCATTTATGAGTTCTACCCTCCAAAATTGGTTGTGGTGAATTTTTTATATTTTTTCAAAACAGTTGATTTTTTGGTGAATAGTTAAATACAGTGATTTACAGTATTTAATAAATTAATTAATTTTTGAGTCTTGGATGATTGATCGATGATGTATGGATGATGTAAGCACATAATTTCAAAATATCATCCCATTTTTACTATTTTTATTAATGGGAATCAAAACTATTCATAGTCTTGAACCAAAATAAAAATCTAAGGAATATAATAATAAAAAAACAACACTCTCATCCAATATAAATTTTACCCCTCATCACCTCTTATCCTCACAACTCAAAGACATGTATATTGAATAATTTCTACCCAATTACCATCCCAATAATCTTTATCACATCCAATACTAGATGGTCTCACCAAAATTCCAAAACTATGTTCCTTAAGGAGGATCTCGGGGAGAAGAATTCAAGAGGTAAAATCCCCTTCTAATTTATTTTCTTTTTATTTCAATTTCTTTTCTTTTCTGATTATCCCCTTAAATAACCTCATGTGAGTTACATTATAACTCCATTATCTTACAAATAATTTAATTTTATTTTATTAATGTAATATCCACCATTAAACCTCTCATATTCTTCTCTAATTCAAGAAAATTAAATAATCATCTATGACATATCGATTCACTGCCTTAATGGATGATGAGTTTTCATTTTACTTTACCTACTTCAATTGTGGTCATAAAAAACTATTATGGTTAAATAAATATTTTATTATACATATGAGGAGTTACATAATGTTCTAGAAATAATATATTAACATGATATTAAACAAAATGATACAAGTTTCTGATGGTCATAAAAACCACCAAAATAAATTAAATCATTTTCATAGGTGTTTTAACTAATGAAACATCCTCATATTAAAAAAATGATATATGGTATAATTTAAAATTATGGAAACATATTAATACCAATTCATTCCACCTCTGGGGCTTTTTTTATTCAAAAATAAAATCTATAATGAACCAATCATGGAATCCATGATATAAACGCACTAGAAACAATGAAAATAACACAATATTATTAATAAATGGTTGGAAAATGAAATAAAAATTTTTATGCGGTATTATAAATATTAATATAATTATTAAATAAATTAATAACACTATTTAAACCATTATATTGCAGTTTTGAACACATTTTAAGGAATTCAACCCTGAGGTAAGGGATTTTCTTTACAAATACTCTATTATTTTTTTAAAAAAATTCAAATGGGATATTTTTTTAAATATATGGAATAATGGGAATTTACCAAATTCACTAAACCATAATTTGTTTATGTTTAAATTATAAGAATACATTTTTATATTCAAAAGAAAATGTTTTCATTTGTGTATGCGCAATATTTCTTTAATAACTTATTATTCCAAGGAATGATTTTTATGATGCAAGTACTCTTATTATATGATTATGTTATAGTTCTTTGGAATTTTTTCTGATGAAGGGTGGGACCTATATCTCTCACTAATTAATTGGGTATATTTATGTTGGAGGTTAAACCTATGTTTACTCGAAGAGAAACTATGATGGTTACACCATAATGTAGTTGTGATGGTCACATTATATGGTCTCCTCTAGGGTTACACTATAAGGTACCCATGAAGGTCAAAAATAATATGTTATCCATGATAGTTAGAATATTAATTAATTAATTCCCCATGTTTCCTACAAGTTTTATTTATATTTTAAATGTTTTAGGTAAATATCTTGTTTCCACAATGTATAAATAAGATAAATTATGGGTAAGAAGTATGTATTTGTGAAAATGATTTAATATATTTATAAGTATTCATGGAATAACAGTTTCTCTCCTTTTTATGTCCCTTACTAATCTTTTTGTGCTGATCACAATTTTTAAAATGTACATAAATTGGGTTAAGGATGGGTATGAGAATAGAATAATCCAAGATGAATGTTTAAATATTTTTCATAAAAAGAATCCATATTTATTAAAGACCATTGTATTTTAGAAGATATGGTTATTATTTTAAGTAGTATCCTATTTTTATTGTTATGGGTTCTCAGGTATGAATTTTTACCTAAATCCATAAAACTCCAAACCGATATGATCTTGGGAAATGAATAAAAATTAATTCTAGTTGAATTAACAAGAATATGTAATGTTTAAGGTTGGGTCCTTATAGTTGGCATCAGATCACGGTTTAGATAACTTTAGGATTTAGGATGATATTAATATAATACTATAAATTCTTTTTACCTTATGGTTATGTTTAAATGATATATCATTTAAAGATTACCATATTTCTTAATCAAAGATATGTCTATTCAGAATGGTTTTCCACAAAATAAATAGGGAAGATGAATTAAAAGACACAAAGAGGATGATATCATTCTGAATCCACAACCTAAAATGGTGGGAATTGTAACCAAATAGTTTATGACAATAATGTAATAGTTTATATTGGCTATAATTGGTGGTGTAATTTATTAAATATAACATTGGGAGCTGAAAAAATTAAATATGACAATAGTGAAAATTTTATGCGGAAACACCCTTCTACTTTCAAGGAATCTTCTAACCCAGTGTCATCTAAAGCGTGTATTAAATACTTTTAATTGATATTTGATATCATGGGGTGTTCAGATAATCAAAAGGTTCGTCTTTATATGAACCATTTTGAAGTTGAAGCTGACCACTGGTGGTTAATGGTCAAGAATATCAAAGATAATGAAGAGATTGATGCATTTTAATGGGATGATTTATGAATATTTTTCTTGAATAATATTTTAATAATGTGATTTGAAATAATATGTAAAATAAGTTACTTGAATTGAAACAAAATTAATAAGATTTAGTGGTCGTGTATGAAGAAAACAACACTCAATTGGAAAGGTATGCTCCAAATATTTTTTGAGATCTTAATAGTAAAATTAATCGTTTTTACTCAGGATTGAAGCCATGATATTGAAGGGAATTAGATTCACATGAATTAAAAAGTTTTTAGAAACGTTTTCATTAAGATTAGAGGGTAGAAATGGTGTTTTTTGAGAGAATTTTTACTTTGAAAACAATAATAAGAAAGGTCTAGATGGAATGAAATGTGTAAAAATCAATCAAACAAGTCTAATAGTAAGAAAATCCAGGTTCATTTTTGTGGAAAGTATGATAAAAAGAACCGAAGGGAATTTCTTAACAAATCTAGGAAGTGTTTACAATTTGGTAGGTTTGGACATATTTCCCAAGATTCCAATGAAAATGATCTTGGTGATGGTATTTTTAATTCTGATAAAAAACAATAAAGTGTTTTAAATGTGGTGATATGGGGTATTATAAAAATACTTTCCCCAAGAAAGATATGAATGATGGGAAGTGGCTAAAATTTAATCATAAATGTGAATTGAAATTCTTTGAGACTAATTCAGTAGGTTTTGGTCCATCCAATGAAGTGGTATTAGGTAATTCTTTTTTAATTATATTTTTCTAATGTCTTCTTTGATATGAGGTTTAAACATTCCTTTATTTATGATAATTTTTCTTCTAAATGGATATTTCACATCATGAAATAAAACTAGATCTTATGGTTAAAATACTAGTGGGATATTAAATAAATAAGGAATTATAAAAATCTTCATTTTCTTTTCTATGGATAGAAAATACCTGAAATCCTTATTGTTTTCCCTTAGTAGAGTTTGATGTTATTCTGGGTATGGATTGGATTTCTACTTACCATGATTAGATTGATTACAGAGGTAAAGAAGTTGTTTTTCAAGAATAGTTTCAGTTTTTTATAAGAATGAAATCATATAATTGATAACATGATGGGAATCTGATAAATTTTTAAATAGTTTGAAATGAATGTTACCTTGCACAAATTGTTGAAAATAAGGGAAGTGTATAGATTAATCATGTTCCAGTGGTAAGTGAATACCTGTATTTTTTCTTGATGATTTTCCAATTGTTTTAACTGATCAAGAAGTTGCATTTACCATTTACTAAATTCATAATTATATTAAAATTTTAAAACCCGCTTATATAATGATGTAATTACAACTTCTAGATTTTAAAAATCAGTTATAGGAGTTTCTTAAAAATTGTTTCATTCATCCTAACACTTCACCACGGGGTGATCATATTTTGTTCATTCATAAGAAATATGGTTGCATAAGGATTTTTGTTGATTATAAATCATTTATTAACATTACTATTAAGAATAAGTATCCATTTCCTCATATCGATTACCTGTTTGATCTTCTCCAAGGAACTTGGTATTTTTCAAATATTGACTTCAGATCCAGGTAACATCAGTATAAGGTGGAGTTGGATAACATTCTGAAAACATTTTTCCCTAATATATATGTGCATTATGAGTTGTTGTTACTCTCTTTGGTATGATAAATACTCCTACTATATTTATGGATCTTATGAATAGAATCCTCCATGAATTTTTGGATAAGTTTGTTGTTGTTTTAATTGATTATATTTTGGTTTATTAAAAAAGTAATGAGGATCACGAAAAACATCTAAGGATTGTTCTGAAAACACTTAAAGACAATAAGTTATATGGTAAGTTTAGTAAATATTATTTTCTATTACAACAAATTTATTTTCTTGGTAACATTCTAAATAAGGATGGAAAAATAGTTAATCCCTCCAAAAGAAAAGTGATTAATGAATGACCAAGAACTAAAAATTTTAATGTGATTCATAGTTTTCTTGTATGAGCATGTTATTATCGATTATTTTTTAAAAACAATATATTTTTATCTATATCATTAACTAATTTAACACGAAAAGTCATTAAATTTATTTGGATAGATAAATATGATGCTTTTTTAGGAACTAAGTTGAAGATTGGTGAATGCTCTATTATTTTCCTAGCCTTACAAAAATGATGATTTTTCATCTATCATGATTCTTCATTTAATAAAAGTGGTTGTGTTCTGATGCTCAATGATCAAGTAATTTTTTTACGCATCAATACAATTGAAACCACAAGAGTTAAATAATCTCACACATGATCTGGAATTAGCAGTTTTGGTTTTCACTTGATTAATTTAGAGATATCTTTTTGTATAGATCCAAATTCGATATATATATTGTCCATAAAATTTTGAAGTATATATTCACTCAGAATAATTGAACAAGAGGTAGAGAAGATGGCTTGAACTGATAAAGGATTAGGATTTCACTATCAATTACCATCCTGGAAAAGAAAAAAAGTGGCAATGCATTGAGTTTAAAAACATCATGAAACATTAACCATGTTTTGTTTAGAACATGATCCCTTGATTAATGATTTTATGAATTTTGTATTGTAAGTTTTTGGTGCATGAAACTCATCTATTTTATTTCATGTGTCATTTCATTTTCCACTGTCATACAGAATTAAGAAAGAACTAAAGGAATGCTGTGAGTTATTGAAAAAATATAGAATTGGTTAAAAAGGGAAAGTTTCTAGAATTTAAAATTGATAATGATTGTATATATATATTTGGGAAGAGATTATGTGATCCTTCTAATTAAAATCTGAAGAAAGATTTATTAAGTGAAGCTCATAGTTCTTCTTTTTCAGTTCTTCTAGGCATCACTAAGATATATATGTAAATTCAGTAGTATTACTGGTGGGATGGAATGAAAAGAAGATATTACTGATTTTATAGTAAAAATTTTGACTTGTAAACAAGTTAAAGTATAGAGAAACCTACCAAAGGGAATTCCTCATCTTTTTCAAGTGACAGAGTGGAAATGGTAAAATATATCCATTGACATCATGCTAGGGCTACTAAATACTTCTTGAGGTAAAAATACAATTTTTGTTATTGTTGATTGACTGACTAAATCAACACATTTCCTTCCTATTCGAGATACTCTATCATAAGATCAGCTCTATCAATTGTACCATAATGAGATATTGAGGTTAAAAAGAGTTCCTCTCTCAATTGTATATGACTGTGATCCTAGGATCACTTTTAACTTTTGGAAAGACCATCTGAATTCATTGGGAACCAAATTAAATCCAATCACTTATTTTTATCCTACATATGATGGACATACCGAGTGAAAAAAATAATATATTAGAGGACATGATTCGTGCTTAATCAATGAAATACCAGGGAAGTTGGCATCAATATATTCCTTTAGTTGAGTTTTCATATAATAATAGTTTCCATTCCGGTATACAGATGGAACCTTTTGAGGAATTTTATGTAAAGCGGCGTTGAACTCCATAATTTTTTAATGATGTTAGGGAAAGGTAGTTGATGGGACTAGAATTATTAGAGGAAGTGTCTGAAAAAGTTAAGATGATCCATCAACATATGAGGACAGCTCAAAGAAGGCAGAAAAGTTATGCAGATAACCGGATGAAGGATATTTCATTAAAATTATGTGACCATGTCTTTCTCAAACTCTATACATGGAAATGTGTGGTTAATTTTGGAAATAAGGGAAAGATGAGTCCACGGTTCATTGGACCCTATTAAATCCTGTATAAATTTGGATAAGTTTCATACCAAGAGGATTTTCCTCCGATGTTTTCCCAGATACATAATGTTTTTCATGTTTTAAAGTTATGAAATTATGTTCCAGATTCATTTTATTTTTTGATCCCATAAGCAGTATAGCTAGAAGTTAACCATTCTTGTGAAGAGAAACATATTCTTATTTTTTACCGTAGATAGCAAGTATGGCGGAATAAGGTAATTCATCATGTTATGATTTTTTATAAAAACCACATGACTGATGAAGAAACATGAAAATATGAAGAAGATATGAGAGAAATGTATCCTCATGTGTTTAATGAGTATATAAAAATTGTGATGATGCAATTTACAAAAGGTGGGAAGAATGTAATAACCCATACCATTATAAAATAATTTATTTTCATTATAGATTTAAATAGTTAAAATCATTATAAATGTATAATAAAATAAGTGGTATTTATAAAAATTAAGGAATCTATACAAATAGAATAGTAACCTCACCTATGAGAGTGTAAATAAAATTTTTGTATCTTATATATAAAAATATGATATATTTATAACATTGAATAAGTAATTACCTTTTTTGAAAATTATAAATTAAGTGCAGGAATTTTTGTAAGTCAAAAATATTTAATTGCAAGTTTATAATTAAAATAATGGTTTAAAATAAAATATATTTTCATACTATATATTCATAAAATATATTTTTTTTCTTATGATTATAAGATAATTTTATGATACTTTAATTAATTTTTTAAAGATTCATAAAATAGTTTAAAATTTTAAAATTGGTATTTTTGAAATAAATGATGATTCTAATTAAAAATTAAATTTCACATATTTATAAACTTATTTCGAAACAATGGATCCCATTTGTTAATTATATATCATGAAAAAAATTTAGGTTAATTATTTTTGGATTTTTCCAAAAAATAGTAGATTTTTTTTATGAATAGTGAAAGATGAGAATTTACGGTATTTTACAAATAAATGTATTTTTTGATTCATGGATGAGTAATCAATGATGTATGGATAATGTAATCCCATAATATCGAACTATCCCTTGCTTTTTTACTTTATTCAGTCAGGGGCATCAAAAATATTCATAGTCTTGATTAAAAATAATAAACTAATGAATATAATAAAGAAAACACCCCTCTCATCCACTATAAATACCACCCCTCTCCACCTCTTCTCCTTACACATCAAAATCATGATAATTATTTAATTTCTACTGAATTCTATTACCAAGAATCTTTCCCATGTCCAAGTCCAGCTGCTCTCAAAAAAATTCCAAAACTAAGTGCTTTAATGAGGTTCTCAAAGAGAAGAATTCAAGAGGTGAAATCCTATTTCATTTTCTTTTATTTTCCTTTAAACTTATTTACTTTTCTTGTCATCTAAAAACACCTCCTAATAAAATTTACATGCTTACTCCAATATCTTACATATACAATAATTTTATTCTTTAGTGGAATATCTACCATCAATCCTCTCTTATTCTTTTCTTATTCTATAAACTGGAAACATTGTCTATGACGTGTCGATTCACCGCCTTCATGGATGACATGTTTTCATTTTCCTTTAACAACTTCAAGGATGGTAATAAAACAATTATTATGGGTAAATAAGATTATATTATTCATATTATAAGTTATATAATTTTCTAGAACAAATATATAAACATGATATTGAAAAACTGATATAAATTTTTGATGGTCGTAAAAATTTACAAAATAAATTAAACCATTTTGAATAATATTTTATCTAATGAATCATCCTCATGTCAATGAAAAAATGACATATGGTATCACTCAAAATTTTAAAACATATTAATACCATTTAATTTATTTTTTTATTCCATTCTACATAAAAATCCCAAATGAACCAATCATGGAAACCATGTAATAAAATAACCCGAAATAATGAAAATAACATAATATTAATAATAAATTAGTCTAAAGATGTTATAAAATATTCTATAAGGTATTATAAATATGAATATTGTTTTTTGTTAAATTAATAACTCTCTTTCAATCATTATACATGAGGTTTGGACATGTCTTAGGGAAGTTGAAACCATGGTAAGGGATTTTTATTTAAAACCCTCTTTTAATTCCTTATTTTAAAAAAATTCAAAGTGAATGTTTTTCTAAAAAAAATATACAGCATAAGTAGACTTTATCGCTTTCAGGATTCCATAATTTTGTAATGTTTTCATTATAATATTACAAATTTATTTTCTGAATAAATTTTTTTCCTTGTTGTATGCACAATATTCCTTTAATAGGTTATTTTTCTGAATGAATTATTTTTATGATGCAAGTCATCTTTTTTTATGATTGTGTTTTGGTTCGTGGGAATAGTTTATGATGAATAGTTAGACCTATATTTCCCTCCAATGCATTAGGTATGTTTATCTTAGTGGTTTAATATATGGTTACCCTATATGTAACTATAATGGTTACACCATAATGTTGTCATGGGTGTTATGTTGTATGTATTCATGAGGGTTACACTGTAAGATTTCTATGAGGGTCACAAATCATAAGGTATCCATAAGGGTTAAAACATTAAGTAAGTAATATCCCAAGTTTCCTATATGGTTTATTTATGTTTTATATATTTTATGGGAATCCCTTATTGTCAAAAAGTTTGTATATGATACATTATGAGTCAGAAGTATGTCTGTGGAAATGATTTAATATTTTTATAAGGATTCATGGAATGATAGTTTCTTTCCTTCTTTTTATGTACCTTAATAAGTTTTGTGTTCTTATCCCATGATTTAAAATGAAATTCACAATGTATAAGAATGGTAAACAAAAAATAAGAATCCATGCTGAATTTTGTGAATATTTTTCATGAAATGAATTCATTTTTTATTAAAAACCATTGTATTTTGGAATAAATATAAATTTTTTAAGTAGTATCCTATTGGTATGCTTGTGTTTTGTCATGTTTGAATTATGACATAATTCTCTTAAACTATAAACTAATACGATTTTAGGGAATGAGTGAACAATAATTTTATTTGAATTAATCAAATTATATAATATTTAATGTAGGGTCCTTATAGAACCCCTTCACATTCATAGAAAACACAAAACTTTAATGAAATTCTTTCATCAGGTTCCCTATTCAATAAACCCATTCCCTTTTATTTTTCATTGGTGATAATTAAATAGAAAATTCTACTGGTATCATTCTATTAAATCAAGGGTCTATGTGTGAGATTAGTGTTTACATATTTAATGACCATGATACATTAGAAACATTATTGGTGTAAATCTAATTGAATTGTGAGAATTATTCATTATATTTCACTCATCATTTATTCATATTATTCCCTAGATTATAATAGAAATAATAATTTCTTTATGTTTTCAATGTAACTCTTCATTTCATTGGGTTTGGAAAATATTTATTTAATTGGATAGATTTTGAATATTATTTATCAATAATGATTTGGTAATAATATAATATCCAACTATGTATAATGCATTGATTTGTTTATTTCCAAGAAGTGGTTGGATAATTGGATGTAATTGATGAAGGAAGGAGTTGAAATATGGATGTGGTGTTGAATCTATACTGATCAGAACACATTACATTGGAAATAAAATATTAATCTTGTCAAGATATAGGAGTACATCCAGAGTCAAACTTAGTGTTGTGATTTCATCCTTAAGACTATGTTATATACCATCAAATTCTTTTTCGTCCACTTTTGAGTATAAAAATGTGAAAATATATATTACATCAATTTTCAATAGTTACTTCCTATAACAGTATTGTATCACATCACCACTTGAATATTCACTAGGTCTAATAAATCCCCACATCAATTATTGAGAATATGCTTTCACCTTAATGTAGTCTTGCATTTATCACTGAAAACTTGTTTACACTCTTCAATGCATGATTCATTGACTAATTAGGGTAAAAAAACTTCAACCCAACTTAGTAGAAATAACTGAGATAACATAATTTCCAATAACTTCTAGTAAAATATAATGATTCCATTATTCCATAATCAATGTATGGTTAGGATCCATCACACATTATAAATTATATTTATCTATCTTCATGTTTTGATCCCCCTATTAGAAGTAACCAAAGAGTTATAAAAATGGGATTATATCCTAAAGCCAATGATATCTATGCCACCTCACTAAGACATTTCCATGATAGCATAACCCACACCACTTCTTTATAATTTAATTTCCCTCTAAAACAACTTTATGGCATAATAGATATTCCATACATGATCTAATTTAATCCATAGAGGGAAATACGTAGAAAACATTATGTGACTAATGACATGTTAGGAGAGAACACATGTTATGTCAAATCCAATATATCATTATTCCATAAATTTAAAATTTTCTATAGTTTATCGGTGAGATACTATATTTGTTTCATAGAAGTTCATGTGACCCCCAAAACACCCTTCATGTACCCTAAGTTATTAATGGAAGATCATTTAATAACTAGGATCCATTTGATCATGATTGTGTAATGAAGAAATAATACATGATTTGTGGGTACCTAGTTCATATTAAATCCATCCCATCTAACTAAATCAGTTTATCAATAAACTTGACATGTATCACATGATCCTTGGGGGAGAGAATTTCTTTGAGATAATATGAGTATGGCCTTATCTTATGTACTCAATAATATACAATAAAAAACAGGGATATAGTCTATAGTATCTTAATGACACATAAGAATATATATATAGAATTTTGAGGTTATAAATAATGAGTTTTCATTACCAATTTTGTAGTTTAGATCATTGTGGGTATAGTTTTTTATAGAGTTTTTGTGATTTGTATAGTTTTCTTGTATTTTCTTGATTCCCATATATAATATTCTCTAATGGAGGTGTAAAACATTATCGGTGGTTTATCTAGATAGGGGATGCCCTTATAATTCCTTAATTTTAATTTATCTTTCTTGTTTCTCTTCTTCTTTTGATTAATGTTGATTTATAGTGATTATTGACCTTAGTGAGTAATATCATGTTTAATATATATTCAATAGTTCTGTTTATTTCCTTCACTATAATTAATTCTCTCCCTCTACTCAATCATTACAGTATATGTTGAAATATAATCAATTGGGTGGTAATTTTCTAAAATCTTCTAACATGTTAGTTGGAAGATATGAATTTATTCTCAGTATCTCAGGATCACTATGAATCGATTAGAATATAACTAAGAAAATGAAGTTAGATATTTTTTGAGGGAATAAATTATTTATCATAATTATTCTATTCACGTATGAATGATCTATAACCTATAGTGAAATTTTTAATGATGGTGTTCATGTTTCTTCCAACCATAAAATAGAGATTCATGATTACGATTTTCTATTTACCAATAATATTAGGAGAGTTTATCATCTTATACTATGACTTCATTAAATATGAACTCTTACCCTTAAATTAATAACCAATAAATTTCCTAGTAGTTTTCTTAAATATTCTTCTTTCTTGATCTATATTATATAGAAACATAATCATCCTTGATGTTAATTATTAACACCACGACATTTTAACTTCACCCTTCCTTGGAGAAAATCCACATATCCACTTAAATGTTTTCAATTGGATTTAAATTAAATTTTACCAACTAATGAAAATTTAATGATTAAAATCCTTTATAATCACTCGATATCATATCCAAAGAAATTGGTTTTAATTTTTTATCCACTACACTTATTATACATGACCAGATCTCACACTAACCAATTGTTCACTCAAAATAAAGAGATTTATGGGACATTGATGTTTAAATTTAGAAAAATAAGAAAACTATAGAAATTGTAAACAAAATTTTTGATCATTAAATTATAAAACTCTAATAAAACTCAAATATTTTACTATGAATCTAAAATAATTACTAAGAATCCTTTTCGGGCCTTGATATAATATTTCCCTCATATGAGACTTGTATTCCCCCAAATTTGTGAATAAAAATCATAAACATTTATATAAATATGTCCACAATATTTTTTTCTAATATTAGTTTATTATTAATTTTTCAATGTTTTTTTGGGATTGCAGGTGAGGATCCTAACAAAAAAATAATGGAGTTTTCCATGGTTTTCACAACATTGATGTCAGGGGTGTTGTTGAAGAACAAGTGAAGTTGATAAAATATATCCTCTCACTGGAAGGAGTGGCCAAAATTTTGTTTTATAACATTTATCCAGGTGAAGTAACTAGGTGGAATGAATGTCATAATATTTTACTTTATTTATTTATCAATTCCTCATATAGAAATTCTTTGAGGAATGAAATCAATGAAATTAGATAATCCGTTTAAGATACACTCTCTGAATACTGTGATTTGTTCAAGAAGATTAGTTCTTTATTTTGACACCAAACCATAGAGGTTAATAGGTTCATTTTTTATTCTAAAAACTATTTTTAGATATTTATAAACACTTATTAGATGCAAAATCTTGAGAAGAAATCATTAAAAAGTTACCAGTTGGATCTAGGTGACAGATGTAGAATATTTTACAAATATCCTGACAACTTGGATCATGTGGTGAAACCACTTTGGGATTTTATGGGGTAAATTCCACTAAAATACAACTATTTGATACTAAGATGAACGAAATTACAAATTTGGTATGTAAAATGGTCCATAAAAATACTAGTGAGGAACAAACCCCTTTTATGATATGTGGAATTTGTTTATCACCTAACCATTTCACCGATTAGGGTGTTGATGTGAAGGGTATGGAAAGTAATGTTATTTCTTATCAAAAGAGATCGTTACTACATGTTAATCAAGGACAATGATTATAATCCCAAATCCAATGTGGATTATAAAATAAATATTCACAAAAAAAATCCATTTTTTAACAACATCTTCATCAAACTTTATAATTCCAATATAAATTAAGCAAGGATACCAGAAGGATTACCAAACACCTAAATTTTAATAGAAAAAAAACAATGATAAACCTTACAATAGTTCTCCTGGATATTTTCATAACCAACCAGACCTTGAAAGAGATTAATTAATTAATTAAATCAATGATTTGAAAACCCATTTGGGTAGTATAGTTGAAATGATTACCAAGAATACTGAAAAACAACAAACTCAAACACTGTCAAACCCAAAATGAAATGTGGCATTTCTAACCACTAGAACAAAATTGGAATTCCACCCTTACCCAAATACCAAACTAAAATAACCCATTAGAATAATTGAAAATGACAAATCAAATTATGAAAATCATTAGAATGAATAAAGAACTCTATTTGAGAATGCATTAAAAATAAGTCAAACATTCTATTTCGTTTTCCATTAAGGATTAATCAATACATAAAATTACTTGATGAATAAATTAGTTAGGAAATTTTGTGTAAATAAAAAGAGGTTGAAAAAAACAAACCACTCTTATAATACCTTAATTAGATTCTCAATCATGCTATGTTTTTTAAGGTACTATACACTAAGACGAGGGAAAATTGGGTAATGAAAGAGACAATATGAAAACTATGCTCTTTATTACACATTAATTCATGATTTATTACATAAATATGTACATAATATATCCTAAAATATTGATCAAAATATTTTATTTTGGAATATGTACATTACATAACAACTTATAATAATAAATAAATCATCTTTATTTAAATCTTCTTTAACATTCTCGTAGTTGAAGTGCAAGGGATAACCTGGGGACAACCATAATAAAGGGGTTAGTAATAAAGCCCAGTAAGGGAATAAACATGTCAAGACATGAAAAATATAATACATGTTATTGAATAGGAATATCAATGGGGAATAAAAATTTTAGGATTCATGAACATGAACAATGAAACATGATATATCATGATAATCATAAAGGAAATATAGGAAATGTGGAAAAAACTTAAAATACTGCATAATAAACACAGTTCAATGTAAAACCTGCCAAAATGTCATGGTGGAGAAAGTACCATAATGGAAGTAGGTCCACTCACTATCCCAATATGAATTATCATGATACAAAACATTACCCAATGCATTGGAGCGCTATCTGGGTGCACTATCATATTCATTTCATTATCATGCTTAAGTGTTCCCCATAGACCATAAAAACATGGATTCATTCATCATAAAAATTTATTCCATGATTAAGTAGTGTGGAATAATTATATTTAAGTCTCAAATGAAAAGGTATATGTCCATAAATGTGAACAACATTGATAGGAAATGGGTATGATATTAACTACACAATTCTTTTAGCATGGAAAATCCTGGTAAACTTTTGGCAGTATAATGATGTCACATAAAGATTCATAAAAATGAGTTTATTAGAGATAATGGGGTCTATAATCACATATAAATCAACTTTGAAGTGATAGAGACATGGAAAATCATATCCCATCATTACAAATTTGTAAATATAAGGAACAAGGTAATGAATAAACTTGAATAAAGAAAATAATCCTAACTATTTTTGAGCATGCTAATGACTGTACATATATGATCGTGGGAGGATTAATGAGAGTGAAAGGGTGATATCATAATTTTTAAATTAAATTTAAATTAAAAGGAATATGGAAGAACATATTAAAACATAACCAAATATAATTTAAGTGACATAACGAAAAAGAAGTTATTGAATGGAAATGAGAAGAGAGAAGTTCCTTACAAAATTATGGCATGGTAACGGGTGTACATAAAGGATCGTGGGGGGATTAATGAGACTGAAAGGAGTCACTCATAATTTATACATAAAAAATTAATGTTTTTGGGATATTTTATAACATATCCCAACATGAAAAAATGGAAATTTGGAAGCATAACATAAAATAAGTGCTTGAATAAAAAGAGGAGTGGAAGATCACATACTTAAGTGTGTGACTCCAAAAGCTTGGGAGGGGGCTCTTAGAAGATTTGGGGAACCTTGAGAGGACTATAAAGAGTATAGTAAAGAGTATTTATGGCTCCAAGTATTTTTAGTGTTAAGAAATGGGATCTTCTGTGGGTTTATATTTTAAAAGAAGGGGATTTCATTATTATTTAGGTTTTGGACTCTACATAATAAAATAACCAAAACGAAAAATAATCCCACAATTTTTTCCCATGGTTTCTACAAAATGGGATTTATTTTAATTATTTTATAATTCCAAGTTCATAAATTAATAATATAATTACATTTATTATGTGGAGGTTGGTCGTACTCTTAGAGAAATTATTTCAAAACCTTAAAATATATTTCATGTTTTGGAGGATTCATAAAGGATTTATAAAATCAACCAAATAGAAATAAATTCAAATTATTTTAAAGGTAAGAAATTTATTTGGTCATGGATACACTTTATATTATTTATTACATCACTTTTAGGTCATTATGATGTCATAATACACCAAGTATATTTATATGATATTCAATTTTTACTTTAAAATTTGACTATCTCAAAAAAATATGAAAAATTAACCATTAGATAATTTCTAAATTCTTATTCAAAAAATAATATTCATTTTATCTAAATAATTTTCTAAATGTGTGATTTTTTACTTTTAAAATAAAATAAATATTTTTTAAAAACAATTGGGTTTTTTGACAATAACAGTTTTTGAACCCTCTTTAAAATTACATTTGACTTCATTAAAATTATATGATCATTTATATTTGATAAAAATTATTTACTAATAATATTAAAATATTATTTATTTGAATAAATCTATGAATTAATAAATTCATTAATTGAATTTCAATATTAACCAAAAATACAATTTGTGCATTATTTTATCAAATTAAAAAACATTTAATAAGTAACAATAATAGGATGAAAATATATTAATTATTATATAAAAATAATTTAAATATTCATATTTATAGGTTCTTGATACATATTCCTTTAATACTCTTGAAAATTCTATAAGAGTAAGGTGCGCAATGGTGGGATATTCAATGGGTGTTTGGGAGAACATGGTTTGGGATGTGATCTCAATGAGATTGAAATTCTTCCATTAGTGGTTTAGATCATTCTAATGTTATTTCAGATCATCTTAGTCTTCGTCAAGGGAAGTTCCCAAAAATTATATCTTCCTCAAAATCTCTGGTAAATGGGATTCATAGGGTACAACCCAACTGGTTGAGTTCATCACGTCCTTTTTTTGTGTCAATTGTATTTGTTAAAACTCAGAATTTATACTAATTATGTTATCACTATTAAATGACTATATAATCAATTATAATTATAATTCATGGTATTTTAAATCCAATTGGAAATAATAATAATAAATAAGTAATTGTTTTTTCTATAATAATATTACTTAATATGATATTTAATTAAAACAAAAAGGGTAATTTTTTTCTAATAGTTCAGGTCATTATAATCTTCCTCAGTTTAGATATTTTACCCTCAAAAATTTCATTTTTCACACTAAAACAGATGAGGGTAACTTTGTTTCCTCACCTCCTCTGATTCAAAAATTTCTTCTTCAAACATTTGGTTTCTCCACAACACTTTGAAAAGGTGCATTGTCTAATTTTATAGAACTATTTCTCTACAATGTAAGATCTTCGCCAACTTCTCTTCATATGAATGATTATTCTCAAATGGTACCACCTATAGATTCAGTACATGTGAGGGTTCTGGTATATACTTCTTTAATATAGACACATGGAATACATCATGGACTTGATACAGGTTCAGTGAGAGTGCTAGTCTACATGCCATTGTTCCGATGCAATAAAGGATCTAAGGGTCTGATGTATCTTGGACAAAGAATTCCCTTGTTCATAAATTTCATCAAATTATCCCATGGATATATTTAGAGTAATACCATTTCTCTAACATCAAATTATATTTCTCATCTATGATTTCCATTTTAGATCATTTTTTCAACTTGGAGAATCCTTGATGTGATGCTCAATGGTCTTGGCCATTTTCACCACTTCCTAAAACAATTTAGGACCTAGAATTTTTTTCCCCAACTTCATTCAATCATATAGGTGTTATACATGTATTTCAATAAAGATAATCATAGGGATTTATTTGGATGCTTTATTCTAAACTATTATTATAAAAGAACTCAACCAAAGGAAGATTTCGGTCCCATCCTCCTTTAAAGTGAATTGAGGATCATCTCAACATTTCCTCAAGTTTATGGATAGTCAACTCGTATTGGATATCTGTTTTAGGGTGATAATCCATGAAAATGTTCTACTAAGTATTTAGATCATGTTGGAGACTCTTCCAAAATGTATAAGATAATCTTGGATATCGATCAGATATAATTGATAGTGGTAATCCATGCAACGTTACCACTAATATGATGTATATCTGTGCAAGTTGATCCAGTGAAAAATTATAAGGCCCTAGCCTTAAACATTACTTAATCTTGATATATTTCAAGAATACACGTTGAGGATCTTTTCAGGTTTAGATTTTTAGAGAATTAGATCATAAAACATGCATTATATTCCACATTTAAACAAAGTGGTTACATAAAAGATAGTATTCATTTTTCCCATAAATGGAAACATATTTAAAATAAAACATGGATTCTTTCTTGACACTTCCTTGACACTATCATCATATCATGTTCCTTTCCCTTGACCTGTGAAAAAACATTTCAAAAACTTGGGATGAGCATAAAAAGCTCAGTAAGGGATATAAAAATATGGAAAGGAAACATGAGTACATGTGTACATAAGAATCAATGAAATCATACATTACCCAGAAAACATATGCACTTTATCATACCTCATCAAATCATGAATAAATCATAGAAATCATAATACATAAAGGTAACTTGAGGCATTCATAACATTCTTACGTAGGGAGTAACCCTCTTGGTTACGTTTGGAATACACATCACAGTATATTCCCTAAATCTTTTCAGAGAAACCTTAACATTTAACCCCTTCGCGTTACCCAATGCATTGGAGAGCTATATCGGGCTCACCTACCCTTAGTTTATCACGGAACCACCCATCTTCATAACAATGCCCAAGGACCATAACATAATCGTATCACATAAAAGATGCATAAAGGAAACATAAAATTTCCACATTTCAATCACAAGATATAAATACAACACATTGATATAATAAAAACATTATGAAAAACATTTTCAATACCAAAATAAAAGAAAAGTAAAACATGGTATTTATTTTTCATTTAAAAAAAAGTTATGGCTTGTAGAGGAAGCTGAAACTCAAATAATGGTCACGGCGGTGGAGAAGTCGTTGTCGCCGCATACGTACGAAAAAAAACATTCCCTTTTATCATTTAGTAAATGCTTCGTATAAAAAATATTCCTTTTGAGTAAACCTAAATGTAAAAGGGGTTTATACACCATATAAAAGAAAGTTGTGTATAGTAAAAAATATACCTCAATGAAAGGAGATTGAGACGAAGTCCCATACCTCGGGTCCGACTTGACTCGATCGTTCTCTAAACTCCTGAATAATAAACTTGAGTTAATTTATACTTGCTTAAGAACCTTTTTCAAGTCCATTATTCCTTTTATATCACTTATTACCATGTTATGAACACTATGTAATTATTTATGTTAATAATGGTCATTTTGTTGATTATTGGTACTTGAGTCCAAAATAAACTCTTTATAATTACAAGTTGTTCATGTGGTAAAATATCCATTATATCCAGAATTATATTCATGATGTGGATACCATATATATCATATATATCCAGTATATACATGCATTTATAATACTACATAACATTTAGAGGTAAGAAATGAAATGCACCATTTATGGAGACGGTAAGTCGTACGTACGCATGAACGCTACTTTCATTTCTATTTCTTACTTAATGGAGTGAAATCATAATGATATAAAGGTATATTATAATTCCAGTATAATATCATATATAATATCTCTATCCTTTATACGTACCACATATGGTATTAACGAATCAAATCACTTTGAGGGGGGCGGTAGTCCACACTTCCTAAAATGAAGATATCGCGTTTACCCATAATGGAAACCATAAAGGTATGCCATAAATGAAAAATACAGAAGCTTAAGTAAAACATAAACATATTATATATCATATATAAATATATTGACATCTTAATGGCCACCTTTGAAGGTGTTATATGAGTGTTGAACAATCATCGTTTCGTGAGGCAGAAATTCACCATCCACAGAAACAGTATGTTCTTTAACCATTAGATGTTGGTGTGTGTAAGTGTAGCTCAAATACTTATTATAACAACATCCTACTATATTTAATGTACTGTTTTTGTTACAAAATAAATGAATAAAAATATTTTAGGGGGTTGGAGAAGCAAAATAAAACAAAAGAGCATTAGAGAAGACTTTACCTTTGAATCGGGTAACTCCTCTTGGTTTGAACCAAAAGGGTTTCTCGAAGAGCTTCCTGCCTAAGTTAAGGATTCTAGGATGAATATAGGGATGTGGAGAGAAAAAATGAGCAGATCTTGGCCGATACAAAGGCTTGAGAGGTGTGGGTAAAGAGGTAGAGGTGGGGGCCTTTTATAAGAGGACAGGAGGGGTACTCTTGGAAAGGTATAAAATGTTACTTTATTTTCAAATGCGTTTCAGATTTTAAAGGTCCCACATTGATGTATTTCGAGGATAAGGTGATAAGGGTTCTAAAGCCACCTATCCAATAGGTTTTTGACATGTGTAGGTCTTAGATTTTACATTATCGTTTCATTTTATTTAAATTGTTAAATAATGAGGTAATCGCTGCATCATCATGGTATCATATATAATTTAATTTATTTAATGTCCAAAAAATTATAAAAAAAATACTATGATGTAGGAAATATTTTTAGCTTTCCAATTACTATTTATATTATAAGAGATCATTTATGTAGAAAAAATTAAAAATGTTTTACTCAGGTGATACATTCTTTGTTATATTTACTTTCTTTAAAAAATAAAAAGATAAAAAGTCATTATCACACAAAAGTGATTCCATGGGGTACCCAAGTTTGGAACAAGGAATAACATGGTAGAACATGACACAACCAGTAGTATTAGGACACATGTTGGTGTCATTTTTTATTATTATGATATTATTTTATTATCCTTAACTACTCGAAGACTAATTAATCAAGATAATTAACGATAATTACCATCGTTACTATTCACAAAGTCCAAAAAAAAGTCTTAATTACATAATTTGGACCTTCTGATTCCAAATATGGAATCTATTTAACCAAATTCCAAACACAGAAATTGCAATAATTAATTTAAAAATAATTCTCGTTGTCAAAACATTTAGGGGGTTTCTTTGAAACAATATCTATGAAAAGTTTTCCATTAGTTTATGCCCAATTCCAAAGTAAAATTAATTCTAATGAACACTATTGGATTAAATGGTAAAAATATATTATATTTACACTTTAAAACCAAAATATAGCCTAACCATATAGTTAAATTATATGAAAAAGCAGTTTTGATGTAAAATGCAGTATTTTTCACTATTCATTAAAAAAATGAACATTGTCAGAAAAATACCAAAAAATTATCCAATGTAAATTTCAATTTCCCAATCATAAATAATATGTTTATTTTGACAAATAGTGCTTATAAAATTGTCAAAATTTTTATTTAAAAATGTTTTTCCATCAAAAGGCTGTAAAACAATCTTTTAAAAATATTAGAGAATTTTATGCTTAAGATTGGATTTATTCCCATTTTAAGCCTCTAAAACACTATATAATTCATAAATATTCATAGATAAGAATATATATTATTCATTACTTACTTTGGATGTTACATCATTCCCCCCCTTTAGAAAATTGCATCCCCGAAATTTATTTACTTATCGAATAAGTTGGGGTATTTATCCCTCATTTCATTTTCAGATTCCCATGTTGCCTCTTCACTCATGTGGTTTTTCAACAAAACCTTTACTTGATGAATCACCTTATTCCGTAACACGTGCTCCCTGTTGTCAAGAATCTGGACCGGTTGTTCCTCATAAGATAGATTCTCTTCCATCTGAACTACCTCTGGACCCAAAACATGAGATGGATCTGGCATGTACTTCCTTAACATTGAAACATGAAAAACATTGTGTACCTGAGATAAACTCAGAGGTAAAGCCACTCGGTATGAGACTGATCCAACTCTCTCTAGAATTTCATATTGTCCAATGAACCTTGGACTCAACTTTCCTTTCTTACCAAATCGCATCACACTTTTCCATGGTGATACTTTGAAAAAAATATGATCACCTACCTAAAAAGATAGATCCTTCCTCCGGTTATCCACATAACTCTTCTGCCTGCTCTGAGCTGTTCTCATGTGTTTCTGTATCAGCTGAACTTTTTCTGCCAACTCTTCTACCAATTCTGGTCCCATCAACTTCCTTTCTCCCACTTCATCCCAGAAAGCTGGAGTTCGACACCGCTTCCCATATAATGCCTCAAATGGTGTCATCTGTATACTGGAATGAAAACTGTTATTATAAGAAAACTCAACCAAAGAAAGATGTTGGTCCCAACTTCCCTGATAATCCATCGAACAAGCACGTAGCATATCCTCAAAAGTCTGAATTGTTCATTCTGACTGCCCATCTGATTGAGGATGAAAATCTGTACTAAAATTTAATTTAGTACCTAACGACTTCTGAAGGCCTTTCCAAAAGTTAGAAGTGAACCTGGGATCACGGTCAGATACAATGGAGAGAGGAACTCCATGTAACCTGACTATCTCTTTAAGATACAAATGAGAAAGTTGATCTAGGGAAAAGGTATCTCATATAGCAAAGAAATGAGCAGATTTAGTCAAGCGATCAATAATAACCCAGATTTCATTATTACCTCGAGGTGTCTTCGGCAATCCCACAACGAAGTCCATGGATATATTCTCTCATTTCCACTCTGGTACTGGTAGAGGCTGAAGAATCCCTTTTGGTAACTGCCACTCTGCTTTAACTTGTTGACATGCCAAACACTTCACAATAAAATCAGCAATATCCATTTTCATTCCATCCCACCAGTAATACTCCAGAAGATCTTTATACATCTTAGTACTTCCTGGATGAACTAAAAACGTAGAACTATGAGCTTCACATAACAACTATCTCTTCAACTGTGAAGCACAAGGCACACACAATCTCTTCCCAAATCTCAAAACACAATCATTATCAATGTTGAATTCAGGCAACTTACCTTTCTGAACCAGCTCTACCCTTTTCTACAACTCACTGTCTTGCTTCTGTGCTTTCTTAATTCTGTCTGATAGAGAAGATTTCACTGATACCTGAAACAAAACAGAAGGACATCCTACACCAACAACTTCTATTCCAAAGTTCATCAAATCCTTAACCAAAGGATCACCTTCCAAACACAACATTTTTAATAAAGAATTACTTTTTTGACTCAAAGAATCAGCCACTTTATTTGCTTTTCTCGGATGGTAATGAATTGTACAATCATAATCTTTGATTAATTATAGCCATCTCCTCTGTCTCATTTTCAATTACTTCTGAGTGGATATATACTTTAAACTTTTGTGATCATTATATATTTCACACTTTACACCATATAAATGATGCCTCCAAATTTTTAAATCAAAAACAACAGCAGCTAATTCCAAATCATGTGTAGGGTAATTTACCTCATGAGTTTTCAACTGACGTGAATCATAAGCAATTACCTGATCATTCTGCATTAGGATGCAACCAAGTCCTTTCAATGAGGCATCACTGTAGATAAAAAACTCACTATTCCTGGAAGGTAGTGCCAAAACTGGAGCATTCACCAATCTTCTTTTCAATTCCTGAAAACAATCATCACATTCTTTTGCCCAGATAAACTTAACACCCTTCCGAGTTAGCTTAGTCATTGGACTAGATAACCGTGAAAATTTTCTAACAAAGCTTCGGTAATATCCTTCCAAACCAAAAAAGCTACGAATCTCAGTAACATTTGTGGGTCTTGGACATTCTTCAAAAACCTTTGTTTTTGCAGGATCAACAGTTATCCCATCTTTAGAAACAATGTGACCAAGGAAAGAAATTTTTTGCAACCAAAACTCACACTTTCTGAATTTCCCATACAATTTCTTTTCTTTTAAGGTTTGCAAAATAACCCTTAAATGACTTTCATGCTCCTCTTTACTTTTAGAAAACACCAAAATATCATCAATGAAAACCACAACAAACTTATCCAAGAACTAATGGAAAATTCTATTAATTAAGTCCATGAATACAGTAGGTGAATTGGTTAGCCCAAAATGCATTACTACAAATTCATAATGGCCATATCTTGTACGAAACTCGGTCTTCGTAATATCTTCTTCCTTTACCTTCAACTGATGGTACCCCGATCTCAGGTCAATCTTTGTAAAATACTGAGCTCCCTGGAGCTGATCAAACAAATCATTGATATGAGGCAAATGATATTTGTTCTTAACAGTGATGTTATTCAAGGCTCTTTAATCAATACAAAGTATCATAGAACCATATTTCTTTTTAACAAATCAAACAGGAGAACTCCATGGTGATGTGCTAGGTCGAATGAAACGTTTCTCTAATAAATATTACAATTGCTCCTTCAACTTTAAAAGTTCAATTTGAGCCATTCGATAAGGGGGTTTTGAAATTGTCTTTGCATCAAGAACTAAGTCAACAGTAAACTCAACTTCCTGATCTGGTATTATTCCAAGAAACTCATCAGGAAAAACATCAGGATACTCATTTACCACTAGTACATCATTAATCTAATCAGTTCCCTTGTTTTCAACAATATGTGCAAGGTAACATTCATTTCCATCTTTTACAAGTTTATCACCCTCTTGATACGTTATCAACAGTAAGGGTTAATTCTTGTACACCAACTAAAAGTCTTTCTGAAAAGAAACTTCTTTAGCTCTATATTCAATATTATCATGGTAAATAGAGAGCCAATCCATACCCAGGATAACATCAAACTCTACTAGAGGTAAAATAATAAGGTTTGCAAGTAGGTTCTTTCCACGGATAAGGATAGAAAGATTCTTATAAATTATTTTTGCCTCAACATTTCCCCCAGGTGTTTTTACCACAAGTTCAGGAGTCATTTCTTGAGATGGTATTCCCATTTTACTAGAAAAGTTTTCAGAGATGAAAGAATGTGTAGACCTTGAATCAAACAACACACTGGCATAATCTGAAAAAACAAACAAAGTAACTGATACCACTTAATTTGATGGCCCAACATCTGCTGAAGTAGTTGCAAAGGATTTCACCACCCCTTTCTGCTTGTATTCTAACTACTTCCCATCACTCGAGCTCTTTGTCGGACACTCGTTTGCATAATGACCCATATCATTGCACTTGAAACATTTCACTAACTATAAATCAAATTTGGTCTTACCATCACCTTGATCATTTTAAGTGCAATCACAAGCCTTATGTCCCATCTTACCACATCGGTATCACTTTACAGAATTCAGAAGACATTCTCCAGCATTCCTTTTACCACATGTATCACAAACTAGAAACTTAGTTTTCTTACCATCATACATTTTTGAAGAATTATTCCTTTTCTCCTACCACCTCGGTCCCTTCTTCTGTTGGTTGTTATAGGACACTTGATCATCGGAGAACTCCATTTCCACCTTCTCAGCACATCGAAAAAGATTTTCATAACTCTTGAACTCGCGAGAAGCTAAATCCCTTCGATATTTTGGCTTTAATCCTGAGTAAAAATGATTGATTTTACTATCAAGGTCTCGGATAAAATTTGGAGCATACCTTTTTAATCAAGTGAACCTCTCTTTATAAGCAGCCACTGATTCATCCTCTTGCCTCAATTCCAAGAATTGTTTTTCCATCCTAAGTCAAACAGCCTTAGGAAAATACTTCTCAAGAAACATACCTTTGAATTCATCCCAGTCGAGAGCATCAATCTCATCAGCGTCCATGATATTTTTAATCATCGACCACCACTGATCTGCTTCACCCTCCAAACGGTAAATTGCAAGACTAACCTTTTGATTGTCTGAACACCCCATGACATCGAAAATCTTCTCCAGTTCTTTAATCCACCCTTTAGCTAGCACAGGGTCAGATGATCCTCTGAATGATGGGGGATGTTGCCTCATGAAATGTTCCACCACTGACATGTTCCTCTGCGGTTGATCTGGCTGATCTCGTGCATGGATACGGCCAACATTTATCTCTTGAGTCAACTGCGCCACTACTGCAACAAACTATTCATTTCCAATTCCGACCATCTCAGGATGCTGATTCGGAAGGTTATTTCCTTCTGTATTCCTTCCTAGCACTTCTTCCCTATTTTCTCTGTGGAAAACCATTCTGAACAAACATGTCTTAGATGAAGCAACATGGTAATCTTCAAATTCTATATCATTTCAATTTGACCATAAAAAAATATTTTTGGATGATCATTTAATTAGAATTATAACTCCTAAAGTTATCTAAACCAACCTATGATACCAACTATAAGGCCCCAGCCTTAAACATTACTTAATATTGAGATATTTCAAGAATACACGTTGAAGATCTTTTCAATTTTAGAGTTTTAGAGAATTATATCATAAAACATGCATTACATTCCACATTTAAACAAAGTGGTTACATAAAAGATAGTATTCATTTTTCCCATCAACGGAAACATATTTAAAATAAAACATGGATTCTTTCTTGAAACTTCTTTGACACTATCATCATATCATGTACCTTTCCCTTGACCTGTGAAAAAACATTTCAAAAACTTGGGATGAGCATAAAAAGCTCAATAAGGGATATAAAAATATGGAAAGGAAACATGAGTACATGTATACATAAGAATCAATGAAATCATACTTTACCCATAAAACATAATCACTTTATCATACCTCATAAAATCATGAATAAATCAAAGAAATCATAAGACATAAAGGTAACTTGAGGCATTCATAACATTCTTATGTAGGGAGTAACCCTCTTGGTTATGTTTAGAATACCCATCACAGTATATTCCCTAAATCTCTTCGGAGAAACCTTAACGTTTAACCCCTTCATGTTACCCAATGCATTGGAGAGCTATATCGGGCTCACCCGCCCTTAGTTTATTACGGAACCACCCGTCTTCATAACAATTCCCAAGAACCATAACATAATCGTATCACATAAAACATGCATAAAGGAAACATAACATTTCCACATTTCAATCACAAGATATCAATACAACACATTGATATAATAAAAACATTATGAAAACAATTTTCAATACCAAAATAAAAGAAAATTAAAACATGGTATTTATTTTTCATTTAAAAAAAATTTATGGCTTGTAGAGGAAGCTGAAACTCAAATAATGGTCACGATGGCGGAGAAGTCGTTGTCACCGCATAAGTACGAAAAAAAAACATTCCCTTTTGTCGTTTAGTAAAAGCTTCGTATAAAAAGGATTCCTTTTTAGTAAATTTAAATTTCAAAGGGGTTTATACACCGTATAAAATAAATTTGTGTATATTACAAAATATGCCTCAATGAAAGGAGATTGAGACGAAGTTCCATACCTCAGGTCTGACTTGACTCGATCGTTCTTTAACCTCCTGAATAATAAACTTGAGTTAATTTCTAATTTCTTAAGAACCTTTTTCAAGTTCATTATTCCTTTTATATCACTTATTACTATTTTATGAACACTATTTAATTATTTATGTTAATAATGGTTGTTTTGTCGATCATTGGTACTTGAGTCCAAAATAAACTCTTTATAATTACAAGTTCTTAACGTGGTAAAATATCCATTATATCCATAATTATATTCATGATGTAGATACCATATATATCATATATATTCAGTATATACATTCATTTATAATATTACATAACATTTAGAGGTAAGAAATGAAATGCACCATTCATGGAGATGGTAAGCCATACGTACGCATGAACGCTACTTTCATTTCTATTTATTACTTAATGGAGTGAAATTATAATGATATAAAGGTATATTATAATTCCAATATAATATCATATATAATATCATTAAATCTATCCTTTATACGTACCACATATGTTATTAATGAATCAAATCACTTTGAGGGGGCGGTAGTCCGCACTTCCTAAAATGAATATATTGCGTTTACGCATAATGGAAACCATAAAGGTATGCCATAAATGAAAAATACAGAATCTTAAGTAAAACATAAACATATTATATATCATATATAAATATAGTGACATCTTAATGGCCACCTTTGAAGGTGTTATATGAGTGTTGAACAATCATTGTTTCGTGAGGCAGAAATTCACCATCCACTGAAACAGTATATTCTTTAACCATTAGATGTAGGTGTGTGTAAGTGTAGCTCTAATCCTTCTTATAAAAAAATCCTAGTATATTAAAGATACTGGTTTTGATACAAAATAAATGAATAAAAAGAGTTTAGGGGGTTGGAGAAGCAAAATAAAACAAAAGAGCATTAGAGAAGACTTTACCTTTGAATCAGGTAACTCCTCTTGGTTTGAACCAAAAGGGTTTCTTGAAGAGCTTCCTGCATAAGGTAAGGCTTCTAGGATGAAGAGAAGGATGTGGAGAGACGAAATGAGCATAGATTGGCCGAGACAAAGGCTTGATAGGTGTGGGTAAGGAGGTAGAGGTGGGGGCCTTTTATAAGAGGAGAGGAGGGGCACTCTTGGGAAGGTATAAAATGTTACTTTATTTTCAAACGAGTTTCAGATTTTATGTAACACCCCAGGTAAATAAAGAATATGACATTTTTATATTTATCCATATTTGTGAAAAAAATATTAATATTACTTTAAAGGGAACGCTATGCTCGATGGCGTACCCAATACACAACAACGAGTTTCTTGGGAATCTTACGTTGCACTCTAATAATAAAATAATATTATTTTAAATGGTAATTAACATGTAGTCATTGTATTGGCGGGACTGGATATAAATAACTAAAATATGATTATATATGTTTTTAAATGTTTTTACATTTATCCAATAAAAGATAAAGGCTTAAAATACGGAAAGAATTCAATTTTAGGCGTATATGCCCTAGTTTTCACTAAAGGTTCACTTATCGCCTTTTGAGGGAGAACCGTTATTAAATATAGTTTTTTTCACTCTTATACATTCTATTGGACCAAATAAAACTCTTCTTTAGAATCGGGACATCAAAATTTACTTTGTGTAAATTTTTGGTATCTTTCCGATAAAGTTCATTTTTTTAATGAATAGTGTAAAATGTTGTATTTTAATTCAAAACCTCTTTTTAATCTAATTTATTTATATGATTAGATTATCTTTTGAATTGGTTTTAAAGTGAAATTAGAGTATATTTTTACCATTAAATCCAATAGTGGTCATTGGAATTAATTTCACTTTGAAATCAGACTTAAACTAGTGTCAATCTTTTGATACTTATTGTTTCATAAAAATATGCTATTTGCTCTGACCACAGGAATTAATTATTAAATTAATTAATGTAACTTATATGTTTTTAATTTTGTAAAATAGACTTCATTTTTTAATTCGGAATATCAAATATAGCTTAGGGTGAATTTTTGGGATTTTTCTAAAAAACTTCAATTTTTGATGAATAGTGAAACCACTAAGTGGTACTTATAAAAACTGATTTTTCGTTTAAATAAAATTTTACCACTTCTGTGTTTTGAATTTCAAAAATCCGACATATATGGTTTTAATTAAGAATTAAAATTTGGTTCAATGTGATTAAAATAATTTTTTGGTGAATAGTAACTTTTAAGTTTTTAATCGCGATTAGAAGTAATTAGTGTAGTTTAAGGTAAGAATAATGTTTTAATAAAATGAAATGACCTAGACACATGTCCTACCCTCATTTTATGTGTCATGGCCGACCAAGACAATCCATGGGTCAACTTGGGGACCCCATGGAGCCACTTTGGTTGGAAAATGACATAAATACCTTTTTATTTAATGTTAAAGTAAAAATGACACAAACATGAAATGTTTTACTAAAACAATTTTTACATGGGGTTATACAAGTCAGAGGTTTGACTATAAATAGTCATTGGAAAGCTAAAAAGATTTCTTACATCATAGTAGTTTTTTTATAATTTTTAGACGTTAAATAAATTAAATTATTTATGACATCATGATGATGCAGTGATGACCTCATTATTTAACGATTTAAATAAAATGGAAAGATAATGTAATATCTAAGACCTACACATGTCCAAAAACTATTGTATTAGTGTATTTCTAACCCTTATCACCTTATCCTCGAATTATATCAATGTGGGACCTCTTAAATCCGAATATCATTTTAAAATAAAGTGACTTTTCTTTACTTTCCAAGAGTGCCCCTCCTCTCCTCTTATAAAAGGCCCCCACCTCTACCTCCTTACCCACACTCCCAAAGCCTTTGTCTTGGCCAACCCCTACCCATTTTATCTCTCCAAATCCCTCTATAACTCCTTGAGGCCCCACTTTGGGAATAATTCTTACCAAGGAAGCCTTTTAGCTCAAACTAAAGGGAGTTACCCGATTTTAAGGTACTCTCTTCACTTGAGTCCTTTTGTTTTATTTTGCCTCTCCAACCCCCTAAACTCTTTTTATTCATTTCTTTTGTAACAAATTCAGTATCTTAAATATACTAGGATGTTTTTATAAGAAGTATTCGAGCTACACTTACACACACCTACATCTAATGGTTAAAGAACAAACTGTTTCCGTGGATGGTGAATTTCTGCCTCACGAAATGATGATTGTTCAACACTCATATAACACCTTCAAAGGTGGCCATTAAGATGACACTATATTTATATATGATATATAATATGTTTATGTTTTCCTTAAGATTCTGTATTATTCATTTTGAGCATACCTTTATGGCTTCCATTATGGGTAAACACGAAAATTTCATTTTAGGAAGTGCGGACTACCGCCCCCTCAAAGTGATTTGATTCGTTAATTCCATATGTGGGACGTATAAAGGATGGATTTAAAGTTATTATATATGATTTTATACTGGAATTATAATATACCTATATATCATTATTATTTATTTCCATTAAAGTATGAGATAGAAATTAAAGTAGCGTTCATGCGTACGTACGGCTTACCGTCTCCATGAACGGTGCATTTCATTTCTTATCCCCAAATGTAATGTACTATTATAAGTACATGTATATAATGGATATATATGATAAATGATACATGTAAATTATGAATATAATTCTGGAATTAAAATATACATACCTCTCATTTAGTTTTAATTCCATTAATATGACAAAGAAATGAAAGTAGTGTTCATGCGTACGTACGGCTTACCGTCTCCATGAACGGTGCATTTCATTTATTACCTCTAAATGATTATGTAATATTATAAATACATTTATATGCTGGATATATATGATATATATGATATCCAAATCATGAATATCATTCTATATATAATGAACCATTGACCACACGAACAACATGTAATTGTAAGAAGTTCACTTTCGACTTAAGAACCAAATATCGACAAAACAAACACTATTAACTTAAATGATTACATAATGTTTATAAAATGTAAATAAGTGAAATAAAAGGAATAATGAACTTGAAAAGTTTATTAATCAAATAGAAATTAACTCATGTTTATTATTCAGGACGTTAAAGAATGATCGAGTCAAGTCGGACTCGAGGTAAGGGATCCTACTCCTCTCTTTCTTTTTAAGTACACTATTTAATGTCATTCCTTTTAAAGCTCATATTTCTTGTTATTGGGATGTTCTTTTATATTACTATTACTGTAATTTTTATGTTCATGTGATGAGAGACCCTATTCTCTCTCATCAATCCATTTTGGAAGTTTTGAGTGGCGCCGTTAGGCTGCCGAATTTTCGTAAGAGATCTAACCTCTCTCTTTCTTTTTAAGTACTCTCCTTTATGTCACTTATTTTAAGCTCCTCTTTTTTATAATGGGGGATGTTATTTTATATTACTCTTTCTATACATTTTATTTTAATATGATGAGAGACCCTATTTGATCTCATCAATCCATTTTTTGGAAGTTTTAAGTGGCACCGTTAGGCTGCCGAGTTTTCGTAAGGGACTCTGTCTCAATCTCCTTTCATTGAGGAATATTTCATTTTATACACAACTTTCTTTTATACGGTTTATAAACCCCTTTTAATTTTACTTTTATATAAAAGGAATCTTTTTCTACGAAGCGTTTTAAAAAACGACAAAAAGGAATGTTTCTTTTAACGTACGCGGTGACAACGACCCTTTCCGCCGCCGCGAGTATTATTTGGTCTTTGGCTTCCTCAACAAGCCGTAATGTTTTTTAAAATGAAATAAATACCATATAATCTTATGTATTTTGGTATTGAAAATGGTTTTTATAATGTATTTGTTCTGTCAATATATTTGAGTGATATATTGTGATCACAGTGTGGAAATGTTTTCTTTCCTTTATGTTTTCTTTATGTCTTATGATTTTATAATGGTACTTGGACATTTGACGGGTGGTTACGTGATGAACCATATGACGGGTGGTGCCATGAATACCAGGATGGGTGGTTACGTTATAACCTCCAATGCATTGGGTATGGAAGTCGGCCGTATGTCTATTCCATTAAGTATGTATGGAAGTTGGCCGAATGGCTATTCCATTAAGTGATATGTGTGGAAGTCGACCTTATGGTTATTCCACTTAAGTATGTTTATGTCCCAAGTTACCTTTATATGTTATGTGATCTTTATATGGGTTTTATGGTAATCTTTTGGTTACAGAAGGGTAAGTAATGAACTTTTATTCAGTGAAGAGTTTTTACTACTTCGAAAAGGTGAAAAGTATTACTTTGTTAAAGTATACATGGTTTACTTATTGTTTTGAAAAAACTAACAGTTTTCATTCTTTGTGTATCCCTTACTGAGCTTTTTATGCTCATCCTAAGTTTTTGAAATGTTATCACAGGACTTAACGTGGAATAGGGTCAAGGATGGGATCAATGGAAATTCATGCTACCAAAAACATGGAACTAGACATTTTTCGTTTTAAGAGTTTTTATTTTATGGAAACTTAGTATAAGTTTCTACTTTGTAATATTTTGAGATGTAATAGTTATGTCCTAATTCTCTAAAACCCTAAACCTGAAAAGATCCTCAATGTGTAATCTTGTAATAACTCAAGATTAAGTAAGGTTTAAGGTTGGGGCCTTATATTTTAAAGGTCCCAAATTGATGTATTTAGAGTATAAGGTGATAATGGTTCGAAATCCATCCATCCAATAGGTTTTTGACATGTGTAGGTCTTATATTTTACATTATCTTTTCATTTTATTTAAATTGTTAAATAATAAGGTAATCGCTGCATCATCATGGTCTCATATATAATTTAATTTATTTAATGTCCAAAAAATTATAAAAAAAATACTATGATGTAGGAAATATTTTTAGATTTCCAATGACTATTTATAGTCCAAGAGATCATTTATGTAGACAAAATTAAAATTTTTTTACTCGGGTGATACATTCTTTGTTATATTTACTTTCTCTAAAAAATAAAAAGATAAAAAGTCATTATCACACAAAAGTGATTCCATGGGGTCCCCAAGTTTGGATAAAGTCATCCCATGGTCTTCCATGACACAACCAATAGTATTAGGACACATGTTGGTATCATTTTGTATTATTATAATATTATTTTATTATCCTTAACTACCCGATTACTAATTAATCAAGATAATTAACGATAATTACCGTCATTACTATTCACAAAGTCCAAAAAAAATACGCTTAATTACATAATTTGGACCTTCTGATTCCAAATATGGAATCCATTTTACCAAATTCCAAACACAGAAATTGTAATAATTAATTTAAAAATAATTCATGTTGTCAAAACAAATAGCGGGTTTCTTTGAAACAATATCTATGAAACGTTTGGCATTAGTTTATGCACAATTCCAAAGTGAAATTAATTATAATGACCAATATTGGATTAAATGGTAAAAATATATTCTATTTACACTTTAAAATCAATTAAAAAGATAATCTGACCATATAGTTAAATTATATGAAAAATCAGTTTTGATGTAAAATGCAGTATTTTTCACTATTCATTAAAAAAATGAACATTGTCAGAAAAATACCAAAAAATTGTCCAATGTAAATTTCAATGTCCCAATAATAAATAATATGTTTATTTTGACAAATAGATCTTATAAAATTGTCAAAAATTTGATTTAAAATGGTTTTCCATCAAGAGGCGGTAAAACAATCTTTTAAAAATATTAGAGAATTTTATGCTTAAGATTGGATTTATTCCCATTTTAAGCTTCTAAAATACTATATAATTCATAAATAGACATAAATAGGAATATATATTATTCATTACATACTTGTGATGTTACAGAAATCCTCTCGAATTGAAATAAAGTGATTTGTTTTTATAAGAAGATCCATAATAACCCATATATAATTATTTCCCCTGGATGTATTCGAATGTCTGGCGAAACTTTCCATGGTGATGTTTTCCTATTTTCATGAAGGTATGGGAAATGGTTGTATCCACACTTGGATTTTTTCCTTTCGTCTTTCACTTACTGATATACAATGAATATTGATGTATACTCCCTGATCTACTTATTCATATTTTCCCACCAATAGTGATCTCGGAGGTCTCTATATATCTTTGTTCTTCCTATGTGAATAGAGAAAGTTGAACTATGTGCATCATCCAATAACTCCTTCCTTAACTCAGTATTTTATGTTACACATAGTTTGACCCAAATATCATAACTCTTTCATTAACATTTAACTCCAGGGATTTCCCTTTTCATATAGTATCCACATTCTTTTGAATTCTCCCATCATTATTATGAGCATATTTTAACCTCTACAGAAGGGATATTTTATTTGTCATTTGTGAAAGTATTGATGATTTTACTTCATTTATGATTACCATTTCCATAAATTCTAAATCTAAAAGTATTGGATCCCTATAAATTTTCATTAATGATAGAATTGGTGGAGCCTCTCTACTTAGAGTGTCAGCTACTTTGTGAAATTTACCAAGATGTTAGTGAATTGAGTATCCATATTCCTTTATTAGATTTAACCTTCTTCTTTGGTTCATATTTAGCTCTTTCTATTTGAATATATATTTGATACTTTTTTTATCCGTATATAGTTCACACTTATCAATAAAGAGATAATGTCACCATATTTTCAAAGATAAGATCAATGTTTCCCGCTCTAGATAATGATTTGGAAAATTTTGATCATTAACATTCAACTTCATCGAAGCATATGCTATGAATTTTCATTTCCAAATTAACATATAACCCAAGACCTTTTCCAAATCATAGATTAATACCATGAAAGGATCTATAGTTATGGGTAGTGTGAGAACAGGTGTAGTGATAAGCCTCTTTTTTAACTCCTTCAGTCTCTCTTCACATTCATCATTTCATGAAAACTTGACTCTAATCCGAGTTATCTTGGTTGGGGGGTTTGATAATCATGAAAAATAACCCACAAATAGAAAATAATACCTATATAATCCTAGGAAACTATAGATATATATCAAATATTTTGGCCTTTTAAATCCTTAAATTGATTATGTTTTTTATGTATCCACAAATATACCATTTTTTGTGATGACATTTCCTAATAAAGAGACTTATTTTAACCAAAATTCACATTTTCATCACTTTTACATAAATATTATCTTTTTAAAAGGTATTTAGCATAGAGCTCAGATGCTCCTCAGGATCCTACTTGGTTTTAGAGTATATTAGAATATCATCTATAAATACTACCAATTTTTTTAGGTAATCTCTAAATATTTTTTTCATCAAGTCCATGATTATTTATGGACTATTAGTGAGCTCTAAAAGAATCACTATAAACTCACAATGCTCGTACCTTTTATGAAAAGCAGTCTTGGGGTTGCCCACCTTCTTCACCATAACATGGTAATATCCTGACCACAGATCCACCATGGATAAGTATTATTCTTCACATAGATGATTGAACAAGTCTTCAATCTATGGAAGATGATTCTTTTTATTTATAGTGATATTGATGAGATTGTGATAATCAATGCAAAGGTGCATTGACCCATACTCTTTCTTGACGAAGAGGAATGGTGCAACCCATGGTGAAGCACTTGGGTGTATGAACCCTTTATCAAGATTCTCTTTTCATTTTTATTCAGATCCTCATGTTCCAAAATATATATTCTATACGGTGTCTTGGATATTGGAAATGACCCAGGTATAAGCTCAATTGAAAATTCAACCTCTCAAATAGGAGGAAGGATAATAAATTCCTTGGGAAATACATTATCATATTTTCTATAAATAGGAATGTCTTCCAGGATGGTTATTTCCTTAGAATAAATAATTTGAGCTATATATTCTTGATCATAGGGAAATAATATCAATTCTTTAGATGTTATTTCTAAATAAGATTAATCCTCCTACTTACACTATAACAGAATCATGGGTCAATTCACAATACAGAGAGTTTTTTTCTTTTATTGACAATTTAGGTTGGATATATATAGTGATAGATAACCCATTCCAATAATTGTATCAAATTCCACTTAATGGATTATGATAAGGTTATTTGGGAAGTTCATACCCCAATTTTAGAAAAGCGAGGAGTTATATACATGGGATGAAATAATTTCCCCATTTTCTATTTTCACCTAAAACTCAATTTCCATGTATTGTGGTGGTTTTTTAATATTTATATTAAATTTTTGTGATTTGAAGGAATTTGTAGAACTAGAATCAAAACGTATGTTCACTGTTCTTGAATGAATAACTAGTTTACCCATCACCACTTTGTTGTTGGGATCCACTTTAGTGGTAGTGATGGAAAATTATATTTCTCATTTCCTTGGAAGTTATTGGTTTTCTCGGAAAACCCTAGATTACTGAAATGATTTAAAAATTCCCCGGGTTCCTTTCAGTTCAAGAAATGAACATTGGGATGAGTTTTGACCTAGTTAATCCTTTCCTCCATTACATTAGTGGGATTATTATGTCGGTAGTTGTTACCTAAGACCCCTTACTTCCTGCACCTAAATCATTTCTTTATCCCCCTTATACAATTTATTGGGTGCTTCATTATGCACCTTTGATAAGTGGGATGCTGGAATTTTATAGCACCACTAAATTTCTCCATCGAACCCCTAGAATTAAACTCCACTTTTTTGCTTCTTATTTCCATGATATATTTGAGATTATCTAACCACTATTTTGACATTGAGGTCACATCAAAAAAAATCCCATAACTACCAATGTATTAGTTTATCAGGTATTTTTGTAGAATACGTTTTATCCCACTAAAGAAGTGATCATCCATGCATTTAGGAGTAATGACCAAGTCGAAGGTGTATCATGAATGCATTCCGAAGTTTTCCTCATACATTCTGAATTATTTGTCATGTTTTTTTCAAGTTAATAGAAATCCTATTCTATTTTAAGTTGGAGAGTGTATGGAAAATATTTATCAAAAAATATATTCCTTAATTCCTTCCAATCAAGCTATTTGATCTCTTCCTCAGGATTCATATTCTTAATCAATGTCCACCACTGATCAGCTTATCCATCCAAACAATAAACATCCATTTGAACATTATATTATTCGTAACATTAAATTATATAGATTATCTTCTCAATGGAGTTGATTAATTTTTTATTGATTAAGGGATTCGATAATATTTTGAATATTGAAGGACTTTATCGCATAAATCTATCAGTTATTTCTTTTTCTCTATTATGGGGCTTTGGACACTCCACATGATCCATGTTTCTATTCTAAATCTTTGTCAGTTATAATTTTATCAGCATAAAGCTTTCAATTACTACTCTTATCAGGTTCGGTATCTCATTCAGGAAGTAATCACATTTCCCTTCGCATTGATTGTTTACCTGATTCCTCCAATTTACAGCAATTGTATAGAATAAAATTAAAACTATGGGTCAATATTTTTAAACTATTAAATTTATATATGGGAATCCAATGAAATGATGGGGATAACATACAAATTACATTTATTTCCTTGGCTTATGAATTTATAAGAATCAATCTATGTTATCCATGATCTATTCCCTAACATATACTCTTATGGTCATTTTTTGGCCCTTAATAATGGTTTATAATGTGATTATGGATTTACCAAAGAATTTCCCCTAGGAGTTTCAAACTAGGTGTGCATTAAGGCTCTTTGTTGTATACCAGGTCACCCCATGTTAGGCCCAGGACACCATATTGTATTTTTAACCCCTAGGTACAGTTGTGTCAGAACAAAGTCCACTTTTAGTATCCAGACATGAGAAGTACTTTCTTAATAAAACCTTAATTTATAATTAAAAAAAATATAGGGATGATTTAGTATACATTTTCTTATCCCTAAGGATTTTCACTATAGATTTATAATCCTAATACAAAAAATAACTATTTTTTCTAACACCAAATATGAAAAAAAAAATCTCTTTATTACACATTAATTCTTGATTTATGACATAAAATTGCACATAATACCAACCAAAAAATAGTTAATTATAGTGTATTTGGGAATTAGGTACATTAAATAAAAACATAAAACACGAAATACATCATCAATATTGAAAACTTCTACAACATTCTTGTACCTAAATCTATACGAGATAACCTGGGGACAAACATAAGAAATGGGTGATCTGTAACGACTCGAACTATTATGAATAAAATTCATTTATTTTGGTATAATTAAATGTCTTATGGATATAGAAAACCCATGAAGTCATTTTTAATATTACATACAATTTTATTTAAATAAACTTTAAGTATCTTTACAGTTGATAATATAGTCATTGAACAGTGATCACATGACTTGTATAAATATAGGGTTTTAACAAATCCTTTTGACAAAGACAAAATATGTGACGGCCTCAACTAGTAGGATCATTCCCTATGAACCCCATTTATGAGAGTTTATGAGGGAGATATCATTTATAGTATTTTCCCTAGACCAATCCCAAGTTGAGATCCAACAACATAAGCATGTGTGAAACCATTTATGAGAGAAGTTTAAGCTCATTGAGATCACGACACAAACCATGTCCACTAACAATCCCCATGAAAGCCCCACCATCACACACCTTACTCTTAGGATTATGATGGTTTAATAAATGTATTTGTATGAATACCCTAGAAATAAGATTATGTACACTTTTTTATACAATAATGAATATATTTTTAATCTATTATTGTTACTTTGTAAATATTTTTTAAAGACAAAATATTATTTTTGGTTAATTAAGATATATATTTTGATGAATAAATGGATTTTCTTGAGATAAATAATATTTTTTAAAAATATTATTATAAAAAATATTTTATTAAAAAAAATTATTATATAATTTTTATGAAGTTGAAATTAATTTTTATTAGGGAATGAAAACTCATTTTTTTCAAAACCTCTCGACTTCCAAAAAATGTTGGGTTTTATTTTAAAGGTGAAAATTCACCTATTGAGAAAATTATTTAGATAAAATTAATATTATTTTTGGAATCAGGACATTGAAATTATCCAACGGTAAATGTTTTTCAGAATTTTCTAAAATAGTCAAATTTTCAGATAAAAATTAAATACTGTATAAATATATAGTGTGATTTATGACATCCTAATGGCCCAATATTGACGTAATAAATATCATAAAAAGTAAATTCATAAAAATATATGTTTTTTATTTTAAATAACTTAATTTTATGTTTATTTTATTTGTTTATAAAATCCTTATGGAATCCTCCTTGAATTATAATATATTTTAAGATTTTAAAATCATTTATTAAAAAGTGTGAATGACCTTAACATAAGTAAGGGAAATATTTTAATATATTTTTCTATTGGACTTATAATATAATTTATTACACTCCTCTTTTCTAGAAACAATATGAAAAAACCAAGGTATGGTGTTTGGTTTTGAATATTTTATTATGAAGTGTCCAAAACAAAAATAATAAAGAAATCCCCCTCCTTTCCTATATAAACCCACCCAAGATCCCATTTCTCTTCACTCAAACTCATTTAATCTCAAAAACCCACTTTACCTTACTCCCGAGAGTCCTCCCTAGGTGCATACAAGCTCCCAAGAAGTCTCTTACCAAGCATTTGGTGTCACATATCTATATAGGGGATCCTCACCTTCCTCTCTTCCTTTCAATTCAAGAACCTTATTTTAAATTAGCCTTTTTAATTTCAATTGGTTACATTTTCATAATTTTATAATCAATTACCTAATGTAAATTTGATTTTATTTCAATGATGGATCATTTATACTCCCCCATTTGTACCCTTACCAAAGTTGTTACTATGAAAAAATTACATAAGGGGTTTCTCTCTACTCTATTAATTAAGCACCTATTTTATGATATTTCCTTTAATTTACAATTTCATAAGTTGGCATAAATTCTTAACTATACTCTTTATTATCTACTTCATTTTTAAATTTTTATAAACCCCTTTCACTATCCTCAATCCACTTTATTAATTTCTATTTGATGTAATTATTTTGTATAAATTAAACTACTATTTTCCATCGTGTAGTGAATACCATACCTATTTATCTTTCAAGGGTATTCAGATTTATGCTCATATAGTTATTGATTATAGAATTGTATGTAGGTATTCAACATTGCTTGATGGTCAAATAACTTATTATGTTTAATTAATCCATGCTATATGATCTATGTGGTACACTTAAACATGTGATTGAAATGATTATAAAGGGTGTGCCCTCATAGCTCTCCAATGAATTGGGTAATGCTTAGTATCATGATACGTCATGTGAAATGGGTGTTGAATCATGATACGTCATGTTAAATGGGTGTTGAATCATGCTACTTCATGTTCAATGTGTGTTGACTCATGTTGCAACATTTTCAATGGGTGTTGTCTCGTGTTACACCATGTGCAATGGGTGTTAACTCATTATAATTAATGTGTAATGGATATTGACTCCTGGTACTTCATATGAAATGGGTGTTGACTCATGATACTTCATATGAAATTATCTTTGACTCTTGGTCCTCCATGTTCAATGATCCTTAGCTCATGCTAATATCTTGTTGTATGTTGTTACCACATTTACATGTTTTGATTATCATTATATATCATGCATTTATTTTCATCTTCTATTTATGCCTCATTGATATGACTATTGTATAACATGTATTGTCTTATTAATGTTATGACTTGTTTACTCCCTCACTAGGCTTTATATCCCACCCCTTTCTTATGTATGTTCTTAGGTTATCCCATGCAGTGTTAAGTACAAATGAATGATTTGGTCATGACGAAGATGTTGTATTTCATGTTTTAAGTTGTTATGAAATGTTCCTAATTTCCTAAGACACTATACATATCTATATTATTATTTTTATTAAGTGAAAATTCATGTAATAAATAATGATTAAATATTAAATAAATATCAGGGTTTTTATAGTTTGTATCATAAGATAGGTTTAGTTATTTTTGGATTAGGATTAGAAAATCCTAGTAAAAAACCTTAGGATTAAGACTAAGTGTAAGTAAATATACCTAAATTTTGGTAATTATAGAGTAATTTGTTTATCTAGAAAAAACATACTTTTATAGATACTAAAAGTAGACGTGGTTCTAGAATGGATGTACCTAAGAGTAACAACTCGGATAAGGTGTTTCTGGCTTGACTCAAGGTAACTTGGTACAAAACCACAGGCCCTATTGTGCCTCTAGTTTGGCACTCCCAGGGGATATGCTTTGGTAAATTCATAAACTCATTAAAAACCATTATTAAGGGGGAAAATATTAAAATTACCATAAGAATATATGTTAGTAATTAAATCATGGATAACAAAGACTCAAGCCTAGAAACTCATAAGTTAAGGAGATAAATGTATTTTATAAGTTAACCCTTTAATGTAATTTGATTTGCCTTTATCTGTTTAATTGTTTGAGATAAAAATTCCTAATTTTCCTTTCATTCTAACCAATGTCCAGAAATAGGAGGAATCAAATAAACAATCAATATGAAGGGAAATGTAATGAATACCCCCAACGAGATTCCCAATTAAATGGGAGCCTAAGTAAAACATATAATGATTATGCCAAAATAGTTATCAAAAATCGTGGTTAATAATTAGAAAATTGTTGAATTTCCAAGGACATCAATGAATATTAATATGAAATCTAATTAAATTCTATATAATAAATGTGATAATGGAAATAAGACCCAATTTACTTCGTGCAGCAAGTGTGGAAAGAGGCACTATGGAGATTGACACAAAGGGACTAGGAGATGCTTTATGTTGCGAAAGATATGGCATAAAGTATCCAATTTCCGTGATAAAATGGATAATGTGATGGATGGAAACAAAGTACACTATAATACATAATATATAGTTAAATTTATTAAATTTGGATAATTCAAAAATTATCCAATACAATCCTCTATTGCAAGGGATGAGAAGCATGATGAGCATAAACAATATCCATGAACAAGGTAACATGGAATTTCCTATGCTAAGATGGATATAGATAAATGAATTACATGTAACAAATATATCAATATAGTATATGTCATAATCTATTTCAATTATTTTCCTATTAGTATATATTCTATGTTTTCTAAGAACATCGATTTCCCACTAGAAATTATATTAAATCATTAAAGAAAACTTCTATAAGTATTATATCACATGTTGATGTTTGTGGGAATGTTATTATTAATAATATTACAAATATAAATTTGGTGTAATTTTAGGGAAAATTATAATTTCATTTCTTACACCTCAAGGAGGTTGAAAATTCATGAGCAAAGATATCCCATGTAAGATATTATTTTTTCATTTGTGACCTTTAGATTGAAAATCTGGAAGCATTATCTCTTTCGGGAGAAGTGTGAAATATATACAGATTAAAAAATTCTAAAATATATATCCTCATAGAAAGAGATGAATATACACCAATAAATATGGTTATATCTCATCAAGGATTATTACTGCTCAATCCACTACCATCTTGGGAAAGCGAATAAGGAGGCAGATGTCCTATGTAGAAAGGACCCAGTATTTCCATCATTGATGATAATTGAAAAGGATATGATCTTTATAGATTTTAAGAAGATGGACCTGAGAATCATAAATAAAATAAAATCATAAATAATTTCACAAATTATATCTCAACTATATTTTTGGAAAGGTTAAAGGATGCTAAAAAAGATGATGTGGGAGTTCAGAAGAAAGTGGTAACTACAAGAAAAGGGAAATCCCTAGAGTTCAATATTAGTGAAGGAGTTATGATATTTGGATCAAGACTATGTGTTCAATAAAATCATGATTTTAATTAAGGAATGTTTATATGATTCAAATAGTTTTACTTTATTCATTCACCTATGAAACACAAAGTTGTATCGAAATATATGAGATCACTATTGGTGGAATGATATGAAGAAGGAGATCGCTAAATATACATCAAAGTGCCTGGTATGTCATCAAGTGAAGGATGAATTTTATAAGTCTAATGGGATGATGAAACCATAATCCATACCAAAATAGAAATGGGAAAAAACACCGTGTACTTTGTCACCGGACTTCCAAATCCATCCAAAGGAAACTATTCTATCTTGGTTGTTTTGGATTTCTTATAAAGAATGCACACTTTATTTAAATTCGAGAGGATTTCTCACTGGATCAACAGGCACGGATATACATCAGAGAAATTTTATGGATTAATGGAATACCACTATCAATCATGTCCAATCAAGATCAATGATTCACCTCTAAGTATTGAAAAAGTCTCAAGCATGCTCTAAATATTGTTCTGAACTTCAGTACAGCTTATCACTTTCAAACTGGTTTCTAATCTTGGTGGACTATCCAAAAACATGAGGACATGTTGAGATCTTTCTCAATTGACTTAAAAGGAGGATTGGACGAACATCTTCCTTTAGAGGAGTTATCTTACCACAATAATTTCCACTCAAGCATTTAAATTTCCCCTTATCAAGACCTTTATGGGAAGAGGTGTGGAACATTAGCATGTTGGGGTGATGTTGGGGAATGAAAACTTATAGGTCCTAAAATGGTCAAAGAAATGGTGGATAATGTTAGGACTATACAATAGCACATCAAAGATGCTTAGAGTCGAAAATGGAGTTATTACTAAAATCATCGACAAGACCTAGAGTTTGATGTTGGAGACAATTTATTCCCCCACATATCTCCATGGAAGAGAGTAATTAGATTTGGGTAGAATGGGAATGTCAGTTCAGGTTACATTCATCCTTTTGAGATCCTTGATGACATCAGAGTAGTGGCCTATCAACTAGAACTCCCACCGAACATGTCTCAAGTACATGATGTATTCCATATATCCCTCTTAAGGAATTAAATCTCAGAGTCATCATGTGTACTAACTACTACAACAAGGGCCATTAGTGACTGCCAAAAGTGGTTTCTATATTCCTTTAGAGACTGCTTGGCGACGTCTTTGGGCAATGGTTGTTGGTTCGTCGGTAAAGAGAAACAGTGACCGCTAATGGCGGTCTCTAAAGCCTCCCACAATATACAACATATTTGCGCTATCGGGGACATGTGTGGAGTGTATGGATGACCGATGGACTCAGGTAGGGGTGATGAGGGATAGTTAAGCTTCGACTGTCGGTCATGGCGGATCTGCGGCGGCCGGTGGTATGTGCGGTAAGTTGATGGTGCTTGTGGATGGTGGTCTGATGATGTGGGGGATGATGGGGGTCACCTACGAGGGGGTAGAGGGAAGCAGGGGCCAACCAAGGTAGTGGTAGGGGTGACCAGATGAGGTAGTGCATCGGCAGGGGAAACTGTGGGTGTCGGCCTGAAGATACAACGGCGAGGAAGGGAAGTGGAATGACAGGGCGGGAAAAATTTCGCGTTTTTTTAGGCGGGATTAGCGACTACCATTGGCAGTCCCTAATAGTATTAATAGTGACCGCCAATGGTGGTCTCCCATGTCCAGTTAAGTAGAAACTCAAAATTATAGTAGTGACTCAATCCAGAGGTGGTACCATTAGAAAATGACCTTTCCAATGAGGAGAAATTGGTGAAGATATTAAATCATAGAGAAAAAGTTCTAAAAAATAGGAAATTTCCCCTCATCAAATTGTTGTGAAGAAACCACATATCTGAATAAGCAATTTAGGACCCGTCATAGGTGATAAAGCTGAGTTACCCTCATATGTTTTAGCATGAGAAAAGTAAATTTGGAGGAATAAATTTCTCAGGGGGGGATCTTGTAATGACCCAAACATTTATGAATAATATTCGATTTTTATTTAATTAAATGTATTATGGATATATAAAAAGAATGAACTCATTTTGTTTCAATATATCCAATTGTATTTAAATTACCGTTATGTATATTTAATATTGATAATATTTTCATTGAACATTGATCACATGACTAGTATAAATAGAGGGTTTTAACAAATCCATTTGACACAGACAAAGGAAGTGATGGCCTCAACCAGTATGATCATTCCCTATAAAGACAATTTATCAGAGCTTCCCAGGGATATAGAATTTCTAGCATTTTCCCTAGACCAAGACAAAGCCAATATCCAACAACTTAAGAATGAGTGAAACTGTTTATGGGAGAATTTCAAGCTCATCGAGATCAGGACCCAAACCATGTTCGCCGAACTGACTCATAAAGTCCCTACCATTACACACCTTACTCTTAGGTAATATTTTGGAGTAATAAATATATATGTATCAAGACCCTAGCAATAATATTATATACATTATTTTTTTATATAATAATGAATATATTTCCATTCTATTATTATTACTTTGAAAATGATTTTTAAAGAAAAAATAGTGTTTTGGTGAATTAAAAAAATCTATTTTGATGGATTAAAGGATTTCTTGAAATAAATAATATTTTAATAAAATATTATTATTAAATAACTCTTATTAAATATAAATGATCGTATAATTTTTATGGAGTCAAAATTAATTTTCATTAAGGTTTGAAAACTATTTTTCTCAAAACCCATCAACTTCTAATAAATATCGGTTTTTAATTCAAAGGTCAAAATTCACATATTTATAAAATTATCTAGATAAAATTAATTCTATTTTGGAGTCATGCTTTTAAAATTATCCAATGGTAAATTTTTCATAATTTTCTAGGACTGCCAAATTTTCAGGTAAAAATTAAATACCATATAAATATACAGTGTGTTTTATGACATCATAACGGCCCAATAATGATGTGATAAATACCATAAAAGATATCATTGGCCAAATATATGTTTTTACTTTAAAATAATTTACTTTTAGGTTTATTTTATTTATTATACAATGCCTTAGTGAATCCTCCAAAAATTAAAATATATTTTAATATTTTAAAATAATTTCTTTGAATGTGTGAGTCACCTCCCCATATGAAAGGGACATATTTTAATATATTCATACCATAGCATTATAAAATAATTTATACCACTCCCCTTTTTCAGAAACCATGGGAATAACCCTTGATGTGTTTTCTGTTTTTGAATATTTTATTATGAAGTTTCCAAAACCAAAATAATAAAGAAATCCCCCTCATTTCCAATATAAACCCACCCAAGTTCCCATTTATCATCACTCAATCTCATTTAATATCGAAAACCCTCTTCCCCTACACCCTAGAGTCCTCCCAGGGTTCTCCCAAGCTCCCAAGAAGCCTCTCCCCATCCTTTGGTGTCACACATCCAAGTAAGGGATCTTCACCTTCCTCTCTTCCTTTCAATTCAAGAACCTTATTTTAAATTAGTGTTTTTAATTTCAGTTGGTTATATTTTAATCCATTTATAATAAATTACCTAATTTTCCTTTGATTTTATTTCAATTATGGATCATTTATCCTTCCCAAATTAGGCCCTTACCTAAGCCTTTACTATGTTGAAATTCTATAAGTAATTTCTATCTTTATCCTCTTTCTATCAACCACCAAATTTATGATACACCCTTTAATTTCCAGATGATTAATCTTGGTAAAATTATTAACTATCCTCTTAATTTTCTATTTCATTGTTAAACGATCATATAACCCTTTCACTCACTTAAATTCATTTTAATATTTTTATTCGGAATCATTATACTGTAAAAAATGTACTATGATTTTCCATCATGTAGTGAATACCATACCCATTTCTATATTAATGGTATTCACCTTTATGGTCATATATTTATTGATTGATGGAATATATGTATTTTTTACACATTCCATGATAGTGTAATAACTTATGATATTGAATTAATCCATGTTAGGTGATCTATGTGGCACACATAAACATGAGATTGAAATGATTTTTAAGGGTGTTCCATGTTAACTCTCTAATGCATTGGTTAATGTTTATTATCATGATACGTCATGTGAAATGGGTGTTGACTCATGCTACATCATGTGAAATTGGTGTTTAATATTTCTACTTCATGTAGAATGGGTGTTGACCCATGCTACTTCATGTGAAATGGGTGTTGACTCATGCTGCTTCATGTGAAATGGTTCTTGACTCATGCTACTTCAAGTGCAATCGGTTTTGACTAATGATAATTCATGTGAAATGGGTGTTGACTCATGCTACATCATGTTCAATGAAATTTGAGTAATTCTCCTCCATGTTCAATGATACTTGGCTCTCAATAATATCATGTTGTATGTTGTTTCCATATTTCAATGTAATGATTATAATGCTTTATCATGCTTTTATATTCATGTTCCTTTTATGCCTCATTGATATGACTATTTTCTAACATGTATTATCTTATTCATGTTATTTCTTGTTTACTCCCTTACTAGGCTTTATATTTCACCCCTTTGTTATGTATCTCCTCATGTTATTCCATACAGTGGAATGATTTGGTCATATTAAAGAAGTCTTGAATAAAGATGTTGTATTTCATGGTTTAAGTTGTCTTGTAATGTTCCTAATTTCCCAAGACACTAGACCTCTCGGTATTATGAGTTGTATTAAGTGAATATACATGTAATAAATCATTATTAAATAATAAATAAAGATAAGGGTTTTTATATGATCTATAAAGCCCGGGAAGGGAATAAACATGGAATAAAATGAAGAAGATAATTAATGTTAGATAATAGTAATATCAATGGGGCATAAAAAGAGAACGATTCCTGAACATGATCAATGATACATGACAGAACACGATAATCCTAAAGTAAACATGGTAAATATGGAAATAACTTAAAACATAGTATCATAAACATAGGTCAATTCTAAACCCTCTAAGACATCATGATGGAAAAAGTACCCTAAATGAATCAGGTTCTCTCCATGTACCAACATGACATATCATGATACTGAATATTACCTAATGTGTTGGAGCACTATCAGGGTTCACCCATCATATTGATTTTCTAATCATGCTTAATTGTTCCACATAGATCATAAAATATGGATTAATTCATCATCATAATTTATTCCACAAATAAGGAGTACGGAATAAATATATTTTAGTCCCCAAAAAATGTGTATCTGCATAAATGTTAAAAACCATGATATAAAATATCTCTGGTATTCACTACATAATTTTTTTTGGCATGGACAATCGTGGTAAAATTTCAACAACATAACGGTGTCACATAAAGAATCATAAAAATGGGTTGATGAGAGATAAATGGGTATCTCATCATATAGACATAAAATTGGAAGTAACAGGAAAATGTAAAATCATATCCCAACAAGGAATATTTGTAAATATAAGGCATAAGTTAATGAATAAACTTGAATAAAGAAAATAATATTAACTATATCCTTGCATGGTAACAGTTAAAAATAAAGGATCATGGGAACCATAATGGGAGTTAAATGGGGCTCTTTTTATTTATACAATAAATGGAAAGTATGAAGAATATTTAATAACATATTTCAAAATAATCAAATGGACTTTAAGAGACATAACATAAAATAAGTGCTAGAATGGAAATGAGAAGAGAGAAATCACTTATAAAGTTTTAGCATGGTAACGGGTGTACATAAAGGATCATGGGAGGATTAATGAGAGTTAAAGGTGTCACCAATAATTTATAAATGAAAAGGAATTTATTTTTGTTATAGTATAACTTATCCCAACATGAAAAAATGTAAATTAATATGCATAACATAAAAGAAGTGCATGAATAAAAAAAGAGTGAAAGATCCCATAATTGAGTGTGTGATTCCAAATTTTTGGGATGGGCTTCTTGAAAGATTGGGGGTGGATTGGTAGGACTCTAGAGAGTGTACATAAGAGTGTTAATGTTCTAAAAGATGTTTTAGTGAAGAAAAATGAGATCTGGGATGGTTTTATATATGAAAAGTGGGATATTTCATTATTATTTAGGTTTTGGACTCTACATAATAAAATAACCAAAACCACAAACCATACCATAGTTATTCCCATTAATATGAAAAATTGGAGTGGTTTTAATTATTTGAAAAGGCAAATGGCCAAAATTAAAAAAAATCCTTTCTTATGTGGAGGTAATTCATAGTCTTAATGAAATGAATTTAAACCCATAAAATATATTTCATGTTTTAGAGGATTTATAAACACTTTATAAAATGAACCAAATAAACATGAAATCATATTATTTTAAGGTAAAACATATATTTGGTCATGTAAACCCTTTATTGTCTCTATTAAATCACTATTGGGTCACTATGATTTCATAATACACAAAATATATTTATATGATATTTATTTTAGAAAATTATGAAAAATTCACCATTAGATAATTTCTAAATTCCGATTAAAAAAATAATATCCATTTTATCTATATATATTTTTAAAATTTTTAAATTTACACTTTTAAAATAAAATTGACACTTATTAAGAAATTTTTTGTTTTTTGATAATAACAGTCTTCGAACCCTTATAAAAATTACATTTGAGTTCATAAAAATTATATGATCATTTATATTTGATAAAAAGTATTTAGTAACAATATTAAAATATTATTTATTTAAAAAAAATACATTAATACAAAAAATCATGAATTTAATTTGGATATTGACCATAAATATAATATGTTCATTATTATATCAAATTATAAATCATTTACAAAGTAACATTTATAGGATGAAAAAAGATTCTTTGTCCTAAAACAATGATGTAAATATCCATATTTCTAGGGTCTAGATACATATCCCTTTAATACACTATAAAATTCCCTAATGGTAAGGTGTTTGATGGTGGAAGTTTCAAGGGGTTGTTCGATGAACATGGCTTGGGTCATGATGTAAATGTGCTTTATTTTCTCCTATAAACAGTTTCAATCAAGCTTATGTTTTTTGGATAGCTTCATGGGGTGGTCAAGTTAAAATTCTATAAATGTTATCTCACTTAGAAGCAGTGATAAATAATTTTCATAGGGTACGATCCTACTGGTTGTGGCCCTCACTTCATTTGATTGTGTGAATTGAATTTGTTAAAACTCTATATTTACTAATCATGTGATCACTGTTCAGTGACTATATGATCAACAATAATGAAGCATAACAGTCTTCTAAATCCAAATGGATATAATAAAACAAAATAAGTTCATGTGTTTTCAATAACCATATTACGTAATAATAAATTTAAATAAAATAAAAAGTGTATTTTATTTATATCAGTTTGGATCATTATAGAAAATCAAGGAACTAATGTTTTAGTATCAATAACACCATAAATACAAATAAACATCCAAGTTAAAAATTCATTTTTCATTATTTTCACTATTGGATCCATGATCATCACACTTTCATTATTCGATCATTGATATTCAAAAAATTTCATTCCTTATTAAATGTTTTCTTCTTTTAGTATTGGAGAACTCATTCACACAAGTGTGGTAGTCTAACTAAACAATAGAGCCATTGGTTTTCTAGCATGGGAACATTAATATGCCATTTTGGGATTCTATAACCTAATTTTTTCAATTGGATATTATTTCCTAAACAATGAGGAGGATATAGAACCTTCCTAACCACTAATAATCTTATGAAGTACTTTCTTAAATAAATCTAAAACCATCATCAATGTTTGTAAAGTTAATATCATGATTGAATTTGAGGAACTATGTTATTCTTGGAAACATGATCAATCAAAAAGAAATTAATACTATGAGAAAAAATGAGATACTTGAGAAATCATTATAAAATGTTCATGAATAAAATAATATAATAATATTGGAACTAGAATATGAGGTAATTTAATAATTCTTCTATATATTGGGTTTTTTATTTTCATATTAGAAAACTCATAATCTACCTTTTTTATTCGAACTTATAATAGATGAGGTATGTGAACTCATGCTACTTCCATTTTTAATTCGGCCACCAAAACATGAATTATATCATCATCCACCAGAATTGAAATATATGTTATTAATGGGTGGAGATATGTTTTCAATGATCATTACTATTAATATACAATATTTCCAAGATCTCAAACTTAATAAATATATAATAGAAAATGTTAAAAATATAAAATAGTGTTTAGGATACACACAAATAATTAGTCGTAGTATTCGAATGTACATAATCATTATTGAAAATGGTGTTAAACCGATCAATCAACCTCAAAGAATATAAAACCAAACCATGATAGAGGTAGTTAAAAATGAAATTGTGGATTGTTTAAAATCATACAACATCTACCCCATTTCTGAATTACAGTAGCGAAGTACCATACACATTGTACCTAAGTGGTCATGACTAACCATTTTCAAGAATATAAAGAATGAAATCATCCCCATGAGACTAAAAAATAGTGGGATAGTATATATTGACATTATAATACTAAAAATGGTTAATAGGAAAGGCCTTTTCCCAGTACCATTTAAAGAGTACATGTTATAGATACTTTCAAGAAGGACCCATCATTACATTATGGATAGATTTTCATGATATTTCAAAATACCCATTTCCCCAGATGACCTGGAGAAAACCAATTTTAACTTTAAATATGGAAAAATTTCCTACAAGGGGATATCTTTTACATAATCTAATTCCCCACGTACATTTAAAATATATCTTGTAAGAATTTTCTATAGTTTGATTAAATACTTTCTTGAAGTGCTTACTTATGATTTGGCTATTTTTAAAATTCATTTTATCATTTAATACCTAATAACAAGTGTCATTGGTATAATTTAAATTTTTTATTTTGTTTCATACCTTAACAAGTTTAATAAAAAGGGATATCAATATGAATAAGAAGTAAATAAAAGTATGGACCAAGAAAAGATAATAAAAACTAAAAAAATGACCGAATGTAGTCATAATGAAGGTAAAAAACTATAATGATAATGTCTTAAATGAGTGCATAAGATGGTGATAAAATGAAAGAGATGTATAAAAGAATATTTTAATGGGTTTTTAAAACTGTGTTTAATGACATAAACTCAAATAAATAAAAAAATAATCTATGATGATAGGAATTTTATAAACTATTTGAATTATATTTTTTATTACTGAATTGATTTTCCTTTATTACTATGAACGAAAAGAAACCTAGTAAACCTAAACCAATAAATTTTTTAAATTGGGAACACTATCTCATTAAATAATGAAATTTCTTATCTAGATGTTTATAGGAAAAAATTTCTCTTAAAATATTTAATAACACCACAAAAAAACTATCTTTGACCTTGAAGGTTTAAAATAACTAATTAATTCCTATGAAATGAAGAAATCTATAACACAGTAATAAATTTCATCATTAATTTATAATGTATAAATATTAGTTAAATATATATATTTAGAAAGTTGTTACATAGAAATTTTCAAATAAATGAAGTACAAGTACTCCATGATAACCAAAAAATAAATTAATGAAAATATAAAATGGGTTGAAGGATATTCTCTATTGAGTTGATTAGACTCTCTCCAGGCTCCCTTTATATATACAAAGTATCCTTATATATATACTTCAATAACATAGTACCTCTACCTTTATTCTCTATAAGGAGTGTGTTTCATCATCCTTCCCCATGTTCCATTTCCTCGGAATATAAATAACTCTAAGTGAATTTCTAATGGAGAGTATCTCTGAACACAAGTTTCAAGTTAAAATGCGTCAGTTATCACTATTTTTTATCTTTCACAGGTAACTCAAGATGAATCCCTCTAAAAAACTATTCACATCCCACTTGAATTTTTGATTTACCCTTTAATACTATGTTTAAAAGATTCAACTTTATCGGGAAGGGAACCTCCCTCTCTTAGATGTCAAATTTTCTTGAGAATTAAGTCTTTACGCACATCATGATTTAATATTTTTGTTACCCTGATGTAGAATGGAGGAGTGTGAAATTACCCTTACATGAAAAAAGGGAATATAGATAAAACCTTATGTAGCTTGGTTGTAGAACCTATGCATCCTTCACATAGCTTTAGTAACTCAATATTACATTTATGTGAGCATCAGTTACCTTTAAATATGTCTTGATCCCTAAAAGTTACCCTTACATGAGTGTCTAATGAGCATTACATGAGTATAGACATAGGGATTCACCTTTACACATGTCATAAATTGAGATATATGTAGATCTTTTAACTTTTTTCTACCTTTATGAAATCTCATTTCATATAACTTCATACAGGATATAGAATTCATAGATCCTTTACACACTAGTAGAAACAGAGGCCATGAAATTGGGATTTAGACATCAATTTATCTAAAACTACTAAATTTTTTTTTGTGGGAATGTTTTAGCTTGGGTTTTATAAAAAAATATTTATTTTTTAAAAACATAACACTACTACCACATCCCTCATTTTTTTCATTTAGAACCCTACCTTTCTCAACCTTTGACATCACCTAATGTCACTTGATGACCCTAAAAAATTATTGATCTTCTCTTTCAGTTGATTTTTCATCATATTTTCAAAAACATTCTCCTCCATTTTCCATCCTTCATCATTCTCTCATGATTCAGTTCTTAGAAACCCAATTCTGGTTGACCCGCACCTGTGGTTTAGGGTATGTGTTTGTTATTTTTTCTACTTCATTTATTTTCAAAGGTTTCTCAATAATCATGCAGCCTTTTCACTATTGTCATCATATTCATGTGAATTAATCAGAATTCGAAATATAATCTTCATTATCAAAATTCAAATTTTATAATTTGTTTTTTTTGAAGATAAATTAATTATCTATTAATTATAACTTAGATCCATTCATTCATTTAATTATATTCATTATATATTTAATTAGTTTTTTTGTTAAATTTTTATTAATGTGATATATTTTTTATGATTACAAATTTTCTATCACAATAATTTATTTTTCTGTAACTCTTTTTATTTATAATTTTTTGTATTTAAAATATTATATTGTTAAATTTTTTTTTTGGTTGAAAAAAAATTCTCAAATTTTTTTCATTTATAAATTAGTTTTTTCAATATTTTTTATTTTGATTAAATTTTTTCATGTAACTTGTTTTTAATTTTAAATTTTTGTAAAACAAATTATTTGTTAAAAATTGATGCATGTTTAAATTTTCATTTTATATATACCTAATAACTTATATTTTAAATTTTTATTGATATATTTTCATAATTATGTATAATTGTTTTTATGATCAAATATTTATCAATAATTGAATGATTTAATTATTTGTTTTTATATTCAAAATTTATCAGTTTTTATATAATTTTAAATATATATATATGTTTCAATATATTGACCTTTTATATTGTGATATTACATAATTAATGAATCTTAATTGGAAAACAATACAAAGAATCATTTATGAATATGAAAAAGGAGTTGATGATATTTTATAATTTAAAAAATAAATTATTAAAATATAGAATATATTCTTCCCATGCATGAAATTTTTGAATATGATAATGTTAAATTCCATTTAAATCAAGGGTCATCTAATTTTCTATGGTTTCATCCATAATTATAAATTTTTGGATCTAACATAGTGAAATAAGAAAAAAATAAACATCTAATGTTGATAGAAATATTGAGAATGGGGAAGAGGATCATATTAAATAATTTGTTCATGATGTTGGCATTGAAACCATAAAAAAAGGAAATGTTGAACAATTTTTAGAGATTCAAAGAAACCACTATTCTTAGGTTGCACTAAATTTACAATGTTATCATATATTCTGGGATTAGTTAACTTGTAATAAAGAAATTTGTGGAGTGATAAGACATTCTCTAAATATCATGAACTTTTAATAGAGTTAATTCTAGAAATAAATAGGCTTCTAGATTCTATTGATAATGTAATTAAAATATTATTCCCATTGGGATTGGGTTAGAAAAAGATAAATGATTTCCCAAATTATTTTCTATTTTATTATAAGGAATAAAATTTGTTATCAATGTATCATAAATATAGTGCATCATGATATAATATGGATTAACAATTCAAATCTAATAAATTATTAGGTACGATCATAAAACCTCCTAATAATGTAATTTTCTTCCTTCCAATAATTTCTCATTTTAATATTATATTTTTAAATTGAAATGTTTTTAAAATGTTAAAATGGAGTATATATTAGTGCATCTTAGATAGAAACATAAGTCACCCTGCTGATTCTCCACAATAAAAGCGATTTGATTAAAAATTTTCATATTTTGTAAGTGGAGCTAAAAATATGAAACTAGGACTGTACGTAGATGGAATGAATCCATACGTGTGTCCCAGTATCCAACATAGTTTATGGAATCTTTTGTTTCTAGTTTACAACCTTTCCATATATATTTGTATGAAGAAAAAATATGTTATGATGAGATTGATGCTTTTTTGACTAAAATAGCTATGAAACTATATTGATGTGTATCATTAACTATTGATTTGTGATTTGAAACATTTATGGGAGACATGTATTGTAATTTTTAATTAATACAAGAAACAATATTTTCTTTTGAGTTCTATGATAATGTTTATTATAAATGACTTTCCTATATATGAAATATTATCTGGATAATTTGTAAAGGGACATAAATCTTGTCTATTTTTTGAAGAATATACTTCCCATTATCTATTTAGGAATGGAAGAAAGATAATGTAAATGGTTAATCAATTATTTTTCAAATTGATCATCCTTATCACAGATTAAAAAAAGAATTTAATAGTTTTCTAGAATATAATATCCCCCAAAACCATTATCATCTAAATATCATTAGGATTGGGTGAGAAATAATTATTTCACATTTCGAAAGAAAGGAATATTTGGCCATTAAAAAATATTTGGAATAAAAATTATGTCTTATTAAAAATACCATATTTTATATTTTTAGAGATAAAACATAAGATTTATGTTATTCATATTTAGAAAAAAATACATGACACATTAATTTGAAATTTTTCAGATATAAAAGGAATAAAAAAATATGCATTACATGCTATAATCGAATTGATATCCATTGGAATACATATGGATTTTTCTCCCACAAAGAAATGAAAAAATAAATATTTACCTTTGCCTTGTCACACATTATGAATGAGTGAGAAGATGAATTTTTGTAAGTTTTTACATGGTATTAATGTACCTAGGGTATATTCTTCAAAATTAAATAAGTTTTTATAATCTAGGGATTTAAAATTTATATTTTTTTAAATCTCATCATCGCCATATATTAATGCAATAACTGATATCAATCACACTGTGTGGTATATTTCTGACACATGTTAGAAATACAATCATCAGGTTATGTTATTTTTTCAATATCATTTATAGAAATGTCATTGATAATAAAATTTTGGATGTGTTGGAGAATGAAAGCGTGACCATACTTTTTCAACTTTAATCATATTTCCCAATAATGATTTTTGATATAGTGGTTCATCTAGTGATTCATTTAGTGAATGAGAGAAGAATATTTGGTCCTGTTTATTTATGTATGATGTATCCTTTTAAAATATATATGAAAATGATGAAGTGATATGTTAAAAATTGTTATTGACCAGAGGCCTCTATTTTTCAAAAATATTTTTCCGATGTAGTAATTTATTTTTTGTAATATTTTTCTTATATGAAGTATAGCATATAATTATCCCTATATCTTGATGTTTGAAAGTTGATAGTAAAGGTAGTGAGATATGTGGGTTAATGGTAAATTTAATTCCATGTGATGATGTGATGTAGACATATTTATACATTTTGAAGAACAAATATATCATTCAACCATATATATCTTCACATATTTATATATTAATAGTTTTATTTCCAAAAATAAATGAAAAGTGGATGATTATTAAGCAAAAAAATAAATTTGTTTCACGATTTAAAGTGATATTCAATATAGATTTATCATGATCAGAACCATTAAAATGGTTTTATAGGGATTGCCTCTTAATTTTATTAAAAATTCTATTTTTTACACTATTTTTTACATATTTTATAAAAAACTTATGATCATAAGAGTACTTTTAAAAATATCAGGGTAATGTTTCTTGTCGTAGCAGTGAAATTTTTAGGTGAAAAAAGTTAAAAACCCAATTTAAACATCAATGAAATGTTTTGGATTTCATGAGAATATATGGGAAATTTATTATAATAAATTTCAATTAACCATGTTTATGAGTAATTGGGTTTATAGTTATAGTGATTTGAAATATTGTGATTATGAATTTACACTCATTGAATTAAAAATATTCTATCGCATATAAGAAAACATTTATCATAGAGACACATGTGAATCAAGAAAAATATGTTATTAATCCATCGAATGATCAACATTCCATTTTTTCAAGGAAAAAGAATTCATTTGGGTGAATAGGATGTTAATGTTGTTATGGGTTTATATGGGGTTTCTTTGTCAATTATGTGATTTATGAATGAGAAAAATGATTGTATGGTAGACATAGTCCATGATTAGTTAAATTAACATGATGAGGGATATGTAAAAACACTAAAATACTCATAATTAGTTATGTAAATATTTATAATTTATTCCACATTATCAACCTTGAAATTTTGGAAGTTATTTTTTTTTCCAATTTTTTTAAATTTACTAATTGTTTTTACCATTTTAATGATTTCTTATTAATTTTTTTTGTAACTTTTTTTCATTTTTAAATTTATTTTAAGATAAAAATTATTTTTTACAAATTCATTCATTTTTAAACTATTTATTTTTATATATGATTATAGGTTTCTCTTTATTTTTTTGTGTTCAACCTACTGCAACTACCTTTGAGTGATTTCAACATCATTCAAGATCAATTTATATCTAGATTTTTTAAGTCATTATTTTAGTTTTGAGGATAAATTAATTATTTTTCATTTATAAATTACATTAATCCAATCATTTATTTATATACATTTTATTATCAATTAAAAAATATTTTTATAATTTTTCTAATGTTATATTTTTTGATGAATATAAATTATTTAGAACTATAATTTTTTTTTAGTTGTAACTATTTTTATTTATATTTTTTTATATTTATACATTTTTTTATCATTATCATATGTTTGGGGTTGATATAATTTTTTTCTATTTATTATAATTAATCATTTTTGTATTTTTTATATTTATTTCATTTAATCAAATATAGGTACAAATACATGTGTTGCGGTAGCATACATCTTTCAAAATGATAGACATTATAATAGGGGAACTGAGGAATGTACATTTTTTCATTTATATATTTATATATATATATATATATTAATTAAATTATTTAATGAAATAAAATTTATATTACATAATATTATTTGAAGCTCGTATTCTTGTCTCGATAGGTTGGTACCAAAAGATAGTATGTGTGGTATTAAAAGTTTACCAAAATTTTCACTTTCACATGGAAAGAAAATGGTGAATATTAAATTTCATGAGAATGACCTACAAAATTTCCCAAATCCCACACTTTTTAGAAAAATGTGGCTATACAGAGTCATTGTGGGATTATTATTTTATAACCTAATTGGAGGAGCATTGGTCAGTTAGTGAAAGAACTTTTATGGGATCCTCTAATAGTAAATAGATAAAAATTTTGTTTTGTTTTCAAATGGTTTAAATATTATACATTACTTAATATTTTATTTCTTCAATTACAAATGATATTTTAATTTCAAGTGTAAAAAGGAATTAAGAATAGTGTGTATGCATTGTGGAAACAAGATGGAGAGATTTTATGAAAAATTTCTCTTCAAATATTATATTTAGGACTAATAAGAATTAATATAATTGCATTATGTATTAGTTTATAGATAGAGATACATGATAAAATTATCTCTTAAGTCGGTAGGAGGAATTATTTGGGTTATGTTTTTTTATAAAATTTATTTTCTCTACATTATAACTTATTTACTTCCTCTTGTGTAATAGGAATCCATGAAAACTCACCAAGAGATAAAATATCATAATTTATACACTCAAATATAGTCACGAAGAGGGAATCCATTATTATAAGAGTGAATTTTTGATGAAAAACATAGTGAATTAAGTTCCAAGTTAGGTAAAAACTATGAATAGGATCCACTCGAACTAACATCACCTACTACTTATCATAAAAAATTGAAAAGGATGAGAAATTTATAAAAGGGAAAGTATATTACTGATCCAACAAAGAATATAGATTATATGATTATAAGTAACTAATTGTAAATTTTCATAAATATTAAAATTTGATAAATTATTCTTATTAATATTAAAGTTGAAAATATTACTTTAGGATGCCCTTAAAGAGAAATTTTCACAAGGAGACTTTTATCCCTAGGGGTATAAAGAATATTCTTACCATTTATTTAGGAAATCCAAAACACCCTAGCCATATTAGATGTTTTAAGGAGGGTGTTGGATTTAGAAATATTTTTGGTTAGACCCTCATGTGACATCAATGGGTGAAGAATATAGGTAATAAATAGGTTCTATAAATGGAGATATATTATAAATGAATTAGTCGATATATGATAGCTTTAAATCATTTGTATTGGCTATTATTTCAAAAGAAGTGGAACAGAAGCATCATCTGTAACCTTCCTACCCATATCTACCGCCTCCAAATTCAGACCTGACCATTTAATATGATTTGCATTCTACGGATCCCCATGTAAATACTATAGTATATAAAATTTTACATCATATTAGGAATAATATAAATCCTCATATTAAGTAGTCTTGTCTTGTAAGAGTGGGGGTATAGGATAATATTGATCCAACTTCCCCAATGTCAATGGCTAATGTGGAGGTATCAATAGTTGGATAGAGTATTGGCTATTTTTTTACTTTCCTTGCTAATATTTTTCATCATATGACATATGAAATATTCAATTGTTTTCATTTTTTATTTTTTTATTAAATTTATACTTACTAATAATATTTTCATGAAATTAAATTATATAGAAGTATCTGAGAAAATCATGACTTGAATAACAATATATTTTGAAATTGTTAGTTTAATTATAACACTTATAATTTTAAAAAAAATATGTTTTTTATTTGTAACAGTTTATTTTTTATGTTTTTAATGATGTTTCTTTGTATACATCCAATGACATGAAACACATTTAAAATTTACTTTTCCACTATTTTCCATGTTTGATGGATTTTCATTATTATTTTTATTTATGTGTGTATTTGTAAAAAATTTCAAAATTATCAATTATTTTTTTCCTCTTGTTCTATTTCTATGGATTTTTTTCATGATTTGGTACATCAAATTGAGTTTACATGTGTGGGATCATGTATGTTTTCAATATTTATAAAATTAAATGATCTTTGCACGTTGGTTTTTTTATAAAACCAATATAGAAATTCATACTAAAGATCAGCGTTCTTTCTAGGTCAGATTTATAAACAATGAAATCAAAATACCACCAAGTAAGCTATTTATATTTTTTTTTAATAAAACCAATGTCAAAACCATCATGGAAAGCATTAAATATCATTTTTATAATAAACTAATTCTGAAATCACTATATATTTTCCATTTAGTTGGGTTTTCAATGTCAGTTATTAAAAATCGATGTACAAAAATCCAATTTCTATGTATCTTTTATTAACATCATATATATACTGACATTGAAAGTTAAAAAAATAGTGTTAAAAATGTTTTTTCACTAGTTTCTAGTTTTAATTGATCTTAATAGAGTGTCCAACCTACCTTTAAGTAGGTTCAAAAAATTTAACTGACAAAACACTAAGTCAATTTTATCTTTTCTAAATGATGATTTCAACCTCAAAAATAGAATTAACCCATAAAAATACATAATTACAAATTAAAAAACTATTCCAATACTACATTCATAATATTAAGATATTTAATTATAAAGAATTAATTTTGAGAACCCATAATCTATAAGGATCACTTCTAAAATGGATTTAAAAATTATATTACCCCAAAGAACCAGAATAATTTTCTCTGAAAATAAATGAAAATTAAATTAAGGAAAATTTTATCATTTAAACCCAAAGAACACCAATTTCCACTAAAATGTTAAAATAATTAATACTTTTAACTGAACTAACCTAGACCATCTAAGTGTACCTCCCCACATCGGGAGGTATGAGTTTTATAATAGGAACCCATTAATGAATACATGCAATTTTGGAAATTAATTTTTGTTGAAGGTCATGTTCCATAGTATGATGGTATGGTTAACTTTTTTATTATTGAGCAAATACATTCACAAGTAAATTCACAAAAAATTACTGGATTAAAATTTGAATCACTGTTCTATGTGTTGTATGACCCATATATTTTAAGAATTTGTAGTGATAAAATAATTTGGAGGTGGGTACCTGAATTTAAAGTTCCCTATATACATAAATTTTGATAGAATTTTCCATTAAGATGTCAATTTATACCCCAAATAATCACTAAGAATGTTTTCAAATCAAGGTTAATAGGGATATTACAATTAAAATATGGTGACATATTTTTTTTGAGGGTCATGGAATTTATAGACTCTTTCACATGTATTTTGGATATTCTATCATATTTATTCTATTTATTTTGTTTTATAGTGGGTGGAGGATGAATCCACAAAAATCGATTACACATCTGTTGTTTTTCACTTTTTTAGAACTAACATTAACTGTAGACTTTTAAATACCAAGGTCCATTAATATTAAATAAGAATAACACTTATATGATAGAATTGTGGAATATTTGATCTAGAGATATCTACTGAACCATTGAACCTGAACATCATATCACACCCATACCAATGGGATTACTTAGGTAACAAAAAAAGATAATGGAATTCATGAGAAGACTCTCAAATAAAAAAAGAATGAATTTGAGCTAAAGGTTAGAAGATAAAATATGGGCTTACAAAAAATATTTTAATTTTCAAATCGAAATGATCCCTTATATTTGGTTTATGGTAAAGTTTGTCACATTTTTATAGAATTTGAGTAGAATTCATTCTGGGTATTGAAGAATATAAAATTGCAGATAGAAAAATGTTGATACCAAAGGAATATTCAAATACCATGGTTAGAATAATTTTGAAGAGAATTGTTTGAGAAAGAATTTTTTTTAATAATAATGAAAGGATATAATATGAAATGATGAAATAGAATTGATACTTCTATCCTAGAGAAAATGTTCCGATTTACAACTCCAATATAAATTTTATTCTTGTAAATAATAATTACAAATGGGAAGGGCCTTCCATAGTAATTAATGCTCTAAAATTTTGTGCATTAGAAATTACTATAGAAGAATAAATAAATCCATTTATTATGAATTGGTAGAGAGTGAAGATGTCTTATGAAAATAGTCCTGATGATATAATGGATGAAATCGAACTTCTCCATTCATTCTATCGGTGAAAGCACTGAGTTAACCCCCTCTATACATAGTTTAATGTTTTCTATTTCACAATATGTTAATCATAACCTTAACTATTGTAATTCTTTGACCATATTGTTTAAAAAATATGGGGAATAAGATATTTATATAGTTTACAAAATTTGGTATTTTATTTTTCATTTAAGGTGTGTTTTATATTTTCTGGGATATTTTAAAACATTTGATATAAATTGATAACATCTTTAAGAACATTAGATAGTGAAACCTTTGTGAAATTCGTCTTTTCTTTAGATTTTTAAAACTAAATATTAACTAAAACAATTTATGGAGAATCAATTTTGACTTAAACTCATTGTAAATATGGGCCCAAGAATGGGGTATATTGTTTTCTTAACAAAATTGACACCTCAGAGTGCCACCAAAAATTATATTTTTATAAATTATATGAAATTGAGTAAAATAAATATATTGGATCTTATCGATAAATCATTTTGATAAAACATTTTAGTGAGTGTGTTAGTAAAATCCATTAATAAGAGAAGATAAATCTGGGAGTTGTTTTTCTAAATCCCATATACATGCCTCATTTATTACAAATTTAATTAGGGTATTATTGATATTTTTAATTAAATAGTTTAATATTACATATACTCAACCAATAAGTTATATGTGCATTTATAGTGGGGGAAAATTTAACAATTCCATAGTTTTTAAATGGTGGTGGATAGTTTTGGAGATGTCTGAACTCAAATAAATAAGGGAGAATGATTGATTAGAATTTAATATAAGAATTATCATGGATGTGTTAAATTATAAATTGGTTTAGGAGCCTAAGAAAATAGTATTTTTAATGGTATAGATATCTGGTAATTTCATACAATTGATATCTTTTTATTTAACCTTCATTGGCCTGAGACAAGTAATTGAGAGGAAGTGAAACCTTTTTTAATATTTTTGAAATTGATCACATGAGGAAGTGTTACAGTTCTAGAGTGGGGGAAGTGATTCATATGAATTAATAAACATATTATATTCACTATAAATTAATTTTATTTTATCCTATAAATTATAAATATGTATCTTGTGACGTTTTTAGTGTAACATATCATTTTTTTAGAGTTGGAAATATTTTATACAATTATATTGTTTTTTTGAATATTATCAATAAACAAATATATATTAGTAAAATGATGGCTATATTTGTATAGTCATTTGATTTCATTATTTCTAGGAAGGGGTTGGATTTTTGGAATCAGTGGATGAATGAAAGTGTTGCATATTGTTTGAGGATTTCAAATATGTTCTCTGAAATGCACATTAACTTAGAACGACAATGTTGTCCGCATCAAAATGTGTGTGTGCATCATGAGGTCATCATAGTAACATTCTTTCACCCTTGAGACTATATTATATTCCAATTGCTCCCTGTAGTTCCACCTTTGAGGATGCTAATTCCGAAATGTATCACATGTCATCATTAGAGTGCTAAATCCCTTGACAAACATATCACACATCAAAACATGAAGATACACTAGGGTAAATGAATACCAATGTAAGGTCCTATGAATATTTTGGAACCCTAATGTAATCCTATATTAAACAATGAATAACTGTGTTTTCAAATCAATGGACATGTGCCAACTTACCAGGGATACACAAAATTATGCATGACATGATAGAAACGTTTAGGATGTTTTCTATATCAAAACTAAAATAATCTAGATAGATAAAATCCTTCACTAAATGTATGGTTTAAAAACCTCATGCATTATCAACTCGATATAATTAGAATTATATTGTGATACTCTATTTGGTGGAAATAAAAGAGTTGAGTATATGAGATTACTCCCATAATCTGATGGTATATGTTCCACCTACCAAAGATATGTCCATGTAAATTCGACCCACATCACATATTGATAATTTTTCTCCCTCTAACATTGTATCATTCTATAAAAAAAATTAAGAACAGTAATATAACCTACATAAAAATATAATGAAACTAGATTATCTACCCAACAAGTTGTCAAAATTACATATAGAAAACCTTATATAGAACATACTCTAACGTATAAAATTCATATATTGAAATATTTTACTAAAAAGACACAAAATTTTCTATTTCTATGTTTATGTAACCCCAATATACACTAAAAGGATCATAAATGATAAAATGAAGTGGATTAAATCATTGAGAGGCATTTGATCATGATGGAATACATGTGGAGATCATGAACGGATTGTGGGGGATAAGTATATTTTCCAATCATCATTTTTAGACATACAGGGAAATAAATCAATGAACTTGATAGGCGGAACATAATTACTAGGAGAGAGAATTCTGTTGATATCATGGGATTATGACATTAAATTGTGTATTCTAGAGAGATTTTACATGCCCCATGGATCTAATATATAGTATCTTGATGAAATGTTGAAAGATTCAGGTGTTAAGGGGATCAAATAAATAAGTATTGACCATTACCAATTGGGAGTTTTTCCATTGGGGAGCCCATTTTATTACATTTTTTTAACAATTTTCAAAATGTTCGTGTATTTTTTCGATGTCCATAGCTATGATTCTTCATTGTCAGGGTAAAATACTATCAATGATTGATCCTATGCAGATATATCCTTTTAATACATCAATATTAATTCATATTTAATGTTTTTCTTGTTTTCTTCTGGTTTTTCTAGATTTACAGTGAGGGTTATACTTGGTGAGTTAGATGATATTTCAAGTATATTTTTCATAAATCCTTACTTGTATATGATATAAATTAATACATATCATAATGTTTTAACATGATGTCAAAATATACACCCCAAGAGGTGGGGGTGGGTGAATTAGGTCCACTTGAAAGTTCTTTTAATCAAAATTATTACTTGATCTTGTCTTCATTTCTATTAAGTCGCTATTAATTTTCTATAGTGATCACACACAAGAAAAATCAAATGCATAAAAATAAAAGAACATGTCTACTAGGATTTGTACATGATTCACCCACATTATGCTATACCCAAGTATCATATATCAATAATGTGTTGATATAATAAATAATAACTACTTCATATATTTGTTATTATAATATTTAAGATAAGTTCACTGCTCATTCATGGTCTAAGACCACTTCCTCTCTTCTGCTTGCTACTCTCCAAGAGGATTAAATAAAATGATTACATCAACAAACATGTTGAACTCAAAATGATATAAATAGAATATATAACATAATTAAACAATTTTTTTCTCCATTATTCTTAGATATCAAATTCTTAAGCTTCATTTATATTCATAACAACTCTTTACTTTAATGACTGGTCATCATTGGAATTCAGTGTGGATATAACTAACACATTAATTCTAAATATTAAATAGAAACCAAATATTTTAACCTTATAATTTTATTATTTCCTAATATTTTTATATGTTTCCCTCTTAATCTATGAAAAAATATCTACGATTTATTAAATCTATCTCCTTCCATTTCTTGTCATGACATTTGAATTTCAAATTCTGATTCAAGAAATTTACAGCATTGAACATCATATGGTTGGAAATCATCCCTAATATCATCTATAAGTAAATATCCATCATTGAACACTTTTTTTGATAAAAAAAATTCATTCCATGACTACCAGATAGTTTCATGTGAGAATATATTAAATTTGTTTTTATCCATTAGATTTAAAACCCTCATGGGGTGTCCGTATTGAAAACACCCATCACACTAAATTTTTGGAAATGTTTGGATTTTCTATTACATATTGAGTAACCCTTACATATCATCTAGATCAAACCTTATGTATCATCTAGAAAAAAATTTATGTATCATCCAGATCAACCCTAATATATCATCTAGATAAGTACTTATGTACCATGATTTTCAATTATATGGAAATGGAATGATTCTTATGTATTCAGGGATCCAATAATGCAACCCTCGTGCATCATAGAGTGACCCTTATGCATCACCGAGTGATGATTATATATACAATTAAATATTATGTATAATTAAATATATTTTTAGTAAATATTACATATAACATTGAAAATATGGATTACTTATACGTATCTATACATTTCCATTTTCCCCTAACTAGACTGCTCAGTTATTTTGGAGGGACACTTACAAATCACTAAGAAAATCTAGATTCATATTACATATAGGTGATTTTATAATTTACTGGACATTTTCACTCTAACAACATTTGAATTTATCATTAGATGTATCAACATATTAAAAAATCGATAACCAATTAAATATATCCTTAAACCTATTCACACCACTACCAAATGAAGAATACACTATTCCACCAAAATGTCTTTGGATACAGTATGGGTAGCCATCCATTTCTAACAAAAAAACAATCTAGATTGAAATGTCTTACAAAATTCCCATAGTTTCCCAATGATTTCCATTCTCATATATACTACATAATAAATAATATAACCACATAATGGTGAGTTTTTTCTTAACTAAACTAAACACCAACATTCCATAGCTTCTCACCAACATTCCATAACATCATACTATGTAAAATAAAAAACTCAAATTGAATTTTATAGACTTTATTGAAAAAAATAAAACATCATAACCTTTAGTTGAAACATATAATATCCCACATTGTATGACATGGTGGAAATCTTGGATTACCATATGTCATTGTTTTGGGTATATCATATGAGAGGAATACAAGATTTTGTGTCACTTCCTTAGGTTTACTACACTGTATGACTTGGCTATATTATTGGGAAAGGAGAATTATATTATATAATTCTTATAAAACCCAATAAAATACATTGGAATAAAAACATTAATCACTAATGTTTTACACACATCCACTAAATTTATATTAATAATAAGCATTTCATATGATGAAAAAATCATGATGAATTGAATTTGATGAAGGTTACCAAAAATATGTAATTGATGGTATTTACTCATAAATTTCACAATACATTAGTAATGTCTGAACACTTAGGGAATGTACCTAAGGGATATATAAATAGGTTGAAGGGTATGGAAATGTGTAAACACATTCTATATATTCTCCTGATTAAATCCATCATTTTTCTCCTTGTTTACCATATGAGGTAGTAGCATATTATCGAGTGAATAAGGATCTGACTTGAGTACTGGGTTATCATCTTATCCCATGGATACACCATTGAGGAGGGAGTATGATGTCCACCTCTTAGTAATATTCTTCAAAATTATTATTAAAAATATCAATAGTGGAATTCATGAACAAATAGTACAAAACATGAATTTTTTATTTTATGTATATACATGGTATTGGTTCCATGCATGTTTGTTTTAGACGTGTATTCTATGACCTATTTTTTGGGTTAGATGTGAGCCTACATTCCAATGTTAGGGGTCACCGGGACATACCCCATACCCTTTGGATACATTTTTCATAAGACTATCGGAGTTCATCTCATCCCTTAAGGGGTATTATCAACTATTCCAGGTATCTGTTATAGATTTAATATGTATTCATGATATCCTTGTAAAAATATTATTTAGCTTGTTCTTAAAAAATTTCTATTGATACAATTCATCGATTTTATCATCTATATGTATTACTGGTTGTTTTTATATCTACTACAATAAAATTATCAACGGTTTAAATTCAAATTTCAAGGATCTCTAAAACTTACCAGTACCTAGGGAGATGGTGGGTAATGTGGGTTTTGGATCAAGACCATGAGAGGGGATTCCTATGTAACCCTATGAATGGATTCAAAACCAACATAGTTTAGTGTCGCTTAACAATACACATAATAATTCCTATGGTTATGTGATAATGATAAATGTGGTTCTTTTTAAGGTCATTCAAACATGAAAAATGATATTCCTTTTAAGTTTATGCATATAAGACACATTCCCAATAGATTAATATCATGATGAATAGACTCCAAACTATGTAGTTTAAGTTCATACTGTTGGGACTATGTGTTATCTAGTTTAAATACATGTTTCTAGGACTATTCCCAATGTATTTTAATTCCATTCAGCTAGTAATTCAAGGTGGGAAAGACCTAAAAATTATTTTTTGGGGACTTACACATGAGAATCCCATTTTAGTTCATCATATAGGTTGGTATGTAAATAGAATGAATAAGTATTACACCTAGAAGGAGGTGAATATATGTTAGACTCACTAATAAAGGACAAATGGATAATATCATCAATGAGGCTATAGTTTGGGATTACACTTTGAAAGAGGCCACTTGTAATTATGGTTCATTGATGTGTCATATGGGTTAAATCATCAATGAGAAGATGGTCATAGATTGTTATGATTTTTTAAAAATCGAAAGTAGGAACATTGTATTCGATAGCATGTATGACACACAAAACCCATTGCGTAAGGGATATAATATCCAAAGAATTTATAACATATTTACTATTTTAAATAAATTAATTATTTTTTATAGCATGAAATTCATGCAACAAAAAGTTAGCATATGTTGCATAAAACAAAGGATTTCTTTGATGACTTTCATTACAGCAAGGCTGAGTTTTACCAAACAATAACATATTATTATAATATTAATATTTAATATAATAAGATATAACCTAGAAGTTAAATTATTGGTTATGAATATTATTAACTAACTTATGAAAATATATGGTTTACACAAATATGAAATGAATTCACTAGTTACTAATTAATTATAAATTAATATAATAACCAACTGAATATAAGGATAATATTTCTATAGGAAACTATTTTTTATCAAAAATCAGTTTTACCCTAATAAATTAAATTAATTAAAATTAATTTGTGATATTATTTTAATATATATATTATATATTCAGTCAAATATGTTTGATATTAATCCAATAGATCTGACAGACATAAGATAAAACCCTGCATTTTTGTCCTGTCTGTGAGATTAAATTCAAAATAATTAATGTAAATTATGTGATTGGAATTTCAAAAAAATGATTCCAAATTTAGAATCATAATATTTTATAAGGTATAATTATTTAAACTTATTTTTTGAAAAAAATATTAGTGAAAGTAATTAAAATTAACTACAATGATTAAGGTGAAATTAAGCTTAACAGGGGACTAAACCTTAAACATAAGTGTCAAAATGACCTATAAACTTTTCCAAAGGCTATTGTATGGACCTATTGAGAACATATAATAAATTATATCTACTTTAGTTCATTATTGGTGCCAATTTCAATGGTCAAAATGTCTTTAGAATTCCATTTCCAAAAATTTATGGGAGTGCCACTCCTCCTCTACTATAAAAAGCTCTCCTCTCCTCCGACTTCCTCAAACCTCTCAAGCAACTTTTTCTCCACCAATATCTGAAATAATATCTCCTTACCATACCTCACCTCATCCTAGAATCATCACCTTGGGTAGAAAGAAGTCCACGGAATCCCTTTGTACAAACCAAAAGGGGTTACCCATTTAAGAGGTAACATTCTTCCTCAATCTCTTTAGTTTTATTTCCACTCTACACCCCCTCAATTATAATAATTCCAAGATTATAAAAAAAACAATAGTATCATAAATATACTAAGATGTTTATATGTTCATGTTTTTGCTTACACTTTCACACACTTTCATCTAATGGGGAATTAACCTACCTTTTTTGTGTTTGGTGAACAACCACCTCACAAGAAGAAGTTGTTCGTTTTTCCTTTACCACCTCTTATGGCAGAGAATTATGATGGAAACTATGCTTATATATATTATATATTATATTTATAATTGATATATATATATATTTAATTCTTTTTTAACACATATCTTTATGGTTTCCATTTTGTGTAAATATGATAATATCATTTGTGGAAGTGTGGACTACCGCCCCCTCAAAGCGATGTGATTCGTTCACACTATACATGGAATGTATAATGGATGGTTTCAATAAACCTATGTATCATATATGAAATTTATATGGTATTAGAATAATAATATACATATATATCATTTACTTTTAATTATTTTAATATGAAAAATAAATGAAAGTATCATTCATGCGTACGTATGGACTACCATCTCCATGAATAGTGAATTTCATTTCTTACCTCTAAATATTATAAATTATTCTAATTAAATATATGTGGAATATATATATGATAACAAAATAATGGTTTAAATTCTATATATGATGATATAAAGATAGTAACATCAAGTAAAAAGTTAAAACATACTCGGCAAACTATGTAATTAACACCCGAAATAGTGAAAATAATGAAAGATTATTAACAAACAAGTTATAAGATATTATAAGAAGTTAATATATGATATTAAAAATGTGAGTAAATTTATTTTATATGTTACTAAAATGTTTAAAATTATTATATGACAAGTTAAAGTATGTTCACATGAAATTAAACACAAGTTAAGAGATTTAATCTCAAATTAAATTCCATTGATACATATATGTTATTATGCATATAGTTTCTTTTATATGGTGTATATAATGCCATTGGACATGTTATGTCATGAATGTACATATTATCATGATATTATAAGTTTCATTTAATTCTTGTAGAATTATGATTCAAATGTTTCAAAGTGGTATGGGACACTTTGGAATGATTAAAGATTATTCTCCTTAGGAATGTTTATAATTATTATATTTGTAATCTCACTTCCTATTGTGATTATTAACATTATCTTGAAACAATAACTTTATTCCTTTTCACCTTATTTCTTATATATGGTTTACATACTACCACTTTGTATTATTATATCATTATTTATTCATTCTTCATGAGATTTTGAGTTTCAATTTTGAATTATTTCATCTAAGGGGATTTAAGTAAAAAGTTACCAAGTGGAAAAGAATTTCATAACCCAATTTATTGTTATTAGGTTATATTACATCCTCATTGTCATTTATATTATATGATTATGTGAATAATAAATTTTAAAATCTAGTATTTTATTATGGATCCTTTATGTGTGTTTAATCTTGATACACATATTCTACTCATTGATTGATTCTCACCTCAATATTATAATATTTTTAAGGGTTTACTTCACAATATCATTTTGTTGGGAATTGTTTACACTTGAACTGAAATTAAATGAAATTTTTTTTTTAATAAACCCTTCAATTTTCTTCCACTCTATTCATTCATGAAATTTTTCATGTAATAGTACAATTTTTTCATTCATTGGTACTCAAAATGTTTGAGAAAATGTTTTTAAAAAAGAATGAATTAATTTCTTTTTTAGTTTGAGAACCTATTTTCATCTAAAAACCATGTTTTATTAAAATGGTTTTATTATTTTTAACCTTTTAAAAATTATTTATCAAAGGAATTATCAACCTTTAGAAATTTTTATATGTTTTTAAACTTTATTTTTAAAGAAAATGTTTTTAAAATGGTTAAAAAAGGATATTCTCCTCAAGAATATTTTAAAATTTATTTTTCTATTTTATCAATGAAAAAACCCTTTATTTGTACCCATTGTGGGATATATATTATTGATACCATCCTTATTTTTCCGTTAGATGGCCTTGAAGGTTCCGGGCGGAACAGAAGCGTGGTTGGACCGATACCCAACATTGATTTTTACCATGATCAATGATTATTCCAAGATCAATATAATGATGAACTCCAATCTCCATAAAATATAATCAAAGATTTAGATAAAGAAGGAAGAAGCCCAAAACCTTTAGAGAGGATCTTGCACATCATTTCTTTAATTAATTTAATTAATTTCATAAATAAAAGAATACCTGGATCTTTGGTATTTTCTTCATTGATGAGGTTAATCATCTAGAATGACCCTTCAAGATTATCTTGTTGTGCTTGCAAGGATCTAAACAAGAATCCCTCTATCGGTGATCCACACATGATCTGATGGCCTTTGATCGACACCACTCGTTCTCTGAGTGCTAGAGCGGTGAAGCTAGTGTCTTGTGTTGGTCGTTCTTGATCACTTTTTCTTTAGTCTTGAAGAATGCCTCCCATTTTTGAGAGGGGCAGGAAAAGGATTCTAGAGAGAAATTATTTAGCTCAACAATTCCCAATTCATTGGGTGTGTGATTAGGTACATAGAACAATAGACGTATGTGTCTATTTATTGACATGAGGATTCAGTTACAATATTTAATTTCTTAACATAAATTAAATACATTAATAACCTTAGAGAATACTCATACTATTAATAATAATATCGTGTCATTATTTATGGTGAGCCAACTTTGAAAAACAGAATTATAAATAAAATTTGCATCACAAAATAATAGCAGTGTTATTTTAATTTGTGCCAACTAGTTAAATAATTATTTATCATCTTGTAAATAATTTTTTACTACCAAACCAGACTTGGTCTGCTTGAACGACAATTCTATTTATTGAACATCAGAATAAATAAATAAATAAATAAATCTATTAAATAAATATTTTATTTACAAACAAGTAAATAAATATTTATTAAATGTTCAATAAAATAAATATATATATTTTACCCACAATCTGGTGAATAAATATTTATTTAATTTATACAATCATTTTAACTTGAATAAAATTCTTCCACTGTCTTGAGAATAATGTGTATTAATTAAATTCCAATAGAATTTAACCTAGACCACTAGTAACACTTACTATGTGACCGTCTGGGATTCTTTCTCGTTGGAATTAGGCGGGCTTGCCTAAAGTCCAATAGTACTGTCTAGAAATAGGTCAAGGCACCCAATAGAAATAAATTAAAGTTGTAACAACGACATCTATATAAGAATGCTCACTATGTAATATAATCCCTTTGTCTCAATATGTCATCAAGCAGGTTTTATGATAGTGTCATCAACGTTTATGCTTGATACATCATTATTTGACTACCTGAAATAAACTCTTCATTACACCATGGCCATGGAATTTCATGAAACAGTTCTATTTTAATCAAAGGTCTGAGATATCAACTTCCATAAATGTAAGAGACAAATTCTTACTCAACTTATCCATTAATAACATGCCACTCATGACACACCCAATGTACCCTACTTCCCACCAACTGTCTTCATGATGGTTTTTGTCAGTAAATCAAATTTCACGAGTCGTGAAACGTATTAATGATAATCTTAAAGTCCAAGGATCATTACAAATTCTCGCAGATTGGAATATCTGATGACACCAAAACATACGGAATTCTTATTGGTGGGTTTATTCTCATAATCTCTTGTCTTGGAGATCACCAAGTGCGAGCTTCATGAGAGGAAGTCTCATCTTCTTATGAGTACTCTCACTTGATGGTTTTTATTCTATGTGTCCCATCATAGTATCTCATCCAACCACAGAACTATATTTAAGAATATTGTTATAGTATTTCAAGGTTCTCATCATAGCGGGGAACTACCATGACCTTATCAGTGCAAAAAAATAATCTTGGACATTATTACATCATAGTCATGAAGAATAATGAACAATGTTTAATACATTAAATATCCATGTAATCAAATAAAAAATAGTTGGTTCTAGGACACTGAATCTAACAATCTCCCACTTGGTCTAGAGCTAACTGCCTATGACTTTCAGTCCTCTAGACCTCACATGATTATCATGTTTCTGCTTATTCAAATATTTATTCAAGGGGTCCTCCATGTTTTATTCTGTGGAAATACTACTCACTTCAACATCACCTCTCTAAGAAAAATCCATCAAGAGATGATACTTCTGAAGTATTTTTTTGTCCACTGATGTGACCTTGGATCTTTTGCGAGATCCACCGCTATAGTATTATCACAGTACAGTGTGATGGGATCTTCACTTCTAGGTATCACATATAGCTTCTGGACAAAGCTTCGCATCCAAAATACTTTTTTAGCTAACTCAAAATCTACGATATACTCAGAATCTGTTGTAGAATCTGCAACCACACTCTACTTTGAGCTCTTCCAGCTCACTGCACCTCCTTTCAATGTAAAGATGTTTCCTGTTTGCGACTTCATGTCATATTGATCAGTCTGGAAACTATAATCTTCATATCCTATGATGAACATTTCCTCATCTCCTCCATAAACTAGGAACATATCCTTAGTAAGCCTCAGATACTTTAGGATAGTCTTGAATTCCATCCAATGGCAGTCACCTGGGTCATCCTGATATTTGCCTATCGCACTCAATATGTAGGTGGCATCCAGCCTAGTACATAGCATGGAATACATGACTGACCCAATGGCTAATTCATGTGGAGTCCATTCCATTATCTTTATATCCTCATGTGTCTGAGGACACATTTTCTTGGAAAGATGAATACTATGTGATGCTGGAAATAGTCCCCTCTTGGATTGTTTCATACTGAATCTCTTAAGTATCTTATCAATGTATGTACATTGACATAGGACCAACAATATCCTGGACCTATCATAGTGTATATTGATCCCAAGAATATATGTTGTCTCACCCAATTCCTTCATGGAGAAGCATTGATTCAACCATGCCTTAACAGACTATAATACCGGTATCTCATTTCCAATAAGTAATATGTCATCAACATATACTATTAGGAAAACGACTGCACTACCATTATGCCAAATGTAGACACAAGGCTCACATTCATTCTTAATAAAACCAAATTCTATTATGGCTTCATCAAAATAAATTTTCCATGACCTGGATGCTTGCTTTAATCCATAAATGGATTTTTGAAACTTCCATACCTTATTGATATACTTTGGACTCACAAAACCTATAGGTTGTGTCATGTAGACATCTTCCTAAAGTTTCCCTTTAAGGAATCCTATTTTGACATGCATTTTCCAAATCTCATTGTCATGGTAAGACGCAATGGAAAATATAATTTTGATGGATTTTAGCATTGCAACTGGTGAAAAATGATTCATCATAGTCAATTCCTTGACACTATTTAAACCCTTTTGCAACCAGTCATGCCTTATAAGTACTGACTTGTCCTTCCATGTCCAGTTTATTCTTGAATACCCATTTTCAATGAAAAGGATTTACATCAACTGGAGGATCTACCAAAATCCAGACTTTGTTTTGGTACATGGAATCCATTTCAGAATTCATGGCTTCTTACCACTTGGTAATGTCTGTTCCACATACTGCTTTCTTATATATTAGAGGATCAACTAATAATGAGTCACCATCCTTATTAACTATAAAACCAAACCGTTCTAGTTCTCTAACCTCTCTTATACTCCTACGTAATAATTGTTTCTATGTAACATATTCTTCTTCCATGGGGCTTTGTGGAATCTGTTCCTTTACCAACTCTTGTGTACCTTGAGCCTCAACTTCATCGAAGTATATCTCACTCCCACTATCTCTTTTAGATATGTGTTCCCTATCAAGTAATATATCATGTCTTTCCATTATAACATTTCTTTCATAGTAGTTGTATAGGTAATATCCCCTTGTTTCCTTGGTGTATCCTATAATGGTACACTTTGTACTTCAGGGTGAGAGTTTGTTACCTGAAGAGGCCTTAAAAACACTTATCTACCCCAAAAATGTAAATTCGATAACATGGATTTTCTTCCACTCCAGAACTCATACGGAATATAATTTATAGATTTAATTGGTACTTGGTTTAGTATGTGTGCCGATGTTTATAACTCATGCCCCCAAAAGGATATTGTAAGACTTGCATTACTCATCATTGATCTCACTATGTCTAACAAGGTGTAGTTCCTCCTTTCGCTTACACCATTCCATTGAGGTGTATAATGAGGTTTGAGTTGGGATAGGATCCCAAACTCCCATATGTAATCAATGAAGTCCTGATTAAAATATTCTCCACCTCGGTCTGAATAGATTTTATTAATCTTCTTACCAATCTAGTTCTCAACTTCATTCTTGTATTCCTTGAACCTATTAAAGGAATCTTACTTATACCTCATTAAGTAGATAAATCCATATCTACTAAAATCATTAGTAAAAGTTATGATGTATGAGTACCCACCCCTTGCTTCCACTAGAAATGGTCCACACACATCGGTATGAACCAATTCAAGAAGCTCTTTATCCCTTTCACCTTTTCCACTAAATGGGGATTTGGTCATTTAGCCTTGTAAACATACATGACATATGCCATGTGGTTTTCATTCAATTGAATCTAAATATCCATCTTGATGTAACTTTTTCAAGAACTTCTCATTTACATGACCTAGTCAGTGATGCCAAAGTTGGGTGTGGTATGAGTCATGTGATGTATCTTTGTTACCAATTTCCATTACTTGGTTTGTGTAATCCAACATATAAAGACCATTATATAAATGTTCCCTACCAAAAAAATATATCTTTATAAAATAAGAAACATTAATAACCAAAATTGAAAAAAAATCCATATGTATCTATTCTAGATACATAAATTATTTTTTTGGGTACAAAAGGCACATAAAAACAACCCTTTAACACCAAGATCATCTCATTTGGCAATGTGAGGTGGTAGTCCCTAATAGAAACAACAGCAAGTTTGGCTCTGTTGGCTACTTGTAGATCTACCTCCCCTCAGTAAATCTTCCTGAATCTACTTGTTTTCTATATTTCGATACATATGTGAGCACCAAAAGCTATATCTAATACCCAATTTTTAGAAATAGATAGATTTCATTCAATAAAAAACGCACCTGAAGCTTCCCCTTGCTTCTTAGGATGGGTGCAGTTCTTCTTCTAGTGGCCTTTCATGCCACATGTGAAACAAACAGCCTCATATTCCCTTGCCTCCCCTATGATCTTCCTTTTCATGGATGGTTGTGAAGAAGCTTTGTGATTAAATCTATTCACCTTCCCTTTTCTCTTATTCACCATAAGGATAGAAGGCTTTTCACACTTCATATTTTTTCCACATGGAGAATGAGGATAAGAGGATCAGATAGAGACTTCTCAATATTGTTCATGTTAAAATTAACAACAAAGTTGGAGAAGCTCTGATGGAGTGATGTGAGAATGAGATCAGTGCCCATTTGTTTAGGGAGTTTAAACCTTATCACCTCAAGGCGCTCAATGTAGTCAATGATCTTCACTACATGAGGCCCAAATAAGGAACCTCCTCCAAGATTACTCTGAAGGAGTGCCTTAGAGATCTCAAACCTTTTCATTCTTGCTCTCTCCTAGTAAGGCCCATAGAGGTGCTCGAGCATGCTATAAGCATCCATGTTTTCATGATACTTCATGAGCTCACTAGACATTGATGATAGAATCAAACATTGAACGTCGACTGTGTCGTTCATATGTTTCTCATAGACTTGGAAATCCTCATCACTTTCCCTATTAGCAGGAGGATCAGGTAATGCTAACTCTAGCACGTAAAACATCTGTTCATGGCGTAGGATAACCAAAAGGAATCTAAACCATTCCTAGAAGTTACTACCAGTGAGGATGTTTTCTTTATCCAGAATTTATCGTAGGGATAATTTAGTTGACGAGCTTGTCATTTTTATTCTAAAATTAAAAGTACATATCATTAGTACTTTCATGATTACATTTTATGAGAAATAATAAATTTTATTAAGTCTCCCACTATTTTATCAAGTCCCAATGGCCCTCACCAATGAACTTTGAATTTCTAGTTTCCATGAAATTGTAGTTTCAAGGATCCATATTCCCCTTTTCATAACCCCAATAAGGGTTGGTCAAGAAATTTGAAGGTATTTAGGAAGGCAGGTCTTTTCCAACTATGGAATTGTAGCTCCTTGACCTGTTGAATGGACTCCCCAATCCGGAAATCTTGACTTTAGATTTCCTCAAATCTTGCCTCTAATATTATACCAAGTCTGGCAAGGGATACTCCTCTTTATGTAATATGGTTAATTCAACACGAAACCTTTCATAAGGCCTTCCTGTATAAAATTAAGTGTCCCAACAAGGGTTGGTCAAACACATAGTTTTATTAAGTTTTTCCCTTAATCAAGTAATGGAAAACTTGTTCTGACTTAATATTTTATTTGAGGGATTTTTATCTCTTATGTGTGAATTTCTTGTTATAATTATAAAATTCTTGTTAATATTAAGTGGAACTTACTTAAGTGATTAACCATGTCTTAATAATATTTACGCATAAGTATGGTTTATTTTAGTTCCATCTTGCATGCTTTTTTAATTCATTAATTACGTGATCATGACAACACATCCATAATGATAAACCATGCACATAAAATAAATAAAATAAAGTAAAGGGCATGATCATGAGCTTTTATAATGGTTAGTTTATCTAACATTTGATAAACTATCCCTGACCTAGGGAAGAAACATCTTGAACTATTTGGGTTCGTGTTTACAACTTTCCACCTGTCCACCTCTATATCTCCTGGGATTGGTTTCATCTTGGCTTCAGCTTGAACCTCCTCTACTATCTTGGGATTTCCATCTATTACAAATGCATTTTTTTAACTCACATGTAGGTGAGGGATAAAAAATGGTTTTACATAAAATAAACCTTGGGCACATAGACCCTACATATTAATGTGGATAAGGCTCACAGGCCAACAAATTTAATTTAAATAAATGAATTAAAAGAAATCATCCATATATAGAGGTCTTGGTATAGATCATGATCATTCATACATGAAACGATATTTACACAGAAATAAAACTAGAATTCAATTCTTTAATCATTCTTGTTTAAGATAAATCATGGTTGAGTCAATTAATTATCATCTTTAATTAATAAATCCTTTTATCTTAAACCCTTTTCGGAATTTCCTTGAGATTCTCATCCATTATAATTTCAAAATAATAAATTCATTTAAAATTATCTTTTTACGTAACTTGTACCTTGGAGGAAACCTAGTGAATTCATATTCATAACTACACAATGAGTAGAAATGAACATTGCATAGATATTAAATAAAACCCATTTATATAAAACACCTATAACATGGTGTGACTTAGCTTTACGCCTGCATGATGATACACGTATCAAGGGTTTGTATAATATAATAATAAATTTTAATAAATCTACATAATTTAGATGAGTACACGACATGTAGCTCCAACTACACAGTGTGTACTATTTTTCACCATCCATTTGAATCACACGCTCGGGGAAACAATGTGTGAGTGTACTTCTGAAATCATCAGAGTACATGGTATGTCTAGTGGGCCACAATCCGTGCAGTTCCTCGTTACACGGTCTCAAGCAGGGAAAGCCATGTACAGGGTACATAGTCTAACCCTGACTCAAAGGGACTACACATCGTGTCTAGTGGGACACACAGAATGTAATCTAGAAATTGTGTGCCACCTGTTCCTGGTCAATACACGGATTCATTAAGACTTAGAAAAAATCCAATGACATGGCTTGGTTTGGCGAACCAGACTCAGTGCATTGAACCTTGGCTACACGGTGTGTACTGCCGATTATATATCGTGTGTTCTGGTGTTGTACGTCCAGGAACCTTTGGAACATCTGGATGAGATCCTCTATTTTATTTTAATCAAAATTAAAATAAAAGTTTGTTTCTGTAAGGTGAAAAATAAACAAAAGAGTGGGACGAGATCCCGAGATTCAAATTTGCAGAAAAATTAACATGAATTAAAACAACTAAATTATCAAATTCATAAATCATCAAAAAAATATTCAAATAATTATAAACAATGATCTAACCTATCTTTGATACCACTTGAAGGTTCCCGGAGCAGCGGAAGCGTGTTTGGACCAATACCCATCTTTGATTTTTACCATGATCAATGATTATTCCAGGATCAATAAAAATTAACATGAATTAAAATTACTAAATTATTAAATGCGTAAATCATAAAAAAAATATTCAAATAATTATAAACAATGATCTAACCTATCTTTGATACCACTTGAAGGTTCCAGGAGCAGCGGAAGCGTGTTTGGACTAGTACCCATCTTCGATTTTTACCATGATCAATGATTATTCCAGGATTAATACAACAATGAATGCCGATATCCATTTAATAGAATCATAGATTTAGATAAATAAGAAAGAGGCCTGAAACCTTTAGATATGATCTTTCACATCATGTTTATAATTAATTTAATTAATTTTGTAAAGAAAAGAATACATGGATCTTCGGTATTTTCTTCGTTGATGATGTTGATCGTTCAGAATAACCCTTCCATATTATCTTGTTGCGCTTGCAAGGATCCAAAATAGAATCCCTATAGTAGTGATCCACACATGATCTGATGGACTTCGATAGACACCACTCGTTCTTTGGGTGCTAGCGCGAAAAAGTGAGTGTCTTGTGTTGGTCGTTCTTGATCACTTGTTCTTTGTCCATCAAAAATGTCTCTCATTCTTGAGAGGGGCGGGAAGAGGATTCAAGAGAGAAATTGTTTAGATCAATAATTCTCAATTCACCGGATGTGCGATTTGGTACATGGAACAATAGATGTATGTGTCTACTTATTGACATGGGGATTCAGTTACAATATTTAATTGCATAATATCAATTAAATACATTCATAACCTTAGATAAAACCCATGCTATTAATAATAATTCCCTCATCATTATTTACGGTGTGCCAACTTGTGCAAAACGGAATTATAAATAAAAATCCACATCACAACATAATATAAGCGTTATTTTAATTAGTGCCAACTATTTAAAAAATTATTTATCATCTTGAAAATGATTATTTTACTAATGAACCGGCCTTGGTCCGCTCAAAATCCACTTCTATTTATTGAACACTTGAATAAATAAATAAATAATTTATTTTCTAAAATAAATATTTTATTTACAAAATAGTTAATAAATATTTATTAAATGTTCAATAAAATAAATAAATATGTTTTACTCACAATTCGGTGAATAAATATTTATTTAATTTATGCAATCATTTTATCTTGAATAAAATTATTCCACTTTCTTGAGAATAATATTTATTAATTAAATTCAAATAAAATTTAACTGAGACCACTAGAAACACTTAGTGTGTGACTCTCTAGAATTATTTCTCATTGGCATTAGGCGGGATTACCTAAAGTCCAAGAGTACTATCTAGAAATAGGTCAAGGAACCCAAGAGAAAGAACATAAAGTCACAATAATTAAATCTACATAAGAATGTGAAAGAGCACTGTCGTGGGCGCCCTCAAATGATTAGTGTGATTTTGGGGTAATTAGGTGCGGCAGAGTGGCTGACCAAGGTCGTCTCTCAAAGGAGGAAGTGAATTTAACAACTTATTAAAGGTATTCTAAAAAAATAAAATAGAATAGAATAAAAACACTAATTTAAAGTATTGGGGTTTTTTATAGTTTATGAATCTAGAAGAAGTTTTCTGGAAGAAGATTGTATATTTTTTTGTTTTTAGTTTTGAAATCAATTTCGATTAAAATGACACAACAAGAAGATGTTTTTTTAGAAATCTATTTTAAAAGGCGTAATCGATCTAGCTCTACCTCTTCATTAACTTATTAATTATTATAATTTAAATCAATATCCACTTAATTATGATCCCCTAATTTTTTATCCCTCGAATCCTACGAGAGTTAACTTAACCACAAAGATGAAATTACTTAAACCCAAGGCTAGCTTCGGAACACGCAATCGCATAACACTGCTTTGATTGTTGTTATAAGGTTAGCTTATGGTCAGTGGTTAATTAGAGCACATATCCATTCTATAAATGAGGATTAATTGTGTTTAGGTATTATATTTGAACTCTAAAAATTTATCCTGTATGGTCTTGTATTACCGATTAAGATCGCGCTCTCACAATTTACACAATTCCCGACCTCGCGTGTTTTGTGTTAATTGTTCAATTGCTTGCGTATTTTCTTACAATTTAAAAACACAATTAATGGATCATATTAAGTGAATTACAGTATTTTAATGATTCAAAATAATTAAATGAATAAGGATAGAGTTCGATCGATTACTAAAAAGAACTACTCTTCCATGGGCGGTGTAGTCATTGTGGAGACGTTTTGCATAAGCAAAGGATTGAAAGGGTAGAACCCAATCTTGTCTCCACTCTTGATTACAACCCAATTAAGAAGATTAATAGAAGAATAAAAGGTAAGAACACAGAAGATTATTTGATGAAAATTTCAAGAAACAAATATGAAATAAAAGAAATACAAAGAAGAGGTGGGAGAGGAGAGCCTTTTTGGAAGAGAGGTTTGCACAAAGGCTTACTTCTTACAAGAGTTGTGAGGGAATCCCAAGAGAAACCCTTTCAGACACACCTTCCCAAAGCCTCGACCATCCCCCCCCCCCAAAGAGTTAAAACCTCCTTTAAATAGATTTTATGAGGGCTAGGGTTACATAACTTTTTAAGTGCGAAATGAAAAACTCGGCCAAATACTTTATTCCAAGTTACACCGCCTCGTTGACCTCCAAAACGCGTTAATTTACTGGCCTTCCAGAAGGATTATTTGTGGAAAATCATTTCCCCGAGATTTCCACAAAATTTGGGCTCCATCCAATCCAGGATGAAGAATATATGGCCGAAATACATAACCCATGTCCATTCTGCCGAGTCCAGCCCACCATTGGATTAATGGCCCATTTACTCCATCCAAATGCACTCTTTAGCTATAGCTTCCTGAATAAAAGTTGTAGAAAATTAAGTTAGGAACACTTTTACAAAATTTAAAATTCAAATAATAAATATAAAAATATTTATCTTTAAAATACTACAGTGCAATATAAAGAGTAAAACTGGAATTTTCACCAAATTTTCAAATAAATGATCAAATCCCAAATATTTTATAAATAAAAATATTTAACACAATTTGAGGAAATTATATAATTTATTATCAATAAAATATTCAACAAAATAGTGTTTTATCAACTCCCCCACACTTACCCTTTTGCACTCCTGGGCAAAACCTCATGTCAAGTAAACATCAATATCAAATCAAAACCAATTTTAAAACACATATCATTGAGATCCATCAATTCTGCACCAAGAATCAATAGATATCATGCCTCATAAAAAACCTTATTTCAAGTTCTATATTAATATCATTCAATATATTTCCACTTCATTTATCCTCACATGCACAAAACACTTACCTCGCTTGAATTTTCTCTCATCACTCAAATATCAATTTTTTTTTGCAATGTCTTTCTCATCCAAACTCGTACAAGGGTCACCATAGGCTTGATAGATTCCTACATCACCACCTGATGTGAGTCAAGGACATATGTTTATCATGAGGAATTTTCATGGTTGTTCTGTGGCTTTCGGTTGGTAGGATTTAGATGTGAAAAATTCTGAGGCTGAATGAGGAGGGCTTGACTCTTTTTGAAGCAAAATTGCATTAATCTAATTTTCACTTAAATATGGTCTTCTCCTCAATCCCCATAGTATCAATTTAGCTCCATCATCATGAAAAGTCATGAAAAGTTTACCCCATTCTTCATTTCAGCATCAAATATGTCAATCTTCTCAAACATGATTTTCTTGAAAGCTCCAGATAGGCACAACTTTCCACCTCAATTAGAGGCTCCAGAAAAGGCACAGCTTAACTTGTCATGAAAGCTCCATAAAAGGCACAGATTTCAATATAATGACTTTATTCAGCAGTAAACACATTTCTTAAGAATTTAATTTTCCACTTAAATTATCACAGAATGTGGTAGCTCAACACAAGATAGCTTCCCCCACACTTAAGCTCAACTAGATTATGCAATTTCACTTCAAGGGTTGGTTGGATAGGGAAAATTGGCTTGTAATGTGGCTAACCTAACAGGCTATGTATGGATTCTAATGGCTAAAAGGATTAAATGTTCAAGGTAGGACATTATAAAAAAGGATTATTTGAAATAGGGGCTTTAATGCCAAACAAATGCCTCAATAATTTAAACATAAGTACCTCAAACCCTCAAGTTTTGACAGGAATAAATCAAATTCTGGTTAAATCAAGCATGGTTTGGTTCTCTCAATAAGTGAGGTGAATGTAAAGAATATGAAAATAATGGTTCATAAGCCTCATAGGAAAGTGATTTCAAATATAAAGACAGTGATATGTAGCATGGGATTCAAAATTCGGTGTACTTTTCATGAAATTACTAAATATTTGAACTTGAAACAAAGTTATTTCAGCATTCATTTAAGCTTAATTTCAAGGGATAAATTGTTTCACTCATTGATATGAATTTAAAAATTGTGATGAGAATCATTTCAGCTCAAAATTTTCAAAAACAAAAAGAAAACTGAAAAATAAACACACAAAATTTGAAAAACACACAAATTTTTTTTGTTTTTTTAACAGGAAAACAATTGAAATTACTAAACTAAAAGGTTCCCTCCCCCACACTTAAAATATTGAATTTTCCTCAATGTGAACCCATGAGATGATATATGCACATGAAATGTAGAATTTTTAAATAGGACAAATAATATAAAAGTGAAAGGGTTAGGAACGGCCTGATGTGCTCAAGTGATAATGGGGTCATGCAGTGTGATAAAATCCACTACATCAGTAGGAAGTCCCTCAATGTATCTCTTCAAACGTTGCCCAGTGACTGTAAAGATCCTTCTAGTGTCCTCTTGTGTGATCTCCACTGCACCATAAGGAAAAACATTAGATACAATATAAGGACCTAAGCATCTGGAATACAACTTACCAGGCATCAGCTTCAGTCGTGAACTGTAGAGAAGGACTTTCTCTCCAACATGAAACTCCCTTTGTTGGATCATTCTATCATGAGCTGCTTTTGATCTTTCCTTGTAGAGCCTTGAGTTCTCATATGAAGACAATCTATTCTCCTCAAGCTCTTGAATTAGCAGCTTCCTTTGGATTCCAGCTTGGGCCAAATCCATGTTGCATTTCTTTATAGCCCAATAAGACTGATGCTCAACTTCCACGGGGAGATGAAACGCTTTCCCAAAAACAATCCGAAATGGGGACATACCAATGGTTGTCTTGTATGCTGTCCTATAAGACCACAATGCATCATCCAAGTGCTTGATCCAATCCTTCCTATTTGGCTGCACGGTTTTCTCCAATATTTGTTTCAACTCACGATTTGAAACCTCAGTCTGACCATTTGTTTGGGGGTGGTATGGTGTTGAGGTTTTGTGTGTCACCCCATACTTTCGAAGGAGGGAAGAAAAAATACTATTGCAAAAGTGTGTCCCTCGGTCACTGATAATGGCCTTTGGTACTCCAAACTTGCAAAAAGATTGTGCCTTCACAAAATCCAAAACAACATGAGAATCATCAGTCCTGGTGGCCTTGGCCTCCACCCATTTGCTCACATAATCAACAGAAACCAAGATATACAAGAAACCATATGAACTTGGAAAAGGACCCATAAAATCAATGCCCCATACATCAAAAATCTCACAGAATAGTATGGGTTATTGGGGCATCTCATGTCTCCTAGAAATATTCCCAGTATGTTGGCAACGAGAGCATGACTTACAAAACACATGGGCATCATGGAACAAGCTAGGCCAATATAATCCAGAGTCCAAAACTGTCCTAGCTATCCATTGGGGTCCAAAGTGTCCACCACAGGCAAGTGTATGACAGAAATGCAAAACAGACTCAATCTCATGATCGGGAACACACCTCCTAATGACAAGGTCACTATACATGCACTAGAGGTAAGGATCATCCCACACATAATACCTAGACTCACTTTTTAATTTTTGGACTTGATGCTTCTTCAAATTTGATGGGATTACAGAGGAAACAATGTAATTAACTAAATCAACATACCAAGGATGCGTACCTGAGATGGTGTAGAGATGCTCATCGGGGAAAGTGTCCCGAAGTGGTACCTGGTCCAAGGTGTCATCCTCTAGTGTGTGAGTAAGCCTACTCATGTGGTCCTCCACCAAGTTTTCTGACCCCTTCTTGTCCTTTATCTCAATATCAAATTCCTGAAGGAGAATCCAACGGATAAGTCGTGGCTTTGCATCTAGCTTCTTTAGGAGGTGCCTCAAAGCTGCATGGTCAGAAAAAACAACTACTTTAGAGCCCAATAAATATGAACAGAATTTATCTAAAGCAAATATAACAGCAAGAAACTCCTTTTCTGTGGTAGTGTAGTTTGATTGGGCTGAATCCAATGTCCTCGATGCATAGGCGATCACATGTGAACGTCCCTCCACCCTCTGAGATAAGACAGCTCCAACCGCGAAGTTGAAGGCGTCACACATAATCTCAAAAGGAATCTCCCACCGTGGGGGTTGTATGATAGGTGGAGTGGTCAGACATTGTTTTAGCTCATCAAATGAATTCCTGCAAGAAACATCAAACACAAAATCAGAATCCTTTTGAAGTAATCTTGACATAGGAAGAGCAATCTTACTAAAATCATTGATGAAGCGCCGATAAAATCCTGCATGCCCTAGGAAAGATCTAACATCACGCACACATGAAGGATATGGTAAGGATGAAATAATATCTACCTTTGATCTATCAACCTCTATCCCATGTTTTGACACTACATGCCCTAAGAAAATGCCATGCTCTACCATGAAATTACACTTTTCAAAGTTTAGGACCAGATTCTTCTCAATACAACGATTCAACACCTTTCCCGAACTAATTAGACATTCATCAAATGAAGACCAATACACTGTAAAATCATCCATAAATACCTCCATGCAGGTCTCAATAAAATCAGAAAAAATACTCACCATGCATCTTTGGAAGGTACCTGGGGCGTTGCAAAGTCCAAATGGCATCCTTTGGTAGGAAAATGTGCCAAAGGGACAGGTGAATGTAGTCTTCTCCTGATCCTCCGGAGATATAGGAACCTGAAAATATCCAGATAATCCATCCAAGAAACAATAGTGTGTCTTCTCGCTAGTCTCTCAAGCATCTGATCAATAAATGGGAGGGGGAAATGGTCCTTGCGAGTGGAATGATTTAGTTTCCTATAATCAATACACACACGCCAACTATTTTGCACCCTCATTGGAACTAACTCATCTTTCTCATTTTTAACAACAGTAACACCTCTTTTCTTAGGCATAACCTGAATTGGACTTACCCACTGAGAATCTGAAATGGGATAGATTATACATGCCTCAAGAAATTTTTCAACTTCTTTTTTAACAACCTCTAGAAGGGTTGGATTGAGTCTCCTTTGTGGTTGTCTCACTAGTTTATCCCCATCCTCCAAGAGAATCCTATGCATGCAAATGGAGGGGCTAATACCTGATATGTCAGCCAAGGTCCAACCAATTTCCCTAATGTTCTCCCTCAAAAGATTCAAAAGTTTTTCTTCATGTTCAAAAGGGAGATTGTTAGAAATGATAACAGGTAATCTCTCACCACTCAACAAGTATAAGTATTTCAGATTTGGTGGCAATGGCTTGAGTTCTAATGAAGGAGGGTGTAGTATGGATGGAGACATTGAAGGAACTGAAATATGTGCACAAAGATCATCAGTATCAGAATAGAAATCATCAAAATCATAGAATAAAGCATCAAATCCATCAACATACTCAACAGCCATGTCATAATCAGAGTTAACATGATCAAAATCAGAATATGAATCCAAATAAAATCCAAGATAGGATTGTGTATCAGCGACATGTGTGGAAGTGCTCTTAGACATCAAACTCGAACCAATATTCATAATCTCCCTAAGCATAGGGCAATCAAATTCCATGGAGTTTTTATTTGGTGGTTCAAAATGGGAGATAACAAATGCAGAGTGATCCTATGAGGGGTAATTCATGGAATCCATAACATTAAATATCACAACTTTATCTCCAGACTCCATGGAAAGTGTACCCTCATTGACATTTATAATAGTTTTTGCAGTTTTGAGGAAGGGCCTAACTAAGATTATGGGAGCATGAGAACTTACATGATCATCCTCCATGTTAAGAACATAGAAATCTGCTAGAAAGATCATGTCTCTTACCTGGACAAGTACATCCTCAAGGACTCTAGCTAGATATGTCGTATCTATATTCGCCAACTTCACCACTACTCTTGTTGGCTTCAACTCACCAACCTGCATGGAAGAGAATACAGAGTGAGGCATCACATTTATGGAAGCACCTAAATCACAAATTGCATCAGAGAAGTGAAACTCCCTTATGGTACATGGGATGGTGAATGTCCCTAGATCCTTTCACTTTGTCAGCATTGATAGAGTTGGTGTAATGAATGCTGACACATTCCTCCCAAGATTGATCCTCTCATTTCCCTTGAGCCCTCTTTGGTTGGTGCAGAGTTCTTTTAAGAATTTGGCATACCTTGGAATTTTCTTAATGGATTCAAGTAGAGGAATGTTGATCTCCACACGCTTGAATGTGTCCAAAACCTCTTTTTTCATTGCTTCTTCAGCCATCTTCTTGGTTTGAACAACCCTGTTTGGAAAAGGAAGGGGTTTAGGAGGAACATCATCAATCTTTTTATTACCTTTATCTTTCTCCTTGGATTTCTCATCAGTTGGTATGGAATGTGGATTCTCTGGAGTTGAGGTGAATCCCGGTGGAATGGTAGGTACAGATGTATCGTTCATTTTCTTCCCACTTCTCAATGTGATGGCACTAACATTCCCCTTTGGATTTGGAGTGGGTTGGGAGGGTAGATTTCTAGAATTCTTACTTACAAGTTCATGGAGGGCGGTGGCAATCTGGCTCATTTGAGTCTTCAACTCCCTCAGCTCCGAACCTTTACTCTTTAGCTCATTATGTTGATTAAGAACAATTTGCTTCAAAAGGTCATCAGTGTTAGAATCTACCTTGGGTGGGGGATTCCCTTGTTGATGGCTTGCTGATTCTTGGGCTTCAAATCTCCTTTGGGGTTGTTGGAAACTCTTCTAGTAAGGCATAGGCTGCTGGAAGTTTTGTTGAAAGGGTGGCCTTTGTTGTTGTCCAGAGTCATACCTCATGTTCGGTTGATCTTTCCACCCTTGGTTTTATGTTGGAGCAAATGAATCAAACTTGTTTTGGGGATATGGTTGTTGTTGCTGCTGAAATGGTCTCCCTGGGAATACTGCTGCACAATCTTCGGTTTCTTGTAGTTGGGGGAAACAGTCAGTTGGATGGCTTGTATCAGTGCAAATGCCACAAGTCCTTAAAGGAGGGGGTAGAGATGTCTTTTGTGCCAAAGAAATTTTCCTCACCATAGTGGCCAATTATTTCAACTTGGTATTAATCAAATGAATTTCAAGAGAAGAAGGACTTACCTAATGTACTCCTCGATCATGTAGTGTACCTCTATCACTGAATTGTTGGGAGTTTTGGGCCATCTTGTCGATCAATTCATGTGTGTCTACTGGTGTCTTGTCCAACACTTCTCCTCCAGCCGCGGCATCCACCATGCTTCTCTCCATAAGTGTGATTCCTTTATAGAAGTACTGGATGAGTAGTTGCTCACTAATTTGGTGATGTGGGCAGCTTGCACACAACATCTTGAATCGCTCCCAGTACTCATACATTGACTCCCCTTGTGCTTGCTTGATCCTCGAGATCTCCTTATGAATAGAGGTGGTCCTTGATGCTGGAAAAAATCTCTACAAGAAAAGACCTTTCAAATCGTTCCAACATGTTAAATCTTCAGGTTTTAACAGTACATCCAATCCTTTGCAGCTCCATCAAGTGAGAATGGGAATGATCTTAATTTGATTTCATCTTCAGAAACATTTCTTGGTTTTAAGGTTGATAAAACCACATTAAATTCCTTAATGTGTTTATTGGGATCCTCACCAGATAATCCATGAAACTTTGGAAGAAGGTGAATTAATCCAGATTTCAATTCAAAGTCTGATTCGAGGTTTGGGTATGCAATACAATTTGGTTGATAGTTAATATCTGGTGCAGCCAATTCTCGAATGGTTCTATTAAGTTCATTTCCATTATTTCTAGCCATTGGTTCCTCTTTTATGTTTGAATTTGAATTGCTTCCAATTTCAATGTTTCCAAAAGAGAGGAATTCACCAACTGGTTGAATATTGAAACTTCCCGTAGACTGAGAATGTCTGATTCGATCCCTAAGGCTACGTTCAATCTCAGGGTCAAGATCTAAGAGATATTCAGGATTAGTTCATGTCATAAATCAAATAAAAATGAAAAGAAAGAAAGTGTACCATAGTCAAATAAAAATGAGAAGTTTGAGTTGATGGTCCAAAAAGAAAAGAAGAGGATGAAGAAAAAGAAAACTTGAGAAAGGGGAAAGATGAAAGAGAGGGGTGAGGAAAATAATAAAATTAAAAATAAAATAAATACCTCTAAATGGTTGAATAAATTACTTGCATCCCCGGAAATGGCTCAAATTTTAAAGAGCACTATCGTGGGTGCCCTCAAATGATTAGTGTGATTTTGGGGTACTTAGGTGCAGCATAGTGGCTGACCAAGGTCGTCTCTCAAAAGAGGAGGTGAATTTAACAACTTATTAAAGGTATTCTAAAAAAATAAAATAATATAGAATAAAAACACTAATTTAAAGGATTGGGTTTTGTTATAGTTTATGAATCTAAAAGAAGTTTTCTGGAAGAAGATTGTATATTTTTTTGTTTTTTGTTTTGAAATGAATTTCGATTAAAATGACACAACAAGAAGATGTTTTTTTAGAAATCTATTTTAAAAGGCGTAATCAATCTAACTCTACCACTTCATTCACTTATTAATAATTATCATTTAAATAAATATCCACTTAATTATGATCCCATAATTTGTTATCCCTCAAACCCTACGAGATTTAACTTAACCACAAAGATGAAATTACTTAAACCCTAGGCTAGCTTCGGAACACACAATCGCAGCACCCCGCTTTGATTGTTGTTCTAAGGTTAGATTATGGTCAGTGGTTAATTAGAGCACATATCCATTCTGTAAATGAGGATGAATTGTGTTTATGGATTATATTTGAACTCTACAAATTTATCCTGTATGGTCTTGTATTACCGATTAAGATCACACTCTCACAATTTACACAATTCCCGACCTCGCGTGTTTTGTGTTAATTTTTCAATTGCTTGATTAGTTTATTAAAATTTAAAAACACAATTCATGGATCATATTAATTGAATTATAGTATCTCAATGATTTAAAATAATTAAATAAAGAAGGATATAGGTCGATCTATTACTAAAAATAACTACTCTTCCATGGGCGGTGTAGTCATCGTGGAGACATTTTGCATAAGCAAAGGATTGAAAGGGTAGAACCCAATATTGTCTCCACTATTGATTACAAACCAATTAAGAAGATTAATATAAAAAGAAAAGGGAAGAACACAAAAGATTATTTGAAGAAAAATTCAAGAAACAAACATGAAATAAAAGAAATACAAAGAAGAGATGGGAGAGGAGAGCCTTTTTGGAAGAGAGTTTTGCACAAAGACTTACTTCTTCCAAGAGTTGTGAGGGGCTCCCAAGAAGCACCATTTTGGCCACACCTTCCCAAATCCTCGACCATCCCCCCCAAATAGTTAAAACCTTTTTTAAATAGAGTTTGTGAGGGCTAGGGTTACAAAACTTTTTAAGTGTGAAATGAAAAACTCGGCCAAATATTTTATTCCAAGTTGCAACGCCTAGTTGACCTCCAAAACGCGTGAATTGACCAGCCTTCCAGAAGGATGATTTGTGAAAAATCATGTCCCTGAGCTTTCCTAAAAATTGGGGCTCAATCCAAGCCTGGATGAAGAAGTTATGTCCCAAATACAGAACCCATGTCCATTCTGCCGAGTCCAGCCCACCATTGGATTAATGGCCCATTTACTCCATCCAAATGCACTCTTTAGCTCTAGTGTCCTGAATAAAAGTTGTAGAAAATTAAGTTAGGAACATTTTTACAAAGTTAGAATTCAAATAATAAATATAAAAATATTTATCTTCAAAATACTACAGTGCACTATAAAGGGTAAAACTGGAATTTTCACCAAATTTTCAAATAAATGATCAAATCCCAAATATTTTATAAATAAACATATTTAACACAATGTGAGGAAATTATATCATTTATTATCAATAAAATATTCAACAAAATAGTGTTTTATCATAATGCTCACTATTTAATATAATCACTTTGTTGAAATATATCATCAACCAGGTTTCATGATAGTATTATCAACCTTTGTCCTTGATACATCGTTCTTTGAATACCTGAAATAAACTTGTATTTACACCATGGACATGGAATTTTATGTGACGATTCTATATCAATCAAAGGGTTGAGATATCAACTTCCATAAATGGAAGGGAAAATTCTTTCTCGAAATATCCATTAATAACATGCCACTCGCGACGCACCAAATGTACCTTACTTCCCACCAACTGTCTTTATGATTGTTTTCATTAGTAAATCAAAGTAAGCGAGTCATGACACATATTAATTATAATCTTAAATTCTAAGGTTCATTAAAAACGCTCATAGATAGGAATATCTGATGACACCAAAACATATGGAATTCCTACTGGTGGGTTTGTTCTCATAATCTCATGTCTTGAAGATTACCAAGTACGAACTTCATGAGAGGAAGTCTCATATGCTTATGAGTACTCGCACCTGACGGTATGTATGTTATGATTCCCATCATAGTATATCATCCAACCATAGAACTATATTTAAGAATATTTTTATAGCATTTCAAGGTTCTCATCATAGCGGGAATTGTAATGACCTAATCAATGCAACAAATACTCTAGGACATTATTACATCATAATAATAAAGAACAATGAACAATATGTAATACATTGAATATCCATGTAATAAAAGTACAAATAGTTGGTTCTAGGACCCCAAACATGCCTATGATTAATATAGGATAAGGATAATATTCACATTCACTTATTTGATTCCTTTGTTATTCCCCTTGTAATATTTAATTTCATGTGATCATTAAACATTGATTTTACCCTAGCTATCCATATAATTTATCATGTATATAGTCATTTCCTAAATCATATACAATTTTTCATACAATGTTTACTTTGGATGTTATTTGATTATTTGGTTAAATATTGAAAAATCAATATCATCCAATCCAAACAGATATCTGAAAAGGAACATTGTTAAATAGATTATTTAATATATGATGAATGATTTGGATAGGTACGACATGGGTGGGGCCATGTTATAATTATCCCCTTGATGCATCAATGGTCTCATGTGAAGAATTTGTTTCACAAATTAGAATTTTTTTCAAGATATTCTAAACATTCCTGTGAAAGTTTGTGATGGTAATGGTTCCATGTACCTAGGAAACCTAGAGTCCAACAATTAAGCATTTACCTCATTTAGTTTTAGTTATTACTTATCTAAGAGATTTTTCACCAATATATATATGGATGAATTTTATTCTCAGTTCATCGATTAAGTGGGATGTGTTTTAGTGTTTTACCATTCCAAAATGATTATGCATTATTTAGTTATTTCAATGGCATGTGTTTTCAGTTATTACCTTTACATGTTTTTTATCCATGAAGTATATTGATTATATGTCCTCTACATTAACTTATTGACCTTTCCATAATGATTATTATCATTGATTAATTATTTCTTCTAATTTAATTTACCCTTACTAATAATTTTAGATCACCCTTATTATGTTTCATTTCCCTAGTATTCCATAAAATATACTAAGAAAGACAAGTAATGATATGATAGATGGAATACTGTTATTGTCCCTAAAAGAAAAAAAATCGATTGTAATTAGTTTATGTATTTTTTTTAATACAAGACACATGTATGTATCTTGTATACCAAGACTAATAAACTATTCAGTCCTTTAGGATGTGATTTACTGGTACCCTTGCCGTTGTAATTTATAGAAGACACTGACCCCATACTTATTGGGTTCGGGACGCTATAGTTGGAATAAAAGAATGTTTAGTAGAAACCTTGGGAATTAAATATAGGTAAAATTATATATTAGATAACATAGCCCTGAGGTAGAATTTGAGAATAAGTATAGAAGAACAACCTGGAATTTAGTTAAAGTAGAGATTATGTGGGTCTTTATAGTAATACATCTATATCTTGATACTCCAAGTGGATGTGGATCTAGAATATATGTACCTAGGAGTATCAACCCTGAAAAGGTGTATCAATCCTAACTCATTATAACATGGTACACGACAATGGGCCTTATTGTGCACCTGGTTTGACACTCACAGGGGATAAACTTAGAATACTACACATTATATTTACAATTAATTATGAAGTATTTTGACAATGAATTACCTAGGTTAAACCAAATTAGTTTTATATTGAAGATAAGGTGTCATGATTTAGAAATCCAACAAATTATATTATAGATAAACCCTAGAGCAATGAGAGACCTATGTTATAATAAAATGAATGAAGTATATATGTATTGAGGATGTATTTAAAACCTTTGTTAAAAGGATATTTAGTGATTTAACTTATGTTAAGGATGTTTTTCATATTTATTTTGAAAATTATATTAATATGGTTTTAGAAAAGTATAGTGGTGTGTTGGGTGAAAACCAATCATGTTTGGAAAGTCCATGTGTCTTGAACTTATGACCGAAGGATGATAACTATATCACAACAAACACCGACTAACACAATGCCCTCATTTACATTCCATTGCTTTAAGTTAAACAGTTTGATGAATAATTATTAATGATAAAACTATAGTGTTAATTTTTTGGTTTAGAGATTAATGTCTTAACCATATTTGTTTTCAGATAATATTTAGAGGCAAATTTAATTAATATTCACTCTTTTACGGGCCTTATGATCCATTAAATGTTTATTTTCGTGCTTCAGGCATCAAATTTAAGTTTTAGTCATCCATTTCATGAAGTAATGGATGAATTGGAAATATATCAAAGCACAAAAAAATGATGAAATTGTGTTTATAGAAATATATCAAGTAGTAAATTTCCTTATATTATTAGGTAGTAAAATAATTACTCATCCTTATAGAAATGGTGAAAAAAATGTTTTCCAAATACTTTAAATTTTATTGAAATTATGGTCTTATAAATCATTATTGATTTATGGTTTTGAGTCCCTCACCATTATATTGATCATTCAAATTATGATGATTGGTGTAAACAATCACTCCCTATAAATTTTTATGCTTATCCTATATGTATGTATCTCTACTTTACAATAATGGTCTCCAACATAGAGACCATGTTACTTGTTAGTCCATGTGAACATTGTACTTCCCATTATCTCTTTTCTAGGGGAATTTTACAAACCCTTCTCACAATGTGGGATTTCAACTTAGGAAATATTAAACAATTTATTACCAATGTAGAGTTTAAATTGTTAAGACACAGTTTAATTAATGTGGGGAGAATGTGACACCCTAAAAATATAAAGTAGGAACATTGTATTAGATAGTATATATGACACAAAACACCAATCACGTAATGGAGTATAATGTCCTGAGAATTAATAATATATTTTATAGAATGAAATTCATATGAAACTGACATAGAATACACCACACGCAACAATGATTTTTTTTAATGACTTGTGTTACACAAAAGTTCGAGTTTTACAGAACAATAATATATTATTACAAAATATAATTTTATATAATAAGATATAACCTAGATGTTAAATTATCAGTTGTGAATAGTATTAACTAAATTATGAAAATATTTTTTTAAAAAACATATGAAATGAATTCATTGGTTAATAATTACTTATAAATTAATATAATAACCAACTGAATGTAAAGATATTATTTTGATAGGAAACTATTTTTATGCTCAAAAAGATGTTTACCCTGATAAATTAAATTATATACCATAAGTTAGTGATATTAATGTAATATATATATATTATATTCAATCAAATATTTTTTATATTCATCCATTATATTTGATAGACATTGGATAAGAACTAACCCAGTTTTACGCATGAAAATACTATATTTTATTAAGGTACTTTTACAAAATTTTAAGGGAAACCCTATTTTAAATAAATTTTTTAAAACTTTATAAATAATATATGTAAAAATATAATTAATATTTCAAATTGGAACATAAAAATTAGGGTATGGTGATTTTTTGTTATTTTTCTATGAAGTTTCATTTTTAATGAATAGTAAAAATACTGAATTTTAATTTAAAACTGATTTTTCATCTAATTTATATATAAGGTTAAAAAATTTAATTATTTTTAATGTTTAATTAGATTAAAGTTATAAAAATTAATCCAATTTAGTTCATTTTAATCATATTCACATTGAGATTTAATAAAAAAACATAGCAAACTTTTCGACGTTTTTACTTTAAAATCCACATCGTCGTCCCGTCTGTGAGATTAAATTTAAATTTATATATTCCACTTATATGATTGGAATTTAGAAATTTTTATTACAAATTTGGATTTAGAATAATTTATAATTTTTAATAATGTAAAATTATTTTTCACCACAAATATTTGTGAAAGTAACTAAAATTAAATACAATGATTAAGGTTAAATTAAGCTTAACAAGGGACTAAACCTTAAACTGGAGATCCAAAATGACCTATAAACTTGTAAAAAATACATTGGATGGAAATATTTCGTCCCTGTCCTCCCTTATTTATAATTTTTTTCATTATTTATGACACTTTAAATTTGAAAAACATGGATGGAATTCCTATTCCTAAAAATTACAAGAGTGCCACTCCTCCTCAACTATAAAAGTCCCCCTCTCCTCCCACTTACTCACACCTATCAAGCCACTTTGGATTGAACAAGATCTAAAAAAATAGATCTTAAAAATAATTTCCCTAATCCTAGAATCCTAAAATTGGGTTGAAATAATTTCAAGGAATCCCTTTGGTGAAAACCAAAATGAGTTGCCTGGTTAAGAGGTAACGTTCTTTATTAGTCTCTATAGTTTTATTTCAATTATCCACCCCCTAAATTATCATTATTAAATTTTTATATAAATAAAATTGTATCATAAATATACTGATATGTTTTTAATGAGTTTTTTTAGTCCTGCACTTACAAACACTTCCTTCTAATGGGTAATGAACGTACCATTTTTTGTGTATGAAAAACTATTGCCTCACGAAATGAAGTTGTTAATTTTTTCCTTTACCACCTATTATGGTTGGGAATTAGGATGGAAAATTTTTTTATGTATGTTATATATGATATTTATAATATATCTATACTTATATAATTATTTAATAACACATACCTATGTTATTTTCATTTTATGTAAATAAGATAATATCATTTGTGGAAGTGTGGACTACCGCCCCCTTAGAGGGCTATGATTTGTTCACACTATTAATAGAACGTATAAAGGAAGGATTTAATAAAAAATGTAAAATATATGACATATATATGATAATAGAATTATAATGTACATAAATATCATTTACATTTCATTATTTTAATATGAATCATAAATGAAAGTAGCGTTCCTGTGTCTGTACGGCATACCATCTCCATGAACAGTGAATTTCATTTATTATCTCAAAATATTATAAATTATAAAAAATAAATATATAATGAATATATATGATAATAAAATATGGGTTTAAATTATTTATATTATTAAATCATGATAGTAATAACAATTTACATGTTAAAACTTACTCGACAAAGTAGGAAATTAACAGCTGAAATAGTGAATATATTGAATGGTTATTAACAAATGGGTTATAAGATATTATAAGAAGTTAATATATGATATTATAAATATTATTATGTTTGTGTTATAGTTTCTTAACATGTTTGAAACCACAATACATGAATTTAATGGATATTCACCAGAATGGAAATGCAAGGTAAGTGATTCTGTCTCAATTTACATTCCATTGAGACTTATTTGTGTTTATGCACCTATTTTATTTTATATGTTGTATATAATTCCATTTGACATGTTATATAATGAATCTCATTATTCTAATTGTATTCTCAATTTCATTTAATTAATGTAGAATTACGATTCAAATGTTTCTAATTGGTATGATTCACTTTGGATTGTTTAAATTTTATTCTCCTTAAGAAAATTTTTAATGATTTTCTTTTAAATCTCACTACCATTTGTGATTATTAACTTTCTCTTGAAAAAAATAAATTTATTTTTTTAAACTGACTTTATTATATATGGTGTAAACACTACTTATTTGTCTTATAATATCATGATTTATTCTTTCTTCATGTTATTTAGAGTATTAATTAGAATTACTTCATCAATGTGGATTCGAGTCAAACGTTACCTAGTGGGAAATAATTTCATAACTAAATTTCTTTTAATTGGGTTATATTACTTCCTCATTGTCGTTAATATTATATTTTTATGTGTATAATAAATTATAAAATCTATTAAGGTATTTACACTCATTTATTTGGATTTATAGTTGATACACCTTTTATACTCATTGATTGATTCACCCCTCAATATTATAATCTTTTCACGAGTTTATTTCAAAATATGATTTTGTTTGGATTATTTTCACTTGAATTTAAATTATAAGAAATTATTTTTTTCATTTTTTAAGAAAACATTTCATTTTATTCTCATATGGTTATTCATAACCCATTTCATGTAATAGTACTATTTTTCCATTCATTATTACTCAAAATGTTTTAAAGAAAACTCAGCAGCATTTGTATCTTTAGTCAGATTACTGATTTTCTTCTAAAAACCATGATTTATTAAAATATTCTCAAAAACATTTTAACCTTTTAAAAATGATTTATCAAAGTACTTTTCACCCTTTACAAAATTTTCTATGTTTTTTAAAAGTGATTTTGAATGAAATGGTTTAAAAGAAGGACAATTTCCTAAAAAATATTTTAATGTTCTTCTTCTATTCCATCAACAACAAAACCTTTTATTTTTAATCCACTTGGGATATTTCACCTTGATACCATCCTTATTTTTCCTCTTTATGGCCTATGATTTATTTTTCCAAGGATAGTATTAATATTCACTTCCTTGATTCATTTGTTAGTCGCATTGAAAAATTCAATTTCCTATGATCATTGAACATTGAATGTCCCCTCATTACCCACATCATTTATCATAGATATTTTTATTTCTTAAAACCTATGGAATTTTTCATATGTGTGTTTACTTTTAAATTTATTTGACTATTTGGGGAAATATTGATAAATATGTATCTTCCACCCCATACGTATATTTGATAAGGAACATGTATAAATATATTATTCAATACATGAGGAGTGGTTTGGACAGGTATGACATGGGTGGGGCCCAGTTATAGATATCCCTTTCATGCATCAGTAGTCTCATGAGATGGATTAGTTGCAAAAATTAGATGTGTTTCTAACTAATATGCTAAAATGTCTCTTCCAATGTGTCTACAATAATTTTTCATGTACCTAGGAAACATAGTGTCCAATAATTAAGAATTTACCTCATTTAGTTTCAGATATTACTAATCCATGAGATATTACATCGAAAAATCTATGGATACATTTTATTCTTAGTTTATTGATTAAATTTCATTTATTTCAGGTTCTTACCCTTCCATATTGATTGTGCCTTATCTATTTATTTAAATGTAATTTTTTTTTCAGTTATTACCTTTCCGTGTTTTTTATCCATTCTGTTTGTTGGTTATATGGCATGTGTGTTCAGCTATTTACCTTACCATAATGATTATTCTCATCGATTAATTATTCCTTCTACTATACTTTACCCTTGCTGATTATTTTATCTCACCCTTATTATGTTTCCTTTACCCATGTTTCAATGAAGTATACTAAGAAAGACATTGAAGTATATACTAGATGGAATAAATTTATTATCCTTGAAAGGAAAAAAATATGTTGTAATTAGTCTATTCATTTTTTTAATACAAGACTCATGTATGTATCTAGTTTACCAAGACTTACAAACTATTTTATCCTTAGGGACGTGATTTACTTGTATCTTTTACCAATTTAATAGATATTAGACACCAACTTTAGGATTACTTGGTCCAAGTCACTAAAATTATACCTAATTGGAATGATTTATATACATATACACCACTTTCCTATTTGAAACTAAATTATGAATGAATATGATACTCATGGGTGACATGGAAAAGTGAGAAATATTTCATAGTTTTTAATGATTTGAGGCACATTATTGGGACCATGCTTGTTGAATGAGCTTTTGAGGTTTCTTAACATTGTTAAGAAGATAGTATAATATAATAATTGAATTAATTTTTTCATAAGTTATATAATTAACATTGTTGAGTATATAAATCAACTAACATTATTATGTGTTCAACTATAGTTACCAGGAATAAAAAGACGAACATAGAAATAAAATTGATTAAATTTTCCTGAGAAAAGTTCATCAGTTATAGAAATGTCATTAGATATAGAAAAATTTCATAAGTTTCTTTGATAAATATTTCTATAAAAATATATACGAGTTCCACCAAAAAAATGTTTGATAATAAAATATAGAGATTTATTATATTTATGTTGGGAAGATCTCATGTTTCTCACATATGATGAAATGTGGAGAATTTTCTTAAGAATAAAGGAGGATGTATTATGTTTAGGTGTAATGTGGGAAAACATTTTTGGTAAGAAATATTTTTATTCAATGATTTTTTTACCTAAATAGGTATTTTTCAATCAAAAAAATGTTTCTGAATTCCATCTGATATAAAAATGTTCATATGATTATATTGGTATAAATATCATCATAAATACATTTTCAATGGAATCAAATGAAGTCCATCTTATAAAACTTTTTATAATAAAGTATATCAAATAGAAATGTACAATGTTAAGAAGAAATGTTTTTAAAGAAAAAAAGGGTATTTTCTAGAGAATTTCAAAATATATAGACCCACTAGAAGATGTTTCATCAGAAAAACAAATATAATGAAGATATATTATAAACAAATTGTTTGAAGATTTCAAAAAAATATTTATTATGTTCATGTGATGAATATTTCAAATTAAAATTATCATATAGAGAATATATCTTGGAGAAAACATCCAAAATCATCCGATGATGTTTTTTTAACATCATATGGATTCTTATTGGAAATATAACCACTATGGAGTTACCGAAAAAAAATATTCTAGAAAATGTTTTGTGAAGATTCACCAGTGCAAGGTTCTTTATGAAACATTCATAAAGATTTAAAAAAGTGATAATTCTAAGATCTTATTTTAATGTTCCAAATATCATGAAGGAAAATTGGGATACTCACCATGTTTTATGTAAAGTTAAATAATGTTGATGTTGTTGAAGTTTCTCAAATGTATTCAACAATATTCTAGAATTGTCTAGATGATATGGGTTAATTATTTGAGTGGGAGATTTCAATTTGTAGTTTTCATTGTGTAGGGAATTGAAATGGGATTCCTTCATGTTCCCATTAAAATGTGTTTATAAAAAGGGTGATTGTACAATGTATGAAATTTTTATATTGTTAACAAATGAAAAATTTTGAATTTATAAAGAGATTGTACTAAGTGAACCTACCATATGATATTATCTGAAGAATATTTGAAAGAATATTTTGTGCAATAAGATTCCAACTAAGAAATATCTTGGTTGAGGAAGAACATTCATTCCATCAGAGAATTTGTGATGAGAGGCACTAGATGAACCCATCATAAAAATTTTTATGTTTGGTCAAATAAAATATTTATTTAATAATGTTAAGAAAAGAACAATATTTATGGTCAAAAGGTTTTATTCTACATAGAGGCATCATAAATAGTTCTCTAGTTGACATAATCAGAAAAACATTCCCCAAAAAAACCCATTGGATAGAAGTTTTCTACTAAAGTACAAGAATAATTTCTTACCTAATGTTCGGTCAAAAAAGAAAAGAATATTTTTTTTCAAGAAGTATAAGAATGAAGACGTTATAGTAGCATAGTTACAACATTATAATCCTTTGGTGAAGGTTTCTAAAATCTATTATGAAAATATTTTCCATATCATGTTTTCTGAGAAGCACCAGAACTATAGTTTGTTATTTTTCATTTCAAGTGAATGAAAATTTAATTATTTATTTAACCACATAAAAAATATTATTTTGTAGTCTATTTTTTGGTCTTGTATTTCTTCAAACCATTACATGGACTAATTACTCTTGTTTAGTAGTGAACCATAAAAATATTTATCTTCTCTAGGGTTGTGCTAGTATTTTTGTTTTTTTAATATTCATATATCTTTAATAGGAGACAAAGGTTATTTATTATGAATGAAAAACTTGTCAAAAGATAAGGATAATTGATTCACATACTCCCCCTCTTAGTTATAACATAGGTCCTTTCAATTAGTATTAGATGGATTTTCACTTCAGTGACTATTCAATTAAATTATGAAGGAAAGAAAATTTCCTTTGGATATCCATAATTCTATAAACAGTAAGGGGATTCTGATTTGTAATGTAAATGAATATCATATTTTTAATGATAGAATGTTTTATTTTATTATGTATTATAGTTACGAAGCTCTTAAAGCAATAAAATATGGTTTTCCACCTTATGTTGTCGATGTTCACCTTACAACAAAAGATAATAAATATTTAGGAAATGATGGGAAATCCAAAATGATATTCATTCCTCACTCTCTAAATGTGATTTTCTCATAGTTAAAGGGGTTATAATTTTTAAAGGCATTTGGTAGAAGTTAAATAACACCTATGAAGTAAATAGAAAATAAAAAAATATAAGTTACAAATATGGAGTCAAAAGGATGAAGATCTAAAAATAGATGATTATAAATTTATTGTTGACTTCTTTATAAGGGTGAATGATATTTTATACACCATAAAATGTATCATTGAGAATTTATAATAATCCACTATTGTTAAAAATATGTTACAAGTTATTTTTTCTATGTTTAATGCCAATATTTCATCATCTAAAGATAGAGATCCTGAAACTCTATCATTAGATGATCTAAACAGAACTCTCAACACATATGAAATGTGAAGAGAGAATGTTTTGAAGATTAAATAAAAATCTTATTGAGAAATTTTATTCAAAGATACCATTCAAGGAAAACCTAACAAAGATCTCGAATATGATAAAGTTAGTAAATTTGACATTGAATATGAGGTTAGTTAATATTTTAATGAATTTATGTAATTTTTTTATAAAAATATAAAAGGGGTATAGGAAAATACAAAGTGAATATGACATAGAAATTCTTTGGCTGTAGATATATTGGGAACTTTACTTCAAATTGTCCTAAAAAAGTGGAAAATGGAGAAACTGGTGGAGATGATATAAATTTAAGAGGATCCATTTAGAAGAATGTTGTAAAATCCAAATTCTTTTCCAAGAAACAATGGTAAAAAGTTATCTATATCTAAAGGGGTATTTTTTCTATAGATGATGAAGATGATAATAGTGAATTATAATATTAATACTTCAGTCATGATGCTGTTAAAAAAACATATATTGCTAATGTATGTGATTAAAATTTAATTAGTGTTAAAATGAATAGTTTTTAAAAAAAGATACTCAATTGGATTTTACGCTGAATGGAGAGTTGAAATAATGGCTTCATAATAATGAAAGAATTGAAATGAAGATCATGAATTTTAAGAATGAAAATCCAAAAGAAAAAATAAAGAATATTTTCTTAAATGAAAAACCAAGTTGTTGAATGAGAGTGATAAAATGAAAATGTCTCTTAATAAAGAGAAAAATCTGAATATCATGCTTTAAAAGATGATAATATTAAAGGAATGATAATTATTAATTATTAAATAAAAACATGATAAAACTGAGGAATGAGTTACAAATATCCAAAACACAATTACATAAACTGGTGAAATTTCTAAGAAATGTAAACCTATGAGGGATAAAAAAAATTATCCTCAATAGTTAATATGAAATATGACATTTTTAATAATAATAAGAAAGTTGAGATAATCAAGTATGTAGGAAAAAAATAATGGATGAAAAACCTTTTATTAGAAAAATTTAAAGTCTAAAAAACTACTACTACTATTGTTTTTTTATAGGATGATATGGAGGTTAAGATGAAGAAAAATATCTCATAGTATATGAAAAACTTTGGTGATAAAAAAAGTTTCAACATGAACAATAAGGAAGTTGATGGAAGGTGTTATGGATTTATTGTAGGAAAATATTCATTCTATGGTTATTGCCGGTCTTGTGGTGGATGTGGCCATAAAAAATATATTTATTGTCAAAGATTTCAATATTACACAAATTTGAAAATTAACTATAGGAAGAGTTTGAGGGGGAATCGATATAATCATAATAGGTAATCTAATAAAGTTTTTGAGAAAATTTAAAATAGATTCCAACCATTGTAAACTATTTATTGAATATGTGAAAAGCCTAGATTCCTTTCCTATGGATGTATTTTTATCTTTCCCGTGAATTGTTTTTTAAATCTCAAAACCTGTATTTGAAGAAAAAAATGAAAAGAAAAATATTTTGTTGATTAATGCTCTCTCAAAGTTATAAAATGAGAACAATAATATAATTTCAATAGTGATATTTTTTCACACATGATAGGATATTTGTAGATATTATATAATGTAATTTTTTAAAAAAGGTATAGTGACTTTTGGCAATAATACGTCACTCGGAATCAAAGGTGATAGATCTACTATCATTAGGGAAGAAAAGTTGAAGTATATAACATCCTTACTTGTGGATGGGATAAAATAAAAATTGTTAAATGTTTCTAATTTTTTTTTATTTGGTTATTAAAATTTTTTCATAAAAGAAAAATTTGTAGGGAAAAAAATTTAAGATGGGTTAGTTGTTATGAAAGTTCTATAAACCAATGGAAATTTTTTCCATGTTGGTAGTATAGAAAGATCATGATATCTATACACGGTGGATGAAAATGAGTTGTGTAGTAAATTTTTGGAACATATGATTCCATGGAATATGATAAATCTAATAAAAAGATAATGTATATTTGATAGTTCTAATATGAAAAGAAGAAACAAATTGATGTTGTTCCATTTTCTAGAAAGGGGTGATTACAAACTCAATTCATATGAATGTTTATATGTGTTATAATAATCCCCTATATCTGATTCACTCTAGTATTTTTGAGACAATGAGTAAATAATCAATATAATTATATAATTACATTATTTATTTCATTGATTATTTTACACACATTCAATGCATTATATTTGTGAAACATAAATTAGTGGCTTGAAAATGTTTATGAGTTTCATGAGAGGAATAGAAAATAATGTTAATTTAATATGAAAAAGTTATTAAATGATAATGTTGTAAAATAAAATAAAGATAGGATTTTAGTGATTATATTAAAAAATAATGGATTATTCATATGTTCAGTGAAACATACACACCATAGTAAAGGGGTGTTTCTAAATGAAAAAATAGAATTACTATGGATATGGAATGAACAATGTTGATCTAATATGATACTTCTCATTATTTTTGGTGGAATTATATCATTTTTTTAGTTTATATCTAGAATCTATGTTTCTATAAAGAAAACGTTGATATGACATGCTATAAAATATTTTAATTGAAACTCTATGTATCAAACACCTAATGGTTTTTATAATTCCCAACATTATAAAATTAAAGGGTATAAATCTTGTAATATTTTATCAGAGTGGGGTTTATAGAATCTTTCATGGATATTATCTTAATGCTATAGGATACATATGTTATAATAAATAAATAATAAAGTTGGTTGATTTTGTAGCTGTGAAATTCCATGAACTATTAGATAATAAAAATTTAAATACATATTTGGATATGGAATGAAGGGAATATGAAACAGTTTCAGTTGAAAAATGTGAAAATGTTATTAAGGAATGTAACAATGTTTATGTCACTATAGATGAAGATTCTTAATCTTCCATTTCAAGTGAAGAGTAACAACTACATAAATCTCATTGTAGGATTAGGAAATTGGTGGATGTTCAAAACATTATTGGTTATCAACAAAAATATTTTCAAACCAAAAGAACATCAAGGATAGTTTCACACACATCATTATATTCAAAATTTTATCCCAAAAACTATTAATTATACTTTTGAGTGTTAAGTAAATTGATTCAATGAATAAATAGCTTGATTAGTTTGAGAGGAATGATACATGAGATCTTTTACCCATACCAAATAATAACAATATTATTAGTAAAATATAAGTATTATTGAACTATTATAATGATAATGGTGACATGATAAGAAATAAAAAATGGCTGTTTTTTAAAATGTTACTCTTAAATTGAAGGAATTGACGAGCGCGTAGATTTATGGGGTGTCAGATTCGATTTTCTCAGGCTTTTCTAGAAATCATCAAAAGACTAGTGGTAAAGGTATATGGTAGTGGTGTCAATAAAATGTTATTTGAGTCTCATGGTAGATAAATAGCGACATTGAGAGTGTGGAAGATTTGTGGGAGGTTGAACATGACACGAGCGAGGTGATCGAATGGCTGTGGATATGTTTGTATATCTTTTTATAGAGAAACAGTTTCAAAATTAGATCATGTCTTATATATATTTTCCTATATATATGGATCCTTTTAATAAGGTAGTATGTGTCTTCCAATGTCTGATGTAGCGGTGGGGTTGGCACCCGCAACACATGCACCCACGCACTCACTATCCATGCCTTGGAATTTTATGGCCCCGCCAAGGCACACTTTCATATATGCCTCGAGCACTATTCTCATCCAAACCCTCAACCAACTGGTCAGCTAATTGGATGGATCTTGTGGTGTGGTTAATCATGACTACCAAATGATACATCTTGGTTGAGATGGGAAGCTACTTAGCATGGAAGGAAATTTTTTAGCTAAGGGACTCCATAATACATAAAAATAATCGTGTTAGTAAAATGAATATTTTAATGGGAAAATATATATTCCCTTATACAGTGGATCCCAAACCTAAGACTATTCTTTGAGAGTTCCATTTCCTAATCCTTCTACAATATTAGCTTAATATTTTTTTCATGGGCTCCGTAGTACTCAAATACTCAAAATAAAGGTTCATGGTTCACAATTATGGGTGCCAAAAAATACCCCTTATAATTAGAATCATTTTAAATGAAATAGATTTTATTCTATGGTAAATGTGGACCAATTTCTATGTATTTGAACATATTATAGGCTTTTATATTAGGCCCTATGATATGGTTTTTATAGTATATTGATTGAGGTATTTCAGGTGCTCTCAAGAGGAGACTCTTAACCATGACTTCTTGGCCTAACCCCAGATATGGAGTTGCCTTAGATTTTAGTCATGGTCATCATGAAATTAGATGTGTGTATGTTCTATGATTGGAAAGGGATTAATTGGAAATGAACTTGTGGTTAGATCTATGAAAAGAGGCTTGGACATCACTATATATCCCAAGTTAATGGGAATCAATCCACATGTAGTTCGGGAATGGGCTACATCCATGAAGATCAAGCTCATGCATAAGGAACATAGGTATAATGTTGAAGAACTCTATTTCAAATTCCCTTACATAGACCTAACTCATAAACAGGAGGGGAAATGTCATCATTTTGTAAAAAAATCACGAGTAGTGACCCAAGATATGGTGGAGATATTTCATTGATGAAGGACTTGTGCCACATTTTAGGCCACAAAAATTAGACCCCTCTAAGAAGCTTAAGGTCCTACAGGGTGGAACAAGTCTCATGTAGCTTAAATTCAAGATAAGACTATGTACCCTCAAGTGAGTCCTAAGAAATCAAGACACACTCTCTCTCTTTTTCTCGAGATCAGTGGACTTAGCTGGTGAAATTATATTTTTTCTCATGACTAATTATGGTCCCTATAATATTGGTATCTTTTTTTCTATTACCCTTACTTTTTTTAGTAGATTCATATGGGGGGAATCTTAGTAGGTATAGGCTTGTATTTTTATATTCCTTCCCTCCTGTGGGTTGTTGACCTAAAAGTTTTTATTCCATGTTCATTTTTTGAGTGCTCAATTGTTGTTCGGTCATAAAAAGTGTACGTCCTATGTGCATAGGATCAAAATTTTCCTAGGGTTCCCTTATTGGGTTTTCAACTTTGAGAGAATTGTGTCTCTTTCAATTGTTTATTTATGGATTTTATAACTAGAAATTTATTGTGTTGTTTTATAGGGTCTTTCATCTCAGAGCAGCTTCTATTGTAGTTTAGTATCTTATAGATCAGTGCTGAGAAACTATATAGTTTAGAGTCTTGCTACAAGGACATGAGATGTTTTGTGTTCTGGATACTTTCTTCAATGAATTGAGATTATGATATGGATATTGATCCCACTTGTATAATAGGCATATGGGTTTTGTAAATCATTATTTTAAGAGTTTGAACTGATGAATATGAAATGGGATAGAAAAAATAAGGGATTAACCCGAACACACTAAGGTTTTGAGTTCAACTATATTATTTTTAGGGATCAAGAGTTGAATCATGTAGTCATACTTAGGATGACACAAAAAACCCTAAGGTGATGGGTTCCATCATTATTTTGTTAGGAATCATAAGAGGAATGGTACTTACATACTAGTGATGGCCCAAAATACCCTAAGGTGTTGGGTTCTACTATAGTGTTGTCATGGCTCATGAGGATTAGAGTTCCTCTTTTACAAGGAGGAGATTCCTCTAGTTGGTATGTCAGAGGTCCTCATTCAAGATCTAATAGGGTTTATATGCATGGTCTAATTGGATGGTCCCCACTCTTTTCTAAAGTTTGTAAAACATTTGTGAAGATTCAAATGTATATACAGTGAATTTGGATGTGGGATTAAGGCTATGAAATGAGGGTTATATCACCCTATGGCAGTTCAAATTTTGGTTGGGAAACTCAGGCCCTACACCATGTGTTTATGGGTCATGTGGTGTTGTTTATAAAAAGGATTAGTAATTTAATGACACATCTCTACTTTGAGAAAGGGTACAATACATGGTGACATAACATCTAGGATATTGAATCCACATTAATATCATGGTAATGGGGATTTAAAATCATGGTATAGGAAGATTAGAGTGAACTATAGGTGGAAACTGTTGGGTATGGGATAACCATTAGTTATGGAGGAAGCCCATATTCTACATAGTAAGGACAATAAATCCTTGATTTAAGGAAGACCTCTCCTCTATGACCGTCACCCCCTTGGAATATGTTCTTAGGTATGGTTATCAATTCTCCAGTGAATCATAGTAGGTTACCATTGGATTAACCAGTCCCTAACACCCATTTTATATAGGGGAGAACCGAGAGAAAAGGATTCCAAGATCCATGAGTTGTTTCTGTCCACTCAAACATTAAGGACGTGAAGGTGGATTACGTAAATTATAATATTAAATAAGGTTTTGAGCTCCCTGAAGGATGTGTATCCACCCATTGAACATGTTATTGTGTTAATGATATGCGATAAATCTTTTATATAACATTTTCATAGATCATGGGGTCCATTGTGAATGGATTAGATTTTACTAAGGCCGCTAATTGGGCCCTATTATCTTTATTTTGTGTTTTTTCTGCTCTAACTTTATCTAATCTACATGGATAATGAGTTTGGAGAACACATAATTGAATTTTTCTTAGTTATCCCTTCGCTGTTCTTTGGAATAATAAGTTTTATGTCTCATTTAATTTTAGGTCAGGGTCTTCTGATTGGACCATCAAAGGATAATGTATAGGGTCATACAGATTTGACCAAAGTGATTTTATTTTAGATTTGTGATTGGGATGGACCTCTTCAGGAGGATATGTCACACAATAGCCTAATTAGGATCTCCTAGGTCAAGTGTAATCCCACATCCTTTCGAGTTTTATATGAGTGTATTGTAAATCATGGATCAATTTCCTTGGGTCCTAATTAATTTCATGGTATAATAATGCCAATAATTATTACAAATCATCCTAAGGTGACGCGCTCCATTGCAATGATGCCAGGGATCATAAGGATTAGAATGAACTTCATATAGTTCCTAAATGCCTCTGATTCATGGTTATATGGATCTCATGCATATCCATATCTAGTATGGTTAAATAGAGATATATTTCCTTCTTTATTGGGTCATTGAAATGTTTGAGACAACTCGAGATGATCAATACATGAATTTAGATTTATTGGTTGAGGTGGTTAAATGATGATATAAGCACCCCATAATCTGGTTGGCCAGGTCTAGGCTCTTGTGTTCCTTTAACAAGAAGTGATAATGTGTAATGGTCAACACATATTTAACATCACGTAGTAGGGACTTATTTTTCATCTAGTTTAGTACCATGTTTTAAGGGTGTTTTCCTTCTATTTTAATGTCATGTGGTAAGAACAGGAGAACCGATGAAAATTTGTTCAATATATCCTTTGGGGTACTTTACACTAGACAAGGAAATCATCTCTTTTAAGGAGATCCCTTCATATAGTTCTAGCTTTTATACAGGGAGAGGGAAATTTTCATATTTTTCGCTTAGTGAGTCTCGATATCCAGATCAGCTATGGTGTCCTCTATATAGATTGATATCATACACAGAGATAGGGTATTTTTTTATTTTATTATGGTATAGAGATGGGGAATTCATTCGGAACTAAGATTCTTGTATATGATGTATCTCTTTAAGAAATTGTTGGTTTTACCCGATGAACCATGTGACATGCAATTTAATATCATGAAACTAGGAATTTTTCTTGTCTCTAGGACATATTTTCGAGAGGTATAACTAGTTCAAGAAAAATGGGTCTTTAAAGGAGATGCATACCCAAAATAAAAGTCACAACAATATGATTACCTAATCTTTATTTGGAAATGGGTACAATACATGAATGTGTAGCATCGAGGGTATCTAAATACAATATAACTATTAGGTTATGGAAAGTGTATATCATAACCCAAGAGTGAATGAGTTAAATGGTGGTAGAAACCAAAGGGAACATGTAAACCATTGATAATGGTGGAATATTATACTTCATACATTCAGGAAAATTACTCCTTGATTTATGGGGGGATCTCCTCTAAGAACAAAAACATCCTCTTGGGTATGGTTATCAATTCTATAGAGAATACTAGAGGGATCCTATGGGATTAACCAGCCCATGTTACTTGTTTTATATAATGGAGAACAAGAATAAAAGGATACAAAGGCTCAATATAAGGCCACAACCTTAAACATTACTTAATCTTGAGTTATTTCAAGAATACACGTTGAGGATCTTTTTAGGTTTAGAGTTTTAGAGAATTAGATCATAAAACATGCATTACATTTCACATTAAAACAAAGTGGTTACATAAAAGATAGTACTCATTTTTCCCATCAACGGAAACATATTTAAAATAAAACATGGATTCTTTCTTGACACTTCCTTGACACTATCATCACATCATGTACCTTTCTCTTGACCTGTGAAAAACATTTCAAAAACTTCAGATGAGCATAAAAAGCTCAGTAAGGGATATAAAAGTACGAAAAGAAAACATTAGTCCATGTACGAAATCATACTTTACTCATAAAACATAAGCATTTTAACATACCTCATCAAATCATGAATAAATCATATAAATCATAATACATAAAGGTAACTTGAGGCATTCATAACATTCTTACGTAGGGAGTAACCCTCATGGTTGAGTTTGGAATACCCATCACAATATATTCCCTAAATCTCTTCGGAGAAACCTTAATTTTTAACTCCTTCGCATTACCCAATGCATTGGAGAGCTATATCGGTCTCACCCGCCCTTAGTTTTTCACGGAACCACCCGTCTTCATAACAATGCCCAAGAACCATAACATAATCGTATCACATAAAACATGCATAATGGAAACACAACATTTCCACATTTCAATCACAAGATATCAATAACACATTTATATAATAAAAACATTATCAAAACCATTTTCAATACCAAAATAAAAGAAAATTAAATCATGGTATTTATTTTTCATTTTTAAAAAAAAGTTATGGCTTGTAGAGGAAGCCGAAACTCAAATAATGGTCACGGCGGCGGAGAAGTCATTGTCGTCGCATACGTACGACAAAAAAACATTCCCTTTTGTCATTTAGTAAACGCTTCATATAAAAAATATTCCTTTTGAATAAAAGTAAAAGTAAAAGGGTTTTATATACCGTATAAAAGAAAGTAGTGTATAAAACAAAATATGCCTCAATGAAAGGAGATTGAGACGAAGTCCCATACCTCAGGTTCGACTTCACTCGATCGTTCTTTAACGTCCTAAATAATAAACTTGATTTAATTTCTACTTTCTTAAGAACCTTTTTCAGGTTTATTATTTCTTTTATATCACTTATTACCATGTTATGAACACTATGTAATTATTTAAGTTAATAATGGTCGTTTTGTCGATCATTGGTACTTGAGTCAAAAATAAACTCTTTATAATTACAAGTTGTTCATGTGGTAATATATCCATAATATCCAGAATTATATTCATGATTTAGATATCATATATATCATATATATCCAGTATATTCATGCATTTATAATATTACATAACATTTAGAGGTAAGAAATGAAATGCACCGTTCATAGACACGGTAAGCCGTACGTACGCATGAACGCTACTTTCATTTCTATTTGATATTTTATGGAATGGAATCATAATGATATAAATTTATATTATAATTCCATTATAATATCATATATAATATCATTAACTCCAGCCTTTATACGTCCCACATATGGCATTAACGAATCAAATCACTTTGAGGGGGTGGTAGTCCGCACTTCCTAAAATGAAGATATCATGTTTACCCATAATGGAAACCATAAAGGTTTGACATAAATGAAAAATACAGAAGCTTAAGGAAAACTGAAAAATATTATATATCATATATAAATATGGTGACATCTTAATGGCCACCTTTGAAGGTGTTAGAAGAATATTGAACAATCATCGTTTCGTGAGGCAGAAATTCGCCATCCACAGAAACAGTATGCTCTTTAACCATTATATGTAGGTGTGTGTAAGTGTAGCTCAAATACTTCTTATAAAAACATCCTATTATATTGAATATACTGGTGTTGTTACAAAATAAATGAATAAAAATAGTTTAGGGGGTTGGAGAATCAAAAAAAAATAAAAGAGCATTAGAGAAGACTTTACCTTTGAATCGGGTAACTCCTCTTGGTTTGAACCAAAAGGGTTTCTTTTAGAGATTTCTGCCTAAGGTAAGGCTTCTAGGATGAATAAAGGGATGTGGAGAGACAAAATGAGCAGATCTTGGCCGATCCAAAGGCTTGAGAGGTGTTGGTAAGGAGGTAGAGGTGGGGGCCTTTTATAAGAGGAGAGGAGGGGCACTCTTGGAAAGGTATAAAATGTTACTTTATTTTCAAATGAGTTTCGGATTTTAAAGGTCCCACATTGATGTATTTTGAGGATAAGGTGATAAGGGTTCTAAATACACCCACAATAAGTTTTTTACAAGTGTAGGTCTTAGATTTTACAATATCTTTTCATTTTATCTAAATTGTTAAATAATGAGGTAATTGCTGCATCATCATGGTCTCATATATAATTTAATTTATTTAATGTCCAAAAATTATAAAAAAAATACTATGATGTAGGAAATCTTTTTATCTTTCCAATGACTATTTATAGTCCAAGATATCATTTATGTAGACAAAATTAAAAATGTTTTATTCAGGTGATACATTCTTTGTTATATTTACTTTCTTTAAAAAAATAAAAAGATAAAAAGTCATTATCACACAAAAGTGATTCCATGGGGTCCCCAAGTTTAGCACAAGGCATCCCATGGTCGGCCATGACACAACCAGCAGTATTAAGACACATTTTTTTGTCAGTTTTTATTATTATGATATTATTTTATTATCCTTAACTACCCGATTACTAATTAATCAAGATAATTAACGATAATTACCGTCGTTACTATTCACAAAGTCCAAAAACAAAAGAGTCTTAATTACATAATTTGGACCTTCTGATTCCAAATATGGAATACATTTTACCAAATTCCAAACACAGAAATTGTAATAATTAATTTAAAAATAATTTTTGTTGTCAAAACAAATAGCGGGTTTTTTTGAAACAATATCTATGAAAATTTTGGCATTTGTTTATGCCCAATTACAAAGTGAAATTAGTTATAATGACCACCATTGGATTAAATGGTAAAAATATATTCTAATTACACTTTAAAACCAATTAAAAAGATAATATAACCATATAATTAAATTAGATGAAAAAACAGTTTTGATGTAAAATGCAGTATTTTTCACTATTCATTAAAAAATGAACATTGTTATAAAAATACCAAAAAATTATCAAATATAAATTTCAATGTCCCAATAATAAATAATAAGTTTATTTTGAAAAATAGAGATTATAAAATTTTCAAAAGATTGATTTAAAAATGGTTCACCATCAAAAGGCGGTAAAACAATCTTTTAAAAATATTAGAGAATTCTATGCTTAAGATTGGATTTATTCCCATTTTAAGCCTCTAAAACACTATCTAATTCATAAATAGACATAGATAAGAATATCTATTATTAATTACTTACTTGGTATGTTACATCCTTCCCCCCTTTAGAAAATTGCATCTCCTCAATTTATTTACTTATCGAATATGTGGGGGTATTTATCCCTCGTTGCATTTTCAGATTCCCATGTTGCCTCTTCACTCATGTGGTTTTTACACAAAACCTTTACTTGATGAATCACCTTATTCTAAAACACTTGCTCCCTGTGGTCAAGAATATGGATCGGTTGTTCCTCATAAGATAGATTCTCTTCCAGCTGAACCACCTCTGGACTCAAAACATGAGATGGATCTGGCATGTACTTCCTCAACATTGAAACATGAAAAACATTGTGTACCTAAGATAAAATCGGAGGTAAAGCCACTCGGTATGCAACTGATCCAACTCTCTCCAGAATTTCATATGGTCCAATGAACCTTGAACTCAGATTTCCTTTCTTACCAAATCACATCACACTTTTCCATGGTGATACCTTGAGAAAAACATGATCACCTACCTCAAAAGAGAGATCCTTCCTCCTGTTGTCCGCATAACTCTTATGCCAGCTCTGATCTGTTCTCATGTGTTTCTATATCAGCTGAACTTTTTCTGCCAACTCTTTTACCAATTCTGGTCCCATCAACTTCCTTTCTCCCACTTCATCCTAGAAAGCTGTAGTTCGACACTGCTTCCCATATAATGCCTCAAATGGTGCCATCTGTATACTGGAATGAAAACTGTTATTATAAGAAAACTCAACCAAAGAAAGATGTTGGTCCCAAATTCCCTGATAATCCATCAAACAATCATGTAGCATATCCTCCAAAGTCGGAATTGTTCGTTCTGACTGCCCATCTGATTGAGGATGAAAATTTGTACTAAAATTTAATTCAGTACCCAACGACTTCTGAAGGCCTTTCCAAAAGTTAGAAGTGAACCTGGGATCACGGTCAGATACAATGGGGAGAGGAACTCCATGTAACCTAACTATCTCTTTAAGATACAAATGGGAAAGTTGATCTAGGGAAAAATTATCTCGTATAGAAAGGAAATGAGTAGATTTAGTCAAGCGATCAACAATAACCCAGATTGCATTATTACCTCGAGGTGTCTTCAGTAATCCCACAACAAAGTCCATGGATATATTATCTCATTTCCACTCTGATACTAGTAGAGGCTGAAGCATCCCTTTCGGTAACTGCCGCTCTGCTTTAACCTGTTGACATGTCAAACACTTCACAGTAAAATCAGCAATATCCCTTTTCATTCCGTCCCACCAGTAATACTCCCGAAGATCTCTATACATCTTAGTACTTCCTGGATGAACTGAAAACGGATAACTATGAGCTTCACATAACAACTCTCTCTTCAACTGTGAATCACAAGGCACACACAATCTCTTACAAAATCTCAAAACACACTCATTATCAATGTTGAATTCAGGAAACTTACCCTTCTGAAATAGCTCTACCTTTTTCTACAACTCGCTTTCTTGCTTCTGTGCTTGCTTAATTCTGTCTGATAGAGAAGATTTCACTGATACCTGAAACAAAATAGAAGGAAATCCTGCACCAACAACTTCTATGCCAAAGTTCATCAAATCCTTAACCAAAGGATCACGTTCCAAACGCAACATTGTTAATGAAACATTACTTTTTTGACTCAAAGCATCAGCCACTTTATTTACTTTTCCGGGATGGTAATGAATTGTACAATCATAATCCTTGATTAATTCTTGCCATCTCCTCTATCTCATGTTCAATTCTTTCTGAGTTAATATATACTTTAAACTTTTGTGATCGGTATATATTTCACACTTTACTCCATACAAATGATGCCTCCAAATTTTTAAAGAGAAAACAACAGCAGCTAATTCCAAATCATGTGTAGGGTAATTTACCTCATGAGTTTTCAACTAACATGAAGCATAAGCAATTACCTGATCATTCTGCATTAAGACGCAGCCAAGTCCTTTCAATGAAGCATCACTGTAGATAACAAACTCCCCATTCCTGGATGGTAGTTCTAAAACTGGATCATTCACCAATCTTCTTTTCAACTCCTGAAAACAATCATCACATTCTTTTGTCCAGATAAACTTAACACCCTTCCGAGTTAGCTTAGTCATTGGACTAGATAACCGTGAAAAATTTCTAACAAACCATTGGTAATAGCCTGCCAAACCAAGGAAGCTACGAATCTCAGTTACATTTTTGGGTCTTGGCCATTCTTCAACAACCTTTGTTTTTTCAGGATCAACAGTTATTCTATCTTTAGAAACAATATGACCAAGGAAGGAAATTTGTTGCAACCAAAACTCACACTTGCTAAATTTTCCATACAATTTATTTTCTTTTAAGGTTTGAAAAATAACCCTTAAATGACTCTCATGCTCCTCTTTACTTTTAGAAAACACTAAAATATCATCAATGAAAACAACCACAAACTTATCCAAGAACTCATGGAAAATTCTATTCATAAGGTCCATGAATATAGCAGGTGCATTGGTTATCCCAAAAGGCATTAATACAAATTCATAATGGTCATATCTTGTACGAAGCGTGGTCTTTGTAACATATACTTCCTTTACCTTCAACTGATGGTACCCTGATCTCAGGTCAATCTTTGAAAAATACTGATCTCCCTGGAGCTGATCAAACAAATCATCGATATGAGGCAAAGGATAATTTTTCTTAACAGTGATGTTATTCAAGGCTCTATAATCAATGAAAAGTCTCATAGAACCATCTTTCTTTTTAACAAATAAAATAGGAGCACCCCATTGTGATGTGCTAGGTCAAATGAAACCTTTCTCTAATAAACCTTTCAATTGATCCTTCAGCTCTAAAAGTTCAATTTGATCCATTCGATAAGGGGGGTTTGAAATTGGCTTAGCATCAGGAACTAAGTCAACAGTAAACTCAACTTCCCGATCTGGTATTATTCCAGGAAACTCATCAAGAAAAACATCAGAATACTTGTTTACCACTGGTACATCATTAATCTGAATAGTTCCCTTGTTTTCAACAATATGTGCAAGGTAGCATTCATTTCCATATTTTACAAGTTTCTTGGCCTCTTGATATGTTATCAACAGTAAGGGTTCATTCTTGTACACAAACTGAAAGTCTTTCTGAAAAGAAACTTCTTTATCTCTACATTCAATCTTAGCATGGTAAATAAAGAGTCAATCCATACCCAGGATAACATCAAACTCTACTGGAGGTAAAACAATAAGGTTTACAAGTAGGTTCTTTCCACGGATAAGGATAGGAAGATTCTTATAAATTATTTTTGCCTCAACATTTCCCCCAGGTGTTTTTACCACAAGTTCAGGAGTCATTTCTTGAGATGGTATTCCCATTTTACTAGAAAATTTTTCAGAGATGAAAGAATGTGTAGAACCCGAATCAAACAACACACTGGAATAATCTGAAAAAACAAAGTACCCGATACCACTTCATTTGATGTCCCAACATCTACTGAAGTAGTTGCAAAGGATTTCACCACCCCTTTCTGCTTGTAGTCTAACTGCTTCCCATCACTCGAGCTCTTTGTCGGACACTCATTTTTATAGTGACCCATCTCATTTCACTTAAAACATTTCACTAACTGTAAATCAAATTTGGTCTTACCATCACCCTGATCTTTTTCAGTGTAATCATGAGCCTTATGTCCCATCTTACCACATCGGTAGCACTTTCCAGAATTCATGAAGACATTCCCCAGCATGCCTTTTACCACATTTATCACAAACTGGAAACTTAGTTTTCTTACCATCAGAACTTTTTGAAGAATTCTTCCCTTTCTCCTGCCACCTCGGTCTCTTCTTCTGTTGGTTGTTATAGAACACTTGATCATCGGCAAACTCCATTTCCACCTTCTCAGCACATAGAACAAGATTTTAATAACTTTTAAACTCATAATAATCCAATGCCCTTCAATATTTTGGCTTTAATCTTGAGTAAAAATTATTGATTTTACTATCAAGGTCTCGGATAAAATTTGGAGCATACCTTGCCAATCGAGTGAACCTCTCTTCATAAGTAGCCACTGAGCCGTCCTATTTCCCCAATTACAAGAATTGTTTTTCCATCCTAAGTCGAATAGCCTTAGGAAAATACTTCTCAAGAAACATACCTTTGAATTCATCCCAGTCGTGAGCATAAATCTCATCAGCGTCCCTAATATTTTTAACCATCGACCACCACTGATCTGCTTCACCCTCCAAATGGTAAATTTCAAGACTAACCTTTTGATTGTCTGAACACCCCATCACATAGAAAATCCTCTCCAGTGCTTTAATCCACCCTTCAGCTAGAATAGGGTCAGATGATCCTATGAATGATGGGGGATGTTGCCTCATGAAATGTTCCACCACTGACATGTTCCTCTACGGTTGATCCGGCTGATCTCGTACATGGATACCGCCACCATTTATCGCTTGATTCAACTGCACCATTACTACAAAAAAATATTTAGTTCCAATTCCGACCATCTCAGGATGCTGATTCGGAAGGTTATTTCCTTCTGTATGCATTCCTAGCACTGCTTCCCTATTTCCTCTGTGGAAAACCATTCTAAACAAACATGTCTTAGATGAAGCAACATGGTAATATTCAAATGCTATATCATTTCAATTTCACCAAAAAAATATTTTTGGATAATCATTTAATTAGAATTCTAACTCTTTAAGTTATCAAAAATGACCTCTAATACCAACTATAAGGCCCCAGCCTTAAACTTTACTTAATCTTGAGTTATTTCAAGAATACACATTGAGGATCTTTTCAGGTTTAGAGTTTTAGAGAATTATATCATAAAACATGCATTACATTTCACATTTAAACAAAGTGGTTACATAAAAGATAGTACTCATTTTCCCATCAATGGAAACATATTTAAAATAAAACATGGATTCTTTCTTAACACTTCCTTGACACTATCATCACATCATGTACCTTTACTTTGACCTATGAAAAACAATTCAAAAACTTGGGATGAGCATAAAAAGATCAGTAAGGGATATAAAAGTATGAAAAGAAAACATTAGTCCATGTACAAAATCATACTTTACTCATAAAACATAAGCATTTTAACATACCTCATCAAATCATGAATAAATCATAGAAATCATAAGACATAAAGGTAACTTGAGGCATTCATAACATTCTTATGTAGGGAGTAACCCTCATGGTTACGTTTGGAATACCCATCACAATATATTCCCCAAATCTCTTCATAGAGACCTTAACGTTTAACTCCTTCACGTTACCCAATGCATTGGAGCGCTATATCAGGATCACCCACCCTTATTTTTTCACGGAACCACCCGTCTTCATAACAATTCCCAAGAACCATAACATAATTGTATCACATAAAACATGCATAAAGGAAACACAACATTTCCACATTTCAATCACACGATTTCAATAACACATTGATATAATAAAAACATTATCAAAACCATTTTCAATACCAAAATAAAATAAAATTAAATCATGGTATTTATTTTTCATTTTAAAAAAAAAAGTTATGGCTTGTAGAGGAAGCCGAAACTCAAATAATGGTCACGGCAGCGGAGAAGTCGTTGTCGCCACATACGTACGACAAAAAAATCATTCCCTTTTGTCGTTTAGTAAACGATTCGTATAAAAAAGATTCATTTTGAATAAATGTAAAATTCAAAGGGGTTTATACACCGTATAAAAGAAAGTAGTGTATAAAACAAAATATGCATCAATGAAAGGATATTGAGACGAAGTCCCATACCTCGGGTCCGACTTGACTCGATCGTTCTTTAACGTCATGAATAATAAACTTGAGTTAATTTATACTTGCTTAAGAACATTTTTCAAGTTAATTATTTCTTTTATATCACTTATTACCATGTTATGAACACTATGTAATTATTTAAGTTAATAATGGTCGTTTTGTCGATCATTGGAACTTGAGTCAAAAATAAACTCTTTATAATTACAAGTTGTTCATGTGGTAAAATATCCATTATATACAGAATTATATTCATGATGTAGATATCATATATATTATATATATACAGTATATTCATGAATTTATAATATTCAATAACATTTAGAGATAAGAAATGAAATGCATCGTTCATGGAGACGGTAAGCCGTACGTACGCATGACCGCTACTTTCATTTCTATTTCATATTATATGGAATGGAAAAATAATTATATAAATTTATATTATAATTCCAGTATAATATCATTAACTCCATCCTTTATACGTCCCACATATGTCCTTAACGAATCAAATCACTTTGAGGGGGCGGTAGTCCGCACTTCCTAAAATGAAGATATCGCGTTTACCCATAATGGAAACCATAAAGGTATGACATAAATGAAAAATACAGAAGCTTAAGGAAAAAATAAACATATTATATATCATATATAAATATTGTGAATTCTTAATGACCACCTTTGAAGGTGTTAGAAGAATATTTAACAATCATCGTTTCGTGAGGCAGAAATTCGCCATCCATGGAAACAGTATGCTCTTTAACCATTAGATGTAGGTGTGTGTAATTTTAGCTCGAATACTTCTTATAAAAACATCCTATTATATTGAAGATACTGGTGTTGTTACAAAATTAATGAATAAAAAGAGTTTAGGGGGTTGGAGAATCAAAATAAAACAAAAGAGCATTAGAGAAGACTTTACCTTTGAATCGGGTAACTCCTCTTGGGTTGAACCAAAAGGGTTTCTTTAAGAGATTTCTCCCTAAGTTAAGGCTTCTAGGATGAAGAGAGGGATGTGGAGAGACAAAATGAGTAGATATTGGCCGATCCAAAGGCTTGAGATGTGTGGGTATGGAGGTAGAGGTGGGGGCCTTTTATAAGAGGAGAGGAGGGGCACTCTTGGAAAGGTATAAAATGTTACTTTATTTTCAAATGAGTTTCGGATTTTAAAGGTCCCACATCGATGTATTTTGAGGATAAGGTGATAAGGGTTCTAACTCCACCCACAATAAGTTTTTTACATGTGTAGGTCTTAGATTTTACAATATCTTTTCATTTTATTTAAATTGTTAGATAATGAGGTAATTGTTGCATCATCATGGTCTCATATATAATTTAATTTATTTAATCTCCAAAAATTATAAAAAAAATACTATGATGTAGGAAATATTTTTATATTTCCAATTAATATTTATAGTTCAAGATATCATTTATTTAGACAAAATTAAAAATGTTTTATTCAGGTGATACATTCTTTGTTATATTTACTTTCTTTAAAAAAATAAAAAGATAAAAAGTCATTATCACACAAAAGTGATTCCATGGGGTCCCCAATTTTGGCACAAGGAATACCATGGTCGGACATGATATAACCAGTAGTATTAGGACACATTTTGGTGTCATTTTTTATTATTATGATATTATTTTATTATCCTTAACTACCCGATTACTAATTAATCAAGATAATTAACGATAATTACCGTCGTTACTATTCACAAAGTCCAAAAACAAAAGAGTCTTAATTAAATAATTTGGACCTTTTGATTACAAATATGGAATCCATTTTACCAAATTCCAAACACAAAAATTGCAATAATTAATTTAAAAATAATTCTCGTTGTCAAAACAAATAGCGGGTTTTTTTGAAACAATATCTATGAAAAGTTTGGCATTTGTTTATGCCCAATTACAAAGTCAAATTAGTTATAATGACCACCATTGGATTAAATGGTAAAACTATATTCTAATTACACTTTAAAACCAATTAAAAAGATAATCTAACCATATAATTAAATTAGATGAAAAAGAAGTTTTGATGTAAAATGCAGTATTTTTCACTATTCATTAAAAATGAACATTGTCAGAAAAATACCAAAAAATTATCCAATGTAAATTTCAATGTCCCAATTATAAAGAATAAGTTTATTTTGACAAATTTAGATTATAAAATTGTCAAAATATTTATTTAAAAATGGTTCGCCATCAAAAGGCGATAAAACAATCTTTTAAAAATATTAGAGAATTATATGCTTAAGATTGTATTTATTCCAATTTTAAGCCTCTAAAACACTATCTAATTCATAAATAGACATAGATAAGAATATATATTATTCATTACTTACTTGTGATGTTACACTCAATGATTTCTAAGAGAAGGATACTAAATCAAGGAATTGGTTGTTTTAACTCAAATATAAAAGGAATGAAGTTAATTCACATATAATATAAGATCCAAGAATTGTTTGATCACCCAAAAGGATATGAAAATGTGTAATGAACAAATTTCATGGAAAAGAGATAAAACCTGTCATTATTTATTACTCAATCATCATAGGGGATGATCTGTTTAATTTAAACAATGCATTTCATTTATTTTAACATCATGAAACATGGACATGGTTGTTCAGTTTAACATCATTCAATAAAGACATTATTGTGTAGTTTAATTTCATATGAATAAGAAAAGGTTCACTATCCATGTACCTTCTTATTCCTTCTGGATATAGTGTCTCTCAAGGTTCCCTAATCTCTCATGATTCTTTATCCACATGAGAAACAAGGGATGGATAAACGGTAAATTAAGATGTGTGAGAGTTCATGTAAAAGGATGTGTTGGGTTCTCACAATTTATTATAGTCCATGAACTCTACATGATTTATCACTCCTGGAAGGAAATTATTGGGAATGATGATCACTTGTGGAATGAATTGGAATGGAAGATCTGGGTATCACTACATATCCTATGGTGGTAGGAATAAAACCACATGTAGTAATTGAACAGGAAAGCCCCTATGTTGGTCTGAACCATGCATGGGGAGTGGACATTTTCCCTTTATTTATCACATTTAGGCCTAGTATTTGAGTTATTATAATCACTACGTATCCTATGGTGATAGGAATCAAATGGAAAGTAGTTATTGAAAGAAAAACTCTCCACATAGGTCTAACCCATACGTGGAGGGGGTTATATTTTTGTTTATGTTTCAGGTAGACCCATGACTACATATCCATGAAACACTATATATCTTATAATGATATTAATTCATCTATATATAGTTCTTGGATATAAAACTATCCATGCAGGTCTAACCCATTCATAGAGTTGGACATTCTTTCCATTTTTGTTGCTAATGGGCCCAAGATTGGGGATCTGGGTGTCACTGTATATCCTATGATGATAGGAATCAAGAAACACATTTTTGTAGATGGAAACATTCTCCAAAATGGTCTGACCAATATGAATAGGGGTGATTTTTCTCTATTTATGTTGTCTATGGAATAAGATTTAGAAATTTTAGTTTCACTACATATCTTATGTTGATAGAAATAAAGACACACATATTTCTATAATGGAAAACTCTTCACATAGGTCTGACCCATACATATTAGGGTAATTTTTCCATTTATGTTATAGCTGGAACTAGTATTGGAGATACATGTGTTACTACTTATCCTATGGTGATAGTAATAAAGCCACACATAGTTATGGAACATTGACATGGTGGGATAACCAATGCTAGTAGAGGGAAGTATTCTCAAGTGAAGATGTGAATAAAGGGCCACAGGGGGCGAAAAATGTGCATAGTTTAAAGTCATACTTCTTGGATTTGATGGGGGTAGGTACATCAAAGATATTTGGGTGGAGTGAAAAAGTTAAAACCTAACATGAAGAATAATCCAATGAGGCCTCACACCACATAAAGGCATTCCTATTATCCATTATAAATAGTTTAAGTCAGGAGTCTTGGAACAGAGAAAACCACAAAAAATGGTTGGTGTTGAGGCTAGGCCCATAATGTTTGATCCAAGAATACCTACGTATCTGGACAGTGTAGGAATCATTCCATATGTAATTCTTGAACATGGAATAGTGGGAAACCAACACTAGATGGGTAATTTCCTCTCTATAGGACATTTAAATCCTCTCGTATTTTTTATTTGAGGTATCATGTATTTATCACACAGATTAGGGATACAATTTAATTTCATTTGCGAAGGAAGTCTTACATGGAGTTTAACATCATATTGTGAGGATAATGGATGCTATGAAGATTAAATTATTTCTTCAAGGAAGCATGTTGTATATTTTAACATTATGTGAATAGGAATTCCTCTATATATTTTAACATCATATGATCCTGAAATGTGTTGTATAGTTTAGCATTATGTGACCAGGATGTATTTTGTACAGTTTAACATCATGTGCCTATGAAGTCTTCTATGATATTCAGTATCATGTGACCATGAAAATTTCAGTAGTTTAACATAACAAGTCTAGAATGTTTTTTTTTTGAAGTTTAATATTGTGCAACTAGTACATTATCATGTAGTTTAATGTCATGCGACTAGGATATGTGAACCTCAAAGTGAAGACTATACAATATATTTATGGAGAAACCTTTCATTAGTGGGAGGCATAATATGTTCCCAATCCATTTTGGAAAATTAATAATATCCATTGGAATAGACCTTATGTATGATGTAAGTTCCTTCCCACTTTGGTTTTAGCTTTATATGTTTCTTTCCTATTTTCATTGTGGTCCTTGGGAAAAATACCATATCACCTTGTGGGAATTATTGGAGGTGCATATTTTTTCTAAAGACTCATACAATTTGATCACATGATATATCATGTGGTTATGTCATTAAAATATTCTATAACTGGGGAGATTCACTACCCTGGGGACAAGATAAATTAAAATGATTCATACTTTCCCATCCTCATATACGAATGTCTGAAAAAGATTTTTCAATCCACCATCAAATAGTTGTCATGATGCGGTAGAAAACATTTCACCGGTATTTGTTATTCTCTTTAGATCCTATGTATTTAGGAATGGATAATGTGGGCATGTTTAGATTATTATAGGGTGTATTTATGATCTAAAGGTGACGATTATATCCTTGATACAGGTATTTATATCCTTGGATATTTTATAAGTCTCTTATATATTAGGAAAGATGTTAAGAATGAACTCCTATTGTGACCTATATAGGACCTCATAATTGGATATATCAATGGGATATAACATGTTTAGGAGGTTATTTCTGAATATCTCTCTTAATATTTCCATGTCGGACTCTCCTACATCATGGTTATATGTCTCCACCCTATTAGACCACAGAGGTTGCCTCTCTAGGTTGTCTACTGATCATGTTGAAGTGCTACTAATGGTTGATGGGGAACTATATCTTATTAACCCTGATGTTTAGATAACCTATATAAATGAAGGTGCATGGGTTTTAATAACCTATCTACATAGATACATCTAGGTATGGGGATTATTTCCTTTTCTAGGAGGGATATCTCCATGTGGATGTTGATCATGGAAGATGACAAGAGTATAGTCTCTAAAATCGGTCTCTGGAATACTATGAGGAGGACTATCTTGATCTCAATCTACTTCAGTTGAATAGTTAAAGTACCCTTGAGGTGTTATGAATATTCATTGACCAATTTTAAGGACACTGGCATTGAAAAGTTAAAGAATGTGAGCCCCATTCTACATCATGGTTAGAAAATGTCAGCCTGTATTTTGGGGATGAGCTTGGATATGTGGATGTTCCATAATGGTCTTCAAAATACATTGATAAACATTCAATGTGGTGGGAATATGAGCCCACTTCTAATAAGATTCTATGATATGTGGGTTATCTTCTGAATCTTTGGTTGGTATGTGACTCTACCTATGTGTTGTTTTTGTAACATGTCGGCCAATCCTGGTTGTAGTGGGGGGGTGATCCCTATTCAAATATGCATTACCCATTTCAATATTCAAACAAAACTTCAAAATGGAAGAATATTTTTGAGCCTCCTCATGTATATCCTATGATGGTTTCTCCTATAGCCTTTCATCAATTGGAGTAGAGGTGTGAACCTGGTCTTGTAAGCTATTGTAATATTTAGAGTAGATTAATTGGAAAAAACATGTACCTTTCCAAAGAAAATTTCCATAATATACTGACAGACCTTGATTAGAGTAGGGTATAAACCTGACCTTTTAACTTTGGGGGTCTTCCTCTAGCTTTATTTGATAAGAATGTTCCCCTATCTCGAGGCATGTGACATACCATCTTTGTGATCCCCAATTGGAATGAAGATGTGAACCTAGACCTATGCCTTGACCATTATTAGAAAATACTGATAATCCACCTAGATGGGAGTAAAAATAATCCCTTTATCCAGAGTATCCACCTATTCATGTTGATCGTGTTTATATATTGCTCGGGGTATTGGGAATGGAATGTGTGTTTATCCTTGTATTATCACCAAAATATACTGGTGGAGCTCCTCTTTCACTGTCACAAAGTATTGATAATTCAAAAGGGTGTGTAGATGATTTTATTCCTACATACTCTCAGTTTTTATTACATGATGGTCAATGTCTTTGATTGCACTGGGGTTGTATTCCCACTCCTGTCCTCCTCATGACATCAGAATATGTCGATGGGATTTATTCATGGGGGAATGGATTTATGAATGGCCCATTCTTGCTAGTTAGATAAGATAACAGAATTTTTTTCTCGAAAGGAAATGAGACTTCTCCCTATGGTCTGTAGCTTTCCACATTTAGAAAATTTTCCTTGATTCCTAGATCTGAGTTCCCATAGAGGTGTGTTGTTGGGTAATGACCTTGGTAGAAAACTGTGTAGTATTGGAGAGTTTTTTTTATTTTTCTCGGATGAATATTTCACTGTATCGGTGAAGATTTTGTAAAGAATAATTTCCACCTAATGCTGATGAAATATATTAGAGATTTTCATGCTATGCAGTTTACCATCCTATGGCCAGTATGTATTTCATGATGTTTCACATCATGTGGTAAGGAGGTTGTCAGGTAGTTTAATGTAATGCATCTAGGATATTGTCATGTAGTTTAATGTCATGAAACTAGGAAATTGTTGTTCAATTTAACATCATGTGACTGGGACGTGTCATGTATTATAATGTCATGTGACCAAGACATTTTTTTGTAGTTTAACATCATGTGTCTAGGAAATATCATGCAGTTTAACATCATGTGACCTGGATGTTGTGATGCAGTTTAACATTATGTGGATAAGACATCATTCGACCATCACTTATCAGGATGGAGATTTTTCTGATGGATCATGTATGAATCATATTCATATTGTATGAGTTTTGATATACTTTTATTTTATCATACCTTCATTTAACTTACTCTTTATCCAATCATTCAAGACAAAGAAGCTCCATATCATATTCATGAGATGTCAATGATAGGGGCATTGATTTTCATAGCCTGTTGACTCTATCCCACTCATCCACCTCATTGGTAGAGGAAGTTATTTTCATGGCCAATAAACCCTTCCTTACTCGGTTTATTCATTATTGGGAGTTCTACAAGATCATTCTCTATGTCATAGTCAATGTAAATTGGGACATATTTTTATTGGAAGGAATATACCATTAACTATCTATTGTCAAGATATGGGAGGCCATGATGATATTCTTGCATGCTATGCATACCTCTCTTGGAATAGGAACACTATTGATATTGGAGTCTAGGGTGTATAGATAAAACATTGGGGGCCATGGATGATATAGACACTTATCAATGACTAAAGGAACCCGACCTTCATAGAGTCTTTGAGGCAATGAATAATGTTGGATGGTTTTTAGAGTACTCCTGGTGAGAAGGTGGAAAATATGGAAAATTCTCCCATCCCTATGGGTTGGGGGTATTGGGAATATGAAAAATCCAACAGACCTATGGGATGGGGTGAGGTGGAGAAATATTTTAACATCACCATATGAGGGGGTAAAAATATGAAAATTCCCCCATCATTGTGGGGGGGGGAATTTCACTGCTTTGGGGGCCTCTAAAGAGAAGTGTTGATATGTCCTTATTAGGGTGAGATCCCATGAGTTTTCTGATAATTATTTCCTGGATATCCTCATTATATCATTGGATTTTTGTGATATCTTATTCTATATAAATTTTCCTTCCATCTTTAAGGGGATGACTTGAAGGAGTCATGAAAACACCCTTTACTCTATCAATAGTAGGGTGGGTGGATGATGATTGGACTTTTAACATGGACCCCAGAGGCTAAATATACTATTTCCAATAGCTATGTTCTCTAGAAATATTTCTCTCTAGAAATAAAATATGGTTGATAATACCATATATAGATGCATGAAAAATTCCACCAAGAACTTCATTTCTTATTCCATAGGTAGAAGGTGGGCCATCCTACAGTGAGTTGGATGATTTTAGAAGGGTATGATCATAATTTTCAAGAGTTCTCTAATATTGATCTAATGAGTAGCCTTTTAATTCAATTCATATTATATTTATAGATACATATGTGGGATAATGAACGTCTTTAATTGAGTATCTTGTTTTACAGGCCTATGCCATATAAGATTTTTTGTGGGATGGTTCCCACTGCACCATTGGATGGGTTAGTTCCAATATTAAAGATTAATCTAGGGTTGAAAATGTTAAAAATTTCCCCATACCAATGGTCAAGGGCTCTCCCTGGGATTAAATTCACCAATTCTAGATGTGATAAAGTTGGAGTCTCCTAGCTAGTGATTATCTGGGATTGATTCTAGGCCACTATAAGGATGCATCGGTGGGAACCTAATAGATTTTTAGTACCAAGGATATAATCCTACCCTGGAGTTTCATCATTTGGATGACCCTAGTAGGATCTCTTACTTGATTCCAAAATTTGGATGATTGTGGAAGGCACAACATCCTCTGTATCTCCCAATGGAATCATGGTCACCTGTCGATGATGGTGAGGAGAATGGATAAGAGCCCTCCGAGGTACTTCTAGATTGGTTTATTAGACATGGAGATTTTCCTCATACACCTCTATAAGGTAGGGAAGATATGTGTTGTTTTTCACTGGGTATAAGCTCCCAAATCCATTGAAGGTGGAAACAAGGTATGTTTCTTCTTATGTATCCTATCATGGGAATGAAGGATGGATAAAATTCATCCTTAGGATGATTTCATGATATTCTTCCAAATTCAAGATGGAGTTTTTGATGTTGTAATCCTAGTCCAAGATGTTCACCAACTGGTACTAAAGGTGTTTCATTGGTGATAGTGTACACCAGGGACTCAGGGTCAAAGCATACATGGTAGATGATGCCCATGATTAGTGTGTCAAATGGTTTTCACATAACCTTGAAGTTTTTTTTTCAGGAATTACCAGCTTCTCCAATAGTCTCAGAATCTATTTCCATATTTGTTGATATTATTTGGATTGTAATGAATTAGATAAGTCCTATGGAGGAAACAAGACACCTTATTAGTGATGAATCATATATAAGAGTACTTGGTCGACCAATTACTTTCATAGTTAACAGATAAATAGGTGGAACCATATTTTTTAAAAGGTTTAGAATAGTTAAAATATTTTACATCAGGATCACCATTTTCTTTCCCATCAAAATAACCTGACAGGAACTAGACCATCTATCCTTTTATAGTCATGAAAGGATTGACATGATAAAATAATTCCACATCATGTTCATCATTTTGTTTCCAAAAATACAGCCCAATAGGAACTAGTAAATCTATCCTTTTATACTCATAAAGGATTGGAAGAGTTAAAGAATTTCACGTCTGGTTCACCATTATTGTTAGTACCAAAAGGGGACTAGATACCCTGAGAGGGGGTGAATTAGGGTATGGATATTCAATTTCAAAATTCTTATTTCCCCACTAGATCTTGACCTCTATATTATAAGGGTCACTTAGTTTGCTCTTATGTGTTTATGTTGATCACTTATTTTTATCTTTATCTGATGGTTATGCTTTAGATGCAATGTAGGGAAGCAACCAGGTAGACATAGAGATTTTTACTTGGTTCACCCTCACTGGGCTACGTCCAAGGAGCATACAACGATGATGTGATGTTGTACCAAATCCAATAAAGATCACTACCAAGAATTTTTGGGCTATATCACTTTTATGCCCAAGCTCACTGCCTTTACAATGTTTAGGGTCAGCTCACTACTTTCCCAAGGGTCACTCCCTATTTCTCTCTCTCTGTCTCACTGCTGATAGAAAGGATAACCTTCTTCCTCTTCCCTTTCTCACTACACTTGGAAGGGATCCCCTCACATTTTATATACCTATAGGTCTCTTCATTATCACTAATGAATGCATCCTTTACTGTATTTAGATGCTTTATTGATGTCCAAATTTCATCCACTGATGAATACCCCTTTGCCCCTAAACACTGGGAAATTCCTTTGGAAATACCATCACAAATCACCCTACTTCGCGAGGCTCCAAATTTCGTAAAGCTCAAACAAGCCTTTGCGAAGATCATACCTTTTCGCAAAGCTCATGCCTTCACAGATATAAGTTCGTTGTGGAGCTCAAGACGTCACAGAGAGACTTCCTTCACGAAGCTCAATGAGCCAACGTGGAGCACCCAACTTTCATGGAGCTAAATTAGCCGTTGTGAAGCTCCTTCCTTTTGCGAATCACACTGCCTTCTTGAACTACCTTCATGAGTCGAGATCCAAACATTTTCTTCGAAAACTCTCTACTTCTCACAATGGGGTTGATATCTATTTATAGGCGATTCCACTTACCCTACAACCTTCCACGCGAAGTCAGCACCACGTTATCACAAATCGCAAAGATCCGAAATTTCTGCCGAAATTATCTCAATATCGCGAAGCACCACGGAAATTTTATGATCATGGAGCTAGTCATAATCATGGAGCATCTCGTCAATTCCTTCGCACCTTCGTCATGAAGCTCCACTTGCAATGACCTTTGTCGCTGCAATGCTCTTTGGCTCTACCATTAGTGAAGCTCATTGTAATCGCGAAGCATCACCGTCAACATTCTTCTAGTCTTCGAAAAATCCAATAAATGAATCCTATATTCATGAAACTCATGTATTTTCCATATTTTTATGAGATATTCAAGGAAATCCATATTTCGTGATGCTCACCAAACTCCAAATTTTAGACCCCAAAAATTTGGAAAACATTGGAAAATGAAACCACCTTGTATCTGTTCTTTTATACCGCCTTCAGATCGTCTATTCCTTTTTCATGGTTCTTTGTCAACATTGATTGTCAACAACATCTCTGTAACTTGACAATTCACCATAGAAACCTGCTTTGTCCACAAACACAATCAACCCAAAAATGCTGCAATGTTACCATGATGGATTTTTTCCCAACAATTATTTTTCTAAAAAAAATATTTGGGTGGTTTCACCCAATGCTCGGTTGCGGGAGATTAAAGGTGGTTTCACAATCACCTTAATCTAGTTTACCATATTTTTCTCCAATATAAACTCCCAATGATTCCAAAACCATGAAAGGAATGAACCTTCTTTCCAAATCCATTCTTACATTTTGGGTTTCATACCCAATGATGCTTAGGAACATTAATTGGTCGAGAGGATGGGAGGTCGGGCACATCTCACCCTTTTAGGGGGAATTTATTTTCTAGCCTCAGAATATATTATATATTTAATATATGTTTTTTAAATACATCCCAAGCCCCGATACATTACTGGTTACCCCAATCCCAATGTACTGATCAAGACCATGTGTTGGTAGGAACAACTATGTATGTTATAGGTTCCTCACCATTATCTTATTTATTTATGATTCCTTGCTTTGTAAACATATACATTCACTCTATAGTTTATCATTGTATATAGAAGTGGTTAGTATCTCAAAGATGGGATTAAACCTCTATGATGTGTCCTGTGTTACCTATGAGAATAGTAATACATACCCTCGTTGTTTTTTAGACAATTTTTAGTTTCATATTATATGACTATACCATGAATTTTAACATCATGTGGAAAAGATAGTAATATAGGGATCATGCCTTGAAGAGTCATCCTACATATCCAAATAAGAAAGGGATGAGATTCCATGTTGTTCATGTCATAGGAGTATGCATCGTAAAATGTGTGACAAGAGAGGCCATGAGTGGGACTTATGCAAAAAAAGGTTTCCCTGAATTGCCTCATCAAGAGTATGACCCTTTGAGTGAATATGTGTTGTAATTTGGATTACATCCTAATGAAGGTCCCACACTTTGGGTATCCTCATCATCCTATTAGAATATTCATTTATATTTTGTAATCCAACATGATTCATCCTCAGTGTGAGAAACAAGAGATAAAGGAAGACTTGACATATCACATCAGATAATATTTATATGGGGATTACACATTAAAGACACCATTAGAGAGTTATGATTTCTAGTCTAATTAAGAATATGTTATGGATCTTGGGCCTTAGGAATGCATCCTATGTTTATAGTTTATAATAAGAATCAGAGTCCTTATAGTTCGGTTCGTCCCTAACATGCTCATGATTTTTTAAGGTAAATGAGGGAATGTTTTGGGAATACACTTAAGAGGATGACCATGTTTGAACCCATTTATCATCTACTGATGGATAAGGAAGGATTAAAGACTTGTGGGAGAATTCACTCCCATGAGTTTAGGATATTTGGTACATGTAGGGACTTACACCAGGACGGATTCCTAATGGACCTCGGGCCATAGGCAGACGTCCTATGTATCTTGCTTATAGTAAGAATCATAGTTTTCATTATTTAGACAATTCTTAGTTTATTGGTGGATAAGGAAGAGTAATGAACCCATAGGATAGTTGAATACCATAGTATATAATTCCTAGGATATGGAATGGCTTACATCAAGGTGATTCCCTTATGGTGGTCGGGCTTTAAGAATGTGTCCTACATATACTAGTTATAGTAGGAATCAGAATTACCATAGTTCAGTTTCCCTTAACCTACTGATGGGTTGGGGAGAATGATCACACTCTAAGGGACTAGTATTATCCAAGGATTTTTGGAGAGGTTAGGAACTTATACCTAGATGGACTCCCATGATAAATATTCATTCTTTATCCTCTAACAAATGAAGAGAGATGATAACCATTAAGGGTCTATTGGGTATGTTTGGTATGACATGGAGGGCCCATCTAAGGGCATGACACAAATAAGGTCGCATGAGTGTGTAACCCTAACCCACTATGGATATCCACCTTATAAAGGGGGGACTTGGACAAAGGTTTTTGACCAGGGTTTTTCATGGTGTATGTCCAAGTGTGTTTACTAGACAAGATTGATATGTGTGAGGGTATCATTATGACATGTATGGAGTTCCTTCCCAACATGCCATGATTGTTGTCCTAACATGTCCTTGGTTTATTCCTGACATCTCTTAGGTTATTCATTTAATCAATGCTTTCATGTCCATGTTACGTTAAATCATCAAGGCTGATATGTCCAAGGCTGCATGCATGATCAGGGTGTATTGTCCAAGATGCCTTCACATGACCAACTTGACTTAGATTGGAAATATTTGTATGATCAAGTAGACATGTCTGGGATTATTTCTCATGATCAAGGTAGAAATATCCAGGGCCTTTCACATGATCACCCTAACTTTTCTATGATGCCATCGAATGATCAATGGGACCTATCTTGGACATATTTTCATGATCAAACAAACCTAACCATGGGATGATCCATTATCAACCTGGATTATTCAGAATTTCCTTGCATGGTCAAAATTACTTTTCTAGGATATCATTACATTATCAAATCATACATTTCTAGTATTTCTTCCCATCACAATGTTCAAACATCTGAGCTTCATGAGGGCATTGCGATACCTATGATTCATGAGATCTTGTGACCATAAGAGGGTCAGGAGATGAGTTATCATAAACATGTTCATGTTCGCACACATGTCCACTCATTAAAGTAATATGTCTAAATGAATTATTCTGCAAGGTTTTATGGAAAATATGTTTCATTGGAGGATGGTATATGGACACAGGTTTTCATGGATAAAGGAGGCTATGACCACATGTGCATGTGTATGTTAAGGCTGGATTCCAAGGAGTTTTCCCCGTATAAGGTTTCCATCCCATGGGTATCTACATTCATGGAAGAGGGTCGGTGAAGGGGTATTATATGTGTGGGTAAACATGTATGGTGGTTGAATACACACACTACTACACATATGGACTTTAACAATGTACACATTGGCTTTTAAGATTACTAAAAAGCTCTGTTAAATGCAGCACTAATAAGGGGGGCCATTATCCATGCTAAAAAAGTGATGATAGGGGAACCTCTTTATCAGTACTAAAAATAGGGCTGATAAAGTCCTAGATGGCTATAATGTGTTGTTAATATAACAACACCCAGCAAAAACCTATAATTTCAAACAATGCTATATACAACCTATAATTTCAAATAATTCCATATACATTTAATTGAAATAATTAATAAAAGAATGTACACCCATGGAATATACAAATAAAAAAATACTATTTACATTTCAAATAATGTTTTGTATAATTACATTTATAATTTTCCACAAAATATTTTAAGACATTAATATTTCATCTTTTTACACCTGTGATCCCATCTAAAAAATGTCTGTCCATGGTATCAGTTATTGAAAAAATCATCTTATCAAGAGAAAATGATTTTGCCTATATATGAAAATAAAAATTATATTTGTAATACTATAATGAAATAAATTAAACATTAATATGAAATAATACATTAATAAAATGTCAGTATTTAATTAAAAAAAGACACATTTGGAGTTATACCGGTCACACAGTTAGTCCTATTGATTGGGGTTTATTTCTACACATCACAAATGAGTGATAGATCATTGTCCTAAAATATCAAAACAAATCGAATTTTTTTCTTTGTTTTGAGTATGTCACTTGTTCTTTTACAAAAATTAATGTTAATTGTAAATAATGAAGCATTTAGAGTTATACCTATAACACCGTGAATCAGATTGATGTGAGGATGATTACTACCAATAAAAATCACTAATGGATCATTTTACTAAAGTATCAAAACAATATTAATGTGTTTTCTTAGTTTTTAGTATTTCAGTAGTGTCTTTTTACAAAAAAAATGTCATTACAAACTAGAAACACGTATTATGGGTCATACCAATCACATTGTGTGTCAATTTTTTGTGAGAAGACTTTATACACACTAAAAATGACTTATGAATATTTTCTCTAAATTATCAAGACAATCGGAGCATGTTTTCTTGGTTTTTAGTGACTAACATCTTTTGAACTAAAATATCAATTTTAAGCTAATAACTGACAGTTTTTGTCATACCGGTCACACCATGCATCGGATTGAGGTGTGGTTGATTCTTACACATAAAAAATGATTGTGTTTTCTTGGTTTTCATTATGTCACTTGTTCTTTTTTACTTAAATTAATGTCAATATTAAATAAAAAGACACACTTTGAGTAACAATGGTCACACCATGCATCATATTGAGGTGAGGTTGACTCCTAATCATCAAAAATGACTCATGGATCATTTAGCTAAAATATAAAAACAATCCAAATGCATTTTCTCAGTATTCAGTATGTCACATGTTATTTTTAATTAAATTAATGTAAATTTTAAATAAAAATACACATTTGGAAGTCATATTGGTCAAACCGTGCATCATATTGAGGTGTGGTTGACTCTTAAACATAAAAAATGACTCATAGATCAACAATCCAGATGTTTTTTCTCAGTTTTTAGTATGTCACTTTTTGTTTTTACTTAAATTAATGTTAATTTTAAATAAAAAGACACACTTTGAGTCAAAGTAATCACATCATGCATCGTATTGAGGTTCGGATGATTTCAAAACATCAAAAATGACATATATGTATTATTTTATTAATGTATCAAAACAATAATAATGTGTTTGACCTGTATTCAGTATACCAGTTGTGTTTTTTTTCTAAAATGTCGCTTCAAATAAAAAACACGCATTCTGAGTCATATTTGTCGTATCGTGTGTTTTTTTGACGTGATACTACATCATACACATTAAAAATTACTTATGAATTAATTTCCTAAATTATCAAGAAAATCGGAGTGTGTTTTATTGTTTTTTAGTGAGTGACACGTTTTGAACTAAAATGTCTATTTTAAACTGATAATGGACAAATTTAGTCATATCGGTCACACCGTGCATCATATTGAGGTGGGGTAAATTCCTACACGTAAAAAATTACTCCTAGATCAATTTTATATAGTATGAAAACAATATGAATGTGTTTTCTCAGTTTTCATCATGTCACTTCTTCCTTTTTACATAAATTAATGCCAATTTTAAATAAAAAGGAAAACATGGAGACATACTGGTCACACTGTATGTCTTATTGAGGTGTGGTTGACTCCTACACGTCACAAAATGACTCATGGATCATTGAAATATAATATAAAAACAATATTTATGCATTTTATCTATTTTCAGTATGTCACTTGTTTTTTTCTACTTAAATTAATGTCAATTTTAAATAAAAAGACACACTTGGAATCATACCGATCATATCGTGTGTCGTATTAAGGTACGGTAGACTGATACACATCAAAAATGACTCATGGATAATTTTTCAAAAATATAAAATCCATATGAATGTGTTTTATCAGTTTTGATTATGTCACTTTTTGTTTTTACTTAAATTAATGTTAATTTTAAATAAATAGAGACACTGTGAGTTATACCAGCCACACCATGCATCATATTGAGGTGTGTTTGATTCCTAAACATAAAAAATGATATATATATATATATATATATATAGTTTTTTTAAAGAATAAAAACAATCATAATGTTTTTTTCAGTATTCTGGTTGTATCTTTTTACTAAAATGTCATTTAAAATTAGAAACACACTTTTTAAGTCAAACTGATCACATCGTGTGTTGGTTTGAAATGAGACTGCATCATATGAATCAAAAATGAATTATGAATCTATTTCCTAAATTATGAATACAATTGGAGTTTGTTTTCATGGTTTTCAGTGAGTGATGGGTTTTGAACTAAAATGTCAATTTTAAACTGATAATGGACACTTGTAGTCATATCGATCACATTGTCAGTCGTATTGAGGTGTGTTTGATTCATATACATAAAAAAACTTAGGGATGATTTTACTAAAGTATCAAAATAATCCAAATTCTTTTTCTCAGTTTTTAGTATGTCACTTAGTCTTTATGCTAACTTTAATGTCAATTTAATATAAAAATACACACTCAAAGTAATATTGGACACAGTGTGCATCAGATTGAGGTAAATTTGATTACTACACATCCACAATGAAATATGGATCATTTTCCCAAGGTATCAAAACAATATGAATTAATTTTATCATTTTTCAATATGCCACTTATTCTTTTTTCTAAAAGTAAAGTCAATTTTAAATATAAAAGAGACAATTTTAGTGATACCGGTCACTTGTTCTTTTTTCTCGGTTTTGAGTATGTTAGTTTCTATGATATCAACTACATTGACCTAGAAATTTCATAAATAGATATCACATCTTAGTATATTAATATTCCTTACATAACATAATGATCAATTCCAAAATATTTTAGGTCTGTTACTTTTGGAAACATGGAAACATAATGAACTAGTCCATAAGAGTCTCTCATTAAGTTATTCTTTACTAGAAACCTTATTAAACATATAATTTCTAAAACCATTCTAAATAACCTAAGTATATTAAACATAATAAAGGGTGATAATATATTCTCAATAAATTTAAATAATGGAGTTATCAATGATCATATAAGGATAACATGAGAATAAAGATGTTTAAAGGTAATATTAACATTAGAAATTCATACCTTGCATATCATAGATCATAATCATGAGTCAAGGATCAAAACATGGTAGTTCAGAATACATGAATATTAAAGGATCAATGAATATTAAAACTAAAAACATACACTTCAAGTCATGCCGAGAACACTGTGTATCAGATTGAGGTGAGGCTGATTGAGCTGCAGTTGATTACTATATTGTTCATGAAAATTTTCATGAAAGATATTTTGAGAAGTAATAATTTTAATTAAACTACTGATAAATCCTAAGGTATATGCATCCTTATGATTCAATTCACATACGATGTGGCATGGGGTTTCCTCTTCCACCCGAAAGCAACATGTTCTACCTTTTCTAGCTTGTTGCAGATAGTGGAAAGGAAAGCATGACTTCCTAAAAGATCTTTAAAAAAAAATAAGTATTAGATAGAAATGATAAGTAAATTTTCTTAAAAATAAAATATAAAATGATGAAAAAATTAATTCATTACCTAACTAGTGGGAATTCACCTTTATACATTATTGAATCATTTCTTTATTATCATTATCTAAGTTACATCCTCGAAGTCATATCTCTCATGAGCATGATAATCATTGAAAAAACTGCCCTGACTTAAATAAATGAATCCACCTATATAAGAAATCAATTCATATGTTCATAATACTAAAAAAATTAAATTAAAAATAAATAAGAAATAACACACTACTTCTATAAAAGTCACATCTTTATGATATTTCTATGCATTCTTCCATTAGGTATGTTTCCCATTCATTTATGAGAAAATCTATATCTTCTTTTGAATATGAGACTTTTCGATAGTCATAGTAGTACTAGAAAAATATAAATACACAAAGGATTAGTAAATTTGTTAAATGAAATAGTAATTGTCATCAAAAATACCTTTTCAAGGATGATAGTTTGTTTATGGAATATGATCTCTCTCATAAATTGTAACGACCTGAGATTTTGAAGAAATTTTGTTTCCTAACTTTGTGTGTTATTTTATTTTATACTCAACAAAACTATTTCATTTATTAAAATGAGTATAATTAAAATAAGACCATTGGGTTTCGAGACAGTAACTGGCTTGTGTAATCCTTTGTTTTAAATAAAAAATTGTGATTTTTTCTTATGGTGAAGTGTTTGAATTTTCAAATTTCCGGATAAATATAGTATGCATATTATTGATGAATTCTAGAAAAAAGGTTATTTTAAAATATTTATGTAAACCTTAAATAATTAATGATGTGTAGTGATTTTCAAAAAATGGTCTTCTAGAAATGTGTTCAGTAAGAAATTTAAAATATAATAAGATCAACTTAATTTTTTTATGAATAGTAAATTATGAATAGTGATTTTATGCTTATAATTAGTTATGTGACCAAATGGATTAAGTAACTTCACTTAAGAAAATATTAATATAATTTAGGCACCTTGATTACGTAAGATGATTCAATAAAATAGGTAAATAACTGTTTCAGAAATTATTGGTTAAGTATTAGTTTTTTTTGGGTGAATAGTGTTTTCTATTGAAAAATTAAATTAAAAATATTTAGAAAATAATTTCATAAAATGGAGTTCATTTTTGAAATCAGAGCATCGATATTTGGTTAAGGTAAATTTTTGGGATTTTTCTGAAACAGTTGAATTTTCAATGAATAGTATTTTTATTTTAAAATTAAATTAAAAATATTTAGAAAATTATTTTCATAAAATGGAATTCATTTTTTAAATCAGAGCATCGATATTTGGTTAAGGTGAAATTTTGGGATTTTTCTGAGAAAGTTGAATTTTCGGTGAATAGTGAAAATACAGTTTTTGAGTTTCGGGTGTTTAATGACATCATTAAGGATGTAATAATTATGCAATAATTCTGGTCGAATTATGAATAGTAAGATAAGGTATTAGGTGTCCCAAGTGGCCAATACCATGGGAAAATACCATGCGCAAGCCCATGGTTTTTCCAATACCACTGATGAGGTGTCCCTTGGCAATTAATGCTTTGTCCCCTCACTTCTCCTATAAATACCAAGCATTTCCCTCATTCATTCATTTCCAAATCCTCCCCAACAAAGTTATAGTCTCTTTACCTCCAAAGGAGCCCTTAAAAGGAGTCCTCCCAAGGTTCCCTCAAGCCTCCCAAGGTCCCGACCTTCAAGCTTTCGAAGTTACTCTTCAAGGTAAGGGATTCTTTCACCCTCCTCTTTTAAGTCATGACTTCCTTTATGTTGTGTATTATATTTTCCATCTCTTTATGTTGAGATTATGTTCTTATATTTTCTTATTACTTCCCATTTCATGTCCAAATGATGATATACCCTTTCTTCTCTCATCAATTTGTTTTCTGAATTTTTATGTGACGCCATTAGGCTGCCGAATTTCTCGTAAAAGAAATCACATCTTCTCTTTTCTTTCATGTTTTCTTTTCAAGTGGTATGTCATTAAAATATCCATACCATGATCTTATTAGGTACCCATACTTTATTATGAATTATTTATGAGTGGGTGACCCTTTTCCCCTCTCTTTTCAATGTTTTCTAAAACCATGTTATATAGTCGTTATGCTGCAGAAATTTTGTCTCAAAATTTCTGTCTCTTTCTCTCAAGAAATACCCTTGTTTATTTATGTGATAACCCATACCTATTTAATTTCTATGGGTGTTCATAAATATATAAAGATGAAATATTTGATTTTTTAATTGACATACATATAACCCTCACTCCCTTTCCATGGGTTATAAATGATATAATGATCTTATTTTTAAGAGCTTTTAAAACGTCACGATTTTGAAATGAAACCCATTCCTTTTATTATCTATGGGTTATTTATGAAATTTTTGATTATGATCTATGTGGATCACATTTAATTAAATACATATTAATGGTGCTCCCTGATAGCGCTCTAATGCATTGGGTAAAGAATTAATCTCTAGAAATGACAAGTTTTACGATACCTTGGTGAATAACCTTGGCAATTTTTATGACACCTTGGGGATGGAACTTGGTGATATGTTCATAAATGTATAGATGAAATGTTGTAGCCACATATTCAAGTTATGTTCCAAGTTCTTTTCTTTATGATATTTTTATTCTTCCATTTCCCATGCCTTTATGTTTTTATTCAAGTTCTTATTGATATCATAGGTACATTGACTCCCTTATTTACCCTTACTGGGCCTTCTGCTCACCCTTTCCTTTGATGTCTATCTCCAGGATATGAGATGTAGTAAATCATCATAGAATGAACCTATGATGAATCCTTATAAGTGGTTTATAATAATGTTTTATGTTGTTTTCATGTATTATGTTTCCTAATTTCCAAGACACTTGACTTTAAATATCCTATATATGTAAAATGTAATAAAAAGTTATGTATTAAAAAGGCAGGATGCTATAGTTGGTATCAAAGGATAGTTTAGTTATTTATGGAAATTAGGATATGAAAAATTTAGGAATAACCCTATAGAAAAGTTTAAATATAGGAAATCTTCCTGGTATTTTGGTGAGTATTGAGTAAGTGGTTTATCAAGCAAATACATCCCTACTTAGATACGAGCAGGTAGAGGTGGCTCTGGCACAGATGTACATAGAGGTAAAACCCGAAAACACCTCTTTGAGCTAGACTCGAATGGGAACTGGTACACGACAATGGGCCTTGCTTCACTCTTGGTTACGACACTCCCGGGGGATATGTTTGGTTAATCGCAAGGTTTTTATGAATCATTATGAAGGAATTATAGAAAAATGTAATTGTCTAAGCATGAAGTTTTAAGACATAAAATCCTTTTTAGTTAAAATAGTCATAAATGAAATAAGCTTTTCACGAATGATTTATTCTTTTAAAAAATTTCCACATCGTCTAGGAATATGTTGATGTATTCCCTGAGGAGTTACCTGGACCTCCCCCAGAAATAGAGGTAGAGTTCTCCATTGTACTCGTACCTAGATCTCATCTGATTTCAAAGACCCCCTACAGGATGGAAAATGTGAATCTAGAGGAATTAAAGAAACAACTCTGATATCTTTTGGATAATAGGTTTATCCGACCAAGTGTGTCTCCTTGGGGAGCACCATTTCTCTTTGTGAAGAAGAAGGGTAGATCGATGCAGCTATACATTGATTATAGAGAACTGAATGGGATCACAGTAAAGAATAAATACTCTCTTCCAAGAATTGATGACTTATTTGACCAACTTCATGGGAATCAATTCTTCTCTAAGATTGATCTTCATTCTGGTTATCATCAATTGAGGGTGAAGAATGATGATATTCCAAAAACTGCCTTCCAATCAAGATATGGGCATTATGAGTTTGTTGTTATGCCCTTTGGACTGGCTAATGCACCTGCTATTTTTATGGATCAAGAATAAGTTGATTTTGGAAACTTATGTTTTATCAAATGGATATCCTTTGTATAGGAAAATGATATTTTGATTAAATGATAAAGGTTATTTTTGGACTATGTTTTATCTTTTGGAGTACTATATGACTAAGGGAAATAAAATAATACATGATTTAAATTGAGGAGGAATGGTTGATTTTTTTTTGTAATAATTTATGTATTTATTATGGACATATGGTGATTTGGGTTATTTCTGGAAAATGATGAACCTAGCATAGAGAATATTTGAATAAGTTAATTACACTTTAGTATGAGACCTTAATAGTAGTCGATGTTATTTGGAGATAAATGTTAATATTTATTAGGGAAGACTATGTGATTAAATCCTTCTGAGTTTTGGGTTCCAATTTTAGTTTGGAATATTCTGAAGAATTTTAAGGATGATTGTATATTGAATAGTCATTCTGGAACTTTGGGTACTTTTGTTAAATTTTGGAGATTAAAAGTCATATTTATTTTTATAAAGGATTTTCCATTTTGGGTATTATATGATCTTGTACTAACCATTTTAGTTTTAGTTGATGACTAAAGACAAGGGAAAAATATAGTTATTCTTTTGTGGATTATGTGAATCTCTAGAAGATTATTCTTGTTCTTTTGATGAGACCAATTCTTTTTGAATGATCATTGTTTGGAGAAAAGATTAGTCTTGGTGGAAAATTATTAAGGGATGAAAGTCCACTTTAAGGTAAGTATATTTCCTTATGTTTTTATTCTATGTAGTAAATGAATTCCTCAAAATTATGAAAAGGAACGTAAAACAAAAATGTTGTTGGTTTACATTTCCTACAGGGTAATCAAAGACCGCTTAACACATTTTAAGTTTGTGATATTCTTGTGGTTAATTTTCTCCTAATCATATTTTCTATCACTCTACATCAGAACTTGACCCTTTGTTTTCTCTTCCATATCCATGTTTTCCTACATGGAATCCTAGTATGGGTTAACTCGGGTGACCTTTTTACTTCCTTTTCTTTCTTTTAAAGTAATAGTTTTACTGACTCTTTTTCCGATGTGGGACTTTCAATGAAATTTTAAAGCCCAATTTTAAAATTGTGAGGACACAATTTCTTAATGGGGGAAGATTGTAACGGCCCGAAATTTTGAATAAATTTTGTTTCCTAACTTTGTGTGTTATTTTATTTTATACTCAACAAAACTATTTCATTTAATAAAATGAGTATAATTAAAATAAGACCATTGGGTTTCGATTGTTATATGACTGTTGGTCAATATGACCATTGGAAACTAAATTTTGTGATTGTTGTCTATAAATACAATTGATCTTGATTAATTAATACAGAAGGAAGACTCGATGGCCCCATCCAGTAGTCTCAGGCCAATCGAAGCCCATCTGACAGAACTCGGGAAGGAGGTAGCACCTTTGGGCTTTGCTCTGGACCAAACCCAAGCCGAACTTCATCGTGTGAAGCTGGAACAGAATCGACTTTGCGAGAAGTTCAATATGATAGAAATCACTACTCGGGCAATGTTGGCCAAGCCGCCCCAAGATTCTATCACCCTAGCACACCTTACTCTTAAGTCCTATTCTAGGGTGATAAGGGGCTATGTAACGAGATCGTAACTGCCTTGTGTAATCCTTTGTGTTTAAATAAAAAAATTTGATTTATTCTTATGGTGAAGTTTGTGAATTTTAAAATGTCCAGATAAATATAGTATGCATATTATTGATGAATTCTAGAAAAAATGATATTTTTAAATATTTATGTAAACCTTAAATAATTAATTTTGTTTAATGATTTTCAAAAAATGGTCTTCTGGAAATGTGTTCAGTAAGAAATTTAGAATCTAAAAAGATCAACTTAATTTTTTTGTGAATCGTAAATTATGAATAGTGATTTCATGCTTATGATTAGTAATGTGACCAAATGGATTAAGTAACTTCACTTAAGAAAGTATTAATATAATTTATGCACCTTGATTAAGTAATATGATTCAATAAAATAGGTAAATAACTGTTTCAGAAATTATTGGTTAAGTATTAGTTTTTTTGGGTGAATAGTGTTTTCTATTTAAAAATTAAATTAAAAATATTTAGAAAATTATTTTCATAAAATGGATTTCATTTTTGAAATCAGAGCATCGATATTTGGTTAAGGTGAGTTTTTGGGATTTTTCCGAAACAGTTGAATTTTCAGTGAATAGTGTTTTTATTTAAAAATTAAATTAAAAATATTTAGAAAATTATTTTTATAAAATGGAGTTCATTTTTGAAATCAGATCACTGATATTTGGTTAAGGTAAAAATTTGGGATTTTTCTGAGAAAGTTGAATTTTCGGTGAATTGTGAAAATACAGTTTTTGAGTTTCGGGTGTTTAATGACATCATTAAGGATGTAATAATTATGCAATAATTCTGGTCGACTTATGAATAGTAAGATAATGTATGAGGTGTCCCAAGTTGCCAATACCATGGGCAAATACCATGGGAAAGCCCATGGTTTTTCCAATACCACCGATGAGGTGTCCCTTGGCAATTAATGATTTGTCCCCTCACTTCTCCTATAAATACCAAGCCTTTCCCTCATTAATTTATTTCCAAATCCTCCCCAATTAAGTTATGGTCTCTTTATCTCCCAAGGAGTCCTCCCAAGGTTCCCTCAAGCCTCCCAAGGTTCTGACCTTCAAGATTTCGAAGTTACTCTTCATGGTAAGGGATTCTTTCACCCTCCTCTTTTATGTCATGACTTCCGTTATGTTGTGTCTTATATCTTCCATCTCTTTATGTTGAGGGTATGTTCTTATATGTTCTTATTACGGACCATTTCATGTCCAAATGATGAGAGACCCTTTCTTCTCTCATCAATTTGTTTTCTGAATTTTTATGTGACGTCGTTAGGCTGCCGAATTGCTCGTAAAAGAAATCGCATCTTCTCTTTTCTTTCATGTTTCTTTTTCATGTGGTGTGTCATTAAAATATCCATACCATGATCTTATTCAGTACCCATACTGTATTATGAAATATTTATAAGTGGGTGACCCTTTTCCTCTCGCTTTTCAATGTTTTCTAAAACCATTTTATATAGTCGTTATGCTGCAGAAATTTTGTCTCAAAATTTCTATCTCTTTCTCTCAAGAAATCCCCTTGTTTATTTATGTGAAAACCTAGACCTATTTAATTTATATGGGTGTTCATAAATATATAAATATGATATATTTTATTTTTTAATTGACATACATATAACCCTCACTCCCTTTCTATGGGTTATAAATGATATAATGATCTTATTTTTAAGAGCTTTTAAAACGTCACGATTTTGAAATGAAACCCATTCCTTTTATTCTCTATGGGTTATTTATGAAATGTTTGATTATGATATATGTGGCTCACATGTAAGTAAATAAATATTAAGTGTGTGCCCTGATAGTGCTCTAATGCATTGGGTAAAGAATTAATCTTTAGAGATGACAAGTTTTACGATACCTTGGTGAATAACCTTGGTAATTTTTATGACACCTTAGGGATGGACCTTGGTGATATGTTCATGAATGTCTAAATGAAATGTTGTATCCACATATTCAAGTTATGTTCCAATTTCTTTTCTTTATGATATTCCTATTCTTCCATTTCTCATGTCTTCATTTTTTTATTCAAGTTCTTATTGATATCACAAGTACATTGACTCCCTTGTTTACCCTTACTGGGCCTTCTGCTCACCCTTTCCTTTGATGTCTGTCTCCAGGATATGAGATGCGGTAAATGTACATAGGATTAACCTATGATGAATCCTTACAAGTGGTTTAGAATAATGTTTTATGTTGTTTTTATGTATTATGTTTCCTTATTTCCAAGACACTAGACTTTAAAGATCCTCTGTATGTAAAATGTAATGAAAAGTTATGTATTAAAAAGGTGGGATGCTATATAAATTTACAAACATAATAACAAAAATCTTTTCCATTGGTTTATTTCGGAAACTTATGAAACATTGATTAGAATAAGTAATTTTTTTATATGTTCTTGGACAATGAAATCTTATTTTATATACCCTAATACTTGTCTAGTCATAGAACATTTCTTGGTCCTCATGCTTAGCCCTGTTCCACATTCATTGTTTTTTATTATATTGATGTACCACCCTATCATAGCAATATCCTCATTAAAAGATAATATATATTATATAACATTATGTTTTATTCTAAAATTTGGGATCTATTGTATTAAAAATTGACAAAATCCATCATGTGTTGATGGTTTTTTGGATATCCATGCCTTGAATCCAATAAATAAATCTTTGGAGTATCCAAATTTACCATAATGAGCATCCAATGCTGCCAAAAAATAAAAAAAGGAATAAGTAATGAAAGAAATGAAAATATATCTGATGTGATTAAATTGTATATTTTTACCCTTGATTCAATGGTATTAAATGGAGTAAGTTTTCTGAAAGTTTTCTTTTAAATGATTTGACTAGACCCGCCACTATTTAAACCTTTTTTTTGGTATCTATTTTTGGTTTTTCTATAGAGGTGATGTGAAGACTAACAATTCATACACTATAAATGAACTCTACAATTGATGATGAAGAGTAAGTCAATGTTTCATTATTTTATTTTTTTAGTAAAATAAATAAATGATATCATAATGTTATCGCAATCACTTCCCACATCAGTGTCTAAAGCACGGGCACAACATGGTTCCATGAATCTACATCTATCAGCACGTGTTTCTAAGTGATGATTCCAATGTATCTACTAAGCATGGCCTTATTGGGGTTAACATTTTTTCCCTATGCATTCCATCCAACCTCATATTTGATGCCTTTTATTTTCACCTTAATGATTTTTGTTAGCACCATCAAACTACGTGTCACAACCCGCCTTCACCAAAAGGAGGGAAGGGTCAGCAGATTGTCAGGACCTTCCTTCTTTAAGTTGAAGGAGAGATAATGACTCCTGAAACCCGCCTTCAATAGGTCCCGAAGTGGAGACCAGCACCAAGGGTATAGAATCACACACTAAATGGAAGGCATTACCTATTTTCTTTTACTAGGATCAGGAGATAAGATAGTAAACACCACAACACCAAAACTGAAAGTGAAAGTACGGCTGAAAGTAAATCATACCCATATGCATGTTCAAAGGTAAAAGATACAAGTCACAAAACTCCAAAGGTGAAAGGATACCAAGAAAAGGAAAACAACAGCAACTGCCCCAAAGGTCCAAGCTAGTACGGCCCCGCATGATCCCTGAAGTCCTCCTAGAAACCTGAAAGCAGTTTTATATAAGTAGGGTGAGCATACAAGTATACTCAGTAGAGAAAACCAAAGACTCTCGTGCACAAGTGAGGATACATTCTAATGTCCCGTGGAAAAAGAGGTAACCAAACACCCAACAAGTAAAATCTATCCACCCAACCTCACTAAGGCACGCTCCCCAAATAACGCAAGTCAAGTAAAGTATAGTAATAGCACATCGATATTTGGGTACCCCGTGCCACTTTCCCACTAGTTATTGAAGACATCCTGTGCATCGAACCAATACCGCCATTCTCACTGCAGTCCCATTGCCACACCCGCCCGCACACTCCTCCAATGGCCCGAAGGCCTTTTTTTTTATTGATTGATAATCCACCTTTCAAGGGATTAGGTGGAACCCTATTACATGCCCGTAGGCCGTTTTTTAGGAACCAATGCCCGTAGGCACAAACATACCATACAACCCAGACAAACAACTTGGAACTTGCTCCTCCCCAGCGTCTTCATCTTTGAAATCAGCTCTTCACCTCCGCATGGCTGTTCGGCTAGGCATTCCCGTGCATGCACAGGCTTGTCCCGATGGCAGGTGCCATACCCATTATCCCGCCCGCACACACCTGGGCCACAACAACCTCATGTAACCATGCCCGAAAACACCTAGGCCAGAACAACCACTGTCATGCCAGAAGACACATGGGCCAGAAAGCTACCGTCACGCCCGAAGACACCTAGGCCTCATCCTGAAGGTACTTGGGAAACAACCTGCCCATAAACACCTGGGCCAACCACCACAACTACCCCGCCCAAAGATTCTTGGGATAATAATGGACCTCAGGCCATCACATCCTGCCCGAAGATACTTGGGCTATCCGGGAAGGGGAGCAGAAAGGAGCTAATAACCAGCCACTAATAGAAGTGTTGGGAAAACACCCTCCCCCATGAAATGGGGGTGTTCGGCACTAAGTGCTCAACTTGGGTGGGGCGCGAATAAGAAACATAAAAACTACAAGTATATACATAATTAAACAAGCACTCAACCCAACCTAGGTTCCAAAAACAGCCCAAGCGCAAACACTGCATCACTATTCATTCATGAAAGGTATACCACCCACAGCCAGGTCACGATCCATCCCAGAACCAATTTCCGCATTTAACCCATTATTGTTTTCATGTTAAAGTGATCTCATTTAAATAAAGTTCTAAACTACTGGTCAACTAACAGCATAAGCACAAACCATGGGAAAAAGTTACAGCCAATAGAAATTTAATCATTCACACCTGGTTCTCTTGCAAAGTCACAACAACAAAGGGATAAGTGAGATCCCTTGAAGTAATGGAACCAAATAAAACCCTGAGATACAGCCCCATGTTCCCAAAATCCAAGAGCCAACATTTTATCAACAACAGAGGATCCCACCCCAATTCGTTATATAAGCAGAGTAATCACACAACCTCAAATTCACAACCAGCAAAAGTATAACAACAGTGGATCCCATCCCCACCCGCATCACCCTAGCAATCGGCTCATGAAAGAAACAACCAAACCGCTACCACCAACACAAAGCAGGGACATGTAGGTATTTTCATATTTAAAAGATTTAACACACTTCATGGTTTCAATTCCACTGTGCTTTAACCGGGGTTATCACAGAAAAGGGTTGATCCTGGTGCTTTCAATTTATTTAACCGAGTATACGTAATTAACCAATTTCATGTTACGGTTATTTAAATATCTAGAAACACCGAGGTTCATTAGTGCAGAGAGAAAGACCACCAACGACCATGATTTTCAGTGAGCATAGGCCCGTACAATTCACAACATATATCAACAATAAAAGAGCACAGCAGGTCATCGATCACCCCCCCCCCCCTTTATTCTTTAAAGGTTAGTTCATTATCTTTTTTAAGTTCGGTTTCATCAATTTCCATAGGGCAAAAGCATACCCACCCCGCATGATACATAGAAAGGAGAGGCGAAGGAGAAAAAATCCCTACTTGATTGATCAAAGATCGAAGTTCCAACTCCGTGTCAAGAACAGGGATACACGACTTGTAGGGATCAGGTACAGGTGCACCACTTTCCTCGGGAACAAAGGACTTCAAATGCACAAGGAAGAGAAGACTAGCCAAGAGGAAGGATAAGAAAATCTAGCGTGATAAATAGATGAGATCCCAATGTTACGGGATAAGAAATTTGAACGCATTGGAAGTCGGATCGTGGTTCTTCCACGCGGTTGGGTGGTTACACATGACAGGATTAATTGTTATTTAGTAGGGAGGTTTTTCAGGATTTTTAGATATTAATTATGGGCTTAAAATGGCCTTGAAACGCTTCAAAATGTTAAAAAAATCCTAAAAGAGGGGTTACGGGAAAAACTGTAGAAGGAAACCCATCAAGGCTGGACAACACTGATCGGTCGCACCGATCAGTCGATCGCGCCGATTGATCCCACCGATCAGTCGCGACGATTGGTCACACCGATCAGTCATGCCGATCGGCCGCGCCGATCGGACGCGCTAATCGGTCGTGCTGATCGGTATCACCGATCGGTCGATCGTTTGCACCGATCGGTCGGTTCGATCGGTTGCACCGATCGGTCGCTTCGATCGGTCGCACCGAATGGGGTGCGACCCCTTAGGATCCAAGAATTTGGAAAAGGGATGGATCATGAGGGTTTGGGCCATTACATTAGATACCTCTCAAATCATTCTTGTCCTCGAGAATCAAAACCCAGACCGAAGGAAAGAGGGGGGTCTGAACAACCACCCCAGAAGATACCTCTCAGGAGCGAACCTCTCCAACACAAGAACACCTTATCCCCTGAACAAACACAAACGCCCTACCACTCCTTTCCCCGTGAAACCACACAAAACAAGGGCCAAACCACCCGGTCCAGTGGGAGATGGGTCTCCCTTTCTCCATTTTAAGATACTATCTGCTTTGGGTGGCACTGACTCACCCGCACGGGTTTAGGTGCATCCACTTTAATTCGTCTTAACTAGGGATCAGGTCCTCCCCTCACCATTCTTTAGGACAATTCACACACACATCCACAGAAAAGGAACTGCACATCCATAGTCAATAAGGTAAAGCATTACACAGTAAACAAGTACTGACCAAACAGTATAAAACTCAAAACAACTCTTGGTACTGGGCACACATCTATGCTTCCCTCTCCCAGGTACTATCCTCAAGCCCACCATGCCTCCATAACACACGAACCAAGGGAATGGTTCTCCCACGAAGCACCCTCTCCTCACGTCCCTCGATCATCACTGGTTTCTCCCGAACGTTGCATCATCTTCGATATCTAACTCTCCCCAGTCGAGGATGTGTGAAATGTCGTGCAGATATTGTCGGAGTTGTGACACATGGAATACATCATGTATCCTCAGTAGCGATGGTGGTAGCGCTAGATTATAAGCCACTTCACCGACCCGCCGTAACACTTCGAAGGGTCCGATGAATCTGAGAGAAAGCTTACTTCCCCTGTCGAACCTCTGATGTCCACGTCGAGGTGAAAACTTCAAGAACACGTGATTACCAACCTCGAACTCCAAGGGCCTCCTCCTACGATCGGCATAATACTTATTCCGGTCCTGGTCCGCCTTCATCCTTTCTCGTATGAGCTGAACCTTTTATGTCATGCTCTGCACCACCTCCGGGCCAAGAACACCTGCTTCCCCAACCTCAGTCCAGCACACATGTGAGCGATACGGCCTTCCATATAGGGCTTCGAATGGATCCATTCCAATGGTAGAGTGATGGATTTATTGTAGGCGAACTATACCAGAGGAAAGTGTCGCACCCATGATCCCCCGAAGTCCATAACGTATGCTTGGAGCATATCTTCCAAGGTCTGGATGGTGCGCTCTGTCTTCCCATCTATCTGGGGGTGGAAGGCAGTGCTAAGGCGTAGCTGGGTTCCAAAAGCATGTTGCAAACCCCTCCATACTCGTGAGGTAAATCATGAATCTCTATCCAATACTATGGAAATTGGAACCCCATGCAACCGCACCACCTCGTCCATATACTTTCGTGCTAGAGCATCCACTACACTCGACTCCTTAATCGCCAGAAAGTGAGCCGACTTCGTCAAGCGGTCCACTACTACCCAGATGGCGTCGCAGCCCCCTTGAACCTTGGGTAGTCCCATGACAAAATCCATCGAGATGTCGTCCTAATTCCACTCGGGGATATCTAAAGGTTGCAACAACCCACCTGGAACACGGTGTTCAGCCTTTACCTGCTGACACACTAGGCACTTGGCTACAAACTCTTCCACTGCTCTCTTTACTCCGGGCCACCAAAGTTGTCTCCTCAGACCCTGGTACATCTTGGAAACTCCTGGGTGTACCTCTAGGGGTGAGTTGTGGAACTCACTAAGAACCTTGACACGCATTGCCTCTGGAACAAACATCTTCCCCCGGAAGAGCATCCAATTTTGACCATCTTCCGTCCACCCTTCCGGAGCATCGCCCTGGTCAACTCGATTGCGCATCACTTCACACTATGGGTCTCCCCACTGAGACTCCTCCACTTTCCGCAACAGAGAAGAATTCACTGTCATCTGATACTGGAAACCTCTACCACTAACCATCCTCGCATCCAGGTGCAAGGCAGCCAACTCCTCCATTGCCTTCCAAGCATCTGCCGACTCTCGGACCACATCCTTCTGAGACCTCCTGCTCAAAGTATCGGCCACTACATTCCCTTTTCCTGAAGTGTAGGAAATATCGAAGTCATAATCCTGGAGGAACTCTATCCACCTTCGCTGCCGTAAGTTTAGGTCCCGTTGGGAGAAGATATACCTCAAGTTTTTGTGATCCGTGAAGACCACAAAGAGATCTCTGATGAGGTAATATCTCCACAACTTTAGTGTGAAAAAGACTGTTGCAAGCTCCATATCGTGGGTCGAATAATTACGCTCATGAGGGAGTAGCTGCCTAGACACATAAGAGATCACCCCTTGTCGCTGCATCAACACACATCCAAGGCCTTTCCCTGAAGCATCACAGAACACCTCATACACCACCCCTTCTTCTGGTAGTCTCAGCACTGAGGCACTAACCAACTTCTCCTTCAGATAGCTGAAGGCTGGCTCGCACAGCTCACTCCACATGAAAACCTGTTCCTTCTTGGTCAAGGCTGTCAAAGGTTCCGAAACTCGAGAGAAGTTGGGTATGAACCTCCGGTAGTAACCTGCCAGCCCGAGGAAACTATGAACCTCTTCCACGTTCTTGGGTGAGGCCCAAGAAACAACCGCCTCAACCTTTGATGGGTCCACCGCTACCCCTTGCTCAGACACTACATTCCCAAGGAAGTGCACTTCTCGCGTCCAAAACGTGCATTTCGACAACTTCCCATAGAGCTGGTGCTATCAGAGGGCATCCAAAACTGTCCTCAGGTGCTTCACGTGGTCCTCCTCTAATCTTGAATAGATCAGGATTTCGTTAATCAACATGACTACAAACCGATCCAGATACTCCCGGAAGACAGAGTTTATAAGACCCATGAACACAGCCAGATCGTTCGTAATTCCTAAAGGCGTGACTACAAACTCGAAGTGTTCATATATACACCTGAAGGCTGTCTTCGAGATGTCGCCCTCCTTTACCCTCAACTGGTGATACCCAGACCGCAGGTCAATCTTCGAGAACCATCCTGTCCATTTCAGCTGGTCGAAAAGATCGTCTATCCTCGGAAGAGGGTAGCGATTTTTGTTCGTTACCTGATTTAGCCTCCTGTAGTCTATGAAAAACCTAAGAACACCATCTTCCTTCTTTGCGAACAAGACTGGAGCACCCCACAGTGATGCGCTTGGTCAAACAAAACCTCTCTTCATCAGATCGTCAATCTGAATCCGTAACTCCCGTAGCTCTGAAGGTTCCATCCAGTAGGGAGCCATCTAAATCGGACGAGCACCATGCTGCAAGTCTATCCCAAACTCGATATCACGTCAAGGGGGTAGAGTCGTCACCTCCTCAGGGAAGATGTCCATAAACTCACTGACGATCCCTGGTACTACCACTATCTCAGCATCTACTGACTCTACTGACAGTTCGGCTAACAAGAAGAGGAGGGGTTTCTCTCACCTGCTGCCCTTCTGGCCACTCCGCTCGCTGGAGAAAGTAACACGTCGGCCGCCCAATTCTGAGAACACAACCCTTCCTCAGAAGCAGTCGATGATGGAACACACATAGAATAGCTAGTAGATGCCTAGGATGACATCGTATGGTTGTATCTGTAGCATTAGTAAATCCCTAACTGACTGATGTGGCCCTATCATCAGTCTGCATCCTCTACAGACATATAACAAGTCGGTCTGACCTCCGACTGGTGTGCTCAGCACCAAGGGAACTGGAAGTCTCTCGGCATCTAGACCTAGAGAACAGGCCAGACCGGGTGCAACAAATGAGTGTGAAGCTCCGGTATCAAACAAGGCGTAAGAAAGGGTACTGAATAAACTAATCGTACCTCAAACAACCTCTGGTCCTGCTGGAACTGCTGCCTCTATGGCATGCAACTGTCCATGACCAGCTCCTCTGCCCCTCAGCTGTCGGCCACCTCAGCCTCTCTCCTCTCCACCAGATAGAGCGTCCACCACTGAAGCGCTGCTCCCCACATCTGGCTAACGGCCAGAGGAACCCAGTACTCGGTCGGAGCCCAGATCAAGCCGAAAGTTATCACCAGCTCCTCTAGCCTGCCCTCCATCTTCATATCAGAGGTGCTTCCCTCGTACTTCTCGAGGGTCTGTCGCTGGAAGGCTCGAAGCGTCTTCTGCCACTAGTCATCCTCCTCCTCTCGATCAGCCCTCTGCTGATCGGCCAAGTCAACCTCCTGGGCCTCGATCGCCCGTACAACTCGTGTTCATCTCCTGGGTGCCATAGCTACAAGGTAAATAAAGAATGCCTAAGCCCAAGTAGTGCAGAATATTGTTCTTAAATTTTCTTAAACTTCTTATTTATTTCAATCCCCAAACACCCCTAAAACATGAGAACACAATTCATTATGATGCATGTACCTTTCCTAGGGTCTCTACCCTACAATCAGTGTAGCCTCACTTGGTCGTTCGGTAGGTCCAGAGTCCTTGCATCGGATCATGGGGGGCCCTAAAATCCTGTGTCCTAGCCGGTCCTCCCTAGCCAAATTCACGCACCAAGGTCACCCAACATGGTTTCCCTACCATCCCATGCAATCCTCACTGTGCCTAACTCCAGACTCCATCCTATCTCTCAACCTTGCCCTCTGATACCATTCTGTCACGACCCGCCTTCACCAAAAGGAGGGAAGGGTCAGCATATTGTCAGGCCCTTCCTTCTTTAAGTTGAAGGACAGATAATGACCCCCGAAACCCGCCTTCAATAGGTCCCGAAGTGGCGACCATCACCAAGGGTATAGAATCACACACTAAATGGAAGGCATTACCCTTTTTCTTTTAATAGGATCGGGAGATAAGATAGTAAACCCCACAACACCAAAACTGAAAGTGCAAGTACGACTGAAAGTAAACCATTCCCATATGCATGTTCAAAGGTAAAAGATACAAGTCACAAAACTCCAAAGGTGAAAGGATACCAAGAAAAGGAAAACAACAGCAACTTCCCCAAAGTTCCAAGCTAGTATGGCCCCACACGATCCCTGAAGTCCTCCTTGAAACCTGAAAGCAGTTTTATATACGTAGGGTGAGCATACAAGTATACTTAGTAGGGAAAACCAAAGAATCTCGTGCATAAGTGAGGAGACATTCTAATGTATCGTGGAAAAAGAGGTAACCAAACACCCAACAAGGAAAAGCTATCCACCCAACCTCACCAAGGCACGCTCCCAAAATAACGCAATTCAAGTAAAGTATAGTAATAACACATCGATATTTGGGTACCCCGTGCCACTTTCCCACTGGTTATTGAAGACATCTTATGCATCGAACCAATCCTTCCATTCCCACCCCAGTCCCACTGCCACACCCGCCCGCACACACCTGGGCCACAACCACACATCCCGCCCTCAAACACCTAGGCCACAACCGATATCCCACCCGCAGACACCTGGGCCACAACAACCTCACGTAACCATGAATGAAAATACCTAGGCCAGAACAACCACTGCCACGCCCGAAGACACCGGGCTAGAAAGCTACCGTCATGCCTGAAGACACCTGGGCCTCATCCCAAATATACTTGGGAAACAACCTGCCCGTAAACACCTGGGCCAACCACCAGAACTACCCCGCCCGAATATTCTTGGGCTAATAATAGACCTCAGGCCATCACAGCCTGCCCGAAGATACTTGGGATATCCGGGAAAGGGAGAAGAAAGGAGCTAATAACCATCCACTAATATAAGTGTTGGGAAAACACCCTCCCCTGTGAAATGGGGGTGTTCGGCACTAAGTGCTCAACTTGGGTGGGGCGCGAATAAGAAACATAAAACTAAAAATATATACATAAGTAAACAAGCACTCAACCCAACCTAGGGTTCCGAAAATAGCCCAAGCGCAAACACCACATCACTATTCATTCATAAAAGGTATACCACCCACAGCCAGGTCACGATCCATCCTAGAACCAATTTCCACATTTAACCCATTCTTGTTTTCATGTTCAAGTGATCTCATTTAAATAAAGTTATGCACTACTGGGCAACTAACAGCATAAGCAAAAACCAAGGGAAAAAGTTACAGCCAACAGCAATTTAAGCATTCACACCCGGTTCTCTTGCAAAGTCACAAAAAAAAAGGGATAAGTGAGATCCCTCGAAGTACTGGAACCAAAGAAAACCCCGAGATATAGCCCCATGTTCCCAAAATCCAGGAGTCAATAGTTTCTCAACAACAGAGGATCCCACCCCAATTCGTGATATAAGCAGAGTAATCACACAGCCTCAAATTCACAACCAGCGAAAGTACAACAACAGGGGATCCCATCCCCACCCGCATCGCCCTAGAAATCGGCTCGTGAAAGAAACAACCAAACCGCTACCACCAACACAAGGCAGGGCCCTGCATGTATTTTCAGATTTAAAAGATTTAACACACTTCATGGTTTAAATTCCACTGTGCTTTAAACAGGGTTATCACAAAAAAGGGTTGATCCTGGTGCTTTCAATTTATTTAACCAAGTATACGTAATTAACCAATTCCATGTTATGGTTATTTAAATATCCAGAAACACCGAGGTTCATTAGTGCATAGAGAAAGACCACCAACGGCCATGATTTTCAGTGAGCATAGGCCCGTACAATTCACAACATATATCAACAATAAAAGAGCACAGAAGGTCATCGATCACACCCCCCTTTCATTATTTAAAGGTCGGTTCATTATCTTCATTAAGTTCGGTTTCATCAATTTCCACAGGGAAAAATCATACCCACCCTGCATGATACACAGAAAGGAGAGGCGAAGGAGAAAAAATCTATACTTGATTGATCAAAGATCGAAGTTCCAACTCCGCGTTAGGAACGGGGATGCGCGACTTGCAGGGCTTAGGTACAGGTGCACCACTTGCCTCAGGAGCAAAGGACTTCAAACTAATAAGGAAGAGAAGACTAGCCAAGAGGAAGGAGAAGAAAATCCAACATGATAAATAGATGTGATCCCAATGTTACGGGATAATAAATTTGAACGCCTTGGAAGTTGGATCGTTGTTCTTCCTCGCGGTTGGGTGGTTACACATGATGGGATTATTTGTCATTTAGTAGGGAGGTTTTTCGGGATTTTTAGATATTAATTATGGGCTTAAAAACGACATTGAAATGCTTCAAAAGGTTAAAAAATCCTAAAAGAGGGGTTACAGGAAAAACTGTAGAAGGAAAAACCATCAAGGATGGACAACACCGATCGGTCGTACCGATTGGTCGGTCGCGCCGATTGATCCCACGGATCGGTCGAGACGATCGGTCGTGCAGATCGGCTGCGCCGATCGGTCGAGCGGTCCCACCGATCGGTCGCATCGAACGGGGTGCGACCCCTCAGGATCCTAGAATTTGGCAAAGGGATGGATCATTAGGGTCTGGGCCATTACACTTCTATGCTTCTGTTTTTTCTATGTCACCAAGCCTTCGTTTCCTACCAATTCCTTATATTCAACATCATCAAAATGTCTATATGGAGTAGTAGCATTGACATGTGTAGATGATCATTGTACCTTTGCACTAGGAGTAGTAGCATGTTGATAAATCATTTGTTCATTAGGATTGGGAGCACCAACACGTGTAGAAGGTCATTGTTCATCTGCACTGCGAGTAGTAATAGGTTGAGAGACCTATTGTGTCTCGATATTGGAAGAACCACCATGTACATAAGTCATTATCTGTAGAAGTGGTTTGATATTTAATTTATATTACATAAATGCAGTAGTGAATGGATAATAACATGGGGTAACATGATTTATATTAAAAAAATATAACCTAATTATTGAACTACCGTGTTCTTTTTTAAAGGTTGAAGGGATTTGAACCCTTAATCGACTATCTAGATCACTTAATTGTGGTATCCTTGGACATAAAAAATGTCATCTATATTGGGACCGCAATAAAATTATTTCAATGTCGCAATGAAAGGTTCATCATTAGTTGAATTTTCATCTGATGATTCAATAGGTTTTGTCGATAACAGAACAACTGATCACTTTAGGTTTACAGGATCTGGATTATAAAATAATTTTAATTCATGTGATTCCATTATAAATGGATCATATTTGTACCCTACATTAATGAAATCAACTTTCATGAATCTCGATTCATCTATTTTAATATTACTACTATTATTAACCAACTTTAATTGAAAAATAGGCACTTGGAATGTGGTATAATCCAAATCCCATGTTAGTTTGATGATGTTTAAGTATGAAATATTCGCATAAATTAGATTTCTGTACTTATTACCAGAAACATGCAACACTTCACCCGAAATTTTCACTTAACTATTTTTCATGGTACTTTCTTTATCATGTTCATTTGTATAGAACGTATATCCATTAATTACATAACCATTGTAAACTAATACATACACACTTGGTCCTCTAGTTATCCATTAAAATCATTCTGAAATTGAATCTGGATTTTCATTTGACTCCATAAAAAAATAATCCCGAAACCAACTTATACAATTTTGATTATGTGTATTTGATATCCATCTTTCATCCCTTGATGGATTCAAATGCCTAATAATTTCTTTGTGGGTTTAACATATGGTGAAACCTATAAAGTGTTGTGTAAAATGTAACGGTGGGCCTGGTCCTGATCTGTAATATTGATTGTGACAACATCTCTTCCAAAAATTCCATCACTCTCAAGCCACCCAGTGTGATGAGATTTTAGTAGACCAATGCTTTTCACACTGAACAAATATTCATAACATAATTCAATGACTTCCTCAATAATATATCTCCCCACAATGCAACCCTTTGGCCGACGTCAATTTTTTACATACCCTTTCAAAATATTCTTATATTGTTCAATGTGGAACATCCATCTATACTTTATAGTACCACATAATCAAATATCTCTCACCAATTTTAACATAAAACAAACAATCATATCAAATAATATTGGTAGGAAGAACATTTCTAATTCACATAATAAGATGGTAATTTCACTATCCATAATCAAAAATTTCACCGGGTCTATAACTTTATTGTATATATATTTGAATAAGAAATAGATCTTGGATAATGTATGATGTACATTCTTTAGGAAAATTCAATGTAAAGATATAAGAATTAGATCTTCCATCAAAACATGGCATTCATGTCATTGCATACCCTTTAACTTTAAATCGATCATTGGCATGATGTTCTTGATATTCGATGAATACCCCTCTAAAACCTTTACATCAATCAAGAAGTTGAAAAACTAATATCTATCCTACCTGGATAGAGTGTAAGTAGTTGGAGGAAGATAATTTTGTGTTTCACCCTTCACTGGAACCAACTCTTCTCGTATTCTCATGTCAACCATGTCCAACCTAGCCTTAATTCTATATTTTGTTTTTCTGGGTAAATTTAGCAATGTGCCAATGACACTATCACAATAATTTTTTTCAACATGCATAACATTACTAAAATTCCTAACATACAGACAATTAATGTATGGTAATTCAAAAAAAAACTAATCTCTTTTTCCAATCAGATTTATTAAGGTTATTCAGAAATGGTTTACCAAAGGCAGTGTCCACATATTTTACTCTTTCAAACAGTTGATCACCTACTAGTGGAGACTGAGCTATACATTATTCTGAACTTATATCGAATGATGTCATCCAAGATCATTACATATGTTGTAGGGGTATAAATCTGCAATTTTCTAGAAACACAGTTTCTAATAAATGTTTCAACATAATTGAATGTCTATCATGTTCGCAAATGGGACACCCTTGTCTTCCTTTAATTCTATATCCTGACAAATTCCCATACGTCGAAAAGTTAATTATTGATCCCATAAAACATGGATATTAATGTGAAATCTTTATTTATATTATCATCATACAACGTAACACCTGAATCCTGCAATAACATCAAATCCTTGATTGATAGATCCAAATAAACATTAATATCATTACCCAGTTATTTTGGTCCTCATATAATCATAGATAACAAGATGTATTTTCAATTCATGGAAAATGAATGTGGTGAGTTATAATTTTCCAACATAACTAGATATATACTATGAGTGCTGCTTTGAAAACCAAAATGACTCACTCCATCTGTAGATAATGCAAGACGAAGTTTTCTCAGCTCATTTCCAACTTCAGGATACCCATGATGAATTCTCTTCCACTAAGGAGAGTCTATTGTGTGACATAGTTTTTCATATTTAATTCTTGTATCTTCATTCCACATCCATTTACCTATAGTCTCCTCGCTTTCATATATGTGCCTAAACCTTGGAATGATTGGAATGTACCATAAAATTTTCATAGGACCGTATTCATATTTATTGTATCGAGAAGTTCCACACTTTGGGAATTCTATATGTGATTTTTAGTCCTTGAGAAAGAGTATAAAATCATTTGGGTAGGCATGTATTCTTTCAGAGATCACAACCATCGAGCAGAGAATTCGTTTGGCATCGTATTGTTGGCTTAAGAGATCCTTATCCTCTGGCAGCATGTCATTCAAGAGAGAAATTAGTTTGGTAAAACTATCTTCACTCCATCTGTTGCTTGATTTCAATTCATATAGCTTCAGTATGGATGAAAATGTTCTATATTTAGGGAAACCAGCATACAATGGCACCTTTGTAAAACTCTTTAACTTCTCAAACTATTTTGGGAAATCAATAAGTTCATCTTCAACTATATTTGTCATTTCCTCAATAGGATCTTCACCATCATTCATATATGTAATCACATCCTCAATACGATCTTGTTCATTTCCATCAATAGTACTATCCCAACCACTAACTACATTCTCTTTTTTCACTATGTTTATTCAAACATTTATTACTTCACTCTATTATATGATAGATCAAGTGTTCTTCCAACTCCTCTGGAATAATTTTTACGGAATAAAAACATCGTAAACATGGGAAATGGATTGTAGAAGGGTTATATGCATGGTCCTTTACAAACATGGTGAAATCTTTCACTCCATATTTGTTGGACCCTTTGTGAAATAGTGGTTTTCATAATCACAAATCATGCCAATTTATAAATCCTATAATTAATTCATATATTAAGTTATAACTCAAGTTAATCATGTCAATGAATATTTTTTATGTCGCATAGTATACTACATTTCAATATGTTAATAAATTATGAATATTTATGCTTCAATATGTTTACAAGTATATATTTACATTTTTTTTATAAATTTCACTCAATCTGGTAGTGTTATGTGTAATACAGACACTTTATAAGTTTTTCAGAGTCCCTGGCACCGATAGTTCAAAAGGAGTCACCGTTGGTCGGATCACCAATGAGGACTCACCAATCGAAGAAGTCACTGATCGAAGAAGACACTGATGAATGACTCCCCGATGGATGACACACTGATGAACAAGTCACTGATGGAAAAAAACCAATGAAAGAGTCCCTGATGGATGACACACCAATGAACTAGTCACCGATGGACGACACACTGATGAACGAGTCACCGATGGAAAACACACCGACGAACGAGTCACTGATGGGCGACACACTGATAGTTCTAAATGAGTCGCTGATGACTACTCACTGATCTCCGGATAGACCGACAGCACAAAGGACTCACCAATACCCTGAGTCACCGATACCGATGGTACGGACTCACCGATACATGGAGTCACCGATGCTAACAAACCGATGATGACAGACTGATGCCCATGTGTCACTGATACTTATGACTCATCAATAGTCATATAAACTATCTTTATTTTATTAATTCGAATTTATATCTAACAGTCATATTTAGAAAAATTAATTTTTAGGACCTTATTTAATGTTTTCTGTAGGAATATTAGTAGACAGTACGTGGTACATGCATGTGGGGAGATCTTCATGCCTACTAGACCTTGAAGTATAACAGAATTACAAGCTGGATCATGTAGCAAGAGAGTGATAGATGTTGAAAAATAAAAGAACAGAAGAACTAAAAACTCCTATAACTCTCAACCTTTTCTCAAAATCACAAGAACTCAAAGAAAGAACATACGGGGAGATAAACAAGACAAAAAAACCTACTAAGCTACACTGAGCATCTTTGGAACAACAGAGCTTAACTTTTCACTCCTCTCGATGCTGGAGCATAGATGCTACGATACACTGTTTTTAGCCAACTTTCAGAAGAGGACTCAAACATCATTTATACTACATCAATAGAGTCCATAGCTTCACAACATAACACATAGAGCCTTCTAAACCGTTATCTACATCCTTATCTCTATTTTGTTCTTTTTTATACATTCTTGAGCAGTGTGTGTATCTGTTACACACACACACACTGACTCTTGTGCATAACTGGAGGATACTTGATATCCTAAAACACTCCCTCGTTATTATCTTTTCTATCACATGTAGAACAGTGGAAGAGGTCAAGTGATACCTACTTGTTGTTTTTTCCATGAATTATTATGGTAGAGGTCAAGTGTGACCTAGACAACCTAGTGTGGTGTTGTGAACCCTGATCTAGGGTGTGGATCAAATTTTTTATTAAATTAAACTGCTTGTTGGCAGGTGATCACCAAGTGGAGAGGAATAAGTCTCATCTTGAGACTGAACAAATTTATTATATATGTTGTGCCTTTTTCTTTTAGTTTAATCTATGTTTATTACATTTTACATAAAAATAAATTGAACTTTGTTTGTTAGTTTAGCAAGTGTTTATAACTATTTTGAACGAGTAGGTTAGTTTCAAAAGTTATACTAATCTTCATATTAGTATAGCTAAGAACTAATCAATCTCCTGAGAAATTAATTGAACATTAAGGACATTTATAAATTCACTACAAAATGACTTTGATTATATTTTTAATTAGGGTAAATTTTCAAAGAACCAATTTTAACAGAAATTTTTATAGATACTCAATTCACCCCTCTTGAGTAATCTACACCGACCAACAATCTTCATACTCTTTTTTCAAATGATTGGAATCCATCCATTATTTATTCATATACATCCTATTTATTTCGGTAATATTAATGTTTAACAAAATAAATTCAAAAAACCTTGATATAAAATTTAACCAAGGAAAAAAAGTTATATAATTTATGTTTATTTCAATATTTATCCCCAATATCCACTTCCCAGAACCAAGGTCCTTCATTTGGGATCCGCTAGATAAATCAATCTTTAACCCTTCCAGCCTTTCCTTCATTAATCCAACTAAGAGATATTCATACACATAAATAAGTAAAATTTAAAAACTACCATCATAATACACCTTCATATTGTAGAAATTATTTACATTACACTGTGTGAACATTAATTATAACATTAAAGCACTAGAATTCAAATTACACTGTCATGGTGCCTACTTAAGCCCACAAAAACTCGATTAATGACTGGAACTGAACCTTTTATTCTATATTTCATGAAACCTTCCAGTTTATCTATGTATATCTATTCCTCTGAATCTCCATGATATAACATAATAAAGACAACCATTTTCTCTAGAAAGAAATCTTCAAAAGAAACTAATCCAAGAACCATCTGAATTATTGTATGATTTATACCATGAGAGAAAATCTAACTAAAATCTAATCCTTTTAATTATTGAAATACATTTAAAACTAGATACACCTTTCACTATTTCCTATCATCCACTTTATCCTTTAAATGATAAATCTAAATGTTCTATAGATCCCTCTTTTCTTGTTCCAATTATATTATTTGAAATGTATGAAAATCATATAGGGAATTCAATTATTCCTTCATTTTGTACTCAAATTATAATGAGGCCAATAGTTTCCCTATATTGAATTCTAAAAAATAGAAAATCCACCTGACTTACCCACACATTCCTCATTAGGGACACTCCAATAGACTAAGAAACCCATAAAACCAGGTGAAACTAGCTGGTGTGTGATCTAACTAGTGTAGTATACATATGGATCTATTTATTAATTCATAGGGTTACCATGTATCCAAACAAGTGGTGGTGAGAAACAACAATCCAATGATCCTCACATGAATAAATATAATATAGTTAGTAAATCACATGTCAACTCTAACACCCTCACAAGAAAGAGATTATTTTCACAACCATGAATAAGAATCAAACATTTCATATTAATAAGTAACTGCATCCCTCTGAGGGAAAGGCCTAAATATACATATCAAAAAAGGGATCCCCTAATTTAAACTATGCAGATGATATTGGATACAAAGTAGTTTTAGGAGTTGTAATGGGTTTAAACATTAATTCACCTTTTGTGGGAGTGAGGTCATGGTGGATATCCTATGGGACAGATAGAGTTAGTGAAATTCCATTTCCATGGTGTTATAATCAATCTACTTTTCTTCGTTATATAATTTATTTGTTTTCTTAATATTATAAAAATCTAAACTTAAAATATTATTGGAAAACTATATTTCAGATGTCCTTTGAAAACTATTTATAAAATCACATTTGAAATCCCATTAAAAAAACATACCACTTAAACAGATTCCTCTTTAAAATAACACACCATTTTTAACATAAACCAATCAATTCCAAGAACTATTTCACAAAATCACAATTAATTTTTTTAATGAATTCTAGAAAACACCATGACCCAACAATATTAATCATTTAAAATGAGCGACGACCCTCTATATTTTACAAATTTTCATTTAAAACTTCACAAAACCCTTGTTAAAATGAAACCATCATTAAATACACTTTCAAAATATTCACATCCCTTTATGAAAGCCAATCAGGTGAGTTGAAAAACACTTAGCATGAAACCTAAGTACATGCCAAGTGTTTAAATCATTTTAAGGCCATTTAAACCAAAAAAAGGCATTTCGAACACATATAATTTTGTAAGAAACATTTCAAATCACTTAAATCATTTTAAAAGAGCCACTTAGGCATTTTCACAAAGCCATAAATCCCAAGAGAGACACTTTATAAAAGATACATGAATAAAAAAAACCAACATTTTAAAAAATATAAAGTTATAAAAGGTTTACACATGATCCAAAATATAAAGGAAAACCAAAAATAAATTTATTTTTAAGAGAGTCGCTTTATAGTAAATATCTTAAAATAACACAAAATGAATATTGTCTCTTTATGCCCTACGGTGACCTCTACATCCTATTATAATTATATCTTTAACAATTGACAATGGAACACAACTATAAATGTGTGACCCTTTCCTTTTACCTGTATCATATACAACTATGTCTATATATGCCCCAATGTGTATATGTATGTCGTGAGAAAAAAGCCTAGTAGGATATCGTAAAAGATTTTATACCATTAATTTTTTAAGACAAACCAAAAAATTATAGTTTTAGGGAAAATAAACATTTTTCTATATAGTAATATCAAATGACACATAAAACATGTGGAATTCCTATTAGTGGGTATTTCCTTGGGACCACTCTTTTTATAGATCACCAACTGTGAAATTCATAAGAAGATGATTTAATTTCATATGAGACTCCATCTCCTAGTAGTCAATGATCATCTATGTCCTATAAGATTGATGTATCTAGAAAATATGATATATTGATTTAAGAATATCTTTGTGGAATATCTATGTTCTCAATATAGTGGGAAACTATTGAAACCTATTAATGTGAATAATATTTCAATGATATCAAAAAATTAATGTTATAGAGAATAATAATCACTTTGTGATATAAATATATATACATATGTTGGAAATTGAATGTACAATGTCAGTTAGATCTATATTACTAGATCTAACAATAATTATTCCAATAGATTTATTTACGAATTTAAAATGAAAATATTCCATCATTTTGAAGTTCAGGTAGTTTAATGGGTCGCTCTATGGCTCAATATAAGATCCTCGACCATAAATAAATTATGAAAAAATGAGTTTGTGGTGCATATGGAGTGGAATGAAAAATTTAGGTTAGAAGAATGATACAACTCTTTAGTTGAAAAGAAAAACAAACATAATATGAAGGGATATCATGTTATTGTGTTTTGGATTAGTTTATGGAGAATGTTACAACATCAAATAAGTCGAACAAAGAGCCATTGATAGTTCTAGAAACTCAAAAGAAATAAGTAATTCAAATTCCAAACGATGAAAATAGTTGTATGAGATCTAGTTATGCTTGTTCCTTTTCACAAGAGATATGGATGTTAATTTTAAAGGCTTGTTCAGTTTAGAAGGGGGGATGGCTTATTTTTAAAACCTCTCATATTAAGAATTTCAATAATGTTATTGTGGAAAATATAAAATATATTGACGTTTTAAAGGATTTTAATGATACTACTAGGGTAGTTGAATCAATGACACTCCATTTGATGGAATTCAAAGGAATTTCTTGCATACTAAATGAAATGTAAGAACATGCCAAAAACAAACAAAAATCTATCTATATGTTAGGAATTCTTAATAACGCAGAAAAAATGGAATACTCCTCTAGAGGTAGTAGTATGGTCCAGCGGTGGTAGAGCTGGGGTAGTCGGCGGTGGTAGCGGAGGCTACATAGGGGTTCGCATTATAGGTGGGGTTCGCAATGGAGGTGGGTTTGCAGCGGAGGTGGGTTCACGGTGGACGAGGGTTCACGGTGGAGGTGAGTTCGCAATGGAGGAGGGGGTTCGTGGTGGCGGAGGAGGGATTTGCAGCAGCGAAGGAGGGTTCGGCGGCAGAGTAGGGGTCGACGGGGACAAATGTGAGGTCAAGGCAGAGGAGGGGTCGGTGGTGATGGGATCAACTTTCGTGAGAGTTTGAGGTGTGCGAGAGAAGAAGTCGATTGTTATGATTCATTTTAAAAATCAGGTGAATCTTTTATCAGCACTAGTAAAAATGCACTAATAAAGGTATGTTTAATCATCGCTCAAATAGAAACCGCTGGTAAAACATGCCCTTATCTGCGCTTTTTTAGCACTGATAAATATATAATGTTAATAATTTATTTCTATTATTATATATATTTATAAAATTATAGATGATAAATAAATATTTATTTATTTATAATTATAAATATAAATAAATAAATAATTATTTATAATTATAAAATTATAATACATATATTAATTTTATATATTAATAAAAATAAAAATATTTGTTATAATTTTATAATAATTTAAATAAATAAATATTTATTTATTTATAGTTATAATTATTAATAAATATATATATCCCTTTAAATAATTATAAAATTATAAGAAATATACTTATTATATTTATAACCTTAGAAATATATATAATTATTTTAATGAATATATATATATATATATTTATTTATTTATAATTGTTACTATAAATAAATAAATTTATTTATTTAAATAAATATATAATTATAACAAATATGTTTATTATATTCAAAATTTAATTAATATATATATTATAATTTTATAATTATTTAAATATATATGTATTTATTTATAATTATAATTTTAAATATTTGTATTTATTTATCAATGTTTGTATATATTTATAAATATATCTATTTAATTATATATAAAATTATAAGAATAATAAATATATTTTTTAAAAATTTATAAATATTTAAAAAATAAATATTTATTTATAATTATAACTATAAATATATATTTATTTATTTGTAATCAAAAATTATAAAATTATATATTTATTTATAGTTATAAATATAGATATATTTAAATAATTATAAAATTATAATAAATAAAATTATAATTTTATAAATATATATAATTAATAAATTCATTATAATTTTATAATTATTTAAATATATTTATATTTATTTAGAATTGTAATTATAACTATTTGTATTTATTTATAAATATTTGTATATATTTATGAATATATTTATTTAATTATATATATTTATAAAGTATAATAAATATATTTATGTCCACGGCCCGTAGGTTTTTTCGCGATCTGTATCCGTTGTCGATCCTAGCCTGAGTCCTCATTCCTTGATAGCTTGTTCCCTTGTCGTCGTTCCTGTGGGATACGGTTGTCAACCTACTTCGACTCTGATGAGATCCAATCTCTGGGAATTTACGATTCCAAAATCTGGTTTTTTTTCCTCCGTCTGCTGCTGCGCGAGACGAGATATGGTGGATCTGGTTTCGGTGGGCAAGGAGAAGACTCATGCTGGTCCTAGGGCTTCCTTCGACGCGCCTTCGAGTTCAGATCTGGTTTCGGCGGACATGGAGAAGACTCAGCCTGGTCCTAGGTCTTCCTTCGACGGACCACCGATTTCAGATCTAGTTTTGGCGGACATGGAGAAGTCTCAGGCATGTTCTAGGGTTTCCTTTGATGTGCCTCTGAATTTGGATCTCGCCTATGCTTCGATTGGAAAAGACAAAGGCCGTTTTGGAGATTACGGGTTCGGAACCTATTGATTTGTGTGGCGATCTGCATAGGGGAAGGGATTCCTATGCTCAGCCTGTGATTGGGGAGGTTGGACCGTTGATGCATATGAAATACTCCAATGGAGTTGATGCCCTTGGACCGACAGCGCCCATCTTTGTTTGTGGAGGCCAGCGGAATGATACATTTGTGCTGAATCAACGGTTCTTCAAAGATATCCGGGGAGATCATAAATCTGCATCCCAAAATATCACAAATATGGGTGGAACTGCTTTTGTTGAAGCTAGTCAAGGAATCATCGCAAAAAAGGTAAGGGACTGTAAGAATTCAATCACTTTCCATTTATCATTTCCATCCAAAGAGTGTTGATGGAGTCTCTCTGATCTTATGAAAAGATTTCTTGAAATCCAGGGTTTTTGAGAGTTGGAAGATTACATGGTTGGGGAAGGGATTTTTCCATATTGTCCTTCCAAGTGCAGATATGAAATCCAAGGCAGGGGGGTTTGGGCTTGTGAACCTAAAACCTGGCTTCCTCATGATACAGGATTGGGACCCATCCTTCAACCCTTTAAATGCGAAGAACTCTCTCACTCAGATTTGGCTATAAATTCATGGTTTGAGCTGGTTTTTATGGAACCCTCAGATTTTATGGGAAATTGCCCGAGCTATTGGTGTCCCAATTAGGATGGTCAAGGAGACTGAAAAGGCAAGATATGGTCATTTTTTTCGTCTGCTTGTGGAGGTTGAAAGGTCACTGCACTAATATTTGAAGGCATGCTCAGGTTAAGGGAACATCTTCAATTGATACAGATCCCAATTAAAGACAACAGGGTAGACTGTATCCTGACATCCTGGATCACGAGAATGATATTAAATTGGAGGATGGTGGGCAGGCTCTAGCTCATATCCTAGGAAAGGACTTGAACAATAAGGTGCATTAAGAAGGAGATTGAATAGGTCACAATATTTACATTGCTAAGGATGATCAATATGATCTTCCTCAACAGTTGGGCTCCATCCATTTGGCCATTTGTAAGGATTCTATTGGGATTTCCACCTCTAAGTTTGATTCTAAGTGTGCATCTGATTTTTTAGACACTGTGGATGATTGAGATGGCTAGTACCTATCATCCTCTTCTTTGAAAGGAAATAAGTCTCTTGAAATGTCCACTCTTTCATCTACTCAGCTCATGCCTTGAAAATACAAGGCTTGTCTCAAGAAAGTTGACAATGATTGTCAACCATATTTGATACTTAATGCCGAGGTGTTTGACTTATTGGATGGAGCACCTTCCATCACTACTAGCATGAGCCAAGCAATGGAAGATGTTGGTGGAAATGGATCTTCCATGAAGGATGCAACTATTTCTGGTTCTATTAGGCTGCTTTAAATTCATTTTGCCTCTGAAGCTGTGTGTTTATGGGTTTGAAAAAAATGCAAAGAATGGTATGAAGGGTGAAGAGCATTCGTCTATTATTATTGAGGCTTTCACATCGCCATATTACCCGATCCACATTTTTATCCTTTAGGGGGATTGTATTGACCACGCAGGGACTGAGTAGTTTATCCCTTCCGCATGATGGAGGTACCCTAGTCAAATGGTCCCAGTGGGTGATTGCATGAGGTTAATATTTGTTCAATCAGTCCTCTTAGGATGATACTTCCTCAGATGGTCTCCTGCGAGTTTATTCATGGACCCAAAAACATCCAACGACCCCGGTATCCAGGTTTCATGGACTTGCTTTCCAATGTTAGGTGCTCATTGGATGAAGATTTGGTCAACGACATTTAATGACTCCATTGGTCGAGAAGATGGGAGGTCGGGATCATCTCACCCTTGGGGGGGGGATTATTGCGTATTTTGGGACTCTCATATAGATTTAAGTCATGTTAATATTTTCGGGAATCCTTGGTTCATTCTCTAAGATTGTATCCACAGGCTACCCCTGGTTTACAAGATCATCATAGGCATACATAGGTATGATGCTACAGAGGCAAGGCTGGCTTGAGCCATGTAATGACGTGCTCTGGAGTTTATCGTCATCTAGGAGGGACAAAGGTTGGATTGATGCTGGGATCAGACCCATGAGATGTGTTGTCTACGTATCCTCAGGAGAGGAATCGGAGCCCACGTAGTTCAGATGGGTTGGAGCATATGCATGGAAGCTGCCCGTTTGGGGGGACATGGTTGGGTGAACCCTTTCAGAAGGGAACCCTTTTGAGATCGGGCCTTCAAGCAGACGTCCTACGTATCTTGGTTTGAACAGGAATCAACGTTTTCGTAGTTTAGATTCGATTGGGGCTTATGCATGGAAGATGCCCATTTGAGGAGATATGACTTGGTGAACCCTTTCGAAAGGGACCCCTTTTGAGCTCGGGTCTTTAAGTGGGCATCCAACGTATCCTAGTTTGAACAGGAATCAAAGTTCTCATAGTTCAGGATGGGTTGGTTGTGTGTATGTTGTAATCATCACAAATCTCTAAGCCTACATGAGTCATACTCGATGTGAGAAACAAGAGGATGTGAGAGATTCAACCAACCACACACCCTCTCTCTCACTGATGGGTGAGGGCGGGCCTACGACGGAAGAAGCTGAGGCGATGGTGGGTGAGGGCGTGGAGCGATGCACCCTTCAATGTGGGATGACATTGGGGGTCATGCAGCTCGACTCCCAGAAGGTTAGGGACTTACCTCAGTGGGAGTGCCCTAGAATGCGCTCTGGGAAAGGGGAGGAATGTCGCCTCTCGTCAAAAGGAGAAGCGAATATGATTCCTTCGACTGATCACGATTCCTCATGGAATGGTAAAATGAGTGATCACCCTTAATCCCTAGAATAGGGAGGTTCATGTCAGCGTTTCAAGGTTGGAATTCAGGTTACCATGGGAATGTAAACATATAAACATCCATGGAGTCCAAACTGTTTTGGGGATAGCTTTCGTGACTCTGCTTACCATGGGTACGTACACTCAATGGGGCGTGCTGATTCGCCCGATGATCTTATCATACGGGTCTGGTGGCTTTGGAGGAGGCTTTGACATGTTGTCGGGGGAATGGTTCGTGGAGGAGCTATGGACGAATAAATGGTAATGGAGGGGTGAGATTGGAGCTTGATGGAAGGATACCCGCAGACACCCAATTTCATGTACTATTTTCTCATGCGGGATGGGGGGAGCTTTGCATTCCATAGTGGTATGCGGGTATAGGGGTCGTCTGCGTACTGAAGCAATACGCAGACTTGGGCATGGACCACCACATACCAAAGTGTTACGTGGTCTAGGGTGCGATCCTCCTTGCCGCTTCGGGTTCCCTCCATGTACTGATGTAGTATGTGGCATGGGGTTCAATCCGCATAGCGATACACTATGCGGAGCGCCGTACTAAAGGTGGGCCCTAAAACCTGTCGTTCGCGGGGAGTTCATCCGTGAGGAATTTGTGGTTCGCGATGACACCAATTAGGTTCCTAGTTTAACCATTATCATTATGTTCCTTCTTTTTTAGGGTTCATGGCTAGTTATACCTATGGAAACATGGTTTGCGGTTTGAACATCGTCGATGATTTGAAACCGAAGCCAGAATCCTCTCTGAATTCTTACTTCCAACATCTAGGGTCTCCTCTTTGCTTTCGTCTTCCATCCTCTTCTTCTTCCTCTTATGCTCCTTTTATATAGCTTTGGGTAAAATCATATCTATGGGCACGCGACACCATTTTTGGAAGCCAATGAAGAGATATCCCAATCCATGGAAGACTCAGTCAAACGGGGTTTGCGGAGGATGTGATTCGTGAGTCATGGTTCGCAGAACCCTGCCGATTTGCTTCATTCGCGAAATGTTGAGTTCGCGAGACGTTATGCGGATGGCCTTTCCGCGATTCATACCTCTAATGATGTGGTTCACGGGTTTCTGGGTTTGCTGGCCATCGCTCTGCGAGCCAGCACCTCGAGGGTCCTTCCACGTACTGGTGGTCCATGGTTCATGCATTCTGTGAACCCTTCATGGTGGTGGTATACATGTCACTTAAATCTCTTGAGAAGTTCAATTTCTTCCAGTTTCTTCCCAAGTTTCCAATTCAATTTGCGTCCATTTTCTTTGCTGGACCTATAAGAATGCTTTCTTCATTATGCAAAGTGGTGGTGGAAGTATTTACATTCCTTTTTGAATTTTTCAGAACCCTACAAATTCCCCCATCAGAATGGGGTCTATTCGGAATGTAGAGGAGACTATTCTGATATAGAAGCGGTCCTGAATTGAAGTGGATTGCAATAGAACAGATAGGTATGGTAGTAGGGGACCACACCTATATATAGGGGCCCAGGTCATTTGTCTTTTACCTTTTATCGCAGTGAAAAGTTCTCTCAACTATGCCACAACTTTTCTCTACACCCGCGTACCGTCCCCTTTGTAAAATCTGTATTTTGAACCGCTTTGTATGTTCCACGAACCGAACTATCCACAATTGCTTTTGCTCGCGAACTGAATTTTGGGTTTTGTGAAATGCATTGTGGAATTTAAAACTAAATTCCAGACCTCCGCGTAGGAGAACACTATGTGGTTTTCATGTTCCTCACACATAACATAAACTGTCAAACTAAACATTAAGCCTTATTAATCCAAACATAAACTTTTAAACATCAACTTTGAATATCTACATGGCGAGGCCTTGGTTTGCGGTTTCTTCCTTCCGTTAACCCTTCCGTTTGTTGGCCAATGCTCTGCGTGCCAATGCCTCACGGGTCTTTTGCATATCGCGACTGTATGCAGTATATTGCTTTCGCGTACCATTGCAGTATGTGGGAAATTACTTCCACGGATCGTGCAGTTTATGGGAAATGGATTCTGTATACCGTTTATAGGATTAGTACGCGAAGCTCTATGTGGACCCTCTTTTAAGCCCCTTGACCATTTTTTGTGGCCTTTATCCAACAATTTTCTCATTGGACTGACTTTTTATGGGCTTTTGGATCTCTCTATGTAGTTTGCAATGGCTTTTCCACAAACTTTGATGAAATCGACCAAGATGAGGGTGGCCATTGTTGAGGGCACTGAGGCCCATCTTCGATCCTCTATTGTTCCTCATGGCATCTTCTTAAAAGATCTCCTTACACCAGAGCTTTTGGATTTCCCATTATCTGTCCAGTTGCCACTTTTTGGCGTTGTTCTTCCTGATGATGTTCCTTTTCCATTAGCTAACCCTAATACTCCTTTCATTCTCCTGAAAGCACCCTAAGGTCATGACTGAGCCGATATTTCCCCAACAAGAGAAGTCATAGTTACTCGAGTTCCTGAGAATGTGTACATAATAAATGTGTCAGCATGGACTCAGGGTAATCGCAGGTATCGCCACACTACCATGAGGCTAGTGTTGGAGTTGGTGGTCTAGAACCAACTATTTTGTACTTTATTCATTAAATAAAAGCCTTATCACATCTTGATTGTTCTTCTGCGTGACATGTCATGTGATAATGTCCTAAGGACAACTGTTGCATTAAAGGGTCGTAGCGGATCCCTACTATGATGAGAACCCGAAAGTGCCATAACACTGTTCTTGAATGTATGTTCTATGGCCGGATGATATTATTTGAGGGACACAAATAATACAGGTCATTAGGGGTGAGGACTCATAAAACTTTGAGGCACCTTCTCATGGTGTGCGCCCTTGGTAATATCCAGGAGGATATTATGAGAACGAGACCCGCCAGTAGGAAATCCACATTTCATAGTGTCATTGGATGTTCCTATCTACGGACGTGTGTATTGATCCTTAGACTTTAAGATTATTATTAATGAGTATTACAACTCGCGCACTTAGATGTATTGACGAAAACTGTGACGACACACTGTTCGCAGCGAGGTAGGATACGTTGGGTGCGTCACGAGTAATACCGCATTAATAGATAATGCGAGAAAGGATTTGTCCCTTCCGTTCCATAACGGAAGTAGATATCTCAGGCTCTTTGATGGAATTGATATAGCCTAAATAAATCCATGGCCATGGTAAGGTATGGGCAAGTTCAATTCCGGGAAGTCAAAGAAAGAATAATCAAGCACATGGGTTGATGACACTAGCATGCAACCCGCTTGATTGGAGATATCGAGACAAAGGGATTATATTACACGGTAAGCGTTCGTAGGAGGTGACACGTCATTGCGGCGTTAACTTCTTTCTCTATGGGTGCCTTGGCGTGTTGCTAGACGCTAACTTTGGACTTTAGGCAGGCTCAGCCTAATGCCACTGAGAAAGAGGCCTAGAGGGTCACACACTAAGTGTGTCCATGTATCTCAGTTAAATATTAATTTAACAAGTTAAATAAATATTATTCCCGACTGTGGTTTAATAATTATTTAAGGATGTCTGGTCGCATTTATTTTGACACTAGTTATTCGAGAGAATATACTGTGGATAAAATAATATATTTATTAGCGAGTAATGCAGTTACATTTATTTAAGAAATAAATAGTCATTACTCAAGGTCTAATAAATGTGGTGGAGAAAAATGGAAAATAAAAGTACACGCCGTGTATATTAAATATACACGCTGTGTAGTTTTATGGAAAACAAGTACACGCCGTGTATTAATTATTACACGCCGTGTAGTTTTTCCAATTGGGATTTTGAGGATTTAATATTGTTTTATTAAATGATATTTATTATAATCAGCGTGGGCGCATGTCAAGGAATTAATAATTCGTCATGGGGGTTTTCAATAAGAGTTAATGAAATAAATAAAACGCGTAACGCGTTTATTTATTGTCATAACTCTATTAACCTCAAACCTGATTATAAATATCATCGCAACCCCAACATTTTTTTAGAGCCATTTTTTTGTTGTGCACAACGGATTTGGAAATACTCTCAAGCCAAGAGAGAATTCCCTTTCCACCAAGAACGCCCTCAAGTTACAAGAGCCAGATCCTCCACCGGATCAAGGCGGTCGAAGGCGGACATCGCAAGCGAAGGTTCTTCCGCGCTAGCACTCGAAGATCTCTTCGGCGACGTCTGGAGATACGTGACACACGTGTGGATCACCGCTAGAGAAATCCTACACTTGGATTCTACGACGCAACGACGGATCACCGAATCGTGACCGGACACATCAACGAAGAAAGAATTCCAACGAGGTAATTCGTATGCATTAATTAAATTAATTATAATCAACATATGATGATCCTCCTCAAGGGTTCCGGGACTCTTCTTTTCTTTTCATTCTTCGTTCTATTCCGAAGATTCGGCGTTTTATATCGCGACGGATCTCGGATTGAACATTGTTTAACGAAAAATTAAGTTGGGCAAACCCACCAACGCGCTTTCGCTGCGCCCGGAACCTACAAGTGGTATCAAAGGGATCATATCGTTGGTTATAATTATTTAGTTTTTTGTTGGTGATTTACACATTTAATAATTTAGTTATTTCAATTCATGTTTAATCGTTCTGGAAATCTGAATATCGAGATCTGTTCCTCCTCTCTCGTTTCTCGTTCACCTCACAGAAACAGATTTTTCTTTTAATTTTGATTAAAATAAAATAGAGGAACTCATCCGGAGGAGCCAAATGTTTCTGGCTGTATAACACCAGAATACACGGCGTGTATTCGGAAGTACACACCGTGTAGTCTAGGTTCAATGCATTGACTGATCCGCCAAATCAGGCCGTGTATTGGATTCTTTTTAAGAATTTAAGACACCGTGTGTTGACCAGAAACAGGTGGCACACAGTTTCCGGAATACATGCCGTGTGGTCCAATGAACACGGCGTGTAGTCCCTTCGGGTTAGGGTTGGGTCGTGTACTCCGTACATAGCCTGCCCGGCTGGAAACCGTGTAACGCGGAAACTACACGGCGTGTGTCCCACTGTACACGCCGTGTACTCCGAAAATTTCCGAAGTACATTAACATGCCCTATCCCCGGGCGTGTACTTCGGATGGACGGTGAAGAAAAAGTACACGCCGTGTAGTCGGAACTACACGCCGTGTACTCACCCAAATTACGCAGATTTATTAAAATTTATTATTATATTATACAAACCCTTGAGACGTGTACCGTGGTGCAGGCGTAAAGCTGAGGCACAACACGTGATAGGTGTTTTATATATATGTGTTTAATTTAACATCTGCGTAATAAATGGGAATTCGCCGGGTTGCCTCCAAGGTACAAGTTGTGTACAAGGATAATTTTAAATGAATTTATTTGTTTAAAATTATGATGGATGAGAATCTCAAGGAAATTCATAAAAGGGATTTAAGATAAAAGGATTGATTAATTAAAGATAATTAATTGATTCGAGCGTGATTTATCTTAAACAAGAACGATTAAAGAATTGAATGCTAGTTTTATTTATGCGTAAATATCGTTGCATGTATGGATGATCATGAGCTAGATCGAGACCTTTGTATGTGAATGGTTTCTTTTAATTTATTTATTTAAATTAAATTTGTTGGCATGCGAGCCATCTCCTCATTAATATGTAGGGCCTGCGCGCCCAAGAATTCTTTTATGTAAAAACCCCTTTTTTCCCCTCACCTGCGTGTGAGATAAATGCATATGTAATTGATGGGGCTCCCAAGCTAGTGGAGGCGGCTCAAGTCAGGAGTCAAGATGAAACCAATCCAAGGAGATACAAAGGTGGACAGGTGGAAAGCTGTAAACACGAACCCGAAAGGTTCAAGGTGTTTCTCCCCTAGGTCTTGGGTTAGTTTATCAACCGCTAGATAAACTAACCAATAGAAAAGCTCATGATCATACCATTTATTTTATTTCTGTCAGTTGCATGGTTTATTTATTGTGGGTGTGTTGTCACGATCACACAATTAATGAATTAAACGAGTATGCAAGATGGAACTAAAATAAAATTGGCTTATACGTAAATATTATCTTAGACATGGTTAATCACTTAAGTATATCCCACTTAATATTAACAAGCATGTAATCAAAGATAATAAAATGACAATTTACGTATAAGGATGAAATCCCTCAAAATAAATATTAAGTCGGCATAGCCTTCCATAATCTTGGTTAGAATCGAACCATAGTTCAAAGTGCTTGACCAACTCTAGTTGGGGTGCTTTCAATTATCGGGGAATTCTAATTCAAGATTTTGGGTTGACTTGACTTGGTTCGCATCAAGGGTTGACTGCCACAGTAGGACTTGGTGTGACCAAGAGGCAAAGGTTGATGAAATCCAAAAAAGATTTCAGGATTGGGGAGTCCACTCAGCGGATCAAGGAACTGCAAGTTAATGCAGTTGGCATTTGGAATGCCTACCTAAAACCCTTCAAGTTGCTTGACCAACCCTAGTTGGGGTAATGCGAAGGGCAATATGGATCCTTGCCACTAGAATATTCACGCAATAGAATATTCCGAAGTCAATGGTGATGGCTATTGGATTTCGATAAAATAGTGGGAGACTAATAAGTATTAATTAATTTATTTGTCTCAATTTTTATAATAAAGTACTAAACCTTTGCTCATCTTAAATTGTAGAAACAGCAAGAAAATGACTTCAAACATATCATTGCGCACCATACTCGATAAAGAAAACTTTCTCACCGGCACCAATTTCCAAGAGTGGCAGAGATGTTTACGCGTCGTCCTTCGCCACGAAAGGAAATTATATGTGCTGGAAGAGCCTATTCCAGTTGCGCCTGGGAAAGAGGCTAGTGATGAGGAATTATCTCTCTACATGAAACACATGGATGATGCCACAGATGTCCAGTGTTTCATGCTATCGGCCATGTCTAATGAGCTCTTGAAGCAACATGAAAACATGGATGCGTATAGCATGATGTCTCACCTTAAAGATCTCTACCAAGAGAAGGCGAGACAGGAGAGGTATGAGATCTCCAATGCTTTGTTTACCACGAAGCTTGGAGATTCTGCGCCAGCTGGGCCTCATGTGGTCAAGCTTATTGGCTACATTGAACGCTTGGACATCTTAGGGATTAAATTCCCAGATGAGTTGCGTACAGATCTCATCCTATCATCATTGCCCAGGACCTTCTCTAGCTTCATTGTCAACTATAACATGAGCGGCAATGAGAAGAGTCTATCGGAGTTTCTGACCTTGATTCGCCAGGTAGATAAGGACATGGGGCGTGACAAACCCGCGGTCCTTATGATGAACAAGAAAAGGAAGGACAAGGCAAAGGGGCCAAAGACTTATAAACGGTCTGAAGCCCCCGAGCACCGTCCCTCCAAGAAGGGGAAGATCCAGAGGCAGGGCAAGGAACGGGAAGCAGTGTGTTTTGCATGTGGCAAGCATGGCCACTGGAAGAGGAACTGCACCCAGAAGCGTGGGGACGCTAAAGATGCGTTCGTTATCGAGTGCAATCTTTCTATTTCTACACATTGGGTATTAGATACAGCTTGTGGGGCTCACATCTGTATTCAAATGCAGGAACCAAGTAGATTTAGAAAGATCGCCAGAGGAGAGGTGGATCTTCGAGCTGCTAATGGCGCAAGGCTGGCTGCGTTGGCTATTGGCGACTATCACCTCTCATTGCCAACTGGCATGATTTTGGTTTTACAAAACTGTTATTTTGTGCCTAGTGTTACCAAGAACATAATTTCTGTATCTTGTTTGGATATGGATTGATTTATTTTCAAGTTTGGAAATAAGGGTTGTCTCTTTTATAAGAACAACGTATGTTATGGTATGGCACATTTGAATAATGGTTTGTATGTATTAAATTACGAAAACCAAGTGTTGGCAATCGATAACGAAACAAACTCACATGACTCATACATCACCCAGTTATGGCATCACCGCCTTGGTCATGTGAACGAGAAGCGCTTGACAAAGCTCTGCCAAGATGGCTATTTAGACTCTACTGAGCTAAAACCACTTGATAGATGTCACGCTTGTTTACAAGGAAAAATGACCAAGCCGCCTTTTGGTGGACAAGGTGAAAGGGCCACAGAGCTTCTAGGATTGGTACACACAGATGTGTGTGGACCATTTCCAGTAGAAGCTAGAGGTGGATATTCTTACTTTATTACTTTTACTGATGATTTGAGTAGATATGGCTATGTCTACTTAATGAGGTATAGGTCAGAGTCCTTAGAGAAATTTAAGGAATTCAAGAATGAAGTAGAGAATCAACTTGGTAAGAAGATAAAGAAACTTCGATCGGATCGAGGTGGAGAATATCTGAACCAAGAGTTCATCGATCTTCTACGGGAGTCTGGGATTCTATCTCAGCTCACTCCTCCTTATACACCACAGTGGAATGGTGTTAGTGAAAAGAGGAACTGCACCTTGTTGGACATGGTGAGGTCGATGATGAGTCATGCGGATCTTCCATTATCCTTTTGGGGATATGCATTACAAACTGCAGCATACACATTAAACCGAGTACCAACTAAGGCGACAAATGGAATTCCATCTGAGTTATGGAATGGAAGGAAACCCACTTTGTCGCACACATGTGTATGAGGATGCGAGGCGTTTGTTAAGGCCTTCTCAGGCAACAAACTAGCACCCCGGGGCACGAAGTGTATCTTTATAGGATATCCCAAGGAAACGAAAGGATATTACCTATATAACCCCCAAGACAAGAATGTGACTGTCGCCAGACAAGCCGTCTTTCTTGAGAGGGAGCACGTCCTCAAGAAGGATAGTGGGAGCAAGATTGACTTCGACGAAGTTGATGCTCAAGATACACAGGAGTTGGTACAGGAACAAGTTCCACAGGTCCCCGTGGAAGAGGTTCCAGAAACACAAGTACTGCGTAGGAGCTCAAGAGAGGTAAGGGAACCAGAGAGATTTGATTTCCTAGTCACCGAGGATGGTGAATCATTATTGTTGGACAATGATGAACCTCTCTCCTACAAGGAAGCAGTAGAAAGCTCAGAAGCTGCAAGATGGCTAGAAGCTATGAATTCTGAGATGGATTCCATGTATCAGAACCAAGTTTGGGTTCTGGTCGATGAGCCAGTTGATGTAAAGCCTGTTGGATGCAAATGGGTATTCAAAAGAAAGCTGGACATGGAAGGACAAGTTAGCACCTATAAAGTAAGGCTAGTGGCTAAAGGATTCAGACAACGTCAAGGAATTGACTATGATGAAACCTTCTCGCCAGTTGCCATGTTTAAATCCATAAGAATCATACTTGCCATAACAGCTTACCATGACTACGAGATTTGGCAGATGGATGTCAAAACAACATTCCTTAACGGGAACCTTCGGGAAGATGTCTATATGACACAACCAGAAGGGTTTGTGACACCAGGTGAAGCCAAACGGGTTTGCAAGTTGCAGAAATCCATTTATGGATTGAAGCAAGCATCCAGGTCATGGAACATTCGATTTGATGAAGCCATAAAGGGATTTGGTTTCATTAAGAACGAATGTGAGCCATGTGTTTATAAGCGGTTTAATGGGAATGCGGTCGTCATCCTAGTGGTATATGTTGATGACATATTGCTTATTGGAAACGACGTACCAGCCTTACAGTCAGTTAAGGACTGGTTGAACAAGTGTTTCTCCATGAAGGACTTAGGAGAAGTAGCCTACATTCTAGGGATCAAGATCATTCGTGATAGATCTAAGAGGCTGCTTGGACTAAGTCAGGGTACATACATTGACCAGATACTAAAGAGATTTAGTATGGAAAAATCCAAGAGGGGATTGGTTCCAGTGTCACATGGCTTACATCTTTCTAAGAAAATGTGTCCCAGACACAACAGGAGAAAGATAGGATGAGCAAGATCCCATACGCTTCGGCTATAGGATCCATCATGTATGCCATGTTATGTACCAGGCTTGATGTTGCCTATGCACTGAGCATGGTAGGCAGATATCAAGCCGATCCAGGAGAACAACATTGGACTGCTGTTAAGACTATCCTTAAGTATCTGAGAAGAACTAAGGATATGTTCCTGGTGTATGGAGCAGACGAGGAGCTTGTCATCAGAGGGTATGCTGATGTTGGTTTTCAAACAGATCAGAATGATCTGAAGTCGCAATCTGGATATGTTTTCTATCTCAATGGAGGAGCTGTGAGCTGGAAGAGTTCAAAGCAGCCAGTTGTCGCCGATTCTACAGCGGAGTCCGAGTATATAGCGGCTTCTGATGCAGCCAAAGAAGCCGTTTGGATTCGGAACTTTGTCCAGGAGCTTGATGTGGTGCCTAGCAGTAAAGATCCCATTACATTGTATTGTGATAATACTGCAGCGGTGGCTCTTGCAAAAGAACCAAGGTCACATCAACGGACAAAGCACATACTCCGGAAGTATCACCTCTTGAGGGATTTCTATCAAAGGGGTGAAGTTGCAGTGAGCAGAGTGTCCACGGAAGAGAACGTGGCGGACCCCATGACTAAAGGCCTATCTCAGCAGAAGCATGAATATCATGTGAGAGCTAGCGGGTTAAAGGTTGTTAGCAGTTGGCTCTAGTCTAAGTGGGAGTCTGTTGGAGTTGGTGGTCTAGAACCAACTACTTTGTACTTTATTCATTAAATAAAAGCCTTATCACATCTTGATTGTTCTTCTGCGTGACATGTCATGTGATAATGTCCTAAGGACAGTTGTTGCATTAAAGGGTCGTAGCGGATCCCTACTATGATGAGAACCCGGAAGTGTCATAACACTGTTCTTGAATGTATGTTCTATGGTCGGATGATATTATTTGAGGGACACAAATAATACAGGTCATTAGGGGTGAGGACTCATAAAACTTTGAGACACCTTCTTATGGTGTGCGCCCTTGGTAATATCCAGGAGGATATTATGAGAACGAGACCCGCCAGTAGGAAATCCACATTTCATAGTGTCATTGGATGTTCCTATCTATGGACGTGTGTATTGATCCTTAGACTTTAAGATTATTATTAATGGGTATTACAACTCGTGCACTTAGATGTATTGACAAAAACTGTGACGACACACTGTTCGCTGCGAGGTAGGATACGTTGGGTGCGTCACGAGTAATACCGCATTAATAGATAATGCGAGAAAGGATTTGTCCCTTCCGTTCCATAACGGAAGTAGATATCTCAGGCCCTTTGATGGAATTAATATAGCCTAAATAAATCGATGGCCATGGTAAGGTATGGGCAAGTTCAATTCCGGGAAGTCAAAGAAAGAATAATCAAGCACATGTGTTGATGGCACTAGCATGCAACCCGCTTGATTGGAGATATCGAGACAAAGGGATTATATTACACGGTAAGCGTTCGTAGGAGGTGACACGTCATTGCGGCGTTAATTTCTTTCTCTATGGGTGCCTTGGCGTGTTGCTAGACGCTAACCTTGGACTTTAGGCAGGCTCAGCCTAATGCCACTGAGAAAGAGGCCTAGAGGGTCACACACTAAGTGTGTCCATGTATCTCAGTTAAATATTAATTTAACAAGTTAAATAAATATTATTCCCGACTGTGGTTTAATAATTATTTAAGAATGTCTGATCGCATTTATTTTGACACTAGTTATTCGAGAGAATATACTGTGGATAAAATAATATATTTATTAGCGAGTAATGCAGTTACATTTATTTAAGAAATAAATAGTCATTACTCAAGGACTAATAAATGTGGTGGAGAAAAATGGAAAATAAAAGTACACGCCGTGTATATTAAATATACACGCTGTGTAGTTTTATGGAAAACAAGTACACGCCGTGTATTAATTATTACACGCCGTGTAGTTTTTCCAATTGGGATTTTGAGGATTTAATATTGTTTTATTAAATGATATTTATTATAATCAGCGTGGACGCATGTCAAGGAATTAATAATTCTTCATGGGGGTTTTCAATAAGAGTTAATGAAATAAATAAAACGCGTAACGCGTTTATTTATTGTCATAACTCTATTAACCTCAAACCTAATTATAAATATCCTCGCAACCCCAACATTTTTTAGAGCCATTTTTTTGTTGTGCACAACGGATTTGGAAATACTCTCAAGCCAAGAGAGAATTCCCTTTCCACCAAGAACGCCCTCAAGTTACGAGAGCAAGATCCTCCACCGGATCAAGGCGGTCGAAGGCGGACATCGCAAGCGAAGGTTCTTCCGCGCTAGCACCCGAAGATCTCTTCGGCGACGTCCAGAGATACGTGACACACGTGTGGATCGCCGCTAGAGGAATCCTACACTTGGATTCTACGATGCAACGACGGATCACCGAATCGTGACCGGACACATCAACGAAGAAAGAATTCCAATGAGGTAATTCTTATGCATTAATTAAATTAATTATAATCAACATATGATGATCCTCCTCAAGGGTTCCGGGACTCTTCTTTTCTTTTCGTTCTTCATTCTATTCCGAAGATTCGGCGTTTTATATCGTGACGGATCTCGGATTGAACATTGTTTAACGAAAAATTAAGTTGGGCAAACCCACCAACGCGCTTCCGCTGCGCCTGGAACCTACAGCCAGTCTCACAGGAGTACTCGCCCATTATCAACCTTTCTTGAGAAAACCCTACTGGTGGGTGGAGCACCAAATGGGACCTACGAGTCAGAGGATTATTCTCCGACGAATGGGCATGGGCATTCTGGGTACACCAAAACTGTTTAGAGTCCCCCGATTAGTTGGTGGCAGTGAACTTATATCAAGCAGCTTGGGTCTCCCAGTTCGCAACTTTAGATCCTGGAAAAATCCTCCCCGAACTGATGAGTCACTGTTGTTCAAGCACTAACACTTTCCATTTTCTGCATGGGGAGGTGGGAATCATGTTATGGGACATCCACCAGCTCAAAGGGCTATATATCTTAGAAATATGTATGACGAATTTCTTCCAGCATCTGCTACTTGGGGTGATACCAACCATGTGTCCCCATTGACAAGGAGCCTACTGGTTATGGCATAGGGATTACTTGATCAACCTCTCCAGGCTCGCTCCCTTTTCCCATTTGAAGATTGGATAGGGTCATTTTTTGCAGGTGAATGGGCCTAAGCTGAGAGCCTGCTGCACTCGAACTCATCCAACTCACCAGTCTCGACAAATTACATGGTCATATTGCGCCACACTCAAAATGGGATGATATAATACCTGGGGATATGAGCTTCAACCGAACGCGCCACCTGTGCATAGATTAGCAGGTTTCTTTGAATTTTTTTTGAACGGATGTCTCTTCCCATCCCATGACGTATATACCAGGGTCAGGGCTTGCACTGTGATGATAACGGATATGCTGGCAGAGGGTCAACCAATTAATCTAGCCATTCCTACTCTTTCCTGACTTTATGAGTTGCTGGGGAAGATACAAGAAGGTAAATCTCCACATCGTCTTAGCAGACTATTTCAATTCATGTATGGGTGGATAGAAGAACAATTCCCTTACTATGAATATCGACACACTACGAGGGTTCCTGGCTCCAACTTTCAATATGCCCTTCTCAACATCACTAATGTTCGTCCTATGACTTTAAGCTTTAGTGATGCAGTCGGGCTGCTAAATGATGCTTCTCACTTCTCCTTTGCACTTCACCCTACCCATTATGGGTCATCAAGGGGTGACAGGTGTGGTTCTTCAGAGGAACGTTCTTATATTATCACGCTTTAGGACGGGATGCTCACTCCTCGCATAGATCGAGTGGTCATTTGTGAGCCATACCTCCCTTACCAGTTCGCTAGGTAATTTGGGTGCCTTCAAACAAAGTGTGCTTCTTCCTACCATTCAGTTAAGGGGAGAATCTCATCCCATAACTCTTCGCCAGTTATGGATTATGATGATGCGGGAAGGTTCCTCTTTGGAGGTTATCAACCCAAATATGATGAGATCAACTTTTCTATCACTGGAATATGCTCAATTGCGGGTACACTATTACTCTGAAGGGGTGATGAGAAGACCAATTCGACGAGTCTTGATTCACACTCAAATTTACCCAAGAGATGAAGGTAGAACGGTCCTTGTAGTCCAGCTTGGGTTATCGAATCCACTGATACCTAAGAAGATACCTAAGATACACAACCTATGAGATGGATTTTTGGCTATGAAGTGGCCAAATTGGTTTTGATTTTAGATGGCTTTAAAGAACACTAAGAAACCTAAGTGAATTCAATTCAATGAAAATGGGTTGATCTTAGGATTATGCTCGGGGTGGATTGAATGAATTTTACTTCTTTAGACATTTTTGGTTTTATTAATTCTTGATGAATCCATTCTTCAAAATAACACTACCTTCATCATTTTCGGTTTTGATGCTAACTAAACTCAATTACTAATCCCGTACACACTTAGAGAACCAAATTCATGATCTCTCCAAGGTATATGGTCATTTTAATACTTGGATTTAGCTTCCTCAAACATAGTGAAGATGAAGAGTGGAAATAACTGAAAAATGGAAGTCTTAAATTAGTTAGCCAATTAACAAAAATTCGTTCATAAAATAACACTCAATCCAGCCTTTGCATCTTCCTACGATCAACCCATTAAAGGGTTATCCCTCCATTGATGTTATACTCTCAATGGTGGGCGGAAGATGACTTAAAAGAGTTGGATTGAAGAAATTAAAATCGCGGAAATAATGAGCAATCCTCCGTCTGTGTGAATGAAATTCACACCTATGTGTGAACTAATTCACCACAACACAGAGACATCACTGTGCTTTGTGGTTATAGAGTTTTAATGAAATAAATGGGATGAATATAAGAGAAATAAGTTGATTAAGAACATAGAAATACAAAAAAGAAACTTACTTGGAAATTGAAAAAATTACAAGGAACTTTGGCATAATAACATTACATAAAAAAAAACAAGAGATTCCTTCCCCCTCACCATCCCTACCTCAAATAGGAAACTGGGAAGCCTTAGGTCGAGCCTCAATCAATTAATGCCCAATTATTAAATTCATTTAGGCCTTAGGGTGGTGGAAAGTAGTGGGGAAATTGATTCCCTTTACTTGTTATCCTCCTTGTCTCCCCTGGAACAATCGTCCTGTATGGGAAATCATATCGCCTAATCTTGGTAGGCCATAGAAGAGTCTTTTGTGACCACATATTTCTTCTAGCCGTCTGTAAAATTTGGGCCCATATGGAGTTGTGGATCGAGAGTTATGACCAATTTAGTGGGCTAACATTCTGAGCCGCAGATTCTGGCCCAGATTTTGGTATTCTATTTGGGATGCCTTAATAACCACCATGGAGGATGAATTAGCAATGGATCCTATATAATGATTTGTTCCTCTATATGTCTTCTATCATTCCACAATTATTGGGATTCATTGGGCCTGTATTGGGGGACCCACATTCTCATCAGTGGGCTGGTGTCCAATCTGCCTTCTCTAGAATTGTTTCCTTTCATCGCTAAATATCCCCATCATCCTTTATGAATCCTCCATTGATCCCTGAATAAAAAAATGTTCATATTGAATTGTATATCCATTTACCAAAATATCAAATTAAAATATTGATAATTACATTCCTTAAAATCAGATGAATCTTTGGTCCTAAATTGGTCTACATTAGGCTTGAAGTGCACAAATGATGAGAATGGATGTTCAAAATTAAAATCCACTAACTCAGGCCCATAAGATCAAAAATGAACATTTAATACCATTAAAACGTAATTAACATATGTGTTTTTATTGGCTAATCACACCCCCAACATGATATTTTCTATTCCAGAGAAAATAATTCGAAGATTATATTTGAATTCTTTTTTTGCAAACACATTATAACAAACTGTGCTCACAATGTAAACTACATACAAATATATCTTTATAACCTATCAAAATAATTTAAAACAAGATAAATTTAAAAGCAAATCCCAATCCCAATCCCATTCCTTTGATCAAATCCATCATCATACTTCATCCAACTCAATTAGGTGAAATGATGTGTTATGAATCACAATAGATATGGGGGTTCATTTTCATTCAAGGGGAAAATCATGGAAGTGCTAGGTGGAATCACATTTAATCCTAATATGAGTATTTTTTTTAATTTTTTTTGAAATGTTGTCATAGTAATTGAGATTACAGTTAGTCAAATTATCCCATGTAGCAAGACTTTTCTGATGACTTCTAGGATCAACGGCCTTAGAGCACCAATTGAAGCCCACATACTTAGGCATCATCTCAAGTTAACTTGATAAAAAACAAAGTCATATTACCATAAATAGAGATAGAGTGAAAAACTCAGGGCTAGACAACTCTGGTGTCACAATCCCCAAGTGTTGAATGCCTCGCATTTTATCAACCCATTGCTCTACACACAAATGTTTAATTTTATTTTTTTTAATTTTTTTAATACGCATATTATTCATAAAAATCAAACCAACTTATGCTATTTATTATGGGACCCCAAGAATTCAAATTATTACCCCACAGTCCAGAGGACGTGCATTGTGGCATTTTGATTTAATAGATGAAAATAAAAATGATGAAAATTTTCATTGGGCAACCAAACTTTCAAAATCAATGCTTGTAAACTTAATCATGAATTAAATTAAGAGTCAAGGGAATAAAACTTATTTTCTGTGTAGTTTTAATGTGAGAAAAGATGTTATTATATTAATGATAAAGGAATTTTACTTTTTTTTCTCATTGTTTTTTTAACAAGCATTTTGTTTCCACACCCCCAACTTAGAATTAAACTATCCCAAGTTTCTTAAAAAAAAGAGGGGAGAAAGCGGGTGGGGGAGGGGGAATGAGTTGGAAAGGGCATGGAACAAGTTCACCTGGTGGCTTCATAATGATGATTGTGGTGTTTCCAAATCACTCTCCTTGATTGAATATGTATCACCCAAAATAGTCCATGAACCATACAAATAAGAACAAACCAGACAAAACAAACAACACAATAATTTATTTAATACCAAGTATCATCATTTTTATGGTTTTCTTTTCTTTTTGTTTTTTTTAATCAAACTGATGATACATTGCCTTCTTTTTAATTTCTGGGTAAGGTAGTACTCATGGATCACACCGCGTGACATAGTTGAATACTGTGCTCCCCTTTCATACCCATCCATACTCATAAGAGAAGAACATGTCAACAGTCTGAGGTAGAATAAAATTATATCAAAATGATCCACTAATCCTATTTGAAAAATAAAGTTTATTAAAGCAACAAAATGATTGGAAACTTGAAAACCACGGGTTTCCTCCCATGCAGCACTTTGTTTAATGTCGTTAGCTCGACTTAGACCCCTAATTGATTAATTATTTTCGCTATCTAAGGTAGGTTCACACAATTCTTCATCAACTTCATGTTTTTGGAATGGTTCTATGAATGGTTTGACTATATGACCATTAACATTAAATGTTTGACCATTGATGGGATCTTGAATTTCAACAGCCCCATGGGGGTACACCTTATGCACTATGTATGGACCTGACCATCTAGACCTCAATTTTCCTGGGTGTAATTGAAGTTTAGAATTATACAAATGAATAGATTTTCTCGGTTCAATGTGTTTGGTTTTAAGGTTTCGAGATTGGTAGGCTTGTACTTTTTCTTTATTGAGACTTGAATTTTCATAAGCCTCCATCCTAAGTTCTTCAAGTTCATTTAGATCTAATTTCCTTTTTTTCTTCAGCCAATGAAAGGTCATAATTCATTTTCTTAATTTCCCAAAAGTCCTTATGTTCAATCTCCACTGGAAAATGGCATGGTTTACCATAAACCGACCTATATGGGGACATTCCTAAAATGGTTTTAAATGCAGTTCGATAGGCCCAAAGGGAATCTAAGAGTTTATTTGACTAATCTTTCCTAGATGGATTAACATTTTTCTCAAGAATTTGTTTAATTTCCTGATTGGCTAGCTTAGCTTGACCCTGTGTTTGTGGGTGGTAAGCGGTGGACACTTTGTGAGAAATTACAAACTTGTCTATCACTACGGGAAAAATGGGTATTTGCGACGGGGGTATTTACCCGTCGCAAATAAGTAGGCTTTTGCGACGAGATTGCTTTCCCCGTCGCAAAAGAACTGGCGCTCGTTGCGCGCCAAATCGCGGGAAAACTATTTGTGACGGGGGAATATTCCCGTCGCAAATAACCGGCGGCGGTAAAAGGTATTTGCGACGGGAATATTTCCCCGTCGCAAATAGTATGTCGGCAGGTGGTTATTTGCGACGGGTCCCGTCGCAAATAACTATTTAACCGTTGACCGTAATAAATGTTGGCTAAGGTATTTGCGACGAGTACCGTCGCAAATAACACTATTTGCGACGGGATTCCCGTCGCAAATGGACTCGTCGCAAATAATCTAACCTATAAATACCCCCATCTGTTTTTTTTCAAATCATTCTCAAACTCCATCTTCTTCTCTCAAAGTTGTATTTCTAAAGTTCAGTATTTCTCCAGTTTAATTTTTTTCTCCGGAGTTGATATTAAAGTTTTGAAGAACGATCAGAGCAGATCAATTTTCAAGGTATTTATGTTCATTTTAATTTAATATTTATTTTTAATTTTTTATTAGTTTCAATTATTCTTAATTAGTTGTAATTTAATTATGTTTACATTGTTTTGTTACTTAATAAATTTAAATTACTAGTATTGTTCATAGTTAATGGTAATTAGGAATAATTAGTAATAATTTTTAATAATTAAGAATAAATATTAATAATTAATAATAAATACCAATAATTAGGAATAATAACATTATTACATTATTAGTATATTTTATTATTAATATTAAAATAATATAATTTTTTATATATATACAATTCTCTTTTCATCTGTGTGTTTGCTGTCTTCACATGTATTATTTGTATGTGGAGATAGAAAACGCACAGATGAAAGGAGAATTGTATATAAATTAGAAAATTATATTATTTTAATATTAATAATAAAATATACTAATAATGTTATTATTTGTAATTATTGGTAATTATTCCTAATTATTGGTAATTATTCATTTAATTACTAATAATTAGGAACAATTACCAATAATTATCAATAATTAGGAATAATTAGTAATAATTATCAATAATTCGTAATAATTACCAATAATTAGTAATAATTACCAATAATTAGTAATAATTACCAATAATTAACAATAATTATCAATAATTAGTAATACTTACCAATAATTTGTAATAATTACCAATAATTAACAATAACTAGTAATAATTAGTAATAATTACTAATAATTACCACTAATTAGTAATAATTACCAATAATTACCAATAATTACCAATAATTACCAATAATTACCAATAATTGCCAATAATTACCAATAATTAGGAATAATTAGGAATAATTAGGAATAATTAGGAATAATTAGGAATAATTAGGAATAATTAGTAATAATTAGTAATAATTAGTAATAATTACCAATAATTACCAATAATTAGTAATAATTAGTAATAATTACCAATAATTACCAATAATTAGTAATAATTAGTAACAATTAGGAATAAATACCAATAATTACCAATAATTAGTAATAATTAGTAATAATTAGTAATAATTAGTAAATATTAGGAATAATTACCAATAATTAGTAATAATTAGTAATAATTAGTATTAATTACCAATAATTAGTAATAATTACCAATAATTAGTAATAATTACCAATAATTAGTAATAATTACCAATAATTAGTAATAATTAGTAATAATTACCAATAATTAGTAATAATTAGTAATAATTACCAATAATTAGTAATAATTAACAATACTTACCAATAATTACCAATAATTACCAATGATTAGTAATAATTACCAATAATTACCAATAATTGGTAATAATTAATAATAATTACCAATAATTAGTAATAATTGGTAATAATTAATAATAATTACCAATAATTAGTAATAATTATTAATAATTAGTAATAATTAATAATAATTACCAATAATTAGTAATAATTATCAATAATTAGTAATAATTACCAATAATTAGTAATAATTAGTAATAATTAGTATTAATTACCAATAATTAGTATTAATTACCAATAATTAGTAATAATTACCAATAATTAGTAATAATTACCAATAATTAGTAATAATTACCAATAATTAGTAATAATTAGCAATAATTACCAATAATTAGCAATAATTACCAATAATTAGTAATAATTACCAATAATTAACAATAATTACCAATAATTACCAATAATTAGTAATAATTAGTATTTATTACCAATAATTAGTATTTATTACCAATAATTAGTATTAATTACCAATAATTAGTATTAATTACCAATAATTAGTAATAATTACCAATAATTAGTAATAATTACCAATAATTAGTAATAATTACCAATAATTAGTAATAATTACCAATAATTAGTAATAATTACCAATAATTAGTAATAATTAACAATAATTAGTAATAATTAACAATAATTAGTAATAATTACCAATAATTAGTATTAATTACCAATAATTAGTATTAATTACCAATAATTAGTAATAATTACCAATAATTAGTAATAATTAGTAATAATTACCAATAATTAGTAATAATTAGTAATAATTACCAATAATTAGTAATAATTAGTAATAATTACCAATAATTAGTAATAATTAGTAATAATTACCAATAATTAGTAATAATTAACAATACTTACCAATACTTACCAATAATTACCAATAATTAATAATAATTACCAATAATTAGTAATAATTACCAATAATTACCAATAATTGGTAATAATTAATAATAATTACCAATAATTAGTAATAATTAGTAATAATTAGTAATAATTACCAATAATTAGTAATAATTATTAATAATTAGTAATAATTAATAATAATTACCAATAATTAGTAATAATTATCAATAATGAGTAATAATTATTAATAATTACCAATAATTAGTAATAATTAACAATAATTACCAATAATTAGTAATAATTAGTAATAATTAGTAATAATTAGTTTTAATTACCAATAATTAGTAATAATTAACAATAATTATGAATAATTACCAATAATTAGTAATAATTACCAATAATTAGTAATAATTAGTAATAATTAGTAATAATTAGTAATAATTAGTAATAATTACCAATAATTAGTAATAATTACCAATAATTCGTAATAATTAACAATAATTAGTAATAATTAACAATACTTAGTAATAATTACCAATAATTACCAATAATTACCAATAATTATCAATAATTAGTAATAATTACCAATAATTAGTAATAATTAGCAATAATTAACAATAATTGGTAATAATTAATAATAATTACCAATAATTAGTAATAATTAGTAATAATTAGTAATAATTACCAATAATTAGTAATAATTATTAATAATTAGTAATAATTAATAATAATTACCAATAATTAGTAATAATTATCAATAATGAGTAATAATTATTAATAATTACCAATAATTAGTAATAATTAACAATAATTACCAATAATTAGTAATAATTAGTATTAATTACCAATAATTAGTAATAATTAACAATAATTAGGAATAATTACCAATAATTAGTAATAATTACCAATAATTAGTAATAATTAGTAACAATTAGTAATAATTAGTAATAATTAGTAATAATTACCAATAATTAGTAATAATTACCAATAATTCATAATAATTAACAATAATTAGTAATAATTAACAATACTTAGTAATAATTACCAATAATTACCAATAATTACCAATAATTAGTAATAATTACCAATAATTAGTAATAATTACCAATAATTAGTAATAATTACCAATAATTAGTAATAATTAACAATAATTAGTAATAATTAACAATAATTAGTAATAATTACCAATAATTAGTATTAATTACCAATAATTAATATTAATTACCAATAATTAGTAATAATTACCAATAATTAGCAATAATTAGTAATAATTAGTAATAATTAACAATACTTACCAATAATTATCCTAGCTTGAGTGTTTTTTCTAACAAATTATTCAAAACCGGTAATGCTTTTATATTCTGGGACTTACTTGTCAGAAGATTCATGCATGTTCAAATGACTGCATTTTATATTCTGGGGAAAATGAGTCGTTGGATAGTTGTCCTACATGTGGGAAACTGAGATATAAAGAAGGACAACACGGGAAGTCTGGTTTGATTCCTGTAAAATAGTTGAGATATTTTCCGCTTACATCCAAACTTCAGCATTTATTCATGTCTAAGAATACAGCGATAATGATGTCATGGCATAAAGAGAATATTTCAACCGATAAAAGCTTGAATCATCCAGCCGATGGTGATTCATGGAAACATTTTGATAGAGTGCATCCATCCTTTGCTTTAGAAGCTAGAAATGTTCGACTGGGCCTTTCCACTGATGGTTTCTGTCCGTTTGGATCTTATGGTAGTCAATATTCATGTTGGCCTGTTTTTTTTAATTCCGTACAATTTACCTCCATGGATGTTGATGAAGGAGCCATATATCTTTTTGACTTTACTAATTCCAGGACATCTGAAGAAAAATATTGATGTTTATTTGAAGCCATTGATTGATGAATTAAATTTATTGTGGAGTACTGGTGTCAGTACATATGATGTTGTAACGAAACAAAATTTCATACTGAGAGCAGCATTGATGTGGACAATAAGTGACTTCCCGGCTTATGGGATGTTATCTGGCTAGAGTACACATGGTCAGAAATCATGTCCTTACTGTATGGGAGAGAACAAAGTATTTATGCTCATTCATGGAAAGAAACCTTGTTATTTTGACTGTCATCGCAGATTTCTTCCAGCTGATCATCCTTTTCGCAGAAACAGATCTCATTTCAGAAAAGGAACAGTTGAAAGGGATGGACCTCCAAAAATGCTATCAGGTTCGGAGTTAAAATCAGTTGTATTTTCATTACCTCCCATCACTTTTGGTCCCACAATAAACCAACAGAAAATTTCTGGTTTTGGGAAAGAACACAATTGGATTAAACGTAGCATATTTTGGGATTTGCCATATTGGTCTGATCTGTTGGTCCGACACATGTTAGATGTCATGCATATTGAGAAGAACTGTTTTGATAATTTGTTTCATACAGTTTTGGATACGCCAGGAAAGAGCAAAGACAATGTAAATACACGTTTAGATCTTGCCCAAATTTGCAGGCGTCCAGAATTGGAACTATTTGAGAATGTCAGAACAGAAAGGTTACTGAAACCAAAAGCAGCTTATATACTGTCTAAAGAAAACCGTTTATTATTTTGTCAGTGGATTGCAGATTTGAGACTTCCAGATGGCTGTGCTTCCAATTTGGGTAGATGTGTAAAGAATGGTCATATTACTGGATTAAAAAGTCATGATTGTCATGTTACAATGGAGAGACTTCTACCCATTGGATTAAGAGGTCTGTTGAATTCTGTGATTTGGGATTCCATAACAGACATGTCTCATTTTTTTTCGGGAAATTTGTGCGGCTACGGCAGATTATGATGCTCTAGGAAAACTTGAAAAAGATGTTTTTGTAATTATATGTAAACTGGAAAAAATATTTCCGCCGTCTTTCTTCGACTCAATGGAACATTTGATGTTACATTTTCCATATGAAGCCAAATGTGGAGGTCCGATACAGTTTCGATGGATGTACCCATTTGAAAGATGCATGCAAAAATTGAAAAGAAAAGTACGTAACAAAGTATCTGTTGAAGGATCTATTGCAGAAGCTTATTTGCAAGAGGAAATATCTTTTTTATGCTCCCATTATTTTGAATCTGAGTATCCTTCAAAACACAACCGAATGGGACGGAACGAGAGGAATATTGATGAAATCGATAATCAATTATCTATTTTCAACCAGTCAGAGCTTGGTTTTGGTGGAGTTTATGAACGCTGGCTTTCAGATGATGAACATCAGAGAGCTCATACGTATGTTCTACTCAACTGTGAAGAGATGACATCAGTTGTACTGTAAGTGTTTATATCACTTATTCTATCGTTTATGTTACAGTAAATAACTTTGGTTTTTATAGGTTGTATGATAATCATATCAAGAAACAAATTCCACAAATTACAGAAGCTGCTCTCGAAGAACGCCGACTGAAAAATTTCTCTCAGTGGTTTCAAAAACTGGTAACATAAATTCTTTATCTTTTAGCAACTCATTCAATGTATAGTTTACTATATTGATAATTATTTCACAAATTTTCAGGTGTCTCGACATGCTGATAAAATTGACAAATGTCTATGTGTATTGAGTAACCCACCTTCCAAACTTGTTAAAACTTATAATGCATATGTGGTGAATGGATTTCGATTCCACACACATGCATATGGGGAATCGAAAAAAACAATGAACAGTGGAGTTATCTTGAGAGGATCTCATCATCAAGAAAATGAAGTTGACTTTTATGGCATACTTGATGAAATCATTGAACTCTGTTATCTTGGACAACATTACATAACCATGTTCAAATGTCGGTGGTTGGATACAGAGAGAGGCGTGCGTGTTCATCCGACTCATGGAATCATCGATATTAAATGTAAAAGTGTTCTCGCAGTAAATGAACCATTCTTATTGGCTCAACAGGCATATCAAGTTTATTATGCAAAGTACTGTGCAACATCAAGAGACTTGACTGATTGGTGGAGTGTAATAAAAATCAAAATTCGAGACAATCAGTTTAGTCAAAGTGAATGTGCTTTCACTGATGTGCAAAGAATTGAAGTTTTTCAAGAGAGTACTCAAAATCAATCTTTTTTACAAAGAGACATGAGTATCGATGACGACACCCCACATTTAAGAGTCGGTGATGACGATGATGTTAATGATGTCACATATGAATTTGAAATGGTAAGAGATGAAGCAACTGTAACTCGAATGGATATCGATGATGTTGAGGAGGAATATGAAGATGACATTGACATATATGAAGATGATGATGAAGATGAACACTGATAGCATTCCATGGTATTTATATACAATCATAATATGTATATATGTATATATAATAGTAATTATCAATTATTTGCTAACATTAACATTTTCTATTTCAGATGGACGACGCCACATTTCGTGAGTTGGCAGATGCTGACCTGACTTTCGATGCGGATGCGTTGCTGACAGATGACCCTCAGCCTGCAGGCGCTCCAGGGAGTACGCGGAGGGGGCGCGGTCTTGCACGATTGATGATTCCTGACCCCGTCCCCGAGCGACGTCCACGTCTTGGGTTTGATCCACGCACACGGAGGTGTGATAACCTGTGTGATAACCTGTGGATTTGACTAAGATTTTATTAATCTATTCACATAATAAATGTTTATTATTTTTTCAGTTTTCTGCATATAGCAGTCGGACAGGTCAGCGCTATTTTGCGCAACTATTTCTCTCAGCCGTGGACCACATGGGAGCAGATTCCCATTGATGTGCAGCAGGCCATGTTCGGCCATTGGTTGGTACGTACGTAAATAAATAATTTTTATTTTGAAAATTATTTCATTTCTAACTTGATATTTTGATTTATTTGTAGGGTTTATGGTATCCGATCGAGGATACCATGCGTGACGCCATCCACGAGGCATGGGAGGTGGCCATGCGTGATCGCATTCGTCAGTTTTTGCACAATTTAAGAAAAGCTGCGATGAAGAAAGCATGAGTGTCAGATTTTGAGGAGTCATGTAGAGCACACCGACCAGAGTATATTTCATCCCATATATGGGATGGATTATGTGCGCACTGGTTGAGTGGTGCCTTTCAGAGAAGATCGTCGGTGGGGAGGCAGAATCGGGGGAGACAGGAGGTGACTCATCGAGCTGGGAGTCGTTCTTTCAGTACTCATAGACAGCATCTGGTACGTACATTATTTATAAATATTTTATATAACTATAAATATTAACAGTTTATTTTTTATTCTTATAGGATGTCGAGCACCTCGATATTATAGAGTACGACATATATTAGAGGATGTATAGTGATCCTGCTACTGGGGAGCTTAGAGGTGATCGTCAGCATCACATCGTGGTCAGTATTATTTGTTTTCAAGTTTAAAAATTAACTACATATAATATATTCACAATTTTAATTTTAAATTGCAACTATAGGAGTCATATGAGGCCGCAGCGTCACAGGCCCGGCCTGAGAGTCAGGCCGAGTCATCAGATCAGACCACTGCCCGTCAGTTTGATGAGGCGGCATGGATGCAGGCCACCCAGTATGCCTTCGAGAAGGGCCGGGTAGTTGGTATCGGCTCTCGACTGACTCCCGGAGATTATTATGGCAGTGCTGCGATGTCGGCGTCCAGCTCGAGAGGAGCTCGTGCATCTTCTTCTACTACACAGTATGAGGATCAGTTGCGATCTCAGACTGCACAGATAGAGAGTCTCCGACAGGAGCAGGAGCAGATGCGTCAGCAGCATGAGGAGGAGCGTCGACGCCAGCAGCAGTTGTACGAGGAGCAGACGAGTCGGTGGCAGCAGCAGCATCAGGAGCAGATGGAGTACATGCGCCGACTCACTCATGCTTTAGGGATGGAGTTTCCTCCACCACCATCTACAGATCCCCCACCTCCCCCCTCCTTCAGATTAGAGTTTGTATTTATGTTATAAAATTTGGGAAATCAAAATATTTTTTTTTTCTATTCTTAGTTTTTGTCTCATTATAAAATATTAATAATATTATATTTTTAAATAACAATATTAATATGAATAATAATATTATTTATATTTTATAATATTAAATTTTATATATATATTAAAATTTTATAATATTATAATTTAATTATATTTTTTGTAATACTTGAATTATTTTAATATTTGAATGTAAAATAATTCTATTATTTTTATATTAATTAAAATAACTTATTAATATTTTTTTTATTTATGAATTATAATTATAATATTATTATATTAATTAAATCATTTATTAATATTCTATTATTTTTTATTTTTGAATTATAATTCTATTATTATTATATTAATTAAAATAATTTATTATTTTTATTTGTGAATTATAATTCTATTATTATATTAATTAAAATAATTTATTAATAATTTATTTTTTTTATTTTTTTTATAGTATTTGCGACGGGATACTATGCCCGTCACAAATACTAGTATTATTATATGCATTAAAATAATTTATTAATAGTTTTTTATTTTTTTTTTAAAAATAGTTATTGCGACGGGTCCCGTCACAAATACTATTTTAAAAGTTTTTTACAAATATACGGAGTACTATTTGCGACGAGGAGAATAACCATTGCAAAAAAAGGCTTTAGCGACGGGCCCGTCGCAAATAAGTGTTGTTGCGACGCCGTTTTCAGCAACGGGCCATTTGCAACGGGATCCCGTCGCAAATGACCCGTTGCAAATAACTGTTTTTCTAGTAGTGTATGAGTTATGAGAATGGATGATTGAAAAAATGAGTTCCACAATCACTAATGATAGCCCTAGGAATTCCAAATCTAGAGAAGATGTTTTCGCAATAAAAAATGAAGGTCTTTGGGCCATTGGAGGAGAGAAGATGTTTTCTCTTAGGAATCTAATCACAATTTTATGATCATTGGATTTTGTGGGAATGACCTCAACCCATTTTGAGACATAATCAATAGCTAAGAGAATGTAATGATATCCCCTAGAGTTTGGGAAGGGACCCATGAAATCAATTCCCCAACAGTAAAAGATTTCAACCACTAAGATGGGAGTGAGTGGAATTTTATTCCTTTGTGTGATGGACCCTACTTGTTGACACTTAGGATAGCTTTGAAAAAATGTGTAGGAGTCCTTTGAGAGGGTAAGATAGAAGAGAATACACTGAATAATCTTAGTAGATGTTTTCTTAGAGGAAAAGTGACCCCCACGTGCCTCGCTATGACAGAAATTAAGGATGTACTCTTGTTCAGATTCTGGGACACACCTCTTAATGAATTGGTCAGGACAAAACTTATAGAGGTATGGATCATCAAACACACAGTGCTTGACATCAGAAAGGAATTTCCTTCTAGCTTGAGTCCCTAAGAATTTTGGAATGACCCCAATAACTATGAAGATTGCTATGTCAGCATACCAAGGGTAGTCACTCATGGAGTATATGTGTTCATCAGGGAATGAAGTAGACATAGAGAGGTGAGAAATTTTTTCATTGAATTCTATCCTAGAGTGGTGGTTAGCTACAACATTTTCAACACCCTTTTTTCCTTAATTGTGAGGTCAAATTCTTGCAAGATAAGGACCCACCTAATTAGTCTAGCCTTAGCATCTTGTTTTTAGAAGAGGTATTTCAGTGCATAATGGTCAGTGAACACAGTGATGGGAGATCCTAAGAGGTAGGACCTAAAGTTCTCTAAGGGAAACACAATAGCAAGTAACTCATCTTCAGTGGTGGTGTAGTTGATTTGGACATCATTTAGGATTTTCTTTCATAATCATTGACATAAGGAGTTTTATCACAACATTGTCCTAACACATGTCCTACAACAAAGTCACTCGCATCACACATAAGTTTGAAAGGAAGGTTCCAATTTGGAGATTTCATGATGGGAGGAGAGGTGAGAGGGGATTTGAGGGTTGAGAATGAACCCTCAAAGCTTTCTGTCCAAACAAATGGAGCATCCTTTACTAGGAGAGCACAAAGGGGATGGGAGATTAAACTAAAGTCCTTGATGAATATTCTATAGAGACCATCATGTCCTAAGAAATACCTCACTTTCGTAACAGTTTTGGGGGATAGAAGGTGACAAATGATGTCAAACTTTGCTTTATCAACTTCAATCCCCCTACCTGAGACTATATGTCCAAGGACTAACCCCTGTTTAACCATGAAATGGAATTTTTTCCAGTTTAGGACCAGATTCATTTCTTCACATCTGGAAGAAACACTCTCCACATTCCTAAGACATCCCTCAAATGTATCCCCAAATACAGAGAAGTCATCCATAAAGATCTCAAGAAAATCCCCTACCTTGTCTGAGAGGATTCCCATCGTGCACCGCTGGAAGGTTCCAGGGGCATTGCATAACCCAAACGACATGCGTTTGAAGGAAAAGGTGCCAAATAGACAGGTGAATGTAGTATTCCCTTGATCCTCTAGGGAGACCTCAATCTGATTGTACCCCGAGTACCCATCTAAGAAACAATAGAACTCATGAACTTACACTCTCTCAAAGACTTGGTCAATGAATGGTATGGGGGAAATGGTCCTTCTTGGTGAATGATTTTATCTTCCTATAGTCAATTCAGACCCTCCATCCACTACTCACCCTAGTTGGAAGAATCTCACCATCCTTATTGGTTATCACTGTGATTCCTGCCTTCTTGGGAACCACTTGGATTGGGCTCACCCACCCACTCTTAGATATGGGATAAATGATACTGGATTTTAACAATTTCAGAAGTTCCTTCCTTACAACCTCCATGAGATTAGGATTGAGTATCCGTTGAGGTTGACAACATGTCTCTGAATCAGATTCAAGAACAATCCTATGAGTCCCAATTAGTGGGCTAATCCCAAGATTATTAGACAAGGGCCAACCAATGGATTTATTATGTTTCCTAAGGACATCTAGAAGCATCCTCTCATGATTGACTTCAAGAGAAGAAGAAATGACAATAGGATGCGTTTGATTGTCCCCTAGGAAGGCATACTTGAGTGCAGCGGGAAGTTCCTTCAATTCAAGATCAGGTTGGTTCAGGATTTCAGTAGAAGATTGGAACATTGGATCAAGATCGATTTTGTTTCCTAGAGTTTTAGATAGAATCGAATCCCCATGTGTTGAAGTTTTAGCTATAAGATTGGTTTGATCCAGTTTAGGGAAGGAAATTTTATTGGTCTCTATGAAAGTGGTTTCTTGAAAGGTTTCACAGATTTTTGGACCTAAGACTTCATCATAAGAGAAATTTGAAAATGATTCAAGCCAAGGAGATAAACTTCCTTCATGTGAACAAAGGAAATAAATATCATCCTAGCTTAAACATATATCAAATATTCCTTGATGTTCTATGGATTCATTATCAATACTTCCTATCATTTTTACTTCACGAATGACCTCGTCATCCCCTATTTGTGAGCTTGCATTATAGATGTTCAAGTCTAGACTCATGTTTCCAATGGTGATGGTCATGTTCCCATTTCGAACTCAGATAATAGAGTTGATTGTTTCAAGGAAAGGACGACCAAGGATGATTGGGGTTTGTGCCTTATTTCCTAAGATTGGATATCTGTCAAGGATAATGAAGTCATCAGGGTAGATGAAGTTTTCAACCTTTACCAGAACGTCCTTTAAAATCCCCTTTGAAACCCTAATGCTATGATCAGAAAGTTTAAGTGTGATAGATGTGGGTTGGAGCTCTTCTCTGCCTAACTAGCAGTACACACCATAGGGGATGAGATTGACACTAGCACCTAGGTCACACAAGTCCTTGGCAAATTTTCTCTCTCATAGTTCAACATTGATGTAAGGGAAACCCGGGTCTTTCAACTTAGGAGGAATGGTCCCTTGAATGGTGGTACTCACATTAGTAGCCAAAAGGACTTGGTTTTTATGTGAAAAGTTTCTTTTAAAACTGCACAAGTCCTTAAGGTACTTTGAGTAGGAAGGTATGGTTTTTATTGCATCGAGAAGGGGAATGTTCAACTTGACTTGTGTGAAAATTTCCCTCAATGTTTCACTCAATTCAGGCTTGGTTTCCCCCCTCATGCGTTGAGGAAATGGTGCAGGTTGTGGGGTTGTTTGTTGAAGAGTTGTTTCTTTGACAATGCTATCATGTTTTTCAATTTGATCATTTGGTTCATTTGAATTTTCATCCGAGTTTGAATCTTTATATGAGTTTTGAATTAGTTGTTTAGGTTTCTCAATTGATTTCCCACTTCTTAAAACAGTCACAAACTTTAGTTGTTCATGAGTTGTTTGAGTGAAACTTGACTCTCCCCTTACTGTTGGTTGTGGAATGACTTGTGTAGGCATGGGTTCCTTTCCAGTTTTGATGGTTTGAAGTTCTTGTTTTAGGGAAGAGACTTCCTATTTCATCCTTTCCATTTGTTTTCATAGTTGTTCTAGTAGGCTTTGTGGAACTGTTTTGGTTGCTGCTTGAGAAGATTGGTTTATCCCAAGGGGATATTTTGGAGGTGGGATGATTTGTTGCAAATGGACCAGTGGCTATTGGTATTGGATAGGCTGGGTTTGGAACTGGTTATGGGTTTGGTAGTTTTGATGGGGGTAAGGATTTTGTCCCTATGGTTGACTAGGTTGTTGGTTATCTTTCCAGCGGAATCCTGGGTGGTCATTATACCTTGGGTTGAAGGTGTTTTGGTATTGAGGCTTTTGAAAGTTCAAAGAATTTACTTCCGCTGGGGGTCCTCCTAAAAGAACATCATTGATGGATGGAATGGTTGGGCAGTTTTCTGTCTTATGGTCATGTTTGTAACAAATTGTGCAAATAGGGTCTACAGTTTGGATTTCATGGACATTCCTAAGCTCTATCTCTTAAACCTTCATAGAGAGTGCTGTGAGTTTAGCCCTAAGTCTTTCCTCTTCTCTAAGTGTATGAATTCTAGCAGTTCTTTGTGGCTTTTCAGAATAAGGTGAAGTTCCCCATGTTTGGTTTTGTTAAGAAAGGCTTTCCAGATACTCGTAAGCATCATTTGGGGCTTTTTTTTAAAAGGTTCCATTACACATCATGACAATGAATTATTTGTTCACCGGGAACAACCCTTCATAATAAATTATCACTTGTTCAGGTATAGAAAAGCCATGACGTGGAACCATGTTTAGGGTGTCTTTTAACCTCTCCCATATTTCATAGAATGACTCTCCATCTTTTTCAAAAACGTTTTGAATTCAATTTTTAAGTGCAATTGTTTTGTGATGAGGGAAGTATTTTTTGTAGAATTCTCTTTGCAATTGGTCCCGTGAGTGGATTGATGCAGGTCTCAATTTTTTTTGCCAATTTTTAGCTCAACCCTTTAATGAAAAAGGAAAGATCCCCATCTTAGCTAATTCTAGTGATGTGGGGGACACATTGTTTCTACAATGTCAATGAACTCCTTAACACGAAGGTAGGGCATCTTAGACTCCATCCCGTGAAAGTTTGGAAGGTGGTTTAGGAAATTGGGTTTAAATATGTAATTGGTATCTCTTAGGGAATTATGTCTAATGCATGAGGGGGCATTGTTCTAAGATGGATTGAGGTAGTCATTCATGGTTTGATTGACTACATTCCTTAGGTTTGGAGCTTCTTGATTTTGGTTTCCCATTTGATTTCCCCCAGGATTTACAATTTGATTTATTGGTAGACCCTCCATTAGAATTGATTCAATTTTTAATTATGGAGAATCAAGAAGATTAGGATCTAATGGAAACAATCACCTAGGTTCACTTGACTCCCCTATCCTAGGACTTTCTACCATAACTAGTCTCGTTGAATTATCACGAGTGTAGGAGGACATGCACCAAAAGGAAAAAAAAGTGAGAAAGGGACAAGATAAGAGATCTTTGGTGAGAATAGAAGAATGGGGGTGAGGAAAGAAGGTTTTGGTCTAAGGTACTTACTTGGTCCCTGGAAACGGCACAAAAAATTTTATTCACGCTCAAATTTACCCAAGAGATGAAGGTATAACAATCCTTGTAGTCTAACTTTGGTTGTCGAATCCACTGAAACCTAAGAATATACCTAAGATACACAACCCATGAGATTTATTTTTGGATATTAAGTGGCCAACATGGTTTGTATTTTAGATGGTTTTAAAGAACAAAAATAAACCTAAGTGAATTAAATTCAATGAAAATGGGTTGATCTTAGGATTATGTTTGGGGTGGATTGAATGAATTTTACTTCTTTAGACAATTTTGGTTTTATTAATTCTTGATGAATCCATTATTCAAAACAACACTACCTTCATCAATTTCTGGTTTGATGCTAACTAAACTCAATTACTAATACCCTACACACTTATAGAAACAAATTCATGATCTCTCCAAGGTAATGGTCATTTTAGTACTTGGATTTAGCTTTCTCAAACACAGTGAAGATGAAGAGTGAAAATAATGGAAGAATTGAAGTCTTAAATTAGTTATCCAATTAAAAAAAATTCATTTATAAAATAACATTCAATCCATACTTTGCATCTTCATACGATCAACCCATTAAAGGGTTATCCCTCCATTGATGGTATACTCTCATTGGTGGGTGGAAGATGGCTTACAAGAATTGGATTAAAGAAATTAAAATCGCGGAAATAACGAGCACTCCTCCGTGTGTGTGAACAAAATGCACACCTATGTGTGAAATAATTCACCACAACACCGAGATATCTCTGTGATTTGTGATTATAGATTTTTAATGAAAGAAATGGGAAGAATATAAGAGAAAGATGTCGATTAAGAACATAGAAATACAAAAAAGAAACTTACATGGAAATTGAAAACATTACAAGGAACTTTGGCATAATAACATTACATCCAAAAAAACAAGAGATTCCTTCCCCCTCACCACCACTGCCTTAAATAGGAAATTGGGAAGCCTTAGGCTGAGCCTCAATCAATTTATTCCCAATTATTAAATTAATTTAGTCCTTAGGGTGGTGGAAAGTAGTGGAGAAATTGATTCTCTCCTTTACTTTTTATCCTCCTTGTCTCCCCTGGAAATATCATCCTGTGTGGGAAAGCATATCACCAAATATAGGTGGGCCATAGGCAATTATTTTGTTTCCCCAGATGTCTTCTAGACGTCTATGATGTTTGGGCAAATTTGGAGTTGTGGATAGGGATTTATGGTTGATTTAGTGGGCTATAAATTCTGGTCCGCAGATTCTGGCCCAGATTTTGATATTCTATTTGGCTTGCCTTAATAACCACCATTGAGGCCGAATTAGCACTACCACCTAAAGAATGATTTGTTCCTCTATATATACTCTAGCATTCCATGAAGGATGGGATTCATTGGACCTGTATTGTGGGACCCACATTCTCATCAGTGGGATGGTGTCCAATCTGCCTTCTCTAGAATTGTTTCCTTTCATCGCCAAATATCCCCATCATCCTTTATGAATCCTCCATTTATCCCTAAACGAAAGATGTTCATATTGAAGTGTAGATACATTTAAAAAAATATCAAATTAAAATATGGATAATTACATTCCTTAAAATCAGTTGAATCATTGGGCATAAGTTGGTGTACATTAGGCATGAAGTGCACAAATGATAAGAATGAATGTTCAAAATTAAAATCCACTAACTCAGGTCCATAAGATCAAAAATGAACATTTAATACCATTAAAATGTAATTAACATATGTGTTTTTATTGGTTAACCAAGTCCAAAATCCCTTAACCATCCTTTGCCCCATCTTAACCATGATGGCCATGCCATATATTCCTTCTCCTATGGGGAGTATGACGGCTACACCACCTATTCCTATCCCTGTGGTGTGTGTGATGGATAAGCCTTCAATTCCCGTACCTTTGGTGAGAAGACGCTCAATCCACCATCAGATGTGTCTGGTAGGGGATTCATCTGTGCGTCCTATCTCGATGGGGAGTGATTTAGACTACTCCCCTCCTGTGGATACTACCCATAGCCCTAATGAGGCTGGACCAAGCAAAGTGTCACCGAAAACCCCGGAAATTGCGGCTAATCCTCAACATCTAGATTCAATGGTCGAACCATCTGAGGGTCAGGAGATCCCCCCTCTTAGGTGACATATCTTAGGTCCCTTCCCACTCTCGTAATGACGCTTCCTGCCTATAGACCCATTGCGGTGGGGGAGGACCATGGCCCTGGTGCTGTGGGGAGGCATCGGGTAGTGCGAAAACAAGTGTGGCATTAGTTATGTGCCCTTGCCGTGGAAACAACTCTTGTTAGTTTTACTAATTAGATTGAAAACTTCCAGCGGTTATTTACCGATTTGGTTTACGGTGGCTTTGATTGCCGGTATCTACACCTTCTTATCTACTAGATCATCATATCCCACAAAGACCTCACTTCTTGTGAGGTTAAACTCTCCAAATTAAATTATTCCCATCATCAGGTAATGACCTTCTGAGATGTTTTAGAGGAACTCGATCACTTGAAGGCTGAAGAGGCGAAAGCTCATGATTTGGTGATCACCCAAAAGGAGGAGCTACAAGAATGCGAGGCTCGCATATCCAGGTTGAAGGATCAACAAGACTCTTTAGGTGCCAATTAAGAATCTATTCAGAAGGAAGGGAGAGACCTTAAATCTTCATGGAACGTGTGTCCCTGACTGTCAGATTTGAAGAGGATGAGATAGATTCTTTAGAGAAAACTCTTGATGACCCAAGACAATTGCTTACTAATTTTTGGAAAGGGAGATCTGAACCTTACTGTTACTTTCCCAAATCATGATATACTCATTTTCTTTTGATGTTATGGAGAGGCTCCATACTAGGGATGTTCCTCCATTTCTCTTTGTAACTTTTCATTTTTTTGGAACTAATTGAATTATTTTCCCTCCAATGATTCTTATTTTCCTTTTATTGTCATGTCAATTAATCACAATCAAATATATAAGCATTATTTTGATCAGGTATTAATCTTAAACTGTGATTCAAAATCAGTAAATTGAAATAATTGAATCAGGATCTAATTTTTTCCTGAGTTGTGGGACTCAGTGAGCGTAGTTTGACTATTACTGGGGTTTCATGGAAAACCTTGTGAACTTTTGTGCATTTTTCATTATTAGCCTAATTTTTTCCTAAGCCTGTTTCATACGGGCTTAGCGAGTATAACTTGACTTTTGTGTAGTCCACGCTTTACGAGTTTTTGAACAAACTATATTAATGTATCTTTGGGTTATTTGATAGCTCAACATTTGTTTTCATAATCCATGCATAGTATAGGTTAAATTATCTGGTACACAACTTTTATCCATGGGTGAATTTTGTGGGTTTTCACTCTGGTGAGTAGTGTATATTTTTCAGGGCGGTTTATAGTTCTTCCAATCATACTTATTACTGATGTTTTAGGTCGAACAACTTTGATCAAAAATTTACTGGTCAAGGGGTCCCAATTTGTGTTTCGAAAGTCGGTAATGTCCCAATAATCTCAGACATGAATGAGGTATTTTTATTGACCCTGACATTGTGAGTTTTGGTTGCATATGAGGCTTGAGAGATATGTTAGGAATACAGAGGTGGGAGAGGACTCTCTTGAGGATGATTTTTCCTTTGGATGATGGCCGTTTTGTAGAAGACATATGCAGAGCCACCCAAGCATGATGTGCATAGTAAAACAAAGGTGTCCGCATGACACTGGCCTTCCATCTCTGATGGCTTGGGGGAATTTATGACACTTTGAGTTTGTTTTGTGGTTGGGGACCACAGTGGGTGGCCTATCTGAGGAATGATTTCCAAATTTATTTGGGATATTTGAATAATATTTGAACGGGAAACCACTCCCACATGAATTTTACTTGTGTAAGGGAGGACTGGGAAATGGTACAGTTTAATGTCATACAACCAGGACACTTGACAACTATTATGGGAGATCATCTTTCTCTAACCAAAGGAGAGTAAATGATTCATTGGTTCAATTAGAAATTCCTTTCATGTCTGGTCATTTGAAAAGGGAAAGATATGTAAGATGTTGTACAAGGGGTTTCCAAGTGCAGGGAGTCAAACGGGACATAAATGTCATGCGGGCATACATAAACTAGAAAGGACTCTCCTGAGGGTGAATTTACATTTGGTGGATGGCTATTTTGTAGGATACATATGCAGAGCCACCAGGGCATGATGTACATAGTAAAAAAAGGATTCTACAGGACCCTGGACTTCCATCTCCGATGGCCATGCAAGATTATGGAGATTGGGACCTTTCTGGACACGACATATGGCTTATGAAAAGGGGTGTGCCTGCACATGAATGGGGGAATTTCTTTGGATGAAATTTATCAAGAAACCCAGAAATAGGTGGGGAAATATTATTGTTCCATATGTGGATCATCTTTATGCATAGGTATGGGGAATATTTATTTTGTATAAGCCTCAAGAGTGACCAGAGGTGAATCGGTCTAGGATGTTCTAATATATCCAGGACGTGGGTAGGAAAGATAATGTAAACCATGACTTTGAGGGTTCTTGAATAAGAAGGGATGTCATGAGGCTTGGGAGCCATTAGGCATAATGAGGAAGGATAAGACTCTCTTGGGGAAGAATTTTCCTTTGGTAGACGGCTGTTTTGTAGGCAACATATACAGAGCCACTGGGGCATGATGTGAATAGTCAAACAAAGGTGCCCGTAGGATATTGGCCTTCCATCTCCGATGGCCATGGTGGATTATGGGGATTCAATATTACTCAAAGAGTGGATTTTTATGCATGTAAGGAGTGTATCTGGATACATTAGAAACATCCAGGATGTTATTCACCCATGGGATCAAGTGACCCCCTACATAGATCAGACTCATTCGTAGGGTAAGGCATCAATTCCATCTTTTGAGCACCCTATAGTTTAACATCGTACGACTTCGAATTGGCATTCCTTATGAGGAAGGGAACCATAAAATGACTTTTAGGGTCATGATTCTAGGAATAAACTCCTTGACTGATATGCCATGATGTCATGGTGGATCTCTTGTTGAGGTCCATAAGCTCACATGAGCTATGCTTAGTGTGAGAAACAAGGGATTACGAAGATTTGGGGCCACCACTAAATAATCGAATGAACAATGGAAGTGGGAATTCTATGCTTGGAATAATGCTATGAATTTTAACACCATGCAGAAAGAAGGAAACTGAGAGCCTTCTGGCCTTGCAGTTTAGCATCATGTGGTGAGAAAGTTGACATCACAGTTTATCATTGTGTTGCATGGAGAACTTATCGCAAGGACCATAAATAAAATTGAGTTAATCATTCTTGGGATATTATTTTATTCTTTATACATGTGTGATGATAAAAGTTTCAAACCATAGTCTCTAGGAGCATGGATTAGGGGGAATGACATGGGGCTTTGAATCCATTAGGCGTACTGAGGTAGGAGAGGACTCTCCTAAGGATAGATTTTCCTTTGGTTGATGGCCATTTTGTAGGTGACATATGTAGAGCCACTAGGGAATGATGTGCATTGTCATAAAAAAGTGTCTATATGACACTAGCCTTCCATATCTGATGGACATTATTTTTTTGGGGGACCAAATCATTCCTTGAGTATAGAGTTTGAAAAATGGGAAAGAAGTGTCTAGGAAAGTAAGAAATATACAAACCATGATCATACATGAACTATTGAAGCTTCTACATAGATCTGAATCATATGTAGGGGGAAGCATGATCTTTTGATTCCTTCTGACTGTCAAAATAAAAACTTGGAATTTCCATCATCTCTTTAAATTTGTTGTGCAGGAAATTTGGGGATGTGAGAGATCTAGTAACGTTTAGAATTGGACCGCACATGACTCTTGAGGAGTCTTGTAGTTTAGAATCATGTGGTGAGGACCTTTAATGGATTACCCTTTACAAGTCTAACCTATGCATGGATGAAGGGGAATTGTTGTTTTTTTGGGTGGTTGGACCAGGATAAAGGTTACGGGCACCACTACATATCCTGCTGATGAATGGGAATCAAGCCGTACATAGTTCTTAATGTTACCTACAATGGTCGGGTCCACATGTAGGGACTTGGGAGAGAATATTTTTAATTTTTGGTTAGCCCTGGATGTTAAATCTGGGACTCACTACATATTGTGCAAGGATAGAAATCAATCCATACATAGTTCTAAACGTTCCCTATATCGATCTGACTCAGACTCAAGAGTAGGGGCATTTTGGTTTCATCCGCTATGAGGGTTGGGTCTATCATATTCCTCTATAGTTTGTTTACGTAATGGAATCCTTACCACCGATCCTAAGATCACATGACTTATACTCGATGTGAGAAACAAGGAGTGAAAAGGATTTCCCTCATAATATTGGGAGATAGAGGATACAATAGAGGAATTATTTGTTTTTCATGTGGGGGTTGGGACAAGATCGAGGATCGAGGTGCTGCTATGTATCCCACTGATGTCTAGGAATCATGTCATATGTATTATTTGGGGACCTTACAGTTTATCATCATGTGATTATAACAATTTATGCTATTAAGTTTAACATCTTGCAGCTAGGACGCTATGCTGTGCAGTTTAGAGTCATGCATTGGGGACATTAGCATCACAGTTTAATGTCATGTTACATGGACTAATACCATACAGTTTAACATCATGTGGTTAGGACGATAACTCATAGTTTAGGGTCATAGAGTTTGGACCATTTGTTATAGAAACCATGATTAATTGGAGGAAAATCATGTTTTAAGGTTCTGACATTCCTTGAACATGGGAGGGAAAAATTTTGTAAACAACGATTATAGAGGATATCAAATTAGGAGAAAAGATATGAGGCATGGAATCCATTGAGGCATACAGTGGTAAGAGAGGCATCTCATGGGGATGAATTTTTCTCTTGTTGATAGGCCATTTCTGTGGGCAACATATGCAGAGCCTCTGGGGAATGATGTGCATTGTCAAGCAGAGGTATCTTTAAGACACTAACCTTCCACCTCCGATGGCTATGGAGGTTTATGAAGATCATAAATCACTCAGTATACTATAGTTTAAAGTCTTTTAGCATGGAAAATGACATCATTGTTTAATGTTGTATTGTAGGTACTAATTCCATACAGTTTAACATCATTTTGTCATGACGATTACTCATAGTTTAGGGTCATAGAGTTTGGACCATGTACGTCACCATTACGTGAAGTACGTTTCAGAAACCTTGCATTGGTGGGAGCTGTGATGAGCTGTACATCCATTGATATCAAGGCATATGCTCTATTGGAATAGAAAATATGTATGAAATGTGGTCCCCCTACAACCTTGGCTCAAGATTTGGGGGTTTCTTCCCAAGTATCATTAGGTTTTTGAGGAACAACATCATCTCTCCTTCGAGGAAAGACTGAAGACGAACCTTTTTTTTGAAGGTTAGTGTGGTCCCATTTTGGTAGACTTCCAAATGGTGCAATGTGTGCATCTTTTTCTCATCCAGCTTCTCTAAGCCATCAAACCATTTCTGGGATTTCTCATCTATAGAAAGTTGATAAAAAATGGCCACATGAAGTGATGGAACTTGAATTTCAATGGAAAAAACCACCTCTACCCCGTATACTAGTGAGTACGGGGTTGTCTGGGTGGTTGGGCATGTCATGGTCTGGTAAGCCCATAAAGAAAGAAGGAGCTTGTATGGACATGATTTCTTATCTTTATCTACCATCTTCTGGATTTTGTTGGACAATATCTTGTTGAAAGCCTCAATCTGCCCGTTGTCCATTTCATGGCAGCGGGATGAACGGTTGGCTTTGATTCCATACTCCTAATATAATTTTTCCAACACAGCAGAGTAGAATTTTTTGCCATTGACTATCAGTATTGTATGAGGGACACCAAATCTAGTAACGATGTTGGCCTTCACAAAGCTAACAATTCTTTTTTTCCAAACCTCTTTAAGGTCATGGCTTCAGCCCATTTAGAGAAGAATTTGGTTACTATGAGAATGAACATGAATTGTATAGCTGTGGTGGGATAAAATTTTCCCACAACATCCATCCCCCATATGGAAAATGGCCTAGAATACTTAGTCGTATGCATTAGCTTCGGGGGTCGGTGGATAAAATTTGCATGAACTTGGAAGGAATGGAACTTCTTGGTGAATGTGCCACAATCCTATATCCTAGTGGGATAATATTATCCAATCTATCAAATTTGATGGTAGAGACTAGTTGCTGATTGGTGTGCTCCACAAGCTCTGGCGTGTACTTCATTCATGATGACTATAGTCTATTCTCTATCATTGCACCTATGAAGGGCTCTGTCAAGTACTTATTTTTAGAGAACCTTTTCTTGTTTTAAACCATTGTACAAGACAAAGTTGACTACCCATCTCCAAATTTGTTTCCTTCTAGCCCTATCTGTCAAGAGTTCCCCTCTATGGAGGTAATTTTCAATGGGGGTCATCCATCCAGTGGTGTGACCATAAGGATCAGAAACAGGGCTAATCTCATTGATTTATTCCGTATTGTTCTAAATAAATGGAAAGAACGTCTGACGGTGGGCAGTTCTGATGACTGTTTCATCTCAATCGGGATCAGATATGGTTGTAGCTACATTTTCCAATGCATCGTCTTGAGCATTTTGTGACCGGGGGACATTGTTCAGTGTCCGTTCTAATGGGAATTTTGCCCTCAGTTCTCGAACATGGTTCATCAAAGGTACCAATACTACTTTCTTAATGGAATAATCACCATTGACCTACTTTATGACCTACTCTAAGTCACCTTTTATCTTTAGGTGTTCGGTTTGTGCATTATGTGTCAGCTCTAGGATGGCAATGAGGGCCTGGTATTCTGCTTCATTGTTTGTGCATCCCTCTGAATGTATGAAAGAGTAAGGAAAGGAAGCCTTCTTAGGGGATATGATTATAACACCCAACCCTACTTTTTTGTACGTAAGATCCTCCATACTTTTCCCTATTGGGATTCTGAAAGCACTATCAAAGTACATTTCCCATGCATGGGGGCCTTCTTGGATGGAGAACACTTCTTCATCCGTAAGTTCAACATCTAACGAGGTTATTTCTTCTGAGGGGTGCTCCTCTAGGAAGTCTACTAACACCTAGACATTGATGGCCTTTTGGGGAATGTTCCATATGCCAAACTATTTTATGATGATTGTCCAATGTGATAGGTGCCCAGTTAGAATGGGATGGTTGAGTATATACTTGAGCGGGTTGCAGCGGGAGACCAGATGGACCTTATGGTGCTGCAGGTAATGCCTGAATTTCTGAACCACGAAGATTAGGTATAGGTAGTTATTTTCATTTCTTGAATATCAATTCTCAGTATTGATCATTGTTCGACTTAGGTAGTAGAGGTTGTTCTCGCTATCGACATCATTCTTCTGCACGAGGAAAGCGCCTAATGACTGTTCCAAGGTGGTTACATACAAAATGAGTGGTCTCCCCTCCACTGGAGGCATCAGCACTACTAGGATTAGGAGATATATTTTGATATTGATGAATGATTATTGAAAATAATTATCCCACTCATATGTAACACCTTTCTTCATTAAGTTGGTGAAAGGGAAACATTTATCCACAATGTTGGCTATGAAGTGCTGGATGTAGGCCAAGTGCCCCTGGAGACCCCTCAGACTAGTGATTTTGTGAGGTGGTGACATTAAAAGGATGGATTTTGTCTTCTTATGGTTGACTTTGATGTAGTTATGGCATATGAAGAAGCCAAGGAATTTTCCATAGGTAACACCGAAAGCACACTTTAGGGTATTCATCTTTAAACTATGTTGTTGTAGTTTATTGAAGACCGTTTCAAGATACGTCAGGTGGTTTGAGCACTGTCATGATTTAACCACCAGATCTTCGATGTAGCACTCAATTAATTTTCCTAGGAAGGGATTGAAAATGTGATGCATGGCGCGCTGATATGCAGCGCCAACATTTTTTCAGACAAAATGGAATCACCGTATAACATTAAACTTTCTAGGGGGATGAAAGAAGTAGCTTATTCATCTCCTCAGGCCATTTGGATCTGGTTGTATCTATAATAATAATCCATTAAATAGAAGTCCTCATGTCTAACGGTCACATCGATCAACAATTCTGTGATCGGGATCGGGAAATAATCTTTCAGGCAGTGCCGATTGAGGTCCCTAAAGTTGATGCAGACTCTAATCTACCCATTCATCTTTTGGACAAGGAATATGTTTTCTAGCCAGATCGGATATTGGACTTCCTGGATGAAGTTATCTTTTACTAGATCAACCTTTATTTTGGTAGCATGCATTAGGTGGGTCCTTTTGGCGGCCTGCTTATAGCCACGATGGCCTTCCGGCCAACCCAGATGATGAGTGGAGACCTCATGATCGTGGCCTTGCATTCATGCATATTTCCAAGAAAACACATCTTGATACTTCTTCAGGAAGGAGGTATATGCCTCTTTCTCCTAGAATGGCATATCCAAAATAATCAGAGTGGGTCACATGTCATCTTCGGTGCCCAGGTTTATCTCCCTAAGTTCATTGATTGTAGTGGAGACACCTTCTTCAAATGTGGGAGGGTCATATTTTAGGTATTATTCTTCATAGTCATCCTCTTCATCATATTCTTCATCTTCTTATGGAGAGAGGATTGTCAAGATGAACTCTCCTGTTTTGGGAGAGAAATCATCTTATACCTTTACGAGTAAGGCAGGAACTGTCTGGGGTCCCGAGGATAGTCCTAGAGCATCATTATTTGGGATTTCTTTGACATCAGTGGAGTTGGCACTCTCTTAAGAATCTTTGGACTTGGCGTCCATAATAGATATCATGCAGACAACTGAGTCTTTATCCGAGCTTGAATTTATGCATTCAACTTGGTTGATGTGTAATACATACTCTTCCCCAAGTTGTTGTAGGGGATCAACATGATCCATTTCCAATCCATTTGGTGTGGTGATCAAATCAATGTCGTCGACCAAAGACTGCTTCTCTTTCGGTTCATAGAACCCTGCATCAATGTAATGCCACTCCCAGGATTCAAATGGGGATTTATCAGTGTGCAATGTCCCGTTTTTCCTATTAGCGCACTATTTAACACACTGATGGTATGATGATGGAATCGTAGTGTGTTGATGTAGCCAGGGCCTCCCTAACCGGACTTTCAAGGTCGTACATTTCCACACTACCAGAAAATTAGAATCAAACACGAGGTGTCCAAGCCATGGTTTAAGCTTGATTTGTCTGAACTACTTTTTCTTGCTTTTTTCATATCCCAACAGAGATGTGGTGTAGGGTGTTAGACTATCCTCATCATAGCCTAACTGGAAAAGTGTTTGAAATGGGAGGAGGTTGACTCCAGAGCTATTGTTGATGAAAATTATTTCAACATCAATGTCATTTATCTTTTCAGACACATATAAGGGTTTCATGTGTCCTTGTATGATGGCGTCTTTATCTTTTTTTGTGAAGGAGATGAGAGCATGGCATTCTTTGGGATTGGTTTCTGTCTGAAAGATTTTGGCCGCTGCTACTTCGACCTCAAATTCCAGGGGACTTAGTATGGATTCGATGAGTACCTCCCTAATGTATTTGGATAGGCTTAAGGCATAAATGACTGATATCTTTTCCGATACCCAAGCAAGCTACTTTAGAAGATCATATTTTTACTCTATTGTTCGTCACCTCCTGGCTCAGGGATTCTCTTTCATGGGTGCTTTAGGGGCTTGATCTTTGGACGTAGATGGTCCAACCAGTGTGACATGAGATGATGGCGCTACTGTACTTTATGAGTTCAGACGAACTGGTCCACCTGTACGGATTGGGAAATTGGATATCGGTTCTTCCTCTGATAGATACTCCTAGATGACTGGGCTCAAATTTCTTCTGACGGTGGTGGAGAAACATTCTGGTTCCTTTTGTGTCTACTGGAGGGTTATTCTTTGAGTTTCCACAATATTAACGGTTTGATCTATGGTGTGGCCAGGAATTTGACTCCTTCCATGATCATGCCTTCCAGAAAACCCTCAGCCTCTATGTCCTCTTCCTTTGGCTCTCTATTTGGACACAGGGAATTCTGGTTTGTGGTTATAGTCTCCATCGAATAAGGGTTCCATCAAGTGAATGACATTAATAGAGATTAATACTAGTTCTTGATATAACAATTCTTCTCTCTGATTGTCTTCTTATGATGGTTTCGTTTGGTGGGGTGGTGCCCATTGAACAAAGTCTACCGACTTGAAGTCCAAAAGTATTAAGATTGGCTTCGGCTTTGGTTCCATATCATCTTTTTTCTCTTGCTTTCTTCCCTTATAGCCCCCATAGGACTACAGGGCTGAGGATGATGGTTGTGTCGGATTAGGAGCTATTGGGGGCACGTTTGTTTGCCTCAATTACGCCTGGAGTATGCCATGGGATCGGTAGACTATTTTCTAAGTCATCCAACTGTCAAATTTTTGCTCCTTTTTTCTGGTAACTATTTTCCATTCCTCTCCCTCTCTTGGGTCTAAGGTGGAGATATTCACCACTTGTGATAGAGGTGGACCCAACATGACTTTTCCAGAATCCACCATCTTTTGCAGAAGATCCTTGAAGTTGAAGCACTCCTGGATGGTGTTACCAAATATCCGGTGATAGGGAAAATAATTTGGACGGTCGTCGAGACCCACTTCATCAGATCGCTTTGGCTCTGGTAGCCAGAGCATGTTTTAATTCATGGCGTATATGAAGTAGCCGCAGACTCGTTCATCTTGGAATGAGTAGAGTTTATTTATTGATTCCCCAAACTGATTTCATTTATCACCCCTAGATCATCATGCTGAGGTGGGGGTGGATTTTTCCATTCAGGGGGTCCAACACGGTTTGGTGGAGGCCTTACAACTAGAGCTACAGTCGGGGGTGGCTTAACTGTGATAGAGGTTGCTTCATATTTGCCCATTCTTTTTATTGGGGCTTATCGGGCCACTCGGGACATGATATTGGTCCTACAAGGAGTCTACTATCCTTTGGGAAATAGAAGAGAACTATCGGAACACACTTGTGTACTTAACTAGGATGAGTGGTGTTCACAATTCATCATGAAGGTTATCGAAGCACATAGCGAGCATTTCATCTTGGGGGAGCGGCTGGTTCAGGGAGTAAGTCAGGGCTTTCCATCTGGCAATGAAGTCTAAAAAACTTTCATTCTCTCATTGCTTGCAGTTCATGAGATCACTGGCTATTGTCTTGGGAAATATTGAACTGAACTGAAAGAGAAACTGACGCCGGAGGTCCTCCCAGCCTATGATTGAGATAGATGGAAAGCTAGTATAACATACGACGGCTGAACCTTGTAGGGTTTGCACGAAGCACCCAAGTTTCACCACTTCTTGCTGGTCCGAGGTGCCCATCATAGGATCATAGTAAGATGCATAGTTCATTAAGTGTTGTTTCAGGTATCCCAAACCCTTGAACACTAGGAATACAAGTTTCTTGAAGTTTGATGGTGGAGGTACATTTCTCACTCAATCATGGTTGGGTTTGCGCTCTAGTTGTATCGGAGCGCGCAACTCTTCCATTTATTCAAATCATGATGTCAATTGCTCGATAGTATTCAAGATCCCTTCATGCATATCATTCTATACTTGAGTTTGGGTGGGTGAAGCATAAGGTAATGATGGACGTGCCGACACTGCTGGTATTTGGGGGGGATACCAAGATGGGGGTATCCTTCGAGGGTTTTCCGGAATATACTCTGGATTTATTCCCAATAGAGGGAAGTTTTTATGTCCTTTTAGGGCCAAATTTAAGTAGTTTGATGGACTCGTTGCTGGATTGTATAGGCATCTGAGCTTGAATTCATTTATCAGGATGAGTTTCTGTGCTAGGAGCACCTCTTCTGGGAACAACTGTTGATGTTCCTCTTGAGGAACGCATCCGACACGATAGCTCCCTCGACGCAACTCAACATTGATTCACCTGAGATCCTTCATTTCTTCTTCTTTCTTGGAGAATATTTCCTCGAGAGTGAGGGAAATATTCTTAGGGGGATGAGGAGGTGGGTCATAGATGACCTGAGATATATTCTTCCCCTTGTAGAGGATTCAAGCGGGGGTAATGATAGATTAATTGATGGGTGGCCCAAATTTAAGACATCTCTCTAGTTCTGGGTATGCACACCATCAAGCTCGTTGTACAATACCTCAAGGAGGGAACCATCTTCAATTGCGTCCTTTACATTTGTATCATTTCCTATGAGATCCGTGGGGTTTTAATTTACCACATTTACAGATACATACCACTTTTGGGGTGGTGTACCTGGTGTCGAATGGTAGGAATGATTTTTGCATCCTTTGTTGGACTTTCTCCTTCCATTATTCAGAATTCTTTAGGTTTATTGGAAAAAACTGACCTGAATGGAGCCCTGATCTGACCTTGTATTGTTCCTTTGTCCTGTAGAATATGAACCACAAGATGGGGTAGAACGGGTGACCTATATACTAATCATTCTACCCAAACGGGAGAAGACGGACGTCCGTTGTGCGGGATCATGAGTTAAAAATTCCCTCAGTCCTATAGGTTGGGGTTTCTCTCATTATTCCACTGATGCACTACGACCTGGATTTTTTTGTCTTACGTGGGCATTTTGAGTTAAAATTCCCCAATCCCTACGGGCTGGGGCTATTCCCGTATTGCGGTGGTGACCACCATTGTTTCCACCTTTTTTATTTCATGATCTCATGCGTGGGTGTTATCCAAGTATGGAACTGGATCCGAATGGGATTTATTGGCTTACGAAGACATGAGAAATGCTTTCTGGTTGGCTTCTCTTAGGCAGGAAGCCTGTTGGATGTTCTTGGTTTCCTGGATCAGATGTTTTCGATGGCTTGATCTCATCGGGCCTGATGCTTTTTAATCTTACTCCAGACTGATTTTTGTTGATTATTCCATATTTCCTGAGTAGGGATTTCATTTGATTGTTTCCTTTCGGTAATGACATTGAAAATTTTCATTTCTAATGAGGTATATTAGACGAGATGTGGGGTGAAGTGTAGAGATCCATGTTCTCCCCTTCCCTGAATATGAACTCCATACAGGGCATCGCCAATGAGGCAACACAAATTGTGTAGTGCATGGAGGCATGCAAGTTTAAGGTTTTTATTTCGCATTTTTTCTCATGGATGCCGTGCATACAAGAGGTCTTCTAGGTCAATTAGATGGAAAATCCCTCCTAATATGTTGACATGGTCTGCATACCCATCATAGGGCAATAACTTCTCTTTTAGTTGGCAAAGAGTTGTCTAGATATTGAGGAGAATGTTATGTATACATTCCTCGGACAACTCCCTCATTATGTCAAAGTGATAAGTGGTCATGGGCCAATACATCAATGGTATATTAACCTTAGTTAGTTGTCTTGTCACGAGTAACATATCCTGCTATTTTTCTTCCTTAGACTCCTCTATTTGATATGCCTAGCTTGACTGCCTCTTAAAAATTTTGTTCCAAGCAGCCGAGATGGTCAGAGCCTCATTGATATATTAACAACATGTGGGTGGCTCAGAATATGAGTGTGGAATCAGACCATCCTTTGGTTGAGAATGGATATCACTCATCACATGTAGAGTGTCTGATATGCCTGAATTCATCTTTTCGAGTGCCTCAGCATAAGAGGGATTTCTGACATTTTTCCTGGCAAGGGGAGGTCCTTCTTGCCAGTCTGAATTTTGATTGTGGAGAGAACCTTCTTAATTGGTGCTTCAATGGAAAGGGATACCATTACAACTTGATGCCCAACCTCGGGGAGTTTCCTTACAGTGTATACCATAGGGAGGATGACGCAAACCTGTCATGGGGCATGGAAAAAGAAAATTTCTATTTTTTCCTAGTTCAGTGCAGAGGCTGACCAGGGTCATCTTACTTTAGGAGCGTCGCAGTAGGTTCAATCAATAATTATAATTTTAATAATCTAATTCTTTTTGGTTTTTATGTTTTTTATTGAAAATAATGTTTTTGGGTTTTTTTTGAATACATATAATTAAAATAATGCAATAAAGAATTGAAATCTAAATGCTGATGCAGACAAAATGAAAATTAGAAAGAAAGGTCTTGGTCTAGGGTTTGATAACATGGGTTAATTCATTATTTATTTTTTATTTAAATTACATTTTATAATTCATTTAGTTAAACCTCATTAATGAATTACTTTTCCTTGATTTATTGAGTGTGTAGTTTTATCATGCGTCTAACACACCAAACGATACCTCCTCCAATAGTGAAATAGGGTAACACCTCAACCTAGAATGTTATTACTACATGACTCGGCTCAATCGTATGTCGTTTCAAACCTTATGGAAACCCCAACTCCACCATAATATAGGTTTGCCTAAGAGAATGGAGGGAAAATGATTAATCCTGAAAAATGAATGGTTTTGGAAATACTGCTATGGTGGACGATCACTCCACCTGTGAAATACCCCCACATCCACTCCAAATAGATTTAAAACATTTTGAATTAAAGGAAAATAATAAAGAACATCGTGAAACCTCTCCTAGGGTCATGCCTCAGGTTAGTCACATTCCATTGCAAAGTGAGAATAGATATCTATGGGAAGAGGGAAGAGAGAGATAGATAATTAGAGTTTCAAGAAAAAGAAATATGGAAGAAGAAATGGTAAACACTTTAACAAAAAAATATGGATGTGTTACTTATAAAATAAAACTAAAATACAAATAAAATTAAGAAATAAAATTACTAAATGGACCTTGGCCTCCTCTCCTTGGTGTCCCGGATGGTGTGGGGATGAGAAGGAATGATTTGAGATATAGGGGCTCCTCTACTTTTACAAGAAGATTTCTATTCTATGAATGTTGACGCATTTTGTACCCATTAACTCAAAAATTAAATAATGGTACCATTCATTATAGTTATTCCACATTTTCAACTAAATATACTATCAAAATTACATCTCATTTGGCCACAGGATGTAGGAGTTATGATTTTTAAATTAACTGTTACTTTTCTGGATGAAGGTTCGAGGAAGCTTCCTTCAAAATTATAACATCCAATAGCAACATTAATGAATTCAAAACTCCCTAAAATTAATTGGGGAAACACGCCTATGTATCCTTCTTCCATTCCAGATATAATCACCTCAATGGGAGGTGTTTATACCATGTTATACTTCCACTACGGTGGTGGATTCCACGCTATCTGCCCAGATAATTCTTCAACATCATTGATTTTTTCAAGGCATCTAGATGCTTTAATCAACCCTTAGTCCACAAGAAAATGTTGATTGAAATAAAATATGGATTTCAAAAACAAAATCTCTCAATTTTGAATTATATTTTTAAATAAATGACTAAAATACCCTTGATGTAAAATTATGTAAAAATATAGAATTAAGTACTTTTCACCATTTTGCTCAAAACACATCATAAATCCAAAATTGATTCATATAAGCTCAAATTAATAATTTTGGAATGTTAAAAATTTGGAATTCATAGAAAAATGTGGAAAATATTAGCTCTATCAATTCTCCCACACTTAAACCATGCTTTCCCTCAAGCATAAAATCTCAACATGGAATTCAGAGGACACAAATGTTATTAATATTCAAATTCCGAAGTAATAAAAGAAAACACTTTTCAATGTCAAATAAAATTTTCAAAAATACACATAAAATATCAATTTAATTTCTCAATTTTTTATGAATCAATTAGTTCATATATTCTACATTTACCCTTTAAAAAATGATTTAACTTCTTTAATTCATTCAAGCTTCTCAATTCATTATTATTAATCATTCCACATCATGATTTACCTCACCTTTTAATTTTTCCTCTCATATATCATGATACAATTCAAGTAGAGTTATTCTCATATAATGAGAACATGAACCTTATCCATAAGCTTTTAAAAGAATTACATTCTCTACTCTGTAAAGAAAAAAGGAACATAAAATCATGAGGAATTTTCAATAAAGGTTAAAATGAATCTGATGCTTAAGGTTGGTAGGATTTGATGTTTTAAAAATTAAGGCTCATGAATGTGGTTTATCTCTTAATTATAGTTCATGATATCAAAAAGTGCAATGAAATTCTCCCCTTCAAAGTTTCAACACCGAATTCCCCCAAAACTAAAAGTAAGGTCATGATCAAATAAAGCATACTGAATGATTAATGCACCCTCTTGATTTTTTTTAAATTTTTTATTTTTTTTAATTCTTTTGAATTTTATGATTAGATAAATCCTCACATCCATCACCTAACCACATACGATTATAAGATCGTTAGTATGGAAAATAGTGATTTTTGGTTTTCCTAAATCACAACCCAATTTTATATTTTTTTGTTCGTTTTGTCTTATGTTCATTTTTTTTAATTCAAGAGGGGAAAATAATGAAGTAAAATGAATGATTCCACAAACTTTTACAATTACCCTAATAGCACCCCCACACTTTTTCTTTACAATGTATAAAATCCCTTCCACCATGATTCCCTTCACCCCCACACTTTATCTTTAAAATATCATGAAAATACCAAGAGTATCTTAGGATTGGATAAAAATGGCTTGAAACATGTCTCATCCCTACAAAGGTAATTCATCGTCTCTATGGGCTAAAAGAAGGATTGATGTAAATGTGATCTTTAAAGATAAGGGATTTTCAAAAGATGCCTCAATCATTTTAAATTTGTTTTTTCAAATTCATAGCTTTGAAAAGTTTCAACACAAGTTCTGGTAGGAAACATGTCCCAAGATCACTCAAGAAATATGATCAAGAATAAATAGGAAGTAATTGGTCTAGAAATCCTCTCAGGAATGAGACATATGATATTGGTCAAACACTCAAGACATGATTTATAATAACAAATCAATTCACAAGAATTTCAGAAATTCAAATCATGAAAAATGGTCGGAAAATTTCATTTACATAAATAAACTAATTCCCTTAAATCATGAATCATCATTTCAATATCCATTCATCACTTTAAACATTCAATTTTACATTTTACTCACTCAAACTTATTAACATTGAAATCTAAAACATGGCATCACTAGATTCCTAGGAAACTCATGTCTCCTAGATATGTCCAGTATAACATAATTCAAGTGTTGGAATGAAAAATTATCATTAAATATCTAATAATGATTGGGAAAAAATTTAAGGAGTTTAAAAGTTAAAAATTTAAAGTGAACCCCCTTTTGAAATAAATCTTCAGTCCTATTCCACCAATGATTGGGACTTCCTTCTTCCATCATGATCCTTGAAAATAAAATTACTCAATTAATCATAAGGATCATTTCGTTTAAGCTCAAAATTAAAGGAGGGAGTGGGTAGCATGCTGGACTAATCTAAAAAGAAATTTGATATTTAAATTCATATAAATCATTTAAAGATTAATCTTGGTATTATCCCCAAAGTGGGCCCTTATTTTTTACTACCTCCATTGGGAAGTACCAGTTATTATCCAAATTCTGATGGTGGATGAAGCATCATGGCTTGAACCACCACATATGGATTTTCCCATCTTGTAGTTATTTGTTCTTGTTGAGGAGAACTCCATGGATAGGGTACACCAGATCCTCCCCCTTCGCAATGTGGTACATCTTGCATGGTAGGGGTAGGATGAAGTATGGAACCTCATCCTCCTCTGTTTCTACTGATGCAACATTCTATTTCTCTTCTTGTACTCCCTATAGTGAGTATTCAATGTATTCTGGGAGATCCAAGTCTTTTTTAGCAGGTGCATATTATTTTTTATCTTCATCATTAAGGGCGTAATACAATATGACCAAATTTAAAAATTCAAAACTATTAGGGATGATACTCAAATTATTTTCAATAAAATTGGAAGTGTTTGAGTTCAAGATTATATCATCTCCCTGATTTAGTTCATCTTGAATCTCTTCTTTAATGGAATGTTCCTCTTAGATTCGATCTTCACTAGATGGAGGTAGGTAGCCAGGCTCATCCACCTCGAGTTTGGACTCTACATATTTGATGTCTTCAGTGAAATCAGTGAAAACCGAGGGCAATTCTTTCTTGGTCTTCAATCGATTCAAGTCATTTTGGTGTTCCTTGGTCATGCTCATCAAAACATGTGGTGAGATCCATGTATCTTGGAGTTTTAAAAATGTTTGAACATTATCACAAGAGAGTCCCCCCATCACTAGAGTTCCTCCTTGGTATAATCTAATTCATATTATTGTAGATCTGAGTAATCGTTCCCTGAATTGAAAAGATAGTTGTTTGAAAACATCTTGGGAAAACATATTTTTTTAGATTTTTTAATAAATAAAAAAATTAAAAATATTTAAAAAAATGTGAATTTTGAAAACGTGATTTCAATAATAGTTTTTCATTCTAGAAACGATGCTAATTTTGACACACGCCTTTCACGGGGCGTGACAAAAGTAAATTTCTATGTTTTCCTAGTGTAGCATAGAGGCTGACTAGGGTCATCTCACCTGAGAAGTGTTATAGTTGGTTGAATCACTAATTTTAATTCACCTAATCTAATTGTTTTTGGTTTTTATGTTATTTATTGAAAAAAATGGTTTTGGGTTTTTTTAAAACATGTAATTAAAATATTGCAAGGCATAATTGAAACCTAAATGCGGATGTAGACGAAATAAAAATTAGAAAGAAAGGTCTTGGTCAAGGGTTTGATAAAAAGGTTCATTCATTATTTATTTTTCATTTAAATTATATTTTATAATTCATTTAGTGAAACCTCATTAATGAATTATTTTCCCTTGAATTATTGAGTGTGTGATTTTAGCATGCATCTGGGACACCAAACCACACCCAATCAAATAGTCAAATAGGGTAACCCCTTAACTGAGAATGTTATTCCTACAAGACTCGGCTTCATCATATGCGGTTTAAACCCTTATGGAAACCCCAAATCCACTTTATCATGGGTTTTCCTAAGAGAAGGGAGGGAAATGATTAATCAAGTAAAAGGAATGGATTTGGAAATAGTGTCATGGTGGACGATCGCCACACCCGTGGAATACCCCCACATCCACCACAAATAGATTTTAAAAATTCTGAATTGAAGCACAATAATAAAGAACACTCTGAAACCTCCCCCAGTGTCATGCCTCAAGTTATTCACTTTCCATTTCAAGGTGAGGAGATATCACTATGGAAATAGGGAAGAGAGATATATATAATTATAGTTTCAATACAAACAAATATAGAAAAAAGAAATGGGAATCACTTTAATAAAAAAAGATGAATGTGTTACATATAAAATAAAACTAAAATAAAAAGAAAATAAACAAATAAAATTCTTAAATTTCCCTTGGCCTCCTATCCTTGGTGCCCCAAATGGTGTGGGGATGAGAGGTAATTATTTAAGAGGTAGGGGCTCCTCTCCTTTTATTGGCAGATTTATGTCCTCTGAAAGTTGATGCATTTTGGACCCATTAAATGGAAAATTCATGCATGGTCCCATTCATTAAGGTTATTCCCCATTGTATCATTCATATCCTATCAAAATTTCAGCTCATTTTGTCATCAGATGTTGGAGTTATGATTTTTTAATTTACAAATTACTTTTCTGGATGAAGGTCCAGGAAGCTTCCTTCAAAAGTATAACAACCAATGGAAACCTTAATGACTTTGAAACTCCCTCAAATTAATTGGGAAAATGATCCTATGAATCTTTATTCCATTATAGGTGTAATCACATAAATTGGATGTGTTTAGATCAATTTTTGCTTCCGTTACAGTGGTGGGGTCCACGCTATGTGCTAGGAAAATTCTTTAACTTCCTTGATTTTTAAGGCCTGTAGATGCTCGAATCATCCCCTGGTCCAAACAAAAAAGTTTATTGAATTAAAATAAGGACTTAAAAAAATAATCTCTCAATTTTGGATTACAATTTTAAATAAATGACCAAAATACCCTTGATGTAAAAATCTGTCAAAAATCCATAATTGAGCGCCTTTTACCATTTTTCTCAAAACACATCATAAATCCAAAATTGATCTATATATGATCAAATTGATAATTTGAAAGGGTTAAAAAAAAAATAATTGAATACAAAAATGTGGAAAATATTAGCTCTATCAATTCCTCCACACTTAAACTATGCTTTCCCTCAAGCATAAAATATCAACATGGAACTCAGAGGACACCAATGTCACTAATATTCAAATTTGAAAATAATAAAATCAAATAATTTTATATATGAAATCAAAATTTCAAAAATTCCACATAAAATATCAATTTAATTTCCCAATTTTTAATGAAACAATTAGTTCATATATTTTACTTGTCCCCTTTGAAAAATGATTGAAATTATTCTTTCATTCATTGAAGATTCTCAATTCATTATTATTAAGCATGCTACATCACGATTCACCTCACATTTTAATTTTGTATCTCATCTCTCATGATAAAATTAAATTAGAGTTATTATCATATCATAAGAACATGCACCTTATCCATAAGAATTTAAAATAACTACTTTCTCCACTTTGTAAAGATAAAGGGCACATAAAATCATGAGGACCTTTCTATAAAGGTTCAAATGAATATGAGGTTTATGGTTGGTAGGGTTTGATGTTTTAAACATTAAGGCTAGAGAAGGAGGTTTATCTCTTAAGTACAATGCATGATATCAAAATGTGTAATGAAATTCTCCCCTCAAAGTAGAAATACCTACTTCCCTCAAAACTCAATGTAAATCCATGAACAAAGTAAAGCATAATGAATGATTAATGCACCCTCATGATTTATTAAAAAAAATTACTTTTTTTATTTTTTTAAAAAATTATTTTAGATCAAACATCACATCCATCACCTAACTACATATGATTAAAAGATCTTCGGTCAGGAAAATGGTGAGTTTTGGTCCTCCCAAATCACCACCCAATTTTATCTTTTTTGGGTTCTTTTTGTCATTTTTTGTCATTTTTTTTAATTCACGAGGGGAAAAAATGAAGTACGATGAATTATTTTAAAACTTTTTACAATTACTATAATAGCACCTCTAAACGTTTTCCTTATAATGAATAACATCCCTTCCACCATTATTGTCTTCACCCTCACACTTTATCTTTAAAATATCACGCAAATACCAAGAGTACGGTAGGAATGGATACAAATGGATTGAAACATGTATCATCCCTATAAATGTCATTCATAGACTCTATGGGATAAAAGAAGGATTTATGTAAATGTGGTCTTTAAGGATTAGGGCTTTTCAAATGATTCCTCAATCATTTTAAATTTGTTTTTCCACAGTCAAAGATTTGACAAGTTTCAACACAAGTTCTTTCAAGTGACATGTCCCAAGATCACTCATGAAATATGCTTAAGAATAAATAGGTAGTATCCAGCTTAAACCCTTATGGATACCCTAAATCCACTATATGATGGGTATGCCTGAGGTAAGGGAGGGAAAATTATAAATGAATGAAAATGAATGGATTTGTAAATAGTGTCATGGTGGATGACTACCACACCCCTGCAATACACCCACATCCACCACAAATACATTTAAAACAATTTGAATTGAAGCACAATAATAAATAACACTGTGAAACCTCTCCCAAGGTCAAGACTAAGGTTATTCACTTTCCATTGAAAAGTGATTTGAGACCACTATGGAAAGAGGGAAGAGAGAGATAGATAATTAGAGTTTCAAGACAAAGAAAGATGGAAGAATAAATGAGAAACACTTTATTAAAAAAAATATGAATATATAAAATATAAAAGAAAACTAAAATAAAAATAAAACAGAGAATTAAACTTCTTTAATGTCCCTTGGCCTCCTCTCCTTGGTGCCCCAGATGGCGTGGGGATGAGAAGGAGTGATTTTAGAGGGAGAGACCCCTCTCATTTTATTGGAAGATTTATATCCTTTGAAAGTTAATGTGTTTTGGACCCTTTAAATTGAAAATTCACTCATAGTCCACTTCATTAAGGTTCTTCCGACATTGTCTTGTGCGTCTACTCTCAAAATTTCAGCGAATTTGGTCACTGTATGTAGGAGTTACGATTTTTTAATTAGCTTTTACCTTTTATAGAAAAAGGTTCTAGGAAGCTTCCTTAAAAGGTATAACATCCAATGGAAACCTTAAGGACTTCCAAACTCCCTAAATTTAACTAGGGAAATTATTTTATGTATCCTTGTTCCATTCTAGGTAGAATCACCTCAATTGGAGGTGTTTAGACCGTGTTGGGTTTCCATTACAGTGGTGGGGTCCACACTATCTACCAAAACAATTCTTCAACTTAATTTATTTTTAAGAACTCTAGATGATCTAATCATCCCCTGGTCAAGAAGACAAATTTGAATGAGATACAATAATTATTTCAAAAAAAAATAATCTCTCAATTTAGAATTACATTTTCAATGAAATGACTAAAATACCCTTGATGTAAAAATATGTAAAAAATTTAGAATTAAGCATTTGCACCATTTTTCTTAAAACACATCATAAATCAAAAGTTGATCAATATAAGCTCAAATTGATAATTTGGTAGGGTTAAAAAAATTAAATTCATAAAAAATGTAGACAATATTAGCTCTATCAATTCATCCACACATAAACCATTCTTTCCCTCAAGCATAAAATCTCAACATGTAATTCATAGGACACTAATGTTACTAATATTCAAATTCCAAAGTAATAGAATAAAAAAAATCAATGTCAAATAAAATTTTCAAAAATAAAAAAAAATATCAATTTAATTTCCCAATTTTTCATGAATCTATTAATCCATATATTTTAATTTTCCCCTTTTAAAAATAATATAACTTCTTTTATTAATTTAAGATTCTCAATTCATCATTATTAAGAATTCCACATCATGATTTAGCTCATTTTTTGATTTTTCCTCTCATCTCTCATGATACAATTCATGTAGAGTTATTCTCATATCATGAGAATATGATCCTTATCTATAAGCTTGTAAAAGAACTACTTTCTCTACATTGTAAAGACAAAAGGCACAAAAAAATCATGAGGACTTTTCAATAGGTTCAAATTTCTTTGAGGCTTATGGTTGGTAGGATTTGATTTTTTAAAAATTAATGCTCAAGGAGGAGGTTTATATCTTAAGTACAATACATGATATAAAAAAGCGTAATGAAATTCTCTCCATCAAAGTAGCAACACCTACTTCCCCTAAAACTCAATGTAATGTCATGATCAATGTAAATCATAATGAATTATTAATGCACTCTCTTTTATTTTTTTAATTTTTTTTCTTTTTTTTTTAATTTTTTTGAAAGTTATTATTAGATCAAACCTCACATCCATCACCTAACCAAATACGATTAGAAGATCTTCAGTCTAGAAAATGGGGATTTGTTGTTCTCCCAAATCACAACCCAATTTTTTATTTTTGGTTTCTTTTTGTCATTTTTTAATTTTCTTAATTCAAAAGGCACAAATATTGAAGTACAATGAATGGTTCCACAACCTTTTACAATTCCCATAATAGCACCCCCATAATTTTTCCTTACAACGTATAATATCTCTCCCACCATGGTTCTATTCACCCCCACACTTCATATTTAAAATATCATGAAAATACCATGAGTAGGGTATAAATGGATAAAAATGGATTGATTTAATGACCTGACCCCTATTACCTAGAGTCAGTGCATTATTTTAATACATTAGCATGATTATAAGGAATCAAGTCCCCAAAGACCGATCAGTTTAGCAGTCTTGGAAAATAGATTACATATATGAATGTTGTAGTACAATTTATAAAATAAAACATAACATAAATAATCCTTTGAGAATTTCATTATTCCCTTAGCTTAACCCTACATATCAATCATAATATACTGCTTCGAAACCTGGAAAAAATAAAACATAAGAAAGGGGTGAGGTCAGATGCTCAGTAAGGCTAACAATATAGCGGAAACTATCATAAATAAGCATAAACATTTAAGGTAATGTATAAGACTAAAACACAAGAATTTTAAACATAAACTTTAGTATAATATGGACAAGATAAATAAAATAATTCCATTTACTTATTCACAAGGATATTCTACTAGTCAAATAATCACATGTAATATCAATATCTAATTTCATAATGATGGAATGCATAATTTCGGACATAATAATCACATATTCAAGGCCTCGTGCCAAGAATAAAAATAAAAATGTTGTGAAGGCCTTGAGCCAAGACACTAATTTGTCTCCTGAGACCTACCAATGCATCAAGGAACTATCACAGGCTCCACCCATCACTTACTATGTCCAGTGCATTCCTCATATGAAAATGTTGAAACATAACATAAAAATTCATATTAAAACTAGCATACAAAATGTCAATACTTTAACCATAAACCATGAATGGCATAAAAATAGTACATCCACAGTAAAAAATATCATAAATCATTCAATAAAATATAGAATATTATATTATAATAAATCAAACTCAATAAAGAATAATATCCATTAAAGGATGTTGACATAGTTGAAAATGATCAGTAAAACTCTTAGAGAGAAATATCCTTTTTTGTGAAATCATTTAAATGTCACACATTTATAAAGGAATTCATTTAAAAGAGATTTTAGAATCAAAGTGTCCCATAACACTTTGCAACTTTTTAATGGAATTAACATTTTAAAACAATCATGTCCATATAAATAAATACTTAAAATCATTTTTAAAACATAGACATTAATTAAAAGATTTAGAAAAATAAATCATTAAAAAATTTAAAATGATGATCATGATAAAGGGTCCCTTCCAAAAAACCTTAAAATATTCATTTTGAAAACATTTTTATGAAACATGGACATGGATGATAATAATGTCCTAATAAATACTTATACATAAACAATATCGGATAATAATGAGATTGATGAATTAACCCTTACCTTGTACTTTCCTTTGGTCGAGTGTATGTTTAACATCATGTATAATGACCATAGTATGTTATTAAATTACAAAAAAACCATATTAATATTTATGATATCATATATTATTCATTTATTACTTTATACTACCTATTTAATAATAATTTCAATGTTAATATAACATTTCGGGTAATAATCGCTTTCTTTATCGTACATGTTTTAACTTGTTATTGTTGATCGTATCACTTAGATCATGATTTAAATACTTAAAAAAATATAAAACATGATATATATATCATATATATATACAGAATTTAAATATGTATTATATATATATATATATATATATATATGAAATGGAAACATCGTTCATGGAGACGGTAGTCCATACGTACACATGAACATTGTTTCCATTTTCTTATTGTATAGTATGGAAGTTAGTGAACAAAATATATTTATCTACATAAATATATACTATTAAAGTATCAATATTATTCATATACCTAATAATTAATCAATATATATATTTTTATAAAAATTATTGAATGGTGATTGTTGAAAATGAATCTCATCGTGTCGTGCAGACGGTAAGCCGTACATATGCATGAGTGACAATATCATTATATTAATGGAGAAATGGTTTTTAATTGGATGTTATATTATATATAAAGAATAATTAACATGTTATATTTATTATTTAAAAAAATTATACTCATTATTACACCCATCCAAATAATGATGTGTTGAATAACAAACTACACCACGACGTGGAGACGGTAAGCCGTACGTACGCACGTATGGTGACTTTGTCATTCAAAGCATGGATAGAATATTGAATATGGATGTACAATATTTATAATAATATCACAGTATGTAGAAGGTACTGGATTTATTATTTTTTTATGGAAACAACAATGAAATAGGAAGTGGAAGAAGAAAATAACTTTGACAGAGGTGACAAAATTATTACCTCTTTTTTGGGTGCTTCCTTTTGATTTGATCAATAAGAATCTTTAGGTTGGATTTATGATACAAGTAAGGACTATAGGTTTAATTGAGGGTAGTTGGGAAGATATTTGATCAGGGTTTGGCCGTTCCAAAGGGCTTTGGATGTGTGAAATTAAGAGAAGGGGAAGTACCCTTTTATAAGAGAGGTGAGGGGCACTTAAGGAAAAGGTTGAAATATTATTTTATTATAAAATAATTTTCGGTTTCTAATGGATAAAAATGGATTTATTTATATTATAAGGCGGGTATGAGTCTAAATCCTCTCAACCAATAGGTTTTATAAAAGTTTAGGTCACCATATTAACCTTATCTTTTAGATTTAACTCTTAGTTAAATAGTTTAAATTTTACCATGTCTTCTTGTATTTTTATATTACATGGTTAATAAACATACTATAAAAATCCAAGAGAACATAAAGTGGTTTTTTAATGAAATACCTATAATTATATAATTCCTTTGGCTGAATATTATATTTTTAGTAATATTATATCATTTAATAATATAGTATTTTTTTAAAAACTCATTTATGTCCATTTTGACACTATTTAGTATTTGGTTTTTGTGAAAGTCAAAAAAACTTGATTAATTCTAAAATAATAAATTAAATAAACCCTAACATGTCATATTCACCTATAAAATTCATGGATGGCATCAAAAGTCTCAATTTACCTTTATTTTGATATTAGTAATATCAATTATTTTAATCTTTTATTAATAAGGCAATTACTCCATCATCATTGTGTCATAAATAAATTTAATTATTTAAAGTCTAAAAATTATAAATAAAATATCATGATGTAAAAAATATTTTTATATTTATAATTAATAATTATAGTGTAAATTATCTTATGTATAACCATATGTTAAAAATGTTTTATTTATTAAAATGTGAATTTAATACTTTTAACTCTTCTTTAAATAAAATAATAAAAAATTTCCTAATCTAATCAAATTGGATAAAAAAAGATCATATTTTATTCCTAAGGTTGATTTTGGTTGACATACACTAATTAAATAGAATTAGGACATGTGTTAGGGTAATTATAATATCATTTTTACCTTTAATTACCCTATTTACTTTTTACCGTGGTAAATAAAATTCAAAAGTTACTATTCACCAAAAATTATTTTCATCATATTGAACTAAATTTTACTTAATTATGTCAACCGTTTCTCTTTTATTTTTGAAATAATTCATAGAAGCGGTAAAATTACGTTTTATGCAAATCTGCAAATGTGCCGAGAAGGTGGGTAAAAGACTTTAAAAAAGTTCAATAAAATTTTATATGTCTAATCTTATTATAAAATGACTTTAATAAATTACATTAAAATAATATATTTATTAAGTATATATTATTACTTTAAGATAAATTTTTAATTAAAAATAATTATTTAAATGAAAAAGTCGGTTTTTATGTATAACGCATTGTTTTTCACTATTCATAAAAAATTGAATGTTTTCAGAAAAATAACAAAAATTCACTCTAAGATAATTTTGATATTCAGAATTAAAAAATTAAGTCTATTTTAACAAATTCAAAATATAGAAGTAGAATAAATTAATTTAAAATTAATTCCTGTTGTCAAAACCAAAAAGCAGGTTTTTAAGAAGTAAAAACTATCAAAAGATTGACATGTGTTTATGTCCAATTTAAATATGAAATTACTTATAATGAACTAATTTATATTAAATGATAAAAATATAATCTAATTATCTTATAAAACCACTCAAATTCATAATTTAACACTATAAATTATTTCGATTAAAAAAGTTATCTTTAATTAAAATTTAGTATTTTTCACTATTCATCAAAATATGAAAGTTATCAGAAAAACACCCAAAATTTATCCAAAATAAATTTTTATGTATAACTTCTAAAGAAGAAGTTTATTTTTTCCAATTTAATAAATAAAACTTTTAAATATTGTATTTAAAAAGGGTTCTCCATTGACAGCCAGTAAAATTGCATTTTTTGAAAAATACTTCTTTTATCTGAAAAATTGAATTTGTCCTTATATTATGTCTAAGAAACACAAAAGTAGAATGTTAAAATTATACAGGATATATGAAATTGCAAATTCATTTAATACTATTCATAAATTCTTTTTGAACGTCTAGTTTAGTAAGTTGTGGTCGCTCAAACTTAGTGTTGCGTGTAGCGCAAGATATTGAATTACTTTAAAGAGATAACATACTATGAAGTCTTGGGGTGTTACATTCATCCATCCTTCAATAAATTTTATCCTCAAAATTTTTAATTTTTCTTTGAAAATAAAAGGATGAAAATAGAAACCACCATTATGGAAAACCCACATAAGAAATAGGGTTAATAAAATTTAGTCTTAATAATAGGGATAGGGGAATGAAAAATTCACCACCAAATTAGTATTTATAATTGAAGAACATTGGTGGAAATTAGAGACATGTAATTGGTTTAAAAATATAAATATTTATAGGAATTTATTGATGTCATGAATCACAAACATGTGAAAAATAAATGGAAAATTGAGGGCTTCAAATCGATAAATTTATGATGAGTTAAAATATCATCAGTTCAACAAAACATAAGGTATTAGGATAACACATTTTTGTTTTAAGTTCGTTTCCCTAATGTTTAAGAATTAATTTATTCGTATAATTAATAAAAAAAATAATACTTGGAAAGTTTATTTCTATCATTTGAATAATTTTTACCACAAACTCATCTTTCAATCCAAAGATAATAGAACTCAAAAATATTCTCTTTATCCTAATCATATAGGGTTTCAAAAAAATGAATATATAATTCATCTATCAGTTCATTTAAAAAAATACATTATACAAAGAGGGACATCACATAGGCCAGTGGTAGGTGATGCAACCTTGTCGCCCTTCGGTTGCAGGTTCATGTCTCACAGCCTTGCCGAATGCGATGGGTTGTCGCCCGACCTTCGGGTTGTCCTTTAAAAAAACCAAAAAAAAATCTTAAGAAATGTTTTAACCTTAAACTATAGTTTTCAATGTCCAATTTAATCCATTCCAACCTTTAGACTTATCCAAAATACTTGGGTCCAAACTCATTGTCCAAAAATTTATAAGAAAGGTCATTATAACATAATGAAGATATCTTTTTTCCACATAATAACATGTGATTACCTTCATCATGTATTATATTAAAACATGGTAACACCCTAAATTACTATAAAAACTTATTGATTACATTCACACTCCCTTATTCTTTATAGAATACTAGATATATTCCTTATATCCAAAAATTTTGAATACTCCAACAATGATGGAATAAACAAACCATTAATCAGTTCCAAGGTAGTCAAGAATATCCAATATAATTTATCCAAATCAACCATCTCTTATTCCAAAATCACTACCTTAGTATGAGGACCATATTTAGGTTTATCTTTCCTTCAACCATATATTTTACAAAAAGTTTAGCTTGCTGTTGATTCACTTTTCTTAGTACCATATAATCTCAAATCCTTAATGAAATAGTACTCCAGTACAATCCTTATTTATTTCCATAATTAATACAACCAGTACATCGTTGATACAACAGTAAAATGAAATAATTCTTTAATAACAACATAATAACACTATTCATTCTTCTTCATCTGTGGTTGTATCATAACTTGATTATTATCCAATATCATCATTTGGGGTATACTCTAATGATTGGGACATTGATTCATGAAATTTCCTAACTCCTTGCAGATGAAGCATTGTACATTTGAAAAAATTTTCTTACCCTTGAAATCATCTACTTAGTGTCCTTTTTATCCACACATATAACAAAATCCTATTCCATTCAAGCATTTACCAAGGTTATTTTTTACACAGCTATCACATATGGAAAAATCCTTCTTTCCCTTCTTCCCTTTATCCATATTTCTCTCTACCATCCTTTTTTTATTTGGATTCCCTTCAAATCCATAGGTCTCATAGAATTATTTACTTATCTTATTAACACAAGATACTATTTCTCCATATGATGAGAATAAGTGGGAGACTATTTCCCTTCTAAATGAGGGCTTAATACCATAAAAGATATTATCCTTCTTACTCTTTGGATCATGCGTATTGATGGAGTTATCATTCCTTCTACTGGTAACAATTTCAAAACAATGGAATACACTAGGTTAGTTTATGAATCACAATTCATAATTCCAATCTTGTAAAATACTGAACGTAATTTGAAAATTTTATGCATATAATCCATAATCATAAAAAAATTCCTTGAGGAAGTATTTAATCATAAATCCTTCATAATGTTTTGTAAAGAAAATGTGAATTATCCTAAGAATATCCCCCAGGACTATCAATACCAAGTGTGTAGAAAGGCCCATTATCGTGTACTAGGATACCTCAGGTCCAGCTCGAAACTCATTGTTGAAGTTTTCACTCCTAGGTACATCTGTGCCAGAGCCACCTCTACCTGTTTGTATGCAGATAGAGATGTAGTTTCTTGGAAAATGATAATAATATTTAAAATACCAATTTTTTTATTTTCTTCTATACAAATCCTTAAAGTTTATCTTAGGGTATTGTTCTCTAATTAGAGTTTTTCTAAATCTAGTTTTTATATTTTTTACTAAACTTCCTCTAATACCAAATGTAATGCCCCGACCCCAATTACCCAGAGTCTGGGAATTATTTTAACACATTGGAATGATTACAAGGAATCATGTCCCGAAGGACCAACAAGTTTAGCAATCTTGTAAAATATATTACATATATGAATGTTACATTACAATTTCTAAAATAAAACACAACATAAATAATCCTTTTATAATTCCATTATTTCCCTAGCTTAACCCTGCATATCAATCATAATAAACTTCTTCGCAACCTGGAAAAAATAAAATAGAAGAAAGGGGTGAGCTCAGATTCTCAGTAAGGATAACTGAAACGCACGACCAATTGTTGCTTATCGACCAGTCAAAGTTCCGGTGCTCTGCTAATGTGTATAGCAGCACTCGGGTCAAATCCTCGGCGATGATACTTTTTTAATAGTCGTTTGTTTTTAGTTGATTGTTTTTTGATTAGGGGGGGGGGGGGGTTGTTTGCAGAGTTTAATTGAAATTACTAATAGATTATTATTGTTTTAACAAATTTATAATGATTGGGGTGAGTTCATCATTAGGTAGTTAAGCTTGTGATATCCTTGAGCTTTTCTTTATATTGAATTTAAATTAACACCCATGTCACAAGTTGATGTTGATTTGAATTCCCAAGTGTTAAGGCTTTAATCCAAGTCTTAACTTAACTTAGGGTTCTAATATTGATAATATCTTATTTATGGTAGTATATTTATGGTTCCAATAATCCATAGAAACCACGCGTTAAACAAAACAAGTCATTAATCCATGACATGTTAAGTCCAATATACACAATGTTAATTCAACGAATACTCATCGAGCAAAAGCTCTCAATCGCTTAACATACCTAAATTAAAACTCACCCAAATGAGATATTTACTCATCCATTAATATGGTTATTAATCTGGTAATATATGTTTATGGTGATGAATTATAAAGAGAAGAAAAAGAAAGGGACAAGATAAGAGTAGTACGCCGAACACACACACAAACGATGAAGACAATTAAAAACCGATTTTCGATTGAATGAGGAAGAAAAATCAGGGAAGAGGATTCAACTGAATTTAAAATATTTTAAGAAAACTAATATTATACTACAGAATGTGGATGAGAATAAGAGATATTGAAGAATAAATTTTTATTAAAACAGAATTACAAAAGAAAGGACTTACAAAATTACAACAATGATGAATGTAAAAGTAAATGAAAACAAAGAGAGGAGGAAAGGTCTCTAAAGTGAAAACTTGAGAATTTAAGGTCCTCACAAGTATTTTTCAAGGCTTTGGTCGTGCCAATATGATCTCATCTCTTCTAAAATTCCAACCCCTCTCAAGGAGAGAAGGGGAGAGTATTTATAGCCCAAGAGTGGACTATTTGCATTCCCAATCTATCACTTAACTTGCATCGCCAAGTTGGCTATTCATACAGATGAATCATGGGAAATCTCCTTCTTCAAAGTTGTAGATAATAAAGTTGGTCGACTTCTCTAAAAATTTGGAGGCATTTGGACCTATTTATCCAAAGTTAGGGCTGTCTGATTAAACACTTTTAATATGTCCATTTCAATCCAGTCTTTTTGAAGTCCAAAATGTGAAAGGGTTTTTTAATAGGAATATGCCTTAAATGCCGAATTATTTATTCAAAAAATTCGGCCACCTATATCTCCTTTTTCACACTTAAAAATCTCAGCTCGATTGGATACTTACATCATGAGATATGTCATGAAGACTATACTGATTTTATTTCTCGGCCAGAATGGTGGGATGTATTTCAAAGCTTCATTTGGGCCCCTTGTTCTTAGATTTGGGACTTGAAATTTTTATCCTGGACTCCTAAAATTGTCCCCAGAACTATGGTGGATAATAATGGAATTTGGACTTCTGTATTTATCCCAGTAAATCAATCTTCATGAATAGCCCAATTTCTTCACAGATTCTTTGGTCTTGTTTGTGAGGACCATATGACCCTTCAAATGGTAGAATTGGATCATGGTACCTTCTAATGAAATGTTTTATATTTAATTAATAATCCTAAAAAACAAGAAACACATAGTTTGGATCAGTATAGTGATAGTTATTATTAAAACAATAAACTAACTCAATTGGACTACTTCTAAAAAATGCTCAAAAATTATACTTAATATTAAAACATTAATATTTCACACAAATTATGCACATTTCATATAAAATCATTAAAGGGAGTATATAATAAGTCATGAAAATATTAATAACATAAACTCCCCCACACTTAGTCTTGTGCATGTCCTCATGTGCAACAAATATAAAAACATGACAAAATCATTTTCACTCACCAACAAATATTAAAATTTTGTTTTCTCCAATGAGGGGAGGTTTAGACTATTTCACTCATCCATTTTGAATTCCACCACAAGTTGTTACAGAAACAATGTTCCAAAACTAATTCATTTTTTCATGCTCAAATTTATAAATAGAAAATGTGGACACTCAAAACTCACACCTCTCAAGATGATAAAATTCATTTGTGGAGGTTCACTCTTTCACCAATAAAAAGTGAAAATCTTAGAGTTTGAAAGAGATCTCAGCTTCCAATACCTATCCAAAGTGCACAAGAATCAAGAGGTATTTTTAAGGGGTTTTTTTGTGGCTATGGGACGGTAGGAATATAATGTCCAAGAGAGAGAAGAAGAGGGTTAAAACACCGATATGGAAAAAGCAATGCACATTTTTTTTGAAATAAAACATGGAAGGAAATGAAAACACATATTTACAAGGGAATGATTGTGTAAAGAAAGACACAATATAGGACTAAATTTTGAAGGGGATGAGAAGATGAAATATTTACAAACCACAAAACTTCTCTCAATGACATAAGAATAAAATGCAAGTGTTCTTTTTTTTTCTTTTTTTGAAAGTTGAACTTGTAAAATATCTCACACTCATATCACAAACCATGATTGATTTCCTCACGACACTAATTATAATAGTTATAACAAGATAAAAAGGTTGAGGAAGAGTGATTTTTGACCTACCCAAGACACAAACCATTCTTATTTTCATTTAGTTTTTTATTTTTTTGGATTTTTTTTGAACACTTTGCAAAAATATGTTTACAAGATTTCATAAACATACATACATTCCCAAAGATCACTGAATGACAACCACTACCTCTCCCCCACACTTAAAATGATGCTTGCCCTCAAGAATAAGATAATACAGTGACATCAACAAAGGGTAACCAAAATGAAATCCATTCCCCCCCACACTTAAATTTCAAAAAAAATTATGAAATGAAAATCCATGTTGATATTGGGTGGGAAAAGGTATTGGGCTTATAATGTGGTTATCAAGGAAATGGTTTTCATAGGCTCAAAGGGGCTTTCAAAAGGAGGATTAATGTAAGGGAAATGGGAGGCTATTTGGCTATTGTGATTCTCATGTGGTTCAGAAAATGCCTCTATCATATTAATGCACACTAAGGTAGGAAATTCAGCTCGAAGGTCCACAAACTCAAGACTCACAAATGGGGGTGAAAACACACATTTTGAAAAGATGGCCATAGGCGGCCTTGGCATGAAAGCTAATGTTGGTTCTCACGGTTGGGGAAAATCATTTTCCAAATCAAAAATTGAGCATTCAAAATTTGTTGGTTTTGACACAAAATTATTTATCCAAAGTCATGATGAAAACACAAATTTTTTGAGATGAAACCATGTCTTTTGACTCCCCAGAAAGGTTAGAAAAAATTTGAAAACTCAATTGTGAGTAAGCATGACTCTTAATTTTTTTGTATTTTTTTAAGTGATTGTTTTTTTGTTTTTTTGGGTTTTTTTTAGTTTTTTATAAAGATACACACACACAAAAGAGAAAGTGAAAAATAAATGTTTTGATAAAGAAATTGGTAAAAAAATGAAAGAGAGAGGAAGAAAAAGAAAGAGAAAGAGATAGGAAGAGATAGATAGAGAGTTAAAGGGAAAGAGGTGCCCCCTGGATTGGATTTGGCGGGTCACCATCTCCATCTAGTGGTTGGTCGACTGGAGAAGTTGGAGATTCAGTGGAAGTCGATGATGATCCAGGATTGTGTGTCCTCTCATGGTGATGCTTTAACCGATGTCCATTAACCGTGAATGTCCTTTTGGAAGAGGGGTCTTGGACTTTCACTGCACCAAATGGGTAAACATTAGTAATAACAAAAATACCTTCCCAACGAGAATTAAGCTTACCTGGGTGAAGCCAAAATCTAGAATTGAAGAGCATTTCCTTTTCAACTTCATGAAATACCTTTCTCAGGATGTGTTTATCATGGAGTGCCTTGGATTTTTCTTTGTAGAGATTAGAATTCTCATAATAATCAAGTCGAAGCTCCTCCAGTTCATCCAATTGCAACAATCTTTCTTCACTAGATTTTTCAAGATCAAAATTACATGTTTTCATTGCCCAAAATGACTTATATTGAATTTCAAATGGTAGATGACATGCTTTACCAAAAACTAGCCTAAAAGGAGACATCCCAATGGGTGTTTTATAGGCAGTTCGATAAGCCCAAACTGCTTCACCAAGTCTTTCAGGCCAGTATTTTTTGGTGGGTTTTACAATTCTCTCTAGAACTCTTTTCACTTCTCTATTAGAAAGTTCATCCATTCCATTTGTTTGGGGGTGATATGCAGTTGAAGTTTTATGTACAACCCCATTTTTTTTCAAAAGATATTCCATGGTTCTATTACAAAAATAGGTTCCTAAGTCACTGATCAAGGCATGTGGTGTGCCAAATCGGTGGAAGATGTGTGTCTTTAGGAACTCACTAACAGTATGTGAATCATCCTTTCTAGTTGGTTTGGCCTCGACCCACCTAGAAACATAATCAACTATAAGAAGAATATATGAGAATCTATTGGAAGGGGGAAATGGTCCCATGAAATCGATACCCCAAACATCGAAGATCTCACAGAAAATTAAAAGCTTTTGTCGCATTTCATTTCTCTTTGAAATTGTGCCAAACTTTTGGAAAGTGGGACATGATTGACAGAACTCATGTGAGTCCTTAAAGAGTAAATGCCAGAAGAATCCAGAGTCTAGGACCTTTCGGGAGGTCCTTTGTGGTCCAAAGCAGCCACCTCTAGGAAGTGAGTGACAGAATTCTAATATGGAAGAATGTTCATTTTCATCGACACATATCCTTATTACCATGTTAGCCCCAGTTTTCCAAAGTTTATTTTCTTCCCAAAAATAGTATTTTGAATCACTTTTCAACTTCATTTTATGTGCTTTTGAAAAAATTTTAGGAAAAACACCAGAAACCAAGTAATTTACAAATGGGGCATACCATGGTATTTTTGGAGTGAGAGATGAAAGGTTCTTAGTGGGGAATTCTGGATCGATGATTCCAGAATGAGAATAATTAGAAATTCTACTCAAGTGATCAGCCATAGGGTTTTCTTTTCCTGGTCTATCTTTGTTTTCAAGGTCAAACTCTTGAAGCATTAGGATCCATCTTATTAGCCTCGGTTTGGAATCACCTTTCTTGAGTAAGAACTTTATAGCAGAATGGTCTGTGAAGATGGTGATTTTGGCACCTAAGAGATAGGGCTGGAATTTATCTAAGGTAAAAACCACTGCTAAAAGTTCCTTTTCAGTGACAGTGTAGTGAGATTGAGTTTCATCCAATGTTTTTGAGGCATAATAGATGACATGAGGAATTCTTTCTCTTATTTGACCAAGAACATACCAATAGCTCTATCAGAAGCATCACACATTAATTCAAAGGGTAAAGACCAATCTGGGGGTTGGATTATTGGGGCAGATGTGAGAGCAGTTTTGAGTTCAATGAAGGATCTCTTACAAAACTCATCGAAATGGAAAGTGACATCATTTTGGAGTAACCGAGTGAGTGGGAGGGAAATATGTAACACCCCGAGATTTTATGAAAAATATTATTTTAATTTCATTAATGTCTTCTGTTGTATTCTACACCAAGATTACCTTGCGCTATACGCAACACCGTATTAGCTTGCAGTATACACAACCCTATTCTTGGACCGTGTTACACACAATTTTGATAATAGTTATTCTACGCAACATTGAGTAAATATATATATATATATATATATTAAATGTATAAATAAAATATGGTTGGATTCTGTTATACGAAACAACGAAGGATTCTTTCACAACACGCAACCCTGACTTGGCTTGCATTACACGCAATCACGACCTTCCTCGATAGCGTGTGTTGTACGCAATACCGGGTTTTAATAAACAATGTTATATTATTATAATATTGTCATGAACTAGCCGTTATGAATAGTATTAACTAAATTTTGAATTTTATAACATTATTATTCATCTTACACATTTCAAGAACATGGTATAAGAACAAAATAAATTTTTCAGGTAAAATAAGTATTTTTAAAAAAATGCAGTTTTTCCGCCTTTTGATGGCGCAACCACTTTAAATATAGTTTTTGACATGTTTATATGTTCAATTTGACAAAATAATATTCTTCTTTTGAATCAGGATATAAAAATTTACATTAGATAAAGTTTTGATATTTTTCCGATAACTTTCATATTTTAATGAATAGTAAAAACACGCTATATTTTAATTAAAAACAACTTTTTTCATCGTAATATCTTATGTGGTTAAATTATAATATTGAATGGTTTTAAAGTATAAATAGAATATATTTTTACCATTTAATATAATGTATGTCATTAGCATTGATTTTACCTTGAATTCGTATGTTAAATCAATTCAATCTTTTGCAATGTTTTAAAGAAAAACCCGTTTTCTTTCGACAACGGGATTAATTTTAATTTAATTTCTGCATCTTTTGTGTATTGAATTTGGAAAAATGTATTCCATATTTGGAATCAGTGGGTCCAAATTATGTTAATAAGCTACTTTTTATTTTTGGGAATTATGAATAGTAACTACGGTAAATTTTATTTACCATAGTTAAAGGTAAATCGGGTAATTAAGGGTAAATATAATATTTTAAAATTACCCTAACAAATGTCCAAATCCTATTGGATGACTAAAAGTCGACCCATATCACCTAAGGGTCGGATTAGAATCATTTAATGGACATTTGTCCATGAAAATAACTTAATTATTATTAAAACCAAAGAAAGTGACAACATGTCACTCTCTTAAAATCTTATAAGTATATTAATTTTAATTTAGTGATAAACTTAATGAAACTTCGAACATGAATAGTCTCCAGAAAGATAATTAAATTATCTACATCATATAAATTTATTTATAATTTTTAGGGATTAAATAATTATCATTAATTATGACACAATAGTGATGCAGAAATTGTTTATCTAGTGAAAAATCAAGAATATTGTTTTTATTAAACTAATAGTGACCATAAAATGCACAAATACCTAACCAAAACTTATTGGCCATGTAAATGTAAACCATAATCATCCAATGGTCGAATATTTGACCATTTGGAGCCTTATAAAAGCGATTATGACACTTATATTATTTTATTTTAAATGATGCCAAAGTTGTCACCTTCATAATTTAATAAATATAACAATTTAAATATTGTGATTTTAAGATGATAAATTCGAGTAAAAGTATTATTGTGAAAGGTAATATATTTATCTTCATCATAGAATTTTATTTTAAATTTTTATACAACAAATAAGTATATTAAATAATTATACAAAAATGATGTAGTAATTATTTTATTAAGAGATAAACCAAATAAATGGTTTTAAAAATAATAAAATAAATATTATATGAACTATTTAATGTGATACAGTAATTTTATAGATACATATGACCTTTTATTAATATATTAAAGCTTTTAGTTCGAACATATCTTCTGTATATATTTTATTTAAATTCAAATAAATGAATAGTGTCAAAATTGACACTATTGTTATTTTACAAAAATAACATATTATAAAATTGTTTAAAAATCACAAAAATATTTAAAAATTATAAATTTATATTTATATGGTCTATAATGTTATAAAGTAAACAATTATGGAAAATTCACAACAAATAAGTAATTATTTGTTATAATTTAAAATTTAGAATTTTATTACCACAAATAAAATTAAATAGATTAAATAAGGATAAATCAAAATGATAAGGTTTAAAATAAGATCAAAACATGTCTAAATTTGATTGGTTGATGAGATTACAACCCTATCTCATCTAATCTTCGAATATGAGTCATTTTTTGAGGTTTTTAAGTGGGGTTAGATTTATTATAAATTAATATTTTTAAGAATTCCTAAGGTGCCCCTCTCCTCCCTTATAAAAGGGTACCTCCTCCCCCTTCTCCTCACACCAATTTGAGCACTCAAGCTCGGCCAAACCCTGCCAAAATCTCTTCTCCACTTCCCTAGCAACATCCTAGAGGTTCTGGTCTTCCTCAAAGACCAATTCTAGTGCCCTAAGAGGAGGTCTCAAAGAGGCGCTTCAAAGAAGAGGTAATTACCGTTACCAATTCTTTCATCTTCATTTCTTCTTCCACTTATTCTTCTTAGGTTGTTTCATTATAAAGTAATAACATCAGTATCACTCATATACTGATATGTTATTATAAGTATGAAACAACCCTATTTCACCATCTATACATCCTACGGGAAAAGAAATCACCGCGCGTGCGTACGTACGGAATACCGTCTCCACGCCGTGGTGTAATCTATTTTCCACCACCACCTTACATGGATGGGTATAATGGTGTAAAGAATAATTATACATAGTTATTACAACATCATATTGATTCTGATATATTGTATAATCCACTCCAATTCAATTCAGTATTTATGGAAATGATATCATCGCTCGTGCGTACGTACGGACTACCGTCTCCACGACGCGATGAGATTCATTCTCCATGTTAACCATTTAAGAATGATTATAATGTATATATAAGAAATAATAATGAAATATATGACATTATAAAGCTACTGGATTTATGTATATATATACATATGTATGTCATCTACTTACTTCCATTTCAAGACAATAAGGAAAGAAAAACAGCGTTCATGCGTACGTACGGACTACCGTCTCCATGAACGGTGTTTTTCATTTTATTTATCTATCTATTATATATATATATACTGAATATATATGATATATAAATCATATTTTATATTCTGGAAGTAAGTAAATCATGATATAAGTAATAATGATGTCAAGAACAACAAGTCAAAACACCTACGATAAATGAAACGATTTTACCCAAAACGCTTCTTTAACATGGAATTTACAAAAGAACGGGTAATATGATTGTTTATTCGTAAGTATTTACTGGGGTGTATTTTATCATCCACATCCATGTTTCATCAATATGTAATATTATTTCCATCCACCTACAATTGTTTAAATCCATTTTTACCCTTCGGTGAGTTTTTAGTAAAAGAAATGAAAGGAATCTTTTGTCGTTTTTCGTACGAGGTACTTTTTGACTTTTCTGACAAAAGTACGAAGAATGTTTTTTTTAACTTATATGGCATGAATGGATTTTTAAAACAAAATTTCCAAGAATCTTCCTTTACAAGTTTTCAAGTTTATTTTTAATCAACTTCTTTTTTTTAAAGTTGTATGGCATGTTATGAAAGAAAAAAATGTTTTTGAAGAAGAAAGGATATTTTCCTCAAGAATGGAGTTCAAGTGTTTTATCAACATTATTTTCCATCTAAGATAATAAAGGGTTCTGTTTTTATCCCTATTATTAAATTGATTTGATCATGTTGTGATGGAATTATTTTTATGAATTCCTTTATCTTATATGAGTTGTTTTATGATGTCATGTCGTTTAAGAATCCCATTTTTATTACATGGGTTATGCTATGATTATGTGGCACACATAAGAAAGGATTCATTATAAGATGGGTGGGACCCATATCTCCCTCCAATGCATTGGGTAAAGATTTTATATCTCATGAGATAGACATGGCTGGAACGGAAGGTTATTTCGGTTCAGTGATACAGGACTGAAACGAGGAGTGAACTCGGTTCAGAAAGGGACTTTGTCCACTAAGATAGTCTTGGCAATAAGTCATGACTAACAAGAAATGATTTTCCATAATTATGTGTGCATGCCACAAAGTTTCAAGTTTCATGTTATGATTATGGGGATCTCATTTTCACTTCTATGATTTATTAAGATTTTATGATCTCTTTTGCAGGTTATGATTTTAAAAAAGATATGATATGATTTTTATTTCCTTTATTGCCCTTGCTGAGCATTTGAGCTCACCCTTTTATGTTTTCTTTTCCCCAGGATATAAAGAAAGGTTTTAGGTAAAAAAAGGGGAAGATCTTTATGGGAGATATTGAAGATCTTTCACCACGATTAGAAGATTACGTTCCGAGTTTCCAAAGACACTAAACTATTACGATCCTTGTGTGTGTGTGTTTTTATTATGTACTAAGTATTCCGCAAAAGTAATGTAAAGTCTATGTACGTCGAGATACGGGTCTCTACAGTTGGTATCAGAGGAAAGGTTTAGTCAACCTTTGGAAACTAGGATGCGAAAACGTTAGTGAGATCCCTAGAGATATTTCTAAGGTATGTCTAGGGATGTCTCTAAGGTTAAGTATACGTATAGGTTATAGTCCTAGAATTGCGCTAACGATATTCGAATTTAACCTAAGATGTTAGATATTGAGGGTACTACCCCTTTATTATGTTGTTTTCCCTAGCATGATTTTTGTCTCTCATACTATTCATTTTGGGTTTTAGAAAATGGCTGGAAACAAGATGATTCACGATAATGGAGGATATGATGGACAATGGAATGATATTCTTCATGAGCAACCAAATTAAATGGGATTTGGAAGTCCAAAGATCATTATTATGCCGAATCAGCAATCTCATAATATGATCAATAAAGTAAAATTTGGTAAGTTTCCTGACTCGGCTAATAAGAGAAAGATGGAGTTTCATGATGATCATAGAGGAAAGAAAGTTCAATTCCCCCTATGTAAATCATGTTGGAAGAGGCATCAAGGAGAATGTTTCAAGGGAACTGGAAGATGCTTTGGGTGTGGAAAAGAAGGACACAAAGCAAGTAAGTGCAAAGGAAAAGATTCCGTTAACACCATGGATGAGGATAATGGTATTGCTACGACATCAAAAATGGTTAAGTGTTTTAAATGTGGAATGTACGGGCATTATGCAAACCAATGCCCTAAGGGAAAGTCTCATGAAGAGAATCAGTATGGTCGTATGGGAAGTATTTATGTTGATGATGATGAAGAAACTACAAATGATATGTGAGATGAAAGAAATGTTGAAGCTCGGTCAATGGTCTAAGAATGTAGTGGAATGATTACATGTTTATCATGTGTAATGTTGTATAAGTAATCTCATGGAATAAGGATACATCTAAGGATTGTTACACTGTTGTCTTTCCTTATGTTTTGAAAGTGTATGATGAATGGTACCAGTAACCATGAAAGGTTATTCAGATACTTTTGGAAAGTAGATGATAAGTACATAATGAAAGGATAAGAAGATAATGAGATGTTTGATTGTATTCATGAGCTCATGATTGATATAAGGACTAAGTGATATCATGGTTTGAGTATATAGAATTTTGAGGATTTTGGTATATGGAAGGTGTTATGTTTTAACTGCATTCATGTTTTGACTAAGGTATTCAAGAGAATACATGATTAAGGACTTTGAATGTTTGGAATGTGACCAACAAAACATATCTTATGATATATGGGGATCGACGATGGTGTTAAATCTCTGGTAATCGTTTTCACTATGTTATGAGAGTGGACTGCAGTATTATGGATAAGCCTAAAGATTGGAATGGATTATGTTGGACATAAGTTAGTATTGTTTAAGGATAGAAGTTTTTTCGATATTATTGATGGGATGTTATGGTAATATAGTTTTAGAAAAAGGACAACCTGCATAACGGGCGACAACCCATCGCTTCGGACGAGGCTGTGGGAATCAAACCCACAACCGAAGTGTGACTGGCCTTTATCACCTACCACTGACCTACAGGAAGTCCCTGTTTAGTAGAAACTAGTTTTATTATATTAAGCAGTATGATATGTGAAGTATAAGTTCATTTTAGGAACCATATATGATTAATCCCACTATAGATCGACTTATGTATATAAATTTTGCTAACCTTTTGAGACAGATGGAATGACCCGTCATTCTATCACATGATCTGCTAACACTTCATGAATAACAAATTTAACTTCATTTATTTAAGAGATTAAGTGGAAATTGTTCAAGGCACGAACAACAGTGAGATTGTACCAAAAAAGTATTTATTCTAATTCAAATTTTCAACTTTAGGGAAATGATCTTGAAAACCAAAAATGTTGTCCTAGTTCTCTTATACCTGATGAATCAGATGGTACCTTAGATCGTCCCAAATTTATGGATTTGTGGTTACTGGCTTTTCCATAGCCATGTTCTCTACCACTCTCCATCAGAACATGATGGTTAGATTTCTCTTCCATATCCATATTTTCACCTATGTGGAAACCCAATGATTAGTTTATTTGGGTAACCGTTACGTTTCATACTTTTGTTTTTAAAGATTGGTTTTGACATTCCTTTTTACGATGTGGGTTTCTATTAAAGAAACTTTCGAATAGTAAACCATTTATAACCCCGACGAATTTCGAGGGCGAAATTCATTTTAAGGGGGGTAGAATGTAACACCCCGAGATTTTATGAAAAATATTATTTTAATTTCATTAATGTCTTCTGTTGTATTCTACACCAAGATTACCTTGCGCTATACGCAACACCGTATTAGCTTGCAGTATACGCAACCCTATTCTTGGACCGTGTTACACACAATTTTGATAATAGTTATTCTACGCAACATTGAGTAAATATATATATATATTAAATGTATAAATGAAATATGGTTGGATTCTGTTATACGAAACAACGAAGGATTCTTTCACAACACGCAACCCTGACTTGGCTTGCATTACACGCAATCACGACCTTCCTCGATAGCGTGTGTTGTACGCAATACCGGGTTTTAATAAACAATGTTATATTATTATAATATTGTCATGAACTAGCCGTTATGAATAGTATTAACTAAATTTTGAATTTTATAACATTATTATTCATCTTACACATTTCAAGAACATGGTATAAGAACAAAATAAATTTTTCAGGTAAAATAAGTATTTTTCAAAAAATGCAGTTTTTCCGCCTTTTGATGGCGCAACCACTTTAAATATAGTTTTTGACATGTTTATATGTTCAATTTGACAAAATAATATTCTTCTTTTGAATCAGGATATAAAAATTTACATTAGATAAAGTTTTGATATTTTTCCGATAACTTTCATATTTTAATGAATAGTAAAAACACGCTATATTTTAATTAAAAACAACTTTTTTCATCGTAATATCTTATGTGGTTAAATTATAATATTGAATGGTTTTAAAGTATAAATAGAATATATTTTTACCATTTAATATAATGTATGTCATTATCATTGATTTTACCTTGAATTCGTATGTTAAATCAATTCAATCTTTTGCAATGTTTTAAAGAAAAACCCGTTTTCTTTCGACAACGGGATTAATTTTAATTTAATTTCTGCATCTTTTGTGTATTGAATTTGGAAAAATGGATTCCATATTTGGAATCAGTGGGTCCAAATTATGTTAATAAGCTACTTTTTATTTTTGGGAATTATGAATAGTAACTACGGTAAATTTTATTTACCATAGTTAAAGGTAAATCGGGTAATTAAGGGTAAATATAATATTTTAAAATTACCCTAACAAATGTCCAAATCCTATTGGATGACTAAAAGTCGACCCATATCACCTAAGGGTCGGATTAGAATCATTTAATGTACATTTTTCCATGAAAATAACTTAATTATTATTAAAACCAAAGAAAGTGACAACATGTCACTCTCTTAAAATCTTATAAGTATATTAATTTTAATTTAGTGATAAACTTAATGAAACTTCGAACATGAATAGTCTCCAGAAAGATAATTAAATTATCTACATCATATAAATTTATTTATAATTTTTAGGGATTAAATAATTATCATTAATTATGACACAATAGTGATGCAGAAATTGTTTATCTAGTGAAAAATCAAGAATATTGTTTTTATTAAACTAATAGTGACCATAAAATGCACAAATACCTAACCAAAACTTATTGGCCATGTAAATGTAAACCATAATCATCCAATGGTCGAATATTTGACCATTTGGATCCTTATAAAAGCGATTATGACACTTATATTATTTTATTTTAAATGATGCCAAAGTTGTCACCTTCATAATTTAATAAATATAACAATTTAAATATTGTGATTTTAAGATGATAAATTCTAGTAAAAGTATTATTGTGAAAGGTAATATATTTATCTTCATCATAGAATTTTATTTTAAATTTTTATACAACAAATAAGTATATTAAATAATTATACAAAAATGATGTAGTAATTATTTTATTAAGAGATAAACCAAATAAATGGTTTTAAAAATAATAAAATAAATATTATATGAACTATTTAATGTGATACAGTAATTTTATAGATACATATGACCTTTTATTAATATATTAAAGCTTTTAGTTCGAACATATCTTCTGTATATATTTTATTTAAATTCAAATAAATGAATAGTGTCAAAATTGACACTATTGTTATTTTACAAAAATAACATATTATAAAATTGTTTAAAAATCACAAAAATATTTAAAAATTATAAATTTATATTTATATGGTCTATAATGTTATAAAGTAAACAATTATGGAAAATTCACAACAAATAAGTAATTATTTGTTATAATTTAAAATTTAGAATTTTATTACCACAAATAAACTTAAATAGATTAAATAAGGATAAATCAAAATGATAAGGTTTAAAATAAGATCAAAACATGTCTAAATTTGATTGGTTGATGAGATTACAACCCTATCTCATCTAATCTTCGAATATGAGTCATTTTTGGAGGTTTTTAAGTGGGTTTAGATTTATTATAAATTAATATTTTTAAGAATTCCTAAGGTGCCCCTCTCCTCCCTTATAAAAGGGTACCTCCTCCCCCTTCTCCTCACACCAATTTGAGCACTCAAGCTCGGCCAACCCCTGCCAAAATCTCTTCTACACTTCCCTAAAAACATCCTAGAGGTTCTGGTCTTCCTCAAAGACCAATTCTAGTGCCCTAAGAGGAGGTCTCAAAGAGGCGCTTCAAAGAAGAGGTAATTACCGTTACCAATTCTTTCATCTTCATTTCTTCTTCCACTTCTTCTTCTTAGGTTGTTTCATTATGAAGTAATAACATCAGTATCACTCATATACTGATATGTTATTATAAGTATGAAACAACCCTATTTCACCATCTATCCATCCTACGGGAAAAGAAATCACCGCGCGTGCGTACGTACGGAATACCGTCTCCACGCCGTGGTGTAATCTATTTTCCACCACCACCTTACATGGATGGGTATAACGGTGTAAAGAATAACTATACATAGTTATTAAAACATCATATTGATTCTGATATATTGTATAATCCACTCCAATTCAATTCAGTATTTATGGAAATGATATCATCGCTCGTGCGTACGTACGGACTACCGTCTCCACGACGCGATGAGATTCATTCTCCATTTTAACCATTTAAGAATGATTATAATGTATATATAAGAAATAATAATGAAATATATGACATTATAAATCTACTGGATTTATGTATATATATAAATATGTATGTCATCTACTTACTTCCATTTCAAGACAATAAGGAAAGAAAAACAGCGTTCATGCGTACGTACGGACTACCGTCTCCATGAACGGTGTTTTTCATTTTATTTATCTATCTATTATATATATATATATACTGAATATATATGATATATAAATCATATTTTATATTCTGGAAGTAATTAAATCATGATATAAGTAATAATGATGTCAAGAACAACAAGTCAAAACACCTACGATAAATGAAACGATTTTACCCAAAACGCTTCTTTAACATGGAATTTACAAAAGAACGGGTAATATAATGTCATAAGTTAACCATATATGATATCATAACAATGAATATGATTCTGTAATAAGTCAATGACATTATTTAAATCATTATACAGGAGGTTCGGACACATACGAAGCAAATTGGACCTAAGGTAAGGGAAATATCACAATCTCATTTTTATCCGAGATTGTTTATTCGTAAGTATTTACTGGGGTGTATTTTATCATCCACATCCATGTTTCATCAATATGTAATATTATTTCCATCCACCTACAATTGTTTAAATCCATTTTTACCCTTCGGTGAGTTTTTAGTAAAAGAAATGAAAGGAATCTTTTGTCGTTTTTCATACGAGGTACTTTTTGACTTTTCCGACAAAAGTACGAAGAATGTTTTTTTTAACTTATATGGCATGAATGGATTTTTAAAACAAAATTTCCAAGAATCTTCCTTTACAAGTTTTCAAGTTTATTTTTAATCAACTTCTTTTATTTTAATGTTGTATGGCATGTTATGAAAGAAAAAAATGTTTTTGAAGAAGAAAGGATATTTTCCTCAAGAATGGAGTTCAAGTGTTTTATCAAAATTATTTTCCATCTAAGATAATAAAGGGTTATGTTTTTATCCCTATTATTAAATTGATTTGATCATGTTATGATGGAATTATTTTTATGAATTCCTTTATCTTATATGAGTTGTTTTATGATGTCATGTCGTTTAAGAATCCCATTTTTATTACATGGGTTATGCTATGATTATGTGGCACACATAAGAAAGGATTCATTATAAGATGGGTGGGACCTATATCTCCCTCCAATGCATTGGGTAAAGATTTTATATCTCATGAGATAGACATGGCTGGAACGGAAGGTTATTTCGGTTCAGTGATACAGGACTGAAACGAGGAGTGAACTCGGTTCAGAAAGGGACTTTGTCCACTAAGATAGTCTTGGCAATAAGTCATGACTAACAAGAAATGATTTTCCATAATTATGTGTGCATGCCACAAAGTTTCAAGTTTCATGTTATGATTATGGGGATCTCATTTTCACTTCTATGATTTATTAAGATTTTATGATCTCTTTTGCAGGTTATGATTTTAAAAAAGATATGATATGATTTTTATTTCCTTTATTGCCCTTGCTGAGCATTTGAGCTCACCCTTTTATGTTTTCTTTTCCCCAGGATATAAAGAAAGGTTTTAGGTAAAAAAAGGGGAAGATCTTTATGGGAGATATTGAAGATCTTTCACCACGATTAGAAGATTACGTTCCGAGTTTCCAAAGACACTAAACTATTACGATCCTTGTGTGTGTGTGTTTTTATTATGTACTAAGTATTCCGCAAAAGTAATGTAAAGTCTATGTACGTCAAGATACGGGTCTCTACAAAATACTACTGAATTTATGGATGAATCTTCGATAGAAACCAGTATGACCTAGGAATGAACAGATGTCTCGAACATAAGTGGGTTCAGGAAGTGATTGGATCACTTCAATTTTGGCAGGATCAACTTCAATACCATCTTTTGAAACTATGTTCTCTAGAACAATCCCATTTGCAACCATGAAGTGACATTTTTCAAAATTTAAAACAAGGTTACACTTGAAACACTTTTGAAGGACTAGAGAGAGTGAATTCAAGAACGATTCAAATGACTCACCATAAATGGTAAAGTCATCCATGAAGACTTCCAAGTAGTGTTCAATGAATTCGGAAAAGATACTCATCATACACCTCTAGAATGTTTCAGGAGCGTTGAAAAGTCCAAAAGGCATTCTTCTATATGCATATGTTCCAAAGGGGCATGTGAAAGTAGTCTTTTCTTGGTCCTGAGGTGAGATTGGGATTTGGAAGTAGCCGGTGTATCCATTAAGAAAGCAATAATGTGACTTCCCGGCTAATCGTTCCAGCATTTGATCAAGGAATGGAAGAGGGTAGTGATCTTTTCTTGTTTCAACATTCAATTTCCTATAGTCGATGCACACACACCATTTGTTCTTTACTTGAGTTGTGACTACCTCTCCATGTTCATTTGTGACAACAGTTATCCCACCCTTCTTAGGTACAACTTGAATTGGACTAACCCATTCACTATAAGAAATTGGGTAGATAATACCAGCTTGAAGAAGCTTGGCGATCTCTTACCTAACTACCTCAAGTATGAGTGGATTTAGTCTTCTTTGTGGTTGTCTAATTGGTTTGGATGACTCCTCAAGATGAATGGGATGCATGCAAAGAGCAGGGTTAATTCCTGGTATGTCATATAGGGTCCACCATAAGGCCTTTTTGTTTTCCTCTAACACCTGAAAAAGTTTGGACTCCATGGTTTCATTAAGTGAAGAAGAGATAATGTCAGGATAAGAGTGATCATGGAAAAGGAATGCATATTTCAGGTGTTCAGGAAGAGGTTTTATATCAGTCTCATCTTTCATTTTTGGGTTAGACAACTCAATAATGGAAGAAGGGACTTCAGTTGTTTTAGATTCATCTTCCTTAATACATTCCAAGGTGGAGCAGTAGAGATCAGAGTTGATGTGGGATTCAAGAGAGTTTTCAAGATCCTCTAGATTGATAGAGTCTATGAATTAAAAGGTCCACATAAACTTCACCATTTATGACTTTGTTAATCATGGTGCAGATTTCACAAGATCCTTTGTTATTAGAACATGAAGAACATGGTGGATTGGGGTTATATTGACTCTTAGAAGTGTCCTCAGAAGCATGGATTGAGAATGTAGAGTGATCCTCAGATGGGTAGCGTATGTCTAGGAAAATGTTGAAATTGATCAGTTGGTCACCAAATTCCATGGATAAGATGCCTGAATAGACATCAATCTTGGTTCTCGCAGTCATGAGGAATGGTCTTCCTAGAATTAGGTGAGATTGAGAATAGTTTGTCTCACCTTCAATGACAAGGACATAGAAATCAGCAGGGAAGATAAGATCATTGACTCGGACAAGGACATCCTCAATTATTCCCTCAGGACTGGCTGTGCTTCAATTGGCTAACTGAATGACAACACCCATTGGATGTAAGGGACCTAGACCAAGGTTGGTGAATATAGATTTGGGCATGAAATTAATTGAGGCTCCTAGGTCTATGAGTACATCATCAAAGTTGGAACTTCCAATTTGGCATAGAACCCTAAAGGTCCCTGGATCTTTGCACTTAATGGGTATGGACTCTTGGGTTGAAACATTTTCAAAGGTCCTAAGTTACCTCTTGTGGGTGCACAATTCCTTAAGAAACTTGGCATACTTAGGGATTTGTTTTATGGCATCTAAGAGAGGAATGCTGACTTCAACACGTCTAAACATGTCGAGCATTTCAGGATCAGGTTCAAAGGACTTCCTTGGTTTAGAAAAAACTTGAGGAAAAGGAATTAGATTCCTAAGTGGAATGGAAGGAGGTGAGGGAATGGATTCAGGTTCCTTTTCAAGTTTATTTTTCTTTTCATTTTCTAGGTCAACATTCAAAGGAGGTTTGGGGGACTTATCTTGAGGCATAACAATTTTCTTTCCCAATCTAAGTGCAATTGCACTTACATTACCCTTGGGGTTGGGTAATGGTTGAGCTAAAAGTTGGGAAGAATTAGATGGTTGCTGCTGACTAAGGTGGGATGCAAGTTGACCAATTTGGGTTTCAATGTTCTTGAGGCTAGAACGGGTGAAAGAGGCAAGATCTTCCACTGCACTTTCCCATGGTTGCTTAGAAGAAGAGGCTTGTCCCGAATTGGGATTACCTTGATTTTGGTTCCTGGGAAAGTGATTGTATTGGTTTTGGAATTGGGAAGGCTCACTAGGATAATGGAATCCAGGAGGAGGATTGTTCCTTTGAGGTGGAGGAAGAAAAGGATAAGATTGTTGGAAGTTACCAACACCTTGACCATATTGGAACTGGTTTGGGTTTTGAGGAGGGAATTGAGGGGGATGAGAGATGGGATTACCATACCTCAGGCCTTGGTTATAGGAAGAAGATAAGGGCTCAGAGTGAGGTTGGTTGAAGTTTCTAACAAACTGACCTGATAGTTGAGGGTTGGTGTTCCGCTGAGCATATGCTGCATTGAGATCCATTGGTCCAGATGAATCGAATTGATCCTCTTGAAGTTGTGGACATGTGTCAGTTGGATGAGATGGAGAGTTGCAGATTCCATAGTTTTTGACAGGTCCAGAAAATATTGATTGTGAAGAAGATGAGGTTGGGGATTTGGTAGCCACAGCTAGTTGTCGCACAAGACCTGTAAGTTCACTCATACACTCGGTTATCTTGTTCGGCTCAATTGATTGATTATCTTGGGCTTGTTTAACTTGAGCATGTGCTTGAGTATAGAATTGTTGTGTGTTTGCATCCATGTTACCACTACTACAAATTTTAGTTTTTTCACCTCCTGAAGAGGGCGAGCACCATTGGCGGTCACTAAAGAGGGTATAAGCGACCGCCATAGGCGGCCGCTAATACGAATGTAAAATTCCAGCGGGAATTTTCCCGCACGTGAATCTTCTTCTTATCTCTCCCACTTTAGCCGCTGCAACTGCAATATACCGCAGTCGACGCCGCACGCCGCCGCATGCCGCCACTCTTCATGCCATACCATGCTTCGTAACAGCACACTCGTGACCACCGTCTACATGCCGAACAATCCCGAACCCTCGCCTTAGACTTCCGGTGACCTCATCGTCATTACCCGAACAACCCAACATCCACCTGCCACCGTGTGTCTGCCATGGCCGGTGGGGGAAAGGTCTTGTATCCCTTTCCACACATATGCTGAGACGAGGACCCGCATGAGGACCAGCTGAATGCTATGTTGATGTGAAACATTAGCGACCACCGTTGGCGGTCACTAATGGGTTTTACTGACGAAGCTATTGTGACTGCCAAAAGCGGTCGATGGGTGGTCGCTAAAGCCTTCTAGCAGCCGCTTTTGGCGGTCCCTAAAAGCTCTAATTCTAGTAGTGTACTTATGAGATCTCTTGTAGCTGCACGAGTTTTATCAACAAGAGCACTGCTACTTGCGGCATCTATGAGAGTTCTCTCCATAGCCAATAACCCCTCATAGAAGTATTGAATCAAGAGTTGGTCAGGGATTTGGTGGTGTGGGTAGGTTGAAATAAGATTTTTGAACCTCTCCTAGTATTCATGGAGTGATTCACTTGGGAACTAACAGATACCACTTATTTCCTTTCGGATATAAGCAGTACGAGAAGCAGAAAAGAATTTCTCTAAGAAGAGTCGCTTAGTGTCATTCCATGTGGTTATGGAACAAGGAGGTAGGTAGTAAATCCATGACTTAGCAGTTTCATCTAGGGAGAAAGGGAATGCTCGAAGTTTTGATTTTTTCTTCAGAAACCCCTTGATGATTCATGGTAGAGCACACTACTTGAAACTCTTTAAGGTGAAGATGTGGATCCTCACCGGCTAGCCCGTGGAAATGAGGGAGAAGATGAATCAAACCCGATTTAAGTTCAAAGTCAGCCTATATGTTTGGATATTGAATACCAAGAGGTTGGTAATTCATATCAGGGGTAGCAATTTCTTTTAGTGTTTTTTCCCTAGGATTGGCCATATCTACTTCAATTGTTTGGACAAGGACCGATTCTTGAATTATTTGATTATCTCTTATGTTCCTCCTAAGTTGGCGAAGTGTTCACTCAATTTTAGGGTCAAACAAATTATAGGGATTGTTTGGAAGGCTATGGGGCATTTAGATAGATTTTTTAAGAAATAGGAAAATGGGTTTTTCTTTGTATTTTTTTTTCAGTGTATGATTTTTAAGAGGAATACGGGTTTTTCTTTGTGTTCTTTTTTCAATTTTTTTTAAATTTTGTTTTTTTGGGTTTTTTTACAATAACCAGAAAATAATGACTACTTAAAGCACCATCCCCGACAACAGCACCATTTGAAACACATGGCCGATTGTCGCCTATCTACCGGTCAAAGTTCCGGTGCTCTGCTAATGTGTATTGCAGCACTTGGGTCGAGTCCTCGGCGATGATACTTTATTAATAGTCGTTTGTTTTTAGTTGATTGTATTTTGATTAGGGGTTTTTTTTCAGATCTTAATTAAAATTACTAATAGATTATGATTGTTTTAACAAATTTATAATGATTGGGGTGAGTTCATCATTAGGTAGTTAAGCTTGTGATATCCTTGAGCTTTGCTTTATATTTCATTTAAATTAACACCCATGTCACAAGTTGACGTTGATTTGAATTCTCAAGTGTTAAGGATTTAATCCAAGCCTTAACATAACTGAGGGTTCTGATCTTGATCATATATTATTTATGGTAGTGTATTTATGGTTCCAATAATCCATGGAAACCATGCGTTAAACAAAACAAGTCATTAATCCATGACATGCTAAGTCCAACATACACAATGTTAATTCAACGAATACTCATCGAGCAAAAGCTCTCAATCGCTTAACATACCTAAATTAAAACTCACCCCAATGAGATATTTACTCATCCATTAATATGGTTATTAATCTGGTAATATATGTTTATGGTGATGAATTATAAAGAGAATAAAAAGAAAGGGACAAGATAAGAGTAGTGCGCCGAACACACACACAAACAATGAAGAAAATTAAAAACAGATTTTCAATTGAATGAGGAAGCAAAAGAAGGGAAGGGGATTCAACTAAATTTAAACTATTTCAATAACATTAATATTATAATACATAATGTGGATGATAATAAGATATATTTAAGAATAAATTTGTATTAAAACAGAATTACAAAAGAAAGGACTTACAAAATTACAACAATGATGAACATAAAAGTAAATGAAAACAATGAGAGGAGGAAAGGTATCTCAAGTAAAAACTTGAGTATGGAATGTACTCCCAAGACTTTTTAAAGGCTTTGTTCGTGCCAATATGATATCCTCTCTTCTAAAATTCCAACCCCTCTCAAGGAGAGAAGGGGAGAGTATTTATAGCCCAAGGAGTGGACTGTTTGCATTCCCAATCTATCCCTTCACATTCATCACCAATTTGGATATTCATAAAGCTGAATCTTGAGAAATATCCTTCTTCACAGTTGTAGATAATAAATTTGGACGACTCCTCTAAAAATTTGGAGGCATTTGGACCTATGTATCCAAAGTTATGGCCGGATGATTAAACAATTTTAATCTGTCCATTTCAATCCAGTCTTTTTGAAGTCCAAAATTTGAAAGTGATTTTTAATAGTAATATTTCTTCAAATACGAATTATTTCTTCAACAAATTCGGCCACCTATATCCCCTATTTGACATGACAAAATCTCAGCTCGATTGGATTCTTACATCATGAGATATGTCATGAATACTATACTGATTTTATTTCTCGTCCAGAATGGTGGGATTGACTTCAAAGCATCATTTGGGCCCATTTTTCTTAGAGTTGGGCCTTGAAATTTTTATCATGGACTCCTTAAATTGTCCCCCAAACTATGGTGTAGAAAAATGGAATTTGGACTTCTATATTTAGCCCAGTAAATCAATCTTCATGAATAGTCCAGTTTCTTCACAGATTCTTTGGTCTTGTTTGTGAGGACCATATGACCCTTCAAATGGTAGAATTGGATCATGTTACCTTCTAATTAAATGTTGTATATTTAACGAATAATACTAAAAAAAATAACCACACAATTTGGATCCGTATAGTGATATTTATTATTAAAACAGTAAACTGACTCAATTGGACCACTTCTAGAAAATGCTCAAAAATTATACTTAATATTAAAACATTAATATTTCACAAAAATTATGCACAATTCATATAAAATCAGTAAAGGGAGTATTTAATAAGTCATTAAAATATTAATAACATCAATAAAAATATATCAGAAACTATCATAAATAATCATAAGCATTTAAGGCAATGCATAAGAATAAAATAGAAGCCATTTAAACATAAACTTCAGCATAATATGGAAAATATAAATCAAATAATTCCATTTACTTATTTACATGGATCTTATACTAGTCTAATAATTACATTTAATATCAATAGCTAATTTTATAATGATGGAATTCATAATGCCGGACATCATAACTACATAGTCAAGGCCTCATGCCTAGACTACAAATAAAAATTTTATCAAGGCCTTGTGCCAAGACACTAATTTGTCTCATGATACCTACTAATTCATCAAGGACCTATAGCGGGCTCCACCCATTACTTAATAAGTCCAATAGATTCCTCATATGAAAATATTGAAACATAACATAAACATTTGTATTAAAACTAGCATACAAAATGTCAATACTTTAACCATAAACCATGAATTGAAAACCATTATTAGGGAAAAGTACTTGGGTGAAGGTGTGATGTGGGTTTACACATGGATGTTGATACATAATAAGGTCAGGTGATGCACTTTCATGAAGGTCCCAAGTGATAGACTTAGGAAAATTATGCGATAAAACATATTTGAATGTAGTACAATTTTTACATGGTGGTTCAAAACATTGTCTTCCTATGCCTTTGTGGATTTTTCTTCCATTCTAAGTGTATTTATAATGAATCAATATTTTCTTGTTATACTAAAAAACATAATGGCTCATACTGTAGTCATTTTTTTAAATGTTTGGGTTATCACTCATATAGATGAGATGCTTGCTATTTTCATACATGGACACTATCATTAATATGAATAATTATTTTTTTGTGATCATATATAAGAAACAAAACCTATATTACCATGTGTTTGAGATAATTCCACTATATAGGAATGGTATTTTGATGGATGTTCTCATCTTGAGTGAAGTTGATTACATGTCGTGCTCCCGGAATGTGGAGTACACATATATGAGGTGTTCAAGGATGAGCCTGAGGTAGTTTCTATTTAATTTTTTATTTCTAATACATATATATATAATAAATTTTATTTAGACAGAGTTTTTTATCCAATGGATACAACATACCAATAAATTCCATCCGATTCATGGTGAAGAATCCATCATTCCATAGGAAATCTATTGAATCTCATTGGATCCCATCCATGGTCCTATGAATGAAGAATTAATTCCCACAAAGTATAAATGGGTGGATTTTTATTGGATGCCCATGTTGTTCCATGAACTATTCAAGGCGACTTTGGAGATAACAGGGAAGGACCCACACCCATGGGATAACATAAACTTATAATTATGGATGAATACCTTCTAGAAAGACCATGTTAATGGGATGAGTTATAAGTATCCAAGGTTATACCCTTCAATGGAAAATTAGGGTATCTTAGGAATGTATGGGAATGTATTGGAAAATGGTCCCTATGAAGAGTGGGGTTAAAATTTTAATATCAACATACCTATTTAGACATGACTAGAAATATTTTTAATGATGTGATTGAACACCTATATTCTTCTTTCTCATGACTCCCACAATGGCACTAGGGGAAGTTCATTTGTTATGGGAAACATGTTGGTGCCAGGATAATAACTGGGATTGGTGTTACCCATTCCAGAAAATATCCATTAGTGATTATTGTGAATTTTTATATGAAAGTCCCATTTCCCTATATAAGGGCCATTTTTTGTGTTTTAGGGATGGGTGGAAGAGAATTTTAATGTGTATACCCTCCATGGTGAATTTAGTATCCCTTGGTGCCATTTATAACAAGATAATTGTATACATCATGCCTTTATTCCTAATGTATGAAGCACCTTAAAAGGTTTTAAGTTTATCTTTATAATTCAACTTCACCCCATGTAGTGATTCCCCCACCAGGACAAATTTTGACAACTGTCGCAGTGAGAATGAATCCTGGTCATATATGATAACTTCAAGAGACTTTGTCATGGAGACATTGGTAGATGATGAGATCACCTGTAAGTCTTATATTTCATTCAAGATTGTTGGAAAATTTAGGTACCTATAATATATGACCATTTTGATGTAAATAGATTCTCAAATAGAGAATGTTGTTGGGTATAATCCCTTATGTTTCTACAGCAATGACTCCAGGATGGAGAAAAGGGTCTACGAAAAGAGATCTCCAATAGAATGACAACGGTGATGCCCCAGAGTCACTGATCCATCCCCAACCATGAGATACATAGTTACTTGGAGTTGAGGTGAAAATAATACCTAAGGTTGGGTTTAGAAGGACTGACCATCACCATCATAAAGATACCCATGTTCTAGCTACCAAGACTTCGGTTGAGGGGAGAACACATGAAAACAACTCAAATTAAAGGATCCTGAATCTTACCTCCAATTTTTTTGAGGAGTCTTTGAATTATATATTCCCTAAGGATATCCAATTCAAGAATAATGGGTTTCCCTCCACCAATATCAATGAATTATTGGAAATAATTCATTTTGGTGTCCATATTTTAAAGCTCGGGGATATACAGGATCCAAAAAAATCCACTATAAAAGAAACGTGATTGCGTTGTCATGACACATCAAATTGACAATGATTTAAAGAAAATTTTTTAGTCTATAGAAGACCCTAGGTTATCTCTCAAGGAGTGTTGATAAATTTTGAGTGTTTATTTTTAATAAACATTACTAAAAGAGGGGGGTTATTTGGAAAACAGTTTCTAGAAATTAACTTAATTTAAATAGTTATAAAGTTGAAAGACCAAGTGGATTTTAAATAATATGAGATAAAGGGTTAATTTTGATTTCACTACACACCTTTAAAGTTTATTTTTATTGGATATTAATTAGGGTTTGATGTAAGTATTTGGTTAAAATTAATCAAAATTCTGATTAATTTCCAAAATTTTATATCAAATCACATTGAGCCAAACCTTATCATAAAGATTGTATAGCTAAGGTCCAGATATCATGCATGGTATAATAAATTCCAAATAAAATTTAAATATCATATATTTGGGGAAGAAAATAATTCTTGTGTTTTCCAATCGGAATGACTCAAGTCACGCACTCAAAACCTCACACCAATCAGTTAAAAGTAAAGAGCATTTCATTCGGTTAAATAAAACAAAGATAAATAAAAGTAAGATAATTCCAAATGAAATGTTTTCAAACCCAAATAACATCAAACCAGTAGTAGTAAATGTTCCGGAACACCCATTACAATTACTCACCCAATCTAAATACAGGTTGAATGTGGATCCTTATTTCCATACATGACGCTACTTTGTTACAAAAGGGACATTACCACAACACCATGCACGACTTTGGAATCCTGCAGTTTATATCGATTAATGGAAATTTCTATCCACCACATGACACTCTGGAGGTGTTCTGGAGAGCCCCTCCACCTGGATAGATCAAAATAAATATTGATGGTGCGTCCAAGGGTAACTCGGGCACTGTAGGGTGTGGTGCTGTCTTCAGGAATCACTTCGGTCAGATTCTTGGATGTTTCATGGGTAATTGTGGCATTGAAACTGCCCTTTAAGATGAGATGATGAGTTCGACACATTCCATTTCTTTTTACAAGATCTTTGGATGGAACAACCTCTGGATTGAAAGTGACTCGACGACCATCGTTCAAGCGATCTGGAATGGAGTAACTCATATTACATGGCCGATTACCATGCTTTGGATGGAATGAAATTGTTCACTCATCGATATTAAATATATCATCACACATGTTTATTGAGAAGAAAATGCTATTGCAGATGGCCTGGACAACATGGGAGTAGATCAATACATTTTTGGGTTTGTAGACCTCCCCGCTGAGCTCATTTCCTTTAATGAAAAATATTGTAAAATGATCCCGTATTTTCGAATCCTGTAAACTTGCTTTTAATAATATTTATGATTTGTTATTTCTGGGCTAAGGAATCACATTTTCAAAAAAAAATATGTTTTGGAAAACCCTTTACAAGATGTGTAGCTCCCTCACAACAAACACCCACCGATTAGCCCAACATCGAGAGGAGGAGGAATGTCGGGTGGAACTCATTCTTCATCCATGACCCCCCTATGAGGATAGGGGACTCCAAAACTTCTAAGATGATGGGTAGACTACTCTAAGACTTCAAAATGGAAGATATTTTCTCATTGTTTGAACTTGAAAATGAGGTTCCCTTAGTTACCTTTTATAGCCAAAATGGTAAGTGGTTTTGGGCTACTAGTTTTGGTGATACCATTTGAGTCTCAGTTTGGGACAAGTAAATGGCCATATCAAGACTTGTAAAAAAGATACAAGTTTCTGTAATACCTCTTTAATATCTCCCTATCAAATTTGGTGGCCATTGGACATCCTTATTTAGATATATTGTCAAAATATCAAACCAAACCTCTAACTTTAGGTAGATTTTGTCCCTTATAAAGAATGGTTTGTATGAGCCCCTTCATGGACGAATGAGGCTTGGATTCCTTGATAATAGTTGTAACACATGACGTTTTGGGGAGGAAAACAAAGTTTCATCCCATTTAGAGGAATTTAATTATCGTAATTTTCAAAATAGTGGACAGATGTCCATGGGATTCCATGCAGTTTGGCCCATTTTTCTTCTAGATCAACTTCAGGGCCTCCAAATCACCTCCTCCTACAATAAATTCATCAAAACAAGTAACATTACCCTTTTTAACAGTGATATAAATAGAATAAATTAACCAAAAATGAATTTAATTTTTTTATTATTTATATAATTTTCAATACAAAATAAGTTTAGCACAATGGTGTAAGGGTGAAAATGAAACAGTGAATCGTTGTGCGATCAAAACCCCATGGAGGTGAAAAACAATGTTCTGGAGTAGGATATGCATGGTTATACTAGAGAGATCTATATCTAATAGAGGATCTCTTACAGTGGATCACTGGTGGTGATCTAAAAAACACAAACACAAAAACAAACGAGTATTATTTCATCAACTGGAATAAATTTTAACAACACCCAACAAACTCCCTATTTATAGAGATAAAAATACACAAAAAACCAAATAGAAATAGATATAATAAAAGTATGATTTTTTTTATAGTAGGTGTCATCCAAGCTTTAATTTGTCAAGCAACCTTCATTGAATTCCAAGCCTCCATTGTTGTCATAGAGGTTGGCACCATCTAAGGAAATAAGTTTAATATTTAACATCCCCTCTTAAACCCATTTTCCTTGTAATACATGAATTTATATCACATCCAAGTGGATAAAAAATAGGTACAATGAATTCACCAAATTCATTAGCTATAGTAAATTCAAAATCACATGCGGCAACAGATAAGCAGATCATTAGAGGTGATCGAAGATATAAAATAACATAACTAAGAATAAAAATTTATTGTATTGCTTCGATTTAGAATTATTCCATCATGTACTCCTATTATAGGATCAGATTCTTATCCCAAGAATTATATGCCTTAGATTTGGATTCTTTGAAATGTCCCCCCTTTCTGCATGATTTCACTGGGACTCTGACACATTGGAAGGAGGCATCGATATTCATCACCCGGGGAACTGGCACATGGATATGATTCAGTAGGGTTTCTAAATAAGTGGATGGTTCACTAGATACAACATTGATGTTAGTCTTGACTTTAGGGAAGGTTTTTGAATTCTATAGAAATACCTGTTATTCAGTGCCTTTTGGGAAGGAGTCTATGATGGATAGAAAACCCTGTTCTTTGACGACTTTAGGAAAGACGATTGATTCATCTTCAGGATAACATACTAAGGAAGGGGGTTTCCTTCATCATCGTTGATGTTTATAAATTAGTCGAAGGGATCATTGAAATTGAATTCAATATATAGGAAAGCAATATTTTCATATAGTGCAATTGTTTTTTTGAATTGCATATTGCAATATTTTTTTTATTTCACTCACAATTAAATTGAATGAATGATTTTTTATTTGGTGTAGAACACAATTCAATATAGGGCTAATCATTTTTTTTTCATTTTCAAAATCTGTTTTATGGGTTACCGGTACCCCACAACATGATTCCAATACAACCACTTTCACCATTACACAAAAACATTATAAAACGATGGGAATGTCCAAGAAACCACGAAATAGGGCACAAGAACATCAGAAAGGCCGAACAAACCTCAGAAAGGGTTACCTTGAATGTCCTCGGTGTGACCATCGACACTGGAATGGTGTGTGAGGTTTACAATTAAATATAGGAATGGTGTGTGTGGTTTACAAAAAAATTTAATATTTTTTTCTTTGAGAAGGAACATGCGTGGAGGCAATCAAGTGGATGTGATTTTTTTCCTTTATGTTGGAAGAGAGTGAATTGTGGAAGGGAAAAAAGGAAAAAGGATAAAGTGGTTTTGATTTAAAAAAAACATAATAAGGGACATAAATGGGCATAGTTGGTTGAAAAATTGATAAAAGAAATCATTTTTGAATTATGGAAAGGGGGTGAGAATTGGAATAAAAAAACTCACACCCAAATTTGAAATAGTGTAGGAACAATATTCATCATCTTCTTTAGCATCTCCTCCACTACAAGTCAGTAGGTGGTTTGAATAATCTCACCCATAACTGGTGGAAACACCTTCAATGCCCTTTAATACCACTGAAGGTGGTTATGAACATCAGAACCATAAGCAGATCTAGAAGATCTATCTTTCCCCACCTCAACTTCAAACCATCTTTTGATACCACTTATAGAGGATCTCTTGTAGTGGATCAATGGTTGTGATCTAAACAAAAAAACACAAAACAAATTGGTATTATTTCTTCAACTAGAATTCATTTTAACAACACACAACATACTCTCTATTTATAGGGATACAAATACACAACAAACCAAATGGAAACAGAGATAAATAAAAGTTGGAATTTTGGTTTCAATAGGTGTTTCCAAAGCTTTAATTCTTCAAGAATCCTTTATTGAAGTCCAAGCCTCCAATGCTATAGTAGAGGTCAGCACTATCCAAGGAAATGAAATTAATATCCAATAATATCCCCATCATGAGATGGGTGAGGGAAATTATGGACCGGGGAACAACCAAAGGGGTAGTCAAACGATCTACCAATGAAGGGGGAGAATAAATTAAACCCAATTTTGTAAATCTCATAACTAAATAACAATTTTTTATGGGTTATATATTTTAAAAAAGTGGTCATATTGAATTTTAGAGGGTTGATATAAAGAGAAAATAGATGGAAACTCTAGGTAAACTATGATAGGAAGTCCCATCAGGATGGAGGGGTTGTCTTTTCCAGAGGGAGGATAATTATGCATAAGACAGCAACTCATGAATGACAAAATAGAGAGATTCCATTCATGATTTCCCACACTTATACTATTGTTTGTGGATGAATGAACTAACTGAACATCATCTGAATTTAAACATCGGTGGAGGGAAATATAACTTTCCAAATGAATCTCCCATTGTAGTTAGTTTTAAAAATTTTCTTTTATTTTTTTAGAATGTACATGTTCATATATGAATAATAAAATTAGCGGTTTATCATATATATAATTAAAATTTCTCCCTTCTATTAAAGGATATGATGAAAGTACCAAGGAAATTACAAGGGCTATCTCATGTGAATCATATACATATACCACTAAGATTACATATATGGTGGGGAAAACTCTAATAGTTTTAAGCCCGTCTATGCCTGTCTATGGAGGTGGAGGAGAAGTTGTTGGTATGTAAACCAAATGAAGTTATGATTCCTTGAAATAAATTCTAAATCTTATCTTCTTCTATTTTTTTAAATTATGCTACAATACACTTAGGGAGGCTAAGGAGATATGGATGATATTTTTCTAATCATCGACGCCGCTAACTTTATCAATGATCCTAAAAGAAATGATAATTTTCTAAAAGGTTTTATGCTTCATTTAATTATGTTAACATACTTACATATGATTTGCCACATCTAAAATTATTTTATATGTAGAATCATCAGTAGCCAAAACATTAAAACTTACATCCTTCTAGGCATGTCTTAGGTATCCCATGAGCATTCTTTTCGTGATCCCTCAGCTAGAAATTTTCACTCATAATATAGATGAAATGGTTACCATGGAGTTTAGTTGACTAGAAATGGCGAGCAAGAGTTCTCCCAATATAACTACAATAATAACCACATCAATGGTTGATATTCTGGTTGTGACCGTTGAAGATACACCTATTGGTATAGATTCCTTGGTGGTTCTTCCAACTTATTCGACCCTAGCTCCTGAGGTCATCTTTCCAAAATAAAAGCCAGATTTTAATATAACCTTCTAATAACATAATAATTATCTCAAAAACATGTACCTCTTATATCTTTTCTAATACTGTAATCACATGTGGTAATTCCTTTTTCATAAGCTCCAGCTTTCACATATCAACAGTCTCAGCCTATAGAAAATGGGTCTATCCCATTTCCAATAGACTAGGAAGGATTTAACCTATACTTCCCCCTTAGTGAACCTACCATCAATGAATTTATTCCAAAAATATTTCCTACATTCTTATATTAATATTAAATTAGATGAAGGGACACTGAAATTATAACAAACTACTCATTTACATGCATATATGAATATATGTAAGATGTATATAAGATCCCCATAAATGATTTATGAAATAAATTACATTGAATAAACCATATATTTATCTTCCTAGAAATAATGGGTTTCTATTATCCAGAAATTTACGATAAAATAAAAGTGATCCTCAAAGAACGGGACTGAGAATAAGAGGCTTGGACATCCCTTATGGAGGTGGAATTTAATTCTCTTTCTTCTATATTTTGTTCTATGACACTTCAATGTGAGTCCCATTGTATGGGGGTATCTAGAGAGAAAAAATTCATGTCTTATGAAAAGGCTACCTGTATATGCCTTCTCCAGTATGAGTTGGATTCCACAAAGAGAAAGCTGTAAGAAAACAAACAAACTCATAGATAAATCTAAGACTAAAGTGAAATGAGACACTTTTGATATAGAGAGTGATCTCCATAAAAAAGTGGTTTAAACTATAAATCAATATGTGATTCACAATATAATTGATAGATTTAAAAAATATAATGGTGGCCAATGAGATTTCATAAAGGATGTTTTATGGTGTATAATTGTTATAAAGATATACTCCAATTTGTGGAAACTCATCCTTATCATTTTGAATGAAAAAAATATATTTCTCTCACTTATTGTAAATCTTATTACCTTTCTTCTTTATTGTTATAAACTCATAACAAAATGATAATATGTATAAGGAAACAGTAATATATTAAATAAAATGAATATTCAAATTGAATAAACAATGACAATCATGATTCCTAAAAAAACATGACTGTAAATATATTGGGAAATAATATCATAAAATACTTACCCATTTAATATGATGTTGTTGATATGAAGGATAATATCCATTAATTAACTTGGATGTTGTGGGGTATCATCAAAGTAGTAGGTAGTAATCTTAAAAAACTATTATAGGGGTGAGGGTACATATAATATGATGTTTTATCTATGGAAGAGAGTAATTGGTTAAATATTTTTCATTAGTATGATTCCATGGTATTTTTAGGAAGAATCCTACCTAATGGATCATTAAGAATGCATGAATATTCCAATTCATATCCCCTGGGAGTGTCTCACCAACTGTGTAGTCATATGCCCTCTCGATGTGCATCTGGGTAACGATTGATTCAATGATCAAACAACTATTTTTAGGGTTATTACCCCCAAATTCATCTGATCCATAACCAAATCCATGTTTCTATATCATGATAGGGATTTATTTTCTAGTAAAATACACACAATTTTAATTTACCAATGCTTAGGATGTTTTCCAACCATGGAAATAGTTGATTTTTAAAATAATTTTTTTGACACTTCAATAAAAAGAATATGAGAAAGGAATAATAATATAGAAATATAAATACTATAAATATCTTTATTAATAATTTATAAATTATTCTATGTAAATGAATTCTCCAAAAAACGAAAATAGGTGGTGATTATAACATGAGCCCCAAAGAATGAAAATTAATACAGAAAAACCACACATATTCCTTGGGTAGAAATTAAATAATATATTATTGAATATAGAGGTTAAACATGATCCTTAAATACCATGAATAAATTAATTTCATCATATAAAATCTCAAATAGGTTTAATATGCATCACATAAATGAAATCATGTTCATTATCAAAAAAATCTTAAAGAGAATAATTTGAGATAGAGAATCTTTACATCACATCCTAACATCCATGAACATACTAAAACCTCCAATATCATAAACATATAAATAATTATCACTTAATTAGAAAACCCATTCATACACATAACCCTTTATAAATTTCATTTATATTGATACACTTGAATAGTATTAGAGGTGCGTATTTGTACCATCATGATGGAATATAAAGGAATGATTTTTGGATCATGAAGACTGTACATAAGGGATTATAAAATGGTTTTAATTGTAGATAAATGTCATATACCATTAATAGTAAATAATTTTTATATTAAATGATTTATTATGAGAATTTTCACACATAATCACTTGGAAACCTTAAGTCTTATAAAAATGGATGTTCTTGAATTACAAAGATAGGGGAGGGAATCAAGCAGTGATTTCAACAACATAATAGTTATACAAGAAGTATAATAGAATGTATTATTTAGGGTTAATCACTCATCCACATGGAATAATTTGTATTTTATAGGGATGATTATTAATATATGAAAGAATAATCTGTTTAAATCACAAGGGATTTACACAAAATAATTACTTGAATCAAAAAAGCAGTGGAAGAGAACCTTTACCTTGATAAGAATCTTCTAGATCATGAATGTAATCCATAAAACCTTGGTAATTCATTGGGAGTGCTTCATAAGTGGATAAATTATAGGAATTATAGATCCAGATCTTTAGGGTGGAGTGGGATGAGAGAATATGGTGGGAGTTAGATCCTTTGAAAGTTGAAAAAGATGGGATTTCCCCCCGAAAACATGAGTTAGGTAAGGTGTAAGAATGGAATAGCATGGGTGTTGTGTGGGTTATATAAGATTAGGGAATTTGGTTTTAAAATGGTATTTGATGCATGTGGTAATGAATTTCATACCTAAAAAGGAATTCTAGAATGTTTAATTTACCTTTTAATTATTATAATTATTAAATACCTTATTTCCCAATTTTACCCTTATTAATGATGAATAAAAGTTAATCATGGTAATTATTATATTAAAAAAAATATAATATGGCCCATATTAATAAATTTATATGTGATTAATCATCATTTGGGATCCATTTAACTGAATTCATTTTTTAAAATGAGAAAATTATCTTTTAATTTAAAACATAAGATATAGGCAAAATGGTTTTTATATAAAAGTTTCTTTTTGTATATCTGTAGTCTTATTATTCATATTTCCCATTAATTATTAATTGATAGAGTATTTATAAATTTTTGATTTTTTTAAAATGATAAATTTTAATTTATATTTTTCAAATTTAAAAACATAAAACTAATATTACTATTATAAAATTAATTCTATAAAACAACAATTTCACTTTTAAAGTGGTAATTAGTATTTATAATAATTTAAATATTTTAAATGACTAAAATATGATTAGAACATTTTCATAATTTAGATATACTAAATCTAATTATAATATATATTTTATATAACTATGTATATATATAAGGAAAATTAATGACAAAATTTATGCACATAAAATCCATTCTTCAGGTAAATCACAAATATTCACCTTAATTTAATATCTTTATTATGAATTAAAAAATGAAAATTATTTTGTGAAAATAAAATTATAAAATTTATAAATAAAATATTGAAGTATACTTATGAAAATAATATCTTTAGATTGTGTAAGGCATGATAGTTTAGGATATGGTGTTTACCTGCTATAGTTTTGTTTGGGGTATTTCATTCTCCCACCTTAAATAATTTCATCCTATAAATTACAGAATTTATATATATATATAATATTAATTATGTGTGAATGTCCCTTACTCATAGCTTCTTAAGTCTCCCAATTTTCCTTTTCGAGTTTGTAATTTCTCCAAAGGAATTTCACTATTTGAGTTGTCTAATTCTGTAATACTTTCTCTCTAGTGTCAAGAATCTGTATAGGTTCTTCATTATTTGACAATTCAGGTTCCAAATATCTTCCCTTATATGTTATTACATGTGTTGGATCTACCATATATTTCCTCCGTAATGAAACTTGGTATATTTCATGTAGTTTGGAAATGTTTGGCAGCATATCCAATCAGTAATCTATAACCCCAATTCATTCTAGTATTTCAAAACACCCAATATACCATGGAATTATCTCCCCCTTACTATTTTTTATGAATCTCTTCCATGGTGAAATATTAATGAATTCATGATTCCTAACATGAAATTCCAAATCATTCCTTTGAGTATCTGTATATCAATTTTTTTATGATTTTGGATGATTTAATGAGATCTTGAATATGTTTTACTTTAATAGTTATATTTGTTACATGATTTGGGATAACTAACGTTCCTTCTCTAGCTTCTTCCCAAAAGGTTGTATTATGAGACCTCTTCCCACACAAATCTTTGTATAGTGCCTTATGGATTCTTGAATGGATTCTATTATTGTATTTAATTTAAATGGAATATGTATACTAATCCTATATACATTGGAAGTCAATACAACATGAGATTAGAATGAATTATAAAGTGATTATAGTCCTTTCAAAATATGAATTAGTATGGGGATAATATGCGGTGCTTCGATGTATCTTAGTATTGAGAGATCCATAAATACTCTTCCAATATTTTGGTGTGAGATGAGGGTCACTGTCAGGTATAATTGATAGTGGTTCCCCATAATGACTTATGATTTTATTGATATAGATATGGGAAAGGTACACTATTGGTATATCATATCTTATCATTATTAAACTAGTATACTTGGTAATATGATAAAAAATTACCCATATAGCATCATTTTTAATTATATTCTTTGAGAGTCTAGTGGAAAAGACCATTTTAACATTATCTCACTTCCACATAGGTATATTAAAATGTTTCATGACTCCATTAGGATGTTTCCCTTTATCTTTTATGTTCTAGAATACTAAGTATCTAGACACATAATATATAATTTCCCACTTTATACCCTTACACCAGAAATGTTCTCTTAAATACCTATATATCATAATGCTATCAGGGTCTATAGGGAAATTTGAGAAATGTGATTCATATAGTAGTTCTCTTTTCACCTCTGGTATGGATTGAACACATTATCTTTTCACAAAAATAATTTTTTTATCTCTATATCTGAAGTCCTCCAATTTCCCAGCAGTCACTACTTTAATATTTCTTTGTAAGTTCTCTACATCCTTTTGGTCCTTATCATTCTTTTCTTGTAAGTATAGTAAACTAATATCTTGGAAGAGGAATGATGTATCCCCTTTCATCAAAATCACTACATACATCTTCACTAAATCTCTATATATATGATCCTTGTTAATTATTATCATGGTGAGGACCCTATGGTCCATCTAACTCAGTCCATGGACCACCTTGTTTTCTCTCACATGGTTCTAGTGTATCAACCAATCATAGTCCTTGAGTATTTTTAACTATCTTCTTTTCCACATGTTAATATCCTTGAGAGATAAGATATACTTCATACTCTTGTGATACTTATATACTTCCCCTCTTTGTCACTTTAAAATATTCCTCACATTCCCTTTAACATTTGAATTTAACCCCATTACATGTTTACTTGGCTAATGGGTTGGCCAATTAGAAGAAAAATATTAATAAAACTACCAATAGTATCCTTCTTATCCAAGGAAACTTTGGAATTTTTTTATGTTCATATATTTAGGCCATTATTATACTATGATTTTATTTAAAGTGTCAATATATATATCATCCTTGGAGAAAATTTATCCTTGAAAAGAAACTTAATTGATCCAAAATTCACACTTAATATGCATCCCATATAATTAATTTTTTCTTAGTTTCTCTATAATTATTTACATATAACTCTCATGTTCTTCATAGATATTAGTTTATATCAAGATATCATCAATGAAAACCACTACATTGTTATTATGATAATCCTTGACTACTCTATTCATCAAAAATATAATGACAATGGTTCATTATTTAATACAAAAAATAATTTTTTTGTAAAATCATAATGTCCATACCCTATTTGAAATTCCATATTTGATATACCATCTTTCTTCACCCATATTTGATCATAATATAGGAAAATATTGATCTTTGAAAAGTATTGGGAACTTAAATGTTGATTAAATAAGTTATCAATGAAAGATAAAGGATAGTAATTCTGTATATTAATAGAATTCATCTCCCAATAATCAATAATCATCCTCATTGAACCATCAATATTTTTCCTAAATAAAACAATAGTTACCCATAGTGAAACACTTGCACATTCAGATCCCTTATCACACAACTGATTATTTTGTTTCCACAAATACAAAAATTATCCTATGTGGTTTGGTGTCGATAGATCCTGGTGGTTCTCTAATTTATTTTCAGTCAATTAATACTATGTTTTTTTATTTTTTTAGTGATGCGGGAAGCCCAATTGTAGTCTCACAGATGTATGATTTATACCGATGATGATATTGTTGACGTGTTTCTATTGTCCCCATCGGGTTGCAGTTGAGTTGTTCGAGATCCCACTGGCATTGTTCTCATAATGAATATTCATACAATTCTCTCCATGTGTTTGGACACTCTTGGAATCTTACCAAATGGTGTTCCAGGGAACTAGATTAAAATTTCCTTACAATTTTTTTGTCGGTGATTGGATCGGTGGCAATGGTGGTGACAATGACCCTTGATGTAATTGATGCAATGATAGTGTGATAGTGATGATGACCTATGATATACAATGGGTACATGATTTTATCATATTCTTGGTTTGTGAATCCTTACCTAGTGTGCTACTCAAGGCACAATTGGTGTCCCCTGGTTGGGTCGCCTCTCTTAGTGGTTTTAATTTTTGAATTTTAAATCTCTTGGGCTCTTGAATTTAAATTTTAGATGTGTGGGTGGTTCATTGTTGGTTCCCACTTAACTTTAATTGGATTTATCAAAAAAATATATTTAGAGGATGAACTCCACAAACTCCACTGGTTAAATTTTATAAGCAGTTTTAGATATAGGACTTTCATTAGGAATGAGTTCAATGGAGACCAAAACATCACGATTTGGTGGATGACCATGTTATTATTCTAGAAAAAAAGGAATAAAGTTTTGTAACGTAGGAATATTTTGAATTTATAGGACATCCTACTCATCCAAATTTGACACACGATATTTCTCCTTAGCATGAATTTCAATAAGGATAGCTACTAGGGGAGGATCCAAGCATTATTTAGCTGATGAAGTTTCCCCTATAAAGACAAGATATTCCACTACACCTTCATGAATCATAACATCCTTATCATGAAATATATTTTTCCTTATAATTTGAAATGTAATCATTAATAATGATCATATCAAAGTCAACCATATGTATCATAACCAAATTTGAAAATAGGGTATGACCATATATCATAATTAGAACTATCTGACACATCTTTATTGCAATAAGACTCGCACTTAGAATCTTAATTAATAACTCCTTTTATAGGGTTCTAGTGAAGTAGCTAAATATTTTGAAAAACATGGAAGATATAAAATAATCCAAAGATCCAGAATCAAATAAAACATTGGATAACTTTGAGGCTCTGATCAATGTACCATACACTATATAATTAGGTTCATTAACATCAGCTATTGTAATCGTATAAAACTCATCTTGGTCCTCATACCTTTTATAAGGTAAATTTTCATGATGTTTGTGGAATTTATTTGTATAATATCCTTTCTCGCTCTAGTTACATCATTGAACATCAATAGCTTCTTCCATTCCCTTTAATTGGTGAACATGATTTCCTTTTTCATTACAATTATAAAAAACTCATGTTCCCTTACTGTAATCCACATGTTGTTTCTTCCCACAATTATAACATGTATGAAATCTCATCATTAATTTCCCCTTTTTCTCATTATTCTTTCCAAGATTCTCTCACAACCTCTTAATCTCCTGATTTCCCTAGAATACATATGTGTAATAGAACTCTTTTTCCATATAAATGGTTCTTGAGATAGTATCCTAATACGATGATAAGGTTTGAGATACTAACACCCTTTGAAGGCATATGATTAATCTATAAAATAAATAATAAAAATTACTTTCTGGTATATGTATATATCCTACAACATGTTCTGATAACTTTGTAAATTTATCATCATATTTAAAACCATTTTCCTCTTACTTTTGTCTATGAGTGAATAACTTTATCATTATAATCTTTTCTCATGAGGAATTTATTTTTCACAGAATACCTCCCTTAAAGTTCCCCATTCCCTAAAATTGATCCCATATTCCTATTTAGTGATTTGAATTAGAGACCACCATTTGTTCACATCTCCCTTAAAAAAATAGACAACCATGAAAATTTGTTTATTTTCACTACAACACAAATAGAGAAAGATATTTTCTAGAGAATTGATCCAATGTTCAACTATAAATGGAGTAGTATTTCCAATAAATTTTGGAGATTGTTTTCACACAAAGAAATCTAACATAGTTACATCTTGTTATAGATCATAAGGTCGCTCTATGTGGGTGATAATATTTAACATAACCCAATTCAACTTCCCAAAAGTGGTTTTGAACTAATTAAACTCATCTCCAAAATTAATAACTTTTTCAATGAGAATATCCCTACATCGACTATCGGTGTTGATACTGTTATCACTCCTACCATTATTCTTTATCATTAAATAATGAAATACACATAATTATGTTAATATATTAAATTTTATAAATCCTTTCCTATTATTATTTTTAGATTATTCACCAAAAATCATGAAGGTTTTTGTAGTACTTTTCCTATATCACTTGGTAAATCTAAATCTAGTCCCTAAGGTTTCTAATAAAAATAAATTCATATCAAATGTGACATATCAGACTCTAGAAACCATAATATAGTAGTTATATTATATTATTGGTATAGAATACAAGTGTTCCTACATGATTGAATAAATTATAAGTCATGGAAGAAAAGATACATACATACCTTACACTTGAAAAGATAATATTTAATATAAACACCTTGTGAGAACATTACCATCCCTTACATTATATCCCCCAAAACTACACACAGTCCACCCATAGTTTTTCTAAAAAATGTAGAAAAATAAGCATGAGATCATATGTTCAATACGTGGAAGCATACAATATAAGCTCATATAACAAAATCCTAAAATAAGTGATATAGAGTAAATAAATGAACAACATAAAAGAATAATCAACTAAAAATAAGGGAATACTATATCCATAATTATGAATTAAAACATGGATAACATTAACACTTGATCCCATGCTAAAAGAATAAATAATGTCAGACATAAAAATATTCTGTCAAGGATTTATGCCAAGACACTTTCCTATCATGGGATGTAATATACACTGAAACCCAACCAGTTCTATCTCATGAGATATATCAATACATTGAGGGGATATATAATTTTATCCCCCACCTATCAATTTATTAAATACAATGAATTATCAATTATATTTATTAATAATTTTTACAACATTCCCTAAAGAAACTCTTACTGAAAAAAAAAACATATTTATCCATATAATGATAAATATGAAAATAAAATATATCCCTATTCAGGAGAATATTTTGGATGCCTAGAAGAAAATACCTTAATTATCATGGAATATTTGGGGTATCACCGATAGTATAGGTAATACCCTTCCCAAATAAATATATGGGTGAAGGTACATTCAATGTTATATTTTATCCATTGATGAAGGTAGTTGGGTTTAATAGTTTTTATAGGTAGGAGACCAAGGAAATGGTAGGGAAAAATTTCATCATAGATACAGTGGGTAAATAAGATTGATTAGTTAATTAATTAATTTACTTTAGTTATTTCTTAAAATTTCTAACTGAGACAGTGCATCTACTAAATGTAGAATGTGAACGATCCTTATGTCACATTGAGGGTAAAAGAAATTTTAGGGAATCAATGGAAATCTCAGTTTCTCCATCCAAGAATCCAATTTTAAGACATGTAATTTTACTCACATGAGAATAATTGTTTTTAATAAATTTAATAAACAATTTTTTTTTCAAACAAACCATGATAAACATTCTCTCTCCAAACTATAGTTTGAGTGTTTTCATTAATTTTTTTCATGGGACCATACACAAAAACCTTGGTGGTTATAAGAGTATTGGGAAGAAAGGATGTGAGACTTCTTATGAGGCCCTATTAGAATATACTAACACGTAACTAGGATTGATGTGGTGATATGATCCCACTCATATATATACCTCGAAATATGTTGACAGGCATCCTAAAGGGGATTGGAAATATGACCCCACCCGAGTAACTGCTAGGATATGCTGGTGAACCTTTTCAATATTAGTTGGGGTAAAGATATAAGACTAATACTGGGTGATCATCATGATATGTCAATTATCACATTATTTTTTCACTATTAGGATATTCATATAGATCTATAAGAAGATGTTAGGGATATAGGCATGTGAATACATTATCTTAATGAGGTGTTGACAAGTTTTTGTAACATGAATGAGAATATCATCTTTTTCTTTAATAGAAGTGGGAATATGTGTCTACTCATATTTTTTTGACACCATTGGTATACTCCCATAAACTTTATATACTTGGGATGAAATATAGGCCTTCCCCTGATCACTTCTTATATAATATAACACGATCTTGATGCTACCAAAGTGCACTATATTGCTAGGTTGGTATGAGTAGGGATATGAGTCTTCTATTTTTCCAACACGTAGTGATATATCTCATCATATGGAATAGGAGTATGGGATTATCTCTCTTTTCGTCAGTTCTATTATACATGGAAATACCTCCTTCGAGGTTCCCATGCTTAGGTGGCTGGGACTCAGATCTTGTGAGAATCCTCCTTCGTATATATTTATGGAAAGAGGGTCACATAACATTTTTGGAGGTTATAGTAAGTGGAAATAATCCTAAAAAACTCATATGAAAAAGGTAGGATACATTTAAACTTGTTTATACCTACCTTAGATAGGGTAGGATCTAATTATCATGATCTATGATGAGGATAATAAATTGGTTGAAGGTGGTTAAAGGTTCAACAGGCTTCACCATAGTTCTCCTCTAATGGGAGGGGCAGTGATCCTTTTGTGTTTGGAGGTTCTCATGTTTAGACTCTAAGGTCAGAATAGTTCTGTGTCGATGATATTAAAAAAATAGTATATTTTCTACTTCTATTTTGAGACATTATACAGATGAAATTTTTATTCTTGTTATGGTTTCCACTACTTTCATACTAGTTGAATTGTAATAATTTTCACATGGTGAATATCCTATTGCATTAGATTAAAGGGGGGGGGGGGGGTCTCTAATGGGGCTCATAAGATACAAGAACATAAAAAATAATAACACCTATCAGTATAGGTTTTCATGTTATTTCATACTCAACCAATAATTTTCTTTATTAAAGGATTCACATTGGGTTCACTAACGTTATTTTTTTGAAACACATGTAACAAAACTTCCTGATATTCTAAAAAACTCAGTTATTTTGGTTATTATAATATTTACATCAATTTCACCATTTTCATTCCCACTCTCATTAGATCTCAATGAAATATACTTTGATTTATTATGTTTTGGAATGATCGAAACCTATGACATGACTCATCCATGCCCTTTTGGTTAGTTTGTATCTTATTTCTAAAGGCAAGTGGTTAATGGTACTTTACCAATGAAAACATATAATACACATTAGAAAAATGTATGGGTGGTAAGGATCATCTCACCTTGTATATGGGAATTATTTCATACTCCTAGACTCTCTCATATATTTAATATGTGTTTATGAATCCTTCCCAAAACCTAGTATGAGACTTTAGCCTTTTTCTAGTGATTGATCATCGATATGTATCGATGCGATCATATATATGTATTCAATGTTCTCCATATTATTCTTACTATGTAAAAATGATTAATTTTAGGATGCTATTGTTTAAAGAAACATAGATGGTTTAAATCCACATATTTGAGAAATATGGTGTTTATTACCATCAATTTGGTGGTGTTGTGATCAGCCTAAGATAAGGGTTTAGGGTTTATCCTTACAAGAGGAATATTAACCCATTAAGTTCTATTCAAAATAATAGGACATGTTTTACCCTTTAATATCATGTGATAATGGCCAATTATAAGAAATTTATAATAATTGGTAGTAGACTATGAGCTGAATGGTGTCGAATAATAGTTGGTGTGGGGGTTATGCATTGTTAACCCATTCAATTTGTCCTCAAAAGGGAATATATCCCAATGAGGATGGGTAGGATTAGATAGTAAGAATATAACTCAAAGAGTGGAATATAGTTTTTTAGGAGTGTTCCCTAAATAAGGAAACAAGATGATATATGTAAGTTATATGACCCTATTGGTATATCGTGGTTTTATTTGAAATATGGAATAATAAGGTGTTTGAAGGGAATATGTTCCTAGAGAAAGGGTCATCCATTCTAATGGAGGATATGGACTGATAAGGAAGGACCTAAGTGGATTCATGAGGTGTATAATCCCATGAGTATTATGATGAAGGGTTTATTATGATTGGTTTAAACCCCTAGGGGATTCCTACATATCCAAAATGATATAAATCAAATCCCACATAGTTCAATGTTTACTATTAAAGGTCATGTGATAGGACTATACCATACAGTTTAATGTCACATTTTAAGGATGTTTTCTTGTAGTTTTACATCTTTCAACTAGAACACTATCCATATAGTTAAACACCATACATTAAGTACATTAGTGTTGTGAAATATGTTATAATAGGGGATTTATTGGGATTTACTCATATGGGACTTCCTTGATGGGTAAAACTCATTAATAGTTCATTGATTTAGATCATTAATGAAGGAATGGTGAATTGAGGACTATACCTAGTATGTGGTTCATCCTCCAATCCTCCCACTTGTTAGTAGGTTATGGGGATAAAGGAGGTCGATTCTTAGTTAGGGGACAGAAGGGTAGATGTAGGGATTTTTCCTGCTTGGACAACCCCCCTCTATAAATAGACTAGGACATCCACCAAGAACCGAGGCCAATCAGATTTGGGTTGGGGTCAGATTGATTAGGATGAATGTCTTGGTATGATCTCATCAACATCCCTATGATGGGAAACCTTTTTTATTTATGGAATTAATGATTAAAAATCCCCTAAGGGACCTATCAGTTTTGGAGGATAAGTTGTAGATGTCTTTTATCCAGGGAATTCATAATTGGGAGGGGTTCACACTAGTATAACTCCTTGATCATATTTGTTTAGTGTCTTTGGATGTGTCCAAGACAATTGGATTAAAAACCATGAGGTCTTGGGTGAATGGATGCTCCATCATTTATTATAGGGTGAACATGGTACCCTAGCATGATATCATGAAATGATGGTTCACCCTAGTGAGGTAGAATCCCTAGTGGGGGTTATTGGGAACCTTCATCCTAGTGAGGGAAATTCTTGTGGTTTTTTCTAGTGAGGTTGAGCAAGGTGGTCCTCCCTAGTGATGACATGCAGGCGACTTCACCCTAGTATGGGAGAGTAGGATAATTTTTCCTTGTGTGGGAGATAAAGGTGATTCACTCTAGTATGGGTGAGAAAAGTGCTTCATTATAGGGATACCTAGGAAAAGACTCTATTATGGGTGAGAAACGTGCTTCATTATAGGGATACCTAGGAAAAGTGATGCTCTGAGAGACATAATTTCGGTGACAAGTTGTCTTTATAATAGGGGGTTCAGTGGATGATTTTGGATGAACATCTCATGAGTATTTATACTAGTAAGATTAATTTAACCAAGTGTTCAAGAACTATGAAGAAACTTCTTCCCATGATGTTTGTGTATGTATTGACCAATAGGAAACCAAATCACCCTCTCTTTTATTTAATTCCCATATTTTTAGCCTTAAATAAGACAACTAATAGGATTTTAATTCATTCAAGTGAGAATATTGGAGAAGAAGTTAAGTCCATCTCTTCATCTTCCAAAATGTCTCAAATGAGGATCTTAAGGGTTGTATTTGTATAAAAATATGAGCCCTTAAGTGAAGGGGGTTTGTCATGAAGGTATTGATATTTCCCATATAGGATAAATGTATCATTGAGATAGTGAGGGGTGAATAATTGATATATTTTTTCTTATAATTTTCCTTTATTTTGAAACAACCTTTTTACCCAGTTGGATATTTGTCATTTTTTTAAATAAAAACAGTCACACATATACATAGGTCACTACTCAACAAGATTATCTACATCCTTAACATGGTTTGGAAACAATACAATACCTCACAATCCATAAGAAAAAAAATCCTTTTGTTTGGATACAACAAATATGATATACCCTCACACCTTTTTTTCACTATGATCCATACAATAGTTCTTATTCTTCATTTAGCACAAAATATGTAATACATGTTTTTGTAACAAGTAATGAAAATTTCACAAGTTAGTTTCAATCATGTTATTGTGATTCATTATCAATTTTCATGTATATAACCTTCAAAACAAATCCTAAATTTTCTACCAATATATGGTTAAGAACGTATTCAAACACATATAGAGCAAGATGTCTCAGTCCATTTATATAGTCTTATTTCTCAGTATGGAATAATAACTCTGCCCGCATACTATTGAAAAAATTCTAAACTGCTTCCATATAAATTTGTAAAACTGTCACTCTTATGGATCTGTCTGATGACCCTGTCCGATATGGGAAAATATTACCAAATTATTATGTCCATAATAATTCATCTGGTAAATATTTTCTGAGAACTTCTTATCACTAAAAATTTATAACTTCTCTATCTTCATCTATAGGTGACCAATGTTCTGATTTGTCAGAAATTATAATGTAATCAGTTCCTTTTATAGGTGTTTTAAAAGAGTAATAGGTGGGAATCTAATTTAACTTTCCCACTCAAAAACATTTCCTTAACATTGAATTTCATTTCCATTTTTACTATATATTTTAATTCCTTCTCACATCTCGACTATTCTAAATTCTTTTTGAAACTTCACAAATACTCTCAATGCTTCGGCCTACTTCAGTCTTTGTAACAATTCTTCTGCCTGATAACAATTTTCATTATTATTTATTCATTATGATGAAAAATATAAAAAATGAAGTTTTCTTATTATTATGAAAACACATTTAATGTAGAAGAGTCCTCATTACATGTCTCCATAATAACTATAAGAAATAAAACACTCTAAAGCTCAGCACAAACTGAAAAATAGACAAGTTTGAAAACATTATGCCAAAACATTGTTGCAACTTCATTAGGCTTAGATTCCTTTTATTTTTTCAAAAACAACCTCCCACCATTTAAATATATCATCACTAATTGGAAATTCTTTGACAAGAGCTCCAGAAACCCATTTTCTAAAAATTTATTCAATACTCTTTAAACAAACATCATGACTCCCCCTTGATAACTCCATTACAACTACTTCATGACATTTCCAATTTTCTTCAATTGTTCAAAAAAATCCATAGAACAAAAATCCTCTATATGATAAAGTATCAGTGTCACCATGAATTAGATGGATCAATATCTTTCTTACTATTAATGATTACTTTCAAATCAAGTCTGATAAATCTTGACCCACGTGACACAGACAATCAACACTTTTTTTCTTTTTCTCTTGACCCAATTAAATCAAAAAAATGAGATATTATTTCACTATTGACACAATTGTAAAAAAATTAAATATGATAAAAATGGTTTACTATATTTTTGATCTTCATATATTCAATCAGTCCCAACAACCTTCACTTAATTTTTTTTCCTCTAATTGATCAGTGGCATACCACATCTGATGGACTGGTGTAAGCAGTGAGTTCCTTTCAGACTTTCTTCTTCCAAATTTTTTTGGTTGTATCATGACTTCTTCTAGATATTGAGAACATAGGGATTATAATATCATTTTCTGACTTACATTGGAATGTATTATAACTTCTCATAATTCCATCACCCCCTTCTTCCTAATCAAACCTCAAAATGGTTGTCAACACTTATTCTCCCCTTTTTCTTTATAAGATTTTTATCAAAATTATCTCAAGTAAGTTTTTATTTATGAGAAATAAAATATCATAAAAGTATATTCGTATTTAGTATATGTACATTCAAGAATCTGATATTTTTCCTCATATCGTTGGAGACTTTCATTCTAGACACAATGTGAGTCTAAAAAGAATCTTCTTACACAAAACTTCTCCAGCATATGAAAAACGAAATTGATGAAATTTATTTTCCAATGTTCGACTGATTTTATATTTAAATTTCACACTTTTCTCTTTTCTGATAACTTTGAAACATTTCTTTCTTTTCTTCAAAATATAAAAATTGATGATATTTCCTTTTCCAGGCCATGAAAGAAAAAACAATTAGCATAAACTTATTTCAACTTCCCAAAACAATATTAAGAAAACATGGTCCTGAAAATATACCCCTTTGCATTTTATTTTTAACCAAGTTTTATAAATCAATGAAATTAATATCCTTAATCTATGGATTACTTATCAAAAATTATAAGACTTTGTGAGATAACTCATTGTAGGAATCATCAATCATTGATAGAAAAACCATGTTGTCAAAAAGTAATGACTCATGAAACATATTCAACTTTCAAACATTATTTCACAACTTGATAAAATTATTTATCCCATATTTCACATCCCTTTAATTAATGTTTTTCTAAAAAAACACCAAAAAAGGTTATAATATTTTACACACTTACATGTTTAGTTCACAACATACCCACAAATCCATTACATATATGCCTCTTCAAAAGATTTATCACATATCAATGGAAATATTTATGAAAAAGTCTATATAAAGAAAATATTAGGGAGGGGATAGAAACACATACATCAACCTTGAAGAGAAATGGATTGGACACCCACATTCATCCTCTATTTGAAAAATTATTCCTTTGGAAAAGGTTTTGTGAAAATGTCAGGAGAGTTTTCTGATCTAGGAACAAAATCCATCTTCAATTCATTCATCTCCACGATCTCTTTGAGGTCGTGTTATTTTATATCAATATGTTTTGAATAATAATGTTTCACTGGGTTTCTTATAATATTGATGGCACTCTAATTATCACAACCCAAGATCAAGGTTAACCTTACTTCAAAAAGTAAGTCTTCTAACCGAGTCTTCATCCACATAAGATGTGTGGAAGAATGAGTGGAAGAAAAATATTCATATTCATCTATACAAAGAGTTTCTAGATTTTGTTTCTTAGTATTCCAACTTACATAACTTTACTATAATAAGAAAAATCCAATAAATTTGGATCTTTGATCATCAGTACCTACTACCAAATCACCATTCGAATACTAAAAAATATCAATACTTTATGAGCTATCAAATATAATTCAAAATTCTATTGTTAATTTGATGTATGTAAGAATTAGTTTTCTTTACAATATATGTGATTATTTTATATCACTTTGGAATATTTCACATAAGATAATAGTATAAAAAATTCTTGTTCTTGAGAAAATCAAACACAACAAACTTCAAATAACATTTTGAAACTCATTAGAGTCAACTTATTTACCATATCTATATTTATTCAACTTGGTTCCCACTATAATTGGTGTGGAAAGTATTTAATTTCACCTATAATGGACATCTGAAACAATTTTTTTCATCTCCTTAGAATATCATTGATAGGTTCTTTCATCATTCCCAGCAAAGATAATGTTATCAGCATAAAAAATTACAATAGGGGTAAAATTTTGACTTTATTTGATGTATATATTACTATCAGCCCTTCCCTTTTTTAAACTCATATTTATTATGCAGGTATCCAATTGGGAATAGAATGACCTATGATCTTGATTTAGCCCATAGAAGTGTTTCATAAAATTAAACACATAACATTCATCCTTACTAACAACAAATCCACATGGTTTTTCAATATAAACTTCCGCATAAATATCACCATTAAAAAATGGTAACTTCACATCCATATGAAAAAATTTATGAATTCATTGTGCAGCAATAATAAGAAATATTCTATTTGTTTCTAACCTTTCCAATGGAGAAAAAGTCTCATAAAAATAAATACCTTCAATAAATGAGTATCATTTTCACACTAACATTAAATTTTTATTATCACTTAATCATATCAATTTGACTTGTTCTATAACACCGACTTTGTACCAATAAGTTTTTTTTTTCATTTGGATTAGGTTTGAGTTCCCTATTTTCATTCTTCACAATTTGATCCAAATCCTCATTCCTAGCCTGAATCCATTCCTGATGCTCAAAAGATTCTCTAATATATTTTGGATCAACATTTTAATACAAATAAGTATGTGTAATAACTTTTTATGTTCTTATTATTTGAACCTTTTTATGTTGATAATCAATAATGTTTTGAGCTTCCACTTGCTTCCTCTACCTAGGATGAGATGTTTGAGATTCTTTTTCATTAATAGAAACATGTGAGTATGATTCTTCATTTAATGTGGGATAAAAATTGGTTGAATCCTTTTTAAATATTTCATCTCTTTCATCTTACCTATATAAATGTGTTTATGAAAAATCATACCTATATTTTTCAATAACATTCAATCAACATAGTCATAAAATCATCTAGTCACTTTTTTGAAAAATCTATATCTTATTCCTTACAAATCATAGCCATGAAAAATTCCACTTTACCTCTCTGATCAAACTTTCAAAGGTTCCCACATTTGTTCTTTATGACGTAAGGATTCCCGAAGAATCTTAAGTGTTTCAAATTTGGATTTTTTACATAAAAATTTCATAGGGAGTTATATTGGAACTTGGAATATAGAAACAACAGTTTTGAATATAAATATATGTTCTCATAGATTGACTCAAAACATAATGAGAAGGACCGTGTTCAAGTAACATAGTAAACCCCATTCCAACTAGACTTATATTCTTCCTTTCTGAAACACCATTTTTATTTGGTGTGTATGGTGTACTGAAATCATGATGAATTCCATGTTTTTTATGATAACATTTGAAATATTCATTTTTTTACTCACCACCATTAATATTTATAAAATTCTTCACATAATACCCATATTCCTTATCAACACTTCTCATGAATCCTTTAAACATCATCAGAGAATCTGACTTATGTCTCAAATACATAACATAAGTAATGTCAATAAAATAATCAATGAAAAAAATGAAGTACCTATCTCTGGGAGTTGATTCTTTTATCATTATCCCATAAATATAAGAATAAATAATCTCAAGGGGTAATGTTGAACTAATATCGTCTTTCTTATGAATAGAGTTTGAAATATTTCCTTTCTAAAAAATTATGCAATAACTATCTTATAGAGACCTATGTTTTTAAACCAGATGGAAACCCCAAGGAATTTTATTTTTGGCATTTACTGGATGTTCCATTTTACAAATCAAGATTCTAAAAAAAATATCTAGATTTGGAACACTTTAATGTGTTTTTTGTTTTGACATGGCTGAAGGACTAAGAGGTTCCTTAGAGGTCTTCTAGAGTTTTGGGAGTGTCAGGATTCTGAATCTCATGTTTTTGTGTCCTGAAAGAGGCACATGGTTTGTCTGAAATTGTGCAGCCTCTAAAAGAAAACTGTAAGGCCTTGATTAGAGTTAAAGATGTTCCCTACTTGGGTTGCATACTGTTTTCCCAAACTGTGCGCCTAGCCTTCAAGGTTTGTGCCACATAGATATCACCCTAACATTATTCATCACATGGATTATGCATGGTTATGTTAATAGTGTAGGAAAAACCATGGATAATGGTTTCTAAAGTAATGGTTATCATACATTTGGCACACAGTTTGGCCTAAAAATTTGTCCAAACCATTAGACTTGTTTTTTGGGGGTAAAATGACTAAAATAAACTTATTGAGTTTTAAACCTCATTTCCTTCATTCTTATACTCCTACACCCACATGAGCATCCACCCATGGATCCTTAGATTCTACTCCAATCCTATTCGGGGCATGATAATAACTCCTCCATTAGTCATCTAATTCAAGTTTTATCAGTCTCAATGGATCTGCATCAATAATCTCTCAATTCCATTGGAATCATTCTTCATTTTGTTTCATCTCGAAAAAATTTTTCGAGCTGAAAGATAATTTTCCCTATTTTCCACGAGAATGTACATTTCATAGATTTCTTCTAAACCATAACAAATAAGATCTTGAGATTTTATTGGTAGAATTAGTATACCCATGAGGTAGTTGGTCTATAATTTTCCAATTGGTTTTGGTTCTTTATTTTGTTTACTGTCGTTATGCTACCTATAGAGCTTTATGGCGTAGCCCCAAAATTAAATTGATAATTTAATTAATGGGATTTGACCTAATATGGATACCCTTAGGGTCCTTTTTAATGTTTTGGTGGATGTTTCTGAACCTAAAGGCCACCCATAGTGGTGGGCCATATGAAATCACTATGCTCAAGCCTTGTTAAACCACTGATGGGGTGAGTTGATGCTTTCCTAATTATTGGAATCTTATCAACAAAGGAATTATAAAAAATTTGTTGAATATGAGATGAGTTTAATCCTTTCATGTATGTGCCTTATATTAAATGCTTATATATAATTTGACCATCTTAAAGGCTTTGCTGGAAATTATATAAATTAGTGGGTAGACTCATGAAATGTATTTTTATATGTTTTGATAAATAAGTGTGTATACTCATTAGTTCCTTATAATTTTAATTATGGTTAATGATTAGGTATACTCATGAGTTATAATTTATATTACTTGTTTAGGACATGTTCTTCCTCCTTCCCATGTTAATCATGATGTTGATTTATTGAATCGTTTAATTTTTCAGTTAATAAAATGGTAGTTGTATGGTTTTTGAATTGCTTAAATGGTTTATTTATAAATTAATTGGGTATACTCATTGTTTTAATTGAATGAGAATTTTGAATAATTATTTGGTATAATAATTGGTTTATTGAATTGAATATGATTGGTTGAATTGATGAGATGTTTTGAAATGGTAGTGGATGCCTTGGTCGGTACACCATGGGTCTTGATTCCATTTAGGTTCCTTGGATGGATATCCATGGATATTGAACACACAAGTGGATTCCATGGTTAGAGTATTCAAATTGGGTCATGAAACTATGGGATGTCATGGGCCTTGCTTCCCCTTGGATTAAGCTTTCTTGGACTCATGGAGGACATGTTCGATTGACATGCTCCTAGGATGCCAACCAGTTCCTTTACCGATTTCCATAAATATTCTCCTGGGCCTCGATGGGGATTACTTGGAATTATATACCTTGGATCATACCCTTTATGAATTGACACTTGGATTATACAGCACATCTGTGAGTAATGTGGTATCCTTGGTTTAATGGCTCGACCGTGGATGTTATGACACTTTAGGTAATACAGAATGGACATGGTTGATATGGTTCTAAATTATATGGCACAACCATGTTAATTTTGATACACATTGATTATACGGTATGGCCATGGGTAATGTGGAATGGTTGGTTAAACTGGTTTTCTATGGATACTTTGACACTTCTGGAATTGTATAGATCTGTAGGTGGTTGCCTACTGGGATTTTATCCCACACCATGTTTGGACCTCCGTTGGGTACCCAAACTAACTTTATGGATGCAGTTAGGGAATGGGGAAACACATATAGTTTGATAATTGATTTTGTACCATGCTTAGAAGCTGGGGAGCATGGGCCCGAGCTAAGAATCACGATGTTATTCATAGATATCACTTTTTTTTCTTTTTGGTACTTTGAATACTAGTATTGTAATGTATTGTTGTGTACTTATTTTTTCTATTTTATTAGTCACATAACATGTATCATAATTATGTGTATGAAATGGATTATGTAATTGTTTGTATATATCATTCTTCTGATATTTACATCTTGTCCAGTTCTTATAATACATCTGCTACTTTTTGGTTACTGATATTCTACTATGTTACACTCTGGTAATGAGGGTATAGTCTCCTCACAGACACACCCAAGTCCCCCACTTCTATTCCTCAGCCTTTGGTGTTTGGGGAGATGTTCTTGAGGCCATGCGACCAACCAGGATTAGGGCACTATTGGGTGGAATCTGGGTCCGAGATGTTACAAAATGGTATCAGATCATTTTCTTTTTCTGGTTTATTGTTCAGAGACAATATAAATGGAATTAGGAAGGGTTTGAATTTGTTAATGAGTTGTTCATTGGCATAGGTAACTCGTGTACTGGAAAAATACAAATTTCCTCGATTTAAATTGTTAGTTTTCTAAATTTTTCAATTACAATAGATTTGATTCCACTATTGGGTGATTCCCTTGGATTTTTATAATGTTATTGATACCATTATGGGTTATATTTTGTTGAATCCTAATGAGATGAGGGTATTCCATATCATTCATCATTTTAGAAACATTCTACAAATAAAATTCCATGCATTATACTAATCCATTTAGGATGAATTACATATTTCATGATGTTGTGATAGGCATTCTGTACATGTTATGATGTGAAATAGGGTATGCCACACTCTAGTTCATAATGTGTATGGGGCCTTTTCTATCGGAATTTTGAGGACCTTTTTGGTTCAACCTGTTTAAAGTAGGTTGATATGGTTTGGATTATATGGGAACCATATTTTGGTTCATATGGTGTTATGGTACCTAATGGATTCAAACATGGTGAACCCTTGATTAAACCTTTTGAATAAAAGTAATGTGATATAAATATAAATTTAATATGAAATTAAAATTGGAAATTGAAATGACAAATAGAGTACTTGACCTAGTCCCAACTTTTGAGTGGAAAAAAGGTAGTGACTCTGTTGACATTTAAGACTGTTCCTTTTTACAATCATGGATTTTGGAGTAAGTTGTGTGGTGTGACCTAGTTTTAGGAGGGTTTCAACCTTCCCTACACTTTTGATCTATATATATATATCTAGGATATTGGTAAAAAGTTTAAAAGGATGTTAAAGTAAAATTTTAAAGTAAATTTGTTTTTCTTAATAGAAACTAAATTCCATCTTATAGAGTGTATATAAGTTTTATGGATTGGTAGATGGGAACCCATATGAATACATCTTTATATATATATGACATTGGGGTATATTTTGAAATGTTCATAGAGGTGAAAGATGATAATTTTTTATATGAAAGGATGCTTAACTCTATAGTGGCTTGTGTTTAAATTCTTAAATAAAAAACTAGACCCTAGTTAGTCAGTTGGGGCATGTTTCTAATGAGAAAACACAATGCAAATATTTTAGAAATTTTTTAATTTTACAATTACTATTGGGTTGCATTTTGATGAACCCAGGTTAGTCTAATGGGACCATAATAGGTTTCCTTATCTATTATGACTTAACAAAAAAGTTATTTTATAAATTTCATAATTATGACTGGATGAAAATAAATTTTAAATTATTTAAAAGGATGTTTGATAATACTTACCTTCTTTTACTTAAGTTATAAATTAAATAATGTACAGATTTTTAGCTATGTAAATTGGATGTTGATGTTTTTTTTAAAATATTTAAATGTTAAAACCTTGAATGTGTATCAATGTAATTATTTGAAAATTGGACCTAAAGTGGTATCCTTAGGTCAAACCCCTCATGTAATGGGAGTTTAAAATCTCTTTGATTTTTCTTTAGAGTGGAAGTACTAGCTTTTTCTATCGGACTTTTCCTTTAGTGTCAGATTGAATGATAGGATTATGGCCTAGTGAAATCTTTTTAGCATGACCAAATGATAAGGTCAATGCTTGTGCTTTCATAAGGGACTAGCTCATGGTAGGTATCACTCCTATAGATTTACTTATTTTATAAATGTCATGAGTTTTCTAATGCCTCATTCCATTTAGGTGTTGGTGTCCCTTGTAGGAATCTTGTATTCTGCTAGATTCCCATGTTCATATGGGTGTTCATTGTTTTTGACCCTTGTTATAGGAGTGAGCATCAGTTAATTCTTGGTTTCAGTAGGTTAGACATTCCTTGGGAATAGTCAGTCACTTCATAGGTCTCATGACCCTGTTTCTTTTACCTTGGGAGACTCTGGAAGTTGTTAGTGTATTTTACAGTCATATGAGATAAAATTAATTGATCTTGTTTAATATGTGAGGCATCTTATACATGAATACATAAGGGATATTACCTATGGATAATATTAATGTTGTGCCATTTTCTCTTGTAATCTTCGGGTAGTATGAGTTGATATGTGTGGTGCCCATAAAGTGGTTAAATGTTGAAACAAGCTCATTGATTTTGGTTTAATAATTGAGTCTTTTTTTATTTAGTACATACTTAGGTCATCTCCAAAGTATAGTGACCTATGTGTTAAAGGGTTCAATTTATTCCCAATGCTCAAGAGGGACTTCTAAAGAATTGGATTTTTTGACACACCGGTTAGTTTTGTTTTATTTTTCATGCCAAATTCTTTTATGTTGTGATCATTGCTAGGAGGAGAATCAAAAATTAATTTTAGGTGTTTTTTATCTATAACATTTATGGGAGGATAGTATGAATCTTTTTATAAGGAGACAGAGACACTCCTAAGGTGGGGTGCGTCACATATATTATTATAAATGTGTCCTTCCATGTAGAAGGAATAATTCTGAAGAATACCATTTTGAAATGGTCGTAACCTTTTTCAATTCATGTGATGCTGATAAGGCTTGAAATGTGTTTGTGATTACTTGGGAGCACAATGCATTTGTGGTTGTCTATGTTCGAAACCTTTTAGATGTTTTTGATCTATAATATTTATGGGAGGCTAATATGAATCTTTTCATAAGGAGACCAGGACACTCCTAAGGTGGGGTGAGTCACATAAATTATGATAAATGTGTCCTTCCATGTAGAAGGAGGAAAACTAGGGAATACCATTTTGAAATGGTTGTAACTGTTTTCAATTCATGTGATGCTGATAAGGCTTGAAATCTGTTTGTGCTTACTTGGGAGAACAATGCATTTTTGGTTGTCTATATGCACAAAATTTGAGAAATTCCATTGGTCTTGGATGGAAATCAGTGGTCAAGTTTGATCCATCAGGTGATGTCTCGAGTGGTAAAGAAATTTTTATCAATTAAATGATGATGCATAGGTAGGTGGATCCAAGGTTATTTTAAGAGGCTGACCAGTAATAGTTTGATTACTCTTATTTTGGTTTTCTTGAAAATCTTATTAGTGTATTCATCTTAGAAATGAACATGTCCCCTATTTTAATATTTCAATTGATGCACATAGAGAGTTTCACTTTTACACTGCACTAATGTTTTGAAAGTAATTGGGCTAGTGATATGGTTTTATTAGTGTTTCATGTTGTCATGTTTTTCATATCTAGCCTTATTTAGTAATGAGTTATACTTGGGTTACTGTATAGGAACACCTTGGATGGAATCTTGGACACCTGCAGTTTTCCTTTGATGCGACCACCAAGCAGATTCCACTCTTATCACAATCAATGATATGATGAGGATGTTTTGTCCTTGTAAAAATGTCTCACTTGTAAACGTAGAGTATGGACTACCTTGGGTTAGTCTCATGGACCCATGTTTAAAGAATATGAGATTATCATATACTTGTTGGCAGTCTCAGAGGTGATTCCGAAAAGGGTAAATCTTCATGTGTGTTGGATATGGGCTACACACTTGTTCATGATGAAGAATGATAGTTTAAATGGTAAGGTGATGGTTTGACTGAGCAACGTCATCAGAAGTTAGGTATGAGCTTTAGTTAATTCATTCTTGTAATGAAAAATTTCTTGGGAGAAGGCGTTGTAGTTCGGATTGTGATGTGTTGGCTGTCAATGCAGAGAATATTTGAGAATGGTCAGCCAGAGGTGGTTTGGTATGTTTTAGTTCTTTTTTATTGTATATGGATGAGGAGAACCCATTTTAAGCATGTTTTCAGGTTCAGTCGTGTTTGATCTAATGGTTGGTGGTGTATTTCATGGAAAACATGGGCATCAGCATTCTACTTGGTTAATTAGGAATTGATCGTTTCTTTCCAGTGAGGTATTTTATATGACCTCTGATGTAATTGAGTTCATATAGTGGAAAAATTCACACCATATCATTGTTATAATGATGGAGCGCATTCCTTGTAGGAAATTTCTATTGTGGGGTACTCTGGATTGGAATTGGCCCCATTTTAGCTAAAGCCTCGGGTGTGGAGCACCATCAGCGAGATGCTTAGCCGAATGACCACATGATCATGTCTCTATATTTATGAGACTAGATAAGCTTCTGTTATAGTTTCTCAATCAGAAATAGAGTGTTTGGTAGAGTTTGGATGGATTATGTGACACGTTCTTAAGAAGTTCTCAGAGGTGTGTTGGGCGTTCGAAAATGCAATGTGTCCATTTGAATGAGGATTTTTGAACCTTATAGGTCAGGTGATTTTTTTTGTTCCTGAAATCTTCTTAGGGAATATATGTTCTATGGTTGGGAGATTATAGAGACCCTAGTTTCTGGACCTTATGGAATTCCAATTTAATTTTATTTTTGGAATTTAATGGATGGTCCATTTTAAAAACCAAGCATTGGAATACAATTATGAGATTTTGAATGATTAAATGTGTTTTTTTGGACTTGGGTGAAGGAATGAGTTGTCCCTTGGAGGTCTAGTTGAGTTTAGGGAACACAGGGCTCCAAAATATCATGTTTGGATGGCCTAATAGAGGCACACAGTTTGTCTAAAATAGTGCGACCTCTTGTAAGAAATTACGACTGATCAGAGGTGCATATGTTCCACACCTAGGTTGTGTATGGTTAGTGCCAATTATATAGTACTATTGTACTATTCATCACTTGATTTTCACACGGTTAGGCTAACCATGTGAGGCAAACTGTGTAAGATGGTTTCTAAGGTAGTGGATGCCGTAGGGTTAGTACAAGTCATGCGACCAAACAGTGTGACTTGGTTTTGAGGGGTAAAATGAATAAAATATCCTTAATTAGGTTTAAATATCATTTCCTTATTTCTACTCCTCCAAAACCCATGTGAGTTTCCTCCCATTGAACATTGGATTCACCTACAATATTATTTTATGATGATAAATCCTCTATTTGTCATCCGATCTGAGTGTAGTTGGTCTCTATAGATCTTCATCGATAAGATCAGGATTTTATTTGAATCATTATTCATTAAATATCCCATTGATAGAGTTATCAAGGTGAAAGATAATATTCCCTATATTCATTTTGGATTTCTATTTCAAATATTTCTTCTGAACCAGACAAAATTCGAGATTGATATTGGATGGGTAGAATATTCTAGCCACAAGGTAGGTGGTCTACACCTTACCCATTGGGTTTTTTCTTTATTAGGATAAAATCCATTATTACACCCACTGTACATTTTGGAACGGTGATAAAATTAAAATGATAATTGAATTAATGGGATTTGACCTAATAGGGATTCTCTTATGTTCCTTTGTGATGTGTTAGTGGATGTTTCCCAAACCAAAGGCCACCCATGGTGGTGGGCCATATGAAATCACTATGCTCATGCCCTGTTAACCAATCCATGGGTTAATTTGATGATTTCCTGTTTAAATGAATCTTATTAATAAATTAATTGGATAACATTGGTTGAATATTAGACGATTTTCATCCTTTCTTGTCAGTGCCTTCGATTAAATCCTTATATGGAATTTGACCTGCTTAAAAGACATTATTGGAAATTATAGAAATGAGTGGGTATACTCCTGAAATGTCTTGGATTATGTTTTGATAAATGCGTGTGTATAATAATTAGTTAAATTTAATTTGAATTATGGTTAATGAGTGGGTATAATAATGAGTATTAATTTGGATTGCTTGTTTAGGAGATGTTTTGCCTCCTTTCCATGTTAAACATGAAGTTTAGTTATTCAATTGTTTAATTTTTGAAATGATTAAATGGTAATTGTATATATTTTTTAATTTATTAAATGTTTTAATTAATAATTGATTAAATGAGTGGGTATAATCACTGTTTACAGTGAATGAGAATTATGAATAATGAGTGGGTATACTCATTGGTTAACTGAATTAAATGTGAATGGTTGAATGGATGAGATGTTTTGAAATGGTAGTTGATATCTTAGTTGGTACACATTGGGTATTGATTCCATTTAGATACCATGGATGGATCTACATTGATCTTGAACGTGGTAGTGGTCACCTTGGTTAGAGTATACACCATGGGTATTGATTCTATGGGATTCCTTGGGCCTTGTTACCCATTTGATCAGGCTTTCTTGGACTCACATAGAACATGTTAGGTTGAGAAGCTTTTTGGACTCCAACCAGTGTCATTAGAAAGTAAATACCATGATGATCCTAGGACTCGATTAGGATTCCTTGGCCTTCTATAATTTTGATATTTTCCTTATTGGTCTGACACATTAATTATATGGCACCACCATGAGTAATTTGGTAAGCTTGGAAGAACGTCTCAAATGTCGATGTTCTATCACATCAGGTTATACAATAAGTCCATGGTCGATATGTTTCTTCATGATATAGAACAACCATGGTAATTGTGATACACATTAATTGTAAGAAACATCAATGTGTAATGTGATATAATTGGTTGAATAGCTCAATCATGGTTACATTGACACTTATTGTATATGGAAAGGTCATGGTAGACATGATACGTGTGGGATTAGGGCGAGGTCATGCTGTTTGTTTACGAATTTATTGAATGTAGATTCCTTGTTATAGAAGATTGATTTTTTAGGGATACTCTTGAGACTATACAGTATCACTTTAATAGTAGTAGATATTCTTGGGGCAATTTACACTTATTTACTGCTTACCTGCTTACATGGACATGGCCTGGTTTGTTATATATCATTGCTTGGAATTGTATAGATATTTTTAGGGTTATATACTGGGATAGTATATTACACCCTATTTGGGACACCGTTGAGCACCCAAATAGACTTTATGGATGTATTTAGGGACCAGGGGAAACACCCATAGTTTGATGCATGATTTTGTGACATGCTTAGAAGTAGGGGAGCAAGGGACCGAGTTGTGGATCATAATACTATTCAGATATATCATTTTCATTATTTTTGGTATTTTATACACATGTATTGTATTATAATTCTATGTACCAATTTTAGATTTTTTCTTAGACACATAACATGTATCATCATTATTTATATGAAATGAATTCTGTCATTGTTTATATATTTCATTCTTATTCTATTTACATCTTGTCTGGTTATTATAATTATTTATCTACTTGTTGGTTATTGATAGTCCACTGCGTTATAATCTGGTAATGCTGGCATAGTCTCACTATAGATATAATCAAGAGCCTCACTACTAGTTGGAAGCCTCTATAATTTAGGGATATGCGCTAGAGTCCATGTGGTTAACTGAGCTCGGGGCGCTGTAGAGTGGCATCTTGGTATGGGAAAAAAATCTATTTCTATTGAAATATCATTAATACCACATACATTGTATCACATTGAAAACATTATCATGATTCTCTATTACATATGTCCTAACCTTTTAGTCCAAAAATTATTTTCTTCATTCAATCTTAATTAACAAGATTTTTGAACATGACAAACTCAAAACAAGTTTCCCTTTGTACGTTGGATTCATTTAACAACTTTTACACATTCCACTCTTTTCACAAAAAAACCATTTTATGAAAAAAATATTACCTTAAAAAAGTGATGAAAGAATTAAAAGTTGTGTTTCAACCCATCAAAAAACAAGGATTTCTTGGATTTTAACTTTTCGTCCACAATAATAGTGGATCCAACACCTTTGATTATGAGGGATTCAACATTTCCAAATGTCATTATTCCTTCATTAAAATATTTCACATTCTTTAATAATTTATAGTATACTCTCATGTAAGAATAACACCCATTATCCATGATCCAAGGTCATTCACCTCTTGTAGCTTTGATAGTGGTTTATACAACAAGATAAGTTTCTTTATCTTTATGTTTCTTCACATCCAGCTTCTGATAATTTTTATAAACCTTTTGTTGTACTAATAACTCCTCCAATGGCCCAAAGGCCTTCATTTTTTTATTGATTTTTGATAATCCGGCTTTCAAGGGGTGATGTGGAACCCTTACAAGGCACGTAAGCGTAAGTATTACATGGCCCATAGGCCTTAGAGGAATTTATTGCCCGTAGGCTTCAAACATTACATACAACCCAGACTAACTACTTAGAACTACTCCTCCCTAGCATCTTCATCATGAAATCAGATCTCCACCTTCATATGGTTGTTTGTCTAGGCTTTCTAGTGCATTCAAAGGCTTTTCCCAATGACAGGTTCCATACCCTCTAATTATTGCAATCCTTTTAGTATTTTCTATGGTGAAAGCTCCTTGCTCAGCCTCCTTCTGAAGCTTGTTCCTTGTAGGTTGTCTGGTTTTCATCTGCACTTAAGGTAGCCCGGAGGCCTTACTGACCCGAAGGCCTGGGTGGCCTGAAGGCCTTAAAGGACTTAGAGACCAAATTGGTGGCCTAAATGCCCAAATGGGAGAATATTCCCTGCTGCTATAGTGCCAAACAGTGCCTGCTACAGTTCCCGCTATAGTACCTTCTACAATACTGCATAGTTCCTACTACAGTAACTGCTACAGTGCTGCTACAGTACTACTACAGTACCCCCTAGAAATTATCCTCCGCCTGGATTTGATATTAGGTCACCTGGATGCACTCAAGGAGTCCTCACTAACTGTGCTGAGGATCATGTGCTGTTGTTCTAATAACAAAACAAGAAATTTTTCTACAAGATTTCATGTTTTTTCACATCTATCACAAATAGTTTCCAAAGTTTGTAATCTATTTTCAACTTTTACACAATTCTTCTTATATTTCTTCGAAACATCCTTCTCATAATACATTATTTGAGAGGATTTACTCCCCTTAAAACTTTTCCTTCTATAATTTTTGGAATAGTTATAATGTTTTCAACTAAGACAACACATATTTTTTGTATACTTGAATCAACTATAATACAAGCAGTACCCATATAAATAATATTTACCTACGTAACTTCCATACTGTCTAGAGTTTTGAGCATATTTCTCAGAAACCTTCTTATTATTCACATCAACAATTGTTTGACCACAAACCGTTATATTATCAACCAAAATCATCTTATTTAACTCATATTTATTTATATCCTTATCGGAACATGAATTAGTAGAATTTTTTTTGGAATCATAATATTTAAAAACTTATGGATTTTCCACTTTTTTGGTTTTGTCCACATACAAAACATTCCCAGATCTCATCTTCTCAAAAATAATTTCAACTTTCTTTTTCAACCATTGACAATAATCTTTTATCCTTATCAGGTTCACTATTTATTTAACATCCCCCCACATTAAAGATAGAGTTATTGAAACATGTAATTCTATGCTCAACATTATAATTTTTTTGTGGGAAAAGTTCTAAATCTTCATCATTTTCTTTCAAATTAACATCAAGATGCTCATTATGATTCTTTTCCTTCTCACGATAATTCTTTATTAAATCAATTTCTTCAAATAACATAACTTTATCTTCAGGATAACATTCTTAAATGATTGTTTCAAGACATTAATTATTCAAATTCATGTTTTATTTTTCATGTATTACAATCTTTCTTTGAAAATATTTCAATTATCACTTTAGATTAAATTCATGTTCAATCACTTACTCTTTAGAAATAATACATATAAAATCTTCATGATTAACTGTTACAATGTAAGTAATTTCTCCATAAACATCCGTAAGATTTTCAGCCTCACCTTTAGTATCATTATCTTCATTTTATTTAGCTAAAAAAATATCCTTTTTGATTTGAATAACTTTTTATCTTTTCCCTTTGAAATTTATTTAGAATTATCACCATGTTTATTACCATATTTTCTTGGACTTATTTAATATTCATCACTATATTATTTATTATTTAATTGATTATAATTAGCAGTAAAGTTCCCAATGTCTACACATTTAAAAATGTCAAGGGAGGTTTCCCTTTATACATTATTCTACCTATTTTCATAATTTTAGAAGATTGTGATAATAATTCATTAGGATTGTTATATACCTCCTTTTAAGATTCATAATCACCACCTTATTCTTCATCAAGAATATTCTTAGACATTCCTTAATTAGAATCCAATAAATAGATTTCTTGATAAAAAATTTTTCCTTTATAAATTTCTCCCTTAATTTTTCATAAGTAATGAGAAACTATAAAGATCATAAACAGTTTGTGTTTCAGGATCTCTATCCTCTAGAGTGAAAACTTTTGCATCAAAATTATCAAGAAGAATTCTCATTATATTTTAAAAAACTATTTTCCACAAAGACTTATTATGGTGATATCAATATCATTATACCTTGAGAAGAAGTCGCCTATATATTAAGACTCACCCATTTTTATTTCTTCATTATTTAGACTCTAGATTTGGAATTTTTCATTATTTACCTTTTTATTTCCTTCATAAATGTTCTTAACCTTTTTCCAGATACCTTTGGTAGAAAAAAATCCCTTCACTCTTATAAATTCACATTCATAAATTCATGAGAGTAAATAATTCCTTGCTCTTCCATCACTTTAATGATTCTTTTTATCAACATATTTAAGAAGAAATTTTAATCAATAAGAGGAAATACATATATTTATACTTAAAAAACATCATACTAAAGATACATAAGATAAGGAAACATTCTATATTTCTAGATATTATAGTTCTTACAATCGAAGAATAGAATTCCTTTACTGTTCACAAAATTGAGATTCTACCTCATAGATAATCTTCAGAAACACTTTAGTAAAGATTAAATAAAGGGAACCTTCACTATGATACCAACTGATATTTCTTATCCAGGATCAATGCATCACTGAGAGGGTAAGGGGGTGAATCTGTGATGATTTTTTATTTTAACATTCTTTTATTTTGAAACAACCTTATCCTCCTATAAATGATTTATCACTTTTCTAAAAACAAAACAATCACACATCTATATGAACACAAGTATTTACAATGTTCACTACTCATCAAGATTAACTACATCCTTGGCATGGTTTTGAAACAATTAAATACCACAAAATCCACGAGAAAATAATAATTTTTTTGTGGATATATTAAGTATGGCATGCTATTACACTTGTGTGGCACTATGATAAATACAACATTGCAGGTTATTTTTCTTGAAAAAAAGATGACATACAAGTTTGTGTAACATGTAATGAAACATTCAAAAATTAGATCCAAATAGTTTACTGTGCTTCCGTATCATTTTTCACTTATATAACCTTAAATAAAATCCTCACTTTCCTACCCAGTAGCATTTAAGAACTTCTTTATACACATTATAATCCTGGTGGGTCATCCTAATTCATTAGTCCTATTTCTCAATCCGGAAATATAACTCTTTGAGAATACTTCTAAAACAATTCTAAATAGATTATTTACAATTCCGAAAAACTTTCTGTCTGATTTCTTAATCCAAAGACATAGTCTGATATGAGAAAATCTGAACAATTTCTTTCTTATTCCTGAAAAACATCATTAGGTAAACTCTTTTTAGAAACTGCTTCTCACTAAAACAACATAACGTCTATCTTTTCATCCAAAAATGAACAATGTTATCATATGTTAGAATATACAATGTACTCTCTTTCTTTATAGGTGCACCAAAAGTGGAATAGGTGGGAAGATAATTTCACTCTTCCTATCAAAAAAATTTCCTTAACTTCGAATTTAATTTCAATTTTGACTTCATTTTTTCCTTATTAAATGATTCTCAACTCTTCTTGATTACTCTTGAAACTTCTTGAATCTTCTAAAAGCTTCATCCTTCTCCAGTCATTGTAAAAATTCATTGGTATGATAACAATTGTAATTATTATTTCTTCATTATTATGAAAACAGTTTGGAAATGAAGACTTATCGTTGTGATTAAAATATAAGAAGGGAAGAAGAATACTCATTGAATTTCTATATACAAACTGTAATAAATAAAACATTCCAAATAATTGTACCAACTAGAAAACATAAATGTTTGAAAACATTATTCCCTAATTTTTTTTGAAAAATCATTATACTTATGTTTCTTTTATTTTTCCATACACAACTTCACAACTTCTAAATATATCAGTACTCCCTAGAAACTCTTGTACAATTTCTTCAAAACACCCTATGAAAAAACTTCAACAGAACTCTTAAAATATCCTCAAGACCCCCCTTGACATCATTTTTTCAACTTCTTCAAATAATTTCATCTTTTCCTTAAATTTTAAACAACTTCCTCAAATAGATGATCTTTCATATGATGAAGTATCAGATTCATCCTAAATTAGATGGATCAATCTCTATATTACTCTAATGAATCAGTGTTAACTCCAATCCAATGACTCTTGGAAAATTTGATAAACATAATCAAAACATTTGTTCTTTATTTAATCACTCAATTGAGGAAAAAATATTGTATCATCTTTCTATCTTGACCAATTGTAATAAAATTCCATCTGATGAAAATGGTCTACTACATTTTTTATCTCCAACAGGTTGATCAGTCCCATAAAACTCCACATAAAAAACTTCTACCTCTGATTGATCGGTGGCATTCCGCATTCGATGGACTCGTGTCGGTAGTGACATCCTTCCAGACTTACTTTCTCCGTAAAATTTTTCTTGTATCATGTATTCTTCATGACTTTGAGAACATAAGGATCTACATAAAATCATATAACTTAAATTTTAATTTATTATAACTTCTCAACCTTCTATAACATCCTTATTTCTAATAAAAACTCAAATAGATTAGTAAAAATTTTGCTCCCCCTTTCGTTCATAAAGATTGCATCACAAGTTTCTCAGAAAAATTATGATTTATGAGAACTCCAAGATCAATATAACATCATGAAATTTAGTATGGATATTCAAGAATATTATACTTTTATTCATATCGATTTAAACATTCATTCTAGACAGAAGGTGAGTCTGAAAAACAACTTCTTCCACAAAAATTCTCCAGAACTGAAAAACAAAAACTGATAAAATTTCAAACCAAATGTGCATCATATTTTCTAATTATATTTCAACCATTGATTATTTTATAATTAATTTTCAATATTTCATTAATTTCACCAAAACATACAAAGTAATGAGATTTCTTTATCTTGATAAAAAAAGACAAAATAATTAGTATGAACTTATTTCGGCTTCCAAAAAGAACTTCAAGACGACTTTTCCCCAAAAAGTAGTGTATTCCATTTCTATATTTAAACATATACTACACATATAAATCATGGTTCTAGGTTAACATAGGTTTATATATGGGTAAAATTTTATGGAGTTTTGGAAAAACCATGGTGCCTTCATTAAGACATTTTCCTTTAACATCCCAAGGTATTCATCCCTCTTCATGGTATTTATCTTTATCTCAAAAAGGAACATGAAAATAAGTTTATAAATTATTTATGAATGTTTGGTATTATGGAATATAGAAATAAATATTTTTATCCCTAAATAGGACATGAAATGTTTGTATTGATATCTCATTCTTAGAAAATAAATAAAATTGTTATTTATTTATTTGTTTATTTATTTATTACAATTTATTTATTATTGTATATAAATTATTTATATAATAATAAAATTATATATTTTCTAATTTATATGATAAATTAACTCTAATTAATTTCTATATTATAAATACATATAAGAATAAAACACTAGATAATGAATATTTTATATGATCTAACTATTATGGATTTAATATGAATATGGTCTATATTAAAAAGGTGATATTAGAAAAACCACTCAAATACCAAGTGCGATATTTCTTAAAATTCAAGAAAAATTATTGAAATAAATCATTCAATCGGGTGGGGAATGCTAAATTTAGGTTCTCATACTCAATATTAGTCTTTGGGTTATACTTAGTTGGGAAATTGTAATAGGATTAAGATATAATCTTAATAGAGGTGATTTTATTCATATGATGGATTTTGGAAAAGAGTTTTCTAATAAACTATCCAGTATTCATTTTTATATGATAGGCATGTTTTATTTCTAATTATCTAAGTAATGTTTCAAACACTAATAAAACCTATAAAATCCTAAAATATGGATCACAGACTACTTAAGGTAATGATATATGGGGCCATCAATTTAGTATGAGTACATTAATTAAATGATCCTAATGAAAATGTATAAATCTTGATACTCACACATACATATATCTTCTTTGTAGATTATGCAAATCATCAAGATAATAATTTTGAAATTTCTTATAGGTATAACATATAAAGTAATTCTAGAATGGCATCTAAGGTTGAGAACTGCTCACAAATCCATGAATGTTTTGAATTTGGAAGTGTTTTTTTATAGAAATTATGTTTCTAATTATCACTCATGAGTATTAGATACTAGGTTCTCATCACAAATTTGTGATGATAAACACAAACATAGAAATATGATAGAATTGGAGAATGTTTAAGTAGATCTACCTCTTATAAAAAGTGGAAAGAGTTCCCACATTAAAAGTTGAAACATATGATCTATGTATATCTGGCGAATTGATTATCAGATTAGAAAACATAAACTATATTCTATCAATGAATTAATTTTTTTGTAGTATATATAATTTTTCCAATATGATGTTTTCATTATTTATTTAAAAAAATAGTATATATATATATGTTAAAAATATTTTTTATGATATCATGAATATGATGAATGTTTTATAAATTATAGACATGTATAATCAAATATATAGAAATAAAAGTAAGAAGGTAAAGTTTTTTTTGAATGCCACTTATCTTGGAATTATAACCTTCGATATATAAATGAGAAACACTTCCCAAGACTATATAGATATGAATTATTGGATTACATAAATTATGAGTTGTTTGATACTTATGAGTATTTTTTATTAATAAAAATTACCAAATAAAATTTAGTTTAAAAGGTGAGAGGGATGATGGACCAATGGATCCTATACATAGAGTTGTTTGTGATCCAATGAGTACTCAATAAATTGGAGGTTATAGGTACATCATAAAATTTAACGGATTTAGTTATTTTGGTTAGATTATTCTTTTGAGAAATATGTTTAAAACATTTCAAAAGTTCAAAGATTTTTTGATTTATGTATATAAATAACTTGAAAGAAGTATTAAGATTATCTTATAATATCACATAGGTTTATACTTATTCCAAGAATTTACTAATTATATAATAGATTCTAGAACTCATCTGCAACTCAAACCTCTTGGAACAACATCAATTAATAATATGTTTATAATGAGGAATCATACCTTGATTGACATGGGTTTATCGATAATGAGTTAGTTTTCCATTCCTATTTAATTCCATGGATATTCTCTAGAAACTATGGCATTCTTACTTAACTGCATTCCAGCTAAAGGAGTTATAAAGGATATATATGAGATAAAGATTAAGAGATGTCCTGGTTTTTCTTTTATGAGTATTTTTGGTTATGAAACATATGTACGACATTTTAATTTTCAAATATTGATCCCTATATTAGAAAATTTTATTATTTATTAGTTATCCTAAGTAGAATATGCGATTTTTTTTATTTTCTTACAGATCATAATGTGTTTGTGGCCTAAATTGGTATATTTCATGAAAATGGATATATAAATTTAGGAGTCAATGGGAGTGAAATTTATCATTGAGAAGTTAAAGACCAAAAAAATTGAAATATTCCTAATTTATAAGTTGATAAATTTCCACAAAAGTTTTTTGAATAATAACAAACTCTTGTTACTAAAGAAACATAAAAGTATTTTACAATTCATTAGAATCCTAATAGAAATAAACTTATTATGAAAAATGATAATGGAGAGATGATTATAAATGATATACCAACTACCAACTGACAGTTAAGTGGGAGTTATAATTCCAATAAATGTATAAATACCATGGAATTGGAGATGGACTCTATGCACACTAACCACGATTAGATCTTTGTGGATTCACTTAAAGGGGTAAGAACCACATGGTGCAAGGGGGATTTCTCAACTAAAACAAACATTGATGGTATAGTGTCTACCTATAATGATCATTTGATAGTAAAGAGATACAAAAAATATTCATGATATCAAATATAATGTTACTCTCAAATAATAAGGATTATTTTATAAAGTGGGAAAATTCACAATGAGCCTAATGATACAAGGAAGAGAGGGTAAAGGAGGTCTGAAGAAGTGAAGTCCAAGAGTTTCCCCTATACAAATACTCACACATTCACTAGGGAGGGAACCCATGTTGTCATAGTAAATAAAGGAGTGATCAAGAGAAATCATACTTTCAAGATAATACGCTTATTGATTCCCCTTATAAAACATTTTTAGAGCCTCTATCTAGTATGTAATAAACTTATTACAAATAATAATGTGATAAGTGATATCCCATGGGGTAGAGATACTACCTTTAAGGTACTCCTGAATGATCTGTGAATCTATTTCAACAACATCCAACTCGATGTTCTTAGAGTTTCATAATTTCAGGTCCTTAAGTATGTACCACCCCTCTACCTTGAAATATTCCCCTCTCCTGAAGGAATCATTGAAGGAAAAAATGATTGATCCATGGTCTTTCCAGGAAATGAATCCACTCTGAATGACTCATGAAGAGCTACATACGTCGACATTGAGCTTTTACCCCCACATATGAACATGCCAACAGATCTATCTTTCCTACAAAAATTTACTGATGGCACTATTGGAATGAACATTTGGGGCCAATATGGGTCAGATTGGAGAAAGATCCCGTCTCTTAAGAAGGGATGCAAGATCCTTCCCCAAAATCCTAGTCCTCACAACAAGTGCATGACCCATGCTGCGGTGACCTTCGATACTGGCTGAGTTCCTGGTGTTCCAGATGCACCACCACCTGACAACTAATAGGATGGACCACACTTTATCCTCCTGGGTATTTGTCCCAACACAATGAAACCAATTATAGAGAACCAAAAATAGTGGAACTCTGGATCGTCATTCCATTGAAAGTTCCCATGGAATGCCAAATAAAAACATCCCAATCCCTGTCAAAAAATTAGGGAAACATAAATTATTTATCTTAGTGTTTACAGAAAAAACAATTTAACGTGAGGTGAATCCCATTATGTTAAATGTCTTCATCTGTGAGAAAAAATTACTACAAATTATCCACAAAATAAAACTGTATATGACCAAGATCTTTTTTCACTTGAGGTGTTCTCCCCAGCTATTCTAAATTTTATTATCATGAATGATACTTCCATAATACTTGGTTGAAAAGCTCCCAAAGGATTATCCCATGAAAATTCACATACACTGCTTAGAGTTCATGGAAATGATATTTAAGATCACCCGCCGAATCGACTATACAATTTTTTTTCTCCATTTGTGATGATAAATTATATTTGGATAATTATTTCCATAAAATATAATTATGATTATAAAATATATCAAATGGATATTAAAAATGATTTCCTTAATGGGAATTTAGTCAAGGATATTTATATAATAAACACCATATGTTTTTAGCACCAAATGAGTATGTTAATATTTATAGGTTTCAAAGATCCATTTGAGGATTAAATAAAACATATCAATGATGGAACATTCGGTTTAATGATATAAAGAGTTTATTTTCATCAAAAATGGATGATTCTTGTTATACAAGTGGGTAATATTGAGTGTTTAGAAATATTTGATAATTTATTTGAATTATATACTACATATCTGAAATGATATCCCAACTTTACATTTTGTATAAATATGATTGGGAAAATGTTTCTTAGAAAAAAACATGTGAAAAGAATCCTACATAACATTTACAAGGATTTATAGAGATATACCATAGTTATTACATAGAATCATTTAAAAAACTTATATTAGTAAATTGTTAAAGTTTTTTAGCAAAGAGAAGTCCAGAAATGGGTCTTTATCAATGTTTCATGGAACAAATATTAAAAATATTTATGATTTTTATAGAGTTGGAAATGATAGATATGATTCCTTATGTGTAATATATATCCTATATTATATGTTATGTACATGAACTAATGCAGCTTATACTCGAGCATAATTAGTAGATACCAATTTGATTCGGGTGAGATTAATTATGATGCTCTCAAAAATAACCTTTAGTACATTAAAATATGTAAGGTTATGATCTTGTTCATTGGAGGAGACAATGAGAGAATTATAAAGTGTTAATCTAGTGTTAGTTTACAAACTAATAAGGATGATATAAGATTCAAATCTAGTATTGTTATATGCCTCACAAGTATATTTATCAATTAGAAGAGTTCAAAAAACCCACTATGGAGGAATTGAAAATGATGGTATGGAACATCATTACATTAGATGATGTGATGAATGTTATTAAGATCAAGATGATCATTACTGAAAATGGCATGGTCACTATAATTTTTGAACCACATAAAATTTATTTTCAAAATAATACCACTATTGCATTAGACAAGGAATCAAAGACTCATTAAAGGACCAAAAAAATCCTTATAAAATACCATATCATTAGGGAGATCATTTAGTGGGAAGATATGACGTTCTATTATGTTCCTACATATAAAAGTGTGGCATATCATTTAAAAAAAAAATTGAAAAAAAGCATGAGGGTCATATTTAATCTCTTGGTATTAGACACATGAGAGAATTGATTCATTTTTTATAAAATGTATCATGGTTTAATAATAATGTAAATCTACATTTATCATTCATTCATTTTTTTTACATATATTACATGTATATTATAATGATAATATCCCCTCAAATTATGAATTTGAGTTTTTAATAATCAATGATCATCATGATGCATTAAAGCATGTGATGATAAGTTAATATTATAATTATTATGATATTGTTTGTGATATAGAGCAGACTCATGAGATAATAAGATGAGATTTATTATTCTAATTGACTTGCTAATGTATATCACAAGTAATTTCACATGGTTATTAATATACAAAAGGATTGTAAATATTATAAATCCATATTACCTTAGGTTAACCAAATACTTAGCATGTGAACCTTTATACTTTGATTCATTTCTTATATGTTCCTTGAGGACGGGATATTTAGTGGTGGTTGGGTACCTTGCTGGTTATGATTGCGGTTTACATTAACAAAAACATGATGTGTAATTTTGTAAGAAAATTATGATAGTTATGAACATGATATAATTATAAAAAACATAAATTTTAATTATTATTTGAGTGACATATGATGTAGTTAAACTACTTCAATGAATGAAATGTGAATAATTCAGTCATACTAGTAAGTATTTTTCAAATAATCATGAATGTATCAGATGAATTATTCTAGATTGACATGTTCCACGTCTAGTGGTCAATCAATACATTGGAAAAAAATATTATATAAACCTACATATGATATATATGATACATTATATAGTGTACATTTTTATAAATATATATGAGTGTGTTTGAAATAGATAACACAAAAACCCTTTGTAGCTTGAGTAGAAATAACATTATACTAAAGGACACTCTTTACTTACAAATATGAATCATGAAATTCATATTTTTTCAATGATGAAAAGACATGTAGGGTCACAAAGTTAGGCCATATAATAATGATTACATATTATACAATTTTTTCCCTATAAAATGATGAAATTTTGATAAGCCATTTCTAAATAAATTTATATGGATTTATAAAGAGGTATGAAGTTTTTTCAATAATGTTCTTATCTGATTATAGTGAAAGTGTGAGATTATTGGTTGTTTACTAAAATAAAATTAATTATATTATATGATTTATCCATATCCTAATCCATGATATAAATATGATTAATATTATTGGAAACAATATAGTTATAGCATTAATGTAAAATAATTACTATACTCTATTTTACAATTCAACATATGATATAAGATATCTGGTGCATCTCAATTGTATATTATTCCAAATGGTTTTATGTTGGTTATTAATAAAATATTTGTTGAGTCAATAAGGTTTCCTTATGACTTTTCCATTCCTTCATGTTTTGAAAATCACAAACACATATTTTAAGGCAAAATGCATTTTATCTTGATAAGGGAAATTTTCCTTCCTTAAGGAAATTTTTCCTTTCTCAAGGAAAAATTTCTCCTTACCCTATTTTTCTTTCATAAGGAAAATTTATCCTTACCATGTTTTCATTGTTCATATCATAATTTTTCTAAATGTAAAATTCGGTTTGTATCCAAAACCTCAGAATCCTATAATTACCTAGATATGAAACTTTCTGTTTTAGGATCCGAATTCTCAGAATTCTGGTTACGAACTCTTCTGAGTTCTGACTCTGAATTCTCTGAATTCAAACTCCGAACTCTTATATGTTCTGACTCTAAGTTCTCTGAATTTAGACTCCAAACTCTTCTGAGTTCTGACTCCAAGTTCTCTGAATTCAGACTCCAAACTCTTATGAGTTCTGACTCCAAGTTCTCTGAATTCAGACTCCGAACTCTTATGAGTTCTGACTTCGAGTTCTCTGAATTTAGACTCTGAACTCTTATAAGTTCTGAGTCCTAATTCTCATGAACTCTGACTCTGAACTTTATAAGTTCAGGTTCTGAATTCTTGTGAATCCAGATTCCGACTTTCCTTAAATTTCAGACTCCAAAATTCTATAGAGTTTAGGTTCTGAATTCCTTAGAAAACAGAATCCAAATATCCTTGAATTATAGACACTGAATGTGTTTTTGGTTAGACTCCGAACTTTTAATTTTCTTAGACTCCAAAAAATTGGTTCTGATTAAGAAACCATATTTTTCTCATCTTAGATATAGTTATAAAACAATGTCATGCTTTCAGTTACTAAATAACCGTTGTTTGAGTGACACACATACAGGTCCCTCAGAAATTCAAGGAAAAACATTACAGTTGAAGGAGGGAGCCAACCGTTAGAGTTATGCCTATAAATAGGAGCTCATTTGAAAGATCCCACAACAAGTTGATCAATCTAGAGATTACATGTTGCTGAAGTGATCTCTAGAGAGAGAGAATTTATTGCTTTGTGTGTACTGAACTTCTTGTTTAGATTTTCTTTGTGTGACTCCGATTGTGGCTGTGTAAAATCGACGGCTTCCGGGGAAAGGAAGACAAAGGTGCCGACTACCTTGAAGTTGAGGGAATACTTGCTGAGGAAGAAAGAGGTGACGACTACCTTGAAGTTGAGGGATTGTAGGGATAACAAGACAGACTCTGATCTTCGTATCGAGGGCTTACCCTGGTGTGGGTAAGACATACTTTATTAAAAGTATAAATCAAGGGACCTTTATCCAAGGTTGTTGGATAACATTCTCTTAGGGTTAAAAGATTTACTACTTATTACTTGTTTTGTTACAAGTTTTACACTGCATTTTATTTGTTGAGGAAAGTATAAATATCTTATACTTCCTTTTACTTTTATACTATGATATTGTAAGATTCTATACGATTTAAGGTAGAATCTTTGTCTTTGTAAACTTTTGTTATGTTTCATTTCCGTAATAACTTTTCCAGAATTACATTCTCGGAATCATATTTCTGGAATAAAGAAATTGTGTAAAACTAGAGGTTTTATAAATTTCTTTATTTAACTTTGTTAAACATCTCCATCTTTAAAAGTTCCAAATTAATTTTTTAAAGTGTCCAATTCACCCCCATCTTGTTTATTGAGCATCATTAGATACTACATACAATATCTATATTATTTAGATCCTATATTTGGTATTATAGAGTATATCATACTCCATTCCATCTTAGGAAGAGTTAACTATTTTATAGAATTATAAAAAAGTTATTATTAATGAAATACTAAAATATTATAACACTCCAATGATTATATGTTTTGGGTAATGTATATCAGATACCAAACATTGGAAGTCAATGCATGACTTCCTTCATTAAATAACAGGAGAATATATATGGGATTTGATTTTCTAGGTTGGGTGGGCGTGGTGATATTATAAAGCCAACATGAAGCTCTCTTAACCATATTTTCCATTTCTCTACAAGAATAATGTGTTGGTATACCTTTTGGAGTGATGGGTTTATACGGATCAAACAATTTTATTTCAAGACAATTGAAGTAATTGTAAACCATATTCTCAAGATCACTATGCATGAAACCTGAAACTAAAATACTATAAAATGGAAAACATGTTTTGTAACTTATGCTGTAGATTGAAAAAACATAACCTTCAATCAAATGTTTTGTAATGATCAATGAGAGGAATCTATCAGACTCCCTTTTCCATGGTTTATCCATGAATCAATAGAATAATCAAAATCTCAAGTGGGATCCATATTCATTATACATCATGGTAATAAATCCCAAGGTAAGGGAGGAGGTATAATATAATTTCAGTTGATATAATTCAAGGAATGTGTTAACCTATTTCCCTAGACTTTGGCCAATTTATATATCCCATGGGGATGTTCCCTAAGTGTTCATGCATTTACTCATATGTTATGAGTAAATACATTTGATTACTACTATTTTAGCCTTCTTCCAAATTAATTCCTAGTATGTTTCATCTCATGAGATATTTATGATCCTGATAGTTATTATTAGAAGTTTCTCAAATATTAAATCATAAAATTTTAATTCCATTCTAAATAATAGATTACTTTGTGTGATTAAAACAATAAAATATACTAAGAAACACTTCTTTATGATATATCCTTTTATACACTATGATAAGATGAGGTTGTAACATGATACTATATATCGTTTATTATATTTATCCCTTATCATGAAAATTGATATATCCAAAAACAACATATACTTTATTTATTTAGGGAATATCTCCATTAATATCCCAATTACACTAAATCCTTATAAATGTTGTTTCATTTCACTTTATATTGTTACATATATAATGACTTATGAAACCTTGTCAATTTTTTTTTGATATATTCCAAAATTAATTTTTGTGAGTTATCATTAATTCACCATGCATCACATCATATGTAATACCTTTTGAATATATAACCTAATCTCATTTTGGATAAAACCTAAATCGCATTTGGATAAATTTTAAGAGTTTCATAAATCTCAATCTCCATTTGTTATGCTAAAAAATGTGACCTCATGGGACTTTGTAGAATTGATAGTGAATATGAATTCTTGAATTCATAAATGTAAGAAAAGTTAAAATTCTAGCAAGATTCAGTGATAATCAAGCTAAAAAAGGACTAAGTGTGATCTCTATTAAACAAACATATCTATATATCTATTCTTATACATCCATTAATCATGAGACACCAATTAAGTCAAACCCATTTTTCCTACTCATATGTTCTTGATTTTCTATGTATAAAATGACCCAGTTGATGAGTAAATCATGTTCCATTCACCCTTATAGATGAGAACATTAGATTCTTTTCATCTGATAGATAACCACATCCCATTTATTATCTATGTATGGTCATTCACTCCTTTAGTGTATCTGAATTAAGGGTTTGAGTATAATACTCATCATATGATAGGAGAAATATCAACTTGGTTAAGCTCTATCCTGTGTAATGATCACAAATATACCTAACCACACATGATTAGCTAAGAATCATTAATTTCATAAGAAAGGTAGAACATTATGAAGGATTTAAGGCAAGGTATATCTTCATCCACCTGAATTGAATAAATATAAATATGAAATATACACCCCTAGTATACTAAGTACCTAGTTTATGATAATTCATATGCTATACTTGGGGGTCATCTAGCACATAAATCTCCTTTTGTGCATCATGATCATATTCTATATCCTTATTAGAAATCATAATCACAATAATCTTAACATTTTATCACAACCTATAGTACCCCAAGATTAACATTGATTGGGGATAACTCAATGTCATTCTTTAAGAGGTTAATTCACATAATATACACAATCAATAAGAAAAATTTTAGATTGTATTTTTTATTAACATGATATGTTTTATATTCATTAAAACCATTATAAACACTAAAAAACTAAACATATGAACCCATTTCATCATATCTCATATGATACGCTACCAGATTAACTATATGATATCTATATTTTTAGATATCTATGTAATTCCTACCACATGTCTATGTGAATATTTGAAAAAACCTTCCCAATAAAATCTTTTAATTTGTAACGTCTATATAGTAAGAAAATTTGAATAATGGAGTGACATAGAATTCATATTCATAGTCTCAAACTATTTAAGCATAGTATATAACCTTATTAACTTCACAACATAAAATATTATGATGTTAATAAACATTTTTATCTATATAGAACTCTTTATATGTTTTTTATCATCATCATTCATGCACCCTTTCCACCAAATTATTTTATTGAGATCATTTTGTTAATAATATGTAACTATTTTCATTTTTCTTACCCAACACATATTTAATTACTTTAGAATATAAACTAATATTCACTTTTTAATGGAAACTAAAATTAACTCTTTACATTTCTTAATATAACCAAAACACTTTTTGGTTACTAAGTAAAATTTCATTGTCATTTAAATTCTTTAATATTTTTTTGTACTTTAAACTTCTATAAGAACAAATATACCCCTAATATCTTCTTAAAAACTACATTCTATACATAATATCATGATAAGAAACGATTTTTTTTAAGAAATATATTTTTTAACATTTATTTTATATTTTTTAAAAATAAACTATAATATCAATATGATATATGATATTATTTGTGTTTAGAGCTATGAACTAAAAATAAGATCATGTTATTTAAAATATTCTACTATTGTGGGGTAGGATCACAACCACTACATTTTAATAATATATGATAAAATCTTTCCCCTTGATATAAAAACTTTTATCTACATCATCTAATTTTAAAAATTATTGAATATTATGAATTATAAACCATGTGTATCAAATCCATCATCTCGTATTGTCTATACAGACTATTTATTAAAAAAATCCTCTAACCTTATTATATATATGATATGTAAACACACATAATTTATATAAATTCATTTTACATTTATATTTTACTTCATATTAAAATATTTGATTCTAAAAACCTTTGTTTCATCAATTAAATGAAAACTTTAGACTCCATCAATTATTAGTGTGCTTTTAACTCCTGTGTATTTTAAAAACTTTTAAATCATACTCTTGTTATCATATAGACTTCAAAACTATATAACTATTTTCTCTAACACATATATCATAAATGGAATTACCATGGAGTTTTTAATGCATTCAGATATAACGAATAATTATATCACATATGGAATCATTTCTCCACTTTCCTATAACTTTTCTTGGGTTTCAGTGGACAAATATAACTATTAGTCAAATTCAATAGTCCATTTCCAACATAAACCATTTCTCACATGTAATAATATATTCTATGATCATATATTATTTAACACTTTGAGAAAATAGGATCAATAACTCTTAAACATATTTACATAGTTTAAATATTTTCCGTGATGACTACAGAATAAATTTTATTGCCTATACAATACATAAAAGAAACCATTAATCTCACAAAGTTAGTAACACAATCAATCACATTAGGTATACGAATACAGACTTAAATTAATTTAGTCACCAAGTATTTAGTTTTTTTGAATCCTTAATTGAATAATTTTATTATTATCAGAAGTATACATATTCAGGTGTTAGGAAATATTAACAGTTGGTTATTTAATAGGGTTTTTATTTTAACACAAATAATTTTTATCTTAACGTAATAAAGATTAATATGTTTTTTGCTAGTCTATTATTATTTTTTACATTAAGTTTATTTCTTCTCAATGTTGATCTTAATGTATAATTGGATGATGATGATTCTATTTTAGATATGAAATAACATTTTATCATGTTATTTTCATATATTTCATTCATTTAAATGTATTTTATTAAATTTTATCTCACTAAAATGATGACCCCATTTGAATATATCATATCAATTAGTTATCCAATATCTATATTTCATTATGAATTACAATAGTTAAGAAAATTTATAATTAATGTATATATCCATTAAAAAAACATGTAAAATTATATTATATATGAATCTTGGATAGTTTAGTGGATAGTGTTTTTTATAATCTATACTGTGGATTCACTCAATATAATTAAACTGGTATCCGAATGGATGTGGTTTCCCAATTAGAAGTAACCTAAATAAAATGATAGAAATGAAGCACCTAAAGGTCAGGGTCACCACTTTACTTGATTATCTTACACATGATAATCCATAAGCACTTAATGGTTAGGGAAACCCATACTTAATGATCAAGGTATTAAAAACAGTTTTCTTTCGAATAATCCTAAAACATTGTATTTTAAAATGGATTAAATCTCAACATCTTATCACAAATATTACCCTTACTTTTATAAATATTTTTCATGATTTAGTTTGGAATGATAGATAATAAACTCCCTCTTTTGTAGACATTTAATAAGTCCCCAATAGAGTGAGTAGTCTGAAACATAGTCCCTCTACCCAAGGATACTTTACTCACGAGATATTACCATTTAATTGAAATTGTAACTCCTAATATGTATAAACTATAATTTAAATCTTACTTCAATATCACAACCTAATATAATCTAATGTAATAGTTGAATAAAATGAACTAATTACCATATATAGCATGTAGCTCCTTTGATTCATGCATGACACTTTATAGAAGAAGTTTAAAATTTTAAACTAAATCATACATTATTTACGGAGAAATTCCATAAATATGTAATAAAAAATTATGTTACTAGGATGAATTATACTTGATGATTTGGGTATATCATATAAAATTATATATTGATATTGAATTAAAAAGACTTTTCATGGAAGGCTCATGCATGGTAAGTATAACTCTATATGAAAACATTCAGAACTCCTCCACTAATAAGTTATCATTAATAATGTGATTAGTTAATCTGAAAACCATATTAGATAGTTCTATCTTCATGTTACAAATAGTTTGTAACCGGTTGCATAACTCATATTTTACATAACATATGAGTTAATTAATGGACGACTCAAGAATGTGTCAAGAGGATATAAGAGGAGCTCACTATGATACAATGGTGTAATAAACCTTGGATGATCTTATGTGAATATTTACTTCCCAAATATCTCAATTTTATCAGCTCTTTAAACTTTTAAATACTAGTATATCATGATAGAGATATAATGATCCTATATATGTTATAGGTGACTCAAAATAGACCCATGGATACACCACGATGGAGGGATTTCATTAGGCTTCCTAATATGATATATTTTTCAAGTATACTACGATGATGTGGAATTAGAAGCAACATTATGGTGTAAGGTATGAAATTTATTTATTTTAGATATTTCTTATGATTTAGGATTCATTCATGGAGATCATGATTCTTTTGTTTTTCTTCGTTTTTCTACATTGTATAAGTGTTATATAATCCTATGATACCCATCTATGGTATCAAAGTAGTTTAATTCCATTCCAATCTCCAAATCATGTGTCAAATTATGATGTTCATACTATAAAAAAATTGTCATGGAAAATTATGATATAGGTGATATCAGAAAGTTCCATGAGATTATACTAACCTAGACCTACTAGATTTAATTTAAATTAAACTCAAATTAATCCAACATAAATCTCTATTTTACTAGTTTAATCTCAAAAAACTTTTTTTAATCATATATGAGCCATTTTTCATTGTAGTTAATATATTTTTTATCACATAATGTTAATCCTAAGTATGTTGTGTGTTATTTAACAATTTATTCCAACCATGGTAGTGAGGGTTTTATCTTATTACATTTAATGTTATTCCAAAACAATCATTATGTAAATATCACACAACACTCAAAGTAATTCTATGTGGGATAGCCAATAGCTCAATTAATCATGTGTAGCTCAAATTTATTATTATAAAGACTTGTTCTAGATTAGATTAATCTCATTAAATCTCACATAAGTCCATCCAATTTCGATTTAATCAGATGAAAGTTTTGCTGGTTATTCATATGTAGGTCCTTGTGTGTGATGTTATTCTTACGCAAGGAATTCTCACTGGGATTTATTCCTAAATTTCACTCCCTGATCACTATATATGATTCAAGCCATATAGTATGTTTTATTCATAAACTTGGGTTCGAAAATAAGAAAGAATTATTTTTTCTTATAATCCATTAATTAATCTAATTATATAATTTATAAATTTTTTAAAACATAAAAGAAAAATATTTTTTGGAAATTTATTTATTTATAATAGTGATTATAAATTTATTAATTATAAATTTTTTATAATTAAATAAATGATTTTGAACATTTATTAAATATAAAAATAAGGCCAAAATATTAACAGTTTATAAAAAATTTATGATTTGTTCATAATAATTAAATTGAAAATATTAAAATTAAGAGGCCTAAAATAATAAATTCTTTAAATCACATAAAAAGTTGATTTTATAATTGACTTAATGAAGGATTAAATAATAATTAATATTTTATATTTGGGTTGTGTAAATTATTTAAATAATACATTTGAAATATAAAATGCTCATATTTCATATAATATAATTTATTTATGTTAATGTCATATAATTAATAATATGAAAGTGTTCAAATTGAAAATAGATAAAAAAATTATATATATTTATGATTATGGAATGTCCAAAATAAACAATTATATTATAATGTGTCAATTTTTATCTATATTTATTAATTGTTCATAAATATTTATCAATTATTTAAATACGTGAAATTTCCATTTATTTAAGAGTTACTCCCAATTTAAAATTCATATATATAATTATTTTATTATCAATTTTGATGTATGGAATAGTTTAAAAAATTTAAAACTTCTTCTAGAGACTATAAAACCCAAAACGATCCAATTACAAGCTCAGTTTAATAATGGATTTAATTCCCTTCTTCCTTGTCATTGGATAGTATTGAGTTATTTTAGTTAAATTAATTATTTCATTATGATTAATACATATTACATTCTAGCATTACGATTTAAATTGCATACATCTTAAGTAAAGTATCCCGATGTAGAGTGACTCTCTGTTGAACTTACTACTAGCCTGGAGGCTTATTCCCTATCAAGAAAAGTAAGGGTTTACTATCTCACTATAGAAAAAATTACAATTATTAGAGTCTATAAATGTTGAAGCCCATTTACCCACATTTCATGAAACCATAATTAAATAGTGTGTGGGTAAGTTACATTTATTTTTAAACATGGATAATTAGTTACTTTTTGTAAAATCTTCTCAAAATTTACAATAGAAAATTTATCCATGTTTTTCTAAAATATTGGTTAATATATCATCAATTAAACTAGTTTTCTATGAATGAAGTTATTTTTTATATAGTTTTATGTATTTAAATTAACATGGAAAATATATTATTTCATATTACACTCATTCTCACACTCACTCACATCTCCCCTATCACGCCCCGTAATTCATCTTGATAGAAAGACGCACCCCACATCGTGTTCGCCTCTCCCTTGTAGACGCACACCCAACATCACACTCGCCACTCCCACTCATCCTAAAACACTTCCAACCCCAACTAATTAAAATAAAAATTAGAGTCACCCAGGTTTTGGAAATATAACAAAAACCTCATAAGAAGAGTGACACTACATGATGAAGACTACTCATTCAGGCCTTCTGGTCATCTCATTCTGGGGCCTTTAAGTCCCATTCAAATAGGTTTTTGGGATATCAATAAATATAGGAATTATGGCTATAAATATGTAATAAACTAAGTCAAATTAGTTCCTGGAATTCCTTATAAGGATAGATGAGGTTTGAACCAGTATGGTCCTTGGGTGTGTGTGTTGTTTTCTATTTTTAATCCCTCTACCCAAGATAGATATTAATTACCATTTATTTAGCTTTTGTTAATTAATAATAATTATTTTTTTCTTCTATGATTGTGCGTTTATATGTTTGTACATTTTTATGTATATATATTGGGTTGTTTATATATATATATATTAGATATTTTTATATTTTTTGTAATAAAGTTATATATGTAATGTTATAAATTAGATGATACTTTAATGAGTTACAAGTAATTTTGATAACATGATGAAATTCTGTGATATAAAATATCTGTATTGACTTCTTAGGAGATCAGGATTCTTAAAAATGTTGAACATCAGTTGGTGATTCTTATACAATGCTAAAGCAGCATGAGAGTAATTTGAAGAATATTTAACTTTTATTATCATACTTGGTCTACTTTGTTTTTTTTTCAAATTTAAAAAATTTTTGGATTCAACCTTTTGAATTTATTTTCTTGTTTTCAAAGACACCAAATGTTGGATTGGGGTTCTATGTATCAAAAACATCACCAGTTAAGTATAGTACACATCTAGGTGGGGATAACAGTTCAAAACCCTCGAAATGAAAACATAATATTTATTTTAACTATTCTTTATTTCATAGCATGTATGTTTGTTTTCACTTTAAACATATTGATGGTGTAAACTAATTACACCTTCAGAACTCAATATAATTTATATTTATCTAATAATTTTTAAGGGATATGGATTGGGTGATGACCTCATGTATCACATCATTTTAGATTAATTAATTATAATTATATTTTACCATTTATTTATGTGTGTTTTAATGTGTGTGTATATGCATATAATAATTATATATATATAATATTTATTTTTATTACTATATATTACAATCATATTTTGAATATTATTAATATGTTTATTTATACATATAAATGTATTTATAAATTTATATATTCATATTTTGATTAATATTTAAATTAATATATATATATATATATATATCTGTTATAACTATCATTTATTTTTAATTATTAAATAATTATAATTATTTTTAAACATGTCTGTATATGTTTATATGTGTGTGTGTGTTTGTCTCTCTCTCTATATATATTAAATAAATACCTTTTAATTTCTTATTTAATTAGCCACATCTTAAATATGTGGTTAAAATTTAAATATTAAACATTTAAAAAATCATTAAATAACATATCTACGTTAGCCAGGATTTTATGAAAAAGTGACCAAACTAATAAATTATTCATGTTTTAAAATGAGGCTAAAAGACATGGCTAAAATATACATGTTTTCAAATAAACATGTTCAATTTCCATTTTTTTATAGTGTCTTTGGCACTAGAATTATTCATGTGGATAAGGTTGATTTCATAAAATTAAATTCTTTTACATGAAACAATACTACAGATACTGCTTTTAAAAGTGCTAGAAAACGCATTAACAGTTCTAGAAAAGTGCTATTAATCTCAGTGAAGATAAAGGGGGTTCCCATTTAATAGTGCTAAAAAAGCACTGATAAAGGGTGTCCTTTGTCCATGCTAAAAAGCGCTGATAATGGACCCATTTATCCGCGATATTTTAGCATGGAGAAAGGAAACGTTTTATCAGTGCTATTTTTAGCGTTGATAGAGGACCACTTTACCAGTTCTCGAAATAGCACTAATAAAGGGGGACTTTATCAGTGCTCAAAATAGTACTGATAAAGTGGGCCTTTATCGTAACCCTAAATAGCACTGATAAATGTTTGGTTGCTTGTTTTGTTCTATTTATATAATAGCACACCCACCAGTACATGCACAACAAACAGACACCCCACCTGCACAGTGCACAGAATAAAAAAGTAGTGTACTCAAGAACAAATCATCACACACAAGGGTTTTCCAAAAAAATTCTATATACATTTCAAATAATGGTTTATTACATTTACAATTTTCCAAAAAATATTTAAAAAAATTAATGTTTCAACCTTTGGCATCCGTGATCCCCTCTCAAAAATGTCCACCCATGGTATTAGTTGCCAAAAACAATCATCCCAATTCAATAAAAAGGTTCCACGTATATAATAAAAAACATATAATGTTAGTAATACTATAAATAAATAAATTAAACATTAATATGAAAGAATACTTTAATGAAATGCCAAATTTTTATAAAAAAGTCACATTTGGTGTTATACAGGTCACACCGTGCATCGTATTAAGGCGAGGATAGTTAGTACACATCACAAATGAGTTATGGATTGTTGTCCAAAAATATCAAAACAATCTGAATGGGTCTTCTTGGTTTTGAGTATGTCGCATGTTGTTTACTAAAATTAAAATCAAATTTAAATGACATATTTGGATTTATATCGGCCACATCATTTGTCAGATTGAGGTTTGGCTGATTCCTACATGTCACATATGACTCATGGTTCATTATTATTAAGTATTAAAATAATCCAAATGGGTTTTCTCAGTTTTCAGTATGACAGTTGTGTTGTTTTACTAAAATATCATTTCAAATAAAAAACACACATTTTGAGTCATACCGGTCACATCGTGCATCAGTTTGAGGGGGGACTACTTCATACACGTCACAAAGGACTTGTGGATTGCTCTCCAAAATTATGAAGACAATTAGAGTGTGTTTTCTTGGTTAACAATGAGTTAAATGTTTTGAGCTAAAATGTCAATTTTATAACTGATAACATCCACTATTAGCCATACTGGTCACAAAGTGCATCAGATTTAGGTGCAGTTTATTCCTACACATCAATAATGACTCATGGATCATTGTCTTAAAGTATCAAAACAATCCAAATGTGTTTTATAATTTTTTCAGTATTTCACTTGTTCTTTTTACTTAAATTAATGTCAATTTTAAATAAAAACACATTTGGATTTATATCAGTCACATCGTTAATCAGATGGATGTGTGGTTTTTTCCTAAACAAAAAACAATGACTCTTGGATCGTTGTTATAAGGTATTAAAACAATCCAAATACAATTTCTTGGTTTTCAGAATGTCAGATGTGTTTTTTTACTAAAATATCATTTCAAACCAGAAACACACTTTTTAAGTCATACCGGTCACATTGTGCATCTATTTGATGTGAGAACACGTCATACACATCATAAAGGACGTAAGAATCACTCTCCTAAATTATGAAGATAGTCAAAAAGCATTTTCTTGGTTTTTAGTGAGTGACACATTTTGAGCAAAAATGAAAATTTTAAACTGATAACAAACACCTTTAGTCATACTGGTCACATCATGCATCAGATTGAGGTGTGGTTGATTAATATATGTTAGAAATGAAACATGGATCATTTTCCTAGATTATCTATTCAATATAAATGTGTTTTCTAGGATTTCAGTATGTCATTTGTTCTTTTAACTTAAATTAATGTTAATTTTAAATAAAAAGAAAATTTTGGATTTATAACAGTCAAATCGTGCATTTTATTAAGTTGGGGATGATTAATACTTATAAAAATGACTCATGGATTGTTTTCCTAAATTATAAAAACAATCCAAATGAATTTGATCGGTTTTCAGTATGCTATTTGTGTTTTTTTAATAAAATTAATTTCAATTTTAAATAAAAACATACACTTTGAGTCATACCGGTCACACCATGCATTATATTGAGGTGAATTTGATTCATACTTATCAAAAATGACACACACACATATATATATATATATATATATATATATATATATTATTTCCCTAATGTATCAAAAAAATCCGAATGTGTTTGCTCAGTTTTTAGTATGATAGCTGTGTTTTTTTTACTAAAATATCATTTCAACTGGAAACATACATTTTGAGTCATACCAGTTGCCTTATTCGTCAGTTTGACATGTGACTGCTTCATACACATCACAAAGAACTTATAAATCATTTTCTTTAATTATTAAGACAATTGGAGTGAGTTTTCAGGGTTTTCAGGGAGTGGTGTGTTTTGAACTAAAATATTAATTTTAAACTGATAATGGACACTTTTAGTCATATTGGTCACAATGTTCATCAGATTGAGGTGTGGTTTATTCCTACATGTCAAAAATGACTGATAGATCGTTGTACTAAAGTATCAAAACAATCTGAATGAATTTACTCAGTTTTTAGTATGTCAGTTGTATTTTTTTGCAAAATTTATTATTACTTTAATATAAAAATTTACACTTAAAGTCATAAAATTCACACCGTGCATCAGATTTAGGGGCATTTAATTCCTACATGTCGTAAATGACTTATGTATTTTTTTTAAAAAGTATTAAATAAATCCTAATGTGTTTTCTCTATTTTCAGTATGTGACTTGTTTTTTTAATAAAAATACTATCAATTTAAAATTAAAATAGAAACATCAAGTCATACCGGTCATATCTTCATGCTATTTGTGTACATTATTCCATCAGGTATGCTACCCAATTATTTGTAAATGAATATATATTTTCAAGTGAATATGAGTCCTTTCGACAATCATGGTAGAACTGAAAAAATAAAAATACAAAAGGATTAATAAATATTTTAAATTAAATAGTAATTATTTTAAAAAATACCTCTTTGGGGATGCTAGTTTGTTCATGGAATGCAATATATTTCATAAATTTACAAACATAATAACCACAGTATTTATCATTTGTTTGTTTCATACATTTAAGAAACAATAATAAAAATAATTATTTTTTATATGTGTTTAGATAGTGAAATCTTATTATATATACCCTGATTTGCATCTAGTCGTAGTCCTTGTGATGTTTCTTGAGCTTTTCCCATGACCGCATTCAATGATGTAGATGATATTCACACACCACACTACCATAACAGAATACTCATTAAAAGATAATATAAATTATATAACTATATGTTTTGTTATAAAATGGTGGATGTAGTGTATTAGAAATTTAAAAATTCCACTATCTGTTTTTGGTTTGTTGGATATCCATTAATTGAGTCTAGGAAATAAATATTTGGAGTATTGAAATTGACAGAAATGAGCATCCAATGCTTACTAAGAATACCAAAAATAACAAGTAATGAATGAAATAAAAATATATTTCATATGATTAAATTGTAGAGTTTTACCCCTACATCGTTGGTATTAAAAAGGTTCTGTCATCTATATTTTTGCTGTTAAACAATTTGAGAATTCCTGTCACTATTTCACCCTCTTTCTTGGATTCTATTTTTTGTGTTCTATAGAGGTCACATGAGGAAAACAAGTCAAATTTATATTCATGGGGAAATCCATTCAATTATTTTTCACATATACACCTAAAAAAATTATGAAATTTATTTATTCATAATTATCAAATTATATCAGGTTTTGGAAAATCAAATCATGAAAACATACCTCATATATACATTTACAATTGAGAAACTTAGCCAATCATAATCCAATATTTCGCTTACATTTTCCACACTAATGAAATATAGATATTCCCCTTTGTCTATATTTTCATAAAAAATAATTGTGTGAGTACCACCGTCTTTCAACATCATATTCACATGAGCCTGAATGATAATAAATGCGGATATATAACAGGTAGATTTAAGGTGATTTCGGTAGATTTTTTTCAATCGTTTGGTTGATTCTTGAGATGGTTTTGAGCCATTATTTCTTTTCAACCCTTACTTATGTCCATCTGTAATAACATTCATCGGTTGATACCCTTTTCATTAAATGTTAAAGGTTTATCTTTAAAAATAAATTTTAAATGAATACCTTTTTATTGACATGTTTTTTAAAAGCTGTATCAGCCATGCGATGAATGTTCCTAGAGCTTGTTTGGCTTTATGCATATCTTCATCATTTATTAGAAAAGGTAGCTCAGTGCTTGGCTCATAGGCTACGTTAATCAACACTTTGACATTACTTGTTGGAAGTGGTCTATTGTGTAGAATGGAATTCTAGATATTGAACATCGTAGCCCTCGCTACAGAGTGATGGGTAGGTGTTGATAGATATAAATTACAATCATTTTCACCTTTTACAATATCAATACAGGAAAGGTATCAATGTCTATCTAATTCAAAATTCATTGAATCAATTATTAGAACATTGATTACCTCAACCAAGACATATTTTTGAGGGGAATGGATCGCCTCAAAGCTCATGTGGGGTGGGTCAGGAACATCACATGTTGTTTGTTGTTGAGTTTTTAATTCTCTTCCCCACCTGACATCAAATTTTTCATAAACTTTCTATATAATTACCTATGTTCTTCCAGTATATCTATTCTTTCTCTCATCATTTTGATTTATTCACTTTGATCCTTATCTTTGTTTTTCTAAAAAAAATTTGGGGTGTCACCCCAAAACCCACACCTCCAACGCGACCATACTTTTCCGGATGCTTCAAGGCCACCAAAAGTATGTTTACATCCGGTTTGGATGTTTTTGAATCCCATGACTATGTTAGATAGAAAATATAGGAAAATAAGTAATCATTGTTATGTAATATCTATTTAAAGAAAAGAACATATTTATTATTTTACACTTACACATGTTTCCTACAATTTTTGTGTGTTTTCATCTATTAGTATCCAATATTTATTTACACGCACCTCCTTCCATAGGATATGGTGTGGGGTGGAAGTTATTTTATATTTGGATTCATCAATCTTCATATAAACAGAGGAACATAGTTTTGGTGTTGTTTTATGTCACATAAAATTATTATAGTACATTTAAAATAAGTACCAATCTTTTTTCAAGTGAAGAATACCCCATTCTTGCTTTATGGCAGCAGTACGATGGTTTTTCTGATCGTTCCTTATTTTTAGCACTCAGTTGTTGTTTAATAAATTAAAAAATGTCAATAAATGTGATGATTACACATATTTTCAAACAATGTATTACCAAACACAATGTACCTGAAAAGGCTCCTCCACACTATGAATAGTAAACATATCTGACACTCCTTGGGTTATTAGGTGTGAATAAATAGGAGGTGGGTGTGGGTTTATTTTCCCTTCACCAACTTCAAGATAACATCTCATCAAAATTATGTGAAATCCTCTATGAATCTTTCCAGTTACCCTTAATATATAGTCCTTGTGTGAGTCATCCACTATAAATGCACTCTATAAGGGATGATGAAGAGTAAGTCAATGTTTCATTATTTTATTTTTTAGTAAATTATATAAATGACATCATAATGTTACCGCAATATCTCCCCACATCAGTGTCTTAAGCCCAGTGAGAACATGGTTCCATGACTGTACATTAATCAGAATGCATTATCGAGTGATGATTCCAATATAAATACCAAACATATCCTTTTTGGGGTTAACATGATGGCCTTACTTATTCAATCTGACCTTGTATTTGATGCCTTTCAATTTTTCCTTAAGGATTTTTTCTAACACTGTTAAACTATAACTCTCCTATTTTTTATGCGTCACTGGTGTTTCATTTCCTACCATTTCCTCATTTTCATCATCATAAATATTTTTCTCTAGATCCCTACCATCGTCATGTGTAGATGGTAGTTTTACCTCTACACTGGGAACAACGACAACAAAATGTTGAGAAACTTGTTGGTCCTCTACACTAAGAGTACCAGCAGGTAGAGAGACATGTTGTTCCTCTACAAAGCAAGAAGTAGCAAGTTGAGAGACTTGTTGTGCCTAGGGATTGGGATCATCATCACTTGAAAAATTCATTATCTTATGAAGTGGTTTAACATTTACTCTAGATTATATAAAATAAGCAGTGAACAGATAATAACATAATGTAAGAAGATTTATATTACAAAAAAATATAACATGATTATTGAACTCTCTTTTTTTTAAATTTAAAGGGATTTGACCCCTCTCTCGACTATCCAAATCCCTTCATTGTGGTCTCCTCTGACATAAAAAACACCATCTACATTGGGACCACTATGAAATGATTACGACATCCTACTGAAAGGGCCATCCTCCATTGAATTTTCATCTGACCCTTCAACGGTTTCGGTCGATAACAAAACAATTGACTACATTTGGATTATGAGATCTCTAACATAATATATTTGTACATCCTGTGATGCTATTATAAATGGTTTTTCTTTGTACCCTTCCTTACTAAAATCAACTTTCACGAATCCTAATTCTTCTATTTTAATAGAAAACCTATTATAAACCCACTTGAATTGAAATATAGGCACTTGAAAGTTCATATAATCTAACTCCAATATTTTTTTGATGATGACAAATTACGACATATTCACATAAAGAGGATTTCTATCCTTAGCACTGGAAATATGCATCGCTCCAGCCACAAGTGTAACTCCACCATTCTACATGGTACTATATTCATTATGTACATTAGTATAGAATTTATAACCATTAAATTAATATGCATTATAAGATAATACATACACACTTGGTCCTCCGGCTAACCATCAAAGACGTTCTGAAATTGAGACCAGATTTTCATCTATCTACTTAAATTTATGGTCCCAAAACCATCCTATAAACTTTTGATTATGTGTATTTGATATCCATATTCATCCCTTGATGGATTCAAATGCATAAGAATTTCTTTGTGGGTTTTGACATATGTTTTAAACTCTAAACTATTATGCAAAACCTAAAGGTGGGCCTACTCCTAATCTGTAATATTGATTGTGACAATCTCTCTTCTAGAAATTCCTTCACCCGTAAGCTGTGCAGTGTGATGATATTTCAGTAGAGTAATAATTTCCTCTCCATATAGGTATTCGGTATAGAATTCAAAGGCTTCCTTAATAATATATCACTCCAAAATAAAACCCTCTATCCAACATATATTTTTACATACCCTTTCAAAATATTTATATACCGTTCAATGGGGTATATCCATCTATAGTGTACATGAACACATAGTGGAATCTCTCTCACCAAGTGAACCATCAAATGAACCATCATATTAAAGAATGCAGGTCGGAAGAACATATCCAATTCACATAATATGATGAAAATTTATCTTTCCACACTTGGTAATTTTATCAGGCCTATAACTTTTATGCATATAGAATTAAAGAAGAAAAAAATATTCATTAATGTATAACATAAATTCTTAGGCCAAATGTAACAAAAATCTATAGGAATTAGATCTTGCATAAAAACATGGAATTCATGTGATTTCAGACCCTTTAAATTTAAATCAGTCATTAACACAATGTTCTTGATATTCGATGAATACCCTTATAGAACCTTTATGTCATTCAAGTTTTTTCAAAACTGATATCTCTCCTTCCTGGAAAGAGTGTTAGTAGCTGGAGGAAGAAAAATTCTTTTTTCACCATTCATTAGTGCCAACTCTTCTCATATTCTCATGTCAACCATGTCCAACCTAGCCTTAATTCCTTAATTTTTTTTCTGTGTGCATTTAGCAATGTGCCAATGACACTATCATATACATTTTTTTCAACATGAATAACATCAAGAAAGTGTCTGACGTACAAACAATTCTAGTATGGTAATTCAAAAACAAATCTGATCTCTTATTCCAAATTGTTTTCGTAAGGTTTTTCAAAAATGGTTTACCAAAAGTAGTGTCCACATCATTTACTTTCTCAATTAGTTAATCAAATATTATTGAAGATAGTGTTGTACAATCATCTAAACTTCCATCGAATGATGTCATCCAAGATCGGTATTTATGCCATCATGGTATAAATATGTGATTTCTTAGAAACATGGTTTTCGATAAAATTTTCAACCTAATTTACTATATACCTTGTTCACAGATAGGAAACCCATGACTTCTTTTAATTATATTTCCTGAAAGATTCCCAATATCAGGAAAGTCATTTATCATCCCATACGATAAGGATATCAATGTGAAATATTCATTTCTATAATCATCATAATATGTAACACATGAATCCCACAATAATTTCAAATTCTTGATCAATGGATCCAAATTAACACTAACATAATTTCTCAGTTGTTTCGATCCTAATATAAGAATAGATAGCATGATGTGTTTTTTTCATGTATAACTATGGTGGAAATTAATAAATTACCAAGATAACTGACCATGTACAGTGAGTGCTACTTTGAAAACTCAATGGATTCACTCCATCTGTAGATAATGCAAGATGAAGGTTTCTCGGCTCATTTCCAAAATCTGGATACTCATGATCAATTCTCTTCCACTAAGGATAGTCTGTTAGGTGACGTAGTTTCCCATCATTATTTCTTCTGTCTGTGTGCCACACCAATTTTCTTGCAGTCTCCTCACTTCCATATAGTCACCTAAACCTTGGAATGATTGGAAAGTACCATACAAATTTCATAGGATTAGATTCGTCAATCTTGTATCAAGAATCACCACACATTGGGAATTATCTAAGTGATTTGTGCTCCTTGAGAAACAGTATATAGTCATTCAGGTAGGCATTTATTCATTCAGATATCATACCCATAAAACATAGAATTCATTTGGTACTGTATGATTTGTTTGGGATCTCATTATCTTCTAGGATCATGTCATTCAACAGAGAAAATAATTATTTAAAACTAGCGTTACTCCATCTATTGCCTAGTTTCAAATTATAAAGCATTAGTATGACCGAAAATTTTGTATATTTATTTCAAACACCATACAAATGTGCCATTGCACAACTCTTTAACTTCTCAAGCAATTTTGGGAAATCACGAAGTTCATCTTCAACTCTCCTTGTAATTTCCTCAATACAATCTTCATCATCACTCTCACCTGTAATAACATCTTTGATAAGTTATTCTTCACTATCCACACTTGTAATCATATCAGATGATCCATAAAATGCACTGTTATCCCATCCACTAGCTGCATTCACTTTTTTTCCCATGTTTATTCCAACATTTTTAACGTTGATCTATTCCTTGATAGATCAAGTTTTATTCCAACTCCTATGGACTAACTTGTCTTGAATAAAAATAGCATAAACACAAACAAAGGATTTGAGAAGGTTCATATGAATGATATTTTGAAATCTTGATGAACTTTACACTCAATATTCATACTCTCTTGTCAAAATATTATAATCCATCCATTCTTTGTTCATATCCATCCTATTTGATTCGGTGATATTAGTATTTAACAAAATAAATACACAAAATATTGATATAATGTAATGGTTTTCCTAATTCTATAAAAATTAGAACTTAAAATATTATGAAACAACTAAATTTCAAATGTCCTCTGAAAAATATTTAAAAAATCACACTTGAAATCTCATTAAAAAAACAAACCATTTACACAAATTTCTATTTTAAATAACACAACCTTTATAAAATAAATCAATTAGTTCCAAACACTCTTTCACAAAACCACAATTCCTTTTTTAAAGAATTCAAGACATCTTCAGGACCCAATAATCTTAATCGTTTAAAATGAGTGACATCCCCCTAAAAAACATTTCAAAACACTTGAATCATTTTAAAGGAGCCACTTAGTCATTTTATCAAAGGCATAGATCTCAATAGAGACACATTATAAAATATAAATCGAAAACACCTTGATTTATACCAAATCAATTAGTGTTATATGATTCCATAACATTATTCCAAATTTAGGTGTAATAATAATAATTTACATAAGCATTTGATATTGTTATCCCCACCATTAGATATCCCTTATTCGTGCTTCCATTTTCCAGTTATATCAATTATCCTTTACAACAACACTAGAGTCAGGATAGATATGTTCCATAGTTAGTGACCACACTCACAACCATGAAACAATTGTGTTCCAGTTTACTAAAAAAATGAATTATCCCAATGATCCTTGGCTCACACCAAATCAATTGGATGTACACCCCAAGCAAAATTTATATGTCTCTCACATGAAGTGATATTGTCTCCTTCCTTCATAAATACACCTAATAAAATCTATAATCATGAACACATTACATAATCAAAAATTTCTCAAGTTCCATTCTTTTCACACAAAGAATATCCCTATGCCACTTCTCACTAGAAGAAACTATGATGCATTCCCTATCCTTTTTTACATCATGTCTCAAGTCAAAATAAGAAAATAACTATGGTACTAAACTGATAGATGTTATGATTTTCCATATTCTATTTTCTAAAATCTTAAAAAATACTTTATATATCACATTACAAAGACTAATCATTCTAAATTTCTTAACTGAAATCATATCAGTAACCTCTAGAATCAAAGTGATGAGAGTATCATTATAAGTATCAAGAGAATTATTAACTCTCCAAAACTCACTCATGAGGTTAACAACATCAAGTCCCTACATTTTCTAGAACCATTAAAAAAAATTCATAAATAAAATCTAGGTTTGGTACCTTTTATGGATGCATCAACCTAAATGTGACGACCACTAAATAATACTAAATATCAATAGCTAATAATTCATTATTATAATTTGTTAAAGTTTTAATAAAATAAAAATTTATATATTTAGATATAAAATCATTCTAAGAATAAAATATGATTTTTAATCACTTTAATTATATAGTTTTTCCCTTTGAGGGGATTCACTATAAAGTGCTTGCGGGTGGAAGGATTCATTACATGTGTTGTTATTGTTATTTGACTAGGGTGTACAAAAAGTGTCTCATGTAGCTTTGGATAGGTAGGGATAACAAAAGATATGTTTGCCTTGTAAATAAATTTATCCCTTAATAAAAATATCAATGTATTCCCCTATGAGGTAGGATTGTCATCCAAACAACATAAATTTCATGTGGTGTGCTTATTCCATTTATGTCACGCGTTTATCATTTATTGCTCATTTTCCTTTGGGGGTGGTATTTTCTAAACCCTGAGGTTACTGGAACTATAAGGTATAGATCTAATGTATTGAATTATCTACAACATTACTTCTATGTTATGGTATACCAGGTTTGTGGATTTGATTCAATTCAGGCATGTTTTGGAATTTATTCAGCTATCTTCCAGTTTTTGTGGTTTAATTTATGTTTTGGGGGAATAACATTAGGATTGTTGATTTATACCAAATCCATCTAGTGGTATCATCGATTTTTCTTATTATACTATTAGTTACCAAAATGTGGTATTAATTCTTGGTTACATAACATATGGTGATTATTTTATCAATACTCGATAGAAAGTATTGGTTTCAAGACTACTGGGTTTCCTCTAGTGAAGTGGTTTCCTACGATTTAGTGGAATTCACTAGTTAAAAAGCTATGGTGACAGTGAAATGGGTAAGGTTTGGATTGATATTAAATGGTGGAGGATTTAGACTTTGGTGGAAACTAGCCTTCTTACTCATGGAGAGTTCAAAAGTTACATTCATTTTGAATTAGTCAGAGAAATCTATTCAGTAGAATGAGAAACCATGAGATGAAAGAATTAGAAATATTTTTAAAAGTCATGTCCAAGAGAATTTGGTTCTAAGAGGGAATAAGGACATGCCTCAATGATGTTGAGCATTAAATGTGGATGTGTAGTAGAGGGAAGGATCAAGGAGTTTGATTGGTTGAGGTTTAGGTGCAACAGTGGTTCTTGGTGAGAATGAATTAATGCATAGAAAGTGAAGTGGTTTGATCCATATATAAGGAGATCATATTGATTCCTAGTAAGTGTTTGGATGTAATCCCGCACTAGGGAGATAAGATCAATTTCTAGAATGTACATGTCCTAGGTCCTACCTAAATAACTTGAGTTCTCATCATAGAAAAATGGAGGAGATCAAAATCAATCATGAAGTCAATCACATAAAATATGAATGAAATAGAAAAAAATATTCATATCACCTTTAAACATCCTTCACTAAAACAACCCCTTTTTACCCATGTATAACACATTCAAAAATAAAATCAACCGACTTTATATAACCATCAAAATCCAAATATAATATAGCAAAAATGTCCCCAAATCAAAAACGCTTTTTATAATGTTCCAACCGGGCCTTCGAGAATTCATTGATAACCAAAACATGAGATTATTTTAAAATATTTTCCAAACAATCCTTAAATATTTCACCCATGTTGAACACATAAACACAATTTTTGGAGATGAAACACAATTCAAAACTTAATGAACAACTCATTTAAATAATAAATTAATTAAATCCCAACATAAATATATCAAACATACAAAACAAGGTTTCAAAAAATCATATAAGATATCATTATATAATACTAAATCAAATTAATATATATGATTCAAAAAATTATAACAAAAGAAAACCAATGTTCAATAACAATCGAATCCCCTTCAAAAAGAGACATTTATTTACGAAATAATGTAGAATTCTTAATTTATTACTTGTAGAAAATGTTTCATTTTCATTAGGTGGATTGGAAAAATATTTAAAAATATAAGTGCATAAAAATGGACTATAAGGAATTTACACAAACATTTAGAGTGAATTAGAAAGTGGTTCTAACAATATATAGATAAATGAACTTTGGGAAACCCATTTAAGTTAACTTGATGGTCACCATGATATGGAATCATTATGTCATCATCCGAACAAGAATAATTTAATATAAATTATATGAATAAGGAATTTTAAATACTGAAGCACCCAAAGCATGTAAATTAAAAGTAGTTTCATAAAAACAACTACCTAAAAAAAGTTCAGATGATAAGAAACATTTCAGGAAGTGAAGAGACTATAGGTATTATGGATATCTTCTGATGAACCCAACAAATTATTGGGAAATATGTAAAATGTTTATAAAAATATACAAGTGAAACCAATATGAGAAACCCATAAAAATGATCATTACAATAAATTAATACTTGGAATAACCTTTCCCATGTTCAGACTAACACATATTTAGGGTATACGATTGTGTTTCACTAGAGGACCAACAATTTCTATTCAAAAACCAACCAACATGAAATTCATTTAGTGCGTAAACAAGGAGCACCAAAGACCACAATTTTCGGCAGGGCATTGATCCCATATAATTCACAACATAACCACCAAACATAGAGAAAGAGGAGAAAAGTCACCACCGAGGTGTCGTTCAGCCTGTGGTGGAGGTGTGTTTGTGACAGAGGAGAGGCGCAGAGCGGAGGAGTCCTCTGGTGGAGGAGAGGTTCCCGACAAAGGAAAGGCATGCGGTAGAGGAGAGGTGAATGATAGAGGTGGGGAGCATGGTGGAGGTGTGGCATGCGGCAGAGGAGAGGCACATGATGGTCTTGTTCTTGGCGGAGGATAGGCACATGATAGAGGTTTGGTTTGTATTAGAGGAGAGGCGGCGGGAGAGGAGGAGGAGGAGGTGTGATGACGACGATCAACTTCCGCGAGAGCTTGAGGTGTGCGAGGAATGAGAAGAGAGTTAGGGTTTTTTATAAAACAATGTGAACCTTTTATCAACGCTAGCTAAAAAGTACAGACAATGGTGTGTTTTATCAGCACTAAAATAGAAAGCGCTGATAAAACATGCTTTTATGAGCGCTTTTTTTAGCACTGATAAAGATATAATATTAATAATTTATTTATATTATTATATACATTTATAAAATTATATACATGATAAATATAATTTATATTTATAAAATTATAATTTAAATAATTATAAAATTATAATAAATATACTTCTTATATTTATAATATTATAAATATATATAATAAATATATTTATTATATATATCTATAAGAATATAGATGTATATAACAATATTTCTTCTAATTTTAAAATTATTTATATGAATATATATTAATTTATAATTATAATTATAAATGAATATGTATTTACCTATTTAAATAATTATAAAATTATAAAAAATTAATATTTTTAATATTTACAATTTTATTAATATATTTAATTAATATATTTATTTTTATATTATAATTCTCTAAATATATCTATATTTATTTATAACTAAAAATATAAATATTTTTTTTATTTCTCAACATTTCTATATATTTATTTAATTATCTATAAGATTATATAAGAAAATAATAAATAATTTTTTATGATTTAATATTTATTTAAATAAATAATTATTTATTAATATTTATAACATATAAATAAAAATATATTTATTTGTAATTAAAAATTATAATAAATAAATTATTTATTATTCCAATTATGAATATATATATATATATATATATTTATAAAATTATAAAAAATATATTTGTAATTTTATAAATATATATAATTAATATATTTATTATAATTTTTTAATTTTTTAAATATATCTATATTTATTTATAATTATATTTTTAACTATTTGTATTTATTTATTTATATTTTTATATAAATATATATAATTAATATATTTATTATAATTTTATTATTATTTAAATATATCAATATTTATTCAGGAATTATAATTATAAATATTTTTATTAATTTATAAATATTTGTATATATTTATAAATATATTTATTTTATTATATATTTATAACTTTATAAGTAGTATAAAAAATATATTTATTATAATTTTATAATTTTTTACATATATATATTTATTTATAATTATAATTATAACAATTAATAATTTTTTTATAATTTTTTATATATTTTTAAATAAATATTTATATATATACATACATATATATTTATAAGATTATAATATATGTATTTTTTATAATTTTATAAATATTTAATTATATATAGTTATAATTATAATTACAAATAAATATATTTAAAAATTATTTATATAAAAATTAGATTTAATAATTATAAATATAATAAATATATTTATTCTATAAATAAATTTAATGTAATTTTATAAGTAGTGAGATCATAATATATTATATACATGGGTAACATGAATTAATCATATACACCTTGTAAAATATACATAATAAAAAACGATCCATCAGTGGCCAACATGAATAAGAAGAAGACTATAATGTATAAATGAAGATTCATGATGATACATAACATATATGCACGCATGATCAATATATTAATTGACAAAATTCATTTTAAACACCTATATATTTAATTATAATCTTATCCTTTTTTTAAAACATTATATATATATATATATATATTTCAATTATTAGAAAATATATATTAATTATAAAGATGAATTTTTAATTGATATATACAAATAAATATTATTTCTGATTATAAATATAATAATTGTATGTAAATTATTATTAAAAACTTTTATCAGCGCTAAAACTAGCACTGGTAAAGTCAATGCCCCCTTTATCAGCGCTTTCTTCTTTGCATTCATAAAACAAAGTGCTTCTCTTTCCATGTTTTGCGGTTGTGAAAGGGTTTCATAAACCATATTCATATGATTCATTTGTAAATGTATAGATGTATTCAGCTTTTAATTTGGATTAGTAACATAGTTTATGAGCTATGTAAAGAGTTGCACATTAATATGGTTCAAACATATTGATTTGGTGGAAGGAAATTAATTCCTAACTAAATCATTAGAATAATGAAAACATGAAGGGAATACATGATATAATATGGTAAGATTAAATCCACTTCAAAATACTAAGGGTCTAACTCATTCTAATGTAGCACATTTCAATATCTCGTTTATCCAACGAGGCTGGTCATTCCAATGTCGGGTGACCCTAAAATTTCTTATGTAAGGAAAGTAACTAATGGGTGACCCTAATAGGATTTAGTTCTTGTTCTTGGAACCTTTTTTGGGTTACACATAGCTGGGAGACCCTATTAGGATTGGGTTAACAAGAGAATTGAGTTGATTTTATTAATATAATGGATTCAGTAAAGAGTTGTTCACTCAACTATGCAAGTGTCATATATGATATTCTTAAGACAATTCCCTTTATATATAATTAATCAATGAAAGAAATTTTAATGCATACTCGATTCTTAATGAAATATAGATTCTGAAACACTAATTTATATGATAAATTCAAAATGGATCATCATTTTAATTGGAAAAAATTTAATAAATTTCTTATTAATTGTTTTTAAAACATGATACATATTTGATAAATTATTATTTTGTAGATAAAGTTCATCATCATCTAGAATAACTATGAGACTATTAGGTCCAGTTTGGAATTTGTTGTCAATATGTGTTTGGTGAGTTTGGATAAAGTGGTGATGTCTGGAGAATTGGTATTGATTTGTCTAATGGCATTGGATGCAACACTTGGATAATTATCTATTGTCTAACTCTGATGATTATTAAACTGATCTTCAATGTTTTAAAACATATGCAAAGAAGTGTTCACATTGGTTACATCATGTAATGTCCATGAAATAAGTAATTTCATGAAGAAGAATAGAATAAGGCCATGAAATTGAAATACTATTTAATGATGACTTCAAGAGTAGAGAATATGATGTGATGATTCTCTGTTAAAATGATAAATGACATGGAATATTATTTTGAAGAGAATATATTATTTCCATGAATAAAATGTTTTGAAATAGCCAACAATTTTTTTTAATGCATGAGTAATTCTTTTGAAAACCATGATATAATAAATTGCATGATGCGAAGGAGGGGTATTTCATGAAAGGGTGTTATGGAGTTTTTCATGGCATGGTATTAAATTTCTATACTTGGATACTTTTTATAAATATATTTAATGGGGCTTACTTAAAATATATTCCAACCAAACTATAATACATTGCATTATGTGAAGAAGGTGTATTTCATGAAAGGGTGTCAAGGAGTTTTTCTTGGAATGTTATTGTATTTATATACTTGGATAATTTTTATAATTATTTTTAATGTGGATTACGTAAATTATATTCCAACCAAAGGCCTTAACCATGGAACTTGTGCAATCCACACACCCATTGGAGCCCGTACAAGTCAGACCAATGGAGGCACTCTTTTTATCGTCTCTGGTACCCCATTTTATTAGATACTCTGGTCATATGCAGGGATCTTTACACGTGTTCTTTTTTACAGCTGGAAAAATCCTCTCTGGTTGAGCCAACAGAGGGAATTTTTTTCTCAAATAATAATGGGGCATGCACGAAATGACTGGAGGGTGGCATGGATTTCTCAAAAGTGTATTTTCATTCCAACAAGGTGCACTATAGGTAGAGATTTCAGAAATGCGCATTTTCATTCGAGAAAGGTGCATCGGATTGCAAAGTAGGGTGAATCGTCAGAGTCGCGACACTCCGGTTGAGGTCGGGGTCTGAGGGATAAGTGTGTTGAGTTTGAGGTTAAGGTTTGAGGGATCAGCATGTTTCAGATCAGGGAAACTAGTTGGAGTCACAACCCTGTTTGAAGTTTGTGTTTTCAGTTCTCCCTATAATGGATAATGATGAAGGTAATGGAGATTTTTTAAAGTATTTTTACAGTTTTTGTTGTAAATCTTGGGTAAGTTTCTATCCATGATTGTATACTGAATTATTTAAAAGTATTTTAGATTATATTTGATGTTTTTTTATCTTAGTTTTGTTGTAAATATGTCCAACATTGTTTTTTGATGTTTGTAGTGGTTATTTTAAGGGAAGTAATATATAGTTTTTTTTTCATTGCGGAACTTCCACTAGTTTTTGCAGCAGAACGTAGACTTGATATCCATGTTATACTCTATGTCCACATTAAGTTCTAGTGCATGTTATACTAGATGTTCTAGTGGAAGTTCAAACTGATGTTCCAGTGGAAGTTCCAGTGGATGTTCCAACTGAAGTTCTAGTGGAAGTTCTAGTGCAAGTTCCACTAGAAGTTCCAGTGAAAATTCCACTAGAACTTCCACTGGAACTTCATCCACTGGACCTTGCATTGGAACTTCTACTGGAACTTCTCCTGGAACATCCCCTAGAACATCCCCTAGAACATCCCCTGGAACTTCCACTGGAACTTCTTACACTAGAACTTCCACTGGAACTACCACTGGAACTTCCACTGGAACTTCCACTGTAAAATATATATAATATGTATTATAAATTGTTTTATGTATACTTTACGAAATATAATTTTATATTAAATATAAATTCATTATTAAATATTATTTAGTTACATTTCTATTCATAGAGTTTATACATTTTCCAACGGATTAAATCCTGTTATAAAGGTAATGTACTTTGCTTAAACTGAAGTTTTTTGTTGGAGGTTTTTGGATGCTATTGATGGTGATGTTAATTTTGTAGAAAATTATATTAAACTATTTGTAGTGAAGAATTTAAGATCACTTGATGAAGCACAATGTTTTATGTCACGTATGGGGGAGTAAATGGGTTTAGTGTATGCCAGCAATACTCTAATAAAAAGAGAAAGGATAAATCAGTTTTCACATTAAGGCTTTATGTATGTAGAAAATAAGGGTATAGGAAGGTTGAAAAATGTGATATCATGGTGAAATTTCCTCGAGCTGAGACACATACAAGTTTCCTTACTATAATTGGGGTTATTTTATTGTCTTATAGCCAATATTCATGTACTATATTTGTTTAAGAGCATAATCATCCCTTGCACGGGCTTGAATCAATTCACATGATGAGGTCCCAAATAAAAATAACTGAAGCACAAGTAGGTGAGTTAGATGTGATTTATTTTATAGGTATTAAACCAAATGATTATTTCTCATTGGATACATCTATTGTAGGGGGTAAGATATTAGTGGTTACATGCGTGTTGATTGGTTTAAAATTTTTATGGTCTAAAAGGTAATGAGATTGGCTTCATGGTGATGCAGGTTTCATGTTAGAGTACCTAAAAAGAGAATGTCAGGAAAATCCATCATTTTATATACCATATAGTTTGACATGAATGGGAAAATTAGTAATATTTTTTGGTCTTATCCAAAAATTAGAATAGATTATGAGTTTTTTGTAGATGTTTTTTTTGACACCACTTTTAAGACAATAAAGAGTACATGGAATTAGGTGTGTTTGTGGGATTCAATCATCCTCAGAAGATTGTTGTTTTTGGGGAATCTATGTTTTATGATGAAACCATGAATTTATTTTCCTTTTTGTTTCAAAAAAAATATTAGGTACATCACATGAAGATACCTCAAACTATTTTTACTAATCATGATGCAGAAATGGGAAAAATCCATTTTTACTGTTTTAGTGGGAACTCGATATTACCTTTGTTCATGTCATTTGATGCAAAATGGAATTAATCATTTAGGTAATTGAATAAAATATGGATATAGTTTTCTAACTATATTTAATAAGTGTATGTTCAAATACCATGATGAAAATTAGTTGGATTAGGAGTGGTATTCCCTTAGAGAATAATATTAGGATGGGAAATCATAATGGTTAGATGATGTATTCATATTGCGAGAGATGTGGGAAAATTTCATTTTCAATGGTTATTTATCATTTGGTATTCACAACACTTAATTAAGTGAAATATTTAATGGATTACTTAAATATTATGTTCATCTGAAGTTAATTGTTCTTGATTTCATTAATCAGTTTGAATGCTTGTTGTAAAAAAATCATTATCAAGAAATAAAGGAAGAGTTTGAGATGCGGGGGATGTTTCCTCATAATATTTACCCTTATAATGTATTTATGTGCCGGGTTTCTATAAGATATAAACCCAAGTTATTTGATTTATTTCAACATGAATATCAATTGATTGGTGCTTGTTTTTTGATATCTTATTTTGAATTAAGTGTTCAATTCAGTTATGTTATTGGAATGGTTCCTTGTGAAGATCAATTTTGTGTATCATATAAATCTTCAAATGATATTGTTGAATGTTTTTGTCAAAAGTTTTAGTCAGTTGGGTATCTTTGTTTTCATGTTTCAAAATATTTTGATCGGCTTGACGTGAGATAAATACATGAAAAATATATTTTGCAGAGATGGACCTGATTGGCTAGAAATATTGTGATGTTGAAAGGATCTTCTATTGAGGTACTTTCTGATATAAAAATAGTTTTATAAAAATGTTAAAAAGATTTAGAATGAATGAGAATGAATTTAATTACCGTAGCTTTTCATATAGATGTAGGTTATTACATTGCCATCTCAAATTTTTGTAATTTTTCAAAAGAGTTATCTATCATAAATACCTCAATGAATAATGTTAATGGTCATGCTAGTTTAGAAAAAATATTAAGAATGACATCTTTTAAAAAGAAACAAAATAGGAAAGGGGGATATAGATTGAATAAATTTTTTAGAAAATGGCTGCCGAAAAGGGAAACAATTAATAAAAAAGTTAAGTTTACTGCTATGACAATGGTATGATTTATTTTTATGATTAATTTCATTTATAAGAGTTGTTTTTATTGTTAATATGTTGTCTGATATCATTATTCTTTTCACATAGGGATTCATGGAGCAAGGAAGATCATATTTTTGTATTGTATCTAGGAAAAAAGTTTCACGTGTAATTTTTTTATGAGCATTGTTTCTATAACAGTTGTAATTGTGTACTTTTTCTGTTATAGGAAGAATTTTCTACCAATATGGAACTTCATATTGAGATTAAGATTGATGGAATAGAATTGGAAGGGGCTGATAAGTCTAAAAAACATTGGATTTCAGTTGTTTTTATATTTTAATGACTGAATTGAAAAATGTATAGGATGAAATATTTAATAGTCCAGTTTGGGTTGTAATGGATTGGTAGTGGGATTGGGGTACTTCAAGAAATTGTTAATGTGATGTATACATTTGTTCTGTATGCAACTATAAATAGGGGATAAATCCATGTTCTAGAATATTGTATGAATTTGTTCATTGAGGATGTGGTAGTATTTCATTGTCCACTTTTGGTTGTAATGGATTGGGATTGGGACAATTAAATAAATTGTAAATGTGTTGTATGAATTTTTTGTTTATTAAACTGTGAAGATGGGATAAATCTAGTTTCTAGAATTTTGTATGCATTTGTTCATTGATGATGGTATAAATCTAGGTTTTTGAATTTTGATGAAGAAATCCAGAAGATTGAGTAAGAGTTATTGGATATTCAGGACAAGTCTTTCCATATAGAGACTCCCCATATTCTAATGAAATCCAAATGTTGTCCAAAATTAAAAATATTATAAATAATAATGATAATATCCTTAATGTGTGAACATAACTATTCATCCACCTACCAATTGTAATTCGCATCATCAAATCTAACTACAAAACCAAAAACTCCCATTAGAAAAAACTTGTTTCCCCTCATAAGGACATAATATTACTACTTCATTTTCCTAAACCAAGTAAGGATACATTTTAATTACCAATTAATATTACGAAAACCAAGTTTAACCCATATAATTTTCCAAAAACTAATATAAACCATTTAAAATACCAAAATCAAAATAGAAACCATTGAAATTACTATCATTAAATATAAACCATTGCAATTACCAACACTAATTGCAATGACCAACACCAAATATGACCCACTACAATTAATAACACCAATTGTAATCACTAACACCAATTATAAACCATTGCAATTTCCAACCTCAATTATAATAGGAAAACCAAATAAATTCCATGAGAAGAAAATATTTCCCCTCATAAGGATATAATATTTCCACTCCAGATCATGTATGTTGTTCTGAAAATGAGAACATAACTATTCATCTACATACAAAATCCAAATAAACACTATTTCAATTAATAACCGTGAATATAAATCATTTAAATTCCTAACACCAATTTCAATTACCAGAATCAAATATAGACCAATGACCAACACCAAATATAAACCATTGAAATTACCAACATCAAATATTAATCATTGCTATTACCAAAACCAATTTTAAACCACTATAATTACTAACAACAATTTTTACAACAAAACCACAATTACCAACAACAAATATAAACCATTGAAATAAAAAACAACAAATATATACCATTGTAATTTCTGACACCAATTTTAAACCACTAAAACTACCAACATCAAATATAACACTAAAACCACAATTACCAACAAAAGATAAAAACCATTGAAATAACCAACACCATATACAAACCATTTCAATTTCCAACAACACTTTTAAACCTCTAAAATTACCAATGGTGAATATAACAGTAAAACCAAAATTACCAATAGAAAACATACACCATTGAAATAACCAACACCAAATATAAAACCATTGCAATTTCTAACACCACTTTTAAACCACTGCAATTACCAATAGAAAATATCACATTAAAACCATAATTAAAAACAAAAAATATAAACCATTTAAATAATAAACACCAAATATAAACCATTGCAATTGCCAAAACCACTTTTAAACCACTACAATTACAAACATCAATCATAATAGATAAACCCCAATTAATAATAGAAAATAAAAACCAATAAATAACCAACACAAAATATAAAACCATTTAAATTTACAACACCACTTTTAAACCAATTCAATTACCAATATCAATTACAAGAAAAGAACTACAATTACTAATATAAAATATAAACCATTGAAATAAGCAACAAAAAATATAAACCATTTCAATTACTAAAACTAATTTTAAACCACTACAATTATCGACAAAAATTATAACAGAAAAACCCCTGTTGCCAATAGAAAATATGAACCATTAAAATAACCAACACCAAATATAAAACCATTTCAATTATCAACACCAATTTTAAACCACTGCAATTACCAACAATAATTATAACAGAAAAAAATACCAATAGTAAATATAAACCATTAAAATAACCAACAGAAAATATAAAACCATTTTAATCAACAATAACACTTTTAAACCCCTAAAATTACCAACAATAATTATAAGAGAAAAACCCCAATCACCAATTGAAAATATAAACCATTGAAATAACCAAAACAAAATATAAAACCATTTCAATTGCCAATGCAACTTTTTAACCACTATAATTACAACTAGAAAATATAAAACTAAAACCACAACTAACTATAGAAAATATAAACCATTGAAATAACAAAAACCAAGTATAAAACCACTACAATTATAATAGTAAAACCAAATAAATAAATATTCATATGAATAAAAACAAACTGTCATTAAAGTGAGAAGTATAACAGTTTAAAAACCTATGAACTATCAAATGTAGTTACCATTAATAGCCATTAAAGTGGTCTGAATAAATGTTTGAAACCTTCTAAACCATTTCAATTGTACTCTGATGTAAGATCCATTGAACCTGGCTATTTAACTTATTATCTTCATTCTGGCTGCATTATTTCAACAAGAAAACTCCTTCTTCTATATGAGGTTTCATTCTAGCTGTATGCATGGTCAGTAAGGAAGCAGTGAGCCATATACTGGTACATGTCTTCAAAATCATAGGTTATTGTTATAACGTTGATCAGTTTCTAGCTTCTCAATGAGATAAAAAACCATTATCCCATATTTTAATGTTGCATCCCCCTATTGAGGACTGTCTTCCACTAGAAATGGCAGCGTTGTAGCAATCTTCTCTATGTATTCTGGGTTCCATTATTTGATTAATTCTTCAATAAATGTTTTTTCCATGTAGTGTAGAAGTTTTATTCAGTGAGTTGGCATATACGAAATTGCATTTGATGTTGAAGAGGATATAATTTACCATTTTTAATGAATCTTGCTAGTAATAATCAATTGTAGTATCACCCATTTGAGACTTCCTAGAGTTATAGTAGTTGAAATGTTTTTTTTCAATATCAAACACAAGAAAATTCCAATGCATATTGTCGTTGTTGATGGGGATGAAGACATTTCAATTCAACTTAATTTATTCTTTTATGGGTTTCTCTACCAAACACAGTTTCAAATTTTTGATTTTCCCAGATATAATGCTCTATAAAAATGAATATAATTAGAAAAAATATTAATTAATATATTTAAAAAATCAATGACATAGACAATATTACACTCACCGTGAAAATTCCAGTTATTTTTCCTATTTCACACTTGTTTTTGATAAGATGAGCATAAAAATATATAACCTAATATCAATAAAAAAATATATAATGTGCGACTAATTGAATATTAGTTTATAGTATTTTTGGTTAAATTAAACTCACCCTACTACTTGTCATTCTTTTAGTGAAATTTTGGAAAAAGTCATATAATCCAACTGAATACAAGGTCCTCTAAGATTCCCATCCATATTTAATAAAATATAATAATAGTAATGTATAAGAACACATATAAATTTCAGGGTAATTGAATTGAAATAATTTAAATGGAGGGAATACAAAGCATCCTAGTTCCATATGGAGAATCTTTTACAACTAATCATAGTCTTTTTTCTACTGGTTTCTACTCTGCCCGACCCATTTAGGTATTCCTGGATGCCCTATAACTACTTTTTTTGGTTCTGTGATCTTTGAAACACTGCTCACCTTAATGGGTTTTACCACTAACATGGTTGTTCTACTGATTTTTTGTCCTGCTGCTATTCTTCTTCTTGTGTATTGGGTTTCATACTGAAAAGTGAAATCCAATTTCTTCTATTTTCTAGATATGGACATCACATTTATAATAATTGAAATTTTTTCGTGACTATATGTTTTTTTCTATCCAATTTGGATGCTCTGATGTATATGTGTGGTTTGTTCAGCATCATCTTGCAGTTTATCTTCATGCTCCTCAATCATAATTTCCTTGACTTTTAGTTTCTGATTTTCCTTCTAATTTTCTTCTTTGGGGGGAGGTACAAGTTTTTAGGAGGATCCTAATGCATCCTAGCTTCAATAGTAACCTCTTTTTGGGTATCCTCCTTGAGATAATGACTCTTTTCAGTGCTTCCTTCTCTTATTCTTTCCTCTATACTAGCATTCTCACTTACTAATATCTTGAGTATTTTTATTTTTTCGGCATGTTTTCTAAAAATTTATTCCATTTTATGTATTTATATTTATAGGGTAAAATTTTCTTTTAATGAACTATTATTTTGTCATCCTATGGTTCCCCCTTTTCCAACTATCTAATAGCAGCTTCCATAATCATTGGTGGATCCTCAATTTCTACAGCTTCTTCAATTATTGGTGGCTTCTCCTCAATTTATACTTTTTTTATCTGTCATATTTTTTTTGACATGATTTTGGTTTATAAAACAATTAAATTGATACTATAATTGGTATAGTTACTTATTCAGCTATAAATTGATGAATCATCAGTTTCTTTAAAGTAGCATCAAAATTTGAGAGGCTCCACTTTGTGAATGGTGGATTGGCTGCTTGTTTATTCCCTTTCACTATTCCAATTTTCTCACAGTACCAATAATACAATAATACGAATCATGTGGAGGTTATATTATACATTGAATTGAAAATAAATATTAATCCTTACCAATAAAGTGATAATTTCCCCCATAATCCTTGTACGGTGCGTGTGAAATTGTTTAACTAGTCTCATTAATTGATGGTGAATTGAACAAGACCACCTTAGTGTTCTAATATCTCTTTTAGTATTCACATAAATGATAAAACCCTAGCTCAGGTAAGAACCTTTAGTAGGTAAAAAATAGTCGCACATGTGTATAAACATAGTAGTGCTGTTGTGTCAAGATGATTGGGTCCTTCATCTCCCTTTAATTCTTCCAAAAGGGCTACTTTTATTGCCTTATGTGTCAATAACTTCACACCACTTTGTAATCTTCTTATATATAATGATTCCTTAGTTGGTTTTATTGAGTAGGAGTCCTCCATTTCTTTTTGACCTTCAGTTATTTCCAATATCCATTGGATATCATCTTCAGCGAAACTTCTTTCCCCTCCACCGAATCAGAATGCACTTGTTGATGGATTGTAGTTATCCAATACATACATTATAGAACTGTTGGATTTTTTACCATCCAATGTCGATTTGTATTGCATATTGTCACTTCAAAAAAATTCTGAAAAGGAGTAGTGTGCAAATCATTTCTATGAACATCTTTTATCTGATCTTTCTTTTCTTGTAAAAGACTTTGTAATGAAGTCAAATTGGACCTTAAATGCACACATGAAAAAAAGTATGACCTTTACTTGGAATAAAAAATCATAGAGTAGGACTATAAAGAATATAATAAATTCACATTGAATACTGTAAACATTTCAATACACTATATAAATTAAGAAATTATTGGGGTCGTCAACAAAATTACAGCATAAAAGGTACAAAAAGTCTAAAATCTAGTGGGACTACCAGTGGAAGTTCCACTAAAAGTTCCATAGTAAGTTCCATAGAAAGTTCAACTAAAAGATCCACTGGATGTTCCAATAGAAGTTCCACAGGAAGTTCCACTGGAACTTCCACTAGAAGTTCCAAAATACAATAAAATGTATATTTCTAAAACTAATATTATTTGTATATATAATTCAATGAAATATAGATTCTAGTTTTTAAACATAATTATTATAAAATTGATTTAATTTACCATTTTAAATTGAATAAACAATGTTAAATTGAATTAATTTTTCACTACCCATTAGAAGTTCTATTGGTAATTCCACTTGGACTTCCATACTACAAAAAAATATATTTCTAAAACTAATACTTTAGTCAAATATAATTAAAAGAAACAAAAATTTAAATTATGACACATATTTATTATAAAAATTATTGAATTCAGGATCTGAAAAAGTATAAGCACTTATATATATAATTAATTTTTGGAAACCCCAATGGAAGTTACAGTGGAATTTCTTGTGGAATAGCCACAGGAACTCATCCACACTTCAAAAAAATGTATATTTATAAAACTAATATTATTGTTTAATATAATAAAAAGAAATAATCATTACAATTGTTACACATATTTATTATGAAAATGATTTAATTTAGTATTTGAAAAAGTATAAGCACTTTTACATTGAATTAATTTTTCAAAACCCAATAGATGTTTAGTGAGAGTTATAGAGGAAGTTTTAGTGGAAATTCCATTGGAACTTCCGCACTACAAAAAATTTTATATTTATAAAACTAATATTATTGGTTAAATATGATTAAAAAAATACTCATTGAAATTGTTACAGATAATTATTAAAAAAAAGATTGAATTTATAATTTAAAAAAGTATAAGCACTTTAATATTGAATTTATTTTCCAAAAAACCCAATGGATGTTTTTGTTAGAGTTCTGGTGGGAGTTCCACTGGGATTTCTAGTGGAATTTTCAGGGGAACTACCACTAGAACTTCCGCACTCGAAAAAAAATTTATATTTATAAAATTAATATTATTGTTAAATATAATTAAAATAAATACATACGGAAATTTTTGCACATATTTATTATAAAAATGATTGAATTTAGCATTTGGAAAGGTATAATCACTTTTATATTGAATTACATTCCAAAACCCAATGTAAGTTCTAGTGGGAGTTCCATTATAAGTTCTGGTGGATGTTTGAGTGGAACTTCCACTGGAACTTCCGCAATACAATAAAAATGAATATTTCTAAAAGAAATATTATTGATAAACATAATTAAAATAAATACCCATTTCAATTGATACACATTTTTATTATAAAAATTATTGAATTTAGAATTTGGAAAAGTATAAGAACTTTTATATTTATATAATTTTCCAAAACCGAATAGATGTTCCAGTGGGAGTTCCACTAGGAGTTCTATTGGATTTTCCAGTGGAACTGCCAATGGAACATCCACATTACAACAAAAAATTATATCTATAAAACTAATATTATTGTTAAATATAATTAAAATAAATACTCATTGCAATTTTTACACATATTTATTATAAATAATTATTTAATTTAGCATTTGTAAAAGTATAAGCACATTTATATTGAATTAATTTTACAAAAACCAATGGTAGTTCTAGTGGGGGTTCCACTGAGAGTTCCAGTGGACGTTCTAGTAGAATAGCCATTGGAACTTCCATAGTACAATAAAAATTTATATTTATAAAACTTATATTATTGTTAAAAATAATTATACTAAATAATCATTACAATTGTTACACATTTTTATTAAAATTATTGAATTTAGCATTTGTGAAATTATAAGCACTTTTATATTGATTTAATTTTCCAAAACCCAATGGAAGTTCCTATGGGAGTTCCACTGGGAGTTTTAGTGGAAGTTATAGTGGAACTACCACTGGATCTTCCACACTACCTAAAAAATGTATATTTCTAAGACTTATATTTTTTTAAATATAATTAAAAGAGATAATCATTGCAATTGTTACACAAATTTACTATTAAAATAATTAAATTTAGCATTTGAAAAAGTATAAGAATATTTATATTGAATTAATTTTCAAAGAACCAATGGATGTTTCGGTGGGAGTTCCATTGGGAGTTCCACTAGGAAATAATTCTTAGATTTAAAAACAAAGTGGAAGCCACTAGAAGTGACAGATCAGGTTACAATGGATGTTCCACTTGAACTTCTAGTGGAAGTTCTAGTTGAACATATATTCTTGTAGAATGTATAACTGTAGTTCCAATGCATCTTTGATGAATATCTATTGGAATATAGAGGTGGATGTGCATATTTATGTTGAAATAGTAGTGGAAACCTTCAGGGGAAGATCCATTGGAACCTCTAGTGAGGAACAATACTCCAAAATAAATGGAATTCAAAATTGATAGACATAGAAAATTTACAGAAAACTGCTTATAAGAAAAAAGTTCTAAATAATAAATCGTAACAATTGAAATGGAATACAAATTTTCGAGTACATATTTCAAAAAAAATAACTATCTTATGACACCTTCTCTAGATATTGTTGATGTTTTGTATAAAAATAACTATCAGAGACTAAGATGAAACCCCACTAGTGTTAAGCGGTTCTCAGAGAAAAAAATTGTGCCTTTGTATTGGATAAAAAATCTAGACAACGTGATAGCGCCTTTCGGTGGATTCATCCCCACAACCGTACTCATTGTATTCCCCATAGTTTTTCCTAGAGTAGCTCAATTCGTTTTTGTTTTCATAGTGCCAGATTTTAGGGTTTCTTTTCAATCACCGTAGCCGAGGAGAAGTTGATCTATCTCACAAAATGCGAGGGAAAATCCATCTCCCAATTCCAATCAATGGATTGCCATGAAAAGATGATCTAACAGCTAGAAATAAAACAGGACATGTGTTCTGATCCAATGAGTGTTCTGGATTTTCCAGTTAAAATGTTAACCAGAGATGATTCAAATATGGTGAAATCAATATGTCTCAGAAAACATGAGGGTAAATCCTTCTCCAAATTTGAATCGAAGGAATGTCGTGAACAGATGATCTGATGGCTGGAAATACAATAGGATATGTGTTCTCATCTAATGACTATACTAGATCTTCTAGTTAAATTGTTAACTGGAGATGATTATAATCCATGGAGGCATGGGTGGGCATACAATGGCAACCACATAGTTCCATGTAAAATGCCTATAGGGAGAACAGGTGGCACCGCTATGTCGAGAGGCCTGATGGAATAGGGTTAGGGAATTATACAAACTACGGAGTAACAGTTGATTCATGAACCCTTCCCCATAAAAATGGAGAAATTCATGCGGAATGTGATCCATGGTCACACTATTCATCTATCATTAAAACGGCGTATAGAATCTTGACTGCATGATGTGGATTATTTCGACATCTGATATTTGTGGGTCATTGTCTCCCACCTCCACCATCTTACAAGAACCCCCATTCACCGAGGAACATCCATTCTTTCCATGATCTATATCTATCCACTGTTGAATATATTTCTAACTTAATGGGAATTTGAATCAACATACATGTAGATACACTTTTCAGTAATGTGGTAACTCAATGAAAGATCAATCGTACGAACTACTAACGTAGTTATAGGAGTCTACTCAAATGACCGATCACCATGGAGATACTAAAGCTTTTATAAGATTAAGAGAATGTGATCCTCATTGCATTCTTGTGAGAATACCACCATAAAGGAGAAAAACAAGTTCACATAACATAAATGCAATGATTTTGGGGGTTGCATACAGATTTAAATAACCCGACATCTTTAGAATTTAAATGACCATGACTCAAAATAAGTTTTTGTGGATTTTAATGAGTCCTCAACAAGGAATGAATAGTGGATATGAGGCAGTTATCATCATCTATTAAAGGATATATCCAAATGATGAGATGTTGTGATGCATTTTTTTAGAGGATCTCATTTCTCTACTAAAAAAGAGTATCTAAAAACCCATTTGGTTTGAGAAAGGCTATGAGTTATTAGAATCATATTCTTTCATGAAGGATAATACATTTGGTAGATGACATGTTCATAACACACTCATTTTATTTCAAAATAACATGGGTTCACAAAGCAATAGGGACAATGCAATAAGTTATATCCTTATTTTTTTAGAATCACCAAGATCCCATGAATTATACCTGTGCAAAGGATTTCACAAAGTACCAAGCATACACGCAGAGTTTGAGTTTAGTTGTGCGCATCAAGATATTACACCCATTTTGATAAGTTTGCAAGAATAAAAGGATCAGAGTTTGCATAAATGCATGCTCATAAACACATAAAAAAAGATTGAGATATACCATGTTTCTGAAAAGTGAATAGTGTGCAATTGGGGTTCCATGTTAAAACACTTACATGAATTCATGCATGATTACATTCTCACATGAATAAAAATTTAGATACATGATACCAATCCATAATATAATATATAATAATAAAATAAATTTATTTGTGAAAGGGTTTTAGATACCATTCAATCCATGGATGAAGTAAAATTGAATTAATGTTTTTTAAAGGTTTATTATTTCATAAATAATAACTTTATGTTCATATTTTTCACATATAATATGATGTTGGGTCTTCCAAAAGAAAAATTTATTTAAAGCTAAGGAAATAGTTTGATTGAAGAAACATATAAATAAAAGGTGATCAAAGATTTGTGCACAAGACCATTAGAGTTTCAAATGTACTTGAATAGGTATAAAAGATAATCTGATTTAGTGTGCTTGTGGAAAAATATAAATAAATATAATGTGTGGAATTGATATCCCTACGAGTATCATTAATTACTACAAGGTTACCGAATTTAGAAATTTATAAACATGAAACAAAAAAACCACTAAACTACAAGGTAGTATAGGATATTCAAGTCTGAGGTCGAACCCAAAGAGATAGGGTTAGAGAAACTATTACTTAAATAAAATATAAATAAATTAATTTTGATTTGTAGAAAATAAATTTAAACTACTGATCATTCGATTGTTGAAGAATATGGGAGACAGAAATATAAAAATGGTGTCGGGCATCAATGAATCTTGGTTTATGGGATGGAAAGGTATACGATAATCAATTAACAATTATGGAGTTGTATAAATTGGTTCCTAGTGAGTCCAATGGTAATGATAAACACACTCCATCCTAAACTCTCCTTTTTTTCATGGTCAGGTACTTCAGATTGAAAAGGATGAGAAACCAGAAACCCAATTTAAACATAGGGAAAAGATAAGACCAGTGCTGATGGAGGAAGTCTAAACCCTAGGTTTTAAATTAAAATAAGTTATTCAATATACTCATGAAATTAACATGATCAAAGAAATAAATAAATTAAACCCATTCCCCAACCCCTCTCAAAATGTTAATGGAAGAAAAAATTAAGGGAATGATGGAATTGAATAAAAAATATAAAATCCCAACATGAATTTTATTAAAATATAAAATACCTCATAAATTCAATCCACTTTCATCACACACACCATGACCAAATTAAATCACCCACTCATGCTAACCAGGAGGAGGCGTAGAAAAAATAATAAATAAAAATCAGAAAATAAAGTGGTGAAGCAGCACTCTTGGCTGTGGTGTGTGTCCTAGACAGTGGATCCTCATCAACCTCCATCTAGAATGCTTCTACAGGGTTCAAAAATGGTTGTATTTATAGGGGTTTTGGTAAAAACCCATGGATTCATCACAGATCTGCGTATATATATTTTTTATGTTTCCCAAAAAGTACATGATGTGTAACATAATTTCACATCATGTAATCTGATCGGAGTTTACCTCCACAACTTTTGAATATATGCAGATATCACATGAATCTCATTTGTATATTTATAACTTTGACTCCTTTCACGAAAGGTAATTGGGACTCATGATGTGTAACTAATTTTCACTGGGTGTAACCTCATCACAACCTTTCTAGATGGATCTACTTCTTTGGATGAAGTCATGAGTTGTAATTGAATTAAACGACATGTAATCATTCTACTCCGATTTTTCTAGCTTCAAACATCCTTAATAATTTGGTGTATTTAATCTCTTATTTCCAGATATTTTAATTCTTTTTCCAAAATTTTATTTTTTTCATGCCAAAAATTATAAAAAAAGTTAAATAGCTCACAAATTAGCATAAATATTCATTTAAATATAGAAATCAACACAATAAAACATTCCAAAATCTATTCATGAAATATAAATATCAGGAATCAACCTTGAATAAATGTGGAAGTCTTCAGTTGGATCTAGAGAAGAAGTCTCTTATATGAATTAGGATATGAAGTCTCTGGTACAGATCTTAGAGTAGGTAGGTGTGGATTTTGGTAACATTGTGGGATTTAGTACAAAGAACTTATTATTATGGTTTATTAGAGATAATATTTTATTCTTAATTGACCATTTTAATAACTGAAATATGATTATAGTGGAGAATCAAATTTGGGGGGATAATCAACACGACATAGAGCATGTTATTATATTGATCATTATAAATCTTTATGTTTTGTGACTTTGTATTTACTACATTATTCGAGGTATTTATAAGAGGTATAAGAAGAGTGGATCTAGGATTTAATGAGACACAAATCTTAAATTGAAAAGAAACAACTTGTAAAAAAATAAACCAATGATCCACCCCTCTCATCTTAGTGGTCAATCCATCATATGGAACTACACGTTGTATCACATCCAAGGTCACCTCTGAAAGATACAACATAATTTTGATAATAAAGAACATGAATTAAGTAAAAATAAGGGGTATTCTAGTTTTTAATGGTGAGAACTATCTTGGATGAAAAAATAAGATGATAAGGTATCTTTTTTCACGTAGGGTAGAAGTGATAGATACTGTTACAATGGGATATCCACCCTATATTGAGATTTCTCCTATGAATCTTGAAGATAAGAGGTAGGTGTAGATTTTTTGAAAGTCTCAAACTGTAATCATGACGGCTTTATCAAAAAATGGAAAACACTAATGTGTTGGGTCTCCAAACTGTTAAGGAAATCTATGATAAACTGAGAAATAATTATAAAGGAAATCTTAAATTCAAATAAGTTATGATGTAAATATAGAGATAAGGATTTAAATATATTAAAATGGTTTTTGAATAAAGTGTTCATGAATAAATTATTAGAGTAAATGATATTTTCAGTAGAATCATATGTTTTTTTGATAAGTTATATGATTCATCAATAGTGAAAATTCTTATGAGAAACTTTCTAGATAAATTTAATTGAAAAAATTCAGTATTGGAAGAAAAATATGTTCTATCAGATGATGAACATCATAATATTCTAATAACATATGAGATAATAAAAGTAAAATCTTATAAGTTGAATGAAAGTATGAGATGTCCTTTAAATCCCTGATAAAAACTAAAACTAAAGTTGAATAAGATCCATAATAATGTGATTATGAGGATGAAGAAGCTAAATATGATTAAAATAAAACGAGTTACTTGATTAAATGATTGTCTAATAGATATAGATGAGTAAAATGGAATAACCCATTAAAATTCTTCAACTTCCATGGGTTTGGAAAATTTACATATGACTATCCAAATAAGAAAGCTAATGTCACCGGATCGATGAATAATAAGACTAATTTAAGAAAAATTCTATTATATAAAAAAGGTTTACTATGAGAGAAAAAATAAGAAGTAATCAAAGAAAAATGGAAGAAATTTTATGAAAATTGTAACGACCCAAAGTTTCATTAATGGAAAATCCCTCGTGATCTAGTTAAATGTCTCTTTATACAAAATATTTTTATAAAATGTCAACTTCTTTGGTTTTATGTTAATAATTTTGACCATTTCTAATATAGTCGTTGAACAGTGATCATATGATTAGTATAAATATAGGACTTTAACAAATAAAATTTACTCAGACAAAAGAAGCGATGGCTTCATCTAGTAGAATTTCCCCATACGAAGCCCATTTGTCAGAGCTCGGAAAAGAGGTGACATCCTTGGGATTCGCTCTTGACCAAGCCCAAGCTAAGCTCCATCATGTCAAGCTCGAACGAGACCATCTACAGGAAAAGTGGAAGTTGATAGAAATTACCACTCGAGCGATGTTATCCGATCCACCCCAAGAGTCTGTCACCATCGCACACCTTACCCTTAGGTCTTATCTAGCTGTTTTAAGGGTTTATGTAACAAATAAATAGTACTATGATCATGTACATTATTTTTTTGTATATAATAATGAATATACTTTCTTGTCATTATTGATACATTGTAAATAGTTTTTAAAGTACAAATAATGTTTTTAGTTATTATTTAATTAAGAATTATATTTTATTAAATTAAGGGATTTTTTAATTAAATAATATTTTAATAAAATATTATTATTATTATTAAATTAATTTTTATTAAATCTAAATGATCTTATAATTTTATGAATGCAATTGTAATTTTTATTAAGGTCTGAAAGCCATTTCTGTCAAAACTCGTGAATTTTTTATAAATGTCGGTTTTTATTTTAAAAGTGAAAATTAACATATTTAGAAAATTATTTATATAAAATAAATGTTATTTCTAGAATTAGGACGTCGAAATTATCCAATGGTGAATTTTTCATAATTTTCTGAGACAGTCAAATTTTTGGGTAAAAATTAAATACCGTTTAAATATATAATGTGTTTTATAACATCATAATGACCCAATAGTGATGTAATAAAATACTATAAGCTTTATGTTCAGCCAATATATGTTTTAACATTAAAATAATGTGATTTTGGGTTTGTTTGACTTACTTTTCAAAGCATTGATGGACCCCTCAAGACTTATTAAACACCTTGTCTTTTTAAATTAATTTCCATGGGAGTGTGACTCACCTCCACATAAGCAACCTTATTATTTTAAGAAGTTAGGAATTTTTCCTTATAAAATATTTTTTCCTCTTCCCTTTTCCAAAAACCATGGGCAAAAATCATGGGATGGTTTGTGGTTTGTATTAATTTAATATAAGGGGTCCCAAACCTACATAATAAAGAATTCCCTCACCTTTCCTATATAAACCCACCCAAGATCTCACTTCCTCCTCACTCAAAACCTTTTGATTTCGTCCAACATCAACCCTAATCTCTCTATAATCCTTCCAAGGTGCCCCAAGCTTCCAAGAAGCCTCTCACAAGCCTCTCTCTAGCCTTTGGAAGCACACTTCCAAGTAAGGGTTTTTTCTTCCTTTATCATTTTTGTCCAATTTTCATTAAGTTGTTTTGCCTTTTAATTTCAATTTTGAATGTTGGGGTATGGTTTCGGACCTCCCTCATACTTCCCTATTTATCTTTGAATGATGGGAGACCCCTTTCTCTCTCATTAAATTCCTCCCATGTACACCTGTTACTAAGCCGAAATTCTGAAAGGAACTTCTCTCTCCTCATTTACATTCAAGCAATACTTTTGTATCATGAACCTAAATTCCATTACAATTTTTGGGACATGTATCTATATGACCTCCTTATTGTCCATTACATGTAAATATGATGAGGAACCCCTTTCTCTCTCATCAACCATTTTTATGAATTCTTATGTCACGCTGTTACGCTGCCGAAATCGCACCGATTTTCTAAGCCAATGCCATTGTGTAGTGAATACCATGCCCATTTCTCCATCAAGGGTATTAACCTTTATTAACATTTACTTATTGATTATGAAGTTTCATGTATGAATTCCACATTCCTTTATCGTGGAATAAATTATTATGTTTTATGAATCCATGTTTTATGATCCATGTGGCACACTTATGCATGAAATGAAATGTTTAAGAAGGGTGCACCCTTATAGCGCTCCAATGCATTGGGTAAAGTATAGTATCATGATACATCATGTGCAATGAGTGTTGACTCATGCTAATTCAAGTGCAACGAGGGTTTACTCATTCTTTATGTGCAATGAGGATTTACTCATGCTCCATGTGCAATGAGCCTTGGCTCATGCTAATTCCATGTTAAGTGTTGTTGCCACATTTCCATGTTATGATTATCATGCTTTATCATACCTTTATGTTTATGTTTCTCTTATGCTCTATTGATATGCCTATTTTATAACATTTATTGTACTCCTCATGTTATTCCATGTGTATTCCCTTACTGGGATTTGTAGCTCACCCTTTTCTTATGCATGTCCTCAGGTTATCTCATGCAATGCTAAGTACGAGGGAATGTAGTGGTCATGTAAAGGAAGTTTTCAATAAAGATGTTGTATTTCATGTTTTATGTTTTTATGTAATGATCCTAAGCCCCAAGGACACTAAACCTCTTGATCTTCTCTGTTGTATCAAGTGATGTTTTATGTAATAAATCATGTTTAAGTTTGAAATAAAAGCAGGGTTGTCATAGTTGGTGTAACATCCCCAAATGATAAAGGGTTAAATGACTAAATTATATGACTCATGTCAACAAGGTGCACCTTCCTTTTCGGGAGCCTGTCTGATTAGAACTCCACATTTAAGCATGCTTTTCCTGGAGTAGTGATCAGGATGGGTGACCCTCTGGGAAGTTTCCCATGGTGTGTGTGAGTGAGGACAAAACACACTGGAAAGGACATGTGTTGGCCTGTGGGGAAAATCATTAGTCATATGACCTATTCGGGCATGTGGGTGGACCCTAGGGTGGGCCCCACGTGTCTGTGGGGCAACTGGTCGTACCTGGTGGGCTAGGACCCGACGACCATGTTAAGGGCAGGGTGTCTGTGCTGTCATCGGGACCCGGTTGTCACATTTGGTATCAGAGGTGGTACCCAGCCTTAAGTGCGGTGCACTGCCTGGGTTGAGATGTAAAGCCCACAACGAGGACGTTGTGCTCTAAGGGGGGGGGGGGAGGTGATTGTAACATCCTCAAATGATAAAGGGTTAAATGACTAAATGATATGACTCATGTCAATAAGGTGCACCTTCCTTTTCGGGAGTCTGTCTTATTAGAACTCCACAGTTAAGCGTGCTTGGCCTGGAGTAGTGATCAGGATGGGTGACCCTCTGGGAAGTTTCCCAGGGTGTGTGTGAGTGAGGAAAAAACACACTGGAAAGGACATGTGTTGGCCTATGGGGACAATAATTAGTCATATGACCTATTCGGGCATGTGGGTGGACCCTAGGGTGGGCCCCACATGTCTGCGGGGCAACTGGTTGTACCTGGTGGGCCAGGACCTGACGACCATGTTAAGGGCGGGGTGTCTGTGCTGTCACCGGGACCTGGTTGTCACATTGTCGTGACTACCCCAAGCCCGCCTTCCATAGGCCAGGGGCTGACGACTAGCACCAAAGGCGTAAATCCCGATAACTGGGAAGAGTGCACCTTCCTTTTCGGGAGTTTGTCTTATTAGAACTCCACAGTTAAGCGTGCTTGGAATGGAGTAGTGATCAGGATGGGTGACCATCTGGGAAGTTTCCCAGGGTGTGTGTGAGTTAGGACAAAGTACACTGGAAAGGACATGTGTTGGCCTATGGGGACAATAATTAGTCATATGACCTATTCGGGCATGTGGGTGGACCCTAGGGTGGGCCCCACATGTTTGCGGGGCAACTGGTTATACCTGGTGGGCCAGGACCCGACGACCATGTTAAGGGTGGGGTGTCTGTGCTGTCATCGGGACCCGGTTGTCACATTGTCGTGACTACCCCAAGCCCACCTTCCATAGGCCAGGGGCTGGCGACTAGCACCAAAGGCGTAAAACCCGATAACTGGGAAGGCATTGCCTTTATAAAAGTAAACAAAACATCCAAGAGTACAAGCGGAAGTAATACACTAAGTACAAAAGAAAGTGCTGAAAAGTAAGTGGGTCAAAATACAAACCCAACTGAAAGTACAACTACAACTGAACGAAAGTACAACAGAAAAAGACAAACAACTGGAAGAATGGAAGCAGCTCATGGGTCGTCCTCCTCAGATCCTACCTGAAGGGTAGGTACAGATAGCGCAACTCCTGGATCGTTCACCACGGATCCTACCTGAAGGGTAGGTACAGATAGCCTCCACAACGCTCTCGCCTGTCAACCTCCTCCGAGTGTCGTCTCGTCGTGAAGTCCACTTCCGGATACTGACTCGTCGTGAGGTCCACCTCCGGGTACCGTCCAGTCCTCGAACACTCGGCCTCTGTCAGCACTGCCCGTCGTTTGCAACCAACACAACGAGGTGCGGGCACAGCCCGTGCAGGGGTGAGTATACGATACTCATTAGGTACCCCGAGACCCTCAAGGTCTCACTAAATCCAACAAGGATAACCACAAAAAAGGATCTCAACAGATAACCCTTACTTAGGAATAAGACCATACTTATACCTAAGTTATCAAGTAACCCATCTCAATCACGAGGAAACACAAAGGTTATGAAATCAAAAGATAACCACTACCTAGGTATATGCCCATACATATACCTAAGTTATCAAGTGACCCATCTCAATCATGAAGTAAACACAAAGGTCATAGACTCAGCTCAAAACAGGATTTTCATTATCTAAACCGTAACTGCTGAAGAGCCCCATCTCTGGAGAGTACAGTGATGCTGTCACGAATCCGAGGTACTGCTCACTAACCTAAAACTGCTGAGGTACTCCTCCTGTCGAGTACCGCAGGTCAGCCACCCAAACACAGTAGTGCTTCCGTCCGGGGTCTGTCACCCAAACACAGTAGTGCATCCTCCCTAATAGCCTGTAGAGGTACTCTCCGGACGAGTACTGCGGGTCTGCACCTAAACTCAGTAGTGCTCTGTCCGCCATGGGTCTGCACCCAAACAAAGTAGTGCTCCGTCCACTGGGATAGTCGAATCACTCCAAGTCGAGTTGGTCAAGCAGTCGTCAGGTCTCAGCCGGGTACACGGTCTCCGTACTCCGTACGCTCGTCTCCAGGAGGGTCCGCTCCACGAGCTATTGGTCAATACTCCAAGTATCACAAAGTCCCACGAAGAAGTATCTCAAAGGACCGCCTCATCATAGGGGTCTCAATGCAACAGACGACGCGTCAATCGGACACCCGGTCTGTGAGTTATTAGACTTTTCGTCCCAGGGGCCCGGTTGGTTTCGTGTGCGAACCAACCCGGACGTATCTCAACTGTACCCCGAACTCTCATAGGGTATACTCATAGGGACCGTTTCTCAACGAGATCACCAACGCCGCTGATGGTTCGTCAAACAGACGTCCGGTTTGAAAGTAATCAGCTTTTCCGTTCCAGGGGCCCGGTTGGATTTTGGGTACAATCCAACCCGACCACTATCCAACTGCATCCAAATCTTAGGCAAAGTATGCCAAAAGTTCCGTATCATCAAAAGGAATCCAACAAAGTCGACGGCACGTCAATCAGACGTCCGAAGCTCAAGTTATAAGTGTTTCCGCTCCGAGGGCCCGGTTGGTTTCGGGTTAGAACCAACCTGGCCGTAAACAAAGTTCTCCGAAACCTTGAGTGTAATATACTGAAACGATCGTCTCGATCCAAGGATCGCATCGCAGTTGACGGTGCGTCGATCGGAGGTCCGTAGCCCAAGTTATGGACGTTTAAACGGATCTGTATGAAATTAGGGGGTTCGGGCACGGTCCGACCCGGCCCGATACCCCCCCCCCCGGGTCAGCCCGAACCGGGTCGACCCGGTCTGAATCCGGGTCCGGCTTAATAAGGCACGGCCCGGCCCGGTGGGTGTGGCCCGGCCCGACTGGCCTGGCGCTGGCGCGACACTCGTGTGGCCAGCTCGGCCGATGCCGAGTTGAGCGGAACAAGGGGGGCATGCTGCCCCCCTGATTGACAACCCCCCCCCCCCCAGGTGGGGTCCGCTCTTCTCTCCAGCCGAAAGATACGACCCCTAGTCTCCCCATGGTCCCGCACGGCCGTGGGACCGGCGCCTGCCACCGCGGCTTCAGCCGCGGAGGACTCTCCTGGCAGCGTGCCGAGCGCCGCCTCTGGCCACCGGCGCCGCTGTGCCGGCGTGGCGCGCCGGCAGGCCCTTCCGCGGACCACCAGATGTGCTCCGATAGTCCGTTTTTCCTGTGGTCTTCACCAGCGGTCTTCCCTGGACCTAATCTTCACGCGAAGTCTTCAAATTGACTTTGCGGCCCCGTTTTTCATTGCTCGTCAGTCCGCACGTCAATAAACAACTGCAGAGTCTTTGATTCACCTCTGCGACCCCGACTCCGGCCGCGGTTTCGTTCGGCCTCAACGGCGCGGCGCGACGGCGCCGCGCTCCTTCTTCGCATTCCTTCTTGTTTCCACGTGGTGTCATTGCACCGCGCCGCCTTTTTTCGAGCCGCAACAAACACACATCAAAAGGGGGAGGAGGATCGGCCGTGTTCGGGCGGTCCGACCTCCTCCCGTTAAATTGATAACAGGCGGCCCGAATATTTAATGAAGAACACAATGAAATTATTCACGAAGAAAACCAAACCCATGCCTCGAAAAGACGTCACATGTCATCGAGCCGCGGAAAGAGCCAAGCGTCGTGATGATCGATCGTCGCGGAAGATCAGTGTCGATTCTGTTGTCATCGGAGGAAGTGTCATTGTCGATGGCGACGTTCCCCGCAGTGGTGTATCCTCCCTTAACACGGAGGAAGAAGAAAAGAAGGAACGTCGTCAGTGTCTTCACGTTCTCCGTCGGAGGCGTTCTTCGTCGAAGAGGCGTTCTTCATCGGAGAGTCGGTGTTCTACAAAAACTCAAGAGATCTCCCCCAAAGTTTTCCCAACACACCAAATGCTCCCAAAATAAAATAATAGCTCATGCTATTAATTTTTAGTCACACAACCAAGTCTCAAAATTCAAAACTCAAACCACTTAAATTAATGAAGAGAGTTGGCATGATTAAAGAGGAGAGAGGGGAAGGTGAGTGGTCTCACATTAAAGGGGAGTTTCAAGGGGTTATGGGGAATGTGAAAAGGTGGGGGCTTGTGTAGGCCCCACCTCTCCTTTATTCTCCCAAGGGGAGTTAACAACCCAACTTCCACTCAAGGATAAATCTACTTAGAAGAAAAATAAAATTGGATTACAAATTTTATTTTATTCTTCACTTACACCTCAACTTTTAAACAACTCCTCCCGAGCAAACGCACCTTCGGAAAAGGTCTTCTTAAGCAATTACCGGCGCTGCGGTTCCATCAGTGCCCTCAGATTTCGATTCAGAGCACCGGTTCAAAAGTTAGAAAAACCCGCTCATTCGTTCACTGAACATACCCGAGCTAAACTTCGGAACTTGATTCTGGGCACACCGGGCCTCGGAATCAGGTGCTGTTAGAAGCCACAGTCTCGTAAAATTCCAAATAAATTAAGAAGAAATTTTCCTTGAGATTTCCGGGTCTTTAAATTACTCCCACATCAGGGATTTACATCCCCGTAAAGCTATAACACAACTAGGGAAACAAAGGTGGTATTGAGCACGCAACTAAGACTCCCGCTCCCATGTGCTCTCCTGGAGGTTCCCGAGCTGCCAGTGAAAGTGCACATGAGGAATCGACCGTTCACGTAGGACCCACCCCTGTCGATCCTCGATCTCCACTGGAACCTCCGTGCATGTCTTCCTATCATCGACGTCCATCTCCCTAAGGTTGATGATGTGTGAAGGATCATGCACGTATCTCCTCAGCTGAGATACGAGGATGACATCATGCACCTAGTGCAACTGAGGTGGAAAGGTCAAGTGGTAAACTACCTCGCCTACCATTCTGAGGACCTAGAAAGGGTTGTTGAACCTCAGAGATAACTTTCCGCCTTGGCCACATCTCCGTAAACCTCATCGAGGCGAGACCTGTATAAGGACATGATCCTCATCCTCAAACTCGAGAGGCCTCCATTTCCTGATTAGAATAGAAACTCAAAACACCTGCTACCACGAGGGTAAGGTTGGTCGACCCAAGAGTGATCAACCAAACCCTCATATGCATGAGTTTATCCTGTGCTGCCTGGGGTTTCCTTTTCGCCAACCAAGAAAACCCATCCGACGTTGTAGATAAACCACAACCTTTTTGCCTAATACAGTCAATCTGAGTATGAACTGTGACTCCAATTCATACCGAGACCAACGTTGTAAGGCCTCGAAGCTGCCACCAAGAGATTCCAACCGAAACTCTCGCCTCGAGGGTTAGACCACACTGTCGGCGTAAGTGTGATTATCGAGTCTCCTCCCAAAGGTATCTCCAGACGTGAGGGTCAAGTCCATGGATTACCGGAAACTCTTGGTCTGGGACAAGATTCATGGAAGGAAGGAATGATTGGTACCTATTTATATTGATATGGTAGCTCTTAGTAGACACAGACCGTACCTCAAATCATTCTTAGAGCCCTTGGGCCACACTCCGTGACTGCATGCAGCTATTCTCTTCCCCTGACCTTCAGCTCCCTGAGCCTGGCAGAGACTACAAAAGTGGGTGGTTGTAACATGTCGAAAAGTAAACCACCACATACTGCTCTCATAGATCTGCTTCCACATCTATTGCTCTGAAGATTTATCTGTCCTTAACATTTCTTCTTCATGAAACATTTTTACACACCCATGTCTCCGAGACTTGCGCCAGTTTCCAGCTTTCCCACTACTAACCTTCATTGACTACATACATTCAGCAAAAGAATTCTCAACCACAAAGGTTCTTTCTAGCACCCTAGAATAAGTAGGAATGCATAGAGAAAAGGTGCTAGCTCGGATGTTTGAGCCCTGAAGCACCGATCACATCGCATTCATAGAGTACCAGGAATGGTTTGGTACGCCCCGATGAATTCTCAGCTACCAACATGTCGTCCTACTGAAGCTGTATAAGCTCTAGGAAACTCTCAGCCACCTCCTCAAGACAGTCCTCAGCCGCCTGTGAGTCGGGCTCGCCTTGGAACTTGAGGGTATCTGATGTTGGAACACGTGTAAGGTAGTAAGTCTGCATGTGTCACATACCGGTATCACCGGTTGTAACTGCTGACCAATAGGTAGTGATGTATAGCTGACACACTACCCGAAGGCACTATCTTAGGCATCGGTTCACATACTAAAGCCTCATCACTATGTGGACCATCCTCATGGTCATTCACTGGAAAACACTAGTATCCAAGTACACCATCCACTCTACTGATGTCTCAGCTAGGTGGAAAACTCTAGCAATTGCCTCCAGCCAGTGCTCTGCTGTCTGAGAATCTGCCTCGCCTCATAACATCGGAGGCCGCTACTGTTGGAACTCGTGCAACGTGCTCTTCCAGCATGCATAGTTCACTAGTATGGCTGGTGGAATCTGCTGCCCAACAGGTGGTGGTACTGCTGGTACACCACCCGAGGGTGCCAACATAGTAAAAAGGTCCCCGCACCGAAGCCTCGTCGCTCGGTGGGCCGTCATTGAGTACTCTCTCAGAACTCCAACTGACTGTCTACGTGGAGAAATCCGGAAAAGATGCGACACAGTAAAAGATTTATAACTGGTGAGCTGACCTGGTTTGAGCTGACTTTAAAACTCTTGGAAACACACACACAATCAGTGTTTTTCGTGCACAAAGTCGGAAATCAGTAGTCAGGGTCCTGGTGTACGGATACATCGGCCGCCGCACCAACACTGGACTCCCTGAACTGAAAACCACACTCGGTACCCTTAACACTATTGCTTCACAGAAAGGGAATATCAGAGTTCTAAGTTTTGTGGTAGAACTGACTCCTCTGATACCAATTTGTCACAACCCGTCGTCGGGGCCCGTGCCGTGACTACCCTAAGCCCGCCTTCCACAGGCCAGGGGCTGGCGACTAGCACCAAAGGCGTAAATCCCGATAACTGGGATGGAATTGCCTTTATAAAAGTAAAAAAAACATCCAAGAGTACAAGAAGAAGTAATACACTAATCACAAAAGAAAGTGATGAAAAGTAAGTGGGCCAGAATACAAACCCAACTGAAAGTACAACTACAACTGAACGAAAGTACAACAGAAAAAGACAAACAACCAGAAGAATGGAAGCAGCTCCTGGGTCATCCTCCTCGGATCCTACCCGAAGGGTAGGTACAGATAGCGCAGCTCCTGGATTGTCCACCACGGATCCTACCTGAAGGTAGGTACAGATAGCCTCCACAATGCTCTCGCCCGTCAACCTCCTCCGAGTGTCTTCTCGTCGTGAAGTCCACCTCTGGATATTGACTCGTCATGAGGTCCACCTCTAGGTACCATCCAGTCCTCGAACACTCAGCCTCTGTCAGCGCTTCCCATCGTCTGAAACCAACACAATGAGGTGCGGGCATAGCCCGTGCAGGGGTGAGTATACGATACTCATTAGGGACCCCGATACCCTCAAGGTCTCACTTAATACAACAAGGATAACCACAAAGAAGGATACCAACAGATAACCCTTACTTAGGTATAAGCCCATACTTATACCTAAGTTATCAAGTAACCCAACTCAATCATGAGGAAACACAAAGGCTATGAAATCAACGGATAACCACTACCTAGGTATATTCCCATACATATACCTAAGTTATCAAGTGACCCATCTCAATCATGAGCTAAACACAAAGGTCATAGACTCAGCTCAAACCAGGATTTTCATTATCGAAACCATAACTGCTGAAGAGCCCTGTCCTTGGAGAGTATAGTGATCCTGTCATGACTCCGAGGTACTACTCACTAACCTAAGACTGTTGAGTTAATCCTCCTGTCAAGTACCACAGGTCAGCCACCCAAACACAGTAGTGCATCCCCCCTAATAGCCTACAGAGGTACTCTCCGGACGAGTACCGCTGGTCTGCACCTAAACTCAGTAGTGCTCCCTCCACCATGGGTCTGCACCCAAACAAAGTAGTGCTCCGTCCACTGGGCTAGTAGACTCACTCCAAGTCGAGTCGGTCAAGCAGTCGTCAGGTCTCAACCGGCTACACGGTCTCCGTACTCCGTACGCTCATCTCCGGGAGGCTCCGCTCCACGAGATACTGGTCGATACTCCAAGTATCACAAATTCCCATGAAGAAGTATCTCAAAGGACCGCCTCATCATAGGGGTCTCAATGCAACAGACAACGCGTCAATCGGATGCCCGGTCTGTGAGTTATTAGCCTTTTCGTCCCAGGGGCCCGGTTGGTTTCGTGTGCGAACCAACCCTTCCGTATCTCAACTGTACCCCAAAATCTCATAGGGTATACTCATAGGGACCTTTTCTCAATGAGATCACCAACGCCGCTGACGGTTCGTCAAACGGACGTCCAGTTTGAAAGTTATCAGCTTTTCCGTTCCAGGGGCCCGATTGAATTTTGGGTACATTCCAACCCGGACACTATCCAACTGCATCAAAATCTCAGGCGAAGTATGTCAAAAGTTCCTTCTCATCAAGAGAAATCCAACAAAGTCGACGACACGTCAATCGGACGTCCGGAGCTCAAGTTATAAGCGTTTCCGCTCCGAGGGCCTGGTTGGTTTCGAGTTCGAACAAACCCGGACATACCCAAAACTCTCCGAAACCTTGAGTGTAATATACCGAAACGACCATCTCGATCCAAGGATCATATCGCAGCTGACGATGCGTCGATCAGAGGTCCGTAGCCCAAGTTATGGATGTTTAAACGGATCTGTCCGAAATTAGGGGGTTCGGGCCCGGTCCGACCCGGCCCGATACCCCCCCCCCCCGGGTCGGCCCGAACCGGGTCGACCCAGTTCGGGTCCGGGTTCGGCCCAATAAGGCACGACCCGACCCGGCTTGGGCGGCCCAGCCAGCCTGGTGCTGGCGCGACACCCGCGTGGCCAGCTCGGCCGGTGCCGAGCTGAGCAGAACAGGGGGGCGCGCTGCCTCCCTGATTGACAACCGCGAACGCCCCCCCCCCCCCCACGTGGGGGCCTCTCTTCTCTCCAGCCAGGAGTTACGACCCCCGGTCTCCCCACGACCCCGCATGATTGTGGGACCGGCGATTGCCGCCGCGACTTCAGCCGCGACGGACCCTCCTGGCGGCATGCTGGGCTCCGCCGCCTCTTGGCGGCAGGCCGGTGCCGGCCGCTGGCACCGCCGTGCCGGCGAGGCGCATCGGCGGGCCCTTCCGCGGACCACCAGACGCGCTTCGGTGGTCCTTTTTGCCTACGGTCTTCGCCAGCGGTCCTCCCGAGACCGTCACTTCCCTACGAAGTCTTCAAATTGACTTTGCGGCCCCATTTGTCGTTGCCCATCAATCCGCACGTCAATAAAAAAATGTGGAGTCTTTGATTCGCCTCTGCGGCCTCGACTCCGGCCGTGGTTTCGTTTGACCTCAACGGCGCGGCGCGATGGCGCCGTGCTCCTTCGTCGCATTCCTTCTTGTTTCCGCGCGGTGTCGTTGCACCGCGCCGCCTTTGTTCGAGCCACAACAAATACACATCAAAAGGGGGAGGAGGATCGGACGTGTTCGGGCGGTCTGACCTCTTCCCATTAAATTGATAACAGGCGGCCTGAATATTTAACGAAAAAATCAAGGAAATTATTCACGAACAAAACCAAACCCCTACCTCGAAAAGACATCGCATGTCGTCGAGCCGTGGAAAGAGGCAAGCGTCGTGATGATCGATCGTCGTGGAAGATCGGTGCCGATTCCATTGTCATTAGAGGAAGTGCTGTTGTCGATGGCGACGTTCCCCACGGTGGTGTCTCCTCCCTTGACGCGGAGGAAGAAGAAGAGAAGTCACGTCGTCAGTGTCTTCGTGTTCTCCGTCGGAGGCGTTCTTCGTCGAAGATGCGTTCTTCTTCGGAGAGTCGGTGTTCTACAAAAACTCAAGAGCTCTCCCCCAAAGTTTTCCCAACACACCAAATGCTTCCAAAATAAAATTATAGCTCATGCTGTTATTTTTATTCACACAACCAAGTCTCAAAATTCAAAACTCAAACCACTTTAATTAATGAAGAGAGTTGGCATGATTAAAGAGGAGAGAGGGGAAGGTGAGTGGTCTCACATTAAAGGGGAGTTTCAAGGGGTTATGGGGAATGTGAAAAGGTGGGGTATCGTGTGGGCCCCACATATCCTTTATTCTCCCAAGGGGAGTTACCAACCCAACTTCCACACAAGGATAAATCTACTTAGAAGAAAAATAAAATTGGATTACAAATTTTATTTTATTCTTCACTTACACATCAAATTTTAAACAACTCCTCCCGAGAAAACGTACCTTCGGAAAATGTCTTCTTAATCAATTACTGGTGCTGCAGTTCAATCGGTGCCCTCGGATTTTGATTCCGAGAACCAGTTCAAAAGTTAGAAAAACCCGCTTGTTCGTTCATTGAACGTACCCGAGCTAAACTTCAGAACTTGATTCTGGGCACACCGGGCCTCAAAATCAGTTGCCGTCAGAAGCCGCAGTCTCGTACAATTTCAAAGAAATTAAGAAGAAATTTTTCTTGAAATTTCCGAGTGTTTACATTATTCGTCACGACCCGTCCTCGGGGCTCGTGCCATGACTACCCCAAGCCCGCCTTCTATAGGCCAGGGGCTGGCGACTAGCACCAAAGGCGTAAATCCCGATAACTGGGAAGGCATTGCCTTTATAAAAGTAAACAAAACATTACAGAGTACAAGAAGAAGTAATACACTAAGTACAAAAGAAAGTGCTGAAAAGTAATTGGGCCAGAATACAAACCCAACTGAAATTACAGCTACAACTGAACGAAAGTACAACAGAAAAGACAAACAGCTGGAAGAATGGAAGCAGCTCCTGGGTCGTCCTCCTTGGATCCTACCTAAAGGGTAGGTACTGATAGTGGGGCTCCTGTATCGTCCACCACGGATCCAACCTGAAGGGTAGGTACAGATAGCCTCCACAACGCTCTCGCCCGTCAACCTCCTCCGAGTGTGGTCTCATCGTGAAGTCCACCTCCGGATACTGACTCGTCGTGAGGTCCACCTCCGGGTACCGTCCAGTCCTCGAACACTCGGCCTCTGTCAGCGCTGCCCGTCATCTGCAACCAACACAACGAGGTGCGGGCATAGCCCATGCAGGGGTGAGTATAACGATACTCAGTAGGGACCCCGAGACCCTCCAGGTCTCACTAAATCCAACAAGGATGACCACAAAGAAAGATCTCAACAGATAACTTCTACTTAGGTATATGCCCATACATATACCTAAGTTATCAAGTAACCCATCTCAATCATGAGGAAACACAAAGATTATGAAATCAACGGATAACCACTACCCAGGTATATTCCCATACAGATAACTAATTTATTAAGTGACTCATCTCAATCAAGAGGTAAACACAAAGGTCATAGACTCAGCTCAAACCAGGATTTTCATTATCGAAACCGTAACTGCCGAAGAGCCCCGTCCCTGGAGAGTACAGTGATCCTGTCATGACTCCAAGGTACTGCTCACTAACCTAAGACTGCTGAGGTACTTCTCCTGTCGATTACTGCGGGTCAGCCACCCAAACACAGTGGTGCTACCCGTCGGGGTCTGCCACCCAAACACAGTAGTGCATACCCCGTAATAGCCTGGAGAGGTACTCTCCGAACGAGTACCACGGGTTTGCACCCAAACAATGTACTTCTCCATCCACCATGGGTCTGTACCCAAACAAATTAGTTCTCCGTCCATTGGGCTAGTCGACTCACTCCAAGTCGAGTCGGTCAAGCAGTCGTCAGGTCTCAGCCGGCTACACGGTCTCCATACTCCGTACGCTCGTCTCCGGGAGGGTCCGCTCCATGAGCTATAGGTTGATACTCCAAGTATCTAAAAGTCCCACAAAGAACTATCTCAAAGGACCACCTCGTCATAGGGGTCTCAACGCAACAGACGGCGCGTCAATCGGACGCCCCGTCTGTGAGTTATTAGCCTTTTCGTCCCAGGGGCCCGGTTGGTTTCGTGTACGAACCAACCCGGCCGTATCTCAACTGTACCCCTAACACTAATATGGTATACTCATAGGGACCGTTTCTCAATGTGATCACCAATGCCGCTGACAGTTCATCAAACAGACGTTCGGTCTGAAAGATATCAGCTTTTCAGTTCCAGGGGCCCGATTGGATTTCGGGTACAATCCAACCCGGCTATACTCCAACTGCGTCCAAACCTTAGGCGAAGTATTCCAAAAGTTCCATCTCATCAAGAGGAATCCAAAAAAGTCGACGACACGTCAATCGGACGTCCAGAGCTCAAGTTATAAGTGTTTCCGCTCCGCGAGCCCGGTTGGTTTCGGGTTCGAACCCACCCGGCCATACCCAAAGTTTTCCAAAACCTTGAGTGTAATATTGAGAAACGACCGTCTCGATCCAAGGATCGCATCGCAACTAGCGGTGCATTGATCTGAGGTCCATAGCCCATGTTATAAGTGTTTGAAGAGAAACAGCCCAAAAATAGGGGGTTCGGGCCCGGTCCGACCCAGCCCGATACCCCCCCCCCCCCCCCCGGGTTGGCCCAAACCGGGTCGACCCGACCCGGGTTCGGGTCCAGCCTAATAGGGCACGGCCCGGCCCGGCCCGACCTGGGCGGCCCGGCCGGCCTGGCGGTGGCGCGGCGCCCGCGTGGCGAGCGGGTGCAGGGGGGGGGGGGGTTACAACCCCCCGCGGTTGAAGAAACGGCGCGACATAAGCCGCACCGCCCCAATCTGGAATGGCCAAAGCCATTCCGGTTCTCCATCCACCGTCACGGTTCAGCCGCGGCGGTTTGCTCTGGCAGCGTGCTGCCGCGCCGGCGCGGCGCGCCGCCGCCGCCTTCTGCGGACCACCGGACGCGCTCCGGTGGTCCGTTTCACCTGCCGTTTTCGCCAACGGTCCTCTCGGGACCCGATCTTCACTGCGAAGGGATTCAAACGACATTGCGGCTCGCTTCGTTGTCGATCGTCGATCTGCACGTCAAATAAACAATCTGCGGAGGCTTTGAATCGCCTCTGCGGCCCCGACTCCGACCACGATCTCGTTCGGCCTCAACGGCGAGGTGTGACGGCGCCGCGCTTCTTCGCCGTGTTGATCTTTGTTTCCGCGCGGTGTCATTGCACCGTGCCACCTTCGTTCGAGCCGCAACATAATCAAAAACAAAGGGGAGGAGGGTCGGCCGTGTTCGGGCGGTCCGACCTCCTCCCGTTACAACGATAACAAGCGGCCCAAAAATAAAGACGAAGAACGACAAAGGATATTTCACGAACAAAAAGTAATCAACCCCTACGATTTTTCCCACAATCAATAATTCTCAACCCGCAAACATATTCTCCGCGGATCAAATTAATATTTAGTTGATCCGCGTTCTTTGTTTTAGAAAGAATTAAACATGTGTTCATTAACATTCACAAATTAATTCCATACCTTGGAAATGGTTCGTTCGTCGAAGACACGGGAAGAGATGTCGCTCCGTCAACACCGGAAAAGAACCATCACTGATGGTTCGGTTGAGTCTCATCCCTTTACGTGGAGAAAGAAAAGGATTGGAGAAGCGTGGAGTGTTCTTCGCCGAGTCGGAAGGCCGTTCTTCGTCGAAGATTGGCGTTCTTCGCGTTCTTCAACGTGGAAGATGGACTTCTTCAGAGGATAGATTGCTCCCCCTCTCAAAAACCCAACACAAAAAAAACAACCCCCAAAATAAAATAAGTGTTATGCTTATTTTATTAAAACATTCCATGCATTTAAATTTTTAAAATTCAAATGCATAACTCTCAAATTAAATGGGATGATTTAATGTGAAAGGAAGTCACATCATTTATTACAAGGGGGGTTTTAAGGGGAAGAGTTATGGGGGGTTAGGGAATTTGTAGGGGTGGGGTTCGTCTGGGCCCCACCTCACCTTAAACCCTCTCAAGGGAAGTTTAGAACATCAGTGGGTCCCACTCCAACCACTTAGCTTAGGTTAAACTACTTTGAACAAAAATAAAATTGGTTGCACCATTTTATTTTATTCTCTACTTAACCCAAAAATTTAATAACCTCACCTGAGCAAACGCAACTCCAGAAAAGGTGTTCCTAAGAAATTATTGGCAGTTCGGTTTCATCGGTGCCCACAGATTTAAATTCCGAGCACCGGATCAAAAGTTAGAAAAACCCGCTCATTCGTTCACTGAACGTACCTGTGCTAAACTTCGGAAAATTATTCTGGGATCACCGGGCCTTGGAATCTGGTGTTGTCAGAAACTGCATTCTTGTAAAATCCCAAAGAAAGTTAAGAAAAAAATTTCCCTTTAATTTTACGGGTCTTTACATAACTCCCAACTCAGGGATTTACATCCCCGTAAAGCTATAACATAAACTAGGGAAACAAAAGTGGTACTGAGCACGCACCTGAGCCTTCCGCTCCCATGTGCTCACCTGGAGGTTTCTGTACTGCCAGTGAAAGCACACCCAAGGAATCGACCGTCCTAGTAGGATCCAGTCTTGTCGATCCTCAACCTCTACTGGAACCCCGCAAAAGTCACCCCATCACCCAAGTCCAGTTCCCCATGGCCGATGACATGTGTCGGGTCAAGCACGTATCTCCTTAGTTGAGATACGTGGAAGTCGTCGTGCACTTGGTGCAACTGAGGTGGATGGGTCAAGCGGTAAACCACCTCGCCTACCCAGCTGAGGACCTGAAAAGGTCCGCCGAACCTCGGAGATTAATTGCTGCCTAGGCCACATCTCCGTAAACCTCATCGAGGTGAGACCCGTATAAGGACGTGGCCGTCATCCTTGAACTCTTGAGGCTTCTTATCAGCTCTGTGCAATCTCATCTGCCGTGATCCATAGGCGATCACTGCCCACTCCTACATCAGGACACACCCGAGTCCGGTCCCTAATGCATCACAGTGAACTATGTAACCAACGCCCACAGGTTGGGTGCACCGGTCAACCCAGCTCCTGAAAGCTCTGCTGGAATTTGTGCTGCAACTCTGGAGAATTCTGGCACAAAGGTAAGTTTGGACATCTCCTGAGTGATTGAATGCACCCTCTTATGCATGATTCCATCCTGTGCTGCCTGGGTTTTCCTTTTCGCTGACCAAGGAAAACCCCATCCCAACGTTGTAGATAAACCACAACCTTTTTGCCTAATACAGTCAATCTGTGTATGAACTGTGGATCTAATCCATACTCAGACCAACATCGTACGACCTCGACGCTGCCACCAAGAGATTCCAACTGAAACTCTCGCCTCATGGGTCAGATCACACTATCGGCGTAAGTGTGATTATCGAGTCTCCTTCCAAGGTATCTCCAGATGTGAGGGTCAAGTCTACGACTTATCGGAAACTCTAGGTATGGGACAAGATTCGTGGAAGGAAGGAATGATTCATATCTATGTCTGTTACTACGGCAGGTAGTATTGGACACAGACTGTCCCTTGAGTCGTTCTTAGAGCCATTGGGTCACACTCCTTGACCTCATGCAGCTACTCTCTTCCCCTGCCCTCCAGCTCCCTGAGCCTAGTGGGGACTACAAAGGCGGGTGAGTGTAACATGTTAAAATGTACACCACCTCATGCTGCTCTCCTAGCTCTGCCTCCATGTCTGCTGCTTTGCAGACTCATCTGTCCTTAACATTTCTTATTCTTGAAACATTCGCACGCCCAAGTCTCTGAGACTGGCACCAACTTGCTGCATTCCAACTTCTAACATTCTCTAGCTGTATTCGTTCAGCCAAAGAACATTCAACCTCAAGGTTCTCTCTAGCACCCTAACGTGAGTAGTAATGCATAGAGGAAAAGTGATGGCTCGAATATCCTTAAACACACCACGCTCAGAGGTCCGAGCTCTATAGCACTGATCGAATCATATTCATCGAGTACCTGGAATGTTCGGTACGCCTTGATGAATTCTCAGCTACCAACACGTCGTCCTGTCGAAGCTGTAAAAGCTCTAGAAAACTCTCAGCCACTTCCTCAAGCCAGTCCCCAGCCGCCTGTGAGTCGGGCTCGCCTCAGAACTTGAGGGTATCTAATGTTGGAACATGTGTAAGGCAGTAAGCCTACATGTGTCACCTACCGGTACCGCCGGTTGTAACTGCTGACCAATAGGTAGTGATGCATAGCTGACACACTACCCGAAGACACTATCTTAGGCATCAGTCCACGTACCGAAGCCTCATCACTATGCGGACCATTCTCATGGTCACTCACTGGAAAACAATAGTATCCAAGTCTACCATCCACTCCACTGGTGTCTCAGTTAGGCAGAAAACTCTAGCAATCGCCTCCAGCCAGTCCTCTACTGTCTGGGAATCTGCCTCACCTCGTAACCTCAGAGGCCACTGCTGCTAGAACTCGTGCAACACGCTCTATCGGCGTGCACCGTCTGCTAGTATGGAAAGTGGCATATGCTGCCCAACAGGTGGTGGTGCTGCTGGTACACCACCCGAGGGTGCCAACATAGTAAAAAGGGCCCCGCACCGGAGCCTCGTCACTCGGTGGGTCGTCATTGTGTACTATCTCAGAACTCCAACTGACTGTCTGCGTGGAGACATCCTAAACAGATGCGACACGGTCAAAGATTTATACCTAGTGAGCTGACCTGGTTTGTGCTGACTTTAAAACTTTTGGAAAGACACACACAATCAGTGTTTTCATGCACAAAGTCGGAAATCAGAAGTCAGGGTCCAGGTGTATGGATACATCGGCCGCCGCACCAACATCGGACTCCCTGAATTGAAAACCACACTTGGCACCCTTAACACTATTGCTTGACAGAAAGAAAATAACAGAGTCCTAAGTTCTGCGGTAGAAATGACTCCTCTGATACCAATTTTTCACGACCCATCCTCGGGGCCCATGCTGTGACTACCCCAAGACCGCCTTCTATAGGCCAGGGGATGGAGAGTAGCACCAAAGGCATAAATCCCGATAACTGGGAAGACATTGCCTTTATAAAAGTAAACAAAACATTATAGAGTACAAGCGGAAGTAATACACTAAGTAAAAAAGAAAGTGCTGAAAAGTAAGTGGGTTAGAATACAAACCCAACTGAAAGTACAACTACAACTGAATGAAAGTACAGCAGAAAATACAAACAGCTGGAAGAATAGAAGCAACTCCTGGGTCATCCTCCTCGGATCCTACCTGAAGAGTAGGTACAGATAGCGCGGCTCCTGGATCGTCCACCACGGATCCTACTTGAAGGGTAGGTACAGATAGCCTCCATAACTCTCTCGCCCGTCAACCTCCTCCGAGTGTCATCTCGTCGTGAAGTCCACCTCCGGATACTGACTCGTCATGAGGTCCACCTCCGGGTACTGTCCAGTCCTCGAACACTCGGCCTCTGTCAGCGCTGCCCGTCATCTGCAACCAACACAACGAGGTGCGGGCATAGCCCTTGCAGGGGTGAGTATAACGATACTCAGTAGGGACCCTGGGACCCTCAAGGTCTCACTAAATCCAACAAGGATAACCACAAAGAAAGATCTCAACAGATAACTTCTACTTAGGTATATGCCCATACATATACCTAAGTTATCAAATAACCCATCTCAATCATGAGGAAACACAAAGATTATGAAATCAATGGATAACCAATACCCAGGTATATTCCCATACATATACCTAAGTTATCAAGTGACCCGCCTCAATCAAGAGGTAAACACAAAGGTCATAGACCCAGATCAAACCAGGTTTTTCATTATCGAAACCGTAACTGCTGAAGAGCCCCGTCTCTAGAGAGTACAGGGATCCTGTCATGACTCCGAGGTACTTCTCACTAACCTAAGACTACTGAGGTACTCCTCCTGTCAAGTACCGCAGGTCAGCCACCCAAACACAGTAGTGCTACCCACCGGGGTCTGCCACCCAAATACAGTAGTGCATCCCCCCTAATAGCCTGCAGAGGTACTCTCCGGACGAGTATCGCGGATCTGCACCCAAACACTGTAGTGCTCCGTCCGCCATGGGTCTGAACCCAAACAAAGTAGTTATCCGTCCACTGGGATAGTCAACTCACTCCAAGTCGAGTCGGTCAAGCAGTCATCAGGTCTCAGCCGGCTACACGGTCTCCGTACTCCGTACGCTCGTCTCCGGGAGGGTTCGCTCCACGAGCTACAGGTTGATACTCCAAGTATCTCAAAGTCCCACGAAGAAGTATCTCAAAGGACCGCCTCATCATACGGCTCTCAACGCAACAGACGGCGCGTCAATCGGACGCCCGGTCTGTGAGTTATTAGCCTTTTCGTCCCAGGGGCCCGGTTGGTTTCGTGTATGAACCAACCTGGCTGTATCTCAACTATACCCCTAACTCTCATAGGGTATACTCATAGGGACCATTTCTCAACGTGATCACCAACGCCGCTGACGGTTCATCAAATGGACGTTCGGTCTGAAAGATGTTAGCTTTTCCGTTCCAGGGGCCCGGTTGGATTTCGGGTACAATCCAACCCATCCATACTGCAACTACGTAAAAACCTCAGGTCAAGTATTCCAAAAGTTCCGTCTCATCAAGAGGAATCCAACAAAGTCGACGGAACGTAAATCGGACCTCCGGAGCTCAAGTTATAAGTGTTTCCGCTCCGCGGGCCCGGTTGGTTTCGGGTTCAAACCCACCTGGCCATACCCAAATTTTTCCGAAACCTTGAGTGTAATATACCGAAACGACCTTCGCGATACAAGGATCACATTGCAACTGGCGGTGCATCGATCGGAGGTTCATAGCCCATGTTATGGGCGTTTGAATGGAAACAGCCCAAAAATAGGGGGTTCGGGCCCGGTCCGACCCGACCCGATACCCCCCCCCCCCCCCCCCCCCGGGTCTGGGTCCAGCCCAATTGGGCGTGGCCCAGCCCGGCCCGTCCTGGGCGGCCCGGACGCCCTGGTGCTGGCGCGGTGCCCGCGTGGCGAGTGGGTGCGGGGGGGGGGGGGGTTACAACCCCCCGCGGTTGACGAAACGGCGCTGCATAAGCTGCACCGCCCCAATCCGGAATGGCTGAAGCCGTTCCGGTTCTCCATCCACCGGCGCGGCTCAGCCGCAGCGGTTTGCTCCAGCGGCGTGCCGCCGCCTCCTTCTGCGGACCACCGGACGTGCTTCGGTGGTCCGTTTCACCTGCCGTTTTCACCAACGGTCCTCCCGGGACCCGATCTTCACTGCGAAGGGATTCAAATGAAATTGCGGCCCACTTCGTCGTTGCTCATCGATCCGCACGTCAAATAAACAATCTACGGAGGCTTCGAATCACCTCTGCGGCCCTGACTCCAACCACGGTCTTGTTCGGCCTAAATGACACGGCATGACGGCGCCGCGCTTCTTCGTCGTGTTCCTCTTTGTTTCCGCGCGGTGTCGTTGCACCACGCCGCCTTCGTTCGAGCCGCAACATAATCAACAACAAGGGGGAGGAGGGTCGGCCGTGTTCGGGTGGTCCGACCTCCACCCGTTACAAAAATAACAAGCATCCCAAAAATAAAGACGAAGAACGACAAAGGTTATTTCACGAACAAAAAGTAATCATCCCCTACTGTTTTTCCCGCAAGCAAGAATTCTCAACCCGCAAACATATTCTTCACGGATAAACTTAATATTTAGTTGATACGTGTCCTTTGTTTTAGAAAGAAGTAAACATATGTTCATTAACATTCACAAATTAATGCCCTACCTTGGAAATGGTTCGTTCGTCGAAGACGCGGGAAGCGATGTCGCTCTTTCAACACCGGAAAAGAACCGTCATTGATGGTGAGTTTTCCCGCGGTTGAGTCTCGTCCCTTGACGTGGAGAAAGAAAAGGATTGGAGAAGCATGGAGCGTTCTTCTCCGAGTCGGAAGGCCATTATTCGTCGGAGAGTGGCATTCTTTGCGTTCTTCAACGTGGAAGATGGACTTCTTCAGAGGATAGATTGCTCCCTCTCTCAAAAACCCAACACAACAAAACAACCCCCAAAATAAAATAAGTGTTATTCTTATTTTATTAAAACATGCCATGCATTTAAATTTTTAAAATTAAAATGCATAACTCTCAAATTAAATGGCATGATTTAATGTGAAAGGAAGTCACATCATTTATTACAAGGGGGTTTTAAGGGGAAGAGTTATGGGGGGTTAGGGAATTTGAAGGGGTGGGGTTCATGTGGGCCCCACCTCACCTTAAATCCTCTCAAGGGAAGTTTAGAACATCAGTGGGTCCCACTCCAACCACTTAGCTTATGTTAAACTACTTTGAACAAAAATAAAATTAGTTGCACCATTTTATTTTATTCTTTACTTAACCCAAAAATTTAATAACCTCACCCGAGCAAACACAACTCCGGAAAAGGTGTTCCTAGGCAATTATCGGCGTTGCGGTTTCATCGGTGCCCTCAGATTTCAATTCCGAGCAACGAATCAAAAGATAGAAAAACCCGCTCATTCGTTCACTGAACGTACCCGTGCTAAACTTCGAAAAATTATTCCGGGCTCACCGGGCCTCAGAATCAGGTACCGTCAGAAACTACGTTCTTGTAAAATCCCAAAGAAAATTAAGAAAAAAAATTTCCCTTTAATTTTACGGGTCTTTACAGTTGGTATCATAGGATAGGTTTTAGTTATTTTTGGGATTAGGATTAGAAAACCCCAGTAAATCCTTAGAGACAAGACTAAGTATAATAAAAACATCCCTAAGTTTTGGTAAGTACTGAGTATGTGGTTTATCAAACAAATACATCCTTGTCCGGATACGAGCAGGTAGAGGCTGCTCTGGCACAGATGTATCCTAGGGGTAAAACCCGAAAACACCGCTTTGAGCTAGACTCGAACGGGAACTGGTGCATGACAACAGGTCTTACTGTACTCTTGGTTACAACACTCCCAGGGGATATGTTTCGATAAATTTACAATCTTAGTATGAACCCTTATTAAGGGAAATAAAAAATGCCCCTAAGAATATATATTAGAAGTTAGATCATGAAAATCCTAGATTGAAGCCTATAGACTCATGAGTTAAGGAAATAAAATTTTATTTATATGTCATCAACTTTTTTCTTTGGATTACCCTTTATGTGTTACCCCTAACTTTCCTTTTATTCCAGCCAATGGCTGGTAATAGGAGGACTCGGGCTAACAACCGTTGTGAAGATCAGTGTGGTGACTGTACTAATGAGATGACAAATCCAATGGGAGCGGGAATCACAAACTTTGTCATGATTCTCTCTCAGCTAACTCAAGTTTTGAATAGAAACACGGGTCAAGAGGAACATTCAATCCCCCCTAAGAAAGAAAAAGTCGCTATTGAGAGCTTCATGAGACAAAGGCCTCCTACTTTTAGTGGATCATCTGATCCCACGATCGCTGAACAATGGATCAACTCCATTGAACTGATCTTCTCCATCCTTCAATGTTCTGAACAAGAGAAGGTTCTCCTGGAGGTTTATCATATGGAGGGTGAAGCTGATCAATGGTGGACATTGATCAGAAGCACGAAGCCTGAGGAGGAGATCGAGGCATTGGAATGGAAGGATTTCCGGAAGATGTTTTTTGATAAATATTTTCCGCGCACCCTCCGGCTTAAGATGGAAAGGGAATTCCTTTCCCTCAAGCAGAAAGATGAAGAATCTGTTGGAGTGTACGAGGAAAACTTCACAACGCTTCCACGATACTCTCCCGGCTTTGTCATTACCCCTGAATGCAAAGTTGACCGCTTCTTTGGTGGGCTGAAGCCTAGACTGCGGAAATAATTAACGATCCTTAACATCGACAGCTATGAGGAAATTGTCCGATGTGCCCTCAAGTTTGAAATGGAGATTGGGGAATCACAAGGGTATCATGGGGACAAGAAGTGTAAGGTGGAAGTCAATGCTGGAGGTCTGATGGATAAATCCAACGGTGCTAAGAAGATCCAACACCCCACTTGCCAAAAGTGCGGAAAGAAGCACCCTGGAAATTTCCTTAAGGGGATGAGGAAATGCTTTAGGTGTGGAAGGGAAGGGCACCTAGCTGTTAACTATCAGCAAGAAAGAACCACAGCTGCGACAGAGGAGAGTAATGATCTGTTCGAACCTCAGCGCATTGTTCAATGCTACAAATGCAAAGAACCGGGTCATTTTGCAAATCAGTGCCCTAATCCAAGGGTTTTCGGAGGCAACCAACAACCTCCAAGGCAGCAAAGAAGAGATTTTTCCATCACTTCTGCTGAAGTGAACCCCGAAAACGAAGTGGTGACAGGTACACTAGTTATTCATTCAATAATAGAGAACATAATTTTTGATTCAGGTTCTACACATTCTTTTATATCTTGAAAGTTTAGTAGAACAATCCCAACACCACCAAAAATCATGGAAGTGAAGATGTCGGTGAGTACGGAAAATGGGGAAATCATTTTATCCCATGAGTATAAGTCCTCCCCTGTTATAATCTGTGGATTTAATTTTCCAGAGAACCTCGTCATGCTCCCTCTGGTGGAATTTGATGCAATTCTTGGCATGGATTGGCTTTCCTTATATAGAGCTAACATAAATTTTCGGGAGAGGGAAATCACACTCTATATGGAGAATCGACCCCCGATTATTTACAAGTGTCAGGAGGAAGATGGATCTCCATTAGCTCCATCATCTCAAGCATGGATATTAATGCCCTATGAGCACACGTATTTGGCTTAGATGATTGAGTCCAAGGAAGAAACCATCCTGGAAGAAATGCCTATTGTGAGGGAATTCATGGAAGTGTTTCCCGGGGAACTGCCTGGTCTTCCTCCTAGAAGAAATGTTGAGTTCTCAATTGAACTTATACCCATGGATTTACCAATATCCAAGACTCCATATAGAGTGGCTATTGTAGAGCTTGAAGAGATGAAGAAACAACTACAGGAGAATCTGGATAAAGGGTTTATACGCCCAAGTGCTTCACCATGGGGTGCACCAGTCCTCTTTATTAAGAAGAAGGATGTGTCAATGCGGCTTTGCATTGATTATCGTGAACATAACAAAATCACAATAAAGAACAAGTATCCTCTCCCACAAATTGATGACTTGTTCGATCAGCTGCGTGGAGCACAATACTTTTCTAAGGTGGACTTGCGGTCGGGATATTATCAAGTAAGGGTGAAGAAGGAAGATATCCCCAAGACTGCTTTTTACAAAAGAAACGGGCACTATGAATTCATAGTAATGCCTTTCATACTCACCAATGCTCCAGCAATCTTCATGGAATTAATGAATAGAGTCTTTAGAGATTACCTCGACAAATTTGTGGTAGTCTTTATAGATGATATTCTAATATACTCTAAAACCAAGGAGGATCATGAGGAGCATTTAAGAACTGTACTAGAGACTTTGCGCAAGGAGAAGCTCTATGAAAATTACATCAAGTGCGTGTTCTGGTTGAAGGAGGTATCATTCTTGGGCCATATCATCACAGGCAGTGGGATATCTGTGGATCCCTCCAAAACAGATGCAATTGAGGGTTGGTCGATGCCAACATAGGTAATTGATATCCATAGCTTCTTGGGGTTAGCTGGATATTATCGACGATTTGTGAGAAATTTCTCACGATTTTCCAACCCTCTTACCAAGCTAACTTGGAAGGGAGTAAAGTTTTCTTGGAGTGATGAATGCGAAGAAAGCTTCAAGGAGTTGAAAAGGAGGCTTATCACTGCGCCCGTGCTCACTTTACCACAAGTGGGGAACTTTTTGTGGTATTCAGTGATGCTTCGAAGAAGGGATTAGGATGTGTGCTGGTGCAGAATGATAAAGTGATATCCTATGCCTCAAGGCAGTTGAAAATCCATGAGAGAAACTATCCAACGCATGATATGGAGTTAGTGGCGGTGATATTTGCCTTGAAAATCTGGCGGCATTATCTCTATGGAGAGAAATGTGAGATATATAATGACTACAAGAGTCTTAAATATATATTCACACAAAAAAAGCTTAATATGCGCCATAGAAGATGGATAGAGCTCATCAAGGACTATGACTATTCAATCCATTACCACCCTGGTAAAGGGAACAAGGTAGCAGATTCCCTAAGTAGAAAGGATCCAACGATTCTATCAATGATGAGAATTGAGAAGGATCCAATCTTCTTAAACTTGATGAAGATGGTCATGGGAATCATAGAGAAGGGAATATCATCAATCCTTTCACAAATTATTGCTCAACCATCTCTTTTGGAAAAGTTAAAGGATGCTCAAAAGGATGATGTGAGAATTCAAGAAAAAGTGGAAGCTATCGAAAAAGGGAAATCCTCGGAGTTTAATGCTAATGAAGAAGGAATTGTGCGGTTTGGGAAAATACTATGTGTTCCATCAAATCCAGAGCTTAAGAAGGAACTTTTGGATGATGCACATAGTTGAAATTTCACTATTCACTCAGGGAGCACAAAGATGTATCGAGATCTCTGAGAAAACATTTGGTGGGATAATATGAAGAAGGAGATCGCTGAATATACATCAAAGTGCATGGTGTGTCAGCAAGTGAAGGAAGAGAGGTAGAAGTCTAAGGGGATGTTGCAAAAATTGCCCATACCAGAATGGAAATGGGATAAAATGACCATGGACTTTGTCACCAGACTTCCGAGGACATCCAACGGCAACAATGAAATCTGGGTTGTTGTGGATCATCTTACAAAGACTTCACACTTCATTTCTATTCAGGAGGACTTCTCATTGGATTAACTAGAAGAGATATATATCAGGGAAGTGGTAAGGTTCATGGAGTACCACTATCTATTGTGTCTGACCGAGATCCAAGATTCACCTCTAAGTTTTGGAAGAGTCTTCAACATGCTTTGAATACTGAACTGAACTTCAGTACGGCCTATCATCCTCAAATTGATGGCCAATCCGAGCGGACTATCCAAACACTTGAGGACATGTTGAGAGCGTGCTCAATGGAATTTAAAGGAGGATGTGATCAAAATCTTCCTTTGGTTTAGTTCTCTTATAACAATAGTTTCCACTCAAGCATCCAAATGGAACCATATGAAGCCCTTTATAGGAAAAGGTGCAACACCGGCGTGTTGGGATGAGGTTGGTGAACGTAAGCTGCTTGGAACGGAAATGGTCGAGGAAATGGTGGAGAATGTGAAAACCATTCAGCAGCATATCAAGGCATCCCAGAGTCGATAGAAGAGTTATGAAGATAATCTTCGATGAGACCTTGAGTTTAAAGTTGGAGACATGGTTTTTCTATGCATATCTTCATGGAAGAAGGTCATGAGGTTTGGAAAGAAAGGGAAGTTAAGTCCAAGGTACATCGGCCCCTTCGATATTCTTGATCGTGTCAGGGTTGTGGCCTATCGACTAGCACTTCCACCTACCATGGCCAAAGTGCATGATGTCTTTCATGTATCCCTCTTAAGGAAGTACATACTAGACCCTTCACATTTACTCTCTTCTGAGGTGGTACAATTGGAAGATGGTCTTGTTTATGAGGAGTAACCAGTGAAGATCTTAGATCATAGAGAAAAAGTTCTACGAAATAAGACAATGCCCCTCGTCAAGGTGTTATGAAGAAACCACAAGTTTGAAGAAGCGACTTGGGAATCGGAGGAAAATATGATGTTGAGTTACCCACATCTGTTTTAGTGTGGGAAAAGGAAAATTTCAAGGGCAAAATTTCTTAAGGGTGGAATATTGTAACGACCCAAAGTTTCATTAATGGAAAATCCCTCGTGATCTAGTTAAATGTCTCTTTATGCAAAATATTTTTATATGATGTCAACTTCTTTGGTTTTATGTTAATAATTTTGACCATTTCTAATATAGTCATTGAACAGTGATCACATGATTAGTATAAATATAGGACTTTAACAAATCCAATTTACTCAGACAAAAGAAGCGATGGCCTCATCCAGTAGAATTTCCCCATAAGAAGCCCATTTGTCAGAGCTCGGAAAATAGGTGTCATCCTTGGGCTTCGCTCTTGACCAAGCCCAAGCTGAGCTCTATCATGTCAAGCTCGAATGGGACCGTCTACGGGAAAAGTGGAAGTTGATAGAAATTACCACTCGAGCGATGTTATCCGAGCCACCCCAAGAGTCTGTCACCATCGCACACCTTACCCTTAGGTCTTATGCGGCTGTTTTAAGGGGTTATGTAACAAATAAATAGTACTATGTTCATGTACAATATTTTTTGTATATAATAATGAATATACTTTCTTATCATTATTGATACATTGTAAATAGTTTTTAAAGTACAAATAATTTTTTTAGTTATTATTTAATTAAGAATTCTATTTTATTAAATTAAGGGATTTTTAAATTAAATAATATTTTAATAAAATATTATTATTATTATTAAATTAATTTTTATTAAATATAAATTATCTTATAATTTTATGAATGCAATTGTAATTTTTATTAAGGTTTGAAAGCCATTTCTGTCGAAACTCGTGAATTTTCGATAAATGTCGGTTTTTATTTTAAAAATGAAAATTAACATATTTAGAAAATTATTTAGATAAAATAAATGTTATTTATGGAATCAGGACGTCGAAATTATCCAATGGTGAATTTTTCATAATTTTCTGAGACAGTCAAATTTTTGGGTAAAAATTAAATACCCTTTAAATATATAATGTGTTTTATGATATCATAATGACCCAATAGTGATGTACTAAAATACTATAAGCTTTATGTTCGGCCAATTTATGTTTTAACATTAAAATAATGTGATTTTGGGTTTTTTTGAATTACTTTTCAAAGCATTAATGGACCCCTCAAGACTTATTAAACACCTTGTCTTTTTAAATTAATTTCCATGGGATTGTGACTCACCTCCACATAAGAAACCTTATTATTTTAAGACGTTCGGACTTTGTCCTTATAAAATATTGTTTTCCTCTTCCCTTTTCCAAAAACAATGGGCAAAAATCATGGGATGGTTTGTGTTTTGGATTAATTTAATATAAGGGGTCCCAAACCTAAATAATAAAGAATTCCCTCACCTTTCCTTTATAAACCCACCCAAGCTCCAACTTCCTCATCACTCAAAGCATTTGGAGTTCGTACAACCTCTACCCTAATCTCTCTAGAATCCTCTTAATGTGCCCCAAGCTCCAAAGAAGCCTCTCATAAGCCTCTCTATAGCCTTTGGAAGCACACTTCCAAGTAAGGGTTTTTTCTTCCTTTCCCATTTTTGTCCAATTTTCTTTAAGTTGTTTTGCCTTTTAATTTCAATTATGAAGGTTGGGGTAAGGTTTTGCACCTCCCTCATACTTCCCTATTTATGTTTGAATGATGGGAGACCCCTTTCTCTCTCATTAAATGCCTCCCATGTACACCTATTACTATGCCGAAATTCCGAAAGGAACTTCTCTCTCCTCATTTACATTCAAGAAATAATTTTGTATCATGAATCTAAATTCCATTACAATTGTTGGTACATGTATCTATATGACCTCCTTACTGTCCATTACATGTAAATATGATGAGGAACCCCTTTATCTCTCATCAACCATTTTTATGAATTCTTATGTCACGTCGTTACACTGCCGAAATCGCACCGATTTTCTATGCCAATGCCATTGTGTAGTGAATACCATGCCCATTTCTCCATCAAGGGTATTCACCTTTATTCACATTTACTTATTGATTATAAAGTTTCATGTATGAATTATACATTCCTTTATCATGGAATAAATGATTATGTTTTATGAATCCATGTTTTATGATCCATGTGGAACACTTATGCATGAAATGAAATGTTTAAGAAGGGTGCGGCCTTATAGCACTCCAATGCATTGGGTAAAGTATAGAATCATGATACGTCATGTTAAATGAGTGTTGAATCATTATAATTCAAGTGCAACTAGGGTTTACTTGTGATTTATGTGCAATGAGGATTTACTCATGCTCCATGTGCAATGAGCCTTGGCTTATGCTAATTCCATGTTAAGTGTTTTTTCCACATTTCCATGGTATGATTATCATGCTTTATCATGCATTTATGTTCATGTTTCTCTTATTCTATATTGATATGCCTATTGTATAACATGTATTGTACTCCTCATGTTATTCCATGTGTATTCCCTTACTGGGCTTTGTAGCTCACCCTTTTCTTATGCATGTCCTCAGGTTGTCCCATGCAATGCTAAGTACGAGGGAATGTAGTGGTCATGCAAAGGAAGTTTTCAATAAAGATGTTGTATTTCATGTTTTAAGTTTTTATGTAATGATACTAAGCCCAAAAGACACTAAACCTCTCAATCTTCTTTGTTGTATCAAGTGAAGTTTTATGTAATAAATCATGTTTAAGTTTGTAATAAAAGCAGGGTTGTCATAAGAATGGAAATGTATGAATATTCATCATCAACTAGCGAGATAAAAGTTTAACAGTATTCTATAAACTAGGTATGCCTTATGGGATAATCTAAAAATAATAAATACACCTTTTAAGGTGTTGGAGGTCCAGAGAGAACTAAGATAAAATGGCAAATAAAGGATAATCTATAATATAAACTTGATAATAATAAGAATCACAAGAAGGGTAAAAGAAAATTGATAGTGGATAATAAAGAGGTTGTAAAGAAGAAAGAGACACATCTCAATGAGATAAGGGTATATCAGAAGAAATTTGGTGAGCTAGAAAGGAAACTAAGTGATTTTGAAGAAAAGTAACCCTGAATAAAAGAATTTAAAAATTATTAAACAAAATCATTGAAGATAAAAAAACATGTTTATGATTACAAAACATGAAAATATGGTGAATTATCTTCAAGTAAGACTTGTTGAGAAAGATTTAGAGATATCTAAGAAAAAATCTATGTTCCTTTTAACTTAAAGTGAGTTCAATAAGATGAAATAAGATTACAACAATGATCCTGATCTTAAAAGTGAATCATCTAAAACTAATGAGAAAAAGGTTCCCCATAAAAAGGTATTTTCTATATGAAATAAACCAAATATGTACATTTGTTACTTCAAAAAATTCATGTCCTAGAGACAAGGAAGAATCTCGATGAACCAAAAGAACAAATGAGAAAACATATTCCCCAAATTAAGAATTGAATTATTCGTATAGAAGGTTTCCTCATATGAAACAAATCCATGATATATGAAAATATAGAAACAATAATCTTTATAGAATAATAATTATTAGTGTGGAAGATCATGGTTAAAAGTCTATTACTGGTATTGTGGATTGTTTGGTCATAAATCTCATTTAATCATGTATAACACATCACTACCAATAATGAGGCACAAATCATGGGGGGAAATTTCTGAATAAATGAGATCATATTATCATAATGAGAGCCCTGTAACCATAAAATAATCAAAACTGTAAAGATAGAACAAATTTTAATGCTTGAAGATAGTTTGTGGAAGATGTTTTCAAGAATGTCACAAAGAAAATAAATGCTTGAAATGACTACCAGGATATATTTCCTATGCTCAGAAAGGGAATGAGGATCAACTAAAAAATATTATAAAGTCTTATAATGATTCTAAAAAAATAGAAAAAGACAATAAATACATCCTAGTACTTTCTCCAAATCAACTATAATTGGATAGGAAATTTATGGATTCTAAAAAACATTCACAAGTTAAAGGAAACTAAGTCACTACATAATCCAAGGTGGAAAATGTACTTACACACCATGTCCAAGAAGTTATAATTATGTATATATGGAAAGTAAAAAATAATGAATCTATTTTAGAAAATTAATCTACATCCACATCATATGTGTCCATTATTGAGGAAAGATCAATCACACCACATAGGGAATCTATGAATTTAATGAATTCCAGATTGGGAGGAATAATTCAGTATGAATAATATTTTTGATAAACCATGTGTTACTTCCTTAATCTGTATTATTTAATGTGTTTTTAGCTAACATATAGGCAATTGAAGGAGAGTTTTGAGCCTTTCACTGCTGGATAACATGAAAATATTGTCCTTCATGAAGTCTACTAAATTCCATGGAATGATAGTGAAGAGTGGATCCCTTAAGTCTTAGAAACCTTGAGAATGAATATGAAAACCTTGGGAAAAGTTCAAAGTAAATTTCAAGGTATGTGAATCACTCATTAATCACTCATTCATAATAGTTTTATTTTATAAATTAAATGGATTTCTTGGTTGATGAAAGAAGTAGATAAAGGCGGTGCTTTATCCTTTCACTTGAATGTTTTTGATGCATTTGTTGAAGTATGTGCATTATTAATCCCATCATTGAAATATATGATTATTTATAACCATTTGGATGAGAATTGAGATATTCTAATAATGATTCTGTTAGGTTGGAATAATACAAAGTAACAAAATAAGGGAGGGGTGAATTGTATCTTTTTGAAAATCTTCCACAATTCTGATTTTTAACACCCTTTGTGATTTATGTGGATATGCAGTGTTTTATTATGTATGAAAAGATAATTATAAGATAAAAACAAAGAATGAACACTTATTTTTATAGAGGTTTGGGTCATAAATATCCCCTAGTACACCCCACCAATGACTCCCTCTTTGATCTTGGTGAATTTCACTAGAATGGTCCTCTTATCACAAGAGCTAAACATTGACAACTAAGTAAAGGCAATTGACACCTTTACAATAGGGCTAAACACAGGTCCTTCTAGTTATTTAATAGAGAATCAGTTATCCATAGCTTAGATCGAGAAGCTGATACTCCACCACAATTGAGTACGAGCAGTTGATACTCCAATAAATCAAAAGAGTTTGATTTGTTGATTTAGGTTGAACTTCACAGTTGCAGCAGCAAAAAATGACAGTAGATGGATCTTCTTCTCGAGAAATGAAATTCTTCAAGAAATAATGATTCTAAAGTAATATTGGTAGAAAATGATCTTCAAAAAAAGATCGATAAATACAACAGTAGTAAACATACATTATTATGATACTGAACATGTATATATCCAAAGTGTAGTTTCTTTTAGATTCCATCATTTGTTGCATCATGATTATAAAATATTTTTTCTAGAATGTAATCACATATGATAATATGTGACTTGTATATCCATAGATTGAAAAGATACATTGGTTGAATATATAGAACATAACGTTTTCTACAGTATTATAGATCCATGAAAGTCTCCTAGTCGAACCTGGATATTGAAATTTGAATTAACCAGGGGCTTGTAACTTTCCTTAAGAACATGAGTAATTTTCTCTAATAAAAATGGTTCTTTGAATTGATCATAACAAGATTTGAATCATTCAAAGAGAATCTTTCAATCATCCTTTTATTCTTAAAATACCGTTGTAAGTAACTCGGATAAAATCTAGATTTTAAAAACTCTGATATATAGTAGACAAATGTAGATTTGAACCATGTAGTGTAGGGTTCCTTCTAACTTATGGTTACATACCCACAATTTATCTCTGTGTAACATAGGGCTCAAAGTAATGTAGGGGATGATGATCCAAACATTCATCATTTTCATCTTAAGAATCCAAGCATAGCATCTATTAACCATATATTCAAATTTACATACGTAGGATATGAACAGTAAATCCCAACTCTAATATAGGGTTGATATTCTATACATTCGTTGATTATAGAATGTAGGGTTTCTGATCCATATGATAAATATATAGTGTAATGTAGGGATGATAAAACATACACAAAATATTCATCTTAGCATAGAGATGATAATCCATATGTACATTTACCGAACGCATGGTTTGAACAATGTTTCCATAACATATCCCGTAGCTCGCATTCTGTCAAAAATATAAATAAAAACATGATATATATTCCTGAAACGTTCTTAACATAAATTCATTATAAAAAAAGAAGGGTATTTGTGAGCATCAAAATAAACATTTAAGATAGAGTATTATTGAGACAATACATTCCCAACAATCTCCCCCATTTTGATGATAAAAAACCCCATAAAATAATTAACTGAAAATATGGAAATATTAAAGATTAATAAAATATTTATATTTCATAGTACTATTTTTTTAAAAAGGTATATCCCAAAAATAAGAAAAATATGAAAATATTCTCTCCATAACATGAAATGTAGAATATGAAATGTAGTGGTTTTCAAATATTCTCCCGCTTTTGTGATATCAAAATGAAATTTTTGAATGAATAAATGACATAAATCACAGTTTATATCACACTAAACTATAAATAAATATTATAGTCTACTATTTTAAAAAATTATATATGTTATTTGGCAGTATAAAGTTGAACATAGATAACGCAATAATGAATTTACTATAAAACACACAAAATATAAAATCAAAATAAATTAAATTTCATACCAGATCAAATATTTGAAAAATTAATGAGTATATCTCAAAAATAAACTCAAGATGTCTTCAAAATGAGGGGATTCAATCATATTGATTTCCTTGTTCTAAATCTCCATGTTTAGTAGTCTCCACACTTGGATGAGGATTGGTCTTTAAAACACTCTGAATTTCAAGAAAGTTTAACAACAGACTCTAAAAATGGTTGTTAAAGATATCTATCTGTTGTTGTATAATATTTCTTGAATCTTGACATACCTTTAATCTTTCCACTAGATTCACTTTAAATAACTAATTCATAGATTCGTCTGATTTAATAATGGATGTTAATATATATATTACTTGATGAATGAATGGTCCCAACCAGGATTCATTAGAGGTCAGTCAACAGATCAAATCTATATGATTTTACAGAATCACATTCAATGGCATACTATAAAACTGAAGAGTGTGAAGACTATTGTCAAATTCTACCACCACATCATTTAACGCTTCAAATATCTTTATCTGGTCAAGATAAGTTGATTGAGGTGTAGATGATGAATCTTGGTGATTATCTTTGATAGACTAAAATTATATTCCCAACATTAGTTTCAACTCACCAAATTTAGACTTTTAAATGGATTCATGTTTTAGAGATCTGAACTCTCTAGCCATTTTCCCAATAAAGACTTCAAGATCTTGCATAAAAATTAAATTTTATTGAACATATTTGAGTTGAGTTTGAAGGTATTCAAACTCAGCTCTTAGAACTGTTGAACTTCTTAGTTCCTAAACATCCTTCTTATCACCTTTTAAATCCTATTTTAAAGATAAGTTCTTGCTATGTAAATAAATACACTTTATAATAAAAGATTCATTATAAAAGTCATAAGACTCTAGAGTGATATTCCATATAGATTTTACATCTTCCATCATATACAAACTTGTATTTCCATGGATTTATAATCTGTTTCTGAAAATAGATCCTTCTTCAGATACCAAATCAGGTGCAATGAGAGAGAGAGAGATTTGGAGGGGTAGGAACATTCTCCATGTCGTCTTCTTGACTACATGCCTCTTACTCAACAACCTCATTCACTTGAGCCTCATTCTAAACTACCTTTTCTTATTCATCTATAATATCAGGAATATTGTTTGAAACTCATATTTTATATACAAGATGACCCTCTGTATGTCTATATTCTACCACTTCATTAGGCCTATGTATTAAAGAACTGACAGATGGAACAATCCTTTGCTCCCCCTGAGTATCTTCCATCAGCATTTTTTGTTTTTCAGCTGCAACAGGTAATATACTATTGTAAGAGTTACTTTAAACATATCCCAACTTCTTAACAATACCAGCACTGAGAATATTATCATTATGTCATCTATATCAAAGAAGCATAGTTTGGATTCTTCCTTTTCTGAGAAACAAAATGGAAATGATCCTTCTATAAGAATAGTATCCGATCTTTTCTTATATCAGGGTAAAAAACCTTTTACAGATCAACCATTATTTAAAAAATCCTAGTTTGAATAAACTTTTTAAGGACTGTTCTTTTAGGTGTAAGGTCCTTGGTCAAAACTTTATTGATGATTCTTGTCCCAAAAATAGAAAACATAGGGTCCTCTAATTTATACTTCTCATCACCGATACTTCTTAAATAAAAATGAAAATCCACCTCATGGGGGAAGCTCAAGAACATAGACGTATCCATCGAAGAAAGACTAAACTCAGTATAACGAATCTTAGAAATTAAGGTATCTTTATCAATTCTAAAACTTAATTCAGCAATCCTATAGAATTATTTTACCTCTATATCAAACATCAAGGAGTATTATCATATCATAAAGAAAAATCTAGTCCTTGAAACTGAATCACTGCCTTTAATGAAAGATTCATTTGATTTAGCTAATCAAAATCAATCACCTTACCTTGAAGAACATTGTGATACTTCACTAGTGGATTCATGGACACACCCAAATCAGCATCTTCATGTCTTATAAGAAGTTACATTTCTAAAGGTTTTTCAATTGATGGTTCAAAGGTTTAGGGTTTTAGTAAGATGTAATGCAAGAGAGAGAGACTCTTTAAATCGAAGGGATGTGAATGAGAAAATCTGGAGAAGGCTGAAATTTTTCTCATGCTTTTTGAGAATGTACTCATTACATTTTAATTTATAAAATACAAATAAAAATAAATTGAAGTGAAATTATTTTTAAATATTATCAATAAACAACCAATAATAATAATAATAATAATAATAAACACCTAAGTAATATATATAGATTATTTAAGATAAAAAATAGACTAAGAACAAAATAAATTCATAAATATTAATTTAAAATTAAATATTTCTAACTCTCCCTTAATAAAATCAAAACTTTCACTAAGAAGTGATTTAGTGAAAATATCGACTAATTGATATTTAGTAGTAACAAATTCTAAATATATATCCTTTTTAAGAACAAGATCTCTAAGAAAAAGATGTCTAATATCAATATGTTTACTCCTAGAATGACCTATAGTACTTTTTGAGATATTTATATCAGTAGTATTATCACATAAAATAAGTATAGTATTTAAATTCAGTTAAAAGTCCAATATAGTGTTTTTCATCCAAAAATACATGGGCAAATCTACTCCTACCAGAAATGTATTCTTCCCCGTCAATTGATAGGGAAACTAAGTGTTGTTTCTTACATGACCATGATACTAAAAGTTTCCTAAAAAGTGATAGGTTACTAAGGTGATTTTCTATATATATTCTACAACATCAAAATCAGCATTTAAATATGAAATTAAATTAAAATCATAAGTTTTGAAGTAAAGAAAAGATTGAAAAATAACTCCCTTTAAATATCTAAAAATTATTTTAACATCACTAGGTTGGGAATCTTTTGGATTTTATTGAAATCTAGTACATAAACATACAAGAAACATAATGTCTAGTATTCTAGTAGTAAAATATAAAAAACTACCAATCATACCTCTATATAACTTGGTGTCAACTGGTTTTCTAGATTCATCAAGATCATGTTTATATTTGTACATATAGGAGTTGAATATGTCTTGTTATTCTAATGTTGTAACTTTTTCAATAAATTAATAATAAATTTACTTTGATTTAAAAAAATTGGATAATATTTTTGATAAATTTGAATTCCTAAAAAGAAATTATTTTCCCCCATCATACTCATTTCAAATTCCTTTTGCCTTAGTTTTGAAAAATCATTTTAAATATTTTTATTTATTGTACCAAAAATAATATCATCAACATATATTTTTACTAATAAAGTATTAGAACAAATAGTTCTCTTAAAAAGTGTTGGATATTCTAATCCAATAGTAAATCCATTTTCAAAATACAATTACTTAATCTTTCATAAAAAGGTATAGGTGCTTGTTTAAGTCCATAGAGAGATTTAGTATGTTTAAAAATAGAATTTTGATTTTTAGGATTATCAAAACTTGGAGGTTGTTCAATATAAACTTCCTCTATTAAATATCCATTTAAAAAGTAATATTTAGCATCCATATGATATTATTTAATATATATATGTGATGCATTATATAAAGAGATTATAATGGATTCTAATATTGGTACAGGTGAAAATGTATCATCATAATCTATTCCTTCTTACTAATTATAACCATTAGCTAATAATCTATCTTTATTTCTGTTTATGATCCGTTGATCATTTTTTTTTATTTCTAAAGACCCACTCAGTTCTTATAACTTGATAATTGGATGGTCTTCCTAATAATTATTAAACATAATTCCATATGAATTGGTTTAGTTATTCTTTCATTGAAAACATCCAACTTTTATCCTCTAAGGATTATTCAATAGTATTTGGTTCTAACTATGATAGAAAGGTAGAGAATTCAGTTAGGTTCTTACATTTCTTCCAGTTCTAATTCCTATGTCTAGATCTCACATAACAGTTTCTAAATAATGATTCTTTAGAGTTCTAGACTGTCAAGGCAAGATAATTTTAGGTTCTTTAGTTTCATGTTCTTATTAACTAGACTGAATTTTATTAATATCATTTTAAAAATAATCTTTAGGGGGTTTCCAGTCTCATTTTTTCAAATTATTGAGTAGATTCACGAGTTTGATCTTTTACTTTAATAAAATGGGTAGTTTCATAAAAAATCACATGAACTGATTCTTTAAAAATCCATGATTTTTTATTAAATACTTTATAGGATTTATAAGTAGCAGAATATCCTAAAAATATTCTTTCATCAACTTTTGGATTCAACTTACCAAGGTTTTCCTTAGTATTGAAGATATAAACCTTTCATCCAAAAACATTAAAGTGTATTAATTTAGGTTTTCTATTATTCCAAAGTTCATAGAGAATTCTTCTAAAAATAGGCCTTATTAAAACTATATTAATGATATAGTAGACTATGATTTCAGATTCTGTCCAAAAGTAGGTAATAATATTGTATTCATTCAGCATAGTCCTTTCCATTTCATGAATAGTTCTATTTCTTCTTTCAACAATTAGATTTTGTTGAGGTGTTATTGGTGCATAGAAGGTTTTTTAAATACCCAAATTTGAGAAAAAACAATTAGATTCTTGATTCTAAAATTCTCCCCCATGATCACTTATCAATGAAATTATTTTAAATCCTTTTTCATTTTTAACAATTTTACAAAAACGTTCAAAAATAGTGAAGAAATCATTTTGAGTTTTAGAAAATTCACCCAAGTAAATCGGGAATAATCATCTACTGAAACATGGAGATATAATATACAATCCAAACATTCTACTTTGTATGTTCTAAAAAAATCTATATGAATAAGTTATAATGGTTTAGATTTAGCATTTTTGTAATAGATTTGAAAGAATATTTGTGTTGTTTTCAAATTTGGCATGCATCAAAGAGTCAATCATTGTCAAATTTAAGACATAGAAAATTATAAACTAACTATTTCTTAAACAATTTATTTATAGAATAAATATTACAGTGTCCAGGTATTCTATGAAAAATCCATGACTCATTTTTCTTAGCATTTTAACTATTCACTTTCTAGTTACATGAAAAATTTAAATCTAAAGTATAAACATTATTATTTCTTGGTTCTATAAATTTAAACAATTTATCTTTAAAAATAGAGTATGAATTATTATAAAAATAAACATAAAAACCATCATCAAAAAGTTTATAAATAATTTTTAGTTTGTTCTCTATTGCTTATAAATACTATACATTATTGATTGATATAGTTTTGGATTACCAAAAGTTCTAACTCAAATAATTTTTCATTTCGAATTGTCACTAAAAGTGAAAATACCACCGCCCATTTGAGTCAGTGTATAAGTGTTTGATGAGTATCTAATCATGTTCCTAGAACAACCATTATCCATAAACATATGGTTATTATATTCTTATGGCATGTTTCCAGAAAAATCAATTAAACAAATATTTTTTTGGTACCCAAATATTGTGTGGTCCTGTAGTGTTTGCGACCAATGATTTGAGAATCCAGATCTAATTTAATTTTTAATAATTTACATCACTTGATTCAGAAAACTTTTTAGAAATAAAATGCGTTTTAATACAACTAATTTGGGTAATTTTTAAATAACAATTATTATTTCAATGATCTTTTGTTCGAAAAAAAATAAAAGGTATTATTTTTCAAATTCGGTGCAAAAAAATATTTATATTATTTAGATTTCTCAACCTTACTTCATATTCTAAATATATCTCTTTTAATGAAATTCTTATTAATAATTTCATTTAAACATTTTTATCATTTGGTAAAAATAATTATAGTACTCTTATAATATTATAATTCATCTTTCAATTATTTTATCCTTTTTTCATGATCAATGTAGTTTGTTGTAGATAAGTTGAATTTATCAACTAGTGCCTTTTGTTGTTTCAAAAGAGTGTCTCTTTCATTTAAATTGTAATTATGAATATTTTTCAATGATTTATTTTTCTTAAATAAAGAATCATATTTCAATTCTAACATTGTACAATATTCTTCTAGTTTACCACTAGAGCAACTATCAGTAAAAAAATAAGAATAGTAATAGGATTGTACATATTCTTCATCATTATCCATGAAGAAGATGTTGGATTCTAGTTTTTGTGGCTCATTATCTAAATTAGATTTTGAGGAGATACTGGTGTCTTTAGACATGCTCTGCATAGAATTCATTTCTCTTTTTTCCTTTATTCTCATAATCATCATTATTCTTATATTTTTTGTACTTTTTCTTTTTAATCATTCAATTGAGGTAATTTCGGTATAATGTGACCCAGTTTTTTTCATTCACGAAATCAAACATCTCTACGTTGTTTCTAATCATTCTTAATGGATTTTATGAAGCATATTTTCTTCTTTTAGAATTTATTGAACTTCTTATCTAGCTAAGACAGTTCTATTTCATAATCTTAGGAATTTGATTTTTTTTTCAATTTTGACTTCTTTTTTAGATTTTTGGTTATTCTTTTGAGATGTCACTTTTAGAGCAGTATTTTTCTTTTTCACTACAATCTTATGAGAATCAGGTTTAGCATTCATTTCTTATTCATATATCATTAGTCTCACAATTAGTTCTTAATTTTTTAAGATTCTTATAAAGCATGATTAAACTCATCAGGTCCAAGAAAATAATAATAACATTCATACCTTTTGAATTAATAGCATACTTGGCTTCTGTTGCAACATCCAAGGTCTCTAGTTTTTCAAGAAACTTATAGGGATTGATTATTTTTATAATAGAATCTATATTCAAGATTCTTCAGATATATGATGATTCGAGATTTCCAGTATCCATAATTTTCACCATTAAATTATGGATCACATATCATAGACATTCCTTATCTAGGATCAACCATTTCCATCTTTTTATAGACCTTAATTTTTTTAGATTTCTTTAGTTTTATCCAAAATATCTCTTTTGATACAAATTGTTAGGCCATAATAATAAAAAGTAACACAAGAGGGGGTGAATTGTGTCTTTCCAAAAATCATCCATAATTATGATTTTAACACCCTATGTGATTCATGAAGATATTAAGTGTTTTCTTCTATATAAAAATCTAATAAGTAGATAAATAGAAAGAAATAATATAACTTTTTATAGTGGTTCGGGGCACAAAGATCCCCTAGTCCAATCCACTAATCACTCTCTCTTTCAGATTGGTAATTTTAACCTAAATGGTCCACTTATCATAAGACAAAAAATCCAAAACTGAGTACAAGTAGTTGAAACATTTACAACAAGGATAAACACATAGCCTTCTGGTTCTTTTATAGATTACCGATTATCCAAAGCTTAGATCAAGAATTTGATACTCTAGCACAACTGAGTATGATCATTTGAGACTCTAATAAATCTAAATAGTTTGATTTGTTGATTCTGGTTTAACTTCATTATTACAACAATAAAAACTAATAGTAGACAGATATTCATCTTCATAAATTGAGGTCTTCAAGAAATAATGATTCCTAAGTGACCCCATTTACTAATGATCTTAAAAAAATTATAGCAATTCACAATAGTAGTAAACTTATAGAAGTATGAGATTGAACATGTATATCTACAATATGTAGATTCTTTAAGATCCGATCATTCCTTACAGTAGAACTATAAAATATTTTTACCATAATGTAATCATATATGATAATATGTGACTTGTATATCTATATATTGAAAAGATACATTGGAAGAATATATAGAACATAACGTTTTCTATGGTATTCTAGATTCAATAAAATCATATGGTAGAACATGAAAATTCAAATCTAAATTAACAAGGGGAGTCGTAAATTACCTTAAGAACAACATTGATTTTCTCTAATAAAAATGGTTCTTTTAATTGATCATAATGAGAATTGAATAATTCAAAGAGAAGCTTTCAATCATCCTGATATTCTACCAAGACCATTTCATGTAACTCATATAAAATCATAGTTTTAAAAACTCTGATAAAGAGTATACATTTGTAGGGTTGAACCTCGTAGATTAGGGTTCCTTATAACATATGGTTCTTTAATAATAATTTAATCTGAATAATGTAGAGATCAGTGTAACATAGTGATGATGATCCATACACTCATCCTTTTCAGCATAAGAATCCAAACATAGCATTGATTAACCATATGTTCAAATTTCTGAACTTAGGATATGAACATTAAATCTAGACTCCAATGTAGGGTTGATATTCCATATGTTCGTTGATTCTTTAATATAGGGTAGTTGATCCATAATCTAAATATCCAGTATAACCAAGGAATGATAAAACATACACAAAATGTTCTGCATATCATAGGGATGATAATCCATACGTTCATTTACCAAATGTAGGGTTTGAATAGTGCTTCCATAACATATCTTGTGGCTCACATTCCATCAAAAAATATAAATAAAAATTGATATATAATCCTGAAACATTATAAACATAACTTCGTTAGAAAAAAAACAAGGGTATTTTTGAGCATGAAAATCAACATTTAATATAGAGTATTTTTGAGACAACACATGCCCAACATATTTCACATGCATGGTTGTTAATGGAAAACATTTAAAACCCTGGTCAAGTCTCTCTTGTTCAATACACTAGGTTATCCCAAATAGAATAATAAATGATTAACTAAATGATATTTTCTAAGAGAACCATGCGATATCATCCCTTTCTCAGATGTATTCAAGAGATATTCTTCAAATGGAGAAGAATATATTTTTTGGAAAATCCCCACTTTTCCTTTTCATTTGATTTCCAATAAGGGGTGAAATGTTTGAGAACACACATTGGAACCTAGAAATTGTTTTAATGAATCGTTGAGAATAAAATACAAATGGGGAGACTGTTGGCCACAAGTTGAAATTTTTGTAAATGATGTGTCAATATGTGTTTGGAGAGTCTAGATGATGTGGTGATATCAGGATAATTGTTGTGGATTCATCAAATTGTATTGGATGTCACCCTTTTACAATTCACCTTGGAATAACTTTGATGATTATTGAACTAATATTATTTTTAAAAAAAATGTGCTAATAATTTTTCATATTGTTCACATCAACTGAAGACTATGAAAAAAGTAATCACTTAAAGAAGAATTGGATAAGGCCTTACAATTGAAATATTGTTTCATGATAATTTGAAGAGTTGAGAAGATAATGTTTTTATCCCATGGAAAAAATGGTAAAGGCCATGGAATATTATTTTTAAGAGAATACACTATTTATATGAATGAGATGTTTTAAACAGGCCAATTCATTTTGTTTTAATGCATGATGAATTGTTTTGAAGACCATACATTAATAAAATTAATGATGTTAAAAATAAGGAAGCGTATTAAATTAATGGTAGTTAACAAGTTTGGATTATAATGGTATTGTATTACTATATGTGGAATTTGTTATAGGTAGTTTTAGTGGGGAATAATTCAAAATATTTCATCCAAAGGGTCATCATCTTCGAGGCTTGACCAAGGTACTTATGGGATCCAAAGGGATCACTATACCCATTGGAACCCATATAAGGACATGCCAAAGGTAGCATGTGTGAGTGTATGAACACGATCACATAAGCCTATGTATAATTCTTGTAGGGAGTAAAGGTGGTTCTACCATGTTGGTCTGTATTTTTTCTTGAGGTTTGGGAATTATAGACACCAAGTAGTAGCGATTGATTCATAATCTGAGCCCTATAAAAATGGTGAAATTTATGTGGGATTTTTGTAGTGAGTGAACCATTAATCAATCATTAAAAATATTTCTAGAATGCCTACTACACGATGTGTATTATCTTGAACATTTGATCTTCATGGAACATTGTCTCCCAAATCCATATTTTTACAAGAATTCAATTTCTCTAGAGAACAACAGTAATTTATAGGTCGATCTCCATCCACCTATTAATATATTTCTAATGTGGTGAGTCTCCAAATCATCATGCATGAAAATATGAGTTACATACATGTGATAACTTGAATAAATAGAAATTTTTCAAATAGAAAACCCAATTGCAGGAGCTTGATAAAATGAATGATCTCTATGGAGATGTTCAAGCTTTCAGAATAGGAAGAGAATGTGGTCCTCATTACATGCACGTGAGGATACCACTATAAAGGAACAACATGATCTCATGGAACATAAACCCCATGATTTTTTTGTGTTTAATAAAGATTCAATTAAACTAAGATCTGTGGTCATTTAAATGGATGTGACATGGTAGTATTTTTTAGGCGAGTTTTATTAAGTCCATGACATGGGATAAATATCATAGATGAGGTAGTTGTCATCATATATAAATGGAGAGATCTTGAGGATGAGATTTTGTGATGTATATTTTTGAGAGGCTCTCATTTCTTTTTGGAAACAGAGTATCTCTGTACCCCTCTAGTTTGTGAAAGGTAGTGAGTTCCATGAATCCTAATACTTTCCAAAGGATAACACCATGGGTAGATGACATGTGTATATCAAACTCTTTTGATGCATGAAGAACTTGTTTTCACAATGAAAAATGGGAAACACAATAAGTAATTTCACTAGTTTTCACAAACCATCAAGATCCCATGATTTATACCTGTGAGAATGTTTTTACTAAGAATATAGTGCATACCAAACTTGCACAAATTGTTTGAGTTTAGTTTCATGAATCAAGATCTTATACCTATTCAGATAAGTACAGAAGAATCACAAGAATAGTTCACGAATAAATGCATTCTCATTCACACATAAATAGACCATGTGTGTCCAAAGTGGAAAGTGTGTGGTAGGAGTTCCATCTGAAAACACATAAATTAATTCATGCATGATTTCATTCACACATGAAGATCAATAGAGATACCTAAAACAAAGCATTAATAACACATATAATAATAAAATAACTACATTTATGATAGGGTTTCAAATGTCCTAAAATACATGCATAAAGTGAAGTTGAATTTAGATTTGTGTAAGGTTTCTTCCTATATAAAGAATAATTGTGTGTTCATATAATGCATATATAAATGAGTCAGGTTATTAAATAGAAGAAATAATTTAAAATTGAGTAGTAGTTACATTTAAGCAACTGATCAATAACATGTGATCAAAGATTTGTGAGCAAGACCAGTAGCTCTGCAAAGTTACTTGTATGCAAAGAATAGCTGGTGTGATTTATAAATATTGTGTAGGATGATCAAAAAATTATCCTATAGTGAATCAACCTTCAGGAAATGTGTAAGTCTTTTGTTAGAGACAAAGCAGAAGTCTCTTGTGTGATTTTAGAGCTGAAGTCTCTCATGCGGATCCTGATGTATGCCATTGTGGGTTCTTGTAAAACTGTGGGATGTAGTATAAAGAACCTCCTTTGAGGATTCAGGAGAGATAAAGTGTGATTCTTCTTTGTACTGAACCTTTTAAATACTTGTGTTCAGTGACTTTGTGTTTACTTCATTATTCAAGGAAGGTCTGAGATACACAAGAATAATGGATGGAGGATTTAACTACCCAAAACGTTTTAATTGAAAATAAAATATTAGTAAAAATAAAAATAAACCAATAATTCACCCCTCCCCAATTAGTGGTCAATCTAGACTATGGAACAACAGATATCAATCTTAAGGAGAAGGGGATATTATTGTATACAACTTTCAAGGGATATAAACTTAAAAAATTTCTTTAGAAATATAAACTCATTTTTAATAGAAAACACCTTCCTGAATATGTATTTTTTTAATTTATTCATAAAATGAATTTATATTATTATTATAAGAATATAATGATTTAATTATGGTTTAAATATAGTAAATGCAAGTTGGACACAAGAATTTTAGTCTCTACTCATATAATTAATATGATTAAATATGTTATTGATAAAGAGAAAATGAATATTTCCTATGAGTATTGATGGAAATATTCTAAAAATGTGATTGTTTTAAAAAAATTATAACTATATTTTCTCAAAGTTTAAAGAATTGATGATCTAGTGCACATGATGTCTAGTTTTAGGTACAATATTTATAGTACAAAAGTTAAAAAATTAAAACTAGAAGAAGTAAAGTTAGTTGGAAAGTAAAAAATGTATCTTCTAGTAGACAATCAAGGATATTTATATCTATTTATTTCAGGAAGGATGAGTCATGTTTCTATAAAATGGAAATTTTCAATGATACCTAAAGGGGTTTTTAAAATTTTATAGAATTTCCACATCTAGTATCAGTATTATGGAAAGAAATTACTCAGTTTTGATGTGTATGGGATAATAAATTTATATATTAAGATAATTATAAATATTTATGAGCCCAAAATAAATGGAATAATTGATAAATATTGTGGATTTTATTTGATTTTTTATGAAAATAGTAGTTGAATAATTTTTTTTATTAAAAATGAAAATATCAAGCTCATATGTTTTATTATGAAGGAAGTGTATAGTTATTTCAATTGTCATATATGATAATAGATGTTTTTTTAGCAAATAGTTTTTATGATCAATATTAGACAGTGGATTCTATAAACATGGTTTCTAATTCATTATGTTCTATAACATGTTCATGAAAAGGATAAGGATACAAAAATTATCCAGGATAAAAGTTTTTGTCCAAGATAAATGTGAATATCTTGATGTCTGTTAAAGTAATAGGAATTGAGATTCCACAACCATAAGTGGAATATTTTAAGTAATCATATTATTTTTAAGTAAACACTCCAAACATATGTAATAAAATAAAAATTTAGATGTAATAATTTATTTGTTACATATTCATAAAAAAATTTACCCAACATTATTTACTTCAAGAAGGATTTTTTTATCTTTGAATGATATTCTGAAGAAAATATAGTGTTTTAGAGGCTTGTGTGAGTATTCTAGGACTTTGATAAGTTAAAAGTTAATAAATAAGATATTGTAAATTTCAAAATTCATTGTTAATTTCTCCTTCTCCTAAAAGAGTTTTTGATGTCTTAGTGATGTAATAATTTAAATTGTCAAATTAGATTGCAAGGAAAACAATTAATAATTTTTTTCCATAAGGATGATTATGATAATGAACATATAAAGAGTTTTATATAGACAATAGTAGTTATAAAAATTGTAACATTTAATGTTTTCGATTTATGGAGTTTAAACTTGGTTAAAGAGTTAAACAATAGGAGTTTGATTCATAAGCCTATCCATAATTTAACTGAATTACTTCTTAGATGTTACCCACTAAAAAGTATACATTTAGGGTTTTATCATATAGAAACATAGTTATGTTTTTGAAATAACATTTAGATTTTATGAGTTTTAAAAAAATCCTAAATCATAGAAAACATAGGACTGACCTATAAATATATCAAATATCTTATGTTAGATAAATAGGTTTTTATACGTTTTTAGTTTTCTTATTGACATTTTAGAACATATAATGAATCGTTTTGTACCGAAGGAAACCTATACTTCATCATTATTTCAAAATGGATATATATATATTTGTATATTGAAATCAATTTCATGAGTCATAATGATAGTTGTACTCTCAAAGAACGACTATGAGTTATCCCTAACCAATGTTTTTCATGGAGTATTATAGGATATGATCAAATGTTAAGGTTATTATGAGTTTGATTATTGTGTAATGATATAAAAAAAGTGCATGAGTGAGAAAAAGGGGTTTGAGCACTGTATGGACCACAAAGTATACTATATGAAGTATTATACATTATTTATTTAATACACTATAGGTGCATGTTTCTTATTTAGAGTCTTTGGTACTTGAGGTTGATGAGATACCAATCATGAGAACTTATATATTATGATACATTTCTTTTGAAAGACTTGATACATTTCTAATCATGGTGTGGTTGGTCATGTTGTTAATCATGTCATCGATTGGACTTCAACCAAGATGAAATATCTCTTGTGTGATGGGTATGACATTTTTTCCATCAACTTAGATACATTGAGGGAGTGAATTAATATACCAAGATATTGAATTTGATTTTATCATCTATTCATATGAGGGGTATGTGATTCGTTCATCCATAAAGGAGATTGAAATGTTATTTTTATATTGACCAAGTTAGTTCATACTTGAAGAATAAATAACATTTAAAGAGGTTTTTGGGGATTAAAATAGTCTATGACCCATGGAAACTAGGTATCTTTGAAAATATATTTTTTTAAAATGAATTCTTGTATATGATGTATTTTGTGAAAAAAACTATAGAGATAAATGTGTTTTGTTGTGATCACATAAAATCCCTATATAGACCAGGTAACACTTATTCTTTGAAAAAGGCTTCTCTTTTCTACATTTATATATCCATCAACGTTATAAAGGTATGTGGGGTCACATATTGTTGTTGAAAAGACAAGAATTGATATTGAAATATATAGCTGAAATAAAATTTTCATAGTTTAGAAAAAAAATTCGGATAGTAATTTAGAAGGTTTTATATATGATGTGATACATAGTGAATTTATTAATGGTTTTCCAAAAGGGTTTTGGAATATATCCCAAATAATTCATGGATATGGTTCCATAAGGTATTTTATACGATACAATATAGGGTGAAATGGGATCACTAGTACAAGAATGACCTTTAGCGGCCGCCAAAAGCCGTCGCTAAAGGCCTATAGCGGCCGCCTAGTGGCCGCCAAACAACGGCCGCCTAGTGGCCGTCAAACAACGGCCGCTTTTGCCCCATCGCTGTTACTATCAGCGACCTCCATTTGGCGGACACTGTAGGCAAGATGGGATGGGCTTTAGCGGCTGCCAATTGGCGGCCGCTATAGGTCTCATTGAAAAACCTATAGCGGCGGCCATTTGGCTGCCGCTATTAAATTTTAATTTTTTTTTAAAAAAAAATTCAATTATACATTAATATACCCAAATAAATCCCGACTGTTATCTTCCAAGCTCCGCATCCATCATCACATATAACTGCATAAAAACAATTTAATAACAAACTTAGTACCGAATAAAACCTAGAAAACAAATATTTAACTTCAAACATACTATAACAGATCTAAAGTATTTGATTTTCAAAATAATATTCATAATTTTGATTAACGTTTTAAAATTTTAAAATAATTAATTCTATTGTTCTAATTTGATTGTTGTCCTGGGATTTCAGGTCAATCCGATGTCGTCCGCTATGAGTTTGACCGTTAGACGCCCGTTTTGGCCGTTTATGACACCAAAATGGCGTTCCTGGTCACTGCGGGCACAATGCATGTCCGATTGATATGTCGTCTACTCGACCACATCACAATTCACTCACCCTTTGATGTCGTCCGATTTCAGGTCATTCGGACTTCGTTCGGCCCATTTGGACCCCCCACGCGCGTTTATCAAGCGCGCACAACACTTAAAGAACGCATAATGAGATCTACCGTGCAGACCGCACAGCTGATTGATGTGATGTCTACGCGTGCACGTCTCGAATAATAATTGGATTGTTGTCCTATGATTTCAGGTCAATCCGATGTCGTCCGCTATGAGTTTGACCGCTAGACGCCCGTTTTGGCCGTTTATGACACCAGAACGACGTTCCTGGTCACCGCGGGAACATGGCACGTCTGATTGATGTGTCGTCTGCTCAACCACATCACAATTCACTCACCCTTTGATGTCGTCCGATTTCAGGCCATTTGTACTTCGTTCGGCCCGTTTGGACCCCCCCCACGCGCATTTATCAAGCGCACACAACACTTAAAGAACACATAATGATCCCTACGGCGCAGGCCGCACGTCCGATTAATGTGTCGTCTCTGCATGGACATCGACAATAATAATTGGATTGTTTTCCTATGATTTCAGGTCAATCTGATGTCGTCCGCTATGAGTTTGACCGTTAGACGCCCGTTTTGGCCGTTTTTGACACCAGAACGGCGTTCCTGGTCACCGCGGGCACACGGCATGTCCGATTGACATTCCGTCTGCTCGACCACATCAAAATTCACTCACCCTTTTATGTTGTCCGATTTCAGGCCATTCAGGCTTCGTTCAGCCCGTTTGGACCCCCCCCCACGCGCGTTTATCAAGCACGCGCAACACTTAAAGAACGCATAATGAGCCCTACCGCGCAGACCGCACGTCCGATTGACGTGCCGTCTGCGCGTGCACATCACGAATAATAATTGGATTGTTGTCCTGGGATTTCAGGTCAATCCGATTTCGTCCGCTATGAGTTTGACCGTTAGACGCCCGTTTTGGCCATTTATGACACCAGAACGGCGTTCCGGGTCACCGCGGGCACACGACACGTCCGATTGACATGATGTCATTTGGAAATATCATACTTGATGATTTGGGTATATTTTATAAAGTGATGTGGTGATATTGATTTACATTTCCTTTAAATGGAAATATCTTCCATGGGAAATTAAATGTAATATAATAACATTAAAAACTATTACACTTATAAGATATCATTATTATGTGGTTTTTTATCTAAAACACATGGGAGATGATTCAGTCAGGGGTTTACAAATAGTTTGTAACCACATAAAAAACTCAAATGTTCTATAATTTTTTGGTTGATGAATAGATAATTTTATACTATCATAAGAAGATATAAATAGGGCATAATACCACACAATGTTATGAAATTTTTTTAAAGCGCATGGAGGAAACATTCCTTACTGAAGCCCTCCATCTTCTACCTCTTTACATCATGAGAAACTAATATCTAAAGAGGGAGAGAGGGAAGGATCCTTCTGATGAGATAGTTGATTAAACTTTAACCTATGGATACACTATAGAGGTGGGATTCTATTTGGATTCCTCATTGGTGATATTTATTAATCATATTATGGGGATGAGGATACAATAACCTCGGTACTCTGAATGGCACACTAGTTTTTTATTTTACAATATATGTATGATTTTGGTTTCAGGAATAGTGATCTTTCAACCTAGGTTTCTATTGTTTATTCTGCTTTTTATATGTGTTAGATTATATAATGAAACCCATAAATTCATTCATAATATAAAAATTGTAATAACTTATAAATAAGGAAATAAAAAAAACGACAAATTTCACAAACTTAAATATGATATTATCATTTATAATCAAATCATAAATAAACAACTAGAAACATATCATAATTTAGTTACAAATTATCAAAATTTCATAATTATAACAATACAACCACTTCATATTTATTTCTAATATTATGTCCTTCGTATTAAAAATTTATATATCATTTTACTCTAAATTTATGATTTTAAATAAATTATAATCATTTTATATTATAATTTTGGTATGTACACCATTTGAATAATATAAATAAATATATTTATTATTATTTAAGCCCTCATAATATCAATCATTACACCTAATTTTAAATAGTTTACTCAAATAAGTATATGAATTTTAACAATTCAAATTAAATAATTACGAAAAATTTATAATTTTTAATATAAGACACTTTATATTTTTCACATGTCATGTATTTTATAAACAATTTGTAAATTACATTTATAATTTTTATAAAAACATTTTATATCTAAATTAAAAGTCATGTATAATAATTTGGAAATTATAATTAAATGTTAACAATTAATATTATGGAATATTAATTTAATAAATGCGTTATACAAATTTCAAAATTAATTAATTATGTTAAAATTTTATAAAAAATTAATTTATAAACATTTTATAAATTATATAACTATCTCAAAATTAATATTCTATGATTTATAAATAATTAGTAGACAATTAATTTGAATTCATAAATTAATATAGGAAAAATAATATTTCTATAGTATTTCATATTGTGTGATATATCCCAATTATAATATATGATCAATATGTTGTGGTGGCTGTAACATACTATTACCTTGATCTGGTACATTTTTTCCTCTCTCTAGGTTTCATTTAGCTTAAAAGTCCCTAGAAGGTGTTTTCTTTATTTTATGCAAGCAGATGAATAGTTTCACACCATGTAACTATGTTACATTCCGTGTACTGAGAAGTGGATGTAGGTCATGAATGGGGATATTATGCCACGAAGGGTTACAAATCATGACTGGGTATTACACTTCGTTACTTTCTAAAAGTTCAGTTTTTAATATAAGGCAACATGTTTTTTGGTGGAATTATTTAGCCAAGACTTTATGAAGTGACTAGGGGTTACACATCATGTCTCTGCCCAAATTCTATTTTAAAATACGCTCTTAGATATTTTGGTTTAGTTTTCTCATCGTCTATTAATTACTCTCAACCGAAGGCTCTTCGTAGGCTATTTTTAGAGGCACCTTTTCTTCCAGATTGGCCAGTTCGATATCCTATCTCTATTGAAAGTGTGGTTTATCTCTTCGAGTGGGTAAAATTTCCACTTCTTTCTTACTTATTATAATAATAGAGCCCTTGGGTTTCATTATCAGATCTGTTTATCTATGTTGGATTATCCTTGTTAACTTCATCATGATCTATTGTGAGATCTTGTTCCAGAGGTCGTTCCTTGGTTAGTTGTGGTGTGGTGGATGTATGTTCTCAAGGTACGTGGGTTTTCTTCTATCATTAGACCCCTTGTATTTTAAATTTAATCAATCATACGATTTATGGGTCGAATTATAGGGTCTCCAATGTTATGGTTCGATTTTGTTGTTGGTGGATTCCATTGCTGGTGTGTGCAACCCAAGTTTTAATGTAGGTGGTTCCATCTCTAGCCTAAGTTGATGGACCTGATTGTTTTTATTTATATACTATTTTGTAAATTGAAATTGGCATGGTTTATTTGTGTGTGTTGAAAATAGTTTTAATTAAAAATGGATTTTACATGGTTATTGATAAATGGAGAGAAAATGGGTATTTTCATGTATTGAAATGAAAATTGTGAAATGGTTTTCAAAGAGTTGGAATGATTTGTAGAAAAGAGAACATGGGTAAACTTGGGTACTTAGGTGGAAGTTTTACCTTGGGTCCATCATCCATTAGTTTATGATTATCAATGTGGTTTGTTTTGGGGATTTCCTCTATTTCCTAGGCCTATTATTCTAGGGGAAAGATATTGAAATTTGCAGAGGGGGGGGGGGGGGGGTTACTCATGGGGTATTCCTCTGCTTCCTAGTCATGTGTTCTAGGATCAAATTTGTGCACTTTATTGATTGTGTTATGTGTAGTATGTGACATGGACCTGTATTATTCCTTAGTGTTATGATATATGTGCTTCTGTTTTGTATTTCTTGGATTTCTAAGTTAGCCTTCATATGTATGTTTAAGCTTGTAAAAAATGATATGGAAAAAATGCATTAAAATTGATATACCTTCTTTTGTTCAGAACTATGAAAAAGGGAAATTTTTTTCATGTTTTCTATAAAACTTCTTTACTGCTTATCATTCCATGTTTTAATTCAAAATAATCATACTTGATTTGTTATATGAAGACTTGTTATGGAACACCTGGGTTGGATCCTATGGATCCTGGTTTCTCACACCCTTCAGACCTCTTTGGTGGTGAGTAGACCTTTATTCTTCTTCTAGTACAGGGAAATTAAAGGTGTTGTAGTGAGGCGGAGAGGTTCGTGTCAACTGACTGGGTTTCTGGTGGTGATATCATGGGAGTTCGACCACACTATAGCTTGGAGTAGCCGTTGATTATAGTCCTTTGCAGTTGGACTTGTCTTTTGGATTTTTAGATACCATTAAAGTTGTTCTAGTTTCACTTTTTTTTATTTCTGATATGGTATATACATATTCCTTAGACTTCCACTATTCTTTTCTTGCTTTATATATGCATTTCATGTGGTCTTTCATGTTAGGAAAAATCGTTCATTCAATTTTTCCATTTGATGCTCGAGTTCTTGTCGCCTACCCATGGGGATCAGGGATGCCCTTTGGGTATGTGATAGATTCGGTCTGGTTCTAGTTGAGGGTAATCTGGGTCAATTCATTATAGCTTGTTATCAGAGGAAGGTTTGTCCTCAAGAATCCACATCTTGGGAAATCTGTTAAAATTGAGATAGGAATTTCGGGACAAGAGAGGTATGTTGTAATGAGTTCCTAGCCAGCTCTTGTGGTAATGAGACTCAAGTTTCCATGGGATGTTGGTATGCGTGTCTCTATTATTGGTTTTTGTTTTAAAAAATTAGTTTTTTTTGTTTATGGGTTTTCTAGTTTCACCTGATATTGTTTCTATTATCTGATCATTCTTATGTTTCGGTGTGCAACATTATACCTCTAATATGTCTTCTACGAGTTCCTCATGAGGGTGAAACTGATGCTTCTCAAGGGAACCTAGCTATATATCAGAACCTCATCAAGACTATCTTACAGGAAGTCCATTCTATTTATCATGATGTTCATAGAGTTCAGAATGCAGTGGGTGTGGTACATCCTAGAGCTAGAGGAGAGAGAGATCGATCACGAGAATTATTGCATGAAAATACACCATCCTTTAAAGGAACGATGAAACCTCAAGAGGAAGGGGATTGGATATAAAGGAACAATAAAATATTCAAATTCTTGTAGACACTTGAGAATATCAGGGTGAAGTGTCCAGTGTTCAGAATTAAGGGATCAGAAAGCGTTTGTGGGATTATATGGTCTCGAAATACAGACATGTGGTCTTGGACTGGAAGGGTTTCAAAACCATATTCTTTCAGTAGTTTTGTCTAGATTCATTGATGCTAGTGATGTCTTTGGAGTTCTTGTTGGTGTAGTGGGGAGAGTGTTTGGTGTCGGAATACACTAACTGGTTTGTTAAGCTTGTCCGTTTTTTTCTCCAGATGTGGTAAAGAATGAACAGCTGAAGCCGTAGAAGTACATGTATGGTCTGTGACCAGATTTCAGATTTTAAGTGTTTATGCTAATTTTTTTCCTATGAATAGGTGGTAGATAGAGATATGATGGCAGAAATGGATATAACAAGAAAGGCCAACTTTTCAACCTCTTATCTTCCATTTTGGGATAGCTTCAATGGTGTGCATGGGAAGAAGATGCATTGGAAGGACCATCGTAAAAATGGTGGAGGTGGGTCTCAGCAGTGATCCTCCACTGCACCATCTATTATAGCGGGTAACATTATTCTAACTTTCCATCAGTTTGGAATATTTGGAAACAATAAACGTTCTTTTACTATGCCCACAAATACATGAAATAGCTATGGGCATATTAGTCATCTACAGTGTTCCCATCAGGATATGACTACACTTCATTATGGTCAGGGTTCGTAAGCTCCAAAGGCTATTATGGTTCATTCAGAAGCTTCAAAGACTACAGGGCTCCAGCCACATGCATCAAGAGTGATGTATTTTCACATAGTAGATGAGTGTCCAACGAAAGTTTATGTAGGAATGGAAATATTGAGAGGTACTATTCAAATTGAATCTTCAATATCAATTTCATTATTTGATACTGGTGCCTCCCACTCATTTATATATTCACATAATTTGGATGTTCTTAAACATCCAATGGAACTTATGTACTTTAAAATGGAGTTAGAAACACTCTTTGTATGAGGAATGAGAAGGGTTTCTTATGTCCTTCATGTTCGTCAATGATAACTGATATAGAGTTGGTCTAGGATTTTCTCGTTCTTGATTTAGATTTTTTTTACGTCATCATCGATATGGATTTTCTTGTCACTCATTGATTTGAGGTTGATTTTTATCATTGGCATGTTTCATTTATTTCTACTGAGGAGAGATCTCATGTGTTTCAAGGGCAGTGAGACCCAAGGTCTTATCATGCAGGACCTTCCCACCCAGATATCCAGAGCTTGTTGGTTACTGTTGTGTTTGATCCATATGGAATATCTTCTATTGACGATCTTTCCATTTTTATTGGAGGATTTCCTGATGTTTTATAAGACGATTGATCTGGAATTACTCCAGAGAGATAGGTAGAGTTTGCGATTGATTTGGTTTCAAGTATGTAGATGATATCGAAACCTTAAAATCTTATTGCACCAGCAGAGATTAAAGAGCTCAAGATTCAGTTAGAGGACCTATTATGAAAGGGTTTTGTTTATCCTATTTTTCCACCATGGTAAACTTCAGTAATCTTTTCCAAGAAAGTAGATGGTTCACTTCGTTTATGTGTGGACTATAGAAAGTTGAACCAGGTGAAGGTTAATAAAAAATATCCTTTAATTCATGTGGATGATTTGTTTGATCAGTTGAAGGGGAAAAATGGTTCTTGATGATTTATCTTCGGTCGAGTTACCATCATCTCAGTGTTCAAGATTCAGATATCTCGAAGAAATCCTTGAGGAGCATGTATGACCATTATGAATATATTTTGATGCCTATTGGTCTGACTAACTCTCATGTAGTTTTATGGCCTTGATTAATCAGAAATTCCATCAATATCATGACACTTTTGTTGCAGTGTTTGTGGATGATATTTTGGTTTATTCAAAATACAAATATGAGCATGGGAACCATCTGATTTTGGTTCTATAAATTATGAGAAATCATCATTTGTATGGAAATCTTTGAAAATGTAGTTTCTAGATTCAAGAAATGAAGTTCTTGGGTCCCAAAATTTATAATCATGTATTATTAGTTTATCTATAGAAGGTGAAGGTTGTTTTTTCATTGAAGGAACCACAAAATGTCTTTGAAATCAGGATCTTCCTTGGTATTGCTGGATACTACCAACAGTTCATTAGGAATTTCTATACGTTGGAATCACCTTTAACTTCCCTTACTAGAAAAGTAGTAAAAATCACTTGGTAGCTTATGGCTCTCGTCAGATCCAACAAAATGAGAAAAACTACCTCACTCATGATTTAGATATTGTTGCATTCATGAATTTTCTTAAATGTTGTCAACACTATCTCTTTGGGTAGAAGTTCACAGTCTTCTCTAATCATAAGAGTCTAAGTTATATGTTTTCTCATAAATACATAAATCTCTGGAAGAGATGATGGGTGAAATACCTTTAGATATTTAAATTTTATATCACCAATACCTTGTGGGAAGGGAATTTTGTCACAGAAACTCTAAGAAGAAGGGTACCTTCATAGGTTATTTTGGAATCAAAGTAGGAGTGGAATCTTATGAGCCTTTTCTCTCAGTTTCACTTGGATACTAAAGAGTTTGTTTCAGTTATGGTTTTGACCATCGTTTAGTTATAATCATCCCTCTCGGAGTCTACTTTGTAGAGTCAGTAGTAGGATGACGAGTTTAGTAAACTTTAATAAAGCCTTATGGTGGGAATACTATTCATGGTTGGTCTCTTTATTTAGATGGTATACATCAATTTGGGAAGTGATTTGTTGTCCCAAAACATGAGAGGAGATAAGTTTTGTTTGATTATAAAAGATATTCATGGTCCGTACATCCAGGAACACCAAAGATGTATTATGACATGAGAACTAGATTCTTGTGGTCGGGTATGAAGTGTGACATCCTGGAGTTTGTGTCTCACTGTTACACCTGCCAACAGATAAAGTCATATCACTTAAAACCTACTCATTTTCTTCAGCCTATCCTCGTGAAAAATTGGAAATGGGATGAGGTATCCATGGATTTTGTTGTTGGATTACAATGGAACTCTCGAGGGAGTAATGCTATCTAGGTGGTTGTTGATTGATTAACAAAGACGGCTCATTTCATTCCGATAAAATACACAAATAAAGTTGAATATTTGGGTAATATGTATGTGCATGAGTTTGTGAGGTTACACGGGATTCCTTCTTCTGTTGTTTCATATAGGGATCCAATGTTTACCTCAAGGTTCTAGAGAAAGTCTTCAAGAGGATATTGGAACTCAGATCATGTTGAGAACAACTTACCATCCACAGAAAAATGGACAGACATAGCATGTAATTCAAATCCCGGAGAATGTGTTTCATTCTCATGTCATGGATTTTGGTGGATCATGGGATATCCATTTGGGACTAGTTGAGTTTATTTATAACAACAGTAATCAATCATCGATAGGAACATATCCTTTTGTGGTGTTGTATGGTCACCTATGCAGATCACCACTTTGTTGGGAAGAGGTGGGTGAAGTGTATTTAGTTGGACCAAGTTTGGATAAGGAAATGTCCGTAAGTATTCAGGATGTGCGAATGTATCTGGTTACAACCAAGATTCGACCGAAATTATATATAGATTGGGGGTGGATTCCTTTAGAGTTTTCCATTGGTGAAAAGGTTTTCTTGAATGTTTCTCCTCTTTTGGGTCACCTTCGACTTTGAAAATAGGGAAAGTTGGCTCTGAGATATGTTGGACCTCTTGAGATCACTAAACTGTTCGAAAAGGTTTCTTATCAGTTAGAATTTCCAATTCAGCTAACAAACATTCATGATTTTTTCCACATATATCATATTAGGAAGTATCACCCTGATCCTTCTCATGTTTTGAGTTAGGAAGAAATTGAATTATAACCAAATTCTTCTATTATGGAAAAAATATATTGAGATCGTTAACTGTAAAGTGAATATCTTGCGTGGGAAATCTATTTCATTGATCATAGTTTTATGGAAATAAAGATTAGATTCTCATGAGACTTGGGAATGTGAATATTTTATCAGGGAGAAGTGGACTCATGTCTTTCTGTATATTGCATCTTCCACATGACTTTTTGGGGATACAAATTCTTCATTGTGGTGTGTTTGTAACATCCTATTACCTTGATGGGGTAAGTTTTTCCCTCTATATAGGTTCCCTTTCAGTTCAAATTCCTTTGAAGGTGTTTTTTGGATTTTCTATAGGCTGTAGAAAAGGTTCACTCTATATAACTATGTCACATGCCGTGTGCTGAGTAGTGGACACATTTCGTGAAAGGGGAGACCACACCATGAAGGGTTACACATTGTGACTGGGTATTACATGTTGTGACTTGATAAAAGGTCTATTTTAACCTAAGGTGATGGGTTTTTCAGAATACTTATCTAGAATGGACTTCACTAAATCACTAGGAATTACACATCCTGGCTCAGACTACCTCCAATTTTAAAACATGCACTCAACTGTTTTAGTTTAGTTCTCCCATCAGCTTTTCATTGTTGTCAACCCAGGGCTCTTCTTAGGAAATTTTCAGAGGTTCTTTTCCTTATGTATTGTCCCATTCGACGTCTGATGTCCATTTTAAGTGAGTTCTGTCACTCAGGGTGAGTAGCCTTTCCAATCCTTCTTTTCTTTGATCAAGGTAGTTCCGTAGGGTTGTATTATCAAATCTGTTGATCTATGTTAGATGATCCTTATTGTCTTCTTCTTGATCTATTGTGAGATCTTGTTCGAGAGGCTGTTACTGAGTCAGTTGAGGTGCGATAAATGTCTGTTCTCGCAGTACATGGGTTTTTTTCTAAATTGAATCAATCTTAAGATGCATGGGTTTGATCCTAGGGTATCTTCTGTTTTGGTTGTTTTTTTGTTGGTGGATTCCATTGCGGGCGTGTGCGACCCCAGTTTTGAGGTAGGTGGTTCCATCTCTAGCCAACATTGATGAACCTATTTTTTTTCTTTATAAACTATTTTGTATATTAAAATTGGAATGGCTATTTTTTGTGTGTTGAAAATGGTTTTTAATGAAAAATGGTTTTCCCTAGTTATTGATAAATGGAGAGAAAATTGGTATTTTAAATCATTGCAATGGAAATTGTAAATGGTTTTGAGATGTTTTTGAAATAACTAAAATGAATTTTGGAAAAGAGAAGATGGGTTGCCTTGGGTAATTATGTAGAAGGTTTATCTTGGAGCCATTTTGAATTGTTTTGTGATTATCATAGAGGGTTGTTTTGTGGATTTACCCTATTTCCTAGGCTCATTGTTCTAGGGGACTGATATTTTTATTTTCGAGGGGGGGGGGCTTACTCATGGGGTATTACTCTTATTCCCTGGACTATGTTCTAGGATCAGAATTCTACACTTGATTGATTGTGGTACGAGTAGTCTGAGACCGATACCTGTACTATTCCATGGTGTTATGATACATTTTCTTCTGTTTTCTATATTTTTTATTTCTAAGTTAACCTTTATATGCATGTTTATGCTCATGAAGAATGATATGGAAAAAATTATTTGATATTGATATACCTACTTTTGTTTAGAACTATAAAAATGGGAAATATTTACCATGTCTTCTATAAAAATTCTTTACTACTTATCATTCCATGTTTTAATTCAAAATAATAATATATAGTTTGTTATTAAGATACTTGTTATGGAACACCTGGGTGGGATCCTACTGATCCTATTATATCACACCCTACTCACCTCTCTAGTGGACCATTGAATTTTTTTTCTTCCAGTGCAGGGAAAGTAAAGGCACCATAGTGAGGCGGAGAGGTTTGTATCAACTGTTTGGATAGTTGGTGGTGAGATGGTGGGAGTTTTCCACACCATTTCTTGAAGTATCCATTGGTTGTATTCTTTTATAGTTTGACTTTTCTTTTGGAGTATTATCTAGTGTAATAGTTGTTTTGGTTATATTGTTTTTTCCTTACAGTTATGGAATATACATATTCTTTAGTCTTCCACTTTCCCTTTATTGATTTTTATATATTCCATGTGGTTGTTCAGGTTGGGTTAAATTGTTCCCTCAGTTTTTTAGTTCGATTCCTGGGTGGTTTTGACCAGCCCTTGGGAATTGGGAATGCCCTTCAGGTATGTGACAGATCTAGTCGGGTGCCAGTTGAAGGTAATCTGAGTCAGCTTGCTACAGTTGATAAAACAACCCAATGCTATCAATAAAAATTTTAATTAGTATTCATATTCTATGATATGTCATTGTGGTCTACATGAGAATAACTTCGCACACCATCCATCATAGATTACATTTTACCTCTATGTAAGAATAACCCAAAACATAGGTACCAGCATAATAATATCCCCAAAGTATTAGACATCAATTCTTAAGATATGCCCAACATAATATTAACACAATGCATAAGCATATATGTAATACTATCCTTTGATTCATGGGAATCAAGTTTTATGATATCTCATATATTGAAATAACGATACGATTCACTACATTACTCCACAATAATAGTTTATATTAACTACATTATATCCTACAACTTCCATATTGTATGTTGGGATATAATGAAAAACTAATGGATTTCACTCTATCACCAAATATAATATCTTATATCATTTAGCATGACTGGATCCCAACCTAAGATAACACATATGGAATGGTCATCTATAGAAAAAATGGCAATCATTTTAAATGATTTGGAATATGAATCAAATATACTATAATATTTTTTTCATTTTAAAATGTGATGTTGTGAATCATAATTAATAGAAAAACACTAATACATCTAATAGATTAATATTAATTGAACACATACCATTCCTAAGAGTATAATCTATTAGAAAGTATATTATCAAGATCACTATATATTAAACCCACAACTAATAAACTATAAAATAAGGAAAAAGTTTTTTTACCTTTAACCATAGATATTCAAGACATTATTTTAAATAATAGGCTTTATAAAGATCAGTGAGAGGAGGCCAGATGACTGTATCTTCTATGGTGTATCCAAAAATCAATCAAAACATCTAAAGATCAAGTGGGATCCTTCTTCACTCCCTGATATTCTAGTATCTCATAATGTAAAGATGGAAGAGTAAGAGTGATTCACAAGAGAGAGTATATAAAATGTTTTAACCCATTTCCATGGCCTTCATTATATTAATATTTCCCTTATAGGAATGTTGACGTCGAAAAAAACCTGCAACTCCCGGAGGAAGTTTCGGAATGATGAAGAGAAGTCATATTCGGAATCAGAGGCCCGATCCGGAGGCTCGGGAAGTGGTGCGCAAAATAAAAAAGGATCCACGCGCAAAAATGTTATGTGCGCGAAGTGCTCCCAGGATTCTCGGAATTGGACCGGTGAGGCGCACAATAATTGCACACCCCGTTTCTCCGCGGCGAGATTTTGCGCGCAAGCGGTTCCCGGCGCGGAAAACATCGCGCGCCACCTGGATTCCGTGCCGGAGGTCGCCTATAAATATAAGGTGACTCCGAACGGTTTGGGGGTTGAGGAATCCAAAGTGACTCTTGTGCGCGCAATTCGGCTCCCCCCGCGCGAAAGATGACATCCAGGTAATCCCGAATTCTGTGCAACCTTGCCCCGGAGTTCGCCTTTTCACGAAACTCCACCGGCTTCAGTGAATTTTCCCCTTCCCCTAGTTTCCCCACTTGCGCGCAATCCCTGGTTCGCGCACGCAATACCCTATCGTGCACGCAAAACCTTGCGCATAATACCCTCTTCGCGTGTAATTCCGTTGCTCCTATTGCACGCCGCCCCGGTGTTTTGCGCACAAATAATCCCTCTTGCGCGTACAGAGCTGAGGACCCCTCACCTTGACGCCCCTTGGCTGCCCCCTGCACCGGCACCTGATGTCTCCCATGCCGGGCATGCGCGCCATGCATTTTTTTCCTGCACGACCTTCTAGGCTCGTGCGAAGTAACCTCAAGGTCCCTTGGGCCGTGTTTCCTGTTGTGTTGCTTTGCCTTATGCTTCTCCGCATAGGCACGCTAACGGCTATTGCTTCTTCGCATAGCCACGCTAACGTGGACCCCCCGGTGGTTTGCCCTGCAGTCCCCCTTTTCCACGGCCTTGCCGATGCCTTCCCTTCCACAAGGGGTAGAGGGCGTTGGGCATGTAAGCCCTAGGGGTGTGGAGCAAACCCACCTCGTCCAAGCTGCAGGACGTTAAACTGCTAAGCACCTCGTCCTTAACACAAGACGTTAAACTGTGGTCCGACCCCGTGCTTCGCACGCAGGGTCCCCCCCAGCTTGGACATTTTTTTCGCCCACTCGTCTCCACGGGAGTGGACTCTTCCTCACATGGAATGAGATCCTCCTTGTCGGAGCAGCGTTTGTCCGTGGGGGAAGGGCTGCCTCAGAGCGTAAGCCCCTAACCTTTCGTACGGATGATTACACCCATGCATCTCCGTACTTCCCCCCTGCCAAGGCCAGTGGAGTCCTTCTCCCACTGCGCTTTGTCGCACCACGGGCCTCCACCCTGGAGTAAGCCCCGACACCAAGGGCCGCTAACCACGCGTAAGACCCTATTTCCTCTTTGGGCCGCTCAATGCGTAAGCCCCATTCCACTTCTCACGGACGCACCCTTCGCGACGTGATCGTTTGGTCCCTGCTGCCTCTTGTTTCCCACACCGAGCATGACTCACGTGGGCTTAGAGTGCGCATCGACCATGACCTCCTTCTATGGTCCGCCTCAGAGCGTAAGCCCCATCCCAACGAACTACGTGGACTTTGATCCGTGCTAACGCATGGTACGTAGGAAGCCTCCACGAGGTTCAAGCCCACCACCCGGTCGTCCCAACCTCTCCATGTCGGTCCCCTGACCACCTTGGGCTACCTCAGAGCGTAAGACCCAAATCTCGCGTCCCGTATGACGTTAAACTGTACCCCATCCCGCATGACGTTAAACTGTATCACGTCCCGCATGACGTTAAACTTTATTCCGTCCCGCATGACATTAAACTGTACCCCGTCCTGCATGACGTTAAGCTATATCACTTCCTGCATGATGTTAAACTGTATTCTGTCTTGCATGACGTTAAACTGTATCCCCCCCTCTTGGGACGTATCAGAACTTAAGCCCCATGCTTCACCCCACCATCCATCCTCATCCTTACCCGGGCCACCACATCCTGGTGAGATCATGCCACCGTTTCCCACTCCATGTTATACGGGAGGCCGCCCACGTGCTGGCCCCAACATCGGTGTTCCCCCTAGGGACCCCTTAACCCGATCCGTCTCCGCAAGACGTTAAACTCGCGACATACCCCATGTTAAACATGAGAAGCTGAGGAAAACCTCAGGTGGTACACATTCCCCGCGTTCGATGTGGGATGCCTCGAGCTTCCGCGCCCTCGAGAAGCCCTGTGATGAGGGACCAAAGATAGACATGCCGATGATGCCCCAACGTGACCATCTCCTCACTGTAGGTTGCTGTCCCGACAAGACCCCTTGGAGCGTCTTGACGGAAGCAGCGTAATTAACTGGTGTCCATGTAGATATGGCACCGGGAATGAGTTTCACGAACCCGTCTTAAATCTATTAGGAAGACCCGGACTAGGTGACGAGCTCCAAGGAGGAATCCACGAAAGGAAGAACCGACATCCCATCATCCCAGTTTCGATCAAGGAGCAGACGTCCCTGAACAACGAACGGATGCCGCCAGAATTTGGAAAGCGGGAATGCAGGGCCACGAGCAGCGCGCCCTCCCCGGCGGATGGACGCGCGCGCCCCGACGAAAGCGTCAGAAACAAGGAATATCCAAAGTTTCCATGCATTTAATCGTATGTTATGAGTAAATGAAATTGGTAATAAATCTTATAACCTTCATCTAAGAGGATTCCACATATGTTTAACCATATAGAATATTTATTATTATAATAATTTTTTTGGGAAAATTTTTGAGCATTAACTCTTAACTTTTGGATACCATTCTCAATCATAGATTGAATGTTTCAATTCTACAATATGATTTACTAAAATTTATTTCATTATAATATAAATTTCCATACGCTAAGATATATTGGGGTAGTAGCATGGAATCATATATTATATCTTGTGATATACCCATATCGAACAAAATGATTTAGCCTAATAATTGATAAGCTTTCCAGTTTTAGGGAATATATCCCAAAATGGAGACCAATGGGTCATCTCGTAGCATTCAAGGATTCTATTAGTCATTTTACTATATTTGGAGGTGATATCTTGAGTATTATTCCCTACTGATCTCCCTCATACATAATTCTTTTAGATGGAGAAAATTGGATATGGGATATGCATATATATTTATATCTTCTTCATTCACATATTCATTTTATGATGATATATCTAGTTTTTATTGGGTTTTTTTTTGATAATTATGAGCATGATATATTCCCAAAACCCCATAAGTTCATAGAATATCAAGACCACTAGAGATATTTTATGATTACCATGGATTATTCCCTTTGAATAACAATATCTAATCTCATAAAAGGATTATTATAACACAACATCTTGGATAATCAACCATTGTACCCAAACCATAATTCCATGAAGCCCAATATGCATCCTAATCACCATGGGTCGGTAAAAAAATGTAAAGTGTATCATAGGAAAACATGGGAATTATATACCATTTATTAAATAATAAAGAATAAATGATACAAAAGCATAAGAGACTACTAAATTTAAATCTAAAAAAATTGAAATTGATATTTTTAAATGTGGACTCTTCCTACAAGACCAAATGATAACCGAATCACACAAAATAAAATACATGCCTAAATCTATGTGTCACATATCTAGGCCTACATCTGACCTCCTTCATTGCTCCATCACTAAGCTAATGGTTCATTTATTGGAATATCCTCCACAGTCACACTTGGAAGAAAAATCGAGAGAATACAATGAAACATATATACTAATATATGTATGTAGGTGCAATATAATGTCGAGTAGGATACCACCAAAGATCAATGTAATTTCATTTATAAATAGAAACCTACATCCTAGTTTGAAATAAAATTTAGAAAATTCTATTGATCTTATACATAATAAGGAAAACCAAATCACATAGGATTTTTTATTACAAAACCATTTAAATTTAAAAATGAGAATAACCATGAAATAAATAAACAATTAATCAAATATTACACATTATTATAGAAATAATATAAACAATTTCATAAATTAAATAATATTATAAGATAAACAATAACTATTTTAATAAAATGGTCATTTAGTGGTAGGTTTTTGACATCCGTTTTAAAAAAAGGTTCAATATATTTCATTTTAATTTTTTAGCTATAGTTTTTTCAGAATCCATTTTCATTTAAAAAAGTTTAAAACCACCGATAAATATTTTTTTGATTCATTTATTTTATAAAAGTCATATATTTAAAAAAACATTGAAAATTTAATTATTTCTCAATAATTATTTTTCATTATTTATAATTAATTTTTATATATTATTTATATTTTAAATTATTTATTATTTATTAATTAATAATTATTAATAAACTAAATTAATTATTCATAATTAATTACTTTTGAATTATTGATTATTTTTATTTAAAAAATTATTATTTTTAAATTATTAAATATCCATAATTATTAGTAATTAATATTTTAAAAACTAAATTAATTTTTATATATTAAATGATTATTAATTATTAATTATTATTTTATAATTATGTAAATATGTATATATTTACATTTAAACACAAATAGACACACACATACATAGAGATAATGAAAGATATTTATATATATTAAAACCGTGTCAAAACATACCCAAATAACTAATGTTCTAAGAAATGTTCACAAAAAAACTTCTACTTCAAATGACCATAAATTTTGATCTATATGATCATTTATGCTTTTTAGAATTCCAAATCAATGATTATAAAAAATACTAATATAATATTAGATAAAAATTTATAATAATTATTAATACTAAATTTGTTAATGTTTTAAGAGAACTTGAAAATCAGAATTCAATTTTGAATGACAATAAATTGGAATTTGAATTTCCATTTAGGTTCTACAAGATATGAAATCTTATCTTATAATGATAACTAAGATTTCTTTTTCATTGGTTGAACCATTTACCCTATTTTTTCTTGGCCAAAAAAGTCTTAGAAGGACACTAAATCTATCTTTAAAGTGAAAATATTTTTATTTTCCTTGTAGGATTCCCATTTTTTTTATGGAACATTGATTTGGAACAAGGATGATATCATAAATGAGGAAATTTTCAAGGCTTACACCTTATAGAAATACCATGAAACTTTTATCCTTCCTATCAATAGTGAATGTTAATGTTGGGTCTTACACCTAGTAGTAGGATTGGATAAAAGTGACTAAGTAGTATGTTGATTCATACTAATGTGTTTTGATAATATATTTTGAGAAAATTATTTTTCTTAATTAAAGGACTTGATTTAATTGGGTAATATGTGGGGTCTTAGGAGGCATGGGTGTGAATTCCATCCTCTCAAAATTTGTTGGTTATTTCTCCTTTTCACTTCATAATTGGTCTTAAAAAAGTGGGTCTATGAGTTCTCTATAATTACTTGATTAGTTAATAATATTATGGTTGTGTGATAAGGACCATAATCCTTTATTTAGAAGTCATTCATCCAAGACCATCATGTCTCCATTAGAAGAAATTGAATAAATCGTTGATTTTTGCTCGAGTGTCAGTTATATGGGACTCTTTGGAGCCCTTGGTGCAATTCCATGTTCCCAAGACTTGTTGTTTCATTATCCTTCACACTTCGTGTATAAATATACATGTATATTTATATGTATATATATATATATTTATGTAATTATATATATATTAATATGTATATATATTGGTATATATATATATATGTATTTATGTATATATATGTTTATTTGTATATATTTATGTAAACTTATTTATAATAATATATATTTGTTGATATATATATATGAGTATTTATTAATATTAATGTATTTTTAGATTTAAATTTAAATATATTTTTACTTATTTTTTATGTATGTATATATATTTATATTCTCATAAGGGTGTATTTGTGTGTGTGTGTGTGCATATATATCATATGGGTATGTATATACATATATTAATATTCATTTGTATATATTTTTATATATATTATATAGTTACATATATGCGTATATTTATATGTGTTTATAACTATATTTATATATATAATTATATATAATTATATATATATATATGTATATTCACATTAATCCAACTTTATATATATTTATTTAGATTTTAAAGTTTTTTTATTAAGGTATGTATATTTATATATAATTAATATAATTATACATATTTATAGATATTTATATATATTAATGATTATATGTGTGTATTTATTTTTTTCTTTATTTAAATTTATATTTATATTTTTATATATTTATATATCCTCATGTGAATTAATGTATATTTGAATATTTTTAAATGTATTTATTTGCATCTATACTAATATCTATTTATATATATTTTTATGTAATTATTTTTATGTACATAAATATATCTGTGTTTATATAAAATTATAAAAATGTATATATATATATTTATATAAATTTATGTAAATTTATATATATTTTTGAATGTATTTATATTGATATATTTTGATATATATTTAAATGTTTCGTGTATGTGTGTGTGTGTATTTAAATAAACATAATTATATGTATATATATACACACATATATTCATATATTCCGATATATCTATATGTATTATATATAATAATATATATTTAGATATAGTTAGATATGTTTTTATATATTTATATTTCTCTAAACAGGAAGTGGTTAAGCTCCTTTATTAAGAAAAGAAAAAACAAACAAGGAGAGGAGGACGAGCATAGAAAGGACAAAGTTTTCCCTTAAAAGACATTACCAGACAAGAAACAAATAAAAAAATTAGAGTGATCATCACCCCCATGCCCTCTATCACTACCTCTATCGTATGAATGATGACTACACCTCCTTGTTTTTTCCCATTTCCAAGGATTATGGTCCTCATATGGAGAAGAGAATGTGAGTGTTCCACCCGAATCACTCAAAATACATAGCCACTTCTCCTATTAAAGGCTTCGAATGTCAAGCTCAGGATAAACGTGATTTTTCTCATCAATGTTAATGGATAAAAACTCTAAAATATAAAATGTTAACGAATTAATAGATACCCATGTACCAAATTTATAATGGAAAAATCAACTTGTAAATCAAACCATTCCACCATTTCCTTATTGAGACCTTGAGGTGACCTTTTTCCCTCAATCTCCTATGGATTTATTTTTTTCTGAGTTAATCTCCATTTCCATTCTGCATTCTTCAACCATGGAATTTCTAATTTCTATAAAGACAAATTTCATTACATCAAAAAAATAATGAAGGATATTTTGAGATTTGGGAAGGGAAAGAATCCAAAACATGTTCAGAGCCACCATCATTCTCAATATGATTTTTTTGGGCCAGTAAAAAAGGATTATCTGAGTGGGTTAAGATTTGACTAACTGATATCTTTGTCCCAACACATGTAGATTTATCATTTTGTTGAGATAACAATACTGTGGTTTCCTTTTTTGTATTTCAATATAGAATAGTTGAAAAGAGTTATAAGTATTTATTATACGAGAGGGTGTAACTAAAGTTAAATTGGAATGCTTCATAACAAGATTCCCTAGAGAAACAACACACCCCTAACCCTGTTTAGAACCTTGTTGGGTTTTTCTTCAGCATGACATCCTTTTTAAGAGATATTTTTCTACTTGAGTCTAGTAGTTTTCTTTCAATAGGTTTTTACTTGTCTATTTTATCATGGGAATCCATATCATGAACATATTCATTGATATCATCCCCATAGACAACCATAGAAGGGAACCCAACAAGAGAATATTTAAATGAGGTCCCTTGAGAGTGAACTTTATCTATGATATCATCCTTATAAAAATGTTTGAGTGTCTTATAAGATCCATCACGTCGAGTAGGATACATGTCCAAGCTTGGGACATTGATCAATTGTTAATTCTAAATTTTCTTCTCTAAAGACATATGATCAACCATTATTCCTTTGAGGTCTTCTTATGTTTTCTTACTTGATCCAATCCCTACAGATACTTGGATCATAGCCATCTCCTATCTCACATTTGAGGAACCATGTGGTTTTTTCCCCTGAGTAGAGGAATTCCCCACTAGTTTAATCTGGATCTTCTTGAAATTTATAAAATTCTATACATCAATCCACCACCACTCTACAGAAGTAACAAAATCCTATGTTGAATTAATATTCAATTTCAACATCTATTTTATCACCATTTTCCACCAATGTGGAAAGATCCAATAAATAGTTCAAAATTTCCACAACCAGCATGAATCTGGTGAAGTATACAAAATTTACCTCCACATTGGTGTCATTAGTCTTAATAGGTGCACCAATAAAGGAGACTAATTCATTTAGAATTGGTGATTTCAAATAAGAGGCCAAATACCATGATTTCAGAACCAATTCTGAGCATCTGTTTGATTCAATGAGTATGGATTCAAATTTAATTCCTGTAGATAATTTCTAAATACTCCTGGATGGAGTGAGAAAAACTCGAAAATCTAAGCACTCTATGTTTCATCAATCGAAGAAAAAATGAGATGTAAATAACCTCAACCTATGGGGATAAACCACTAGTTATAGATTTACTAAATCTAAGAAATAATTGTCTTCAACTCCACAGAATTCAATGGTTTATCTCACTTGTCAAGGATTAAACCCCCCAAAAGATAAAACCTACATGATATAATGTTATCTTTAAGAGAAAAATGATTGGATATGATCCCAAACCTTCCATAATATGATATGGATATTTGGGGTTCAAAAAAATCATAGAAAGGATTAACAGGATCCCAAGGTTCTCTTTTTGAGCGAAATTTAATAAAAAAGGCTTATACTCAAGGGCTTCGTAGGGGATGGATGTAAAGAACACTACTACTTCATAAAAATTACCCAAAAACCCTCGATGTTGGGGGGTACCTATAAATAATTCATTTATGATGTTCCACTGGAAGGTAAGATCCCTATAACATCATATTTATTTGAATCCTTTAATTGAGAGGCTAGATTTTGGCTTCCATCACAAACCCCAGGATCACCATTGCGCTCTTCCCACTCCTCTATCTATTAATTTGTAAATATTTTTATATTCAAGAATATATATATATGTGTGTATATATCATTATTTTCTTCCATTTATATGAATCTATATATGTAAATTACCTATTATATCATTATAATTAAAAGATGACGAGCTTAAGTAAGTGGTGAAGTCACAAAATAGAATTTAATATATGATAGAATTCACATGGGTAATTCCTAGTTATGTAGTTTTTTAAACTAATAACAACTTATATTTCTAAAAAAATCATTAAAAATTTAAAATATATTGATAAATTTTCATATATATATATATTAATTTTTTGTTATAAATATAAAACTACCACTAAACACAAAAACCCTTCTGTTAAGAGAGTATCGTAAAATGATTTTCAATGATTTCTTAAAAGAATAATGAAATAATCCATAACACACAAATCCATGAAGGTTTTAAAATATTAAAATGGTTAATTTAGTGGGGATTTAAATTGTTTCTACGAGTAATTGTTTCTATGTGAATAGGTGATGAAAAGATAGATCATGTGGAGACAATCTGGTACTTCGCTCATGAATCGACTTTTAGTCCTCTGATTTGCTCCTAACAAACTCAGGCCTTGAATTACTCTCCTTGTACTTTTTATATTGTAACCCCCTAGAAAGAGAAAAGTCCTAACTTGGGGACAATAGTAATAAAGAAATAATAACAAGTGTAACACTCATTCTCGATTTTCCACATCACCATCCAAGGAACCCATGTAGATCTAATCAATTTTCAATCATAAATAATATCAGAAATAGTTCCTATGATTAATATATATCACAATATTAAATATTACAAGTTCAACCAATTAACCTTAACACAAGGAGAAAAATAAATAAAACATCTAATAATAAATATTGATGTAAAGATGTGTAAACATGTTTGTTTCAGTCACTTCATATTTTAAAACAGTTTATCACGATTTATCAGAATCAAATAAATCAAGAAACCAACTTCATATTTAATTGAAGTCAAAACATGTTTCAAAATAATTTTATCAAACATATTTTTTTCCATTAATTATATATTTCTATAAAGTTCCATGAATACCCTTGAAATTTCTTATATAAAAAATTAAATATCTTTCAAAACATCCATTATGATTCTATTTGTTCCAAAATAATTATCAAGGAAATTTTTTGTCAAATAAAATATTCTCTTGGGAAATTATTTTCGAAATATAACAACAAAATACCCTTCAAACTCCCATTACATCAAACTTAAACGACACAAAGATATTAGAAACAAATCATAATTCAATCATAGATAATTTATACAGTAAATAATTTGATAATAAAAATATTTTTCATTCATAAGAAACAAAATAATGTGAAATGAATGAAATTTCATATAGACACCTTCCATGAAACCACCACAGTGTCGACCAATAATGGAAATTAGGTGTATAAGAATGATTTAAAACCATTGGCATTATCTAATGTGCATTGAAATATGATTGTGAAATAATTAGGGCTAGATGAATGTATCACCACACATGGTTTCCACTTTTATAATCCATTACTAATAAAGTAAATGGAATCAATAATGAATGGATTAAATTTCTTTCATTAATTGAAGGAATACAATGAACAAGTAGAAAAAAATAAATTTATATTGATACATTGAATATGATCATCATGTTTGATTATATGAAATTTATTATGGATGAGTATATAAAGGAATGGGATCCCATATATTGGGTTTAACTGATTGTATGAGATCCTCCTAATTATCTATTCCTCCTGAAACATAGTTTATAACTAGGTGAAGGATCTGGCACCCCAACTGCATTTATAGATCCTGAAGAAACATTTTGAGATCCTTTGGCTGTTGTTTTTACCTCAGAGTTATGATTCATTCACCTACTACCCTTGTTGAGTTTATCACTTATAATCCATTGAGGATTTATGATGGAGATTAAAATCATTCAGAAATACACATTTATGATCATTGTTTATATTTAATTTTTATTCCATCTCAGATATATCACATGAAATGGGTTTCATTCAACTGGAAATATCATTTGTTGATCCCCTAAAACCCATTAGTGGTATTATAGCACTATCATCATCATAGAATCAATATGATTATTTTGTAATTAAATGAAGTACATTTTTATGAAATTTTAAATGGTTCTAGCCCTCTTGACATTCCATTATTGGATAATGTAATGTCAGGAGAACCACATGATATTATGTTAAATTGTAAATGTAATATGGAGCAGAAGACATGAATTATGATAAGCAATTAACATTATCTATGTCACTACTACAAGAAAATAAAGCATCTAAGTTTTAGTTTATTTATAAATTGCGTATAATTTATGGAAATAGATTTTTTAAAATATTTATAGAATTTATTTAATTTTATAATTTATAGTCAATTTTATTTTTAGAATATTTTAATTAATAATTGTTTAATAAGTTAGATAATTATAAAAAGTTTGTAATTAATTATATACATGTTTATGACAAAAATTATTAATAAATTATTCCAAATACTAATATCAATATCCAAAATAAATTTCCCCTAATTATATGTCACACCTTATGATCTATAAATAAAATAGTTCTTTATAAATTAGTTGGGTAATTTACAAAGAGTTTATAAATTGTGAAATATGGAAATGATATAAATTATTTTTATTTAATTTATGAAATGGTCATAATAGTTAACTTGAATTGTTCAAATTAAAATGGGGCCTTAAATGGGAAAATATTTAAACCTCATCAAGATAGTTTTGATGTTTGATATGATCTTGGTTTAAATAATGCTTAATTATGTGACGTATGAAATATGTGAAAATTTTACATAATATAAGTTTGATTATAAATTATTTATAAATCATAAGATTTCATCAATATAATCTATAATATGAAAAATAATATTATGGAATAAATATAAATCTTGTAATTTTATTATTAAATTCAATTAGGGTATGTAAAAAAAATTTACAAGCATATACGAAATATGATGTTATTCATAATTTTCAAAGGGGTATTTACTTATTTTAATCATGAATTAAATTAGATTATTTATAAATATATTATGATTAATATAAAGGTATTGTGTAATGTTAATGAAATTTATAGAATGTTTTTTATAACTTTAACTTATTGAAAATGTTTATGGTTAATAGACAAATTTTTTTAAAATTATTTATTTAAAAAATACATTGAATATCAATGTGTTAATATTGATAATCTCATTTTAAAATTAATATGATTTATAAAATGTTTATAAATCATAATTAAAAGGTATTAAAATCCTTTCATATTATATATAATTTTTATAATCTTTAGACCTAGTATTTATTTTTAAATTATAATGATAATTTATAATGAATTTATAAATATCATAATTAGAGATTAAAGATAAATGAGTTTATATATAAATTTTTACCTATTAATAATTTATTAATTTGAAGTATATAAATTAAAAGGAAGTCTTGTATTGAAGTAATTATTTATACCACACAAAATGTGTTTTGAGGATTAACATGACTAAAGTTTAATGTGATTTAATGTATATAATTTGAAAATCATGTAAAAGTTTTTACATAATAGAAAATGAATTTTAAATGAATTTATTGAAGGAAAAATATAAAAATATTCATATAATATAAAATATGATTATGTTCATATTAAAATAGGATATAAAAGTGCTTATATATAAAATTATGTAAAAACCATAATGTTTTTCCTAATTATAAAAAATTTTATAATATATTTCATTTATGTAAAGGTTCATAAATTGGTATCATTTGTAAATTTAAAAAAATTTCATTTATTTGATAGGTAGTACTTAATTTATTCATATATATAAATTTTTTTATATTATAAATATTTTTCATGAAACCAATATGTGATAAATTTCATCTAGGAGATAGAGACCTACATTACATGCAAGGAAATACTCCATAAAATTTAGTCTTCAACTATAGTTACTACAACTTTTAATTATAGTTATTGATATGAATTTAGTTGTTCAATATAGTTTTTGAATATTCAGTGTTAGAGATATCTTGAATATAATTCTTTATTGAGTAAATTCTCCCTAGGGATACAGACTTAGGGTCAAGCTTCCTACCACACGAGAGGCTTATATCGGGTCAATAAAGGGAAATAAGGTTTGATATAAGTCTCCCTGGGATTACTCATGTGGAAATTATCAATATCATATTAATTTATTAATTTACATGAAATGTTAATATACCTTATGAATATAATTTATTCAGCTATGTTTTCATATGCTTGAGTTCTATTTTTGGGTGAGAGACACATATTTTTGGTTGTATAAAGATATAAACATTAGTGTGGTGTGAACACACTAATTTGGTGGATGCGATATGGATTATAAAACTAAATAATTAGAACCATGAATAAAAAAATGGATAGAACATGTGAAGATAAAAATTTCAAGAGTCAAAATAGTTTTGAACTTTATATGTATATAATGTATATTAAATCAGTGAGACATTAAAAGAAATACCCTCAAATAGTAAGTGTAAAATTCTGGCCAACGTGGCACTTTTTGAGTCCTCAATCATCCAACTAGGTAGGTTTATCCATAATAGGGTGTCTTTGGATTATCTTCTATAAGGTAAGTATATAATGGAAGATACTAGATCATCCTTAGGTAATTTTATCCAAAGAAGGGTACTGTTGGATTTTAATTCGATGGACTGTTCTTGGAATTTTATTTGGGTGTCACTTATATGGGAACCCCTTAGGAAGGATACTAGTGGGATGCAGTTGAGTACGTATGTATGATTGATCTATGTAATCTTTTAACCACTAAACCATCCAAAAATCATAGAAATTATTATTTGGATGATACCCTATCTAAATAACTAAGTGATTATAAGAATAATAAAGCATACTCATTGTTTTTAGAAATATGGATTTTGCCTCGCTAAATGGTTATGGCCTATAAGGTGATGAATTTTAGTTGGAGTAATTTCATTAAAATTACTTTATGAAAATGAATAAGACATGATATTCATCTAAAAAAATTTGGTTATATATAATATCATAATCATCATGAAACATTTACAATAAATCATTGAAAAGGAGGATCCTAATATAAGAAACCCATAGAACTGGTAACATTAGAACAATTCTTAATAAATAGAAATTGAAAGTGTCAGTGTAACAGCATCCTAATAACCAAGTGTTGAAATTGTTTAATAAATGAATTTCATTATTAGAACAATAACCAAGGTATAAATGCAAAATAATCTAGGGATCATTATTATCTTATCATATACTAAATAATATGGAGTATGATAATGAATTGGTCAGACTATATTTTTCTTTATGAAAAAATCTTCCTAATTAATATTTTTAGTTTATCATATATTTATGTTTTTCAACAATAATAATTAATTAAAGAACCCCATACGAAATATTCTTAATGCGATGATAATAAATTAATTAGGAATATGTTTTTTAGTTTCTTATATTGTGTCAATAATATAAATGGGAGAAATTTAAAATAAAAATAAGAATGTTAGTTTGAAATTCCAACAATGTTTCTTTAAATTATCTATCTATAGCCATTAGAACCTAGAGTTTTTAAGAGGGGGGAGTAATAATACCATATGATGGTATACTCTAAGATACCTAAAGGAGTTTTTGAAACTCCATAGAATTTAAATTCTTGGTATAGATGTTATGAAACAAAACTATTATATATTTAATGGTATATGATACGAAATGTATATTTTATAATTGTTTTATTTGTATAGGAGTTCAAAATCAGGGGAAAATTGATCGATCTTATAATATTCCTCTAAGTGATGAATAAAACTATTTTACATTAGAGATTTTATTTTATGACATGTCCATATGAATCTATCTAAAGAATGTGTATCTTCATCTCGTTTCCCTTATTTGATAAGGTATGTCATCTCTTAATAAAAACATTTAATGAAAAAAATGTGGTGATTAATTGTATATATGCTGATTATGATTCATTAGACTCTATAAAATGTTTATAAAAATGAGATAAGGATAAAAGTTATTATTATGTTATTTATTAAAATGCGATTGAAGTTATTCCCATCACTCATCAATGAAATAATTTAAAAATTAATATTTTTTTTCACGGAACATTAACTAAACATATAAAATAATATATGATATTTGGAAACAAAATTTAATTTGTTAAAAAATCCATCCAAAAGGAAACAAGTGTTACTTCATAGAATAAAGAAGTTTTTGTTGAATATTTGAAAAATATTATACTAATTAACTTAATATCTAAGAGACTAATATGAGTTTATTTTATTATAATGATTCCTTATTTAACAAATAAAATAACGATTCGGTCTAAAAATCATTGATTTCTCACATAATATCATATTTTTTTGGATATCTGAAAAATTTAAAATTTATATAGTTATATTTAGTTACCTTGAGAAAGTGAATATCACTATTAGGCAAACCAATTAATGAAGTGAATTTTACCTAATATTCTAATTTTTTAGGGTTTTAGGGCATTCATAAATGCAAAGGGTTACATGTGCACATCATAATGAATTTAATATCACATTATATAAAAATATTTTAGGATATCCTGGAAAATAAAAATGTAAATAGTTATATTAACCTCAAGGAAAAGTTTGACTAGATAATGTCATATAGATAAAAATATGAAGCTTAGAAAGAGATCTATGTAATTATTCAATTAAACCATTACTACATCAACAAATTTATATTAATGGATAATATTTATATGTTTAAAACATAATATATTGATTGTAATGGTTGTAAATATATATAAGTTAATATAACAATGTAAATATCTATTTATCATTAATTCAAGTGTACTATAATTTAATTTAAATGGATGGTAGAATGAAAGTATCCCCTAAAAGTATATGTTTGAATTTTCTTTATCCAATGATCATCTTGGAGTATAATGCGATATGATTATATGTAATAGTTTTCCTGAATTGATTCATATACTAATTAAAATGTTTTGTAAAAGAGATAGAAAGGATAGATTTATATGGTAATGGGTATAATATTGTTGCTTGGAAGGAGTCAACAAAGTATATCTCATGGAATTTCATACGACCATTAATATACTTAGGGGTATATAATTGAAAAAAAAACTTATTACATGAGTTTAAAGATATATTTTCCATGGGAAACCTATTACTTGCATTCCTTTCTTACACAAGTTTACACATTGACTTAGTTAATATATGGTTGTTTGGGTATGTTACTGATCATGTCATCAGTTAGAGTGATACCCTGATAAGATTATTCCTCTGGTATAACAATAAAAGACATCTAGAATGTGATTGAATTTGATGGAGGAAATACATGGGCATGATATGTTAATTCACATAGGATGTGTTTAGCTACAAGGAAGAGGAGAATCTAATTCAAAAATCCTCTACATAAATGACATGTGAGGTATTCATCATTGTTCACACTCTTTTTTAGAAAATCATGATAATAAGAGATGACACATACTAGATTGTAATGTTCTATGTCTAATAGTGACTAAATATAATGGAAAATAGGTTTTTTAGGTGTATATATAATGTATATGATACATGTTATGGTGGAAACGTTCTTATACTGATTGAGTATGTTTTATGGAGATCAAACTAGACCCCTTAGTAGCTTGGGTATCACTAATGCTTTCATAGAGATTTCTCATTGTTGACATCTCTTAAATGGGGATTTAATTTTTTTAATCATACCAAATCCCATAGGATCACATGGTTAAGGCTCCAGATAAGGATTATGTTTTTGATACCAAATTTGTTCCAAAATAAAGAGATTATAATAAAACCATATCCCAAAGATTTTAGATATATTTAAAAAGAGTTATAGAGTTTTTCATGATGTTATTATGTATTTTTTAATGCAGGAGACTATTTTATGTGAGATAAAATATTAATGTGAATGAATTAAATCTACATACATTTATCTACCCCTATGTTTTCATTGCTTATAATCCATTATGAATGGGTACACTAAATTTCATTCAATAATGGAATTTAATTAATAAGTACAATGAGAATAAATAAATATCAATATGTTGAGTATAGATGATGTGTTTCATTATATTAAACACAAAAGGATATATATATATAAAGGGATGAGATACCTACTATTGGGTCTAACTTATTGTATTCAAGCCACCTGATTCTTTTTTCCTATAGAAACATTGGTTATCAATAACTAAGGGTGGTAAAACCCATTATTCAATTATGTATCCCCAAGAAACATTATTATATACATTATCTGGTGTAATACCCACTTAAGTATGACAATTTTTCTTAATATTCATATGATCTTCATCAATAACACTTCATTGAATATTGAAGATAGAGCTCGATTTCGTCCTAGAACACACTTTCATGTTATTAATTTATATTACCTTTTCATTCTTTTGAGGATAAAATACAAAAAAACTGGGATTCTTTTATTGTAATGGTCATTTAATGATCATCTAAAACCCATTAGATATTATATGAGAACCAATTTTTATAACATATACCAATGGTTTCTTAAATTGTTGGTGATATATCCTTAGTGATAGGGATACACCAATGGTTTTCATAAACTATAAGTATATAGTCATTGCTCTAGTCATATACCAATAGTTTATAAAAATTGATGTTATATAGGATATTTATCAGTAGTTCCAAGAAATTTTGTATAAATCTTCCACCAGGAAGAAAATTCGTTCTATACTTACCCATATAAACAACCTTCAAACAAAATATATCTATAAGAAATTCTAATAAGCATTAAAAATATGGAACAAATAATATATCTTACATTAAATTATTTAATAATATAAAACCCAAATTATAACTAATACTTGATCATTTCCCATCATAAGAAACCATCCACAAGTTTGTAACTTTAATTAATATAAATCCAAAAATAGAGATGATCGATATATCACTCTAAAAATCATATTCTTAGTAATATATATCATAATGGTCCTCACAACCATAATCCTTATCTTGAAACTCATACAAAGAATCATCATATTAAAAAATTTCCTCAACATCGAAAACTGAAAGCTCATTACCCGATCCACCACTTGGATCATCGTCACTATTGCTTGAAGCATTATATGAAAAGTTAATCATGGTCATACATGTGTCAAAAAATACATTATAATATTGTGTATGTGATGGAAATAAAACAATCATTTCTTTCCTAAACTTCTTCGTGATTTTCATAACCATTGTGCTTAGGGAATGATTATTTTCTACATTGTTTTTTCATAGTCATATTGAAATTTTTTCTTAATGGTAGAAGCAATTTTTGGGTTGTTTGATTTTGGAAAAATACCTATTGGACATGAAAGACTTCATGGGTCTATAAAGGAACATCCCTAGTTCTCCTAACCTAATACTGATTAAAAATAATCTTTGGGGATGAGTTTTCCACCTTCTATCTCATTTAGTTCCTCTAGTATATGTTATTGATGTTATAAAATAAATAAATATATAAGAAATATGTACATAACTTCTAAGGAATATTATAAATCATAAAATATTTTCCTTAATCTAATAATTAATAGCATCACTATATTTATTCTTCCAGCTTGAGAATAATATTTTTTGTTGAGGTACATGCCCAATAATGTTCAACATAAATTTATAAAGAAGTTAATGCATGTTAGAAAATAATATTCAGTAATTATTTTAATTATAAAAATTTAAAGAAGAAAAGTTTTTGGAAAAACATGATATTTATTATTCCCTAAATCCTAAAGAATGTAATAACTCTTACTTTTACATTAAAACTACCCATTTTATCTCATGTACCAACATGGTCATTAGTAAAAAAGTCTAAAAATACTTTATATCACTATTTTTTAAAGATATATCCTTGAAAGAAAACATATTATTTTAAGAATAAGATTATTCATATAAATCATAATGATTTTCAATAAAAAAACTGTATTAATACCCTAAACTGGTCACTCTTCCAATAGGAAATCATCCCCCACTATTATTTTTTGTAATCTCATTGAGGGATGGTATACCCTCAAAATATATAGAAATTACTCTATCCCAATAATTTTATAACTCATTCTTATATTCTCTCCATAGCTCATATAATTCCACCAATATATCTTCCCTCACGGTTGACCATCATAAAAATTATAGGAATATTTCAAATAAAATATTAATTAATGTATAAATTAAAATAATATACATTTTAATTTAATAATATTTCTTACCTATATTTGATTCCAGGCATTGTCTTCAATTTCAACTCTAATTTGTCGATATAAGACTAGTTTACTGGGAATAGACCATTGTGTTTACCCAATATCACCATAAAAAATATATATTCTCTCGTAGGTTGAACAATTATTTTATACTCTTCATCATACTCTACCATTACCTATTTTTTATGATCATATTATTCATCAGAGAAAGTATTCTAACACCACCTAATAGAAGTGGATCCAAATATGAATAAATAAATGAAAATTTAAAATTACCACATGTTATAATGAAAATAAATTATTTTTTCAAAATTTAATAGAGTTGTATTAATTTACCGATGTATGGTTTATCATTTATATTTAACAAATCCCTAGAATATGAATGATTGGTATATTGTATAGTGTATGCGGGATATAATGTTTACTCGATATAGTTAGTGTTCTATGGGTAATCAAAATTTTTCAGAGAATTATTTGAAGGATAATGATCATTAAATATTGACTATATTAAATAAGTATGAAATTTATGAGGCAGAGAAGTTGGTGGAAAATAAGAATATAGATGAGTATTAAGATCCATCATTGGATAAGAATATAGTATATAAAAAACACAGTCAAACAAAAATATTGGCAATAAAATAGGAAGTTTGAATATTCTTGGTTTGTCAATTTAAATTATGAGATGATAAAGTTTGCTATATTGTATATCATGTGATGTTTTTTGGTGTGATCGAGAATGAAGAGAACTCCAATAACCTCTAATAACCACTCCCCCTAAAATTATAAGGTTAGTCAACACTATTACTAATCTGGATGGAAAATAGTTATATCCTAGATAATGGTTCCTAATTAAAAATTAAATGTGATAAAATATGTGGTATTATATATTATGTAATTGACATATATATTTGAAATATTATACACACAGTTTTTACCAATGGACAAATTCCCATCTCCCTCATGCGATGATCACTTCCAACAAATACTTTCCATTATACCTCTTTAAAAAAATTATTTTACTCATATAGAAATAAAATATATATTTAATTAATAATTAATTACAATTGGGTATGTTAATCAAGAAATTATATGGGAAATTAAATGATTAAGTAATACTAGTTGAAAATCTGGAGAAGAGACATGTAGTTACATAACATAACAATACCATATTTACTAGAAAGACAAATAGAGAATAAATGGTGTCATAACATATCCAATACATGGAAATGATCATTTTAAATAATGTATAATAAATAGAATAACCTTTTGAGTTATTTTAGTGATATGAATTTTTATTTTATTCAATTGTTTATCTTATTATAATTTCAAATATGATAAAAATTAAATGGTTTGGGATGTTATTTATAAAATCTATTTTTCAAACCTGGGGTTTTTTAATCAAATGAATTTATTCTATTATAACGATATTGATTTACGAACATTTATGAAGGTTGTTCTATGTTTTGATCTTATTTAATTGATTTTTTTCATAATTTTTATTCCACGAAATACATTATTTTTGTGTGTGTTTTGATTTTTTACATAGGTTTTTACGAAGTGAATTTAATTACGATTGTTGTCAATGTTATTTTTTTAATAATATGCTTAATTTTTAAATATTTATTAATTGGTGTTATGATATAAAGTATCTTTGAAGTTGTATAAAGTAGTTTTATTATTTAATGTAATGTTTTATGAACAAAATAATTTTTTGAATGTATTTTTAAATATATCATTTCTAAAATAATAAGTAAATTTTGATATGTGTATGAATTTTGTTTTGAAATTTATGATAAAATATAATGTTTTTCGAACACAATCACCACAAATTATTCTTCTTTGGGTGTGAGTTTCAAAGTTCCTCTATAAGTAGATATTTCATTTTCCACAATTTATATAATGGTTTGAATGTTATTTAATTAGTTTTCATGGGAAATTTATGCATAATTTATTTAATGTTATTCTAAAAAGAATGATAATGAATTTATAAATATAAATATTGTATATGTTTCTTATTAGGGAATTGTTTGGATGATGTTTGTGTAATATCATTTGGGATAAAAAATTTCAAACCTTTATAACTTGAAAATGTATACATTCCTTTTTTCAAACTAGTCTATTTCCAATAAGAGATATTTTAATGGGAATAATTTTATTTTCACATATTAATGTAGTTTTTTGGGGGTTTAGGATAATATTTATTTAATATGGGTATTTTTTTTTAGAACAAGGAAGGTAAAAATGGAATTTTGATGTAATGATGTGTTTTGGGATAAGGGTTTTCCTTACATCAAATTGATTCAAGTATATTCCATCTATTTTAAAGAGTTCTGTATTTTTTATCAAGTTATTTTATAGGGGTAATGATAAAAATTATTTATATATATATTCTGGATTCGATTATTTATAATAGTTTCATGAATTGTTCGATAATGCCTCGGGTTATGATTGATTTTCCTAGGAAATATGATTCTAAGGCTCAATGGAAAAAAAGATGAAAACTAGAAAAAACAATATTGACACATAGTGAACATCATACATGAAGTGTAATACTCATTTATAGCTATCATACAAGAAGATAACAGATTCCATGAGTTTTTTAGCTGATGAATGTATAAATGATGTGAAAAATAAATACACATCGTGTAATATTAAATTCCCAATTCCCACTAAGAAATAAAATTCATGATGATAAGACATGTCATAAGAAGCATACATGTTTTCAAAAATGTGAAATATATAGATCCCGATGATTTAGGTCATGAAAGTCACCAGATACAATGTAAATGAAAACAAATTTGGATTATCCTTTCACAATGTGAAAACCCATTGCATGTTGTGTAAATATTGAGATATAATCCATTTTAAGAGAATAAATGATGTGAAACATTACACATCATATAACCATCGAGTCTATACATATGTGAGTAGTGATAGTACCACAACAGAGTGTTGGGAAGCTATATTTTCTCCATTATTTCTCATATTTTCTCTTCTATTTCCCATCCAAATCAACTACAATGAATTCTTTTTACCATATTAGTCAAATTAAAGTTGTTGTTTACCATTATTCTTTCAAACATAACCTCTTTCATTTCAATTTTTTCATTCTGATTCTCATTTTCCATTACCATTATCATTCGATATCAACACATACCATGTTATTGCTTGTTTACCTAATCAAGTTACTATTTGATTTAATTTAAAAAAATTTAATATAAAATTTATTTATCCAGAATTTTAAAATTATGAACTTATTTATTTGAATCCATTATAACAATATGTGAATAATTATTTCTATGGATTAAATTCATTTGATTAATTCCATCATGAGAAGAAAATCTTCTTACTGTTTATGGTCGAGAGTAAGGTTTATTTTTCACTTTATGAATATATAGTTTTAGACTAGGAAATCTCATGGCTAGTAATTATGTTAAACAATAATTGTAAATTCCATTATTTTATGAAACCCTGACCTTGGGGAGTTTGGTTGAATAAACCTGACCTAATTGGAGTTGAGCAGGCTATAACCATTAGATAGTGACACTTTATATCATAAAATTTAAGTTTAATGCATATATGTTTTTAGATATATGCATACCAAATAATAATTTCATCATGGGTGGATCTAATTGGTTTGACTATAATCAATTAGTGATATTTTTACCGCTTCACTTCCTAAGCCATAGGTCTTTCCCAAGATAGACCTACGATTATATTTTAAACTAAAACCATGAAATTGAATCAGATCCTAATATCTTCCTGAATATAAATCCAATTCAAATATATTTTAATAAATCTAAAACAAATAAAGAATTTATGGGTACTTATATATAAAGAGTTCTAAATCAGTATATTACATATCAGTTAGTTTTCCTCATGGGGTTGACATCCAATTTCCATTTAATTATTACTTAGTAATCAAGACAACTTTTCGATAAATATAAATCTAATTTAATCAACATCCGGAGGACTGAACCACAAGTTTTGGCCACATTAAATTTTGGTGTCATTGGTGGGTACTGTTGTTCTTACAGACAAAAGCCTACGGTACGGACCTAAGACTACCTCACTCTCCACATTAGTTTTTCCATTTATTTTACAATTGTATTTTTTGATTTTTCCCATTAAGTCCAATTTATTTAATTTAGTGCATAAATAAGACCCCCTAACTCATTATAGGATCCTAAATGCTCAATAAATTCTCACCATCAATCCCAAAATCAAATGGCACATCTATGAATTCTATCATTCAAATATGGTATAACACAACAACCCTACACATCTTAACCCTTCAAGCCTTATTCAACACTCAAAAATCATGGAGAGAAACTAGTGCTATTGGAATATAAAATTATAGACTATGGATTTAAATCATTAAGTAGTGTTATAACCATCATTACGATCATTCATATCTTGGATTATACCTTCAAAATTAATCATTGACTCATTATCATGATCCAAAATATGGGCTAGTTCAGTGGAATTAAGAGCGATGATTCACGTTAACACATGTCAAAATTTTGAGAGGTTTGTGATACCATTCAAAACCATGGAATATCATATAAAACCCTTTATCTCACATTATTCACATTCTAATCGCACAATAGAGCTGAGTATTAGATCAAAATAAATCTCTCGATGTAACCCAGACTTGGGACGACCTGGAAAAGATGTTCCTAGAGGAATACTTTCCACCAAGAAGAAAATATAATCTTCATAATGATGTCAAAAAATTTGGTCATGCGAGTAGAGAATCGGTCTAGAAAGCCTCAGACCATTTCATGGAAATGAAATAAAAATTCCCACATCATGGACTAGATGTTTGTTTTTATTTGGAAAACACATACTAGGGAATCCAACTCACTATAAAAACTATCATAGACGCCACTTTCGATGGTAGACTCATGCTCAAGACACCAGAGGTAGTCAAATTAATCCTATATGAGATTGATCACAATTCTAGTCTATGGAAGAGTGATAGAGCACCATCCTGGCATGGAATCCATTAGGTGGAAGAAAAAACCCATCTAAAAGAACAAGTAGAGGCCCATACTTAGAATCCAGATTCCATTTAGCTACCTACTCCACCCCTACAAACTCCTACCCCAATTATGATGATACAATCCCATGAAATGTATAGAGGCCCTCAACCATACAAGGATGTGCAGAGTAGGGATGGGTGATACATAAATACAAGACTATAAATATGTTAATTACAATAAAAGACCAACAATTCACGAAGCCACAAAATTCCCAACATTAATACTATCAAAAAAGAAGAGATCAATATCCTCATCAAAATAACCAAGGGTATAACAATAGAGGATTATCCAAGAACATATAGGGAATTAAGGACCACTTTGGTTCCCACCACAAGGTCCATCTCCCCAACCACAAAAAAAACTTCCCAAGTAACTCTTTCCACCTAGATCCCAATAAAAATTCCATCCATATCCACAAAGACCACCACAAAAATCCCCACCTATCTAATCAAACCTAGAAAATATTCTCTCTACATTTGTGTAAAAGAATATTTGAGGATGACCAAAAAAGAGTCCAAAATTTAAAATCAAATAGAAGCTCTCCAAAACCTTGAGAACTAGGTTCTTCAGATTACAAAGAATTTATAAAACTGATTACTGAGTATGCATCCCATTAATACTGAGAGACCCCCATGAGATTATTCCAAGGCTTTGGTACTTTTTACTGGTAAAGTGATGGATCTTCAGTGTCCAACCACATGAATGGAAAATTACCATAATGAACCAGTAAAATGCGAGTCATTCATAACTAAAGATAAATATGATAGAGTTACTAATTTAAGTAAAAAAACACTGATTTCAAAAACTATTAAGGAATCCCCAATTCAATATCAACAAGACAAAGAATATGTCAATGTCACCCCACCGACTTACAAACCACAATTTCCCTTCCTAGAACAAATGAGGAAATGAAAAATTGAAGGGTAATATATTTATATATTAGGTGTTTTAGGGTATAATTACATTAAAAACATGAACCACACACAGGTGGGAATGTCGTTCCATACCACCCTCCTCAAATTGAAGTGTAATATAAGAATTTATTAAAATGTTCAAACAATTCCATATCAACATATCATTTAATGAATAAATTTATGAATTACCTACTTATTTGAAATTCCAAAATGAAATTATCCCCCATAAAAGGAAATTGGAGGACCTAGGAGTCATATCTCTAAATTAAGAGTTTTGTGTAGTTGTTTAGAAAAGGCTTACATGGAAGATGAGATACCATAGTAGTTTCTAAATTCTATGCATCATCAGGGAATGAAACTTTAGAAGAGACCTATGAAACCTAGGAGCCATCATGAATCTATTTTTATTGAGAATATTGTGAAATCTAGGGCTAGAAGAAATAAAACCAATAGGAGTGGTACTCTAACTGGCCAATCAATCAGTTATGTATCCATGAGATCTGATCAAGGATGTTTTAGTCAATGTTTAGAAATTTATCTTTCATCTAGATTTCATCATTATGGATATGGGGTAAGAATTATATGATCCCATTTTTAGGAAGAACATTTCATTCCATTAGTAAGTCATCATTAACTTAAATCAGGGGGCATAATTAAATTTAGAGTAGGAGATTAATAGGTTGTGTTCAAACTAGTGAAATATTCTAAGCATGAAAACAGTTCATTCAACTATCATGCCATCTTTTTCAGTAATAAAAAATATGACTTCATGACCATCGTAGATGATAGGGAGACACCATCACTAGAATAATATGAATGTAATGAATATGAATAAGTCAATTACATTAAAACTCTAACATGGAATTATATATCACCATTTATACCATCATACATCATGTCGACAATGCTGGAACACAAACCCCAATTGAGAACACTCAAATATAGATTCTTATAGAATGCATCCACACTACCAGTCATCACCAGCTCAAAAATAAATCTAATACAAGAGGATGAGTTGATATAGGTCCTAAAAATACATAATAACTCCATATTACGGGGAGTGGATGATATCAATGGGAATAGACCTATGATATGCACCCAAAAGATTCTGTTAGAAGAAGGTGTTAAACCAAAGCACCAACTGCAAAGGAAATTCACCCCACTAACGAAATTGGTAGTCAAAGAAAACAAAATTAAAACATATAAATTCTGGAATAATATTTTGAATCTCCAGTAGAAAATGGTTGATTCCACTACACGTCATTCCAAAGATAGTTGGCAATACCACTTTGAAAAATGATAAAATGACCTGATCTGAACTTGAACCATCAATTTTTGGAGAGTGTGTGTGGATTATTGAAACCTAAATATAGTAACCCATAAGGATCATTTTCAACTAATATTCATGGATCATAAACCATAGAGACTAGATAAACATGAATGCTAATGATTCCTATATAGATATTCCAGATAAAATCAAATCACAATTAATCTAGATGATTACTCAAAAATTACATTCAATTGTCTATTCAAGACCTTCCCCTACAAACATATTTCATTTGGCATGTGTAATTAACCAATGACCTTTCAATGGTGCATGAAACAAATATTATATTATATTGGGGAGGAATTCTTGGAAATATTTATGGTTGATTTCATGATATATGGATGATCCTTCTAGTATTTCTTAAGAAATCTGGAATTGGTCCAAAATTGTTTTGAAAGAAAGTTCCTAGTTCTAAACTAGGAAAACAAATACCCTTTATGGTCTATAGAGGAATAGTCCTTAGACATAAAATCTCAAATAATTCAAAGTATATTGATCCAGTATTGATCAAAGTGATAAATGACATACCTAATCTCTCAACCATGAAATGTATAATGAGATTTCAAGTCCGTATAGGATTATATTTATGATTCATAAAATAATTTTTTAAGGTATCCATCCCCTTGAAAAACTTATTATCAAAGGATAACCCCTTTTTATTTCACTGAAGAGTATTGGTATGAATTTATCACCTTAAAGAATAGCCTAGTGTCTTCTCCTATTATTATTTCACCACATTGGAAAAAATAATTCGTGCTAATGTGTGACACTAGTGATTTATCAATAGTCTCTACCTTTGAAAATCAGTTTAGACATATCTTTTTTCCAATATACTATGTGGATCACACACTGAATACAATTAAGATAAACTATACAACTATAAAAAATAACTCTTAGTAGTTATTTATGATTTTGAAAAGTTTCACTCATATTGCATGTTGTCTAAGGTAGTGGTCAACATAGATCATGTAGAACTCAAATACATTCTAAGTAAAAAAGGATACCTAGATGTGAAAGATAAGATATATCATACAAATATAAAGAGTTCAACATTTTTATAAAGCACACTAAGGGAACTGAGAATGTCATTGTAGATCATCTCTCTAGAATCCCATTAGCTTGCATCAAGGATGGTGATATCTCAAACATTTAGGTTGAATTCCCTAATGAATTGTTGTTCATAATAAACACTAAGGCACACCTATTTTTTCAAACATTGTAAATTATCTTTCTATAGGATCACTCTACCTACTACCATAGTACCAATAAAGGAATATTTTTTTAGTATAAGCCTCATATTATTATTGATATGTGATACTACTATTTAATACTTGTATTGATGGCCTAATGTGGTGCTATATCCCAGAGGAAGAAATGAAAATCATGCTCAACATGTGTCACATGTCACCCATTAGAGGGAAACATGGACCAGAATTCAACGTGTCCAAAATCCTTCAAAGTAGAATTCTCAGGCCCACACATCTTAATGACTCTAAAAACATTTTCCAATGATATTATAGGTTCCAAAAAACATGAATTTTTGGGAAAATAATTTAAATTCATCAATCCCATAGCCTAGAAGTCAAAATTTTCGACATATGGGGAATTGATTTTATGGGGCCATTACATAATTCTCATGGGAATTTTTATAATGCAGTCTTTGTTGACTATGTCTCAAAATTAGTAGAGGAAAAATCCACCAATAATGACATGTAAAAAGTTGTTATGAATTTTATAAAGAAAAATATTTTTTATGGGTTCAGATTCCCACGATTACTCATTTTTGATTGGGCAACTCACTTTTCCAACAATTTTGTAAAGGGGTAGCTAAAGAAATATTGAATATTCTATTATAATGGAACTCTCTAACACCCACAAAAAGTTAAGAAAGTATAATTTTCTAATTAGAAAATAAAAAAATCATATAAAAGAACATGAATATAAGTTAAAAGGACTAGTCTCAAATTGGATGATGAACTTTTTTTATACCGTAGAATGTACAAAATTCCCATCAGTACTACTTCATTTCAACATTTTTATGGAAATCCTTGCCATTTAAAAGAGGAATTATAATTTTTATTATACTAGGTGATTAATAAATTAAATATGGATTCTAAAAAAGTTGAGAAGTAAAAATTTTGAAACTATTAAAGTTAGAATGATAAGAAATGATCTTGTGAAAATGAATTTGTTTGTAAAGAAATGACCTAGAATTGGCATGACCAATGAATCAAATGACATATATTTACACTATGGGATAGAATTCTATTGTTCAATTATCAATTAAAAATATTCCATGGAAAGTTAAAATATCAATGGTTAGGGACCTTCAAAGTTAAAAAGGTTTTACCCCATGATACTATCCAAATTATGAAATTTGGAGAACCACCCTTCAAGGTTAATAGACAATGATTAAAGATAAACCTAGATCCATTTCAAAAAGGGTGTGTTGTAACTCTAAATTTTTTCAAAACAAAATAAATTTTATCTCTAAATGTTAAATGAATCACTAATAGAGAGGAAACCTACGATAGGTATAATAAGATAGATTTGGTTTTCAAGAAGTTAGGAAAGCCTAGGTCATGCTTGAAATAAATGAAAAAGGTATTGGATCAAAAGATAGAAAAATGAAAAAAATACACGTCATGTACTCATTAGATGATGTTTAATTGTCATGGACCGAAAAATAATAAAAATAAAAAATTAACATCATGTAATTATTCATGAACTGAATTTTCAAGGATCTTTTTAATTCCATGAACCTAGGGTACATGTCTCACGACCCCCTCCACCGCTCCCTCTCCCCCTCCTCCCAATGCTCAACCCCTAGCTTCTAGCCAACTCTCCTCCTCTAAAATCATCTCCTTATTTACACTATGTTCATCTCATAACCATCTCCTACCCTCTGTAATGTTGTCCAAAATGGACTGCATGAAAACTATTTGTACTTATCCTACTGATCGCACACCTGTGTGAAAGGATTCACCTATGGCCAGACACTATCCAAATGATCACCATCCATCATCCAGTGCCTCATCCCCTTCCATCTCTATTTCATCCTATATGACTTCTTCAACCATTGAGGAGTTACAATTTGATTCTAGTGGGTCATTATGTGCTTATTAGTGCTATCTCTACCCTTGATAGGTTCCACCACCAATACCTACCCAGATGCTCATGCCATCTCATTAGAGATATGATTAACCCATTGCTAAGGTGATAAACCCCAACAAAAGACCTCATGATCCTAATGGAATACTTACCACTTCCCACAAGAGGCATTATATCTCTATGTCGATTGATACCACTGACTGATCCATAGTCCACCCATTTGTATGACGAACTCTTGATTTGTTTTTATGATACAGAAACCATATATTTTTATTTATATAAAATCTTAGACTTTTTTCTTTTACTTTTTTCAAGATTTATTTTTTCAACTATCCAAAAACACTTATGTAGCCCAAACCATGCTTCTTTTGAAAACAAATTTGCATTTAATAATAGGGTATGTCGGCATAATGTTATTATTATATATTTCTTATCACATTTCTACTAATGGTTAATCAAATGTAGGGATATATTCCTTCTAGTATGATTTATTATAACACATTTTGATTTCAATATCCACTAACATCCCCCATGGTATGATTTTTTACAGGGTTCTATTGATTCTCGATTTATAATTCAACAATTCCATCTACAAATTATCTATAATTTCATTACACCTCTCCTACACCACTTTCTCAAAATATTGTGGGTATTTTTTAATATTAAATGTGTTGGGATATTTTTTTTGAGATTTATTGAGGATACACCAATATATTTACATGTTCTCATTATTCAATGATTCATTTTCAATCAAAAATAATATTTCTAAACCTCAAATATCATTGATCCTAGTTAAATAAAAGAAAAAATTTGGTTATAAAACAATTAAAATCAAATTTTATTCTTTCCTATAATTTTATTATGTTTGTCGAGTCAAGTAATTTAATCCTCATTTCTGATTATTTTGATTACATTTGATTGACCTTTTTACTATATTTTATACATTATGTGATTTCTTTTTATATTTTATACTCCCATTCCAAAGAGGATTCTGAACCACCAATTTCATATTCATTTTTGAGAATATTTCTTGGGAGATACCTAAGAAATGAAACCTAGTAGAAAATTAATTTAGATCTTGTGAGAACTATCACTGAACAAATACTCTGTTAAAATTATTTTTTCAATTTTTGATGAGACATTTATCCTGAGTCCCACATGCACATTTATCCTTCGTTAGCCCGTAGTATTCATGAATTTCCTTTTTTTGGGTGGAGCTATTTAAAGAATATTATCCCTCTCTACCCCAATATTAGTTATTAAACATGTTTATCTTTTGATCATGTTCGAGGTATTTTCATCTCTAATATATATGAGATACTTTATATTGAGGAGATGTAGAGTTTTATTTTAACCAATTGAATGTTCCATGTTTACATTCAATATTTAAACATTAATACTATGTTCATTTGAACAAATATATATATAAATAAAAAATAATAAATAAAAATATTTTTTTATATTAGGATGGTAAAAAAACACCATTACTAGACTCATGCTTCTCATGAAATAACATATCTAGTTAGTTGATGAATGTGAAACCTATCCTGAGAATGATTTTTTGAAAAATAAGAAACAATATATAAATTAATAGAAAATAAAGGATAATTGAACATTTTTATACATATAGGATATATACGTAGAATTACACTCAACTTTAGGGATCACTGGGACATTCATGTCCAAGAGGAGTTACTTTTACTGCACTAGTCACTATTTTCATGTATTGTAATATATAGAGAACCCCCTCTTTTAGATTGATATTTATCATCTTCATACCTACCCTCAATCTCAAAAGTCATTTGAACCAATCTTTTTAAGCTATCATGATCAATATTGTATTTTTATTTACAGAGCTGAAATTCTAGAAATGATTCAATTTTAGGGTTAGAAATATGTATTCTAGGTATGAGAATAAATCCAATTATATTTCACAATGCGTTATAAGAGAAAATCATAGTAATTTAAATTTCATCATTCTTATCGAATCTAAGTAATAGTTGAAAGATTATAGTTAAAATAAATTATAATTTTTTTAAAGGAATTGAAAATAATGCATGAATGAATTTCTCTATTGAATCTATTCTATAAGAACAATTTTTTCTTATTACACTTAGTTTAATCTACTGGGTTGTGATGCATGGATATTTTTAAAAAAATGTTTAATTTTGGAATCAATATTGAGATCGTATCACCTGATAAAAAATAATTGTTCAAGTGTGGGTTAATTTGATAAGACTAATTTATATATATCTCTTGGATTTAATTGTTTATTATTTTTTCATGCTTATTTGATAATGTAATACGTTCTATTGTTTTTCATAATAAATATTATTCTATGGTTCTATGTAAAAAAAGAATTAAATTGTAAAAACTTATATTTACACATCATAAACCTCATAAAAAACGTGTAATACCTATTCACAACATGCTCATGAGAATATAGCTCGACCCATGAGTTTTTACAAGACATGAAATTATACATGACATGAAAAATAAATACACATTGTGTAATTATCAAAGTTAAATTCTAGCTAAGAGACATAGGTTGTGAAGAGAATACATTTCTTAAGAACAATACACATCGTGAAAGATTCTAAATCTTCAGATCTTAAAGATATAGGCCGTGAAAGTCTCCATATAAAAGATACATAGAAAAATATTTGGATCATCATTACATGAAATGAAAACCCATTACATGACATGTAAATATTGAAACATAATCCACTTTAAGAGAATACACAATGTGAAACTTTTCATGTTGTGTAGCCATTGAGTTTATATATAAGTGAGCAGTGACAACCACATTACATACTATAGGGGAGTTATATTTTCTCTATTATTTCTCTCATTTTATCTTATTTTTCCCTTCCAACTCAAGTGTAATCAATTACTTTTACATTTTTAATAACATTTGTGTTTTTTTACAATTATTCTTTTAATATTCATCAATTTTGTTTTTGTTTTCCATTATGACACCCATTTTCTATTACCACAACCGTTTGACATCAACATATACCAAATTATTTATTGTTTACCTATTCCAATATTTGTTTGATTGAATTTACAATTGTTTTAATAAAAAATTGGTTTATTCTATATTTCTTAATTCTGAACTACTTTATTTATATCCCTTTTATCAATATACAACGCATGCTTTCTATGGTTTCCTAACTTTTGATTAATTCTGTCATGAGAAGATAATCCCATCAGTGTTTAGCATCGAGAGAAACGATTGTTTTGAACTTAATAAATCTATAATTTTTAAATTGGTAATACTGATACTAATAATTATGTTAAACAATAATTTATAATTCCATTCTTTTATGAAACCCTGATTGTGGGAAGTGTGATTCAATGAACCAAACCTAATTGGAGTTGAGCATGCTATAATCATTATCTTGTGATACTTTCTGACATAGAAGCTAAGCTCAATGAATCTAGGTTATTAGATATATCTAGACTAAGGAATAGTATCATATTGGGTAGATCAAATTGGTTTGACCATAATCAATTAGTGATCTTTGCACTACTTTACAGTCTAATCCACAGGCCTATCCCAAGTTAGCCATAAGATTATATTTTTACCTAAAACCCTAAAATTGGCCCTAATCCATATCTCTTTCCAGAATTTAAATCCAACTCGATTTTTTATAACAATTTCGAAACAAATAAATATCTGTGAGGACTTATATATAAAGGGCTATAAATCACTAGGCAACCCAGTTTTCCCCATGGATTCTACCCCGCACATCCTCTTTATTATGCCATAGTAACCAAGAATAGTTTCGAATAAATATACTTATAATTTGATCAACATTCAGATGATTCAATGACATCTTCCAACCATATTAGGTATGTGGTTTAAAATAAAATAGAACCATGTTAAACACATAAATTCCCATATGATTTATATTGGAATTCCAAAGTTATTTTTTTACATTACCAATCTAGTTTCTTTTATTTAAGTCCATTAATGTCACATTTGGTTTGGATCAAGTCTAGTTAAATATAGTAGTTTTAGTTCAATTATTTTATTTTAATACAATTATTTAAATTAAGTTATTTGAATTTAAATGAATCAAATAAAACTAAATTTAATGGTATATATGAAAATATAATTAAATTAAAAAAATATGCTTCCTATTTTTGTTTACATAATGTTTTTGATGACATATATATATTTATATATTCTATTATTTATTGATTCTTATTGGATTGAAAATATGATGAAAATATCTTAAAATGATTAAATAACACCCAAACATGTTTTTTTTACATATTAAAAATTTAACAAGAACACACTACACCTAATTTGTTAAACCTGCAGTTTTACATATTTTTCCTTTTATTTTTGATGATTTATATAGCAATAACAACTATAATTTAGTAATTCATGTAACACTATTAAGATAACTAAAATATCACAAATTCATACAACTACACTGAAACTTTGTCATTCCATTTAAATATTAAGAATGTAACCCCAAGTAACTGCAACGTTTTTGTAAAAACTACAGTTTTCTATTTTGATTTTCTTTAGGTATTTGGGATATATGTATTTATGGCTTCCAAGATTTAATTATATTCATGATTTTTGAAATCTAATAAAAGTATCTAAAAATCACTCAATGACACTAAAACCGAGTTTTATCATTTAGATATTACTAATTTCACATGAAATCACCACATATCTTCTATGAATGTTTTAATTTTCAAGATTTATATACAATATGTTATTATTGATATATATATTTATAGCAGTGAGAATTAAGTTATTCTTATTTAGTTAAAAAAATATCCAAAATATATACAAATATTCAAATATAGATTAACATACTTTTACTCTTTAGATATCAATAATTTTATCTAAATACACCGAAGAAAAATATTGGAAATAAAATGGAGGGATAATACCACATACCGTTAGTTCTATATATTACCCACCACTAATTTAGGGTTACATTTATCTAAAAAAAGTGAAGTATTTGAGTCATCATATATAAAATATTGGTCAATACCAATGGGAGTAATGATAGCGTAAATTTCATCCCCACTAGGATCAACAATATTTCTTCTTCTAACATTAGTAATGTCGTTGAATTGAAATTTCAAAATAAAATTCACTAAAAACACTTGTTTTATCATCTTATTGAATTAGGTTTTGACCTTTATGACATTAGAATACTTCAATGATTATTTTTGAAGCTAAGAACTGAGTTGGTGTGGGGTTCTGGGGCCTATAGATCCTCGACCTGATGATTTTAAAAATATTAAATATATTTTCATTGAGTTCATAATGTTGTGTTTACCCTAGGTGCAATATAAATTTGTTCTTTCCTAGAGTTTAGTCAGAGGCGAGTTGGCGGGGCGTTAAGTGGTTACATTATTAATTAAATGAGAATTTAATTAATAAAATTAACACAATATCCCCTAGTCTCATTGGTGTGTACAACGTAAAGGAATAAGACCTCATCCTATACTCCTTTATCTGAAAAAAGCGATCCATAATCAAAGTGATGAAGCACTTTTGATGTCAATTCCTAAAACTGATCATCATTAGATTGAGTAACACAATCATGGCCTCTTTCTACACCAGAAGCTTCAAAATATTCTCTCTAGGTAGGTGAATTTTATTTTTCTCTTGATCCCCTTCGTTTCACTTTTTTTTATGGTTCTAGAGCCCTATTTCAATTTATAGAGATCCTTTCTAGGTTGATCAATTAGTTTTTGGGTAAATTGTAGTGATTCTGGAAAATCTCAAGGTTATTTTCATATTGAATTAACATATACATGGAGTGTAGTCTAGTGGGGACCGCTATGTGTCTCTTCATATTTGGGTAAGATGGAATTTGGGAACTAAAAATTGTGTGTTGGGGTTACACTCCGTGTACTGACCTCATGTCATGTGGCCAAAGGACATGGCCAGGTTAGCTGTGTAATGTACATGGCCATGTAAAAATACATGGCCATAATACATGGAAACCGGGTTCCATACACGAGCACAATAAAACCAAAAAACCAAGTTTATGTTTATCTTCAACACGCCATGTATTATGGGGTGAACCACATCTGAGGGACATGGTTGGTTGGGCCATGTAGAATAAGAACATGGACATGGGATGGATTATGTATAACATGCCCTATACGGTTTATACACATCATGTACCCCTATGTGTCCATGCCAGGTGGTGTAAATAGGATACAAGGCTAGGATCTCAGGTGGGTTCAAATGTCATGTTGACCCCATTGCATGTTTTTTACTCCTTTGAGATCTTCTTTAGATCTTCTTCCTAACAAATCCCTTTCTCAGGAAATTAGATTCTAGCTTCTGAGTTGCATATCGTAGTAGTTTTCTATGTAAAATTCGATGGTGGACTCCTTTTTATCATATGAGATATGGTATGTTGTGTTTTGAGAAATATGCTTGTGTAGTGGTGCTTAACTTTGAGAAGTTGTCAGTGTATATCACTAGGTTGACGTCGGGGCTGATACCCTTCCCTTTTCACCTTAGGTTGTGTGTCCCCTAGAATCATTAGACTGGTATTGAAGTGCTCCCCTATTGTATCAATGCATAGGTACCATAATCATAGTGGTGTTGCGATGTGAGGTATGATATGTGTGACACCCCTTTCAGTGGTACTTGAACAATTTTGTAGATCAGTGTGGTTCGTAATAGGAGAATCTAGGAGTGGTAATCCTATATGGCACTTGGGTGCATGTTTCCTTTAATTATCTTATTTGGTAGAGAAGTGAATCCTGACATATTGGGAGATAGTTCTATACCTATGGGGTAGTTAATCAATGTTTGGTAATACTCTATCAGACCAGGGAGTGGGTTCCCTGTATTATTTTTATAGATGGATAAAACACTCCCGTAAAATCCCAGGATGAGGGACCTCCATACTTGATGGATAGATAGAGTAGTTACTCCCCTGTTGGACCAGGGTGCAGGTCCTATATCCATGGAGTTGGCGCTACCTTGTAGTTTCAGGGTGGCTGTCCTCTGGATTTGCTTTATAGATATAGTGTGTTTTTCGCAATCGTGTTAGGGTGAAGGTTTGATATCCTTCAATTCAGATCTCCCCTATCGTACCAGGGTTCTTTTCCTCCAAACATGTTTTTCTGGCCGAGTTAGTACTCCCTTATCATACCAGGGAGTGGGTCCTCTAGCCCAGGGCCGGTTGTAAAGACCCGTAAAATTCAAGGATTTTTTTTTCTTAATTTTCTTTGGGATTTTACAAGAACGCAGTTTCTGACCACACCAGATTCCGAGGCCCGGTGTGCCCGGAATCATTTTCCGAAGTTTGGATCGGGTACGTTCAGTGAACGAACGAGTGGGTTTTCCTAAATTTTGAACTGGTGCTCGGAATCAAATTCTGATGGCACCGGTGGAATCGCAGTGCTGGTATTTTCTTAGAAATTCCTTTTCCGGAATTACATTTGCTCGGGTGTGGTTTTTAAGTTTTTGGGGTTAAGTTAAGAAATAAAATAAAGTGGTGCGACAACTTTATTTTATTTCACTTAAAGCCACTTAAAGCCACTTAAGCTAAGTTAAGAAGATAGGGTGGGACCCAAAAATATCCTACCCACTTGGTAGGATATTTGTGAGGTGGGGCACGCATGAGCCCCACCGTTTCTTTTCCTCTAAGTAACGCACCCGTGAAAACCCCTTTTAAATGAAAGTCAACCAGTGCGTTTTATTAAATTCTTAACACCCCTATTAATTGGGAAGTTAATTCGTTACCATTAATTCACCGAATTAATGGTTCGTTTCTTAATTTTGTTTTTTTTGTTGGCATAAGAATAAAATAAGACCATCACATGTGGGTGGCTTGTTGAGAGGATTGACAGAAACTCTAAGTTCTTCATCCTCTTTCGCGAAGAACGCGAAGAACGCCGAACCCTCGGAGATCGACGACGCGACGCTGTGTACCGCGATGCCGACGAATCTCCTTCCGCGACGTTTCTTCCACGACAATCCTTCCCTGCGACAATCTTCGATCAACACCCGATTGTGGTAGGGGATTACAGATCTTTTAAATTACTTTGTGGATTTTTATCCTTAACTTGGGTTTAAACATGCAATTAAATCTGTGTGTTTTCTTTAACCCTCAGAGATCGTCGACACGACGCTGTGTACCGCGACGACGCGATGCCCCTTCCGCGACGCGACGATCCTCTTCTTCCGTGACGGTCAATTCCGCGAAGAACTCACGTTCGAAGACAACGACGAGGTAGGGGTTGATTCATCTAAATCTTTGTGATTTATACCCGTGGAGTATGATTAAATATTTGTTGTGAGACTTTTTAAACCGCTAACGCGGTTGGTGCGGACAAACGAAAACGTCCAAACCCTTTTCGTTCTTGGTGTGCGGAACGGCGGGCGACGACAAAGTAAGCCGCATGGGCGATGTGAGGTCCTCGTAGTGAAGGACGGACCCCACGTGAAGACGGCGTGCATTTTTGACTACCTGAACTCATCCAGTGGTCCACGGAGCAACCCGCCGGTGCGCCACGCCGGCACGGCGGTGCCTGGCGCGCCACCGTGGAGAACCGCCGCGGCTGAAGCGGCGGCGGCGGGCTGGCCGTCCCATGACCGCGCGGGACCGGCGAAGGATGGGACGCGGCTGGCTAGTGCGTCTGCTAGAAAGGGAGGCCCCACGCGGGGCCGCAACTCCATCACGCGGGGGCAACACGCCCCCAGCTCCGCTCGGCCGTAACCGGCCGAGCCGACCCGCCGGTCGGGCCAGGTCGTGCCCAGGCCGGGCCGGGTCGCGCCCAGGCCGGGCCGGGCCACCCCGGCCGGGCCGGTTCACGCCATCCGGGTCGGACCCAGACCCGGGTCAGGTCGACCCGGTTCGGGCCGACCCAGGGGGGGTTGGGCCGGGTCGGTCCGGGCCCAGACCCCCCGTTTTCGGACCTTTTTGGTCTTTTGCTCATAACTTGAGCTACGGGCCTCCGATCGACGCACCGGCAGCGGCGATATGATCCTTGGATCGAGACGGTCGTTTCGGTATATCGCACTCTAGGTTTCGGAGTACTTTGGGTTGGTCGGGTTGGTTCGTACACGAAACCAACCGTGCCCTCAGAGCGGAAACGCTCATATCTTGGGCTCTGGACGTCCGATTGACATGCTGTCGACTTCGTTTGATTTCTCTTGATGAGACAGAACTTTTGGCTTACTACTCTCAAGGTTTGGACGCCATCGGAGTGCGGTCGGGTTGGTTCGCTCACGAAACCAACCGGGCCCCTGGAACGAAAAAGCCAATAACTCACAGACCGGGCGTCCGATTGACGCGTCGTCTGTCTCGTTGATTTTCTCTTGATGAGACGGAACTTTTGGCATACTTTTCCCGATTTTTGGTTGCCGTTGGATAGTGGCCGGGTTGGATTGTACCCGAAATCTAACCGGGCCCCTGGAACGGAAAAGCTGATATCTTTCAGACCGAATGTCCGTTTGACGAACCGTCAACGGCGTTGGTGATCACGTTGAGAAACGGTCCCTTTGAGTATACCCTATGAGAGTTCGGGGTACAGTTGAGATACGACCGGGTTGGTTTGCACACAAAACCAACCGGGCCCCTGGGACGAAAAGGCTAATAACTCACAAACCGGGTGTCCGATTGACGCGCCGTCTGTTGAGTTGAGACCCCTATGACGAGCCGGTCCTTTGAGATACTTCTTCATGGGACTTTGAGATACTTGGAGTATCGACCTATATCTCGTGGAGCAGACCCTCCCGGAGATGAGCGTACAGAGTACGGAGACCGTGTAGCCGACTGAGACCTGACAACTGCTTGACCGACTTGACTTGGAGTGAGTCGACTAGCCCAGTGGATGAAGCACTACATTGTTTGGGTGAAGACCCATGGTGGACGGAGCACTACCTGTGTGATAGTGCAGACCCACGGTACTCGTCCGGAGAGTACCTCTGCAGGCTACTAGGGGGTGTGCACCACTGTGTTTGGGTGGCATACCCTGGCGGGAAGCGCTACTGTGTTTGGGTGGCTGGCCCGTGATACTCGACAGGAGGAGTACCTCAGCAGTCTTAGGTTAGTGAGTAGTACGTCAGATTCGTGACAGGACCACTGTACACTCCAGAGACGGGGCTCTTCAGCAGTTACGGTTTTGATAATGAAAATCCTGGTTTGAGCTGAGACGTTTGACCTTTGTGTTTACCTCATGATTGAGATGGGTCACCTGATAACTTAGGTATATGTATGGGCATATACCTGGGTAGTGGTTATCCGTTGATTTCATGATCTTGGTGTTTTCCTCATGTTTGAGATGGGTTAGTTGATAACTTAGGCATATGCATGGGCATATACCTAAGTAGAGGTTATCTGTTGAGATCTTCTTTGTGGTTATCCATGTTGGTTTTAGTGAGACCTTGAGGTTCTCAATATCCCTACTGAGTATCGTTATACTCACCCCTGCATGGGATATGCCTGCACCTCGTTGTGTTGGTTGCAGACGATGGGCAGCGCTAACGGAGGCCGAGTGTTCGAGGATTGGACGGTACCCGGAGGTGGATCACACGATGAGTCAGTATACGGAGGTGGAATTCACGACGAGACGACACACGGAGGAGGTTGACGGGTGAGAGCGTTGTGGAGGCTATCTGTACCTACCCTTCAGGTAGGATCCGTGGTGGACGATCCAGGAGCTGTGCTGTCTGTACTTACCCTTCAGGTAGGATCCGAGGACGACGACCCAGGAGCTGCTTCCTTTCTTCCAGCTATTGTCTTTTTCTGTTGTACTTTGTTTAGTTGTAGTTGTACTTCAGTTGGGTTTGTATTCTGGCCCATTTACTTTTCAATACTTCTTTTTTGTACTTAGTGTTTTACTTCCACCTGTACTCTGTGGTGTTTGTTTGCTTTTATAAAGGCAATTCCTTCCCAGTTATCGGGATTTACGCCTTTGGTGCTAGTCACCAGCCCCTGGCCTATGGAAGGCGGGCTTGGGGTAGTCACGACACGGGCCCCGAGGACGGGTCCTGACACCGGTAGTCCCCTTTCATGTCAGGGTGTGAGTACCCCATAGTAATTGAGCTTGTATAGTGGAACTCCGTTATCATACTAGGGTGTGGGACCTCACCTATGTAGTAGTAATCCGCCATCTCTTAGTAGCAATGGGGGCAAGGTCCTCCATTGGAGTTAGTTCTCCCTTGGCTATTGAGTACAATTATGCAAAGTGAGACCCCCCCACTAGTTATGTGCATTACCTGGTTTAGATTCAGTGTTCCCTCAATGGAATTTGGTGTGGGACACTCCATTAGAGAGCGAGATATGCTTCAAGATTTATTCAAGAGAAAGTACTCCCTCGTTTACAAGGAAGTGGAAAGGGGTCAGTTTTATTATTCTCTATAATTAGAGAGGATTCACATGGTGCATAGTCTAGAGAAGTTCTACCTCAAATGTATGAAATGGTTAGGGGAGGTTCTCGCCATTTGGTTTTATTTAGTTTTAATTAAGAGGAAGGTAGTTATGGCTAGACCTTTGGTGTTAGGAACTAGAGTTGTAAATAGTATGTTGTTCCTAATAGAGAACGTTCTCTTAGAAATACCATCAATAATGATTTAGTTGTTCCTAATGGAGTTTATATCTCAAACAGGTTTCATCTTTGATGGATGAGCTCATAGAGTGTGTTCGCCTAGTTTTTGTTTTATAATTGGATCCTAAAGTATAATCCAATCACTGACTATGAGGTCAAAACCTCATGATACATGGATTTTGAGATGAGTATATCTCGATGTTATGGGGGTCATTGCGATGGTGTCACCTTTCTTTTTGACACCCCTTTTGGTCTGATATTACTACTCATGTATATTCATAGATGGTTCTAGATGGAGTTTCTCTCTCAATTGGATTCCTTTTGGATATGTTGAGAGGAAAATTTCCTTTCAGTTTCTCCCTTTTTCTTTTTGGTTTTTGGGGTACCTACTGCATATTTTTATACTGACCGCTTCACTGGATTGTCCAACATTTTTTATGTATTGTGTAGACCACAATCCTATCAATGGAGTCCCTAGAGTACCCAAGGCAGGTGGAGGTTAGTGAACTAGACCAACCGAGGTTTTTATTGGATCTGGGATGAGGATCTTTCTGAAAGTTTCATTCGATAGGGATCCCCTCCATCTGAGTAGTTTGGATGCTTTTAGAGGTTTTTATGGGCATGTGTTCTTCCATTTTTATGATTTTAGTACTTCTGTTGTACTATTGGTTGGGATAGTTGAATGTATGGATATTATTTCCATATTTTCATATCTTTTTATTGCTTCATAAAGGTGTTTCTGGATGATTTTGTATAGGTACATTAGGAAATTTCCTCCAATATGTGTGACATGTCTACTCAAGTATAGTCACCATCCCCTAGCCGATTTGAGGTGATCTTGGGGAGTTGTGACCCAGGCCCCGTTGGGTCATCTCATGAAAATCATTGATTAAAAAATATATGCCTCATCAATATATAGGAATAGAATCATTTCAATAAATCTATATAAAAAATAATTAATAAATTTTTCCTTTTGAATCATCGAATAATTCCTCTTATATTTCGTTATAAATACATGACCATTGTAGTAATAATTCCATATTAGTATTTTTTCAATAACTCCATAAAAAGAAACATTTTCATATTTAGGCTGTATTTCTAATGCAATGTCATAACATTATGTCATTTCAGTTAACTTAACAACATAACATTGCATTCTAATTTTCACTTCTCACATACTTATAATAAAGTTATAACCATTGCTAACTAGTTATTTTCATTCACAAACCACGTTAGTGGGACCAAAAGAAAATTCTCTTATTTATAGAGAGGGAACATCAAAATTTAAACTCAATACTTGAGATATATAATAATATTAAAATAAAATAATTTTTTATTATTAATTTTATAAAATTTGATTTTTTACCATCTATTTTAACATAGAATGAAATTATTTTCTATGAAAAGTATCTATCCCTATAAAACATAATGAATTATTAATTATACTCATAATTTTTTATGTTCCATATATAAAAAGATATTAAAAGTTTATGAAATGTGTATAATTTTATTGGATGAGATAATAAATACTTGTTAAAATTACTTACTTGATATAGTAATCGAACAAAAAAAAGTTAAACCAGACCACGTGATATGAAATCTCTCACACTTCAAGGCTCAATGTATCCAACATATATAATCTAGTAATTCTCCTTATTTTAGGAACTAATGGAATATTTGGATAAACTTTTTCATACTAATCATCTTCATTTCCTATTATCAAATTACATCTCATTCTCACATCATCCACATATATTGGACATAAACCCATACATTCTTGAAGAAAAAAACCATTCATAATGGAAATTTTATGGGGGTTACTATTTATTCATTAATACTTAATTCTACACATATTTATTTTAGTCGGATACATCTAAAAAATCAAAAGTTCATACAAGAAGAATTTTAGAATGAATATAGGTAGCTAGATGCACCATGCAAGTGAAAAAATATAGAGGGGAATTTTCTCCGACTCACAAATAAATAATGGTGCCACATACTTTTTATTAAGAAACACTTAGATAACCTTTTATCACAAAGATCTCAAAAAAATGAAATAATTAAATTATCATCAATCTTACATTATTGGATATTAAATGAATAAGTTCTACCGGAATAAATTCATGAATAAGGATGTGATACACATGAGTTTTTAGATATTCCAATTTAACCACTCTTCTGTGGACCCATTTTAATATTTTTCATGAATAATCATCAAGAACCGTGATCATCTCAAGTACTTCCAAAATTATTTTCCACTAAGTTTTTCATTACATGAATGGAATAGGGATGTTTATATTAATTTTAATCAATAAAATCAATATGTAGTTGTGGTATGATATCCTAGTCCACCAAGTCATCCTGATATCATAAATAATATCTAGACTTTCCTTGGTCATTTAAATGGATTAAAAGTTACATTTTTTATATATTTTTCTAAATTTATATTATTTTAAAACAATGACATGAAAATTGTTTGACCAATAAGGAAAATCAAAGAAGATACATCTTTCCTCATTTTTTAATTGGATTTAGTGGAAACATTATTATTCATTCAGGATTTCATTTGACCTTTCCAAAATGAATGGATGTAATCTTGTTATTCATTATGCAGAGTAGTTCTATACACATGAAAAGACGAATTCTCAATCTCAATGGTATTGTCAAACCAGTCACTATTTTTCCTATATTTATGATCAAAATATAAGGCCCCAGTATTAAATATTACATAATCTTGATTAGAGTCAAGAATTCATATTGAGGATATTTTTAGGTTTAGAGTTTTAGAGAATTAGGCCATAACTATTGCATTACATCTCAAATATTACAAAGTAGACACTTCTACTCTAACCAATTTTTTCACAACAATAAAACTCATTAAATAAAATAACAATTCTTTTATTGATAAAAATATTCTTTAATTATTCTTTTCTCTTACACATCCTTATACCCTGTGAATTTTTTATCAAAAACTTAAGATGAGCATAAAAATCTCAGTAATGGATATAAAATAAGGAATGAAAACATTAGTCCATCAATAAATACAAATCAATGAAACTATAATTTTGAATCATAAAATATAAGTTCTTTAACATACCTCATGAAATTATAATATTTATGAATAACACATAGAAATCATAAATCATTAAGGTGACTTGTGGAATCCATTACATAGTTACATTGTATCTTTCACAGCTACATAGGGAGTTATGTTTGGAATACCCATGACATTATATTCCCTAAATATCTTAGGAGAACCATCAAAATTTACCTCTGTCATGTTACCCAATGCATTAGAGAGCTATCTCGGGCTCACCCACCCTAGGTTTATCATTGACCTACCATTATACATAAATAATTCCCAAGAACCATAACATATTCATAACACATAAAACAAGAATAAAGGTAAGATAACATTTCAAAATTGCAATCACAATATATCATTTCAAGATATTGATATAATAAATGATTTATTAAAACCATTTTCAATACTAGAATACATCAAAAGGGTATATGGTATTTATTTTCCTTTAATGACATTACGGATTATTATGGAATCCAAACAAAAAATAAAGCGACATAAAGGCCATTGTCATCGCGTACGTTAAAAAGAAACATTTCTTTTGCCGTTTGGTAAAATGATATGTAGAAAAAAGATTCCATTTCATTGAAATTAAAATTCAAAGGTGTTTATTATACACCGTATAAAATAAGGAGGTGTATATTATCAAAATATGCCTCAATGAAAGGAGATTGAGACAAAGTACCTTACAATGTTCGTTTAAATGATGTAAGAATTTATCAATGGGGTGATTATGTGTTGTAAAAGTATATCCAAACAAAGGGAAGTGTAAATTAAAAAATAAATAAATAAATAGTTATTCCACACATAATCATGGAATAATATAATCAAAAAATTATGTGTAAAACCCAAATATTTAAAATTTATTTTACAAATTCACTGTCGAAAATTTGGCAGTCTGACGACATCACGTAAAAATTCAGAAAATGAGTTGATGAGGGAGAAAAGGGTCACTCATCACTTCGAAATAAAATGTTAGAGAATAGGTATATATAATAAAACATCCCAATATAATAATATGTAAATTAAAATACTTAACATAAAATAAGTCTTTGACTAAAAGAGGAGGGTAAATGGTTTGCTTACATTGAGTCTGATTCGTCACGTATGTTTTTCGTTCTTACTGAATAATAAAGTTAAGTTTATTATACTTGATTCAGAATTTTTTTCAAGTATATTATTAATTTTATATAACTTATTACCACTTTATAAAAATTACATAATTATTTATGTTGTTGTCAGTCCTTTTGTCGATATTCAGTACTTGAGTCGAAAATGAACTTGTTTTGGAGAAATTGTCCCTGTAGGAAGAATTAAATCATTTATTGAATGATATTCATGATTTAAATATCATATATATCCATTATATATGCATTTATAAGAGTCTATAACAATTGGATATAATAAATTAAATGGACCGTTCTTGGAGATGGTAGTCCGCACGTAATCATGAATGCTACATTCATTTATTTGTCATATTAAAGAAGTGAAAACTAAACAATTCATAGGTATATTATAATTCCATTATTATATCATATTTTATATATGTTACATTATTTAATTAACACCAAACATTATACGTTCCATTCCTGTTATGAACAATTAATATCACTTTGAGGGGGTGGTAGTATGCATTTCCTCCAATGCAATTATCTTATTTACAAATCATGAAAAGCATAAAGGTATGTTTTTAAATAAAAATTACTTAATAATAGATGAAATATATATATAATATATATCATATATAAATATAGTTACATCATAATGGCTACCATGAGAGGTGTTAGAATAAAATCAAACAATCATCATTTCGTGAGGTAGTAGTTCACCGGACACAGAAATAATATGTTTGTACCCATTAGATTAAGGTGTGTGTAATTTTAGTTCAAATAATTCTTGTAAAAACATCCTAGTATATTGAGGATAATTTTTATGTAACCAAATAATAATAATAAAATTGGGAGCGGAGAAGGAAAATAATGGAAATGAACTTTAGAGATGATGTTACCTCTAAAATATGTAACTTCCATTGATTTGAGCCAAAAGGATTACATAAATTGCCTTATTACCAAGTGAAGGCTTCTATGAGGAAGGGAGTGATATTGGGAGATTTTTTGGGTAAGGGTTGTATGATCTATGGGGCTTGAGTGGTGTAATTAAATGGGTAGGGGTGATGCCCATTTATAAGAGGGAGGAGGGGCACATTAGGAAAGTATTGAAATATTGTAAAATGATTTTTGGTTTCAAATGTTCCCAAAGTAATTTATTTAAAATATAAGATGCTTTTGGGTCAGAAACCTCTCAACCAGTAGATTTTAGACAATTCTAGGTAACAAATTTAACCTTATCTTTTATCTTTAACCCTTAGTTACTTAATTTAACTCTTACCATGTCTTCTTGTATATTCATACTATATGGTTAATATAAAAACTATAAAATGCCAAAATAAGCTAAAGTGGTTCATTAATGACATTTTAAAAATTATTTAAGTCATTTGGATGAATATTTGATTATTAGGACTATTATATAATTTATTAAAATATTATTTTTTTAAAACTCATTTATGTTAATGTTTTACTATTCATATCATGACTTTTTTTAAATCCATAACAAAATGATTATTTCTATAAAGACCTGGAAATTCTAAAAATTGTTTTTCCTAAATACATGGGAATTTTACGAGTCTGTAAAAATTAACGGCGCATGATTCCGAGGCCCGGTGTGCCCGAAATCAATTTCTGAGGTTTTGTTCAGGTATGTTCAGTAAACATACGAGTGGGTTTTTATAACTTTTGAATCGGTGCTCATAATTGAAATCGGAGGACACCATTGAACTCGCAGCACTGATATTAAATTAAGAAGACTATCACCTTGACGATAGTGGGTGGATATTAAAAGATATTTTTTGAGTTTTTAGAGAATGAATTAAATAAAAATAAAGTGTGTGGCATAATTTTTATTTGTTGGTTAAAACCTCCTCATGGAAGTTGGAGGTGGGACTACCACACCTTAACCTCACCTGAAAGGTTATGGTGGTGGGGCCCACCCGAACCTAACCTCCTACGAGAGGTTACAACATGGAGACCACACGAGACTAAACCCCCTATTAATAGTGGGAGTGGAAAACCTCTCAACTCTCCTCATTAATGAGGGAGAGTCTCTCCATACCCCCTTCTTTATTGATGCCAACTACCCTAATTTAATGGTTCCAAATCCTCCACATTAATTAAGGGGGAGCCAAGTTAATTAATTACCAATTTTTATTTTGTGCCAAAAAATTAAATAATAGATTAACACAATCTATTATTATTTTGGTTGGCATTGTTCATTTTGGTGGCAGCTTTGAGAGGAGGATTATTGTGAGAAAGCTCCCAACGAAGAATGCCTTTGAATTCAAAGAACACCAACCTTCTTAGACTTCTTCCTCATAGTTTCTACTGACCTGGGACATCTTCAACCGACCTTACCTCCATATCATCATTAACGAGCTGATGCACGAGTTTGAGATTGAAAGTGTGCGGCGGACGCGATGAACGACTATCTCCTCCGTCTTCTTTCCCGCGACCTAGTCGATGACCAACGATCAAGGTAGGGGGAATTATTTGAGTTTGTTTTATTTGTGGGATGATGTGGGGTGATTTGTTTGATCTTTCCCCCCTTTTCTATTCTTGAGTAATTCTTTGAAAACTCAAGAATGTTTGAACTGCTTGCTACCACCCTAAACGTGGAGGATGTGGGCCAAACCAACATGGACCAACCCCTCCACCATTTTTGTTTATGATGATCTTTGACATGGAGACGAAGCAACAAGGTGACCAAGGTGGCGAAGAGAAAGGTCGCACTACCCGCGGCCGCCATAATCTGTGCCACCCTCGCAGCGTTCGCACCGCCACCTGCCAAACCGGCCCCGGCTGAGCCCCCGCCAGCCGCGCCGCACATCGAGCCGAGTCGCTGCCCTGAGCCGGCCTACACCCCGCCGACCTACCTGGCCACCTCTCGGCCTACCCAGCCACCTCCTGGCCGCCCGCCAGCCCGCCTGCCGGCCTGGTCACACCCTGCCCGGCCGCCTGCCCCCCGGACCTCGCCCCGCTGTCCTTCCCAGCCGCCTCCTGTGTGCCCGACCAAACCGTGCTGGCCCGCGCACCCCGCGATCCCCGTGCCGCCTGAGCCGGGGCCCTCGTGGTGCTGGTCAAAGTGGTCTCGTCCATCCGGGCCGAGACGCCGAGCCGCGCCACATGTGCTCCAGGCCGAACCGGCCCCGAGCTCGAGCCGAACCGCCCACGCGGCCTGCTGGGCTTGGCCCGGAGGCCGGGCCGAACCTAACAGTCTGTCCCACCCAATGGGCCAGGCCAGACCCAATAGGTCTGACCGAGTAGACCCAGACTGGTTCGGCCTAAACTGGGTCGGACCGGGTTAGACTGGACCCATGCCCCCTACTGAATCTTTACTTTCATTGGTCATATCTTTGGCACTGGATGTCCATTTGACGAACCGTCAACGGTGCTAGTATTCTTGGAACACGACAGTCCATTTGAGTATACCCCACTGGAGTTCGGGGTAAAGTTGAGATAGAGTCAGGTTGGATTGTGCACGAATCCAACCGGGCCCCTGGGACTAAAAGACTAATAACTCACAGACCGGGCGTCTGTTGTATTGAGATCCCTATGATGTGGAGGTCCTTTGAGATGCTTTTCATTGTACTTTGTGATAGTTGGAGTGTCTTCTAGTAGCTCATGGTGCGGACCCTCTCGGAGATGAGCGTGCATAGTGTAGAGACCTAGTAGTTGGCTGAGACCTGATGACTTCTGGGAGTTTTGACTCGGAGTTACTCTATTAGCCCAGCGGGGAGCACCATGGTGTTGCGAAAGACCCGTAGTGGGGAGTTACTTGGTGTTGCGGAAGACCCACAGTACTCGACAAGAGGAGTACCTCAGCAGGCTACGAGGGGGAGTACCTTGGTGAGGCATCAGGACCACAGTGGGGAGCACCTTGTTGGCGTAGCAGACCCACGGTACTCGATAGGAGAAGTACCTCAGTAGTCCAAGGTTACTGGGAAGCGCATTTGTGTCACGACAAGCCCACTGTACTCGATATAGGAGGAGCTCTTTTGTAACCAAGGTTTCAAGAATGTGACTGGGGATGTTACTTGATACTACCCCTAGAATAAAATCATGGTTTGAGCTGAATCTGTAACTTTTGTGTTTACCTCATGATTGAGATGGATTACTTGATAACTTAGGTATATGTATGGGCATATACCTATGTGGGGTTATCTATTGATTTCATACTTTTTGGTTTATCCTTGTTGGATTTTGTGAGACCTTGAGGGTCTTAGGGTCCTTACTGAGTATCGTTATACTCACCCCTTCACGGGATGGCCCCACACCACGTTGTGTTGGTTGTAGAAGACGGACAGCTCTGATCGAGGCTGAGTGTTCTAGGACTGGACGATACCCAGAGGTAGACCACACGGCGTGACGGTACACAGAGGAGACATATGGATGTGGAGTGTTGTGGAGGCTATCTGTACCTACCCTTCAAGTAGGCATCCCGGAGGACAACCCGATAGCTGTTTTACCATTCTTCCATTGTACTTTTTTTTTCAGTTGTACTTGTACTTTCCTATTAGGATTATATTCCGGCCTCTCTACTTTCAGTGCTCTTTTTTATACTGTTTTACTTAGTGTTTTTCTTCCAGCTCGTACTATGTTGTGTGCATTTTTAGGTTATAAAGGAAATGGCTTCCCAGTATTAGTGAATTTCGCATTTGGTGCTAGTCGCCAACCCCTAGCCTATGGAAGGAGGGCTTAGGGTAGTCATGGAATGGGCCCCGGGGGACGGGTCGTGGAAAATTGGTATCAGAGGCAGGTTCAATCGTAGAACTTAGGACTCTTATATTTTCTTTGAAGTAATAGTGTTAAGGGTACTGAGTGTGGTTTTCAGTTCAAGGAGTCCAGTGTTGGTGCGGCGTCCGACGTATCCATACACCAGAACCCTGACTAATGATTTCCGACTTAGTGTATGAAAACACTGATTGCGTGTGTGTTTTAAAAAGTTCTCTTTAAGTCATCTCAACCAGGTCAGCTCACTAGCTATGATCTTTTGACCATGTCACATCTGTTTCTTTCAGGATAACTCCCCATGGATGACCAATGAGAGTCCCGAGAGTTGTATGCACGGATAGCCCACCGAGCAATGAGTCCTTGGTGTAGGACCCTTTTCCAGTAGAGGTACCAGCGGTACCACTTCCTGTTGGGCCACCAATGCCACGAGCCTCAACAGCAAATGATGCATGTCGCTTGAGCGCGCTGCATGAGTTCCAGCACCAGAGGCCATCCAGGTTCAAGGGAGAGATAGACCCGCAGGCAGCTGAGGATTGGCTGGAGGCTATGGTGAGAGTCTTCAGACTGGCAGGGACACCATCATACTTTATTGTGATTCTTTCTTCTAGCCTTCTACAGGCAGCAGTAGGAAGATGGTGGAGCCTGATGCTCTAGGTGCACGACGAGGTGACACTACTCGGGGAAGACTTTGAGAGCCTATTTCTGGCATAGTTTTTCCCATCCACCCGACGTGAAGTACAAATATAGGAGTTACTTCACCTGCAGCAGGGTATCATGACGTTGGAACAATACTCAGTAAGGTTCATTGACCTCTCGCACTACTCCACTTATATGGTATAGGACCCATTCTTTAGGGACCAGACCTTTGAGCAGGGGATCAGGCGAGGGATCAGAGCTTCGATGATCTCCCTCAGCATCCCAACGTAGGCAGGGGTGTTGGAGGAAGCCCTCTTAGTGGAGAGTTTCCTTGCTGAGCAGTCTCTAGCAGTGAGACCCACCACTTATCGATATGCAACAGAGTCTTTTGCAGCTGGCAGTAGAAATATGTCGTAGAGGTCCAAGAGGACCAGACCCATGGGCGGATGATCTAATGACTTAGGATAGGTTGTGCGGTGTACAGAAGATAGAGCCACACATTCCAGGAGTAGGTAGTTTTTCTCATGCGGTGGGTAGGGTCACATGGCTCGTGACTGTCTGACCCGCCGTTCAGATGATCAGCAGACGGTCGAAAGACCACCTAGGCAGAGACAAAGATTCGATTGAGGCTATCCGCAGGGCGCATGCAGACGTGGAAGAGAAGCTGGTCGAGCAGCTGGCGGTGGGTGATGTTTCGAGGTGTTACCGCCACCACCACCAGGAGGTCTGCCCCGACCACAGGGAGCAGGTGGACATGCGAGAGCTCAGCTCCAGGGAGCTGAGGCTTACGATCATGGTACTCCAGAGATGATTTGAGGTACAATCTATGTCTACTCCACCTTACCTGCAGTACTTATAGATACAGGTTCTAGTCACTCTTTCATTTCCACTACCCTTGTTCGGAACTCGGAGATTCTGACAGAGCCATTATCTCAATACTTACGGCTAGAGACTCCTACGGGAGCAGACTCGATGATTATGCACTAGTTATGACAATGCGAGCTTACTCTAGGAGGCAAGAGCTTCGACTAGGATCTCCTTGTAGTTGCATCAAGGCCTTACGACATCGCCTTGGGTATGGAATGGTTATCTATAGTTCATGCTCAGGTCAACTGTATTAGGCACAAAGTGTGATGCGTCTGCACGGATGGGACCAGGTTAACCTTCCCTGGTGATAAGGGAGCCTTTGCAATGCAGGATGGACTTTCCTGGAGGAGAGTACAACAGATTACTCATTAGTTGGATTGCCTTACCCTCGGAGCAGTTGATGTGGAGAGTATCAGTTATCCTGTAGTGGTAGACCAGTATGTGGATGTTTTCCCTAGTGATATTCTAGGACTACCTCCTCATAGAGTGGTGTACTTATACATTGACCTGTACCCCAGGATAGCACCGATATCTACACTAGCATATTGGATGGCTCCCGCGGAGCTTCTCGAGATGTGAGTACAGCTAGAGGACTTGCAGGAGAAGGGATTCATCCGGCCCAGTATTTATCCCTGGTCAGCCCCGATTCTATTCGCCAAGAAGGCAGATGAGAGCTTGAGAATTTTTGTTGACTATCGTCGCCTAAACTAGGTGACCGTGAAGAAAAAGTACCCACTCCCGAGGATTGACGACCTTTTTGATCAACTGATGGGAGCACAGTGGTTCTCGAAGATAGACCTCAGAACTGGCTATCACCAGCTCAGAGTTTGAGATGAGGATGTGAAGAAGACAAACTTCAGATGTCGATACAAACACTATGAGTTCTTTGTTATGCCTTTCGGCATAACCAATGCTCTAGTAGTGTTCATGGGACTCATGAACATGATTTTCATCCATACCTCGATCGATTGGTTGTAGTCTTCCTCGAAGACATTCTGATCTACTTGACTACTAAGGAGGATCATGCGTACCATTTTCAGGTAGTACTAGACACAATCTGAGAGCATCAGCTTTTGGTAAGCTCTCGAAGTGCCAGTTTTGGATCTGAGAGGTTCACATTATGGGACACATCATCTCGGAGGCTGGAGTGGTGGTGGATCTAGCGAAGATTGAGGCGGTACTTGCTCGGGATCCACCCAGGAGTATGACGGAGGTACGAAGTTTCTTGGGGTTGGCTGTTTACTACTGGAGGTTTGTTCTAGACTTATCCAGAGTTGCAACACCACTATCAGCCTTGACGAAGAAGGGAAAACCCTTCATGTGGTCGTAGAGATGCCAGCAGAGCTTTTAGGAGCTGAGGCAGAGGCTGACTAGTGACCCCATCTTGAGGCTTCCAGAGGAAGGCATAGGGTACATAGTCTACTACGATGCATTAGGGACCAGACTCGGGTGTGTCCTGATGTAGGAACGAGTAGTGATCATGTATGGTTCTCGGCATCTGAGACAACATGAGCAGAACTATGCTACCCATGACCTGGAGTTAGCAACAATGGTCTTTTCCTTGAAGATGTTGCAACACTATATGATGGGAGAACGTTTTACCGTGTACTCTGATCACAAGAGTCTCAGGTATATCTTCTCTCAGAAGGACCTGAACCTAAGACAACGGCGATGGCTTGAGTTCCTCCAGGAATATATCTTCTATATAGTCTATACTCCTGGAAAGGGGAATATTGTAACAGATGCACTCAGCAGGAGATCTGGTATACAACTTCTAGGTAAGGCGACTGAGTAGGTGACCTTTTTCAGATATCTTTTGTAGATAGAGATGGAGCAGCTTTCCTTCAGTCCCTTACAGTCACTCCCCCACTTCTTCAGTGAGTCATGGAGTTACAACATGGGGACACTGGCTGTGAGACACGACGTGCTCAGATATCCATAGGATAGGCACCTGATGTATTTTCTAAAGGTGGGGAGAACACCATCCTTTTAAAGGACGTACCATGGTACCAGTGTCACTTCAGGAGGAAGTGTTGAGGGAGTTTCACACATCCGCTCTAGCAGAACATCTAGGAGTGGCCAAGATGTACCAGGATCTCTGGAGATAGAACTAGTGGTCGAGGATGAAGAAGGCAGTTGTAGAGTTTATCTCTTGGTGCCTCACTTGTTAGCAAGTGAAGGCAGAGCACCAGGTACCAGCAGGTTTGGTTCCGCCTTTAGAGGCCCCAGAGAGGAAGTGGGATGGGATATCGATGGAATTTTTTATAGGACTTACATGTAGATCTAGGGGACACGACTCGATTTGGGTGATCATCGACCGACTCACCAAGTCAGCCCACTTCCTACTAATCAGAGAGCAGGGTTCAGTAGAGAGCTTGGGACGCCTCTACGTGTAAGATATTGTGCGACTACATGGAGTACCTTAATCTATTGTGTCCGATCGTAACACACGGTTTACTTCCTAGCTATAGAAGGGGTTAAATGAGGTTTTCAGGACACAACATCAGCTTAGCACCACCTTCTATCCACAGACGGATGGCCAGATTTAGCGGACCATTCAGACCCTCGAGGACATGCTGCGTGCTTGTGTCCTCGACTTCGGTCGCAGTTGGGAGGATCACTTACCTTTGGTGGACTTTTCATACAATAACATCTATTACTCCACCATTGGGATGGAACCTTTGAAGCGTTATATAGGTGACCTTGCAGATCACCCTTATGCTGGACTGACCCTGGGGAGTCAGCACTAGTGGGACCAGAGATGGTACGAGCTACCATGGAGAAGCTGCAGATCATCCAGGAGCGGATGAAGGCTACCCAGAGCAGACAGAAGTCATATGCTGACAGGAGACAGAGACCTCTAGAGTTCGAGGATGGCGACCACATCTTTCTACGGGTCTCACCTCGATGAGGTTTACAGAGATTTGGCCAAGGCGGCAAGTTATCTCTGAGGTTCGTCGAACCATTCTAGATCCTCATTAGAATCGGCGAGGTGGCATACCTCTTAGCTCTTCCACCTCAGTTTCACTGGGTGCACGAAATCTTCCATGTATTCCAGCTGAGGAGGTACATGCATGACCCTTATCACATCATCGACCATAGAGAGCTAGACGTCGACAATGATGCAAATTTTATGGAGGTTCTAGTGGAGATTGAGGATTGACAGGAGCGAGTCCTTCAGAGATGGTTGATACCTCTGGTGCACGTTTGCTGATAGCATGGGAACCTCCAGGAGAGAACATGGGAGTGGGAGGCTCAGATGCATGCTCAATACCCCCTTTTGTTTCCTTAGTTTGAGTTGTAGCTTACGGGGACATAAATCCCTAAGGTGGGGAGAATGTAAAGACCCGGAAATTCTGAGGAATTTTTTTCTTAAATACATGGAAATTTTATGAGTCTGAGAAAATTGAAAGTTTATGATTCTGAGGCCCGATGTGCCCGGAATCAATTTCTGATGTTTTGTTCAGGTACGTTCAGTAAACGTATGAGCGGGTTTTTATAACTTTTGAACTAGTTCTCAGAATTGAAATATGAGGACACCATTGAACTCATAGCGCCGGTATTCGCTTAAGAATACTATCACCTCGACGAAAGAAGGTCTAGATTAAAAGATAGTTTTTGGGTTTTTAGAGAATGAATTAAATAAAAATAAAGTGTGTGGCTTAATTTTTATTTGTTGGTTAAAACTTCCTCATGGAAGTTGGATGTGGGACCACCACACCTTAACCTCCCATGAGAGGTTATGGTGGTGGGACCCACCTGAAACTAACCTCTCGCGAGAGGTTACGATGTGGGGACCACACTAGACTAAACCCCCTATTAATGGTGGGAGAGGAAAACCCCTCAACTCCCCTCACTAATGAGGGAGAGTCTCTCCACACCCCCTCCTTTATTGATGCCAACTCCCCTAATTTAATGGTTCCAAATACTCCACATTAATTAAGGGGGATCCAAGTTAATTAATTCACCATTTTGAATTTTGTGCCAACAAATTAAATAATAGATTAACACAATAAATTATTATTTTGGTTGGCATTGTTCACTTTGGTGGCAGCCTTGAGAGGAGGATTAATGGGTTAAAGCTCCCAACGAAGAACGTCTTCGACTATGAAGAACGCCGACCTTCTTCAACTTCTTCCTCAGAGCTTCTACCAATGTGGGACGTCTTGAACCAAACTTACCCCTACATCATCTTCAATGAGCCGATGAATGAGCTCGATATTGAATTTGTGTGGAAGATGTAGCAAATGACGATCTCCTCTGTCTTCTTCCATGCGATTCCTTCGACAGCCAACGATCAAGGTAGGGGGAATTATTTGAGTTTGTTTTATTTGTGGGATGATGTGGGGTGATTTGTTTGATCTTTCACACCTTTTATATTCTTCAGTAATTCTTTGAAAACTCCAGAATGTTTGAACTGCTTGCTACCAACATAAACATGGAGGGTGCGGGCCAAACCCACATGACTCGACCCCTCTGTCGTTCTTGTTAATGATGATGTTCGGCATGGTGACGAAGCAATGAGGCGATGCAGGCGGTGAAGAAAAAGGCCGCGCTACACGCGACCTCTGTAATCCACACCATCCCCACGGTGTTTCCGCACTGACACCAGCCGAATCGGCCCTGGCCGAGCCCCCACCAGCCGCGCCGCTCGCAGAGCGGAGCCGCTGCCCCGAGCCGGCCCACACCTCGCCGGCCCGCCCAGCTGCCTCCCGGCCTGCCCAGCCGCCCACTGGCCAGTGTGGCACCCTGCCTGGCTGCCCGCTGGCCCGCCTGGTGCCCTGCCCGGCCGGGCCGTGCCCTGCCCGACCCCATGCCGGCCTAGCCGCACCCTCCCCGACCGCCTGCCAGCCTGGCTACGCCCCGCCGGCATGCCCGGCCACCATCCGTGCGCCGGACCGAACCGCGCCGGCCCGTACACATCGCGCGCCCTGTTCCGTTTAAGATGCTCCCCTCCCGGTGCTGGCCGAATCGGTCTCGACAATCCGGGCCGAGACGCCGAGGCGCACCCCATGCGCTCCAGGCCGAACCGACCCCGAGCCCGAGCTGAACTGCCCACAGGGCCCGCTGGGCTGGGCCCAGCGGGCCGGGCCAAACCTAACAGGCTAGCATGCTTAATGGGTTGGGCCAGACCCAATAGGTCTGACCGGGTCAACCCAGACCAGGTCGGAGTGGACCCGGGCCCACTACCGACTCTTTACTTTCTTTGGCCATATCTTTGGCACCAGAAATTCGTTTGACGAACCGTCAGCGGCACATGTATTCTTAGAGCATGATGGTCCCTTTGAGTATACCCCACTAGATTTCGGGGTAAATTTTAGATACGGTAATGTTGGATCGTGCACGAATCCTACCGGGACCCCAGGACTAAAAGGCTAATAACTCACAGACCGAGCGTCCGATTGACGCCCCGTCTGTTGTATTGATACCCCTTTAATGTGGAGGTTCTTTGATATACTTCTTTGTGATACTTTGTGACAGTTGGAGTATCGACCAGTAGCTCGTGGAGAAAATTCGCCCGGAGATGACCGTGCGTAGTGCGGAGACCTTGTAGCTGGCTGAGACCTGACAACTGCTAACCATTTTGACTCAGAGTGACTCTACTAGCCCAACGGGGAGCGCCATGGTGTCACGGAAGACCTGCAGTTGGGAGCACCTTGGTGTCGTGGCAGGCCCACGGTACTCGACAAGAGGAGTACCTCAACAGGCTACATGGGGGAGCGCCTTGGTGATGCGGTAGACCCATGATAGGGAGCACCTTGGTGACACAGTAGACCCACGGTACTCGACATGAGGAGTACCTCGACAGTCCAAGGTTAATGGGAAGTGCCTTGGTGTCGCGGCAGACCCACTGTACTCGATAGAGGAGGAGTTCTACAGCAGCCGAGATTTCGAGAATGTGACTGGGGATGTTACTTGATACTACCCCAAGAATAAAATCCTAGTTTGATCTGAATTAGTAACTTTTGTGTTTACCTCATGATTGATATGGATTACATGATAACTTAGGTATATGTATGGGAATATTTCTAAATGGGATTATCTGTTGATTTAATACTTGGTGGTTTATCTTTATTGTATTTTGTGAGACCTTGAGGGTCTCTAGGTCCCTACTGAGTATCATTATACTCACCCCTGCACGGGCTATGCCCGCACCTCGTTGTCTTGGTTGCAGACGACAGACATCGCTGACCGAGGCCGAGTGTTCCAGGACTAGATGGTACCCGGAGGTGGACCACATGGTGTGATGGTACATGGAGGAGAAAAACGGATGTGGAGTGCTATGGAGGCTATCTGTACCTACCCTTCAGATAGGAATCCTGAAGGATGACCCATCAACTATTTTACCTTTCTTCTATTGTACTTGTTTTTCAGTTGTACTTGTACTTTCCTATTGGGCTTTTATTTCATCCCCTCTAATTTCATCACTCTTTTGTATATAGTTTTACTTAGTGGTTTGATTCCATTTTGTACTCTGTTGTGTGCATTTTCAGGTTATAAAGGCAACACCTTCCTAGTTTTAGGGAATTTCTTTTTTGGTGCTAGTCGCCAGCCCCTGGCCTATAGAAGGCGGGCTTTGGGTAGTCACAACATGGGCCCCGGGGGATGTCTCGTGACAATTTCAAACAAACTTCATTAATTCAAATATATGAATTCATAATCATTCATAAAATTTGTGGATGGCATAAAAAGTTTGAAAATAAATTTATTTTAATATTTATAATCTCATTTATTTAAATCATTCATTAATAAGGTAATCACTACATCATAATTGTTTCATAAATATGTTTATTTATATGATGTCTAAAAATATATATAAAATACCATGACATAGGAAATTTCTTATCTTTCTAATGACTATTTATAGTTTGAGATATCACTTATATAAACCCATATAATTTTTTTTAGTAAAAGATACATTTTTATGTTATATTTATCTTTACTTTAAATTAATTGTTATAAAATGTCATTTTCACGTCCAAGTAGATCTATGGGGTCCCAAAATGAACCCAAGGATTACCATGTTCGGACATATCTCATCTAATAGGATTATTACATGTTTTAGTGTAGTTTAATATTTTTATAATATTATTTTTTTACCCTTATTTACCAGATTTACCCTTTAACCATGGAAAATAAAATAATTACTGAAGTTACTGTTCATAATGTCTAAAAATAAAAATTACCTATTTACATAATTTAAACCTTCTGATTCGAAATATGGAATCCATTTTTCCAATTTCAAAACATAAAATTATAGTAATTAATTTAAAATTAATTACCATTGTCAAACCAAAAAGTGGGTTTTTAATAAATATTAACTATCAAAATATTGACATGTGTTTGTGTCCAATTTCAAAGTGAAATTACTTCTAATGACCAAACATGGATTAAAAGATAAATATATTATCCAATTAAACTTTGAAACCAATTAAAATTACAATATAACTATATAAATATATTAAATGAAAAGGCATTTTTGACTTAAAATGCTTTGTTTTTCACTGTACATTAAAAAATGAACTTTATTATAAAATTACCAAAAAATTATCCTAAGTAAATTTTGATGTTAAGATTCTAAATAATTAGTTTATTTTGTCAAATAAAACATATAAAGGTGAAAAAAACTATATTTATAAAGGGATTTCCATCAAAAGGCAGTAAAATGACATTTTAAAAATATTAGAGTATTTCATGCTTAAAATCGGATTCATTCTAATTTTAAGCCACTAAAATTTATTGGATAAATGAAAAGACATTTAGAAATTATAATTTAGTTTGTTCTGTTCATTAACACCAATATAATAGCTAGGCATTGACTACCATTTAAAATAATAATATTATAATATTATTTTTTTGTATAACTCAATGTTGTGTGAAACGTAAGATTTCAAAGAAACCTGTTATTGTGTGTGGAGTATGATATCAGAAATAGTGCCCTATTTAATAAAAAAATAATATCTTATTCATAAATATTAATATATATGAAAATGTGTTATTCTATTAATACCTAGGTCATTATATCCTTCCCCCCTTTTGGAAATTACGTCATCACAATTTTAAAATTGGGCTCGAAAACTTCATTGAAAGTCCCACATCGGAAAAAGAGTAAATAAAACTACCACTTTAAAAGAATGAAAGAGAAGTACAAAGGTCACCTGAGATATCCCATACTATGATTCCATGTAGAAAAACTTTGATATGGAAGAGAAACTAACCATCAATCTTTGATGGAGAGTGATAGAAAACATGATCAGGAGAAAGTTAACATCATGAAAACCACAAACATGTGATGGGTTAAACAGTATTTGACTTCCCGATAGGAAACATAAATGGAAAAAATTTATGTTTTATTTTAATTTTCATAATTTCGAGGAATTTATTTATTAAATTGACTAAGAACATAAGGAAATATACTTACTTTTCAAGTAGAGTTTCACCCTTTAATAAATTTCTACCAGATAGTCATATTTTTTCCAAATGATGACTATTCAAGATTACTTGGTCACATCTAAAGTGAGAGAATCAACTTATAGAGAATAACATTATCCAAAAAATTTGATCTATATATTTCTCTTGTCTTTAGAAATTAACCAAACCAAAATGGTTAGTACAAGATCATATAATCCCCAAAAATGATAATCCTTTGTAAAAATAAATACTACTCCAAATCTCCAAAATTCAACAAACAGTACCCAAAGTTCAAAAAAGACCATTCAATACCCAATTGTCCTTAAAATTATTCAATTTAATCCAAAATAATATTGAAACCCAATAATCAAAAGAATATGATCACATTGTCTTCTATCATAAATCCTAACATTTATCCCCAAATAACATCAACTACTCTTAAAGTATCATAATTAAAAGTAATTAACCTAATCAAATATTCTCAAATATAGGTTAATCATTCCCATAAATTACCCAAATCACTATATGTCCACAATAAAAACATATATTCTTCCAAAATAGAATTCAGCCATTAATTATAAAATGAAATCCCATAATATTCTATTTTTCTTAGGCATATAGTTTCCCAAAAGAGAAAATGTCTTCCAAAATAACCTTTATCACTTAATCCCCAAATCATTTTCCTATACTAAGGATATCTATTTGATAAAACATATGTTTCCAAAATCAACTTATTCTTGATCCATAAAGTCATTTAACTAAAACTAATAAATCATACTAACCAGGGACTTCACGTAGGCTAGTGGTAGGTGATGCGCCCTTGTCGACCGTCAGTTGTGGGTTCGATTCCTGCGGCCTTTCCGGGCATGATGGGTTGTCACCCATCTTACGGGTTATCCTTTTTATAAAACTAAAAAATAACACTAAACTGTTTTAACCTCAAAGGTTGTCTTATACATATCATTTTCATCCCAAATCATTAATACCTCAACATCAAAATTCATAAAGTCTTATATATATTGTAAATATTTTTTATTTCACCTCTATTTGATTAAATAAAACTATCCCCAATATAAATAACATCATACATTGATCATGGTGTCCACATGGTTTCATCATGATCTTGTTCAAATAGGTAGAAGGTCCACGAATTGTAATAATGAGTTATAGATCCTTCAAAATCATTTTCTTCCTTCATCCAAATACACCTTATACAACTTGGTTCATATGGGTTTTCGCAAAAAAACGTTTTGGAAAATAATTATGTATTGCAAATAATTTAAAAACATTTGATAAAACATGATTTTTATAAAACAATCATAATGAGTTTGAGTCGAAACTTTCAATCAATGGTCCTTTTAAAATACCATAAGTATATTCAGAGAGAGTATATTTTGAAAGAAAATATAAATAGGTTGTGAAATTGTCTCTAACTTCAATACATTTTTCAAAATCACAGTATGCTTCAAAATCTTGTTATAAGGTAAAATATTTGAAAATGATTTTATAATATTTACCTTTCTTAAATAATGAGAATTGTGAGAAAATATGATTTGATTTAATACAACCCATGATCTATGATGTTTTCGAGGTATATTAGAGGTGTTTGATATCTCAATAAACTTCTTGCAAGTGGCTTTTATGATAGAAAATGTTTCACAATCATCCAAACACGGTTTTGCAATAATTATTGCAAGCATGTCATCAGGAATAGATAAGAATGTTGTTTGAGATCCTCCTCCTTCCATTTTAACCGACTTTCCTTGATCTAAATAAGCTATAAAACAAGGATTTAACTGAAATAATAGATGTAGAGACTAACCATGTGTTTAACGAAAACTCATAATCCCTAAAGTTGTCTAAACATTTCCTTTGATACCAACTATAAGGCCCTAGCCTTAAACATTAGATAATCTTGAGATAATTCGATAATTTGACTTTAATTAACATCGATGATCTTTTTAGGTTTTTAATTTTATATAAATAGTCTATAACTATTATATTTTATCTCAAATATTACAAAGTAGATACTTCTACTCTAACAAATTTTTTCACAGCAATGAAAATAATTAAATAAAATAACAATTCTTTTCTTGATAAAAATATTACTAAATTATTTATTTCTCATACCCTTCCTTATAACATGGGAAAAGAATTTAAAAAACATGGGATGAACATAAAAATCCTAGTAAGGGATATAAAATAAGGAAAGAAAACATTAGTCCATCAATATATAAAAATAAAAAAAAACCATACTCTTCAATAATAAAACATAAGTTATTTAACATAGCTCATGAAATTATAAGATTTATGAATAACAAATAGAAGTCATAAATCATAAAGGTGACTTGTGGAATCCATAACATACTTACATTGTTTCTTTCCCAGCTATATAGAGAGTTACGTTTAGAATACTCATCAATGTATATTCCCTAAATCTCTTAGGAGAAACATTAACATTTACCTCCATAACATTTACCAATGCATTGGAAATCTATCTTGGGATCACTCTCCCTAGGTTTATCCTAGAACCACCCATATACATAATGAATTACCAAAAACCACAACATATTCATAACACATAAAACAAGAATAAAGTAAAGATAACATTTCCATATTGCAATAACAACATATCATTTCAAGATATTGTCATAATCAATGTTTTCTAAAAAACATTTTCAATACCAAAATACAAAAAATGGCATATGGTATAGTTTCCTTTTTAAAAAAATTATTTTTTATAAAGGAATCCAAATATAAAATAATACTTGTGGCGGCATAAAGGTAATTATAACCACACATGTTAAAAAGAAACATTCCCTTTCTTATTTAGTAAAACACTTTATAGAAAAAAGATTCCCTTTGAGTGAAATTAAAATTCAAAGGGGTTTATTATACACCATATAAAATAAAGAGGTGTATATTATCAAAATATTCCTCAATTTAAGGAGATTGAGAGAAGTCCCTTAAAAAGTTCATATAATTGATACAATAATTTATCAATGGGGTGATTTTGTGTTGAAAAAGTATATCCACACAAAGGGAAGTGGAAATTACAACATAAATAAATAAATAGTGATTACACACATAATATTGGCATAATATAATCAACTAAGTATGCGTAAAACCCAAAGAGTGGGAATTATGTTTTTAAATTCCCTTACAAGAATTCAGCAGCCTAACATTATCACTTAAATTCAAGAAATTGAGTTCTTGAGAGAGAAAAGAGTCTCTCATCACTTAGACATAAAATTTACAGAAATAAGGATATATAATAACATATCACAACATAAGAGAATTTTAATTATAATACATAACATAAAATATGTCTTTGACTAAAAAGAGGAGGGGGAAAGGTTCCCTTACTTTGAGTCTGATTCATCATGTTTGTTCCTTGTTCTTCCTGAATAATAAACTCATGTTAATTATACTTGAGTCAGGACTTTATCCAAGTTTATTATTACTTTTATATCACCTATTTCCATGTTATAAAAATTACATAATTATTTAAATTATTATCAGTTGTTTTGTCAATATTCGGTACTTGAGTCGAAAATGAACTTGTTTTGAAGAAATTGTGCATGTATGAAAAAGTTCATCATATATAAAATGATATAAATTGTTTAAATATCATATATATATCCAGTATATATGTATTTATAATAGTCTATAACATTTGGAGATAATAAATGAAATTCACTTTTCTTGGAGATGGTAGGTTGTACTACGCATGACCGCTACTTTCATTTATATTTCATATTAATGAAATGAAAACTAAATGATACATAGGTAAATTATAATTAAATTATAATATCATATGTTATATATGTCACACAATTTAATTAATACTATCCTTTATAAGTTCCATGTATGGCATGAACGAGTCATATCTCTTTGAGGGGGCAGTAGTCCGCACATTGTCAAATGAAATTATAATATTTACACATCATGAAAAGAATAAAGGTATATTTGTAAATAAAAATTACAGAATCATAGATAAAATATAAATAAAATATATATCATATATAAATATAGTTTCATCACATTGGCTACCATGGTAGGTGGTAGGAGAAAATCGAACAATCGTTGTTTCGTGAGGTAGTCGTTCGACGTACACAGAAATAACATGTTTGTATCCATTAGATGGATGTGTGTGTAAGTGTAGTTCAAAACCTTATCATAAAAAAAATCCTAGTATATTTTGGATACTTTTGTTTTTATTTAATCAATGAATAAGAATAAAATATGCAGTTTAAAAGCAAAGTAAAGGAAAGGAATTTTAGGGAGGACGCTGCCTCTAAAACGTGTAACTTCATTTGATTTGTGCCAAAATGATTTCCTCAATTGCCTTCTGCCCATGGTAAGGATTATAAGATGAAAGAAAAGAATTTGGGAGCCTATTTGGGTAGAGGTTTGATGATCCAAGGGGCTTGAGAGGTGTGATTAAATGGGTAGGGGTGATGCCCTTTTATAAGAGGGAGGAGGGGCACTTTAGGAATGTATTGAAATATTAAAAAATGATTTTCAGTTTTAAATGGTACCAAAGTCATTTATTTCAAAGATAAAATGTTTCTGGGTCAAAAACCACTCAATCAATAGATTCTATAAAAGTATAGGTCACAAATATAACATTATCTTTTAGCTTTAACCCTTAGTTAACTAATTTACCTTTTAATATGTCTTCTCGTATATTTATACTATATGGTTAATATAGTTACAATAAAATGCCAATAAAACCCCAAGTGGTTAATTAATGACATGTTCAAAGTTATCTAAGTCATATATATTAATATTATATTTTTATGACTATTATCTAATTTATTAAAATTTTATTTGTTTTAAATAATCATTTATGTCAATTTTATACTATTCATTTCATGAATTATTAAAAAATACATAACATCATCTTTATTTCTAAAAAACATCATTAATTTAAATATAACAAGTCCCAAACATCCAAAAAAGTCTTTTATGGCATAAAAATCATTAAAATAAATTTATTTTAATATTTATAATCTCATATTTATAAATCATTAATTAATAAAGTAATCACTACATCATCATTGTGTCATAAATATATTTATTTATTTGATGTCTAAAAATTATAAATAAAATACCATTATTTAGGAAATATTTTTATCTTTTTAACAACTATTTATAGTCTTATAGATCACTTATATAACCCCATATAATTTATTTTATTAAAAGATACATGTTTATGTTTTATTTATCTTAACTTTAAATTAATTCTTATATAATGTCATTTTCACACCCATGTGGATCCATGGGGTACCAAAATCGACCGAAGGATTCCCATGCTCGGACATATCTCATCCAAAGGGATGAGAAGATGTGTTAGTGTAGTTTGATATTATTGTAATATTATTTTTCTTACCCTTATTCACCAGATTTAACTTTTAACCATGGTAAATAAAATAATTACTAAAGTTACTATTCATAATGTCTAAAAATAAAATGTACCTATTTACACAATTTTAACCTTATGATTCAAAATATGAAATCCATTTTTCCAAATTCAAACGCCATAAGTTGATGTAATTAATTTAAAATTAATTCCGCTGTCAAACCAAAAAGAGTGTTTTTAAGATGTAATAACTATCAAAAGATTGACATTTGTTTATGTCCAATTTTAAAGTGAAATTACTTCCAATGAACAAAATTGGATTAAATGATAAAAATATAATCCAATTACACTTTAAAATCAATTCAATGTCCAATTTAACTATATAAATAAATTAGATGAAAATGCAGTTTTGACTTAGAATGCAGAATTTTTTGGTATTCATTACAAAATGAACTTTATCAGAAAATTACAAAAAATTTATCCAACATAAATTTTGATGTTACGCTTCTAAATAATAAGTTTATTTTTTCAAATAGAATATATAATGGTTTATAAAACTAGATTTGAAAAGGGTTCTCCATCAAAAGGTCATAAAATGACATTTTAAAAATATTAGAGTGTTTCATGCTTAACATCAGATTCATTATTATTTTAAGCCTCTAAAATATATTGGATAAATATAAAGACATTTAATAATAATATTGTAGTTATTTCTATTCATTACCTCTAATAAAACGGCTAGACGTTAACTACCATTTAAAATAATAATAATAATATATTATTTTTTGGTGTAACTCCAAGTTCTGTGCAACGTAAGATTTCAAAAAAACTCGTTGTTGCGTATTGAGTACGCTATCGAAAAAAGTATTCTCTTTAACATAAAATTAATATCTTATCCATAAATATTAATAGATATGAAAATGTGTTATTATATTAATACCTGGGTCATTACACCAATAGAATCAAATGACGATGTTCCAGGAAACAAAAAACATTGATGATATTTACATCTTTTAGATAATGTATTATTCATACAAATGGTATAGGAAAGTTTACAATCTGTGATCCATCAAAAAATAAATCTATAAGTAGCAAAATAATTTACAGTCTACATAAGCACAACATTTATAAAAATTATATATCTTTCAAAGAAACATCATATGTTCACAAACCCATATTCCAAAGTTGTTTCAACTCTTATATCAAAGGTTTCAAGTACACTTATATATCATTTATTGGATCAGAAGAGCCAAATATGAGTATACTAAAAAAATTAAATTATTGTTTCATATACATATGATGTGGCTCTAATTTGATATGGTTTTCTACATCATTTTATTTAATTTTTAATGATTAAATTAACTATTTTTACACTTTTTAGTAAATAATCACACTTTTGTATTTTTATAATTAAATTTATTAATTTTTCAATTTTTATAGAAAATTATGTATTTTTAGTATTTTAAATAATTAACTTAATCTAAAAAATTTATCTAATATAATTATTTCTTAATTAGTGTTGTTCATTTTTAATCTTTTTAACTTTATAATAATTTGATATTTATATTTAATCATTTTATTTTCAAATTAATTAATTAATTTTTTTTAATTTTATATTTATATTTTGATTCAGGTCGAATAAAATAAAATAACATTATTACTTTTTTCTATTAAACAATTATGCTAGTTGTTAACAAAAGTGAAAAGGTTATGTTTTAATTTAATAATCTAATTTTATTTAATTTTATGTTTTCATTTACTTAAATAATTAATTAATATAGTATTTTTAAAACTTTTATATTTTAATTTTATGTTGTAGTTTAAATATTTTAAGTCACTCGCATTTTATTATCAGTTTGTCTGTCTCACCGACAGTCACACTAACTATCGGTAGCACAAGCTACAGACACACACCTATTTTCCTTTGTCACTAGCGGTGACACTTGAGTCACTAACATGTTTCTTTTCACTAAATTATTCACCATTAATCAGTTTATGTAACAAATTCTTACTTAAATAGTTTATTTTTTATACTTTTCAATTTAGTGAATAATAATTAAGTTCATTAATTAAATTGTTTGTATATACTTAAATATGTAATTTTAAAGAATGAATTTTAAATTTGTTAATAATCTAGTTTTTTAATTAGATAACATTATTTTAGATTTTAATTTTACTTTAGGTTTTTAGTATTATGTTTTTCATTAATTAATTATCTTAATAAACTTAAGTTTAAATTTGAGTTTTTATTTTCCATATTAAATTTTAGACCAACGGTGCCTCATACCGCCATCCACACCCTCTAACCGACAACCTTTTTATGTCTCACTAATAACAATTGGTGAGAAATACCACCAATACATCTCCTCTTCCACTGATATCGACACTCCAACAGTTTTGGTCTCACCTCTCCCTTCCATACTGCTACTGACACCATCTCTCGATTGTCGGTGTCAGTTCCACCCTTCTTCCGTTGCCATCGACAGTTTTGGTCTCACATTTCTCCACCTACAGAACACACCAACTCGTTCAACATCACTCCAACTACCCATTCCTCTCCTGCTTCACCTTTCTACATCAATGTACATCCCTCGCACCTCCATTCTTATCACTAATGTTGTTTTCTATAGACACACAATCAAATAAGTACATTCATATACTCAAAACTAGTTTTTCTCTATATCAAGAATCAAACTCTAGGAATATTTGAACAAAAAGAACACAATCTACTTTAAATCCTCAACTGAATCAAACTTAAAGGATAGATCCAAAAACCCCATATATTCCCAGATTTAACCCTTATTCAATCGCAGATCTTGCCGCACCGACATCACCGGCTAATGAACCTTAGCCACCGCTAAATCATTTGAGGAAGTTCCTTCATCGCTAATGAGGGTCGAGGACGATGCAGGAGAAGTTCCTCCGTTCTCCATTAAAGATTAATAAAATATTTAAAATAAAACTCAAATTAAATAAAGAAACTAAGATTAGTAATAATTATTTCAAATAAATGATAAATATAAAATAATTAACAATTAATAAAATAGAATTATAAACTAAACTAATTTAATAAAATATATAAAAACTAAAATAAATAATAATAATTAAAATAAACTAATCTAATTAATTTAAAATAGTAAATAATTTAATTTTTGAAATAATAATATAATTAATAATTATAATTAACATTAATAATGTTAATAAATAAATAACTTAATAAAAATATAACATTTAAGTTAACAATAATTATATAAAATGAATAATCAATAATTTTTTTTAAAACTTAAAAATTAATAATGATTAATTAAATTGATCAACTGAATTATACTTTAAACATTTAATTAATTATTATAACGTAGCTTATAAAATAAAATAATTATAATTACAATAAATTAATACATTAAATAAATTAATCAATAAATATTAATCTAGATCAGAAAAATAATTAAGTTATAATAACATATTATTAATAACAATTATAAAATAACTTAATAAATAACATTAAATTAAAAACATATTAAACACTTTATGATAAATTAATAACTACAATTATAAATATTTTTTTTAAAATTCTTCATGATTTTAACTATTTTATTTTGTTTTTAACTGTGCAGGTTCATTCAAGAGGCGAAACCCCATCTAGGTTCACTTAAATAACTCATATAGAGTTAGATACTGGTAAAAACTAATGTGACATGTTGTTCGCAAAAACACACACGTGTGCAGTGCAAAATTGAAGAACAAGATTACGTCGATGGATGTTGTGGGTAATATGCAGCATATGATATATAGATAAAACAATGCATACAGACACAATTCGGAGGACTCTAATTCTATATTCCATGATCACACCTGATTCGAGAGAGGACGTTATGAGGAGGATCTGGAGAGATAACAGAGTAGTACTGGAGAACTTGATTCACAAAGGAGAAAGACGAATTACCTGATCTTCATTATCCGATGGATGCAGCTTCTTCTTATGATTTTTAATGTTTTATATAGCATTCTTGCTATTATATTGAATATGGTATTAGAATATCTTTGTGTTTTCAGGAGTTTTGATTTTTTACTAGTTTATATTTTCTTTTTCTTTATTTTATTTTTTTCAATGAGAATCTGATTCTTTCAGTGAGATTGAATTTAATTCTCAAATATTTAATTGAATCGGCACCTTTTCAAAATTAATTTCAAACTCAATAATATTTTGGTGAGATCGATCATTGATTATATTTATAAAACATTCAATTCAATTAAACATCTTCAGAAACATCAGCAAGATAAATTTCTGTTTATATCTTTTAATCAATTTGTTGATTGAATGTATTTAAAGTGGAGAACTTCAAAAATATTAGAGCAGCGTGTTAATCTTCTGGCAAGGAAAAATTAACTGATTATTTTAAGGTGTGAATTCAATAAAATGAAGAACATTCTTTTAAAATAGTATATTTCAAATCTATTGAGCAATCATTTTGATCAACCCTCAGCACTCCTGTTTGCATCTACTGTTAACATTAGTTTTCATTGTTTCTTTTAAATGTTTCACATCAAGTTAGTAAATAGAAAACATTCAAATTGTTTCATATTATTTTCTCCTTCTCATAAAAATTTAGAAAAAATATAAAGTAAAAAATTAAAATATGTTCGCTCCCTCCATTTTTTATAGCATTTGAGTTTATATTAAAGAAAACCTTAGAAAAATCACATGCTTTCACTGTAGATCAACCCTACACCACTGTGCTAGTGTAGGTTAATAAATGTAATTTTGAGGGTTATGACAACCTCCAATCACATCAAAATTTGGCACCATTTCCTAGGAAGCCACACACTAAGATTCTAGGGTTTTAATAAAAAAATATAAAAAAATTAAAAAAACAAAACAAAAAAAAACTACTTAAAAAATATGAGAACTTCACTACTTCTTATGTGTACTTAGAAATTATACTGATATTTTAATGTGTGTAAAATATTTTTGACTTTAAAAAATGGGATATTATAAAAACTAGAACCATAGTGAATTATCCTGTGTATGATTTGACTATTATGGGAACATTTCTTGGCAATGTGTCAATAACCAACCACAACAGGCTTCTTATATTGACGAAAATGAATAATTTGAGTCTAATCCGGAATTTCAATCTAAACTTGAATTAATTGAAACCAAATTGGATGCTATGGAGGATGTTTGGAATTCATGGTTTAATCAATCCCATGAAATTAAAATTTATAGATCCTCAAGTGCAAGATCAAATAATGAAAATATTAGAAAATATGCTCTTGAAATTACAAATAAGGGTTAATGACTAGGAAGAAGCTGAAATGATTGAAGAAAAAGAAAATGTTTATAAGAGATTTGAAAATCAAATGGAAGAGGAAATTGATTATGAACATGGGAAACAAACCATCTATTCTAAAAAATTAGAATCTAATGAACCAATTTTGGAAACAACAAACTCATTGAATAAAGAAAACATCATTGAAGATCCTACTAAGAATTTAATTATGGTTGATATGGGAAATTTTGAAATTGAACTGAAACAGATTGAAAAAGATTTCCACATTGTTTTCATAATTCATACTTTTGAAAAAACACATTGCATTAAGTGTTTTGAAAAGGAAATAACTTGTGTTGAAGAAAAACTTGAAAATTAAAACTTCAGCGTTAAAAACACTTCACCAAATATTTATGAATTTTTCAATCATAAATATGAACATCAATGTGGGAATATTCTAGAAGATAACACTAAAATAGAAATAAAAAAATATCAAATCATTGAACATAAAATGAAAATCACTCTTCCAAGTTTTGAAAATATAAACCCAATAATTTCTGAAATATTTTTGGATGAAGACATTGAGGTAATTTTTTTTTGAAGAAAATTTGATTTATGAACATTAACTACTTTGTTTAAATATTAATCTCTTTTTTGAAACATTGATCTCTGAAATGGAAAGTAATTTTTTCATATCTGGGGAAAACTATTTAAATTTGAATACTCTAGAAAATGAATTTCAGGAAGCTAAATTGAACATATCTCCTCCTAAATAAAACATCCTAGAACACTCTATAGACATTGTTTTAGACAATAAATTTTTTGATAGTGAACTTGAAAAGGAAGTTGAACACACACTATAACTTGGTATAGGAAGAATTAATTTGTTAGAAGTATTAAATGATGAGTTTTTGTAAAATGATGAGGATCTTTTAGAAAATATTTACAATATTGTCAAACCTCAATCTTTGGGTGAACAAAAATGGTAAGTTCCATGTTTTTCACATCAATCCTCAATTAAGTTGCGTGATAAAACTTCTTGTGAAACTGATAGTAATTTAGATGGGGAATTATACTTTAGTTCCAGTGTTTTTAAAACTATTCAACACATTATTAATCCCCTTTATAAATCCACTAATCAGTACTCAGCCACACGCACCCTTGAGTTTGATTTTGATTCTGTTTTAGTTAAGAGAGATATTCATGAGAATAAGTTCATACCCCTAGGATCACCTAGTTCAATGTTTTCACTTCATGTGAATTCAAATATTGATAAATCTGAAATAATTTTGGAAGTTGGAAATATCATGCCCACGACTATAAAGGGTGCCTCTTAGTGGTTAATTCAAGCTATAAGAATTCAGTTTCTGTTGTATTGACTCTTAGTGCCCCCAAATTTCATTATCCTATTAAAAACAATTGGGCCATGAACATGTGATGGTTCCTACTATGGAACCCACATCCACCTGGTCACAATGGTTAGTTCAATGCGAGTTTTTATGGTACTATAAATCTAGATTTTCAAGAAAGGCAACCACATGTTTTTAATGTGTTATTAAATATGAATAAACTTTGTAATGAAATAAATTCTAACTGAAAAATTTAAATTTAGTGTTGCATGGGAGTCAACCTAGCATATTTTTTTTTAATTTCTTTACTGTTTTTTCTTTGAATAAAGTCCTACTTTTCTTTCTTCTGTATGCGTTTTCTCTATTGGATATTTATTCTTGGTTTATAGGCTCTGTGGTTTTTGGATGCTTCTTCTGGTGTCATATAAGGAGTGGGATTCCAATGCTGGATGATTATTGAAAAAACATTAATCTAGGGAAGTGTCTTAATTTATTAATTAATTTTTCTACTCCAATTTACTTTAATAAAATTTCATTGATTACGCACTAAAATTTTATTTGACCCACTTTTCTACTAATGTTAGTGATCCATATCAACGGTGATTCGTTGAGAAACTGATAACAGTATGTCAGTGACTAATACTTTTAAAAAAACTTCTTTATATTTTGGTACTTTTAAAATTTTCTTGGAAACACAATTCTATTGTATGTCACTATGTGTTAAAAAATTATACATGTTCCTCTTTACAGAAAATAGAAATTCATTGATACTTAAACCACTTCACTAATTGAACATAAGTTTGGGGGGGGGGGATACATGTAGTTTGGTTCTAGTGTTTTTTTTAATCTTTTTGCTTTAGCTTGGGTTATTTAGTATCCCTTTTTCAACTCTAAATATAAACATTTTTGAATCGAATTTTCTGAAATTATACACCCTTTTTCACTGTGCATAACTCACATGCTACTTTTGATCTGTATTGAAAATTATTCACTGGACATAATTATAATGCATGAAATTTCTTATGAACTTGTTTATAATAATCTTTGTGAAAAATATATTCTTCTGAACATTAATGAGACCCTTAACATGTCATGAATCTACTTTTTTTAAAAAAAAATGAACTTAAACTGTTAAATTTTTCTTCTCCACATTTGGAAATCATATTTGGGGACAAAGTTGGTTATTGAGTGTGGGGAAGGGGGCCAATTCTTGACTTATCTGATCTATGCTTAAATGAAATCCCTTTAATTTCAACTGCAACTTAAAACTTTTTGTCAATAAATGGTCACAATTTTTCAAAATTCATGAATAATTTTAGGATTTACATTGTACTCAAATGAGTGTTTCCTAAGGAAATTTCCTTGACTAGTATTTAATACTTGCATTGAATCTTAAAATTTTGAGGATGAAATGTTGTTTAAGTGAACATGTTTAGTGGTTTAATGAAATTTTGGTTTGGGGTCTATTTTTGAGAGTGATGTAGGTAAGTTGTTTGTGGATTTATGATCATAACCCTTGGAACTTGAAGTTTTAAATTGATCTTAAGGGACATACTTTATTTTAATTTATAAAAAGAAATCATGTTAGTGAGGAAATTTAAATGGTTGTCATATGAATCTTCTGAAATTGGTGTAGTTTTGGCATTTGGGATCCCACAGTTAATCTCTAAGATCTTATATTCTGGGTGTGTTTCTATTAACTATAAGCCCTATGTACAGCTTGAATAAGTGCATTTCACAGTGCTTAGCACATGAAAAATGGCATGGGAAAAATAAAATAAAGTCTATAGGGTAAAAAAAAGTTTATTAAGTTGAGAAGAATGATGAATGCCAAATGAAGAAGGAGACAATTTATTTAGATTTTAATCATTTATGTTGTATCAATAAGGTGTTTCAAAAAAAAAATAGTTTTGGAACCTAGGTGACGGGTCAAATTAAAAAGTTCCTACTATTAAGTTTTTAGTTCAAAAAATATCTAACTTTTTGTCACTCTTGAACTTGGAACTAAAGCTTGGATTGAAATGGTTTATTAAGTGGTGTCGCATATGAGGCATGATATATCATTTCTTGATGATTCATATATTTCATGACTACGATTGAGAATTTTCTAGAACAAGATTCATTTGAATAATTAATTTTTTAATCCTTTTGATAGACCTCTATTTTGAAAGTACTGGACATGTTACTTTTTGAGATATAATATACACACTTTGCTGTTTTTCAAAAATAACAAAACATGGGATTATTTGAGGACAAACCAAGTTTACGTGTGGGGGAATTTGATGTGAATCTAATTTGACATGGTTTGCCACACCATTTTATTTAATTTTTAATTATTTAATTAACTATTTTTATAATTTTTAGTAAATAATCACAGTTTTGTATTTCTATAATTAAATTTATTAATTTTTCCATTTTTATAGCAAATTATGTATTTTTAGCCTTTTAAATAATTAATTTAATCTAACTAATTCATCTAATATAATTATTCCTCAATTAGTGTTGTCTGTTTTTAATGTGCTTAACTTTATAATAATTTTATATTTATTTTTAATTATTTTATTTTTGAATTAATTAATTAGGTTTTTAATTATATATTATATCTTTTGATTTTGGTCAATTTAAATAAAATAACATTATTAATTTTTTCTGTTAAAAAATTCTATTAGTTTTTAATAAAAGTGAAATATTTATGTTTTAATTTAATAATATAATTTGTTTTAATTTGATGACTTTATTTAATTATTTAATTAATTAATTTAGTATTTTTAAAACATTTACATTTTAACTTTATGTTGAAGTTTAGAAATTTTATGTCACTGACATTTTATTCTTAGTCTTTTGATGTCACCGATGCTCAAACTAACTATCGGCAGCACAAGATACTGACAAACCCATGTTTTCCTTTGTCACTTTCGGTGACACTTGAGTCACTGACGTGTTTTATTTCACTCACTTTTCCCCATTAATAAATTTATTTAACAAATTTTATCTTGAATATTTTATTTTTTTATCCTTTTAAATTTAGTCCATAATAATTCCGTTTATTAATTAATAGTTTAAATCTACATAAATATGTAATTTTAAAGCATAAATATTAATTTAGTTAATAATCTAGTTTTTTTTAATTATATAATATCATTCTAGCTTTTAATTTTAGTTTAGATTTTTAGTTTTATGTTTTTCATTAATTAATTTTCATAATAAACTTAAGTTTTAAATTATGTTTTTATTTTAAAGATTAAATTTTGCACCAACAGTGAATCACCCCGCCATCCATACCCTCTCTCTGACATCCTTTCTTTGTCTCACCGAAAATCATTGGTGAGACATCCCACTAATACCTCTCCCTTACCACCGATACTGGTTTTCCAATAGTGTTGGACTCACTGCTCCCTTCCATGCTTCTACTAACACCATCTCTCAATGGTCGGTGTTGGTTTCGCCCTTATTCCCTTTCCATCGACAGTTTTGGTCTCTCATTTCTACACCTATGGAAACATACCAACTCACTCAGCATCACTCCGACAACCCATTCCTCTCCTACTTTAGATTCTGTTATCGCTGCAAATCAGTCGCACCTCCATTCTTATCACTGATGTTGCTTTCTCCACACAAAAAATCAATGCAGCGCATTAATAGACTCAAGGCCAGTTTTTCTCTATGTCAAGAATCAAACTCAAAGCATATTTGAACATGAACAACAAAATCTACATTAAATCTTCAACCAAATCAAACTCAAACGACAGATCGGAAAACCCTATCTATTCCCAGATTTAAATTTTATTCAATCGTAGATCTTGTCGCACCGACATCGCCTGAAAATGAACCTTAGCCACCACAGAATCATTTGAGGAGGCGCCGTCATCACAAATGATGGTCGACGTCGATGCGGGAAAATTTTCTCAATTCACCATTGAAGATTAGAACCGACTATCATAGCTCTGTGTTGATGGAGGTGTCATCACCACCTTGGTTACCTGTTGCAAGAGGAGCTGGAGCCATGATTTATCTGAACATGGATGAATCCGGCGACACCATGGAGGAGGCCAACATCGCTATTCCTGGAGAAGACACGAAACCTCCCTTGTGTGCTGATATTTGGGGGGAGAAGAAGATTAATAAAATAATTAAAATAAAAGTCAAATTAAAAAAAATAAAATAATAATAATAATAAAACTAAAATAATAATTTTTATATAAAATAAATGATAAATATAAAATAATTAATAATTAATAGAATATAATTATTAACTAAACTAATTTAATAAAATATATAAAAACTAAAATACTTATAATAATTAAAACACACTAATTTAATTAATTTTAAATAGTTAACAAATTTAATTTAGAAATAATAATATACTCAATAATTATAATTAACATTAATAATATTAATCAATAAATAACTTAAAAACATAATAACATTTAAGTTAATAATAATTAAATAAAATTTATAATTAATAATACTTATTTAAACATAAATATTAATAATGACTAATTAAATCGATCAACTAAATAATACCTTAAACATTTAATTAATTATTATTACTTAGATTATATAATAAAATAATTATAATTATAATAAATTAATAAATTAAATTAAATAATCAAAAATATTAATCTAAATCAAAAATATAATCAAGTTATAATAATATATTTATAATAACACTAATAAAATAAATTAATTAATAAAATTAAATTAAAAACTTATTAAAGGATTTATAATAAATTAATAATTATAAATATAAATATTTATTTTTTAACTTTATTTTTGTTTTTAACTATTTTATTTTGTTTTTAACTGTGCAGTTTCATTCACGAGGTAGAAACCCATCTAGGTTCACTTAACTAACTCCTCTGGAGTTAGATACAAGGGCAAAACTAATACAACGTGTTGTTTGTGAAAAAACACACGTGTGCAGTGCAAAATTGAAGAACAAGTTTTAGTTAGTGGATGTTGTGGGTGATATGCAACAAATGACAGATAGATAAAATATAGTAGACAAACAACATTGGGAGGACTCTCATTCTTCATTCCATGATCACACCTGATTCGAGAGAGGACACTCTGAGGAGACTCTCGAGAGATAGCAGAGCAGTACTAGAGAACTGGAGTCACCAAGGAGCAAGTCGTAGTACCCGATCTTCATAATCAGAGGGAGGAAACTTCTTCCTCTGATTTATAACGTTTTACTTACTATTTATTCTATTATGTTGAATATTATCTTTTAACAACTTTGTGTGTTCAAGAGTTTTTACTTTTTACTATTTTATATTTCTTTTTTCTTTATTTTATTTCTTTCAACGAGAATCTGATTCTTTCGGCGAGATTGAATCTAATTTTAAAATAATTAATTGAATCCGCACATTTTTTAACAAATTTTAAAACATAATGATATTTTGGAGAGATAAATCATTGAGCTTATCCATCAAACATTCAATTCAATTCAACATCTTCAGAAACTTCTACGAGATAACTTTCTGTTGATATTTTTTAATCAATTTGCTAACTAAAAGTATTTGAAGTTGAGATATTCAAAACTTTCAGAGTAGTTTGTTGATATTCTATAGAGGAAGAATTAACCAATCATTTTAAGGTGTCAATTCAATAAAACAAATAACATACTTTTAAACTAGTAGATTTCAAATCTTCTGAGAAATCATTTTGATCAACCATCAACACCCTTGTTTGGATCTATTATTAACATTAGTTTTAACTATTGCTTCTAAATTTTTTGCATCTAGTTATCAAATAGGAAACTTTAAAATTGTTTCATATTGTTTAAAAATTCCCATAAAAATATAGAAAATATAGAAAGTAAAAAAATTAAAATAAGGTCACTCCCTCCACTGCTGACAACAATGGAGTTTATTTTGAATAAAAACTTATAAAACTCACCTACCTTCTCTGTGGGTCGACCCTACACTACTGTGGTAGTGTAGGATAATAAATTTAATTTTTAGGAATGTGATGACCTCCATTCACATAAACATACATGTAGTAAGGTTACAAATGAGAATGAAATTTAACCACATGTTGTGTGAAATAAGTATATGAACAAATGAATTATAACTGTCACAAGATAAACCCAACCTGATATTTCCTACCTCAACTTTAAAATTAGGATATCATGAATCAAATGTTTTACATATTAATATCTACACATTGTGAACCAACTCATCATTATCATTAATTTTCTGAAAATAATTTCATCTCATATTTATTGGAATTTCATTATTTATGAAAATATTTTGAAACCCATGAATCGATGCAAAGTACCACATTTTTTTCTATGGATTATGATATGGTATTTAATATTCATTGGATTCCATCACGATAATCCATATTCATTAAAATAATTTAGGCTCATTGTTATCTCTGAAAGGAATCTTTAATTATTTAAGAAAGAGTGAATTTAATCAATTGAAAATCTAATTTGATCAGTTAACTTCCATTCCAAATAAGGATTTGTGGAAATATTTAAAACATCATGAATTAATTCATTTAAAAAGTAAAGAATATAATTGATATAAGTATTATAAATTTCATTGATGGTTACCCCATGATATAGATGCATTGAAATTCCATCATTTTAATTTTACCACATGCACTAATATATAGGTATCCTTACATCATCCATTATTTTTTCACTCTCTCAACATCATCATTTCCGTTGGTAGCATCATTTCAACTAATACCATTTTCTTCACGTAGTGGAAAAATTATTTCTCATTATTATGAATAAATATAAAACGATCAAATATTAAATTCTCCATTACACTTATTTAAATTAGATCTTCAATAGTTTGGTCTTAGTAATTCTCTCCATTATGACACTGAACAAAATAGTTTATTTTAAGTCATTTTTTTAAATGGAAGCTCAATTACTCATAATATAACCATGGTCTTATAACAAAATTATAATAAGTTTAGTTAAATGTCCTCTATCTTGTGAATTGTTAATTGCGACAAAAAAAACCTATTTTAAAATCTAATTAGTATTATTCATCCAATTTCTATCCATTCTGAAACAAAAAATATTATTTTTTTCTTAAAATCAACATAGTTTACAATAATTAAAAAAGTCATGACATTAAAGAATATTTTGAATACATATATGTATAATTAAATAATTTGAAAACTAAATAAATATCAATATTTCATACCTAAAAGCATTACAATATTATCAATTTATAAAATACATTTCAATGAAATATTTTCAATGCATACTTACCAACAACATTGATCACACTTTTTGGAAAAATAAAATTCTTATATCCCTGCATCATGATTTAAAATTAAACATTTCAGCAATTATATTTCAGGAATTTTAGTTTTTCTCAATAAAAACAATTGTAATGATAAAATTTCATATATCTAACTTTATAATAACATAATAATTAATTAAATCAACATTCACTAATATTATAAATCACATCATTGATAATGTCTTCATCTTTCTTACACAAATTTTATAATATAATTTCTTAACATCATGAATTTTTATAATTTTATAAATTTAGATAATATTTCTTAAAACACTACTGTTACATTATAATTAATTAATAATAACACAATGAACATGATAAATTCGTTTAATATCATGCACAATCAGTATGGAATGCTATTAAATTATGCATAATTCTAATATTGTACAAAAATAATACTTAGAATACATATTTCATATTAATGATCCATCTATGATCACCTAAATCATGGAGAATCACTAAGATCCACTATATACTCTGGTAGTTTCCCAAGCACATTTCAGATATTAGGATAAACTAATATAGTGGAATTACCGATCTATATAACTCACTCCAGTTCCCACTTCAAAATCTATTAGCCTCAATAAAGACTCTACCTGAGTCGGTAACAAGTAAAATAATAACACATGAATCCTTCCTCTAATCGACTAGGAGGAAGAGACTAACAAAATGGTATAAAAATATAATATGTGATGAATTAAACATTTTGTGATGAAAATTTTCCATATCCAATGAAAAATTAATAAAACCATTACTGTTATTAGAAAATTATACTTCATCAATCAAATTATGCACAATATTATTTTAAAAAATGGATTGGTTACTTTTTAAGGAATAAACAAAATTGATCACATTAAAAACAAATTAAACTACTAATTTTACTATCACCATTTCATTAATAATAATAATAAAAAATTTATCTCTAAGAAAATAAAAATTAAATAAATCCAATTAGTCATGGTTATGTAAAAACATTGAAGTATATAGAACAACTTTCCATAAATGGTGAATCAAATGATTCTCATTGTTATTACACAAAGTGAAACAAATAATTGTATATAGTTGATGTTTAAAAACACTAAAAAATTTGAAATATGAAATTATTTTCTTTTTAATATGAAACCCTATGACACAATTGAAATATAAGGAATGAAAATATAAAAATAATACAAAAAAAGAGATTAAGTGAAGAGAAACATCATACAACAAAGATTCCACCTAGAAAACATTCCAAAATGATAAAGAACCTCAATGAATATGATTTCAAATGTTTTTTGAAGAATAAATAAAGTTTATAACCATTTAATTCAAGTGATATATTAGAAAAAATATTACTTATATCATGAAAACTATAGAATTTAACATTACTTAATTTTTCTAAATGAAATATATATGAAATTATAATATAAGATATCATAAAAACATGGGATATTCTATACTATATGATATTATATTTTTTTTGTTAACACAACATTAAATTAGGTGTAAGCGTAGTTTAAATATGATCTATTGATAGTTAAAGTGTTTAATGATTAATGGTAGGCTCAAGATATTTAAAATTTTTTGTTATAAAAATAGAAACACAAAATGTGAATGGATGTGAAAACAAATAAGATAAATGAACACAAATTGGTTTAATGTTTAATTTTTTTTGATAATATTAAATCACAATATATTTAATGATAGAATTATATTAAATTAGTGTTAATAATCACAATAAAACACTTTTTTAGCTCAACACGCTTTGAGATAGATATATTTTTCCGTTTTCCAATAACATAAAGACATGCTAGAACACTTTGGAGGCAAGGAAGGTCCTACAACGGTGAATCCTGATTCCATTGATGATTAATCAATTTTAGGGGAAATATATATTTTATATTTATAATGATAGTTTCAATAAGAAATTTTGGAATATGTATTGGCGGCATGGTATGTTTTTCATTTCATTCATTACAAACATTATTTTAATCTTCTTATAGATGATATTAAATATGTTTTTTTTATTATATTTGTGTTTTATTATATATATACAAGGATCATAATTAAAAATAAATTAAATATATTGTGTCACATAATTTATGGATTGAATGGTATCGGAAATATATTTTTAAACATAAGATAAAATTGTGAATAGTAAAAGGGTTTATTGATAATATTTTGGGCCCAATTTTAAAAATTTGTGAATTTTTTTATAAAAAATAATATTTGTAATATTAATTATTAATCATTTAATATCTAAATAAATAAATATAGTTAATATACCATTCTAAAAAAATACTATTATTAATGGTGAATTTCACAATTCTCATGGCTGGTGTTTCTCTTGGGATCCATTTCCCAATCTATAATCCCCATTATCAACGAAGATAATTCTAGCCATTAGATTCAACAAAAAAGAATAAAATTCATTTAAATCATTGATAATCTATTTATACAACCAATATATATATTTAAATTAAAATATAATAATAATTTCTATATTTAAATTATCCAATTCCTCTTGTATATTTTTTAGTGATTATACAATTATACATGTTTATTATCATCTCTTCTTAACTATAATAGAAGTTGACCTTTTTATTTCCTACATTTTTATTTTTGAAATAGGTCATAGATGCATTTTACATTATGATCCTTGGTTTATGATATGTTATCAAAATGTTTTACACTCAATTGAAGATTTTTATAACAATATTTATTTTTTATTTTACATGACGAATATTTTTGTGTTCCATTTCCTCCCTTGTGATATCATTAGAAATAAATATATATCATATATTCTAGATACTAATATAATTATGGATTAAAATGAAAAAAATAAAAAAACAAATAAATAATATTTCTTTCATGAAAGACCATTCTAGAGCCCTTGAATTCTTATCCATCACCTACATGATTATTTGAATAATTAAAACACGACAGTGAAAAATCATCAAATCATGTGGGAAATTATCAAAGAAATTTGTGACCACATAAGGTTGGTTATTTTACCAATATATCATTATGGATAAATTCATTTTTTATTTAAAATTTTAAAATTCTAAGTGATTATAATTTCGTTATGTTCAAACTCATTCCATATTATAAATTTTATGGTTAAAATATTATCGATTTTAACAACATTGAAAATTCATTTTTCAACATTTCATGATTCATGCATTGTTTTATAGAAACAATTTTATGAAAAGGGATTTAAATAATATTATAAATCATTTCTTTCCTTACTTTTATGAAAATAATAATAATATGCTTATAATAATACTTAAAACATGACCAGTAGGTTCAACTACATTCTTAGAAATGATTGTGATTGTTTATAGTCGATGTCATTGTAATTATAAACATGGTGGAAGTTTAGGAGAATCTTATAATTAAGGAGTCCATAGTATTTTATGAAAATATAATATTTACATACATTTAATATATTAATTTTTTTAAAAATAAATTTAATTGAAGGATAAAATATTTAAAGCTTACTCTGCTGATCAGACTGTGAAACATAAAAACACATGAATTTTGAAATTTATAATTTCATTATATACCCTGATTTTATTAAAAAAAATATGATGATATTTAAATTATAATTAAAGAGATGTTATTTTATTTTTAAATTTTCATAATAAATATTGTTTTTTATTTATTTTTATAATTTATTTTACTTCATACCAATATATTCTATTTCCATGTATTAAAAATTGATATTATAAATCACTTTGTAATAATTAATTTCTATGTTTAATATATTTGTATCACTTAAAAATTCATATATATTATATGATAATTTAATAAGATAAATATTTTATGAACCTTGAAATGAGATGTTCCCATGTGAGTACCATAATCGACATTGAAAAATTAATTACAAGAATCTGAAAAACAAGTATATATTTTCATTATGGTACATAGATATTAAAAATAATTTATTTCATTATATATCTTAATTAAATCTATTAAAATTATACTATAGTCATCCAAATTTATTTCATATTAAGACTATAGATAAAGGAGGAATTAACCACCTTTATATAAAAATTATTAATAAGAAGAAAAATTAATTCAATAAAATATTCCAAGGATTCATATATATATATATATAATGTGAATATATATATTATAAAATAATATATAGTAAACCATAATTTTAGTGATCCTGGTATATTTATTTTATGGAATAACCATTTGGGTTATCTGGGATTAATTATGTTGAAAAAAATTTAAATATACACATTGGAATAAATTTATTGATAAAAATGTTATTACACATAATTTTTTTTCATGAAACAATTATAGTCAACGAAATTAAATAATACGACCAAAATCATAAAAAATTTGTATTGAATCCTATTTATTCTTAAGAAGAATTCATGGTTATATATGTGGTCCAATACATCCACCATATAAATCATTTAAGTATACTTTTATTTTAATTTATGCATCAAATATACATTCCACATGTTTTCTTATTATATGATCACAAAATTTTAGTGGAAATATTATTTTTTAGAAAAAAATCATATTAATCGTTAACATTTTAGATTACTCAAGCAATAATTCCTTAATTATATAATTTTAGTACATATTCTGTGCATTCTTCTAATAATTACTACATGTTGATTGTAATATTTTTTGAATGTCCTATTTCTTATTTAACCCTCAAAATGGTCATGTTGAATCCTTTATAAAGTATTTAAATGTTATCTCTGGAACATTACTCATGAAAATTAAATTTCCAAAATCAGGATGAGGGTATAAAATTTTTTATATTACAACATTTTTTTAAATATTAAAATCAATTTACCTTAAATATTCCTCTTTGTAATTATCTTGTGTCCATGATTAAATTATTTTACAATTTAGAACCTTTGGTTCCACTATATATATTCGAATAACACCTCAATAATGAATAAAAATTGGGAACCAAAAAAATGTTGGGGATTTTTGTAGTATTTGAATCACTTTTTATTATAAAACATGTTTTATGCATTGAGATGTATTTATTGTATGATTTTTTGAATTTAATTTTTATAAAAATGTATTTCCTATTTAAATCAAGGAAAATAAATTATCATTAATTGAAATATTGTGGAAAAGTATTTAATTAATACATTTTGATCCTTGTATAAATATAACTGAATTGAATGTTCAAAATGTTATCAATTTTGAAAATTCCGGAAATTAATTTATCGATTCATTAAATGACTCCATATGGGTTACCAAAACATAAATGTAAAATTAAAATACAAAATATTGAATATATTTCCTAGATGGAGAATCAAATTAATAAAAATTCAAGGATTACAATCCATCCCTGAAGTAAGGGGACTAATTGGTTTAACAGATAAAAATAAGATTCATAAGAAAGAAAATTATCTCATGCTAGTTAAAAAATTTAATTAATAAAAGGAAAATTAAAATATTATTTATTATAGATATGGAAAACAGTATTCTTAAAGATTATGTTCCTGATCAAGGATAAATTCATATAAATTTTATTAATTCTTGATCATACTGGAATTGAGGAGAGACTATTTTCTAACAAATATTTCAATATAATATAGAGTGTGATATTCATGATGAGGATAAAGAATATAAAATCATTTGATAAATATCATGATCATCCATATTAGGATAAATGGAAAGGTACAAGCTAATCTAAATTATACCCACTTTTTAAAAATGTTGTTTTTTATTGATCATGAAAACCCCATAAAGGGTTTAATCGAATGTTTTTAGAATCAATATAACTATTGAACCAATGAAGGGACCCATTCAAGGATGGAATATTCATATTGGTTAAGAAAAGTGGATGAATATATTTTATTATTTTATTAATTTTTAATATTAAGTTATTTTAATTAATTTTTATTAATTATAATATATTTCCATTTTTATAAAATTATGTCAATCATATTAAATTAATTATCTTCAATTTAAAACCATACAAATATTTTTTTCATTTTTCCATATTAATTTTTTTATTTTTATTGTTTTAATTTAATTTTATTAATTAAAATAATATAATTTTTTTTATAGAATTATCACCAAGTCGCACAATAAAATGTAAAAATTAAGAACTTTTATCACGTTTATAAAATTAGATGATTATATTTATACAAATACTTTTCAAAGAATGAAACCTATACATATAATTAATATAATATATAATAGACATATATAAAATAAATTAAAAATATTTACTTATAGAATCATTTTAAGAAGTTCACCAAAATTTAAAATCTAAAAACCAGGGCTTTTTGACAATTTTAAAAATCCCATCGAGATTTGAACTCCCTCTAACCCACCAGGTCTGGTCAAGTTTTTTCTAAAAATAATAAGTCATAACTAGATTTTCACCAGTTCGAAGTGGGGAATCCCCACTGAAACATAAAAATGGACCATCTAAAAAACCATTAAGGATTCTATAATGGTTAACAATCCAATCGGTTGGACCGTCTAGTCCTGTCTTGTTTTCAAAACACTAGGTTAAACATTATGTTATAAATGGGTATTATCCTAGAATATAAATGTAGATAATGAATCATATTCTATTATAATATATTCTATATTTTTTTAACCTCATAGAATCAGTTATATGCAAACAACGTCAATTATGTTTTATGCATTTCATGATTTCATACCTATATGATAACATTAATATTGATGTTTATGTGAATATCTAAAAATTACAATATCATGTTCTTGATCATAGGATATATATTTAAATAAATTAAATGAATAATTATAAATATTAAATCAGTTATGGGATATGTAATATAAATTTATGACTATGTATTTTATGTAAGAGGTAATAAACATACACTATTTTTTCATTTCCTTTCATAAATATTATTTAATTTGAATATATCATCATTTTAATCCATGTTGATGATTGGAAAATTTTTGGATCTCTTATTTATATTTTCAAAGTATTTGAATTTGTTAAGAAATAATTTTAAATGAATTTATTTTGGAAGAAAAATGTATACATTTTATTAAATATTGAAAATATTTTAGATTTGAATTTTATTCATCAATCATCATATACTGCAAAATATCTGTAATAATTTTTATAAAAAAAGGTATCTGTATTGTAAAAACATGTATGTGATATCCCATTACTATGATAAAAATATATTTTGACTAAGAGAGTATAATTAAAAAGATATTTATCATAATGTTTTATGTCTCAATCCTACAAGATCACTAATTTATTCAAAAATAATATAATCCCAAATATATAATTTCCAAATAATTTATTTTCAATTTATTGTTCTTTTTATATTTTGATCCATTTTAATGAAATAGAAAATATATTAATATAAATTTAAGGATTTTTTAATTGAATATTATTTTATTATTAAAAATCATGGCCAAAATATTTTGTTTCGTCCAGTGTTAAATTTGTTTCTTATATATATAAAGATATATCTAAAATTGAATGTTTATTCACATGGTAAGAATAGATTTTATCATTTTTGTATGAAAAAGTAATTTCTAAAAATTCTTTTAATCATACTGAGTTTATTTTTATTCACAAGATGAGTCAAAAATATTTTTGGTTGATATTGATTTTTCATCCTATACAATATAGCTATTGATTTCATTTATACAATTATCTCAATACTAATTCAACTGAGGTTAATGTTACTCATATAATAAAATTAATATTTTATTAATAATAATGTATATTAAACAACACAAATATCAATTAAAAAATTCCCATTACTATTAAAAGTATAGTGAAATTGATGTCCAATAAATTTGATTCGTTGATAATATTGTATATTTGTTCATAAAGTCAAAAGAAATTAATATTTTTGATACATTTATTTATAAAATATGGATACGAAGACTCTAATATCAATCATGATCTGATGAGATGATGTTTAGAATGTTGTAATTGCCTTTTTCAGGTTTTCACTATGTTTTCTTGATGAGTATTTTAATCAAATGACTAAAATTGAACATTAGATTCAATTTTTTTTATACTTTGGGATTTACCATGATATTGTTTTAAATAATGTTTATTAATGTTTCTAAAAAATTGATTACATCCAATATTATTGTTATAATTAAATAATATTATTAGTGATGTGTGTTTTTTGAGATATCCCGTAAAAACTATATCATATGCGATGATATATGAATTTAATAGGATACAAAATGAATGTATTCAAGGAATATCACACTCCTTGGTTTTCATATTATCATAAATTCTTAATATATCATATCATGCTAATGAAAACTAAGTGTTATTGAGTTAATATTTGAATATAAGCTACATAATTTTTCATTTATTTCTTATTAAATTAAACATATAGGAAAACATGGTTAGAAAAGAGTTATGTTAGTTTTAAACAAAATTTATATTCACTTATACATTCCATAATTTATTAATGAGAACACTAACCCTCAAGGTGTGTCCTTAAGGATTATTTAAGGGATCCACTTCCATGAGATGACGGTGTGTGCATTCCGGAATGAATTTCTCTATATACCAAAAGTAATTATCTCTCTCACACTCTTCCCCAAGTGAGATAATGGAATATATTGGGTTTGTAGAGGATCCAACCCATGTTATGGGTGATTTAATCATTCAATGGGTACACCATAGTATGGGGATATCATTAGGATACATCTATGATATTCACCAACCATAATGATAATGATAACACCATTATCTACCTATGGTGTAATGTACATGTATAATATAATAATTTCTTTACAACATGGTTTCAGTTATCACACATGGTATTTTGATGGTTTTATAGTTTCATATGGATCATGCTACTTTGTTTATGTGTAAATATAACATATGAAACATATCAGTGTAATTTGAGCTTTATCAAGCAATTTTATTCAAGAAATAATTTGTTGATGTGAATAAATATGAAGTTGTATTTTATATCATAAAACCTATCATAATATATATTTGATAATTATATATTTTTTGGATCCTTGGTCATGGAAAACAATGTGATATATCATAGGTCAGGATTATGTTCAAAAAAACATTTTTTATCTATATTATATCATAAGATATATCAGGATTCATATTATAAGAAAACCCTAAATTTACTCGAATAATATGGAATTTTATTGTTCTTATGATTGTGATGGAAATATTGTAATATGATTTCCTTGTATCAAAATGGATTAATATTATGTGAAACCCTTTCGTATTCCATAAAAGCTTAGAGCTGTTTGGGTTAATCCAACAAAAAGTCCACACTTCTGGTTTAATCCTACGTAGACCACCCTGACTTAATCACATTTAGTTTACATATCATAACTTCTAATAAGTGTTGTATGGGATTATCACATGTTATTACCATATAGTTTACTGATGACTTATATTTATCATACAATTACATCATAACATAGGCTGTGATACTCTTTTCATGATAATAATCCAACATAGACTCCTAAAATTTTTAATAATAAGACAAACTTGACCATAGTTTTTTATTATCAAGCCTAGTATATCATAGTATGTGATGGATAATTGTCTCGCGGCGCACGATAGGGTCATGGGGGAGAAACATGCACTACCTGACAGTTGATTAGAGAAGGTTGGGTTATGCTTAATCACTACTATCAGATGCACCGTTTTCGCCTTGAAACGCCCAACGGTTCCATATCCAGTAATGCATGGACCTGCTTTCCAAAGGTAGGAGTTCGCTTGGTGGTTTGACCAGCGACGCTTAAGAACTCACATTGGTCAAGAGGATGGGAAGTCGGGCTCATCACACCCTTTTGGGGGGAATTATTTCTTATTCCGGGACTCTCTTATAGATTTAAGACGTGTTCATATGTTTATGAATATTTGGTTTATAACCAAGAATAGTATCCACAGATTTCTCCTGGTTGGCAATGGTCAGCTGAACACAGGGGTTCAGAATCATTTATGCCTGAGTTTTACCATCCCTTGTTGAATTAATGACCTCGAGGAGTCTGGCCTCATTGAGGCGGCACAAGGAGTGGCGCGGTGAACCGACATGAGGATGGTCGGATTGACAGGTTGTTGGGCTTGAACCTCAGGGAGGCTTCCTACGTACCCTACCTAGGAGACAGGGATCAAAGTCCACGTAGTTCTAATAGGAGTGTCGATGAACGGGCGTGAATGTGGACCCGAGGGTCCGATGGCAATCCGGCTTGAACCTCATGGAGGCTTCCAACGTATCCCTATGGCAGGGAATCAAAGTCCTCATATTTCACATTATCTTGGGGCTTACACTCTGAGGAGGCCCATAGTAAAGGATTGAGGCTTACACTCTGAGGAGGCCCATAGTAAAGGATTGGGGCTTACACTCTGAGGAGGCCTAAAGTAAAGGATTGGGGCTTACACTCTGAGGAGGCCCATAGTAATGGATCGGGGCTTACAATATGAGGAGGCCCATGAGAGAATTTCATGGTCGATGCTTACTCTAAGACCACGTGAGTCATGCTCGGTGTGAGAAACAAGAGGCAGCAGGGACCAGACGATCACGTCGCGAAAGGTGCGTCCGTGGGAAGTGGAGTGGGGCTTACGCATAGAGGCGGCCCATAAAGTCGGGGCTTACTCTGAGGTGGATGCCCATAAAGTCGGGGCTTACTCCAAGGTGGATGCACATAAAGTCGGGGCTTACTCCGAGGTGGATGCCCATAAAGTCAGGGCTTACTCCGAGGTGGATTCCCAATAATATCTTCCTCAGGTCTGGCCATGAGGGCATCCTAACTCACTGGGGGGTTGAGGTATATGATTCTACACCTATGCGCTAGTGCACAAGCGAGATAACTCTAAGGGAATTGGAATCAGTCCGAACAAAGGGAGATGAAAAGTGCGAATTACATGCCCGACATTCGGAACGCAATGAGGGTGGCATGTTGATAGAGGATAACTGTTGAACAAGTTCGAAACACAGCATCCATATCACATAAGCCTGAAACGAGGAGAAACAAATGAGGGTGGACGGCTGACAGTGTTCGAAACACAGGACCTGACTCAAAGTGTTGTCAAAAGTCTTCCGGGGCGTTGTCCCAGGATGGTAGGTGAGCCAATGCAGCATGGGACCAGGCCGTTAGGGGGTCCCTTCAGACATGGAAGTGGATGAAGATCCGAATGAAGGACACGCAAAGCGTGGGGTCGAGTGATGGAATGTTTGAACAAATTCCAACACTCTTGAAATTACGCCACAGTAAACATGGCATGAGGCATCTTATGCTTTGAGCATAAGGAATCTCTTGCTCGGAGCAAGAGGCATCCAATTATTGAATGATAGGGAATGCTACAGTTTATAGTCATGTAGAGAAGACTATTTCCATATAGTTTAACATCACATGGATAGGACGAGGGCTATACAATTTAACGTCATGGGGTCAAGATGACTAGGTAGGAGATACCTAGCAATGGTTGGTGTGGGATTACGCAAGGGAGGCCCTTTATGGATAAACCTAGAAAAAGGAGCTAGGTAATGGGGTTATAGAAGAGTCATGAAGAGTAGCTTGACTCATGACATGTATGGGACATATATTGGGGTGGTGAAAGGGTGAAATGTAAATTACTATTAACCCAGCCCGAAACGTTCGTGGTGCGACTCTCCATTTTTCATGGGGTCAGTGACGGTAGCAAAGGGACCGTCCCGGAGGGCTAGGACTACAGCCCGACACTGAACCCAAGAAGAGGTGTAGGGGCGCATCCCCTGTGGTATGGACCAGCGTGTGCATGTGGTTTTCCGCATTGGGTGGGCCGCGTAGGTGTCGGCCGCGAGGGACTGGCTATGGAGGAGCTGGCCACATGTGGTTCACTGTTTGGTTTCTCCTCTACGTGGAAGAGTGCATCCGCAGATGATATGGGGTCCGCGGATGGTCGCGGAACATTACCGCTGGGAGCGATTTCTCCAGCGTTTCCCCACATGTTTCCACCCGTCCCTCCTTTCCCTTATTTTTGGCGCCCCTCAGGGTCTATTTATAGAGTCGTAAAGAGGCTGTATCGATGGGGCACATGACGCTATTTGAGGAAGCCCATAAAGAAAGCCTCAACCTTGTATGACTCGGTCAATCGACATTTATGGAACCGAGTTTTGCGGAATTGCTCCGCGGCTGTGCACCACTCTGCCTCTATTCCACGAACGATGGGGTTCGCGGCCGCATATGGCTTCCGCCTCCATTTCGCGAGCAACGACGTTCATGACCGACTTCACCGGCTGTCTCCCTGGTTCGCGCCTGCGTAGGCGCTCTGCCCCCATTTTGTGAATGAAAGCTTCTGCGGGAGGACGGTTAACCGAACCGACCGCATACTATTGCTGGGAGCCAGTACGCAGACCAGTTCGGTCCGTTCCCAAGTCTTGGGGTAATTGGATTTACTCCTTGCAGAATTTTCAGGACCCTACAATAATATAGAGTTATCAATTGTAAAATGCGACATATATATCACACAAGACAATATAATGATATTGTTAAATATGAAATACCAATAAAATATTAATTTTTAAACATTTCTATTATGAATTGAATTATATTATTAATATTTTTTTATAAATTATAGTAAAATATTTTTTTTAGTATTTATTGATTTAGAAAATTTAATAAAAATTAATTACATTTGAATAGCTTATAATTAAATAAATAAATAATCAAAAACTAATTAACATATAAACATCCAAGAATATTAAATGTTAATATTAAAATAATTTTTATAAATTATATGGTATGAATTATAATTTAGTTATGAAATGTTTGTATTTAAATTACAAGGGTGTTTTATAAATGGTTAATAAAATTAAAAAAAAGGAAAAAATATTAATTTATTTATATTTAAAATTATGAATTTTTAACAATTATTTAATTTGAAAAATTCAAATTAAGTCCATATTTTATTAATTTTTTAAACCATATAAAAATAATTTTTAACTATTTATTTGATAAAAGGTTTAAATAATAATTAATATGTGATATTTAGATTATATAAATAGTCTTAATCTAAAAAATTGTAATAAAAAATGTTTATATTTAATTTAATATCAAATATTAAAATGTAGTTTAATGTGTAATATGAAAAAGTTAAAATATAAATATAAATAAAAAATTTCTATATTTATGTTATTATGGAAAGTCTATAATGAATATCTAAACCATGAAGTGTCTATTTTTAGTATGAACTATTCATAAATGTTTATTTGATTATTATATTTATGAGTTGTTAATTTATTTAGAGAATTTCCTTAAATATTATACATATACATACTTTTTATATTATGAATTTTCAAATATGTTTTTGTTTAATTTTTTTAAACTACTTTTATAGGTTTTCATACCTATATCTATATAGTTATATTCTTGGTATGATGATGATTTTAGTTTTCTTCTACCTCGACCTTGGGTTATATTGACTTGTGAGATTTAGTTATGTTTTTAATTATTATTTATACATATTAGGTGTTATAATTATAATGAAATTGTTATCCTTATTAGGTAAACTATCCCTAAGTATATGTACTTTGGATCAGACTACTAATTGTCATGGATTCTTATGCATTGTCTACAAAATAAGGGTTGACTCTCTATGGATCAGAGATTAATGTTATAGGTACTTTTAATTTATTATAATTTTTAATCTTTACATAAAATGGTTTTCATTGGTTGAATTTAGATATATATATATATAGTTGGATTTTGATTTGGTTTAGTAATTCAATTTATTGGTTGTGTAAATAATAAAACATCAAAAGGTTTTGAAAATATTTGTTTAGTGGAAGGAATGGGATTACATAATAAATCATTAGAAGAATGCGTATACAATGGAATACATCAGATACATTTATGAGAATAATTTACCTTTAAAAATAATAAGTTTTAGGTTCCTTTAAAAGAAAACATATTTCAAGACCTTGATTGTTCAACCAGGTTGGTTTTTCCTGAGTAGGGTTCCCATGGATCATCATGGGTAAGAATGGTTAAAATTCCTAACCCTAATAGTTAGTTAACCAAATTAAACTAATAATGATGGGTTATAATTAGTTGTAAAAAACTGAAAGTTAAGATACCATAAGAATGGTTTTTATCTTATCCAAATGATGGATTAGAAAAATATTTATTTTATTAACTATTCAAGCATCATATAATATAATTGGGATGGATTTGTTGGATTTGGTGGCCTAGAATGAACTACTTTGTAATTTATTCATTAATAAATACCTTATCACATCTTGATTGTTCTTCTATGTGACAATGCATGTTATAATGTCCTAAGGATAGCTGTTGCATTAAAGGGTCATAGTGGATCCCTGCAATGATGAGAAACCAGAAGTTACATAACACTGTTCTTGAATATATGTTCTATAACCAGATGATATTACTTGAGGGACATAAAAAATACAAGCCATTAGGTGTGAGAACTCATAAAAATTTGAGGCACCTTCTCATGGTGTTCACCCTTGGTAATATCCAGGAGGATATTATGATGACGAGACCCACCAGTAGGAAATCCACATTTCATAGTGTGATTGGATGTTCCTATATGAGGACATTTGTATTGGTACTTATACTTTAAGATTATTATTAATGGGTATTACAACTCACATACTTAGATTTATTGATGAAAACTATGATGAAACACTATTCGCAGTGTGGTAGGATATGTTGGGTGCGTCACGAGTGATAATACATTAATAGATAATGCGAGAAAGGATTTTTCCCTTCTGTTCCATAACAGAAGTAGATATCTCAAAACCTTTGATGTAATTGATATAGCCTAAATAAATCCATGTCCATGGTGAGGAATGAGCAAGTTCAATTCTGGATAGTCAAAGAAAGAATAATCAAGAACATGGGTTGATGGAACTATCATGCAACCCGCTTGATTCGAGATATCGATACAAAGGGATTACATTACATGGTAAGCGTTCCTAGGAGGTGACATGCTATTTTGGCGTTAACATCTTTGTCTATGGGTGGATTGGCATGTTTCTAGACACTAACCTTGGAATTTTGGCAGGCTCTGCCTAATGCCACCAAGAAAGAGGCCTAGAACGTCACACACTAAGTGTGTCCAAGTATCTTGGTTAATAATAATTTAACAAGTTGAATAAAAATTATTTCAGATTGTGGTTTAATAATTATCAAAGGATGTTTGATTGCATTTATTTCGACACTAGTTATTTTAGATAATATATTATGGGTGAAATAATATATTTATTAGCGAGAAATTTAGTGATATTTATTTGAGAAATAAATAGTCATTATTCAAGGTCTAATAAATGTATTGGAGGAAATAAAGAGAATGGAAAAACAAAAGTACACGCTGTGTATATATTAATATTCACACCGTGTATTCTGGGAGTTTATGAGAAATAATATTATTTATTTAATTAAATAATTTTAGGTGTAATTCACTGGGCGCATTTCAAGTAATAATAATATTCAACTGTTATCATTATACATGGGGTATTACTAAGAATTAAATGAAATGAATAAATTCTTATGGGTATTTAATTCATTATTCTATGTAATTAAAATCCCAATGATATAATTCTCATTAACCTAGACATTTTTTTGTGGGTTGTGCACAATGGATTTGTAAAATCTCTCAAGCAAAGAGAGAATTATTTTTCCACCAAGAATGATCTCAAGCTACAATAGAGAGAGATCCTCCTCCACTGGATCAAGGCGATCGAAGGCGGACCTCACTTGAGAAGGCTCTTTCACGCTAGCACCTGGAGATCCCTTTGGCAAATTCTAGAGATAAGTGGAGCATGTGTGGATTACCACAAGATGAATCTTACACTTGTATTCTATGATGCAATGATGGATCACATCAGTTCGTTTTCAGAAACATCAATGGAGAGAGAATTCCATCAATGCAATTCTTGCCTTTAATTAAATTAATTATAACCAACATATGATGATCCTCTATATGGTTCTAGGACTCCATTATTTTTTTTCATTCTTCATTCTATTATGAAGATCGGGATTTTTATTATTGTGATGGATCTCGGATTAAACATTGTTAACAGAAGAAATTAAAGTTGGGTACACCCACCAAGGTTCTTTCGCTATGCCCTAAACCTACTAGTGGTATCATAGCGGTCATATCGATGATAATAATTATTTAGTTTTCCATTAGTAATTTACGCATTTAATAATTTAGTTGTTTCAATTCAAGTTAACCGTTCTATAAATCTGAATATTGAGATCTGTTCCTCCTCTCTCATTTCTCATTCACCTTACAAAAATGTACTTTTCATTTAATTTTGATTAAAATAAAATAGAGGATATCATTCAGAGTTGCCAAACGTTCTTGTCCGTACAACACCAGAATACACGGTGTGTATTCATAAGTACATGCTGTTTAGTCTAGGTTCAATGCAACAGACTGGTCCACCAAATCAGGTCGTGTGTTGGAGTATTTATAAGTATTAAATGACACCGTGTGTTGACCAGGAACATGTGGCACATGATTTCCAGATTAGACATTGTGTGGTCCAATGAACACGGTGTGTAGTCTCTTCGGGTTAGGGTTGGACCGTGAACCCCATACACTGCTTTTCCGATTGGAAACCATGTAACACAGATACTATATAGTGTGTGTCCCACTGAACACGCTGTGTACGCTGAAAAATTTTCTAGGTACATCTACACTCCATGTCCCCGAGTGTGTACTTTGGATGGACGATGAACAAAATTAAATGACATGTAGTCAGAACTACATGCCGTGTACTCATCCAAATTATGCTTATTTATTAAAATTTATTATTATATTATACAAACCCTTGAGACATGTACCATAGTGTAGGCTTAAAGCTCGGGTACACCACCTGATAGGTGTTTTATACATATGTGTTTAATTTAACATCTGCGTAATGTTCATTTCTACTCATTGGGTAGTTATGAACGAGAATTCACCAGGTTTCCTCCGAGGTACAAGTTACGTACAAAGATAATTTTAAATTAATTTATTTGTTTAAAATTATGATGCATGAGAATCTCAAGGAAATTCAAAAAATGGTTTAAGATAAAAGGACTGATTAATAAAATATAGTTAATTGATTTGAACATGATTTATCTTAAACAAGAACGATTAAAGAAATGAATGATAGTTTTATTTATGCGTAAATATATTTACATGTATGGATGATCATGAGTTATACCAAGACCTTGGTATATGAATGGTTTCTTTTAAATTTGTTGTCCTTCGAGCCTTCTCTTCATTAATATGTAAGGCCTGGGTGCCCAAGGTTTATTTTATGTAAAACCTCATTTTACCCCTCACCTGCATGTGAGATAAAAGGATATGTAATAGATAGTGCTCCCAAGCAAGTGAAGGTGGCTAAAGTTAGGAGCAATGATGAAACCAATCCAAGGAGATACAAAGGTGAACTAGTGGAAAGTTGTAAGCACGAACCCAAAAGGTTCAAGGTGTTTCTACCCTAGGTCTTGGGATAGTTTATCAACTGTTAGATAAACTAACCAAAAGAACAAGATCATGATCATAACATTTATTTTATTATATCAGTTAAATGGTTTATTTATTGTGGGTGTGTTGTCACGATCACACAATTAATGAATTAAACAAGCATGCAAGATAGAACTAAAATAAGACGGACTTGTAAGTAAATATTATATTAGACACAGTTAATCACTTAATTATATCCCAATTAAGATTAAAAATAATGTAATCAAAGATAATAATATATCAATTTACATATAAGAATAAAACCCCTAAAATAAAATATCAAGTCGGTATAGCCTTTCATAATCTTGGTTAGAATCGAACCATAGCTCAAAGTGCTTGACCAACCCTAGTTGTGGTGCTTTAAATTATTGAGGAATTCTAATTCAAGGTTTTGGGTTGACATAACTTGATTTTCATCAAGGGTTGACTGCCATAGTAGGAACTTGGTGTGACCAAGAGGCAAAGGTTGGGGAAATCCAAAATAAAAGGATTTCAAAATTTGGGAGTCCACTCAGCAGATCAAAGAGCTGTGAGTTAATTCTGTTTCCATTTAAAATGCCTACCTAAAACCCTTAAAGTTGCTTGACCAAACCTAGTTGGGGTAATGTGATGGGAAATATGGGTCCTTGCCACTAGAATATTCAGGCAACATAATATTCCGTAGTCCATGGTGAGGGCTATTGGATTTCGATAAAATAGTGGGAGACTAATAAGTATTAATTTATTTATCTATCTCAGTTTTATCATAATAAAGTACTAAAACCTTAATAATATTAATTTGTAAAAAATTCAAGTAAAATGACTTCAAAAATATCATTGCGAACCATACTCGAGAAGTGAAACATTCTCACCATCACTAATTTCCAGGAATGGCATAGGCGTTTACGCGTCATCCTTTACCACGAGAAGAAATTGTATGTGCTGGAAGAGCCTATTCCAGTTTCTCCTAGAAAAGAGGCCAGTGGTGAGGAACTATCTCTTTATAAGAAACATATGTATGGTGCCACAAATGCCCAATGTTTCATGATATCTACTATGTCTAATGATCTATTGAAGAAACATGAAAACATAGACGTGTATAGCATGATGTCTCACCTTAAGGATCTCTACCAAGAGAAGGAAAGATAGGAGAGATATGAGATCTCCAACACTTTGTTTAAAACTAATCTTGGAGAGTCTGTGCCAGCTCGACCACATGTAGTCAAGCTTATTGGCTACATTAAACACCGAGACATCTTAGGGATTAATTTCCCAAATGAGTTTCGTATAGATCTCATCCTATCATCACTTCCCAAGAACTTCTCAGTATTTATTGTCAACTATAACATGAGAAACAATGAGAAGAGTCTATTAAAACTTATGACCTTAATTATACAAGTAGATAAGGATATGGGGAATGAAAAACCCATAGTCCTTATGGTGAATAATAAAATGAAAGACAATGCAAAGGGGAAGAGGACTTATAAATGGTATGAAGCCCCTGAGAATCATCCCTCCAAGAAGGGGAAGATCCAGAGGCATGGTAAGAAATAGAAGGTGGTATGTTTTTTATGAGGAAACCAAGGCCACCAGAAGAGGAAATACACCCAAAATCATGGGGACTCTAAAGGTGCGTTCGTTATCGAGTGTAATATTTCCATTTCTACACATTGGGTATTGTATATAACTTGTGGGGTTCACATATATTTTAAAATGTAGGAACCAAGTAGATTTAGAAATATTGCCATAGTAGATGTAGATATTCGAGATACCAATGGATTGAGGCTAGCTTCATTAGCCATTGGTGATTACCACCTCTCATTTCCAAATGGGATGATTTTTTTTACTTAACTGTTATTATGTTCCTAGTGTTACCAAAAAAATAATTTATGTATCTTGTTTGGATATGGATGGATTTATTTTCAAGTTTGGAAATAAGGGTTGCTTATTTTATAATAAAAATGTATGTAATGGTATGGAATATTTAAATAATGGTTTGTATGTATTAAATTACGAAAACCAAGTGCTGGAAATCGATAACGAAACAAATTCACATTACTCAAACATCACCCAGTTGTGGCATCACCATCTCAGTAATGTAAACAAGAAGAGCTTGACAAAGCTCTACGAAGATGGTTATTTAGGCTATATTGAGCTAAAAACACTTGATATATGTCACGCTTGTTTACAAGGTAAAATGACCAAGCTGTCTTTTAGTGGACAAGGTGAAAGGGCCATAGAGCTACTAGGATTGGTGCACACAGATATGTAGGGACCATTTCTAGTAGCAGGTAGAGGTGGATATTATTAATTCATTACTTTAATTGATGATTTGATTAGATATGGCTATGTATACTTAATGAGGTATAAGTCATAAGCCTTAGAGAAATTTAAGGAATTCAATAATGAAGTAGAGAATCATCTTGGTAAGAAGATAAAGAAACATCGATCAGATCGAGGTGGAGAATATCTGAACCAAGAGTTCATTGATCTTCTACGGGATTCTGGGATTCTATCTCAGCTCACTTCTCCTTATACACCACAATGGAATTATTTAGTGAATGGAGGAACTGAAACTTTTTGGACATGTTGAGGTCGATGATGAGTCATGCAGATCTTCTATTATCCTTTTGGGGATATGCATTACAAACTACAACATACATTTTAAACCGAGTACCAACTAAGGTGGAAAATGGAATTCACTCTGAGTTATGGAATGGAAAGAAACCAATTTTGTCACACACATATGTATGTGGATGCAAGGCATTTGTTAAGGCCTTCTCATAAAACAGACTAGCACCCAGGGGCACGAGGTGTATCTTTATAGGATATCACAAGGAAACGAAAGGATATTACCTATATAACCCTTTAGAAAATAAAGTGGATGTTTCCAGAAAACCCCTCTTTCTTTATAGGGAGCATATCCTCAAAAAGGATAGTGAGAGAAAGATTGACTTTGAAGAAGTTGATGCTCAAGATACATAGGATTTGGTATAGGAACAAGTTCCACAGGTCCCCATGGAAGAGGTTCCAGAAACACATGTACGGCGTAGGAGCTCAAGAGAGGTAAGGGAACCAGAGAGATTTTTTTCTCTAATCACTAAGGATAGTGAATCATTATTGTTGGACAATGACGAACCTATCTCATATAGGGAATCAGTAGAAAGTTTAGAAGCTAAACGATGGCTAGAATCTTGGAATTATGAGATAAATTCCATGTATCAGAACCAAGTCTAGGTTTGGGTCGATGAGCCAGTTGATGTGAAGAATATTGGATGCAAATGGGTATTAAATAGAAAAATGTACATGGAAGGTCAAGTTAGCACCTATAAAGCAAAGATAAGGGATAAAAGAGTTAGATAGCATCAAATAATTGACTATGATTAAACCTTATTGCCAGTTTCCATGTTTAAATCCATAAGAGTCATACTTTCCATAGCATCTTACCATGACTATGAGATTTGGAAAATGGATGTCAAAATAGAATTCCTTAACAGGAACCTTCAGGAAGATGTCTATATGACACAACCAGAAGTGTTTGTGACACTAGGTGAAGCCAAATGAGTTTTCATGTTGCAAAAACCAATTTATGGATTAAAGCAATCATACATGTCAGGGAACATTTGATTTGATGAATCCATAAAGGAATTTGGTTTCATTAAGAACAAATGTGATCCAGGTGTTTATAAGTGGTTTAATGGGAATGCAGTCATTATCCTAGTAGTATATGATGATGACATTTTACTTTTTGGATATGATGTACTAGTCTTACAGTCAGTTAAGGACTAGTTGTGCAAGTTTTTCTCCATGAAGGACTTGGGAAAAGTAGGCCACATTATAGGAATCAAGATAATTCATGATAGATCCAAGAGGCTATTTGGACTAAGTTAGGGTACATACATTGACCAGATACTAAAGAGATTAAGTATGGAACAATCCAAGAGGGGATTGATTCCAGGGTAACATGGCCTACATCTTTCTAAGAAAATGTGTCCTCAGACACAAATGGAGAAATATAGAATGAGTAAAATCCCATATGCTTTGGCTATAGGATCTATCATGTATTCCATGTTATTTATGAGGATTGATGTTGCCTATGCACTGAGCATGTTAGGCAGATATCAAGAAGATCCAGGAGAACAACATTGGACTGTTATTAAGACAATCCTTAAGTATATGAGAAGAACTAAGGATATGTTCCTCATGTGTGGAGGATATGTGGAGCTTGACATCAGAGGGTATGATGATGCTGGCTTTCGGACAGATCAAAATGATCTAAAGTCACAATCTGGATATGTTTTCTGTCTCAATGGGGGATCTGTGAGCTAGAAGCGTTCAAAGCAACGAGTTGTCGCCGATTCAACAGTGGAGTCTGAATATATAGAGGCTTATAATGCAGGCAAGGAAGTTATCAGGATTAGAAACATTGTCCAAGAGCTTGATGTGGTGCCTAATAGTAAAGATCCTATCACATTGTATTGTGATAATACTAAAGTGGTGGCTCTTGAAAAATAACCAAGGTCAAATTAATGTACAAAGAACATACTCTAAAAGTATCACATCTTGAGGGATTTCTATCATAGGGGTGAATTTGCAATGAGCAGAGTGTCCACGGAAGAGAACATGGTAGACCCCATGACTAAAGGCCTATCTCAGTAGAAGCATGAATATAAAGTGAGAGAAAGAGGGTTAAAGGTTTTTAGCAGTTGGATCTAGTCCATGTGGGAGTCTATTGGAGCTGGTGGCCAAGAACCAACTACTTTGTACTTTATTCATTAATAAATACCTTATAACATCTTTATTTTTCTTCTACATGACAATGCATGTGATAATGTCATAAAGATAACTGTTGCATTAAAGGGTCATATCATATCCTTGCTATGATGTGAACACATAAGTTACATAACACTGGTTTGAATATATTTTCTATGATCGGATGATGTTATTTAAGGGTCATAAATAATACAAGCCATTAGTGATGAGGACTTATAATACTTTGAGGCACCTTCCGATTGTGTACACCCTTGGTAATATCCAGGAGGATATTATGAGAACGAGACCCACCAGTAGGAAATCCACATTTCATAGTGTCAATGGATGTTCCTATATGCGGACATGTGTATTGGTCCTTAGACATTAAGATTATTATTAATGGGTATTACAACTCGTGAACTTAGATTTACTGAAAAAAACTATGAAAAAACACTGTTTGTAGCAAGGTAGGATACATTGGGTGCATCACAAGTGATACTGCATTAATAGATAATGCGAGAAAGGATTTTTCCCTTCTGTTCCATAACATAAGTAGATATCTTAGGCCCTTTGATAGAATTGATATATCATAAATAAATCCATGTCCATGGTGAGGAATGGGAAAGTTTAATTCCAAAAATTCAAAGAAATAATAATCATGCACATGTGTTGATGGCACTAGCATGCAACCCACTTGATTCGAGATATCGAGACAAAGGGATTACATTACATGGTAAGCATTCATAGGAGGTGACATGTCATTTCAGTGTTAAATTATTTCTCTATGGGTGCCTTGGAATGTTTCTAGATGCTAACCTTCGAATTTAGGCAGGCTCCTCCTAATGCCATTGAGAAAGATTCATAGAGGGTCACACACTATGTGTGTCCAATTATCTCAGTTAAATATTTATTTAACAAGTTGAATCAAGATTATTACAGATTGTGGTTTAATAATTATTAAAGGATGTCTGATAACATTTATTTCGACACTAGTTATTTGAGAGAATATTTAGTTGGTGAAATAATATATTTATTAGCAAGTAATGAAATGATATTTATTTTAGAAATAAGTATCCATTATTCAATGTCTAATAAATGTTTTGGAAGAAATAATGAGAATGGAAAAACAAAAGTATATGTTGTGTATATATTAATATGCACACTATATATTCTTGGAATTTATGAGAAATAATATTATTTATTTAATTAATTAATATTAGGTGTAATTTTCTTGGCTCATGTCAATTAATAATAACAACTAACTGTTATGATTAGATATGAGATATTACTAATAATTAAATGAAATGAATATATGATTTCTGGTAATTAATTCATTAGTCTATGTAATTAAAATCCCAATTATATAATTCTCATTAGCCTAGAAATTTTTTGTGGGTTGTGCACAACATATTTGGAAAATCACTCAAGCCAAGAGAGAATTATTTTTCCCCATGAACACTCTCAAGCTACGAGAGACATATCATCCTCCACCGGATCGAGGCGATCAAAGGTGGAAATCGCAAGCGAAGGATCTTCCATGATAGCACTCACAGATCCCTTTGGTGACATCCAAAGATATGTGGAGTACATGTGTATTACCTCTAGAGGAATCCTACTCTTAGATTATATGGCGCAATGACGGATCACATCAGATTGTTATCAGAAACATCAACAGAGAGATAATTCCATCAAGGTAATTCTTGTCTTTTTAATTAAACTAATTATAACCAACATATGATGATCCTCTATATGGTTCTGTTACTCCCTTATTTTCTTTCATTCTTCATTCTATTTTGAGGATCCAGCGTTTTATTATTGTGATGGATCTTGGATTAAATGTCGCTAATGGAAAAAACTAATGTTGGGTGTAACCACCAATTCACTTCTACTACGCCCAGAACCAACAGTCTCTCTACACGAATAATTATATGGTGAGAGTAATTCCAAATAGGACTAATAAATTTTTCAAATAATGATCTTATCCCACTAATGGATATTATGAGATCAAAATGGGTCATCATTTTAGTGGGATTACATTTAATAATTTTTTTTAATTGAATGTAAAACATGAAAATCATATTGTAAAGGTTATTATTTTATAAAAATAATATCACAATTATCCAATTTAGAAAATTTATTAGTCCTTAAAAAGGATATTCTTAATTTAATAAACCTCTTTATAAGTCTATAAAAACATTTGACGATTAATTAATTAATATAAAATCTATGTGTTTTAGAAACACCTTCCGGAGTACTGTAAATGTTGATGTTGTTCAAAAAAATGAATATAGATGTGTTTTTTGATCATATAATGATTCAATTACATTATAAATGGTATTTGATTCAAAATTATTTAATGAAATTTTTTATTCTCTACCATACTCAATGTGATTAAGTGTTTGGAGAACATGTTAAGACTGAAGGATTCCCATTAGGGTTTTTTAGTTTTGGAATTTTTTTAGATGGAAATGTTATGAAAATTTGAATGAGTTCAATCGTGTTAACCCTACATTCACATGTTTTTTAGGGTATATGAATTGGGTAGGATATGTCTATATTTTGGTTATTTATAGGTAATTTTAGTGTTAAAATGTGAAAACTATAAGAAGAAAAGTTAGTTAGAGAGTCCAATAATATTTTTTATAGTATCTAGTCTAAATAAGGGCTTCATTTTTCCTGGGTATTTCCCTTTGCAATTTTGAAGTATGATCGATTGGATGGAATATATAAACCTAGTTATTGGGGGAAATTTAGGGTATAAACCAATTATTCAAGGATTTAATTGTGATTCATGTCATGAATTTTGGTTGAATATTTGAATGGTTTCGAGGATAAATTTTATGGTTTTACCTAAAGAAACTCATGATGTGAATAAGTTATTCACAACATAAAAATGTTTTTGGGTTTTAGGGAAGTGTTTTGTTTTTTACTATATATTCTTAGCCCATTGAATTCACAACATGTACATGATATTCATAACATGAATGTGGTCTATCTAGTATGTTTATAGGTTTGGGAGTCCCTTATGATTATCTTAATCTACCGATCCTCTCTCGAAACCTATGTGAATAGGTAATATTTTATGAAGATCCTTGAATCCCCTTTGATCAGATTAAAACCCCATATTCAAGAGTTTTATCTATGGTTATTTAATATTATTTTATTTTCTTTGGTGATTTTATTATATTATTTAATTCTTTATCCATGCTATGTAGGGTTTTACTCTTCTTTATTCTTATGATTTATATTGTTTTATTATAAAGTGATCTTGGTAGGATGGTGATTTATAGATTTTTGGTTTCCCATATAAGAGGTAATTGAAGTTTAGCTCTTAGTGTTCCATTATTGTTCAGAGAATGTTGAGATATTTGTGTTAAGGTAGACGATCTATTACCATTATCTTCATTTAATGTGAAAGTGTTGGGTTATAATGCTTTATCCCTTTGGATAATGGATGAATTTACCTAATAATGATAGGAACATGGAATTTAATGGGTGAATGATGTTATGATCTAGGTTTGTCATAATTCTTGGTTTTATTCCTACTAATGCCTCGTATTTTGATAGGATAGTGTGATATATTTGTGTATTGTTTTTTTGTTCGTATCATGCTTATATTGTTGTAAATTTGATAAAAACATAAAGTAAGAATAATAATTAAGATGTGATTAAAGAAAGTTTCATGCAATATGATATTCCTTATTCCTTGTTTTTGATTGAATGTGAATGTAATTCTAAATACATGTATAAGTTATTTCAACGTTATTGATATATGATAAGTTATTGGTTGATTCTAACAAAAAAATGTTCATAATAAATTGTTTAATTCAAGATGAACATAAAATGGTTATTTAAAAAAAATAAGTGATCAATGATGAACACCCATATTATTATTATTGAACGCACGTATTCATTGGTTCTATGTAATTATTTTCTTCTAATGTGTGTGGAAAAGTACCCTTGAAAAATATGAGTGCTCTAGATGTTTTTGAGCCTTATTGTGTTTCATTGATAACCATGTGTTGTATTTTATGAGAAAGGGGTCATAGACAAAGGATATTTATAGTTTAAGAGATTGGGGATGTTTATTTGATATTTTTATATATTTTTTAGATCCTTTTAATAGATATACAAAAGAAGTCCAGGGTAACGTGATGGTCTATGTCAGTAATGGAATGATAGTATGATGTTATACATAATTATGCATGCACTAGGGAGGTTTGGATAAGTGCTGATCAAGGATTTCTCATCAATTTTTTTATTGGTTGAATCTTGTTTGATGGAATGTTTACCTATTATTTTTTCTTTTTTTGGGTTTCCATTTCTTATCATAGTCTAACAACTTTCCCAGTATGTGGAGTTTATATGTGGTAGCTTTGGCAGATTCTTATAGTGATCAAATGTTTTTATGAATAATAAAAAACTCATGGAATGGGAATTTGTTGATGAGATGGATATGTGTATTTATGCCAAAATAGGATGTTGGGCCATGCATGGGAATAAGGTAGGTAGATTCATTTCATGACACACATCTCATATGACTTACTTTTAGAAGATATGATCACATTATGTGTTACATTGGGGCCTGAGAGTGATAAGGAAATAAATAAGTGAAAGTGAGGTACCTTATATTATATATATATATATATATATAATTTTGATATAAAATTATATAAATATATGTGTTCTTTGGTGAGTGATCCATGGTGAAGACGGGGAAACTTGTATTACCTATTTAAGTGATGAGTAAGTTTCCTAGGATTCATTAATTATATTTTGTATGCATATTTCTAAATTTTCATAAGTGGTTTTAGGGATAATACTAATTAGTATACATGTTATGACCACCCTAAATATATAAACTATTTTTTTTGGTTATCATGGATGGTTTGTTGATTTGGATGGACACTACTAGATCATATGGGTTATTGAGAAACCGTTAGGAGTTGCTGGAGTTTACGATTTCTACCTAGTTTTTATTTTTGTACTTTCAGTTTGTATTTCTATTATTACAGTTTATATATGTAATTACATGTATTGATTTTTATTTTTTATTATTCATGGTTTTGTTTGGTGGTTTATATTTTCTATCTCTTATTACATAACCTTTACAGGGGTCATTCCTCCCATGTGGGTGATCAATATACCCTTAGTGCTATTTATTAATCCATTGCCTATTGGATGTTGAATTTGAGCATCATTATCAATCATTATTCATTATTTTCCCTTTTGGGGTACCTTTAGAGCATTTGGTTCATGAAAAATCTGAATCAAAGGTGACAGTTGAGTGATATAATGGGGTTCAGTGTTAGAAACTAGTGAGGATGCATAGGTTGGTAGGGAAATAGTACAAGTTGGGCTTAATGCATAGTATAAACAGGGGGATTTTCTAAGCCACAAGATTTAGTAGAAACCTATCTTCCAACAAAAAAACTTTCTCATTTAACAGAAAATATGTGATGTTATTCTAGTTCCAGGGTAGGGGACTAGGTAAAAATCAGGTATCATGATTATTCTTTGTCTGTGTTTAAATTTGGGTAGTTAGTGGGACATATATTAAAATGAAATAATTCAATATATATCCATAAAATTTAATTATTTACTAAGTTTAGGGGTTTTAAATCTTGTTATTTTCAATATATGACACGAGGTCAACATGCACATTAACTTTGTGTAGAGTATGTTCTATAGTATGTTCCCGTGGATCACCTTATCATAGAGGTCGATGATGAAGATTATCGGAGGACGACACTATGAGAGTTCTAGAACAAGGGTATTGAAAAGTAAAAGGCTACATATTAGATCAAGATCTAGATGATGGGATATATGATACAAATATAGGTATTATTTCGATCTTTGTATAGTGAAAACAATGGGTTTCTTTAGCTGTTGTGATATTCATTAGGCTGGTTCATCAGTGGTGCCTTTTATTCCTTGAGAATTGTGATTAGTCAATTATTTGACGGGAAAAGTCCAGGGATCAATTTTGGTTAATTTTTGGTATTAGAATTCTATGTATTCTTTTTATATAGAGATCCTTACTTATAAATTGGGGAGTTATAGTGTTTAAGGGTTTAGTTTCCACTATATATACCTCATACATTGTGCTTTAGAACTTCTTCCAGATGATGGGGATAGGGATAAGTATTTTATGGAGTCTTTAAATCTAGAGATCCAAATACAAGTCACGCTATCGATGTTGAATCTATATATTTTGGTACCATTGAAGGAAGAAGATATTGTTATTACATTTTCTAAGACCATATCATCAAGGGATGGGAGTTTTCTAGACTCATCATTGAGATGATTTGTGACTGTAAGCAATTTTTTTCTCGATCAAGATAATATTTAATCAGTACAAAAAAGGTTTCAATCCTTCTTCAACCCAATCTGTAGTAGTTACAGTAGTTATCATTCCCCTTCATGTCAATTGGTCATGGTTTTCCTTTATTGTAAAGGTCATTAAAATAAATGGTTAGAGTTTTTACCTTCCTCATTAGTTAGAATGTACCAGGTGACCCATTTTAGGTCCCTCGTTTTCAGAAGATTACCCATAGTGGTAAATAGTAGACATAAATTTTGGATTTTGAGCAGAAAAGAGGGGATGGGTAAGCTAATGGACAACCCTGTGATTTACCCAGTCCTCAAGGAAAATGGGTCAAGGGTGGACATGGAGGTAATTTTTATCAGGCATACAGTGGGAATGGATTAGAACATAATTATATTAAAACCTTATGATTACTATCTTATAGATAGAATGAATTTATAAAATGCAACATATGCCTATTTTCTACTTCAGTTTAGGCCATGTTTGATTAGAGAGATACATAGTCATTTTTTTTCTCTCTCCTTAGTCCACACATTGAGACAGAAGGTGGATGGGCCTCTAGATCCCATGGGTTTTTCAAGACTATTGGGTGTCGATCTAGAGTATTTGATGTGTCTTGATGTAGTGAATTGTCTCCATGGATACACCTATATTGGGGATACTTTCTATGTTTATAGATATAGCCATAAAAACCATTTTCAACATGGATTGGTTTTATTTGATATAGTATATTGTGGATTTATTTAGATGGTGTGCTATATTATATGATGTTCATAGATACCATACAATGTTCATTAATGAGAGTGACCCTTGGATGGGTTTGAGGTGTGTGGATCAACTATCATTCTTATTGGTTGAGTCGGTGTTACATTCATTAGAGTTTCAACTGATGGGTTTTCCTTGGGTTGTAGAAGAATACCTCATATTTATCGAATAGGTTTTGGCACTACCCCTTGATGAGAGATCTAGTTTATGATAGAGTTATAACTATTTTTCTCCCAAATATAAATGTTTTGATATCGTATGACCCTTTTTGAGTTGCTGGAGATACATATTAAGGTTGAAAATTGCATGTAGAGAGCATTCATTTATCCTAGTGTGTCTCAATGTATAAATCTAATTATTTTTTGAAGAATACATATGGGAGTATGTGTTGTTGTTTCAATTATCATTGTTTTAATAAGGTGATAATGAAATCCCTCTACCATTACCCATAGATTGAAAATTTATTCAATCAATTTAATAGAGAAACATAGCTCTTGAAGATCAACCTATGGTCTAGATATTCTCAAATGCAAGTAAATGATGAAGATATCTTTAACACTAATTATAGATGTCCTTATTTTCATTATATTTCAATTTTATTTTTTCTATATAAAAACTCTATAGTTGTATTCATAAGGTTGATGAATGTAGTCTTCCATGAGTTTTTGTATTTGTTCATGGTGTAATTTATCAAATAGCATCTGAGGAGAATATTGAGAGTAAATAGGCCATGTTGGGATTTATTTTGTTTTATCACATGTTCTGGATGTTTTCTAAGTGTTATTATTTGGATCATGAATTATATTTCACATGGAATGTTGTATCTGAGCATAGTGTAGTCATTGATCCATTGATGGTTAAGGCGGTGGTCTCATGGGTTCCCCACACAAAAATTGTAGTGTATAATTGTTTCCTTATTATTGTTTGTTATTACAAGATATTTTTACCATATTATTAATAGTTTTTAAATCCTATGAGAGTGTTTACATCAAAGGATCAAGAGTTCATTTATACTGAATAGTGCTAGAATATTTTCATGTATCTGAAGGACAATCTGGTTAGTTCGTTGGTTCTTGATATTCCCAAGGATGGAATTACATTTGTGGTTTACTATAAAAATTCACATCTTTGATTTAGCTATTTTTCGAATTACTAGATTTAATTTATCCCTTACGAGTCTTTGAGTCTCGATAGTTATGGCCTCAATAATGTAACTATGCCCTCCAAAATCTTGATCTTACTACAATAATTTTTTTTATGAAATTTTGGAGACACTACCTTATCAGCTAATGTTTTCTAGTCTTCATAAATAACAAAATACTGAAGTAATTATTCTCCTTGAATTTATTTATTATATGAGGATGATTTTTATGGATTTATAATATGAATCTGAGTTTAATATTTTCTTTACACATGGTAAAAGAAATGATGTGGAAGATGCCTTGAGTGGGAAGTTATGAGGTGTTGGTGTGCATGAGTCTAGAGACTCCAGGACAATTATATAATAGTTGTAAGAGTTTCACATTTATATGGAAGTAGTTAACAATATAGGTTGTCATTAGAAGATTGCAAATCAGTCTTAATTAGTGTAAAAAGTGACAAAGTCCAAGATTTGGGATCTCAAGGCATAAGTTTGGCATGATCGTGTTGTTTATGTTGATGATTCTAAGGTTTTTTCTGAGGATGGAAATCATTTTTTCTTATTCCAATAAAATATTTTCAGTCCTTCAGTTGTGTGTTAATAGTTATCCATGACTTCCACAATTCTACCTTATCATTACATTCTATCATGTAAAAGATGTTTCATTCTATATGGGATCACCTTTTTTGGACATGGGTGAAGCATTTTGTTATAGAGATTTTTATCTTGATGTTTAGTCTTCCAGAAGATGAAGGATTAGAATTTGGTTTTTAGGGTTCTACTTTAGTGTCCAAATTTCCCCTATTGGAAGTGGGATGACAATTGAATGGAAATTTTCACCAATTTTACCATGTTTTAGGGAGGGTTTCATGATATATGGGTGATTGGGGATCATCTGAAGACGTCATCACACTTATTATAGATCGAGGAGTTGATTTCAATGGATGTTTTTTCAATGTATTATCTTGAAGATATAGTGAGTATTCATGGGTTCATGACTATGATCATATCTAATGTCAATACCTATTTTAAATCTATGATATTTAGAGTCCTCCAATGTGATTTTGGATCCAAATTATGTGTTACATCACTTTTCTTCCACAAATAGATGACCATAAAGAGGGGACTATCCATACCCTAGGGTATATTTTTTATGAATGTATTATAGATTTTTTAGGTACATGGGTGTTGAACATTCCATTGGTTGAGTTTTTTTTTATGAAAATAATTATTACTCCACTATTAGGTTGTCACCTTTCGATGCAATCTATGGATGAACTTTCTTATCATAGTTGGATTGGTCTTAGGTCAGCGAGTTTTCTATTCTTTGGAAAAAATTGGTGCAATGTATAATAAAAAATGTGTATGAAATTTATTATCAAAGAAATTCAATGCATTATTTTTAAAGGTCTCATTCTAATAATTGGATGATGCCTTTAGATTTTGATGTTGGAGATCATGTGTTATTAAAGGGGTTTCCTCATTGATGGAAGTGATGGTTCATTTGTGGGGATAATAATTTTCTTAGTTTTTTGGACATTTTGATACATTAGCTCTTGTTTGGTCTATGGAATATTAGTTGTCACTACCCCCATAGATAATAGAGATTCATGAAATCTTCTAGGCATCAAAACATCTTTATTATCTTCATGAAGATTCTTACATCATCGATTGGGGTGAACTGGATATTTAAGAAAATGTGACCTTTGAAGAGTGGCATATTAAGATTATAGATTTTTATAAGGTTTATTATGAACATGAAATCCCTTTAATTCATATCCTTTGGTAACATTATGGCTTTTAGTAGACCACCTGGGAGTGGGGGCCATACATGCATGCAAAATATCTTGAGTTTTTTGGCCCTTAATCTTTTTTAATTTGATGAATTTTTTATCCAATATTTGATCCTTTATAAACCAAATAGATAATTTAAGATATCATTTATCAAATCTATAGTTGTTCTTAATTTTACCTTAAACTTGAGAGGTATATCCCCTAGGAGAGTTTTTTGTGGTTAGTTAGTGGTATTGTGAGTTTTCTTCTTGTTCTGCATTGGGATTGTTGTTTTCCTATAGTTGAAATATTCATTATTGGTCTCTCACGGGGTGGTTGTTTAGTCCCCATTATTACTTTTTATTTTTTAAAATTATTTATTATCATAATTTTTTGAGTTTTATCTGATTTAATTTCATTTTCAGGTCTTTTCCATTTTAATCTTGAGGTAGGATAGGGGGTTGATAGTTGGAAACATGGTTTCTAGAGGAATTCGTGAAATGAACATGGTATTCAATACATTAAATTTGATTCACGACAAGAATTTTGGTTTAGATACTGAATGTTTTCAAGGTGGAATTTGGTGGTTCTTCCCATACAAATCTCATGATTGTAATGATTGATTCATGGGTTGATTGTATTTTGGTTTTTAGGGAATATGTAAATTAATTTGGTGGATTCTTATCTCTTGAAATTCATATTGTAAACATAGTATTCATATCATGATTGTGGAATAACCAATGTTATTAATAGTTTTGGAGCCCCCTTTAGATTACTATAATCCACATCTCCATTCATTACCCCTAGGATACCATGGGAGATCTTTTGAATATCATTGAATCAACTTCAATTGAATTCAACCCCCATCTTCTAGGGTTTAATATATTATGATCCAAGGAAATGTTTTTTATATATGGTGTTTTTTACACTTATATTATTATTTATCCATATTGTGTTAGATTTTTCACATCACATTTATTATGGTTTCTATTTTTTAATGATAGAGGGATCAAGTTGGTATAGTGTCTTAGAGATAATTGGTTTTCCAAAAAAAGAGGTAATCTTGGTTTTGTAGCAGGTTTTTAGTTCAGGTTCAGAGAAGTTTTATATTCTTGTGTTAAGGTATCATAAAAATTCCTTCTTCTTAATTTAAAGTGAAAGTGTGGGATTGTCATGCTTTAATGCTTTGGTTAATGGTGGAACTAACTAAATAATGACAAGGATTCTAAATTTCATGAAAAAGTGAAGTTGTGTTTTTTGTTTATGATCACTTTTGGTTTTATGTCAATTGATGACAGTTGATTTTCTGAGTTATTATGATTTATTTATGTTGTGGATATTATTTTATATAGAAGGGTTTTTTTTAATAATTCGATAACAAATGTAGATATGGAAAAATATTAATGATGTAATTAAATTAATCATCATTTAATTTAACTTAATTTCTTCTATTTTTTAGAAATTGAATGTGAACTAATTATGGAAGATCTAATATTAGATTAATTTAAGGATAAATATTTTTTTAATTTATTTCGAAGATGTTAAGTGAGATATGTTATAAGTTTATTATTTTGGAGGCCTATTCATAATAAAATGGATAATTCAAAATGTTAATAAAAATAGATTTTTATTAATGAAATATACATAGGGATTAGATACCCTATTCTTGTTGTTAATATAATGTGTTCCATGGTTCAATGGCCTTAATAACTTTTTTATGTGTGGAAATTCCATTTAAAATGCATGAGTTCTCTAAAAGTTTTAGATACTTATTGTGTTTGATTAACAGACACACATTTCTTTTTTTTCATGACGAGTAATTGGTTGGGGGCCTGGAGATATTTATGGGATGGGTGCCTGAGGATATTTATCAGATAGTTATTTTGATATGGTTAGGAACCATTGATGAGAAATATAATAGGAGTTAGAGGTGCAATAATGGTTGATGTAGGTGATTTTAGGATAGTTTGATGTTGTACACAATGGTGTGGGACACCAGTGCAGTTGGGAATAGTTTATAGAGGGGATTTCACTTAGATGATTTTTTCTTAATTAATGAACCCTCAATAGACCATTGGCCATATGTTTTTGTTTTATTGGGTTCTTACTGCTTGTTGAAGTCATACTATTTTCGTGGCATGTGAAGTTCATATGTGGTATCTTAGGAAATGTATTAGAGATATTGAATGATTTTATGGATAATAAATTAATAATAAATAACCCATGGTATGGGGTATTGTTTAAGGAAATAATGTATAATTGTTTTTTTGATATTAACTAATTGAAACCATGGGATTGTAGAATGTAATTATCTAAGGGGAATGGGTTTGGAATTTAGTTTTAGTAATATTGTTTAATAATTCCTACAAACTGTAACAAGATTGTTAAAACATTTGTAATAATTATGTCCAACCAGATAACATAAGCAAGAGAATTAATAGTTCCATTAGATATTGGAATAATAATATTAAAATGTTAATCTGGGATGATGTTATTGTGAATTAATTAGTGGATAATTAATTATTTAAAAATGAATCTGATGCTTGTGTTCTTGTTTGATACAAATTCATTATAAATGGAAATAGGTGGTCCTATGTGATGATAGAAGCTAATGGGTCAAAGGATAAGTTTATCTCTTATTGAGGTTTTTGAAAATACTATTTATATTTTATGATTTCAAATGTTACCCTACCCATGTAGTTAGGATAACCAAGACCAAAATGTTTTGTGGCATGTTTTCTATGACATTATGGATGGTGAGAAAATGGAATTATGACTTCTCTCTCTCACCCAATACCCCTTTTTGTATATGTGTAGGTGTATCACAATATATAATGGCTAATAGTATGGTTAATTCCTACCCATTCCGTGAAAAATAATTTTTTATTATGAATTTATGTACATGATATAATAGATTTAGGTACAAAATATGCATGTATTCTTTCATGGTGGGCCATGATTCTCACTAGTGTACATTAATGGGATTTTATGGATTGAGGTATAATTCAAACTCATAGGTTGTATTGGATTATGGGAATACACTTAGGTATAGATGGTATTGTGTTGATGAAGATATGGATATGTAGAATGTTGCCAACATGATATTTTGGGCCTTGTTTATGATTTAGGAAGTTAGTTCGGCGTTCTGACACACATCAGGGATGCTTACATATATAAGGGGTGAGTACATGATGCATGACATTAAAGCCTGAGAGTGAAAAACCATTGAATAATTTTAATCAAGGAACCTTCCTATATATACATATGTATGATATAGTTATATAATGGTTTACTTCTATGCTTTATTTGGTGAGTGAGCTATGGAGTGGATGGGGAATCTAGTACTACCCATTTAGGTGATGGGTTAGTTTCATTTATTTCTTCAATGAGATTTAGTATGTTTCTTCATGTTTTTTATAAGTAGTTTCAAGGAGGATCATATAGAGTATACATATTTTACTCAAACCACATATGTAAAATATTTTTAAGTCAGCTGGGAAAAATTAGTGATTGACCAAGACATTAGATTCTTGGAGTAGTTGTTGAGAATCTATCACGAGTTACTAGAGATCACAGTCAATACATTGTTTTGATTTTGGTACTTTTATTTCATCTTTTATATGATTTAGTTTATGTGTGAAATTTCATGTATTGGGTTTTAATGTAATTTTTTCTTGTTCTTGGTTGGTGGTTTATCCTTCTTATCTATCATTATATAAACTACATATTTGTTAATTCCTACCATGTGTGTGATTGATATTCCCCCAGTGTTATTACCCATCTTTTGTCCTATCAGAGGTGGGTTTTGAGCTTCATTAACTCTCTTCCTACTTTAACGGATCAGGTGGGGTGCCTTTGGATGAAGATTCATGAATTCCTATGTAATTAAAAACAAAATTTGTTATCAAGAATGTGGAATTATGATTCCATAGAGTGGAATTATCTGAAATATTTTATAGGGGTTTTTAAACTCTATATAATTTCAAGGTTAAGTATAAATTTTATTGAAAAAAACATATTTTCTTTGGAAGGGTATGTGATATGAAGTGTATATGTTACAAATTTTATACATGTATAAGAGTTCATAATCAATGGAATAATGGTTAAATATGAAATATTTCATTAAAATGACGAGGGAGTGAGATTCTAAATCATTGATTTTAATGTAACAGAATGTATCATACTCATATTTATCTTATTGTAATCCCAATTCTCATATATGATGATATATGTTTTTTGGGAATAAGTAGTTGTTATTAAAAACCTGATATTTTACATATGGCTTATAAATAATCAGATTCTTTAACATGTTTTCAGTAAATGATAAGGGTAAATTTTTTTCACAAGTAATCAAGTTCATATCGATATGTATGATAAAATATAAGGATTTTATATTGCACCATCATTAGTGGAATATTTTAAATAAAATCATCCATTCAAAAGTGATACAAACCCATAGAATACCACTTTGTTGTTAAAATATTAATGTTGTGTGGAAATAATTACTATTTTCTTTAAAATAGTGATTTATATATTAGCTTGATATTATAAAGGGAATGTAGCTTCCAAGAGGCTAGTAGGAGTACGTGTTTACTTTGATAATTTAAAAGTAAAAAATATAAAGTATTATACTAGTAAAAATTTAAATGAAATTTCAATATATTCTAAAAGAGTGTAGAATGTCTTGATAAGGTAATAATGAAAATCATTAAATTATTTTTCTAGGATACCTTTGATATAAAAGTTTCCAAGAATAATGATGTTGTGCTTATAAAAAGTTATAAATAGGAAAAATAAGTCTTTAACATTATGTTATTTTATGTTTTTAATTTAAGAAGTTTGAATATGTTAAATAATTTGAACATTATGAATATGATTCCTCTGTGACACCACTATTTAAACTGACTTTCATTATAGATGAAGCTCAATAAATTCTTTACTAGGTCACTTTTTTAGATGGACACATACAGATGTGGCTGGAATAATGTAAAGATATAATGAGTTTAACAAAACCCCAAAATATGTATCAAACATAATATTGATCTTATAGTTTTTTAAATGTTAAACATTTTATTATAAATCATTTTTTTATATTCATGAAGGGTATTTTAAAAAAATATGTATCATGTTATATGAAAGGTAATATCTACTTTATAATTCGTTTTCATTATTTGGAAATATTTATATATTGATATATAATTTACAAATTATAATGATAATTGACCTATCAATGTTTTACATTGAGTTACCCATAAACGATGTTCATTATGAAGTATTATAGGTTATGATGAAATGTTATGGTTAATGTGACTTTTATTCTTGTATAGGGACAAAAAATATGCTCATGATTCTGAAAACTACTTTTGTGCACTTGATTCCCCCATAGAGGATACCATATGAAGTTTTACACACTATGTATTTTGTATACTGGGGGTGGATAAATCCAATTTTTACCCCCTAATTCCTACATTTTATGAGAGGACCATTTGTTTTTTATGTGATAAAAGTGATTTAGTCATTTTATGTGATTTTTTGTAGTTAAGTTTTTGGTGGATACAATAAGAAACTATTTATAGAAATCACATATATACTATGCATGTTGAAGTTTGGATAATGGTTGCACTAATTAGAAGATAGATCAATGATTGAAGTTTATTGGAATATGGATAACTATAATTAGTTGTCTATATTAAATCTTAACCATAGACATAGTTATATCAGTAACGATGCCAACCATATTCAACTGTGGGAATGCTGATGGAGGGATGTCCAAAGGAATTCACTTGGAAGACAACACATTCTGAAGGAGGAAGGGGAATATGAATAATTTCTATATTCAGGATATAAAACATAAGGTTTGGAGTATTTGGACGTCAACTAGACAATAGAATGTCACATCATTATAAGTAGATCCATCAGAAGATTAGTCTAGGCGATGTAAAGTAAAAGTAAACTCACAAGAGTTTTTATGGACATGGTTTTGTTTAATTAATGATAGGTTTAAGTTGTTATTTCCATTTAATGAGTAGATGGATGTATGCAGAGATAGGATCAAATTTAATAACCTTACAATTATTGAATGGTGGTGAAACTAGAAGCTACCAACTCACTATTGTGGTGTTCATCAATAGATATAGGGTGAGTAACACAAATTCCACAATGATGAAGAGTATAGTGTTGATACTATACATATATTGTAAGTAAGTAGGAATGAATCATGCACATTACCATGGGGGTAAATATATATTTAGAAATTTATATAGGATATAGTCACATGGAGAAGTGGTTTTAGGTTCACTGAGTTGGGTGTTTGGAAGGAGCCATCCAGAATGTGGCCCTTTAAATTTGGTTTTGTAGTGTTATTGAATATTATGATTTCCTCTATAACTATTATTTATAACCTTAATATAACTATGAATTATTTCCCCAATGGAGTGAGACTAACATTTAGAACAAATAATTTTTATGTGTTGTGCCCTTCCATTCGTGTCAGGAGTAGTTCATGCTTGGTCTTTGATTATGGAAATTCTTGTATGAGATTTTATAATTTCATTGTGGTGAAATATATTTTGTGTGACATGAATTATAATTTCCATACACATTATAGTCATTGGGGCATATTATTATTTGGTATGGTATGGAATCTATTTTAGATATATACATGTTATGTTTGATTATTTTCCAGACTATGGAGGTGTACATAACCAAAAAAGTGTAATACAATATTGTATGGAAGGCTTTGGATAAATAGACTATAACATCCATTATTTGTGGTATATCTTTATTTTTTCATCCTATATATGTTTTTTGGTTTATTTTTGGAGCTTCTATAAGGTTTTGGGATGTTTTGGGAGGATTTTAGGAATCATATGGTTTGCTAATGGTTAGGATAAATCATCTGGTGTTCCCCATGTAATCATTCCAAAGCATGAGGAGTACTTTGGTAAGGCACTTATTAATAACATGATTTGTAAAAACTTTGTGGAAACCATGTGGCTTGGTATGTTTAGGGTCAAAGTTGATTTTTATGGTTGGCATATGGTTTTTCAAACTATGAGGCCAAACCATGCAATGAGATAAAATAATTAAAAAAATGTGATTTTTAACATGTAAAATACCCTAAAACACAACTTATTAGTCTCATATCATAGTCTCTTGATTGTTATCCCTTCCCTAGAATTTTTTTAATACATTACCCCTCATAGTTCTCAATTTCAACTAATCATAGGGCATTAGATCTTTTAAATCAAATTTAAGAGTCTCGTTCTTCCCCTTTATCCTTGATTATATCATGTTATATGAATATGAACCCTAGATTAGGGATTTATTTCTAGGATCTATGATTTAGGACATTGTTTTCATTAATATTCATTATAATATATTGACAGAATAAAAATGGGTGATGAGATATATAATATTACGGTGTGATCCATCATGTTTAATGTATCAGAGTTAGCTGGCTTTACCTCCCTTTCTAGTTTATCATATAATTCGAAGTATTTTTATATATATGAATTACATCTAATTTTATTGGAATACCATTTGAAAAACCTACTATAATTATAGTTTTATTTTTTGGTATTATAATATATGATTTTGGGTGACACCCACAAGGGGTTCAACTAAATTACTAAATGAAATTGGTTTTCAAAATAAAGGTTTCAAATATGTGAGAATGGAATGAATTTGGTGTGTGTATTCATATGTACATGGAAAATCATAGGTGGGTTATAATTGGTAATCATTAAAATATTCTATCACTTTGGATTATACCACTGAGTGATGAATTGGGACTAGAGGGATGGATATCGCTCTTGAATTTGACTATTAAGTGGGGACTTCCAGTAGTGGTTGCATTGGTTGGGATTATAGATGAGTGTGTTGGTTAATTGAATGAATTTTTGTGGTGAGATTTATTTTAATTTTTTTTGATATAAATATATTAAAACTTTATGTCATAATATAATAAGATTTTATTTTAAATATAATGTGAGCTAACAAGTTTTATGTTTTAATGGAATTTGAGGGAAGTCTCAGGGTTTACCTACTAGGATGTATACTTACCCCCTGAATATGAACCTTGGTGAGTATGAAAACATTTTTAACCATGATAAAAGTATGGATAAAGATTATTATTTTCTAATATGGTCATCATCTTATTGTGTTAATGGATTTTTGAAGTCAGATGTTGGGTTGTTTGTCATGCTTTTGTGTCCCTATTGGTTCCACATTAGTGACTTATATATTTTTATCTTGAGTTTTTATGGGATTGTAGACTTATTATTTATTTCTTCTTATTCAATTACACTCTAAATATGATATATTTCCTAGTTTCACTTTCAATATATAGAATGTTTGGGTTGATTTATGGGAGATTAAATGTTATTTTTTAAAATTTTATAACGTTTTGTAGAGGCACATGGTTATGGGAAACCGTGTGGTTGTCTCCATGTAACCATGTGATATATAGAGGGGTTTTTGTGTTGGTTCAATGTTGGTGAATTTTTTTTATCCAAACCATGATCAAGTCACGCGACTTATTAGTTTTTTGAATGTAGTCGATCTTCACAGTTGGCACATTGTTTTCCAAACTGTGTGACCAAACCATGTGACCAAATTAATTAATTATATATATTTTAATTTTATACCATAATCTCCCCTAAAACCCTAATTAATCCTTTATTCTCACATGATATTAACAATATTCACTTACCTAGGTGTTTCTAAATATATCATATATCATAGTGGTCGAATTCAATGGATTGGAGGGCATTAGATCTTAGAGATCAATGGTGAGAGTCTTGTTATTCCTTTATCTCCTTTATACTCCTATTTTCTAAGAATAGGAAACCTAGACTAGGGATATTATGCATGGATCTATAATTTATATAATATTTTTATAAATATTATTTATAATATATTGATGGTAAGAAAAAGGGATCCCATATATATGAATATATGGTGTAATTATTTGTGTCGAACATATTAGAGGTAGGTTGGTACTCCCCTTTTCCTCATTCTCCTAGAATTTGAAGGCTTGTTATTTTATAGAGGTATTACTTCTACTTTTCTTGGAAAACCATTGGGATATCCCTGTTGGAATTTTATTTTTCTTGTTTAGTCATAAAATCTAGAATCTTGTGTGACACCCACAAGTAGTTCAAATAAATTAGTAATTGAATTTGGTTTTCAAAGTAAATGTTTTAAATATGAAAATATGATATGAAGATAGTGTGTAACACCCCACCCTAAATTCTCGAAGCTGATGCATTATTTTATTACATTATAATGATCACATGAAATAAAATCTCGAAGGACCGATCAGTTTAGTAGACTTGGAAAAACTAGATACAATCATATGTTTTACATTACTTCATAAAAATTAAACGTGACATAGTATTTCCAACAAATAAAATCATATCTCTAAGACTATCCCTACAAGTAAGACATAATATAGTTCTTTGCATCCTCAGAAAAAATGATACATAAGAAAGGGGCGATCTCAGATGCTCGGTAAGGATAACCAATATAATGAAATCTATCATAAATAAGAATAATCTTTCAAGGCAAGATATAAAACTGAAACACAATCATTTTAAACATAATATTTATCATAATATGGATAGAATAAATAAAATAATTCCATTTAAAAATTTACATGGATATTCCACTATTTGAATAATCACATACAATATCAATAACTAATCCTATAATTAGGGAATGAATAATTCCTATCATCATAACCATATATTAAAGGCCTTAGGACAAGACCATACATAAATGTGTACAAACTCAAAATAGTTTGCCTCATGAGACCTACCGATGCATCAAGGGTTTATACTGGGCCTTACCCATCACTTAATAAGTCCAATGCATTCATGAATTCAAAGTGTGAAACATAACCCTCACAAACATTCGTATTAAACCTAGAATATAAAACGTTAATACATTAACAATAAATAATGAATGGTATCCAAATTGAACATTGATAGAAAAATATATTAAAAAACCTTCAATATAATATGATAGGTTGTATCATATGATATCAACCTAAATTAAACATAGGATCCAATAAAGGATTTTGACATAAATGAAAATTTTCTTAATAAATTTATTAGAAACTTTTTAGAGAAATTACACTTTTTACTGAAAATGTTTATTTATAATTACATACAATTTTATAAAATATTTTCATTGATAATAATATTGTATTCTTGTAAAGGAATCTTCAAAACGATAAGTCATCATGATGGTGGAAAAAGTCTCTCATACTGTATAAGTTAATAAGATTCTTCTCGTACTTTGTCAAAAAGTAAAAAAAAGTACCTCAAAAAGAAAATGAAAGAATATTACATTTTATGATATTTAAAATGGGTAAAAATTTCTTCAAAAAATTTTAAAATAATTTAAAATTGTTTTTATATACATTTTTAAGAAACACAGACAAGTATGATAAATAGGTCCCAGTAAATACTTATGTATAAACAACCTTAAATAGTAATGAGATTGTGAAATTAACCCTTAATTTGTACTTTCCTTGAGTTATGGGTGTGTTAAAATCCTTTATAATGGTTAAATCATGTTTTTAAATTATTTCAAGAACATATCCATATTTATGATATCATATATGATCACCTTATATCATTTTGTAAAAAATATTTCAGTATTACCATTGTTTCGGGTGTTAACTGCTTCATTACCCTATGCATGTTTTGTTGTGTAAGTCACGTTTCTTATAAATAGGATATATTTTATTCATATAAATAATGATATTAATTTAAAAAATATTATATTTACTCATATTAAAAATTTTATAATCATTCGTGAATGGTTAACATGGAGAATGAATCTCATTGCAGTTTGGAGACGGTAGGTCGTACCTAAGCTGTAGCGATGGTATAATTACATTAATGGTTAAATGGTATGGAATAGGATTGTATATTAATTATAAATAATCATAATAATTTAATATTAATTATTTATATCCATTACACTCATTATTATACCCATCCAAATAATGTAGTGATTAATAAAAAATTACATAACAGCGTGGAGACGGTAAGTCGTACGTACGCATACATGGTGATATTTTTATTTTTCGAATGGATAAAATGAGGAATGTGGTTGTACTATTATCATAATTAAATATAAAAATGTATATGATACTAAATTTATTACTTTATTATGGTAACATAATAGGAATATGATGTGGAAAAGGAAAATAAATTGAATAGAATTGGTAAAATAATTACCTCTTCTTCGAGTATCTCCTTTTTATTTGAACAAAAAGACTCCTTAGGTTGGGTTTGTGTTAAAATTATGGGATATAAGATGAATTTAGGGAAGTTTTTATGATATTTGGGCAGGTTTTTTCCGATCCAAAGGGCTTTAGATGTGTTAATAAGTGAAAAAGAGAGGTTCCATTTTATTAGACATGGGAGGGGAACTTTTAGAAACTCCAAGACTATTAATTTAATATAAGTTTATTTGGATTTAAAATAAATAAAAAGTGACTTATTTAGAGTATAATATAAATATGGGTCTAAATACTCTAAAAATATTATTTTTAGACAAGTTTAGGTCCAAAAATAAATCTTATATTTTGGATTTAACCCTTAGTTAAATAGTTTAACACTTACTGTGTCTACTTGTCTTTTTTACTATAGGGTTAATATAGGTACAATAGATTGTAAAAAAAAAAACCCCAATGGGATACTTTATAACATATTTAACACTATAAGATTTTTTTCCAAACCTTATATTTTTATGACATTTATATCATTTAATATAATATTATATATTTTAAAATCCCATTTATATCAATTTTGACACTATTTAATACATGAATTTTTTTAAATCTATAAAAAACTTAATTCCTTAAAAAAAATACATTAAATCATTCCTAACATGTCAATGGAATTCAAAAAATCATTTTATGGAATCAAATATTTCAAATTACATTTATTTTAATATTATTTATATCATTTAATTTATTCGTACTTTAATAAATAAATTGTTACATCATCATTATCTCACCATTTAATTTAGTTATTTATTTAATAAATTTATAAATAAATTACCAATATGTAGATAAACATTTTATATTACTAAATAGCATTTATAGTTGACCATATCACTTATATAATGTCATATTAAAAATTATATAGTTATTAAAACTGGAATATGATATTTTTAACTCTTCTTTAAATAAAATATAATAAATGTTATAATCTAACACAAGTGGCTTAAAAATGATCATATTTTATACATAAGGTTTATTTTTCTTGAAAAAAAATTATAAAATTAAATTAGGTCATTTGTTAGAGTAACCTTATAATAATATTTTATTAATTTTTTACCTTTAATTACCAGATTTACCCTTAACCATGGTAGAAAAATAGAGATTTATTAATGTTACTATTTACAAAATAATATGTTGATAATATTAGATCAAAAATATCACACTAATTACAACCATTTATGTCCATTTTTGTAAATTTGATTCACTAAAGTGATAAAAAGTATGTTTAATGCTGATCTCAAAAATGTGTTTAGAAGGTGTGTAAACGAGACATTCAAAAGTTCAATAAATTTTTATATAGAATTCTGTTAAAAAACTTATTCCAATGACCAATGTTGGACTAATATATTTATTATTTATCTAATGTGACATAAAATAAATTTAATGTAAAATAAATATTTTAATGAAAAAGTTTGTTTTTAAATAACAATGTAGTATTTTTCATTATTTATCAAAAATTGAATCCTTTTAGAAAAATACCAAAAATTCACTCTAAGATAATTTTGATATTCCAAATTCAAAAATGAAGTCTATTTTCAAATATTAAATTTATAAAATTCATAATTTTGTTAATACTATTCATATCATCTTTTCAAACTACTAGTTTGATAGGTCATTGTGTGCGTGAACTCTATATTGTGTGTCATGCAAGCTATTGAATTATTTAAAAAGAATCATACCATGGAAGATTGAGGTGTTATATTCTTTCCTAATTCAAGTAATTTATTCCTTTAAAATTCTTCAATATTATTTCAAAAAATTATTTTGGGGGTTCATCCTCATAAGTTCTTCAGGTTTCCATATCACCGCTTTATTTTATGGTTTCTCCAAATATATTTTACCAAACGAGTTGCCCGATTTCTCTACAATTGTTCTCTAGTGTCAACAATCTAAATAGTCTCTTCCCATTTTTAGATATCAGGTTCCATTTCTACTTCTCCATAGATGAGTATATGTGTTGGATCTGGAATGTATTTCCTTAACAGTGATACATGGAAAACATCATGAACTTTGGAGAGACTTAGTGGCATTTATAAATGGTAATCTATAACTCCAATTCATTCCAAAATTTCGAAATATCCAATGTAAATGATTCTTAACTTACCCTTATTACCAAATCTTATAACAACCTTCCATGGAGATACCTTCAAGAAAAGATCATCTACCACTTGAAACTCAAAATCCTTCATTTGGTTATCGACATAGATATTTTCATACATTGAGCTGATTTGATATTGGATTGAATAATCATTACATGTTATATTGTTTCCTAAAATATTTTTAGGCCTAAAGGTTTTCTTTCACCAATATCATCCCAACAAGAAGGTGTTCGACGTATCTTTCCACATAACTCTTCATATGGTGACATATTAATACTTTTATGGAAGATATTGTTATATTAAAATTATAATAGAGGTAAATAATTATCCAACATATGTTGAAAGTCAATTGAGAAAGATCTCATCATGTATTCTAAATTTTTAATAGTCTTTTCTAATTATCCATCATTTTGAGGGTGGTAGGCAGTGCTCAAATAGAGCTCAGTATCTTGTTCCTTCTGAAGCCATTTCTATAATCTTGATGTAAAATAGGGATCATAGTCAGAAACATTCGATAGGGGTACACCATGAAAACTCACAACCTCATTAATTTAAATTATTAATAAATATTCAAGTGGTAAATATTATTTTATAGAAACAAAATGGGAAACTATGGTAAGACGGTCAACAATAACTCATATCACATAATTTCTTCTAGGAGTATTTTGTATCCACATTACTAAGTCCATCATAATATCATCCCATTTCCACACAGGTATTGGAAGAGGTTGCATGATTCATTAAGGATGTTGTCTTCCAGCCTTTTCCTGTTGACAAACCAAACATCTTGATACAAAATAATGAATCTCCCTCTTCATGTTTTCTCACAAAAAATGTTCCTTCAAATCTCTATACATCTTATTAATACTAGGGTGTATAGAGAAATTAGATCTATGAGCGTCATCCAAAAATTCTAATTTTAGATCCGGTATAGAAGAAACACAAATCCTCTTCCTAAATTTTAAAATATAGTCTTTATATATGAAGTCAATCAATCTCCCATCATTCATAGATTAAATTTTCTTTTTAAGATCCTCATTGTCAGACTGAGAACCTTTTATCTTTTCCAATAAATATGGTTTTGAAACCATTTAAAAAAGTAATTATGGTTCACCTTTTATGGTAATTCCCATATCTATTTTTACTATATCCATAATCATAGGATCCCTTTTTACTCTCATTTTTTTCCTGAACTCCACGGTCCTCCTATTCGAAGAATCCACCACCTTATTTTTCATTCATTAGGTGGTAGTTAATTGTGAAATCATAATCCTTGAGAACCTCAAGCTATCTCCTTTGTCTCACGGTGAGTTATTTATATGATAAAATATTTTTCAAACTATTTTGATTAGTATATATATAACATCATTAACTATCGAGATAGTGTATCCATATCATTAGGGAAAATATTACTGCTGCTAGCTTAATATCATGAGTTAGGAAGTTTTTTTTAATAAATTTTTGATTTCATTTATTCATAAGAAATAACTCTATCATTATGCATACAAACACAATTGAGTCCTTTCCTTGATGCAACACTACAAATCACAAACCCATCATTTCCTGATGGTAAATCAGGATATGAACATTGACTATTATTCTCTTCAATTAATCAAAACATTCTTCACACCCTTTTTACAATATGAATTTCACTCATTTATATGTGACCTTAGTTAACGGGTTAACCAACCAGGAAAACATTCTGGATGAAACACTGATAGTAACCTGCTAACCAATAAAACCACATACCTCAATTATAATAACCGGTCTTATCCATTCTTGGATTTCCTTTTTCATTTCAAGATCAATAGTGATTTCATACTTCAGGAAAATATATCCCAGAAAAGAAATTTCTTGAAGCCAAAATTCACACTTGCAAAATTTCCCATTTAGCTCATTTCTTATAAGAGTTGTCCGAACATTGCATACATGGTGGATCTAGATAAGAATCAGATGATTAAGTTTTTTCTCTAAAGATATTGGATTCTACATCTTCCTCACAAATCATAACTTCCTTTTTCATAAAATAATTTTTTTCATCATATTTTGATAGCCAATCCATATAAATGATTATATCAAAGTAATCCCTAGATATGATGATAAAGTCAGTAGAAAATTCCAATTTATATTCTATAATGGGAACTCCCTAGTAAATCTTTGTTGCAATGAGACATCCCTTAGGGGTTTTGAATTTCAACACCCTTGTTAATGTGAATTGGAAATATCTAATTTTTAAAGAAAACTAGGAATATATAAATGAATATGATGATCCATAATCAAATAAATATTTATATAAATTTGATGATATAATTAATGTACCTTCCCCCATATAATTATAAACTTGAACCTCTGTAGTTGTGATCTCAAAATCTTGTCCTTTTCCCTTGTCCATTTCTAGGGAAATATTCCTTGATTAATTTGAAACAAATTTGCATAATGTCCCATTTATTTACAGTTGTAGCATTAGAAATTGGTATTTTCTTTCATTCCATTGAAATCACATGCTGGGTGGCCTTTTTATCCACACTTGTAACAACTCCCATCCCTATTAGGAAAGAACTAGGGTGTTTCTTCCCACAATAACTATATGGTGAAAAGTAATATTTTTCCATTATTCCACCTATATCCTTTTATAGAGTTTTTGGAGTCCCTATTCTTCCCTTTATTTAGTTTAAAGTCATATGACATAGAGAATTCTATTTTTTCTGTGATAGAACATGAGACCGTATCTTCATACGATAAGAAATATTTAGAGATGGGTACTTGTCAGAGTAATGGTTTTAATCCATAAAATAATTAATAAATATTTTTTATTGGGTTATGTATGTAGTCTGTAGCATGTCTTGATAACCTTGTGAAGTTAGCTTCATACTTTACAAAATTCTCATTATCCTTCTTCTTCAGACTCAAGAAAATTTCTCTCTATATCTGCTGGCTGATCATGAGGAAAGTATTTTTATAAGGATTATTATTTAAATTCCCTTAATTCCATATTTTATACTTATTCATCCTTCTTCGTGATTTGAATTAATGACCACCATTGATATGCATCTCCTAAGAGATGATAAACTTCCATGAAAACTTTTTCCTTTTCGTTACTCCCCCAAGAAGGAAATATTTTCTCTATGTAACTTATCTATTTCTCAGCTTAAAAAGGATTTTTAGTCCCATTGAATATTGGGAGTTGTTATCTCATGAAGAAATTTGATATCGATCCTCCACGTTGTGGATTAGGCTACTCCATATGAGTAAGGTTATTATTCATGACCTGAGTCATCTATCCCAGTATAGTTATAAGTTGATCAGCACCAATTGTAGCTCCTGCTCTAAAATCATTATCATGTATATAATGAAACTCCCTACATGGATTATGTGCATTGATTCTATTTCCATTTCATTAACTATGAGTCATTTCTAAATAATGGAATTCACTATATTAGGTTGTGAGTCATAATGCGTAATTTCGAAATACATAACATAAATTAAGAAATTTATGAACATATAATATCATAATAATAAAAATAGTTTCTTTGGGGACATATTACTTTTAAATCCTTTATAATGGTTTGCAATGAAAATGTGAATTATCCTAATAATATTCCCCGGGAGTGTCAATCTAGGTACACTGTAAGGCCCATTGTCATGTACCAGGTTACCCTGAGTCAATCCCAGAACACCTTGTCAGAGTTATTACTCTTAGGTACATATGTTCCAAAACATCATCCACTTGTAGTATTCACTCATGGATGTATTTTCTAGGAATACCCACATAACCTATACATTAAAAAATTTATAGGATGTTATTTTATACTTATACTCAAAGTCTATCTTAGCTAAATGTTTCCCTAATCAATGATTTTCTAAATATAGTTTCCAAGGTGTGTACTAAACTTCTTATGTTACCAACTATAACTCATTTACCCCTGTTTCCTGAAGAAAGTGCATTATTTTATTACATTGTCATGATCACAATAAATCAAATCCTGAAGGAACAATCAGTTTAGTAGCATTGGTAAAAATATATAAGAACATATGTTTTACATTATATCATGAATTGAAAAGTGACATTATATTTCTATTGAATACACTCTTATCTCTAAAACAATCCCTTAAAGTCAGTCTTAATACAATTCATCACATCCTTGTGAAAAATGAAACATAATAATCGGGTGATCTCAATGCTAAGTAAGGATAAATAGTATAGAAAATGAAATCATAAATAAGTATAAAAATTTAAGACAATTAATAAAACTAAATCAAAATCCTTTTAAACATAATCGTCAGCATAATATGGAAATAATAAATCAAATAATTCCATTTTAAAATTCACATGGATATTATATAGTCTAATAATCACATGTAATATCAATAACTACTCCCATGATGTGGGAATTTATAATGCCAAACATCATAACTATACCGTCAATGCCTCATGACAAGATTGTACATAAAATGATAAAAACCCAAACTAGTTTTTTTATAAGACCTACTGATACATCAAGGGGCTATAGCAAGCCCCACCCATCACTTACTAAGTCAAATTCATTTCTCATTTTAAAAGTCTGAAACATAAACAATATAAACATTCCTATTAAACCTATCATATTAAATGTTAATACATTATCCATAAACCACGAATGGAATGGAAATAGCACATCCACATACAAACATATCATAAACCCTTTAATAATATATTATAGGTTATATCATAAGTAATCTACTTCAATAAAACTTAAGATCCAATAAAGGATGTTAACATCAAAGAAAATTTTCATAGTAAAATAATTAGAAAATTATTAGAGAAATACCACCTTTTATTGAAAATAGATATTTAGAATGAAATACAATTTAAGAAAAATATTTTCATTGAAAATAATCTTGAAATATTTTAAAGGAATCTTCAAAACGTGAAGGTGTCAGGGTGGTGAAAAAATTCAATCACCCCATAGAAGTTAAAAAACATTCTTCTCGTACATTGTCAATAAGTCAAATAAAGTAACTCATAAGGGAAATGAAAAAATATTTCCTTTTATAAAATAAAAAATGGGTAAAAATGTCTTTAAAAAATTATAAATGAATATTTAGAATGTTTTAAAATACATTTTTATGAAATATGGACATAAACAATAAATATGTCCCAGTAAATACTGATGTATAAACAACCTCAGATAGTAATAATATGGTGAAATTAACTCTTACCTTGTACATTCATTTAGTCGAGGGTGTGTTAACCTCCTGCATAATGGTTAAATAATGTTATTAAATTATAACAGCACCTTATAAATATTTATGATATCATATATGATCCCATTATATCATTTTATTAATGTTATATTTACCTATAATATCAATTTTATAATCATTTTTTAATATTTAACATGAATAATTAATCTCATCGCATCGTGGAGATGACCGTACGTACGCACTAGCGACGATATCATTTCCTTAATGGTTAAATGGTATAAAATTAGTTGTTATATTAATTATACAGAATCATAATCATGTTATATTAATTATTTATATCCATTATACCAATCATTATACCCATCCATATAAATTATTTTCAAATAAAAAATTACACCATGACGTGGAGACGGTAAGTCGTACATACAGACACATGGTGGTATTGTTATTCGTAGGATGGAAAAAATGAAGAATATGGTTGTACAATAAACTTAGGAAAATATAATAATATATATTATACAATATTTATTATTTTATTATGGAGAAAATATTGTAAGAGGAAATAAAAGGAGAAAAAAAATTGAATTGAATTGTTAAAACAATTACCTCTTCTTCGAGTATCTCATTTTGATTTGAACAAATGGACTCCATAGTTTAGATTTATGCACAAATTATTGCCTCTATGATGAAGTGAGGTAAGTTAGGAGTAGAAGTGGGCTTGGTTTTACTAAGCCAAATGGCTTTAGAGGTGTGCATAAAAGAAACGGTGAGCTTCCCTTCTGTAAGAGAGGGGACGAGCACTTTTGGAAACTCCAAAAATATTAATTTAATATAAATTTATTTTTATATAAAATATTTCCAAAGTGAGTTATTTAGGGACTAATAGTAGTATGGGGCTAAATAATCTCAACAAATTATTTTTATACAAGTTTAGGTCACACAATTCACCATATCTTTTGGATTTGACCTTTAATTAAACAGTTTAACTCTTACCGTGGCTACCTGTCTTTTTGTACTATATCTTTAATATAGTTACTATAAAATATGTAACAAACCCCAATTAGATAATTTATGACATATTTAGCACTATCAAAGTAGTTTTTCCAAAACTTATATTTTTACGACTTTTATATCATTTAATAAAATAGTATTTATTTTAAAATCCCATTTATATAATTTTTTACACTATTTAATACATTCATTTTTGTTATTGTCATAAAAACATAATTCCTTTAGAAAATTCATTAAATAATACCAAAAATTATAATGTAATACAAAAATTCATTTATGGAATAAAATATTTTAAATTATAATTTTTAATATTTTTAATATCATTTAATTGATTCCCCCTTTAATAAATAAATTAATGCATCATCATTGTGTCACCATTTAATTTAATTATTTATTTCATTAAAATATAAATAAATTAACATTATGAATATAAAAATGTTATCTTCAAAAATAATATTTATAGTGGACGATATCAATTTATATCTTTATATTAAAAATGATATAGTTATTAATATTTGTATATGACATTTTTAACTCTTCTTTAAATAAAATATAATAAATGTCTTAATCTAACACACATGCCTTAAAAAGGATCATATTTTGAACGAAAGGTTGATTTTGGTCTAAAAGCACTTATTTAATGAAATTAAGACAAGTGTTAAGGTAACTTAATAATAATATTATATTATTTTGTTTACCTTCAATTTCTTGATTTGCCCATAACCATGGTAAATAAATAAGAATTTACTATAGTTACTATTCACAAAAAAAATAAAGTTGAACCTATTAGATTAGAAATTTCATAATAATTAAAACCATGAAATTATGTTTTTTAAAATTCAATTCATTAAACTGGTAAAATTACAGTTACTCATAATTATGTAGATGTGTTTAGAAGGCGGGTAAATGAGATTTTCAAAAGTTCAATAAATTTTTATATCTAATTATATTATAAAAATGATTCCAATAACCTAATTTGGACTAATAATTGTATAATTTAAATATTTTTACATTAAAATAAATTTAATGAAAAATAATTATTTAAATGAAAAACTCATGTTTTAAACAATAATGTAGTATTTTTCGCTATTCATCAAAAATTGAAACTTTTTAGAAAAATACCAAATATTCACCCTAAGATAAATTTGTTATTATTATTTAAAAAATGAGGTCTATTTTTAATAATAAAATTTATAAATATCATAATTTGGTTAATACTTTTCATAAAATATTTTTAAACGGCTAGTTTGACAGGTCATGGTGCGCTCGAACTCAGTGTTGTGTGTAGTGCAAGCTATTGAATTATTTAAAAATAATTGTACCACAGATTATTGGGGTGTTAAAAGGTGTTTTTGTTTTATTATTAATATATGTGAATCTTTATACATTTTAAATTGTTGTAGTACCAATCTCCTGGAACATTGGATTATGTGTTTAGGTGTCCACATGGGACTAAAAGGAAAAATACCACTCCAGAGATGGAATGTTCATGGGGGACTTCAACTTTTGGTTGTATTAGTTAATGTTATGAATGAGGGTATCATAGTTTAATTTATTTTTCTACCTTATAGATATACATATATATATATATCCCTCATTTCCATTATTTTACCCATGTTTTATAATATATAAAACATTTCTCACATGATTCTTGTTTTTATTTCATTTAGTAGATGTCTTGGAGATAACCTCCTAGGTTGTATACACACCCTTGAATATGAAACAGGGTTTTTATAAATAAAATTTTAACTATTAAATAATTAAGTGGTATGTTTATTATTTTACTAGTGGATATTTTTTGTGTTGTGGTCATTGATGTTTGGAGTTAGATATTAGGGTGATTTTTGAGTCTTAGAATTGGGATTAGCGCCACTTTGGTTCCTTGAATATTTTTACCATGAGTTTTATTTTTCATGGCATTGTATACAACTTATTAGTTAATTATTTTTTATTAATCTATTTATCATCTGGTTTTACAGTTGTAGTTATTATGGATTAGTATAATGTATAATATTTTTTCTCTTTATTATGTTATACTAGAAGGTTGTTCTTTTAAGGGTAAATGAACCCCAATAATTTGGTAAATACCTTTAAATTTAATTTCAGCCATTGTTTCATTGTGGGTGTCACTAAAGTTTAGTTTCATTTTGATCCTTCCAAAGATAATGGGTTAGGTTGGGATGTTACAAGACCCCAACCAAGGTTTTTCATAGCTCATCCTAGCATCATCACTCTACCCTTGGAATTATTTAATAATTTTGAAAGGAAGTTAAAATATCATTTAATTTTTTCATTATAGTTGGAGCTCATAATTTTTAATGTATGGTTTTTCTATGAGTGAGGCATGGTTTCATGCTGGTTGGAAGGTGGTTTTTTGAATTTAGAAGATCTATCTCTCTACTCATAGAGAGTTTTTATTGTTTGTTGATGTTTTTGAATGAGAAGTATGGTTGTTATTATAATTTGATCCCAAATAGGGAAGAAAAAATAATCCTAAAATATGTGTCTTATAGCAATAGTGATAGTGTCCAAAGTTGGAGGCGTTTGATGATAAATTACATGGAAAACATTGTTATATGTTTAAGATGAAGGATAAACGATTCAATGAAAAATGGATGGTTATTATTCTTGAATCTAAAATTTTGGAATGGAAAGATGTGGTGGGAATCAGTAGGGGACATAAGGTATGTTCCATATGATTAACTTCTTATGGTTCCAAAAAACCTATTGTTTAGAGGGGTGGCATGTTTTCTACAAAGTGTTCTCCATCGCACTTGATGTTTTTGTTCAACTCTTTGATATCATCACTATTAACATCTGAGAAAGAATATTGTTTTCTTACCTCTATAAGATTGACTATGGATGTTCTCACAGTTATTTAAGATAGTGGTGATTCTATACAGTAATGTATTGGAAGAAAGGATTGTGGTATAGTCCAGGACTATTGGAATATGTATTAGATGATACAATGTAATAAATTTATTTTTCAGGGGCTCTTGGTTGTGTTAATGTTTATAATAAAATTATTTGTTTTTGGATGAATTTTTTTCGAAGGATAATTTTACAATGAGGATATGAAATGGAAACATTTCTCAAACCAATGGATTGAGACAATAGTTTTCTAGTTTCAAAAGGGGAGTAACTGATTGATAAGAAAATTGTCATGTTTTAGTATATCTCACAAATACTTTTCAGCATATAACTTCTATTATATTTATATGAATAGATTAGTGTTTAATCTAAATATTAGAAGAAAAATAAACTCGAAATACTAATAAATCCATTCATTTGAACATAAATAATTTTAAAAATTAAATAAATAACATTTATAGCTTTGAATTTTATATAATTCTTTCACTTTTGTCTTAAATAAGGATTTTTAAAATAATAACTAAATGGTTCCCCCCTCTGAGGTGTATCCACATAAACCACTGAATAATACAAACAAATTTTTGAAGGATCTTCCAAATACATTATGTTATTATAGTAACTCTGTGATAAATAAAATGTAAGAGAGATAGATTTGGGGAGGGAAGAATTTTTTTCCTGAATGATTACATTGTCGGTCACACATAATGCCTAAGGGCTTGGAATCCTATATGTAAGATAATAGAATGATCTCGAATATATACATCAATGTCATACCATAACTCATACGTTTCATAAATGTATGAGTAATGGGTTTAGTTACACATCTTTTAAGTTATATCCATAAATCCTAGGATTAATGATAACTGATGTACAAGAGGATTTGAATGTTTACACCCCATCATTAATGAGTTCATGAGATTCATGATAGTGATAAATTTACATAGCCATTCGATACATAAAACTATGTCTCCTTTATAGAATATAATATAAAATAACTCTGAAGCCTTTCATATGACATTTTATATCAGATAATACACTATTTTTTCAATGTTATATATTAAGATTATTCCATATATGTATCATACCCTATAATCCTCCAAGTTGTAAAATATGACATCCCATGTTTTTAGGCATATTCCTAACAATATCTAACTTTCATAGAATCCTAAAATACTTTTATTCAAATTTAACTTATACCATATCAAATACAATACCTTTTAAAAAAAATATCCAAAACACATTTGGATAACTTCTAATATAATATTTTAAATCTATCATTAACTTCACCTTATATTAAATCATATGTATTACCTAATGAAAAGATTATCCAAACCACTTTTGGATGGAACCCTAAAATGTATTTATAGTGTCTATTTAAGCAAAAAACAATCCTTATTAAATAAAGAACAAAGTGTGACCCCTCAATAATTTGTATAATTAATAATAAAAATTAATCTATACATATATAAAACTGTGTAAAGAGTGGCCTCTAAAAAATAATCAATATTGATCAAGCTACAAAGTGGTCTGTTTTGATCTCCACAAAACACATATATCTCTATACAAGTTTCAACCTGACGCATCACATACTATAGTTAATTTTTTTATATACCATTTTACTTAAAAATCAGATGACAATGGGAGATAGTAAATGTAAATCCCATATAGCATACATAAAGATTCTCTATTATATAAGTATATAATTAATATATCGATAAATATACCATATTTCATGAATCTAGTATATGATTACATTAGATGAACATCATCCATACCAAAAATAAATTCATATATTACATTTTACTTTTGTTATATAATTCCATAATCTATCTTAATCAAGGCATTATATATCGTACTCATCATACAAGTGAAAAAATCTCATATTCATTGATTTATAACTAATTAAAAGATCAACAACATACCCAAACACACCCATATTATACACACCACAAGTCTTGGGTAATAATTGTATCAAATTATGAAGGTTATTATGATTGGTGTCACACAAACCTCAGGTAATGTGGATAAAAAATATAAACAATGATTCCATAGTATAAACATGACATAGTGTATGAAACTATATGTGGACTACTTGATTTATCATCCAATAATTGAAATCCTTTTAAGCCCCATGAGAATATTATGTACCTCTATTCAAGAATCCACATATTTATAACCATCACATTTCTTCATAAACCATAATACTCTCTGATGAAAATCCGCTAGGGATTGCTCAATGTTTTACTTTGAGAGGTTAACTATCATGACATTTCATAAAATATAAATATACACATACAAAAATGTAGTCAATGAAAAGGAATTATAAATTGAATAATTAATATAATATGATACATTTTATATTTTTAAATCACTTTTAATAATACTTAATAAAATCCTATATAAAAACCTACTTAATATAAGATAAATGATATATTTCCATTTTAACCTCAGGTTTTCTACACCTTTGGGGGTTTGTTAACTTATTACATCTGTATGTAAGTCCTACCACAACCCTATAATACTATATGATAAAACTATACAATTAAAATATTTAGTATATAAAATTTATGAATATATATAGCTTGAATAATGGTGGGGATTAAGAATCACAATCATAAGGATTAAATATTTTATCTTATTAAAACTTATTCTTTCCAAAATATCAAATTATATGATGTTATTAGTTAATCTTTTCTAAAAATATTTTTTATGTTCATCATCATACATAGAATAATTCTCATCATTGAATTCCCTTGAAATCTTCGTCTGATTAATATAACTCTTATATTACGTCTTCACAAGTATACCCTAAATTCCTTTAGGATATCAAGTGTAATTAACTATTTAATGATAAATAAATTAACCATAACATTATGTATTTAACATCTCAACATAAAGCCATTTAGGATTTGTAGTGAAATAAACTAATAAATTTGATCAGTATAATATTTTATTTGTTTACATTGATCTTATTTATGTTCAAAAATACTCTCATTAGCCTCTGAGATAATATATTCTCTTTATAATACCATTATAATATAAAAATATTCAATTTTTTTAGTAAATAACTCTTATATCCTTTTAAATATAGAAATTATTTTTTGGTTAGAAAAAGAATATTTTTTTTCTTTTTGTAAGAACATTTATAAAATTAACTATTTCTCCTATATCATATATATTTTATCTGTGTTTGGAATTCTAAATAAAAATGATAATTTATAGAATATTCCACTATTTTTGGTGGCATCATATTCCATCATATTCTTGGATAAACACTTTATGACATATTAAAAAAATATTCCCCTTTTTCTTTTTCATGTATGTTATAGATATTGGACTTATAATAAACCATGTGTATCAAAAACATCCATCCCATTTATTTAAAAGAACTATTTAAAAAATCTTTTAAAATGATAAATGAGATAACATTATAAATTATTTAAATATTAATAAAATATTTAATTTATCATTGAATCCTATCTCTCAATGAAGAAACAAATTTCTTCATAACATCAATTAAACATTTGACCCTTCTTCTATTTATAATCATATGTATATTCTCCACACTTGAAAATTAGGACTGCTTTCTTATAGGATTCACAATTTATGTATTGAGTTATATAACATTAATAACTTTTGTGGACTCTCTTTAGGGTTTCATTAAAATATTCAAGTATTCAAGGTAGTTCCACATCCAATGAACATGTTGTACACAATGAAATAACTTCCCCTACATAATGTTATTTGGAATGGGCGGTGTTATAGGCTCTCTATGATATCTTTTATTCTCATTATAGCCAAAAATATTTACCCATATGCGTCTACACCTTCATGATCGAACATGATACTAGAACTCCCATGTTTTTTATCAGCTATCCTCAAAATATTGATGATATTTTGTTAGATTTAATTGAGTTAATTCATATTAGATTTCATAATGATCTGTCATAACCTTTCTAGTAGTGATTTTAGGATGAATTATGAAAAATATACCGATCCTAATAGGTGAAACTATCCTCTCCAATTCATTGACATACCCAATAATATTGAGAATAATATCTTTGAATGAGGTTCCTTAAATTATTTTACAATTAGATAGAGACATACATACCTCATACATTTCATTTCTAGATTGGTTTCAATTGATGTTTTTTCATGATATGTTTTTATTTTGTTTATACCAACTTCCCAAAGTGATCTGGTTACTACGAATTTACCAATGACGGTTTGGAATGAGCATTGGTCGAGAGGATGGAAGGTTGGTCACTCTAGAGACTATCTTCATTTTGGTAGGTGATGGGTATTGTGAAGTTGGTATAAATACCAAATTAGGGGCTTCATACATATCCCTATGGTGGGAATCTGGTCCTGTGTAGTTCAATGCCACTTAATGACACACATGTCATACCTCTTAGCGTTATGTGATATAGACCAATATGGTGACATTTAGGGTCATGAAACTATGATAAATGGGTTATTGGGATTGAAACATAGATATGTATCCTACACATCATGTATATTAGGAATAAAATCCTATAGAGTTGGGATTTCATAGTTTAAGATCATTTGATTGGACTATACCATCCTATTTAATAAGATGTAGAGAGGAAATTTGTATCATAAACCTTGTGACAATAAAGGAATGAGTGGGGATTACACATGGGATTTAATTTATGGATTGTTCAAAAAATTTATAACCAAATGAGTGATGGTGTGGTTAGAGATTTCATCTAGTAGGAATCTCATATATATATATGCCCACCTTCTATCGGTTGGTAATTGGAAAAGTAGGAAAGTCTAGAAAATTTTGGGCTTGCACCTAGTAGGAAAAACATATATGGATGTCCACCAACTATTTTTTTGTAACTTGATAAGGTGGAATTACTATAATATTTTTTGTCTTATACCTAATAGAAGGACCATATATATATGTCAACCTGTTTTCTATTGGTAAAAAGATAGGGCATAAATAATTGAAATTATTGGTCCATACACCTAATTGGAGGCCCATATATTGATGGCCATATCATGTCTATTGTTAATGAGACAAGGATAAAGATTATAAAAGGTTGGGTATTAAACTCAATAGGATTCATATATATTTCTATTGGACTTCTACTAATTGGTAACTAGAAAAAATAGGAAATACAATAAAAATGTGGGGATTAATCTAACTTGGAGGGCTATATGTAGATTTCTACTTCATGTTTTATGGTAACTATAAAATGAGGAAACACTAGAAAATGTTAGAGATTAAACCTTGTCGGGATCCGTTATATGTATGTACATCTCATGTTTTTTAGTGTGTAGATAAGTAGGAATGAGTAGGAAATTTTGTGTTGTTTTAAAGATTTAAGGAATGGATGGGTTGGAACAATGCATCATGGTATTTAAAATATTTCCCCTAAAATGTTATTGATCAACGGTTGAAGTTATTGTTTGAAGAATGATCCATAAGGTGACTCCTCTTCTTGTTCAAGTGTAGAAATTCAAGTATTTGATTCTCCCGGACTTATAAAAATGTTTTGGATTAAAGTTCCCTATTCTTTATGAATTCTTTTAACAATTATTCATTGATTTTCATTATAATTAAGAACCACATGAGTTTATAGGTTGTATAGAATACACCCAAATGTTTTATTATGATGTTTTTAAGAGGGATTATCATATGTATCTTAAAATCATGTGATCCTTAGTGTTTTTTATTTATAATCAACGAGCTTATCAAGGTTTGGTCATTGGATATTATTTTTTATTTTTGTATTCTTTTTGTGGTTAATCATTTTTTATTTAGATAGGGGTTGATGATTTTGGTTGTGTTAATGTCTTGTTGATTTATTATGACTTTAGATAAATTATATATTATACTAGTAATTAATTTATTTTCCCTCCTTAATTAAATACTATGTTTATTGTTTTTTCCCCACAAGCAGTGAAAAATAAACAAATACTGATCGTCATAATGTTTCCATAGAATTAGAAGGTACAATGTTTATGATATATATCAATATATATATATATATATATATATATTTGAACACAAAAAATGAAAATAACTTTAAACATAAAACATAATTAGTACATGTAAGAAACTAATATAATCACCTTATTTACTATAAATTTATTTTACAAAATTTATGTTTTTCTTTTTTTGATATATTTATAATTAACACTAATTTTAGAAGAATAGTTAATATAAAAAAATTATTTCATATAACAAATTAGTTTTTTCATTTCAATTTATTATTTTATTTTGAAGTTAAATTTATCTATTTTAAGATGTGAGTTTGAAACAATTAATAACATTTTTGGATTTATCATCCTCATATATATTAAGGATAATGTATAATGTTTTAAGAAATGTTGAATTTTAGGTGAATAGTGAAAACATGTTTTTTACAAATATCATGTTTTATGACATTATTAGTATATAAGAATGAATTTTAAATTTAAGAAACCCATTTATAAGAAAAAATATTTATTTTATAAGTAAATATATAATTTTAAAAAGGTTCCTTTAAATTTTCAAATCCATATTTTATATTTATAAATTTAGGTTTTATTTTTTTCAAATAATTGTTTTTAATAGATTATACATTTTTCTATTTTTTTTAAGTTTTAAAAATCGATACAAATATATTTAACTTCTAATTTGGAATTATTAGATAAAAATTATAAAATAAGGGAAATTTAATTTTTAGGTATAAAGCAAACATTAACTAAGTAAAAACTTGTTACCATAGTGAAAAACTAAACTGTTAAAGGTAAGTAAACATATATTCAAAGGGAATAAAATGTATAAAAAATGATTCTAAATGAATAATAGAGGTGTGTCTTGAAATTATCTCCTATCTAATACATTATTTTTCAATTTTAGAGTCACTTTCTATGAGAGTGACAACCCATTCCAGAATAATTTTTGGTATTTACAAAAATATCACTCTTTTTCCATTATAAAAGGGGAAGTAATGTCCTCACTTATCCTCAAAACAAAACCAATTATGTGAAAAAAACTACCCAAACCTATTCTAAATAATACTAGACACCTAAGGAGGTTTTATTCATTTTAAAATTCCATACCTCAAAGGATTAATCCCTTATTCAAAGAAAATAATCCCAGAAGTGAGGTATAAGTTTCTTACATATATTTATCTTACCTATTTCTTTAATTTATTTTCATCTTCAAAAAATTTCATTTCCCCATAATAAAATGATAACTTCATTATAAGTATTATACTTTTATTTTCTTATAATCATGGTTCAATTATTTACCACTCAATTATTTTCTATTAAGAAAATTAAAAATGTGAATTGTGTGTTGTTTAGACTACCACCTCCACAAATAAACGTGTTTCATTTACCTTAACATATAAATATGGATGGTTTTAGTTTATATTCCTCAAGTAGATATGAAAAATATAAGTAACATATATCATTAATATTTTTCGTTTAGTATAATAGTAAAAATAATGATTTTTATTAGGTAATTCATTGATATAAACAAATAACACAAAACTAGTTCATTACCATTTTTTTCATGAAATGTGAATAAAACTACCATATAATGGTATTATAACATTATAATTATTTCTAAAACATAAATTAATGTACATATAATGCTTTTTTTAAAATTGATCATTGGGATAAAATGGAAGACCGACACCACTTTTTCATTCCATGTTTAAATAGTCTATAGTATTAACAACCAATGTTGAAAAGAGATTATAAAAATCCATTACTATAAGTGAATTGTTAGTACTTATGTATAAAAACCCAATCTTAACATACATAGACATTACATAATTTTTTCAGAATACTTAAAACATTACCGAAATAGATACCCAAAGACTGTAATTGTTTAGGGCCCTTGGAAACATGGAAATATAAATGATGATACATGAGTGAGCTATATTGTCTCCCACTAGGTTCTTCATGACTATAAACCTTATTAGACACAACATAATTAATAAATATATTCATATCCTGGGGAAGGAAACATAAAATTGTTTGAGATGATATGTTCAGTAATTTTAAAAAGGAATATATGTAAGCATAAACATGAGCATAATGGTGTGAGAATGTTCACATGACATAAGAAGATCCTTAACTTCATATAAATGATCATAAAAATGAAATATGGAATAAATATTAGAATTTCATAAGATATGAATCCTATAGGAAATAATATTACAATCCATGAAAGCATAACATAGATTTAAGATATGGAACTTTGGCATACACATAATCATGTAATATCATTACCTATAAGTCAAGATTTATTTCTAGAACTTATCATGATACTTCATGAGAACTAAACCTACTGGGCGGGACACACCACCATCCCCATTCATAGTCCTCTCCTTGTAAGGGATCAAGTTTCCAGATCTTCCCATAGTGGATTGAGTTTCCCCATTTTCCAATAGTGAATTGGGTTTCCCTATCTTTCATCTTTATGGTGACTACACCTACTAGGCAGGACACACCACAATCTTCAGTTTTAATCCCTTCCTTGTAAGGGATCATGTTTCCCCAACTTCCTATAGTGTATCAAGATCATCAAATTGATTCCCACCATTATCTCATGATATATAAATATTACCCAATGAATTGGAGGGTGACATAGGTCCCACCCATCTCATTATAAAATAATTCTTATATGTTCCACAACATAATAAAACATTTATTTTATCATGACCCATAAAAAGATATGGGATTCACAAACATCATATCATAACCAATTAAATGAAATTAGTGTCATAAACATGTAATCAAATCTTAAATTGTGGAAAAATATAGGTTCCATAATCATTTAATCAAATAATTAGTTGTGAAAATAAGCTGGTTTCATAAGAATATAACTCGCGAAAAGAAGAGGGTTTCATAAGCATATAACCCATGAAAAATAAATAGGTTTCATATAACCTATCGAAGAGAAATGGTTCTCATAAACAATATTCCATAAAAAAATAAACCATTCAAAGAAATAATATGAATGGAACATTTAGGTCATTTTCTAGAAATTCATGAGTAACATCAATGGATTTCATCTTAGATGAAAAATAATTTTGAAATATCTTTCAAAAACATTTCTTGAGAAAAATATCCTTTATTCTTTAAAAAAAATATTCAAAACATAAAACCTTTTTAAAACCATTTCATTTAAAATGATTTGAAAACATAGAAGTAAGGCTTGAAATAATTTTGATTTTTTCCCTTGAAATCTTATAAAATAAGATTGAAAACATTTGGAAAACCATTTTCCTGGGAAACATATATAATATTCTTAAAAAAAATTTAAAAACTGTTTTTCTTGAAAACATACAACTTAAGATTCAAAATAATTTAAAACCATTTTTATTTTAAAATATTTTGAAACCATATAAAGAAATCTTGAAATCCTTTTTAAAACTATTTTTTATATAATACTTTAAAAAATTATAAAGAAATATTGAAAACATTTTTAAAAATATGTTATTTAAAAATAATTTTACAGATTATGAATAACTAATGAAAATTATTTGAAAAGAATTTCATTGTAAATAATTTTAAAATATTGAAAAAAATTGATAACAATTTTAGGAAACATTTTTTGAAATAACAAATATTTATGACCGATCTCTGAGGTAAATTTTGACTTCGTTAAACAATTATTAATCATATTATGTACTAAATAGTGGAAAAATGATACAAATAATTTTAAATAACATAAATAAACAAAGGGAAATAAACATCATGATATTTCTTTAGATATAGATCATAATATTTCATCAATGGGAGTATATTCATAAACAATCTCAATAAATAGTGAGATTATAAATATACACCATTACCAGTTTGGTAATCCTAAATCATAAAACAATGAAAAGAATAACCTTAAATGAAGCTTTAAATATCATGAAAATAATAGTAATAAATATATAACATTTCAAAGAAATTATATACACCTCATGGAAAAATATTGGTGCACAACATTGCGTGGGTCTCAAAGAAAATAATTGAGAGAAAATTACTTTACCGATTTGGTAACCTTTGAAACACAGACCCCATAAAATAAAAATCATAAAATTTATATGTAAATTAAAATAAATTTATGTACAATAATTATATAATATATGAATAGTAAGTATAAACAATATAGTAAAGAAATTAATGGTGAATACATAATGTATCTCACAGAAATAAAAAGTCAAATAAAATTCCCTTACCTTATCTATTGACTCTCTTTTTACCCATACAAAACTCTTCTATAATAAATATAATTTTATTATACATATTTTATAGAACCGTATTACTGTATATAATACCAAATTTTGTTTTATTATGACTTTATATTACCCTATTATTAAAAATTCCATGTTAATATTTCAATTTTGGTAATATCCACTTCGTTTTTTGCATGTGTATTAATTAGTTATATTTGGGGACAACATACTTATATAAAGATTTAAAGAATGTAAATTATGATATAAATATCATATATATTCAGTATATATGTAATTATAAAAATCTATAGTATATATAAATATGAAATGGAATACACCATTCATGGATACAGTTGGCCATACATAAGCGTGAACATTGTTTCTGTATTTTCTTTATAATATTGAAATAAAGAATGTAAAGCACATATATGAAAATATTTTTATAATATAATTTTAGTAGAATTATTATTTCTTATATAGAATATAATTTCACTAAATACATCCTTAATATGTTCCATGTAGTGTGTGAACGACTCACATCACATTGAGGATGTGGTAACCAACACTTCCCCAAACGTAATTGTCATATTTACACAAAATGGAAAGCATGAAGGTACATGTTATATAATAATTAAATAAAAATAAATACATAATATATATCATATATATCATAAAAAATAGATTATACAACATAATTAATGATCATGAAAGGTGGTAAAGGCAAAATGAACAACTTTATTTCGTGAGGAATTAGATCACCATACACAAGAACTATAAGTTCATTGCCCTTTTGATGGATGTGTGTGTAAGTGTAGTTAATAAATATATCATAAAAAGATATAAGTATTTTTAGGACAACGATGATATTTTTTACGCATCGAATAATTGTAATTGAGGATGTGTAGAAAGAAAATAAAAGAAATGTGCTTGAGGAAGAATGTTACATCTTCTTTAGGTAACTCCTTTTGGTTTGTACCAATGAGCTTCTTTGAATAGATTTATTCCTAGAGGGGGACTCAAGTACGAATTGATGGATTTTATAAATTTAATTTGGCATATAATGGATGAAAATAAGTTGTTGTTTTATAGGTGTAAATAATGGGAATAGGTGGTGGCCTTTTATAAGGGAGGGAAACGACACACATGACATTTTCTAAAACAAGTTAGATGTACCCAAATTTTTACCTAAATAGTGTAATAAAAATAATAAAAAATAAATAATGGAAGGATTATTTGAGAAATATATCCAAAACATTGGTTTTGGACATGTATCTAGGTATTTTTCCCCTTACGTTTAAGGTTCATTCCCTTGTTTATCTTTATTTTACCTATCGATGTAATTAATATTAATCACTTTCACTAATATTTTTGGTAAAAAGTTAATTTTAAATTATTAGAATATAAATATAATACTGATTAAAACTGTGTATATAATTCTTTGAAATTAAATTCACAAAATTTGAAAATTAATTTTTATTCTAATCTCGTGGACGTTGCGATAAAGAGGGTTCTTAAAGTGAAAATGTTCAAAAGTGAATTAATTTTTTTATCTAAATTAAAAATAAAAATTATTACAATGAATTAAATTTTATTGATAGATGTATAATTTATATAATTCTAAATTGAAACCAGTATAAAATATAATTTAACTATATGAATAAATTATACAAAAAATCACTTTTGAATTAAATTTTAGTATTTTTCACCATTCACCCAAAACTGAAGTTTCTCAGAAGAAAACCAAAAATTTAACCTATACTAATTTTGATATTATAAATTAAAAAATAATTTTTATTTTTTCAAATAAAATTTAAAAAACTATCCAAAATAAATTTAATTATTGTTCATAGGAGGGAATAACTCAGAGTTCTTTTGATAAAATAGTACTTCCAAACATATAAATACTTTACCAAAAAATATATATTTTATCATCATTATGTTTTTGTTATATAAAAACATTATAAATAATATATAAAAAGTGGTTATTATAATACATATTATTATTTTTAATGTCTACGTTATAACTATCTTGTTTATTTAATAATAATAATAATAATATGTTGTTTCATAGAAACAGATTGCTGCATGTAAAACAAGCCAAGTCGGTGTTGCATGTAGTGAAAACTTATCTTAGGGTATCATATAATGAAATATTAACATGGTGTAGAATAAAAAAAGTTTATGATTTCATATAGAGAAATCTATATTTGGTGCTACATGAAATGAATAATATCAAAAAGATTAGATTAATTTGAAAAAAATGTTTCACAAAAAATCAGGGTGTTACATTATACCCCATCAAAATGAATTTTTCCCTAGAAATTCATATGAGTTTTTAATGGTTTAATAATCTTATGTTCCTTTAATAAAATCCCACATCATAACAAAGAACACATAAAATTACTTTATAATGGGACTGATTGAATCATTATAGTTACCCAAAGTAACACTTAACGATTCTTTCACATAGAAAAACATAGGTGGAAAGTAAACATATATAAATTAGGAAAAAAAGTATACAATAATAAATATTGGTAAATATCACAAATCACAAGGAAGTTTTTCATCTAGAGAAAGTTAAAAATAACAAAATATAAAGTGAATAAGTTTGATAGAGTTCATTGATATCATTAAAAATGATAATAATAAGACAAAATTTAATTTCAAGACCCTTTCCCTAAAGTTGAATATTTTTTCACAAGAAGATATACTTACTTGATTTCATCCCCTATCATAAGTAAAACCCCATCCATTTTTTATCTTTATTAATTTTAACTTCAATTATTTATATAAAAAGGATTGTGAATTTCCCATTCCTGAAACACAAATAGAAGGTGGGATCAATGATAATTCATCCCTTTTATCTTCAGTTACCATTGACACAATGATGTCAGAGTAGGTTATCCAATATGCATAAATCTTGAAGTGGTGATATAATAATTTGATCTCAAAAATATCATTCAATGTTTAACTTAAAATTGGGTAAATTTTTAACCTTATAACCCTTGAAAAAAATAAAAAATACAAAACATTATAAATAAAGAAACAAAATTAGCTTAACATTAATCCCCCATATCACAAAGTATCAATTGGTTGTCACATTCCAAACATGTGAATTCCCTCATCTTATATTCTCTTGAAACATGATAATAACTTGAATTACCATAAATAATTTGGAAAACACTAATTATTACTTATTTATAAGATTAATTTTTATATTCTATAAATACATGAAGTTATAAACTTCATCCATGATATCATAGTCCACTTTGTCAAAAAATCCTTTATCAGTTATGAGGTCATAAATACTATCCAATTTACTTCATCCCAAAAAAATAGCTCATAATCTAAGCTAAAAACAATTTTTTCATCATCTTGAACACATTAAGGGTTAACATCCCCTATTTCAAAATATAAAATTTCCATTAAATCATTTTTTCTAGTCCATTAAAAACCTTCAACCGAATCTTTTAAATCCTTATCCAAAAACATAAACTGGACAATCCTTTTACATTTTAGTATTCATATAACATAATTTTTGAGTCCAAATACATAAAAACATTGATAATTCCACTTCATTCATAATCCATAAGAATGATACCTCATCCTATAATTTAATACTTCTTTCCTTCCACATTTCTTTTGTAGTATCATCATCATCATCAAGAATACAACCATTACTCATATCACCTTTCTGATGCTCTATGGATCTTTCTATATAGGAAATCAATTTGAATAATGACCATTCGTTACACACTTAAAGCATTTAACATTTTATTATTTTTTAAGAATTCCAATATTTCCATAAATTTCATTAACTAAACCCTTCATGTTTCCTTTGTATTTACTTGCTTTGTGTCTTTATATTCCATAATCAAAACTTATTTGTTTTCCTCTAAGAACTTCACTTGGGTGATTATTTCCAAATTTTTTACACAAATGGAACTGAATATTCTTAACTACATGGTCTCAATTAACCAAACTCTCAGTTAACTCATTATTTCTCTTCCATGGTGAGTCCGATAGTTGGTTAAGGGATAAGTTGTTAATCATATTCCAATAAAAATGACCAAATATGATCACAACATCCTTCACTCTATGGATCATCACATTTCACTACTCATTATAATGTTTTCTATATCATTCATCATTAAGCCAGTTCCATTTTTTTCCAGCCATTTACATAAACCAAAAATCATAGGTAAGAAACTTCTTTCATAGTGAGGAACTACATAATCATGAAAACCACTTATATGATGTATATATTATGAAACCATCTTTAATATATGACACATTAGGTTTATCCTAGGTTTTTGATATCAAAATTATATGTAATTCATTCATGACGTTTCATTAATGGTTAGTAAATTCCCAAATCATATCCCCCATGAGTTTCAAACCAAGTTCACATTAAGGCCCATTTTTTAGTAACATGTTACACTCGAGTCAGGCTCGACGCACCTTATCAGAGTTGTTACTTATAGGTACATATATACCAGACCCATGTCCACAATTAGAATCCATAAAGGGGTGTATTTATAGGAAACCACTCTCTTTATCTATTACCAAAATTCTAGTACATCTTCCAACACTTTTTCTCATCCATAAACTTATCATTAGCAGCATCCATAGACATATCCTTAGAAATATTCCTAGGGATCCCACTAAATATTTTAATTCATAGTTTATAATGTTTCACTAAACCATCATTCTAATACAAACTATAACAACCCAATCATAATTAACATAGATAATACATCAAGTTTCTTGTAACATTTAAAACATTACACAAACAGATTCCCAAAGATCATATTAGTTTAGTGCCTTTAGAAACATGGAAATATAATTGATGATACACGAGTGAGATATATTATCTCCCACTAAGTTCATAACGAATAGAATTTTTCTTAAATATTCTATACTTAATACATATATTAATATCCTAAGGAAGGAAACATAAAAAAGGGGTGATCTCAGATTCTTAGTAATGGTAAACAAAGAAGATATGTAATCATAAATAAGAGAATAAGGGTATGAGAACGTGATCATGACATAAGAAGATCAGACCCTGCAGATTAAAGATCCTAAACATAAATCATGGCATTAATTTTGGAAGTTCATAATACATGAATAATAAAGGAAAAAAGAGTACAATCCATTAAATAAAACATTGGAATAAGACATGGAATTGTGGCGTACACATGAACGTGTAATATCATTTCATATAAGTCAAGATTTATGGCTAGAAATTATTAGGTCACATCATGAGGAATAAACCAACAAGTAAGGACACAACACCATCCCCAATCATAGTCCTTTCCATTTATGTGGTTGGGTTTCCCCATATTCCCAAATTAAATTGGGGTTCCCCATATCCTATCTTCATGGTGGCCTCACCTACTGGGCGGGACACACCACCATCCTTTTTCTAAATCCTTTTCATGTAAGGGATTGGGTTTCCCCATATTCCCATAGTGAATAAATCCCATGAACTTTATTATCATAATTATCTCATGAGATATAAATCATTACCCAATGTATTAGAGTGATATAGAGGTCCCACCCATCTCATAGAAAATCATTCAAGCATATGCCACATGATAATAAAACATCCATCATATCATGAACCATAAAAAAGAGATAGGTTTCATAAAAATCCTATCATAAAATATGGAATGAAATGGCTATCATAAAAATGTAATAATTTCTTAAGAAGTGGTGAAGGAATGGTTTTATAATCATTTAATTAGCATAACTTGTGAAAAAAAGTGTGTTTTATAAGAATAAAAACCAAGGGAAAAAGAAAGTTTCATAAGCATATAAACTGTGAAAGAGAAACAGGTTTCATATAACATGTGAAATAGAAATAGGTTTCATATAGCCTGTGAAAGATAAATAGGTTTAAAAAAAATTATAAAATAAAAGCATAAACCATTCAGATAAATAATATTAGTGGAAACATTAAATAATAAATTCAATAGTAACATCAATATATTTTATTTTAGATGGAAAATAATTTTGAAATATATTTCCAAAACAATTGTTGAAGAAAATAGCCTTTATTATTTTAAAAATAATTTTTAAGACATAAAAGCTTTTGAAAACTATTTTCATTGAAAATAATTTGAAAACATATAATGGGGTCTTGAAATGATTTTGAAAACCTTTTTCCTTGAAAACTTATAAAATAATCTTGAATACATTTGGAAAATTGTTTTCCATGAAAACATATCAAAGAATCATGAAAAAAATTTAAAACCATTTTCCTTGAAAACAAATAAAATAATATTCAAGAAATTTTAAAAACCTTTTTTGTTGAAAAAACTATGTAAAATTGTAAATAAATCAAGAAAACAGTTTGAAAACCATTTATCTGAGAATACTTTGAAAACTTATAAAGAAAGCTTGAAAACATTTTGAAAACAATTTATTTGAAAATAATTTAAAAGAATGTAAAAAAAGATTTAATTATTTTTGAAAACCATTTCTTTTAAAATACATTGATAATCATTAAAGCATTTGGAAACCCACTATATAAAACATGGTTTTGAATGAACACATATTTCTAACTGAAGAGTGGGGTAAATTAAATATTTTTTAAGCACACATTATTAATAATATTATGTACAAAAGTGTATAAAAATGGTAAAAATACTTCTATATAACATGAATAACTGGATGGTAAGAAATCCCATGAGTGTTCTTGAGATTTAGATCGTAATATTTCATTAATGGGATCATAATCATAAATAGTCTCTATAATTGGTGAGATTGTAGCTATAAACCGTTGCCAATTTAGTAACATTTATTCATAATATAATTGAAATAATAACATTAAATTTATCTTGAAATATCAAAAAATAAGTATATTCATGATATAAAATTTCAAAGGTAGTATATACAACTCATGGAAAAATATAGTCACACAACATGCCATGTGTCTCAAAGAAGGAAAATTGATAAAAAAATACTTTACCGATTTGTTAACTTTTGAAACCTAAACCCCATGAAATAAATGTACTAAATTGGATGTGTAAATATCCTTAAATTTAATTCTAATAATAATAGTATACATACATGGGTTTTACACACCACACTAAGAAATAAGCGGTGAATAAGGCATGTATATCACGAAAATAAATAGTGAAATAAAATTTCATTACCTTATGTATTGATTATCTTTGAACTCATACAAACCTCTTGTATAATAAATATAAGTCTGTTATAAATGTTTTAAATAACTATATTATTATATATAATACCTCATGTGGTTTTATTATGACTTTATATTACCCACTTTTTAATAATTCCATGTTAAGGTTTTGCTTCAGTTAATATCCGCTTAATTTTTCACTTGTGTCTTAATTTGTTATATTTTTGGTCATCAAACTTATATCATGATTTAATGAATGTAAAACATGATATAAATATCACATATATTCAGTATTTATTTATTTATAATAATCTATTGTATATAAAAATATGAAGTGGAATACACTGTTCATAGAGACGGTAGGTTATATGCATTCATGAATGTAGTTTCCGTTTTTCTTAGTAATATTGAAGGAATGAAAGTAGAGGAAATATATGTATATATATAATATCATTAAATTATAATTATTATATCATATATATCATTTAAGTTTACTAAACCCATCATTAATACATTCTATGTAGTGTGTTAATGAATCACATCACTTTTAAGAGGCGTTAGTCCATACTTCCCCCAAAAAAATTATCATATTTAACAAAAATTGAAAGAATAAATGTATGTGATATATAATAATTAAATAAGAATAAATATATAAAATATATCATATATATAATATTAAAATTTATTTTACATCCTAATTCCTAACCATGAGAGGTGGTAAATAAAAAATGATCAACTTCATTTCACGAGGCAGTAGTTCACCTTACATAAGAATAGTATGTTTGTTACCCATTATATGGAAGTGTGTGTAAGTGTAGGTCATAAAATTATCATGAAATAATATCAGTATATTTATTATACTTATTCTACTATGTATTCGTGTAATAATATTAATTATGGTGGTGGAGAAAGAAAATAAAACAATGTATTTTGAGGAAGTATGTTATCTCTTCTTTGGATAACTCCTTTTGGTTTGTACCAAAGGACTACCCTGGTTGGATATCTACTCAAAGGTATTATTCAATGAGTAAGAGAGGAATTTTTATAATTTAATTCATTAGATATTGTAATAACTTAATTTGTTTTATAGGTTTGAGGAAAGGGGACAGGTGGTGGCCTTTAATAGGGGAGCGAAAGGATACACTTTCCATTTTTGAAAACAAGTTACGTATAACCATATTTGTACAAATAAAAGTGATTAAAAACCAATAAAACTAAATAATTGAAGGTTTATGGACAAAATCATTCTATAAAATGGGTTTTGACATGTTTATAGGTCTTTTGGACCATTACGTTTAAGGTTTATTCCCTTATTATAATTAATTTTACCTTAATTGCTCTAATTAATCTTAATCAATTTTACTATTCTATTTGGTCAAAAAATATGTTCATAATATTAGAATATAAAATTCATACTAATTAAAATTGTGTATATCCATTTTTTTAAATTCAATTTATATAATAGGAATGATTGTGATTAATGCTAATCTCGTGGACATGGTGAGAAAGAGGGGTTTTAAAGTGAGAATGTTCAAAAGTTCATCAACATTTTATATTTAAATTCTACCTAAAAATGATTCTAGTTAACTAAATTTTATTAATAGATGTATAATTGATCTATTTTGACTATAAAACCAATTTAAAATATAATATAACTATATAAGTAAATTATATGAAAAAATCATTTTTGAATTAAAATTTAGTATTTTTCACTATTCCCCTAAAAATATAATTTCTCATAAAATATCAAACACTAACCACAAGAAATTTTTTAAATTCCTAACCAAATATTCATTTTTATTTTATAAAATTAATTTTATAAATATTTCTAATATTAAATTTATTATTTTTCATAATAGAACATAAAAAGTAGTTCTTTAGAGAAAATAGTATTTCCAAAGATATAAAGACTTACAGAAAATCATTTGATTTACCATAATTATATTTCATTTATATAATACCATTATAAATAATATATATATATTGGTTATTATTATTATTATTAATAATTTCTATGTTTTTAATATCTTATTTTATTAATTATAATACAAAACATTATTTCATAGAAACTCAATGTTGCATGTAACGCAATCCAAGTCAGTCTTGCATGTAGATAAAAATATATTGGGGGTATAATATAACATAATATTAATATTGTTTAGATAAAAAATTGAGAATAACTTGGTTATTTCTTATAACACATTCTATATTCAGTGTTGCGTGAAATACAAAATATAAAAAAATTTATATTAATTAAAAAAAATACATCACAAAAACTCAGGATGTTAAATGATGATTATAAATATAAATGTATATTAATAAGTTTATGAAATAGTTAATTAACATGTTTAGATTTATGATATGTGAGGTTAATTCACTTACATGGAAATCAAGTGTAAAGGTTATGGTTAAATCTAAAAAGTTCTGTCCTTGAGACACATTTCCTTTCATGTAGCTAATATCATTTTAATAGTATGAATAATTCATATTAGATATGTAATATCATGAATTATATTTATTCATAGTATTTTTACTTAAAAATTATTATATAAATATATTTAGTTATTTGTTTTGAATGCTTCATTTTTTGTAAGGGATTTGGTGACTCTAACTCCTTTTTTGAGAAATAAAATTTTGTATTTATACATTATTTTTCCAATAATTTCTTGTTTAAATGTTTAAATATTTTTTACATATATGGAAAAAGGATTTTTGAACAAAATCCATTTCCATGAAATATTTTTATTTCATTTTATTGAAATTTTAAAGGATTACTTTTGAATAAATAGTCGTAACTATGAATTTTACAATGATAAAGAAAAAATGTTTCCAATTTTTTCATGATTTAGTTATAATTTTATTCAATTTTATCTAAATATAAACAATTAATGTTTCTTTTTTCACCCAATATTATTATTTTATTATGCGATTAATTTATGTGATTTTTTTGGGTATCAAATCCATGATGTTATTTTGTACCTTTTAGAAGTTTTATAATGAACATTTTATTTCCATGGGTTCCTTAGAAAAATTAAATGAATTCTATTTCATTGTTTTATGAAACTAATTCTGATTCCAAGGTTACTTTATTATGTGAAAATTAAAAGTTTTTTAGGTGGAACAAAAATGTATGTATAGTGAGGCTCATGATACCAATATACCCCTCTAATGCATTGGGTAAATGATAATTATTAATGAGATAGAAATGTTATGTGAACAATTTAGTGAGTATATAGGATCAAAAAGGGTGAGTGTGATGAAATTTGTCTCTACTCACAATTTTATGTGTGAATAGGTTAGCAAGTATATAGGTTTATAATTTTTTAGTGTGATAGATTTTAACTCTATTCACAATTTTAATAGACAACTGGTTGTCGGTTAACTAGGTTGACAAAGATAAGAAATAACATTTTTAAATTTTTTTCAAATTGTTTCCTATGTTTATGGTTAATGTTATATGATTCATGTTTTGTCTTCTCATTCCAAAGTACATCTTTTTTATTTTTATATGATATTTATATCATTGAGGCTTATGGTTAACACTTAATGTTTTATATTATTTTAAATAAAATATTTTTCCTTATTACTGATTTTTAATATGTTTATGATCTCTCCACTATCTTCATTGTTATGTTATCCCTTACTAAGGGTTTGAGATTACCACTTCTTATAATTTAACTTCCCCATGATTTGAATTTGATTATTTCTAATGGAATGCCTAATAATGGATTTATTTTATGGAGAAATGGTTAAAGAATGATTTTTTTTAAAAAAGGATGGGGGTCAATCCCAAATTTATTAAGTATTAACAAAATTAAACCTCTTTAAAAATTGGTTAAAGAGGTAACCCATTACAATCATGTGGAAATTTATTAAATAAAAATGAAATAAAGGTCATAATGGTATCGAAAGTCCAAACACATCCAAACATCAAGGAAAGCACCAAAAAAATCCTCCTCACCCCCTCACTAGAAAATGAAATAGTGAGTTCAGTAGAAAAGATTAATCCCATCACTTTGTTAATAAGTTACACTATACTGGACCATCACAACATGGAAGATAGCCTCTCTAACCAACACAAACATGTGGAGGAGTGATGGATGAAAGGTTCTAACATGCCACTCCCTCTTTCAAGATGCCCACCTTACAAAGTGCTTGAGAAAATCACAAAAATGTAACACCCTTAGGTCATGTGACAATTTGTGTGATTCATTATTTATTCCATAGTATTAGTAGATTATCTATTTTTGTTTATATTGGGTCATCTCTGTTGGTATCATTGGAATGTTTTAGTTATTTTAGAAACTAATATGATAACAAATTAGTGAGAACCCTTAGGATAAGCTTATCTATATGAGAACATCCTATGTTATAGAAAATATAAAAGTGTGATTTTAATATAAAATAAATCATTTTCTGGATAAAATAAGTATACATGGTTTTGGCCTAGATAAATCTTGGGTTAATAACTCTAAAAATAGTTGGATGACTGTATCTTGGACATCATTCTGGTTTAGGGTGAATGGTCCCTTACACCACACCAAGTTTGACACTCTTGGGGTATATGCTTTGGTTAATTTACATTTTCTTTATGAATTATTATGAAATATTGTATTATCATTTTAAATAGAATTTTGATATAGAAGTTAGTATAGAAATAATCATGGATAACCTAGATTTAATATTAGAGAGTTTCTAAGTAAGAATAGACTCATTATTTTTTAGTTATTTCATCTACGTTCATAGTTTTAAAATTTGTACATTTGAAAATTTAAGAATCCATTTCTCTAAATTAATGAAACATTTGATTATCTCATAGATTCTCGATTATTTTCAAAGAATGGACTCTAGTTTAGATATCATCAACTAATATTTAAAAGGGAGTATATTCCGAAGATAACATTCCAGAAAAGGTATATACACTCTGGGGTTAGACTAATTCTATTTGTACATACCAATTCCCCAGATATCTTCATGTATTTTATAAATATAGTATTTAAAGATTCCTTGAATCAATTTTTGGTATTATTTATAGATGATATAATTATTTATTTCAAAATAAGTAAAGAACATGATGATCAATTAAGGACTATATAAAATACATCAAGGAAGGAAATATTGTATTCCAAATTTAAAAAATGTTTATTCTGGAAAAAAAATTATTTTTATTTGGTTATGTCATCAAGGAATTGGTATATCCATAGATAAATCAAATAATGATGCTATTTATCAATGGTCTAGACTAACCGCTACAACTAAAAGTTAATGTTTTCTTTGGTTGACTAGATATTATCTACGATCTAGGAGAAATGTTTCATGACTATCAAATCCATTAACCCAATTAAGATGGAATGGATTCAAGTTCTTCGGGATAAAATAATGAGAGGAGTGATTCAAGGTGATTAAGGAAACATTGTTTACTATACCTATGCTTAGATTACCCTATAGTGGTGAAGGAATTTTCATTTATATTGATGCATCATTAAAAGGATTGGGATGAGCTCTCATGAAAATTAAAAATGTAATTTTCTATGCCCCAAAACAATTAAATACTAATTTAAAAAATAACCAACCATAATATTTTCAATTATTATTATTGATCATTTCTGGGAAAATGTTCCCATTACTATTATTGTGAGAATTGTGAAATATACAATGATCACAATAGCTTCAAATATACCTTCACATAGGATGATCTAAAAATGTACCAAAGGATATGGTTAGAGGTAATATAAAGTTATGAATACTCAATAAATTACCTCACTCTAAAGTAAAACATGGTGGTTGATGCTCTAAATAGAAAATATCATTCCATATTATCGATGATTAGGATTTAAAAAGACCTAATACTAATGAATATACAAAGGATTAATCTTTAATTAATAATGGATGGGGAGAAATCAAAACATTAAAAAGTTTTTACATATAACTCAATTCATTTAAGGATAAGGGAAGATCAAAATAATGTTATAGATGTTTAAAAGAAGTAAATGTGCATACTAGAGTTCAATATTTATAAATAAGGTGATTTAAGGTTTGGAATTGGGTTATGGGTCGCATCAGTATCAGAATGGAATATAGATAACTTTGATGACCAATATAACTCATCCTTACTTATCCATATTGTAGGAATAATGATATTTATAGATCTAAAGAAAAACTTATAGTGTGATAAAATGAAGAGGGAAATAATTGATAAATATCATGATACTTGGTATGTAAAAAATTCTGGTAGAGCAGCAGAATCCTAAATGGATGGTGCAAGGATTACCCACACCTATATGGAAATGGGAATACATAACCATTGAATTTTCATAAGAATTACCAATAAATCTAATGGTAACAATACCTCATGTGTTTTAGTTAATCACCTTATGATTTCATAGAGTTTTATTTCCATAAGAGAATATTTCACACTGGATCATCTTGACATGATATACGTTACATAAGTGGTTAGGCTACATGTAATACCCATATATATTACATCTTATAAATATTCAAAGGTTATAATGAGATTATGGAATAATATTCTATTTTTTTGGGACTATGATTAAGTTTAGAACCGCTTACCATCAAAAAATAGATTTTCAATGTGAGAGAACAATTCAAAATCAATAGGATATGCTAATATGTTGCTCATTGGATTTCAAAGGATGTTGGGATTAATATATTCCGTTGATAAATATTTCATATAATACAGTTTTTCATTCATTCATCCAAATGGCACCATATGAGGATTTAAATGGAAATAGATACCGGACTACAACACATTGGGATGAATTTGTGGAAGTAAATCTCATAGGGTCTGACTGTGACCATGAAATGATGGAAAAGTTCCAAGCCATTCAATGGTATATAAAAATAGTTAAATTTAATATAAATATCTAGGTTGAAATGTATTGACGATATTTATAATTTTATTTTGTTCATAAGGTATTTCTATAAATATCTCTATGGAAACATGTAATGATATTTAGGAAGAAAATGAAGTTGATCCCTAAATACAATAGTCCTTTTGAGATCCCTGATCATGTTAGAGTCATATATTATTGTTAAATCTCCCTCCACACCTCTCTTGAGTGAATAATGTCTTCCATGTATCGTTTTCAGAAATAACATACCAAATCCATCACATGTACAAAATTCAAAAGATGTGCAACATGAACATGACCTCTCCTTTGATGAATAACTATTGTGGATCATGGATTGTAGAGATATGGTTCCATATAACCAGACCAATAATCTTGTTATATTTATTTGGGGAAATAAAAAGGTTTAGGATGATATATGGGAACATGAGGATGTGATGAAAGAAAAGTACCCTCGCTTGTTTCATCTATGTAATTAAATTTTGTAGATGAAATTATTTTAAGGGGGTAGAAAGTAGTGACCAGATATATTATAAAAAAATAAATATTCTGTTTGATGGTTTTCTTCATAATCACCCATGAAAAAATAAATATAAATTGTTTTATGGTATCCATATAATTAAGAGGTAATAGAATTATAAAATATATATAAATATATAAATATATAAATATAAATATAAATATATATAATAACATAAAAAATAAAATGTTCATTAAAAAAATAACTAAATTTGTACAACTAGGAAACTAATAGAATATATTTTTTATAGATTAATTTTTTTATAATATATATACTTTTCCATGTTTCATATATTTATTATTATCACTAATTTTAGAGGAAAACTTAATATACAAAAAATGATATCCAATATAAAATGTTCTTCATGATATATTATAGTTATATTTTAATGTTAAATATATAAATTTTAGTCTGAAAATTTGAAAAGTTAACTAAGTTTTTGGATTTACCAAGGTCATATTATCTTAAGATAGATTTTTTGTATTTTTCTAAAAAGTGTGATTTTAAGGATGAATAGTAAAAATCTTGTTTTTATAAATAATCTGAGTTTTTTACATCATTAGGATATAAGCATGAATTTTAAATTTATCCAAACATTTTCTATGAATAAATAAATATTTTATTTGTGAATTTATAACTTAAAGAAGTTATTTTTAAATTATAAACCCATATATGAATTTTTAACATTTAAGATATATTTTTTTTTGCCAAAATATTTTTAATACGTTAAACATTTAGTTTTTTAAGAATAATGTTTTAACTTTTAAAGATTGAATAAAAAACTAAGTTTCTAAATTGGTGTCATTAGGTAAAATGTTTATAATAGTTACAATTTTATTTTTTTATCATAAATGATAAATGACATTGGAAAAAAATAGTTACCGTGGGGAACACAAAAATGGTAAAAGTGGGTATCCTTAGAGTTAAAGGTACTAATATGTTGAAAACATGTTTCTATTTGAATAGTGGATTTGGTTTTAGACATTTTTCCCCTACACTACATTATTTATTAATTTTTTAGGTACATTACTTGATATTGAGTTCCCATTATTGAATTGTTTTGTATATTTACAAAAATTTCACTCATTTTCACATAAAAAATTAGTAATCCTCTCCACAATAATCATGACAACAAATCCACTTATTATCATCACAAAATCTTCCTAACCATATCTTAAACACTCATAGAAAATTTTACGGATTATATGGTCTTCTCAAAATACCATCCCTCAAAGGTTTAATCCTATTCTTGAAGGAGATAATCTGAGAATTTAGTTATAAGATTTTATCCTAATTTTCAATTATTTATTTATAAACATTATTTCATATAAAAAATTAATTTATAAATCTTAAAATTATAACTTAAATAATAATAGTATACTTTTATTTTATTAAATTTATAGTATAAGAATTAACCACCCTCCAATTTTCTATTATTAAAAAGAAAAGTTTCCATCATTCATTGTTGTAGACTACCACCTCCTTGCATAATCATGTCTTGTTCCCTTCACATCCAATCATGGATGGTTTTATATTATTTTGGGTGACTATATATTATAAATCGAACAAATTTATGTCACTAATATGGTTAATTTTTCAAAATATAAAAATTAGTGATCATTATATGGTAACATATTGATATGGGTACATAACCCAAAAATAGGTCATTATTGTTTCTATTTTCATGAAAAAAGACTAAATATCCCATGTAATGTTATTATAACATTATAATTATTTATTAAAAATAAATTTCAGTATCTTTAATGGGTTTAAAATTTTTGATATTTGGGATAAAAATGTATATCAACAGCACTTTTACGAACATAGTTCAAAATGATCATGATTATTAACACCTGATGTTAAAAATAGATTACAAAATATATAATACATAAAGTGAATTATTTTTAATGAATATTATAAATGTAAATTTATTTGAATAAGTATTTTAAATAGTTAATTAATATTTGTGTCTTAATTTTATAATAGGTTAAATAATTTTCATGGAAATCAAGGCGAAAGGGTAGGGTTGCATCTCCACATTTTCTTTCTTGAGACACATTTAGTTTTATTCATATAATCTATTTTAAATAGTGTGTATACTACATATTGGATAAATAATATCACAATTTATATAAATTTATGGCATTATAACTTCAACAAAATTATCTCTATCTTTCAAGAGGCTTTTAATAAAATGTTTATCATGTTATAAAGGACTTGGTAACTCAAAATATTTATTTTGAGTACATAATTCTATTATTTGAACTTCATTTTTCCATTAATTTCTAGTTTAAATGATATTAACCTTTTAATTATAGGGAAAAATAATTTTTGCACCTATTTTGTTTCCACGTATTTTTTTCATTTCATTTTTTCTAAAATTAAATTTAATTTTATAAAACGAGTCACAACAATTACATTTACAATGATGAATGAAAAAAAATTAAAAAAAATATATTATGAATTGTATTTCATTAACATAAAGAAAAACTATCTCCAATGGAGTTTTTATTCATGTTATATCCTATATTATTCATTTAATATATGACTATTTTTGGTGATCATATTTTTATTATCAAATGATTCGTTCCATGATGTTATTTTATACCTTTTGATTGTTTTAGTATATCCATTATATGTCCATGGGTTCCTTATGAAAATTTAATGGTTTATATTTATTGTTATATGAAACCCATTTTATTTACATGGGTTCTTTATGATGTGAAATGTGAATTATTGTTTAGTGGAACACAAATGTATGGATTATAAGATGGGTGGGACCTATATATTCCCCTCATGCATTGAGTAAAGGTTTATATCTTACATGATATAAATGTTATGTGAACATGTTAATGATTATATAGGTTAAAAAAGTGTGAGTGTGAAGGAATCATCTCTAGTTTTAATTTTATACGTGAATAGGTTATCAATTATCTATGTTCACAAATGGTGTGTGTGTTGGAATTTATCTCTACTCACAATTTTTCTTGGGGATGGGTTAACATGTATATAGGTTCAAAATAGGTGAGTACGATGGAATTTATATATACATAAAATGTTATAATGGACTAGTTTGGTGGGTATTCAAGATAAAAAAGACAATAAATTAAATGTTTATGATTTTTTACTTTCTTTCCCACATTCATTGCTCATATTTTATGCTTCATGTTTTATTTTCTCATGCCTTGGTAAAAGGGTTATCATTTGAGATGATATATCTATCTTTCAAGATTATAGTTAACACTTATTTATTTCAATTATTTTAAATAATTTTTTTACTTTATTCATGTTTTTTCTAAAAGTTTCTTATTCAACTATTATAGCCTTTGTTATTTTATACCTCATGGGGAATTTGTGGCCATCCCTTCTTTTTCCCTTACATAGGGTTTGATTATGATTATGTATCCTAGAATGTATAATTGGATTCAATTTATGGAGAAATTTTCATAACATGAAATATATGTGTTTTATGTTTCTAGATTCCAAGGCACCTTAACTTTTGGTCCTTGGGTTTTGTGAATATTTATGTAATGTATTAATTAAACCATGGTATTAACATATTATTTATGTATGTTTATCTTGGGTAACATCAATGATATAATTATGGTGAGACTTATCTTGGGATGGGGTTCTTGTGGGAATCCATTAGAGAAACATGGATGAGATACCCTAGTTGAGAATATTTCTCAAGATAGGGAATTATTTCTATGTATACAAAGAGTGATATCAGGTTGATTATATATCAAGTTCACAATGTTATGGTACTACTAAAATAATGTACTAGGTTACATAATCATCCTACTTCATGAACTGATGGTAGATTCTATATTTTTTTATTGTTGATCCATGTTTTTGGATCGATATATCCTCCCCCTTTTAATTTTATAGATATTTATGGATATTTTGGGGTTTAAAGAGGAGAATTGTTTACATTGAAGTATTTTGAGTAAATATGTTAGTTGTGGGTATATAATTCTCATAATATTGTTTTAATCTTATATTACAATTCTATTTGAATCTAAATGGTGGGGGAAACTATAATTGGTCTCTATGATCTTTGATCATCACATATTTTGATTATTTGTTGTAGTATGCTTGGAGAAATTTATTATACATGAGAAATGATATTTTTATGTTGGGAGATTATTTTTTTATTTCTAGTGTTCTTTTCAAACTAGAACATCTTGAATTTTTCCCAACCTCCCACCACTCATATTTGGTCTTAAGGTTTTGTATCCATTTCAAATAATTTTGATTATGAATTTTTAGGGGATTAAAGTGGCATGTTAAGGATAATTATGACACCCCCATTTTATTTTTGTATAGTTTATCAATTAATTATGATTTATTTTTTATTTTTTGGGTGTTTTGAATGTCTATTTGGTGTTTCAAGAAGTTTTTAATTGCAGAAAACCCAGATTAAAGAAGGAAATGTAATAGACAAGGAATCCTAGTCCGCAACCAGCCTATTTTCATTTGATAATTTTTAGGTAAAGGGAGACCATATCATGGAATAGCGGGCTTTCCATAATGAATCATTATTTTATACTAGGGATTATTTTTTCCTTTTTGAAACAAGGGTGACCGGTAGGGACACATCATAGTGGTGAAGATGTATCATCGAGCACAGTCAGGTAGGAACCCTACAAGATGGAATGTGACACCTATTCCATAGAGGCCTAAGTATCAGGACCCTATTTTCTACCCAATTGGGGTGCACCGCACTATAGGTTAAAGGGTGTAATTTAGTGGGTTCTTGGTGAGGGTTTTTTTATCATGGTCAAGAGTACCACACTATGGTTGCAATATTCCCATGTTTTAATTTTTGTGAATTTACTGCTATACCCCTCTATGATTGTTAGGGTGTTTTTCCATCTTTCATAATCTTTCTCATTTAGTATATGGATATACGAGATAATGTGAACTCATTATTTATTCCAAATTTTATAACAATTCCCCCATCTGATTTCAAGTAGTTTTTGGGACAAATTATTTTCTTTGTATTCTCACCTTCCTCCTTTGTACGACTACCATTGATTTAATATTTATCCCACCAAATATTTATGGTTTCAACTATGTATAAAAATGGGTACTTTATTATTTAGGAGTGGTGTAGGATATTGTATTACTTTGGTTGGATTCCCCTATCAATGGAATGTTGTTTCTATTTAGATTGAAGTTGTTCCTTTTTTAAAATATCTTTTTTTAAACATTGAAGAAATAAGAAAATTTAAAAATTCCTTTTTAGTAATATATATCAATATATGACACCCTTTAGGGGTTTATAAATAGTTTTCATGGTTTTATATACTTGTAATATTTTATTTTTAACTATATTTTCTGTGATCCATTTTAAAATAAATTGTTTGTATACCAAGTGTTTGTGAAAATACATTGGAGACAATTTTAAAATATATTTGATGATAAATAAGGATTTTTAGTCATATTTTTATTTCTAAATGATGTAACCCATTTTAACGAAGTGATTTTAAAAAAATGGGGCTCTTTTTCTTTAATTGAATCCTAAGAGAGGAAATGATGTTTTTCAAGTGGTGGATCCTCGAATGATTTCTAAAAGTTGTGTTATGATAATTTTGATTTATTTTATGATTTTTAATTGAAGGGTTGTAATTTTATGAAAATTATTTATTTGATGGTTGTAACAACCTTTTTATAATAATCTTATTATTATGTTTCATAAAACTTTATTCTAATTTTATTGGAAGTGGATTAATTATTATTATTATTGTTATTATTATGTGATACATGACTGAAAAAAGTAGATATTTCTTGAGTGGATATTGAAGGTGAGATGAAATTTGTAATCTTTACTTATTTTTTAATCCATGTGATGTTAAATTGCTTGTAGATTTCTCACTTTCCAATTCAACATGTAATGGAAACTCATGTATACAAGACAAAGATTCGATATAGTCCACACTAACTTTTCTCAATCTATATCTAGTGACTTGTATTATAAGTTGTGCCCTTGACAGGGATGGTTACCAAGTTAGACTTTGGGAGCTAATTTAATGTTGAAACAGTAAGATTATGAGATCTTGAAAAAATATGGTTCCCTTTGAGTATTCATATAACCATATCATTATAAAAAATAGGGGGCCATGACACTTGTTCATTTGATTATGGAACCATGTAGTGGATTCTTAGTTCATACCTTATGTGAGTCCACATTGTTTTCATTTAGATTGTTGGATGTATTATCATTATTACTGTTTGACCATAATATGCCTCTTAATTTTATTAATCCACAATTTATTTCTTTTATTTCATTATATGGTTATTTAACTTCAAAATGTGTTGTGAAAATTGGATTTTAATGAAACATTTTGAATGAAAAAATAGGAATAAATTGGTTTAGTATGAAAATTTTAATCCTAAAATTCCTTCCATTAATATTTTTTTATTTTTTTCTATTCTAAATAGTGGGTTCTAAATACTGGGATAAAAAATTATTTGAAAATATATTTTAAATAAGGTATTATTTTGTTATTTTCATTTTGAATAATTGTTTTAAATAAAAATGTTGTTTTCTTTTCCAAAAAATGTTTTACCAGGTTTTGGAAATACGTTTATGTATGAATTTTTTTTTAGTATACCTCACATTTAGAGAACCCTATTTTCTAAATATGATAAAACATTAATTTTTGAAATGTTTTATGAAATTAATTTAAAATGATCTTTTTTGAAATTCGATAGGGCCTTTTTCACACCCTAAACACACACCCGTATGTGTTTATGCAATATTGAATTGAAATACATGTTCTCAACATGTGATCTTAGAAAGGTTATTTTTAATTTGATTCCACCGATGTAAATTTTGGGATGTTATTAGTTTCTATAGTTAATGTGGAGATTCTTGAGCAGTGAATCAAGTTGTTTTTTTTATATTTTCAATTTTTTAATTGGCCAATTCATCCTATTTTATTTTTTATTTATATCCTCAATATATTCTTTATTTTGTAGTATATTTCAAATTAATATGGATCATTATTATTAGTTATTTATCAGATGGATGTTTTTTTCTTATTATATATTTTCCTTGTTTATTTATTTACATATATTTAATTTATATGAATGGAAGTCCAATAAATGGGCGTACCAATCTCTATTCTCTTTAGTTTGTACTACTTATGTACAATGATTCAATGGGGAAATTGTTCCCACCAGATATATTTTTTCATACCCTAAAATTAGTTTCCATCCCATTATGATCATGAATGTTCTTCTAGTATTATGGTGTATTGGTTCAGGTACTGGTTTTGGGGTAGAGTATACTTGTTTGTTATTGTTAGTGGGTTGGATTATTATGATAAATTATTAACAATTTACTTATAGTACCCAACTATGATATGAAAGATACAATTCATTTTCCTAGAAAAGGTCTTGGATCATTACTCTATAACATTAGTCTTTGAAGGTCCAACTAAAATACCTTCAATCATTACCACATTCATCAAATAACAACTTGATTTGTCCAAAATTACAACTTAATGGACATGGTAAATAACTTCTTATTTATTAATTTTTATAGTAAATATCCTTAAATGATTTTAATCTTCCTCTCTTCATTCAAGATATATAATAATGTCATCAATAAGGACTTCTAAAAAGCAATCGAGCCAATCCTTGAAGAATATTTTCATTAGATCTGGAAATATAGTTGGGGAGTTTTTCAAACCAAACTAGATTATAGAAACTTCATAGAGTACAATATTTTTTCAAAAGGAATTCATTATAATTTTATTCTTTATCCCCATGTATTGATTATATGATGATATTTATTTAATCTTAAAAAAGTATGAAGCACCATGAAGTTGATAGAATATATTATCAATTCATAAAAAGGATATTTATTCTTAATTATAAAATCATTGTTTTTCATAACTTATAAATAGTCTCATTAATCCATACTACTTATTCACATATAAAATAAGATCCCCCTAAGGAGACACTCTTTAATGGATAAACCCCTGGTTTAATATATCATTTATCCTGTCCATTAAATCATCTAGGTCAATTGGATCCATTATATATGAAAGTAATGATATGTAAAGAGATATGAAAACTAGATCAATAGAAAGAGTCCACTTCATGATCTAATGTATGTATAAGAAATTATTCCAGGATTTATTAGATTTTTTCACTAAAGGAGCCACTATGGACTGGTGGTTTAGACCACACCACGGTATATCCTTATATGCACCATCAAATAGTGTATGCCACTATGATGTGGTGGTTATTTCTTAGTATTATCACATCATATGATAATTTTTGTGGATAAATATTAATATCCTTGGTCAATCACTATCTGTTATTAATTATACGATGATTATTGTGGGGATTTTAAATGTCTTACATGATTTTTTATATTTTCAATAATAAATGTGTAATTTTACTGAGTGTTCCAAAGTTTGGAAAACGAGTGGTCATTTATGAAATGTTGTTAAAAAAATTAGAACTACTCAAACTAATATAATCATCAATATCTATCATCACTTTATCATTTAAACACAAGAATATAGTGGAATAATAAAAGATTGGGATCCTTCCTATGTATAAAGAGATACGTAGAATATCTGGATACCTCTAGAGGAAGGAGTAATTCTTGTAATTCTTGATGATATTTATCAAACTATTATTAAAGGATTAAATATTCAAAATCGACTAGAGTATGTTATGTTGTTATTGTACATAGATTATATTGATTATAAATATAAATATAAATATATATTATGATTAATCCGGTTTTTGAGTTGTTATTCTAATTCAATTTAGATGTTAGAGATACCAATGAAACATTTCAATGGAATAAAATCCTATCATTCAAAATTTGGATTGATGATTTAATGAATTGAGAAATTAGGGGTAATATCCCATTTAATATGGCATATAACCTTTTAAATAGGCCTTTGGGTTATTTATTTTTCTTTCCCATGCCATTTTGAAGTGTAAATTTGTGTTGTGGTTTTATATGTTTTAAACTAATCCCATAGAATATCTGAATAGACCATTTTGTTTATCAATTGAACATAATGAAAAACTGAGTATCAAATGAGTATATTATACTCCATGGTTAGGATCTCTATGATATAGTGTCCATCAAAATGTTAAACGTTATGTCATACTAAAAAGGGATAAGAAATTTTTGATATATGAATTCCTACTCAAACGTTCAACTCAAAACATCATGGATAAGAAAAATGGTTGTCCAAATTGTCTATAATACATGGAATTATAGAGGGATAAAATAGATTCCACTATGATGTAGAGAAATCCGTTTTAAATAGAAATACATGGAAAATTTTATATATAATAACATTTCATTAAAAAAATATCAAAACATATTACTTATATTTCTATTTGTTTCTACATTGTTCGAAATAGAGTAATGACAATGATTTTAGCTATTACATTTCTTAATTTATTAATGAAATTGTATTTGTAAGAACTCGGTTCTTACTTTAAGGTATGAGTATCTTTTTTCTTTTTTTTATTTGTTTTTTAGATAAAAATGGAAAAAATGGGCAGTTCTAGAAATTTCTAGGTTACACGCCGTGTACGTTCCAGAACACGCTGTGTACCCTTGCCGTGTGATAAAGTCGTACATGGTGGGTAGGCCTATTAGCCGGATAGAGATGTTTAACCATGTGAATGATGTGTACTCTTAGTAAATGTTAGGTAGTATAGACATGTATGGGGGATATACATAGTGTGTGGGTATGTCGGCGAGTAGAGGTGAAAAACTAAGGACACACATTGTACTTACATGTACATGATGGGTAGTCATTTCAGCAAGTCCTTAGTGAAATCTAATCCATCTTATGAACAATAAAATGATACACACAATGTGTACTTGAATATACATGCTGTTTATTTTTTTTTCATTAAAATGGGAAGTAGCCTTATTTTATGTTTCTGGGAAGAACCCACCACAGGTTTGAGCGAGCAGCTGTTCTAGAGGAAGAAACCCCTCCCGATTGTCTATCTGAAACCTATTTCACACACTGTTTGACCCATTGGAAGCCCCTTGGTAAGGCTTGATTCTTTTGGAGCCTTTCATATTGATTTATGTTCTTGATTAAGTTATAGGATCTTGAGAATTTATTCTCATTTTGTATAGCTACCATGTTTTAGACCGACTTAGAGGTTGGTACTAGAGGAAAATCATCATGCTAGTTCGAGGTAGGTGGTTGTAACACCCCGGGATTTTATGAAAAATATTCTTTTAATTTCATTGATGTCTTCTATTATACACCACACCAAGTTTAGCTTGTACTATACGCAACACCGTATTAGCTTGCAGTATATGCAACACTATTCTTGGATCATGTTACACACAATTTCAAGTTCGTTTTATAATAGTCATTCTACGCAACATTGAGTGTGTGTGTGTATATATATATATATATTCAATGTATAAATGAAATATGGTTGGATTCTGTTATGTGAAACAACGAAGGTTTCTTTCACAACACGCAACCCTGACTTGGCTTGCATTATACAAAATCGTGACTTTCCTCGATAGCGTGTGTTGTACGCAATATCAGGTTTCACTAAACAATGATATATGGTTATAATATTATTATGAACTAGCCGTTATGAATAGTATTAACTATATTTTGAATGTTATAACATTATTATTTCATCTTACACATTTTCTAGAGCATGGTATAAGAAAAAAATAAATTTTTCCGGTAAAATAAGTATTTTTCAAAAAATGTTGTTTTGCCGCCTTTTGATGGCGCACCCACTTTAAATCTAGTTTTTGACGTGTTTATAAGTTCAATTTTACAAAATAAAATTATTATTTGGAATCTGGATATAAAATTTTACCTTGGATAAAATTTTCATATTATTCTGATAACTTTTATATTTTAATGAATAGTAAAAACACGCTATATTTTAATTAAAAACAACTTTTTTCATTGTAATAACTTATGTGGTAAAATTATAATATTGAAAGGTTTTAAAGTATAAATATAATATATTTTTACCATTTAATATAATTTATGTCATTGTCCTTGATTTTACATTGAATTCATAGGTTAAATAAATTCAATCTTTTGCAATGTTTTAAACAAAAACTCGTTTTCTTTCAACAACAGGATTAATTTTAAATTAATTTCTGCAACTTCTGTGTATTGAATTTGGAAAAATGAATTCCATATTTGGAATCAGTGGGTCCAAATTATATTTATAGACTAATTTTTATTTTTGGGCATTATGAATAGTAACAACGGTAAATTTTATTTACCATAGTAAAAGGTAAATTGGGTAATTAAGGGTAAATATAATATTTTAAAATTATCCTAATACTTGTCTTAATACAATTGGATGATTATAATTTGTCCTAAGTAAAATTTGGGTCAAAATGGAATCCATTAGAACCCACTTGGAGGTGATTAAGACCTTTAGTTTATTTTATTTAAAGGACAGTGAAATATGTCTCACTCAACTTTAATAATTAAAGTATTTTTAATATAAGTTTATACAGAATATAAATTCGGTTATAAATACTCATTTTAATGATAAAATGTTTTTATTTTTCATGGTAATTGTTTTGTAATTTTTAAGAGTTATTTAATTACCTTATTATCTTATACATTAATGATGCAGAAATTATTTATTTAGTGAAAAATCAATAATATAGTTTTTATTGAAATAGTAATACATATCAAAAGGCCCAAAAATCTGCACAAAACTTATTATTAGTGTATATATAAACCCTAATCATCCACTAGCTGAATTTTTGACCATTTAAATCCTTATTAAGGCGATTATGACACTTATATTATTTTATTTTTAATGATGCCAAAGTTGTCACCGTCAGAATTTAATAAATATATCAATTTAAATATTGTTCTTTTAAGATGATAAATTAAAGTAAAAGTATTATTGTAAAATTTAATAGATTTATCTTCATCATAGGATTTTATTTTTAATTTTTATGCAACAAATAAGTATATTAAATAATTATAAAAAAATATTGTAGTAACTATTTTATTAAGAGATAAACCAAATAAATGGTTTTAAAAATAATAAAATAAATATTATATGAACTATTTAATGTGATAAACTAATTTTCTAGATACATATGAACATTTATTAATATATTTAAGCTTTTATTTCGAACATATCTTCTGTATATATTTTATTTAAATTCAAATAAATGAATAGTGTCAAAATTGACACTATTGTTATTTTATAAAAAATAACATATTATAAAATTGTTTAAAAATCACAATTTTTTTAAAAAACTTATAAATTTAAATTTATATGGTCTAAAATGTTATAAAATATCCAATTATGGAAAATTCACAACAAATAAGTAATTATTTGTTATAGTTTAAAATTTAGAATGTTATTACCATAAATAAAATTAAATTGATTAAATTAGAATAAATTAGGTTGAAAATGTTTAAAATAAATTCCTAACATGTCTAAATTTTAATAATTGATGATATTACAACCCTATATCATCTAATATTTGGATATGAGTCATTTGGTAGTTTTTATGTGGGGTTTGGATTTAATATAAACTGATATTTTTTATATTTCCAATGGTGGCCCTCTCCTCCCTTATAAAAGGGCACCTCATCCCTATCATATTTACACAACAGTGAGCCTTCAAGATCAGACAAACACTGCACATTTCCCTTCTAAACTTCCTTATAAATATTATAGAGGTCCTGGTCTTCTTCAAAGACCAATTTTATTTCCCTAAGATGTGGTTTTAAAGAGACGTGTCGAAGAAGAGGTAATATCTGTTACCGCTTCTTTCAAATTTATTTCTTCTTATACTTCCTATTATTTAATTGTTTCATTATGAAGTAATAATATCAGTATCACTCATTTACTGGTATGTTATTATAAATATGAAACAACCCGATTTCACCTTCTATCCCTCCTACGGAAAACAAAATCACCGCGTGTGCGTACGTACGGAATACCATCTCCATGCCGTGGTGTAATCTATTTTCCACCACCACCTTAATTGGATGTGTATAATGGTTTAAATAAGTAACTATATATAATTATTTTAAAGTGATATTGATTATGAAATATTATACATACACTTCGATACAACTCCACGATCATGAGAATGATATCATTGCTCGTGCGTACGTACGGACTACCGTCTCCACGACGCGATGAGATTCATTCTCCATTTTAACCATTAATGAATGATTATAAAGTATATATAATGAATAATAATGAAATATATGACATAATAATGATACTGGATTTATGTATATATGTATGTCATCTACTTAATTCCATTCAATTCAATAAGGAAATGAAAACAGCATTCATGCGTACGTACAACCTACCGTCTTCATGAACGGTGTATTTATTTCCATTTATCGATCTATTATATATATGTATATTCTGAATATATATTATATATAAATCATGTTTTAAATTTTGGATGTATGTAATAATGATCTAAGTAATCATATTAATAATTACAAGTTAAAACACGAACGATAAATGAAACGATTTTACCCAAAACGCCACTTTAACATGAATTTACAAAAGAATGGGTAATATAAAGTCATAAGTGAACCATATAAGATATAATAACAATGAATATGATTCTATAATAAGTCAATGACATTATTTAAATCATTATACAGGAGGTTTGGATACGTATGAAGCATATCGGACCTAAGGTAAGGGATAATTTTTCAAATCTCATTTTTATCCAAGATTGCTTATTCGTAAGTATTTACTGGGGTTATTTATATCATCCATGTCCATGTTTTATAAAAGTGTTTTCATGTATTTTTAAAGTCCTTTTTACCCATTTTTGACTTTTACTACATGGTATGTAAGGAATCTTTCTTTTTTTACGTTACGAGGTACTTTTTTGACATTTCCGACAAAAGTATGAGGAGAATGTTATTTTTAACTTATACGGCGTGAACGGATTTTTACGGTTTCATAACGCCTCATTTTCATGAAGCTTAATCTACATGATTTTATGACTATTTTCAACAAAATACTTTTATTTTAAAAGTGCATGGCATTTTTTGAAAAGAAAATGATTTTGACGAAGAAAGGATATTTTTCTCAAGAATTAATTTCAAATGTTTTATCAAAAACAGTTTCCATCTAAGATGAAATTATTTGATATATATATGTTTCAAGTTTAATGTCTCTATGATTTACATGGTTAAATTTTCTTATAATTAAATGTCCATTTGTTTTATATGGATTATGAAATGATGGTATGATGTTTATGAAACCCATTTTATTCTTTGGGTTATGATGAATGTTTTAAGTTTATTTTGTGGCACAAGTAAGAATGATTTCATTATGAGATGGGTGGGAATTATATCTCCCTCCAATGAATTGGGTAAAGATTTATATATAATGAGATAGACATGGCTGGAATGACAAGTTAAACCATTTCATTAATACAGGACTGGAACAAGGAGTGAACTCGATTCAGAAAGGGACTTTGTCCACTAAGATGGTCTTGGCAGCAATGCCTTGGCTACTATGGAAATCATATCATGTGCTTAATGGTTTCAAAAATTACATGTTTTATTCCCATTCTATTTTATCATGATTGAAGTTCCCTTATGATATATGACTTATGTACTTCCAAGATTCATGTCTTTGCTCAAAATCTTGATGTTTAGATTTTATGTTCAAGTTTTTGCATTCAAATGTTTATGGATTGTTTTATGTTCTCTATGTTTACCCTTACTGGGCATTTGAGCCCACCCCTTTCATGTTTTCTTTTCCCCAGGATATAAAAAATGGTTTTAGGTAAAAAAAGGGGAAGATCTTTATTGGGAGATGTTAAAGATCTTTCACCACGATTAGAAGATTTTATTCCGAGTTTCCAAAGACACTAAACTATTACGATCCTCGTGTGTCTGTTTTTGTTATGTATTAAGTATTCCGCAAAAGTAATTTATTGTCCATGTACGTCAAGCTTCGGGTCTCTACAGTTGGTATCAGAGGAAAGGTTTAATTAATCTTTGGAAACTAGGATTTGAAAAAGTTAGTGAGATCCCTAGAGATATTTCTAAGGTATGTCTAGGGATGTCCCTAAGGATAATTATACGTATAGGATATAGTCCTATAACTATGGTAACTATCTTATCATTTAACCTAAGATGTTAGATATTGACTGTACTCCCCCTTTATTATGTTGTTTTCCCTATCATTATTTTTGCCTCTCACGCTATTCTTTTTGGGTTTTAGATGATGGCTGGAACCCGAAGGAACCATGTTGATCAATGCAATGGACAATGAAATGATTGTCCTCATGAACAAACAAATGTTATGGGGATGGAGTGCAAAATCTTATTGCTATACTTAAACATGCTATGAATCATTCTGGACTTCCAAATAAGCAGAGAAGGGAACAATATTCTATTGAGTCCTTCATGAGGCAACGTCCAACTTCTTTCAGTGGGTCTTCTGATCCACTTGTTGCTGAACAATGGATCAATACCACTGAGAAGATATTTTCAGTTCTTCAATGTTCTGAACATGATAAAGTCATCTTTGCAGTATATCGTTTGGAAAGTGAAGCTGAGCAATGGTGGAATCTTATCAAGAATTCGAGTCCAAGATATGAAATTGAGTCCATGGAATGGGACGAGTTCAAGAAATTATTTTTCAATAAGTACTTCCCTCCTATTCTTCGAACAAAGACGGAGAAGAATTTTATTGAACTAAAGAAAAAGGATGATGAATCTGTTGGTGTATACGAAGCAAATTTTACAAGGCTTGCAAGGTATGCATCTGGCTTTATCATCCAACCTGAAAGTAAAGTTGATCGATTCTTCAGTGGCTTAAAACCAAATCTTCTAAGGGCATTAGCTATAAGAGACTTCAGTAGCTATGAAGAAATTGTGTGTTGTGCTATCAAGGTAGAAATGGAAGTTGGTGTTACTTATCAATCTCATGGTTTTGACAAGAAACAGAAGATGGAGTTCAAGGAGAAATCTCAGAATAATGGTGAAAAGAAGATGCATGTTTCCTTATGCTCAAAGTGTGGAAAGAACCATGGTGGAGATTGTCTTAAAGGGACTAGAAAATTTTTTAAGTGTGGAAAATAAGGTCATCGAGCAGCTGAGTGTCGAAGTAATGGAAAATGGTTGCAAATGATGTGAATAAAGAAAAGACTATAGAGAACGCACCACCAACACTTCAATGCTTCAAGTGAAATGAAATGGGGCATTATGCTAATCAATGCCCTAATCCAAGGGTTAATGATGATCGACGGAAGCAAACTCTTAAGGAAAAGGACAAAGGGAAGACAAATGCAATCACTATTGGCGATGTTGAATATGACAATGATGTGGTGTAATGATTAAGTTTTTATGTAATGGGATTCCAAAGTAATGTTGTATATAGTATCATGTAATATTGGAATATTTATGTATTGGTCTATTGTGGTCTTCAATAATTATATGGTACCGGTAACCATGGAAAGTGATTGAGATATTTTTGGAAAAAAAGATGATATGCGCATAATGAAGGGATAAGGAGAAAATGAAATGTTTGATAGTATTCATGAGCTCATGACTGATATAAGGAAATAGTTATATCATGGTTTGAGTATATAGAATTTTGGGGTTTCGATATGTGGAAAGAGTTAACTTTTGACAGCACTCATGTTTTCACTAAGATTCAATGGGTATTCATTTTTCATGAGAATACATGATTAAGGCCTTAGAATGTTTTGAATGTGACCAAAAAGACATATCTTATGATATATGGGGATCAACGATGGTATTAACATGCTTGTTATATAAAATATCTTGTAATCGTTTTCACTATAATATGATAGTGGATTGCAGTATTATGGATAAGCCTAAAGATTGGAATGGATTATGTTGGACATAAATTATTATTGTTTAAGGATAGAAGTTTTTTCTATATCATTAATGTGATGTTATAGTAATGTAGTTTTAGGAAAAGGACAACCTGCAGGATGGGAAATAGCCCATCGCGTCGGACAAGGCTGTGGGAATCGAACCCACAACTGAAGTGCGACTGGCCTTTATCGCCTTCCACTAGCCTACAGGAAGTCCCTGGTTAGTAGAAACTAGTTTTATTTTATTAAGTGGTATGATATATGAAGTATAAGTTCATTTTTGGAATCGTATATGATTAACCTCACCATAGATGGACTTATGTATATTTGATAAATTTTTCTAACCTTTTGTTTGAAACAGATGGAATAACCCATCATTCTATCACATGATCTGCTAACGCTTCACGAATAACAACTTCAACTTATTTCTTTAAGAGATGAAGTGGAAATTGTTCAATTCATGAACAACAGTGAGATTATACCAAATTCATGTAAGTATTTCTTTGAATTCATCAACTTTAGGGAAATGATCTTGAAAACCAAAAATGTTGTCCTAGTGCCCTTATATTCGATGAATCATATGGTACCTTAAATCATCACAAGTATATGGATTTGTGATTGTTGGATTTTTCATAGCCATGTTCTCTACCACTCTCCATCAGAACATGATGGTTAGATTTCTCTTCCATATCCATATTTTCACCTATGTTATCCTATGTGGAAACCCAGTGATTAGTTAATTTGGGTAACCGTTGCATTTCATACATTAGTTTTTAAAGTCAAGTTTTTCTATTCCTTTTTACGATGTGGGTTTCTATTAAAGAAACTTACAAGTAGTAAACCATTTATAACCCCGAAGAATTTCGAGGGAGAAATTCATTTTAAGGGGGGTAGAATGTAACACCCCTAGATTTTATGAAAAATATTCTTTTAATTTCATTGATGTATTCTATTATACACCACACCAAGTTTATCTTGTACTATACTCAACACCGTATTAGCTTGCAGTATACGCAACGCTATTCTTGGATCGTGTTACACACAATTTCAAGTTCGTTTTATAATAGTCATTCTATGCAAAATTGAGTGTGTGTATATATATATATATTCAATGTATAAATGAAATATGGTTGGATTCTGTTATGTGAAACAACGAAGGATTCTTGCACAACACGCAACCCTGACTTGGCTTGCATTACACACAATCGCGACTTTCCTCGATAGCGTGTGATGTATGCAATATCAGTTTTCACTAAACAATGATATATGGTTATAATATTATTATGAACTAGCCGTTATGAATATTATTAACTATATTTTGAATCTTATAACATTATTATTTCATCTTACACATTTTCTAGAACATGGTATAAGAAGAAAATAATTTTTTCAGGTAAAATAAGTATTATTAAAAAAATGAAGTTTTGCCGCCTTTTGATGGCGCACCCACTTTAAATCTAGATTTTGACATGTTTATAAATTAATATTTAAAAAATAAAATTATTATTTGGAATCAGGATATAAAATTTTACATTGGATAAATTTTTCATATTATTCTGATAACTTTCATATTTTAATGAATAGTAAAAACACACAATATTTTAATTAAAAACAACTTTTATCATCGTAATAACTTATGTGGTTATATTATAATATTGAAAGGTTTTAAAGTATAAATAGAATATATTTTTACCATTTAATATAATGTATGTCACTAGCCTTGATTTTACATTGAATTCGTAGGTTAAATAAATTCAATCTTTTGCAATGTTTTAAACAAAAACTCGTTTTCTTTCAACAACAGGATTAATTTTAATTTAATTTATGCAACTTCTGTGTATTGAATTTGGAAAAATGGATTCCATATTTGGAATCAGTGGGTCCAAATTATATTAATAGACTACTTTTTATTTTTGGGCTTTATGAATAGTAACAACGGTAAATTTTATTTACCATAGTAAAAGGTAAATTGGGTAATTAAGGGTAAATATAATATTCTAACATTATCCTAATACTTGTCTTAATACAATTGGATGATTATAATTTGTCCTAAGTCATATTTGGGTCGAAATGGAATCCATTAGAACCCGCTTGGAGGTGATTAAAACCATTAGTATATTTTATTTAAAGGAAAGTGAAATATGTCTCACTCAACTTTAATAATTAAAGTATTTTTAATATAAGTTTATACAGAATATAAATTCGGTTATAAATACTCATTTGAAAGATAATTTTTTTTTATTTGTCATGGTAATTTATTTGTAATTTTTAAGAGTTATTTAATTACCTTATTATCTTATACATTAATGATGCAGAAATTATTTATTTAGTGAAAAATCAATAATATAGTTTATATTGAAAAAGTAATACATATCAAAAGGCCCAAAAATTTGCCCAAAACTTAATATTAGTGTATATATAAACTCTAATCATCCACTGGCATAATTTTTGACCATGTGGATCCTTATTAAGGCTATTATGACACATATATTATTTTATTTTAAATGATGCCAAAGTTGTCACCTTCATAATTTAATAAATATGACAATTTAAATATTGTGATATTAAGATGATAAATTCGAGTAAAAGTATTATTGTGAAATTTAATAGATTTATCTTTATCATAGGATTTTAGTTTTAATTTTTATGCAAAAAATAAGTATGTTGAATAATTATACAAAAATATTGTAGTAATTATTTTATTAAGAGATAAACCAAATAAATGGTTTTAAAAATAAGAAAATAAATATTATATGAACTATTTAATGTGATCCACTAATTTTATAGACACATATGACCTTTTATGAATCTGTTAAGGCTTTTAGTTTGAACATATCTTCTGCATATATTTTATTTAAATTCAAATAAATGAATAGTGTCAAAACTGACACTATTGTTATTTTATAAAAATTAACATATTATAAAATTGTTTAAAAATCACAAATTTTTTTAAAAATTATAAATTTAAATTTATATGGTCTAAAATTTTATAAAATATCCATTTATGTACAATTCACAACAAATAAGTAATTATTTGTTATAATTTAAAATTTAGAATGTTATTAGAACAAATAAAATTAAATTGATTAAATAAGGATAAATCAAGTTGATAATGTTTAAAATAAATTCCTAACATGTCTAAATTTTATTGGTTGATATTAGAACCCTATCTCATCTAATCTTCAGAAATGAGTCATTTGGGAAGTTTTTATGTGGGTTTGAGATTTAATATAAACTAATATTTTTTATATTTCCAAAGGTGCCCCTCTCCTCCCTTATAAAAATGAACCTCCTCCCTATCATATTTACACAACATTGAGCCTTCAAGCTCGGAAAACCACTGCTCATTTACCTTATCAACTTCCTTAGAAATATTATAGAGGTCCTGCTATTCTTCAAAGACCAATTTTAGTGCCCTAAGAGGAGGTTTCAAAGAGACGCGTCGAAGAAGAGGTAATATCCGTTACCGGTTCTTTCAAATTTATTTCTTATTCTACTTCCTCTTCTTTTATTGTTTCATTATTAAGTTATAACATCAGTATCACTCATATACTGGTATGTTATTATAAATATGAAGCAACCATATTTCACCTTCTATCCCTCCTACGGAAAATGAAATCACCGTGCGTGCGTACGTACGGAATACCGTCTCCACGCCGTGGTGTAATCTGTTTTCCACCACCACCTTACTTGGATGGATATAATGGTGTAAATAAGTATATATATATTATTATTTTATAGTGATATTTATTATGAAATATTATACATACACTTCGATACAACTCCACGATCATGGGAAGGATATCATTGCTCGTGCATACGTACGGACTACCGTCTCCACGACGCGATGAGATTCATTCTCCATGTTAACCATTCATGAATGATTATAAAGTATATATACTGAATAATAATGAAATATATTACATAATAATGATACTGGATTTATTTATATATGTATGTCATCTACTTAATTCCATTCAATTCAATAAGGAAACGAAAACAACGGTCATGCGTACGTACGGCCTACCGTCTCCATGAACGGTGTATTTATTTACATTTATCGATCTATTATATATATGTATATTCTTAATATATATTATATATAAATCATGTTTTAAATTATGGATGTAAGTAATCATTATCTATGTAATCATATGAATAATTACAAGTTAAAACACGAATGACAAATGAAAAGATTTTACCCAAAACACCACTTTAACATGAATTTACAAAAGAATGGGTAATATAAAGTAATAAGTGAACCATATATGATATAATAACAATGAATATGATTCTTTAATAAGTCAATGACATTATTTAAATCATTATATAGGAGGTTCAGATATATATGAAGCATATCGGACCTAGGGTAAGGGATAATTTTTCAAATCTCATTTTTATCCGAGATTACTTATTCGTAAGTTTTTACTAGGGTTATTTATATCATCCATGTCCATGTTTTATAAATTTTTTTTAATTTATGTTTAAAGCCCTTTTTACCCATTTTTTGAATTTTACTACATGGTATGTAATGAATCTTTCTTTTGTTTACGTTACGAGGTACTTTTTTGACATTTCCAAAAAAAGTACGAGGAGAATGTTATTTTTAACTTATATGGCGTGAACGGATTTTTACGGTTTCATAATCCCTCATTTTCATGAAGCTTACTCTACATGATTTTATGAATATTTCCAACAAAATACTTTTATTTTAAAAGTACATGGCATTTTTTGAAAATAAAATGATTTTGACGAAGAAAGGATATTTTCCTCAAGAATTCATTTCAAATGTTTTATCAAAACCATTTTCCATCTAAGATGAAATTATTTGATATATGCATGTTTCAAGATTAACGTCTATATGATTTACATGGTTCACTTTTCTTATGATGAAATTTCCATTTGTTTTATATGGGTTATCTAATGATGTGATGATGTTTATGAAACCCATTTTATTCTATGGGTTATGATGAATGTTTTAAGTTTATTTTGTGGCACAAGTAAGAATGATTTCATTATGAAATGGGTGGGACCTATATCTCCCTCCAATGCATTGGGTAATGATTAATATCACATGAGATAGACATGGGTGGATTGGAATGTTAAACCGGTTCAGTAATACAGGACTAGAACGAGGAGTGAACTCGATTCAGAAAGGGACATTGTCCACTAAGATGGTCTTGGAAGCAATGCCTTGGCTACTATGTAAATCATATCATGTGATGAATGGTTTCCACAATTACATGTTTTATTCCCATGCTATTTTATCAGGATTGACGTTCCCTTATGATATATTCCTTACATACTTCTAAGATTCATGTCTTTGCTCAAAATTTTGATGTTTATATTTTATGTTCAAGTTTTTGCATTCAAATGTTTATGGATTGTTTAATGTTCTCTATGTTTACCCTTACTGGGCATTTGAGCTCACCCCTTTCATGTTTTCTTTTCCCCAGGATATAGAAAAAGGTTTTAGGTAAGAAAAAAAGGGGAATATCTTTATTGGGAGATGTTGAAGATCTTTCACCACGATTAGAAGATTTTATTCTGAGTTTCCAAAGACACTAAACTATTAAGATCCTCGTGTGTCTGTTTTTGTTCTGTATTAAGTATTCCACAAAAGTAATGTATTGTCCATGTATGGCAAGCTTCAGGTCTCTACCGTGGTGCGTACCTTATTTTGTGTTTTCATGGACATTTGGGTGGCGTGACCTTTGGCGTGTCTTCATGAATTTTGAGTGAGACCCCGTTATAGATTTAAATGAATTTTTAATTAATTTTTAGACCCATGGGTATTCTTTGGGCATACTCTATTGCCTAAATTTCTTTAGAAAGGCTGGGCGAGAGGCCGATGCTCATTGATACATTTTTAACCAGGGTGAAAAAATGTTATATTTGGTCTTATTTGTTTTTTAATAAGTATTTTTAATTTGATAAAACATGATTAGGCCTCTTAAAGGCATTCAAGACCTCAGTGATGTTGTGTGACAACTTTTGGGATAGTACAATTCAAATGTATAGATTTATTTACCTAATTATGTTATTTGTTTATATGTGATAAATGTGAAATTGGTGAATTGAATATGCTAGAACCTTTGGGTTGTGTTGGGCATGGATCATATATTATTGAATTATTTTGATCAATGTTTGGTTTTGTCTAGGATTATTGGGTGGATTGACCACAGTATTGTGTGTTGTGGACGTCAAATTGAGGGAATTTGACTGTCTGGTTAGGTATGGACCGAGTTACTTGGATGGACTGACTATCAGATTCTTAGTGACATGGTTGCAGGGGCATGAGGTGCCAGAGAGTTTGTGGCTTGTGTTCAATTTTTGGGGATTACCGCTCCCCTGTGACTTTGGGTCATGTGCACATATATGACTCAGTGATGAGGTGGTTTAGACCACTCATGTGGGTAGAGGTCCCCTATAGTTGTGGTTTAGATACTATTGGTTTGGGGGTGATTACCATATGAATCCATATGGAAGTAAAGGATCCATAAGAATTTTTGGGTGTGCCAATGGGACGTCAGTACATGAGAAACGACGTGTCAGGAGGCACATAGTGCCGGGTTAATACTACTTGGAAATACCTATAGAAAGTCGGTACTTGAGACGTGAGGTGTTAGGAGGAACATGATGTCTGGTTACTATCGATTGGGAAATCCTTTGGGACATCGGTACTTGAGACACGTGGTGTCAGGAGAAACATGGAGCCAGGATTTGTGACTGAGATTCCGGCGTTGGCTGAAGCAGGTGATACTCCATTGTGGCTGCTGAGCACCAGTGTAGGCTGTGTTTACTTTATGAATCGTACTATTTAGTTTTCTTATGGATTCATGACTTCTTAAACAATTATACTAGGTACACACCATTGGGTGTTATCCTACTGATATTTGTCTCACACCCTACATAGGCCCTTTGGGACACATGTAGACTTTATGGATTTATGTTCTAGAAAGAGATCAGCTTCATGAGCTGGATCATCTTAGTTGTTTCATAAAGATTTAGTATAGACCTCGCGGTCATGCCTATATGGATTTTACACTGCTTTTTTTCCTTTCCTATATCAGTATGCTTACCTTGTTTATTTGAGCTACTATTGGTTAGTTATTAGAAACCTCTTTATATCTTAACTTATAACAGATGCATGACTTGGCTGTTCTAGTAGTTGTTACAAGTGGTTTTAGCATGCTGTTTTGTCACGTTCTGTTGTGCTTGATTGTATATTGCTTCCATTGGATTATTGATATTGGATGTGCTTCCACTATGTAGGTCTGGTTCGAGTTTGCTGAGTCTTTATTTCTAATGAATGTATTATTATTATGCTTGGACCTATACCTGATTTTCCTCTTAGAGGGTATATAATCCACACTATTCTTTATTACCCCCTCGCTGGTAGTTAGAATCCTTCAGCGTTCAGGTAGGTATGCCTAAGGTGGTAACACCCAACCCTTTTCACACTATTCAGGTGGCTACTCGAGTCTATAATGTTACAAAGTTATATAAGAGGAGTTTTTCTTGATAGGGATTATGTAAAATCATTGTACTGACTACTAATGAGATCGATACTACCATTTATCTCTATTGGATTACTATTTGGTATATAGTAGATTGAAGATAGGTTGTTAACAGAACTTGGTTTCTAGCTTGTTCTTGGGTGCCCGCAGCCCCAGGCACGAGGGATGGAACAAGTTACCTTGGGTGGGAATTGCTATTTTTATTTTTTTTAGATTACAGTTTATATCATTTCCACCTTGGTGGATCACTTTGTATGTGATGTTAATGATTGTGATATGTGACCCTTAACCCAGTGAGGTAAGGGAGAATGAGATTGGACCTTGGATCAATATGGAAAGGTGTGATTGTTTGTCTTTTAGTAGGCACATTTTTAGGGTATTTCAATTTTATAACAACACATATTCTTTTTGAAGTGATAATATAATATGAATAATATCAATTTCTATACTAAAGATGATTTTGAAATTTGAAATGTGTAATTCTTGATAGAATTTATTGTTTATTGAAAAGTAATATTCCATGCTTTAAATTATGTAAACTTTAATGTGGCATGACATTTGGTCCTGGATAGTATATGAGAAAGAAGGTATTATGTCTGAGGTGATGTTGATCACCAGGATTGGGTGTCTTGTAGGTCGGTTTGAGGAAGTGTGCCTATTAGGATTGGGTGACTCGGTTATCGGTTTGAGATAATGAGGGTTGTCAGGACGGGCATGGATTGAGGTACTTTTGATACTTGGATTTGTTGAGGGCGGCGGGAAAGGAGGTCGTCGGGCCAGGATGCCGTGGGGCATGGTTGTGGTGGGGGAGAGTAAGGGTAGTTGTTATGAACTTTATCTTTACTTATTTATTTATATGTGTTATATATTTATATATTGTTATATATGTTGGACGTTCGACCATTTATGGAATTCAGCGGGTTCCTCCTAGAAGGATCCATGGAACGTCAGGAGGTTAATGGTATAGTACCGCATGGGCACGATCAGTTTTAGAAACCTGAGGGATAGGAAGAGAATGATTCATAGGTACAAGCTCAGGGGCTGGTTCAGGTTTAGGATCTTGTGTCGGTAAGGTTGTTGTCGGGTTTGGCAATGTTCTGGATGTTCCTCGATGAGTAGCTTTGATATATTTTGATATGCATTTTCAGGGGATCAACAAAGTCACGTAGGGTATAGATCCTACTATGGAATATCTGATGAGGGTGTTCCAATCACAAAACCTACAACTTTTCTAGGGTGAGGGTGGTCGATAGGAGGCTGAAAACTTGATACAAAGCATTCAGATGATCTTCGAGCAACCTGAGACGACTCCAGGGAAAAGGGTCAAGCTAGCGTTGTACATATTGAGAGGACTGGATATGAGTTGGTGGGATGTATAGGTTTGGGATTGCAGACACAAACGAATCGCATGGAAGGACATCAAGGGAAGGTTTTACGAGCACTTTTTACTAGTGACGCTTAGGTTAGAGAGAGCTCGGGAGTTCTTGACCCTCCAACAGGGTGAAATGTCAGTCATGGAATACGTAACTAACTTCACTGAGATATATCTCTTTGCACTAGGTACGGTAAGAAATGATACATCAAGGGTGAAGTACTTAGAGGATGGCTTACAAGATGCCACTAATGTATTGATAAACATCTTTAGGTTTACCTCGTTCTTAGAGGTGATGAATCATGCACTCATAGCCGAGGGTAACTTGACACATAAATCTTGTTGACCTGGTCAGTGGTATTAGGTGATGGATAAGATAGTAGAAAATGAGGTCAGGATGAGTTCTAGCAGGGCGATCATACCAAGGACTCCGGTAGACCCCCTCATGGAAGTTTGGCAGTGGTTTTCTTTCAGTGTGGGAAGCCATGGAATGTCCTAACTCAGTGTGAAAAGCCTCTAAAAAAGAGTCAAGCATATGGAAAGGTTGGGCATCTCGAGAGGTTTTGCACACAGCCTTCTCAGACAGTCGATAGGCAGGTACTAGGACAGACTATGGCGTCTGGGGTCGGATCAGGATCTGTACTAGGTGAGGATAGCTAAGGCACAACTACACATAGAGGATGTGGCAGAGATAGAGGGACCCGGCTGGGGGGTCAGTGGCCAGTGACAGTTGTAGCACTGTAGGGAGGTACGGAATTAGGCATTCGTACTTCAGGCTAGGTGCATTCCATGGAGCTTCTAGAGGATGATTAGGTCGGTGAGCCGACAACGGTTAGGGGTACACCCCAGGCATGGCCGTGATTTTCTTGTTTTTTTTGGAATGTCCTTTTAAACCATTCCCGTTTTGAGTTCATGAGTTGGACATAATTTATTTGTACTGACTAGGTGCCGGTCAGTGGGATTGGAACCATTTTGAGAGCATGATATATTTATTTATATGTATGAGATTCAATGAATTATGGGCATCGAGGATGCGGGTTACATTAAGTGTCTTTGGAATCAGGGGCATCGAGTATTCAGGTTACTTGAGGTGACAGGCACCGAGTTTTGTTTTGAGAATCCGTGGGATGCATGACCTCATGTAGGCGAACATCAATGTAGTGCGGGATATGTTTGGATGTCAGGAACGACACAGGAGCACCTGATGAGGTGCATGTGTGATGAGGCATCACACGAGGACCATGAGACTAGAAATTGGTCTTATCACCTTTGATTTATTTGAGTTTTTGGATAGAGTTGTCTAGTGTTGTCTTCACCAACCTTAGGAGACAAATTCAAGGACAAATTTATTTAAGGGGGGGGGGATTTTTGTATGAACCCGATTCTTACATTAAGGTAAGAGTTTATTTTTATTTATTTTTAGACTTTTTTTGAGGTAAAAAGTGAAAAAATGGGCAGTTCTAGAAATTTCTAGGTTACATTCCTTGTACTTTACACTAAATGTCGTGTACCCCTGCCTTGTGAGAAGGCAATACATGGAATTTAGGTGTGTTGGGTGGATAGAGATGTTTAACCAAGTACACATCGTGTACTCTTAGTACAACTCATGTAGTCTAGCTGTGTATGGGGGATATACATGGCATGTGGTTATGTCGGCGAGTAGAGGGGGAAAACCATGGATACGCCATGTACTGCCTCCTACATACCGTGTAGTAATGCTGGTGGGTCCTTAGTGAAATTTTAGCCGTCTTAGGAACAATAAAATGATACACATGACTTGTAATCATATATACACGTCGTGTACTTCATTTTTATTTGTTAAAATGGGATGTAGCCTCATTTTATGTTTCTAGGAAGAACCCTCCACGGGTTTGAGCGAGGATCAATGCTGGAGGAAGAAACCCCTCCCGATGTTCATAAGAAACCCGTTTCAAAAACCATTTGATCGATTGGAAGCCACTTGGTAAGGCCTTGATTCCTCTTGATCCTTTCATATTGATTTACATTCTTGATCAAGTTATAAGATATTGAGCATTTATGATTGTTTTTTATATCAACCATGTTTTATACCGAATTAAAGGTTGATACCTGAGGAGGATCATCTTGCTACTTCATGGTAGGTGGTGAATACATTATGTTGTGTTTTCGTGGACATTTGGGTGGTGCGACATTTGGAGCATCTTCAGGTATTTTGTGTGAGACCCCTTTATAGTTTCTAATGCATTTTGAATTACTTTTTAGACCCATTGGATGCCTTTGGGCATACCCTATTCCCAAAATTTCTTGAGCAAGGCCGAGCGAGAGGCCGACACTCATTGGAACATTTTGGACTGGGGTGCCAAAATGGTTATATTTGGTCTTATTTGTTCTTAAACTGGTATATTTAATTTGGTAAAGCAAGATTATGCTAGTTAGAGGCATTCAAGATCTTTAGTGATGCTATGTGATAGTCGTTGAGAAAGTGAAATTCAACTGTTTAGATTTTTTCCCATTTATGTGATTTCTTTAAATGTGATAAATATGTAGTTGTTTAATAGCATATGATAGAACCACTTGGATGTGTTGGGTGTGGCCCTTATATTCTTGAATGATGTTGATAATAGGTTGGGCTTGGCCCAAATTATTGGGTTGTTTGACCACGGGACTGGTCATCATGGACGTCGTATTGAGGTAGTGTGATTGTCAAGTTGGGCATGGCCCAGGTTACATGGATGTAAAGACCATCATATTCTGAGCGACATGGTCATATGGGAACGATATTACAAAGAGGTTGTGGATTGGGTTCTATTTTTTGTGATTACCGTTCACTCGTGACTTGGGGTCATGTGTATATAGATGAAATCACGGTGAGGGGGTTTTGACTGCTCATGTGGGTAGAGACCCATGATAGTTGTGGTTTAGGTACTTTTGGTTTGGGGGTAATTTCTGTATGAATCCATGTAGAAGGAAAGGAGCCTTCATATTGTTTGGTTGTGCCTATGAGACGTTGGTACTTGAGACACGAGGTGTTAGGAGACACATAGTTCTAGTTTACTACTACTTGGGCATACCTATGGGACATTAGTACTTGAGACATGAGGTGTTAGGAGGCACATGGTGTTGGGTTACTATCACTTGGGTGTGACATTGTAATGTCAGTACTTGAGACACACAGTGTAAGGAGGAACATGGTGCCGGGTTACGTGACTGAGATTCCGACGTTGGCCGAAGCAGTTGATAATCCATGGTGGCTGCTAAATACTAGTGGGGGTTGTGTTTACATTATTCATCTCACAATTTACTTGTATTATGGATGCATTACTTCTTAAAAACTTATTCTTGGTACGCACTATTGGGTGGTATCCTACTGAGATTTGTCTCACACCCTCTATGGGCCCTTCGGGATGCATGTATACTTTATGGATTTTCTTGCAGGAAAGAGATCATCTTTAGAAGATGGGTCAAATTAGCATTTCATAGAGATTTGGTATGGACGCTGAGGTCATGCCTAGCTAGAGTTTACTTTGTTTTTTTCTTTACTATATTGGCATGCTTATCTTTTTTATTGTAGCTATTGTGTGTTAACCATTAAAACCCTCTTTATATCTTCAATTTATATGGATGCATGACTTGTATGTTTTAGTAGTTGTTACAAGTGGTTTCAGTATGTTGTGTTTTACATTCCATAGTTCTTGTTTCTATATTTCTTCTTCTAGTTTATTGATATTGGATGTGATTTTTCTATCCAGGTCTTGTTTGAGTCTGTTGAGTCTTTATTGCTGCTTCGTGTCTTTCTATTATGCTCAAACTAGTACCTTATATTACTCTAAGTGGGTATATCCTCCCCACTATACCTTTTTACACCCTCTCTATTAGTCAGAAGGCTTTGGTGTTTGGGGAGGTGCACCTAAGGTGGTAACACCTGAATTGTTTCATATTTTTCAGGTTGTTTTTTAGGTCTGAGACGTTATAATATTCAATTAACAAAAAAACATCACTAAAGAGTTATTTTCAAATGTAATTAGAATTTTATTTAAATTATTTTTTAATAATTCGTCAATCTATAGTTTTTCAATAATACCTATACTTTTACAAATCCATATATTGTAAATAGGAAGTATATTTTTTTTGAAATGAGTGTACATTTTACATGGTGTCAAAATGTTTGTAGAAATTATTATAATGCAGTATCTTATCATGTATATAATTTTTTTATTTCATAGGGATCATGAAGAATTTATTTATTATATAATTAATTATTTAATTTTATTATCATTTTAAATGAAATCATTGAATATAGACCTTATAATTAAAAAAATCCTTTATATTCCCATATCAATCCAAATTTTGATTGGAATTCCCCAATAATTTCCCATTTAGAATCCCACTTCAAGTCAACTCTATTAGATTAAAATTCATCAATGTTGTGATTCACTCATGGATCAATTAACTTATAAATAATATAAATAATATAGATAGTAAACAAAGATATTTGGTTCGTTTTATTCCTTGAATTGATGATAGATTTACTGATCCATGTGTAAAGAATGACAAAGATAAATTACAATGTTATATAGTTGAAATAATGTATGATTTTGATGTGGTAAAAATAATATAATTAAAGAAAAACACTAAAATCTATATCGATAAATTTTATGCTCTTTATAGCTACCAAATTATTGAAAAAAATAAATTCTTGATGATTTTTTAAACAAGTATGATTCAATCAGGTAATGTTTAATTTTTTCTCCATGGTGTTGTTTGTTAATTATTTAAAATTTACTAGTTTAGTAGTGATGTAATGCATTCCCATATTGGTTTAATCCCTTTTAATAAAATATCAGTGAAAAAAATTATTGATTTATGTATATAATAAAAAATATATTTAATTTTCTAGAGCATGTTATTTGGTTATGAATCTATCACTTATATAAAATCAATATTGTTTCCCATAATTCTGATCACAAAGGAAAAACTTAGAAAACAGACTCAAGTTTTATTAATAATTTATGAAAATGATCAATAATTCATCCATAATTTATGTTTTAACCAAATATATTTCCAACACAAAATATATATTAATTGACTCATAGTGTATATTTTCTTTTAAAATTGACAATCCAATCTAAAATGCACCTCGCATGCTCAAAATAAATAAAATATTTTCATATGAACTTGATACATTAATATAATTATATTTGATTAATTTATTGTGTGTATTAATTAAACACATTTCAACCTAATACATGGTGTGATTTGATTGACTAAAAATGATTATTTTGAGTTGAAATTAAACAATTTTATCTAAAACACACATCATACAATATTAATGATAAAAATAACTCTAATTCTCATTGTACATTAACAAAATGATATTTGACTCATTTTTATGTGTAATTATTAAACTTTTCTCAATCCAACACATGGTGAGAATTGTATGACTGAAAGTGTTTTTTTATTTAAAAATGACGTTTTAGTTCAAAAATTGAATCTTATAGTAAATACTAAGAAAACATGATCTGATTCTCATGATATTTTAGAACAATATAGATAATTAATTTTTTACATTTAGTAACTAATTACAAAAAAATTTATGGTATGATTAAAATTGTGTGTTTTCTTATAAAAGTGATATTTTAGTTCAAAACACATATCACATACTATAAATAGACAAAAAACTCTTGAAGTGTATGTATACCTTAGCAAAATGATCCGTAGTTATTTCATAACATATAGGAAACAACCTTTCATACATTTTGACACATTATGAAGCCAGTATGACTCAAAGTATATGTTTTAACTATAAAATAAATATTTTAACTAACAACACACATCACATAGTCTAAACTAAGAAAATGTGCTCAAATGTTCATGAAAACTTAAAAGATTTTTTAGAGATTTTTTTGTGATTTTTTGAAATTAAACGCATATAAAACCAACCTATTCTGTATCCTGACTGACTGAAACTGCATATTTTTAGCTTAAAAGTGAATTCATAGTATAAATCACACATCAAAAACTCAAAACTGAGAAGGTGTACTTTAATTTCATATAAATATTAGTAAAAATATCCATGATTTATTTGTAAAGCTTAAGAATTTTCATAATGTTAATCTAACACACGATGTCTTGTGTATGATTGGAACCATGTGTTTTCATTTCAAATTTAAATTTTAGTTCAAATTGTTCATGGAATAGTCATAAATAATCCAATATACTTATAAAGTCTTTATATTTTAAAAATATATTTATAATTGAGTTTTTTGTATAAAAATTAACCATTCATTAATCTGACACACAATGTAGCCAATATGAATAAAAGTTTGTGTTTGATTTAGAAATGAAATTCATGCCACATACTAAAAATGATTAAATGAGATTTTATTTATTTTATAATTTCATAAATTAGTTTTTGGTTTATTTTTTATTTATACGAATAAACTACACATCAATCCAATGAATGGTGTGGGTAGTAAACTCAAAGTTATCTATTCTTGTATAAAGGTAACATTTTATCACATAACAGTTATCACATATTCAAAACCAAGAAAAAATAATCATATTTACTAGATACTTTATAAAAATTATCCATGATTCATTTGTGATAAACATGAACCAACCAGATGTTAATCTGACACATATTGTGACCGGTAAGTCTCAAAGTCAATATTTTCATTTTAAAATTATATTTTAGTTCAGAACATGTTTCACACACTCAAAACTATGAAACAATTTTATCATTGTCTTGATACTTTGGTGAAAATTTAATAATTAATTATTAATAAATTGGAATTACCCTCAGCTCAATCTTTCAAATGATGGTGGTGATATGACTGAGAGTTCATATTTTCACTTAAAAGTTATATTTTAGTTTAAAACGTGTTTCACATACTCAAATACAATAAATTATTATTGGATTTCATTAATAATTTATAAAATTTATGTATGATTCATTTTGACACGTATGAATCAATAAAAATTTAATTTAACATTTTGTATGGCCGGTATGGCTCAAAGTGCTTATTTGCAGTATTGAAGTGACATTTTTTTCCATAACCATCTTCACATAATCAAAACATAGAAAATACACTCAAATTGTATTTATAATTTATGATATATATATATATATATATATTTGTAGGCATATATGACATTTCAATTTAGTACACAATGTGGTGGGTATGTCTAAAATGTGTGTTTTCATTTAATGTTTACATTATAGTTAAAGACACTTTTTACATATTCATAATTGATCAAACATGCTATGGTTATCATGATAACTTATAAAAAATGATTGATAATTGATTTTTTATGTATATTAATTAACCTCACATCAATCTAACACATATTTTGGATTATATAGAAGAAAATTTTTGGTTCCATTTTAAATTGAAATTTTATTTCAAAACACGCGTCACATAATCAAAATCGAGTAAACACACAGAAATTGTATTAGTTTTCTATAAAATAGATAGATAATTCCATTATGATGTGTAGGTAGTGACCACATGTCAATATAATACACAGTGTGACGGGTATGATTAATTTTGTTTTCATTTAAATTTGAAATTTTAGTTTGAAACATTTATCTCATACCCAAAACTGAGAAAACATGATAAATATGTCTTTATAATATATTCCAATGATCCAAAATTCATTCATCATTCAGGATTCTATTTTTTATTTATTTTTTAGTAATTCATTATTGAATTATATTTATGGTTCTTTTATTTCAATATAGTATTTCTAACATAAAAATTATTTTTTACTATAGGTACACTCTTATTTTGTCTAATAATAGTTTGTGTGTTTGACCACATGTAGTTTAATCGAGCTATATTATAAGAGGATCCCAAAGATAATAGAATACAAGGTCACCCAGTCTACTATATGTTAAATTATTTTTGAATATATTAGAAAATTCAATGTTATTAATAAAATTTACAAATCATTGAAACTGTAATTTATCAAAATGTTTATAATATATATTTATTCAGAACATATATTTATTCTAATGAAAGTTTATTTTAAATTAATTTGTAAATTAATTAATGGATAATATAGTGTTTTTTAAATGTTGCAGCACAATGTGGAATATGATATAATTTACTAGAGATAAATCTATCATTGATAAAGTTTAGGATTATCAACGATAGAATACTCAATGATAAATGTCACCTTTTGTAACACTTTTTTTTTCACTAATGATGAATTATTTTATAATTTTTTTTATTAAGACTAAAAAAGTAAATGGTTTTCAAGGGAACTCAAAATATTAGTTATTTTAGTGATAATAAATGAAATTTATGTGGATGATAAAAGCTCTATCTGTAGTAGTGTTCCCTCACTCCTCAGTCTCAGTAGATCGATATCTCAAAGATAAAAGATTCACAACAGCACCAACCCAAACTCAATTGAACACCAACATTATAATGACTCAGGTCAATTATAGAAAATTTGATTTGTGGTGGAATGCATTTTCATAGAAGCCTGGGGTCTATCCCAAATCAGGTAGGGTGGCTTCAACAAAGTCACTATTTTATACCACATATTTTTTGCTATGAAATCCTATTGCAGTCGAGGATCGATAAACTATTACACCAGTAGTGATTTGAGTGGTCCAAACATAGTGAACATTGAAATTATGCTGAAGATAGATGAAGGTATAAAATGAAAATATATTTCATCATGCTGCAAAAGATTAAAATAAATAATGGAATTGTAATGGTAGATTACGTTCCTACCTTGGAGGATAACCAACTCCTTCTATGATTCTATACATATCTTTTATCCTCTTCCTCTTGAATATTCTGTGAGAATAACAAAAATTGGGGGAAATTACATATTTATAATGAAACATCAAACATAGATATGAATCAGGCCTAGAAACCTACATCCAATATTTTTAGTTCTAAAAAATATAATGTTTCTAAATTAATAGTATGATAAGATTTCCCAAATAAAGGCATGGATTGAAATATATCATTTTTTTTCTATAATTTGAAAAATCTAATCTGAGATGTCAATTAATTAAGTAAAATTTTAAAATGAAAAACTTATTGGATTCATTTTAAATTTCCACCATATGGTAATCATATTGTTATGAGATCAATAAAACCATCATAAACTTTGTCGAGGGTCCTTTACAATATTATATCACCACCACCACCACCCCACAAGTTCCAAAGGAAGAATATTCCCTCACAAATTTAACAAACTCTAAAACTAAAATATCCAGTATTTTAGCACTTAATATATAAATAATAACCATATAACATATAAACTCAAAGATTTATACATAAATTTCACCCACTAGACAAGTATTGGTGTTGTATGAATCCCCCATAAGATCTAGTTTGGGCACTATAATCCTATTCCAAAAAAATCATTTTTTTGATAATTTAATAAAATAATTTGTTCATAATTAAATCCCAAAACTATATTATGTATCTTTAATAACCGTATATCATTTGTCACATATGATAAAAATTACCAAATGAATAATAATGTTTCTTAATATATAAAAACTATTTTAGATAAAATATTTATAAATCATACTTTGGACCTATAACATGGTTTCATTTAACCATGTCATGTTTTTTTATATAAATATATATTTCCCATAAAAACCATGATCTTTCCTATTAAACCATGACATGAAAATATGGATTTATGATACCACAAAACATTTTATGTAGAAACTTTTTCCAAAACCATAATGTGATTTTATTATTTTTTCTTAATAAAAAACATTTTTTATTTAAAAACATCATGCTTATGAATATCATCAGAAAACATTACCATTTTTAAATAAAATGTTGTGGCTTTTGGGAAAATTTATTTTCCAAATTATTCATGTACTGAAAAAATCATGATAAAATGGAATTGGATCTGATACAATTATTGTTTTTTATTTGGAATTGGTTTTTCCAAAATATAGTGGAAATAATTAAAAAAATTATTTCTCAATAATATATAAATAATTTTTTTTGAAATTGAATTCCAAAAATTATGCAAATACCTATTTTTTTATGAATAAACTGAACATTTTTTCACATGTGGTTAAAGGAGATCCCCCAAAAGTAGACAATAGTATCCTTTCTCAAAAGATATACATTTTTTATATGAATATAATAATACTTATGAAATATTTAACTCATGAATATGTACTTATATAAACTTTATTTTAAATAAATAAGACAAATGGAATGAGAAACATAATGTTTTCGACACACATGCAAATAATATTCGTATACAACCATTATATCCAATTTATAGGGATTAAACCCCTTAAATTAAGACAATAAAGATTATCCCAAATTCCAAACAAATTAGAAACATTCAAACATAATTTTTAATTGAGTCATAAACCTCTCACAATGTCACATTCCGTTTATAATAATCATTCAACTTTCCACTTAGTTGTTTATATTTGTAAAAAAATAAATGAAGGATTGAAGCACCTATATATCATGATGTAATAATGATAAACCATTTATGATTTATTATATAGTAAATGTAGTAAAATAATTCATTATAACATAACACAAGAATATCCATACATATAAAAATTCCACAGAGACCATTACCACTATGGGGGTTTACTTATATCATAAACCATATGTGGTGATAATCATCACCTTATGGATTTTCATTAGCTTCTAAATATTTCAATAACCATTCTAGAAATATATTCATAAAAATCATAGTATAATGATTAAATTATTCATAAAATAAAAATATTTCCTCAAAATACTGAAGTTTATATTCTGTGTACAAATTATAATTCCTCTTCATAGTAGTTTTTCTTATTTAAATAAGATAACCCTTATCCTTAACATGAATCCTCACCACATTAGGGATTATTTTTTATTCTATAAAATGTCATGTTTTACTATTAAATAAGAGGATTGTGTTTATATCCAATAAACCACCAATATTATCAATTAGGCTATGAATTTACTCTTCTATTATCTATTTTATATAGATATTGTAAGTTACTATTTTGAGACCACATGAGTCACTTGTTTCAGTTTTTCTGAATTTTAATTTATTTATAGATAATTTTGACTTCCCTTTTCTGGAATATACATTTTATTACTTTTTTTTCAACCAATATTTATCCAAATTTTACATTAAAAGATATTTTATAGATATTTTTTTTATTATGATAACTTTCTAGTAAAAAATATAACCCATTATTCTTTGGATATTTTCATGGTATATCTCCCATGAAACCCAAGCCTTGATTTCCCATTGAAGGGGATCTCTAAACACAAATTCAATCTTTGATAATATTTTTGGAAAAAAAATTCTTTGGAATATATTGGGATTGTTAAAATATTCAATTTATTAATTTATCAAATTATTTATTTTTCTACTTTATAGAATTTTCAGTATTAATAATTTCTTATTAAAATTATATTTTATTAGTATCTTTAATAATAATTTTAAGATTGTAGTTCCAAAATAATAATCTATAACCATAACATGTAATTTCAAAACTATTATTTCTTTAATATATCTATATTCCCTATTAGGAAATTTAGGTTCTTTCTTATCATACCTTGTATTATTTTATGATATTTCATGATGTGACCATGTAGACACCATGGAAATTTTCCTTGCACTTATCCTCAAACAATCCTCAACTGGGCCAAGTACCAGCGAAGTTATCAATCATGGATTCTTTGAATATATAAAAACATATCCTAGAAACACTTATTGAAGCATTATCAAGTCCATTAGAATTTGAAACCGAGGTGGCTGCTACTGAAGTCTACTGTATAAATAATGATCCTGCAGAATGTCATGTTGTCATATCTTTAATGGACAAAGATGAGGATAATTTTGTTCATGCAAACATCATGACCTTGTATTTATCTTATAATTATAACAATACTGACATTTGATGATACTATATTTATAATGTCTTGGGAATGAAAGTCATTCCCACCCATAAAATTCGTTAGATAGGTTTCACTGAACTTGACTTGTCCCCCTACGCTTTTTTGTTGAAAGGTTATGAAAAGAATGAATAATAAACTTTGGGCTAGATTACACTCATAACCCTGTTTGGAGATCTTGTATCTGATTCATATTTCATGGTTTTATGGCAGTACATGCCTTTCATCATTCTGTTGGGGAGACCTTGGATACATCAACATGTGATCGTTCCTTATTCATACCACCAATATATCATGTATTTCTTCAATGGTCAAATTGGTACATTACATGGTGATAAGGTTCCATTTAAAACTTTTTAATCTCAGTACATTGATGTGAATTTCATTCACATAAGGAGATTACATTCCCTGGAAATTTATGTTTCTAGAATCAATGCTTCAAATAGTTTGAAAAAAATCCCAACTAACCCATTCAAGAATCTTAGTGAAGATTATGTGTTACCCATTAATAAAATTGAAAAGTTTTTCCCAAAACTAGGTACTCATTTAGTAACATCCATAATGTTAGTTTTATCAATTGAACCTGACAGTACGAAAGAAATCATCAACTCTTCAAGTAGTAATGAAGACTGGGATGAAAATACCTTCATTCCATCCCCTGAGATTTAACAAGACTATGCCTAACTAGTCAGTATAGAATAATTTTTCACATTGATGGATTAAGACAATGATGTTGATTCTCGTCCTATCATTTTCCCTTCAAAACATCAAAAAGACCCTTCATTATCAGTGGGGCCAGAGATGGTTGCCTCCTCTAAAGGATGTCCAAATAACAAATCCACCCCTATCTAAAAAAGTATTTCATCATCACCTACCCTTAAATCTTAGACATAAATGGTAACACATTGAGAAGAAGAATAAAATAACAGGTACACCCCATTAGTTTTTGAAGAAGGTGTCTCCAACATTATTGATGAACTCGGAGAATTCATTCTAGTTACATAAGAAGATCCATGACCCACACTGATTAGTTCATCCATGACATTTGAGGAGAAATTGGTTTATAATTCATTTCTAAAGCAACACTGGGAAGTTTTTTCTTGTAATTACATAGAGATGCCAAGACTTGAGCCTAATGTGGCCACCCATCATTTGTGTTTTCCAGAAGAACATGGGGGATTTAATCAAGTATCAAGAAGAACATACGCAACTCATGCTTCCAAAATTAAAGTTGAAGTCGACAATCTTATCAAATACGACATCATAAGGGAAGAGAAATATCCCAAATGGATGGATAATATTGTCCCAGTGAAGAAGAAGAATTCGAAAACTAGGGTCTTCATTGATTTCAAAGATCTTTACTAACATTTTCCCAATGATTAATTCTCGGTTCCAATCATAGATCTCTTGATTGATGAAATATCTTGCTACGAATCTCTCTCTTTCATGGATGGATACTATGGTTATAAGAAAATCCAAATGTCCTTAGAATATAAGGAATCTATAGCCTTCATAACCCCTTAAAGAATTTTTTCTATTGGGTAATTCCCTTTCCCTTGAATAATGATGGTGCAACATATCAATGTGAAATTCACTACATATTCAATCCTTTATTGGTGAAATTCATTAAATGCTATGTTGATGATCTAGTGGTTCAATAAGGACAACGTTCTGATCACCTAGTTCATCTGGAAACCATATTCTGCAAGCTTCAACAACATAATCTGAATATAAACCCCATGACATGTTATTTTGGGGTAACCTCGTGAAAATTTCCCATCTTTTTTGTATGCCGTCACAGCATAAAAGTTGACCCTTAAAAGAAAAAATCTATTCATATCATGTCACCTCTTTGTATCTTTAAGGAGTTGAGAGGACTTCAAGGACACTTAGCATATATTTGGCACTTCATAGCCAATCTGGAAGAAAAGTGTTTTTCCCTCACCAAATTGATAAAGAAAGGGGTCACATATCAATGGACTAATGAATTCCAAGAATCATTTGATTCCCTTAATAAATACTTCTTGATCCCATCGGTATTGATGTTTCCTATTAAGGGAAAACTTCTCATCCTCTATGTGAAACCCTTGGTGTAATCACAAGGTTTCTTCCTTACACATAATATAGATGCTGGGAATGAAAATAGCCTTTAGTATCTATGTAGAACCATGATCAGTGAAGAGAATTGATATCCAGATATTGAGAAATGATTCCTAGCATTAATCTTCGCAGTTTAGAAATTGAGGCACTATCTGCAGCGTCATGAGGTCCATTTGGTATTTCACAATAACCTGCTAAAATTTATCCTTAGTCATCTTATTCTTACATGAAGTGTGGCATAGTGGCTTGTTATTCTGCAGTAGTTAGTTATACAGTCTAGGCCTTGGAAAGTAGTAAATTTCCAAGCTGTAGAAGACTTCCTTTTTGAGCATATATTTGTGGAAGGAATATCATTGAATACTGAAATTCCAGATGATGAAATATTCTCTATTCCATATAGTACTCGAATATAGGAAATGTAAATTAATGGGGCTTCTGGAAGTCCAATGGGGAAGACAATGGAAAACCCTAAGCTTAAAATATTTGGGTTATGAATTCTACTTATCTCCCCAAAAAACACACCATTTATATACTTAATTTCATGCTATCAGAAGGTGGTACCAACAATGAGGTTGAATGTTAGGCTCCCTTTACATGCTTGGAATTATCACTCTATATACCAATGGATAACTTGGTGGTGAAGGGTTATTCAAAATTGGTAATCAAATTGATTAATGGGTATCATGAAATTAGAAAATAAGAACTAATCCACCTATGTGATTATGTCCGAGGGTCAACATCAGAATTTTATTTAGAACCAACATTGTATTATGTCTTATGTAAAAACAATTCCCAATTTGATACATTAGAAAATGCATATACAACCCTTGTATATGAAAATCAGGATGAAACTATAATTATTATTGTTCATCATCAAGTGGTTTCACATTTTGATAAAATCAAAAGAGAGGAAATCAATGAAATCAATCCCATTCCTGAATCATTTAATCCTATAACGAGATGGATGATACCCACTAGGGAATATGTCCAAAATTGGGTACTTCCAATGGATATAGTTGAAAGTGAGAATATTTGATGATGAGCAATTAATTTCACTCTTTATAGTGTCCCAAACCACCATAAGATCCTTTACAAATGATAATTTTATGGAATTATCCTCCGATGTGTTGATGGAGAAGATATTGAATATTTCATGAATGAGGTACATGTAGGAGCTGGTGGTTCCAACCATTCCGAGCATAGTATTTCTGATCAAATATGAAGGCTTGGATATTTTTTGCCTTTAATGAGGCAGGATTTCACATATTTCACTAAGAAGTGTCATCCCTTCTAGATGCATTACAACTTTATTCATCAACCCCTATAGTTGATACATAAAGCTAAATACTCATGTCCATTTTCTACGTAGGGAATGGATGTGGTGGGACCTTATCGTCCAACTATGTCTAAATAGTTTAAATACATTCTTACTGCTACTAATTTCATATCCATGTTGGTTAAGGAAATACCTCTTAAATAAATAAGGGACAAAAAACATTTTAGCTTTTTCAAAGCTAATATCATCACAATATTTAGATTCCCTCATACCATATTGGTAGAAAACAACACCAATTTCAATTCTTTTGAGTTAGAGAAGTTATATCAGGAAACAAATATCAAATCCAACCATTCATCCTACTATTATGCAGGTGCCAATGGATAGATAGAGGCTTTGAACAAAACCTTATGAAATATACTCTAGATTATAGTGGATAATGATTAAGAATTATTCTACTGATATGATCTTGAAAGAATTCTGGGCTTATTGGATGACTTCACATACTGCCACATGAGCAACTCCATACTCATTGTCATACAGAACAGAAGCATTCATGCACATTGAAATTAAATTTCATTCACTCTAAGTTGACATTTGTGACCAGTTATCTACAGAAGAGAAGTTCCATAAGTTATTAGATGAGCTTAAGAAATTATACAAGAAGATGTTGCATACTTTTCATCACATGGAAGTCTATTAGAATAAAATACCACGGGGTTTTAAGAAGAATGTTCTACTCTATTCATTTCATGAAGCATAATTAGTATTAGTCCCCATGAATCCAATGATATTAGGAATGAAGCCTCGGATGTTTGAGCTAAAGTGGGAAGGACCATACTCCATATATAAGTTCTACTCTAATAGAGCTTATTCATTTATCTCAATGGATAGAGAACTCATTAGAACTCTAACCAATGAAATTTTCTTGAAAAAATACTTCATGTAATCACACAAATCAGGTCCAAGGGTTATGTCGTTAAAATGAAAAGCAACTTCATCCTTGTCGCATGACATTAAACTTCATGACATCATTTTCACTATTACATGAAATTAAACTATAAGATTATCTTCTCCTTCATTTTAAATTATGAAATTCACCAGGATACCAAAAATTGGCATTCCTTACGGTCATTTAAAAATGATTAGCTTCCACGTGCAATGATTGCTCACATATTTTCTACTCATTAGGGTAATTTGAGCCCCATTTCTCCATAATTTTCAATTATATCATCATAGGAACCCATTTTTAAGAATTATGTGTGGCTTGATTCTTGAACCAAACACGATTCAAAGTGACACATGGGTCTTATTCCTGGTTCAACCGTAACGTTTCCGTCATGACAGGTTACTTACATCCAATCAACAAGGCGTTAAACATCACATTTCTTCGAGAAATACATGTGGATTGAATTTCCATTCCATGAGATACATAGTTATTCTTGGATCTCTAATATTGGTCCCAGATTCAATCGAAATAAATTTATTTCTCATTTTCTTATATATGAAAAAAATCTATATAGAGTACTCTTCTAGAATAAATGGTTTGATTCTCATGACATATTATGTCATTAGCTTAATTATTATTCTGAAATATATCAAAAACCTTTTTCCCACACATCAAATTCAGTTGGTGTGGGGAACAATCTTTTCAAGAACAATTTGTGTCTTGATTTGCATTCCAATGAGATATGTAGTGACACCCAGATCACCAATCTTTCCACTAACCATAATTAAAATAAAGCTCTTCCGCACATTAAAACCTAGTTTTTTTGAGGAATATCTTCACAAACTATGTATGTATTGATACTTATTCTATTAATATACGTAGATATTCCCAGATCTCCAATATTGTGACCAACCATGAAAAATATAAAAAGTCCCCTCACCCCTATGCATACAAATTAAACATGCATAAGGAACACCTTCAAGAACTACGTGTGACTTGATTCTTGTCTCAACATTATATATAGTCACACCCGGATCTCCAAACCTAGTCCCAACCATGATATAAAAAGAGAAAACCCACATCCTTTCCCCTTTCATGAGTCGGATTTTTATAGGGACCTCTTACAGGATTTGTACTTTGATTCTTATTTTTTTGAGATACATTGTGATGCCAAGACCTCCTACATTAATCCCAACCACAAAGATATAAATTATAAAAAATTCATGTTCCCAATGTCACAACCTGATGATACAGAGAACAATTTCAAGAACTACGTATGACTTGATTTTTCCCCAAGCAAGATATGTAGTGACTCTTGAGCCCTTTATCTTGGCTCGACCATCTTTCAACCATTAGACCCATATAATTCACTTGTGTCACCTTCATGTTGTATAATAAACCTTTTCCTGCTCCTTATTTCTCACATCGAGCACAATTCAAGTGGGATTAGGAATTTTTAAATGAACTTCTCTACATAAATATGGTATTATAATTCATATTTGGGGTTACCAATGGTCCTAGTTTTACGACCATAAATGCCTCAACAGATGTCCTCATCACATGATGATAAACTACACAATATTCTTTGAAAACAATGTATGGTTCAATTCTTATTTTCATGATATATGTAGTATTTTTATGTTAGTTCACCTATCTCATTACTGCACGATGTTAAACTGCATGGAAGTTCAAAGAAATACATGTGGATAGATTCTCATTCTATTGAGATACATAGTGAAATTTGGGCCTTATTCCCTCAGCTAGACGCAATATTCTTTTCATGTCAGAATCACTTCACATCAACACCGCATGGAACTACAATAACTACATGCAGATTGATTATCATTTGTATGAGATACATGGTGACATTAAAATTTTCTAACCTAGGCCTAGCTATAGAATGATATGAAAATTCATCTTATCTTCCATGTTCAAGTCAGATCTACATGAGTAGATCCAATGCATTTGATAGAACTACGTGTAGCTTTATTATTGCTTCGACAAGATACGTAGTGACATTTGGGTCTTATACCCTAGTCTAACCACAATATTAAATTTCTCTTCATTTTGAAGACCTTAATGTCCTTGATGGATGACGTTAAACTGCCCAACCTAATGTCCTTGCTACATGCATTTAAACTTCACATAATTCAATGAGCTATTCATGGATTTATTCTCATCCCAATGTGATACGTAGTGATGCCCGAACCTCCTATCCCAAGTCCTTCCTTAATATAAATTAAAATTCTCCTTCTATGGATTAAAATTAAAAATCTATGCAGGTGCCTTTATTTTGGGTTCTCTCTATAGATATCCCATTAAGTAAGCAAATGTGTTCTGAATTAAACTTATGAGTTTGATTTATGTATGGGACTTTGAACTCACGACCAATATCGGTCCAAACATTTCCATTATGCATCGAAAATTACCCCTTTCATATTTCATACTCAAAATATTGAATGCATTCAAATCTTCATAATATTTCATCAAATACTAGTGACAAAATTTCTGTTACCTAAGGTCTCTTTTTCCAAACTATACAGTACTTTCCCCTTGGTGGAATTGCAAAAGTATCCTAAATAACAAGCCTGTCAGCCAAAAGATGTCACTATTTTGCTATGAAGCATATTCCCTAATTGACCCTTCACAATACGACCCCCATAATTTGTTTTTCAAATAGCGGTAATTTACTTCTTTGGGGAAAAATCTTTTTTCCCCTCTAAGATTTGACGATGGTATGTAGGAACCCATATTTTAAAATGGTAATCCTTTTCATATTTGTCCCATATCCTTCCTCAAGACCTAAAAATATTTAAGACTGTGGTTTACTTCCCATTCCTTCACTTGTTCAAAGAATACTAAAATTACCTTGTATAATTTTGACCACATATAATCAAATTGTTTCCATAATATTTTGGTTCTGGTCATTTGACTTGAAACTATAGATACCATACTTATAACATTAAATCATGCCTTTGTAGAAATCCTTTCCCCCCGATTATTTGGAAATCATGATTGGAAATACAATTTCTATATTCAAGTGATTATCTCCATAAACCAAAATTAGTACTTGGGAATATCCAAATCTCTATAAACATTCCTCATATTTTAGAAAATACAATCCCATAATTTGTAAGAGCTCCTTTATCTGACTATGCAGTATGTGCCTCAGTTGGCCTTTCATAAAATATTCCTATACAACAGGCCTATCAATACAATGATTACACTATTGACGATAAAACACATTCCTTAGTTAGACCTATATAACAATGCCCCCATAATGGGCTTTCCAAATAGTGGTAACTTCATTCTTGAGAGAGACCTCCTCTAATGTCTTTATCACTTTTCCCATGCCATTCTATGGATTCAAAAATTCCTAAATCAGAGTTAATAGTTTTTCCTTTCCATACCTTAATATGATATCATGTTTTCAGATAAATTATCTAAAAATTTGAGACTCATAACCCTTTAGTAAAATATAAATACCATAAATTAAAACCCCTATAATGTCCTGCATAACCCTACAATGTTCTTTTTGTAGGTCTTTAAACTGAAAACCCCATAATTTCCATACTACAGGACTTTAAACTATACAGTCCCATGATTTCCTTACAATATGACTCTAAATTTCACAACCCCATAATGTCCTCACTGCAGGACTTTAAACTACATAGCCCCATAATTTCCTTGTTACATGAAATTAAACTACATAGAAAATTATCATAAAAAGTATTTCTAAAAGATATACCCTCATTCATACAATAAACTCATGTGGGAATGGTTTCACATTCATGGTCTAAATAAGCATAGAAGGCCCCATTTATTTTCAAACACCTTTCCTTAGATAATCCACCCACTATGGTCTTGAGACATCCAAATCTTAAACCCCTTTTTCTATTAGTAATAGAATGTAAAAATTTGTGATAACTCCTTTACCTAACTATGCAGTAAATTATCCAATATGGCCTTGCATAATTTGTCATATATAATGGGTCTATCATCATAAGGATGCTACAATTTGGCTATGAAGAATATGTACTAGCTAGCCCTGCATAATAAATCTCTTATAACGTGTCTATCAAATAGTAGTGAACTTCATTCTTGGGAGAGACCTCCTCTATTCTTATATTTTGAGTTTTAGATTTGGTGACTATAAAAATCATGACTCAATGTAACATCCCAGGTAAATAATGAATAATACATTTTCATATTTATTAATATTTTCAAATTAAATATTAATTTTACTTTAAAGGGGTTGCTATGTTCGATAGCGTACCCGATACGCAACAAAGAGTTTCTTTGAAATCGTACTGAAACGCATGGCCGATTGTCGCCTATTGACCGGTCAAAATTCCGGTGCTCTGCTAATGTGTATAGCAGCACTCGGGTCGAATCCTTAGTGATGATACTTTGTAATAGTCGTTTGTTTTTAGTTGATTGTATTTTGATTTGGGGGGTTTGTTTGCAGAGCTTAATTGAAATGATTTATGTATGATGTTTGATTTAACAAGTTGATAAAGATTGGGGTGAGTTCATCATTTGGGAGTTAAGCATGTGATATCCTTGAGCCTTACTTTGTATTGCATTAAATTAACACCCATGTCATAAGTTGACGTTGATTGGAATTCCTAAGTGTGAAGGCTTTAATCCAAGCCTTAAATTAACTTAGGGTTCTAATCTCAATCAAAACTTATTTATGGTAGTTTATTTATGCTTCCAATAATCCATGGAAACCACTCGTTAAAAAAACATATCATTAATCCATGACATATTGAGTTTAATATACACAATATTAATTTAAAGAATACTCATCGAGCAAAACTCTCAATCACTTAACATCCCCGAATTATAACTCACCCCAATGAGAGATTTACTCAGCCATTTGGATGTTTAATATTCTGGTTAAAATAATTATGATGATAAATTAAGAATAGAAGGAAAAGAAAGGGATTAGAAAAGAGTGGTACGTTGACACACACACACGAACGATGATGATAATCGAACGATGATGATAATTAAAAACAGATTTTCGATTGAATGAGGAAGCAAAAGAAGGGAAAGGGATTCAACTGAATTTAAACTATTTTAGGAACATAAATATTAAACTACAGAAGGTGGATGAGAATAAGAGATATTGAAGAAGTAACTTGCATTAAAACAGAATTACAAAGAAAGAGAATTACAAGATTACAAAAATGAAGAACACAAAAGTAAGTGAAAACAAAGAGAGGAGGAAAGGTCTCTCAAGTGAAAAATTGAGTATGGCAGGTCCTCCCAAGACTTTGGCAAAGCTTTGTTCGTGCCAATATGATCTCCTCTCTTCTGAAATGCCAACCCCTCTCAAGGAGAGAAGGGGAGAGTATTTATAGCCCAAGGAGTGGACTGTTTGCATTCCCAATCTGTCCCTCCAATTGCATCGCCAATTTTGAAATTCAGACAGACGTATCTCAAAATATCTCCTTCTTCAAAGTTGTAGATAATAAAGTTTTCAGACTACTGTCAAAATATGGAGGCATTTGGACAAGTGGATCCAAAGTTATGGCGGTTTTATTAAACAAAGGTAAACTGTCCATTTCTATCCATGCTTTTTCAATGTCCAAAATGTGAATGGATTTCTGTATAGGAAGATGCCTTCAAATCCGAATTACTTCTTCAACAAAGTCGGCCTCCTATATCGCCTCTTTCACACTGCAAAATCTCAGCTCGCTTGGATGCTTACACCAGGAGATATGTCATGCATACTATACTGATTTTAATTCTCGGCCAGAATGGTGGGCTAGAATTCAAAGATTTATTTGGGACCCTTTTACTTGTATTTGGGCCATGAAATTTTTATCCAAGATGTCATGTAGTGTACCCCAAATTATGGTGGAGAGTTAATGTTTTTGGACTTCTGGATTGAGCCCAGTAAATCAATCTTCAAGGCTGGTCCAGTTTGTTCACAGATTCTTTGGTCTTGTTTGTGAGGACCATATGACCCTTCAAATAGCAGAATTGGATCATGGTTCCTTCTAATGAAATGTTGTATATGGAAAGGAGAATCCTACAAAACAAGAACCACACAATTTGGATCATTATAGTGATAGGTATAATTAAAACATTAAACTGACTCAATTTGACTACTTCTAAAAATGCTCAAATATTATACTTAATATTAAAACATTAATATTTCACACAAATTATGCACATTTCATATAAAATAAGTAAAGGGGGAATATAATAAGTCATGAAAATATTAATAACATCAACTCCCACACAATTAGATTTGCGCGTGTCCTCATGTTCAACAAATATAAAAACATGACAAAATCATTTTCACTTACCAACAAATATTAAAATTTTGTTTTCTCCAATCAGGGGAGGTTTAAAATATTTCACTCATCCATATTGAATTCCATCACAAATTTGGTTCACAATAATGCATCAAAAACAATTAATTTTTTCATGTTCAAGGTTTGAATTAGAAAATGTAGGCACTCAAAACTTACTCCTCTCAAGATGATAAAAATATATTTTAGGAGGTTCACTCATTCACCAACAAAAAGTGAAAATCAAGAGTTTGTAAGAGCTCTCAGCTTCAATTCCCAAATGTAATGTGTACAAGAATCAAGAGGTCTTTCAAGGGGTTTTTCAGTGGCTATGGGACGGTAGGTATATTATGTCCAAAGGAAAAGAGGGGTTAAAAACACCAACATGGAAAAATCAATGCACATTTTTTTTGAAATTTGATTTGAAAGGAAATAGAAACACATATTTACAAGGGCATGAATGTGTTATGAATGAAAAGTGAGGGAGATAGAAAATGGAATAGGGTGAGATGATGGAATATGTACAACATGGAAGACTTCCAATAATGACACAATACAAGATGATTCAAGTGTTCTTTTTTTTCTTTTTTTTCTCTTTTTTTTCGAAAGTTGTGCTTGAAACAAGTCTCACAGTCATCTCCCAACCCATGTTTGATCTTATCATGGAACTAATTTTAGTAGTTATAACACGATCAAAGGTTGATGATGAATAATTTTTGACCCACCCAAGACACAACCCATTCCTTTTTTTCATTTTTTTTAATATAATTTTTTTTCATTTTTTTTAACACTTTTCAATGACTTTTGTACAAATGACAATTACACATATACACCCCAAAGCTCACAGAATTACAACCTCTCCCCCACACTGGAATGGATGCTTTCCCTCAAGCATATGATGACACATTGGAAATCAATGAAAGTACGCCCAAAAATGAAGTCCATTCCCCCCACACTTAAATTTCAATAAATTGTACAATGAAAATCCATGAAGATGTTGGGTGGGACAAGGTATTAGGCTTGTAATGTGGCTATCAAAAGAAAGGTTTTCATAGGCTCAAAGGGGCTTTCAAAAGTAGGATCATTGTAAGGGTAATGGGAGGCTATTTGGCTATTCTGATTCTCATGTGGCTTAGAAAATGCCTCTATCATATTAATGCACACAAAAGATGGAAATTCAGCTCGAAGGTCCACAAACTCAAGACTCACAATCAGTGGTGAAGACACACAATGAAAAAGATGGCCATAGATGACCTTGGCATGAAGGCTAATGTTATTCCTCACGGTAGGGGAGAATCATTTTCCACCAAAAATTGTTCATTCAAAATGTTTGTTATTGACACAAAATTATTTACCCAAGTTTGAGATAAAAATTCAATATATTTGAGTTTAAAACAAGACTTTTGACTCCCCAAAATGGTTGGACAGAATTTCAATATTGGATGATGAGTAATTATGACACCCCTTTTGTTTTTTTAATTTTCATTTTTTTTAATTAAATTTTTTTAATTTTTTTATTTTTAATGATACATCCACACAAAAGAGAAAATAGAAAAAAAAAGTTGTGGAATAATGTTGTCAAAAAAATGAGAGGGAGAGAGGAAGAAGAAGAAATAGAGAGAAGAAGAGAGGGAAGAGAGATTGAGGAGAGAGAGAGTTAAAGGGAAAGAGGTGCCCCCTGGTTTGGATTTGGCGGGTCTCCATCCAGTGGTGGCTCTATTGAAGTGGTTGGGGTTTCGATGGAAGTCGACGTGGTTCCTGGATTGTGAGACCTCTCATGGTGATGCTTTAACCGGTGTCCATTTACCGTGAATGTTCTTTTTGAAGAAGGGTCTTCGACTTGCACTGCACCAAATGGGTAAACATTAGTAATAATAAAAGGTCCATCCCAAAGAGAATTCAGCTTACCTGGGTGAAGTCGAAATCGAGAATTGAAGAGCATTACCTTTTCACCTTCATGAAATACCTTTCAAAGAATGTGCTTGTCATGGAGTGACTTTGCCTTTTCTTTGTAGAGAATGGAGTTCTCATACGAATCGAGTCGAAGCTCCTCCAATTCAGTCAACTGCAAAAATCTTTCTTCACCAGATTTTTCACAATCAAAATTACAAGTTTTGACAGCCCAAAATGACTTATGTTGGATTTCAACTGGTAAATGACAGGCTTTACCAAAAACTAGCCTAAATGGAGACATCCCAATGGGTGTCTTATAGGCTGTTCGATAGGCCCAAAGTGCTTCACCAAGTCTATCGGGCCAGTCTTTTATTGTGGGCTTAACAATTCTTTCAAGTACTCTTTTCACTTCTCTATTAGAAAGTTCAGCCATTCCATTTGTTTGAGGGTGATATGCAGTGGATTTTTTATGTACAACCCCATTCTTTTTCAAAAGTGACTCCATGGTTCTATTACAGAAATGAGTTCCTAAGTCACTTATCAAAGCACGTGGTGTTCCGAATCGATGGAAGATATGGGTTTTGAGGAACTCACTCAAAGTTTGAGCATCATATTTCCTATTGGGTTTGGCCTCGACCCACCTAGAAACATAGTCAACAGCAAGGAGAATGTAGGATAATCCATTGGAAGGGGGAAAAGGTCCCATGAAATCGATGCCCCAAACATCGAAAATCTCACAGAAGATTAATGGCTTTTGAGGCATTTCGTTTCTTTTGGAAATTGTGCCAAACCTTTGGAAAGTGGGACATGATTGACAGAACTCGTGTGAGTCCTTGAAGAGTGAAGGCCAAAAGAATCCAGAATCTAGGAACTTTCGAGAAGTCCATTGTGGTCCAAAGTGGCCACCTCCAGGCATTGAGTGGCAAAATTCCAAGATGGAGGATTGGTCAGTTTCATCAACACATCTCCTAATTACCATGTCAGCCCCAGTTTTCCAAAGTTTATTATCTTCCCAAAAATAATGCTTTGAATCACTTCTCATCTTTTCTTTTTGTTCTTTTGAAAAATATTCAGGGAAAACACCAGAAACCAAGTAATTGACAATTGGGGCATACCATGGTAACTTTGGAGTGAGAGATGAGAGGTGTTCAGTTGGAAATTCAGGATCAATTATTTCAGAATGAGAAGAATTAGAAATTCTACTCAGGTGATCAGCTACAGGGTTTTCTTTTCCAGGTTTATCTTTTATCACAAGGTCAAACTCTTGGAGCATTAAAATCCATCTTATTAGCCTTGGTTTGGAATCACTTTTCTTAAGTAAGAACTTCAATTCTGAGTGGTCCGTGAAGATGATGATTTTGGCACCTAAGAGATAGGGCCGGAATTTATCCAAGGCACAAACCACAACTAAATGTTCTTTTTCAGTCACAGTGTAGTGTGATTGAGTTTCATCCAATGTTTTTGAGGCATAAAAGATGACATGAGGAATGTTTTCTCTTCTTTGACCAATAACAGCCCCAATGGCCCTATCAGAAGCATCACACATCAATTCAAATAGTAAGGACCAATCTGGGGGTTGGATTATTGGAGCAGATGTGAGAGCAGATTTGAGTTCAATGAAGGCTCTCTTGCAAGCCTCATCAAAATTGAATGTGACATCATTTTGAAGTAAACAAGTGAGTGGGAGGGAAATCTTGCTGAAGTTCTGAATGAATCGCCGATAGAAACCGGCATGACCAAGGAAGGACCGAATGTCTCGAACTGATTTGGGTTCAGGAAGTGATTGGATCACCTCGATTTTGGCTGGATCAACTTGGATACCCTCTTGAGAAATTATGTGACCTAGAACAATCCCATTTGAAACCATGAAGTGACATTTTTTAAAATTCAGCACAAGGTTGCACTTGACACACTTTTGAAGGACCAAAGAGAGTGAATGTAAGCAAGATTCAAATGACTCGCCATAAATGGTAAAGTCATCCATGAAGACCTCCATGCAATTCTCAATGAATTCAGAAAAGATACTCATCATACACTGCTGGAATGTTGCAGGAGCATTACAAAGGCCAAAAGTCATTCACCTAGAGGCATAGGTTCCAAAGGGGAAAGTGAATGTGGTCTTTTCTTGGTCTTGAGATGCGATTGGAATTTGGAAGTAGCCGGTGTAACCATCAAGAAAGCAATAGTGTGACTTTCCGGCCAATCTCTCAAGCATTTGGTCAAGGAAAGGAAGTGAGTAGTGATCTTTTCGTGTTTCAGCATTCAATTTGCGATAATCGATGCACACACTCCATTTGTTTTTCACTCGAGTTGTGACCACTTCTCCATGTTCATTTGTGACAACTGTTATCCCGCCCTTCTTAGGAACGACTTGAATTGGACTAACCCATTCACTATCAGAAATTGGGTAGATAATACCATCTTGAAGAAGCTTGGTAATCTCTTCCCTAACTACCTCAAGTATGAGTGGATTGAGTCTTCTTTGAGGTTGCCTAATTGGTTTGGATGATTCCTCTAGATGGATGTGATGCATGCAAAGGGCAGGGTTGATTCCTCGAATATCCTCTAGGGTCCAACCTAAGGCATTTTTGTTTTCCTCTAACACTTGAACAAGTTGGGACTCCTCAGTTTCAGAAAGTGAAGCAGAGATAATGACAGGGTAGGAGGGATCATGGAAAAGGAATGCATACTTGAGGTGTGAAGAGAGTGGGTTTAGATCAGTTTCAGCCTTGATTTGAGAGCTAGACAAGTTAGGAGCAGGAGAAAGGATTCCAGATGGGTTTGGATCATTTTCCTCAACACTGTCCAAGGTGGAGCAGTAGATATCAGAGTTGATGTGGGATTTAAGAGAGTTTTCAAGTTCCTCTAGATTGATGGAATCTATGAATGATAGGTCCACATCAACTTCACCATTTATGACTTTGTTAATCATGGTGCAGATTTCACAAGATCCTTTATCATTAGAACATGAAGAACATGGTGGATTGGGGTTCGATTGAATCTTAGAAGTGTCCTCAAAAGCATGGATTGAGAATGCAGAGTGATCCTCAGATGGGTATCGCATGGCTTGGAAAATGTTGAACTTGACCAGTTGGTCACCAAATTCCATGGATAAGATGCCTGAATGGACATCAATCTTGGTTCTCGCAGTCATGAGGAATGGTCTTCCTAGAATTAGGGGAGAACGAGAAGAGGTCGTCTCACCTTCCATGTCAAGGACATAGAAATCAGCTGGGAAGATAAGATCATTGACCCGAACAAGAACATCCTCAATTATCCCCTCAGGACTGGTAGTGCTTCGATTGGCTAATTGAATGACAACACCCGTTGGGTGCAAGGGACCTAGACCAAGGTTGGAGAAAATGGATTTGGGCATGACATTTATTGAGGCTCCAAGGTCTATGAGTGCATCATCAAAGTTGGAACTCCCTATTTGACATGGAACCGTGAAGGTCCCTGGATCTTTGCACTTCATGGGAATGGACTGTTGGGTTGAAACATTTTCAATGTTCCTAAGTTGCCTTTTATGGGTGCACAATTCCTTAAGAAACTTGGCATACTTAGGGATTTGTTTGATGGCATCTAAGAGGGGGATGTTCACTTCAACACGTCTAAACATGTTAAGCATTTCAGGATCAGGTTCAAAGGACTTCTTAGGCTTGGAGATGGCTTGAGGAAAAGGAATTGGGTTCTTTAGAGGAATGGAAGGAGGTGAAAGAGTGGATTCAAGTTCCTTTTCCAGCTTTTTGTTCTTTTCATTTTCTAGATCAACATCGAAAGGGGAGGTAGAGCAATCAGCATGGGGCATAGCAATTTGCTTTCCCGATCTAAGTGCAATCGCACTTACATTACCCTTATGATTGGGTAATGGTTGAGCTGGGAGTTGGGATGAATTGGATGGTTGTTGCTGGCTAAGGTGGGATGCAAGTTGACCTAATTGGGTTTCAATGTTCTTGAGGCTAGAACGGGTGAAGGAAGCAAGATCCTCTACAACACTTTCCCATGGTTGTTTAGAAGAAGAGGCTTGTCCCAAATTGGGTTGGCCTTGATTTTGGTTCTTGGGAAAGCGATTGTATTGGGTGGGGAATTGGGAAGGCTCGTTAGGATAGTGGAATACAGGAGGTGGATTGTTCCTTTGGGGTTGAGGAACAAAAGGATAAGGTTGATGGATGTTACCACCACTTTGACCATATTGGAACTGGTTTGGATTTTGATGAGGGAACTGAGGAGGATGAGAAATGGGATTACCATACCTCAAAGGTGGGTTAAAGGTAGAAGAGAAGGGCTCAGAGTGGGGTTGGTTGAAGTTTCTAACAAACTGACCTGATTGTTGAGGGTTGAAGTTTCGCTGAGCATATGCCGCATTGAGCTCCATTGGACTAGATGAATTAGATGGATCATCTTGAAGTTGTGGACATGTGTCAGTCAGATGAGATGGAGAGTTGCAGATTCCACAATTCTTGATAGGTCCAGGGAATAGTGACTGTAGAGAAGATGAGGTTGGGGCTTTGGTAGCCACCGCTAGTTGACGCACAATACCTGTAAGTTCACTCATCCACTCAGTCATCTTGTTGGGCTCTATGGATTGATTCTCTTGGGCTTGTTTCACTTGAGCATGTGCTCGAGTATGGAATTGCTGCATGTTTGCAGCCATGTTACTTATGAGATCTCTTGCAGCTGCAAGAGTTTTGTCAACAAGAGCACCGCCACTTGCAGCATCAATGAGAGTTCGCTCCATAGCCAATAACCCCTCATAGAAGTATTGGATCAGGAGTTGGTTAGGGATTTGATGGTGTGGACAAGTTGCCACAAGCTTTTTGAACCTCTCCCAATACTCATGGAGTGATTCATTAGGGAATTGACGGATGCCGCTTATTTCCTTTCGGATAGAAGCTGTTCGGGAAGCGGGAAAGAACTTCTCAAGGAAAAGACGCTTCATGTCATTCCATGTAGTTATGGAACCAGGTGGGAGGTAGTAGAGCCAAGACTTGGCAGAATCCGCTAGGGAAAATGGGAAAGCTCTAAGCTTGATTTGTTCTTCAGAAACCCCTTGAGGCTTCATGGTAGAGCATACTACTTGGAACTCTTTAAGGTGGAGATGTGGATCCTCACCGGCTAGCCCGTGAAAATGAGGGAGAAGATGAATCAAACCCGAATTGAGTTCAAAGTCAGCTTCAATGTTTGGATATTGAATACCAAGAGGTTGGTAATTCATATCAGGGGAATCAAGTTATTTCAATGTTTGTTCCCTAGGATTGGCCATATCTAATTCAATTGGTAGGGCAATGATTGGTTCTTGGGTGATTTGGTTATCCCTAATGGTCCTCCTAATTCGACAAAGAGTTCTATCAATTTCAGGGTCAAAAAAATCTGAGGGATTGTTTGGAAGGCTATGGGGCATTCAGAGAGATTTTAGAAGAAAGAGGAAGACGGGTTTTTCTTTGTATTTTTTTCAGTTTAAGATTTTTAAGAGGAAGACAGGTTTTTCTTTGTGTTTTTGTTTCAATTTTTTTAAACTTTTGTATTTTTTTGGGTTTTTTTTACAATAACCAGAAACTAATGACTACTTAAAGCTCCATCCCCGGCAATGACGCCATTTGAAACGCACGGCCGATTGTCGCCTATCGACCGGTCAAAATTCCGGCGCTCTGCTAATGTGTATAGTAGCACTCGGGTCGAATCCTCGGCGATGATACTTTGTAATAGTCGTTTGTTTTTAGTTGATTGTATTTTGATTTGGGGGGTTTGTTTGTAGAGCTTAATTTAAATGATTTAAGTATGATTTTTGATTTAACAAGTTGATAAAGATTGGGGTGAGTTCATCATTGGGGAGTTAAGCATGTGATATCCTTGAGCCTTACTTTGTATTGCATTAAATTAACACCCATGTCATAAGTTGACGTTGATTGGAATTCCTAAGTGTGAAGGCTTTAATCCAATCCTTAACTTAACTTAGGGTTCTAATCTCAATCAAAACTTATTTATGGTAGTGTATTTATGGTTCCAATAATCCATGGAAACCACTCGTTAAACAAAACATATCATTAATCCATGACATATTGAGTTTAACATACACAATATTAATTTAAAGAATACTCATCGAGCAAAAATCTCAATCACTTAACATCCCAGAATTATAACTCAACCCAATAAGAGATTTATTCAGCCATTTGGATGTTTAATATTCTGGTTAAAATAATTATGATGATAAATTAAGAATAGAAGGAAAAGAAAGGGATTAGAAAAGAGTGGTACGTTGACACACACACACGGACGATGATGATAATTAAAAACAGATTTTCGATTGAATGAGGAAGCAAAAGAAGGGAAGGGGATTCAACTGAATTTAAACTATTTTAGGAACATAAATATTAAACTACATAAGGTGGACGAGAATAAGAGATATTGAAGAAGTAACTTGCATTAAAACAGAATTACAAAGAAAGAGAATTACAAGATTACAAAAATGAAGAACACAAAAGTAAGTGAAAACAAAGAGAGGAGGAAAGGTCTCTCAAGTGCAAACTTGAGTATGGAAGGTCCTCCCAAGCCTTTGGCAAAGCTTTGGTTGTGCCAATATGATCTCCTCTCTTCTGAAATGCCAACCCCTCTCAAGGAGAGAAGGGGAGAGTATTTATAGCCCAAGGAGTGGACTGTTTGCATTCCCAATCTGTCCCTCCACTTGCATCGCCAATTTGGAAACTCAGACAGACGAATCTCCAAATATCTCCTTCTTCAAAGTTGTAGATAATAAAGTTGTCCGACTACTGTCAAAATATGGAGGCATTTGGACAAGTGGATCCAAAGTAATGACGGTTTTATTAAACAAAGGTAAACTGTCCATTTCTATCCATGCGTTTTCAATGTCCAAAATGTGAATGGATTTTTGTATAGGACGATGCCTTCAAATCCGAATGACTTCTTCAACAAAGTCGGCCGCCTATATCCCCTCTTTCACACTGCAAAATCTCAGCTCGCTTGGATACTTACATCAGGAGATATGTCATGCATACTATACTGATTTTAATTCTCGGCCAGAATGGTGGGCTGGACTTCAAAGATTTATTTGGGCCCCTTGTACTTGTATTTGGGCCTTGAAATTTTTATCCAAGATGTCATGTAGTGTTCCCAGAATTATGGTGGAGAGTTAATGTTTTTGGACTTCTGGATTGAGCCCGGTAAATCAATCTTCAAGGCTGGTCCAGTTTGTTCACAGATTCTTTGGTCTTGTTTGTGAGGACCATATGACCCTTCAAATAGCAGAATTGGATTATGGTTCCTTCTAATGAAATGTTGTATATGGAAAGGAGAATCCTAAAAAACAAGAACCACACAATTTGGATCAGTATAGTGATAGTTATAATTAAAACATTAAACTGACTCAATTTGACTACATCTAAAAATGCTCAAATATTATACTTAATATTAAAACATTAATATTTCACACAAATTATGCACATTTCATATAAAATAAGTAAAGGGGGAATATAATAAGTCATTAAAATATTAATAACATCACGTACGTTGCACACTAGTAATAAAATAATATTATTTTAAATGTTAGTTAACACGTAGTCGTTGTACTGGCGGGAATGGATAGAAATAACTAAAATATGATTATATATGTTTGTTAAATGTTTTTAAATTTATCTAATAAAGGATAAAGGCTTAAAATACGAAAAGAATTCAATTTTAGGCTTATATACTCTAATTTTCACGAAATGTCCATTTATCACCTTTTGACGGAGAACCGTCATTAAATATAGTTTTGATCGATCTTATAAATTCTATTGGACCAAATATAACTATTCTTTAGAATCAGGATATCAAAATTTACATTGTGTAAATTTTTGGTATCTTTCCGATAAAGTTCATTTTTCTAATGAATAGTATAAAATGTTGTATTTTAATTCAAAACCTCTTTTTAATCTAATTTTATAAGATGATTAGATTATCTTTTGAGTTGGTTTTAAAATGAAATTAGAATATATTTTTACCATTAAATCCAATATTGGTTGTTGGAATTAATTTCACTTTGAAAGCGGACTTAAACTAGTGTCAATCTTTTGATACTTATTGTTTCATAAAAACACGCTATTTGCTCTGACAGCGAGAATTAATTATTAAATTAATTAATGCAACTTATATGTTGTGAATTTTGTAAAATGGACTTCATTTTTGAATTTGGAATATCAAATATATCTTAGGGTGAAGTTTTGATATTTTTCTGAAAAACTTCAATTTTTGATGAATAGTGAAACCACTAAGTGGTAGTTAAAGAGACTGATTTTCCGTTTAAATGAAACTTTACCTCTTCTGTGTTTTGAATTTCAAAAATCCGACACACATGGTTGTCATTAAGAAGTAAAATGTGGTTCAATGGGATTAAAATAATTTTTTTGGTGAATAGTAACTTATTAAGTTTTTAATCGCGATTAGAGGTAATTAGTGCAATTTAAGGCAAAAATGATATTATTATAAAATGAAAATACCTTGACACATGTCCTACCCTTATTGGATGTGTCATGGCCGACCGAGAAAATCCATGGGTCAACTTAGGGACCCCATGGAGCCACTTGGTTGGGAAATGACATAAATAACTTTTTATTTAATGTTAAAGTAAAAATGACACACACATGAGGTGTTTTACTAAAACAATTTTTACATGGGGTCATACAAGTCATATTTTTGACTATAAATATTCATTAGAAAGATAAAAAGAGTTCCTACATCATGATATTTTTTTTATAATTTTTAGACATTAAATAAATTAAATTATTTATGACATCATAATGATGCACCGATGACCTCATTAATAAAGGATTTAAATAAAATGGAAAGATAATGTAAAATCTAAGACCTACACATGGAAAAAACCTATTGGATGGGTGGATTTCGAACCCGTATCACCTTAACCTCGAAATAAATCAATGTGGGACCTTTTGAATCCAAAAACCATTTTCAAATAATGTAACTTTTCTTTACCTTCCAAGAGTGCCCCTCCTCTCCTCTTATAAAAGGACCCCACCTCTACCTCCTTAACCACACTCCCAAAGCCTTTGGCTCAGCCAAACTCTGCCCATTTTGGCTATCCACATCCCTCTCTTACTCCTGGAAGCCTCACTTTGGGAAGAAGTCTTCCCAAGGAATCCATTGAGCTCAAATCTAAGAGAGTTACCCGATTTTAAGGTAATGTCTTCTTTTGAGTCCTTTTGTTTGATTTTGCTTCTCCAACCCCCTAAACTCTTTTTATTCTTTTCTTTTGTAACAAATCCAGTATCCTAAATATACTAGGATGTTTTTATAAGAAGTATTAGAGCTACACTTACACACACCTACATCTAATGGTTAAAGAACATACTGTTTCCGTGGATGGCGAATTTCTGCCTCTCGAAACGATGATTGTTCAACATTCTTTTAACACCTTCAAAGGTGGACATTAAGATGACACTATATATATATATGATATATAATATTTTTATGTTTTCCTTAAGCTTCTGTGTTTTTCATTTTGGGCATACCTTTATGGTTTCCATTATGGGTAAACGCGATATCTTCATTTAAGGAAGTGCGGACTACCGCCCCCTCAAAGTGATGTGATTCGTTAATGACATATATGGGATGTATAAAGGATGGATTTAAAGTTATTATATATGATGTTATACTGGAATTATAATATACCTATATATCATTATTATTAAAGTATGAGATAGAAATGAAAGTAGCGTTCATGCGTACGTACGGCTTACCGTCTCCATGAACGGTGCATTTCATTTCTTATCCCCAAATGTAATGTACTATTAAAAGTACATGTATATAATGGATATATATAATGAATGATACATATAAATGATCAATATAATTCTGTAATTAAAATATACATACCTCTCATTTAATTTTAATTTCATTAATATGACAAAGAAATGAAAGTAGCGTTCATGCGTACGTACGACTTACCGTCTCCATGAACGGTGCATTTCATTTCTTACCTATAAATGATTATGTAATATTATAAATACATGTATATGCTGGATATATATGATATATATTCTATCCAAATCAGGAATGTCATTCTAGATATAAATAACCTTTGACCACACGAACAACATGTAATTGTAAGAATTCCACTTTCGACTTAAGAACCAAATATCGACAAAACAAACATTATTAACTTAAATGGTTACATAATGTTTATAACATGGCAATAAGTGATATAAAAGGAATAATGAACTTTAAAAAGGTTCTTAATCAAGTAGAAATTAACTCAAGTTTGTTGTTCAGGACGTTAAAGAACGATCAAGTCAAGGCGGACCTGAGGTAAGGGTACTTCTTAGCCCAATTTCCATTCTTTGGGTTAATCTCCTACTTTCAAATTATGTCATGATATTATTATGTCATATCTTGTATTTTTACTTTCTTTATGTGTACTTATAGTTAATACAAATAATAGATCTATTTTATTTAAAAATGTTCTTTGTAAGGGACTTCATCTCAATCTCCTTTCATTGAGGCATATTTCGTTTTATACACAACTTTTTTTTATAAGGTGTATAAACCCCTTTGACTTTTAATTTTATACAAAAGGAATATTTTTCTACAAAGTGTTTTTCTAAACGACAAAAAGGAATGTTTTTTTAACGTACGCGGTGACAAAGACTTTTTCCGCCGCCACAAGTATTATTTGGTCTTTCGCTTCCTCAACAAGTCGTAATGTTTTTAAAATGAAATAAATACCATATAATATTTTATGAATTTTGGTATTGAAAATGGTTTTTATAATGGATTTGTTATGTCAATATATTTGAGTGATATATTGTGATCAAAGTGTGGAAATTTTTTCTTTCCATTATGTTTGTTTTATGTCTTATGATTTAATAATGGTACTTGGACATTTGACGGGTGGTTACGTGATAAACCATATGACGGGTGGTGCCGTGAATACCAGGACGGGTGGTTACATTATAACCTCCAATGCATTGGGTGTGGAAGTCGGCCGTATGGCTATTCCATTAAGTATGTATGGAAGTTGGAAGTATGGCTATTCCATTAAGTGATATGTGTGGAAGTCGACCGTATGGTTATTCCACTTAAGTATGTTTATGTCCCAAGTTACCTTTATATATGTTATGTGTTCCTTATATGGGTTTTATGGTAATCCTTTAGTTACAAAAAGGTAAGTAATGATATTTTATTCAGTGAAGAGTTTTTTACTACTTCATGAAGGTGAAGGTATTACTTTGATAAAGTATACATGGTTTACTTGATGTTTGAAAAACTAACAGTTTTCATTCTTTGTGTATACCTTACTGAGCTTTTTATGCTCACCCCAAGTTTTTTTGAAATGTTTTTCACAGGAATTAATGTGGAATAAGGTCAAGGATGGGATCAAGGGAATTTCATGCTATATAAAACATGGAACTAGACATGTTTATTTTTAAGAGTTTTTTTATTCTATAGAAACTTGTTAGAAGTGTCTACTTTGTAAATCTTTGGAGATGTTTTAGTTATGTTCTAATTCTCTAAAACTCTAAACCTAAAAAGATCCTCAATGTGAATTATTCATTTAATTCAATATCAAGTAATGTTTAAGGCTGGGGCCTTATAGTTGGTATCATAGGTCGGTTTAGACAACTTTAGGAGTTAGAAAAGTGTTAAATTATAATATGATTGAAATGATATAGCATTTACGGGTAACCATGTTGCTTCACCTAAGATATTTCTATGTTAAGAATGATTTTCATAGAGGAAACAGATCAAATTTTATGGGAAGGCATACAGAGGGAAATGACCTTTCAAATTAGTATCCTTAGATGGTCATAATCAGAACTAAACAGTTTGTTGTAGCGATGGCTCAGTTGACTCACATGAAAAATGTTGGTTGTTTTTATTCATGATATTTTGGTGTTTTATAAAAGTAAAGAGGAGCATGAAAGTCATTTAAGGGTTATCTTGAAAACCTTAAAATAAAAGAAACTATATGGAAAATTCAGCAAGTGTGAGTTTTGGTTACAACAAATTTCTTTCCTGGGTCACATTGTTTCAAAAGATGGAATAACTGTTGATCCTGCTAAAACAAAAGTTGTTGAATAATGGCCAAGACCCACAAATGTAACTGAGATTCGTAGTTTTCTTGGTTTGGAAGGTTACTACCGAAGGTTTGTTGAAAATGTTTCACGGTTATCTAGTCCAACGACTAAGCTAACTCGGAAGGGTGTTAAGTTCATCTGGACAAAAGAATGTGATGATTGTTTTCAGGAGTTGAAAAGAAGATTGGTGAATGCTTCAGTTTTTGCACTTCCTTCCAGGAATGGTGAGTTTGTTATATAGAGTGATGCTTCATTGAAGGGACTTGGCTGTGTCCTTATGCAGAATGATCAGGTAATTGCTTATGCTTCACGTCAGTTGAAAACTCATGAGGTAAATTACCATACACATGATTTGGAATTATCTGCTATTGTTTTCGCTTTAAAAATTTGGAGGCATCATTTGTATGGAGTAAAGTGTGAAATATAAACTGATCACAAAAGTTTAAAGTATATATTCACTCAGAAAGAATTGAACATGAGACAGAGGAGATGGATGGAATAAATCAAGGATTATGATTGTACAATTCATTACCATCCAGGAAAAGCAAATAAAGTGGCTGATACATTGAGTCAAAAAATTAATGCTTCATTAGCCATGTTGCGTTTGAAACGTGATCCTTTGGTTAAAGATTTGATGAAATTTGGCATAGAAGTTGTTGGTTGAGGATGTTCTTCTGTTTTGTTTCAGGTATCAGTGAAATCTTATCTATCAGACAGAATTAAGCAAGCATAGAAGCAAGACAGTGAGTTGCAGAAAAAGGTAGAGCTGGTTCAGAAAGGTAAGTTGCCTGAATTCAACATTGATAATGATTGCGTTTTGAGATTTGGGAAGAGATTATGTGTTCCTTGTGATTCACAGTTGAAGAATGAGTTGTTATGTAAGGCTCATAGTTCCCCGTTTTTAGTTCATCCTGGTAGTACTAAGATGTACAAAGATCTGCGGGAGTATTACTGGTGGGATGGAATGAAAAGGGATATTGCTGATTTTACTGTGAAGTGTCTGACTTGTCAACAGGTTAAAGCAGAGCGGCAGTTACCGAAAGGGATGCTTAAACCTTTACCAGTTCCAGAGTGGAAATGGGAAAACATATCCATGGACTTTATTGTGGGATTACCGAAGACATCTCGAGGTAATAATGCAATCTGGGTTATTGTTGATCGCTTGACTAAATCTGCTCAATTACTTGCTATACGAGATACTTTTTCCCTAGATAAACTTTCCCGTTTGTATCTTAAGGAGATAGTCAGGTTACATGGAGTTCATCTCTCCATTGTGTCTGATCGTGATCCCAGGTTTACTTCTAACTTTTGGAACGGCCTTCAGAAGTCGTTGGGTACTGAATTAAATTTTAGTACAGCTTTTCATCCTCAATCAGATGGGCAGTCAGAACAAACAATTCAGACCTTGGAGGATATGCTACGATCTTATTCGATGGATTATCAGGGATGTTGGGACCAACATCTTTCTTTGGTTGAGTTTTCTTATAATAACAGTTTTCATTCCAGTATACAAATGACACCATTTGAGGCATTATATGGGAAGCGGTGTCGAAGTGCAGCATTTTGGGATGAAGTGGGTGAAAGGAAGCTGATGGGACCAGAATTGGTAGAAGAGATGGCAGAAAAAGTTCAGTTGATTCAAAAACACATGAGAACAGCTCAAAGAAGGCAGAAGAGTTATGCGGATAACCGGAGGAAGGATCTATCTTTCGAGGTAGGTGATCATGTTTTTCTCAAGGTTTCTCCTTGGAAAAGTGTGATGAGATTTGGTAAGAAAGGAAAGATGAGTCCAAGGTTTATTGGACCATATGAAATTCTAGAGAGAGTTGGATCAGTTGCATACTGGGTGGCATTACCTCCGAGTTTATCTCAGGTACACAATGTTTTTCATGTTTCGATGTTGAGGAAGTATATGCCAGATTCATCTCATGTTTTCAGCCCAAAGGTAGTTCAGTTGAAAGAGAATCTCTCTTATGAAGAACAACCAGTCCAGATTCTTGACTGAAGAGAGCAAGTGTTGCGAAATAAGGTAATTCACCAGGTAAAGGTTTTGTGGAAAAACCATATGGTTGAAGAGGCATCGTGGGAATCTGAAAATGCTATGAGGGATAAATACCCCCACTTATTTTGATAAGTGAATAAAATTGCAAGGACGCAATTCCCAAAAGGGGGGAAGGATGTAACATCCCAGGTAAATAAAGAATAATACATTTTCATATTTATTAATATTTTCAAATTAAATATTAAATTTACTTTAAAGGGGTTTCTATGTTCGATAGCGTACCCGATACGCAACAAAGAGTTTCTTTGAAATCGTAAGTTGCACACTAGTAATAAAATAATATTATTTTAAATGTTAGTTAACACGTAGCCGTTGTACTGACGGGAATGGATAGAAATAACTAAAATACGATTATATATCTTTGTTAAATGTTTTTACATTTATATAATAAAGGATAAAGGCTTAAAATACGAAAAGAATTCAATTTTAGGGTTATATACTCTAATTTTCACGAAAGGTCCACTTATCACCTTTTGACGGCGAATCGTCATTAAATATAGTTTTGATCGATCTTATAAATTCTATTGGACCAAATATAACTCTTCTTTAGAATCGGGACATCAAAATTTACTTTGTGTAAATTTTTGGTATCTTTCCGATAAAGTTCATTTTTTTAATGAATAGTTTAAAATGTTGTATTTTAATTCCAAACCACTTTTTAATCTAAAATTTTAAGATGATTAGATTATCTTTTTAATTGGTTTTAAAGTTAAATTAGAATATATTTTTACCATTAAATCCAATAGTGGTCTTTGGAATTAATTTCACTTTGAAATCGGACTTAAACTAGTGTCAATCTTTTGATACTTATTGTTCCATAAAAACACGCTATTTGCTCTGACAGCGAGAATTAATTATTAAATTAATTAATGAAACTTATATGTTGTGAATTTTGTAAAATGGACTTCGTTTTTGAATTCGGAATATCAAATATAGCTTAGGGTGAAGTTTTGGTATTTTTCTGAAAAACTTCATTTTTTGATGAATAGTGAAACCACTAAGTGGTAGTTAAAGAGACTGATTTTCCGTTTAAATGAAACTTTACCACTTCTGTGTTTTGAATTTCAAAAATCCAAAACACATGGTTGTCATTAAGAAGTAAAATGTGGTTCAATGGGATTAAAATAATTTTTTGGTGAATAGTAACTTATTAAGTTTTTAATCGCGATTAGAGGTAATTAGTGCAATTTAAGGAAAAAATGATATTATAATAAAATGAAAATACCTTGACACATGTCCTACCCTTATTGGATGTGTCATGGCCGACCAATACAAGCCATGGGTCAACTTAGGGACCCCATGGAGCCACTTCGGTTGGGAAATGACATAAATAACTTTTTATTTAATGTTAAAGTAAAAATGACACACAAATGAGGTGTTTTACTAAAACAATTTTTACATGGGGTAATACAAGTCAGAGTTTTGACTATAAATATTTATTAGAAAGCTAAAAATCGTTCCTACATAATTATAGTTTTTTATAATTTTTATACATTAAATAAATTAAATTATTTATGACATCATGATGATGCAACGATAACCTCATTAATAAAGGATTTAAATAAAATGGAAAGATAATGTAAACTCTAAGACCTACACATGGCCAAAACCTATTGGATGGGTGGATTTAGAACCCTTATCACCTTATCCTCGATATACATCAATGTGGGACCTTTTGAATCCGAAGCTCATTTTCAAATAATGTAACTTTTCTTTACCTTCAAAGAGTGCCCCTCCTCTCCTCTTATAAAAGGCCCCCACCTATACCTCCTTACCCACATTCCCAAAGCCTTTGGCTCGGCCAACCCCTGTCCATTTTGGCTATCCACATCCCTCTATCACACATTGATGCCTCACTTTGGGCATAAGTCCTCCCAAGGAAGCCTTTGAGCTCAAATCTAAGAGAGTTACCCGATTTTAAGGTAATGTCTTCTTTTGAGTCCTTTTGTTTGATTTTTCTTCTCCAACCCCCTAAACTCTTTTTATTCTTTTCTTTTGTAACAACTCCAGCATCATCAATATACTAGGATGTTGTTATAAGAAGTATTCTAGCTACACATACACACACCTACATCTAATGGTTAAAGAACATACTATTTCCGTGGATGGCGAATTTCTGCTTCCCGAAACGATGATTGTTCAACATTATTTTAACACCTCAATGGTGGCCATTAAGATGATAGTATATTTATATATGATATATAATATGTTTATGTTTTCCTTAAGCTTCTGTGTTTTTATTTTGGGCATACCTTTATGGTTTCCATTATGGGTAAACGCGATATCTTCATTTAAGGAAGTGCGGACTACCGCCCCCTCAAAGTGATGTGATTCGTTAATGCCATATGTGGGACAGATAAAGGATGGATTTAAAGTTATTATATATGATGTTATACTGGAATTATAATATAACTCTATATCATTATTATTAAAGTATGAGATATAAATGAAAGTAGCGTTCATGCGTACGTACGGCTTACCGTCTCCATGAACGGTGCATTTCATTTCTTATCCCCAAATGTAATGTACTATTAAAAGTACATGTATATAATGGATATATATAATGAATGATACATCTAAATGATGAATATAATTCTGGAATTAAAATATACATACCTCTCATTTAATTTTAATTCCATTAATATGACAATGAAATGAAAGTAACATTCATGCGTACGTACGGCTTACTGTCTCCATGAATGGTGCATTTCATTTCTTACCTCTAAATGATTATGTAATATTATAAATAAATATATATGCTGGATATATATGATATATATTCTATCCAAATCAGGAATGTCATTCTAGATATAAAGAACCTTTGACCACACGAACAACATGTAATTGTAAGAAGTCCACATTCGACTTAAGAACCAAATATCGACAAAACAAACATTATTAACTTAAATGGTTACATAATGTTTATAACATGGAAATAAGTGATATAAAAGGAATAATGAACTTTAAAAAGGTTCTTAATCAATTATAAATTACCTCAAGTTTATTATTCAGGACGTTAAAGAACGATCGAGTCAAGTCGGACCTGAGGTAAGGGAAATTCTTAGCCCAATTTCCGTTCTTTGGGTTAATCTCCTAATTTCAAATTATGTCATGATATTATTATGTCCTATCTTGTATTTTTTAATTTATTTATGTGTACTTATAGTTAATAGACATAATAGATCTATTTTATTTAAAAATGATCTTTGTAAGGGACTTCGTCTCAATCTCCTTTCATTGAGGCATATTTCGTTTTATACACAACGTTCTTTTATACGGTGTATAAACCCCTTTGACTTTTACTCTTATACAAAAGGAATATTTTTTTACGAAGCGTTTTACTAAACAAAAAAAAGGAATGTTTTTTTAACGTACGCGGTGACAACGACTTTTTCCGCCGCCACGAGTATTATTTGGTCTTTGGCTTCCTTAACAAGTCGTAATGTTTTTAAAATGAAATAAATACCATATAATCTTTTATGTATTTTGGTATTGAAAATGGTTTTTATAATGGATTTGTTATGTCAATATATTTGAGTGATATATTGTGATCAAAGTGTGGAAATGTTTTCTTTCCATTATGTTTGTTTTATGTCTTATGATTTTATAATGGTACTTGGACATTTTATGGGTGGTTACGTGATAAACCATATGACGGGTGGTGCCGTGAATACTAGGACGGGTGGTTACGTTATAACCTCCAATGCATTGGGTATGGAAGTCGGCCGTATGGCTATTCCATTAAGTATGTATGGAAGTTGTCCGTATGGCTATTCCATTAAGTGATATGTGTGGAAGTCGACCGTATGGTTATTCCACTTAAGTATTTTTATGTCCCAAGTTACCTTTATATATGTTATGGGTTCTTTATATGGGTTTTATGGTAATCATTTAGTTACAAAAAGGTAAGTAATGATATTTTATTCAGTGAAGAGTTTTTTACTACTTCATGAAGGTGGAGGTATTACTTTGATAAAGTATACATGGTTTACTTGATGTTTGAAAAACTAACAGTTTTCATTCTTTGTGTATACCTTACTGAGATTTTTATGCTCACCCCAAGTTTTTTTTGAAATGTTTTTCACAGGACTTAATGTGGAATAAGGTCAAGGATGGGATCAGGGGAATGTCATGCTATATAAAACATGGAACTAGACATGTTTCTTTTTAAGAGTTTTTTTTATTCTATGGAAACTTTTTAGAAGTGTCTACTTTGTAAATCTTTTTAGATGTATTAGTTATGTTCTAATTCTCTAAAACTCTAAACCTGAAAAGATCCTCAATGTGAATTATTCATTTAATTCAATATCAAGTAATGTTTAAGGCTAGGGCCTTATACTCAATATTCCCCTTAGAAGTATCTAAAACAATTTTGGGACCTTCCTAACCATTAAACTTCATTTGATTACTAATTTCAAAATTCATGTTCAAAGTAAATCCACCTAAAACACTAGCTTTATTAGTACAACATGCATGAAATTAAACTACCCTAAAAAAGGCATAGTAGTCACTAGGTTGAGAACCCGCAAAGGTAACCCTTGAAAAATGTTGAGTCTCATCTCACTAAACCCACATTATATACATTTTAGGCAATATCATGTGATTAGAAGTTAAAAGGAAACAATTATTCGGAAAAAAATCCCAAAAGTGGAAGCCTAAGAAAAAACCGAATCTCACCCTCAATGTATTCTCCATGATAATCTTAGTAAAACATTTGGGTGATGACATGAAAAGAAACAATGTTTTTAGGGTTTTACATATGAACCTAGCAACAGTCATACTATACTCTCTAGGCCCCATGGATTATGAAAAAATTAGAGCATCATTTCAATCAAGGAATAGCTCCAAAACCAAAAAAATTATGTTGGAATGCCCCAAAGTTCCCTACATTTACCTTAGATCCAACTTAATTTTGTTCCGAATGAATATAATTCTATGGGTGGATTTTTTAGACACCAAAAAATGTGTTCCATGAATTTCTCTACAAAACATCCTCAACCGAGATCGAAAATTTCCCACTACGACTCTGCATTTTTTATGGGGATTAGTGACGATAGTGAAGGCAGCACACTAATGGGCCAGGAACATAGCCCAACAATGATACCAAGAAGGGGTTTGGGGGAATAGCACCCATGACATGGAGAAGATGTTTTTCCTAAGTCCCTATTGACATTAAGTTCCATCAAAATGATGAAAAAGTGACAAATGGAATTTCCTTATAAAAAGGAGGATAAAATACATGGGGAATTTCAAGATTTAAAAAGGGTCAAAAAGTGGATCACCCAAGGTAGACCGATTCATCAACAATTTTCAAGTACATGCATTACCCATCACTTGCGTGCCACCTCATCACTTCTGTACTATGCCACCATCATTCAGGGTACCATATTTTCCTATAAATAGATCCATAGGGTCATTATTTGTATGGATAAATTCTCTTGAAGCTCATTTGATGATCTAGTCACCCTAGTGTTTCTTCCAAATACCTATAAACCTCCTTGGTTGTTCCTTAACATCTAAATTGAGGAAATTAAAGGAGGATAATAGGACTTAAGTCCATTCAATGTTTAAAATAAATAACACTTGTGCGACTCAAGTTCCCAATCCTCCATAATTTAAGAACACTTATGTGACCACCCTTCCTCGAGCAGGATGTTGAATGCCTCACTTCTGGGAATACCTATGAAGAATCTTGAAGGCTTTATCCAAGTATTATCAAAGTATAGTAATCTAGGTTTTTTGTCACTTGTGGTGAAAACAATTTTCCCCAGCGTACTTTTATGCCATATAATTTCTTTCCATTTACTTGAGCGTCCCTTCTTTGTTCTCCACATCACCCCAGCCTGTTCATGCCTTTAATGAATCCTTCTTCAAATCTACCCATGGTAGGTACTTTCCTTCATTGGATACCTTTACTAAAAGGAATTATGTTGAAACATCAACCAAGACCTCCTGACTTACCAAAACATTGGGAAAGGCATTAAAACATGTCTCTAATTTGGGTTTTTATATTTATTGTCATAGGTTACCCACACTTATCCTATGAAAGTTTTAGGATCCTTGGGATGTCTGTAGGTTTGAATATATATGGTCACATGGACCCTTACCCCAGGGAATGTGTTGTGGAGTTCCCATTATTGGATTCCAGGGATGTAACTTTGTTCTCTGATTCTCATATCTAAGACCTAGAGCCTCCGGTTCCCAATAGTGAGAGTGAAGATTACACTTTATTTACCCTTTGATAAAGGAGAAGTTTCCATCCTCTCCTAGGACCACTCACTGGGAATCCCTCCTAGTATAATCCCCTAGCCTTTCTGGCCATATCTAATGACCTTCATCTTCATTTCATATTGAAAGTTTCATTTCATAATGCCCTCATCCACCATCATCCCAGCTTATTTTACTGTAGTCTCATCCTCTTAAATCAATGGAGTAGAAAGTTGATGGTTTGTTGAATCATTAACATACTATTGTTTCTCACACTAAATTTGAATCAAGTGGGAATAGATATTTTTGATAATGACAACGTATACACAATCCATCTCATATATTGAAGAATGAGAACTCTGATTCCTGCCATAATGAGGATACGTAGGACACATACCTAAGGTCCAAGATCAAGGGGAATTATCCTAAAAATATAGTCCTAATAAATACCCCCATTTTAAAGGGAATACTCTTCAAGAATAATCCCCAACATAATCCCCTCATAGGTTCCTACACCTCTATGATAAGAATGAACTATGAGAACTCTGATTCCCACCATAACTACAATACATAGAAATTCCTCACATAAGTTCCCAAATAACATGACAACCTATTTAGGAATCCAACCTTAATTATTTTAATTCATGCATTATATTTAGAATTAAGACCTGAATTAAGTCCCCTTTAAGTCTCAAGGTCATATGCGAGGAAACATTTATATAGTTTAACATCAAGAAAAAGGGATTCATTCTATATAGTTTATAGTCAGGCATCCAAGTCTTGAAGATGATTACAATGATGCATCTCAATTATTCTAATGACATGAACAAATAAACCTCTAATCCCATGTGATTTATTCTTTGTGTGAGATAAAATAGATTATGTATCAATCAAAATTCATTGGAGAATACAATAGTGGATTGAGTAGGTCTTATTCATGTATGCTTCCCGGGTAGGATTTCTATGTCATAAAAGGGGATACATCAAAAGAATCAGTGGGTTTTACACATGAATTCCCCTTTTGTTTCACCATATATATTAGTAACTATACTAGAAATGTTTTTACTAGCTCACCGCTGTCATTTTTTTATATTTAGTAAAGAAAAGGGGTACTATAAATATTGCGGCTCATGGATAAAAGTGGTCCGTAATGGTTCAACCAAGAATGTGGCATGGGTGAAGGCATCTTAGGGTGTTAAGAGGAGTATCTAAACTCTAGGAATTTTTAGACACTAATATGAGTATCTTGAATTGAGGTGTATTAGTAGAATCGAGTAAAATTGGAGGATTATGGGAATCATAATGTTTTTATATACTCTAACTGTGTATGGTATGGATGAGTGCCCAGAGGTGATACTTGGGTGGGTTGGGCCTCAAAAATAGCATGGGATAATAGAGATGCATAATATTAAATATGGATAGTGAATATTATTATACCTAGTGATGGATCAGATAAGGTTCTTATCCCTATTATAGGGTCCCTAAGAAAAGGGTCACCAATGTGAAGGTTCATGAGTGAGCTTCTCCCTAGTGAAGGATATCACAAAGGTGTGTCACCCTAGTGGGGGACTAAAGTTTTATTCACCCTAGTGGAAGACCTTGCTTGAATATTTATCCTTATATAAGTTCTATGGATGAAGGGTCTCTAAAATTAAGGGCCTTGGGTAGATGATTCCCATGTTTAGGTTCATCCTTGTGGGGAAATAAAGTGGTTTTCATAACTATGGGTTCTTAGGTGGCACACATTGTGATTTTTCATCATTGGTGAATGCTAGTGGTGAATACATGTGACACGCCTTGGTGGAATGTATAGGTGGTGTGTGCAGGTAGTGTGTAATGGCGGTGCACTTAGGTTCTGGTGTGATGGGATTATTTACCTCTCTCGTTTGTCCATCCACAAATTCTTATTTCTCTAAAATCATAGCTAGAGGGTCTATTTATATAAAAATACATCGACCAAGGAGAAGTTGGTTTGGAATTCAAGTGATGAATATATAAGTTAAATTTACAATCACCATGGCCACACAAGTGTTGTGTGTAATCTTATATTTTTTTCATGTGTATACTTATAAGGAATAGTCTTTGAGATGAAGGATAAGTGAACATGTATACTTTTCAAAATTTGTACAGTGGACTCATGGAATTTGAAAAACATCTATTGTGAAACTCCAAGAATAAAATGACCATAAATTTATATTCATAATACATTTTTGGTTCCATGACTAGTTAAATAAAATCCTAAAAAGATTATCATGCCCCTATGTATTATGCATACATCATAGAAGGATGTTTTATGAGGAAACAAAGTTCATGAAAGGCCCTCCAATGTTGATTTGTAAAATGGTTTTGGCTTCATGACTAGTTACATAAAATCCTAAGGGGTTTATATTCCCTTGGATATTGTTCATACACTATGTAAGGATGTTTTATGAAGAAAAACGTTTCCCAAAAGACCCTAATATATATTTTTTGGATTAGAAAACATTTTTTTAGGAAATTGTATCATCCATGGTTTACTCCCAGAGAGATGTACTCATTACCACATCACTAAAGTATGATTTTTTGGAGGAATCATCATCCCTCGGTGCGTGTGTGTATTCATGCAACAAATGCATAACCCTTTTTCTTATTCCTTGAGTAGCGAGGAATATTTTTAATCAAATATAACTTTTTCATATGAATGAGAATATTATAATGTGTTATATAGAAAAGTGAATGGTATGAATTTTTTTATTCCAACAATGGGTTATTATAACTTTATTTAGGATACATTATAAATTTTATTAGAGTTCATTATTAATATAATTATCAACCCAAATTCCACATCCCATGCTATTCTAGAATGTTCCTCACATGTTATTATTTTACTCCAATAATCGCCAATGTATATTAAGGTTTCTTATAGTATGAATTTAAAATCAAATGTGACCATTGAAATTTATTATGGGTTTTTAAATCAAATAGGTCCTTCTTGGAAGACATTTCACTCCAATATGTCCTATGAAATTTCCAGAGGGTCATTAAATCATTGAAATACTATTTAATCAACTTTATACTCCAAAATCACCATTTTAATTTATCATGTGTTATTTAAATTATATATCACATACTTGGATAAATTTAAAGTCAAAATTAACCAATATATATACTTTAGATTATTTTCTATCTTAATTAACATTTATAGTATTTGGAAGGATTTTCACTTAAAATATGACATTTATAATCTTCTGATGATATTTTTAACCATAGAATACTTTCTATATAGATTAAAATATATGAGAGCCTTCCTATATGGTATTAAAATATAGAGTATATTTCAATGGATTAAAACTATGAAATATCTATCTGATAGATTTAAATTATAGAGCGTATTATTCTTGGTTGTAAGCTACGTATTATTCAAATTTCAGTATGGAATGAGTATAAGATGCTTTATGCAAAAATTATAAGAACATTACATTATTAGTAGTTCTATATGTGATGAAAAACAAACAACCCTTCGATTAATTATATTTCCACCACTCAATATATATGTTATATAAACAACAAATATCCATTAGAATGGATTCAGGAATAGTTTCAAAAAAACACTTAAATCTATACGATATTTTTGAAATAGATAATAAAATTATTAACGGATTGTGTAAACTTCTAATCCTATTGATTTTGATACATAAATTCCATTTAAATAATTATTCCAACCCTAATGTAAGAAAAATAGGTGGGGTAGAAATGTTACAAAAAATAGAGATCCTCGTGTGACATATTTTTTCCTTCTATTAATGCGATTGACTGTTTTTGCAAAATCAACAATTTCATATTTTCTTAATGGTTTAATATTTTTATTTAACATAATCCAAAATTAAAATGAATTTAAATTTCTATTAAATTTAATTTGGATGACCTCATTTAACACAATTTAATGTAAAAAATTATTTGTGATTCCATTATCATTTGAAGCTCACATGAAAAAATCAATATGTAACTAGACAACCAACATTTACATGTCAAAGATTTCTAAGAACCCTATAATTTTATTCTCAATGACAATAATCTAATGATTAGTGCGAAAAACTTTAATTAAAGGTAATGATTTAGAAATAATTATACCAATTTATGTGATCAATTTTATTAGCTTAGAGATACTAAAGACGAAGAAACCCCTAGACACTAGAAGATAAGTAGGTGAAATACAACCCCCATCAACATCACAGTTTTTTGGTGTCTATCTAGATCATGATATCATAATAATTTTTTTTATCAAAAAGATGATTCTTAATAGTACATATAATTTATTGTTAGTGAGTTACCATGGAAGTCTCCTACCACCACGATTCATTATAATGAACAAAAAACCCTAATTTTTCATGAACTTATTATAAATGATCCAATCCATTACCTTTTCAATTAGTAAACCTTAATGGTGGTCAATATAGGGGAACGTATCCCTAAATATCTCATGGGATGTTGATCCCCTCAGTAGTATTGAAATCCTAGAGGTTCATCACTCCTTTCCATTGAAACCCTGATAACTTTTATTTTCACATTGGGTTGAAGATACCAACTACCAATTATAATCACTTTAGTGGCCCCAATAGTTGATCCCCCACCCATGATATAAACCAAATTTTATAAAATTTCCCATGATAATAAGATTTACATATATAACTAATTTCATATTCATGATGATAACATCAACCACTATTAGGTCCTTCTAAGTAAAGATGTTATCAATATAAATGGAGGTCCTAACCATAATAATGGTGATATAATCCATGTTTTTCATCAAATATTCTTATAATTAATCTCCATATAGTTCATTCCCATATCAATTCACTAACCAATAAACATTTAGGTCTTCCACGTATCAAAGAAGATCACGAGCTGGATATATCATGCGGAAAATAAGTGTTCGGTTTTTGAAGACATAGAGTTAAAATTTCATTAGTTTTCTTAACATACCAAATAAATAGAATTGAAGATAAATATACCACTTTCACACAATATATTTTTGAGAAAACCCCTAATTTATGAAATTGATGACATATTGTAATAAAAAAAATATGGTATTGTAATCCCTATGAAAATTAATTTTCCTAGGGTTCGATAATCATCATATCATCCATGTTCCTTGGGGACTAATGAGTTAAAATCTAAAATGATATAATAAATTATAAAATTTCTCAGGTTTATATGACTAATATCGCTCATGATAAACTAAATGATGAGTTCTATTATAGAACCTTCCAATATCTCAGTTGATTTTATAATTTACTCTCACTGAGAGGAACATTTAAAATCAATATGGGCATCATTAAATTTCCTCATAATCAATTTATAATGGTATATGTATGCCATTAGATACACTATAATAATGGTATTCATTTTAACTATGATGGAAATCCACTATATGAGAATGGACAGGGTTGCAGATGACAAATATTACCTGGATACTTTTAAAAATTATACTAATAAGTAACTTGTTATGTTGACAGAGACAGTTTCAGTCTTAGGAAAATATGAATCTAACTACGATGAGACATGGGATGTGATTATCGGGGATCAAATAATTTTAATTTATTAGGATCATATCATTCATATGGGAAAAATTATTATTAATATTGATTTGATGGTCTCACTAATATATTTGGAATAACTTATAGGTAACTTTTTGTTTCCTCTATTACATATTTTTGAATTTTTCTAGATGTACTAAACATTTCAAAGAACACTAAAAATTTTATAGATTAGTTGACCTTATTAAACACTCATTTGAATTAGAAATTAAATATAAAAATCACCATGAATACATGAAACATATTGTTTCCAATGATATCAATGAAATATATAAGATCATTAAGAAATATTTACATCAATCATGTAGATGATGTTGGGGTAAATACTCAAAATTAATCTTACCCTTGCTCATCCACCGAAAATCTGATCCTGGAAGAACATCTTCACATATATGTTCAAATAATTTATCTGAGAATATATTAAATGTCATCAATCTTGAAAAAATTAATAAGAGAGAGATGTGGGGTTGATTATTAGCTTAATTCGAGACTCTAACCTATTTGGAAATAATAAATTAATTTGTTAAAAAATTGAGTATTTGATATATTCTTATATAATTTAACCCAAGAAATAACCATTTCACCATTTTCAGGGAAACCCCATTCCCTAGGGATATGAACATATTCACCTTGACTGCCTCCTCTCCTAGTGATAACAATTATAAAAACATCCTTTGGATTCACCATGACTCAACTTTAAAAAATCCTGAACTTCTTGGTAAGGTAAATATTTTTATAAATAATCCTTGTAACCATTTCACACTCATAAAGATAGTGAATGTTTTCAAATGACTTCAGATGGTTCTCTTAAAATTATATAGTACATTAAAATAGGCTCTATATAAGTCACCTCCACATATTTATAAATATGAAGAGGTAATTAGAAAAAAATTACAGGAGTAGTAATGTCATGAACCCCTCATATGGGTCAATCACACCAGAAATCACGGGTGAGGAATTTTATTATAAATTAAAAATTGATGGTATTTCATATTTTGAAAATAATGATCTAAAATCTCCAGATTACTTATTTTTAAATGTCATAAATACATTACATCTAAAATCATAAGGGAATAACAATAACAATGAGTCAAGGGAATATGATCCATAATTGAATGATCACTCTCATCTAGAGGCTTGAAAAGGTAGATTATATTCATGAAAGGAAATATAAACATGATTCTTGGGGTATAAACCAAAATTTCTATTTCCAATATCCCAATATGTTGATAAAGTCATGGGTGTTTCTATATCTTCATCCCCTCAACTACTTGATGCTATTGAGTCTTCCTTAGATGATGAGTAGATTTTTTTTGATGGTAGAGGTTAAATAAATCCAGTAGATTAATTTACAGTTTATCTAAGAATGAAATACTAATAATAATGGTTTTTAATTATTAAAATTCCACTTTTGATTGAAAAACATGAAAAAATATATTTTTTGAATTGATGTGTTGGGCCGATCCATTAAGTGGATTAGTAACCGGATCAAGTCATATAACCAACTACCTTCCTCAAGAATCACTAAGATTTCCCTCCCCCAACCCTAAAACAATTAGTGTCTTAGGTTTTTAACCTCTTAAAATTATAGAAAAAGGGAATTATATCATAATGTAAACTATAAAAATAGATTAAAATAGAAAAGTGAAACTATATTTAAATGATAATATTTTTGTAATACCTCAAGGATAAATATACATCAAAATAAATTTAAAGGAAATCATACCAATAATAGGTGGATTTAATCACTGTATTAATTTTTTTAAATCCCAGAATCACACATATTCATAATACGGGTGACCCATAGTAGAATATAATCAAATTTTCTTATTACTATGGCCTTTGTGCAATAAAATATATCCTACAGGTATAAGTTTCCAGTTGTAACACAATGATAATTTTCAATTCCCCTTTGATCTAGTAAGTGAACCGAAGACACATAGATGATGGTGATATTTGGAAATAATTTACCCAATCATTTGAATAATTTTTAGGGAAAGAATGAAACATAATATTTTTAAAATTAAATTATTAATGATTTTGGTTTTATCATGGGTTATTTCTATGGCCAGATTTAATGGATTTGTTTTTATAGAAAAATCATTTTTCATTCATTTGTGATGTATCCATCTAATAAGATACGTGTTACATTTTCATTCACTAATTTATTCATTAACAAATTCAAGGTATAGTCTCCTAAAAACATAGAGAATAGGTTTCATGAACACTTCAATATACAAGATTATAGTAGCACACAAAAATAATTAGTTTTTGAATTCAGGGAATTCAAATAAGAAATAATCCATAAAATACATATATGAAATTAAAGAACTAATAACATGTTTAAGGAAAATTAGATAACATCAAATCCAATACATGAAACCTCTAAAAATAAAAATATATTTGGGATAGAAATATATTGATAAAAATTCCACAATGGAAGATGAATTTTGACTAAAAGAAGTTAGACTTAAGATGAGAAGAAAATCAACTAATGAATACTCCACCATTATGTGAGGTAATTCAGATGTTGTTGTGTGAAGATATTCACCCCTTGATACATCAACTTCACATTTCTAAATATATGAAAAATAATAATAAAGAATAATGAAATAATTTATTTATAAAACTAGAATTGGTTAAAACAATTTAAATTTAAAGACAAAATTTTCAAAAAAATTATATCACAACATTACAATGAAGATCAAGCAAGAATGTTCTTATTTTCTTCCAGAAATATAATGCATATAGATCATCAAAGTGTATTTGTACTCACCCATAACATATAACACCCTAACCTAAAACTAATATTGTAGAACCACTTATACCCTGTTAGTTGATTGAATAATCCATCTGTAAGAACCGATATTCTACTATAGTAGGTAAACAATATATTCCAAAATGATTACACAATGCACACTATATTATCAAAGAAATAGTTTTTTATTCTGTATTATATTTAAAAGTAATATTTATAAATTTTAGAATTTAAATTTCAAAAAATTGACTTCATTTTTTTATTAAAGTATAAATTTGATTACGGTAAATTTTATTGATTTTTTCTATGAATGTTTTTAATGAATATTGACATATTATTTTTTGTGAATTTTGTCTCTTTTATGACGTCATTATGATATAAATATGAAATTGAAATTTTATAAAATTATGGATCATTTATTAAGTGATAATATAATCAAAATATCATATAAATAATTTTAAATTAATAGAAATTATTTATCATATCAAGTTATATATAAAAATACTTTTGTTGGTGATATAGTTCCTCCATAGGATTGAAAAACTCAAATTAATATCTTTATGATAGTATCTTGGAAAATGTAAGTCCTTGATTCACCATAAGAGATAAAAATGATGAAAAATAATTTAATTTGAATTATATTCATTGGTTTTAAATTTTATTATAATATAATTATTCAAATTCTTATTGAGTTCTAGTGCAAGAGAAGAAAAGTAAAAATATTAAAAATAATATTGTTTCATGATAAATATGAGAATAAAATTAAAGTATAAATGGCTCTAGACTATAATATTGATAAATAAAAAACTATTTTTAATTTATTAATTTATTTTTTATATTATGTGATAAGATAATTATCCAAAATTCTTATGCAGCATCAACACAATGTTTCCAAAAGCAAGAGAAACATCAAACAAATGGTTATAAAAGTTTTTAAAATGGAAATATACAAATGAATTATAGTAAAAAATTATTTTTTGGGATAAAAAATATATATAATAAATTAAAAAATAATATTTAAATTTAAATTTTATAGTTATATAGTTATTCTTAATGTTAAAGTTTGACAGAAAACCTGGAAATGTATTTAAAGGGTATTCAGTGATACAAATGATTGAAAATTAGTAACAAAATAATTTAAAATTATATTGGGTTAATTGATAATTTTTAATTATATATAATATTATACATTTTCCATTTATGAACCATTTTCAATTTTAAAATATCATTCTTATCCCTTAATGACTTAAAATTTTAAAAAACACCATTTAATTTTACTTATAATGGGGACTTATTATACCCTATTAAAAACACATATAATGTTTTTTTCTCACAATAATATATCTAAATACCTATATAAATCTCCCTTACCATGTCCCATAGCCTCTGGTGTGACCAAACTCCTCTTCTCTGAAGGTACTAATAACAATCAAATTGAGGAAACTCAAAGGTCAAGGTGAGCATTTCCGAATCTACTTTTTTGTTACTTAATTATACTTATTTATCCTAAAAATATTTTATAATTATGTTATTTTGTTTAAATTATTCCTTTAACATGGTATTTCATCCCTATTATCTAAAAATCCTAATAGAATATCCAAGACCTAACTACAAACTATTTTCATATACATCCAGATCACAAAAATTTGAGTTGTTTCCATAATAATGTTTTTTTATTTCAATTATATTACTATATTAAATAACATTATTAATCTTTAAAATTAACAATAAAAGTTTATCTCACTTATTATATAATATTTTTAATAATATCAAATATCTATTCTTTTTTATCTTCCTTTAAACTCATTTGAAAAAAATCGTTCTTCTTGCTGGTTGATAGATAAAATATTTTCAATTAATTTATATTGAATATCATTGTTTTAAACCCACAAAATTGTTCCTCTAAGATGAATTGTTTCATTTTTTTGATAATGGTGTTATTTTGAGCTGAATAGTAAAAATTGGCCATTTTGGATTTTTAACAGTTTTAAATTATTTCGATAGTTTTGCCATAACATTATCTACACTGATCCAAATTGCAAAATTCTTTCTTTTCCAGATTCTACACATCCAGGGCTTAATTTAATATATTTGTAATAAAATCTGAATCGGCTATATAGAAGCTCAAAATAATCTCACAATGTGGATCAAGAAAACTGTTTTCAGTTCTGCCTAGTTTTGATGTGAGATCCATAACTCATCCACTTTGGGCCCAAAGCTTCTGAAATTCGGTGGGTGGACGCACAAGGAGTTTTGGAGCATCGTTTATGAAGGAAGGACCGAGTGAATTGGCCGTTTATGGTGTCATTAAAGCACCCTAATCCGGAGGATTTCGTTTTGGAGAGTCTGACTGGACAGAATAAATGCTCATAGTAAAACAACCATAAATCTCGGAATAAATGTCCAAATCCGCTGGAATTTTGAGGGGACATGGCCAAGGGAATTATTAACAACATTAAAGAAGGGCTCAACGCGTGAAGAGGTCATTTAATTGGGATAGAACGTGTCGACATTTAGGGGAAGCATTCTGGCTATAAAAGGAGGAGAGCTCCACCCTGTCAAAGCATCCATTCTCCACCCCATTCCTTCTGGGACCCCAAGAAGGAAAACTTTTCAGCATTCTATTTTATTTATTTTATTTTTCATAGTTTTTTAATTCCTTCTTCTTCCCCATTCAACTCGATTACCCTTACCATGGTGGGGTAAACTTTTGGAGTGATTGGGGAAGGGTTGGTTTTCTACATTGTAATGCTTGAGTTCTTGGACGCAATTGAATAAATTTCTTTCTTCTTCAAAGTTGTTTTCAATTTCTTATAGCGAATTTTATTATCAAGTTCGATCGTTCTTGAATATTAATTCCGTTATTTATTTTTTACTTGGTAAAATAATCAATATCTCCCTCCACTAATTTCTGGTCTATATACGATGGAATAAACCAGGAATTAGTGGTGAAGTACTCGACGATCGTCAGTACGTGTAAAAGGTGTAGTGAATGTTCTTGATTGTTTGGGATAAACAAAACCCGATCGGGTATTGCCCATTTAAATTAAGGATATTCAATATAACTATTTTAAACATGGAAGTAGAGTTGACCAAACCAAGATCTTGGTAAGGTTTTCTCTCACAATAATAATTTCACCAAGGAAGTGAGAGGAAACGATTTTGGAAACTCACTTTAATCAACTAAGAAGAAGAGTTTTGAATTAAATTGAACAAGTATAGAATTATAATTAGGAAACCGACCCCGACCTAATCACCCTTTTAATTTCATAGTTTTTCAATCATTTGAATTTCAAATTTCCTTTCACAACATTTTTCCCCCGTTTTAAAGTGACAAACCGTTTTGTGTGCACTCCTCTTCGGGAGACATCCTAGGTCAACCACATTACTACATTTTAACTTAGGAAATAATTGTTTTTCCACGTCCTACGATAGGCATGCTTCACTGGTTTTACTCAACCGAAGGGAACAATAATGATATCATAAACTTATGTCTTACATAGATATTCTTCATAACTTTTTGTAATATTTTATATAACATTTATAATCAAGTAAAATAATTATTATGATTTTTAATGGTAAAAAATACATCATAAAAATTAATGTATAAATAACCAATCATAACTTTTTTATCCATCAAAATAGGATTATCAAGGAAGATTCTCAAAATAGAAAATATTTCTTGAGAAACTAAAATCATTTTTATCGAAAATGAAATTTTTATAATAGCTTGATATATCATGATAATATGGTTCCATTTTACAATGGAATTTTTGTTATGAGGTAGTGAAGTCTATTTTATTTCACTTGGTGTTCATCCGTTAGAATTATGTTAACTATAATTTGGTACAGAAGGTGATGGGGATGGAATTAGGTGAAAAAATTAGTTTCATGACTTCCCTAATGATAGTTATACCATTAGATATTTTTTTATCTAGTGATGATTTATAGTAAATAAGTTAATATATTAGAGTTTAGTGAGATTAGAGAGTCGCCGGTTTGGTAGCCGAAATGAAGTGATAATCCCTCGTTGATTGAAAATTAATGGTAGAAGGTTTAATTTGTTTGATCAGATAAACTTATTATTTCATTAAGTGGATACATTAGTGTTACGTCTGATTCAATTTGAGATTTATTAGTGACTTTTCAATTTCTTATAGATTACATTCCTTTTATAATATTTTTATAATAAACTAGAACATTTGTTTATAATAAATGAATGTAGCAATGTGTTTCTCCCTTGTACAAAGTAACCATTTTTAAAGCATGTTAATCTCTATATTCTTTCAAATTTTATGTATTTCTTTTAAATTTGTTTTTTATTCCTTCAAATTTTTTCAATTTTATTGGTAGTGTGGTTTGTATTAGAGTGGTGGGTAGGGTTCATTTATTTCCTAATTTTAGTACCCTAATATTAAGGGAGATAGATATATCAATAGATAGACCTACTACTGGTTGTTAATTTTTTAATATGTAGGAGAAATTTTTTTGTAAAATAATGGTGATCGATATAATACCCTAGATCCCCAACAATATTTATTAGAGGTTAGTTTATCTATCTCAGGTTCTCTTCTACTTGACTATAATTGAATTTAGAGGGAGATACTAAATTTTTTTAATGAATTTATAAGGTAAAAAGTTCCAAATTGATAGGTTTGATGGAATGTTTTTTAGTTTCTATAGGTTGTATATTAGTTACTATTTGATTTAAAAGGGATTATGAGTTTCATTATGGAGTGATGTTGGTGATGATGGAGAACGTAAAATGGTAGTTCATAAATAAAAAGGTCTATCACTTGAGAGGATGTCTCAAGAATAATTTTTTTATTTAATATCCATGGCAAAAAACACAGTGTAAGTATTTAATTAAAATATCTACATTTACATAAAACTGATAGCGTCGAAAAAATGGTCATTATTTGGGGGATATTTTGATCAATCTTATTGAATGGAATACCAAGTTGAGGCCATGTGAATGATTTCAACATGATCTAAGGGAAGCTTGAATCCATAAAGGTTTTGTTCATAGATGATTTATGGGAACTCGTGCTATTTTTATCTCAACAAAATAGTTGGGACATGATGGTTAATGATGTGAGTAAATATTATGGAAATACATAATTAGTTTCTGATGATATAATAAATTTTATACTCAATATAGAAATTCTTTAAAGATAACCCTAATTACCATCTATGAATTATCAAGAATATGTTGTTTTAGGATGGTCACCTCAATAGAGGGTAGTCTCTCAAAAGAAGTCATCAGAAGAAAATCTATGAGGGAAGAGCCTGGGAAAGTCATATGGTCATGTCCAAACTTTATAGAAGTATGGGAAGAAATAAAACATGATTAAGGATTTCTTGAGTAACATTGAAATCAATAAAAGACAAGTAGCTTCTAAAAGATCAATTTCTATTGGAATAATTGAACGAGTTAGCTAATTGTATCTTAGTGTGAACAGTATGGTGATGTCATGGGTAATTGACTTTGTAACATCATTCCATTCAATGAGAGAGAGAAAATTAATTAAAATTTAGGTATTTATAAATTTTATAAAGTATAGTTGGTGGATAATGAATCCTTCATAATCATTAAAAAATGATATGTGAACATCCATTTGAATAATTTTAGAGTCTCTAAATTTAATAATCATAGACATATAAGAGTGTTGTGGAAGAACCAAATTTTAGTTAGACAACTAGTTAAGGTAGGGTATGAAAATAAATTTTCTAACAGAGTCTAGAATGTTTCTATGGGCTCCATAGTGGTTTTAAAAATGCTTAAAATATAGAATTCCTTAATTTATTAATGTTGAGAAATAATTATAATGGTTGATAGATCATTTTTCAATAATTTAGTGGATTGGCATTGCATGATATGTTATCTTCATGAAATGAAAATGATGATCCTAATTAATAAATGATACTAAAGATTGATCATTCAAACGTCAAAATATGTGAAATCCATATTCTAGGGTAGTAAAGAAGTGATTCTGTCTATTTAGATATATGGAATCCTAGAAGCCGTTAGTTGAAACTCATACCTACTGATGTATGAGGACCAATTTCTATTCTGTCTTTCAGGGGATCCTTGTATTTTTAAGAAATATTTATGATGCAATAAGAAAATTTTGAGTTTAATTTTTGAATAATACATATGATGTATTTTAAGATTTCCTTCAATGTAATTACATTTTTTAAAAGGGGAGAAATTATAACATGAAATTACTATGATTTTATATTGATTATGATTACACTTGATACAATATCCAGAACATTAGAAAGAATAAGGGGATAAGGCATGATAAGTTAGTTTCTATAACACCATAGAAAAATGGTGTGGATGAAATAATAAACCAAATATTTATATACAATATTATAATCATGAGGTTTCACTATGGATTGAACATGGGAATTTGGGTGTAATATCTTAAAAACAATATATTTAGTTAAGATAAGTCTAATATCCATAGTTTGTTAAGGAATACCTTGAGAGTTATATCCTATAAGAAGATAAATATTTAACCACCTAAAAGTATTTGGGAGTTTAGATTACATGCATATTGATGGTAAGAATGTGGAAAATATTGATTCTAAGTCTACTTTTTTCTGTTGGTTACTGTGATTATAATTTTAGATACCGGTAATGTGATGATGATTTGAGACAAGTAATTAGTATCCAATATGATCAATTCAACAAATGGGTTATGTGGAATTACTAGATATTTTTATTTAAATAATTGATAATAAATAAATTACTTAATCCTATGTTGATATATATAATAACAGAAAATGTTCAAAAAAATGAATAACTGAGATGAATGCATCGAAAGTCCTATAGTGAGTCCAGTGGAAGATCAAAAAAAAATTAAAATTGCTGAAGATATTGTGGGAGTATAGGTAGTTAGGCCAATGGAAATTAATGATACAAAAGTTAAGGTACCAAAATAATGATCTAATATAAGTAGTGAATAATAACCAACTCATTTGAGTAGATTAACCAATATTATAAATCCTCACCAAATAGTTGGGAATAACATGAATATTTTACATTTAATAGATTTAGGGGAACTTTAATAATGAAAAGAAACTGCATCCATCAATGAATCATTGGATTGGAATCTGATATTGGAGGACAAACTGGACTCATTGAAGTTTAATAGAACATGGTAGTTGGGTAATTTATTTAAAGGGAAAATAAAAATTGAGAATAAATTATTGTACCTGAAATCAGAAGAGGTTGAAAAAAAGAAACACAATAAAGAGTGACCAGTGGTGAAGTGGTTTCAATATAATTACTATGTTGAATTCATGAAAATATTCTCTCCAATAGTTAATAATTCCACTATCAAAACAATGTTAAGAATGAGAGCATCATATTGATCTGTTCATGGAACAGATGGTTGTAAAAACCATAATTCTTTATGTTTATTTGGATGAGGATATCTACATGAAACAACAGATATGTTTATCTATAGAAGGATACTATAATTTGGTTTGTAATATAAAGAAATGTTTTCATGAGAAAAGTTATGCCCCATGAAGATGAAATTAAAAATTTTACTCATACATTTCTGGAAAAGGATTCAATATAAGAAATGAAAATATTTTTTTTGGAAACAAAATGGGAAGATGGTAAATTTTTCATATTACTTTTATATGTAGATTTTAGCTTTCTAGTTGAACAAATTAGTAAAAATATAGAAACTAAAGTGTGACTTGTCTGCACAATTTTAGATGAAAGATCATGGTCTTGAAAGAAATATTTGGGGGATAAATATCGAGTGAGATTGAAAATGTAGAACATTAGTGCTATCTCATTGGGACTATATCCAGAATATTATAAAAATATTTCTGATAGATAGAATTAAATCAGTCATTACCCATCTTTTTACTAACATACAATTATCCAAGATGTAATCACCAAATATGGAGGTTGAGAATAGGTATATAATGAATGATCCATATTCTTCTATGAAAGAAATTTTTATGTTATTTATGATTTTCACTCAACTAATCATTTCCCATGCAGGGGTAGTTGTTAGTTAGTTCATGGTGAATTTTGGAAAATTAAATTGAGTGGATGTGATGTGTATCCTTCATTATTGGAAAGGATTAGAACCTATAACTATATTATTTGGGATGCATGATTCAATATATGGTTTCATGTACTCATAAATATTTGGGGACATAGATATTGGGAATGGTAAAACTATTTTTGTTTATAATTTTGGATTAATATATAATAGCCCAAAAACTCTACTCTTAGATCCCGTACTAAAAACATAATCTTTACACATATGAATTTGATACTAATAAACAAAATCAAACTTTTTCCACCAAAAACATACAACTTAAACTAGATATATTGTATTACATACACACCCAAGGACCTTTTATGTGTATGTTTTTACATAATTTGTAAAAACACTTACTTAACATTTTCTACTTCTTTAAGAGATCATTTTTTATACTATACCCACCTTTAATTATTTCATAATAAGTCTTCAAAATCTCCCAAAAATTCTTCAGACATGAAAATTTTATAGAAATAATTCATTTAACATCATTCTTACTAACATGGGGAAGTAGAAAAAAACAAGAAATGTGAAATTAGAAAGTTATTAATGTTAAAAATAATCATTAATAATTGAATGGCATCAGTGAACATATGATATGCATAAGGGTATGATCACATAATCAAAGTGAATTAGTAGAACATAAAACAATTCTTACCAATAAAAATATGGATAAAAATTCATGAGACATGGAATAAGTATTTAACATAATACAATTATATTATAAGTCGACAATCATGATCTCTGTGAAAATAATCCTTGATTAAAGGATCTATTATTTCATATATGAAGCAATGAATAATTGTGTAGGTATCTTAGAACATAAAACATTCATCATGTGATCACCTAACCCGAAAATTCACATTGCATTAGGATTAATTTATAACTAATAAAAATATTCATCTATTAAAAATAACTTATAACTATTTAACTATGTTTCCTTACAAAATACATTAGATGTCTATAAATGACCCACACATCCTTGGATAAAAACATAACCACCCATACATGGTTTAAACCATAAGAACCCATCCTTGGATTATAATGGAATCCCACATATATCATCAAAAAATATGTCTATGTACCATATAATGAAGAAAAACATTTAGAAATTTTAAATTTTCAATATAACACCCTTGAATTTTAGCATGATTAACCCTTGGAAACAAAATAGGATCCACAAAAATAAGTTTAAATAATGTACATCTAGAGAGAAGATAAGGATGACGTCATTGGAAAATATCCACCTTGTATAAGAGTAAAAAATATAGGATATCACTACATATGAAAGATACATTTAAAAGAACATTTAAGAATTTTTTGGGAAATATGGAAAATAAAATTTTATTTTGAAAAACATTTAAATAGGCATTACATGAATGTTGAGAAAATATTTTGAAAGACAATAACCATTGAGGCGTTTATTATAAAACTCAATGACAATAATAGTAATGATGGTGGTAACATCCATTCAATTGTTAAATTTTAAAATAAAGGTCCCTTTCAAACTTTGCGTAAAAAACAAAATTACCAGGTTAGAAGATAAAAAAAATATCTCCTTTAAACTTGTGTGAATAAATTAAAATATCATTGAAAATTACGTTAAATAATCATTTCTTCCTATAAAATATTACGCTGAAACATATTTTAAAGGTCATGGATATAGAAGAGAAAATTTTCTGGAAAACATGAGAAATAAAGTTGGTTTTTTAAATAATATTGTTGATATTTATATGAACCAAAGTGAGGAAAATGAATGGAAATCATATGAATATTCCAAATAATCCTAGTATAATAATAAATATATGGTTAAATAAATTAATATCATGCAATTTACCTAAAGGAACCCTGAAAATAAATCATCATGAAAATAAATTATCATGTCACATAAAGCCATTACATATTTGATAACATTCAAATAAAAACCCATCAAAACAAATAATGTGAAATGGGTATATATATACAATTAATTAAAAGATATAATCTTTCAATATTCATATATGGGTAATTAATAAAACCATATAAAATTAGTGATTAGCTTATGATATAATATCTCAATTGGTGTAATATACGCCTTATAAAATATTTAGGTTCTTACTACAAGACATGTCTCAAAGAAAAATATTAAGATGAATAATCCTTACAAAGATCGTATCAATGAAGAGAGAATTAAGCATTGAAGTGATTATGTGTAAAAATTATAAAACTTCCAAAAACAATTATAAATTCAACATAAAATAATCATATATCATTAATCACATAATAATGGAATAATAAATTCAATGAAGTAAAAGTTTAACTCAATTTATAAAAATTGAGTTAAGAAACCCTTATCTCAACACCAGACTTTCTATGTATGTACATTAACACATATATAATAAAATTATATTAATTATTACCTTATTTAAAACCATTTATATTTTTATTATTTTATCATTAATCCATTTACTTCACTTAGTTTGATGAAATATTTAATTATGTAATTGGTTATATCCACATCGAGACTGTTGAGGTTCTTCGGTTCATAATTGAAAAATAGATTTGATAAGTTAGAAATGGTCAAATGGGTATTTTTTATCTTATCATGAATAATAATAATATTATAATTATAATTTTATACTTCAAATGAAATATTATATTCATCTATAAATAGTTTTTATGAAAAACAAAATATATCAGCTTGTGAGGTATTAGTCAACATGTACACACGAACGTTGTTTTTTTACTTTTCATTAGTGGGAAGATAAATAAAAAATGATCATTAAAAAATCAATATAATTCAATCAACATAAATTAATTAAATAAATCCATTCCCATGCCCATCTAGGAAATTCAGTACTGAAAGAAAAAGTTCATCCCTACGTGGGAAAGGTAGCCCATATATACTCACGTGTGATGATTCCATTTTAAATGATTGCAATGGAATGAAACTAGATGATATATTTTATATAAATAATCATAATTATTTTATCAATATCATATATATAAAATAGTACCATTATAAAAAACATCCCTGAAATTCTATGATGAGAAATGAAATACATCAGTTCGTGAAGTAGTAGTCTGCACGTATGCACAAATAATTGTTTAGTTCTCATTAGTTTTGAGAAATGATATGAATAAGCTTAATAAATTAACATGATAATATATATTTATATTTTTTATATTAATTTTGTTTTATTGGAAGGGTTATGACAGAATTCAAGGTGGTATAAGAATAAGTACAATAAAAATGCTTGGTTAATATAATTAACCTCTTATTTGAAGAACCACTTATGGGTCTCTCCTTAAAGACCCTAGGATGGTATTTTAAGAATAATGTAATCTCTATAATATATATATGGAAGTTAATAAGAATTTATTCTTAGTTTTGGTTGAGATATGTGGCTTAATAAGTGGCTAAGAAGATAGAAGAGGTGGTGCTTTTTATAAGTGGGGATTGGGGTACCCTTGGGATCATTGAAATTATTAAATTAATAGACAATAATTTTTAGGTTCAAGTGATATAACATTGATAAAGTTTTAATATGGGATGTATATAAGTCAAAATAGTATCCTAAATTAATAATTACACAATTTTAAATGATTTTTAACCTATATCTTCTAATTTTAACTCTTATTAAACCTATTTAAAAATTTTCAAGATAAAAAGATATATACACAACATGGGTCAAGAAAGTTACTATAAAATGGGATTTGTCCCATAAGTAGATCATTTATGATATAAAGAATTTATTGAATTCAATTTGTTAATGATAATATCTTAATGAATTTTTAGTCATTTAATAAACTATTATTTAACATAAAATAACATTAAAGTCTTTTTCAAGACTATTCAAATAATTTTAGTTTTAATGTTATCAAAAAATTAATTAAAATCGGTTTAAAACATTTGGAAAACAAATATCAAATTATATTTTCCTAAAAAATTATCTGGGCACCATAACACTCCAAAAAAATACTACATTAATTTTTTTTAAATCATTTACTTGATTTTTCTACTACTTTCACAAACACTATGTCAGTTTTGTTTAATCATTTTAGGTAATTAGTTCATAACTAAAATTAAAATATATTTATATTAAAATTTATCATTCATATTATAAATTAAATCTTATAAACATTCATAATTTGTTTTATCATTTTCAAAAAATATTATAGATATAAAAATCAAGAAATAGACATTTTGGAATTTTACTTAACTTAAAATAATATAAATGTTTTTATCAACCACAATGGAACCGAAATGCCATAATTTAGAATACATTAAGCGGGTGGTAAAATTAAACTCATAAAATGAAATATAGTTAACATTATGGTTTATTTTGAAGCCTTATTTAATAGTTTTATCCATGTTTGAAACTTTTTACCCTTACCATGGTGACAACATTTTTACCAATATTACTATTTATTATAAAAAACATTACCTATTTACCAAAAATATTTATTCTAATTAAAAATATTGAATTCTTTTTTTTTTCAATTAAATTCATTTAATTAGAATTAATTACATTTCAAATTATCCAAAAAACCTGATGAAAATCCATTTTTTCAAAAAAATGAATTTTTGATTATTAAAATATTTTTAAAATAATTTTAAGCATACTATTTTAAATGAAATTAACTACATTATATTTAATCTGAATGAATTAATGGTGTTTTAAAAACAATTTTAAAAAACAAATACTATGAAAAAAATTGAAATAAAAAAGGTAATTTTCTATAAAATAGATATTTTACAATTCATTAAGAATTCAAATTTTCAGAAAAATCCAAAAATTTCACCATAATATAATTTAAATATTTTTTTCCAATAATTAAATCCTTTTTCTCAAATGAAATTTATTAAATTGGAAGTAATTAATTAAAATATTCACAGATAATAAGTAAAAAAAATATGTTTTTAGAAAATTTATTTTTGAAGTAGAAAATTGACATTACAAAAAATTGAGCGCTTATTTTATAAATATTAATACATAAAATTGTAATGTCCCATGATTTTGTAAGAAAACACTATGTGATTAAATGAACTACTGAGTGATATGTGTCATTTATAATCAATCCATTAAAATTAATTTTCCCACTTCTATGTTTTGAATTTTGAAAATCTGACATACACGGTTGTGTTCAGGAAGATTTTGGGGGTCTGACGGAACAAACATAATTTTTGGTGAATAGTAACCTACCCTTATGAATAGTAACATACCATTATGAATAGTGGCCTAACCTATTGAATAGTAACCTTACCTTATGAATACTAACCTTACATATGATAATATATATATATATGATTTATGTGAAAGCATGATGTACCTATATTTTGGAATAAGCAAAAAATCGTTTTAAAAACTATAATTTTCAAGTATATTATTATTTTAATTAAAAATTAAATTAATCATATTTAGAAAAAATATTTGAAAAATGGACTTCATTTTTGGATTCTACACATCGAAAAATGGTTAGATTGATTTTTAGGGATTTTTCTGAAGCACTTGTTTTTGATGAATAGTAAAATACCATAATTTGCAGAATAAGCTAAATACACTAATTATAGAGTCATGTATGATTTTATTATGATGTAATCCCAGTTGTTTCATATTAATATGATAAAATCATTTTAATTAGTCATGGATGACTCACTATTATTGTATTGTGGAGAAATAATAAATTAATGAATATTATATTGAAAATCCCCTCTCCCATCCACTATAAATACCAGCCTTCACACCCTCATTTCCTCACACCTTTCAAGCTTCAATAATTTTCTAAAATATTCCCAAGAATCTTCCCTATCTCCTCCCCCATGTCCGAGAGCTTATGGTCTCTTCAAAAGACTAATCCTAGGTTCCTTAAGGAGGATATCAATAGGAGGATTCAAGAGGTAATTCCTTTCTCTTTTTTCTTTCATTTTCCTTTCAAATTTCTTTTATTTTATTCTCTTATCCTCAACTTCTCTTATCAAAATTTCATGATAACTACAGTATTATTGATATAATGGTATTATATCATGTTAATTGATGATTAATCATTATACTCTTCCCTCCCTCTCTTTTTTTAATAAAATGAAATTGTTTCCCATGATGTATTAATTTTCCTAAATCAGGGGTGATGCACTTCATTTTTCCATCAAATAATTCAAGGATTCCAATAAAACCATGAAATGTTTTAAAAAATAGTTTAAATTTTTTGTATTATCCCCTTTTATATTATGGAACCAACTTATTTACATGAGACTATGTGATAAAATAAAACAAGTTCATTGTGATAAAAAAACCACCCAAATTAACCAAAAACAGTCATCATGAAATTTTATATAATGATTCATCCTCATGGAATATAACCAAATTCATTGTAAGATCATTTATGTCTCAGTAATTTCACTAATAATATATATTAACAATTCTATATTTTCAACCACATTTCAAATGAACATTCGTTCATGAATACAAGTGAACTGTTCATAAAAGCTATGAAAATTAACACTCTCGAACAATGAATTTATGCTCTATAACTCATCCAAAGGCCCATAAAAGAACTTAATGACAAGATAGTAAACAATTTTAATCTATAAATTTCTAATTAATGAATATAATGTCATTATACAGGACATTAAAGTGAATAAAGTGTTCAGAAACAAGGTAAAGATAAAATTCTCGAACCAAACATTCTTTCTTCGAGTTCTACCTCTTTCACTCCATTTTTGATATGGTTACTCCTTAAAAATAATTTTTTCATATTTATATTACCTTTTATGGGTTTTAAATTTTTCCACTTGAGTTTATGTCAAATAAAAGTTTTCCAAAAAAACTATTCTTTCAAAAACACTCCTTTTATTTCTCACTCATGTTTGACGGTTTTTGTTTCAAGTATGTTATTACCACATTCTTTTGGGAACCCAAAGATTATGAATGTGTTCATATGAGATGAAAGCAATTACTTTTCATGGGTTAGTAATGTTAATTTTTTATATATGTTCTATATGTAATGCATAATAATGATTATGTTATGATGTGACAGGTGCACCCAGAAATATATAGTGCAATATGAATGTTTGAATGTGATGGGTGTTCCTGGAATTATAAAGCACTCTAATGCATTGGGTAAATTGATTAATCTCATGAGTTAAGTTTAAATGATGTGTGAACAAAATTATAGCTTTTTTCACATATAAGTTTGGTACTTAACCACTAAGACATGATGTTTAATTTTTTTTATGCATTGCCACATTTGAAGTCTTTTATTAATGTTTCCACTCATGATTTTGATGATGATGTTTTGAATATTCTCACCCCATGCTATGTTGTTCTCATATATCCTCTTACTAGGCTTTTATCTCACCCCATTTTGATGTATATACTCAGGTTACTACTTGTACTAAGGATTATTGAAGGGGAAATAAGTAGCAAGATAAGAAGGAATTAAATGAATATTTTTTTAAAATTTGATTTAATGTACTATTTGTATAATCCTCCAAAACCAAGAAAAGAAAATTTACACAAATGTATAATATAATGTGTATTTTTCTATTATATTTTATATAAAAAAATTCAAATCATGTTATAGTACTAAATCCAGAAGTTTGGGTTTTGGGCTTTAGAGTTGGTATTAGGGAAACAGTCTAGACAACTTTAGAGATTAGACATTATTATTTTAAATTTTACATTTAAAATTGTAGTTAATTAACTACACATACGAAAATACTTTTTCTTATACATCAATATATAAATTCAGAATTATAAGTAAAATGAAAAAATTGTGAGGGTGCAATTCATTTAAGGGCGGGGGGGGGGGGGGGATGTAACATCCCAATATTTTAAAATGAATCATTATATGCTTAAATGAACTATTGAGTACTATGTAACATTTATAATCTATCAATTAAATATAATTTTCCCATTGTTGTGTTTTGAATTTCGAAAATATGGCATATGTGGTTGAATCTAGGATGATTTTTGGGGTTTTATAGAACAAGCAAATTTTTTTGTGAATACTAACCAACCCTTATTAATAGTGACCTACCATTATGAATAGTAACCTACCCTTATGAATATTAACCTTACATATGATAGTATATATATATATGATTTAGGTTAAATCATGATGTACCTATGTTTTGGAATAAGTAAAAAATGTTTTAAACACTTTAATTTTCACGTAAATCAAGATTTTATTTAAAAATAAAATTAATCATATTTAGAATTTAAAAAAAAACAGACTTCATTTTTGAATTCTAAACATCAAAAAAATTATTATGGTGTATTTTTTTGATTTTTCTGAAATACATGAATTTTTTATTTATAGTGAAATACCATAATTTACAAAATAAGCTAAATACACTAATTATAGAGTGATTTATGATGTTTTTCTAATGTAAGTATAAATGGTTTGGATGCACATGATAAATTTTTTGTAATTAGTCATGGAAGACTCACTATTACTTTTATTTTGGAGAAATAATAAATTAATGAATATTATATTGAGAAATCCCCTCTTCCCACTCCAATGACCCGATGGCCTTCATTTTTTTGGATTTTGATAATATACCTTTCAAGGGGTGAGGTGGACACTTTACAAGACCCGTAGGCATATGTATTACATGGACCATATTCCTTAGAGTAATTCATTTCCCATAAGCCTCAAACATTACATACAACCCCGAATAACTACTTAGAACTGCTCCATCCCATCATCTTCATCGTGAAATCAGCTCTCCACCTTCGCATGGTTGTTCGGCTAGGATTTCCCATGTAGGCACATACTTGTCCCAATGGAAGGTGTCATACCATTTCATTCTTGAAATCTGTTTAGATTCTACTATAGTGAAAGATCCTTTCTCATCCTCCTTCTGGAGCTTGTTCCTTGTTGGTTGTCTGGTTTTCATCTGCACTTAAGGTGGCCCGAAGGCCTTGAGGTGGCCTGAAGGCCATAAAGGACTCAGGGACCAAATCAGTGGCCCGAAGGCCCAAACAATGGAATAGTCCTAGATAATACAGTGCCAAATAGTACCTGAAACTATACTGATATAGTAGATACTATAGTAACCTGGAAATATTCCACCGTCTGGATTTGATCTCGGGTTTCCTGGGTGCACTTAAGGAGTCCTCACCAACCGGGCTGAGGCTCTTATGCCTCTCCCCTCCACTATAAATACCACCCCTCATACCATCATTTCATCACACCTATCAAGCTTCAATACATGTCTAAACTCTACCCTAGAATCTTACCTAGACCCCATGTCTCCGAGCTTATAGTCTTCTGAAAATACCAAGCCTAGGTTCCTTAAAGAGGATCTTAAGAGGAGGATTCAAGAGGTAATTCCTCTCTCTTTTCTTTCGTTTTCCATTCAAATTTATTTTCTTATATTTGATTATCCTCAACATCTATTATCCAAATTTCAGGATAACTAAATTATTCTTGATATAATGGTATGATATCATGTTAATTGAATATTTCTTTTTATACTCCTCCCTCCCTCTCTTTGTTAATAAAATGAAATTATTGCCCGTGATGTGTTAATTTACCTAAATCTTGGGCGATGCACTTCTTTTTTACTTAAAATCCTTCAAGGATGCCAATAAAACAATAAAATGGTTGAAAAAATATTGTAAAGTGTATGTATTATCCCCTTTTATGTTCTAGAACTGTCTTATTTACATGAAACTAAGTGATAAAATAAAACAAGTTCATTGTGGTAAAAAAACCACCCAAATTAACAAAAAATGGTAATTATTAAATTTTATATAATGATTCATCCTCAAGGTATATAAAAAAATTCATTATAAGATCATTTATATCTCTATAATTTCACTAATAATATATATAAACAATTTTGGATGTTCAACTACATTTCAAACAATCTTTTGTTCATGAATACAAGTGAACCATTCATAAAAGCTATGAAAATTAACACTCCCGAACAAAGAATTTAAGCTCTATAACTCATCCAAAGGCCCATAAAAGAGCTTAATGAAATCATATTAAACCATTTTCATGTATAAAATGTTCTATAATTCCAAATTAATGAATATAATGTCACTATACAGGACATTAAAGTGAAGAAAGCATTCCGATACAAGGTGAGTGGAAAATTCTTGAACCCAACTTTCTTTCTTCGGGTTCTCCCTCTTTCACTACATTTTTGGTATGTTCACCCCTTAAAAACAATTTTTTCATCTTTATCTTACCTTTTCTGGTATATACATGTTTTTCACTTGAGTTTATGTCAAACAAATGTTTTCCAAAAGAACTCTTCTTTCAAAAAACAGATCATTTATTTCTCACTCAACTTTGATGTTTATTTAATAAAGTATGTTATTCCCAACTTATTTTGGGAACCCAAAGTTTATGAATGTGTTCTTATGAGATGAAAACATTCCTTTAAATGGGTTAGTTATGTCCATTTTTAATATATGTTATATGTGGCATGCATGATAATGATAATGTTATGATGTGATGGGTGCCCCCAGAATTATATAGCGCAATATAAATCATTGAATGTGAGGGGTGCACCCAGAATTATATAGAGCTCCAATGCATTGGTTAAAGTTATGAATCTCATGTTTGATAACTGGGTACCAGTGACAGCATAGACACCCTGCCTTTACAAGGCCGTCGGGTCCTGCCTCGCTAGGTACCACCAGTTTCCCTGCAGACATGTAGTCCCTACACCGGGGCCCACCCATTTTCCAGAACGGGTCATCTAACTGTTGATAGTCCTCACAGGCCAATACATGTCCTTTTCAGTGTGTTTTTTCCTCACACCCACACACCCTGGAAACTTACCAGAAGGTCACCCATCCCAATCACTACTCCAGGCCAAACATGCTTAACTGTGAAATTCTAATCAGGAAAGCTCCCAAAAAAGAAAGTGCACCTTGTTGAAATGAGTCATATCATTTATTCATTTAACAATTTATCATTCTGGGGTGTTACATTCACCCTCCTCTAGAGAACAATGTCCTCGTTGTGGGCCCTAGATCTCATCCCAGGCAGTGCACTACATTTAAGGATGAGTACTACCTTTGATACAAAATGTGACAACTAGGTCCCTGTGACAGCACATACACCCCGCCTTTACATGACTGTCGGGTCCTAGCCCGCCAGGTACCACTAGTTGCCCGCAGACATGTGGTCCCGACCCTAGGGCCGACCCATATGCCTGAATGGGCCATCTAACTATTTATAGTCCCCGCAGGTCAACACATGTCCTTTCTAGTGTGCTTTTTCCTCACTCACACACACCCTGGGAAACTTCCCATAATGTCACCCACCCTGATCACTACTCCAGGCCAAGCATGCTTAATTGTGGAGTTATAATCAGGTAGGCTCCCAAAAAAAGATTCACCTTATTGACATGAGTTATATAATTTAGTAATTTAACCCTTTATCATTATGGGGTGTTACATCATGAGTTAAAGTGAAATTATTTGTGAACAAGATTCTATATTTGTTCACAAGTATGTGTGGTAGTTAACCACTTAGACATGATGTTTCATTTTTTATGCATTGTCACATTTCATGTATTTTATTGATGTTTCCCCTCATGATTTTTATGATGATGTTATGAATATGCTCACCCCATGCTATAATATTCTTATATATCATCTTACTAGGCTTTTATCTCACCCGTTTTATTTTATATACTCAGGGGACTACTTGTACTATGGAGTATTCAAGATCGAATAATAATCTAGAGAAGAAGGAATTAAATGAATATTTATGTTTTTTTGTAAACACTGATTTAAAGTACTATTTGTCTAATCCTCCATAACCTAGACCTAAAAAGTTCCTCTAATGTATAATATACATTGTATTTTTCTATTAAAATTTATATAAAAAAATACGCAGCATGTTATAATACTAAATATGGAAGTGAAGGTTTAGGGATTTACAAAAAATTGAATTGAGTAAGACTGATATATTTATATTTCATAATTAATTTAAACTTATTCATTCATACAAATTCAACTGGCAATGTTATAACATTCCTCTTTAAATAAAAATATTTCTATATCATTAAAGATCGATGTTTGGTGTCTTGTAAGCTATCAGACATAGTCTACTTTAAAAATCTCCCTGAACTAAATACTACCCAACTAAAATAAATTTCTCCCTCATAATTTTATCTGAATATTTATAATTCAAGGGTTTATAATTTCAAAATTTATTTGATGAAAACCCATATAATAAAAAGTGTTAATAAAACTAAATTTAGAAAAGAGATAATGGAAAATGTGAAGGTCTTCTTGAATATTACATAACTGGGTTTTGAAATTGGAGATCCTCAGTAGTGAGTGAAAATATATACATGAAGGTGAAAATTATTTTCAAATTAATGATGGGGGATGATAGATAATTTTATTATGATAATTTTAATGACCACAAAAACATGAATTAATGAGAGACATAGAATGACATCAATTAATATGAAATGATTCTATAAAATATAAAAAATTAATTTATGAAGGGTTATTTTAATATAGATACAAATAGCATTGGAAAATATATTTTCTTGATTTTATTGAAATCTATAAACATTATTTCATACTCTATCTTCATGTTTTAACAACTTTCGACCTCGATATCATCCTATATTCCAATCGATGGGTATCTGTGATGAATCTTTCTCATGCCGGAATCATAAACTTTTAATATATCATTATATACATATAAATTTGAAAATATAATCCCTATAAATTTACTTAATCTAATATTTTGAAAAAAATGTCAGATATTAAGAAAAATTAATAAACCTTCATATGAAGAATTAAAACATTTTACTCTAAAAGTTTCAAAATAATACTAATGTTTCAACATAGATCATTTCATAAATAAATTACCATCTATCCCAACTAACCTAAATGACATAAATATTAAAAAAATTCAAACCTCAAAGGTTTTCTCATCCCATTAAACTTAAATCCCAAAAAATATAATAGGATTTTTAAAAAATAATGTTTCACATTAAATATAAGGGTTACATATACCTCAAACTAATAAAACTTCTCCCAAAATATCATTAATCAAATTAAAATCCCATTACTTCAGACCTAAAAATGAATTTATATGAATTTAAACTTATGAGAAACATTTAACTTATAATAAAATGTTTATATTCATAACTCCGAATTTAATCAGACATGAAAACACCATAACCATAAATGTTATGTAAACAATATTATGATACCAACTAAAAGAGATCCTAACCCTTACTCCTTCAATTTTTGTATTTGATAATGATAAATAGGACTCAATTTTATCCTTAAAAATAGAAAAAATCAAGAAAAATATTTCCTCAATTACATAGTGAATGACCATTTATATTTATAGTTTTATGGGATTGGGAAACAATATTCCATAAAAATACCCATATCTTCAAGTGATTTTATTTCCTTTTATATCCAGCATTTCTTATTTCACAATAAGTCATTATAATCTCAAATAATATTCTTGACACATGAAATATTTCTAGGAATAATTAATTTAATATCTTTCATCATAACCATGTGAAGTATAAAACATAAGAAGGGTGATCTCAAATGTTTTGTAATGGTAAAAATAAACATCAAAAATTAAGTTTCATCAGTGATAATAAGAAAAGTACAAGGGTATAATGAAAATATTAAAGTGAATAAAAAACATTAAGTAATTCATACCCATCAAAATTTGAATCAAAAATAATTATACAAGGAATAAATATTTAACATAACACAATATTTATTTAAGTCAATAATCTCGATCCATGTGAAAAAAATCCTTGAGAAAAGGATCGATTAGAATTGATAGAAAGAATTGAAAAACTATGTAAGTATATTTTAACATCAAACATTAATCATAGAATAACATATCTATATATTTCTCATATCTCTTAGGAGTAATATTTAACTTGTAAAAAGTTTGTCTCTAATGATTTACATATAATCAGTTAACTTCGTCTCTTAAACCAATGCATTAGAGGGATATAACAGACCAAACTATTCTTGGTTTAAAATATTTTCACCCATACTTTATTTATAAAGTAATCTCCAACCATTGTTTTATAACATAAAAAACCATTAATCATCCATAAAAAATTCCTGGTATCATATTATTAAAAAGAAATTTATAATCTTTTACTTTTCAATATAATACCCAAAAAAACCATCCTTCATTTTTAGGTTGATTGACATGTTGAAAAGATATAGGTTCATTGAAATACTATTTAAAATTATCATAATTTATCTTGAGAAAGAATATGTATATTATCATTGTAACATATCCCCATTGAAGCACAATAAAATAATAAATTATATTTGCATAGATAAAAAGTACATTTAGAATAAAATTTAACACATATATTAGAAAACATGTAAAATAACCTTTTCTTTTGATAAAAATTTAACTAATAATTCCAAATATACTGGGAACAAAAAGTATTTTAAAATTACTAATAAAACATTTAAATGAAACGTCAAAGAAAATAATAATCATACTTGGGAGAAAATATATTTTCTTATTAAAAGATGTAATAAAATCCACTTCATACTTTTGGTAAAAAGAAAAAATACCATGGTTAGAGATAAAAAAAATTCCATTAAAACCTTTTGAAATAAAGTAAAATATAGATGAACAATAATTTGAAAAAATCCTCACATAAAACAATAGCCTTCAATTTTTTTTAAATATCATGTATATGATAGTTAAAGATTTCTAATCAAATAGAGAAATAAAGTCGGTTTTTCATTAAACCATATAATTTGATATTCATAAGTTCCAAAGAGGTAAAATAAAAAGGGAATAATTTTAAAAAAATTAATTGATGAGAATTATAGATATGAGGTTCAACAAATTTAAATTATAAAATTTCTTTTAAAGTAATACTGAACATAAAAAATCCCAAAAAGATATGAGATTTCAAAATAATTCCTTTACCACTTTGGAAACATTCATATCAAAAGCCATAAAAATAATAAATGTAAATTAACACTATATATCCCATAGATTAAATGGTATAATATTTTAATATTCATTCATGGGTCACTAATCAGACCATAAAAAATAAATCATGGTGGAAACCTGAATTATGTCTCATAGGATTGAAATTTAGACCATGAAACCCCTTGAAACTTTTATAACATTGTAATCAATATATCATGAAATAAAAAACATTAAAAGAACATTAAATATCATTATAAAAGAGTAATTAATTATATAATATCTCAATTAGTAGATATTCACCTTAAAAATGGAGGTATGTTCATAACATGAGAATTATCTCAAGGAAACAATATTGATATGAATAATCATTATAATGATCATATCACTGAAGTGAGAATAAATCATTGAGGTGATTATTTGTAAAAATTTTAAAAACACATAAAACAAGTGGAGATACATCATAATATTGTCAAATTTCATTTCACACATAATCATAGCATAATATAGTCACTTAAGTATATGTATAACCCAATGAAGGGAAATTGAGTTTCGAATCCCCTTACTTCGAGTATAGACATGCCATATATGTACTTTAACTAATGTATAATAAACTAATTTTAATTATTTTTATATTAAAAACATTTCATATGTTTATTAATTTTTTATTAAACCATATATTTGATTTATTTTAATGAAATATTTAATTACAAAAAAATAATTCCATGTTTTGTGTTTTGAGGAAATTCATATCAAAATTGAAAAATGAACTTGTAGGTTGATTTTGGTGAAATTATTCATCATTACATCATATATTTAATAACTATAATGTAATATTTATCATTTTTATATATAATAATAATGTTTAACAGGATCCATACATTATCTTTTGGGAAGGTTTCCTACACGTACACATGCTTGAATCTTTGAATTTTTATTGGATAGAGAATTAAGAAATAAAATAAATTATTTTCTATATAGAATATTTACTATGTTATTAACATCAAATATATTTACTAAATCCATCATCATTACACATAACGATAGGCGATGTTGAAAAATGATGTACATCGCTATGTGGAGCCGGTAGTCCACATGTATGCAAATGTGATGATTTCATTTTTAATGATTGGAATGATATAAAGATATATGATATTTCTTATTTTAAAATGTATAATTATTTATTTAATAAAATATCAATACATTAAATCCTTCATAATAACTGACCTTGAAAGGTGTTAATGAGAATATAAATACATCAGTTTGTGATCTGGTAGTCCGAACGTATGCACGAACGATGGTTTCATTTCCAAATTGAAGGAAAATATCGATGAATAATGTTATTACATTAATATAATAAAATATAAATATATTTTATTTAATTAAGTTATTATATTGGAAATATTAATATATTATTTAAGGAGGTAGAAGAATAATTACAATGAAAACACTCGGTTAAGATGATAAAATCCTTTTAAAGAAGCTCATATGGATCGCTCCTTAAGAAACATGAGGATGGTACTTTATGAATACCATCACATATTTAATATAGATAAGTATGTTTAGAAGAGTTTTTTGTAGATTTTGGTGGTGATATGTAGCTCAAGAAGTGCGAGGAAGATATTAGCGGTGGTGTCCTTTTATAACTGAAGGGAAGGGTAACACTATAATTACTTAAAGTGTTAAATTATTATAAATTAATTTTCATGATAATGTGGAATAAAATTGATATATTTATAATATTTAATTGAGATAAGCAAAAATAATCTCATCCAATAATGTTTTTAAAATTTTATGTTATGTTTTAACACTTATCTCATAGTTCTATCCCTAATTAACCCTATTTAATGATTACCCTAATAACGATGTTTTTTAAAAATTAAGAGTCAAGATAATTACTATAAAATGATAAGTGACCCATAAAGATAGAATTATTGATATTATAGATCATAACCCATTTATTTGGTCAAATTTATGATTATTCTAAAATTTAAAACTTTTAATAAAATTTCGATTCATATAAAATACCATTAAATTCATTTTTAGTTCTATTTACCTAATTATAATTTTTAAAAAATAAATATTGTAATTTAATTAGAATATACAATTGGAAGATAGTAAAATTAATTTCATTTATCGTAATTTCTTTTCATTCACTATAACACTCCCAAAAGTATATTAATTTAAATTATTTTAAAATAATTTACTTGATTTTTATACTAATTCACAAGCAATGTGTGTGTGTTGTGTTAGAATTTAAGGTAATTATTTCATAACATAATATCGAATATAAATCACCATAAGAAAATTATTATTATTCAATATAACCTATTACAAATGTTCATAACTTTTTTACCACTAACAAAAAATAATATTGATATTAAAAACATGAAAGATACATTTCGGAAATTTCCTTTACTTAAATTAATAGAAAGTTATTTACCCAATAATAATGAAACCAAAATTCCATATTTTAAATTATTTTAATGGTTGGTATAATTAAACTAATATAATGAAATATAGAAATGTGTATGTATGATTTTGAAGCCTTATCTTATAGTTTTAACCTTTCCCTACCTGTTTTACCCTTACCATCGTGACAACATTTTTACCAATGTTACTATTAATTATGACAAAAAAATGATGATATCCCATTTAGTAAATTTTTATATTATAATTATAAATATTTAATTCATTTTAAAAAATTAAATTCTTATTAGTGGAAGAAATTTTATTTAGAACAATCCCAAAAATTGCAATGAACTACTATATTCGAGGAAAAAAATTAAGTATAAATATTTTTTATACAAAAAAACTTAATATTGATTATATTAACAGTTATTTTATTATTTTTAATATAAAATAATTGAGGATATTTTTAAACTGATTCAAAATATAATGTAACATTTTAAATACATGAAAATGAAGATATTTTTTGATAAAAACAACATTTTATTGTATTCCCTGAAAAATAATATTTTAATAAAATTACTAAAATTTCAATCTAAGATAATTTTGATATGATTACTTTAAAAATTATAACAATTTTTAAAATAAAATTTTTAAATGTGGTAGAAATATATTGAATTATTTTCCAACAAAAATTAATAAAAACCATTTTTGAATCAAACATATTTTTGAAGAATAAAATGACATCAAAAATAATTGAGTTCGTATTTATTAAGAATTAATAAATAAATTTTTATTAAGAAGCCCCATTATATAAATATGTTTATCAATGTAGTTACTCCTATCCATACCCACCAATTTAGTGAATGGGTTATTATGGTTCAATGTGAGTAATTATATTTCAAAGAAATTAAAGGTCAATGGTGTATGTTATATATGTTATCAAAAATATTCTTATTTTATAATATAAAGGTAATAAATAATTAATATTAGTCATTAATTATTGTTATAGTTTTTTATTTCTTTATGTTCAATGGAATATGAGTATATAGCTACAATAGAATCAAGGAAAGAAATGGTGTGGCTGAAAAGTTTACTAAAGGAGAACAGTATGAGTTGAGGTGGAGAAGTATTAATTTGTAACAACCATGGTGTAATCCATTTAGATAAAAATCGATTCTTATATGCTTAGACATATCACATCAAACTGATGTATCATTTAATTATTAATGTTCTATAGAATACTAATCTAGATATTTGAAATTTATAGGGAATCCAAATTCTGATAAAATATGCATAGAAAGCTGAATGCTCAGGAAAGCCTATGGAATCATCATGTCATAGTGGTACATTGGTTAATGGAAGAAAGGGGTTGTAGAACTTGATTCCTGTTAATTACTAGATAGTTACTAGAGTTCCAGGAAAAAATTCTTCAAGTTGGAGATTTTCAGGAGGTGGTGATTTTTATTTGGGTTCACTTAAAGTTCATCCATTGATGTTATATTCTCTGAAATTTCATGAAACGTATGATTGTATGAACATGAGGTGTACACATGAGAGTCATGACTTCTTTGATTGTGGTATGACCATCCAAATCACACATCTAACAATTTTTTTATGGTGAAATTATAAATCCCTATAAGTTTAATGAGAATGGAGATTGACATGTTTGGTAGCCAAAATGATGCGGCCATGAACCATTGACAAGAATTTTAAGGGGGAAATATTAACTTTATTTAAAATCTAAGATTAGTATTAATTCCATTGGGGGTTTAAGTGAAACATTTTCTCCAATATGATATTTATTAGATATCTTTCATGTAGTTGGGGATTACTTTTCATTTGAAATATATTTGTAATCCCATATTTCTTGTGGATATAATAAAATCAAGAAGGAGTCTGTTTTATCTATTCACATATTAATCATTCTCTAAAGAAAATTAATATCTTTTCCCTTTCTCATTTTACATATTCCCAATAAATTAATTTCCATTGAATGTGTTTTTATTTCCTTGAATGGTTTTTAATTTTCATAGGATTGTGGTTTGGCTTATAATGTGGTAATGGTGAACCAACTTCCTACTTGTGTTATAATAATAATAATAAGGGGGTATGTGTATTAGTATCTAGACTTTCTACTAGTGGTATATTTTCTAATTTTTTAGGATAAATTATAGAAAAAACTTCGATTGACCTAGAAATATCCCTAAATCTCTAAAACAATGACATTTATAATTATACCATAACATTTTTTGATATTATGAAATGATTGGCCTCAAAATAGATGATGTGAATAATTAAAATTTATAAAGTGAGTGAAACATGATAATTAATGAATGAAAATTCTTTATAATAAGGTTATGAAAATGATAAAGGTTCAACATAAAGTAAAAAATTAGTATAATTTTATTATTTTTGAGGTTATAAAACATATGATGCTACATAGGACTCAAGGTAAAGGGATTCTTAACTCAACTACATTTCATTGAGTCATAATCCTTTTTAACACTCCTTACATGATATCAATTTCACATTATCCACATAAGATTGATCTAAGAGTCTTCCTCTCTAGTTATTCATGTTTTTAAATTAAATTTTTATTTTGAATGTTTTTTGAATTTCTAATTTGAAAATAATATATAATATAAATACAATTGTTTCCTTTCCTTGTGTCTATTATTTTCATGAATTAAGATTCTATTTCATATTCTCTCCTTTATTTTATATTCTATCATCTATAATGAGTTACTAAAATATTAAAGAACAAATATTAAATATATATTATATTCAGATGAAATAATTTGATTGGTTTATAATGATATAGGATATCAGTTGTGGGGACTCATTGGCCTTTGAGTCACTTTTTCATGGTTTATGCCCTTGGTAATATTCTGAGTAGGAGATTGTGAGAATATGGTGTGCCAGTAGGAAATCCACATTTATATGTGTCATTGGATATTCCTATCCACCCACATGTTTAAAAAACATTAGACTTAAATATTTTAATTAATTCATATTATGAATATCTTATTTTTATTTTTGATGAAAACTGTGGCAACATGTTATCACGGTGAGGTAGGATATGTTAGTTGAATCATGAGTAATATGACATTAATGAATAATGTAAAAAGGATTTATCGATTCTTTTTTTATTGGAATGTGGTGTCTTGGTCCCTTCGACAGAAATTGAATCACCTTATTATGTTCATGGGAAAGTAATTCTATTAACTTGTTCATTTCATGAAATTTAAAGAAAGATACACAAAACAAATAGGTTCATGACACCATAATGCAACCTGTATGATTAAAGATATCATGAAAAGAGGATTATATTACTTATTTCATCCTTACAATAGGTTATTTTCATTGTTTTATATAACTTATGTCACTGTGGGAGCCTTGTCATGTTATTATACTCTAATCTTAAATTTTAGGTGGTGCGACCCAATAACATAGAGAAAATGGTCTAGAGGGTCACACATTAAGTATATTCAGAACCTTAGTTTACTTATTTTTTTCTTTTACAAGTTGAATAAATATTAATACCATATGTGGTTTAATAATTATTTATGTTTAGTTGGTATCATGTATCAAGGTCCCAATTATTCAATAGGATATTATGTGGGCTGAATATTAAATAAATTTTCATTTTACAAGGTAATTAATAAATATAGGAATATATAATATTTATTAATGCATGTTAATTCACAATATAAAAAATATCTATTCATTTGGTTACATAAATACTTGATAAATAGTTTTTTATAGTTTAAGGGATATAATTTGTATTTATAAATCAATAGTGTATATATATTTATTTTTAATAAATATTAATTATTCAAGGTTCCATAAATACCGAGGAGGATATACAAATTGAGTTTAATGTTCAAGTTAGAATATACATATTAAACATCACTTAAATAAAAATAAATCTATTTATTAACAGAATGGTATTTATTTATTCGTAGGTCATGCGATTGTCAGGTAAGTAATAATTTTATTTATATTATTACTATATATGGGATACACTAAGGAATAAGGGATTTCCTAAGGTCCTTTTCAAAATTACCAGCCCTATCATTTTATTCAAAATTGTCGATTATATTAGTTTACTAGGTTAGAGTTTTTATTTTGTGCAACAATTATAAGAAAGAAATATATTAAGCCCTAACAGATAAATCACTCAACAATATGATCAAGAAAAAAGATTTTTTATCTTCCTCAGCTTATCATGACTAGATATAACTAGAGTGATTCCTTCACGTCGTGAAGGATTCTATTGTGATATGCATCAAACAATGTAGGCATCATTGTATTCCATTCTAGAACCTAGTAATTTCTATGGAGATTATTAGAGTATACAATGAATGTGTGGGTGATTTATAGAGAATGTATACCCCCTGAATCATCTCACTATAATGGTGTCATGGTAATAAGTGGATCCCTAACTCATCAATGAAGAAATAAATTCATCTCAATGTATTTTATTATCCAAATAAGTTAATTATAAATTATAGGTGATGAGCTTATCTTCTTGGTTCTAGAATAAAATTAAATCAATATTAAATTTAATTTTTTTTTCTTCATTGTTATATTTTTTATGTACATCTCAAATTCTTTATTTATTATGATAAAAATATGAGTTGAAAACATCCCAATAGGTGATTCCTCTACCCCAATTGTTGATATAATTCATTCTGTAGAAGCATAAAAATGGTATTTTAAAATTTTATCAGCAAACTGACATCATGAATATATATTTGGAAACCTGTAACCTGATGACAACCTAAGGAACTCATATGGATGGAGTTTATCATGAAAAAAAAATCAAAATCATACCTCATTCGATTTTGATCGGAAATATGTTTCTCTAATTTTCAATGATCATCATTTGAAGGATAAAAAATAGAAACCATATAGATCATCCACAAGTTTTCAAGAATCTTGGGAGTCATAGATAATAATTTTTTGGGAGCTAATGTTGAGAAATAGAGAGATATTTGATGTTGGAACATTTTTTGGATTAATGTATTTTTAATCTAGGGAAGAAATCTTATATATGTGTGACCAAATCCTCCCTTAAACTCTTTAAAACATGTGAGTGAGGGGAGTTAGTCTATAAAATTATAGGGAATTAATATTACATTGAATTTGGGATAATTATTTTATTTATTGTTATATTTTAACTTATTTAAAAGAACTTAATCCCTTTAATAATGCAATCATTATTTAAACACCTAAAATAACACTTATAACGTCACAAATATTTCACAATTATCATTTATAATTAATTAATTCCTTGTAAAAATGAAACAATATTACATTATAAATTTGGACTCATTGAGTGGACTCACCCCCTTATGAATTTTTTAAAAATAATGAATATTAAATTTTAAAAACTTGTTTGAAAAGTACTTCTCTTTATACTGAAATAATTACTTGTAAATATAATAAGAAAATAAATTCAATAATTTTTATTATAAACTAGATTAGTATTTAATATATTAATTTCATTTGTTATAATTTATAAAAAAACATTACATGATCCTTTTTGGTGGCCCATAGTTTCTGAAACTGCAATTCACTATAATTGGTCATGCTTTTGAATACACTTTGTGTGTGCCACTAAAGTACCTTATCATGATAGCACTGAGTGATACTCATAAACCAGAAGTGGGGTATAGAAACCCATCATGGTGTATAAGGAGATAAGGTTTATTCATAATAATGGTAACCTCCAATGAACATGAAATTTGTCATATAATCTCATCGTCTCATAGAATCTCAAAAATCAAGATACACACATCATGTCACCATCTTTTATTGATTTGTTTATTTTTGACCATATAGGTTGGTCTAAATTTATTTTATCATATCTGTGGATTATTGATGGTACTATCATCCTGTTCAACTATTCTAGAGATATTTCATCTATTTTAGAAGAAAAAATACTTCCTTTACCATTCATTCAATTCCATATCACTAATGAAAAAGTCAGCACAAGATATATCACCACAAAATAAATGTCATGGTTTTCATCTTGTTCCAAATCACTCTATAAAATTTTAGACATTGATAATGATATTAAGTCAAGAGACCAATATAAATTCTAATAATTAGTAAAAATGAATAACAATTAAAAAAATATGGCATTCCTTTTTTTGGGCTAATCCTCAAGATCTCCAATACAGAAGATCACTGTGTGAGAAATTCATGATAGGAATTATCATTTCATATAAGCCCCAATCGTTGGATGTGGTTACATCAATAATATCCATTAAGTATGATGTATCTAAACCATAATACTATTTTAAAATATTACTGTCAATGTATTATATGTTTCCCATTTTACCTATGTAATTCTATAACCCATTGATATTACAAATATTATAACGACAGTACCATGTAAATAGTGAATTCAAAAGTATCGACACTATTGTAGTATTATTAATTTAAATATATCTCTCTATATACAAGATATCGTAATCAATACATGTTAATAAAGTTTTTTCTAGGGAACCGACTTTCACAACACTCCCACCTACACTAGATCCAATTTTCTTACCATCCCTCTTAACTTTTACATGATAATATCACGCTTCTATTGTGTAATGTCATTAGTCACTTGGCCTCCCATGTTTTCTTTCGTGGATACTTTTCAATATGTGACATCACCAAATTCATTTAAAAATCTCAAGAGGTGAAACAAATTATTATATCCATATATTTCATTATCAATGCATTGAAAAAATGTACAATACCATTCCTATAAGATTATCGAAATTTATATTTAGATGACACTTTACATAATATGTGTGATTCAAAGAACCATAATAAGTCATTAATTTTTTTAATAATACTACTTTAGCAACATCAAAATCTACATCATTATTAGTATTTAATGATATGGAAAACACATGATTTAATGATCTACTCATTATCGTTAACATATCCTTAATACAATATTAGATAAAAATGTCCATAGGAAGACTAGTTTGTTCCCCATTAAAACTTGTGTTCATTTATCTATAATAATAGGTACATATTCTTTTATCTTTCTCAAGTAATAATTGACAGCTACAAATTCTTCCCTTATAGTTCACATGGAATTATCCAATATTTTCCAATGATAATAAATGTGATGGTAATATCATACCTAGTACATAGCGCGACATATGAGACAAATCTATCATTGGCACTTATAGAATTATAATCAGTATTTTAATATCTTTTTATATCTCACACATGTTTCATGGGAAATATTTATTCCATGTGACAATGAATGAAATTCCCTTATGAATTTTCCAACTTTCATTTTTCAATATATTGTCAGTGTATGAAATATTACTTGGTCTAAGAACACCTCAGTAGATTTTGTTTCCAAAAATATGGGTTACTAATTTAATTCAATTGTTTGAATGTTAATTGTTTAATCTATTCTTAACTATTTTAAAAAAAGATATCTTTTTCTGTAATTTGACCAACATATCATTCATTGCAATTATATTAGTCTAACTGACCTCTTATAGACACTTGGAAACCATTCATTTGAAACAGATATTCTATGACCATGATGCTTACATTAATCTAATTATGTATCTAGGTAAATTGTATTCCATTTCTATTTATATGTTTTAACCAACCATTTTAGGTCATTCCATATTCAGATATTCTATATGGTTCCTCCCAAGAAAGGTTGTCTTGATATCGAATAGTTTGATAGTATGATCATAGAATGCTTGTATGATAAGAACTGCTCATATGAGTTTTTCAAGCTAATTGTTGTGAGTGTATGGTCATAGACCATGCCTATATCTTATAAAACCTATTAAAAATCATTTATGTGTTATTAGTCTTATATATATTTTACTAATTTATTATTTCAATTTATTTTCCACAAGTATCTTAACAACATCCAGAGAAACTAACAATTCATTTAATTGAAATTTGTTGAAAGAAATCAATTTTCTTGAATTTATATTCACATATCAAATAGATATGTTCACCATTTCTTTTGAAATTTATCTTATGAAATGAATATAACTTTTTTATCTTATGGATTTGTGTAGTATCCTAAAAATAATTTAGTATAATATATTGAGATATACTTTTTATTTTTCTTCATGTATAGTTATTTATGGATTTATCCATAAAACACACTTTGAATCTAAACACATGATATTATGAAATAATGTATTTTAATAATATTATAACTCATATGATATCAATTTTTCATAATTTTTGGAATATGGTTATGTGTTAACAATTCTATTTGAAAATAATGTCCTAAAATGATAATGGAAGACTTTTCATGACTTATAAACTTCTTCATTGACCCCCCTTTTACTCATGGAATGACATTGATGTGTATTAGTAAATGTGATTTTATGTGTAAATACATGTTATATTTTAAGGATTAGTGTATAAATTTAAAACTCATCAATGATACAACTTTTACTAAAATCATGGATTTGATGTGTACAAGGACTTTTAATGTAATATGTAATTCACATTACATTTTCAGTATCAAATAATTCATAGATAAGAGAATCAATATCTCACACTCCCAAAAAAACTCATATCATCTAACCAAGAATATTACATAAATCAGTTTCACATTCATTAAATTTAATAAATGAATATTATAAATTATATATAATGTCCTTAGGCTACCACTTACAATTATTTCACGTGATTAAGTTCAACTAACTCTAGAATATTTGTGACTCACCTTTATATGTTTCTTTTTATAAATCATGATAGGTAATAATTTCAATAATACCCATGGTTTTTATCTCTAATGAGAAAAAATTTTTACATAGAATATTCTTTAAAACAACTTTTATTTTTAATTAAAAAATATTTATATTTCCACAATTTGTTATGAATGAGCCTTATATTTTTTATATTCACCATTTTTTTCAATGATTAAATTTAATTGAAATTTTAATTGAGTATGAAATGGAATAAGAAACATTTATCCGATAAGGAATAATGTATCATTATGTATTAATTAAAACTGATATAAATTTTTTTAATTATTAATTCACAATTATTGTTTCATAATAATCGATGCACTAGGAAATAAAAAACATGTTATTCTCACCACTGATGTTGGGATAACCCTTTATCAACTTCCTAGATAACACACATTGACTTCTATTAATGTTTTTTACACACTTGTTTACTGTATTAAAATAAACATATATGATATTAACATTATAATTTACACCCAAGAATTACATCAGATGGATTAATATTAATTGATGATTATGCATGAAGTTGAAGCCTATACTTTCTTCTACTTCAATCCAATAACATTTCTCTTCCATGGACTTATCTTGTGATATGAAAAACAAATAACCTATTGTATGATTCCCTTCCACTTTAATTTGATGTAAATTACAAGGATTCCTTTGGAGTTACACTTTACATTGATATTTTTATTTTATTATTCAACGTTTTCACCATTAGAACTAAATTTTAATCATTATTTAAGTTTTTATTGTCTTAGAGAACCTTACCCTTACCAAAATGATATTGATGTGTTTTCTCCATACTTTTTCTTTATTATTAATAAACAAAGAGGGATTCACTGTGTGATAAGAATGGAAGAATGATCTTTTTTGAATGATCATTATATAATATAAACATATATTTCAATTTACACATTTTTAAGTGTGATCACAACCATATTTTTTTTTCTTGAATCACCCTTCCTCACAAACCTCTTAGAGATTATACAATGTGGTATAAAATAAAATTCCTGACATTATTTTCACAACTCATTGAACATTCATGACAATATAATAAGAAAAACATCTAATATTCCATCCAAGAGTCTCTTATAAGATTATTTCTCTCACACACTTTCATCCCGATGTAATATAACAATTAGTGGTAATCATAGAAATTCAATCTAGTTAGGACATGTTACTTGTATATAATTTATTACAATGTTATTTTGATGTTAATTTTAATTTTTCTATAAAACATAATTTTAGACAATTTTTATTTTTATTTATATCACCTATTATTAGACACTATAGATTTTTTAATCATAAAAATTTCTCGAATTTTTATCAAATCAGTGTATCCCTATGTTAATATATTATGAATACTTATTCACTTGAGTAATATAGTGGGAATGGAACTTAAAACCTATCCTCCTAGTCCATGTTATGGATACATCACATTTTGAAGATTTTAAGGTAAGCTTTTAATGGATAATCACATTAACTCATAGAATCATTATATGTTGAGAGAAGTCTAAAATTCTTCAAAGTGTAACCTTGAATTACTCGATGCATTGTATCCACTATTTTAAAAATATATCAATGAATAATTCATTACTTCCAATTTTAAGTAATTCGACCCATCACTCTAATAAGAGTGTTCGAATATTATGACTCACCCTCAAAAAGGTCTTACAAGAACCTTAAACATATGGTTTTTTCAAATTCATGTGATAAAATGAGTTAATTTCCATAATAGTTTCTGTAAGGTATTTTAGTTATTCTCATAAAATTAAATCATTTTCTACCCAAAATTATTGTTTTAGGTGATCACCCTAATAACATAACCATGTATAATAATAAAAATTATATTGAATTATTATTTTTTCAATGAATACTGATTCACTATTTTATGTGATCATGTCAACACTGAAAAATCATAAATAATAAATTATGTATAAATAAAAATAATATCATAATCATAATCCCATTATAATTATTGATCCATTGACAGAATACAAGATCAACCCAGATCATAGGCTTAACTACTTAAGATGTATCACACATATGACTCGAGTTGTAGCAGTCTCCCTAAGAATTCCAATAGTGGTATTTATTTTGGAATAAAAGAAAACAAAATAATTTAACTCATAATAGACATATTTCATGGTCCCAAAAATAATATAATTAAATTATATATATTTTTAAAATATTTTTTGATTTTTTTTCTATATTTTCTAGGATTCTTAGGAATTTGAAACCTTTTAAAGGGGATTTGAGAACTATTTAGGGGGAATTATTAATGACACTTTTCACTATAGGATACTATTAACCTATGATTTACATATCATTTATTTTACATGTAATACCCCAAGATTTCATAGTTCGTAATCTCTTTAAAGCAATTCAATAGCTTGCGCTACTACAACGCCGAGTTCAAGCGCATCACAACCTATCAAAATAGCTGTTTAAAAAGTGGTTATGAATAATATTAAGCACATTTTGAGTTATATGTATATCCTATATAATTTTAGAAATTATATTTTGTGTTTCTTAGACATAATATAATTACACATTCAATTTTGTAGATAGAAGAAGATTTTTTCAAGAAATGTAGTTTTTCCGCCTTTTAATGGAGAACCCTTTTTAAGTCCAATATTTGACACTTCTATAAATTAAATTTAATAAAATTAAATTCTTCTTTAGAAGAGGGATATAAACATTTATTTTGGATAAATTTTTGGTAATTTTCTGATAAGTTTTTTATTATTGATGAATAATGAAAATACTAAATTTTAATTTAAAACAACTTTTCTAAACAAAATAATTTATATTGTTAAATTATGAATTTGAGTGGTTTTAAAGAATAATTAGATTATATTTTTATCATTTTGTATAATGTAGGTAATTTTTTGAAATTTCACATTTAAACTAGACAAAAACACTTGTCTATCTTTTGATAGTTTTTACTTCTTAAAAACCTACTTTCTGGTTTTGACAAGGGGGATTAATTTTAATTTAATTAATGAAACTTATATGTTTTAAATATGGTAAAATAGACATAATTATTTTAATTTTTAAAATCTAAATTATATTTGAGTGATTTTTTGGTATATTTCTGAAAGCTTTCAATTTTTGATGAATAGTGAAAAACAATACGTTATTGTTTAAAACTGAATTTTTATTTAAATAATTATTATTTAAGTTTCAATAAATTTTAAAGTCAAAATATATAAATATTACCTATATTATTCCGATTTAGTTCATTGGATTCAGTTGATAATAAGATCAGATATATAAAATTTTGTTGAACTTTTTAACGTATTTTACCCACCTTCTAGGCACATTCGCAAATTTTCATAAAACATAATTTTACCACTTTTTGAATTGGATTTTAAAAACCTAAGAGACACGGTTAACATTATTAAGTAAAATGATGTTCAATAAGATGAAAATAATTTTTGATGAATAGTAACTTTTGAATTTTATTTACCACGGTTAAAAGTAAATAATGTAATTATAGGTTAAAAGAATATTAAAATTACCCTAAAACATGTCCTAATTATATTGGATTAGTGTATTTGTAAAAAAATCAATATTAGGGAAAAATATGTAACTTTTTGATCCACTTAGATTAGATTATGATATTTATTATATTTTATTTAAAGAGGAGTTAAATTGGATAAATTCTAATTTTAATAACTAAGCCATTACTAATATAGAGTTATACATAAGATAAATTCGAATCTAAATACTCATTAGAATGATAAAATGATTTCCTAAATCATGGTTTTTTATTTATAATTTTTCAACAATAAATAATTTAATTTATTTATGACACCATGATGATGAAGTAATTACGTTATTAATGAAAGACTAAAATAATTGATGTTATAAATATTAAAATAAATTCCAATTGAGACTTCTGATGCCTTACAAGAATTTTATATGTCAATATTACCTATTAGGGTTGATTAAATGAATTTTATTTGAAGTAATTATGTTGTTATAACTTTCTCGAAAACCAAATACTAAATAGTGTCAAAATTGACATAAATGAGTTTTATAAAAAATAATATTTTATTAAATTATATAAAAGTTCTAAAAATACTAAGTTCAGCCAATGGGCTTATATAATGATATATATGTCAATAATTAATCACTTTAGGTTCTCTTGGAATTTTATAGTAAGTTTATTAACCATGTATTATAATAATACAAGAAGACAAGGTAAAAGTTAAACTATTTAACTACAGGTTAAATCTAAAAGATAAGGTTAATATGATGAACTAAAATTTCCTAAAACCTATTTTTTGAGAGTTTTTAGACCCATCCCTAGCTTATCCTCTAAATAAATCTATCAAGAGCTATTAGAAACCGAAAATGGTTTTATAATAAAATAATATTTCATGTTTTTTCTAAAGTGCCTCTCACCTCTCTTATAAAAGGGTTCTTCCCTTTCTCTTATCTTCACACCTCCAAATCCATTTGGATTGGCCAAAACCTGCTCAAATATCCTCCAAACTACCCTCAAACCAACCTAAAGGACTTACTTTGATCATAAATCCATCCTACAGAGCCATTTTGTTCAAATCAAAAGGAAACACCTGAAGAAGAGGTAATTATTTCATCACCTCTTTCAAAGTTCTTTTCTTCTTCCACTTCCTCCTTAGTTATTTAAATACTAAAATAATTACTCAAGTACCTTATACATTCTTATATGTTATTATAAATATTTTAAATCCATATTCATTATTTTATACACCTTATTAATGAATAAGTCACCATATGTGCGTATGTACGGCTTACCATCTCCATGTCATGGTGTAGTTTTTTATTCAACACTACATTATTTTGATGGGAATAATAATGAGTATAATTAATTTAAATAATGAATATAACATGGTAGTTATTATGTATATATAATATACCATCCTATTAAACATGGTTTTACCATCGATAGAATGATATTGTCACTCGTGCATATGTACGGCATACCGTTACCACTACATGATGATATTCTTCTTCAACGATCACCATTAAAGAATTTTTTTATAAATATATATATATATATATCGATTAAGTATGAGATATATGAAATAATATTTATACTATAATAATATATATTTATGTATATAAATATATTTTGTTTACATACTTTCATACTATATGATAAGAAAACAGAAACAACATTCATGCGTACGTACGGAGTACCGTCTCCAGGAATGGTGTTTCCATTTCATAAATATATCAATTATAAATATTTATATTCTGAATATATATGATATATATATCATTTTTTATATTCTGGATATATTTAAATCATTATCTAAGTGATATGATCAAGAATAACATGTCAAAACACGTATGATAAAAAAAGAGATTATTACCCGAAATGTTACTTTAACATGGAAATTATTATTAAATGAAGAGTATAAAGTGATAAATGAATCATATATGATATCATAAGTATTAATATGGTTCTGTTATAATTTAATAATATACTATAATCATTATATAGGAGGCTAAAGTTACCCTTGACTAAAGGAAAGTACAGTGTAAGGGTTAATTCCTCAATCTCATTATTATCTGAGATTGTTTATGTGTAACTATTTACTTGGAAATATTTATTATCCATGTCCATATTTCATAAACGTTTTTCAAAAGGATTATTTTAAGATACTATTTAACTAAAAATCATTTTAAATATTTTAAATATTTATTATTCTAAATAATTCTCATTAATATTCATGTTTTCAAAATAGTTTTAAGGATTTATTTATATGGACATAAATGTTTTAAAATTTTAATTATTTTTAAAAATTTAAAAGTGGTATAGGACTCTTTTATTCAAAAAAATATTTTAAATATATTTCTCTATAAATTTTTCAAGTTTTAAATGATTTCATGAAAAATGCGTAATTCTCTTAAAGAGTTTTACTGATCATTTTCAACTATGTCAATATCCTTTACTGTATATTATTCTTGATTGAGGTTGATTAATTATAATAAAATCTTCCATAATGTATTTAATGAGTTAAGATATGTTTTACTGGGGATGTACTATTTTTATACCATTCATGGTTTATTGTTAATGTATTCACATTTTGTATGCTATTTTTAATACGAATGTTTATGTTATGTTTCAACATTTTCATTTGAGGAATGCATTAAATATAGTAAGGGACGGGCAGGGCCCGATATATCCCCTCGATGCATCAATATTTCTAATGAGACAAATTAGTGTATTGTTATAAGGCCTTGACACAAATTTTATTTGTAGTCTTGGTACGATGCCTTGACTATGTGGTTATGATGTCCGACATTATGTATTCCCTTGTTATGAAATTATTTATTACATGTGATGATTCAACTAGTATAATACCAATGTTCATGTGTATATGGTAATGTTTGATTTATTTTTTCCATATTATATTCAATTTTTTGTTTAAAATGTTTTTGTTTTTATTACACATCTTACCATAAAATTTTATAGCTTCCACTAAATTATTTACCCTTATTGGGAATCTGAGCTTAACCCTTTCTTATGTTTTTTCTCCGGATTCCTAGAAGTGTGTTATGATTGATATGAAAGGTTAAGCAAGAGGAATAATGCAATTCTTAAAGGATTATCTATGTTGTATTTTATGTTTGAAATTGTAATGTAATGGTCATGTATGTAATCTATTTTCTAAGAATGATACACTGACCAGTCCTTCAAGACACGATCCCTTGTAATCATACAAATGTATTAAAATAATGCACTGGCTCTTGAATTCTATGGTCGAGTCATTATAGTTTGTTTCATAGGAAGTTTAGTATAATCCTTGGAAACTAGATTTAGAAAAACATTGATTTGGAAACATTACCCTAAGATAGACTTTGAGGATTACTATAGAATAACATCCAAAAATCATGGTAATGTAGATATTATATGGGTTTTCTATGAAATAAATCCTTGTATGGATTCTATAAGTGGACGTGGTTCTGGCACATATGTACCCAGGAGTGAAAAATCAACAAGGAGTTTCGGGCATGACCCTAGGTATCCTGGTACACGATAATGTGCCTTACTGTGCACCTGGTTTGAGACTCCTAGGGGATATGATTAAGATAATTTACATATTCTTTCCAAACCATTATAATGGATTTATGAGTACATATATCAGAAAAGAGACCATTTTTATGATTATGAGACTAGATGTGTGAAAATTTTCAATTAATATTGAGAATTTTTCTTGTTTTTGGATTATAAAATATGATATGATCTAACATAGTGTATTTTTTCATTTAGAAATGGAACCCAGGAGAAGGAATGATAACTCCAGCAATACGCATGATCCAAAAAGTAAGAAAGATCATATCTTTCAGGGTATTAATCCAATATTTCGAAGGGAAATATTATACCACGTATTATCATCTTATGATAAAATAATATCATGTGTTAATGAGATAAGTAAAGAATTATCTGAGTCCAATGGCTTACAAGGGAAGAAAGAAAAGAAGAGGATGGAAAAAAGATGAATAAAGGGAATAACGGAAATAAGGATTTTCCCACATGTGATAACTATAGAAAGAATCACCTTGGTGAATTCTTGAAGGTAATTGTATTATGTTATAAGTTTGGAGAAAAAGGACACCACGTTCTTGATTGAAAGGGTAAAGAAATGTTTCAAATTTATAATGCGTCATCTACAAGGAGTTGGTACACTACATGAATCAATGGCCAAATCGTCATAGTATTCCATAAATGACGCTATTGGACAATAATAAAGTTATGATACTACCGCAGATGAAGATGAATTACTAGTGTTCTTATGTAATGACATTTGAGTGTTGTATCAATGATGTAATGGTTATATGAATTATGGAAATAAATAAGGTTTGTACTGCAGTACATTTTCATTAAGGGTTTTAGAGTTTATGGTACAATGTAATGTGACACAATTTCAAGTTAAACATTTTGGAAAATATATGGTTGGTGGGAATATTACACTTAAAATGTTTCTGAAATGGAGATAATGATATTTGAATAATATGTGATTGATTTGGACAAATTATATTGGATATTGTTGACTACCTTGGAACTAAATAATTGTTTGTTTATTCCATCATTGTGGGAGTTTTCAACACCTATGGATTTAATGAGTATACCCAGTATTCTAGTTTTCACATAAGGAATGAGGAAGAATGAAAATTTTCAATATGGTTTTATTGTAATTCAGATTATTAGCATGTTTTAAGAGAATACACGATGAAGGAATACACATGTATGTTATGTGAACTTCTTTATAAATTTTAGACTTTCAGTTTGGGCTGAAGTATTATGGATAAGTATAAAGGTTGGATTGGATTTGGATTGATATTGGATTCTATTGTTTAAGTTTTAATAATTTCTTAAGATTATTTATGGATTGTTATAAAAAGGACAACCCAGAGGTTGGGTGACAACCCGCCACGTCTGGCAAGTTTGTGAGACTTGGACCCACAAATAAAGGGTGACAAGGTGCATCACTTACCACTCGCCTAGATGATGTTTTGGTTTTCATAATGTAGTTTTTTAAATAGTATGAAAGATGACTTATAAAATCATTTTTTTGAAACCCTATACAATTAGGTTAAATAGAATATTTTTGAAATATATTATCTTTTTGGAGTGAAAGATGAGTTTTTGGAGAAATTATTTAAAGGATGGAACTCTACTTGTCAAGTATTTTTTTCTTATTCGACAAAGAAATTAATTCTTAAACATTAGGTAAAAAAATTTAAAACAAAAAATGTGTTATCTTAATACCTTGTGTTTTGTTGAACCGATGATATTTTCAATCATCATAGATTTATGGCTTTGAGGCCCTCAATTTTTAATTAATTGTTCACTTGTTTTTGATTGATGATCACAATAACTCCCTATAAATATTTATTTTTTTCCTCCAATTATGTGTCTATAATTTCCACCAATGTTCTCCTCTTCAAAACCCTAATTTGGTGGTTAGTTTTTCATTTCCCTTTCCCTCTTATTAAGACTAACTTTTATTAACCCTATTTTTGATGTGGGTTTTCCATAAAGGTATTTTATATTTTCAACCTTTATTTTCAAAAAACAATTTCAAATTGCAAGGGCACAATTTATTGAAGGAGGGGACAATGTAACAACCCAAGATTTCATAGTTCGTTATCTCTTTAAAGTAATTCAATAGCTTGTACTACACAAAACACCGAGTTCAAGTGCATCACGACCTATCAAACTAGTAGTTTAAAAGGTTATTATAAATAGTATTAATGATATTTTTAATTATATATATATAATATATAATTTTAACATTCGTATTTTTTGTTTCGTAGACATAATATAAGGACAAATTCAATTTTTCAGATAAAAGAAGTATTTTTAAAAAAATGTAGTTTTCCTGCCTTTTAATGGAGAACCTTAATACAGTATTTTAAACTTTAATATATTAAATTTAATGAAATTAATTTATTCTTTATAATAATTACCTAAAAATTTATTTGGGATAATGTTTTGGTACTTTTCTGATAACTTTCATATTTTTGATGAATAGTGAAAAATACTAAATTTTAATTGAAAACAACTTTTTTAATTAAAGTAATTTATAGTGTTAAACTATGAATTTGAGTGGTTTTAATGTATACTTATATTATATTCTTATCATTTAATCTAATTTAGTTCATTGTAAGTAATTTCAAAATTAAATTAGACATAAACACATGTCAATCTTGTGATAGTTTTTACTTCTTAAAGACCCACGTTTTGGTTTTGACAACGAAATTTATTTTAATTTTATTAATGAAATTTATATATTTTAAATGTGGTAAAATAGACATCATTTTTTAATTTTTTATATCAAAAATATCTTACGGTGAATTTTTGGTATTTTTCTGAAAACTTTTAATTTTTGATGAATAGTAAAAACCCTGCGTTATTGTTTAAAACTGATTATTTATTTTAATAATTATTTTTTTAATTAAAATTTATTTTAAATTAAAAATAGATACATAATAACTATACTAGTCCAATTTAATTAATTAAATTATTTTTAAAATAAGATTACAAATATAATTTTTTTGAACTTTTTAACATCTTTTACCCACCTTCTAGGAACATTTACAAATTTGCATAAAACGAAATTTTATCGCTTCTGTGAAATAAAAATAAAAAATACAAGAGACACAGTAGACATCTATATATAAAATGTGGTTCAATATGATGAAAATAATTTTTTTGTGAATAGAAACTTTTGATTTTTATTTACCACGGTTAAAAGTAAATGTGGTAATTAAAGGTAAAAATAATATTCAAATTACCCTAACACATGTCCTAATTCTATTTTATAAGTGTATTTCAAAAAAATAAATCTTAGGAAAAATATATGATTCTTTTTATTAACTTTTATTATATTAGGACATTGATTAAATTTTATTTAAAAAAGGGTTAAAATTGTTAAATTCTAATATTAACAACAAAACCCTTTTTAATATATGGTTATACAAAATATAAATTCGATTATAAATATTAATTATAAATCTAAACATATTTCCAACATCATGGTATTTTATTTATAATTCTTAGACATTAAATAATTAAATTTATTTATGACACAATGATGATGCAGTAATTACCTTTTTAATGAAAGACTAAAATAATTGATGTTATAAATATTAAAATAAATGTAAATTGAGACTTTTGATGCATTACCTGAATTTTATAGGTTAATATGACATGTAAGGGTTGATTCAGTTAATTTTTTTGAAGTAATAATGTTGTTATGACATTCACAAAAACCAAATACTAAATAGTGTCAAAATTGACATAAATGAGTTTTAAAAACAAATACATTTTTATTAAATTATATATTAGTAATAAAAATATAAGGTTTGGACAAAGGAATTATATAATGATATATATATCATTAGTTAATTGACTTAGTTTCTATTGGTAGTTTATAATAAGTTTATTAACTGTGTATTATAATAATACAAGAAGACATGGTAAAAGATAAACTATTTAACTAATGGTTAAATAAAAAAGATAGGGTTAATATGATGACATAAACTTGTCTAAAACCTATTTTTGAGAGTATTTAGACCCATAACCACCTTATATTTTAAAGTAATATATTTTTTAGCTATTGGAACCCTACCATTATTTTTATAATAAAATAATATTTCATGATTTTCCTAAAGTTCCCATCGCCTCTCTTATAAAAGGGTACTTCCCCTTCTCTTAACTTCACACCTCTAATGCCAGTTGGATCTGCCAACCCCTTCTAAACTCTAAACCCAACTACACTAAAGTCAACCTAGAGGCATTAATTTTATCATAAATACAACTTAAAGATCCCTTTTGTTCAAATCAAAAGGAAACACCTGAAGAAGAGGTAATTATTTCATCACATATTTCATAGTTCTTTTCTTCTTCCACTTCATCTTTCTTTGTAATTTCCATACTAAAATAATACCTACAGTACCTTATACACACTAAGATGTTATTATAAATATGGTAAAACCATATTCATTATTATATCCATCCTATGAATGACAAACTCACCATACGTTCGTACGCACGGCTTACCATCTCCACGTCGTGGTGTAGTTTGTTATTCAACACTACATTATTTTGATGGGTATATTATGAGTATAATTAATTTAATTAATTAATATAATAGGTTAATTATTATTTATATATAATATACCATCCAATTAAACACTATTTTACCATCGATAGAATGATATTGTCGCTCGTGCTTGCGTACAACTTACCGTCTCCACGACGCGATGAGATTCATCTTCAACGATCACTATTCAAGATATTTTTTATAAATATATATAAAATAATTAATTATGATATATATGAAATAATATTTCTACTGGACTAATACATATTTATTTAGATAAATATATGTCATTTATTTACTTCCATACTATATGATAAGAAAAAAGAAACAACGTTCATGCGTACGTACAGACTGCCATTTCCATAAATGATGTTTCCAATTCAGAAACATATCAATTATAAATATTTATATTATTAATATATATGATATATAAATCATTTTTTATATTATTTAAATATTTAAATCATGATCTATGTGATACGATCAAGTATAACAATTTAAAACACATACGATAAAGAAAGTGATTATTACCCAAAATATTACTTTAACATGGAAATTATTATTAAATGGGTAGTATAAAGTAATAAATGAATCATATATGATATCATAAATATTAATATGGTTCTGGAAGAATTTAATAACATACTATTATCATTATAAAAGTGTCTAAACGCAACCTCGACTAAAGTAAAGTATAAGGTAAGGGTTAATTCATCAATACCATTATTATCTGAGACTATTTATCTGTAAGTATTTACTGGGAAATATTTATAATGCATGTACCTATTTCATAAATGATTTTTCAAAAGGATTAGTTTAAGGAAAGTTTAACTAAATCCCCATTTTAAATGTTTTAAATATTTATTCTTCTAAATATTTCTCATTAATGTTAATGTTTTCAAAATGGATTTAAGGATTTATTTATATGGACATAAATGTTTTAAAATTGTAATTATTTTCAAAATTATAAAAGTGGTATGGGACACTTTGATTCAAAAATATCATTTAAATGTCTTCCTCTATAAATTTTGCGACTTTTAAATGATTTAATGAAAATGGGTATTTCTCTCAATGATTTTTACTGATCATTTTCAAATATGTCAACATCATTTACTGGATATTATTCTTGATTGAGGTTGATTTTATATAATAAAACCTTCCAAATTGTATTGAATGAGTTATGATATGTTTTACTGTGGATGTGCTATTTTTATACCATTCATGGTTTATGGTTAAAGTAGTTACATTTTGTATTCAATTTTTAATACTTATGTTTATGTTAAGTTTCAACATTTTCATATGAGAAATGAATTGGACTTAGTAAGTGATGGGTAGAGCCCACTATATCCCCTTAATGCATCGATATGTCTCACAAGAAAAATTAGTGTATTGAAAAAAAATTTATTTGTAGTCTTGGCATGAGGCCTTGACTAGGTGGTTATGATGTCCGACATTATGCATCCCCTCGTTATGAAATTAGTTATTATATGTGATAATTTAACTAGTAAAATATCCTTGTTCATGTTTATATGTTAATTATTTATTTATTTTTTCCATATTATGTTCAATTTTATGATTAAAAGGCTATTGTTTTTATTAGACATCTTTCCTGAAAAGTTTATAACATCTGCTAAATTATTTACCATCACTAAGCATCTAAGCTCACCCCTTTCTTGTGTTTTGTTTTCCTAGGATTCCAAGAAGGCTATTATGGTTGATATGCAGGGTTAAGTTAGGGGAATAATGGAATTCTCAATGGATTGTCTATGTTGTATTTTATATTTGAAATTGTAATGTGATGTTCATGGATGTAATATATTTTTCAAGACTAAAAAATTGATCGATCCTTTAGGACTTGATCCCTTTTAATAATGCCAATGTATTAAAATAATTCACCAGCTCTGGGCTTCTATGGTCGGGGTGTTATAGTTAAGTTCACTCGTAATATATATATTCAAAAATTTAATTAGTTAATTATTATTTTTAAAATTCATGGAAGACCTGAAAATGGATATGTCTTCATTATACCATAGAAGACATGGAACCATTTAATACCATTTATATGAATAGTATTCAAATTAGTCTTTAAATTTATTATTAATATAATTTAATTTCTTTGAAACTCATAAAATGTTTTTCTCGATCTTTGGATGACCATATCTTGGTCATCTGGCCTCGGATCAAAGTGATGTTAGGGACTTTGGGACGGTATCAAAACCCTCTACTAAAATTGATTAAAATTTAATTTAAAAAATAAATTAATTTACAAAAAAATATCTATGATACAATTTTTTTGGTACTGAGGATGTTATAGAAGAGTAAAATAATGCATTAATATTTTATCACAAGAATGATCTCATGATGTAATCTCTAGTAAATCACAATCTAATTAAAATTAAAGGAACTTATTTAGATGGAATCATGCACTAAATATTAAATAGAGATCATTTATTGACTGATTTTAATCAGAAACATGTTTCTATATTCATTAGGGATAATCACATGAAGGATACAAACATAAAACACTATAGATCATCTGCACACATTCCAAAAGTTTTGTGTGATCGATATTAATTCTCTGCATTTTGAAGTAGAAACAGGAGATATATTCGATGCCACAATGATCATGGGATCACTATATCATTTATTTTGGAAATATATCTTATACTATGAAGTCTAGATCTTCCCTATCTCTCTTTTGAACTTCAGAGTGAGGGGGGACTCTCGAATTTGAGGGTATAAATTTGTCCTCATATTTGGATTTATTTTGGAATTTATAGTTAGGTTTAAACTTATTAAAGTTTCACTTAATCATTTTAATAATTTAACCATTCTTTAAACCCCTAAAATAATAATTATTTCCTTAGAAAAAGGTCGAAATGATCTTAAGTAAATTATCACTAAACTGTACCAATAATACTATGTTATGTGATAAATTTAGTGATATTAACTTGACTCATCTCAACATTAATTTTTAATGAACCTAAAATATTAAATAATAAATTTCCATAAGAAATGTATTTTTTTAATATTTGATGGATTAATTATTAATATAACAATTAAATAAATTGAATCCATATTAAAATAATCACCACTAATATTGTATTTAATTCTTTCCTTAGAGATCATATGAACTCTGATATTACATGTTCCTATCACTAGGACCACCATGTAAAAAAATCCATTTGACTAGAATTGGTCAAGAATTTGGATACATAGTATATGTGACCCTCTTAGCCGTTATCTTGATATTAGAAAGTGATACTCATAGACGAGGAGTGAAATCAAGCAACTAATCAAGACCCCTATAGACATAATTTTTATTCATAAAAATAGAAACATCCTAATAACCTAAACTATGTAATATATTCTATTTATCTCGTGACATTTTATAATGTCGGATTCACACTTTTTTGGAATCATCCTTTATTTATTTATTTATTTATTTATATGGGATATTACTGGATGATCTCACTCTCTTCTATAATGTCCATAGATTTGGTGAAGGTACTACCATCCTGCCCAACTGGGTCATGATATCTGTTCCTTTACAGAAGTGATAAATACCATCTAGACCATTCAGTCAGTGTCATACCCCTAATGAAACTCCCAGCACAATTTACCTCACAATAACATAAATTTAATGGTTTTAATCTTGAATTAATGTATATGATATAATGGAGAACATTGATAATTATACGAGGTTGGTGGGATAAAACATGTTCTTGTAAATGGGAATAACCAATGGCTTCTACAAAATGTAATGTTTCTATTAATAAATCATTCCTCATGATATACCCTACTCGAGATCACAATGTGAGAACTTCTTGTGAAAAGTCTAAATTATTATGATCCCTAAGAACCCAATTTCCAGACATCATATGTGTCCTTTCATTATCATATATCTAAACCATATGACATTTTTTAAGGCTACTATCATAGTATCTCTAGGTTCCCGTTATAATTGATAAATATGATAACCCAATAAAATTTAATGTAATTTAATTAAATTTACATGTCAATAGTTGACATATAAGTATCAAGAATAGTATAATAATTATTCATCATTCATAATTCTCTATATACCATATATGTTAATAAGAAATTACAATTAACGTTAGGTCTATGGAACCCACTTTCAAAACTCCCAAAACCATCAATTTATATCAAAGTGGTCACATATATAATATGTAACTATTTATTATTAATTGATCAATGATATATATTTTTTGCTAGTTTTTGTTTCTAGATTATAATTATTTAAATGAAAACAATGAAGTATTCTCTTATCCTACTTTAATCTCAATCATAAAACATAGAACTGGTTACAAATATGTAAAGAAACATTTCAAGACTCTATCATGAGTTTATAAGGGTTGTGTTCAAATTACATAAGACAAAAAAATGTGTATCCCATTGATACATATGCTCAACCCATGTACACTTCATAAAAACGAACCATAAGAAATAAGATTCTTCATGTATTAAATGAATGTGGAATGCATTAATGCACACTACATGTTTGGCATGCCAACCTAGAATAATATTTTTTATATTGACCAACATGTACATGACATACACATCATATATCCAATATGCATTTAGAATATTTTTTTTTGGAAAATTCTTTGTCAAATAATGTCATGTATTTATTAGAAAATAAGTGGGATTAGTTTCCATGTAGCACAGAGGTCACGTGGAATACAGCTATTGTACATGTCATGTATATCATTAATATCAACAAATCATATACATGTCGATTCCCTAGGTATGAATCATGGAATCAGTAACACGACGTTTAGTTAGTTATACAGATTGTGTAATCGATACCAATTTAAATGGATTATTTTTCATCTCTGATGGAACCATGTGGATTACATTTGTTGAATCAAAATTCATTATGTCATTCATTTTAACTACAAAATTTATAGTTGGTATGAATTCATCTTGATTAATTTTAAATAATTTTAAAAATAATGAATAATTACTAAGTAAATTAATAATTATATATCATGTATGGTTGTATTTACAACTTATTTAATATAATAATTAATGTTGTACATGTTACATGTATTAAATGTTCATAGAGTTCAAAATATGAAAAATTTATTTGACATGAGAGTCTACAGACAATTTAATACATGACACATTTTTTACATTATGTGGAATATTAAATACATGGTAAAGGACCATACAAGATAACACAAAATTATGATAGCTATTTATCATGTTGAAGATACGTGTAATTAATGTTATTTATTTAATATTATTTATAAAGGCCACAACAAGACTATTCATTTGATATTTATTTGTGACAATTATATTGTAAAATATCATAAAAGTTTTATGTAATTGAAAATTGAGCGTAAAACAAAATTCCATAAACTCTCCCCAAACTCTATTTTTTACATAAGGGGAATCCATCAAGGTAATTTAGAGAAAAAACCATGGGATATTTAGTTAAACCTATAAGAGACACTCACATGTTTTCCAGATTTATGATCCCAATCTACTTGATGGATTGAAAGGTTAATTTGGTGCAATTTCTCATCGGATTCCCTAATATTGTAAACTTACCATTAGTAAGGAAAGTTCAAATATTTAAATTAGAAGAATGTCACCTAGTTATTATTGTACATATATGGTATGAATTAATTCTTAAGGGAAATAGGAATAATATACATAGAATTTTAAATTGATAAATACCACAACATGCCTATTTAATGGAATGTTTATGTTATGAGGGGAAAAAGGCTCATAAGTTGGTAAATATATTATCTAGACAAAATGGATAATGTGTTGGGTTAATCAATTAAAGGGGAAACCATGAGGGATGATTAAGGGGAGGAAGAATATTCATATTTTATTATTTTATCCAAGGGTCTTGGAAAAGGGAGTTGGTTTCTCTCTAATGTAACCTTTTCCTCTTCCTCCCATCCTACATGTCTCTCTCCCCTATATTGACGTAATTATTCTATGTTTTTATCTATATTTTAATTTAAATTGATTTTGGTCTTCATCACTTGTTCTAAACTTCTAAATTCAAAAAATGGATACAAGATACCATAATATGTTTGAAATATTGAAACAATGTATGAGAAAACTAAAATCAAAAAATTCTGACATGGATATGATGATGGACAACCTCATGTTAGGAAAGAAGAGCTAGGGGATAATTAAATTTTCAAGACAAGTTATAGAAACATATTTCAATATATTATCTCTCTTGGATAATATTACATTATATGATTTTAGAAAACCACCAATCATGATTTAAGGATCAACTTCTCTTTTATATAGAACTAGTGAAAAGGAGAAATGGAGCCCCAAAATATTCAGGTTGATGGATTATACTGCAAACTCAGGCGAGATACCAACATTCACTAATGGATTTTAGTATCTATATTTTTAATGTCTAGATCCTCAATGTTGGATTAACCATTTAGATATTTATTCCAAAATTCCTCAGGTCACAAAGGGTGTGATCTTATCAATTCATTACTCTACTATGTTTGTCTAGGGGAACTTTAATTTATGCTAACATGTATTTAAAGTTGATACATTAGAGTTTTTTAGTGGATTAGAGGTCCATGATCTTAACAAAGATCGTATGGAAATAAAAAAGGGGTATTAGTATATAACTACATAAAACATATCACTTTTATTGCTTCATTAATTAGATGATATCCAAAACAATAATAAGTGGGGTATTTTTTGCATAGATTATAAGAGGGAATTCAGTGTGGGTGCATGTCCATGGTCCCAAGACCAGGCTGTAAGAAATGATATTATTTTGAAATGTTGAGCTTGAAATAGTAAATGGTGTAAGTGAATTAATCAATAAATGAGGGGCCTTAATATTTTTAGGATTTTAAGTGCAGTGAATTTCTGAACTACTAAATTTATTAGGATATCATCCTTTGAGTTTTTTCACACCCTAACATGCTATACATGGAATGGAACCTAGGGGTGGACTATAAAAGAAGATTATTAAATAGTCTATTCCAAGATGAGGATACTTTCATTACTTGACAAAATAAGAATGAGAGGACTAAAGATAAAGATGGTTCATTCTTTAGTTGTGGGATAACGTACAACCCCATGCATAAATTTTCAGATCCCAAAATGATAGAATTTCTATTTTTTTAGGATGAGGAATTATTAGAAAATGAGGATATTAAAGGGGAAATAAAAATAAAGTAATATACACTGAATTACAATACATATCTAAATAAAAGGTTGTCAAGTATGAAGGCTTATTTACTATCAGAAAGACTATAGGGTAGGTGATCAAAGACATAAACCCCTTAAAAGATGAATTATGCATGGGGGACTTCCCATTATGGTGGTGTTGGATATTGGGGTACCCCAAAATTTTGTTTCACCCAAATTAATGAAACTCATGGATGTACCTGAACATTGGTTAAAAAAACTAAAATTTAAATTGTGTATTGGACTTTGGGTGAGTTCATTAGAAGTGTTTTATAATCTACCAACCACCATGGAACCTATTCCTGTCAAATTGATTCCCATGTGCTAGATATTGGGAGATTAGATATCATTCTGATAACTGCATGGTTATAAAAACATTGGGAGGTGTATACCAATTAGAGAGAAAGGACCCTGTGATTTAGTATTAAGGATAATGAATATATCATCAAGGGTGATGGAAAACCCATCTAGATAGATTTATATTTTAATATCCATGTTGAAAAATTCAATCAATATTGTAGTCATCATATGATACTAGGAGTAAACCAAGTGTAGGGATTTTATTTTACATGATACCAACAACAAAGTTTACCTGAAATATTAGATGATTTTATAGGGAACTTTTCCAGTCCAAAGGGAATTCATCCAATATGAAATAGGGTCCATATGACAAGGTTGATCTAATGTTAAGGATCATTGATTGTGAGTCCCTACCGATACCTCAATTTTAAAAAACAATCAGATATAAAGGTTTGTGTTGGAAATTTTATAGGTGGTAATCATCTCTCTCAGCATTAGTAAATACTCTAGACCAATGTTTCTTTTTAAGAAAAAGGACCAGTCCTATTATTTTTCCATGGATTATAGGCTTATAAACTGTGTCACCATTATTAAAAAATTATATATTACAGTGATAGAGGAATTTCTAGATGAATAGGGAGAAACATATATTTTTCTAAGTTTTACCTTAAATCAGGATATCACTAAATTCAAATGCAAGAAGAAGATATCGAGAAAACCATTTTTCGAACCCATAATGGACACTATGAGTTCCTATTAATGGCTTTTGTGAATAAAAACACACCCTCCATTTTCTAAGTTAAAATAAATTATGTATTCAAACCCTTACATATAAAATATATTTTTATTTTATTTTTTGACATATTACTTCATATAAAAAATGTGGATTCCTATTATAACAACTTGAAAACTGTCATCCAAATTTTTTCATACAGTTAATTTTAATCGAATAAAAAATTCTTGTTCATATAGTTCTAAATTGAGTACATTGGCCATTTAAGTTTTGCTAATAGGATATCTATGGATCAAAGTAAAATAAAATTTGTACTATAATGGATGTAACCAATGACCATTAAGGGGGTTAAGGGGTTAATAGGAATAATCAGATATTACATGAAATTTATTTGAGAATATAGCACAATCCCTCAAACATGTTTAGATCCTACATGAAAGGATGTATTTTTTAGCATTATAATAAAAATAAACTTTTCAATACTTGAAATAGCTTGTCATGACATCCCCTACCACAGATCTTCTAGATTTCTCCAGGGCATTCTAAATTGATTTTGATCCCTCAAGATTAGGCATGGGTGTTGTTATTCTGTAGAATCAATACCCAATAACTTTTTAAATAATCATTTTGAAAAAAATAGTAAAATAAATTTCACATATGATAATGTTTTTATAGTGTTAGTGCTATCCATCCAACATTGGAAGCCTTATTTTTTAGAGGAACTTTCATATTGTTTACAGATCATTAGAGCCTCAACATATTTATTAGACAAGAACATGTCTATAGATGATAAAAAATGTTATACAATGATACTATTGGGATATCGTTTATATGTTGAGTTCATACATGTAAAGGAAAACTCAGTTATAGATACTCTTTCATGACTGGATGATTATTTTCAGTATTAGGTGATCTAGTCAACCCTAGTTTAGGAAGAGTTCCATGATTTAAATAGTGATAGTTTAGTTGATCTGTTTCTCCATCAAGTCATACAAGAATTGTATATAGGTCAAGCCTCATACACAAATATATCATATTTTAATAGGATCCTTTACTACAAATAACATCTTTTTATTCACCCCTCTTTACATATATTCCCTAATGTTTTTGAAGAATTACACACAACCGCTTAAGAGGAACGACTTTCTTTCTATTGTACTTACAAATAATTGGTCACCAACCTTTAGTAGGTTGTCCTGACATGACATGTGATGTAATTTTTCTAGAAGTGAACTATTTTACAATATTATAAGTATTCTCCTTGGTCATCGACTAGCCTTTTTCAACCTTCATAATTTTCTGAAGTGTTATGGTATGACATTTCAATATATATCATTATATAAATTCACATGTTATGTGGATATGATTTAATCATTGTGGTAGTTTAAGACTATAAAATTATATAAATTTCTATTTATTCAAGAACCATTACACTATAAATAGAGTTGATTAAATTTTCATGTGATAAATATTCTACATACATAGATTAAAATTATCAATTTTCATTGATCAGGATCAAATATTTATAATCAATTTATAGCTAATGTTTTTCCAATTTTATAGGAAACAGATAATGTTGAGTTCGACATATCACCCATTAACCAATGATGATATTGAGGTTTTCAACAATTGTTTACAATCATATTTGTGTTATTATTTTGGAAAACAACAAAATCAATGGTAATTTTTGTTATCATGGAAAGACATCAAAATAATAAAATAAGGAATGGATCCATAAACACCACCTCATTTAAGGTGGTTTACACAAAAAACCCTCCTACTATCCTTAGTTTTTTCCATTTAGAAAATTAGGTTGTGGTAGTCTCCCCTACATTATCCAACCGAGATGAGGTCTTAATACATTTTAAAAAAAACCTGGTGAGGCCAAACCATTTTATAAAATCGAAATATTATTTTCATCAATGTGTGGTTTCAGTACAAGAAGGAAACCAAGTGTATATAAAGATTCATTAAAATAAATAATAGTCTCTCTTGTTGGAAATTCATCAAAAATTATCTCTATGACTCTATGGGCCCGTTACTATCCTGAAGTGTGTTGTAACAAAGGCTCACAAACTAAACATTCACTAAACTACACAAAATCACCCAATATTTATGCTTCATATCTTAATATGGAAATCAGTTCCCAATTTCCCCACCCAGTTTTATAATATATGTTGGTTAGAGACCTCATAAATTTAATGTAACCTAAGGGTATGATGTCTAGAAATTTTAGGCTACACAATGGGGTAGAAACCACATATATTTTATTCTAGTGTAATGAACAACAAGTAGAAGAATCCACCTGGGTGGACTACTTCATTCATTGAAACTAGTTTCTTACTATCATTCTTGCGAACTAGAGTATTTTTCATGGTACGATAAGTGATAATGCTCGTGTCAAGACTAGTGAATGGATTTTTTTGTTAGGAGGGGTAAAAATGTAACATTGGGGGAATTATTTAGCTTTATAGGATTTATCACATTATGGTAGATTTATTAAAGATTAAATAGGGAGGGAAAAGATGTGATAAATAATATTCTATGTTTTCAAGTTCATCCAAAGGGCTTAAGAAAGGGACTCAATTACTCTCTCATGTAACCTCTTCATATTCCACCCAACCTCCACCTCTCCTTATCCTCTATTTCTTTAACTATTCTCTATTTTTCTCTGAATTATGATTTGAACTTTCTATGTTCTTGATCAAAATTATCCATGAAATGACTGGTATTTTATAAGAATTCATTTCCTCCTTCATAATAACCCTCCAATGATACTCTAATTTGGTTAAATAGATATAGAGTATTTCCTCATCAAAATTATATAGACAAGGAATATGATAATTATTTCATTATGTGGAGATACTATCATAATGGTTTGTTGTTTTGATAGGGGATACCTTCCCACCTATAGATTGTCACTAAGATATTGTTCTTTCTCTTTAAGCCCTCTATATTTTCATTTTCAGCTTCTTAATTTGGGATTATTATATCTTAAATGTACCCTTTCACTATCATGTTCAGCATATAGTGGTGAAATTAATGTTTCAGAGAGATTTGAACATCAGTTATTTGAATTCAAGGAAGTTTCAATTTTAGTAAAAATGCATTATTTTGTGGTGCTACAGATCATTAATTTATAGAAACATAGATTTACAACTGATTTCCTCCCAGCTAGTTACACATCCAAAATTATTATTATCCATTGAATAAGGGGTCCATTTATTTTCTTTGGAGATATTCATAAACAAAAAACCCATTATTTTTGTATGATAAATGAAAATTTGAGTATAATTAATATCTTTCATAGGTAAAGGATTTCATATCATATTCACCATTTATTTCAGATGAAATTTTTCCACGCACTTATTTTGGTTTTCAAGTATTAAGGTGTTTGTTTCAAAGCCAAAAGGATGGGAGGATGAATTATCCAATAATGCAACTTATTGTCTATCATAAAACTATCTTATAGATTTAGTTTTATTCATGAAATCCTTTCCTATAATATGATCAGTTTTCTTTTGAAATAATAAATAGATTGAAAATGACACATTTAAAAGAAAACAACAAAATGAGTTTTATTAATCTATATTTGACACAAAAAGTATTGGAAACTACTAATTAATATATATTTTTATAAAATAATATTGGTGTTTAACTCCTCCCATGAAATAATGAAGGTTTATAAAGAGGAAGAAGGTTCCATGGAGATGGGATTGAGACCACATAGGGTTTTGTATGTATCCCTAAAAGATAAATCAAAATAAATGTAGTTTTATTTCATGGATTAAATTCAAATGACAAAGAATAACACCATAGTGAAAAAAGGATTTATATTTTATGTTAAGATAGATGGAAAATCATGCAGTTTAATGTCATACGAGTATGGAAAATGTATTTTCTTTTATGTTCATTCTACAATTACTAATGTTGTACCCATTAAGATTTTTTAACTAGGACTAGTGGTATAACATTTATGGTTATTCAACTAATCCCAATATTATATATTATATATTTATTAAACTAGTAACAATGGTGTTATTTTTAAGCTTATACCACCATGATTTTCTTGTGTTTTAGTTTAAGTTCATGAAACCATGACTACTAAGAAACATGAACCTTAGTATAACATGAGTGTGTATCCTAAGTGTGAACATTTTAACAAATTAGTTGAAGTTTGAACTGACATATCACCCAACCATGATTTCTATCGTGCCTGAAAGAAATTCCTAAACCACATGGGTTGGAGACTAGTGCATGAGAATCAAAGAAATAAAATTATGAATATTATCTCCCTAAAATTGGATTTAAGACAATAAAGGATCATTTTTTAATATTTTTAATGGACCATCTATACTTTGAATTGACAAACAATATCATGTAAGCATAGAAACAAAATAAACAGAGAATCCAAATGGGTCGTAACCAATAATAATGATTACAACCATTGTATAAATATAAAGAATCATCCATAAATAATACTATAAAATATGGAATAATCAAGTATAATAAAATAACTAAACGTAGATAAAATGATTATTTCCTTTTTTCAATACATATACACCCCCAAAATAATAAAAATGCTGCCAGCCTGAAGAAAACTCCATGAAACCTCTAGTTTCACAACATATTCCAAATCACCCAACTACAAACCTAATAAAAAACCCTCAATCTAAAAAAACATGAAAATTTTAATAAATCTATATATATGAGTGAGATATACAACCTAGTATGTCACAAACATCTATATCTATGAAATTTCTTTTCATAAGAATTTAATGAATTCTAGTTAAAAAATAAACTAATGAAAATAATGTTTTCCATATTAGAATCCCTATCAAAATGAAATTGCAATTCTAATTTTAAATACAAATCATTTCCTTTAAAGGAACGAGTTCTACACATCCATTTTCAAAATCTGTTTCAAAATATTTCTTTAAAACAAAACAATAGATATCCTTTTCCCCAAAATATCTTTCCAAATCACCCATTAAAACCTTATTAAATCCATACCCGCCCATAAATAAGAGATAAAAATAAATTAATACTTCAAAGATAAGAAGTAATATTGAAAAATAAAAAATGACATGATAGTTCCACTAGAAACAAGTATAAGGGGATACAATAATGAAGTTTAAAGATAATACCCTATGTACAACCACCTATCAAGGAACATGAATCATCTGATACTAAAGAATGAACTCAAATAATATAATCTTGAAGTAGAGAAATGAACTGTTCTATCATTTTAGTCCCATCAAACTAATAATTCCATAAACTATCCTGGGAACTGGAAGCTACCATAGGAACTACCATCTAGGTGCACCTATAAAACCAGTTCCATTCTATCTATAAAAAACACAATCAATATCTCACACCTCACTTATCACACCCTTGCACATAATTTACCCTTTTAACCCATAAATCCATTAAAATTGATAAAAAATCAATAATGAGCACAACAAATATAATGGTTAACCACTACATGCCACACAAGCTATTAAGCAATTTTAATGTTCCAAACAACGCTTTAAATAGAATATACCTCTAATTACTGAGTCATTTTATATTAATTTTAAATTAAATAATTTAAATGAATAGAAATAATAAAGATATGAAACCTTTTGAAAATAGTTGTGTTTTTTGATAATCACCCATACCACCTTTGAAAAAAGATCATTGAACAAGGCCCATGGCCTCTACATCAACCATTACCATTTAATAAAAACCCCTTTAACCTTTTATCAAATGGATTGGCACACTAGAAACATTTTTTTCAAAATGAATTCAAATCCATCCATGGAATCCTTTATTCCAAGAAAAAAAACATTAAAAATAGTTCGTATTTCCATCTAAAACATCATATACCACCATACATTAATTAAAAACCCTTCTAGAATCCAAGAATTTAATGAATTTGATTATAAAATAAATTCATTGAAACATCTACATTTAAAAAATTGCTAATGTTTCCCAATGTGTCACTTCCCCTGGTGAATTATCAAATGATCCAAGAATAACCCTCTAAAATCCCTGAAATAGGGGGGTTATTTTGGTAAATACCTCAAATTTTAAAAGTTAGGTAGATAGCATTGTTTGGGTGTATGGTTTAACGTAATATGTGCCAACCATGAAACTATAACTAGAGACACTTGGGCAGAAAAAATAGTTTCCTTTGAGAACCTACATAGTTTGAATAACTATGCAATAACTATACCAAATTAAACTACTAATAATAGGACCTTTGTTACACTAGAACCATAAGGATTACCAAACCGTGCAACCACTAAAAATTATTATCGTTTTCCAAATTGAAATCCTGAAATTACTAATACATAAAAATACCTTCAATAACATAAAATAATATAAAATAATATTATAGTTTCATGGAGACTGTCACAATTCTCCCCAATATAATTCTTTATGTCCCCCAAAATTCGTTGGTTGAAAATAGAATGTGACAAATGAAAAGGAACAACACACCTTAATACAATATTGGTAAAGTCTATGGAAAATATAGAAGGATAAAAATAGAAGTACACTAAAGCATGATCCATCAAAAAAGTCCACACAAACAAAATCCTCAATCAAAATCACCCATCCTCTAGAAAAATAAATATCTCTAAGACCAACCAAACCATGCCCATATAATTTCAAAACTTAAAGAAATAGGATACTATCGGTGCCTCCCCACTATTTAGATCCTTTATAAAATGATGTATTGATTGGAACACACATCCATGAAGGAAACACTTCCAAGGAAACAATTCAAAATTCCTAAGAGTTTCCACACCTAAGATCATCCAAAAAAATTCTGAATGTAACGACCTCATCTAGGTTATCAATGAAACCCATAAATACCTTTACAACCAAAAAAATAAATTCTAAACCATCACAACAGTGTCAAAAAAATAAAAAATGTGGGAACTGACATCTGGACATTACTTCGCATAGGTAAACCAGGACCTCAACTATGGGGAACAATCTTACAGTGATACGTAGAAAAACTAACACACTTAGGTGATCACTAAAAGGTAATCTCAGTTGTAATTAACCATGAATAGACCTAAAGGTATCCCAAAATCCTCTTACCAATGAAAAACCATAACACGAGTAACACTGAACACAAACATCAAAGAAGAAAATCTTTCAAAACAACCATGGGAATACAAAAAATAGAAAAGATTCATATGAAATGATAAAAAAACCAAATGGATAACTAGCACTTATTGAAATCTATTAGTCATATCTTAATACATGAAAGGATATTGATAAAATGAACCATTATCAAATGACTCTTCCACAATCCCGATAAATATAATTCCTCTTAAATTTATAGGAAGTTATGATAAGAAGGAATGTACAAATTTATAGAATACCCTTTATGAAAAAATCATCCTTTAAGAATCACAATTGAATAACTCTTGAAAAAATTCTAGATATCATATCATATCAAGAAATAATTAAATCCCAACACTATATTCAGATTCTGGGTAGAATCTAGAAGTGAAGGAGACTCCTTAAATAAATGAGTGGTACCACCTTATAGATCCACTCAAATACAACCCTATATTTTCTTTCTCAAAATGTTTTAGAGACATACGAAAATAAAACAATACTTGGAATCATCAAATACTGTATCACTATTTAAACTGATAGTCCTGTTATTAAAAAGGGAAAAACTATTAACATAACACCCAAAATAAAATGATTTCATCACACATAAAAAAATTCCCTTTAAACTCACCAATTCCCAGTGAAAATAAATTAAGATACTTTTATTTACCAATGTGTACATTACGAAAATGGAAATTCATCATTCTATTTAAAATAAAACAACAATGGAAACATTACTATTCCATTTTTAAAACCAAATAAAATCATTTAACAATTTCATTAAAATTTTGAAACTATTTTTCTAATCCACTAAAAATTTAAAATATAATGTTTCCACATGAAAAGTTTAAAATATTTTTAAAAATCTATAACCAAACCGACCAAATTGTAAAACATTTCACAATAAATATGGAATTTACTTTTCATAAAAATTATCAGAATCAATTTTTAATTTAATTACTTCATGAAATACCATTTTCCACTCAAAATATTAAATTCACACAAGGAACAAAAAAACATAAAGAAATAATTTAATTTTTTTTACTTCAATCACATTAAAACACAAACAAAACTCTCTTCAATTCACCCACAACAAGTGAACTCAATAATATGGAAAATATGAAACCAAGAGAGATTAAAAAATCAAATTTAGGATAAAATTATAGTTGTTCATGGCTTGGCCACATGTTTTTTCATGTCGTGTGAAAAACACTATAGATTTATAAAACCATTTTCTATTTGCTTCACATGGTTTATAAAACCATACAAACATATCATGTAGCCATAGATCAATATCCATTTTCATAACAAACTGCTTGGAGAATCCAAAAACCACCTTTCAAAATCATCAGGAATCCCAGTACCATATTTATACATTAAAATACTCTAAAAATAGTAAATAATGAAATCAAAATCCAAGACTGGAGACCTGAATACCCATGGAAACTCAAAATTATGAATCACAAAGTGCTAACGAGTCCATTCCCCATGTAACACTCTAGAGTATTGACATACCAATTTCTAAAATACTATGAAACACCAAAAATGATAAGAGATAATCCTCAAGAACCTTTTTCTTCACCATGAAACTATACTCTGATAACATTTGTAATGAACCAGCCTGGCCTAACCTGACACATCACCCAACATTGCTTGTTATTAAGCTCGAAGGACATTCTTGATCCCCACATGGTGACAACTAGAGACTTGGAATCAAATAAATCACCTTTGGAATTATCGCTCCATTAAATCAGATTTAAAGCAATAAAAAATAATTTTCCATAAATCAGTCATGGAATGTCCATACACTAAATGTTAATGAAACATCAGGAACACATAATTAATAATTAACAGAAAATATAAATTACTTAAATCCAAAAATAATGATTTAACCCATTTATATCAATATAAATCATCATCAGTAAACAATACCATGCCACATGGAATAAATAGGTATATGAAAACATTTTAAATCAAATACAATGGTGATCATATTGATTGATACATCAAGAAAACCAAAATAAAAAACTGACCCCGGCCAAAAGCCAACTCCATAAAACCTCTAGTTTCTCACCACATATAAATTCACCCATCATCAACAACAAGAAACAAAAACCTTAATCAACATGAAACATGTATCATGAAATATATAATAGAATAATATATACAACATAGTTGGTCCCCACCTACCGAGTCTATTAAATTCCATTATATAAACATTTGATGAATACTAGTTTGAAAATAAACTAATGAAAATAAGGTATTCCATTTTATAATCCATAACCAAAAAGATTCACATTTAACATTAAAAATCCTTTACATTTTTTGTAATGGAACAACTCCTAAAAATAAATTTTCTATTTCAAAACCATTATTCAAAACAAAACCAAATTCACTTTTTCCAAAAACAAATTTCAAAATCAACCTTTTAAGCCTTTTGAGAACCATACTGATATGTCTATTTCATATATATATTTTAAGGTATTTTAATGTGATTATTTGTGTATTTAAATGATAAATCTTTCCAGTTTTGGAATGAATTTACTTGTTTTATGTTTTGTATAAGGAAATAACAAATTTTTGAAAAAGGAATGAAAAGAGAATGAAAATGATCTAAAAGAACATTCATGCTATGAATTATGCGAATCGGTGTAACACCTAATTTTTGTAGATGAAGTGGAATGGGAATCTGTAAAAAATAATTTTTCACATCGTGTACCACAAGTAGACATTGTGACCATTTTAAGTGAAACAAATCTGTAATGGACAAGTTGTGATGATATAACACACTGTGAACTTTAAGTACATATCATGTACCACTAGTACATGACATGATGACTTTCAAACAAAAGTAAAATGTTTCTATGGATTCAAAGTGGTAGGGAAAAAACTAATATGAAGTACACATCGTGATTCATAGGTAAACATCGTGTAGGCGTCGATGTGTAGAGAAACAATAGGAAACGTGTGCAACAGGTTTGGATGGAAGAAACCTACAAATAGAGGCCTAGGTAGACTTTAAAAAGCACAATGGAACCGGCAAAAGGTAAGGTGACACCAATGGATGAAGGATTGATGGTCTAGATCCATTCTTCACTACCATTCCTTCTCAAGTACCCATGTCTCTTTCTCTCATCACGAGCGAGTAGTCTCTTTAGTGCCGGATGATGTGATCATAGGGGTATGTGTGTATAGGGATTGTTTTCTTTCCTTTATTCTTGTTTTGGATGGTTGTAAACTAATTATCAATTAAATTCATCTTCTTTTCAAATTTCATGACCATTTTATCATTCATAGATTGTTTTTTTAATTGCATCAATTACTTGACATGTTTGTGTATGAACATTATGCAACGTATGTTACCTATATTTAAAAATGGTTTTGGGTCATATATTTTCGTTATTGAGGTTATTAGATGGCTATTCCAAAGGAACAATCATAAGAATTCGATAGGATACCAAGACCAAGGATCTCTGTTGACCCAATTCCAATACCAAAATAAAATGAAGAAACATTCAATGAAATCCCTAGCACACGAACCTGAAAATCACCAAACCAGGCATGCCTCCCATCTTGATTTTTATAACCCCAGTAAATCCTTCTAGTATTTCTCTTTCATTTATAGGACCAACCAATTTCAATTTTAGTTTCCTAATTAATTTAGAACATATGGACTATCCTCATGGGTTTGAGACTCTAACATTCTAGATACTACACATTGGGTTAATATTTTCTATGTTTTATATATTTTGTTTTTTCATAGTAGTGTAGGGAAGTAACGACACCCTGGGGGGATGTCACATACCTATCGATGGATAAGATATCAAGGTCAATAATCATGTCAATGTTAAGAAGCAATATAAAAAATAAATTAGAAGAGGAAGATTCCACCAAAAAATATAAGGGGATATAATAAATAAAATAAAAGGTAATTGTATATGTGAAACCACTAATCAACGAACAAGTGTTATGGGATACTAACATAGGAAATCGACTAACACAATTATGAATTAAAGATAATAACATTATGTTAACCTAAAAGATCCTTCATATCCTAGTGATATAATCAAACTAGTCATTCCCTAAATTATCCCTAGAGTTCAAAGATACAATTGGAAAACAATCTAGGTGTGCTTAGCTACCCAGTTTGATTCTAGTTACATAGAATAAAAACTAGGGTTTTCACTCACTTAGGATTCTACTTTGTCACATAGAATTACCATGACCAACAATTAAGTAAATATGGGAAAAAATCAAAATAAATGCATATAAGAACACGATTAATATCCCACACATCATCTTCATCATTGTGACACCGACATGGAGTATTTGTTTATTATTTAATATTATTTAATCTTATTTTATGGTAATTGAGAATTATAGAGTGTTTCATTTCAAATTTCTAAAAATTCATGAGATTTTGATTCTATTTCCCATTTTGAGTACATAGGATTTTATAAATCATTCGAGTTTTGGATATAATGGGCCACACTAGTACATTTTTAATGTGCATAGTTTTCCCTACATTGGTAGAGCACAATGTCGAATAAACCATGAAATTCCCAATAAAAACAATGTTAGCTGAGGTAGTTCATGATAGATTCATTCTATATGGATGGTGCATGGTTATTAAACCATGCATACATAGTGCATGAGAGAACTTTTTAGGGATAGTTTCACCTATAGGGCTGGTGTATAGTTTTTAAATTATGCTACCAAACTATGAATAATTCATTGATTTAATTTAATTTGGTAAAAATACCCTTTTACCCTCATCTTTTTTAGGGATTTTCTCCAATTATATCGTTGTCTATCAATCAAACCAGGTGCACCCAAGGGAGTATTTCTCCCTCCTTCCTTATTCATTTTTAGGATTTCTTCCCCCAATTACAAGATATTCAACCTACATAAGCCTTGGGTTGGTATATTTATTCCTTCTACTTCACGTATTCTCTATTTATTCTTGTATTGACTTCCCCTCGTGAACCCTAATGGTTTTATAACTCATGAATAGGGTTTGAGGTTAGATTTAATGATGGGTTTTGGTTTCTAGGGAATATTGGAGACATATTATTTTCTGATTGAGCATCTTATGTCATATTTTTTTTACTTAAAAAGGGTTTTGGAATGGTTCCAACCAATTGAAGTTTTGTATTTTTTTTAATTTCCACTATTTATCATTTAATCTTATTCTTGAGGATTTAAAATGATTTTTTGTCAAATTAAATGTATATTTGATAGCTATAATGGGTTTCATAAGTGTTTTAAAAAAGAATTTTTACTTGACATAAAGGTTTTCAATGGAATATTAACTAAGAATTTAAATTTCATGTATTTTAATATTTTTATTATATGTAATGTGATTTTAAAATATTCCAAGAAGGATTTTTTAGGATAAATTGATGTTTAAACTACATTTGACCCAATTTGGGTCCGGATTTGGTTGAAATGTGGATTTTGTAGAAATGGCTGATAACATGATTTCTTTATAATAAAGATGATATCTATTTAAAATTATATCAATGTGATTTGAAAATTTAGGTTCTAAAGTATGTTTTACAGGAATTTTAAAATGGTTTCTAATGGTTGATAGAATGGATCGACATTCTAAGCTTGTATTAAAGTCACATTTGGTACATTAAAGATATTTTCAAATTCACCCAGTTAGACTCTTTTCATTTTGTTTCTCATGATAAGTTGAAACCCCTAGAAGGATATTTATCACCATATATTTATTAATTCTTATTTGTAACTATGGAAAAGGTTTATGTTTCCGGTAAGGAAGTAAGAGGTGGGGTGGGAGTTAATTTTAAATTATTTGTAAATTTTATGTGTGATTGTTGATTTCTCACCACAATTTTATGTTTTTTTAGGAGATTTACTTTGTGAATAAGTATATTTATTCATAATTCTAATCCCTAGTATATATTACATGTGGATTATGGTGTGTTTATTGTTATAATGAATGAGTTGGAAAAATGGATTATGGTCCATCAGACAAAGTGAGATAGAATATTTTAATGTGTCTCATTGTAGCTGTGTTATCATGGGTGGTTTATCTATGGACAGTTATATGGGACTATCAAGGACATGTGAGGTTCATTAGTGTTATCCTTGGAATAAAATCACTATTTTTTGTTAGTTAATTTAGTTTTAGGATGTTTCTTATGATATTTATACCCTTTTCATGATGAATTGAGGGATTTCAGTTTATTGTTTGATTGTATCCCCAATATAATGATTTTTTATTAAGATAAATTTTATATTTTGCCACATTGTAATGTTTGGTTTATATGTGTGTTCTTGTTGTTATTTATTTTATTTTGGTTATGGATTTGGATTAATTTTCAAAGTTATTTATTAAATAATTTTTAAATTTTGAGTTTTGAGAAAGGAAATTAATGTTTTTTTTCCAAAAATTGTTTTTAAAAATGTTTTGTGAAAAAAGGATGAAATTGTATAATTTTGGTGTGGATTTAAATTTCCAAATTTCTCAAGTATAAGAAGTTTTAAAAATAATATCCTTGACTTATAGTGTATGATGAAAACTATTATTTTAGGCTCTTTGGTACTCATTTATTTTCCAAAATTTTTACACTTATTTTTGAAATCATTTTGGTTATGCCCTTGTTTTCTTCTTTTAAATAAAGAGATTTTTTGTAAAAGGATTTTTAAGGAATGATATTTGATTTTTTCTAATACATATGTGGAAAACATATTTTCCATATTTATTTTTTAAACTAGAATTAATGAAATGGTATTTTGAAAGGAAATGAAATGAACTCTTTAGTGAAATCATATTGGGCATATTTTCCTTACACACTAAATACACCATTTGGTGTATCTTATTTTTTCTATGTGTATCAATATCCATGGTTTTATTTTCATAATACTTTTTTTAGGATTGGACCTCTATGACTGTTTGTGACATGGGGAGTGATCATTGGTCACAAGGAGATGGTCTATAGAAGCTTGGTTTTGGTTTCTTTTATTTTTGGATCATTCATGTATTGTTATCATAGTCTAATTCCATTATTTTGGTTTATGTTTTAAATGGATGTTTTATTATGCTCAGTTTATGAATTGATACCATTTTTGGGTATTTCTTATTATTTTTCTGCTATTCTCTCTAATTTATTACTTCATTTGATATTGTATCTATTTATCGTGATTGTGTGGATGTTCATTATCTAGATTTGTCGTGGTAGATTTTCATAGTGGGATCTAGGATTCAATAGTTTTTAGGGTGTGTAATCATTCCCAATTTATTAATTTTTCATGCCTAGGAACTAGTTTCCAGTCCATGGAGATAAAAATCCTATTTAGGAATTTTGGAAGGTCATATTGGATGGAGTATCGGGTCTGCCCAGGTTGGTTCATTACAAAGTGGTATCAAAGCCTAGGATTATGGTAAGTGTCTAGGTTCTTGGTTACCACACATATTTTTTTTGATATTTAAAGTTAGTTAGGATAATTATTAATGCTAGAGAAAATTCATATGTAGGTTCAATTAGAATTTCATGAACTCTCACTAACATGAGCCTTATGTTACCATGTGTAGCCCAGGTTTTAATCATTAAATCATGTTTTGTTTTGTTAATTTTGATGTGTTGTGGTATTTGGATCCCCATTGAGTATACCAATTATTTTATGTGTTTCTTGAGGCAATTAGGGTGAAAATGGGATGACAAAAAGAGATAAACCATTAGTTTTCATGGTCTAGAAAACCATCTAGATTCCTTGTAGGTGATTCTAAGACCATGAAGGTGTAATTTCACATGGGTGGAACATGGCTTTCAAACCCATGTGTCCCAACCAAGTACAATCCTTTTTCCATAGATTTTATATTTTTATCATTTTCATTCATATTTTACTCTAATGGTGCCTTCAATTTGTGTGAGTATAATCAGGTTTTTTTATGGTGGTATGATATTCTTGGATGATGTTTGGAACAGTTCATTCTATCTTTTGTCGAATTTGTCTTGAAAAAAGGAAGGTTTTGTGCATAGAAAATCATTTTTTGAAATGGAAATGAGATTTGGTAAAGTGATTATATCCCAAAACTAATATTAAGAGGGAGTGAAATATTTTTTTGGTTGTGAAATGTTTTAAATATAATTTTGATTATTTTTTCATTTTCATTGGGAATTTTGGTTTTGAAATGAAAATATTATTTTGGTAAGTTAATTGGTTTTTAGATAAAGGTTTTATGGTTTACTTAAAATATTAACATTGTTTAATTGAAAATTTTCTTGTAGTGGTTGATTATATTATTATAAAAAAGTGAGATATTTTTTATAATTGATGAAAATATTTGAAATGAAAATATTTTTTATAGAAAGTGGAGTGTTTAAAAAAATATGTATTTTTTTGAACATTTTTGGAAGTGTGGTGACATTAATAAAATAGATTTTAGTGATTTTATAAATAAGTTGAAATATTTTTAAAAGGGAACTGGTTTATTTTCAACTCATTCGAGTCTTTGAAGAATTATTTAAAATTCTTTCATAATATAGAGTTGGTTAAAGGGGAATTGGAGTTGTTTTTGAAGTGTTTTTTCTTTATAAAATTATTTTATACCCCTAGAGAGTGGTTTATGATTTTAAAATGAGATAAATATTAGAAGTAGGTGTCATTGTGTGTTTTCCCCCTATGTATTTTGTATTAAATTATTCCCCTTGTCATGAATTGGGAGCTTTTGGTTTTGTTGGGAAACATAATAAGGTTAGGCTCATGTTATGGGTTACTTAATTGTGCCTTCAATAATGTTCTTGAGACAATATATGATTAGATTTATCAGTTTGATCCCATGTCTGAATCCTTTCTTTTTCTATGTGTATCTTCCCAATTTTTCCTTTTCCTAGAATCCAAAGGGAGTGGTTATAATACCCCATGTCTAGATGAGTTATGGAATTCAAATTAATTTCAATTTTTGATTTATAGGGTGGTATATTTTGAGAAAATATACTTGGGATTATATTTCCAGGGATTTGAAATCATAAATATATTTTTTTATATGGGGTTTTCAATTTTTTATATTCCCTTTCAGGAGAGCATCATAGGAAACACAGAAGGTTGGGATGGTACAAAATTGTAGTTGAAAACCTTTCATGACATGAACCAATGTTTCTTGTTATGAGAATTAATGACAGAGGGAGAGTCCCTCTACCTCAATGTTTCACACCATGAAAGGGTTCCAATATTTTTTTTAAAATAGAATTGGATCATCTCCCCCTTGTTTTGTGTCAAATTCATGCATCAGTAGGTCGGGTGGCCGAACCTCCTCCTCACCTTATTCGAACCTTGATTCATGGTGGTTTTAGCTAAATTTTAATGATGAATGTTTTTAAGTACCTTACTCAATATTTTGGATTCTTTCACAACAATGATTTCATAAAAATTCATTTAGTGTCTATGTTTTGGTTCCACCAGATAGTGGTAAAATTGATCAAGAAGGAAGGATAATTTTCTCATCTTTTATAGTGGACGACCTGAGAGGATGTTTATACACCATCCCACACCATTTTGGTGAAGGTATGTAATTATATGAGGTTTTAAAGAGTTTTCCCACTAATTTAATTATTTATCCTTTTAATTGGTTGTATTAAATATGTATTTTATATTTCATAGGCTTGAGGTTACATAATGATTATAATAAACCCCATCATGGAGGCAAGATCTTTTTGAATGAGCTAGATTATAGTTTTCAAGTTGCAATTGAAAATCGAAAAAGGCTTCGATTAAGGAAGATGATTCCTTTCACATACCCCTTTAGTATTTGAGAATTTTGGTACTCATTCATGTGATATTTATGGTGTCACCTTTATGGATGTTTGAACCTTTTAATTAAATAAATTATAAAATTTAAATTAAATTATTGTAATTGTACAAGGTTCCTAGGGCCACGTTGGACCCTTATACACTGGAGAGTTTTCAATGATCACAAATGGTCAAGGAACATTTCATATATGTGTTCTTTGAGACCATGGGACCATAATGGGTGATAACTAAATTAAATGAATGAGATGTAGTGTATCTAGTGTTAGGATCCCTTAGAAACTTCCTAGTAGAGGTGAGTGATAACCTAGGATGGATAACATAGAGATAAGTCATGTGAAAACCTTGAGATTACATTAAGACTTTGGGCTAGTGAGATGACCAAATGGTGATTTTCCTCCCCCAATGAGATTATGGTTACCTTTATGGGTAGTAACTAAGGAGACTAACTGATAGTTTCGATGTTCAAATCAACCAAGATAGACTTGGAAAGGGAATGGTCTAGAGACTATCTCCTATGTGAGACTTCCTATGAGGGCAGTGAGTCCTCGATGATAACTTGATGATGTTGATGGATTATATATCCTCAAATTGACGAGTGTCAATAAAATATTTGTGCTAGAGATAAGAGGGACCTATTTGGGTTTTCTGACTAAGATAAGACCCTGGATACCCTAGTGAATCCCTCATGACACTTTGACCTCTAAGAGGGTTCATTACGTAAATTGGTTGTGATGATGTCAGATATCAATTTAGAAACTGAATTGATGAATGAAGCCTATATTTTTTGTGAATAGTGAAATTCATTCCCTTGAGAGGATGAATTTTTTTTCAATATGGGATCATGAATGTATCCAACCCTTATGAGGTGTTTTAAGATGAACTACTTCTCTCTGATATGTATTTATATACATGAATTCCATGGATACTATTCTTGGATATGACCTATGATATTGTTACTATAGAATACTCAAGATTATCTCCAAATTTTTATTAATGGTTATTTCTAACTATTCTACACCAAGGGTGATACCCCTTAGGTTCGGTGATGAATCCTAATGATTAGGAATGCAAATGTGGATACCCCATTGGGTTCAGTGATGACACTCGATACATTAGAATTCCATGGGTGATTTCCCTTTAGGTTATGTGATGATACCTAATTACTATGGAACACCAAGGGTAATACCACATAGGTTTTATGCTAACACATCATACATAAGAATTATAAAGGAGAAACACCCTGGATTCAGTGATGAAGCATATTACTTAAGAACGGGAAGGGTGATATCCCTTGGGTTAAGTAATGATTCTTGATGACTATGGAACTCCAAGGGTGATACCCCTTAGGTTTGATGATGATACATGATAATTGATAAAACTAGCAGTGGTACCCCATGGGTTTTGTTTAATGGTTGATACTTTGGAATTAAAGGGAGGTTCCCTTTGAGTTTGACAATGATGCCTGATGCTATTATTATATTACCTAGGGTTACCCCTAGGTATAAAATTTATCCCTCATACTATAGACTCCACTATATTATCACATAGGGGTTTGTTAATTAACATCATATTTATTTTAATTATCATGTGATGTGGTCACAAATGCTATGGAACTGGATGAAGTAGGTTTGGGTCAATCTAGGTTCCTTGGTAAAAACTGAGGATCAACGATGTTTATTTACCCTTATACGCTATGTTTTATTTATATTCTTAGTATATCACATGAATAACCCACATTTACTAGTTATTTATCCAAAAGAGTTGGTTGTGTCAAACTTACTTGTATTAAAATCCTTCTTTGGAGACCATGGAACTTAGATAATCATGAAAACATCACCGATAACAAGTTTTGGTGGGAAGAGTCCTGAAGTAGCATGATCAAGCTTGATAGATCATATGAGATTCAATATTGAGATTAGGTGAGGCAAGGATGTTTTATTCAAGCCACATGTATTTTTATTATATCTTTAATTCATATATGTGATCAGTCATATGGGATATCAGTGATATATGATTTTATACATATGAATTAATTTATTATTTATTGATGGGTATAATTATATCTTCCACCTACAATGGTTATTTTTATAGATGATTCTTAGTTTATATTCCTATCATTTAATACTATGGTATGTGGTTATACTCTCTCAATGGTACTACCCTATACCCCTATTGTTATTTGGAAACCTCTAGTGTATAGGGAGACACTACGGAGGTCACATAGATACTCTATAGCGACCCATACTTTACATACATGGTTAATACTTCAAAATTGAAGCATACTTATTATAACATATAACAAAACCATGAAATCGTATAGGTATAGTGTCTTTATAAACTAGGAAACGTAAACAACTGGTTCATAAATCATCTAAATTGTCTCCCATTTATTTCATCATATCTAACGTCCCTTTTGGCATATCCTACTTAATAACCTTATTCCTGACCTGGGGAAAGAAAACATACAAAAGGGTGAGCTCAAAATCTCAGTAAGAGTAAACAAAAGAAATATCAATCACATCATATTCATAAGAACATAACATTTTGGAAATCTTAACCTGCAAAAGAGATCATATTTTCATAACATGGGATAAATCATAGTAGTGAAATGTAACCCCAATAATCATAACATAAAACATGAAACTACTTGGCATACACACATAATCATAGAGAATCATTTATTAGTAGTCAAGACTCATAGCCAAGACTATCTTAGCGGACAAAGTCCATTTTTGAACTGAGTTCACACCTCGTTTCAGTCCTGTTTCACTGAACTGGTTTAACCTGCCGCTCCAGCCATGTCTATATCATGAGATATAAAATTGTTACCCAATGCATTGGAGGGAGATATAGGTCCCACCAATCTCATAATGATACTATTCTTATTTGTGCCACAAAATCATAAACTATTCACCATAACATAACCCATGTAATAAAAATGGGAATCTTAAACATCGTGACATCATAAAACAATTCATATAAGATAAAGGAATTCATAAAAATATTTCCATCACAACATAATCAAATCAATGTAATAATAGGGATAGAAACAGAACCCTATATTATCTTAGATGGAAAATAATTTTGATAAAACACTTGAACTCTATTCTTGAGGAAAATATCCTTTCTACTTCAAAAACATTTTCCTTTCTTAAAATGTCATATAATTTTGAACTAAAAGAAGTTGATTAAAAATAAACTTGAAAACTTGTAAAGGAAGCTTCATGGAAATAATGTTCTAAAAATCCATTCATGCCGTAAAAGTTAAAAAACATTCTTTTCGTACTTTGGCTAGAAAAGTCAAAAAGTACCTCGTACGAAAAACGACAAAAGATTCCTTTCATATCTTTTACCAAAAACTCACAGAAGGGTAAAATTGAATTTAAACAATTTTAGGTGGATGGAAATAATATTACATATTGAGGAAACATGGATGTGGATGATAAATATTCCCCAGTAAATTCTGAAGTATAAACAATCTCGGATAAAAATGAGATTGTGAGATTTTCTCTTAACTTAGGTCCGATTTGCTTCGTAAGTGTCCGAACCTCCTGTATAATGATTTAAATAATGTTATTGACTTATTACAGAATCATACTTATTGTTATGATATCATATATGGTCATATTTTTAGCTTCTTATTAGTAAAATTTCATTACTACTTGTTGTTCGGGTGTTTATTACTTTTTGTTCTTATGCGTGTTTTGTCGAATAAATTCTTATTCTTCTACTTAGGATATAGATAACTCATTTCCAGAATTTTATTGGTGTAATATATATCATATTTATTCATTAAATTCATTTATATAATCATTATGCAATGGAGATCATGTAGAACGAATCACATCACATCGTGGAGACGGTATTCCGTACGTACGCACGAGCGATGATATCATTCCCATGATCGTCGAATAGTATTGGAGTGTATGTATACTATTTCAGAATCAATACCACTTTACAATAATCACATATAGTCATTTATTTTCACCATTATACCCATCCAAGTAAGGTGGTGATGGAAAATAGATTACACCACGATGTGGAGACGGTATTCCGTACATACGCACGTGCGGTGATTTCGTTTTCCGTAGGATGGATAGATGGTGAAATAGGGTTGTTTCATACTTATAATAACATATCCTTATATTAGTTATACTCATGTTATTAATTCATAATGAAAAAACTAAAGAAGAAGAAGTGGAAGATGAAATAAAGTCGAAAGAATCAGTAACAGACATTACCGCTTCTTTGAAGCGCCTCTTTGAGACCTCCTCTTAGGGCACTACAATTGGTCTTTGAAGAAGACCAGGACCTCTAGGATGTTTCTAGGGAAGTGGGGAAGTGAAATGGACAGGGATTGGCCGAGATTGGAGGCTTAAATTGGTGTGAGGAGGAGAGGGAGGAGGTTCCCTTTTATAAGGGAGGAGAGGGGCACCGTTGGAAATATAGGAAATATTAGTTTATATTAAATCCCAACCCCACTTATTAACTTACAAAATGACTCATATCCAATGATTAGATGATCTAGTGTTGTAATCGTATCAACCAATAAAATTTAGACATGTTAGGAATTTATTTTAAACATTATCAACTTGATTTATCCTTATTTATCAATTTAATTTTATTTGTGGTAATAATATTCTAAATTTTAAATTATTATAAATAATCACATATGTGTTGTGAATTTTCCATAATTTGACATTTTATGACTTTTTAGACCACATATATTTTAATTTATAGTTTTTAAATATTTTTGTGATTTTTAAACAATTTTATAATATGTTATTTTTATAAAATAACAATAGTGTCAATTTTGACACTATTCATTTAATTGAATTTAAATAAACTATATACAGAAGATATGTTCGAACTAAAAGCTTTAATAGATCCCTAAAATGTCATATGTGTCTAGAAATTTAGTGTAGCGCATTAAATAGTTCATATAATATTTATTTTTATATTTGTAAAACCATTTATTTGATATTTTAATTAATAAAATAATTTCAACATCACTATTGTGTCATAATTAATGATAATTATTTAATACCTAAAAATTCTAAATAAATTTATATGATGTATATAATTGTATTATATTTCTGGAGACTATTCATGTTTGAAGTTTTATTAAGTTTATCACTAAATTAAAATTATTATACTTATAATATTTAAGAAAGTGACATGTAGTCACATTCTTTGGTTTTAATAATAACTAAATTATTTTCATGAGATAAAGTACATTAAATGAATATAATCCTACCCTTAGGTGATATGGGTCGAATTTTAGTCATCCAATAGGATTTTGGAAGGTGTTACGGTAATTTTATAATCTTATATTTACCCTTAATTACCCGATTTACCTTTAACTATGGTAAATACAATTTACCGTAGTTACTATTCATAATGCCCAAAAAATAAAGAGTATCCTATTAACATAATTTGGACCCACTGATTCCAAATATGGAATCCATTTTTCAAAATTCAAAACACATAAGTTGTAGTAATTAATTTAAAATAAATCCCGTTGTTATGAAAATGGGTTTTAGAAGTTAAAACATTGTCAAAGATTGAAATGTTTTTACCTATGAATTCAATGTGAAATTAATGCTAATGACATAAATTATATTAAATGGTAAAAATATATTCTATTTATACTTTAAAACCATTCAATATTTTAATTTAACCATATAAATTATCTCAATGGGAAAAGTTGTTTCTAATTAAAAATTAACATATTTTTACTATTCATCAAAATATTAAAGTTATCAGAAAAATATCAAAAATTAATCCAAAGTAAATTTTTATATCCTGATTCAAAAGAAGAATTTTATTTTTTCAAATTGAACATATAAATGTGTCAAAAACTAGATTTAATGTGGGTGTGCCATTAAAAGGCGGGAAAACTGCATTTTTTGAAAAATACTTATTTTACCTGAAAAATTTATTTTGTTCTCTTACCATATTCTAGAAAATGTGTAAGATAAATAATAATGTTATAAAATTAAAATTTTATTTAATAATATTCATAACGACTAGTCCATAATAATATATCGTTGTTTAGTGAAACCCGGTATTGCGTACTACACACGCTATCGAGGAAGGTCGTGATTGCATGTCATGCAAGCCAAGTCTGTATTGTGTGCTGTGAAAGATTCTTTTGGTGTTGCGTATAACATAAGACATAAAAAAATATTTCTCATAAAATCTCAGGGTGTTACATACTCCCCGGGGTTGGTCCCCGCATAGTGGCCATGAACCAAGGTTAGTACATTACAAAGGTGTATCAAAGCTTTTATGTGACTGATATCATGTAGAGTATCATATATTTCTATTCTATTTTATTATTTTGGGATATTGCAGACATGTGACATAAGTATATTTAGACTCTTGTGATAGACACTGGATTGGTGCATCAAGAATTGTTTTTTCAATGGGAAATCTAGGTTACCAGAGATACAAGACTATTATTTTTGATTTTTTTTGTATTATTTTTTTATAATTTTCACTTGGTGTGATTCATATGGGTTTTTAGATTTATGTTTTTATGATTTATTGTATTTCTTTCTCTTCTCCCACAAGAAATATTCTAGTTATTGTATTTTTGGCTCTTAACCCATTAGAAATTAGCCAAAGTTTGTGCATCATATATACTATAACATCCCATGTTTTTAAAAGGAAACATTGTGTTTGATAGTGTACATGATAGACCACATAGAGCTTAAACTATCAACTAAATATTATTATTTAATATTTTCCATTATAACCTAGTATTTTTAATGGAAGCTGTGACACCCCGAAATAACACAATTAAGAACATTGTATTCGATAGTGTGTATGACACGTGACAACAAGTATATAATGTAATATAATATCCAGATAATTGATAATATGATTACTATTTAAAATAGATTCCATGAATGGAACATAGAGTTAGCTTGTGTTAAATTCAAGATCAAACTTTATCTATATCTTTTTTTATATGCAAGTGAGACCTTCCTTGATAGCTTGAATTGCAAGCAAGAGTGACCTTCCTTGAAAGCTTCTGTTGTATGCAAGACTGAGTTTCACCAAACAAAGATATATTAATAAAATATTATAAGATATAAACTCGCCAATAAGAATATAATTAACTAACTTATGAAAATATATGGTTATTAAAACTAAAATTTTTGCTACAAATAAATTAAAAATGATTATAAAAACAAATTTAATATTAAAAATGATATTTTTATAGAAAAATATTTTTATGGTCACGAAGCTGTTTTACAATAATAAATAAAAGTAATTAGAATTAGTTAACTAATTTAATGGAATATATATGTTATATATTAAATCAAATAATTTTGATATTCATCCATTATATTTTATAAACAAAAGATAAGAACAAACCAAATGTTTCTCCTAAAAACCTATATTTTTATAAAGGCTGTTTTACTACCTTTTAACGGTGAACCTATTTTAATATTAATTTTAAAAAACTAATGAATTAAATTTGGTAAAATAATTTTTTTTTGAATTCGTAATTTCTAAATTGTTTTAGGGTGAAGGTTTGTGAATTTTCCGAGAAAGGTCATTTTTAGTGAATAGTGAAAAATAATGCATCCTAGTTAAAAACTACCTTTTCATTTAAAGAATTATTTAGGTTAAATTATATTATAATTTTTTTTAAAGTTACATTGGATAAATTATATATATTAATACAATTTAGTTAATTAGAATCAATTTAACATTTAAATTGAATATAAAAACATAAAAAAACTTTTGAACATTTTTCTACTAAATCCAGTTAATCCATCTGTCTACGAGATTAGCATTAATCCTAATTTTCCTCTTATGATATTTGAATTCTGAATTTCCTACATAAAAAATTTAATCAAGATAATATTTTTGTACTAATAAGATAAACATAATTTTGTAAAAAAAATTTAAGAATGTGATTAAAATTAATTACAATGATTAAGGTGTAATTAGGATTAAAATGGACTAACCCTATATTTAAAGTTCCAAATGACCTAGAATCATGTAAAACACCCATTTTATAGACATATATCGACCATGAAACTTAAATTATTTAGTTTGTATGGTCGGGTATGACTTTTTTAGGTAATAACATGTGTAAACCTAACTTATTTTCAAGAATTCCAATTGAGACCTTTTCCTTTATAATAAAAGGCCACCACTTCTACCCATTCCTCGCACCTCGCAAGACTCTTAAGTTCAGAAGAGATTTTCCCAAATAGTCTATCATAATCCCCCCTTTACCTAGAAGCATACCTTTTGGATTAAACCTTTACAAAAAATCCTTTTGGTTAAAACCAAAAGAAGTTACCTGATTAAGAGTTTACACCTTCTATTATGCTTTTAATTTTCATTTATATTATCCACATTCTAAACAATTATTATTATATGATTACATAACCAAAACAGTGTCTTCAATGTAGTAGGATGTTTTTATTCTATGATTTATACATACACTTACACACACCTCCATATAATGATTAACTAACATAGTGTTTCTATGTATGGTGAATTACTGCCTCACAAAACGATGATTGTTCAATTATCTTATACCACTTCTCATGGTGTCCATTATTAAGGAAAATGTGTATATATATGTGATATATGATACTAAATTTGTCTTTTATACTTATTTAAACCTTTTATAAAACATAAATTTATTACTTTCCATTGGACATTAATATGATAACATCGTTTGAGGAAGTGTGGACTACTGCCCCCTCAAAGCGATGTGATTTGTTCACATGATATATGGAATGTATAAATGATGGTTATAATTAAACATATGAGACCCAAAAAAATCTAAAGGGTATTCATGGTATTATTACCTTTTTGTAAATATATATATATAAATATATATATATAAATATATATATATATATATATATATCATTTTCTTTATTACCCTTTCACACACTTTAAAAGAGATAACGTCCTTCGTGGATGTGTGGACTACTGCCTCCTCAACATGATGTGATTCATTTTAAATAATAGAATTATATATATATAAATATATTACTAAATAATATGTTATTTATTATATAATTATAATTCTATAAATATTTGACTCACTTACCTTATTTCCACAATGATCATTTAAAATTGGGAATGTTACTCATGTGTATGTATGACCTGTCGTCTCTATGATTATAATGTTGTATCATTTTCATAACTGTACTTAATAATTGTTTTTAAAATTAGAATTTATCTATAAATATGATAATTATTTCATGTTTATTATTCTTAATATGTTATTTAAATATCTTTTTTAATATAGTTGACAAAAAATAGTTGTTTTTAAACACAAACCGCATTTGGTAAAATAACAATCGACGTAAACTCAATTGTTTAAGTAGTTGTACACAACAATATAATAATTGAAATAAAATTAATTATAAACATGATATTTTTTTGAAATTATAAAATTTACATATGTTTATTATATAGGAAGATAAAGTACGTTCACCTGAAAGGAAATTCAAGGTAAGAAATTAATGAATAATTTTTCCTTCGATGAGGCATAATTTATTATTGGGAACCCAATTTATGAAATATATATTGTACATACCACCATATTGACATATAATATCATGAACCGTATTATATTCATGATATTTATATTTTTCATTTGATGATTATTACTTTTGAGTCTTTCGATTCATATGTAATGGATTTCGTCTCAATTTAATTTCATTGAGGAATATTGTATTTTTACGCACCTAGTTTATTTTATATGGTATATATATTTTCATTAACTTTTTATATCATGAATATTCTTAATATCATGATATTATTAATTTCAATAAATATTACTCCTTCTTGAGGTTATAATTTAAAATGTTTCAAAGTGGTATGGGACACCTTGGGATGTTTAAATATTATCTTCCTCAAGACTATTTATATTGATCTTTCAATGGAATTTCCATTAATAGAAATTATTTAACCATTGTTTAAAAACCCCATTCATTATCTTCCAGTTATTCATAACCATTTTCAAGTATTATTACCATTTTTCCAATCATTTTTAATCAAAGTGTTTTAGAAAATGTTTTTAAGAAAACTGGACATTATTTATCTCTTTATTCAAGGAACCTATTTTCTTATAAAAACCATGATTTCTAAAAAAATCAAAAATGATTTTAAAAAGACTTCATAAAGACATTATCACCATTTTATTATTTTACCAATATCTTAGAAGGAATATTCTTGTCACCTTCAAAACAAGGAATTTTCTACCCTATTACCATACAAAATTAATATTCTTTTTACCTCTTACGAAATATATTGATTTATCCGACAACATTTATTTGAATCCTCCTCCTCATGTTCAAAACCATTATTTTTTAAAATATATTTAAAAGTTATTTTCCATTAATAGTATTTGGAAAATTTTTCTCAAAATAAACTGATATTTTCCTCAAGAATATTTTTAAAAATTTATACTTTTATTTCATCAATGACAGTAACCCTCACTTTTATTCCACTTGGGATTTTTTGTGTTGATACCATCCCTATTCTTCCTCTGGATGGTTTACTATGAATTTGGACAAGGGTAGAATTCAAATTCACATCATTTATTGATTCTTGATATCCCCTTGAAATTTTCAATTTCATATAATCATTGAGTATTGAATTTATCTTGATTATCCATAACATTTATAATGGATATTACAATTTCATAAACCATATACTATTTTATATATGGTGTTTATTTGACAGTTATTTGATTAAATTGGAATTATTGATAAAACTTAATCTATCATTCAATAAGGTTTTATGATAAGGCATATTATTATTCAATATGAATAATTCATTGGACAGGTAGACATAGATTTGGGACCAGTTAATGAAATCCCATCGATGAATTGGTTGTCTCACGAGACGAAATAGTTGGATAGCCACCATAGATGGGTTTTTACACTACAACTAAACTGTCTTGAGAAAGGTATTGATGGTATTGGTTACACAGACCTATGAAACTTGGTTGCAAATAATTAAGAATTTCTTTCAAAATAGTTTCAGTTATTATTCACCAATGAGATTTTTTATTGAAAAATCTTTGGTGACTTTTAATTTCAGTTCATTTATTATATGACATGTGTTTCGGTTTATTATATTGCATTATTTATTTTTCCTTATTTAGTAATTTTAATGGAATGTGATTCTAGTTATTATATTTCCATATTTCTTATGTAATTTCATTCTATTTATTTATTATAGAGTATGTTTATTTAGTTATTTACCCTTTCATATTGACTATTTTCATTGATTCATTATTTCTTCCGCTATATTTTTACATTAGTGAGCATTCGAGCTCACCCTTTTTATGTTTCCTTCCCCAAAAATCAAAGAAGAGTACTATGAAAGATATTGAAAAATATAATAGATGGATTAGAGTTATCATTTGAGTTCTTTATTTTTTTAAAAATAAACTAATATGTTGTAATTAGTGCATCCATTTGTAATACAATTTTAATTTATGTATCTGTTTTTCAAATACTACTGAAATGGTCAGTTCTTTGGGATTGAATCCTTATAATCATTCCAATTTAATTTATAGCATACACCATATCTAGGATATCTAGGTCTTCGTCACTATACTTGGTATCAAAAAAGTTTTTTAGTAATCTTGAGAAATAGCTTTAGGAAACAGTAAATTAGAAAACATTACCCTATGATAGAATTTTAGGATAAGTATAGATGAAAACAATATAATTTGGGTTATGTATATATTATTTGGGTCTTGTGAGAAACATATACATACATGAATATTATAAGTGGATGTGGTTCTAGAACAAAATTACATTAGAGTAACAACTCCGACAAGGTGTTCCGGTCCCGACACGGGGTAACCTCGTACAAGATAACAAGCCTTTTTGCGAACTTGGTTTGACACTCCCGGGTGATATTATTAGGATAATCCATGTTTTTATACAAAACATTATGAAATATTAGAAAGAATTTTTACAATGAATAATCATTATTAAACCTAAAATGTTTTAGATTTAAAAATAAGGTTTCATGATTTAGATATCTTATACATAATTATACACTTTTCTCGCTATGAATATTAATGCTCACACAATTCTTTCTAGTTTTAGTCAATGGTTGGAACCTGAAGGATTCAAGTTAACATTGAACATGATAGAAAAGGTGGTGAAAATGAGAAACCAAATGATGTGTTGACATGAGTGAAGGATATTATGTTTTTTCCAAATTAGTTTTCTCAATGTATGATTAACATTATAAACTTTTACCAAATACCTAGTGCACAAAATTAGTGAAAGATAGAGGAAGCTAAGAGTTCAAGTGGTGGAGACCATGTAGAAATGAAGGCTCAAATTTTTTCATTTGATAATTTTGGAAGGAGACACCTAGGAAAGTGTCTTAGTTTAACAAGTAAAGAATTTATGTGTGGGAAATAAGAACATAATGTAAATGTTTTCTGATGAAAAATGAATACTATGATGGAAGGAAATGAAAATCATTCTAAGAAATTCTTTATATTTCATACTAAATGTGGGGGACCTGGATATTACCTATATCAATTTACTCTCCTAGAGGATAAACTATAGACCATATAAGGATCTATGTAGAAAAATTTGGATGAAATATTTATGTGTTGAGGTTGTATGAGAAACCATAATTAAAATTCTATTTAGTGATCAACATAATTTAAAGTATGTCCATCATATATATTTTGGAAATTTTATTAATATGGTTTTTCAAAATGAAAAACTATAAGTCGGGTAACAAACAATCAAATTCGGCAAGGCCACAAGTATTTAACCCATGACCAAATGACGCTAAAGGTTTCTTTCCTACCACTGACCTATGTAATTTCCTTGTCAATTTTCATTGTTTTTAGTTCAAAAATTTAACAAATAAATATTAATGATGAACTGGTAGTAAGAATTTTGAAGATTATAAATTAATCTATTTACCATATTTATTTGGGTAGATAATTAAATACAAATATAAATAACTTTCATTTTATGATAGGCCTTATGACCCTTTAAAAGTTATTTTAGTTCTTCAGGAATAAAAATATTCATTATTGGTAATGACCTTTTTTTGTGAGTAAAGTGATGAATTAGAATTTTATAGAAGCATAACTAAATGTTATGATTGTTCATATGATATTTAAACCTATCATGTAAGAATTATTTGTTATATTCTTTAATTTACCAACATTAGTAAAATAACATATAAATAAAATGTTTTCCTAATACCTAAATTTATTTTGAACCAATGGCCTTCTAAATCATCAATGATTTATGACTTTTAGGACCTCACCATTCAATTGATCATTCACTTGTTTTTGATTGATGAACTCATTCACTAAATATAAATATTTATGTTTTTTCTCCAATAACTTATGTATACTTTCCACAGATATTATCCTACTTAGGGACCCAGTTACATGGTATTTATTGTAACCTTTGAACATTCAATACTCTCTTTTATAGAGGAGTACTTATGAACCCTTCTCATGATTTGAGGTTTCAAAAATAGAATGTATCAAACAATATATCCCCATGATTGAGTTTAAATTGTGAGGTAATAATTTAAATAAGGTGGGGGTAATTTGACACCCTGAAAAACTCAAGTAAGAACCTTGTAGTCGATAGCATATATGACACCCGACAGAAAACACGTAAGGTAATATAATATCCAGATACATTATTATATGTTTACTATTTACAATATATTCCATGCATTCAACATCGAGTTTTCATGTGTTACATACAAGATATAACTTTCTTTATATCTTATGTTACTCATAAGAGTGACCATCCTCGATACCTTTAATTACATGCAGGAGTGACCTTCCTCGAATTCTTGCATTGTACGCAAGACTAAGTTTCACCAAAAAATGATATGTTATTAAAATATTATAAGATATAAACTATATTTTTTGAATAGTATTAACTACATAAGAAAATATATGGTTCATACAACAAAATTTTTGGTTATAAATAAATTATAAATGAATATAATAACCAATTGAATATTAGAATGATATTTAGAGAAAACTATTTTTATGCTCAGGAAGTTGTATTACCATAATATAAAAATTACAATAATTTAACTGATTTAATGGAATTTATATGTTATATATTAAATAAAATATTTTTTATATTCATCTATTAGATTTTATAAATATAGTATAACAATAGACCAAATATTTCTGCTAAAAACCTCTTTTTTTATCAATGTTATTTTACCTCATTTTAATGGTGAACCTATTTTAAATATTAATTTTGAAACACTTATGAATTTAATTTAATAAAATATAATTTATTTTTTAATTCATAATTTCTAAATTATCTTATGGTTAATTTTTGGGATTTTTCTGAGAAAAATCATTTTTTACTTAATAGTTAAAAATACTATGTTTTAGTTAACAACTACCTTTTCATTTATATAATTATTAATGTTAAATTATATTATAAATACTTTTTAAAGTAAAATTGGAAAAATTATACATTTATTAATAAAATTTATTTAATTATAATCCATTTAATCTTTAAATTTAATATGAAACCATAAAAATATTTTGAACTTTTCTCTACTAAAACCAGTTATTATGTCCATCTGCAAGATTAGCATTAATCCTAATTTTTTTGTTTATGTGATTTTGAATTTTGAAAATATTACATACACCATTTTAATAATGATAATATTTGAGGTATAATAATATAAACAAAATGTTTGACAAAAATTATTAGTGAAATTGATTAAAATTAATTACAATGAATAAGGTGTAATTAAGGTTAAAATGGATTAAACCCCTATGTTTAAGGGACCAAATTACCTATCCACTTGTCCAAAACCAATTTTCAGTACATATCATAGAAATACACCTTCGATTAATGATTTTGGGTTTTTTAATGACTTAAGAACATGTGTACACCTAACATCTTTTCAAGAATACTAGGTGAGTGCTTTTCCTTTCCTATAAAAGGCCACCACTTCTACCCATTCCTCACACCTCTCAAGCATCTTAAGATCATCCAAGATCATCCCAAATAGTCCAACATAATCCGTCTCCTATAACTATAAGCATAAATTTGGGAATAAACCTCTCCAACAAAGCCTTTTGGTTTAAACCAAAAGAAGTTACCCAATTGAGAGGTAACATCTTCTCTCTTTATTTTTAGTTTCATTAAGATTATCAACTCTCTATACTATTATTATTCTGCGTTTACATAACAAAAACATTATATTAAATATATTAAAATGTTTTATGCTATGATTTATACGAACACTTACACACATCTCTATCTAATGGGTAACAAACATAGTGTTTATATGTACGATGAATTACTTCCTCTTGAAATGATGATTGTTCAATTATCCATTACCTCCTCTCATAGTGTACCCTATGATTGACACTATGTTTATATATGAAATATATTAAATTAATTATTTATTTATACTTATGTGAATATTTTATAATACATACATTTATTTCTTTCCATTTTACCTTTATATGACAACATCGTTGGAGGAAGTGTGGATTACCACCCCCTCTAAGCGATGCGATTCATTCACACGATACATGGAATATTGAATTGATTATTATAATTAAACATATCAGACATAAAAAATATGTATGGTATTCATGAATTAATTACCATTCTGCATATATATATATATATCATTTTCTTTATTACCTTTTCACAGACTTTAAATGAGATAACGTCGTTCGGGGACATGTGGACAACTACCTCTTCAACATGATTTGATTCCTTTTAAATATCATAACTCTATATATAATTATATTTGATTAAATAATATTGTATTTATTATATATTTATCATTATTGAAATATTTTATTCACTTACCTTCTTTCAACAATGATCATTTAAAAATGGCAATGTTACTCATGCGTAAGTACAACCTACTGTCTCCGTGATTGTAATGTTGGATTATATTGATAACCATATTTAATGATTTATTTTAAAAGTATAATTGATTTATAATATGATAATTATGTCATATTTATTATTATTTAGATGTTATATATTGATTCCGTTGACCATATTTGACCAAAAATCATTGTTTTGACACATAATCTGAATTTGGTAAAAAGACACCCGATGTAGCAATAATTGTTTAATTAGTTACACATAACCTGATAATAAGTAAAATAAATGTAATTATAAACATGAAAAATATTCTTAAGAGTTTATAATATTAATATAATTTTATTATATATGAATGAAATGGACGTTAACCCTAATGGAAACGCAATGTAATAAATTCGTATCTCACTTTTCTTTCTATAATGAATAATTTATTGTTGTACAGACAATTTATTATATATATGGTGTACATACTACCAAATTGACATATAATATCCTGAATCCTATTATATTCATTGCATTTATATCTTTCATTTGATTATTGTCACTTTTGGGTCTTTCGATTCATATATAATGGACTTTGTCTCAATCTCATTTCATTGAGGCACATTGTATTTTTATGAACATAGTTAATTTTATATGGTGTATATATTTCCATTGGCCTTATATATAATGAAACTCATTAATCTCATGATATTATTACTATCATTCAATATTAATCCTTCATGAGGTTATGGTTTTATTAACATTTCAAAGTGGTTTGGGATAAATTGGGATATTTAAAGGTTATCTTCCTCAAGACTAATCATAATGATATTTGAATGGAATTTTCATTATTGGAAATTATATAATTTTTTTATTAATAAACCATTTCATTCTCCTATAATTATTCATGTCCATTTTTAAGTATTAGTACCATTTTTTCAATTATTGGTACTCAAAGTGTTTTATAAGTTTGTTTTTAAGAAAACCCGACTTTATTTCCCTCTTTAGATAGAGAACCTGTTTCTTCTAAAAACCATGTTTTAGTAAAATATTTTTAAAAATAATTTTAATATGAATTGGTAAATAAACATTTACCATTTTGTCTTTTACTAATATCATGGAAGTAATATTATTATCTCTTTTAAATGAATCATTTTCTACCCTTATACAGTAAAAAAGGAATATTCTTTTTACCTCATATGACTTATACAGATTAATCCGCCGACATTTCTTTGAAGCCTCCTTATAAAGATAAAAAGATTTATTTTATAAAATATATTTAAAATGGATTTTTAATGAAAATTATTTTCAAATTTCTTTTCAAAAGAAATGGATATTTTCCTCCACAATGTTTTTAAATAGTTATTCTATTATTTCATCAATGATAACAACCCACTATTTTACCCATCTTTGGATTTGTTGTGTTGATACCATACTTATTTTTCCTATTTATGGATTATTATTGATTTGGATATAGATTGTATTAAAATTAACTTCCTTGATTCATTCTTAAAGTCCCCTTGAAATGGTCAATTTTATATAATCATTGAGCATTAAATTTTTCCGAATTATCCATATCATTTATTGTGGATATTACTATTGCCTAAACTGTATACCATTTTACATATAGTGTTTACTTTGATAGTTATTTGATTAAATGGGAATTATTGATAAATATTTATCTCTCATTCTATATGGTTATTTTATAAGGCATATTATTATTCAATATGAATAATGCTTTGGATAGGTAGACATTGGTTGTGTCAAGTTAATGAAATCCCCTCGATGAATCGATGGTCTCATGAGATGAAATAGTTGACTAGCCACCTTATATGTGTTTTTAACCTATAGCCAAATAGTCTTGTGAAGGGTCTTGATGGTACTGGTTCCATGTAACTTAGAAATATGGAATCCAATAATTAATCATTTCATTAATATTAATTTCAGTTATTATTAATCCATAAGATTTTGCATCAAAAAATATATGGTTATATTTAATCTCAGTTCATTGATTAAATAAAATGTGTTTCAGTTTCTTAAATTTTTATATTTATTTTTACATATATTATTATTTTAATGGAATGTGCTAATCATTTTACATTTTTCATATTGATCATGTACTTTCATTAAGATTATTGATTACATGGCCAATGTGTTCAGTTATTTACCTTTCCATACTGACTATTCTCATTGATTCATTTCTTATTATGCTATATTTTTCCCTTAATAAGCATTCAATATCACCCTTATTATGTTTAATTACCCTATAATCCATGAAGAATACTATAAATTATACACAAGAATATACTAGATGGGTTATAGTTATCCTTGAATGTTAATTTTTTATATGGAAAAAATATGTTATAATTAGTGTATCCATTTGTAATACAATTATCATTTATGTATCTAGTTTTCCAAGACTACTAAACAGATTAGTTATTATAGGATTTGTTACTTGTAATCATGACAATGTAATTGATAGGAGACACCAGCTCAAGGATATAAGGGTTTGGGTCTCAAAAAATGGTTTTAGAGGAAGTTTAGTAGCAACCTTGAAAACTAAATTAAGGAAAAAGTACGTTAGAGAACATAACCATAAGATATAATTTTAGTATAAGAATAAATTAAAACCCTAGAATTTTGTTGATATATAGATTATGTGGGTATTCCTAGGAATACATCTTGGGATGGATACAAAAAGTGGATGTTATTCTTGAATAGATATACCTTGGAGTATCAACTCTGACAAGGTGTTATGGGCCTGACTCGGTGTAACTTGGTACATGACAACAAGACTTATTGTGCACCTGGTTTAATATTCATGGGAGATATTCATAGCATAATCAACATTTTATTTACAAACCATTATGAAAAATCCGAAAGGATTTTGACAAAAAATAATCAAGGTTAAATAGAAGGTGTTTTAGATTCAAAAATATGGTTTCATGATTTATATATAATATAGATAATTATAAACTTTTCTCACTTTGACTATTGTTTCTCAAACTATTCCTTATGGTTTTAGTAAATGCCTAGAACACAAAGGATTCAAGTTAACAAAGATCAAGAAGGAAAAGGTAGAGAAAATGAGAAACCAAATGATGTGTTGATATGAGTGAAGGGTATCATGTTTATTCCAGAATAGTTTTCTTGAAATTTGATTAACAATATATACTTTTACCAACTCTTGAGTTCACTAAAGAAGAGAAGGATGGAGGATTATAATAGCTCTACTAGTGGAGACCATGTAGAAATGAAGGCTCAACTTTAGTCATGTTTGAATTTTGGAAGGATAAACCTAGTAAAGTGTGTCAATGGAATAATTAAATGCTTTATGCATGGGATAGAAGGAAATAAAACATAGGATTTCTAAATAAAAAGGAAGAGTACAGTTAAAGGAAATAAAGCTCATCCTAAGAAATACTTTATAGTTATTTGTTGTAAATGTGGGGAAACTAGACATTACCAAAGTCAATTACCCCTCCTAGAGGATAAAATCTAGACCAAGGAAGGATCTATATGAAAATAAGTGGATTAATTATTTATGTATTGAGGTTTTATTTAAAACCATAGTGAAATTTATATTTAGTGATTAACCTAATTTCAAGGATTTCCATCATATATATTTTGGAAATTATATTAGTATGGTCTTATAGAAGGACAACATATAAGTCGGGTGATAACCTATCAAATTCATTAAGGCCATGGGTCATGAACCCAAGATCGAAGAATGATTAGGGTTTCATGCCAACCACTAACCTAAGTGATTTCCTTGATAATTTTCATTTTTTTTACTTAAAAAGTTTAACCAATAAATATAAATGATGAACCAGTAGTAAAACTTTTGAGGATTATAAATTAATCTATTAATCATTTTTATTTTGGGAGATATTTATTGAAAATTAGTAAAACTTTTCACTCTTTTATAGGACATACAATCCTTTAAAAGTTTCTTTTAATGCTTCATGCATAAAAAATTCATTATTGGTAATTATTTCTTTTTTAGAGTAAAGGGATGAATTGGAATTAGATAAAAGCGCAACTAAAAGATAGGATTGTTCATATGATATTGAAACCTATCCTATAAGAATATTTTATTATATTATTTAATTACCCAACATTAGTAAAATGACATACATATAATTTTTTTCCTAATACGTACATTTATATTGAACCAATAGCCTTATTAATCATCAAATATTTATGGATTTGAGGGCCCCAACATTCCATTTATCATTCAGTTGTTTGTGATTGATGACCTCATTCATTCCCTGTAAATATTTATTCTTTTCCTTCAAGAAAATATTTATACTTTCCACTGATGTTCTCCTAATTAGATACCTAGTTACATGTTTTTCCATGTGTCGTTTTTTACTTTCAATTCTCTCTTTTATAGAGGATTACTTTTGAACACTTCTCAAAATGTGGGATTTCAAACATATAAAGTGTCAGTCAATATATCACCATGATCAAGTTTAAATTGCGAGGACACAATTTAAATAATCTGGGGAGAATGTGACATCCTGAAAAACATAAGTAAGAACCTTGTATTTGATAGTGTGTATGAAACGTGACAGTAAGCTTGTAAGGTAATGTAATATCTAGATACGTTATAATTTGTTTAATATTTACAATAGATTCCATGAATTTGAAATCAAGTTAGAAGGTGTTACATGAAAGAGATAACTTTATAGATATCTTGTGTTACAAACAATAGCGGCCTTCCTCGACATCATTCATTACATGAAAGAGCGACCATCCTTCAAAGTTTGCTTTGTACGCAAGACCGAGTTTCGCCAGACAAAGATATATTATTAAAATATTATAAGATATAAACTATTAGTTTTGAATAGTATTAACTAGGTTATGATAATATATGTTTTATAAAACTAAATTTTTGGTTACCAATGAATTATAAATGAATATAAGAACCAATTGAATATTAAGAGGATATTTTTATAGAAAACTATTTTTATGCTCATGAAGATGTTTCACCATATAAATAAAAGTAATTATGATTAGTTAATTATATTAATAGAATATATATGTTATATATTCAATAAAATATTTTTGACATTTATCCATTATATTTTATTAACATAAGATAAGAAAAACCCCATTGTTTCTCCTAAAGACCTATATTTTTAAAAAGGAAAATTTAATACTGTTTAATGGAAAACTTATTTTAAATGTTAATTTTGAAATACATATGAATTTAATTTGATAAAATAATCTTTATTTTTTAATTAATAATTTATAAATTATCTTACGGTGATTGTTTGAGGTTTTTCTAAGAAGCATCATTTTTAGTTAATAGTGAAAAATACTATGTTTTAGATAAAAACTGCCATTTCATTTAAATAATAATTATTGATAAATTATTTTATAAATTATATTTAAAGTAACATAGGATAAATTATACATATATTAATACAATTCAGTTCATTATAATCAATTTAACCTTTAAATTTAATATAAAAACTTAATAATCTTTTGAACATTTCTCTACTAAACCCATTTAATCCTTCTGTTTGTGATATTAGCAATAATCCTAATTTTTTCTCATCCGTGATATAAATTTTGAAAATATTATATAAATTTTTTTAAATAAGATGATATTTTTGTTCTAATAAGTTCAACTTAATTTTTCTCAACAATTATTAGTGAACATGATTAAAATTATTTATAATGATTTAGTTGTAATTTGGCTTAAAATGGACTAAAACCCTATGTTTAAGGTCCCAAATGTCAAGGAACTTTGTCAAAAACCTGTTTGATGGACATATATAGGAATTTAACCTTAAATTATTGAGTTTGGGAGGTTTTTTATTACTTTTTATTGGTAATAACATGTGCACATCAAACTTATGTTCAAGAATACCAAGTGAGTCCTTTTCCTTTCCTATAAAAGGCCACCACTTCTACCCATTCCTCACACCTCTCAAGCCTCTTAAGTTTGACCAAGATCTACCCAAATAGTCTCCAATAATACTTATACTCAACATATTATAATTAAATTGGCTATAAAGTCTTCCAATAAATCCTTTTATTTCAAACCAAAAGAAGTTACTCGATTACGAGGTAACACATTCTCTAATGGTTTTTAGTTTCATTTTTATTATCCACCCCCTATACTCTTATTATTGTATTGTTACATAACAAAACCAGTATCTTCAATATACTAGGATGTTTTTATGCTATTATTTAGACCTAAAATCACACACAAGACCTTCTAATGGGTAACGAACTTAGTGTTTCTTTGTATGGTGAATTACTACCTCACGAAACGATGATTGTTCAATTCTACTTTACCCCCTCTCATGGTGGAAATTATGATGGAAACTATATTTATATAATATATATGATATTTATTATGTCTTTATATTTTTTTAAACTTTTATAATATATATATAGTACTTTCCATTTTACGTTAACATGATAACATCGTTTGAGGAGGTGTGGACTTCCACTGACTCAAAGCGATGTGATCCATTTAGATGATACATGGAATGTATAAATGATGGTTACAATTAAAAATATGAGACATAAATATTATATATATGGTATTCATGAAATAATTTATTTTCATTAAATATGCATATATATATCATATTCTTTATAACCCTTTCACATGCTTTAAAAGAGATAACGTCGTTTGAGGATGTGTGGACTTTCACCTCCTCAACATGATGCAATTCCTTTTACATTAAACAACTATATATATATAATTATATGTGATAAAATTATGCGGTAGTAATTATATTATTATCATTTTGTAAATATTTTAGTTACTTACCTTCTTTCAACAATGATCATTTAAAAATGGGAATGTTATTCATGCGTACATACGACCTATTATATCCATGATTGTAATGTTGGATAATTTTCATAACCATATTTTATGATTAACTTTAAAAGTATAAATGTTGTAAAAATATGATAATTATTTCTTGTTTGTTATTCTGGATATTTTATCTAATAAGCCTTTTGACCATTCTTAACCCCACATATTTGTTTTCACATATAAACCGAATTTGAAAAAAAAACACATGACATAAACTTAATTGTTTAAGTAATATTTTACAAAATGATAAGAAGTGAAATAGAATTAATTATAAAAAATAAAAATGTTTTCAGGAAATTATAATGTTAACATATGTGTTTTATTCAGGAATTTAAAGGATGTTCACCCAAAATGAAACGGAAGGTATGGAATTCTTGTCTCAATTTTCTTTCCGTGAGGAAAAAATTATTGTTGTGTAAGAAATTTATTATATATGTGGTGTACATACTGAAAAATTGACATATAAAATCATGAACCCTATTATATTAATTTAATTTAGTTGTTTGATTTTATGATTATCAGTTTTGGGTCTTTCAATTCATATGTAATGGATTTCGTCTCAATTTCATTTCATTGGGGCACATTGTATTGGTATGCACCTAGTTTCTTTTATATGGTGTATATATTTACATTGAAATTTTATATCATGAATCTCCGTAATCTCATGATATTATTAATTTCATTCAATATTACTCTTTTATGATGTTCTAATTTAAAATGTTTCAAAGTGGTATGGAATACTTTTGGATGTTTAAAGATTATCTTCCTCAAGACTAATACTAATGATATTGAAATGGAATTTTCATTTAAGGAAATTATATAGAAATTGTTAAATAAAGACTTAAATTCTAATCTGGTTATTCATGACCATTTTCAGTTATTAGTACCATTTTCCAATCATTGGTACTCAACGTATATTAGAAAATATTTTTTAGAAAAACCGACTTTATATCTCTATTTAGTCTGAGAACCTATTTTCATCTAAAAACCATGTTTTATTAAAATGTCTTCAAAAATTATTTTAAAATGACTTGGTAAGGACACGTTGAACCTTTTTTCTTACACATCTCTTAGAAGGAATCTTCTTGTCACTTTCCAAACAAGGAATTTTCTACCCTTTTACCATAAAAAAGGAATATTATTTTTACCTCATATGATTAGTATGGATTTATCCACAATCATTTATTTTAAGAATATTTCTCAAGTTCAAAAACATTATTTTTTTAAAACATATTTATAAGGGTTTTTCAATGAAAATATTTTTTAAAATGTTTTCAAAAGCAAAGGATATCTTCCTCAAGAAATTTTTTAAAAAGTTATTCATTAATTTCATCAACAGAAATCACACTCTATTTTACCCCATTTCAAATTTGTTATATTGATACCATCCTTATTATTTCTTTAGATGGTTTACAATTTTTTAAGTATATTATTAAAATTTACATCCTTGATTCATTCATGAATTACCCTTGAAATGTTAAATTTCATATATTCATTGAGCATTGAATTTATCCTAATTATTAATTTCATTTATTATGGATATTACTATTGCCTAAATTGTATACCATTTTACATATGGTTTTTAATTTTACATTTATTTGATTAAATAGGAATTGTTGATAAATTTATATCTCTCATTCAATATGGTTATTTGATAAGGTGTATTATTATTCAATGTGAAGAAGGAAGACATGGGTTGAGGACCCGTTAATGAAATATAATTGATGCATCAGTAGTCTCATGAGATAAAATAGTTGGGTAGCTGCCTTAGATGGGTTTTTACCCTATAGATAAATAGTCGTGTGAAGCGTCTTGATGGTACTTGTTCCATTTACCTAGGAAAAAAGGAGTCTAATAATTAAGCATTTGTTTAATAATAGATTCATTTATTATTCATCCGTGAGATTTTTCATTTAAAAATATATGGTTACATTTAATTTCTATTCATTGATTAAATAGAATTTGTTTCAGTTTATTACCTTTCCATATTTCTTTTTTCCTTGTCTAGTTATTTGGATGTTATTTGCTTCTAGATATTACCTTTCCATATTTCCTACGTAATTTCATGGAGTTTATTGATTACATTGCATGTGTGTTTAGTTATTTAATTTTCTATGTTGACTATTCTTATTGATTCATTATTACTTCCTCTATATTTTTTCCTTACTGAGTATTCATGCTCACCCTTATTATGTTTCTTTCCCCATGAATCATAGAAGCGTACTATGAATGATATGTTAGATTATTCTAGATGGATTAAAGTTATCCTAGAAGATGTTTATTTGTTTAGAAGGAAAAAATATTTTTTAATTAGTGTATCCATTTTTAATACAATTATCATTTATGTATCTGGTTTTCAAATTCTATTAAACTGATAGGTCCTTCGGGGATTGATTCCTTGTAATCAAGCTAATATATTTAATAGTAGACACCAAAACTAGGCTACCTAAGGTTGAGTTTCTATAGAGGGAATTAAAAGGATTAAATTTTTTTATAGAAATATGGTTTACACATTGAAATGTATTTAATTATTTGGTGACAAAATATTTATAATGATAAAACCCTTTTTAAAATAAAAGGAAATATTTTTATAAAAAACTACTTAAATATTCACAAGTGTGTTTTATAGCATTAGAAAAACCTATCCAAATTTTTTTATTATATTAATAATATATATAAAAAAATATTTCCAATTGAAATTTTTACATTAAACCTATGTGTTTTATAGACATAATATGGGAACAAATATAAATTTAAGCATAAAAGGTGTATTTTTATGAAAGGACAGTTTTACCGCCTTTTAATAGAACACTTTATTTAAATCTATTTTTTTCCATTTTTATAAATTATATTTAAAAAATAATAATCTTATTTGAATTTGGAATATAAAAATTCACTTTGATTTAATTTTTGTTATTTTTTGATAAGTTTCATGTTTTGATGAAAAGTGATAAAATATTGCATTTTAATTGAAAATAGATTTTTTTGTCTAAATAATTTATATTGTAAAATTATATTTTTAATTGAACATAAACTATATTTAGATTAATTTTTTTTATAAATTAATCTAATTTATTTAATTGGAATCAATTTCACATTGAATTTGGATATAAAAACATTATTGTCTTTTGAACGTTTTCACTTTAAAAAGATGTTTTCTCATTTTTTTCAACCGGATTTATTTTAAATTAATTTTATCCAATTTTGTGTTTTTTGATACTTCAAAATGGATTCCATATTTGCAATCATAATTAATAATATTAGTAAAAAGGTCCATTTTATTTTTGGAAAATATGAATATTTCATTAGATAGTTTTTTTATTACAATGGTTAAGGGTAAATCAAGTAATTAAAGGTAAAAATAATATTATAAATATTAAAAAATTACCATAACACTTGTACTAATTTTAATTTATGAGTTATTTTCGAGCAAAACCACCCTATTCAGATTTTATGTCCCTATATAGCCAATTGGATGACTTAAATCCTTTACTAGTATTTTATTTTAAGAAAAGTCAACTATGTCATTATCATATTTTTAATAATTATTAAATTTTAATATAGGGTTATTTACAGTGTTTATCTTTATCATGGTAATTTATTTTCAATTTTTAAGAAAACAATTACTACTTTAATGTTCAACATAATGATGATACAGTAACTATTTAATTAATGGAAGTATCAAATAAAGGATGTTGAAAATATTAAAAAAAAATTATATACACGGGGTCATACAAGAATTTTCTAGAATGATTTGGCATATTGAGGATATATTAAAAGAGTTGTTTCTAGGATATCTAATTTTTATAATTTTTGTAAAAATTCAAGTAATGAATAGCATCCAAATTGATATTAATGATATTTTAAGATAAATAATATTTTATTAAATGATATAAAATTCATAAAAATATAACATTTAGAAAATAGATTGGTATTATGTTTAAAATGACTTCCAAAACTCACTTATGGTTATCTTGTCATTATAGAGTAACTATATTAACATTCAAATATTAAAAACACATTTTGTCATGTTAATAGTTAAAAGGTTTAAATAAGGGTTAAAACTAAATAATAAGAATAATAATGTGACCTAAAATTGTCCAAAAATTAATTTTTGAGAGTATTTCAACCCATAAACAACATTTATTTAAAATAAATCATGTTGGATCCATTTATAATTGAAATTGAATTTATATTAATTTAATATTTTGAGAGTTTCTAAAAGTTCCTCTCACCTCAATTATAAAATGGAACCACCTCCCTCACTTATTCACACAACTCTGAGAATTCTAGATTGATAAAACCCTAAAACCATCTCCTCCTAACATACTTATAAATGTTTTATAGTTTCATTTCTTCCAAGAAGATCAAATTTATATCCCTTATGAATAGATCGAATGGAAGTCCACTGAGGTAGAGGTAAATATTTTACGAACGCATCCAATTTTATCTCTTCTTCTACATCCTCTTCATGTTTTTTTCTAGGATAAATTAATAATTCAAGAATAATATAAATTGAAAGGTGTTATTATGATTATGGGAAAAACATATCCCACCTTTTATCCATCCTATGAAAAAAAATCACCACGCATGTGTATGTATGACTTACCATCTCTATCTCATGGTGTAATCTATTTTTCAATACCAATTTAGTTGGATGTGTATATTAATGGAAATAATGGATATACATTAAAATAATGAAATGATATTTATTATTAAAAAATTTAAAAACTATCCAATCCCTTACCATTTCACCATTAAGAGAATGATATCATCTCTCATGTGTACGTAAGGCCCACCATCTCCACGAGAGGATGCAATTAATTTTTCAGGTTCACCATTCAAGAATGATGATAAAATATATATATATATATTAAATAAATATGATATATATGACCTTAATATCAATATGGATATGAATTAACTTTATCATATTAACGTGTATCGGGACTTACATGATGAAACATGAATAGGAAAATGATGCAGTTAACACCTGAAACAAGGGTAATAAAAAATATTATTAATAAATGTGTGATAAGATGATTTTGGACTCCTCATGTACTAATTGTGTTTTAATTATCACAAATCCTATTTAGTCTATAACCTATGTCAACTCTATGTGATCTATCTCACATCAAATGTACATTTGTTTAGCAATCCAAAGCTCTTAACTATTATACACTCAGTTTGGTTTCTATACACCATCTTTTGATTCAGTTTATAATGATTTCAATGAAAAATGACTAAGTTTAATACATTCCCTAAATATCACTTCTTATGTCTAAATACAGATATTTTCCTAAGTCTGAGACACTGTGAAGCAGACACCGTGACCATGATACACTATGACCATGAGACATCGTGACTTCAAGACACAATGAAGAAGACACCATGAACAAGACACCATGAACAAGACACTATGAACCAGACACTATGACAATGAGACACCATGACCGTGAGAAACCATGACCATGAGACACCGTTAACTCAAGAAACTATGAACAAGACACCATGACCATGAGACACCACAACATCAAGACACCGTGAACAAGACACTGTGAACCAGACACTCTGACCCTGAGACACCATGTGATGGAGACAACATTTCCATGACATACTGGGACACCGTTTTCTAATATGTTCTACCATCATTCAATTTAATATTTAATGGTCATATTTGAAGTTTTTAATGCACTAACATAATTAATGTTTCTTTATAGACATATCATCTAACAATATGAGGTACGAGGTGCAGAATACATGAAACATGTCGTCTCCAACACATGCACTCCAAGATAAAATATTAGTGCGGTCCAGAAAAAGATGTGTGTCATGAAAATAAAAAGAAGAAAAATCCAATGGACGTGAGCATGACAACAAATAATACACTTAGAAAATTCTTGAAGAATGAATTTCCTCATGCAACTCGACACTAACAAAGAATACACGAAGCATATTGGAATCCTAAAAACATGTTCGCACTGTCAAACATCATGAAGAACACAAGAAGGATCTTCTTGATTTGCAACACTCTGTTTTCCATATGAGGACTTTAGCTTTGCGTCTTATTCATCTCCAGAAGTCCATAGCTACAAATACTAACACTCAGAGCACTTCTAAACCTATCTCAATATTTCCACTCTATTGTGTATCATTTTATTAACTTTCAAGCAGTGTGTGTTTCTATATAATAAAAAACTCTATCTCCTATATCAAACTGAAGGATACATGATATCCTTATAGAAACATCTATTTACTCCTTTGTATACCCACAGATAAGTGTGGAAGAGGTCCCTGTGTGGCCTGGTTGTGTGTACCCATGAAGAACTCTAGAAGAGGTCCTTGTGTGAGCTGGACAGTCCTGTGTACTGTTGTTTACCCCGATCCAGGGTGTGGATCATGTTTGTTTATATAAATTGCTTGGTGGCAGGTGATCACCAAGTGAAGTGTATTAGGTCTCGACTTTATACTGAACCACTTGTTTTATATCCACTGGGATTCTTAATCTAGTCTTCTCTATTTTTACTGCTTTACTGTATAATTCAGAAATCACTAATTTCATTTTGATAGTTATTATTTGAAAGAATTTATAATTGTATTGTCTTAGTAGAATAGCTTCAAAAGTAATATTGATAACTGATATTAAGATTACTGAGAATTAATCAATATTCTAAGAAGTTACTCATACATTAAAACCATTATAACTGTATTACTTTGATTAACTAGGTTGTCTTTGACCTTATTGAGGAAACCAATTTTGAAATACTATTTAACTAGAAATTTTTATAGATACTCAATTCACCCCCCCCCCCTCTTGAGTAATCTACTCCGACCAACATTTGGTATCAGAGGGTGTTTATTAAGCCTCTATTTAGCCAACCTCAACTATGATTGTAGTTTAAATTTAAGATCTGTAAATTTATGTTAATTCTATATTTCTAGCTCTTTTAATGTATTTATGTATTATGGATAATATATTGGAAGGTGATGTAACCAACAGATCACCATTCTTTAATGGAACCATCTATGCTCAATGGAAAATTGAAATGAAAATGCATTTAGAGAGTATGGGTTTTGAAATTTGGTATTCCATTATAGATGAATATAAAATTCCTACAACTAATATAATCTATTGGGATAAACCTATCAAAACTTCCTAAAATAAAAATTGTAAAGCTATGAATTATTTATACTACTCTTTAGGAGATGAAGAATTCAATATAATTTATGCTTGTAAAATTGCACATGAAATTTGGGATACCCTGTCTGTATCACATGAAGGAACATCTATTGTAAAAGAAATGATACATAATACATATACTATTAAATATAATAACTTTAAAATGAAACCTGATGAGCCTATTTCTGAAACGTGTCATAGGTTCAATGAGATTGTCAACACAATGATTTCTCTTGGAAGGGAAGTCACCGCCAAGGAATAGATCATGAGAATTCTCAGATGTCTGCTTGATAGATGTAGGGGAACCTCTATCTCTAATATAGAATCATGTGACATCACCAAGATACCTGTAAAAGAACTCATTGGGAAACTGATGAGGTATGAAGAAGAGTTTAAAGTCAACAATGAAGTGGAGTATGAACCAAAAAGGAAATCTTTTGCATTCAAGACCACCACCTCTAAACACAAAGACAATGGAAAATTAGAAGCTTCTGTAGAATGTTCTAGTAGTGAACAATCATCACTTGATAGTGATGATGAGATGGATCAACTAGACATAAGATTCAAACGATTCTACAAGAAGAAGAACTATTTCCGAAATCCTAACTTCAAGTAAAAATATGACCAAAATGGAAGTTGGAAGAAGGATTGGAAAAGAAGTGACAAGGCCGATGAGATTGTCTACTATGAATGTAAGCACAAAGGACATATCAAGGTGTACTGTCCAAAGCTCACGTACAAAAAGAGATATGAGGGCAAGGATAGGAAGTATAAAAAGGAAATGAAAGAAACCTGGAGTGCTTCTAGGGATAGTTCAAGTGACTGAGAAACATCACATGATGAACAAGATAACAAAGCCAATATGTGTTTTATGACAAACACATATGAGGTAACACTAGACTCTCCTATACATAATTCATAATATTCTGAAAATGAGAGTGACTCTGAAAATATGACTAATGAAGAAATGTTTGAATATTGTAACATGATTGAAGAAACATGATAAGAATTAAAATACAAATATAAATCATTGAAGAAACATAATTCTCTTACTGTGACTATTAAACCAGAACTCACAGCTGAAAAAGAGAAAAATGCTCAACTGCTCAAAGAGAACAATAAATTAAAAATGTATAATGAGAAATTGAAGAATGGCCTAAAAAAATATACCAATGGGAAAAAAACCCTTACTAAATTTCTAGGTAAAAAAACTTTCCCCTAAATACAACACTGGAATTGGTTATCAACCTGGTAAAAGAAATATTGGTAGAAAAAATTTTGCCTCTAAATCTAGGACATACAGTTTTACTCCCAGTTCTGGACACAAATAATATAATTCAAGTCATGATACACTTTCTACTATTTCAATTTTCTCCAGACTAAATAGAGTTTATTTTTCAAATACATTACATAATGCTTATAGGAAACCTATAAGACAGATATGGGTTCCAAATGCACTTATTACTAATATTACTAGACCCAAACGAGTATGGGTACCAAAATTTGTTTTTTCTTGATCATTTTGTAGGAAAGCTTCTTAAAGGGCTCCTATAAAGGTCTATGGTACTTGGACCATGGATGTTGACGATGCATGATAAGAGACTACTCATGTTTAAAGAACCTTATAAAAATAGATGGAGGACATGTCACATTTGGTGACAATGCCAAATGAAAGATTATTGGCCTCAACCCAATCGATAACTCTAACTCAGTATTGATTTCTAAAGAATTTTTTGTTGATGGATTAAAATATAATCTTCTTAGTATCTCACAATTATGTGATGATGAATTTCATGTAAGATTTGAAAATGATGTTTGTAATGTATTTAATTCTAATGAAGAATTATACTTTTCTGCATCAAGAAATGAAAATGTTTACTCTGTTAACTTAGAGTCTTTATCTTATCAGAATGCATCATGCTTAAGTGTATTTCATAAAGAGTCTTGGCTCTGGCATCAGAGACTAGGACACTGTAATATTCACTCCCTTAGAAAGCTAACTAGAAAAATCATAGTTAATGGCTTACCCAAACTTGAGTTTCCAAATTACAAAGTGTGTAATGCCTATCAAAATGGAAAACAACACAAAGTTTCCTTCAATCCAAAGAAATATGTTTAAACTTCTCAACCTCTCGATCTGGTTCACATGGATTTTTTTGGACCATCTTGAGTTTCCAGTTTAAATGGGAAACACTATGTTTATGTTCTTATAGATAACTTTTCTAGATATACTTGGACCTTCTTTCGGGCTCAAAAAAGTGAAGCCTGCTCTTATATTACTAAATATTCCAAGTATGTAGAGAATATTAGTGGACTTAGAATTAAATCCTTAAGAGGTTATCATGGACGTGAGTTTGAAAATCAAGTGTTTAAATCCTTTTGTTCAGAAAATGGTTCACTACTAGAAATAAGATCTATAACAATGGTTTTGGGCCAATATTTGGTATAGTTCACTTATATGGACCTATATCAAACGTTTGGCCAAAACCATTATTATAGGTCACTAATTTGGATGTATACCAATGGTTTGGACAAACTGTTTATATAGGGGGACTTATACCAACTGTTTTGGGAAATCATTGGTATAGGTCACTTATATGGACCTATGCCAACGATTTTGGCCAAACCGTTGGTATATGTCCACAATAGAGACCATATACCAACGGTTTTTGACAAACCATTGGTATAGGTCCCAAAATCAGAGAATATATACCAACGGTTCTCAAAACTGTTGGTATAGGTCTATACCAACAGTTGTGAGAGCCATTGGTATAGTTACAAGTATTTTTTATGGAATCTTCTTACAGAGAAACTTAAATAAATCAAAATATAAAATATTTATGATAATACACACACACACACACACATATATATATATATATATGAAATTATTGTCACAAAAGTCGAGTTAGGTTAGTGGTTAAGTCGTTCAATCATAAACAGGAGGTACTGGGATGAAAACCAACAGAATGCTTCTTTTTTGAAATACATATACCAATGATTTTATTGAACTGTTGGTATAGATTTTTCATATTACATATACCAATGGTTTTGAAAACCGTTGGTATTGGTCTATACCAACGGTTTTCTAAAACTGTTGGTATAGACCTATCCCCACAGATTACTAGCCAACGGTTCTGAAACTGTTGGTATAGGATATACCAACGGTTTGGAGTCCTATACCGATGGTTTCAAACCTTTGGTGTAGGGTATTTTTCTAGTAGTGGTTATAGTCACAATTTATCTACCCCTAGAAGTCCTCAACAAAATGGAGTTTTAAAAAGAATAAATAGAACCCTTCAAAAGATTTCTAGAATAATTCTTAGTGAACATGATTTGCCTATTTATTTTTGGGCTAAAGATGTTAATACAACAAGCTACATAATCAATAGAGTGTTGATCATACCTATTCTTAAGAGGAATCCTACTTAGTTAAGGAACAATCGAAAACCCAAAGTTAACTACTTCAAAGTTTTTGGTTGCAAAGTATATATCCATAATACTAAGGACAATCTTGACAAATTTGCATCCAAGAGTGATGAAGGCATCTTTTTAGGATATTCCATGTCTAGTAAAGCCTATAGAGTGTTCAATAAAAGAAAAAAATGTGTGGGAGAATATATTTATTTCAAATCTGATGAAACAGATCCACATGATCCTAAATATATTCTATAGAACCTTAAAGATGATGTATCAACTCTGAAAATTAATCCAAAATCCTCAAACCTTTCTGTTAAAGAATCTGTGAAATCTTCTAGTTCTAGAAATTCATTAGACTCAAGTCAAAATGAACATAAACCTATTGATGAACCTAAAATAACTATTCCCTCTTTTTCTAGAGCTTCTATAACTCTTAATAAGCATCCCTTAGATGCAGTCTTAGGAGCCCTAGAAAAAGGAACTCAAACTAGAGGTTCTCTTATAAATCATGTTGAACACCAAGTCTTCTTGTCACAACTTGAACCTAAAAACATTAATGATTCTATCAATGATGAATTTTGGGTGATGGTTATGCAAGAAGAACTTAATCAGTCTGAAAGGAACAAAGTTTGGAAACTTGTTGAAAGACCTAAGAATGCATTCACAATAGAAACTAAATGGATGTTTTGGAATAAGGTAGATGAAGTGGTTAACATAGTTAGAAACAAGCTTTGATTGTTTTCACAAGGCTATAGGCAAGAAGAAGGAATTGACTATGAAGAGACCTTTTGCACAAGTATCTAGACTTGAATCCATCAGAATCTTTCTTGCTTATGTTGCACATCTTAATTTCAAACTATTTCAAATGGATGTTAAGTGTGAATTCTTAAACGGGTATATAGTTGAGGATGTATTTATTGAACAACCCCCTAGTTTTACAAACCCCCATTTTCCAAATCATATTTTTAAACTGTCAAAAGCTTTATATGGTTTAAAATAAGTTCCAAGATCTTGGTATGATAGGTTGAGTACTTTCGTCATTTCCAAAGGTTATACAAAAGTAATAGTTAATCAAACCCTCTTTATAAAATGAATTTATAATGATGTTTTAGTTGTCCAAATCTATGTAGATGACATTATCTTTGAATCTTCAAGAAATTATTTATGTGTTGATTTTTCTAAAATGATGCAAAATGAATTTGAAATGAGTTTAATGGGTGAACTAAAATTCTTTCTTGGATTTCAAATCTTTCAAAATAACGATGGTATTATTTTCACTCAATGTAAATATACTAGAGATCTTCTAAAACATTTTGGATTGGATAGAACTAAAAGTATTGACACTCCCATGAGTACCACTTGTAAGTTGGATCTTGATGAAGATGAAAAATATGTTGATCAAACTACTTATAGAGGAATGATTGGAAGTTTACTCTACTTAACTACGATCCGACCTATCATTATGTTTTGTGTGTGTATGTGTGCTCGCTCTCAAGAAAATCCTAAGGAATCACATTCTAATGAAATAAAGAGAATTTTCAAATACATCAAGTATACATCCAATCTAGGACTATTCTACCCTAGAAGATAATCATTCGAATTAGTAAGTTATTCTGATGCTAACTTTGGTGGCTGTAAGTTAGATAGAAAAAGCACCTCTAAAAGATGTCACTTTTTAGGCAAGTCACTAGTATCATGGTGTAGTAAAAAATAATTATGTTGTATTTTTTTATGCAGAAGCTTAATACATAGCTGCTGGCAGTTGTTGTGTAGAAATCTTGTGGATGAAACACATATTACTAGATTATAGATATCTATTTAGGCATGTACCTATAAATTGTGACAACACAAGTTCTATTAACATCTCGAAAAATCCTATTTCACATTCTAGGACAAAGCATATTGATATGAGACATCACTTTTTGAGAGATCATTATCAAAAAGGTAATATCACTTTGGAATTAATTGGTATTGAGTATCATCTTGCAGATATATTTACTAAACCATTAAATTTTGAAATAATAGACTACATCATACATGAATTAGGAATGATAAATATTAGGTAAATGTCCCACTTTTTATATCTTACTATTTACAATCTCACAATTATTATTTTCATGATTACTGTCTGACAGTCACTGTATCATCGTAACACTCTGTTACTGTCTCACTATAACACTCAGTCACTGCCTCACCGTAACATTCAGTCACTGTCTCACCATAACATTCATTAACTGTCTCACTGTAAAGACCTGATATAGTCTCACAGTAAAAAATCTTTATGATTTTTTTACAAAGTAAAAAATTGTATTGTGGTAATTATTCATTTCACCTATTTACTTTCCCGCACTTTTACTTTTGCGATGTTTGGTATTCTTAAATTATAAAATAAATGAAGTATCACTTGTCCTTTACTCGAGCTTTCTTCTATTCACTCATTTTGTAACCCTTCTTCAACCCTTCAGCCCTTATCTCTCTAAAACCTTCAGTGAATGCCTAGGATGAAACCCCCTTCATCGTTGACTCCTGAGAAACGTATCTCAAAGAAGAAGAAAATTCCACCCAAGATAGCACCTGAAGGCCCTCTAAATCCAAATATGGTGAACTGAGTAGTAGTACCTGAGAAATAGATATTACCTGAGTGGATTCTGTCAAGTAAGTCTCTGGTTTTGAATGTTTTAAAAAATAAAGGCTGGTTAGAAGGGTTTTCAAATAATTATAGACCCATCTACCCTAATCTTGTGGTTCAATTTTATCAGTATGTTCAGTTCTCTTTTACTCTGAAGATGGTTATGATGTGAGAAGCTGGATAAATGGCAAGAGATTTACATTCTCTTAGAGGTTATGAGCTACATGCCTTATGATACATCATGTAGGAATCTGTGAGGACTATCAGAGAGGACCTCCACCTTCTAGTGAATTCTTTGTGTTAGAAGATGCTTGAAAATCTTAACCGGAAATGGAACCAAGATGAGAGCCATTGATTCTGAACTGTATGGGGAATCTAGAGTTTTTTTAAGTATATACCAAACATAATTTTCCCCAAAAAAGGTGACTTTGCTATACTAAAATATCAGGATGTGTTTCTGATCCATCTTATGAAAATAAGCATAAGATCAACCTTTTTGGTATATCATACACCATATGTGTGAGCTGAGCAAAGCCATATCCGGGTCAACCACCTTGTTTTATTCTCGGCTTATCTCAGCCATGCTTCATGCCAAAGGTATGGTTGGACCTAATGAGGAAGTAATTAAGGATTGCGAATTCTGCCTTTTGAAAGTCATTATCAAGGGGATGAAAACCAATTGGAATCCTTGGAAAAAGTCATGGGTGGAAGACAATGATAGGATCTATAAAAAATTCAATCCAGTGGAATATCCCTCAAGGCAAAGAGATATTTATGATCCTAGTTTGAAACCAGATGAGGTTTTTGTGTATTCTGAAGAAGAAGAAGAAGAAGAGGCTGTTGTGCCTCCCAGGGAAACTGTTTCTGATAAAGAAGACAATAATCATGTTCCTCATATAGTAAGTGAAGAGGAAGACCCATGTTTCAAAGATCTTGTTAATATAGATGATTAAACCGAGGTCGAAACTGAATCTATTGCCAACAGAACTGAGAATGACTCTATGTAAACTCTTATATAAGAAGAATTACCTGTTTTGCAAGGAGCTAGACTTGAAGAAATCCCAGTGGAAAAATATGTTCTTGAAGTCGTTCCTTTGACTAATGAAAGGATAGAGCTAGCCTTTCAGTTGGCTAGGCAACAAATGAGTGAGGAAGCAAGAGCTGAATTAGTGGAAATTGATCAAGACCCTCAGCTTCTCAGTCATGAGAAGGATGCAACTATTGAGGGGGAGCAACCCACAAACCTGGAATCTATTGAGGTACCAAACCTGATTGATCCAAGCCCTCTAGACACTCTGTTTAAGTTCCCCAGTCTCTATGTCGTGGATGACTCTCAGAAACTCTCAGTAAAAGGCCAAGAACTTTCCACAATATTTTAGTTAAAAATGACATATGATCCCAAACCAACTTTGGTAAGTAAAGATGATCTAAAAGACTTTAAAGCTACACTTTTGTCTAGAGTTGACTCTTGAATACCCAACCAGATCTTATAATGAATATAAGTTAGAGAGATGACTCACTTTTGTGGGAATAAGTTATTTGGAAGATTGAACCAAAAATGATTCATGAGATTTAGGAAGTCATAGTTGAAAACAGACTGCTTAGTGATGAAGTGAAAACCCAAAGAGGTATGACTGAAGACATGCAAAAAAGAGATGAATTCGAGATCAGAGATTACTTCTCATCCAGTGGAACCCATTGTTCCTGACACCCCATAGAATGTTGTCAGTCAGATTCAAATGCATTTAGCCTCCTTAGTTGAAAAGTTCACAGAAATAAAAAATAGATTGCGAAAGAAATGCGAGAGCTTGTTGTTAATCTTAACAAACTCACTGATTAGTATATGAGGTGCCTTAAAAAGAGATAAATCAACTAAAATATCTCACCCCATTTGTCAATTCTTATAAGGTATCTGGACAGTCATATAAACCTTCCTTAGACAATGATCTTCTCAGAACAGTGGTCAAATAAGAGCTTCAGACTATGATTAGTTGTTTCAATACAACTTCTCTATATAAAGTTATCAAGAACAGTGATAGAGTTCATGATCTGGTCCAAATCCATTCAAAAATCACTAATGATTATCAACAATAAATTTCCAAGAAAGTGGATTTCTACTTCAACTGGATCTTTTCAAAGACTGACATGAACAATCATTTCAAGTACCTTGTGGAAAATTTAAGGATTCCTCCTCTTACTCAAACTTTCAAGACTCAAGTCCAAAAGCTCACAGAGTTCACTCGTCTGTTGGATAAGTTTATAGAAAACAAGGAAGACTTCGAGAAAGCTATGCAGTATGGTGAAGAGATCATTATAGATTTTATTAAGCTTATGAGGCCATATCTTCATGTCCAGAGTACATCCATTGTTGCTCCTGCGGCTGCACCTCTAAGACCTGGTTTTTCTACATTTACCTCAGCCCAAGCCTCCACTTCCATGTCTATCAGTTAGGCACTGAGTCAGATCAGTCATGTGATCCTTGATCAACAACTACCTCGGTCTTAAATTGCACCTACTCTAGCTCCCTCTGTCTTTGAAGGTTTTCCTTTACCTTCTCTATCAACCAGATCACTCCCTTCTTCTAATTCAACACTTGCTCCTATGGATTCCTCTTCTGCTTCTGTTTCTAAAGGAAAAGAGAAGAATAGCTAGTGAATAAGGAAAATTCTTACTCTATTTTGATGGAATCTTGTTCTATTTGTTTTACTTTTTGTAATGCCCCTCTTTTTTTCTAATACATTCTGCACTTTTCTTGTCTCTTTTGTCTTTCTTTTCCCTGCTACATTTTGATAATCCCAAAAGGGGGAGAAATATATGAGAAATAGAAATATATGGGAGAAATATAGGATAAGATAACACTCACTCTATATATATTATATGCACATTTGAACTATGTTGTTAGAAAAAATATTCACTCTAAATATACATGGTTTGTGATCATCAAAAAGGGGGAGATTGTTTGACTCCTCATGTACTAATCATGTCTTAATGATCAAAAAAATTATTTAGTCTATAAACTATTTTAAATCTATGTAATCTATCTCACATAAAATGTACTGTTGTTTAGTGATCCAAATCTCTTAAGTGTTATACACTCAGTTTGGTTTCAATACACTATCTTTTGATTCACTTTATAATGATTTAACTAGAAAATGAATAAGTTTAATCCATTCCAAAAAATGTCATTGCTTGAGTTTGAATACAAATATTTTCTTAAGTATGAGACACCATGATATAGACACCGTGAAGTAAACACCATGACCATGAGACACCGTGACCATGAGAGACCGTGACCATGAGACACCGTGACATCAAGACATCATGAAGCAGACACCATGACTATGAGACACTGTTACATCAAGACATCATGAACAAGACATCGTGAACAAGACACTGTGAACAAGACACCGTGACCATGAGACATCATGACAATGAGACACCGTGACATCATGACACCGTGAACAAGACACCACGAACCAAACATTGGGACCATGAGACACTGTGACCAATCCAGAAACTGTGTGAAAGAGACATTCTTTCCATGACATACTGTGACACCACTTCCTAATATGTTTTGTCGTCTTTCAATTTAATCATTAATGGTCATATTTGAAGTTTTTAATGCACTGACATAATTAATGTTTCTTTGTAGACATATCTTCTGAGAGTACGAGGTATGAGGTGCAGAATATATGCAACTTGTCTGCTCCAACACATGAACTCCAAGATAAAAGTGTAGTGAAGCCCAGAAAAAGACGTGTGGCATGATACTAAAAAGAATAACAAGATGGTGTCCATGAGCATGAAAACAAAGAATACACTTAGAAAGTTCTTGAAGAACAAATTTCTCCATGCAACCCGACACTACCAAAGAACACATGAATCATACTGGAATCCCGATAACATATTCACACTAATAAACATCATAAAGAATAGAGGTCGGATATGCCTGACTTGCGACAGTATGTTTTCCATACAAGGACTTGAGTTCTACATCTACTTCATCTCAAGAAGTCCAGAGCTGCAAAGAATAACACTCAGAGCACTTCTAAACCTATCTCAATATTTCTGCTCTGTTGTGTATCATTTTATTAACTTCCGAACAGTGTGTGTTTCTGTATAATAACACACACTCTCACCAGCATCAAACTGAAGGATATAAGATATCCTTACTCAAACATCTATTTACTGTTGTGTATACCCATGGATAAGTGTGAAAGAGGTCCCTTTGTGGCCTGGTTGTATGTACCCATGAAGAACTGTGGAATTGGTCCCTGTGTGACCTAAACATTCTTGTGTACTATTGTTTACCCCGATCCAGGGTGTGGAATAAGTTTATTTATATAAACTGCTCGGTGGCATGTGATAACCAAGTGGAGTGAATTAGGTCTCAGCTTGAGACTGAACCACTTGTTTCATATCTGCTGTGCTGCTTAATTTAGTCATCTCTATTTTAACTACTTTACTGTATAATTCATAAATCACTAAATTCACTTTGATCATTAATCTTGGAAAGAAGTTATAATTGTCTTGTGTTAGTAGAATAACTTCAAAAGTAATATTGATAACTGATATTAAGATAACTTAGAATTAATCAATCTTCAAAGAAGTTACTCAAACTGTCAAACCTTTATAACCGTATTACTTTGATTAACTGGGTTTTCTTTAATCTTATTGGGGAAACCCTTTTTGAAATACTTTTTACCCAGAAATTTTTATAGATACTCAAATCACCCCCCTCTTGAGTAATATACTCTAAAAAATAGATGACATAAAAGGATCATATATGGTATCATAAAAATTAATCCATTTCTGGTATAAATTAATAACATGAATTAAACTATTATATAGTACGTTCAGATACATACAAAGGAAATCAGACCTAAGGTAATGGTTATTTCACAATCTCATTATTTTTCGGGATTTTTTATGTTTAAGTATCAACTGAGGAATATTCTCTTTCATGTCCATGTTTTCTAAAAATGTTTCAAAAATATTTTTACTATTATCCTACGAATGTTTAAAGTTTTTTACACTTTTTTGACTTTTTAAAAAATAGACTTTAAGGAATATTTTTTTTTCTATTTTCAAATGAGGCACATTACGAATTTTCGAAAAAATACAGAAGGAATGTTTTTTTAACTTATACAGCATGTCACAACCTGACCCAATGGGGCTCGAGCCACAAATTTCCAAGCCCATATCCAATAGGCTAGGGGTTGGAAACAAGCACCAAGTAGGATATCACACACATGGGAGGTCCTAACCTATCGTACCTGTACACATGCACCAACGTACATATCCATTTAATAGGGAATAAATATATAAAAACTAAAAATAAATGAATGCATACATATATCACAAACATAGTAGAACAAAATTATAAAACGGTAAAATATAGATCCCATCAAACTAAAATAGAAAATGTGACCAACATGCTCTGAATAAGGGGATCGTTTTCAAATACACTCACCAGAATTCTCATAGACCCAACTCTGATAAACACCCCAGTCAGTCAAGCTCACTAAGATTCATCTTCTTCGGGTCCTCTTGGGACTCTCTTTAAAGTATTGTGGTATGAAAAAGGCATAAAACATGTGTGGGAAAATCCCATGAATGGGTGAGTATAGAGATACTCAGTAGTCTCCCCAAAAACCCCCAATAGAAAAGGATAAACTTAAAGGCAATAGTCCGCTCATCCCATCCAGAGGGAACCAAAATGAGAGAGAAACTCCATATGGAGACCATCCTCGGTCCAAACCAAAAAAATAACTGAGTGTATCAATGAAGAAATGACAGCACTGCAAGGGAATGCATGATATACCCGTCTCAGGCACCAAGCCTCCGAAGCTTCCGAAATCATTACCAGTGATAGGTTCCTACTTGAGGCTCAAAATAAAACCACCAAGAGCTGGGTTATCCTAGATGACACTTGTTCAAGAGATACCACTCAATCAGGACGCCCACCTCCATCTTATATGGACCATATAAGAGAACATGATCATTATATATTACCCTCAACAACATCACATAGAAACTCAGTGGAAACACAAAACTCCTTTGATAGGGGATCCCTCCTCGGGTCTGGTATGAGATACTAGAAACGAATCCGATAACTTAAAGATCTCCCATATAGGGTATCACTACCATGATCCACTGGGTGTTAGTACAACATGATATAAAATTCTAAAAAACAAATCACTCAGATAGAGAATCGTCGCCCGTGTATAGGTGGTCATGGTGATGCTGAAAACCCCATCTAGTATAACTCGTGATGTAGGGGGTCGTAGCGATGAAACCCCAAACCCTTCCAAAATCACACTCTTAGTAGGGGATCATATAACCAATGATACCACAACCCTACTATCATCTCCCACTATGTATGGGATCATAGAATCAATGATTCCACAATACCATACGTGGTTGTCCTACTAGATTGGGGATCACTGCCCATGTAGTATTGGTCACAATGATACCAAGAACCCAATCTAGGGAAACATTAATCTAGGGGATCCCTCCCCGGCCTCACTAGAGGGATGATAAAACTCTATCTGATCTCATCCTATCAAATTGAACTCAATCCTGTACAAAAGATGTAATACCAAAAACTGTCATAGTAGTTGAAGAGGGGTCACCGTCCGATAAAGGGGACGTGAAAATGATAACCCTCATAGTAGTCGAAGAAGGGTCACAGTCCAATAAAGGGGATGTGATACTGAATGAACTCATAGTATCTTAATAACCATTTGTAACCCACTCTACTCATCTAATCGAATCGTCACAAACAAGAACTTGGGGGACCCACTCAACCCTGTTGATAAAGGAGTCCCTGAACCAATAGACCCACACAAAATCACCTAAACATTGCATATCCTAGGCCCAAATTGGGGGGCACCATCAATTTTTATGTGGGAAAACATGTAGGATGGACTATTAACTTTCCCAAAATGGATAACTGATGAAAAACACACATTTCACCACAAACACATAGACTGAGGCTCGAGGAGCCCGTACCTCGTTGGGTATGAACCTTGATTTTAGTTTTAGAATAACTAATTTAGTCTTGAAACGTCTTCAATAAAATTAGGGTTGCAACACCATTAATGGAATTTCAATTTGAAATTGGATTAAAGAGATACGTCTCGCGCAAGAATTTTCAAATAATAACAATTATATTATTATTATATTAATTTATGTTTTGTGCCATCGGGCCTATATCACGACACATAATGTTCTTAAATTGGAAAAAAAAGATTTGTCTCATTGATAGTAACGTCCTTCCACTAACGGTATGTCAATTGGTCATCTATTTTGAATGTTACATGGGTTTAAACCTCCCCCCATACCAAAATGAATAGTCCGACCCACTGCGGTCAGTCCATGCCGCCTAGACCGGCCAGCTCTGACCGGACCACGAAACAGCTGCCACCCGGGCCACCACACCATGGCTTAGCCGCAATTGGCCTGCATACCCCACGACTTCCTGCTCCTGGTCCCCCTGGGTTCTCTATGCCTCTACACCACCCTGGCTTCCATCTCGAGTGAACTTCGCCAACAGACCTTCTATGGACCATAGGTATGACCCTAGTGCTCAAAAAATCAATACAAGACCAGTTTGAGAAACCTTGGGACCCTATCTACATGAAAACTGTGAAACATTTCTCAAAAATAGTGCATAAGTAGGGGAAAATGGATTAAATGAAAAACCACCTACCTCCCAGAGAAACTTAGAAGATTTTTGTGCAGAACGATGCCTGCGACACATTGGTTCTCGATCTATATATGATCAGTGTCGAAAGTGGCCTCTGGTGGAACCTCATATCCATGATTCGTCGAAGGGAGAGGAAGGGGTAGGGGGATTTGGTTCCTCCTGCATGCACTGCAAAGGGGAGAAGATAGTGTGTGTGGGTGGGTGGGGGGGGGGGGGTTAACTAATTTTTAATTAAATCCCTTCTACTTTAAATCCCCGGTCCCGACTCACCTCCTACCTGACACCCAATGCCGACGATGTTTAAGTCGTGAATAGGGTAAACATGACTTTCTAAACTCAACCATAGTCTCAGAAATTTGATCTGAGACTCCGTTAAAATTTTGCATAAACCAACTTCCAAAAATAAATAAATAAATTATTTACAAAAATGCCCTCAATAATGTTTTCTGCAGAAAGCCTGCGCCCACAAAAGTTATACCATCCTGGGGTAAATGTCACACTCCAGAATCAACCATGGACATGGATTTATAATCAAAGTTACCGTTTAAGATATAACTCATTTTCTACCATGGACATAGTATAAAAATGATCAATATTTTAATAAAATTTATTCAAGGCACACCGGTCAACAAAATCGCATGCCGACTCCGCTTCTATCTCTTAAAATTTATGTATAAATATTATAAAGTCTTATAAGAAAAATCTAGAGTCACTACATCCTCCCCACATTAAGACTTTTCATCCCCCAAAATCCAAATCCTATGCATGAGGGACAGAAATTGAACTCTCACCTAGGTATCCCATGCCAGCGAGTTCACAAAAACTACCAAAAACCCCCCAAGGGTTACCATGGTGCCAATGAGCACACACTAAGGGGAACCTAATTCCACACCCATGTCCTGCTCATCCTAGGTCAATGTCGAGCAACCAGGCACATGTTTCCTCAACTATGATAGGTGGGAAAACACCAAGAACCTATTCTCCTGTAGTCATAGTGACTAGCAGTATGCCACATCACTAACCTAATGCATGGACTAACCAACGAACTCCAAACACACAAGTTTGATGAAATCATCATTCAAACCTTGATACTATGTACTTAATGTGGCCCTCACTCACCCACATAGTTTTTCATCATATCTCAAGAATGCGTCTTAGTGGGGAAAGAGTCCCTTATTCTTGTGAGTTTGAAGACATGTCGAACTGCACCACAACCTCATCAAGAGACTCACGTACCAAGATGACGTCGAACACGTGTGGTTATAAGTGAAAAAAATAGGGCTACCCAAGTACACTCCCTAAATCTTACCATGACCTTCACGAAAACTCCCCAACACACAACCCCAATCCAAACACACATGTCAGAGTGACTCATCCACCACACCTTGACACTATCCGCTTTGGGAGGAACTAAATCTCCCACACAGTTTTATTCATGTCACAGAAAACAAATCTAGTGGGGGAAGTATTCGTCGTCCAAGTGCATTTGAAGATTTGATGAAAAAACAAAGACACATGGTATTATCGACACCCTGATCAAACCTCAAAAAAGAAACCAAATAGAAAGAGTACCACCCAATAGTGTCTATAAAAACCACTACAGAATGTATAAAGGACATAGAGCTTACCTCTACCAATCTGCAGAGCCTTGGGGTTAATGCCCTCTACAGCCTATTATTGTTCCCACCCTCTTCCTGTATCTCTTAGAGCCTAGAGTGGACCATCTGGTGGTGGTGGTGGTGGTAACTTGTACCTTCTACCACCTCCCACAACTACATCCACTCCTTTTTCACATCAACTGCCTTGAGAACCTTCATGATTGAAACACTACCTATGCCAAGGAGGTCTATCAATCATTTCCCACTCAGCGGTATAGAGGGTCGGACAATCTCTAGAAATATTTCCCCAGTTGTCACAATCATAACATTGCCTCACCTACAGCTCACTAAAACTAGCCAGATATCCCAGAGCCTCAAATACTTTTTCTTAGGGTCACCTCTTAAAACATTGTGCATGCCCGATCCCCTGATCCTATTGTCAGCTATCAACTACTATACTAAATTTCAAGGTCTTATATCCCATGTTCCCAAAAATGAATGTTGGAATCTGCTCACCCATAAATCTCTCCACCACCAAGGCCTTATCAATCACTCCAACATAGGTTTGAATGCACAGTGTCACCATTGACACCCTGATCTCTTGGATCAAGCCCTTATCGAAGGTCTGTGCTTTTAATAATGGATCTTAAACCATATCCAGGGAGTAAGATGAATTTCTATGTACCTTGCTGATTACTCATCCATGGCCCAAATCCTTTTCCGAAGCTTCAGAAGCTCTTGGATACACACCAACCATAGAGTGGCCAGATAAAACTACTCTATGAAGACCCACTCAAACTCTTCCCAAGATAGAGTCTCTCGTCATGGTTCTGCATCACAATACTCCACCAACGCTCAACTGAATGATGAAAAAGGCTTGCCGCTATGAACACCATCTAGCCAGGAGGTGTCCCCACAAGGCGAAAAACATGTGTGACTACTGTAATCCAGTCATCAACTGCCTGGGGGTCTAGGTCACCATGAAACCTTAGAGGTCCCTCACTCTAGAACACATGTAGTGAACTCATCCTTCACGCATCCTCACCCCGCACTTCTGGCACAACCTACTGCTCGATAGTTAGAGGCTCAATAAGAGGACCACCTGGAGGGCCCACCTTAAAACCAGTGCCTTACTCTGAAGCCTCTACTCATGGTGGATCATCACCATAATCTAGATGTGGAACCTTGGTTGGTTATCATCATGGAGGAATCCCGAAATAACATCATGACGCACCATGATCAAATAGTATATATGTGGAGATGACTCAAGAAGGACAAGGAAAACCCAAAACCCAATCCAATATAATGCATGTACCATTATTTACCTATAACTAGTTTCCTAATGTCCCGATTTGAAAGGCCAGTTATCAAATTCTTGGTGAATGGATACGTTGTCAGTCACACCTACACTGGATTCCCAGACATAAAAGTTGAACATGAAACATATTAACACTTTCTCTATATAAACCAAACGAAGCTTACAACAAGACCAACAATGCTCTGAGGTCTCAAAGGTGGACCCTCCTCTGATACCACTCTACCATGACCCGACCTAATGGTTCTTGAGCCACGTCTCCCCAAGACCGCCTCCAATAGGCCAGGGGATAGTGACTAGCACCAAGTAGTCTATCACATACATAGGAGGAATTATACTATCGTACATGTACAAAAGTACCCACATAGACCACCATTAAATAGTGAAGAGATATATAAAAAATGAAAATAAATGCATGCATAAATCTATCACAACCAGAGTCCATCAAAAGTAAAAAAAGGGAAAATTTAGGGCCCATAAAACTAAAACTGTAAAAGCATCCAATCTACTATGAAAAAGGGGATCACTGTAAAATGAACCCTTCAGAAATCTCCTTGGCCCAGCTCCAGCAAACTCCCTTGTCAACCTTTCTCACTAAGTTCTACCTACTCTGGGTCCTTCTAGGACTCCATCGAAAGACTCATGGTCTTCATAAGACACAAAACATGTATGTGAAAAGACCATGTAGGGGTGAGTATAGAGATACTCGATAGGCACTCTAAAAAACCTCAACTGAAAATGAGAAACTCAAAGGAAATAGTTCTCTCATCCTAACTAGAGATAACACAAATGAGAGAGAAACTCTATCTGAAGATCATCCTTGGATCAAACCAACAAAATCACAGGTTCTACAAAGAAGTGACAACACTACAAGGAAAACCCAGAAAACACCCTGATATACATGTCTCGGGCACCTAGCCTTAGGAGCCTCCAACCTCATTACTAGTAAAAGGTTCCAACTCAAGGATCTAAAGAAAACCACTGAAAGAACACTCCAAGAGCCGAGTCATCCCATATGACACTTCTTTGAGAGAATAAACTCAATCGGGTCTCACACTTCCATCCAAGAGGCCCATCCAATAGAACACACTCGTCAGATATCGCCACTAAGAATGTCACATTGAAACTCAGTAGAAAAAAAACTCATCGGATAGAGGATCATTTATAGGGTATAAAAGGGGATACTAGAACCAAATTCGGTAACTTGAAGATCTCATAAATAGGGGATCTCTCCGAAGATCAACCGAGGGATACTACAACCTGATCTGACATTCTACCAAACACATCACTTGAATAGAAGATCATCACACGGGTATAGGTGGTCATGATGATGCCAAAAAATCCATCTAGTATAACTAAAAAGTTATGGGATCATACCAATGATACAATAAACCATACCAAAACCACATTCTGAGTTGGGGATCTTATAACCAACGATAATGCAACCAGACTATCATCGTTGACTATATAGGTGATAATATAACCAAAGATTCCACAAAACCATACAAGAATTTACTACTAGATAGGGGATCATCGCCTATGTAGTGTTGGTCACAACGATACCATGAACTTGATATAGGGAAACATTAAAATAGATGATCCCATCCTAGACTAACCATAGGGATTCTACAACTCTATAAGAACCCAACCTATCGTGGGGATCTCAATCCTATACCGAGTACGTAATAGAAAAAACCCTCATTGTAGCCGAATAGGGGTCACATGCCAGTAAAGGGGGCATGATACTGAAAACCATCATAGTAGGCAATTAATGTTCACAATCAGATAATGTGGATATGATACCGAAAACTCTCATGGTAGCTGATGAACAATGGGGAACTCACTCAACTCAACTGATTGAAACATCACAAGCATGAAATAGGGATACCCACTCAACCTTGTCGATAAAGGCTTTGCTGAACCAAATGACCCACACAACATCACCTGAACACCACATCTCCTAGTACCAAACCATGGCAGTCATCATGTTCTATGTGAAAAAACATGCAAGATATGCAATTTACATACCCAGAATGGATAACTGATGAAATGATCATATTTAACTACAAACACCCAGACCTAGCCTCATGGGGCCCGTACCTCATTAGACCCAAACCTCTATTTTGGTTTCAACACCCAAAATTGGTCTTTAAACATCTAAATTAATATTATGGTTGCAATTCCTCTAATAGTGCGTCAATCAGATATTGGACGTCGAAGATACATCTGACAGATGAATTTCAAAAAAATAATAAATATATTATGATTATTTTAATTGGACATTTCATTCCACCGAGACTTGATACCAACATATAATGTTCTCCAATTGTCCTTAAAATCTCTATACCATCAATAAGAACATGTGTCCACAAACAACATATCAACCAACTGACCGGTTTAAATGTTATGGGGTTTTAAAACTCCATAAGAAAAAACTGGATGGACCAACCCACTCTAGCCAGTTTGCTCCGCTTGTGGAAGATAACATCGCCCAACCCCTCTTGTCCCATAGGACCGCATCACAATTGTCGAACAGACCCACTACACCACAACCCACCACACTATGGCCCATCCACGGTAAGCCCGTGAGCCCCACACCCGCCGAATCTTGGTCCCCACCGATGCTCTGCGCAACCACACCTCTAGCGGCCCCACTGTTCGAGCCATAATCTATGGTGGCCTCTACCACCATCGATATCCACCGTTAGCCTCTGTGGACCTCCACATGACAGCGAAACTTCTATGGACCACAGGTATCACCTCGATGCTCTAAAAAATAATCTAAGACTAGCTTGGGAAACTATGGGACCAGATCTATATAGACACTGTGAGAGTTCAAACAAAAAACAATGCGTAAATAGGGGGTGGGATTTAATTGAAAACTACATACCTTAGGAAGAAATACCAAACATTCAGGTGTAGAACGACACTTGTGATGCGCTTATTCTTGATCTAGCAATGATTGGTGATGATTTTCATTGAAAGTTGCCTATGGTGGCACCTTCTTACCTTGATTTGTCGAAGGAAGAGGAAAGGGGAGGGGTATACAGTTCCTCTTATGTGTGAAACAAAGGGAAAGAGAGAGGTATGGATTTAATTAGTCACTAATTAAATCCCTTCTACTTAAAATCCCCTATCCCAACTCAATTTCGTCCCAACATCCAACACTGACAAAGTTTATGTCGCGCCTAGGGTAAACATGAAGTTCTGAACTCAACTATGGTATCAAAAATTTGATCTGAGACTCTATTCAAATTTTATTCAAACCGAAATCCCAAAATAAATAAATTTATTTATTTACAAAAATTCCCTTGATAACATTTTCCACATAAGGCATGTGACCCCCAAATTTGCACTCCGCTTAGGGTTAACGACACACTTCAGACTCAATTATGGCCTCAGTTTTCTGATCCAAGCTACCTTATAAGAGATAACTCATTTATGCCATGTGAATAGTATGAAAATACATAATATTTTGATAAAAGTTATTCCATGAACATTGGGCCATGGAATCTCATATCGTCTCTACGCATAACTATAGAAATTAGTGAATAAATATTTCAATGTCTTACATGGAAAAGCCTTACTCACTACATGACATGAGTGTCATTTTCAGAAGTAATGATTCTTTAATGGTTTGAAGCATAAATTAAATATTTAAAAGTTTATTTTCATATAAATTCATTGCTTTTATAGTTTCATGTCATTTTAAATAAAAGATTTCAATGTAAAAAAAGGGTATTTATCTCAAAAAAATTAATGTGTTTATTAGAAAATTTTCATCTATGTAAACATCCTTTATTGGATCTTATGCCTAATTGAGGTTGATATTTTATGACAACATATACCATATACCATATTTTATTTTTTATTATTAGTTTGGTTTTGGAGGATATTTTGATACAATTCATGGTTTATGGTTAAAGTATTCACATTTAATATGATAGTTTTTAAATACGAATGGTTACGGTGTTTCAACCTTTTCATACGAGGAATGAAATGGACTTGTATGTGATGGATAAGAACATTTATAGTTTATCAATTCATTTTTAGATATCATGAGAAAAACTACTTTGGGTATTGGGTGAGGCCTTACCTGTTTATGTATAGTGTCTTGGTCAAAGCCTTGATGGTATGATTATAATGTTTGGAATTATGCATTCACTCATTATGAGATTAATTATTGATAATCCATGTTATTGCATCATTAGAAACATTTACATATGATTATTTATATGGAATTATTTTATTATCATTTATTCATTCCAAATTATTTTGGAGATTATATTTAATGGTCTTTTTTCAGTTATTCAACTTTTATTAATGATTATTCCAATTTATTTATGACATATTCTGTTGTACTCATAATCTTTCTGAGCATTTGATCTCACCAATTTCATATGTCTTATTTTTAACTTTATTTATAGATGTATATTATGATTTAAATATATGGATAATTTAGGAGTATAATTGTTTTCTTAAAGATATCATTATATAATATGTTATAATTTCAATTCTAATATATGCTTCAAGTATGTATCTACTTTTAAAAAACTACTAGACTTTTTTATCCTTATGGATGATATTACTTGTATAATATTCCAATGTAATAATGTATCTAGTAGCTAGGGAATACTAGGGTTGGGGTATTTACAGTGGGTATTAGTTGAATTTTAGCAGAGAACTTGGGTACTAGATTTTGTAAAATATATTTTAGGGAACATGAAAGATATAAATTTAAGATATGTACAAAATAATTCCCTAATCATTTGTGATAATATATTATTATATGATATAATATAATTTATTTCATCATTTAGAAATGGTTCCTAGAAGAAATAATGTGAAGCTCACTAATGCATGAAATCTAAGAATAATAATGATAATGTGTTTTATAAGATTAAGCCAATATTTCAAAGGGAACAAGTATCCCAGACTTTTTCATCATATGAAGAAATAGTATAATAAGATAAGAAGATAGGGAATTTTTTTTATATGTTATGAATTTTGAAGGAATCATGAGAATAAGGGTACATCATAGAATAATATAGAAAAAAGGATGAAGGGAAAGAAGTATTTTCCTACATGAGATAATTGTGGAAGGAAACAGCATGGTATATTCTTAAGAAAAAAAAGGAGTTTTGTTCATGTGTGAAAAAATGACACCATGCTCATGATTAAAAGGGAAGGAAGGAATTTTCCAAAGTTCAATACTTAAACTATATGCATATGGGGAACTACACAAGAGAAGGCCCCAATAATCAAAGGAATATGCCTCAAAATAAGCTAATGGATCAGGTTTAAGCATGTGATCTTGCCAGATATGAAGAATAATGGTTAAAGAAATTTTTCTTGGATTAATGAATTTTTTCATTTCAGTATGTTTTTCAATGATGTACTATTAATAAGAATTATGGAATAAATATTTATTTTACTACCTTACTTATTCTATAATAATATGGAAGCGTGAAAGTTTTCATTATGGTTTTTAAGGTTATCAAATATCTGGTATGTGACAACATGTGATACATTATGTTGTTTGTAAAATATAATGTTATGTTTATTTGAGAATTTTATTAATATTATTTATATTGTTTGGGATCTTGATCTTTTTGAAGGGTCATATGGATAACCATTTATGAAATGGCTGTAGGTTCTGGGCATAGTGGAAGTGTGCGATTGGTGGTTCCCAACTTTTATTTTTTCTATGCATGATGATCAATTAGAAATATGCACAATAATAAATGTCATGTTCATCCAAAAAAATCAAAGAATATAGAAAACATGAATCACATCAGAACTAGAGTAATAGAATCATCACATATTATTTATAACTAATTTAATTAAATAATAATTACCTTAATGGAATTATTTCTTCTTTGATGGATTTAGCGATAGATATGTGATACATCATCATTGTTTTGTAGTATTCATGTGTGTATTTCCTCTAGTGGTGATCCAAAAATGTTCCATGGAACTCCAAATGTCCCCAAAAAATCTCTAGGTTCTAGCACGACAGATGCTTTCGCTTGCATCTTCTTTCATTGATTGCATAGAGAATTTCTTCCAAAGTATTCTCCTGGATCTGGTGGACGAAGATTGCTCTACATTCTTGTGAACTATCTTAGATAAGAGAGATATTAATGGCTTGAGATAATTATCTAATTTTGTTTTACACAACCTAAACTAATTAATTTTTCTTATAATAAAATAACATAATTGGGCTTATATATCTCTAGGGTTAAAATAAAATAATTGCACGAGTGGCCTTAATTACTTATTTAATCCAACAGAAAACCACATGTAAAAGGATAATAATAATAATAATAATATTTATCAATATGTGCTTATCCTGTGAATTAAAATTAAATATTATTTAATCCAATAATATTCAATTATTATTATTTCTTATCAGACCATTAAACTCATTCCTTCATCACTTCACATTATTTATCGGATCATTAATAATGATGATTTATTTATTATATAAATATCACTAATTTATTCTCCATAAAATGAATAAATATTATTTTCACTAAATAGAAAATAAATATTTATTAAATATTCTTCTCACATCATATTCTCTCGAATTATTAGTGATTGAAAAAATACAATCTAGAAAATATGAAAAATTATTAAACCACATATGGAAATAATATTTATTCAAATTGTGAGAAAATAAATAATAATATATTATTTAACTATGATTTTGGATACACTTAGTTTTTAACCCTCTAGGCCTCTTTCTTAGTGGAATTAGGAGAAGCAGCCTAAAGTCAATAGTTAACATCCTACAACACGCCAAGGCACCCATAAAAAGAGAATTTAATTTCAAAATGAAATAATTAATCATATGAAATCTTACTATGTAATATAATTTCATTATCATAATTTCTCAAATCAAGTAGATTTCATGCCTATGAGAAAAAACCATGTTCTCGATGTCTCTATCATTGACATTCTAGAATTAAAAGCTTCAAGTAGAACACAATGACCATGTATTTATTTAGGACATATCATTCACATCAAAGGTCCTGATATATTAACTTCGGTTAATGAATAGATAGAATAAATCCATTCTCACATTATTCATTAATGAAATATTACTCATGACACACACAACGTATCCTACCTCACTATGAACATATGTCGCCATTATTTCCATCAATAAATCAAAGTAAACAACTCATAATACTTGATAATAATAATCTTAATGTCTAAGGGATAATATACTTGTCCGCAGATAGTAACATCCAATGACACATATTAATGTGGATTTCCTACTAGCCAGTGTCATTATAAAAATATCTTATATGGTATTACAAAGGGAGTTCACCGGGATATGGTGTCCAAAAGTACTATGGGTCTTGACCCATGATATCATATATCATTTGTGTCCTACAAATGATATCATTTGGCTATAGAAAATATATTTAATAATAGTGTCATAGAACTTATGGGTTCTCATTATAGTAGGGATCTTCTATGATATTTTAGTGAGAAAAATACTCTTGGGACATTATCACATACTATGTTATGCGTAGGAAAAATAATTATGTGATATATAGATTATTAATATTCATAACTATGAATACAAGTTATCATAATGTACCCAAAAGTTGGTTCTAGGTCACTAACTACAAAAATGGTTTAAATTGAACTTTGGATGAGGTATACATATTAATGTGTTTATTCATACTAGATAACTTGTGCCAACCTTATTGGTTTTTGGAAAATTATTAATATAGAAGGAATAAATTTTCACTCATTATGGATCTTAAGATCCATTAAAAGTAAATTTTCATTCTTCAAGAATAAAAACATTGCATTTTTTAATATTCATTTCTTGGGGTAAGAGATGAAATTAATATGGAATTTTTCACTGATTTACCAAAGACTCCTAAAAAGAATGTTGAAATATTAGAATGATAAAGGAAATGTATGAGATAACATTTGAGGTAAAATAATTTATTTAATGTTGAATATATTACGGTTTTTTGGAATTTTTTAAGGATTATAATGATATACATTTATAAAAATGAAAAATCACTGGTCTGGGGACAACTCGTCACTTCCAGCAATGCCACAAGACTTGAACCTACAATAGAAGGTAAAAAAGGGTGAATCCCCTACAACAATATTAAATGATGCATTAGTTAGTACAACAATGTTTTCTTTATTTAAATAGTATGAAAGATAAAGTATTAGTTCATTTTGGGAACCCTACAAGATAAATAGTATAATTAGGAAGTTTATTGAGGACTAAATGTTAAAATGTCATATGAGGGAAAAGATTAGTTTTTTAGAGTTTTTATATATATGAATCACTAACTGTCAAGTAATTATATTCCATTATGTTCTTATAGAAAATAACTCCTTAGACTATTGGTAATATATTTTGGAATGAAAAAAAACATTATATGTTTACTTTTCTTTTTGAGAAATCAATGGTATTTTAACCCATCATAGATTTACGGTTTTGTGGTTGTTATCGTTTCATGAAAATTTTCTATATCACTCTCTATAGGAACTTTATAGTTAGTTTTATCTTCCACATCTATGTTTTCATACACGGTACCCTAGAATGTGTTATCAGAGGTCACCATCATACATGCCATTTTTTATTTTAGAGTGGAAGTTACATTAATCCTTTTTTCTAATGTGGAAATTCAAAAAATGTACTTTGAAAATTGAAACCTGTTTTACCAAACCTAATTTTAAATTTTACGAATGCAATTTATTAACTGGGTTGGGATAATGTAACCTCCCAATTTTTTAAAAGTAAACACTGTATTCAATAGCGCACATGATTCACCACATTGAGCTTAAACAAAAAATTAAAAATTGTTATTTATATGTTACCATTTTAACCTAGCTGTTAGAATGGAATTAAATAAAAACATTAACTGAATTATGAAAATATGGTTTACACTTTTAAATGTAATTTTTTTGACCAATTATTTATAAAGATAAAGCCCTTTTCAAATAAAATTAAATCTTTTTCTTAAAAACTATTTAAATACACACATGTGTGTTTCATACAATTAAAATAAAAAAGTTACTTTTTGGATTATCTTAATGAAATATATATATATATATATATATATATATAATATTAAATAAAATGTTTAGCATTCACCCTATGTTTTTTCTAGACATGATATAAGAATAAATCCAATTTTACGCATAAAAGACGTATTTTTATAAAAAGATAGTTTTACCACCTTTTGATGGAACACAAGTTTTAAATCTAGTTTTGGACACATTTATAAATTATATTTTACAAAATAAAATTATTATTTTAAATGTGGATTCAAAAAAATAATTTGAATTAATTTTTGTATTTTTTCTCATACATTTCTTACATTGATGAATAAGGATAAAATATCGTGTTTTAATTGAAAACTACATTTTCGTATGAATAATTTATAGTGTTAAATTATATTTTAAATATTTTTAATGTATAATTATATAAATATTTTATCAATTAATCCAATTTAGGTCATTTTAATCTATTTCACATTGAATTTTTATATAAATACATTTCAGTCTTTTTTAGGTTTTCACTTTAAAAACATGTTTTCTTGTTCCGTCAAAGAGATTAAATTTAAATTAATTTTATCCAATTATGTGTTTTCAATTTTGAAAATTTGATTCCATATTTCAAATAAAAAATTCTAAATTTAGAATATATTATCCTTTATTATAATATGAAATCATCTTTAGTAAATTTTTTATTACCATGGTTAAGAGTAAATCGAGTAATTAAGGGTGAAAAAATTATAAATATTATAAAATTACCCAAACACAAGTCCTAATTTTATTTAATGGGATATTTTAGACCAAAATTATACTTGGTTTTTTTATGGTCTCATAGAGCCACATGTAAGACTTTAGTCCTTTTATATTATTTTATTTTAGGAAAAGTCTAATATGTCATACTAATGTCTTTAATAAGTATAATATATTTAATATAGGTCAATTTAGAAGTAATATTCGACAAAAAATATAATTTTAAATATGAAATGTTTATATTCGTCATTAAAATTTAATGTTAATTTTTAAGAAATAATTGATTCATTTAAAGGCATACATGATGATGATAAAATAATTGTTTAATTAAAGGAAATATCATATAAATGACTTTAAAATTAGTAAAATAAATATACTATTAGATTATTATTGTTATACATTAATTTAAAATAATACTTATAAATTTTTTGGATATGTTGAAATAGTTTTCTCAAAGATAATTTTTTGTTATGATATTTTTAAAAAGTCAAGTAGTAAATAGTGTCAAAACTGACATTAATGATATTTTAAATTAAATAATATTTTATTAAATGATATAAAATTTTAAAAAATAAAAAATAATCCAAAAATATTTGGATAGAGATTAAAATTCCATATTTGACTCATTTATGGTTCTCTTCTCATTTTATAGTAACTATATTAACATTTAATAAGTAGAAACCCAAGTTGTCATGATAATAGTTAATTTGTTTAAATAAGGGTTAAAACTAAATGATAATGGTTTTAATGTGACCTAAACATGTCTAAAAATTACGTTTTGAGGTTATCTAGACACATATTAATCTTAAAGTTTAAATAACTCACTTTTTATCCAATTTTATTTAGAAATTCATTAAAATTAATTTAATATTTTGAGAGTTTTCAAAAGTTCCCTTCACCTCAATTATAAAAGGGAACCTCTTCTCTCATTTCTTCATACCACATTGATCCTTATAAACCAAAACCTGAAAATATATCCTTCCAAAATAATTATCCAATTTTTGGAGGTATTGGTCTTACAAAAAGACAAAAGTTAGATCCCTTAAGAAGATATCTAAACAAATTCCACCGAATAAGAGGTCATTGTTTTACATACTCATTCAAGTTCATTTCTTCTTCTACCTCCTCTTATCGTGTTGTTTCCATAGTAAGGTAACAAATAAATAATCATATATATTCAAATATGTCATTTTTATAATGTAATATCCATATTCGTCCTTTTATCCATCCATAAAAAAATGAAAACACCACGCTTGTGTATGTACGACTTACCGTCTCCACTACGCAATGTAATGTGTTTTTCATTAAAAATTTACTTGAATGGGAATAATATTAAAAATCAGTGATATATATGATAATTATAACATGATATTGATTCTGAAAAAATTAATAAACCATTCAATTACTTACCCTTCACCGTTATGGGAATGATACCATCACTCATGCATATGTACAACTCACTATCTCTATGATGAGATACGATTAATTATCCACGTTCACTATTCAAGAATGATTATAAAAAATGAATATAATTAATAAATATGATATATATGACCTCAATATAATTATATATATGATGAAACTATATACGATGAATTATAATCTGGACTGACATGATGAAACATGCATAGGAAAATGAGGTAGTTAACACTTGAAACAAGGGTAATAACAAAATATTATTAACAAACAGGTGAAAAGATGATATAAAAAAATAATTTATGATTTCATAAATATGAATATGGTTCTGGTATTTATAAATAACATGAATTATACCATTATAAATTATTTTCATTTATGTAGAAGGAAATTGTACCAAATTTAAGGGTTATTTCACAATCCCATTGTTATTCAGGATGGTTTATGTTTACGAATCAACTTGAGAGTATTTTATTCCATTTACATTTTTTCTAAAATTGTTTTAAAATATATTTTTACTATTATCTTATGTATTTTAAAAAAAATTTACCCATTTTTTCTTTTTATTAAACGGTTCAAAATTAATATTTTTTTTCATTTTCTAAACAAAGTACTTTAGTACATTTTCAACAAAATACGAAAGAAATGTTTTTTAACTTATGTACCAACAGAAGATTTTTCAATAATCATGATGGATTAATTTAATTAATCTTCCATTAAAATTTTATAATGTTATTTTAAAGAAACAATTGTTTATAGTTTTGTGGAATTTTAAATAAATGATTTGAAATTAAAATATAGGGTATTTTTCAAAAGAAAATTTTAATGAATTTATTAGACTATTTTAATCTATGTCAACATACTTTGATCGATCTTATGCCTCATTGAGGATGATCTTTTATGATAAAATATAAAATATTTTATTAAGGGTTTTATGATTATTTGAATGATTGATGTTCTATTTTGATATCATTCATGGGATAGGGTTAAAGTATTCACATTTTGTATGATAGTTTTCAACAAAAATGTTTATGTTATTTCACCCATTTCATATGATAAACGCATTCGACATATTAAGTGATGGGTTGGGCCTACTATAGCACTTCGATGCACCTGTATCTCTCATGAGACAAATTTTTTTGGGTATTTTATGAGGACTTATAAGTTTATGAATGGTGTCTTGGTCAAAGCATTGAAGGTATGTTAATGTTTTCTAGAATTATGAATTACCTCATTATGATATTAGTTATTGATATTACATTTGATTAATTAATTAGCAGAATAACCATGTTAATAATTATATTTCATTATTTTATCATCAATTATTATTTCCATATTATTCCCATGATTATATTTAAATGGCTATTGTATTAGTTATTCAGCATTCCTTTATGTTTATGCTGATTTATTCATGATACCTTCTATTATATGCTTACCCTTATTGAGAATATGAGCTCACTAATTTCTTATGTTTATTATCGACATGACGTGATAATATAGGAGAATAATAGTGTTCTAAAATAAATAATTATGTTGTATTTTATAATTTAAATTATATGTTATGATTCAAGTGTGTATCTAGTTTTACAAAGTTACTAAACAATTCTATCCTTATGGATGAGATTATTTGTATTATATGCCAATTTAGTTAAGTAAACACTGAATCTAGACTACAAGTGTCATTTTATTTACATTATATGGATAGGATTCACATGAAATATGTGTTTTGTGTGATTTTTATCCATGATGGTATAGGGTTCAGCTATTTAAAATTTTATTAATAACTTATATGGTGTTTTCCTGTACAACATGGACTGACATTATACTCAGTAGAACCATAGAATATTTTTATTCTGATGAATTTTCATGTGGATCTACGATGATATGATTCTAGATGATTATACAGTCCCTTAGTATAAGGGATGTATAATGACCCTAGTAGGCCAGTATGGATATATGGTTCCTTAGTTATAAACCTAATTTGGGTGTAATTATTATATTTGTCATGGAGACAAAAATGGGGGTTGTAATTTAAAATGTTTGTAACATCCTATATATGGTTTCCCATATGGAATGGAATGATGTTCTACTTTACCAAACCATTTTAAAATGGAGTGCATGACTTGTATTGTGGTAGGGATATATCATTATATATTTATATGCTGACATATGAGAATATTATCAAGGAGGTTACTCCCATATGCAAAAGACCAATGAGGATAATCCTAAGATTGTGAATCTTGAGGGTGAATTCACATATGATGATGCATAGTAAGAATTAGTTCCCTAGAAGGTGGTGATTTGGAATGTGATATTAGTTATAGATACATATAAATGAGACCATTTAGGGGGTATTTGGGTGTCATATAACTAAGTGTTTTTGATACAGGAACATAGGGGTGTTGCATGTAAGCTATAACATATTTGTTATTTGGCCTATGGGTTATGCGGGAGAGACTATATTTTTTAATATATTTCTTGGGTTGTTATTTATTCAAGGGATATTGATTTATGACATTAGATATTCTATGTGAGGGTAACCCAAGTGATGGGTTAGCCCGATCTTATGAGCTCTCTAGATAGAGGATGCCTGGAATGATTTTTTATGTAATGAGATTGAGGCATGGGATGTACTAATGAATATGAGATTTATGAAGGATTATTACTTATATATTATGAACATGGAAGGAATAGGTAGGTTCCTTTCTATGAGATTAGTGTCCATTAAGTGATACCATATATGGTATAGGAAAAGGTATGACTTAGAATTTTTACAAGGAATGAACCTTGAGTGGAGGTGTTTTGTTATAAAGGATTGTTTTTAAGTGAAGGATCATTGTGATTCCTTATAGTGTGTATTTTTTATGTTCTCTCAAGTGGGAAATTGTTTAAGAATTTATTGATCTTTTGGTTATGGGAAAATATTTGGTTAGTTGCTGATCATGAGATGGAACTTGGAATAGGTGATATGCCTAATTTTAAAGAGAAGTGTCGTGGGTTATTTTTGGACAGATAAGATTGGAATGTTTTTCACATGGTCATTAGTTTAGTTGCATGGGAAAAAGGTTAATAAGACCTGAATTATGATATTGTGAGCTAGGATGATGTGACCATGTTATAGGGGAGAGTACACCATTTACATCAAGATGTGATTAAGGTAGAAAGCACTGTATATGTGAGACATTTTTGAGTTTTAATCATTTAGCATCATGTTTGGAAAGAGGAATGATGGTTTTGATGAAATTATATGGGAATGACTACTCAGGAATTGTGATGAATTGAAAAAGGTCCACCTATAGTAGAAGATACACCGGAAATGGATCAGGTGTAGTGACATAGTCGGTTTTGGGAGTTTATTAACGGTGATGTATGGCATGGAATGAGTATTTATCAAGGATAGAGGCACTTTTGTGATGTTGTATCATGTTAAGGTTGTACTCATAGAGTAAAATAAAGGTATCTATATGGTGGGCAGTGAACCATAGGTTGTTGTAGGGTGTGACACTCATTATAGGATAATTCTACTGAATTCTATGGATAATATTCCCATGAGATTGAATGAGTGGTTATTTATATTTCATGATGGAAATTTATTATGATTGAGACAATCATGTCTAGGAATTCTGTTTAGTAATGGATGGAGTATGACCTATGGAAGTAAGTCCTGCATGCTTCAAGGTTTGTGGGAGTGTTAAAACTATTCACTGGGAAGTCGATATGGCATTGGTATTTAAGAGAGTAAGGTGAATTCAATTTTATCTAGTCTGAAGGAATATTACTATTTTGGGATTCAGATGAAATATTGGATGAATTACATACACTAGAATTGGTATCAATATTATTCTATTGTGATTCAAATTTGATTCATTTGGATAATCATGATTCATCACGTGGTTCAGGGGTTGAACCATTAATATGTGACATGATTGAAGGGGTGAACCCAAATTCACAACATATATAATGGGAAGAACTAATTTTTTTGCTTAGTTAAGGGGGTGAACCATGGATCCATGCCATGTTTCATGGGGTGAAACCTACTTAATGACATGGTTTTGGGGGTGAAATAGGGATTCATAGCATAATTTAGTTAGTTAACTAGTTTTATTTCATGATTTAGGGATGAATCTTGCAACAAAAAGTAGTGAAGGAATTTTTTGAGATAAAAGGTACTGATAAATAAAGTGAAGTTGTTAGTTTGTTCTTGGTATGTTTTATATTGTATGATTGGGGTATTTGATGTTAGTTTAGGGTTAATCGTGAAAAAGTTGTATTATGTGGAACTAGTGCATGAGTGGTTAAGATTAATCTGATTTGGTTTGGAATGTAGGTGACAGAAAGAACCAAATTTTTTTCTAGTGTTATTATGTTTCATTGTGTGTGGTGATATATTAACTGCACCAAATAGGTTTTTTGACGACTGATAATGTGTTTCAGTATGCGATTTTGATAGTGGGGAGCATTTTGGAAAAGAATTATCTATTATGAGTTGATGCTTATGGGGGGAGTTACTTAAGTTTGGTGATGAGATGAATGATGAGAAAATAATGTCTTGGGATATAAATATATTATATAGTAATTTATATCTGTTTTAGTGATGGTTATATGAACTGTATTATTTTTTGATGCATAGTACATCTCATGTTTGGAGCTGCACAACAGAATCATGTTTGATGTTCTAAAGTAGAACTTAGTGAATTGAGTAGGGATTAAAAGGTAACTATGTTTGGTTTGTTCATTGAATAGTCTATGATAATTTTTACGGTTGAAAAGGTCTATGGTGCTGAGATTTTATTACCCTACATTTTAACGGTTATCAAATTCATAATGAATTTTAATTTTTGATTTGTTGGATGGTTAATTTTGAGAACTGGGATTCAAGATGAAATTATAAGGGTTTAATAATTCTATATATATATGTGTGTGTGTGTGTTTTGGATAATGTTGAATTTAGATGGATTCCCCAGGGTTTTGAGAGAGTATTAGAATATAGACAGTATGTTCTTCTGTTGTGTAATTGTAGCAGCATACCTTTCACATTATAAACCAGTGGTTTATGTTATGAAAATTTCAGACATGGGGAGGTACCCTCTACCTATATGGTTCATGGAGAGAACCAATTGTACATTCAAAGAAAAAAGACCAACTTTTTTCAAAAATAAAAATAAAATTAGGGAAACATCCACTCTCATTTTGGGTTAGATGCACATATAGGGAAGCTAAATAGCCAGACCACCCATTCATATTCTTCTTACCTTAATCATATGTTTTTTGGGAGAATTTCAATGGTAAATTTGGTAAATTACTAGCTGTATTTATTGGTTTACTTTATAGTCGCTAATTTAATATGGTTTCAATTATATTTTAGGTGTTAATTCAATTGGGGTAGGGTGGATTCGACCAAAAATGAGGGTAAATTTTCTCAGCTTGTGCAGAAGAGGACCTGAGACAACATCTACACATAGTTGCATGATATTTGGTGAAGTTGTGTCACCAAATGTATTTTTAAATGGGTTTTGGACCTAATATAATTATTTGGTCATTTAATTGGTGGTATTAATTGGGTATTTTGTGTTTCATAGGGCCATGGGTGCATTGCGAATAGACCGCAACCAATCACTTGAGGATTTGGTGGGATGAGTTCAATTAGTGATGTTTTAAGCTTCATGCATGTTTTAATTAAATTTTTTAATTAATTTTAAATTTATTAATTAATTATAAATTATTATAATTAATTAAATAATTTTTTAATGTGATTTGGTGGCTCATGATGACATATAGTGGATGAATAGTTTTGAATGAGATGGGGAAAAGCTTTAGGGATCTTTTTGAAAAAGGAAGGATTCAACATAGGTAACTGGTCCCTCATACACACCCTTAAGGAATTTTTTTATGCATTCATTTGATATGTACAGTCTCTCCACTATAATAAATTGTCCATTCAAATTATGTAAATTATTAAATATAATAAAATTCTTGGAATTGGATAAGGTTCCAAAGGTCTTGTTGGACTCTTTTTTACTAGATGGGTTTCCTAGGCTATTGATGGTTGGGGCCATGATTATATATACATTATGTGAGATAAATTGACTCATAGTAGTGATTAATAAATTACATGAATGATATGCAGTGTCCCTAGTGTTATGTTCACTAATAAACCATTATGTAGAGGTGAGTGATGACTTGGGATGAATGACCAAGTGACTGGTGATGTGAGAACTTTGAGATGTATTTAATCAATTGGGATAGTGAGATGATTGTGGGGAGAGTGTTCCTCCCCCATTGAGATTGTGATTACCTTGGTGGATAGACCATGAGGAGACATATAGATAAGTTGGTTGTTTATATTGACCTATAGAAACTTGGAAGAGGAATGGGATTGAGGCCATCTCTCTTGTGAGACTTTCCAAGGAGGCCATGTCCATGGTATGACCATGATGATGTCTAGGGATTCTATGAACTCCAAGGGATAGAAGTCAACCCAAGAGAATAATTGGACATAAAAGGAACCTCATAGGGTTCCTTTTCTAGGATGACACACAGGGAACCCCAGTGAGTTCCCCCATGAAGTTTTTACCCATGATATTGTTCTTTTGGGAAATTGGTAGTGATGATGTTGATTTTCACTTTATATCTCATTATAAATGATCGGTTCCTAAAATTGTTGTGAATATTATAGGTCATTACCTTGATAGGTAAAACTTGTTCTGAAATATTCTCTTGGGAAGATGGACAATCTTGATGAGGTGCTATAGGGAGGGCTCTTCCCTTAGAGTTGTATTTACATACACGGATTTCATGGATGATCTCATTGGATCTAGCCTCTGATCCAAATAATATAGAATTATTAGGGTTTATTATTATGTCTTGATGATGACTACTGATGAGGAAGAAATTCCATGGGTGATACCCCATGGGTTCAACGATGACCTCTGATACACAATAAAACCAAGGGTGATACCCCCTTAGGTTTGGTGATGGGGCTTGATACTTAAGAATCTCAAGAGTGGTACCCATTGGGTCCAACAATGACACCTAATGACTTTGGAATGCCAAGGGTTATACCCCTTGGGTTCAGTGATGATACTTGATACTTAAGAACTCCAATAGTGATACCCCTTGGGTTCAGCGATGATGACTAGTACATTGGAAGGCCAAGTGTGATACCCCTTGGGTTCAGTGATTATTCAAGATAAAAATGGAACATAAATGGTGATACCCCTTAGGTTTGGTAATGATGCCTGATACTTAGGAACACTAATAGTGATATCCCTTGGGTTCAATGACAACACCTGGTACTTTGCAATCCCAAGGGTGGTACCCCTTATGTTCAATGATGAAGCCTAATGATTTTATTTTATCTCATAGGGTGACCACATAGGGATCAAATTTATGCTTGATATTAGGGACCCCCCCATAATGATCTCTTAGAAGTTAGTTTATTCTTCTTATATCAATTTCCATGACCATGTGATGCAATCAAATACACTTTCACACTAGAATAAGAAGTTTTGATTCAATCATTGTTTCATGGTAGAACTCATGTATTGATGATGTTTATTTATTTTAACTTCTAAAATTATTGAATATATACACTTCATTTACTAGTTATGTATATGAATGCATAGGTTGTGCCATACCATGTTGTACACACACTCTACTTGGTCGACCATGGAACTTGGGTTCCCAATTCGACTTCAATGGTCACTGGTTCATGTTATCCATAGTCTCAAAATGGATTGATCAAGCAAGATAAACCATATGATATTAAATATTAGGATTAGGTTAGGATCAATTATTATAACAATGTTGGTTGTATTTTTATTCTATATTTTATTTTTATATGTGAATGGACTGGTGGGTGATCACTGTTATATGGTTTTATTCTTCTTTATTCACTTATTATTTATTGATGGTTTGTATATTGGTTCTACATTCTCTAGTTTATATTATAAATGATGATTAGTTTATCATCTTATTATTTCACACTCTAATGTGGGGTTGTAGTATCCCCATAGTACTACCCTATACCACCACTAGTAATCAGTAACCTACAGAATACGGGGAGGTGTGTCATTGGTCATGTGGAGACTCCCATAATTTAGGCACTAATGAGCGGTTTTAGATCATGTGTAAGAATTACTTTTATAGAATCAGAATCCCTTTTTTAGGACCACTTAAATCACCATCATCACTTTTAAGGTGATCAAGGTTTTATAGAGGTTTTTGTGTGGTCTAATCATCCATATAAATATAATAATTTGACAATTTCAGAGTGGTTTCTAATTGGATACCTATTTTTGTTTGTGTTTTTATTAATCCATGAATAGATTTTGGTTTTGAGGTGATTTTTCCACTCAATGATTTCTAGGTTCTTTTTTGGTTCCTCATTTATTTGGAATTAGTTGGGGTGGATTTTCTCTCTTTATGATTAGGATGATCTTATGCAAGGTGTTGGTCATCATTTTGGTTGTTATTATGCCATAGTGATATATTTTTTCTTAATTTTTGTGTGTTAGACATTCCTTGGTGGTGTGATCCATCGATTATATAGGGGTGATCCTTGGGTGTGTGATTTGGGTAACTAGGATAGACGTGGAATCAATTAAGATTATACATTTTTTAAAGTTAGTTTGGATTTTGATGGGTTTTTCAAGGAATAGTGACCTAGGTTTTAGGTCCTAAATTACCCCTTCCTTTCATTTTTATAACTCAATGTTATAAGACACAAAATTTTATACTGAGGGATGTTTTTAGTTAAGGTATCCTCTTCCATTTAGTTTTATAATGTTTTTCTATTTTTTTTTGTTTTTTGGGATTTTATATTTTGTGGATTTGAGTTAGTTTCTTAGTATTTTCATATGTTTGATGTTTTTAGGATGTTTTATACTTCCTTTGGGATTTTTTTGATTTAATTTATTTATTTTTTGAATCATATTTATAAATGAAACTCTATTTATATTATATTTTTTCCATCATTTCCACCAATTTAAAAAATTTCCAAATGGTTGGGAGACCTCTTGGAAGTTTCCATATTCTAAGAGGTTAGTGTTTGGGGTGAGGAGTTTGTTGTTCATAAAGATTTTCATGGGTGTTTAGTGTTTATTTGTATTTATTTTTTGAATTGAGTTGTGAGTTTTTAACTTTTCATGAGGTCTTTTGACTTTTCATGATACTTTCATCTCTCTTTTTATGTTGACAAATTATCTACTTATACTTTCATCAATATCTTTTTAGAGGTATAAAGCTCCATGGTGGGGAGAATTATGACACCCACATGTCACTCTTATCAATTATTTCATATTATTTTATCTTATTATGGAGTAAGTTAAAATTTTAGAGAGTTTCATATGAAATTTTTTAAATTCTAGATATTTTATTCTCTTACATGGTTTGAGTGCATGATCTAGTAAAAACAATGTGGGGACCAAACATAATGAAATCCGCTAGTTTATTTTGAACATACAGGTTTTTCCCTACATGAGTAGTACACAATTTGGACTAAACCACCAACTTTCCAATAGAGACCATGTAAGGTGTTATAGTTCATGATAGAGTTGTTCTTCCCATATAGTGAATGAGTAGTAAAGTATATGGCTCGACCATGTGAGAGTACTTTGTGTGAAGAATTCCATCTGTACTATTGGAACATGGGTTTTCACACCCTTTACCCTCCTTTATATTTAGGTATTTCCCCCCTTCATTCCTTCTTGGTTGGTTGAACCAGGCACACTGAAGGGAGGAAATCTCCCTCCATTATTTTTGTGGATTTTTCCCTATTTTCAAGAGATTCCATCTAGGTGAGCCCTTAATTTTTCTTCTTCTTCATTATTATCCTCTAAAAATCTATTTTTTATAGGATTTAGTTTCTCCTATAAACCCTAATAGGATATTTGTTCATGAATAGGGTTCAAGTTAGGCTCTAATATCGGTTGTTTGTTTCTTGAGATTACGAGAGATGCATTTACACTTGATTTATCATTATCCACCATAGGAGATGTGTTTCAGAATGTTTCTATCCAATTTTTAGAATATTGATTTATGTATTCACATTCTTTAGCTTGTTATCTTGGGATTTTGGATTTAACATTCTTTGTTTATCAAATTGACATTATATTTTAGAGCTATTATTTGGTGCATAACTATTTTAAAGGAAATTATCAGTTGGAATAAAGGTATGAATTATCATTTCATGTGATTATTGAATACCAAGTATTTTAAAATGTTTATTGGATTCCAAGTAATTTGAATATATTCCATGAATTGTTTTTGAATAAAGAGATGTCTAAAGTGTGTCTTACCCCTTTTGGGTCATGAGTTGGATGACTTGTGGATTAGGGGGAAATGCTTTATCACTAAATTGGTTTTTGATAAAGAGATTTTTATTTTAAATATATTTTGTTTTGTTTTTAATTGTTCAGTTTTAATAGATATTTAAATTGAATTTTTCAATTGTTTTAAAGGTAGATGGAATAGATTAGCATTAAATGAATGTTTTAAAATCTCTGTACAAACTTTTAGAAACTTTCTATATTCCCCCAAATGATAACATTATTTTTTTTGTTCATGAAGATTTTAGAGGCCTTAGGTTATGTATAATTATAATTTTTTATTGATTTCTATGCATAACTATGGAAAATTTGGCTTTTTTGTGTGGGTGTTGGAGGTGGGGTGTGAGTTAATTTTTAATGATTTATATATTCTATATGTGATTGTTGATTTCATATCTTCATTTGATTCTTCTCATGGGAAGACTAGGTGATTAAGTACAGGTTTGGATAAGTTAAATCCTAGGTATAAATAATTCTTTTCATATGTATTTTTGTTTGTTAGACCATGTAAGCTAGCAGAATGGATTGTGTCCTGTTAGACCAAGTGATCTAGAGGGGTGATTTCATCACATATTAATAATTTCCTCCCTATAGGTTTATCCTTGAGTAGTTCAAATTGAACATCAATGGCATTCAAAATTTATTATTGTTTTCCTATGAATCATGTATCTAGTTCATATCAGGTTACTCATGTATTAGTATGTTTCCCATGATGCTTATATCATTTAATAGATGACATAGGTGATTTTTTTACACTTTGATAGCATCCCCTACCCATTTATTGTTTATTTGGAACTGTGTTCCATTTATCCACTTTGGTATTTATAATGATATTTGGGTTAAAATTTTGCTTCATTTAATTTTTTATGTAATTGTTTTTATTTTCAAAATGATTAATGACATGATTTAGAATGTGTGGATTTTTAAAATTGAAAGTGACTTTTTTATAATGATAAATGTTTTTGGAAATGGTAAAGAAATTGTAAAATTTATGAATGGATTTAAATTTCTTATTTTCTAGTTTAAATGTGTTATCAAAATAAAAACATTGATTTATGGTTTTGTTTTAAAACTATGATTTTAGGTTGTATGAGCCTCATTGTTTTCAAAGGTTTTACCCTGGTATTGGAAACCACATTGGCTACTCCATTAGTGTCCTATTTTAATGAATGATACACGTTAGAAAATTAATTTTATATCATGATATTTTGTTTTATTTAAGAATAATGTGAAAACACTATTTTTATAATTTATGTTGTAAAATATCATTAATGAAATGGTATTTTGAACAGAAATTGCAAAAACTCTTTGGTAAAGTCTTACTATGTTTGTGTTTTTTCCACCTTGTAAACATCATTCAGTGTATATAGATCTTATGTATTCCATTAGGTCACTTGTCCATGGTTTGATCATTACGGTAGTACGGTTTGTGTTAGAATATGATGGTCAGTTAGGATATAGTGAGTGACGATGGGTTGAGATGGGAGAGTCTATTGTAGATTGGTTTTGATTTCTTTTATTTTTTCACCATTAATATATCATCCTTGTAGGACCAAACAATTATTTCTTTGTTTATGTTATAAATTGATGATTAATTTTTATTTCTTTATGAATTGATTATATGTTTGGGTGGTTTTATTATTTCTTCCACTATTTTTTATGATTTATTTCTTTCATTTATATTGTATCAATTTATCTTGATGGAATATAAATTTGTTAGATGGATGGGTCATGTCAAATTCATGGGGTGGGATCCAAGATTGGTTATCTATTTTTATAGGGTGAAATAATTCCCACGGTATATGTTTTTTTATAACCAGGTAGTAGTTACAATACCATTGAGGTCAATAATTCCTTTCATGACTTTTAGTGAGATAGGTTGGGTGACATGTCAGTTCCTCATGGGTTGGTTCATTACAAACACCATTATATTGATCAAACTCTATTCACATCTGGCATCCATTAAAAACTAATAAACAATTCATGGAAGTCATAACCAATATTAGGGGAAATCAAAGAAAGCCTCAAAACTAATGAACCCATTTTAATGTTTTAAATGGCTGTTTAAAAAATCTATCTTGGGATGCTGATTCATTTTCCTTTTTTTAGAATTTATAAATTTCAATATTTTTAAATTATTAAGAAAGAAATCCCTTTTAGGTTTATATGCATCCTTTGAAAATCATGAACCCCATATTTAAATATCATAAAACAAGGCACAATTCTTGTACTTATACCAAAACAATTCAATAAAAACCATTTGAACTTTTTATAAGAGGCATAGCACACTGAAAACATATATTTAAAAAGGAATTAAAAACCAACCATGGAACCCTTTTTCCAAGAAAATAAAACCCATGGAAACTATTTGTTTTTCTATCCCATAAAACATTTATGGGTATTATTTAATTAAAAATATTATTCTATAATCCAAGAAATTAATTAATTGAATTATAAAATTAAAACTATAGAATAACCTACATCATAACATTAAATATGGTGTTACAACACATCTCTTACCATGGTGAACACTAATATGATCCTTGAATCACCATCTATAATCCCTAAAATACAGAAACCCCAAGATTATGAAACTTGAACCCAAAATCAAACATATATATAGGTTAGGGTTATAGGGGAGAAGGAAAATAAAATTGGAAATAGAAAAGAGGATAGGTGTGAGGAGAATTAGAGAGAAAGAGAAGAGAAATAACTTGGAAATATCTTGTGACTCGAAGGAGATACAACAAAATAAAATGATGGAGGAAATTAAATGTCTCCCATGAGTTCCCAAGGAATAGTTGATTTAGTGAGGAGAGGATATTCATGATAGTGACTTGAAATCAAGAGGGTATTTTTATAAATAACCAAAAAAAATAAAGTTTCATAGATTTTATAGTTTTCCAAAAGATAGAGAATTTTTTCCCCTTAATGGACTCACATGGGAACCCAACATAGTTTCCTCTAATAACCCACATGATTTGAATAACTATGTGCTAGATATTAAAAATTGAACTATTAAGAATTATAAAAAAATACTAAGGGAACAATATAGTTTACCTTACTAATCCGGCTAATGGTACGACTACTAAAAGCCGTTAACATTTTTCAAATTTGAAGATAAAATATTATGGAAACATAAAGAAAACCTCAATAAGATAAAATAATATAAAATAACACTATATAAGAATAGAATGTATTATAAACATACCTGATATTTTATGACAATAAATTATATATATAAATGTGAATTGTTTTTTCTACGTAGGATGTAGAGGATAAGAAAAGTATAACAATGACTAAGGCTGGAAATGTTAGAAATTTGGTAAGGAAAGGAACACAATTACTCGAAGAATTGAAGAATATGAATGTAAATATTTTTTCCTCATGTGAGAAAGGAATCCCAATTACATGGGATGAAAACATTAAAATTTCCACTAGGAAAGTTAGAAATATACAAAAATAATTGAATTGAGTTTTTATAGTTGTTGAGTGAAGTGGTTGGACATACACTATAATGGTTTACCTATAAATAAAAAATCCACCTCAATAACCCATAGTAATATAAGGGTAATGGGTATACCAAGGTCCCCTAAAGACGAAAAATCCTCATTATCAAATGGATACATGATTTATGACCCATTTAGGATCTCTAGTAAAAAGAGGAATGCTATGAGGGAGATATTTTATGATTATAAATGTTCCCATAATCAAAAGGATACATAATCGTAAAGTACACATGGATGTAGAAAGTGGAATAATCATAAAGGAAAGGTTATAAATGTGAATAGTTTGGTAAATTATTCTCTTATAGAGTATGGCTTAGGAAAAATGATTCCAGCAGAGTCAGAGTTCCCACTTGAGTAAAACAGAGGTGCTTTACCCAGGTATATTCCATGGTAAATTTTTAATCCTTGGGTAAATGGGAATTGTTATTAATTCATTTCACCAATAGCACCTTTGAATCATCATCATGGGGTGTTCCCCACCCAGGTAAATGTTTAAGACTTTTTCAGAGTAATATTTTATAATGATCTTGAGCACAGAACATTTGGAAAACTCATTTTCAAAAATTATAAATATATATATATATATATATTCCTTTGGTTTTTATTTGAAAATTACTATATGGAGTTCACCAATATTGGATGTACTCAAAATATAGTTTATATCTCTCTTGTTTTATATAATATTCTTCCTTCTCATTTGTGTAAAATTTAGTATTAAAAGGGTTTATCTATAGTAAATCCTTCGTTGGCCACCCTGAATTGAACATGGTGTGGGTTCTTCACCATGAATATGGTTTTTTCACTTATCATGAAGTAGTAATTAGGATAAAAGTTTATTAGGGAACATAATCATCACTAACAATGTCAAAAACCAAAAATTTTAACAGGGAACATGACTCTTCAATTGTTCAAAAACACATTACATTTTTCCTTGAAATATGTATTAAATAATTATTGAGTTCCAAAAAATCATATTGAATATTTAAATACCTAATATAAGAATACATTTTCTTGTTTATTATGAGGGAACTTAGTAACATTTCCTCATATATTGTAGTATTTGATGACATTGGTTCATACTTAAACTCCTTGAGTTTAAAGTAACATGAGGAAGATGGTGATGGTATAACCCATACATAAATTTATGTGTATAGACCTTCAGAGTCATTTGTATTTCAATAAATAGACCTATAAATCCTAAAAATCATGATTACTTCATTAAAGTGGAGTGTATATTAATTTTAAGGGTTTTCCTATTACTATTATTCATTTGGAATGTTAAGGAAATTTGTGAAAATTTTTATTATGATATCTTCCAAGATGACCCCTATGGGATATGGGATGGATCCTATTAGAGATCCTCTTTGATATAGGGATAATATCTATATCTATTATCTAGTGCATCACTATTAATAAGATGTTATCTATGACTAATTATTATATCACCGCGAGGGGATCCATGATGGATAACTTCTTTAGAATTTATAGGATCTCTATTTTGATTAGTTATTTCATTGTAGGGAGGACCTATATGGTAATGGATTAATGCATCATAGCAGGGAGGACCTTTATAGTTTTGGAATGGTGCAACACCATGGGAAGGACCTCCATGGAAATTGATATTTTTATTCTCATTATGGGGACCTCCATTATAGGTGAGTGATTTGATACACAAATTGATTTTTTTTATATTAATTAGAACCTCAAAATGAGTACATATATGATAATGGACAGTTGAGTATTGATGGATATGATCTCCATTGTATTAATATAGAGTCAGGGAAAATGGGTCACAACATTCTTTATTGTTTGATGATAAATTCTTTTCATACAACTATTGGAATATTGTAGAAGTTTTTGGGAGATGTTTTTTGAAATGTGGTTATGAACTTCTTTTATATAAATAGGAGTATATTTACCCCCACTGAGACATTATTATTGATTCCTAGTCCATGTTGGATTGGAAAAAAGGCTCATTCAATAGGTTCTATGTGATTTGAGTAATACAATAATAGAAATGGGTATGGTTTTTGAGAGCTATAATAACATTCATTGAATTTTTATGGTCTGACCCAAATCACTACGGGACCTAGGACGTGCTTCTTAATCGATGGAGGTGAGAACAGGTACTAAGGGATAAAAGTAACTATTTGGGGAGACATTTAACGTCATTAATCCTTAATAATGTCACCAAAACATTTTAATGAAATATAAAAAAAATCTATAAATATATGAAAATTCAATAAATGAAATTTTATAACATTAAAAATTGGATAACAAGTAAACAATTAAACTTTAGTGACTAAAATATGATAATCCATGCATAATGGCCAAGAAAAGTGAAACCCATAATATTTTCAAGGCCATCTCTATGGAAAATTGAATTTCACCACCCCCAAATACATTATACTCTACCCTTAGACTCCCATTAATCTTTTAACACCATACACCATACCTTACTTGAGAAACATATAACGAATTCAACACATAAACCAAGGTATAAGTGTAGGGTGTGTGTATATTATAACTTATAAGAAGTCACCACCTAACCCTAACTACACTCTTATAAATTTAAATGTATACATAAGTGGTACACCAACCATACCCATATCATATCCAAGTCAAAATTCCTTAGAAAAATATATAAATACTTAAAAAGAAAGAATATATCATTTAAACGTCCACATTATATATGAAAAATGCCATTTAAATATACCCAATAAGAGAAAAAATATCATTTAAATATCCAACATTAATTATCCATAAGTCATGTTGTGATAGAGATTCCCCATATGAAAATGAAAATTATGCTTTTCGATTGCAATATCTTGTGTATAAAATAATATAATAATGATTTATACTTATCAAGAGAGTAAAATAAATTATATCTGTAATATATATATATATATATATGGAAATGAAATTATATTACATGTTCATGATAAACCTCATATTAAATCCAACATGGCCAAAAAATTATTTCACATCCTTCACTGCACGTAGGTAAATATTTTATGAAATAACAGCTACCATAGATTTATTAGCTCCAATTTTTTCTCTAGACACTACATGTCACAAAAAACATACCCCTATCAACTATAAAATGAAACTTATTAAGGATGAGACAAAGGTTTTTATTAATGATATATTTAATTATATATCATAAAAATTTCAAAAAACACCCCAAATATGATTTGTAAAAATTTATTTTATGCTTAAAAAGTTCAAAACATTCCTAAAAAAACATAGTTTAGATACTCATCATACACCTTTGCAAGGGGTCTAGTGAATAAAACAATATAAAGGTAATTATTTCATAAGTAAAAAAATCGACCAGTAAATATACTTCTTTTATAGTTCTTTAGAGTTATTTGAGTATTAATGTATTCTGAATATCAATCTAAAAAATAATATTGTGACTTTACATCATTTATTTTAGGATTGGGAAAAGAAACCTAATTGTAATGTGATCATTACTATCACAAACCCCATGAAAAATAAATTACCACATCAAGATAATAATTAGATATTGTATGAAACTAAATCATACAATACCATATCCTCATCACTCTAGTACATAAAATCTAAATGGATTGAAATTTGGATGATGAATTGATCAATATATCCCCAAAACAATATCATATATTTATAAGTAGAAACCTACACTTCAATAAATCATATATGTTATCTATGTATATATATATATATATTCCTCTTTTACCTACAACACCTTCGAAATTGTCCTTAAAAACTATTTGGGAAGCCTCCCGTTTCTCCTCCAAAATATTTAGAAAATAATATCATTCAGGATGAGAGATATTCATGAGTACATATATTTAGATATAGAAACACAAAATTCACCAGTACCCACGTGGTGTAACTAGATAAACATCATAAATTTTATTTATTAATATTGAATTATCATGGAACGATAGCATTTTCCACACTGTAACCATCTCCAATGCACAAAATTGTAGTATCTTCATCAACCATCCATGGTACCGAGCTTCATTATCATGGTGTAAACACTTCCACCATGATTCTGGTGGTTTTCACTATTCTAAATCCCTTCATTTATTATGTAATAACTCCCATGTATAACAAAATATCCTTATAATGGGAAGTTGAAATATTTTGATCCATTCAGTCCCATCATAGAATAGAGTAACCCGTCAAAATTAAAGTCTGATATTCTTCATCTATAAACAAATTGATCGATTCAATCTCACGTGGTGACATATTTTAGTTAACCTTACATGGGTGGGTTACACTTTCCCAACATCAAGACTTGGGAGTTAATCTAAAATGGAATTCAATTTAACCACACATAGAAATATCATACCCCAATTCTGGTATGTGTTACACTTACACAACTTTCCATGCTTATAGGTTATTTTGACATAATCCATTGAAATTACACATTTAATTCTTATGTGAGACTTCACATTAAAAAATATTAGATAACAATGATTCTTTTACATTTTTATTTTCTCATTATTCAAAAATTATCTATATTAAAATAAGTAATTCCTTCTATTAAATGTTAAAAAAAATAAAAAATAAAAAACAATATCCAATTAAATAATAAAATCAATAATAATAATTTTTTTATGAAATTTAACTATCAAATCCCAAACATGTAAATACTTTATTGACCTCAATAGTGAATCTCCACATCATCAAAAATAATAATCTTTCTACCAAGTTTTAAACAAAAAATAAAGAAAATAATTGTCAATAAGTAATAAATTTTCAATCATCACACAAAATATATTTTTTATCACCATCGCAACACTTTCTTTACATTTTCATATTTTGATATGATGATGTTGAAATATGACTTGCGTGCAATATAAACTCGCATGCCACTTATACTTGTGTGACACACATGCACACCACTTATACTTTCATGCCACTTTTTTACTTGTGTGCTAATATTTAAATTTTGAACCACTTTATTTCGTTTTTCAAATTTTGATGTGATGATCTTGAAAAATTACTAACGTGAAACATACACTTGCATGCCACATATACTTGTGCGCCTTAATTGCACACCTTTTTTGACTTGTGCGCCACTTTCTTTCCATTTTCAAAAACACTTTTTTACTCCCCCTATCCTTCATAAGGCTTTCATCACAAGTTCTCCAAACTTATTATATTTGTGAAATAGAAATATGTAAAACATCGTTATAGTTTTGGTCATTCTCATAGTTCCAATCCCATGCACTACTTTTTGTCTGCTCTTCATCTTCAACAATCATCCTTATTTCTTCTTATACTCTTTGGAATATGAATTACAAAGTACTTATACATCCTCACTTAAAATCCTCAATTACTTTTGGAGTGTTAATTCCAAAGCACTCCAATCATCTCTATTAATACAAAAGTGGAGGCTTTAGGCTTTTTCAAACAACTTAAATGTTTCAGACAATGTAACAAATTTGATACATGTATTTGGAACTTTAAGAACAGTGTAGAAATTGTGTGATTTCAAGGAAATGTCTAATTAATGACCATCTTAGAATGCCAAGCCATTCCACACTCTCTTATTCTTTAAACATAATTCTCTACTTCAAATCCACATTCTTATTCAATCATCTTCAGAAAGATGATACTTCACCATTATTCTCCAATCATCCTCAAATGGATGATACTTATCCATTATTTATTGTTGTAAATAATGTTTCACCTTTGAAACAAGTTCTTTGAACATAGGATCAATTCAACAATTGTCTGAATTCGTCTTTTTTGAGAATTTATCATGTATAACATCCAATGATATGATTCCATAACAATTATTCAGGAAACCTCACTTCATCCAATCTCCATTAACTTTTTAGAACTTCTTAATCTCCTTCTTCATTTTGACCAGTATTGACAACTGTTGACAATAAATACAATTTTCATATACAAAGTGGTCCTAACAGCTTATCATCCTCAAACTGATGGCCAATTTGAGAAGACTATCCAAACACTTGAGGACATGTTGAGATCATACTCAATGGACTTAAAAGGAGGATGGGATCAACATATTCATTTGGTTGCGTTGTATTATAATAATAGTTTTCACTCATGCATCCAAATGGATCCTTATTAATCCCTTTATGGGAAGAGGTGAAGAACACCGGCATGTTTGGATGATGTTGGGGAGAAAAAATTACTAGGTACATAAATGGTCGATGAAATGGTGGATAAGGTTAAGATCATCCAACAACACATTAAATCATCTCAGATTCAACAAAGGAGCTATAATGACTATCGTCAAAGAGATCATGAGTTTAATTTTGGAGACATGGTCTTCCTCCCATATCACCTTGGAAGAGAGTTATGATATTTGGAATGAATGGAATGCTTAGTCCATGGTACATCATCCTTTTTTATATCCTTGACCACATAAGAGAAGTAGCCTATCATCTAGAACTCTCACCAAACCTATCTTAAGTACATTATGTATTACATATATCACTCTTGAGGAAGTACATACCTGGCCCATCGCATGTACTCAATCTGGAGATGGTACCATTAGAGAATGACATCTCTTATTAAGATAATCTAGTGAAGATCATTGATCATTGGGAAAAATTTATAGGAAATAAGACAATTCCCCTCTTTAAGGTGTTGTGAAGATACCACACTATTGAAGAGGAAATGTGGGAATCAGAGGAAGTGAAGAAGCAAAGTTACCCAGAACTATTTTAGTGTGGGAAAAGGAATTTTTGAGGGAGAAGTATTTTAAGAGGGGGGAAGATTGTAATGACCCAAACTTTTATTAATGAAAATTCCTTTTGATCTAATTAGATATCTTAGTACGTAAAATGGTTATATAAAATATTCACTGCCTTGGTTTTATGTTTTGGGATTTTAAAATCTGATATAGTTTTTCAACTGTGACCACTTTATTAGTATAAATATAGGTCTTTAAAAAAATCCAATTTACTTAGAAAAAGGAGTTTATTTCCTCATCCAGTAGAATTTCTCCTCATGAAGCCCATTTTTTGGAGCTTAGAAATGAGGTGGAGTCACTGGGCTTTTCTTTTGGCCAAGCCCAAGATGAGTTTCAACACATTAAGCTTAAACGGAATCACCTACGGGATAAGCGAATGTTAATAAATATTACCACCAGGGCAATGTTATTCGATCCACCCCCAAGAGTCTATCACCATTGCACACCTTACCCTTCGGTCTTATGCGGGTCTAATGAGGGGTTTTGTAATAAGACCCTATCACTATGATTATGTACATTATTTTTAGAGATAATATACATTAATTTTATTATTGTTACTTTATAAATTTTTGTTAAATTAAAAAAATAGTATTTTTTCTTAATATTAAATTAAGAAATATATTTTTATGAATTAATGGATTTTTTAATTAAATAATATTTTAATGAAATTTTATTATATAATTACTTTTTATTAAATATAAATTATCGAATAATTTTAATGAAAACAATTGTAATATTTATTATGGTTTAAATTTTTTTTTGTCAAAACCCTTAAATTTTGGATAAATATCAGTTTTTATTTTAAAAGTAAAAAATTCACATATTTAGAAAATTATTTAGATAAAATTAATATCATTTTTGGATTTAGGAGGTCAAAATTATCTAATGGTGAATTTTTCAAAATTTTCTGAGCGTGGATTTGTTTGGTAAAAATAAAATATCGTTTAATTATATAATGTGTTTTATGACATCATGATGACCCAATAGTGATGTAATAAAATACTATAAATTATATTCATGTCCAATATATGTTTTTTCTTTAAAATAATGTGATCATATATTATTTTGATTAGTTTTATGGTTCCTTAGTGGACCCACGAAGACTTATAAAAACAATTTATCTTTTAAAATGATTTCCTGGAGAGTGTAAATCACCACCACATAAGCAACCCAAATATTTTAAGAAGTTCAGCTATTGTCCATATAAAATAATTTTATCTACTCCCCTTTGAAAAAACCATGGGCAAAAACAATGGGTTGGTTTTTGGTTTTGATTAGATTAATGTGTGGTGTCCAAAACAAAAATAATTAAGAATCCCGTCCCTCTTCCTATATAAACCCACCCAAGCTCCCACTTCCCTAAACTCAAAACCCTTGGAGAACATACCTAATCTTCCATCCTCTATCTAGAATCCCCCCAAGGTTCCCCAAACTCCTGTAAATCCTCTCTCCGGCCTCTCCCAAGCCGTTGGATCACACTTACTTGTAATGGATTTCTTCCTTTCTCATTTTTCCAAGTTTCGTTATGTTTCTATACCCTTGTATTTCCAATTAAAATTGTTGTGGTATGAATTATAACCTCCCCTATACTAGAATCATATGTTTAACAATTATAGACCTCTTTCTATCTCATTAATTTCTCCCAGGTACACCTCTTACCATACCAAAATTCCTTAAGGGATTTCTCTCCCGTCATTTCCATTCAATAATTTATTTTATATTATGAATCTAAATTCTATTAAATATGTTGAGACATGTATCTATATGACCAAATTACTTCCCATTTAATTTAAATATGATCAGATACAACTTTATATGTCATCAATCATTTTTATGAACTCTTATGTCATGTCGTTATGCTGTGGAATTTGCACCGCGATTCTCCAAGCCAAAGTCATTGTGTAGTGAATACCATGCCCATTTATTTATCAAGGGTATTCACTTTTATATACATTTACTAATTGATTATATAGTTTCATGTGTGTTTTAAAAATTCATTTATCATGGAATAAATGATGATGTTGAAGTATTCCATGTTGTATGATCCATTTTCCACACTTATGCCTGAAATGAAATGATTAAGAAGGGTGCGCCCTGATACCACTCCAATGCATTGGGTAAAGATTAGTATCATGATACGCCAAGTGAAATTAGGGTTTAAATATTCTATTTCAAGTTGAATTAGGGTTTAATCATGATATGTGTGCAGTGAGCCTTGGATCATGCTAATATCATGTTAAAAGTTATTACCACAATTCCATGTTATGGTAATCATGCAACATCATGCCTTTATAGTCATGTTTATCTTATACTCTATTGATATACCTATTTCTCAACATGTATTGTATTCTTTATGTTATTCCCTGTTTACTCCCTTAATGGGCTTTATATGTCACTCTTCTTTTTTGAACTTCCATAGGTTATCCCATGCAATGCTATAGATGAAGGAATGTGTGTGGTCATGTAAAAGAAGTTTTCAATAAAGATATGTATTTTATGTTTTAAGTTGTTATATAATGTCCCCAATTTCCCAAGACACTTGACATATCGATCCTCAGAGTTGTATTAAGATCAATTTGATATAATAAATCATGTTAGGTGTGAAATAATGAGCATGATTGTTATAAAAGTATCTTATAATGTTACTACATAAGGAAAATTCACAGATTTTGGATATATATATTTTATTTTTTTAGTCCAATGAATTATGTCCAATAATAATTCCCACAAACAATAAACTAAACGGGTTAAATACATTGATAGGATTTTCATTAGGATATCATGAAGGTGATATGGGCCTTATATTTGAGGAAAAATAAACCTATAATCATAGAAAAACCATCAATGTCAAGAACCAGTCACCCAAAGAACATGTTACATCTAACTCATGCATAAATAAGAGATTCAAAGTCCAATAATGTCACAAAATCATCCTAAATAAAAATTTAGAAGCATCCCCATACCACAAGGATGTTTGTTTTTTTCCTCCCCACCACTTTGGGAATCAAAAAATATATAGAATAGAATATCGATGGTACAATTAAAGAAAATATTACCCTAGCTACTTGGGTTATGGAAATTTTTATCTTCCCTCCTTTTACGATGTTGGTATTTTAAATTCATCATTATAAAAATGAACCCAATATTTCATCCACTAATTATTCTTGATTAATATAATTATCAAGAAACCATTTAGTAATGTATATAGGGGACTCCCTGTAACAGCCCAAGATTTTATGAAAAATATTATTTTTTTATTTCACTAATGTCTTGTGTTGTACGCTACACCAAAAGGAGCTTGCACAACACGCATCCTTGACTTGCCTTGCATTACACGCAATCGCAACCTTCCTCGATAGCGTGTGTAGTACGCAATACTGAGTTTCACTAAACAACGATATGCTATTAAAATATTATTAAAACTAGCCGTTATGAATAGTAATAACCTCTTTTTAAAATTCTGTAAATCTTATTTTTCAAAATGAACTTCATTTTTGGATTCGGAGTATCGAATTTAGCCTAAGGTGAAATTTTGGTACTTTTCGGATAACTTTCATATTCTGATGAATAGTGAAAATTACTAAATTATAATTAAAAACAACTTTTTTAATCAAAATAATTAATAGTGATAAATCATTAATTTGAGTGGTTTTAAAGTATATTTAGAATATATTTTTACAATTTAATACAATGTTGGTCATTGGTTGTAATTTCACATTTAAACCAGACATAATCAAGTGTCAATCTTTTGATATATTTTGTTTCCTAAAAACACGCTATTTATTTTAACAGCGGGATTTAATTATAAAATTAATTAATACAACTTCTATGTTATGAATTTGGTAAAATAGATTTCATTTTTGAATTCGGAATATGAAATATAGCTTAGGATGAAATTTTGGCATTGTTCTGAGAAACATCAATTTTTGATGAATAGTGAAACTACTAAGTGGTAGGTTAAAAAACTGAATTTTGCATAAAACTTAATTTTACCGCTTCTGTGAATAGAATTTTAAAAATTCGACAGACATGGTTAATATCAAGGACTAAAATGTGGTTCAATGAGATGAAAATAATTTTTGGTGAATAGTAACTTTTTACTTTTTTTTACCGCGGTTAATAGTAAATAGGGTAACTAAGGGTAAATATGATATTAATATTACCCTAACACATGTCCTAATTCTATTGGACAAGTGTAATTCGACCAAAAACAAACTTAGGAATAAAATATGACCATTTAGGCCCACTTGGATTAGATTAGGACATTTATTATTAATTTATTTAAAGAAAGGTTAAAATAGTTAAAATCAAAGTTTAATAAGTAAATCATTTTTAATATTGGGTTATACATAAGATAAATTCGATTGTAAATATTCATTAGAAAGCTAAAAAGATTTCCTACATGATGGTATTTTATTTGTAATTTTTAGACATCAAATAAGTTAATTTATTTATGACACAACGATGATGCAGTAATTATCTTATTAATAACATATTGACATAATTGATGTTATAAACACCAAAATAAATGTAATTTGAGATTTTTTATGAATTCCACTAATTTTCTAGGTTACTACGATATATTAATGTTTATTTAATCAACTTGGTTCGAACATTTAATTCTGTTATGACTTTCACAAAAATCATATATCAAATAGTGTCAAAATTGACACAAAATAGTTTTTAAATCAAATATTATATTATTAATTGTTATTTTATTCCTAAAAATCTAAGGTTCGGCCAAATGACTTAGATAAAGATATATATATTAATAATAAACAATTTGGGGTTCGTCTGGCATGTTATAGTAAGTGTATTAACCATATAGTGAAAGAAAACAAAAAGACATGGTAAAAGTTAAATTATTTAACTTAGAGTTAAATCTAATTGATAAGGTTAAACTAATATCCTAAACTTGTCTAAATTCTATTGGTTGATAGGATTTCGACCCATCCCCACTTTAGCTTCGAAATAAGACCCTTTGGAACCATTATAAACCGATTTTGACTTTAATATAAAATAATATTTTGAGATATTCCTAAGGTGCCCCTCTCCTCCCCTATAAAAGGACACCTCCTCCCCCTCCTCCTCACACCAATTTGAGCACTCAAGCTCGGACAACCCCTGCCAAAATCTCTTCTCCACTTCCCTAGCAACATCCTAGTGGTTCTGGTCTTCCTCAAAGACCAATTTTAGTGCCCTAAGAGGAGGTCTCAAAGAGGCACTTCAAAGAAGAGGTAATTACCGTTACCAATTCTTTCATCTTTATTTCTTCTTCCACTTCTTCTTCTTAGGTTGTTTCATTATGAAGTAATAACATCAGTATCACTCATATACTGATATGTTATTATAAGTATGAAACAACCCTATTTCACCATCTATCCATCCTACGGAAAAAGAAATCACCGCGCGTGCGTACGTACGGAATACCGTCTCCACGCCGTGGTGTAATCTATTTTCCACCACCACCTTACATGGATGGGTATAATGGTGTAAATAATAACTATACATAGTTATTACAACATCTTATTGATTCTTATATATTGTATAATCCACTCCAATTCAATTCAATATTTATAGAAATGATATCATCGCTCGTGCGTACGTACGGACTACCGTCTCCACGACGCGATGAGATTCATTCTCCATGTTAACCATTTAAGAATGATTATAATGTATATATAAGAAATAATAATGAAATATATGACATTATAAAGCTACTGGATTTATACATATGTATGTCATCTACTTACTTCCATTTCAAGACAATAAGGAAAGAAAAACAGCGTTCATGCGTACGTACGGACTACCGTCTCCATGAACGGTGTTTTTCATTTTATTTATCTATCTATTATATATATATATATACTGAATATATATGATATATAAATCATATTTTATATTCTGGAAGTAAGTAAATCATGATATAAGTAATAATGATGTCAAGAACAACAAGTCAAAACACCTACGATAAATGAAACGATTTTACCCAAAACGCTTCTTTAACATGGAATTTACAAAAGAACGGGTAATATAATGTCATAAGTGAACCATATATGATATCATAACAATGAATATGATTCTGTAATAAGTCAATGACATTATTTAAATCATTATACAGGAGGTTCGGACACATACGAAGCAAATTGGACCTAAGGTAAGGGAAATATCACAATCTCATTTTTATCCGAGATTGTTTATTCGTAAGTATTTACTGGGGTGTATTTTATCATCCACATCCATGTTTCATGAATATGTAATATTATTTCCATCCACCTATAATTTTTTAAATCCAATTTCACCCTTCGGTGAGTTTTTAGTAAAAGATATGAAAGGAATCTTTAGCCGTTTTTCGTACGAGGTACTTTTTGACTTTTCTGACAAAAGTACAAGAAGAATGTTTTTTTTAACTTATACGGCACGAACGGATTTTTACGGTTTTATAAAGCCTTATTTTCATGAAGCTTCCTTCAAAAGATTTCATGACTATTTTCAATAAAATCTCTTTCTTTTAAAATTTCATGACATTTTGTGAAAAGAAATTGATTTTGAAAAAGAAAGGATATTTTCCTCAAGAATTCATTTCAAGTGTTTTGTCAAACTTATTTTCCATATAAGATAATAAAGGGTTCTGTTTTTATCCCTATTATTACAGGGATTTTATTATGTTGTGATGGAAATATTTTTATGAATTCCTTTATATTATATGAATTGTTTTATGAAGTCATGATGTTTAAGATTCCCATTTTTATTACATGGGTTATGCTATGATGTATGGTTTATGATTTTGTGGCACACATAAGAATGGTATCATTAAGAGATGGGTGGGACCTATATCTCCCTCCAATGCATTGGGTAAAGATTTTATATCTCATGAGATAGACATGGCTGAAATGGTAGGTTATACCGGTTCAGTGAAACAGGACTGAAACGAGGGTTACTCGATTCAGAAAGGGACTTTGTCCACTAAGATAGTCTTGGCATTGAGTCTTGACTAACAAGAAATGATTCTCTATGATTATGTGTGTATGCCACAAAGTTTCATGTTTTAAGTTATGATTATTGGGATTACATTTCACTTCTATGATTTATCCCATGTTATGATATTATGAGTTTTTTTGTAGGTTAAGATTTCCAAAAGCTATGTTCTTATATATATGATGTGATTGATATTTCTTTTGTTTACCCTTACTGAGCATTTGAGCTCACCCTTTTATGTTTTCTTTTCCCCAGGATATAAAGAAAGGTTTTAGGTAAAAAAAGGGATGACCTTTATGGGAGATATTGAAGATCTTTCACCACGATTAGAAGATTACGTTCCGAGTTTCCAAAGACACTAAACTATTACGATCCTTTAGTGTGTGTTTTTGTTATGTACTAAGTATTCCGCAAATGTAATGTAATGTCCATGTACGTCAAGATACGGGTCTCTACAGTTGGTATCAGAGGAAAGGTTTAGTCAACCTTTGGAAACTAGGATGCGAAAACGTTAGTGAGATCCCTAGAGATATTTCTAACGTATGTCTAGGGATGTCCCTAAGGATAAGTATACGTATAAGATATAGTCCTAGAACTACGGTAACGATCATAGAATTTAACCTAAGATATTAGATATTGAGGATACTCCCCCTTTATTATGTTGTTTTCCCTAGCATGATTTTTGCCTCTCACACTATTCTTTTTGGGTTTAGACGATGGCTGGAACCCGAAGGAACCGTGTTGATCAATGCAATGGACAATGCAATGATTGCCCTCCTGAACAAACAAATGTTATGGGGGATGGAGTGAAAAATCTTATTGCTATACTTACACAAGCTATGAATCATTCTGGACTTCCAAATGAGCAGAGAAGGGAACAATATTCTATTGAGTCCTTCATGAGGCAACGTCCACCTTCTTTCAGTGGGACTTCTGATCCACTTGTTGCTGAACAATGGATCAGTACCACTGAAAAGATATTTTCAGTTATTCACTGTTCTGAACATGATAAAGTCATCTTAGCAGTATATCGTTTGGAAGGTGAAGCTGATCAATGGTGGAATCTTATCAAGAATACGAGGCCAAGAGATGAAATTTAGTCCATGGAATGGGACGAGTTCAAGAACTTGTTTTTCAGTAAGTACTTCCCTCGTATTCTTCGAACAAAGATGGAAAAGGATTTTCTTGAGCTGAAGCAGAAGGATGATGAATCTGTTGGTATATACGAAGCGAATTTTACAAGACTTGCAAGGTATGCATCTGGAATTATCATCCAACCTGAAAGTAAAGTTGATCGATTTTTCAGTGGCTTAAAACCAAGTCTTCGAAGGGCATTAGCTATAAGAGACTTCAGTAGCTATGAAGAAATTGTGCGTTGTGCTATCAAGGTAGAAATGGAAGTTGGTGTTACATATCCATCTCATGGTTTTGACAAGAAACGAAAGATGGAGTTCAAGGAGAAATCTCAGAATAATGGTGAAAAGAAGATGAATGTTTCCTTATGCACAAAGTGTGGAAAGAAGCATGGTGGAGATTGTCTTAAAGGGACTAGAAAATGTTTTAAGTGTGGAAAAGAAGGTCATCGAGCAGCTGAGTGTCAAAGTAATGGAAAAAGGGTTTCTAATGATGTGAATAAAGCAAACACTGCAGAGAACGCACCGCCAACACTTCAATGCTTCAAGTGCAAGGAAATGGGGCATTATGCTAATAATTGCCCTAATCCAAGGGTTAGTGATGATCAACATGAGCAACCACTGAAGGCAAAGGACAAAGGGAAATCACATGCAATCACTATTGGCAATGTTGAATATGACAACGATGTGGTGGAATGATTAAGTGTTTATGTAATGGGATTCCAAAATAATGTTGTATCATTGAGTATTGCAATATTTATTGATGTGGTATTCAAAGTGATTGAGATATTTTCTGGAAATAAGATGATATGCGCATAATGAAGACGAGAAAATGAAATGTTTAATAGTATTCATGAGCTCATGATTGATATAAGGACTAAGTGATATCATGGTTTGAGTATATAGAATTTTGAGGATTTTGGTATGTGGAAAGTGTTAACTTTTAACTGCACTCATGTTTTCACTAAGGTATTCAAGAGAATACGCGATTAAGGACTTTGAATGTTTGGAATGTGACCAACAAGACATATCTTATGATATGTGGGGATCAACGACAGTATTAAATCTCTGGTAATCGTTTTCACTATGTTATGAGAGTGTACTGCAGTATTATGGATAAGCCTAAAGATTGGAATGGATTATGTTGGACATAAGTTAGTATTGTTTAAGGATAGAAGTTTTTTCGATATTATTGATGGGATGTTATGGAAATATAGTTTTAAAAAAAAGGACAACCTGCAGGTCGGGCGACAGCCCATCGCTTCGGACAAGGCTGTAGGAATCGAACCCACAACCGAAGTGCGACTGGCCTTTATCGCCTACCACTGGCCTACAGGAAGTCCCTGTTTAGTAGAAACTAGTGTTATTATATTAAGCAGTATGATATATGAAGTATAAGCCCATTTTAGGAACCATATATGATTAATCCCACTATAGATCGACTTACGTATATAAATTTTGCTAACCTTTTGAGACAGATGGAATGACCCGTCATTCTATCACATGATCTGCTAACACTTCACGAATAACAAATTCAACTTCATTTATTTAAGAGATGAAGTGGAAATTGTTAAAGGCACGAACAACAGTGAGATTGTACCAAAATAAAGTAAGTATTTATTCTAATTCAAATTCTTTAACTTTAGGGAAATGATCTCGAAAACCAAAAATGTTGTCCTAGTTCTCTTATACCTGATGAATCAGATGGTACCTTAGATCATCACAAATTTATGGATTTGTGATTACTGGCTTTTCCATAGCCATGTTCTCTACCACTCTCCATCAGAACATGATGGTTAGATTTCTCTTCCATATCCATATTTTCACCTATGTGGAAACCCAATGATTAGTTTATTTGGGTAACCGTTACATTTCATACTTTTGTTTTTAAAGATTGGTTTTGACATTCCTTTTTACGATGTGGGTTTCTATTAAAGAAACTTTCGAATAGTAAACCATTTATAACCCCGACGAATTTCGAGGGCGAAATTCATTTTAAGGGGGGTAGAATGTAACAGCCCAAGATTTTATGAAAAATATTATTTTTTTATTTCACTAATGTCTTGTGTTGTACGCTACACCAAAAGGAGCTTGCACAACACGCATCCTTGACTTGCCTTGCATTACACGCAATCGCAACCTTCCTCGATAGCGTGTGTAGTACGCAATACTGAGTTTCACTAAACAACGATATGCTATTAAAATATTATTAAAACTAGCCGTTATGAATAGTAATAACCTCTTTTTAAAATTCTGTAAATCTTATTTTTCAAAATGAACTTCATTTTTGGATTCGGAGTATCGAATTTAGCCTAAGGTGAAATTTTGGTACTTTTCGGATAACTTTCATATTCTGATGAATAGTGAAAATTACTAAATTATAATTAAAAACAACTTTTTTAATCGAAATAATTAATAGTGATAAATCATTAATTTGAGTGGTTTTAAAGTATATTTAGAATATATTTTTACAATTTAATACAATGTTGGTCATTGGTTGTAATTTCACATTTAAACCAGACATAATCAAGTGTCAATCTTTTGATATATTTTGTTTCCTAAAAACACGCTATTTATTTTAACAGCGGGATTTAATTATAAAATTAATTAATACAACTTCTATGTTATGAATTTGGTAAAATAGATTTCATTTTTGAATTCGGAATATGAAATATAGCTTAGGATGAAATTTTTGCATTGTTCTGAGAAACATCAATTTTTGATGAATAGTGAAACTACTAAGTGGTAGGTTAAAAAACTGAATTTTGCATAAAACTTAATTTTACCGCTTCTGTGAATAGAATTTTGGAAATTCGACAGACACGGTTAATATCAAGGACTAAAATGTGGTTCAATGAGATGAAAATAATTTTTGGTGAATAGTAACTTTTTACTTTTTTTTACCGCGGTTAATAGTAAATAGGGTAACTAAGGGTAAATATGATATTAATATTACCCTAACACATGTCCTAATTCTATTGGACAAGTGTAATTCGACCAAAAACAAACTTAGGAATAACATATGACCATTTAGGCCCACTTGGATTAGATTAGGACATTTATTATTAATTTATTTAAAGAAAGGTTAAAATAGTTAAAATCAAAGTTTAATAAGTAAATCATTTTTAATATGGGGTTATACATAAGATAAATTAGATTGTAAATATTCATTAGAAAGCTAAAAAGATTTCCTACATGATGGTATTTTATTTGTAATTTTTAGACATCAAATAAGTTAATTTATTTATGACACAACGATGATGCAGTAATTATCTTATTAATAACATATTGACATAATTGATGTTATAAACACCAAAATAAATGTAATTTGAGATTTTTTATGAATTCCACTAATTTTCTAGGTTACTACGATATATTAATGTTGATTTAATCAACTTGGTTCGAACATTTAATTCTGTTATGACTTTCACAAAAATCATATATCAAATAGTGTCAAAATTGACACAAAATAGTTTTTAAATCAAATATTATATTATTAATTGTTATTTTATTCCTAAAAATCTAAGGTTCGGCCAAATGACTTAGATAAGGATATATATATTAATAATAAACAATTTGGGGTTCGTTTGGCATGTTGTAGTAAGTGTATTAACCATATAGTGAAAGAAAACAAAAAGACATGGTAAAAGTTAAATTATTTAACTTAGAGTTAAATCTAATTGATAAGGTTAAACTAATATCCTAAACTTGTCTAAATTCTATTGGTTGATAGGATTTCGACCCATCCCCACTTTAGCTTCGAAATAAGACCCTTTGGAACCATTATAAACCGATTTTGACTTTAATATAAAATAATATTTTGAGATATTCCTAAGGTGCCCCTCTCCTCCCCTATAAAAGGACACCTCCTCCCCCTCCTCCTCACACCAATTTGAGCACTCAAGCTCGGCCAACCCCTGCCAAAATCTCTTCTCCACTTCCCTAGCAACATCCTAGTGGTTCTGGTCTTCCTCAAATACCAATTTTAGTGCCCTAAGAGGAGGTCTCAAAGAGGCACTTCAAAGAAGAGGTAATTACCGTTACCAATTCTTTCATCTTTATTTCTTCTTCCACTTCTTCTTCTTAGGTTGTTTCATTATGAAGTAATAACATCAGTATCACTCATATACCGATATGTTATTATAAGTATGAAACAACCCTATTTCACCATCTATCAATCCTACGGAAAAAGAAATCACCGCGCGTGCGTACGTACGGAATACCGTCTCCACGCCGTGGTGTAATCTATTTTCCACCACCACCTTACATGGATGGGTATAATGGTGTAAAGAATAACTATACATAGTTATTACAACATCATATTGATTCTTATATATTGTATAATCCACTCCAATTCAATTCAATATTTATAGAAATGATATCATCGCTCGTGCGTACGTACGGACTACCGTCTCCACGACGCGATGAGATTCATTCTCCATGTTAACCATTTAAGAATGATTATAATGTATATATAAGAAATAATAATGAAATATATGACATTATAAAGCTACTGGATTTATACATATGTATGTCATCTACTTACTTCCATTTCAAGACAATAAGGAAAGAAAAACAGCGTTCATGCGTACGTACGGACTACCGTCTCCATGAACGGTGTTTTTCATTTTATTTATCTATCTATTATATATATATATATACTGAATATATATGATATATAAATCATATTTTATATTCTGGAAGTAAGTAAATCATGATATAAGTAATAATGATGTCAAGAACAACAAGTCAAAACACCTACGATAAATGAAACGATTTTACCCAAAACGCTTCTTTAACATGGAATTTACAAAAGAACGGGTAATATAATGTCATAAGTGAACCATATATGATATCATAACAATGAATATGATTCTGTAATAAGTCAATGACATTATTTAAATCATTATACAGGAGGTTCGGACACATACGAAGCAAATTGGACCTAAGGTAAGGGAAATATCACAATCTCATTTTTATCCGAGATTGTTTATTCGTAAGTATTTACTGGGGTGTATTTTATCATCCACATCCATGTTTCATGAATATGTAATATTATTTCCATCCACCTATAATTGTTTAAATCCAATTTTACCCTTCGGTGAGTTTTTAGTAAAAGATATGAAAGGAATCTTTAGCCGTTTTTCGTACGAGGTACTTTTTGACTTTTCCGACAAAAGTACAAGAAGAATGTTTTTTTAACTTATACGGCACGAACGGATTTTTACGGTTTTATAAAGCCTTATTTTCATGAAGCTTCCTTCAAAAGATTTCATGACTATTTTCAATAAAATCTCTTTCTTTTAAAATTTCATGACATTTTGTGAAAAGAAATTGATTTTGAAAAAGAAAGGATATTTTCCTCAAGAATTCATTTCAAGTGTTTTGTCAAACTTATTTTCCATATAAGATAATAAAGGGTTCTGTTTTTATCCCTATTATTACAGGGATTTTATTATGTTGTGATGGAAATATTTTTATGAATTCCTTTATATTATATGAATTGTTTTATGAAGTCATGATGTTTAAGATTCCCATTTTTATTACATGGGTTATGCTATGATGTATGGTTTATGATTTTGTGGCACACATAAGAATGGTATCATTAAGAGATGGGTGGGACCTATATCTCCCTCCAATGCATTGGGTAAAGATTTTATATCTCATGAGATAGACATGGCTGAAATGGTAGGTTATACCGGTTCAGTGAAACAGGACTGAAACGAGGGTTACTCGATTCAGAAAGGGACTTTGTCCACTAAGATAGTCTTGGCATTGAGTCTTGACTAACAAGAAATGATTCTCTATGATTATGTGTGTATGCCACAAAGTTTCATTTCTAAGTTATGATTATTGGGATTACATTTCACTTCTATGATTTATCCCATGTTATGATATTATGAGTTTTTTTGCAGGTTAAGATTTCCAAAAGCTATGTTCTTATATATATGATGTGATTGATATTTCTTTTGTTTACCCTTACTGAGCATTTGAGCTCACCCTTTTATGTTTTCTTTTCCCCAGGATATAAAGAAAGGTTTTAGGTAAAAAAAGGGATGACCTTTATGGGAGATATTGAAGATCTTTCACCACGATTAGATGATTACGTTCCGAGTTTCCAAAGACACTAAACTATTACGATCCTTTAGTGTGTGTTTTTGTTATGTACTAAGTATTCCGCAAATGTAATGTAATGTCCATGTACGTCAAGATACGGGTCTCTACACTCCCTAAAGATTACCACCCATAATACACTTTTAAGATAGTTTCAATATGGGGGGGGGGGAAACCTAATAAGTGTCTATAAGTAAAAACAGTTCTACAAGAAAACCAAAATCAAGGAGGATAATGATTTACAATGTTAAATGTTGTTAACATCAATCCCATGGGAAACTTTGAAAATTATTTTGGACTATAATAAAATAATGAGAGGATATATGATTAAACAATAATTTACACTGAAATGCATGAAGCTATTATGAACACCTTGTATCCTAGGAAGTGTCATTATTTCGGATATCCTTCAAACATTTATCTACCACATACTCGATGAGATTCAGAAAAGGATAAAGGGTAAAGTGTAGCTATATCCATAACTCACCCACTACCCATATAAGTTGAGACTATTTCTATAAATGATATGATTTCATAGTATGAAGTTTTTTGATAAAAGATAAGGTGACTCAATGAAAAAAAATTTATATAAAATATACATACTCAATGAAACACCTTGTCCAAGGAAAATATCTCTGCTCTAGTTGATCCCCTTAAATGGGAAGGAACTTCTTGACTAGTATAAATGTATTTTGTTAATCTGACCAACCCATGTCCTAGAAAATCGGTCCTTCTAACCTAAAAAACCATAGATTATTAATAATTCCCTCTACTAGGGAAACAAACACCATAGTTTTAGAAAAGTTACCTAAGATTAATAAATATGGTTATCAAAAGTAGGCACAAACCATCCTACTTTAGTAATCTCCCTCCACTACCTCCACTCAATTGTTAGAAAAAAATATAGTTCCAGTAGGACTCTTGGACTCCATTGAGTCCTTTATTTATTATATGGAATCCAAAGAGGGGAAATGTGCACAAGTGCATATAGAGAGGAAACTGTATCTAGAGTGGTTTTACTTTATTCAACTTCCACTGATATTTGAGAATCCCACGTTCTTTAAATTTAATTTCATGATTTATCTAAACAAGCATCTTACATATATTGTGTCCAGATGAGTCCCTATGATGGGAACACTATAGTAGAAAAAGGTGAAAAAATAAATATTATTTATAGAAATTGGATAGAAATGTGTTCATCTACTACAAAAATCTAGTTAGGGTTTATTTTTAATTGGTAGTATCTTCAAATATATTTTCTTTTACTAACTTATTTCTATACAAACAATGAGTATTTTTATAGACATCCCTAATTGAAAACAATGTGAAAATGAGAGGTTTTTTGATTTCATTTATAGTTATAAAGGAATGGACTTCTCAAAAAAATATGAAACTCTAATAAGAGATGTTATTAGAGATATTCATAGAGAAGCATTGTGATAAGCTATAATAATTTGTAATCTCTATGAAATATCCTAATAAATTTACATAGTTTTTAGTTATAGCATAGCAGCTATACGTGTTATTTGGAACTCAAAATAAAAAATTATGGTTGATTACATCGATATAGTGGAACAAATTTGAAAAAGTAGAAAAGAAACATTCATGATCAAACCAGAACTAGTTCCAAATCTAGTCTATAATCCCCCAAATAATCATTTAGTACCTCCTCCTAAAGAAAAAATCAACAAAACATGTGTTAGGAAATAAAGAAGGTGAAAATTAACCAAAACATTACTAAATAGAATATCATAGGTTATTCCTACCAAAAATAGTAGGTTACAAAAAATTTTATCACCACCATGGATAATAACATGGTTATGTCACTCGAGATAAATAGAACCAATGAAGTTATTCTAAATGATCACCCAAATTACATCCACTTCCATCAAATATTAGGGTACAATATCTAGGATTTTTTCATCTTCAAGTAATTTCTATAAAATATTTTTGACATCACATATGTAATGTTAGTTAAACCCATGACCCCATTGAATTATATATCTAATACTCTTCTAGAAGAAGGATAGTGGAAATAAGTCATAAATATAATTATTTATATATTTGATGACTTGGTGACTAGGAAATTGATTATTCTGTCACTTGAAATAACCATAAACTGATTGAATCAAAAAATCATAACCCCAAATCCCTCTATAAATCCATGATAGCAACATATATTCTTATTTTGTAAAAAAAATATATTAAATTTGTGGAATAAATTAAAAGAATAAAATCTTTCACGAACACCAGGTTCGTTCTCATTATCCTAGATTAATTACCCCCATCACTGGGAGTATGGGAATCACCCTATAAAATTTAATATTCAATAAATGTGGAGTCATAATACAGATTCATAAATTTCATTCATTTGATAGTTCCCTTCATCAATAAAAAAGACTTCTATGAACCTAAGTCCCCCATCCATAATTAAGGAAATTGTCAAAAAGGTTGATACAGGAGAGGTTGAAATAAACCCATGTGTTCAAGAATCATTCCCACAAACATATTACATGCGGGCTAGTCCCAAAGGCAGGCACTCGAATGATATTAACAAGAAAATCAGTATGATACCAAATATTTTAGGTCCTAGTCTAATCCAGTTATATTGTTAGACCAATTAGAAAATAGACTATGAGTCGGTCAATAACAAAATTTGCTAATGTTAATGTAACCCAACCTATGGATAGAAAACACACCCCTCAATCTAGGATAAGGGAAGGAAACATTATTCTAATTAGTTTGGAACCCCAAGCCTCAAATCAAGGAGTATACACAATACAAGAAACATGGACCCCTTGTCCAAAAATATGATATTTTAAAGCAATTATCTACCATCTCAACCTATCTCTAAATAATATATATACCTTTTACCTTTAAAAAAACCTATGAAAACTTATTGAGGATCTTTTAAGTCCTGAAGAGATAAAAAATTAAGCCATTCCATCTAATATTTCCCATGAAGAGACTAGTTCCATTTAGTACCAAACTCTCATTTCTTTCATATAACATGACAGAAACCCATTATACAAGGGCAGATCAGGCCTTTTTACAAATATATAAATATTGATGATTCATTGACACCTAGTATATAATGGTTCTATAGTTTAACTAATCTTGATATATATCCTTTAACATCTAGTATAAAGTGATTTCAACCTATCCCTTTTCAATATAACAATCCAGAGGTATGATAAAGTGAGTTGATACTACTTAGGACAATTAGGTTAAGAACCGAATTTATCAATCTTGTTTTAGATTAAAAGTTCATGCTAGTTTTCAAAGGAACAAATTAAAACATCTTACTCGGTAGACTATGGCTTCATACATTCACAAAAGTTCCCTATTTGTATAACCAATGTATGAACTAATTCATTTTGGAGAATGTTGGGGAACTCTATTGTGAAAACTACCCATTTGATTCCTGTGAATCGCAATACGTTGGATATTAGAAAATGGATGGAAATAGACAATAGTAAATATCACCACACATATTTTTTTCCTTGATTGCCTATAAATCACCCTTGTCAATCCATGGAGTGAACTTGAAAAATATTTTTTTCCCATCAATCGCATTGAAGAAAAAAAATCTTGATATTGAGATTCACTATGTTATATTGTCTATTGACAAAAAAACATTGATTAAATTTATATCTAATGACAGTCATGAAAAACATATATAGAGAAAAATCAGCATTGATAAGGGAGGGGATCTCAATATAACCTTTGTGTATCAATTACATCCCCTATCTGATGGGTTTTGAGGGATCAACATATAATCAATGAAATAAAAGAAACTGATTTTGTGGCTAATCTATCATCTCAATCCAACATGTAGTGAAGAACATAAAATTTATAAATAAATACCTCTTATATATTTTGATCCGTATTTATTGATATTCGATGGAGTATTCTTGATCATGATAAGGAAGATAAGACTGAATGATTCCCACCTCCACAGGTAGCATAGTGGACACCAGAATCCCAGTACAATATGAGATGATTCTCAAAGACCAATGGTTTTTTAGAACCTTCACGTCAGTGGTAAATAGTGAAATAGGATAAATAGAGATTTTTATATGGATATATAACATCATAAATACATACACACACCCAAAATTGTTGATTGCAACCCTTTATATAGGCCCCCTTTATTCAATGAAATTAGTTGACAGTCGATAGTCATCACATGGAAACCAACATGCATTTCCCATGATGCTTGACTACTGGGGATTTATATACATTTAAATAACTAAAATGATTATTATATTTTTGAGTATACATAAAGTATTCATCTTAATAATCCATAATATAAATAAATAAAGAAGGATATGTGGTAGTGGTCATTTAATTTTCACGCCTTCGGTATCGTAAGCCCATATCTGAAATATGTATCATATACATATTATAGGCTATGAATCAGGTTTATCATAAAGTATGATATACCTATTTTTATTTTATATCAAATAATCCCCCATTTTCAATAAAATACAATAATATCTTTATGAAAAAAATTCACAACTCTTTGTGAATCCATCTTAACTCTTTTGGATATTGTTTATCCAGATCATTTAATATTTGGAACAAACGCATTGCCCAAAATTTAATGCTTAGTATAAATTATAACAATTTAACAATACCTCCCATTAATAACTGAATATACATTTGAAATAAATATTTTATAGATTAAACAAAACAACAACATTAAGAAAAACATTAGTTCTACTCAGGCTACCAAGGTGTCTGGTTTGATCTTGATCATACATACTCATATATCCATATAAACTTTTCCACTACAAGATGTGTGATATAAATTATCTATATTTATATATAATCCCTTTTTTGATGAAATTGAGTGACCATAATAAATATATCATGTCAATAAATTATAGTACATTCCATAAATTCATGATTCCTCAAAATATACTGACCATTTGAATGAATAAATCACATGACATTCGTCCAAGTAGTTGAGAAAATCACATGTCACTCAACTAATAATGGAAATTTATTTCCCCAATTTTATTCCATCATGGGTATGGATTTATTTTCTAATCATATGAGTGGAAATAACATATTAGTTGAGATCCAACAGACGACATGATTAATAACATACCCAATCACCTCATGATTAACTAAGCCTCATGGCTTGTGTAACAAAGGTATAAAATTATAATAATTCTCATTCCAGGTTTATCACTAACCTTATGTAATAAAGATTCATATAAGGGATAAAATAATTGTTGTATCAATGATAATATAACATTCCATGTGACATTATTTTTTGGGTTACTCTAGATAATATGTGTTGAATTATTACCATGTGAGTCTATTCATTATATTCCATATACATCTATTTTTATAAATTATATGATTTTCATAATGATAACATCGACATATTATCCCAACTCAAAATACCCCATGATAACCATCAATTAGAGACAACAAAACGTCATAATTTTAGGGGATAATTATAATTTCACTTCATTAAATATATCATCCAACATGAAAGAATGATAAAGTGTAAATTTAATTTCGTAAAACATAAAATATTTCATATTAATAAACTCCATTTATTAATTTTAATGAAACCATACATAATCCCCTATCTAACATATCCTATGTTGTATACATTCAGATCACCTTATGTTTACCTCACTTTCATTTGTTTTTTAAGTTCATTATATATTTATATAATACCTTACACATCTATACATGACCATTAATTAAAACTTCCCTCTTAAATCTTTAATGAGTAGCATCTATGAAGCAACCTGGTTTGAATAAAGGTGAGACTTAGGAATAATATTTCAAATGTTCAAATCCTTGAACATATTTAAACAATTTATCATCATAAAATTTAATTTCTGTGATTTCAATGTATTCAGTTGTCTAATTATAAATCATACAAGTTTTATCACCCTCATCCTTAGATCCCTTCCAATAAAACGTTTTTGTTGAAATATTTTTGTAACAATGTAAATCATTACATTAATCTTTTACCAACATACCCTAAATGTTCTATGAAATTTAAGTTAATTTCACTTTGACCTTTAACTAGTATAATATTGTATTTATTAACTTTGATCATATCTATGTGTAAAATATAGTCCCACTAACCTCTCAATAAATATATTATTTTCCAAATATATTTCTAAAATACAAAAGACCTTTATCATTAAAAAAGAAAACGTATTTCGTTAGTAGTAATATTTAAGCAATAAACTATTATTTCCATATAAAATATGGTATTGAATGTGTATAAATGGATTTTTAAAATCGATAATTTATTCATTAAAATATTTAACTAATGGTGGTGGATTCTTAATTTCTCATATTTTAATAAACATTTGGACAAAAAAATATTTCAATAAAACCTACTTACCCATATATTTTTCTCAAAACATGTTATATAACATGATAAATATTAAACCATGTGTATTGAATCCACCATATAATTTTTATAAAAATTCATTGTATGTAGAAAACTTCTCTTATCATATAAGAGAAATGAGATAGAGATGCACATTGTTTACATATATCCATATGATCTGGATATATTTCTTTACATTCAAATATTTAATGTAGAAATTGTTTTCCTAGTTATTTTAATGAAAACTATAAGATATATCAATTATTCCCATCATTTTTAACTCCCATATATTTACAACATTCCTAAAATATATATTTCGTATCACATATCCTTAAAAATAAATGAATTAATTTTGATAATACTAAATCATGTCATGAACATTCTGTGATGTTTTAAATACCCCTCTTGGTATCTTATAAAATTCAATCCTATATAATAAAATAAATCATTTTCTAATAAATAATGGTTTCAATGGCCTTGTATGGATAAATGAAGATACATTTTTGGATTTCATAATTGAATTTTATTCTTATATTTTGAACTTCTACACACATGTATTACCAATACATCACCATAACTTGGAAATCACATTCCCCAGTTAATAAATTTCCAATACATTGATAATATCAAGTAATATTTTATTGAAATCATTTAAATTTTTTGAAAAATTATATCAATGGTAATAGGACTAATTCCATATCCATAACAAGCCTTAGATGATATCTTCAGTCTCATGCAGTCATTCGGATAATCGATCACATTGATTGCATGTATGGAGAGTAATGTTCCATGTATCATTATGTGTATAATTATTTAATGGATTTATGGTTTAAATAAGCTTATATATTAAAGTCTCAAAAACTTAAACTATATGATTATTTGGTAAATTATTATACCAACACAAGTATTTTTCCTTTTTGTAGAATAATTATTAAGTTTCCAACATCAACAGTTTCTTACATTAATATTTTGCTTTCAAAGGATTGATTCAATATTAAGTTTTCTAATGATGGTTCCATTTATCTATGATAAAATATTTTATTATATGAGTATCACATTTTACATACATTTAATAAGGAAATTTATTAAATGTTCTTCCACTAAAATGATGACCCTTTTTAACCCATCATATCCATTTTTTGGACAAGATCCATATTTCATGAATATTTGAGTCACTTTATCATTTCTATCATCAGTTCACTATTTTGGTTGGTAATCATCCTAGTTATATCAAATATTGGTATTCTATAGTTGAGTGGATTACCCCTTACCCAATCCATCATATGAATAAAATAAAATCTATTTATGGTAACCTAATCTTATTTGGGTCTCTCAACTATGTAAACCCCACAAGAAATTATATGAACCAACATATAATTTATTAGGGACACCCATTACTTACATTATTTATTCAAGATAATCCAAGGGCACCCAAATTTGGAAAAACCTACCAAATAGTATGATTAAGGTCTTAACAGGTACAAATTTGGAAGGAATCCAATACTTATTATTTCGAAGGGGATTTAATCTATCGCTATATTATATCATGCCTTTACCTTTACTTGTATGAATGATTCTAATGATTTATTTTAAAATAATAGTCTTTCAACCAAATCAATATTTTCAAACCATATTGATGTGTAACTCTTTACACAATAAATTTCTCATGTAACTAACCCAAATTAAAGCCCAGTTATATTTACACAAATCCAAATGCATCTCACGCATTCGGTACATGAAACCATTTAATGTAAAAAAAATTAAATATATGAAATCATTAATCCCTATGTGAGTAAACCTAGAGCCAAAAATAATCAACAATCTATTTTATATAAACTGAATAAACCGATAGGCCAGTGACCATTCTAGTCAAAATTCTTTCTACCTAGGGGTACTTTCATCAAGGGATGTATCAATTCCATCATAATTATAACACATAATATGAAGAAACTATAATTAACTATTTGATTCAATATTATAACTCAAAACAAAACAAAGTAAATATAATGGGAAAAAATTAACTATCATACGTATAATGCAATTCCTTAGATACATTTATGACAACTTAGAAGTAGTTTAACACTTAAACTAAGGAATACAGACAATTTTTAATAAAAATATTATAACAATGAATAAAATAAAGAATTATAAATAAATAATAAATTCATATCTTTAAACATGAGATAAATATTTGTAAAAACATTATAAAAAACAATTAATAACACTTTAAAATTAAAATAACTTTATGTAAATTATATAATTTTGAACATAAACACTTTATATTCAATTCTAATATGAACTCCTTATTTTCTCATAATTATATGTAATTTAATTAAAAATTTAATATTAAATGAAATATAAAAATTTTATATTTCAATTATATCATGTTAATATTTTACATAATCTAAACACCAAATATGCATTATTATTTTAACCTTGATCAAATTAATCATAAAAACTCATTTTGATGTAGAGTATATAATTTCTTAGATAATACCCTTTAAATTTAACAATTAAAATAAAAATTTAGGATCAATTCATCTTTTTAACTATAATCACTTTTATATTAAGCCTTCTGTAGTAATTTATAAAAAACATAAAAATTACTCTTAAAATTTCTATATCAAAAATTTATATCTATTTTATTTCATGAAATATAACATTGTAAGCTATTTAATATGAACACTTAACTATTTTAGGTCATGAAATCATTATAGTCTCATGCATTTTTCCTCTATAAATGATTTACAGTTTATAAGTATTAGATTATATATTAAATTAATCCATACATGATATTCAAATTATATAACCACTTTATATATATAAAAATATTTTAAACGAATAAATAAAAATATACATTTTATTTATTTTAAAACATGTTATATAAATATAAACACTTCATATTTTATTTAAGAATTGAAATATCCTATTTATATTTCATAATAATTTTTTTATAAAAAATTAATTTAAAATATTAAATTTTATTCATACTTATTCAAAATTATATTAGTCAATTGATAAAGGGGTGTTATCAGTTGTATTCTGAAATAGGGAATCTATCATGAGTATCTTACATAGGTGTAGTGCTCCTTACATAGGTCATCTAATAGGGGCTCTAGTGATCCTTATGTACGTACATATTGTACACCACAGTGGTTGAATCATACTTTATACACAGCTCCATATAGAAGTCATGAATGGGTATTGGATTCCTTTTTAATCTGATATCGACCTCTTATTTAACCTAATATTGATTATTCAATTTCATCTAACACGGGTCACTAGATTAATCTAACATATACCTCCTACCATTCCATACACGAGAGAAAAGTGTTCATCATTGATAGGATAAGAAATGAAAATTAGAAAATGTTTCACCTCACGTAGATGGATTTGATTACTATTTTGAAAGGTATAATTATAATTGATGATATCACATATATCATTATTACAATTCAATGATCTATTTTCACACATATGGGTTTAATCATAACCTATGATATCATCCATATTGTAACTTATATCATAGAACAAAATCATAGGTTTCAAATGTATCATAATTTATGATACATAGTAGTCATAACCTATGACTAAACATCGCACATTGTGTTGTCTTATAATGTAATTTCATACTGAGCGATTTAGAGATATGGTTATTAAAATTCAACCACATTATATCATATACTATGATATGTCCTAAATACAAGTATGATACACATGTTATTTCGAAAATCAGTATAAAATAATGTTTATTCAATGATGAAAGTGGATTTTATACCAAAAATGAGTTTTTTAGGATCATAATATGATCATCATAGTGCAAAAATACACATGTTGCACCTGATCTATCATCCTAAACCAATATATAGTCAATAAAATAAAATATATACTTGTGTGAATCATATATAATGTGATCTATCTCTGTTGATCTTTGATAGAGTATTCTTGATCTTAATCATCAAGAATTTTTTTTGAATGGTTTTCTCTTCCATGGATAGTACATTGGATACTAGAATACTCATACTCTATGAGAGGATCCATCATACTTAAAAGGTTTTCTAGAACCTTCACATTGATGATAAATAGAGAAATATTATAAAGATATATTTTTTAAATGGATAAAAAGCATCACACTTTCATCCACAAACCCCAAAATGATTACTCCTCCCTCTATAGAGGATCCCTTTAATCAATTAAGGGGGTTGAGGATCGATGTTAATTGCATGGAAATAGGCATGAGTTAAACATAATTCATGTTTATTGGGGTTTTTTAACCCTCTAAACATTTTAAATGATAATTATATCTATTTTTTAGCTATAAAGAAATTATCTCCATTATCCATAAGAAAATGAAACCAAGTAGAGGATATGGAAGTGGCCATGTAGTTGTCATGTACTTGATATCATGAACCCATATATATGATATAAATCATATTTATATCAATTCTATAACTTAGGTATAACATACAATATGATATACATTCTTTAGTGTATATTCAACATAATCCTCTCTATCTCAATACAGGTTTGATGGGTATTTATTTTACACAGACAATGCTCTTTGATTGGATGGGTATTAACCATAAAAGACCTGCACTAAACCTAGGAACTATTTCTTAAATTTATATGGTGTCATCTACACTAAATAAACCAAACCAATCTATATAAGAATATTATTTTTATTGAAACAACAATTCATCAATATCATATCTTAGATATAAATTTTATAGTACAAATTCTCCCTTGAAAGTGGTTAATATTAAGGGGAAGATATCAAGGATGATCGTATTGAATTCAAGGAAGGTTTCCTGACACCCACTAATGAACTCAGAAAAGTTGACTTAGGAATGAAATAAGAATTTTATGAAATGAATATTAGTACTTCTGTGAATCCTAATGAATATTACCAGTAAATCTACTTTCTAAATCATTACTAAGATTTATTTTCATGGAATTATATGAAAATTACCAGGTTGGACCCCTGAGTCAATATTCAATATCTGCCCATAATAGAAAACCACCGTTGAAATAATAAAGTAGAGAAAATAAACATGGAATCATTTATACTAAAGCGACAAGTAATGTTAATAAACTCAATACATATAACTTCATCCAAAACATTCAATACCAAAATTGGATTATAATATTTTCCATGTAAATAGTAAGAATAGAAAAATCATGGTTTTTGTTTTTATTTTAGGTATCTAAACCATCATTACCCCAAACAATAACTTTACTATACTAATCATGGAACTATTGAACAATTAAATGGATTCATTTCAAGCCCTGTCATTTATGGATGAGTATTTTGGTTATAAGAAATAAGAGTGGATATCAAAGAGGATGAGGCCCCTGACTTTAGATAACCCCAAGGGGTATACATTTACCAATAATTTCCCTTTATCTTAAAAAATAATAGAAAAGCCTAATAACATGTCATGAACTATATTTTCAAGTCCCTTTTAGAAATAATCATAGAATTCTATTTCAGTTGTTTGGTGGTCAGTTCTTTATAATGATAGGACCAACTCATTAATATTGAATCATTTTTAAAAATTTTACATCAACCCAACCTAAAATTGAACCATCTACAAGGTTATTTTAGGGTGACATAGATAACATTCCTTGTCCATAATGGTACTCCATCCTATAAATAAATTCCACCCTAATAATAACAATGCAATTCTATATTACACCTCATAAAACCCACAAGAAATTTATAGGAAGCCAGTGTAGTCTAACCTACATCAAACACTTCATATCCAACCACACTAATTAAAAAGTTTTTCACTTCACAAAGTTAATGATGAAATTTTTTTCTTATCATCAGGATAAATATTTTCAAACATTCTTTAATGATTTCAAACAATAAAATATTCTCCCACTGGCCTTGATGCCTCTTGTACAAGTAGAAACCACAATCCTCTAAATAGAAACCCTATAATGACAACTTGGACCCCTCATTTCCTAGAAAAATGATGCAAGTAAGGATAATAGCCTCTCTTATATTATCTATATAATTTTGGATGCTGAGAAGAAATATTTATATATAAAGAGGAACAATATTACATTATACATCATATGGTAGAGGCTTAGATATTATCTACAACATTATAAAGGTTGTGGAAGTGGATTCCTTATACCAAACATGTATTTTACATTTTTATTATCATATCATGTATATATAGAATCATGCATGATTTATTCTTTCCATAATAGTGTTATTTTTTTACTTTATTTACATGGTAATTTTTTGTATTATGTTTTATATCAATAGGTTATAGTAGTTACAATCTATAATGATAACCTCAAAATACTATAACAATAATCTTAAACATATATCCTTTGTTCTAGATACATCACACAAATGATACAAAGATGATGTATGGAAATTAGGTTTTGGTGGCTCGTGATCATTTAGAATTATTCTCATAAAGTTCACACATAGAGATATGAAGTAAATGAGATCATGAGGAATATCCCTCCAATAGTAACACCACATGCTTCAGGTTTCATGGGTTATTTATTTCTAAAAAACATGTGTATTACTCTCTCAACTTTATATCATTATCAATGAGAACCATTTTATTATATACTTATATAGAAGATGAAAAACCTGACATTTATTTCATATTGAGGTAACTGATGTTGGGTATGACATTGGTGGTATGAAATTGATTGAATGATAAAGACATGATTTACCAATTCCAAAAGGAAGAGATGTCGTGGACATAGTTTATGAGGATAGTAGTATCATTATTAAATCTATGCCCATTTTAGAATAAGGTAAGTCCATTTAGTAATTTTATAAATTAATATAGAAAGGACGATGACATTAATTCTGATTCCTACTTTATGAGATATAATGAGGAAAATAGATTATAATACACAACATTTTTTCATAAGTGGTTTTCATTACTATGAATAATATTTATATCCTTAGGTACCTTAATTTGTTTCTAGAATCCACTTATGGTCTGTGAGTATCACTTAATATTGTTGAGATAATGGCCTAGAGGGTTGTACAAAATGCATATTTGAAGTATTTACCAATTATAGTGAATTGGATTTTAGAAAATGGTGAGATTCACAATGGGGTTTCGATAATATACAAGTTTAAAGATTACAGGGGGAAAAAATTCAACAATACTTGAGTTCAGAATAATATCTATTGAATTTTCATATTTATTATATAAATAATTTATTTATTGAATATAATGAAACATATTTTTCAAATGAATATTTAATATTCAATGTTCATTAAATATTTATGGGAGAGTTGATTCAAGTTAATGAATTATATTTCATCATGTAACATAGTTTAGATATTAGAAAAATGTGATAAGATATTTATGAACATTGTGACACATTTTCAAGGTGAAAAGTATTATTTCAGTTTGTTTTTAGAAGGGTTAAATTATTAAAGGGATTAAGTCAAATTTTAATAAGTTTAAAACTAATTACAAAAACATAAAAATGATAATATTTAGGGACTATTCATTACCTTGAATTTAGAAAATTTTCTTTCTCCTCCCTCATTTTTTAGAGAGAGGAGTGACTATTTGGGGTACCCCGATCCAAGAATTTCACCTCATATTAAAGATAAAGTGCTTCCTTTATTACATTTATGTCAAAATAACCTTATTATCTTCAAGATAGCACCAGGAGATTGATGATAGATGAATAATATAGCTTCTGGAATGAGTGTGGAAAATCTAGAGGATTCTGATTTTGGTTTAATTGAGTAAGAATTTTCAATGGAAAGTGAAAGAGGTTTCTAATAAAAATCATATGAGATACAATTTAAATTATTTTTTTAATGATTAATTTAAATTAAAATGGATCCTTAGGTTGTTAACCTAGTAAAAAAATGTCGGCGATGATGTTATGACATCGATCACAGTGAGAAAATTTTAATTTTTCCTACATTACATGCTTTTTTCAGGAACCCAATACCAATAAGTGGTATCAAAGTCCCCATATATTTAATTAATTACAATTAATTTTTTTTATAATTTCAAAAATTGGGTGTCAATATGGTCTCAACACCATTAACGACGGTTAGATATGTGGTTTAATGACAAAGTTGTAGCCATCTGAATATCGAAAAACATACCTTTCAGGCTAATAATAGTAGTAATAAAAAAATAATTCAGAAGAATGGTAACTTATATATAGTATTCATTTGAAAAATATTGTAGATAATATTGAAGTGAATTGTAAACCATGTGAACAGTAACCCATGGGATGAGTAAGGGGTCATTGGTAGGTCAATAAAAAAGGAATGAAGGAAATTTCTACCCAATTGGGTAGACATGAATATGAATAAAAATAATGATAATAAGGGTCATACATAGATGGAGGTAAAGCTGCTAGCCTTGAATGAAAATATCTCCTTTTTATAAAGTGACTTTTATTGACTACTTTTAATTATTGTAGGTGATATTTTTTGGTAATTTTTGTTTTCTTTAATTATTACGTACCCCCCCCCCCCCCACACACACACACACAAACACGCACACTTTAAGAAGTGGTGCACCCATGAACCAACTTTTTAGTTAGGTCACCCCAACTCACCCAACCATTATAGGCCTAGTCAAGACTTAGAACCCCTCTAAGTGTCTAAAAATAAAAAAAAAATCCAAAAAAAATCCATGAAAATTACTAAAATACTTTAATAATATAGGTAATTGTTTTAAATGATTTGTTGGACCACGCGCGAAGAATATTATGAATTAAAATTTTTATAATTACTTTTAATTTAAAATTTATTCCATCACATAATTAATTGAAAATTTTATATTATTTGTCATGTTTTTTATATGCTGACTTATTATGAGCCTTGATTGGGAATTTTATATATTTATTTATTTATTATATAATTATTTTAAATTTTTAGTTAAAAAATAATGACATGTGCATCATCGTTATCCTCATTATACGTATAAGGGTCTATGCATCCATGATACAAATAATTTATCTATATTTCGCATTCCCAAGATCGTGTCTCCTACATGTTAGTACTATTGATGTATAATGAGGAGTATGAAAGGTGAAACAATTTATTTTGATACATAGCGACACAATTGACGGAAGTAATGCCTATTGGATGGGGTGAGTCCTGTAACTTTATTCAGATGTTATATGACTCAAGGAGTTACCCTAGGGGATAGGTTGATTCGTTATTCCATCAATAGATAATCCATTAGAAGCATCTCATGATCACATCCATTATTTTTATTTACAAATGTATTATTATTTTTTATGTGTATTATTTATGAGGGATCACATATATTAAGAATGCATAGATAAAATGAAAATGCTCGATGAGTGTTTATCTATTTAAATCACGGATACTTTGTGATTATGGTCACATATATCATGTATGATAAATAGAAAATTATTTCATTAAATGAGAAAATTATAAAAATTCGGAAAGTAAATATTATGTTATGAAATTCCTTACATCAACAAACTTTGAGAAAAACTATAGTAATTAGTGCACTTTATCTCTAGGGGAGGGTACCTTCTCTTATTGAGTATTTTTAACAAGAGTGTTGGTTTAACTTAAATAAAATTTAAATCAAATAAATAACCATATCTAGCTATGTGCTCTTTTAGATGAAAAGTGTAGAGTAAAACAAAGCTATGCTTGGTAGGATAAGAGACTCCACTCAATAGATCATATATCAATAAGTTAATGTAGTTGTATTGAGAAAATATTACCTTAAGAATCTCTAATTAGTTGTGTAGTCATAGATTGGAATATAAGAAGAGTTTTTATATATTTATATATAATAACAATCAAGAAAATGTGTATTTAGAATCTAGTAGTTATGGGATACTAAGATCTGATAAAATGGTTGGAGAAATTTAAAACTAATAAATATATATTTTCTTATAATTGGTAACATACATAAAATTAATTATATGATGATGTTTAATTTTTGTCTAAAATGGAATAAATAGAAAAATTTGACTACAGTAAATACAATAAAAAGAAAATTTACAAACCTGATCCAATTTCAAATATTGGTACATAAGTTTCTTCATAGTTGTATGATATGAAAAGAAAATTGTAGATGCTAACCTACCCACTAACTATTATTCCACCATATAAATAATGTGAGGATTTAAAGAGAGATTATAGGAGACACATGGATAAAGAATTTTATGTTTATATCATAATGTAATTGTTAATTTCTAGTGAGTTGTGAAAGAAACACCATGCCATTTATGATTATACCAAGTAATTTTATCTCCAAGAAGTTTGTGAGGATAAAGTAAAGTAAGAAATTGATGACATTATGATTACACTGTATATGAAAAAATGGAATGAAAAATTATGATCTTTCAATACATACCATTCTACTATCTTTAAAACCATGTTCCATCAGTTTCATTAAGAATTTCAAACAAGATGTATGGAGAAACATCTTTAATATCTTTTTGGAAATGTTCTCTTTGAAGATAAGAACATAACGAAAGATAAATCATTAGATTATATAGTGAAAAAGAAGAATGAACTGGTGAAAGAACAAATTTAAACTACACCTTCAAAGTAACATTTACAACATCCTTCTAAGAAACCAAAGATAAATTAGTAGAGTATTGAACATGATGATATTTTTTTTGCATGTGGAAAGAAAGGTCACTGGATTATAAATTACAATAAACTAAAGAAGTAAGCATACACTTAATTCATTAATATTAATCATTTAATAAAATACTTATAATTTAAATTTTGTGTATTATATAATATATGTGTACCCAATATTATTACCCAAATATAATAACCAATAATGTTTAGAAACATTATAATCAGTATGGTGAATTAAATTACTTATTATAATGTTTCTGATTTTTTTTAGGTTCTTAAATATGGATAAAACCATATGATTTTTGATAACACGCTTGGGAAGGTTTTGGCGATGGTGTTTCTCAGCCTTTGACAATGATGGCTTCCATTCCATTCCCTCCCCCACCACTAGGGGAGGGACATCCGCTTTCCTTTGAAGTAACCACATCCTGTTATTTTTTCCCTCTCTCCAACCACAATTTTCTTCCCCCTTTCTCACAAATATCATTGTTCCCTAAGGTCCCAGATTTATTTGGTGGTTTTACTAAGATGAAGATTTCTTCTCTAGGGTTTTACAAGGCATCATCTCTTCACAATCTCATGTTAGTTTCTTTATTTAAGAAATATCGGCATTCTATGGGTGTATTCGAAAGATTCATTTCATGACTTGGGGTTTGTAAGATCATGCTATGGTTGGTCTACTTGACAGTAGGAATCAGATGAACCATTTCCCCCTCAAAATAACACATAATTACGGGTTGGTCTAAAGCCCCCTTAGTTATAATGACCTTTTTTACCTCTTTCGATATACCATCAATTTTCACATGAAACGTGATGCACCAATAGCTGCGGTCTGGGTATGCTTCCCTGAACATCCCTTACCATATCAAAACCCTTCAATATTGAGTAAAACTATTGTAGATTGGTATATTTGCTCAAACAGAAGGACCCAAGCTATTTTCCGCCCTATCACTCCATGAATTATTGTGGAAGTGGATGTTTCCATGCAACCATCTCAGTATGTTTGGATTTGTGTGGGGGAGGAGTTCTGATGGAAAGAGTTAATGGATTTTGAGACTTTGTTTGATATTTGTTCTACCTGCAAGAGAATTGGCCATGATACGATTCAATGTAGGTGGAAAGTCAAGCCTTGTGATATTTATATGATAGGGTCTTTAGAAGTTAGTTGCAAGGGTCATGGTCATGATGGAGTTTTGGCTAAAAAGTGTCATCTAGATGCAGGTTCTGTTCCAGATTCAACTCATGGTGTTCATATTACTTATCAGGGGTGTATCATTTTGGTTCCTAGAATTTTTAATCGACTAAACAAATAATTAGGTATTTATATTAGTGTTTTCAATGGACTTTCAGGAAAAGTAGGTCTTGAATTGGATTTGGTTGTTAATGCTGGTGTTTTGGTCCCTTTAGATACCTAAAAAAATGTGACTACCATAGGTCCAAATCAAGAAGTGGAGAAAATAACTGGGATTAGGGAAGTGAAAATAAGGATTCTTTTTATGTGGAGGTAGTGCTTTCAGTACTTGTAAACACTAGAAGAGAGGGTTATTTATTTAATAATGTTATTCGAGTGAATAGGTTTATCTCGATAAGCGAGTTATCAGCCATTAAGTTAGGTAACCGCTTTGAGGGACTAGGGAATGAACTTCCTGACCATGAGGAAGAGAGGGCAGGGAACCCCAATGATGATCTAGGTATTCACATGGATGTCTTTGGTGATGATTCATCAATTATGTTCTCAGATGATAGTGCACAACATTTCCTGGAAAAAGACTTCTATGGTCTGAGGAGGAGGAAGGGTCAACAAGGCAGTAAGAAAGGCCAAAAGGATTACACCAATTTACCGCTACCTATGGAGACTCATTCAGATAAAAAAACAAGATAAATAAAGGTTATACAAATTCTATTGGGAAGCCTTTTTGAGAAGATGATGTGAATTGTGGGGCATCTTCCCCTGGGGGTGACCTGTAGGTGGTCGCGAAAGCTCCTATGAGGCTGCTCCTACATTCTGGTAAAGATATGGAAGAGGAATTCCTTATGATAAGTGCTCCCACATAATTTTATGTGTGGATAATAGGAAGGGCCATTATTGTGAATAATACATTGGAGAAGAGTGACTGGATTAAAAAGAATAACCTTATTTTAGATAGAGGCCTCAATGAAGCAAAGATCACACAAGAGGAGTAAATGAAAACGTGGGACCAGCTAGTGATATGTTTCGAAGACCATATTAAGAATGATCTAGAAACATTACTAACTTATATTTCCAATAATCTCTTAGGATAAAAATTCCAATAGTCTCATGTTACATTTCAATAACTCTATTTTTTCCTTTAGTGCTTGTTCAATTTAATCCAGTGGTTTCTCACTTTTTCCAAAAAAGTGTTTGATAAAAAAAATTTGTTTTTAAGTCAGTCTAGGTGAATTCTATAACCAGATTAAAAATGGAGATTCTTATTTTAATGTTGAGAAGACCATGGATTTTAATTTGTCAGTTCATTTATTCCTGTTTAACTATTATGAGTATTACTAGAAAATGTGTATCGTGTGTCCTTTAGAAATAATGATATATTATTTCATTTTGGAATGAATATTTTTTTTCAGTTTTATAATTAATGAATAGTTCATTAATAATTGAATAATAAACAATAAATTGTGAATATAAAATGTAAGAGTCAACAATATACAATTGCGAATATTTAATTCCTGGTCATGTAAATCCATAAGCAGATGTCATGTAAATACAAAGAAGAGTGTTTTGAATCATCATGATATAAAACTATTAGGTATTTGACATGATTCATTCTTAGTTTTACAATGACCAAGAAACCATAATTATTATAGGTATTCTACAAAGATTCTATATTAGTTTAGAAAGTCCACTTGAACTATTCTAATGAGATGATAGAGGTATGCTCATGTAATTAATGATATTCCTTAAGGTATTTTGTGAATTCTTGGTGAAGAAATGAACACACTTGAAAAAATATAAAAAATCCTTTGGGTTGGTTTGTTTGATAATATCTTAACCAATAATTCATTTATCACTAAAATATATAGTAGATTTACTTTAAACTCACATTTCCTTATAAGTATCAGAGCCACAATGATAATGAGGATCGATGATGAGTCTTATATTTATTGAAAATTTTATTTTATTTATTAAAATACTTTTTTTTAAATAGGGGTGCAACATCTAACCATATTCCAACTCAGTTACTAATGGATATCATATTAGTTACAATATGATAAATTCCCCATTAGATCATAATTTTCGGTGTTTTATAGAATTATTTTGTTTAAATTTGGTTATATACAAAAACATACATCAAGGAACCACAATTTGAATCTCAATTGGTTATCCTATAGCTACAAATGACATGAACATCCATAAGATATAATTTTATTATCCAAAATAGATTATATCTCAATAAGAGAATTACACCTCTTTTGAGATAGTTAGAGAAAGATAAACTTAAATATAGTCATTATTTTGATGCACATGAGTTGGAATAGAAGCACAATACTCTAATAAACATAGTGGGATAATTTGTTCCAATGACACATACTATGTATGAATTTCAAAACCATGAAAATTGATTTATAATCCCCTCATTAGGTGATAAATCATTCATTAAGAATAATAAATCATACTAGTAAGAAAAAATGGAAAAAAGATAAGATGTAAAAGATTAATTCAAATTTAAAGATGAATTATGTATTCCAAATTTCATGTAAGATTTTTTCCTTTCATGTATGTTATGGATTATCTTGGTTTTTGGTTAAACCCTTTTTAAGGTCCTCTATCATGGATTAGACCTTGGTGACCAGGACCATGGGATGATTGTTTTTTTCTGTAAAGGAAGAGGTAGGGTGATTGAAGGCTTCCAGCAGGCTAAATAAATGATGTGTATTTTGAATACACATCACATATTAAATAAAAATCATGTCTTCGTCAAGAGAGAACAATTCATGAAATGGATTGTCTTTTCATTGGAAAATAAAACCCAATCATTATAAGATGATTAAATCATTTACACACCTAGTAAAGAATTTACACACTATTTAAATTGCATGAATTTATTTTCAAGGGAAGATCCCTTTCTTTTTTCCCCGCCCCTTATTTTCTTCTACCTCAAACAGTAGAACATATCCCATAAGATCTCTTGTTCAATTCCTAAGCTAGTTTCATTGATCTCTTATATGTATGTTCGATGATAATTCCACTTTCCATCATGTCAGATCTCTCTCAGTAAAGGATTCGATCCATTGTCCTGTTTTCTCAATTTATCTCTTTGTTTTTTTCATTATTTTAGTGCAATCTCATATACCCTATTTTTTGAGTGTTTGTTAATTTTAAAATCTTTGTCCAATCTGGACCAAACAAAAGGATTATACTAGATGAGTATTCCTAAAGGTGAATAAGGTAGGTGGTCTATGAGTTTTCTATTAATGTATTTATGTTAGACAAGTTTTAATTGTATGACAAATGAGTTTAACCACATGTTTTCCCCCAAAATGTAATATTCAATAAATCGGTTTCCCTATTTGGAACTTAATTACTCTTTAGGACCCTTCAAAAAATTAGTGGCCATTCACCTTAATGTGAGTGACCCCTTTGGGTGTTCCATTTATATACCTATTTGATCCTTATGGTTTTATAAAGAAATAATCACATCGGTGTGTTTGGTATGAATTACAAATCATATATCATTGATATAAATGGATAAATTATAGTGTTGTAGCATGAATAACACACTTACTTGGATTAAATGATAAATAAAAAATCATTAAATAGAATTGTTAAATTGGAATGATTATTAGATGGATAATGTTACACTTCCACCCTTAACCTTTATCATCAATAAATGAAAGGTAATGTTGATAAATAAATAGTTGTAGTAAATTAGAATGGTTGTTATATGGAAAATATTACACGTCATATGTACACACATGGTGCCTTTATTATGGACCGTTTTCTTATTATAGGACTGGTCAGAATTGAGATCAACTTGGATTCATGAGGGAATGCATTGAGAACATAGAGGACTCCACCCTAATTCATTGAGTCGATTATCATGGGAGATACCCACCATGTAATATGGTATTTTTCTTATTATGTGAATGCATCAGCATAGTAGGAAATATTCACTCCTTGTATTCAACTTGGTGTCCCTAAACATGAGGCACCACAGATTAACCCCCATTAGGCCCAACCATGATTTTCCTTGGATTACTATGGATAAGTTCCATATAATTGGTTATACTCTTTTACAGTCGAATGTTTTGGTATTTCCCCTTATATTACACTCAAACCCATATAGCCAGACTGTGAGAGTTATTACTATGAGCTGGCTTGACCCCTATGGTCATTGATTCCTTGGTCCCACATCAGATACTTTTAATACATTTTCTTTACTATGATTATCTTTTTATATATCTGAGACTTAAGAAATATTCATGTTCTATATGGACATCTGGGCAATAAGTCATAGGTCCATACTGGTGCATGTATATTAGTGAAAATGATTGTCTAATGTATATGTATATATAGATGATGGAAGGTGTGTGGAGACATTTCCATCTGAGTTTGAAGTAGGTATGGTCACCTAGGCATCCTCTTCAGAGCTAGTATTGCATGGTTTATATTATAATTCTTATATCACTATAGTTTTTTATACCTGCACACTGCTTCATTTATGCTCAATAACTGGATTTGTATATAAACTATTTTTAGTGGCCTATTGAGTATATCTCACACCCTATTTAAGACGATGTTTGGTAACTGAAAAGAATTCAAGGATTAAGGTTAGGAGAGTGTAAATTTCTATGATGTCGATGGTTGATTGATTTAGCATGGGCACCTGGGAGAACAGGACTGAGCTAGGGATGGTTATGCTATCTAGAGATAGTTTCTTTTGATCTTATTGGTTACTTTGAGATACATGTATATATGTGTGCATGCTTCCATGTCTAACTATTTCTTTTGTTTAGATACAAGAAATAACATCATTTTATTTATGATATTGGATATTTATATAGACGATTGCATAATATATCATATCTTCTAATGTTATGTTAGTCATTATTATGATTCCTCTTTTTTCTATTTATTTATTATATCGTTGTGGTACTCTGAAAATGAGGGTATAGTCTCCCCACAACAGCACCATTGACACTTGATATTATCCAGAATCCTTTAGCATATGAGGGGGTGTTCTTATGAACATGTGACCAATTGGATCGGGGAACAAATTAGTGTCTAATGGTTCGGGATGTTACAAATTAGTATCCATGGGATTCTTGTGTAATTTCTCTTATTGATGGGTTATTACACGAATGGCCCAAAGGCCTTCTTTTTTATTTTTATTATAGATAATCCCTCTTTTAAGGGTTGAAGGGGAACCTGTACATGACCTGTAAGCCCAAGGCACAAGGCCCGACATGACCTGTAATACATGACCCAAAGACCCAGAGGCATACCATGCCCGATATATGACCTGTAGGCCCAGCCCACTAGAACTTCCCCTCCCCAGCTTCTGCATCAATGATTTCTTTTAGCTCCCCACCTGCATTGCTGATCAGCTAGCATTGCCCAGTACAAAGCTACACAGTGTCTGGTCCCGATGGTGGTTGTCATACCCTCTCATTCTTCCAATCCAGTTAGCTCTGCTTCTGGTGACTGCTACTGGGGCTCTGATCCTTATCTAGGGCCTCCTCTATGTGAACTGGGCTACTTTATGGTCTTTAATGGCCCGAAGGCCCTGTGGCCCGAAGGCCTTTGATGGCCCGAAGGCCCTTAGACCCGTAGTCCCAAACCGGTGGCCCGAAAGACCAAATCAGGTTAATAGTCCGGCTGCTACAATACCGAACAGTGCTGATACAGTACCTACTACATTGCCTGCTACAGTAACCCGGAAATTCGCCTCCACCATTTGGGGACACACATGGATTGTGGTTTTCATTATCAGTGTGAAAATATTATTATCCCTAAGATCGGTACTAAAAAGAAGTATTGTATCATGAATTATTATAGGAACCATATATATTCATATAACATAGATTATTACATGAAATTTTTAATTATTTCATGCATCTCCTGCTATATGTTTTTCATGCCTCAATGGTTATATTGAAATAATGATAACATTCTTGAAGAAAAAAATAATTAGAATAATTAAAGTGTCTATATAACCCTAAATGGTGTTTCCCATATATTTTCATGATGAAACCTTATTTAAAATGTTATATCAAGTTTAAAATATGAGCCATTGGTTACTTGAGATAAAATATTAGTTGGTTCAATTATATTTATACTAATTTAAATTTAAAGAGTGTGTGCGCCAATATAGATTGGGAATGGTGATCCATATAACTGAACCATATTAAAATCCTATTTGCATTTACATGTAGTACCATTTCACTGTATAAATCATAGTACTTTATAACTTGGTAATGATTAATGAATTTAACTAGATCTTTATAAATATATATATTTATATATGAATGATTTAAAAATTTTGTGTTTAATAAATGTGAGTTCTAAATTTAAATTGAAATGGTTGTAATAAAATAGTGATTCCAATTGAAACATAAAGAGTTTTTTCCTATATAATTTTTAATTTATAAATTTTATATCAGAACATAGATATTAAAATAGAGAACATGATCCATACCTGTCCTTAGTAGTGGAAAGTATGCAATATCTACAGCTTTTATCATTCTCTTCTATGATTTCATTGCTTTGATTTACAATTAGGAAGAGGGTTTTTACTCTTGGATAGGAAGGTTTGTACCTATACTATTCTTGTATCAATTATTTAATAGTTAAAAATACTATCTAAGGCATGTTCATGTAATTTTTAGAGTTATTCCATCATGAAGTCATTGAGTCGTGCAAGAGGAGGGTGGTGACGATCTTTCCCCAGAGGTGGTGGGAACTAAGCCACCAGAGTTACCTCTAGTAGTTTATCCTTTGGAACCTTTAGTTCTACCCATTATGGGTGTCGATACCGATTTTCATGAAATATTCCTTTGAATTATGTCAACTATTTAGGAAACATCATTGATTTCCCCCATTATGGAAGAGCTGGAACGTGAGTTTTAGTTGCAGCATCCACCCATCTTTTCAAGGGATTTAGGTCTTAAGGCCACTAAGTCATGGTTAGATGCCATGATATAAATCCTTGAGAATGTAGAAATGCCTCAGGATATTAGGTTCCAGATTGTTGCTTATATATTTTTTGGTTCTTTCAATCATTGGTGGGACTTTATTACTCAAGTTGACCAGCATATAGATATGGTATAGAGAGATTTTAATGTTACTTTCTATTGATTATTTCATTAAATATATGATGATTGATGATTGAGATAGGGATTTAATACATTTATGGAGAAGATCCCATACATTTATGGATGAATCACCTCATTTTACTTAGGTTTTTCATTTTTCAATGACCTTATTTGCTGATGAGTTTTCTAGATTGATTCATTTCAAGGATGGGATAAGTTTTACCATTTAGTATTAGGTAAATATTTTCTTCCTAACTACTATCTCATGAATTTTAAATCAATCCCATAAAACTGAGGATTATTTGAGGGAAGAAGACATAGTTGGGTGTAGTGGTTCCACATTGAGACATGACAATTGTTCGTCCAGTGGCAGGAAACATCATCTTGTGGATTCTCATTAGAGTAATGGAAACCAAACTAGATATTCTGGTATCTTGGAGATATTCCATCAGTGTGGAAAATATTTTCATGTAAAACATCGGTTTTATTGGGACCATGTTGATAACCAGGACTATGGTAGGTTGTTTTATCTTTAGATGTTCTACTGAACCTTCCCATCACTTCCTAGTGGGAGAGGATCTGCACCAGCTCCACCTTTAAAAGTATGATTTGTACCTCTTTGTCTAGTCTGAATATGGACTACCACTAGTCATATATGATGAAGAGGTGGAAATGAGTGAGGTGGTCGGACACAATATACACAACACAATACAAGTGGACCTTCTCTAGGTAATCAATTTTCAATATAGGGTCATGGATCAGGAATGATATATGCAGTGGAACCTATACCTAAGGATCATGGTTTTGAGCCATTTACAATTAGTGGTAAAATATTAGTATCCTCTACTTTAGTATCAACATGTTTTCATAGATAATTTCAAATTATTTTATCAAAATGACTAATGAGGTGAGCCTTGGGATCAAATATTAGTATTTCTATGGTTTGATGACACTTAAAACATCATTGGTACTTTGATCGAAGAGTGTGCGCTAGTGTAAGGAATTCCCCCTTGAGGATGGAAGTTATTTTTTCTTATGGTAATTATTCATCATTGAGATCATGGGATTTGATGTCATTATCAGGATGAACTATTTGGTTCCTTGTCACTCTAATGTGGATTTCTATTAATAAATATTGTTTTCATTTTTTAGAGGATCAAGGAATAACTAAGAATGATTTTTCTTCTGGTAGTAGGTCTTTTGAGGAAGTTTTCTCATATGACTTTTTAGAAATACCTCCCAAGAGATATATAGAGTTTTCTATCAATCTCGTGCTACGATCTACACTGGTATCCATTCATCATTATAGTATGGCTACTACAAAGCTATATGAGCTCAATAGGTAGCTTGAATATTTGGAAGCTAAGGTTTTTAGACAACATAGTACATCACCTTGGGGTCCACCTATCCCTTTTCCCCAAGAAGAAAGATGTCACCTGTAACGACCCAATGTTTTTAATGGAAATTACCTTCTTATAAATATGCCATAAAATCACATAATAATAAACTAATAAGTGATAAGTGACCTTTAAATATAAGTTTGTCACTTCTATGTTTGGAATTTTGAAAATTGGACGTACACAGTTTTGTTCAAGATGTTTTTTGGAGTTTGATAAGAAAAAATTAATTTTTTGGTGAATTGTAACCTACCCTAATGAATAGTAACATACCCTTATGAATATTGATATACCCTAATGAATATTAACCTCACCTATGATAGAATAAAAATAATATTCATGTTGGAAGTACAATATACCTATGTTTTAGATTGAGTTAATGCATATTTTTAAATCTTGTTTTTGATAATAAATTATGATTTTAATTAAATATTAAAATAATCATATTTAGAGAATTATTTTTGAAAAATGGACTTCATTTTTTGATTCTACACATTGAAAAATGGTTAGCATGAATTTTGGAGATTTTTTTGAAATACATGAATTTTTTATGAATAGTAAAATATGGTAATTTGTCGTATATATACATTATAAGGTAAATAAACTATTACTAGAATCATGGATGATTTCAACACCCATGTTTCTAATTCAAATGACCCATTTACTATTTTTGGTCACAGAATACTTACTATTATTTTTCATGTGAAGAAATAATAAATTATGGATTATAATATCATTAAATCCATCCTCTCCTCCACTATAAAAAACCCCTTCATCTCCACTACTCTCAAGCTCCAATACTTCTCTAAATTCTACCAAAATATCTCCCCAAGGTCCTACCCCACTTCCAAAATCTCTCAGACTCCTCAAAATACCAAAACTTCTCCCCTTAAGAGGTTCTTAAAGGAGGAAGTCTCAAGAGGTAAATTCCTCTTCCCAAATTTCTTCTTTTCTTTTAAGTTATTTTCTTTTTAATTTCTTTCCTCACATCCATTCACCATAATAGTATGAAAAATCCAGTAGCATACATGTACTGGAATGTCTTAATTCTAGTGGTAAATTTCATTATCTTCTTTCCCCACCCTTTTATTTGAAAGAAATGAAAGCCCAATTTGAGATGTGCTAATTTTGCACATTCAAGGACAACAGTTTATCAATTTTTGTTATTATCATTAATTATGGTCATGAAACCATTTTTGTTATGGTTGAACCAGATTATTAAATATGTAATATATCATATTTTTGGTTTTATAATCTTTATGTATAAATGGAATTAATTTATAATGAAAAACACATTCTTTGTAATCAAATCCACCGATTAACAAAAACGGTTATCACTATGGTTATATATATATATATAATAATTCGAAATCACTCTAAGTAACCTAATTAAAATTAAAACCATGTAATCTCCTGGATATTAAATAAAGAATGTAACTTCAATTCTGGACAACCACTTTCATCTTGCATATAATCCAAACTTGAATATAAGTGAACCGATCTTTTAAATCCAAGTAAACAAACGAGCCCGAACAATGAAATTGAACCTTATAACTAATCAAAAAGGATTTTAATGAACTAAAAAGGGTTATAATAAATCAATTTGATATATAAGTGGTTCTGGAGTTATGAATTAATAATATAAATGTTTTAATTTAGGTCATTAATAACAAGTGGAGAACACCACCAAGTTAAAGGTACAGGATCCTCCACTTTTCACTCTTAATCAAGATTGTTCTCTATGCTATTTTTTTGTGTAATAACAAGTGATGGGGTATGTTTATACACCTTCCCCATTATTACCTAATGTTTTATAAGTGATGAGAAACCCCTTCTCTCTCTCATCAAGTCCTCTTAGGTAAACCCGACACCATACCAGTAAAATCGTAACGAATTCTACCCAAACCTTCTTCGTTCTTTTGGGTTGCCTTATCTTTCTTTAAAAATGGTGTTATCATATATATTTATGTGAATATTATGAATTCTGGATAGTTGTAAAATATTCTAATATCAATACCCTTTCATCACTTTCTTTCGGGGATATAAATTTTTTTGAAATATTCCCTTTTTAGAACATTCTGATAAGAAAACGGGTTTTAAAGGGACTTCCCTAATTTTTACCCAAATTTCAAGTTCACTATATCCTAAGTTTTAAGACACCATTGTCTTTATAAAATCAGTATTTTTATTATTAACACCTTCTTATTTCAATTTAGGTTTTATATAAAAGAATTTCATCTTTTCTATATGAAAATCTCTAGAGTGTTTTCCTTAAAACCGCACAAAAATGTTTTAATGATAATGTTTCTAAAATACATTTCTAATATGTTGTCACTTCTATTTGAAACCACTTACCATGTTATATGACTATTTTAACCTATAAATTTCCATGTATGTTCTAATCCCTTCCTTTCATGAAAACTTTCGTGATACACCCATTGGATATGTTTTATGTCATGATTGTGGTACCCAATTCTTTCCATGGGAAACCTTATGTTTATGTATGGTTCATTATGTATGATTACTTATGTGGAAATAATATTCATGAATATGTTCATATGGGTTCACCCAGATAGAGCTTCAATGCATTGGGTAAGGTTAAGTCTCATGAGATTCTATGTGAAACAGGATTTCCGGTTAGCCTTGACCCGTACTAAAATGGGAAACAGGACAGGCGGTTAGCCTTGACCCATACTGAAATGGGAAACGAGATTGGCGGTTAACCTTGACCCATACTAAAGAAATTTTTTGTGATTCTGACACATTTATATGATTCCATGTTTATATGATCTTGTGCTTATACTAAATTATTTTATAAGTTTCATGCTTTTGATATCATTATGTCATGTCTCTTAACTCATGTGCTTGAGAGGTATCCTTATGTTCATTCCCTTGCTGGGATTTTTAGCTCATCCCTTTGTTCATGGGTTCCCCAGGGTACCCTATGCAGATGTAAGGGATCAAAGGAAGTTAGGAGCGCATTATGGATATTAAATAAAGAAGTGTTTTTAGGTCCATGTTTTTTGGTGTATGTACCTAGTCTTCCAAGACACTAGACTTAACGATCCTTGACTTGTAATATGATGATGAATTATGGTTAAAATATTGAAATGTTATATTTAAAAGGATCGGGTCGCTATAGATGGTATCAGAGGATGGTCTAGTTATTTTTGGATATTAGGAATAGGGAAACTTAATGAGAACCTTACAGATGAGACTAAGTATAAGTAAACAGTCCTAAATTTTTTCGAGTATAGAGTAAATGGTTTACCAAGAAAATACCTCACTGTCTGGATATGATCAGGTAGAGGCGGCTCTGGTTCAGATGTATCTAGGGGTAAAACCCGAAAACACCCCTCTGAGCTAGACTCGAACGGGAACTGGTGCACGATAGCGGGCCTTGCTGCACTATTGGTTACGACACTCCCGGGGGATATGCTTTGGTAGATTCATGAGCTTAGTACAAACCATTATTAAGGGATACAAAAAGCCCATAAGAATATAATTTAAGAAATAGATCAAGGATAACCTAGGTTTTAACCAAAGGAATCACAAGTTAGGATGTACATATTCCTTATAATTTTATCCCTTTATGTTGAATGTTTCCTTTTATGCTCAATAAATAAGTATTCATGCCCCATAATTGTATGTTATTCTTTCTTAGTTAATGGAGGTAAATAGAGGAATGTGTACCAACAATCAATGTGATAGGCAATGTGATAACCACCCTAATGATATGCCTGAGATGATGGGAGCCCAAGTTGAACATATTGTGAACTTTCCAAACCAGCTATTGAAAATCACAATCAACAATTGGTACATAGTTGAATTCTCAAATTTGTCATAGACGAGGAAGATGAAATCTCATGGAAGTTCATCTAATAAATGTGACAAAGGAAAGAAGACCAAATTTCCTTTTTGAAAAAAGTGTGGAATGAGGCATCAAGGAGAATGTCACAATGGAACCAAGATTTGTTTTAATTGTGGGAAGGTGGGGCATAAAATAGCCATTTTCTATAAAAAAAAATGGATAATGTGATGAATGGAGATAAGGTTATATCTAATGTACCTTATACTGTTCATTGTCATGAATGTGGAGAAGTTGGACATTATCCAGGAAAATTCTCCATTGGAAGGGATGAAAAGTGTGATAAGCAACAACAATCTCTAAGGACAAGGGGACAATGAAAGTCCAATGTTGAGATAGATCATGATGACTAAAATGCATGTAACGTCTTTGGAATGATTGTGTATGTGATGATGTATTTCAGCTCATGCCCTATGAGCATGTCTTAAATGTTTTCTAGGTACATCGAGTCGCTACTTAAAATGATTTTAAGTATCCCTTTATGTGAAACTGTTCATCTTTGAAATAATATAAGTATCCCTTTAGGGGAATTTGATGCAATTCTGGGCATGGATTGACTTTATCTAGATAATGCCAAAAAAATAGCTTCAAAGAAATGCTTAGGCTACGTACTAATACAAAATGATAAAGTGATACCTATGCCTCAAGGAAACTGAAAATCTATGAGCAAAACTATCCCACGCATGATCTGGAGTTTGTGGCTTTGATCTTTGTGTTGAAAATCTGGCAGTATTATCTCTATAGGGAAAAATGTGAGATATATACTGACCACAAGAGTCTCAAATATATATTTACACAGAAAGAGATTAATATGCGCCAGAGAAGATGGATATAGCCCATCAACGATTATGACTGCTCAATAAACTACCATCCTAGTAAGGCCAACAAGGTGGTAGATGCTCTAAGTAGAAAGGATCCTGAATCTTTATCAATGATGAGAATTAAAAAGGATCCGATATTCTTATATTTTCATAGGACGGTCATGGGAATCATTAATGGAGGAACATCATCAATCCTTTCTCAAATGATTGTTCAACCATCCATCTTGGAGAAAATAAAGGTTGATCAAAGAAAGGATGTGGAAATTCAGAAAAGGGTGGAAGCTGTTAAAAATGGGAAATCCTATGATTTTAAAATTGATCAGGAAGGAGTTGTAAGATTTGGGACACGATTATGTATACCATCTGATCCAGAGATAAAAATGAGATATTAAATGATGCACATAGCTCGACCTTCTCCATCCATCCTGGGAGTACCGAAATGTACCATGGCCTCCAAGAACACTTTTGGCAGGATAACATGTAGAAGGAGATTGCGGAATATATATCAAGGTGCTTGGTATGTTAGCAAGTTAAAGATGAGTGACAAAAGTCCAAAGGTATGATGCAGCCATTGCCTATACCCATGTGGAAATGGGAAAATGTTATTATGGACTTTGTCACTGGTCTCCCGAAGACGTCAAAGGGAAATAATGCGACATGGGTTGTGGTTGACCGACTCACCAAGACCTCCAATTTCATCGCTATTTGGGAAGATATCTCGCTTGAACAACTTGAAAAGTTATATGTGAAGGAAGTGGTGAGACTGCACGGTGTTCCACTCCCAATTGTGGCTGACCCTGATCCAAAGTTAACATCTTAATTATGGAGGAGTCTTCAACATGCTTTGAGTACTAAATTAAATTTCTACACGGCCTATCACCCTCAAACTGATGGCCAATCTGAAAGGAATATTCAGACACTTGAAGATATGCTAAGAGCCTGATCTCTTGAATTCAAAGGTGGTTGGGATCAACATCTCCCATTGGTTGAGTTCTCATAAAACAATACCTTCCACTCGAGTATTTATATGGTTCCATATGAAGCTCTGTATGGAAAGTAATGTAGAACTCCAACCTATTGGGATGAAGTTGGAGAGAGAAAGCTACTTGAACCCGATCTTGTTCAAGAGATGACAGAGAGGGTTCAAGTCATCCAGAAACACATAAAAGCTGCCCAAAGTTAGCAAAAGAGCTATGCTGACAACCGTCGAAGGGACTTGGAGTTCGACGTTGGAGATAATGTTTTCCTTCAAATATCTCCATGGAAGAGAGTCATGCGATTTGGGAAGAAAGTGAAGCAAATCCCAAGGTATATTGGCCCCTTTGAGATCCTTGACCGCATAAAATTCGTGGCCTATCGGCTTGCACTTCCACTAAATATGGATCGAGTTCATGATGTTTTCCATGTATCTCTCTTGAGGAAGTACATACCTAATCCCTCAAATGTACTAAACTCAGAGGTGGTGCAGCTGGAAGATGATCTCTCCTATGAGGAGCAGACAGTAAAGATTCTGGATCGGAGAGATAATGTTCTACGCAATAAGACAACCCATCTTGTCAAAGTGTTGTGGAGGAACCATAAGTTTGAGGAAGCAACATGGGAATTGGAGGAAGCAATGAAGGAAAAGTACCCACATCTGTTTTTGTCCTAGAATGTAAAATAAAATTTCGAGGGTGAAATTTCTTAAGGGGGGAAGAATGAAACGACCCAATGTTTTAATGGAAATTACATTCTTATAAATATGCCATAAATCACATAATAATGAACTAATAAGTGATAAGAGACCTTTAAACATAAGTTTTTTACTTCTATGTTTGGAATTTTGAAAATCTAACATACACGGTTGTTTCAAGATGTTTTTTGGAGCCCGATAAGAAAAACATAACTTTTTGGTGAATAGTAACCTACCCTAATGAATAGTAACATACCCTTATGAATAGTGATATACACTAATGAATAGTAACCTCACCTATTCTAGTAGAAAAATAACATTCAACTTGTAAGTACAATATACCTATGTTTTAGAATGAGTTAATGCATATTTTAAAATCTGGTTTTTGATAATAAATTATGATTTTAATTAAATATAAAAATAATCATATTTAGAAAATTATTTTTGAAATATGGACTTGAGTTTTGGATTCTACACATCAAAAAATTGTTAGGTTTAATTTTTGAGATTTTTTTGAAATACATGAATTTTTTATGAGTAGTACAATACGGCAATTTACCGTATATATACATTATAAGCTAAATAAACTATTCTTAGAATTAGGGATGATGTCACCACCCATGGTTCGAATTAACATGACCCATTTACTATTCTTGTTCATGGAATACTTACTATTCTTTGTCTTGTGAAGAAATAATAAATTAAGGATTATAATATCATTAAATCACTTCTCTCCTCCACTATAAAAACCCCCTTCACTCCCGCTTCTCTACACTCCTCTCAAGCTACAATCCTTCCCCAAATTCTACCCAAATCTCTCCCCAAGTTCCTCCCCCACGTCCAAAGGCTCTCATTCTCCTCAAAATACAAAAACCTCTCCCCTTAAGAGGTTCTCAAAGGAGGAAGTCTCAAGAGGTAAATTCCTCTTCCCAAATTTATTCTTTTCTTTTAAGTTCTTTTCTTTTTAATTTCTTTCCTCACATCCCTTCACCATAATAGTATGATAAATCCAGTATCATAAATTTACTAGAATGTATTCATTCTAGTGGTAAATTTCATTATCTTCTTTCCCCACCCGTTTATTTGAAAAAAATGAAAGCACAGTTTGAGATGTGCTAATTTAGCACATTCAAGGACAATGGTTTATCAATTTTTGTTATTATCATTAATTATGGTCATGAAACCATTTATGTTATGGTTGAAAAATATTATTAAATATGTAATATGTCCTATTTTTGGTTCTGTAATCTTTTGGTACAAATAGAATTAAGTTATAATGAAAAACACATTCTTTGTAATCAAATCCACCGATTAATAAAAACGGTTATCACTAAGGTTATATATATAATAATTCGACATAACTCTAAGTAACCAAATTAAAACTAAAACCATTTAATCTCATGGATATGAACTAAATAATGTAACTTCAATTCTGGAAAACTACTTTCATCTTTCATATAATCCAAACTTGAATATAAGTGAACCGGTCTTTTAAAGCCAAGTAAACAAGCGAGCCCGAACAATGAAATTGAACCTTATAACTAATAAAAATGATTTGAATGAACTAAAAAAGGTTATAATAAATCAATTATATATATAAGAGGTTCTGGAATTATGATTTAATAAACCCAATTTTTTTATTCAGGTCATTAATAACAAGTGGAGAACACCATCAGGTTTAAGGTAAGGGATCAACCCCTTTTCACTCTTAATCAAGATTGTTCCCTATGATATGTTTTTTTTGTGTAATACCAAGTGATGGGGTATGTTTATACACCTTCCTAATAATTACCTAATGTTTTCTAAGTGATTACAAACCTCTTCTCTCTCTCATCGAGTCCTCTTAGGTACACCCGACACCATACAGGTAAAATCGTAATGAATTCTACCCAAACCTTCTTCGTTTTTTTAAGTTGCCTTATCTTTCTTTAAAAATGGTTTTATCATATCTATTTATGTGAATCTTATGAATTATGGATATTTGTAAAAGATTATAATATCAAGACCCTTTCATCAATTTCTTTCGGGGTTATACATTTTTTTAAGATTCTCTCCTTAGAACTTTCCGATAAGCAAACCTATTTTAAAGGGACTTCCCTAAATTTTACCCAAATTTCAAGTTCACTCTATCCTCTGTTTTAAGACACCATTGTATTTATGAAATAATTATTTTTATTATAAAAACATTCTTGGTTAAATTATGGTTCTATATAAAAGAATGTCTTTTTTTATTTGAAAATCTCTAGAGTGTTTTCCTTAAAATTGCACAAAAATGTTTTAATGAAAATGTTTATAAAATACATTTATAATATGTTGTCACTTATAGTTGACACCAATTACCATTTTATATGCCTATTTCACCCTATGAATGTCCATGTATGTTCTAATCTCTTCCTTTCATGAACACTTTCGTGATACGCCCATTGGATATGTTTTATGTCATGATTGTGGTACCCAATTCTTTCCATGGTTAACCTTACGTTTATGTATGGTTGATTATGTATGATTATTTATGTGGAAATAATATTCATGAATATGTTGAGATGGTTGTGCCCAGATAGATCCCCAATTCATTGGGTAAGGTTAAGTCTCATGAGATGCGATGTGAAACGGGATTGGCGGTTAGCCTTGACCTGTACTGAAATGGGAAACGGGATTGGTGGTTAGCCTTGACCCATTCTAAGATGGGAAATGGGATTGGAGGTTAACCTTGACCCGTACTAAAGAAATTTTTTTTGATTCTAACATATTTATATGATTCCATGTTTATATGATCCCGTGCTTATACTAAATAATTTTATAAGTTACATGCTTTTGATATCATTATGTCATGTCTCTTAACTTATGTGCTTGAGATGTATCCTTATGTTCATTCCCTTGCTGATATTTTTAGCTCATCCCTTTGTTCATGTGTTCTCCATTGTACCCTATGAAGATGTAAGGGCACAAAAGATGTTAGGATCTCATTATAGAGATTAAATAAAGAAGTGTTTTTTTAGCCCCATGTTTTGTGTTGTATGTACCTAGTTTCCAAGACAATAGACTTAACGATCCTTTAATTGTACTATGATGATGAATTATGGTTAAAATCATAAAATGTTATATGTAAAAGCCTTGGTTTTCTATATTACACTTAGGATTTTTCATATATTAGTCTCAGTTGGACACACTTATTCTCAAGAACTGGTATCCATTTTGTTGTATCGAAGAACTCTCTAACCATTTAAAAGGTGATATGGTTTTATAAAAGATTGATTTAAGGTCAAGTAATCATTAGGTATGAGTTAGAACTTTATACATGAATTTTACATCTTTTTAAATAATTTATGGTATTTATGATTATTGTGTTATGTTTTTCGGTCTCATGAACACACCCAAATTTTTCCTGGCACTGGGTAATTGGGTCTTCTAACCGTATCTAGATTCATTTTTGGTAGTCTCTATGGATTATATCATGTTTCATTATTTTACTCTACACAACGATGTCATAAATATTTATATCATTATAAATACACTAAGATAGAACCAACTATATGCTAATCTCAATAATTTCAAATTTTGGATTGATAAGGAGAACTTCCAAGGTCACATTATCTCAATGTCAAGAGTATCATTTGACCAAGATAATGTGAGTTCCATAGTCTCTCAGAAGTATCCCAAAAAACTTATTGACATACAAAGTTTATAAGAACTGTATGGATGTTAATGGTGATTTATTTAGGACATTTCATTCATAGAATCACCCATTATGGAATTGACTAAGAATAGTGTGAAAATATTTTGGCCATAATCCAACAAGACATCCTTTTAGAAGCTAAAAGGATGTCTGACTTCAGTGATGATCCTAATTATTCCAGCTCCTGGAAGAATAAATATAGTTTATTATGATTCATCATGTATCGATCTAGGAGAATTTATGATACAGGATGATCAAGTCATTGCATATGGGTCTCATAAGATGAGGCCTCATGAGAGGAATAACCATATGCATGATCATGAGATGACACATGTAGTTTATGCCTGGTGTTATTGGAATAATTATTTTATTGGATAGCGTTATGTGGTATTCACTTTGAATAGCACCAATGAATTATATTTTTATACATTTTAGGAGGTATTAGTCATAAGGGATACTATTTCAGGCGAGGGACCACTACTGGGATGGATCATTGAAGAGAATAAGGTCTTTTGTACCCATAGATGTGTCTAGGATCCTACAGAAATATGGGAGGAATTTAATATATATTCTCATGCTTCTACCTATATGATACACCCTATTCTTACCAAGATGTCACATGATTTATATCACTAATAACAGTGGTTGGGGATAAAAAAGGACATATGTGGAATGGTTACTTTGTGCTCCACCTGTCAGCAGGTGAAGGTAGAACACTAGTGACCTATAGGGATTCTACAACCATTTCCCATTCCCGAGTGGAAATGGGATGACATTGCCATGGAATTTGTGTCTGTCTTACCAATATCCCCTTAAGGAAATAATTTTGTATTGGTGATCATTGATAGAATCATGATGTTCATTCACATTTTACCTATAAGATAGAATTACTCAGTGGATGAGTTTGGTATACTTTATGTCTGGGAGATCATAAAAATTCATCGATTCTTGTGGAGTATTTTATCGTATTATTATGCCCTTTTGCTTCATGTTTTTTCATGTTTTTTAGAGATTATTGAGTACATTGGTGCTTATAATCACATCATTGAAACATAAAATCAATGATATGTCCATGTGAATGATACAGGTTTTAGAATTCATGCTTTAAGAATGTGTCCATGATTTCGTAGGTTTTATGGAGAAAGACCCATCACTATTTTATTTACTTTATAAAAACAATTCAGGTGAATATTCAAATGAATCAGTATGAGGACTTATATTGTAGACCATGTAGATCACCTATATGCTGGTTATTGGAAGGGGAGGTAGTAAAACTTACAACTCAACTCATTTAGGGGACTTTATAGTAGGTTCAGTTGATCAGGAAGTGTATGAATATTGCTCACTATAGGAAAACATCTTATGTCAATTTCCATCGATGACCTATTCAGTTTGAGGTAGGGTTCATTTATTATTTTGATTATTGACTATACTAGGGAATAGAAAATTTTTATGGTAATGGAATCTTCCAACTCAGTTCGTTGGACCTTTTTTTTGCGGAGAGAGTTGTGCTGGTAGCCTGTCAGTTTTAGTTACCACACAGATACGGGACTATAAATGACTTCTTCCATGATTCATAGATTCACTGGTACTATTTATACTCTTCTCATACCTTTCATCTGGATGAGTTTGAGTTAGAGGTATCCACATCCTTTGAGGAGCATCCTCTTTGTATCTTTGATCGAAGAAAGAAGGATCTCAAAGACAGGTCAGTCACACTAGTATGGGTGTTGTAGAAGTACTATAATGTTAAGGATGAGACATTGCTGAGAGAGGTTGATATGCATGATGAGAGGCTTGAGTTATTCTCAAATGAATATTTATTTCCATTGTAAGGTAAAATTTGAGATGAGTTTCTTTAAAGGATAAATACTATAAGATCCCATCATTTCATGTAAAGTATGCATATTTTTTATTTTTGGTTAAACACTTGTTGATTTTATCTATCTTGGATTAGACCCTGGTGACAGAGCCCATGGGTTGGTTGTTTATTTCTAGAAAGGAAGAGGCAAGAGGGATGAAGGCTATATAAAGTCCAAATACATGACATGTATTTAGAATACTCGACTTGTATTCATAAAACATGGTGTGTATTAAAGACACACCTTGTATTAGATTGATCATACTATTTCATGATATTTATTATGTTTTCCTTAGAAAATAAAACTCTAGAATTACATGATGTGTAAAGATTTTAGATTCCATGTGAATTCTATGAATTTATTTTAAAGGGATTAAACCCATATTTTTCCCTCATCCCTATTTTCTTCTCCCTCACACAGTATCCCTCTCTTGTAGGAGCTCCTCTTGAATACCTAGGGTATGTTCTTTGATATCTTATCCATTCACACTCTGATAGAGCCACCATCTATCACATTGGATCCCTCTTTTTAAGGGACCTAATCTTCTATCCTCTTTTATCAGTAAATCATTCTGGTTTTTGTGCTATTTTGGGGAGATATCATATGACCTATTTTCAAGGAATTTGTTTCCCATTTTCTTATAATCTATACCAAACCAATGGTTGATACAAGACTAGTGTTCCTCCACAGACATAATCTAGGAGTTCTATAACTTTTAACTTAAAAGTCATGATGTTATACATATTTTTGTGGTGCCGCACACCAGTTTCACTGAGTGATTCCCCCCTATAATTAGTCATCTTTAAATTGCTTTCCTTTCTTGGAACCCAATGACTCTTTTAGACCCTTCATGATACTAGAGGTAGTCCAACTCATTGTGAGTCACCCCTTTGGGTGTGCCCTTTATTTTTCTATTTGATCCTTAGAGTTTTATAACCAAAACAACCATCAGTGTGATTAGTCTGATATATAAATGAGATACAATTGATGGAAATGGATAAGTTATAGTGGTGTTGCAAATGCGACAAACTTACATGGATTGAATAATAAATATTCAAATATATAAATTGACTTGATATTTTGGAATGATTATTATGTGGATAATGTTACCCTTAACCCATGTAATAAAAAATGAAAGGTAATGTTGATAAATGAATGGAAGTACTAAATTGTCATTTTAATTGCATGGAAAATGTTTCACTTAATATGTACGCACATGTTACATTTATAATAAAAATGATTCCTATTATATGAGCAGTCAGACTTGAGATCACCTTGGATTACCAAGGTAATTCCATGATCACTCAGAGGATTCTACCACAATTCATTGATCCGATTTTTGTGGGAGATACCCACCATGGAATCTATTATTAGTCTTATTACATTAATTAAATAGTGTTTTACTGATGATTCCAAATATACTTTTATAGATATTATAATGCCTTGGATACACTCCTTTGAATCAATGTGATCTCTACAGAAATGTGGCTCCATGGATTCAACCCCATTGAGCCCAGTCATTATTTTCATAGGATTACTATAGATGAGCTCCATATACTCGGTTGGATTATTTTATAGTAGATTGCATTGGGTGTTCCCCTCAGATTACACTCAAACCCCTATATATAGATTTCATGAATTATTATTATGATTTGACTCAAACCCAGTGGTCATGGATGACCTAGACTAACCTCAAATCCTTTAACACATTGTTTTTACTTGGAGGCTCTGTTTATAAATCTGATACCTTGGATATGTTGATATTCTATAAGGACATCAGGTAACTAAGCCACAAGTCCATGCCAGTGCATGTATATTTTTGGAAACAAAATTCGAGCATATGTCCATATATAGATGTTCCTAGGTGTTAAGATACATTTCCAGCTAAGGCAAAAGTAGGAATAGTTAGTCGGGCATCCTCTTGGGAGATGATCTGAAAAATTTTATATTATATACCGTATATCACATTTTACATTTATACTTCACATGTCTTCATTAATTTTCATATATTGGATTTTTGTAGACAATGTTGGTGGTGGAGTGATAATTATATCTCATATTGTATCCAAGATGTCATTTGGTACCTAGATAGACTTCATGGATAGAGGTTTGGATAGGGGAAAGTTGCATTTTTATTCTTGATGGATTTATAATGGGAGCATGGGAGCACAAGACCCATATAGGGCATGGGATTCTATCTAGAGATAGTTTCTCTTTGAATTTCTGGTTATTTTTAGATGCATGTATGTATGTATTCATGCTATCATTTCTACCGATTTCTTTCATTTAGATACATGACATTACATCATTTTTTATATGATACAGTATATTACTGTTGTTGATTTCTTATTATATCTGGATGACTTATCTTCCATTGTTATATTCATCATTATCATGATTCTTCTATTTGTATATTTATTTATTACTCTGTGGTGTTACTCTGATTGTGAGGGTATAGTCTCCCCAGCATAAAACCATAGACCACCATTGCTAGTCAAAATTCACTGGTTTATGGAGAGGCATGATTGAGTCCATTTGACCAATCATCTTTGGGAACTTTTTAGTGGGTTCAATGTCTGTATTTTACAGTTCATATGCTTAGTAATTTGGATGATTCATGACTCTTTACCATTGTGGGTAGTCAAGAGAAATGATACATAGATGTTCACATTTATACTAATGAGGTATGATCCATTTTTGAATGGTTTAATAAGATGAATCTAGATATAGACTATGATAACACCATTTTATCAATTATCGTGCAATTTATTTTGAATTATACTTTCCATATGTACTTTTAATGATCATTATATTGGATAGTTTGATGTCTAGATGAGTTTTCTAAATGGAAAAGCTAAAGACCATGTATATTATAATAACTAAAAGGGTTGGAGACATCAATAATTTACAATAAAATATGAAATTTACAAAAAAATATTTTTATATAATAACATAATCATAGTGATCACATAATATATTATTGGTATGAATATATATTTAGTGTCTATAAACGTTTAGTGGGAGAACCATAGTTTTAAAATATATATGTGTTGATAACATATTGAAATTAGTTATTAGTATTACAATTTGTAAATACATGACTGAAAGAAACTATCTAAATATTAACTTAAATTTTACACAAATATTCTTTGGAATAATGTTTTCTGAGGTAGATCTATGGGGTCCTTGGACCATGTAAAAGTATATAAATTTCCAATGATTAAAAAAATTATAAATTAAAATAATTCAACATACAATTGTCTCTAGTGTCACATGGAGTTAATATCATCAAGATGAAATATATAATACATAAAATAAGGATAAAATTGTGAATTAAACACTATATTCTTCGAGAATATATCTATCAAATATTCCATTATATGTACTAGAATTTATATTTTTCCAATACACACTTTATAGTAGGTAAATATAAAATAAATATAGGTTAACTATACGGGATGCAGCCAGGACTATCCATTAGTATTTAAGAAAGTAAAATAGGATATGCACCTAGTAATTGGAGAGGAAGAAACACTAGTTACAAAGGGGACTAGACTAGTCTTCTTATATATAATTTGATCTAATATTACAGTTATTATAAATAATTGAGCAAGATTAACTCATTAAAATTTGTGGTATCAAGATATAAAAATACAAGATATATTGAAAATTCCAATGCTGTTAAATATATGGTATTAAGTATGCAATAAATTCTTCACGTTCATAGAATAATACCCAAAAATTAAAGTATTTTCATTATCATAAGTTTGTGATAAGGGTACTAAACACTTTTTAATGGTTATGAGAGAGTAAAAATTGGATATTCTCTAGGATATTATCTCTTGATTAATTTTACTCAAAGAAGATAAGTTGTGGATAATAGGTTAACCATTCAAGAATACATGGATGGACTAATGACTACAATTTTTACTCATAAAAATCAAGATTCTATCATGAGAGAGATAACAGGCTATTGGTTTACAGGTTGGATATATTAAAACTAGGATTATTATGAAAGTTGGTTCCCTAGACCCAACCTGAAAAGTTCTTTTCAATTATCGTAGCTTGTACACAGTGATTCATGTATTATTTATTCTTATCATATTAGTGTTATTGCTCAAATGTACCCTATTTACATTGTAATATTATGATATTTTTTTATATAAAAATATTATAGTAGTTTCCACCTATATTGAGAACCTAGATATTTTCTAACAATAATATTGTGCATACATCCTATAGTATAAAAGCATATATCCTATAGTATAAAAGCATCATACTGACAAGACACAAATGATGTATATCTATCAGATGTTGGGGGATCATAAGCATTGATATTTTTTCATATAATGTTTTCACTTGGTGATCTCAAGTAGTGAAGATCACGAGGACTGATTTTCTAAAAGGAACACAACATATTTTGAGTGTCCTTAGTTATTACTATCTAAAAACATATATATTATCCCACAAGTTGAGATAATTATAAATTTTTTCCATTTAATTTTATAAACTCATGAAAGATGAAAAACATGAAATTTATTTAATTTCATGGTAGCTTATGTTGGGTACATCATTGGTGTTTTTAAACTAATTGAATGATCAAGACTAGATTGTTACTTCCAAAAGAAAAAGGTATCTCAAGACCAATTTTCTAGGATGGAAGTTCCATTAAAAATCCACAACCATGGTAAAATTAGGTAATTCAACCCAATAATTTTATAAAATAATAATGCAATAATGGGTGATGGCATAAAGTGTGCATCCTACTTTGTGATATTTCATGAGATAAAGGGATTAAATTGCATAGCATGTGTTCATAGGATGTTGTCGGTGTTATGACTGGACCCTATCTCCTTAGGGGTGTTGATGGGTTTCTGGAATATTCTTATTGTTTATGTGTATCACTCACCACTATATAGATAATAAAATGGAGGGTCACACAAAAAACGTATTTAAAAGATTGGTAAAATCTATTTAATCAGAGTTTAGGATATAGTGGGTCTCATAGAAGTGGTCAGGTATGGTTTGAGTTTAATGATCACATGGAAATACATAAATTAAATATAACTCAATTTCAGAATAATATGTATTTAATTTAATTTATTTATTATATTCACAGGTTATTCTGTTAATAGAATGAAAAATAATTTTCAAAATTATATTTAATAATTAATATTCGAGGTACATTAAATATTTATATGAGTGGTAAGTTAATTTAATGACTTTTATTTTATCATGTATCATAGTTTCGATGTTACAAGTATGTTATAAGATATTTTTGAGCATTTTGATACATTTAAAAGGTTATGGTTAATATTTTGGGTGGTTTTTATAATTCAGAACTTATTAAGAGGATTAAGTTCAATTTTAAAACAATTTAACCTAATTTTAACATCTTAAACATGACTGAATTCATAGGACTGTTCATTACCACCAATTTGGAAGTATATATCCATTATATATTGGGTTATAGAGTCATAAGTAATCATTTGGGGCACCCTGATCAAATAATTTCTCCCAGATCAACGATACAAGATTCTTGTGATTGTGTAGACATAAAAATCCTCATTTTGTCTCCATGCTAGAACCCATAGATCAAATGCTGACAATCAAGTAAGCTTATGAAATGTGTTAGGATGACATTGGGGGTTTTGGTTTTTTTAACTTATAAATATGATCACGAAAAATGATAAAAATTCTTTTTCAGCAGAAATCATATGAGGTACAATTTCAATTTAGTTTTAATGATTAATTTATAATAAAATAAATCCTTTAGTTGTTAACCAGTTATGAAAAACTAAATATGATGTCATGACATTGATCACATCATGAAAATTTTAATTTCCCCACTTTAAAATGCTTCTTCTTTACACTTGGTAGTAATAATAATATCTATATGTTCTCACATATCGATGGAACCAAATATATTCTCATTAATAAGATGCAAACTAGGTGCTTTCCTTAATGGGAAGTGATTCTATAAAAATTTTAAATATAATTTGTGTCTCATAAGTAAATAAATGGACATGAACTATAATATTTTCTTAAAGAATACCCTACCCCATATGAAATTCCATTAGAAACAGAACTTCTTATTTATCACAACAGAAGTTTGGGAAATTTTTGAGGTGATAAGGAAGAATAATTTGGGAAGATAATTTGGATATGGTTAATGTGTTTGATTTTGTTTTCAATACATGAATCTTCTTACAAATCAAATAATGTATCTTATAATATGTGAGGTAAAGAATTTTTTTTATATGGATATTTTTCGAATAGGTTTGGTGTAATTTTTGAAGTTGTCTAAAATTTTGGAAAAAAAACTATCATATATTATGAAATTTCATTATATATGTAGTTTTTGTATGATGGAATAACATTTCATAATACACAGCAATCACTTATGATTTAGTTTTTTATAAGGCATGTGATGTTACAAGATATTCTAATCTCATAAGATAAGGGGGTCTCATAAGATATGGAGTCGACATATGAGACTCAGACAATACGTAAGATATGTTGTATACATAATATAGCTAATTTTCATAAGATGTTTCCATTTTTTTATGATACTAGCTATTTTGTATTATACATGGATCTCATATGATGCTAGAATGTTCAAAATACCAAGAACATATTATATAGTTAAAATAATATATTGAAAATTCATAAGACATCAAGATTCATAAGATACCCAAATATCGTAAGTTATTCTTCTAGGTAAAAATTCAGTGTTTCCAAAATATATATTCTAAAGAAAATATGAAACAAAATGATTCTTTTTGGGATAACCTTCATCGAATCAAACATTGAAATAATATTTTTTTATTCAAGAATATATTTGATGGTTCAATGATACAAAGGGGAGTGTTATAATGTGTTCAGAATATTTCCAAGCACACATGGAGAGTTTTTTAAATTAAGTAACCATAGTAGATATCATGTAGGATTTATAAGAATAATTTATGCTATACTTTATGTAAGGAGTTAAAGGAGAGTGTCATGGAAAAATATTTTGAGAAATTTCAAAATAAAATATTTTAAATTCATTACCTTGATAGAGATAAAAAATAATTTAGGTGATACTAGAAGTTGTTATGGAAAATAATGAATGATATGGGTTTTCCATAAATAATATATGGAAATAATATTAAAAATTTAATATGAATATAAAAATATAAAGAAATGAAATGGAGGGTGGTTGAAAATTTGTGATGATAGGTGATAAAATATAGAATTGAATACTAATGGTATCAAAGATAGATAGATAGAAGAATAAGAAAGAAAGAAAGAAATAAATAATGAAAGAAATAAGTGCTTCTTACTCCCTTATATGAAATAAATATAATAGTAATAAGAAAAAATTTATAGGAATTCATGTGGATATAATTGAAGCATCACAGTGATGACTGTAACGCCCCAAGTATTTAAAAATAAATTTAAATTAATGGAACACTGAGTCTCTACATTTTAACACTTTCATTTAAGGATATTGTTATAAACTATCATTTAAACATAATTTTGTTACCTTTATGAAAAGGGGTTAAATTTATTTGTAAAGTATAATGTGATGATTGTTTTCACGAACTATAGAAGTGGTTGGTGAATTCTCTAGTTTTTTCCCTGCCTTCCAGAAATGGTGTGTTTTTCATCTATAATGATTCTTCATTGAAGGGAGTTGGCTGTGTTTTGATTCAAGATGATTAGGTAATTGCTTATTCTTCAAGAAAAAATAAATCACATGAGTTAAATTATCCCACACAAGATTTGTAATTAGTAGCTGTTGCTTTTTCATTGAAAATTTGGATGCACAATTTATATGGATTCAAATGTGAAATATATACTAACAATAAAATTAGGAATAATATATTCACTCAGAAGGAATTAAATATTAGGTAGAGAAGATGTGATGAATTGATAAAGGATTATTATTTTATGATCTATTACCATCTTAGAAAAGAAAACAAGGTGGTGGATGCCTTGAGCCAAAAACATCATGTATCATAAACCATGTTGCATTTAGAACAGGACCCATTGATTAATGATTTAATGAATCTTGTCTTGGATGTTGTTGGTGCATAAAGTTTCTCTGTTTTGTTTTAGGTTTCAGTGTGGTAATATTTTTCAAACAGAATTAATAAAGCACAAAAGGAAGATGGGGAGTTATAGAAAAAGGTAGAATTTGTTAAAATGGGTATGTTTCTATAATTTAACATTGATAAAGATTGTGTTTTGAGATTTGGAAAAAGATTTTGCGTGACTTGTGATTTCTAGAAGAAGAAATAATTGTTGTGTGAAGCTCATATTTCTCTATTTTTAGTTCATCCTAGCAGTACTAAGATGTACAGAGACCTTCAAAACATTTACGGGTGGGATGGAATAAAAAGAGATATTGTAGATTTTATAGTGAAATGTTTGATATGTCACCAGGTAAAAGAAGAGCGATAACTACCAAATGGGATTCTTCAAACTTTTCCAGTGCCATAGTGGAAATGGGAAAACATATCTATTGACTTCATGGGGGGATTACCAAATACTTCTCAATGTAACAATTTGATTGGGGTTATTGTTGATTGATTGACTAAATCTAAACATTTCCTTCCTATTTAAGATATTATGTATTTGGATAAGACTTCTCAACTATACCTCAAATAGATTGTTAGGTTACATGGATTTTCTTTTTCTATTGTCTCTGATCATGATCATAGGTTCACTTATAACTTTTGGAAAGGCATTCATATTCCATTGGGAACATAATTAAATTTCATCACTGCATTTCATTTGAAATCCAATGGATAAACCGAGAGAACAATTCATACATTGGAGGATATGCATCAACCTTGTTCGATGGACTACCAATGAAGTTGGGATTAATATATTTCTTTTTTTGAGTTTTCTTATAATAATAGTTTTCATTACAGTATACAGATGGCACCATTTGATGCGTTATATGGGAATTGGTGTTGACCTCCATCATTTTGAGATGTTGTTGGGGAAAGGAAGTTGATAGGACTAGAATTAGTAGAGGAAATGGCTGGGAAATTGAAGATCATCCAGAAACACATGAGGACAGCTTAGAGCATTAAGAAAACTTATGAAGGTAAAAAGAGGAAAGACTTTTCTTTTGAGAACTTGATTATATTTTTTTCTTATAATGTCACCATGTAAATGTGTTGTGTGTTTTTTTAATAAAGGAAAGCTAAGTCTGTGTTTCATTAGACCTTATGAACTCCTAGATAAATTTGGATCAGTTTCCTACAGAGTAACTTTTCCTCCGTGTTTATCTCATGTACAAAATGTTCTTCATGTTTCGTTGTTGAGAAAGTATGTGCTAGATTTATCTCATGTTTTGATCCCAGAAGTAGTTCAGCTGAAAGAGAACTTTTCCTATGATGAGAAAACTATTCATATTCTTGATCGAAGAGAAAAATTAATGAGGAATAAGTTAATCCACAAGGTAATGGTTTTGTGTAGAAACTACTTGGTTGAAGAAGAAACCTAGGAATATGAAAATTTTATGAGGGAAAGTTACCCTCACTTGTTTAATAAGTAAATAAAATTTTTAGGACGCAATTCCCATAAGTTGGAGATAATGTAACACCCCAAGTATTTAAAAATATATTGAAATGCCTGAAATGAGTCTCTACATTGTGACACATTGATTTAAAGAGATAGTTATAAACTACCTATTAAACATAATTTGGTCACTTCAATTATTTGAATTTCAAAAAATGAACATACATAGTTGCGATCAGAAAGTTATTTGGAGTATGATAAGACAAACCTAATTTTTGTGAATAGTAACCTACCCTAATGAATAGTAATGTTTCCCTTATGAATAGTAATATGACCCTTATGAATAGAAAATTTCCCAAATGAGTTGTAACCTCACCAATGATTGTATAAAAAAAATTGAATCTAATAATTGACAATATTATCCTTATATAAGTGTTGGTATTTTTGTAAGTTATAAATATTTAACAACAATTTTATGATTCATTTAATAATTTAAATGAAAATTTATTTTTATAATATGAAATCATATTTTTTTATGGGTATGTGATAAATTTATGAGACCTTGATTAATTTTTCAAGGTGTTATAAAATCAGTTATAGTTTTTTAATTGTTTTCATTTAATAAATTATTATTAAAATTGAAAATTAAATTTATCATATTTAGAAAATTATATTTAAAAAATTCAGTTTATTTTTAAATTCTACATGTCAAAAAATGGGTGGGTTGAATTTTTGTTATTTTTCTGAAATACTTGATATTTGGTTGAATGGTGAAATATGACAATTTTCCGTATATATATATTATATGTTAAATACACTATTAATAGCATCATAGATGATGAAATCGCCCTTGGTTCAAACTCACATGCTCTATTTACTGTTACGGGTCACATGAATCAAGAATATTCAATGTCTTGAGCAGAAATTTTTAACTAATGATTAAAATAATTGAAAACCCCTATTCTCCACCACTATAAATACCACCCTCACCCCCTCTTCTTCACACACCTCTCAAGCTCTTTTATTTGTCTAAATTATTTTCAAAACCATTACCAAGGATATTCCACATGTAGAAGAATTTATGGTACCACAAAAGGGCCCACACGAATAGCCTTAAGGAGGATATCAAGGGGAAGAGATCAAGAGGTAAAAAATCCTCTTTCATTTTGTTTTCAATTTTTTTATTTTCTTATAATATCTTACCATACCCTTATCCAAGAGGAAAAAAAGCTCTATAATATTATATATTACGGATTTTATCATGTTTATGTAAATATTCATCAACTTATCTCTTCCCCTCCCACCTCTAATTCTAAAAATAAAAACACCATCTGTGATGTGTCGATTTAACAACATCATGGATGATGTGTTTTCAACTTACATTACATCTTTAAAATCTGGTAATAAAACCATATTAATGGTTGAAAAAGATTTTAATGTGTATTATACAACCTCTTTTATGTTATAGAGTTAACATATATACATAATATTATTTTATATAATGAAACTAAATCATGATTATCGAAAAACTGCCAAAATGATGTAAACAGATATCACATATGATTTATCTAATGCTTTATATAATGATTCATCCTCATAACATATATCAAAAATAATATATGTAATAATTTAATATTATGTAAACATATTAATACCATTTCATTCCACTTCTGTAGTTTCACTTTCATTCGATAAGGAAATGCTTTACGAACCGACCTTAGAAGTCTGGTAAAGGACGCACCTGAAACAATGGAAAGAACAAAATATTATAAATTAATGGGTTTAATGATGTTATAAAATAACAATATAAGGTGTTATAAAAATGAATATGTTTCTATAAAATATTAATAATACTCTTTTAACCATTATACAGGAGGTTTAATCGCGTTTGTAGTAAGACGAACACGAGGTATATGAATTATTAATCGAATTTCTGTTCTTTGGGTTAACCTTATATGTCATTGATTGTGTTGTACAAAGATTATTTATGTAATTAATTTTGTTTATATTTTGTTGTATTATGTGGATTTAAATTTTAAAGACATATTTCTTTCTTTCTATTAATTCTCACATCAATTATATGATATTTGTAATGCAATTCTTAACCCAATTTCTATTCTTTGGGTTAACCTTCTATTACATAGATTATGAGGTACAAATATTATTTGTTTAATGAAATTGATTTATATTATGTTGTATTATTTGTATTATCACATCAATAATATGGTATTTTTAAGGTAATTCCAAACCAAATTTAGGTTCTTTGGGTTAACCATCTATTTCATTGATTATATGGTATGAAGATTATTTGTGTAATGATTTTTTTTATATTATTTTGTATTATGTTGATATATTATGTATACAAATATTCCTTTCTTTATATTAATTCTCACATTAATTATATGATATTTTTAATGTACTTTTAATTAAAACATTACTTTATAATTATTTATTGAAAAATTAAAAAGAAATGTTTTCATGAAATTATCCATGTTTTATTATTATTATCTGGTTTTTTGGCATTGTTTATAATTAAGGGTGTGACCTATATATATTTCCAATTAATTTGGTATGTGTAAGTTGGAGTTCATACATTTGGTTACACAAAGTGTAACTATAAGGTAGCCGCGAGGGTTACATTATAAGGTAGTTGTGTGGGTTATAAATCATAAGGTAGTCGTGAGGGTTACAATATAAGTAAGTAATGTCCAAATATACCATTGAGGTTTTATAAAGTTTCTCTAATGTTTTATTGAAATAAAATGTTTCCCAAAGTATGTAAATATGGGTGAGGAGTATTTCTTTGTGAAAATGATTTCATATGTTTATAAATATTCATTGAAAAATGGTTTCCTCCTTATTTTTTGTATCCCTTAATGAGATTTTTTTTGTCATCCCATGTTTTTAAATATTTTTATAATGTTATCAGGATTTGTAATAAAAATAAGTAAGTAAATTTAAATGTTATAAATAATTTTCAAAGAAATAATTCTGTTTTTTGTGTTAAAATTTTTATGTTTGGTAAAAAATGGATACTATTTTAGTGGTACCCAATTCCTTTACTTGTGGGATTGTATGTATTAGTTATGTCCTAAATTTATAAATCTCTAAACCAAAAATATATTTGGGAATTTAATGAATTGAAATCTAGTTTAATTACATAGATTGTGTAATTTTTAATTATGGGTCCTTATAATGACCTACTGGTTAAGGACACTATTTTTGTTACAAAAATGTTCATCCTAAATTAATTTTTTCAACATTAACATGCATTATCAGGAGAATAAAGGGAAACAGAAGTTCATGGACAAACTAGGCTTGTTATAAATCACTGGTTGATACTAGTGGGTTATATGTCCTTAAGTGAATCCAAATCATACCAAGAATTAGTCTTCTCATTTTAATAGGTGATCCTTTTAAATTTATCTTGTTATTTTGTGTGTCCTTGTCTGTATATAGTAATGGATAAATTATTTCCCTTTAACTAATGGTGAAGGTTGTTAAATGAAAAATTTAATAATTATTAGAGATAATTTATTCACCCCTTCTTTGTTATCTCTAGATCCTATGGGTTGTTTTTTACTTCTATATGAAGACATTTTCTCCAATAGATAAACTTCCTAAACTTGGGGAATATATTTTGATGGTTCTTCTTGAGTCTCAATAGGAAGAAGGATGAAATACCCACAACTCAACAAAGTTATTTTAAGGATTGTGTGAATCACTATAATAAAAGTAGTTCTACTCTACTATTTTCTATTGTTAGAAATAAATATGACTAATGAAGTAGAATTATATTCCCTCATCATAAGATTAGAATTCTCCTCGAAAATATAGATCATATGATTAAAAATTAATGGTGATTTATAGTTAGAAACCAAATAGATCAACAGAGACCATATAATCAAGGAAGAAGAACATATCCCCTTTCTTGATTATGTGTGAGGATTAATGGATGAATTCCCCTTAAATACAATATTATTTCATATTTTATGCTTGTAAAACTCTCATGTGGAAGATCTTTACAATAAATAAATAGAGTTAAAAGATTCAAATATTGATAAAATTATCATTCATATAAACATCAAAAGATAGTACGTCCATTCATTAGAAACGATATGGAAAAAATAAATGGAATTCAATCCACCTTAAACTGGATCATTTTGATAACTTTTCCTGATAAATTCCACAACTGAATAGAAAAATCACATAGTCAGAAACCTTTAAAATGAGACTCTCCAACTGGATAGATCTAGAAATGAAGAGATCTGGCAATGTTTATAGAATTCCATCCTTATAAGGGCACAAATTCCGAAATGGTACTCTACAAATGAGACTTTGATGGATTATCCCATAGTTTCATTGGAGAATGATAGGTTTTTATAATTATATAGGAATTCCATTTTGGTGATTGCAGCTCACATGAGTCAAGAACCAAGATCCGTTTTCAAATTAGGAGAATTTGATACTTTTTCCATCAATGATGTGGTATTTCTTTTAATTCATGAAGAAATTTGCTTCTTTTCAGATACATTCTAATTTCATTGATCAACCCCTGAAGTTGTCACACACTACTAAATACTCTTGTCTATTTCATGTATGAGGAATAAATATAATGGTCACATAACCTCCATAAAAATGCAGGTAGTAAAATTTCACCCTTAATACCTTCAACTTTTTCCCAAAATGTTGTAAAGAATCACCCTTAAATGTTGTCAAAACCAATGATTTCACCAACTTTGTAATGATCAAATTAATTAAAATATTTATAGTTCCTTACACAAAAATGATGGATATTTGAACCAGTTATTTTTCTTCTAAACTAAATAGGATATATCATAAATATAGTATTCAATATAACCAATCATTTTACTATCATGCTATAACACCCTGATATTTTTAAAGAACACAATGTTTAATAGAGTATATGACACACAACACCAAGATTAAACAAACCATGAAATATTATTATTTAAATACGACTATAAAACAGAGAAATGTGTTCAATTCACATTTCTATAGAATTTAAAATGTAAATCACACTTAGACACCAAATGTAGAGTTTATGTAGAAATACGTATTTATACCAGAAGAAGGAGAAGATTGGATTTCCATGTGCTGCGACCCAAACCATCCTAAACCTGCATAAAAAATTTCACGTTGTGACTCATCATTTTTTCTAGTGGTTAGTGACAAAAGTGAAAGCACTGGCCGAAAGGGCCAGGACCATAACCTGACACTGATCCTAAGCAGATGTGTGGGGTGTAGATTTTTGGGTAAGAAGATGCTATTTTTTTCAAAGTCGCCAAAAATATCACTAGAATGCAAGGTACCAAAACACGACCTACCTTCGTGCCACCCACTTTCATGTAACCCTGCTTGAATGACCAATAATATTCACCCAATGTTTCAAATTTTCCTATAAATAGACCCTTAGGGCCTTCAATTTGACAAATGAATTTCCCTGAAGGTTTATTTCTACTATGATCACCCTAGTGCTTCGCCCAAGTCGCTCGAAACTTAAAAGGTTGTTTCCTAATGCCTAAAGAGATGGAATCAAGGGGGGATAATGAGACTTAATCCCATTTAGTTTTAAAAATAAATAAAACTTGCACGAATCATTCTCCCAACCCCTAGCTTTAGAAGACATTCATGAATTGATCTTTCTCAAGCAGGAACTTGCACGATATACTTTTGTAAATTCCTGTAGAGACACTTGAAGGCTTGAGAAAATCTTTTCTAAAGTGAAGTCATCCAGGTTGTTCGTCCCCTAAGGTTTAACCAATTATTACAAGACTACTTGCGTGGAGACCCCTTGTGTGGTGCACCCACTACTAAAAAGCTGTCCTTCAACAACACTAGTATTTATTAGCGCCATAAAAAAATGCTGTTAAATGGCATATTTATCAATGCTAAGAAAAGCAATAATAAATTTAACCTTTGATCAATGCTTTTTTCAATGATAAATGGTAACTTTATCACCACTTTATTTGTAGCACGAATAAGTGGTATCCTTTATCAAAACTTCGTTTTTAGCACTAATAAAGGGTAACATTTTATAGTGTTGATAAAGTGTACCCTTTATCAATTCTTAATTTTTAGCACTGATAAATATTTTTTTCATCAGTACTTTTTTAGCGTTGATCAAGTTTCAAAAATTAAAATTAAATAATTAAATAAATATAAAATTAAAAAAGTTTTTATTAAAAATATATTTCTAATTTTATTAATTAAATAAATAATAAAAAATATATTTAAATTGATTATACATTATTAAATATTAAACATTCTATTAATTAGACAATTATAATAATTAATGTTATTAAATTGTATATACTAAATATATATATATATATATATTAATGTAAATAAATATGATTTATATATTAAAAAATATTTATTCACCTTAAATTAAACAGTCATATATTTATTAAATAAGGGATTATAATTAAAAATTAATATGAATTAAAAATATTGAGTAATTGTATTGTACTTGACATATAATTTAATGTCATTCAATTTTTCAATTTAACATAGATCGAATCACTATTACATTGATTTCAAATATATGTAATTAATGAATATTTATATACAATTCACACACTAAAACTTATGCATTCTTTCAATATTACTAAAGTGTACTTATTTTTAATTTATTTAGTTTCACCCATTTCTAACATATATGAATGCACTTAAAATTTGATATTTATTAATAATGCCAAAAATATACATGTAAAACAATATATTCATATATAAATTTATTTATAAATTTACATTTAATATATTAATTACATTATATATTTATAATTTTAAATAAATAAATATTTTTAAAAAGTATTTATATAATTATAAATAAATAAATATATATATTAAAATGATTATAAAATATATAAATTTTTTACTTAAATAAGGAATATATTTTCTGTATTTATATTTATATATATTTAAGAAATATATATATGTATAATATATAAATATACATAATGATATAAATATTATTCTTTAAAAATATTTTGAAAATTATCAATGAATAATTATAAAAATATAATAAAAATTTTTAAAAATGAATATATTTAATATATTTATATTTCTATATATTTATTATGTATATTAAAATATTTAATTTTTTATTTATAATCATAATATTAAATCCTTTAACAGCCCTTAAGTAATAAACTCCAATAAAAGAATCTTTATGAGTGATTTTTTCACATTGATAAAAATGAGGCATTATTAGCGCTAAACAGAGAGGTGATAAAATGAAAATTTACCAACATTATATATTTAGTGTTGATAAAGAGTTATCTTATTAATGCATAGGTAATAAGAGCTGATAAAAGGACTCTTTATCAGCACTTTTTTATAGGCACTGATAAAAGTGTTCTGATGTAGTTAAAAAAAATAACCTTTTGAAAACATGTCGCGATATTAGAAGATATCCACAAAAACCACCTACTATAAACATCCCTCCATGGTGTATCGAATCTCGAATCATACCACTTGACTACCTCCAGTTGCTCAAACATCTCATCTAACATCTGGTGTTTGATTGCAATTAGGGTTTCTGAAGAGGCTCTCAAATATTTCTCAACCTATTGAGGTAGTCCATTTGATTTTCTTTGTGTATTTTCAGTTTGGTTTTTGATTTCTTCTTCGATGATGTGATTATTTGTGTTCTAGTGATTGTATACTATCATGGTGGTCCTTTGGATTTTCTCAATTTCCCATTTTGATTCAACTCTTGATCACTCATGGAGAGTTTATTTTTTCTGAATGCGATGGTGATACATGGAGTCACAAAGAGTTTATTTGGATATTTTATTTTGATTATGTTTCTCAAATTGATCACAAAAAATTTTCATTCAAATTTTTCATTCTTTATTTTATCAATTTATTCCATACATCTGAAATTTTTGAATTTGAAACTGGGGATTTTGTGTGTGACGGAGTTGAAGGTAGGTTAAGGGATTTATTTTATATTATATTACTCTATATCTTCTTTTTTATAATTATTTGGGTTGGTGTGATAATTCAATGTATTGATACATCATGTAAATTTTTATTTAAATTTTCTTTTTATGAGTTTTATTTATTTTTTGGGTCAATTATTCCCACTGTGTTGTTTTGCATGCCCTAGTCCTTATTTCCAACCTGAGGGGGATCAAGAATGTCCCTAGGACACTTCATTATATAGATTGACATTCCTCCTACAACATTTGAAAATATAATTCAATTTTCAATGGGTGTGAACATGATTTTTCATTATTCCTTTTGAAATCTATAAAACACTTCCCTCACATACATGGACTGGGAAATAAATATCCCATGAATTCCATGAGTCTATTATAATCTAAAGAAAATGGAAACTCACAAATCACCAATATTTAAACAGTGGTCATTGTTAATGTATAAAATTATTACCATTATTCATCACATTAACCTCTAAATGTAATGTTATCCACGTTCATAAACACTTTCAATATATCCATCAAATCATTTTTATGTAATGATTATGATCAATTCCTCATTTTTTTAATTAAACTTTCATTAATAATTCATCTAACCTTCAATACCTAGCTCATAGTTGTTGTTTCAATCCATACATCACCTTTTTCAATTTACAAACATTATTCTCATATTAAATAAAGAGAAAACTATCTGTTTGTTTTATGTATTTATTATTCGTGTAATCTATTTTTAAATACTAATTTTACATCCATATGGAGTACCTTCAATTTCCTTGGTGTGGATCAGTGTGGTGGTATGGCATCCCAAGAGTCCTGAAATGATTTTTAATATTGATATAATATTAATTTTAAATGTAATAATTCCTTAGGTTGCTACATCACTTGTTCTAATACATTTTTATATCTTCTAGTTGATTGAATGAGAGTTTATTATTCTTGTTTATCATATTTGAGTTTCATATTACTCCTTAATTTCCTTTTTTTATATTTTCATTTGTTGAGCGTATTTAATAAATATTTTATGTGAAGTATTTCTTTTCTTAAATTCAATTACCAATTTTCTTCAACATAATGAAATTCTTTGAAACAATCCAATGTTGAGTTTCCCTTGTTATTGTTTTCTATAACATTCACTTTTGATAATGAATATCTAATGTGTATTTATTTATATGTTGTATTAAATTATTATTTTATGAACCCAATAGGATGTATATGAATTGAAAATGGATGAACACTAATCATTTGACAAATGAATATAAAGACGGAGTTAAATACTTAATCTAGTTAGAAAGATATCATACACGTGACACTTCTAAGATCTTTTGTCTATGTTTATGTGGTTGTTATTCAAGAAAAATTAGTCTACAAGAGTTGGAAGAATGTTGATGTCTATTTGGATATATTGATCAATGGAGATAAAATAAATATTGTTTGTGCATAACTAACAAATATAATATCAAAACTAAGGATTCTCTATGCACTTTATTGTTGTTGGTTAACTACCACATAACAAAGAACATGACCTAAACTTCATGCCTAGCATCCCAATGAGGCTCTCATCGAACACATAGAGGGAAACAAACTAATCATATCCTTGAACATAGAGAAAAAATTTTATGGAATAATCTAATTCATTGTGTAATGGTTTTTCCTAAAACACATAAGATTGAAGAAGAAATATGAGAATTAGAAAATTCTATGATGGAAAAACATTCCCACTTGTTTAAATAATGACAAAAATTGAGGAAGATAAGGAAAAGTGAATGATTAATGGTGATATAAAAGAGAAGGCGGTGAGTGTGTGTGGAATGAGAGCATCATAGGGATGCCAGACGGGAAATCTTGGTCAGATTGTATGATAAGAATTTGTTGACCAGTAGTAGTGAAGTACATAGAGAATCCTTAGTTTTGGTATTAACTTTTTGTGTTATGCATATCCAATCCTTATTTTATCTCCATTGATCAATTAATCCAAATAGATATCAATATCATTAATTATAGCATAGTTTTATGAAATCCATATAGTCTTCTAAATTTTAATGAGGTGAACAAAGAATCCATAGTATTTATTATCCAATATTTGGTCCAAAGAAACCATTTGGAAAGATGTTTAAGTAATATTAAGATATACTTTCACTATTTTACTAAAAATTATACAATGAAACTTGCATTTAATTTTTATTATTCCTTATAGAGTTCATTTATTTTATAATATTCCTGTCCATGTTTCATGAATTTGTAGGAAGTGAAACAATGTTGTATCTGCTTAATCAGAGTGGTAATCTTGATGTTTGCATAGTAAAATCACTATCCATAAAATTAATTTATTATTTGTTATTTATGTTTAGTTTCTTTATTTTTAGTATTACTCACATAATTATTATTTTTTTCTTATACAAGTGTATTTTTTTTGAGTTGGTATTCTTTGACCAACTTTCATGCTTCAGCTCCCTTAAAACCTTTACACCCATGCAATGATGCATTTATCACTTTCATTCAAATTACCTCTGCTCCCTTTAAAAGAAGATTATCAGTGCTTCCTCTACTAAATCACAGAGGTAGTTATGATTTTTTCATATTAAAATCATTTTCCATAGAATTAATGTATTATTTCATATTTTTGTTTAATTTATTTCTTTTTATAATTACTCAAATAAAAATTGTTTTGTCATATAGGTGGATTCTTTTGTTTGATTTGGGGTGCTCTGTCCAACTTTCATGATTCTTCCCCCTCCACCCCTATAGTGGGTCATTTATCACTTTATTTTAAATTACCTCCACTTATTTTGTAGGAAGAGAAATGACAGCACATATGTTCAGTTACATAGACAATCTTAATGTTTTCATAGTAAAATCATTGTCCACATAATTAATGATTTGTTCCATATTTATGTATTATTTATTTATTTTTAGTATTACCCACATAATAATTGTTTACTTGTACAAGAGGATTCTTTTGTTTGAGTTGAGGTGCTCTATCCAAATTTCATTATTCTTCTCCCATAAAACCTTTTCACCCCTACAGTGCTTCATTTATCAATTTCATTCATATTACCTCCACTTCCTTTCAAGGAAGAGAAACAATATCACCTCTACTCAATTATAGAGGTAATATTGAGGTTTTAATAGTAAAAACATTGTACATTTAATTACTATATTTTTTCATATTTATGTTTAATTTATTTCTTTTTGGTATTTATCAAATGATAATTGTTATCTTATACAGGTGGATTATTTTATTCGATTTGGGGTGATCTATCTATATTTCATCCATTTCTGCACCAAAACATCCATAGACATATTCTCCCTTAAAACGTTTTACCCCTGTAGTGTTGAAATTTATCACTTTCCTTCGTGTTCCCTATACTACTCAATAATAGAGGTAATATTGATATTTGAACAGTAAAATCACTCTCCATAGAATTAATATATTTTTTCATATTTATTTTTAATTTATTTCTTTTTAGTATTACTCATAATAATTGTTTTATTATACAGGTGCATTATTATTTTTCTAGTTGATGTGGTTTGTATAAAGTTGCACCTGCAGTGTTGGCAGTTCGATAAAGGATGTCTATGTAAATTATGGTAACATTGACAGTAATGATGTTTTTGAGACTTTGGTACACGTAGGAATTAGTCACACCCCAATCTGACACATGATTTGACTATTATGACTCCAAGTACTTCTTTCTATTTTAAATTGACAAACATTTTAGTAAAAAAGATGATGAAATCAATTTGTCCACTATTAGTTAAAAAATTAAATTTTACATTAAAAAGTTTCAGTCACTAAAACCAAGAAAACACACTTTGATTTTCTTGATAACTTTGGGAATCGTTTCATAAATCATATTTGATGTGTAGGAATCAGTCTCACATCAAACCAATACTTGATGTGATCTGTATGATTCAATGTGTGTGTTTCAAGTTCAAAATGTCATTTTAGTAAAAAAATAAAAGAGACATACTCAAAACCTAGAAAACACATTCAGAATATTTTAATACATTAGGAAAAAAATCCATAAGTGATTTGGCAAATTTAGGAATCTGTCGCACCTCAATCTGATGCATAGTGTGACCGGTATGACCCTGAGTGAATATTTATTTAGAATTGACATCAAGTTTATTAGAAAAACAAAATGACCTACTCTAAACCAAAAAAAATCATATTGTTTTAATACATTAGGAAAACGATTCATATGTTATTTGATACATGTATGAATTAGCCACACATCAATCTAACTCACGGTGTGACTGATATGACTGAAAGTGCGTGTTTTTATATAAAACTGACATAAATTTTAGTAAAAGGCGGACTGGCCTAATCAAAACTAAGAAAAATCATTCAAATTTTTTAAATACTTTTTAAAAACTATCAATAAGTCATTTTTGATGTGTAGGAATCATCCACACCTCAATCTGATACACAATGTGATCGGTATGAGTCAAAATGTATGTTTTAATTTAAATTTACATTTTAGTAATGAAGAAAAGTGATGTACTAAAAGCCAATAAAACACATTCATATTATTTTGATACTTTATTAAAATGATCCATAAGTCATTTGGGATGTGTATAAATCATCCTCACCTCAATATGACGCACAGTCTGACCGGTATAACTCAAAGTGCATCTTTTTATTTAAAATTGACATCAATTTGACTAAAATGGAAAACTATCCTACTAAAAATTGATAAAAAACATTATGATTGTTTTGATACATTATTTCAATGATCCATATGTCATTTGGATCATGTAGGAATCATCCTCACCTCAATTTGATACATGTTGTGCCTGGTATGACTCAAAATGTCTGTTATGAGTTTAAACCCGAAATTTTAGTTCAAAAAGTATCACTCACTAAAAACTGATCAAATGTGCATGAATTTTATTAATAATTAAGAAGAAAAATTAATAATTCATTTTTTATGTTTAGGATTCTATTTCATGTCCACCGATTCATGATGTGATAAAAATGATTCAAAAGTGTGTGTTTCCGGTTTAAAATGGCATTTTAGGAGGAAAAAAATACAACTAACGTACTCAAAATTGAGAAAACACAATCTAATTGTTTTTATACTTTAGGAAAATGATCCAAATGTCATTTGAGACATGTTTGAATTATTCTCACCTCAATTTGATGCACAGTTTCACTGATATAACTCAAAGTATGTATTTTTATTTATAATTATCATCAATTTTAGAAAAAATTAACACTTTATATTAATTTTTTTATTTAAATTAATACTAACATAAGGGTTGTTTTCTTATATAGGTTTCTTCTTTTTCTAGAACATGGGTCATTGTTTCTGCAATATCATGAGTTGGTTCTATATTAAAAGATAATGAAACTTTGATTTTTTTGAATGTATGAAATAATTTTTATTTATGATATTATATGAACTAATGTTTGAAATTTCTATAATATAGTGTTTTGTTCTTATGTTTTTTTTAAATTTCATCTCATTTAATCATGTATTGGGACATGTTTTTTTATATATGGTGTGTTTCAAGTTTTTCGGTGTGCTATAAGAGCACTCTGCAATGGTGTTTCAGTGTGCTATTGTAGCACAATGTAGCGTGGCCCTTTATCAATTCTTTTAAAATTGTTGATAGAGACCACATTTATTCACACTTTTAAAAGAACTGGTAAAGGCCTACATTATTAGTTCTCATAAAATCACTGATAAATTTCCATTTTATCACCACTCAAAAAGTGTGGGTAATTGGTTCCATTAGTGGTCGTAAATTATAGCGTTGATAAATGGTTCCTTTCTCAGGGCTTTTAAAATCACTGATACAGGTCCCATTTATCACTGATTTCATTAGCTCCAATAAAGGACCCCTTTATCAGTGCTTTTTAGCGCTTATAAAAGACCATGTCTTTTAAAATCACTCATATAGTCATTGTTTTTCTAGCATTGATAAATGTCATTTTTAGCGCCGTTAAAGGCCTATTTTGTAGTAGTGACCCCTTGCGCAGTCCTCCTTAGTTTCCCTCTACACTTTAGCCTATGTGAGCCTTTCATGAAGCTACTTTCAAAGCCACTCATCGAAAGGACTCTCCTTCACTGGATACCTTTCCTGAAATGGACCATGTGGAAACCTGAACCAAGACCTCCAAATTAACAAAACCATAGGGATATGCACATAAACATCTCTCCCATATGGATATGGATTTCTACAATAAAAGGTTTACCACACTTATTCTATTAGATGGTAAGGATACTTAAGGCCTCTGTAGATTTTGATATCTACGGTTGTGTGGACCGTTTCCCTAGGGAAAATGTTACAGAGTTACTGGTATTGTATTTGGGGAATACGATTATATCCTACCCTTCTCACCTCTTAGACCCAGATCCTCCAGTTCCTAGTAAGGAGGATAAGGATCAGACTTTTTTCCCTTTGATAAAGAAAGTGTATCCCTCCTATCCCAGGACAAATCAAAGGGAAACCATCTTGGTGAAATCCCCTAGTCTTTCATGTAGGAAATTACTGTCTTTCAACTATCTACATCCTTCACCTTAATTCCTTACTTAAATTGGACCCATTTCGAATGTAAATTGAAGATCGAGAAGCATCATAGACATGGCTCTTATGCCATAGCAACGACCTCTTCTACTATAGCTCTGAAATCTTGCACCAGTGTAGGATGAAAAGTTTGTGTGGTTTGTTGAACCTTTCACTTCCTCTTGTTTCTTACACCAAGCATGAATAACATGGACTAATAGTTTTGTAACGATCACAACATCCACATAATTAACCTGAAGTAATGAAGTATGAGAACTCTAATTCACACCATAATTGGGATACATAAGAAGACTTATCAAGGCATGAGCTCCATATCATCTTATGCATGAGATGATAAATCATGCCTCCCTCATTGGGAATCCTCTTTAGGAATAGTCCCTAGTCAGAATCCACTTAATTAGGGTATCCTCTTTAGGATTAAACCCCGAGTTAAGCCTTCAAATCACTATGAGTTAAAACATACCCAATGGTCCCTTCATAGGGGATATCCTTCCTAGGAATAACCCCAACCTATTATCTCAAAGGGTCATACTTCCCTCATATACATATCCTTGAGTGACTCTATAGGTGTGGAACCTCAACAAAAAACTATGTGGCCTTGGATTCCCATCCAAATGGGATTCATAGGAAGACTCTCTAAAGTTCAAAATCATCACCCTAAACCAACCCTTTTCTTCTAGTCCATATCCCCAATAGGATATAATTCAAATTGAAAACTCATATCCCTTCCAAGTTCCTTAGGATTCTTAGGTATAAGTCTAACACTAAACAATAACTAGGAATCTTCCACATAGATGTCCTTACCACATGACATTAACCTGTATGATTAGGTCCTTATCACACAAACTCAAAAGGTATGATGATTCCTATTAAGTAACACTAAATTACATGGGTTCTAGTTCCTTCCAAAAGGATACGTAGGTATCCTGATTATTAGTTCAATCCTAACATCATAACAACTTCTTTCTCCATGGATGAAGACACATTCTAAGTGACATTCATCAACCTGGATGACCGTAAACTCTAAAGGGATCCCCTGCATGGAAAGAAAACCATCATCATCATAATAACGACCAAAGAATCTCTAAGTAGTATATAATATGATACCCTAAATGAAGAACCTTAGATGCATACATATTTCTCCATTGATGAAGAAGTTATAATACATATAAATGATTTTTAAATCCACACATTCTAATAATTGGTTGTTAATATTGGGATAACCCACATAATGCTTTGGAATTAATGAAGGATTCATGAAAATATCTCAAATCTAAAATAGATTCCCTAAGTTGGAAATAATTCCCCCTAAAAGGGGGTGATGAGCCCAACATCCCTTCATCTAAACCAATGCTAGTTCCTAGGCATTGTGGGTCAAAATCCATAATGAGCGTCTGACATTGGAAAGAAAGTCCCTATAGATATAGAACCATTGGGGTTTTCCAGTTCCACAGGAAAACCCATTTGAAACCATTTAGAAATAATTAGTTCCCCAATGAAGTCAAATTTTCATGGGAAATAAAAATGGTGAACCTGGCGTGGATCCTTAACCAATATGATAGTGTCACCAACATGTTTGACCCCTTCCATTATCAAAGGAAAAGAGGGTCAGACAGAGAAATAAATCACGCATGTATTCATCCAAAAAGATACTTCTTTGTTGGAGTTAACTGTTTGTATAAGTCATTTATACAGGTACATCCTTCCAAGAAATCCCTTTAACCTAATGGATCCCTTCAAGTTTACACCCATGAATACACTGGTTGTTGCTCAATCTGGATCCTCATTTGCACGAATGATTCCATCACCAACTCAGCATCTTCAACATTGGGTTTCCAATTCTCTAGTTCAGGAATAATGTCAGCACAGTACCATCCTGACCCTGGATTCGTCCTGACATACCCTTCAAATCAACAATCACCCCTGGTCATCTAGTCAATGATGACCGATGGTCCTAAAGAAGACGGAGCCGACAGTCATCTTCAACCATTTTGTGAGATTATCCTCAAAACACATCAATGTATCCCTCCTATATTTTTGTGAGGTGGATCTGGAGGCCATTTATGCCATCATCCTAAAGACACATGGGTCTTTCTCAATGGATCCTTCCAAAAATCTATATCACAAACGCTGTATGGCAGTAAACCCCCAACATGATGTAGGTGTCACATTCAACTGCTTGGCCAAGGTCCCTCAAACTTGGTCATGGAAGAAAAATCCCTAGGGAAAGATAAAATTTCAACTGGGAGTATGTTCCCACCTTTTCCCCTTTGGAGAATCCCAATAACCATTTTTGGTGTCAAATAGAGAGTAAGAACATACACATGTATGCCTTAATTCCTCTAGGTAGTAGACTCTTCTAGAAGTGTCCAACCAATCCCACTATTTTAATACAGTGGACTACTATGATAAAGAGCATAATCTTTCATAAAATCATCAAGCCTTCCATCATACTTTTCTAGAAGAATTCAATAAAGCCCAAAAACCCAATTTTGTTTCAACCTGCAAGTAGGAACATACACCTTATAGTAGCCTCGTCCCATAGCACATAGAGTAATAATTTGGAAAGCTCTGATGACAAGTCAGGGTAATACTCAATTCTCTTCCACCATAAATGACTAATGTCATTACCCACTAGCACAAATGGGAGGACAGGAGTAGGTTCATACACCTACTCTAGATTTGAAATAGACGTATATTCCCATTCCGGTCACTAAAGTCACCAAGAAAATCATGGAAATGGTGAAAGAGATGATGAAAATTCTTACCCATATCCTACAAACATTACAGAATATCATAAGTGTAAAAACTATATTATCCAAGGGACAGACACATAACGCTATCATCATACCTAGGTTGGATCATCATTATGTTACCTCAAAGTAGATACGTACCTTTTCTCCAGTACATGAGGGTCATGGGGAACACTCCCTCATAACTTACGGACAACCATATCATGAAAATACACCAGCTCTAACTGAAGATAATAATCCTATTCTTATGGTCACTCTAAAGAAGGAAAATAAAGATACCCATGACAACCACTTATCCCATCATGTGTCCCTAGGTATGTGTAAGAAGGCATCCAAGAAGAAACCTCTCAAATGTAGTGGGAGAATCAAGAGTTGATTTTCGATTTGGTTCAACTTAATGCTGAAGTTATTGAAGCCCTCAAAAATTTATCTATTTTAGCTACAAATCCTACACTCTGATTAACAAATTATCGGATTAGTAGAAAATTCATTATCAGATGATTATTCATGAAGGCTTTCTTCATGAAAAACTGGTCAATCTCAAGAGCCTATATCTTGATGAAATCCATGAAAACCCTCTTGGTGGCCATAAGATCAAGTGTAAAGAGGGTATTCGCCTTGATGTAATCCACCATGGAGGTTCTTTCTACGATGGCATTCACGGTTAACGTTCTCTCTATAGTAGTGATTCACATTGTCATGATAATTCTACAACTGAAAATGTAGTAATAAGAAATTTCTCTTATCTTAAGGCACATGAAAACACAATTATTTTCATGTATGATGCCTTATAACTAGTAGGTGAAATAATTTCTCAACTAGAAGATAGCCCTAGGTGACGGTCATTCTTTGAACTACCCTTGGTCCACTTCCCTTTCAGTTTACAAAGAAACTCTCTACCAATATTTTCAAGTATGATAAAGTGGAATTAAAATGCCAACATTGGTCCGATTAAGTAGATAAGCCTCTGGAAAAATATTAAGAGGATATGTTGAACATGAGGAAATAACTAGATAATGGTGAATGACCAGTTAGTTTCAGGCCTTTGGACACCTCTCAATGCAACATACCATAGATATTGGTAGAATATTGTATTCATGATATCTTCCTTGAAATATGAAAGACTCTTAATCATCTAAAATCCAAATTATTACTGTATGATGAATATAAAATACATGTCAAGCTAAAATAAGGGTTGTAGTGCCAAATTGTCTTGGCATATCTCCTAGATTCCAGACATCAAAAGGCCGGGAAGCAGCAAGGTTCCCTTTAAGGTGCATGCCTCATTGCAAAAATGAGGTTGCAAGAAATCATCATAGATACCGCATATGGTGTTAAAATTAGAGGATGGGGTGCACATGGAGTATTTCATATCACCACACTCTTCGGTCAAGAAATCCTTCTAAATTTGGTCTCCTACAATGTTATTTCACTAGGCCGAATCCAAAAAGATGATTTTATTCATGAACATAGATATGGTCAAGAAGAACAGGCCGCGACAGACTCTCATCAATGTCAGGCCTGAAGAGAGAAAGCTATTGAGGTAATTTTTTGGCAAGCTTATGAGAACATCAAGCAGGCTTCATGTTTAAAGGATGTTATCCATTTGATTACCCAAATGTTTGAAATAGAACAACAGTCTTCCGAAATGGGAAAATATTAGTGAGTGTTGAATAAGGAACCCAACAAAAATTTGGACTAAAATTCATAAAATCAGAAGAAAATATAATGTAATATCATCCAATGTAGTTTGAGAACAACCCCATCCCATAGGACTAGAGGTTTTTTAACCCAACCCTTAGGATCATCTAACCAACACCGTAGGGTTGTAATGGTAGAATAGGAATGGCCCCAGCCCTCATGGATGGGTGGTTTTTAACCCCAAAAATCCCATGCTTAGTGGAAATCCGTTTTTTACTGATTAGGGAGGCTTCCGCAGATTAAATCCTCTCAATTTGTCTCATCCCATTATCTAGTTCAATCACATGGAACATGTACAACTAAACTCTTTGGGCATTCCCTTAAGGTCATTTTCCATCAAACTACCCCTAGAAAATCAATGGAGAAGAGGACAAGGTCTCATGGAGGACACAGAAGAAAGTGATCTAATAGATATTCCAATAGAATGCCGGTGATTTAGTATGAATCTATGAATATCATCAATTCCATCACTGAGAAGCCTTCAAAGCATGATTTCAATTCATGGGATTTATAGGAAAATGTTCATATTCATGATATGGTCGATGTTGAAATGAATGTTGAATTCGTGCACACTTGAAATTAGGGTATTTCCCAAAATTTCAGTATTCCCTCAAAAAATCCAACTCTACCTCTTTTAAAGGTACCTAATATAGTAAAAGGTAAGATTAAAACTATGCCTCGCCTTTACCTCGGAGAATGAAAATACCTTTTTCTAGAGGAAATATTTTCTTAGCAAGAGGAGGAATTGAGAGAGTTGACAAGACTCAACGCAAAGTTACTATGAGGTAATCTTCATGCTAGACATGATTCGCAATAAGTCCCTCAACCTGCACTTCCAGTTTTTTCACCTCATCAAAGAGGGTTTGCTGAAAAAACTGAAGTAGAAAGGGAATATCAACTCGATGTGTGATATCAACCACCATTATAATTAGGTCCCACAACAACAGATGAAGAATTATCTCTATTTGGTACACATATAGAACACGGACAGGTGCATCCATATAGGATTCCCCCTATTGTCTACCCATAGAAGATACCCCTGGTGTCGTCACTATTGGTCCTACCTGTCTTTTCACCTGTTATGTCTCCAACCAGGGAACCAATTCAGGTCTTCAATCAGCCTGATATTCCTCTAATTACAATGAATATCATTGATTCATTAATGACTCGATTGGAATATATGGAAATAAGGTGTTCACTAGTACATCTGTAAAAGAATTATTTTCCTGCATGGGTGGGTTTGACCCCTCCTCCACCAATCTTTTGTAATACTACCTTTCTAATTTTAAACGGCTTAAGAGATCCATAAAAGCACTTGATGTGTGCCATCTCTTGCTACGATCCTATGATGGGAACCCCTAAGAAGTAGGAATAAGTGAAACTCATATGCTTCCTGAAATCACTATAAGGGATATATTTCATATGGTATATGAGTTTCTAGACCCAATATATCAATAGATGGGAATATATCTATCATAAGTTCCTTTTCCATTGGTTTTCTCACTGTTACCTATTGGTGTGGAAAATCTCGATGATGAGTTGAGTGCACCATTGATCAATGTGAAATACAAAAGAAGGTTTAGGGATCTATCCATAATTACTTAATAGTTGGAAAAATCCATCATAGAGACGAAATCCAACTCCTAGGTAATCCCATCAGCTCCAGGAAGGAGAACAGGAAAGGAAGAGGTTGCTACAATTACACTTTAGCCAGCCCATATAACCACTCCTTCCTCAAATCCAACATCATACCATAGGTCCCCACCTCTTGAGAGTCAACATCAATGACCTCCTCATCAAGATGATCAAAGATATCAGAGATGGAGACAATTTTAGTAGTTGAAAAATCACTACTAGAATTTCTGGCTTTCAAGGCGGGGGAGTTGTAGCGGCCGCCAATTGGTGGCCTCTAATAATATCAACAACGGATACCAAATGGCGGCCGCTGCACTTTAATATCTAAAAACATAATTTCCCCTCCCCCCTCCCCGACCCAACGACCAACCCTCCCTGGCCCCGCGACCCCGACCCCCGGTGACCCCGACCCCTCGACCCGGCGACCCCGACCCCTGACGATCCCAACCCCCGGCGACCCCTCCCTGACCACCGGTGACCCGTCCCCGACTCCCGGTGACCTCGACCCCTGGAGACCCCCACCCCCTTGCCTCAATGCTACGACACCTGCAACCCTAGAAACCCCCACTGCCTTGCCTCCGTGTTGCGCCCCCGTGACCCCGACACCCTCACGACCCAGCAACCCCCACCCCCTGCCTCCGCGTTGCACCCTTGGACAGTCCCACCACCGCCGTCAACTCCTGGCCTCGTTGCATCCCTCCAGAAAATCATCCTGCCTCCATTGGACCCTCTTAGTCCATTGTGCCCCGCCATGTAGAACCCTCCCACACTTCGGCCAACAGCTCCGCTCCTTTCGAGTCTGGCCGTCGAACCCCTATCGCCAAGTCACTGTGCAGTCATTGATCCGCAATCGAGTCACACCCCATTACCCGTGGTCGAGTCCTACGCAGGTATTGTTTTTTATTATTCAAATTTGTTTTTTAAATTTTAATGATATGTGTTTTTTTAGAATTTAAATAAGATATTTCATTTTTGATTTTTTTAAATACAGATATGGATAGGAGCTGGATTGATTTGCAAGATATATTTTCAGCAGAATATTATGAGGGGATTAAGCGATTTATAGATTTCACCAATATATTTTCAAGTGATATGATTAGTTGTCCATGCAGAAAATGTGAAAATATATATCTCTTCAAACGAGATAGTGTTAGATAACATTTGTTTTTGAATGGGTTTTTTAAAAATTATAAGACATAGACACGTCATGGAGAAGATTTTGTTTCATTTCATCGCTCAGAAAGTATTCATATGAATGTTGATTCGAGAATAGTTGATCTGATGAACATAATTCTCAATGATATGATGCGTCAGTTTCAATCTGAATATAGTAATGTCGTAAATGACGATGTCGGATTGAGTAATCCTCTTTTTTCTGCAGATGGATAAGCATTGAAATTATTTGAATTATTGATGATGCATGTACTGAATTTTATCCTAGATGCACTAAATTTAGTAAACTGTCATTCATCGTTGAATTGTTACACTTGAAGGCCTTGAACCAGTGGTCAGACACCTCATTCGACATGTTTTTGGTATTATTGAAGAAGGTACACCCTATTGGAGAGAAGATTCTGAAGTCATTCTATCAAGCTCACAAGTTGAACGATGATCTTGGTTTAACATATGATACAATTGATGCGTGTCGCAATAATTGTATATTTTTCAGAAAATATAATACGCAATTAAATAATTGTACCGTTTCCTACACATCTAGGTGGAAGACCGATGAGATTAATCAAGGTAGTAAGATTCTTCCTGGGAGAGTCTTGAATCATGGGAAACAAGTTTCCACTAAACAGATGCATTATTTACTACTGAAACTGAGACTGAAGATATTCTTCTTGTCCACTAAAATTGCTAAATTGATGACTTGGAATTCAGAGAGAAATAAAGAGGTTGATAAATTAACTCACCTGGCAGATTCTTTGGCATGGAAAGAATTTGATCAAAGACACCCAGAATTTTCCCGAGATGATCGTAATATTCGAATGGGTTTGGAATCAGATGGTTTTAACCCATTTATGTCCATGGTTGGTGCAACACATAGTACATGGTCGGTGGTGTTGGTTCCATACAACATTCCCCCATGGGTATGTATGAAGCAGCCTTTTTTTTTACTGTCAATTATAATTGATGGACCGAGAGGACCTGGTGATAAAATTGATGATTATATGCAACCTTTTAGTGATGATCTTCAAGAATTTTGGGCTGATGGTGTAATGACTTTTGACTCGGCAGCTAATGAAATGTTTAGACTTTGGGCCGCTTTGTTATGGACAATTAATGATTTCCCAGCGTATGCTAACTTATCAGGTTGGAGTACAAAAGAAGAATTTTCTTTCCCTTGTTGTAATAAGAGTAAGAAATCTATATGGATTAAGCACTGTAGAAAGTGGGCATATCTTGGTCACAGACGCTTTCTTCCTCCATTGAACATGTTCAGAAAAGACCATTTATCGTTTAATGGGAATATATAGTATGACCCATCACCACAAATACTGTCTGGGGTTGAAATTTGTGCAAAACTTGATCAAGAAAACATCCGTACAATGTATTGTTTTCAAGATTTATTGGTTCCTGCATTTCCTTCTATTCTTGCTGCAAATAGACAGAGAAGTCATAATTGGAAGAAACGAAGTATTTTTTTTGAATTGCCTTATTGGAAATATAATATTTTAAGACATAATTTGGATGTGATGCACATTGAAAAAAATGTATGTGATAATATTTTGTGTACCATTTTAGGCGTCAAGGGGAAATCAAAGGACAGTGCTAATGATCGATGTGATTGGCAAGAAATGGGATTGAGAAAACCTTTACATTTACAGCTGGGTGAAGGTAATCGGGCATACATGACTGCTGCACAGTACACAATGAGTAAAAAAGAGAACCAAACATTTATATCAATTTTGAAGACCGTTAAGGTGCCAGATGGTTATTGCTCTAATATTTCGAAGCGTGTGAATATGACGAGCATGACATTACAGGGTTTCAAAAGTCACGATAATCATATTCTTCTTCAATAGTTAATTCCTATAGTAATTCGTGATTTCTTACCTTCCAAGATTTTTGAGCCGTTGATTGGAGTTTCTAATTTTTTAAAACAGATTTGTTCATGGAATCATCACATGAGGGATTTGAAAAAGATACAACATAAGATTGTACTTGCACTATGCCACCTAGAAAAAATCTTTCCGCCGTCTTTTTTTTATGTCATGGTCCACTTGACCGTGCATTTAACTGGTGAAGTCATTGTTGGCGGTCCTGTGAAATTCAGGTGGATGTATCCAATAGAGCGATACTTAAATACATTGAAACGGTATGTGTGCAACAAAGCTCATCCGGAAGCCTCAATTTCCAAGTTATATTTAAGGGATGAGTGTACTAATTTCTATGCTTCATATATTTATGAGGTTGAAACAAACAAATATAAAATGTCCTAGAATGATGAGGGTCCAATTGGAGAAGGAATAACATTTGATATACGGAACAATGAGTGGGTTCAAGCTCATCGATATGTGTTGTTCAACACACCATCAAGTATTCCATTGACATAGTACGTTTCATAGTTGATGTGTATTCTGTTTCTATATTTATTTTATTTCTTACCTTATATTTTTTTTGATTTAGGATGCATATCGCTGAGTTGAAACGTGAAAGGCCCTGTGCAACTGACTATCAAATCCAAAAACATCATTTAAACACATTTCATGAGTGGTTCAAGACTCATGTACATATAATTGATTTAATATTTTTATAGTGCAACTTAGTTTTATTTTCATAATCCTCTATCCATTAAACTATATAAGTGAAATTTTTAGATTCAAAAGTTACGTGATTTAACCCAGCATATGAGCGAAGAACTCAACCAACTAGCTGATGGTCCATTGATTACAGCTCGTCACTACAAGTATTTGGATGCTTATGGATTATGATTTCGTATTAGTGATGTTGACATGAACCGAGCCACACAAAATAGTGGTGTTGGTTGTTCTTTTGTAGGTGCGGGTTATTATTATGGATTATTGAGAGATATTATTGAGGTCATTTATGGTCGTGTATTAAAACAAATATTGTTAAGGTGTGATTGGGTCAATCTAGTTCATGGAATGAAAGTTGATAACTTCCGATTTACATTAGTAAACTTTAACAATATGTTGTATAAAGATGACCGAGTTAGCAATGAGCCCTTCATACAGACATTGCAAGCAAAACAAATTTACTTTGTTGGTATTGATTCTGATTGGAATGTTGTGGTGAAAATGTCTAGAAGATAGGTTTTTCTGATTGACCAAGAGGAACCTGAAGTTGTCGCATTTACTAATCAAACACATGACCAAACGACAGTAGCTGTATGAGATAAAGATATACAATGGGCCAGAGAGATAGTTGAAGGAGATATGATAGACTTGCATGATTAGTGAAAATTGTAATTATATCCCCAGTTATTATTTGTAAAAATATTTATGAGTTATATATGTATAAAAATTGCTTGATTTAACTATAAATTCTTTTAATGTGGGTATGTCACAGGGCGGTCATAGTGTTTCACCTGATGTTTTCGGTATGTATGTTTTCATTTTTCTAAATTAATTGATTGTAATTTTCTGTGTATATTTCTCTAACTATTTCTAATCATTAATTTATATTGTAATTCAATTATGAATTTATGTTTATCAGGATCTAGTGCTTCTTCCAAAAGACGCAGGGGTCCTGGTAGAGGGGTTCGATCCTGGAACTCTGGAGCCCGATTGGATGTTTTATTTGACAACACATTTCATCCAGTTGGAGATGGGGCTACTGCATTGAGTCGTTATTTTGGGCATATGATATTAGACTCACACAGATTCCCTCTGATGACTCGTGACTGAAGTTCTTTCCCCCAGGATACGATGGAAAGATTATGGAGGGAGGTTCAGGTAAATTCAATGTTTAATTTTTCATGATATTGTTATTATTATTGTCCCATCTAATGACAATTTTTTTAACAGGTTATTTGACATCCTGTGCAGATGAGTTTCAAGCTATATGTATGTCCAAATGCCAAAAATTATGGATACATTACAAGTCAAGGGTGTAGAGAGATCACTATACACCATTTGCGGGTGTGCCAGACATTCTACAGCGAGTCCCTCTAGGCATTCTTCCTGCTTAGTGGTAGGATTTGGTTGCATTTTGGTCGAGTGAGGCAGCGATGGTAAGATTTATTACTTTTAATCTATAAATGACTAAATTTTCAAATGTCTATTAAGTAAATACGTTGAATGTAGACCGAGTCTTCTTATCAATCACATAATCTGGTGATGCAGGGCACGCTTTCCAAACTTGGCACTTGACATGTGTCACAGTTCAGACATGATGTATGTTTAGAATTCACTATTTCATTCATATTTTAATAATATTGTAGTATAACATGGTGAACCCCTTTATTATAGTTACACCAACGCGGAGAGCCGATCGATCGGATGTCTATATGGATGAGGACTCGTAGGGCGGGTGATCCCGATGTTGCTGGTGTTATAGTAAGAAAATTATTTACTATTAAATATATTTTTATTTTATATAAATTATTCATATTTGTTAATTGATTCATTATATGCTACAGGCTCAGTTTGATGCTCAGTTAGCAGAGTTTCCAGAGGAGCAACGTTGTAGTACTCTGCGTAGAGATGAAATATTTCATCGTGTCATGGGGCGTGATGGTCAGGGTTATTATTTGACTTATGGAAGTGGTGTCCCACGACGTGCAGTGGTTAGAGAAGATGTGATGGGTGCATGCAGAGAGTCAGGGATGCGCACACAGGCTGAGATAGATTCTTCCATTCAGGATATGCAGCGCAATTTAGATGCATAGTTTCAGCAGTTACATGCAGTGTATGAGGAGAGGTTGTCACAGATGTCATCACGTATCGATGATATGACGACGCGACAAGTGGTTCCACAGGTAAACCATAAAACAAACCATATTCAGATTGAATTTTATTGATATTTTTAAGATACATTATATTGATATATATTGTAGGCTCTGAATATAGATGGTTGACATCGCAGTGAAATTGGTGATCCAGATGAGAATGAACCCCATGCATGAGGTAATTTCATTTGTGTTGATGAATTCTCTAGAAGTTTTTATATCCTTGATGAATATAATTTTCCTTTTTTACCTAGATTAGTTTGTTTTAGTATTTGTGACCTGAAACCATCGTGAAACAATGTAATTATTATTCGTGACGTGTACGCGCAGACGGCACGTCAATCAGACGTGCGGTTTGCGCGGTACGACTCAATATTCGTGTTTTCAGTACTGTGAGCCCTTCATAAATGCATGTGGGGGGTCCAAATGGGACGCACAAAGTCGAAATGGCCTGAAATCAGATGACAAATATGGGTGACTGAATTTTGAAGTGGTTGAGAAGAAGGCACGTCAATCGGACGTGACGTGTGCCCGCGGTGACCGAGAACGCAGTTCTGGTGTCATAAACGGCCAAAATTGGCATCTAATGGTCAAATTCATAGCAGAATACCTTGGATTGACCTTAAACCACCGTGAAACAATCTAATTATTATTCGTGAAATGTACACATAGACGGAACGTCAATCGGATGTGCGGTTTGCGCGGTATGGCTCAAAATGCGTGTTTTAAGTGCCGCGCGCACTTCATAAACACGTGTGGGGGGTTCAAATGGGCCGAACGAAGTCAGAATGGCCTAAAATAAGACAAAAAATATAGGTGAGTGAATTTTGAAGTGGTCAAGTAGACGGAACGTCAATAGGACGTGCCGTGTGCCCGCGGTGACCAAGAACGATGTTCTGGTGTCATAAACGGCCAAAACGGGCGTCTAACAGTCAAATTCATAGGGGACGAACTTGGATTGATCTGAAACCACCGTGAAACAAAATAATTATTATTTGTGATGTGTACACATAGACATCACGTTAATCGGACTTGCAGTTTGTACGGTACGGCTCAATATATGTGTTTTAAGTGCTGCGAGCGCTTCAAAAAAATGCGTGAGGGGTCCAAATGGGCCAAAATAAGTAGGAATGGCCTGAAATCAGATGAAAAATATGGGTGAGTGAATTGTGAAGTGGTCGAGTAGACGACACGTCAATCGGACATGTCATGTGCCTACGGTGACCGAGAACGCGGTTCTGGTGTCATAAACGACCAAAACGGGCGCCTAACAGTCAAATTCATAGCGGATGACCTCGGATAGACCTAAAACCACCGTGCAACAATATAATTATTATTCGTGATGTGTACGTGCAGACTGCACATCAATCGAACGTGTGGTTTGCACGGTACAGCTCAATATTCGTGTTTTAAGTGCTGTGCGCACTTCATAAACGCGCGTGGGGGGTCCAAATGGGAAAAATGAAGTCAGAATGGCCTGAAATCAGACGAAAAATACGGGTGACTGAATTGTGAAGTGGTCGAGTAGACTGCATGCCAATCGAACATGTCGTGTGCCCGCGGTGACCGAGAACACGATTCTGGTTTCATAAACGGCCAAAACGAGTGTCTAATGGTCAAATTCATAGAGGACATCCTCGGATTGACCTAAAACCACTGTCAAAAAATCTAATTATTATTTGTGACGTGTACCTGTAGACAGCACATCAATCGGACATGCGGTTTGCGTGGTACGGCTCAACATGCGTGTTTTAAGTGGTGCACGCGCTTCATAAACCCGCGTGGAGGGGGTCCAAACGGGCCGAACGAGGTCAGAATGGCCTGAAATTAGACAAAAAATATGGGTGAGTTAATTTTGAAGTGGTCGAGCAGACGTCATGTCAATCAGATGTGTTGTGTTCCCGCGGTGACCGAGAACGCAGTTCTGGTGTCCTAAATGGCCAAAACGGGCATCTAACGGTCAAAATCATAGCGGACGATCTCAGATTGACCTAAAACCACCGTTCAATAATCTAATTATTATTATTGGCATGTACGCGCAGTCAGTACGTCAATCGGATAAGTGGTTTGCGTGGTTTGGCTCAATATGCGTGTTTTAAGTGTTACGTGCGCTTTATAAACGTGCGTGGGGGTCCAAATGGGCCGAAAAAAGTCGGAATGGCCTGAAATCAGATGAAAAAATACGGGTGAGTGAGTTGTGAAATGGTCGAGCAGATGACACATCAATCGGACGTGCCATGTGCCCGCGGTGACCGAGAACGCGGTTCTGGTGTCATAAACGGCCAAAACGGGCGTCTAAAGGTCAAATTCATAGCAGACGACCTCGGATTGACCTGAAACCACCGTGAAACAATCTAATTGTTATTTGTGACGTGTACACGCAGCCGGAACGTCAATAGACGTGTGGATTGCGCGGTACGGCACAACATGCGTGTTTTATGTGGTGTGTGCGCTTCATAAATGCGTGTGGGGGGTCCAAATGGGCCAAACGAAGTCAGAATGGCCTAAAATTAGATGAAAAATACGGGTGGGTAAATTGTGAAGTGATCGAGAAGACAGCACATCAATCGGACATGCAGTGTGCCCGCGGTGACCGAGAACGTGGTTCTGGTGTCATAAACTGCCAAAACGTGCGTCTAACGGTCAAATTCATAGAAGACGACATCAGATAGACCTGAAACCACCTTGAAACAATCTAATTATTATTCTTGATTTGTAAACACATACGGAACATCAATCAGACGTGCAGTTTTCACGGTTCGGCTCTATATGCGTGTTTTAAGTGATGCACGCGCTTCATAAACGCGGATGGGGGGGTCCAAACAGGCTGAACGAAGTCGGAATGGCTTGAAATCAGACAAAAAAATACAGGTGACTGAATTTTGAAGTGGTCGAGTAGACGGCACGTCAATTGGACTTCTCGTGTGCCTGTGGTGACCGAGAACGCGGTTCTGGTGTCATAAAAGGCCAAAACGGGCGTCTAACGGTCAAATTCATAGAGGACGACCTCAGATTGACTTGAAACCACCGTGAAACAATATAATCATTTTCCGTGACATGTACGCATAGACAGAATGTCAATCAGATGTGCAGTTTGCACGGTTTAGCTCAATATGCGTGTTTTAAGTGATGCGCGCGCTTCATAAACGCGTGTGGGGGGTTCAAACGGGCCGAAACAAGTCATAATGGCCTAAAATCAGACGTCAAATACAGGTGAGTGAATTTTGAAGTTGTCTAGAAGACGACTCGTTAATCGGACGTGTTGTGTGCCCGAGGTGACCGAGCACACGGTTCTAGTGTCATAAACGGCCAAAACGGGTGTCTAACAGTTAAATTCATAGCGAACGACCTCGTATTGACCTAAAACCACCTTACAATAATCAAATTATTATTTGTGATGTATACGCGTAGACGTCACGTGAATCGGACATGTGGTTTGCACGGTACGACTCAATATGCGTGTTTTAAGTGGTGTGCACGCTTCATAAATGCACGTAGGGGGGTCCAAATGGGCCAAACGAAGTCGGAATGTCCTGAAATAAGTCATCAAATACGGGTGAGTGAATTGGAAGTGTTTTAGCAGACGACACGTCAATCGGATGTGTTGTGTGCCCGCGGTGACCGAGAAAGCGGTTCGAGTGTCAAAAACGGCCAAAACGGACGTCTAATAGTCAAATTCAAAGAGGAAGACCTCAGATTGACCTGAAACCACCGGGAAATAATCTAATTATTATTCTTGACATGTACGCACAGACATCACATCAATAGGATGTGTGACTTGCGTGGTACGGCTCAATATGCGTGTTTTAAGTGGTGCGCGAGCTTCATAAACGCACATGGGGGGTCCAAATGTGCCGAATGAAGTCAGAATGGCCTGAAATCAGACAAAACATACGGGTGAGTGAATTCTGAAGTGGTCGAGAAGACGACATTCTAATCGTACATTCCGTGTGCCCACGGTGACCGAGAACACGGTTCTGGATCCACAAACGGCCAAAACGGGTGTCTAACCGTCAAATTCATAGCGGATGACCTCAGATTGACCAAAACCCACTGTGCAACAATATAATTAGAACCATAGAATTAATGATTTTAAAAATTTAAAACAGTAATCAAAATTATGAATATATTTTCAAAATCAAATACTTTAGATATGTTACTGTATGTTTGAATTGAAATGTGTTAATTTGTTTCAATTATTTGTTTTCTAGGTTTTATTCGGTACTAATTTTGTTATTAAATTTTATTATGAGGTTATGGTTGATGATAGATGTGGAGCTTGGAAGATGACTGATAAGAATAATTTGAGTATATATTATTTTGTAATTGAATTTTTTTTTTAAAAAATTTAAAATCTATAGAGGCTGCCAAATGGAGGCCACCAAAGGGATAGAATATAGCGGCCTCCATTTGGTGGCCGCTATAGTTGTTTCCATCGCCAGCTGTAGCGGCCCCCATTCGGCGGCCTCTAATGGTCTGGGCTACAGTAGCCGCCATTTGGCGGCCGCTCAAGCCTATCCCGGCTTTCCTACAGCTTCCGCCAAGTCCCGGTCGCAAATAGTAACAACGACGGGGAAAAAGTGGTCGCCACTTGGCGGAATCTAGGCAGACGTTATAGACCTTTAGCGACGGATTTTGGTAGCCGTTAAAGGTCATGATTGTACTAGTGAATAGATTCTATCCCTTTTTGAATGACTAAGTCCCTAGCTACTTCATCTCAACTTTGGAAAATAACTTAGTCTAGTTTCCAAATCCAAATAAGCCTAATAAAATAGGTGATGAGGATCTCCCAAAATATTACCCCTTCTATAAAATTTTATGGAATCCCATCAAGTAGTTTTTGTTTTCAATGACCTACTACAAGAGATGGTTGATTCTGGGAAATTGAAACTGAAAAAACCACCACCCCAGGTGGAAAATGTTTCTAATATAGATATGGAAGAAAGAGAGTGGTAATAAGATAAAATAAATAATTCACAGAAGTTCAATGATTGGATGGTCTAAAAATAATAAATATAACTCATTCCATTCTATAAACACATTTGAAAAAACCAATTATTCCTCCAGCCACTTCTGCTACAGTAAATCTGGCTTCATCAAAATTCCCTTCCTCTGAAGGCCAGTCCTCAAAAAAGTGACATGGTCGAAAGGATAAGAAACAAGAATAAGAATATCATATCATTTCAAGGATAAATGTTTTCTTGACCTTAGTGGATTTCAATATGGCAATCTCAAAATAATGGTTACCACCCTTCCAAAAGGCACAATAAGAATCGACCCCCCACGCTGAATCTTAATCAGATGAAGAGTCGATCTTTGTTTTTGTTAATGTTATTCAATTAATAGATCCTTATTCAAATGATTATTATTATTATAAACCTTATTTCCCTACAATTGATTGGGGATCTAGGGGGAGAATTCATCAGGGTCTAGTAAACATCGAAAGACACGGTTGTGTAAGAAGCCACTACTTCAACCAAACCCCCATTCGAATTGTATATGTGGTCGAAACCTGTGGGAAATCTCTCCAATAAGCTCAACAGGAACGAGGAACCTTTTCCTCCAAACATATTAGGGTCTACCCTAACATTATTATCTTTTAATTCTACTTATAGGTTATGAAACCACCTCCTCGGTAGGTAGGCATACCTAGTCGGCCTAATCCACAAAGGATAAGAACACTTCTAACTCATATCCCAAGGAACAACCCATCCACATCAGGAGAATCAACTCTTATAGTGCCTAAAAAAGAATCTTCATTCCATAAAACACATACCTCTAGATAAAAATTATAATTTTTGGAAGAAACTGTACCATTTTTGGCTGTGTTATCAATCTTGGATGCTCTAACTCTATCAAAAGACCTTTGGGAAGCACTCATTGAGGCATTTTCAATCCCCTGGGAATTTGATGTTGAGGTTTCTACTGCTGAAGTATATCATACGTGGAATGATCCAACTAAATTCCATATGGTCATTTCCTTCACTGACCAAATAATGGTTCTATCATACAGGGACATATCAGGCCCTTTTATATATCTAACAAGCTAAATGACATTGTTATCTGAAGAGCCTTCACTGATAATGTCTCATAAGTCAACCTCATCCCAATTAAGACTCTTTTTCAATTAGGTCTCAATGAATCTCATATGTATCCCTCCACTCTAATGTTACAAGGTTATAAAAATAATGATCAAGAACCACTTAGTTAGATCACAGTTAGAACTCAGTTCCAATATCTTGTATCTGACTCAGGTTTCGTGGTGGTCCGATAGGACACAACATTCAATGTTCTACTAGGAAGGGCTTGGATGCATCAACATGTATCCTTTCTTTCTTCATAACTCCAATGTCCCAAATATTATATAAATGGTAGAATTGGGACATTTTATTGTGATAAGACCTATTTCAAATCCTATGAGACATAATACATTGATGCAGGATTCGATCATAATGAAGGGAAGTAAGCAATGTTTAATGATAATTCTTGAATCAATTCCCCAAAATGAATGGAGATGATCCAAGAAAACCCATTCAAGAAGCTCATTGAAAATTATGTTATTCCTATTAATCAAATTTAATGGGTTACCCAAAATTCATATTTTCATTCAACAGCTTGCATAATGACATTCATGACAGTTGGCCCCAGCAGCGCTGAATAAATTATCAACTCTCCAAGTGATAATGAATTCTTGAATGCAAATTTATTCATTCCATCCCCTGAGATTCCACAAATCCTGGATTTACCAATTGAATAAGAAGAAGCCATCTTGACTTCTAGAGAATGTGAGAAGAATTGTTTTTTGTCCCTTGTTTACCCTTCAAAACTCCAAGAAGGATTCATGCCAATAAGAGATCATAAAATGATTACCTATTCCTTAGGATTTCCAAATGATGACTCCCCTATTCCTTATATTGAACTTCTTTTGTCATATACTTTCTAGGAATTTGCATAAATAGTGAAGCCTGGTGAGGTGGAAGAGAAAGTGGAATAAGAATATAACCTCATGGACGCCCTCCCGGAAATTGAGGAAGGTATCTCCACCACCATAGATTAACTAAAAGAAATAAATCATGGTAGAAAAGAAGATCCACGTCCCACTCTAATTAGTGCTTTCCTGACTCTCAAAGAATAAGAGGAATACACCTCCTTCCTAATATAGCACTGGGAAGTTTTTTCCTTGAATTACATAGAGACTCCATGATTTTACCCTGGGGTGGACGCCCATCATTTGGGCTTTCCAGATAATCATCAGGGATACAACCAAGAAGCCATGAGAACACACCTGACTCATGCCTCCAAAATTGAGACTAATCTGAAATAACTCATCAAGGATGACTTCATCCGAGAGGTAAAATACATGAATTTCCTAGAAAAATTGTCCCTATGAAAATTAATAAGGTGAAAATCATAGTTTTCATTGATTTCATAGATCTCAGCTGTAATTTCCCCAAAGATGAATTCATGGTTCCAATCACATAACACTTAATTGATGCAACATCTGGATACTGTAAAGACCCAAAGTTTCATTAATGGAAATCCATCTTGATCTAATTAAATGTATCTTTATCTTTATATAAAATGTCAACTTATTTGGTTTTATGTTATGAATTTTGACTGTTGCTAATATAGCCATTGAACGGTGATCACATGATTAGTATAAATATAGGGATTTAACAAATCCAATTTACTCAGACAAAAGAAGCGATGGCCTCGTCCAGTAGAATTGCTCCATACGAAGCCCATTTGTCGGAGCTTGGAAAATAGGTGGCATCCTTGGGCTTCGCTCTTGACCAAGCCCAAGCTGAGCTTCACCAAGTCAATCTCGAACGAGACTGTCTACGGGAAAAATGGAAGTTGATAGTGATTACCACTCGAGCAATGTTAGTTGAGCCACCCCAAGAGTCTTTCACCATCGCACACATTACCCTTAGGTCTTATGCGGCTGTTTTAAGGGGTTATGTAACGAATCTCTAGTACTATGTTCATGTATATTATTTTTGTATATAATAATGAATATACCTCCTTGTCATTTTTTGAGACATTGTAAATAGTTTTTAAACTACAACTAATGTTTTTAGTTATTATTTAATTATGAATTATATTTTGTTAAATTAATGGATTTTTTAATTAAATAATATTTTAATAAAATTTTATTATTATTATTAAATTAATTTTTATTAAATATAAATTATCTTAAAATTTTATGAATGCAATTGTAATTTTTATTAAGGTTTGAAAGCCATTTCTGTCAAAACTCGTGAATTTTCGATTAATGTCAGTTTTTATTCTAAAAGTGCAAATTAACATATTTAGAAAATTATTTAGATAACATAAATTTTACTTCTGGAATAAGGACGTGGAAATTATCCAATGGTGATTTTATTATAATTTTCCGAGATAGTCAAATTTTTGGGTAAAAATTAAATACCGTTTAAATATATAATGTGTTTTATGACATCATAATGACCCAATAGTGATGTAATAAAATACTATAAGCTTTATGTTTTCCCAATATATGTTTTAACATTAAAATAATGTGATTTTCGGTTTTTTTGACTTACTTTTAAAAGCATTAATGGACCCCTCAAGACTTATTAAACACCATGTCTTTTTAAATTAATTTCCATGGGAGTGTGACTCACCTCCACATAAGAAACCTTATTATTTCAAGAATTTCGGACTTTGGCCCTATAAAATATTGTTTTTCTCTTCCCTTTTCCAAAAAACATGGGCAAAAACCGTGGGATGGTTTGTGGTTTGGATTAATTTAAAATAAGGGGTCCCAATCCTAAATAATAATGAATTCCCGCACCTTTCCTATATAAACCAACCCAAGCTCCCACTTACTCCCCACTCAAATCATTTTTAGTTCATCCTACCTCTGCCCTAATCTCTCTAGAATCCTCCCAAGGTGCCCTAAGCTCCCAAGAAGCCTCTCACAAGCCTCTCTCTAGCCTTTGGAAGCACACTTCCAAGTAAGGATTTTTTCTTCCATTCTCATTTTTGTCCAATTTTCTTTAAGTTGTTTTGACCTTTTAATTTCAATTATGAATGTTAGGGTATGGTTTTAAAACTCCATCATACTTCCCTATTTATGTTTCAATGATGGGAGACCCCTTTCTCTCTCATTAAATGCCTCCCATGTACACCCGTTACTATGTCGAAATTCCGAATGGAACTTCTCTCTCTTTTACATTCAAGCAATACTTTTGTATCATGAATATAATTTACATTACAATTGTTTCAACATGTATCTATATGACCCCCTTACTTTCCATTTCATGTAAATATGATGGTACACCCTTTCTCTCTCATCAAACCGTTTTTATGAATTCTTATGTCACACCGTTACGCTACCGAAATCGCACTGATTTTCTAAGCCAATGCCATTGTGTAGTGAATACCATACCCATTTCTCCATCAAGGGTATTAACCTTTATGTGCATTTACTTATTGTTTATAATGTTTCATGTAGGAATTCCACATTTCTTTATTGTGTAATAAATGATTATGTTTTATGAATCCATGTTTTATGATCCATATGGCACACTTACACATGAAATGAAATGTTTAAGAAGGGTGCGCCCTTATAGCACTCCAATGCATTGGGTAAAGTATAGTATCATGATACATCATGTGAAATGAATGTTGAATCATGCTAATTCAAGTGCAATGAGGGTTTAATCATGCTTTATGTTCCATGAGGATTTAGTCATGCTCTCTGTGCAATGGGCCATGGCTCATGCTAATTCCATGTTAAGTATTGTTGCCATATTTACATGTTATGATTATCATGCTTTATCATGCCTTTATGTTCATTTTTCCCTTATGATCTATTGATATGCCTATTTCCTAACATGTATTGTACTCCTCATGTTATTCCATGTGTACTCCCTTACTGAGCTTTATAGCTCACCCTTTTCTTATGCATGTCCTCAGGTTATCCCATGCAATGCTAAGTACGAGGGAATGTAGTGGTCATGTAAAGGAAGTTTTAAATAAAGATGTTGTATTTCATGTTTCAAGTTTTTATGTAATGATCCTAAGCCCCAAAGACACTAAATCTGTCGATCTTCTTTGTTTTATCAAGTGAAGTTTTATGTTTAAGTGTCTATTAAAAAGCAGGGTTGTCATAGTTGGTATCAGAGAATAGGTTTATCTATATTTGGGATTAGGAAACCCTAGTAAAGCCTTAGATACAAGACTAAGTATAATAAAAACATCCCTTTGTTTTGGTAAGTACTGAGTAAATGGTTTATCAAAAAAATACACCCCTGTCTGGATACGAGCAGGTAGAGGCGGCTCTGGCACATATGTATGCTAGGGGTAAAACCCGAAAACACCGCTTTGAGCTAGACTCGAACGGGAGCTGGTGCACGAAAACGGGCCTTGCTACACTCTTGGTTACGACACTCCCGGGGGATATGTTTTTATAAATTCACAAGCTTAGTATGAACCCTTATTAAGGGAATAAAAAAATGCCCCTAAGAATATATGTTAGAAGGTAGATCATGAAAATCCTAGATTGAAGCCTATAGACTCATGAGTTAAGGAAATAAAAGTTTATTTATAAGTCATAAACTTTTGTCTTTGGATTACCCTTTATGAGTTACCCCTAACTTTCCTTTTATTCTAGCCAATGTTCGGTAATTGGAGGACTCAGGCTAACAACTATTGTGACGATCAGTGTGATGACTGTACCAATGAGATGCCAAATCCAATGGGAGTGGGAATCGCAAACTTTGTCACACTTCTCTATCAGATAACTCAAGTTTTGAATAGAAACACGGGTCAAGAGGAACGTTCAACCCCCCATAAGAAAGAACAAGTCACTATCGAGAGCTTAATGAGACAAAGGCCTCCTAATTTTAGTGTATCATCCGATCCCACGATCGCTGAACAATGGATCAACTCCATTGAAAAGATCTTCTCCATCCTTCAATGTTCTAAACAAGAGAAGGTTATCCTGGCGGCTTATCATATGGAGGGTGAAGCTGATCAATGGTGGACACTGATCAAAAATACGAAGCTTGAGGAGGAGATCGAGGCGTTGGAATGGAAGGATTTCCATAAGATGTTTTTCGATAAATATTTTCCGTGCACCCTTCGGCTTAAGATGGAATGGGACTTCCTTTCCCTCAAGAAAAAAAGATGAAGAATCTATTGGAGAGTACGAGGAAAACTTCACAAGGCTTGCACGATATGCTTCTGGATTTGTCGTTACCTCCGAATGAAAAGTTGACCGCTTATTTGGTTGGTTGATGCCTAGCCTGCAAAAATCATTAGTGATCCGTGACTTCGACAGCTATGAGGAAATTGTCCGATGTGCTGTCACGGTCGAAATGGAAATCGGGGAATCACATGGGTATCATGGGGACAAGAAGCATAAGGTGTAATTCAATGCTAGAGGTCCGATGTAGAAATCCAATGGTGCTAAGAAGATCCATCACCCCACTTTCCAAAAGTGTGGAAAAAAGCACCCTGGAAATTGCCTTAAGGGGATGAAGAAATGCATTAGGTGTGGAAGGGAAGGGCACCTAGCTGTTAACTGTCGGCAAGAAAGACCCGCAGTTGCGAAAGAGGAGAGGAACGCTCTGTTCGAACATCAACGCATTGTTCAATGCTACAAATTCAAAGAACCAGGTCCTTTTGAAAATCAGTGCCCTAATCCAAGTGTTTTCAGAGACAACCAACAACCTCCAAGACAGCAAATAAGGGCTTTTGCCATCACTTCAGCCGAAGTGAACCCAGACAACGAATTAGTGACAGGTATGCTAGTAATTCATTCAAGAATAGCGAAAATACTTATTGATTCAGGTTCTACGCATTCTTTTATATCTCTAAAGTTTAGTAGAACAATCCCAACACCACCAAAAATCATGGAAGTGAAGATGTCAATGAGTATGAAAAACGGGGCAATTAGTGAATCCCATGAGTATAAGTCCTCCCCTGTTTTAATCTGTGGATTGAATTTCCTGGAAAACCTCATCATACTCCCTCTGGTGGAATTTGATGAAATTCAAGGCATGGATTGGCTTTCCTTGTATAGAGCCAAGAAAAATTTTCAGGAGAGGGAAATCACACTCCGTTTGGAGAATCGACCCTCGATTCTTTACAAGTGTCAGGAGGAAGATGAATCTCCTTTAGCTCCATCATCTCAAGCATCGATATTACTGCACTATGAGAATGCATATCTAGCTCAGATTACTGAGTCCAAAGAAGAAACCATCCTCAAAGAAATGCCTATTGTGAGGGAATTCGCGAAAGTATTTCCCGAGGAACTGCCTGGTCTTCCTCCTAGAAGATATGTTGAGTTCTCAATTGAACGTATACCTGGGGCGGTACCAATATCCAAGACTCCATATAGAATGGCTGTTGTAGAGCTTGAAGAGATGAAGAAACAACTACAGGAGAATCTAGATAAAGGTTTTATACGCCCAAGTGCTTCACCATGGGGTGCACCAGTCCTCTTCATCAAGAAGAAGGATGGGTCAATGCGGATTTTCATAGATTATCGTGAAGTTAACAAAATCATGATAAAGAACAAGTATCCTCTCCCATGAATTGATGACTTGTTCGATCAGCTGTGTGGAGCACATTAATTCTCCAAGGTGGACTTGCGGTCGGGATATTATCAAGTAAGGGTGAAGAAGGAAGATATCCCCAAGACTGATTTTTGCACAAGATACGGGTACTATGAATTCATAGTAATTCCTTGCAGACTCAGCAATGCTCCAGAAATATTCATGGACTTAATGAATAGAGTCTTTAGAGATTACCTCAACAAATTTATGGTAGTCTTTATAGATGATATTCTAATATACTCCAAAACCAGGGAGGATCATGAGGAGCATTTAAGAACTATACTAGAGACTTTGCGCAAGGAGAATCTCTATGAAACGTACAGTAAGTGTGAGTTCTGGTTGAAGGAGGTCTTATTCTTGGGCCATATCATCACAAGCAATGGTATATCTGTGGATCCCTCCAAAACAGATGCAATTGAGGGTTGGCTGAGGCCAACATCGGAAACGGATTTCCGTAGCTTCTTGGGGTTAGCTGGATATTATCGACGATTTGTGAGGAATTTCTCACGATTGTCCAACCCTCTTACCAAGCTAACTCGGAAGGGAGAAAATTTTTCTTGGAGTGATGAATGCGAAGAAAGATTTAAGGAGTTGAAAAGGAGGCTTATCACTGCGTCCGTGCTCACTTTACCCACAAGTGGGGAACCTTTTTTGATTTTCAGCGATGCTTTGAAGAAGGGCTTAGGCTATGTGCTGATACAGAATGATAAAGTGATATCTTATGCATCAAGGCAGTTGAAAATCCATGAGCGAAACTATCCAACGCATGATCTAGAGTTGGTGGCAGTGATCTTTGCCTTGAAAATCTGGCGGCATTATCTCTATAGAGAGAAATGTGAGATATATACTGACCAAAAGAGTCTTAAATATATATTCACATAGAAAGAGCTTAATATGCGCCAGAAAAGATGGATAGAGCTCATCAAGGATTATGACTGTTCAATACATTACCACCCTGGGAAAGCGAACAAGGTGGCAGATGCCCTAAGTAGAAAAGATCCAACAATTCTATCAATGATGAGAATTGTGAAGGATCCAATCTTCTTATACTTAATGAAGATGGAAATGAGAATCATAGAGAAGGGAACATCATCAATCCTTTCACAAATGATTGATCAACCATCTCTTTTGGAACGGTTAAAGGATACTCAAAAGGATGATGTGGGAATTCAATAAAAAGTGGATGCTATCGAAAAAAGGAAATCCTTGGAGTTTAATGCTAATGAAGAAGAGATTGTGCAGTTTGGGAAAAGTCTATGTGTTCCATAAAAACCGGAGCTGAAGAAGGAACTTTTGGAAGTTGCACATAGTTCAAATTTCTCTATTCACCCAGGGAGCACAAAGATGTATCGAGATCTCCGAGAAAACTTTTTGTGGGATAATATGAAGAAGGAGATCTCTGAATACACATCAAAGTGCCTGGTGTGTCACCAAGTGAAGGTAGAGAGGAAGAAGTCTAAGGGAATTATGCAACCATTTCCCATACCAGAATGGAAATGGGAGAACATCACCATGGACTTTGTCACCGGACATCCAAGGAAATCCAAAGGCAACAATGCAATCTGGGTTGTTGTGGATCATCTTACAAAGACTACACACTTCATTGCTATTCGAGAGGATTTCTCATTGGATCAACTAGAACAGATATATATCAATGAAGTGGTAAGGTTTCATGGAGTACCACTATCTATTGTGTCTGACCGAGATCCAAGATTCACCTTTATGTTTTGGAAGAGTCTTCAACATTCTCTGAATATGGAACTAAACTTCAGTACGGCCTATCATCCTCAATCTAATGGTCAATCCGAGCGGACTATCCAAACACTTGAGGACATGTTGAGAGCGTGCTCAATGGACTTTAAAGGAGGATGGGATCAACATCTTCCTCTGGTTGAGTTCTCTTATAACAATAGTTTCAACTCAAGCATCCAAATGGAACCATATGAAGCCCTATATGGGAAAAGGTGGAGAACACTGGAATGTTGGGATGAGGTCGGTGAACATAAGCTTCTTGGACCAGAAATGGTCAAGGAAATGATGGAGAATGTGAAAACCATTCAGCATCATATCAAGGCAGCCTAGAGTCGACAGAAGAGTTATGAAGATAATCGTAGATGAGACCTTGAGTTTAAAGTTGGAGACATGGTTTTTCTACGCATATCTCTGTGGAAGAAGGTCATGAGGTTTTTAAATAAGGGTAAGTTATGTCCAAGGTACATCGGCCCCTTTGAGATTCTTGATCGTGTCGGGGTTGTGGCCTATAGACTAGCAATTCCACCTACTATGGCCAAAGTAAAAGATTTCTTTCATGTATCCCCCTTAAGAAATTACATACCAGACACATCACATGTACTCTCTTCTGAGGAGGTACAATTGGAAGATGATCTTTCTTATGAGGAGCAACCAGTGAAGATCTTAGATCGTAGAGAAAAAGTTATAGGAAAAAAGACAATTCCCCTCATCAAGGTGTTGTGGAGAAACCACAAGTTTCAAGAAGTGACTTGGAAATTAGAGGAAATGATGAAGCTAAGTTACCCACATCTGTTTTAGTGTGGGAAAAGGAAAATTTCAAGGACGAAATTTCTTAAGGGGGGAATATTGTAACGACCCAAAGTTTCATTAATGGAAATCCCACTTGATCTAATTAAATGTCTCTTTATGTTTATATAAAATGTCAACTTTCTTTGGTTTTATGTTAATAATTTTGACCGTTACTAATATAGCTGTTGAACAGTGATCACATGATTAGTATAAATATAGGGCTTTAACAAATCCAATTTACTCAGACAAAAGAAGCGATGACCTCGTCCTGTAGAATTGCTTCGTACGAAACCCATTTTTCGGAGATCGGAAAAGAGGTGGCATCCTTGGGCTTCACTCTTGACCAAGCCCAATCTGAGCTTCACCATGTCAAGCTCGAACGGGACCATCTACAGGAAAAATGGAAGTTGATAGAGATTACCACCCGAGCAATGTTATTTGAGCCACCCCAAGAGTCGGTCACCATCGCACACCTTACCCTTAGGTCTTATGAGGCTGTTTTAAGGGGTTATGTAACGAATCTCTAGTACTATGTTCATGTATATTATTTTTGTATATAATAATGAATATACATCCTTGTCATTTTTTAGACATTGTAAATAGTTTTCAAAGTACAAATAATGTTTTTAGTTATTATTTAATTAAGAATTATATTTTAATAAATTGAGGGATTTTTGAATTAAATAATATTTTAATAAAATATTATTATTATTATTAAATTAATTTTTATTAAATATAAATGATCTTATAAATTTTTGAATGCAATTGTAATTTTTATTAAGGTTTGAAAGCCATTTCTGTCAAAACTTGTGAATTTTCGATAAATGTCATTTTTTATTCTAAAAGTGAAAATTAAATTATTTAGAAAATTATTTAGATAAAATAAATGTTATTTCTGGAATCAGGACGTCGAAATTATCTAATGGTGAATTTTTCATAATTTTCTAAGACAGACAAATTTTTGGGTAAAATTTAAATACCGTTTAAATATATAATGTGTTTTATGACATCATAATGACCCAATAGTGATGTAATAAAATACTATAAGCTTTATGTTCGGCAAATATATATTTTAACATTAAAATAATGTGATTTTGTGTTGGTTTGACTTACTTTTCAAAGCATTAATGGACCCCTCAAGACTTATTAAACACCTTGTCGTTTTAAATTAATTTCCATGGGAGTGTGACTCACCTCCACATAAGAAACTTTATTATTTTAAGAAGTTAGGAATTTGGCCTTATAAAATATTTTTTCCTCTTCGCATTTCTAAAAACCATAGGCAAAAACCATGGGATGGTTTGTGGTTTGGATTAATTTAATATAAGGGGTCCCAAAACTAATTAATAATGAATTCCCTCACCTTTTCTATATAAACCCACCCAGGATCCCACTTCCTCCTCACTCAAAGCCTTTGGAGTTCGTCCATCCTCTGCCATAATCTCTCTATAATCCTCCCAAGGTTCCCCAAGCCCCCAAGAATCCTCTCACAAGCCTCTCTCTAGCTTTTGGAAGCACACTTCCAAGTAAGGGTTTTTTCATCCTTTCTCATTTTTGTCCAATTTTCTTTAAGTTGTTTTTCCCTTTTAATTTAAATTATGAATGTTGTGTTATGGTTTAACACCTACATCATACTTCCCTATTTATGTTTTAATTATGGGATACCCCTTTATCTCTCATTAAATGCCTCCCATGAACACCCGTTACTATGCCGAAATTCCAAAAGGAACTTCTCTCTCTTCTTTTACATTCAAGCAATACTTTTGTATCATGAATATAATTTTCATTAAAATTGTTTGGACATGTATCTATATTACCACCTTACTGTCCATTTCATGTAAATATGATGATACATCCTTTCTCTCTCATCAAACCATTTTTATGAATTCTTATGTCACGCCGTTACGCTGCCGAAATCGCACCGATTTTCTAAGCCAATGTCATTGTGTAGTGAATACCATACCCATTTCTCCATCAAGGGTATTAACCTTTATGAACATTTACTTATTGATTAAAAAGTTTAATGTAGGAATTCCACATTCCTTTATCGTGGAATAAATGATTATGTTTTATGAATCCATGTTTTATGATCCATGTGGCACACTTATGCATGAAATGAAATTTTTAAGAAGGGTGCGCCCTTATAGCGCTCCAATGCATTGGGTAAATTATAGTATCATGATACGTCATGTGCAATGAGTGTTGAATCATGATACTTCAAGTGAAATGAGGGATTACTCATGCATTATGTGCAATTAGGATATACTCATGCTCTATGTGCAATTAGCCTTGGCTCATGCTAATTCCATGTTAAGAGTTGTTGTCACATTTCCATGTTGTGATTATCATGCTTTATCATGCCTTTATTTTCATGTTTCTCTTTTTATCTATTTATATGCCTATTGTCTAACATGTATTTTACTCCTCATGTTATTCCATGTGTAATCCATTACTGGGCTTTATAGCTTACCCTTTTCTTATGCATGTCCTTAGGTTATCCCATGAAATGCTAAGTACGAGATAATGTAGTGGTCATGTAAAGGAAGTTTTAAATAAATATGTTGTATTTTATATTTCATGTTTTTATGTAATGCTCCTAATCCCCAAATACACTAAACCTATTTATCTTCTCTATCGTATTAAGTGAAGTTTTATGTTTAAGTTTGTATTAAAAAGCAGGGTTGTCATAGATACCATGCCCTATCTTTCATTGATGGATATTCTAGGTATAATAAAATTTCTATGGCCATAGAAGATGAGGAAGCCATAGCTTTTAGAGCACCTCAAGGAATATCCTATTATTGGTTAATTCCCTTTGGTTGGAAGTATGCAAGTTCCACATATAAACGTGTTATGCATCATATTTCAAACCTTTTCTAGGGAATTTTTTTTGAATGATATGTTGATGATCTAGTGGTCATGTTATGACAATGTACTAATCACATGGCTGACCTAGAAACCATATTCATCAAGTATATACTGTATAATATAAAGATGAACCCCTTGAAATGTACTTTTGGGGTAACATCACTAAATTTTATTAACATCATAGTACGTCATCATGGCCTAGAAGCTGGTCCTGGTAATACTAATGCTATCATTGGTATGTCACCCACTAGAAACTAGAAATATTTGAGAGGAAATCAAAGAAACTTGGTCTAAATTTGGAACTTCATAGGAAACCTCGCAGGAAAGTGTTTACCCTTCACCAAATTGATGAAGAAGGGGGTCACTTATAAGTTGACCAATGGCTATCAAGAAGAATTTTATTCCCCCAATAAATACCTCTTGATCCTACGCATATTTAAGCAACCTATTGAAGGAAATATAATCATTATTTATGTAACAAACGTGAAGTGATCACTGGGTTCTTTCCTCACACAAAATAATAATGCTAAGAATGAAAAAAAACATTTACTATCTCATTCAAACCATGCTCGGTGTAGAGACTCAATATTTAGATATTGATAAAAATTTCATAGAATTTATATTTGTAGATAAGAAGCTAAGACACTACCTGCAACACTATGATATCCATTTAGTCTCATTCCATAACCCATATAAATTTAACCTCAGTCATCATATTCTCATAGGGAACCAGGAATAGTGGGCAGTTATCCTATAATAGTTTGATATATAGTTTGTGCCTCAGAGAGAAGTGAAAGGCCAGTGATTAAAAAATTTCCTCCCTAAGAACCAATCTACAGAAGAGACATCATTGAATACTAAACTACCTGATGAAGAAATATTCTCTATTCCGGATAGCCCCCGAACATGGGAGATATATTTTGAAGGTGTTTCTAGAAGTCCAATAGGGAAGAGAATGGAAGGCCCTAATCTTAAAAAAGTTAGTTTGGGTGTTGTTCTTATCTCCCCAGAAAAGGAATTATTACCATAATCCATGTTATTATAATAGAGTACCAATAATGAGGCAGAATATCAAGCTCTCATCATAGGCCTAGAGTTGGCACTCCAAGTTCCAGTGAATTAGCTAGAGGTAAAGGTTGATTTAGAATTGATAATCAAATAGATCAATGGGGATTATTCCATTAAAATGGAACGGATAATTCCCTGTGAGATTATTTCATAGGGTTAATGGAATAATTCCCATCATATCTAACATTGAATCGTGTCCCACGATCTTAGAATGATTAGGTATATGCATTAGGAAAAGAAGATATGACTTGGGAAGATCCAAATCGGGAGGAAATAATCATTAATATTTCCCACCACTAAATGGTTTATCATTTTGTTCGGATCAAAGTAAAAGAGATTAATGAAATTAGTCCAATGACTAATCCATATATCCCTATCATGGTATTGATGAAACACATCATGGAATATCTCCATGATGGATTACTTTCACTGAACATAGTTCGAAGAGAGCATATTCAGCAATGGGCTACTAATTTCACTCATTCTGATGTCCCAAAATCATAAGAAATTCCTGTACACGTGAGTATTTGATGGATTTATTCTCAGATATGTTGATGGATAAGATACTATAGCTATTGTAAAAGAATTAAATGTATGAATATTTGGTTCCCATCAATAAGGGTATAGGATTTTTATCAAATCTAAAGGCTTGGATACTTTTGGCCTTCGACAATGCAGGATGGCATAGAATTCAATAAGAAATGTCATCCTTTCCATGTGCATGAAAATTTCTTCAATAAACCCCCATTGTTTCTACATATAGTTAAATAATCCTACCCTTTTTCCACATGGGGAATGGATGTTGTTAGACCATATCTTCCATCTACGAGTACACAGTTCAAGTACATCATTACTTCTACATATTTATCTCCAAATGGGATGAGGTAAAACCATTCAAATAAGTTGGATCCAAAAGAATTGTTAGGTTTTTTAAATGTAACATTTTGACCTGATTTGATGTTTCTCATACCATTTTGATGGACAATGGAACCAATTTATGTTCTGATGAGGTGGAGAATATATATTTAAAATACAATATCAAATCCAACAATTCAAATTTATATAATGAAATTTTCAGTGGATAGATAGACAATTTTAACAAGAACCTATATAAAATACTCTATAATATTGTGGATAATGATAAGAAATATTGGCATGATAATCCTTTTCATGAATTTTGGGATTATCGAACAACAACTCATACTTATACATAACCATCCCCAAACTCATTTATGCATTGAATATAAGCAGAATTTTCCATTGAATTTAAGTTTCCATCACTCCATATTTACATTTATGACCATCTACCCATAGATTAGAAATCCTATAAATGACTGGATGAACTAGAGTGATTGGATAAAAATAGATTTCACACCTTGAACCACCCGTAGGTGTATCAGAACTAAATAGCATGGGCCATTAATAATAGAAGCTTTGTATTCATTCATTCCTACAAGGATAATTGGTATTGGTCATTAAGACTATGATGATACCAGTAAATAATCCTCTAAAACTTGAGCCAAATTGCGAGGTAACTTAATCTATACATAAGGTTTACTCTACTAAATATTATTATTTAATATCAATGGATAAAGAAATCACTACAACTCCAATGAATTCAAGGTTATTGAAGAGGTATTTTTTGTTATCACATAGATTTCATCCTAGTTGTAGGATGTTAAAGTGAACAGAACCATTTACATCAATGTTTCATGACTTTATATTGTTTATCATCATTGCCCTTTTCAAATGATGATAAATTGAAGAACATGTAGTCCAAGCTACAAGGCATTAAATTGCATAACACTACTTTTCTTTACCACATGGAATTAAACTTTATTGTTAATGTCTTCTATATTTGACATTAAGAAATCCTTAAGATACCATGAGTGGACACTCCTTGTGGTCCTTAAAAGGATGTGTATCTTCCATGAGTAAACTTCACTCACCTCATTACCACTCCCTACTAGCACATAAGCCCCATTTCTCCCTATTTTTGGATCTGGACTATATAGGGAATTACTTTAAAATAACTATATGTGGATTGATTATTTCCCCAAAAAGATACGTAGTGACACGTGGGTCTTATTCCCTAGTCTAACCACAATTTTTCATTCATGTCAAGTGACCAACATCCTCACCATATAACAATAAACATCATGGTACCTCTAGAACTATGTGTGGCTTGATTCTGATTCCAATGATATATAAAGTGATGTCTAAATATACAATCTTAGGCCCATCTACAACCATAAAGGAAACAATTTTTCCTTTACCTACGTATGAACTAATTTTATACTAGGAACTCTTCTAGAATATATGTCTTGATCCTCATACCATTTTTAATCTTGGGCTAAACCATTATTCTAGAAAATATCTGAAAAATATTAAATCCCCCTTTCTCACATCCAACCTCAGTTGGTATGGAAAATTTTCCAAGAACTACATGTGGCTTAATTTTTTCCTTGCAAAGATACATAGTGACACCTATATCTCCAAACTCAGGTCTAGCTGTAATGTTTAAAAAAGATCCATCACCCCTTATGAGTATGAATCAAACCTGCACATGGGGAATTTTCTAGAACTTATTGTTTCTTGATTCTTGACCCACCATGATATATAGTGACACCTAGATCTCCAATCTAGGGTCCAACCCCAATTTTGGAAAAGAAAATCCCATTTCCATTTCCCCATACATGAACATGATCTACACAGGGAACCTTTCCATGATTTATGATTTGATTCTCATTGCAATGAGATGCGTGATTACACATAAAATGTATTATTTAGGCCCAACCATCAATCTGAAAGTTATCAAAATTCCTCTTTCCCACATCAAAGTCTGATTGGCGTGGGAAATAATTATCAAAAACTATGTGTGGCTTGATTCTAATACGATTGAGATACGTAGTGACACCCAAATCTTCACTCCTAGGTCCATTCATAATTAATCATAAATATTATTTACATCCTATGAATGAAAAATATCTACACAAGGATCCTATCTAGAAATACGTGAGGCTTGATTATCACACTTATGAGACATGTTGTGATGTCCATACTTTTATTATTGGTCCCAACTACAATATTTCCATCACATCACATCATTTCCCTTCATCCTTGTCGCATGAAGTTAAGCTGCATGAAATTAAAAGAACTACTAGTGGAATGAATCATATTCTATTGATATATGTAGTGACACTTGGGTCGTATCCCCTAGTCCAGTTTCAATTTAAAATCACCCACTTGCTGTGTATGGATCAAACTTTCATCGGGAACTTCATCAAGAACTATTTGTGGCTCGATTATCACTCATATGAGATATATAGTGATTCCCAAACTCTCAATCATGGGCCCAGTTGAAACATGATGCAAATAATTACTCTTTTATCTCTTGTATGAGTCATGTCTATTTAGGAAATTTAATATGATATGTCATATTATGTATGAACTCGTATTCATAGAAACCCCTATTATCCTACACTTCTAAATTCAAATCATGGTGAGGGACCTTTAAAAAATATCTAAATGTGTATTGATTCTATTTTCCCTTAAGATACGTATTGACATTCAGATCTTCTATCTTGGGCCCAGCCACATCACAACATAGAAAAATCCTCTACTCTCTTATATATGAGTTAGATCTGCATGGGAAGATCTGATAAAAGTTCCCACTTTAGGCATGAAATAATATCTGTTAAAACTACAAATGGATTGATTCTTACCCCAACTAGATATGTATTGAAATATGGGTCCTACATCCTTATCCATGCACAATATTCCTTTTCACATCATAATCACCCACATCTTTTCCATAAGACATTAAACTGCACGGCCAACGTCCTCACTGCATGACATCAAACTGCACGGTATATCTAGAACAATGAGTGGATTCATTACCATCCTATTTAGATATATAGTAAAGCATTGGCCTTAAAACCTTACCCTACACATGGGGAAAAATAAAATTCCCACTTCCTATATATAATAAAAAATCAATGTAGGATCATTATTTTTGGGTCCTCTCCTTAGAGATCCCACCATGGAAACAAATGATTTCTTGATTCTATATATGAGTTAGATCTATGCAAGGGAATCCAAATTCATATCCAATATTTGTCTCAAATACTTCCATAGTGTGTTCAACATTTCCCCTATCGAATCTCATACCCCTAATATTGAATACATTCAAATCTTCATAATCTTTTTTTGGCTTCTAGTGGTAGAATGTCTGATACAAGATATCTCTTTTACATGACTATACAGTTTGTGGCCCAAGTTGGCCTTGAATAATTCACCTACATAATAGGCCTGTCATCCAATGTATTCCAATGTTTTATTATGAAGTATGTTCCCTAGTTGGTCTTGTATAAAACAACCCCAAAATGGGTTTTTCAACTAGAAGTAACCTCATTATTGGGAGAAACATATTTTGTTCCTTTAAGATTTTATGATGGTATAACAGAATGCATAAATCTGTGGTAATCCATTGTATATATGTCCCATATCCTTTCTATTGACATAAAAGTCTCAAAGAACCCAGTTTACACTTTTACCCTTAACTTGTTCAAAGCATACCGGAATGAACTTGGACCATTTAACCATGTATCATCCATTGGTTACATAATATTATGTTCCTAGTCATATGAACTAAAACAATAGGCACCATGTTTCCTAAATTTGGGTGAGACCTATATAGAGCATCCATTTCCATGATTCTTTTAGAATTACGACTTGAAATATTTCTTCTATATTCAGGTACTTTCTCCAAAAATGAAACTATTTTCTTAGAAAAATCTGAATCTCCATAAACATTCATCATCTTTTAGTGATAAAAGTTCAGAATTTTTTAGAGCCATTTCTCTTGACCATGAAGTATGTTCCCCAGTTGGCCTTGCATATATCACCCCCATAACGGGATTGTTAGCCATAGGATTTCGCTACTTGACTATGCAATACGAACCGCAGTTGGTCGTGCATAAAAAATTGATTATAATGGGTTTTTCAACTAGTGGTAACTTCGTTCTCAAGAAAGACATCCTATAACTTCATAATCCATTTTTCCCACACCACCCTTGCGATCTGAAAATTTCCAAATCCTAGCTTAAAATTTTCTCCCTCCATACCTAAATATAGTAGCGCATTTCTAGATAGATTATCAATAATTCTAGAATCTTAAAAATTTTGGTCAATGATATAGACCTTAAATTATATCTCCTGTAATTTCCATGTCACATGACTTTAAACTAAATAGAATAATGCCCTTTATGCAAGAATTTAAACTTTCCAACATAATGTACTTGCTACATGGCTTTAAAATTCGTTGCATAATGTCTTTACTACATGATATTAAACTACAAAACCCCCTAATGTCTTTGATGTGTGACATTAAACTACATATCCCATAATGTCCTTACTATGTGACATTAAACTAAATAGAATATTTCCTTACTTCATGCCTTGAATCTTGAATCCCCATAATGTCTTTGTGAGACTCATTTTCCCAACCCTATAGCTTAAGAATACTTGTGTGACTTGATCTTTCTCAAATGGGAACTTGCACTACTTTCTTTTGTGGAATCCCTGTAGAGACCCTTGAAGGATTCAACAAAGATTCACCCAAGTTTATTCATCCATGTTGTTCATCACCTAAGGTATAAAAAATTATCCCAAGCCTAATTGCTCAAAGAACACTTGCACAGTGAGCCCCTTGTGTGGTCCTCCTTGGTTAACCTCATCCCTTCAGCCTGCGTGAGACTTTCATGAATCCTCTTTCAAATCCACTCATGGAAAGGCTTCTCCTTCATTGGATACCTTGCATTAAAGGGACCATATTGAAACCTCAACCAGGACCTCTTAATTTAAAAAACCTTAGTAACAGGCACATTAGTGTGTCTCCCATTTGTATTTGTATTTATACGGTCAGTGGTTTCCCACACTTGTTTTATCATAGGCTAAGATCCTTAAGGCATATTTATATTTGGATATCTATGCTCATGTGGACACTTTCCAAATGGAAAGTGTAGCGATGTCCCTAATATTGGATTTTTGGGATATGATTTTATCCTCTCCATCTCATATCTAAGAACCAAATCCACTATTTCTTGGTAGGGAGGATAAAAATCACACATTATTTTTCCCTTTAAAAAAGAAAATTCTCCCTCCTCTCCTAGGTCCAATCAAAGGGAAACCATCCTGGTGTAATCCCCTAGCATTTCATGTTGGATTTTGCAGTCTTTATTTTCTTTAAATCCTTCACCTTAATTCCATACATTGTACCCATGTCCAATGTAAATTTAAGAGAGAGAACCACTCTAGCCTCGGCCTCTTCCATTATAGCCATGACCAATTTACCAGTATCCCTAGACTCTTCCACCAATGAAGGAGGAAAAGTGTTTCTAGTTTGTTAAATCATTAAAATAATCTTTTTTCACACACTGAGCATGAATTGTGTGGGATTGGAGGTTTGTAATGATCATAACATCCACACAATCCAACAGAAGGAAGGAACTATAGGAAATCTGACTCCAACCATTACCTGGATACATAGGAAGCCTTCTCAAGGCCTGAGATCCATATCATCTCATCCATGAAATGAGAAATCACACCTTCTTGAATGGGAATCCTCTATAGGAATTATCCCCAACCATAATCAACTTAATCCAAGTATCCCCATCAGAAGTAAACCCCAAGTTAAGCCTTCAAATCACCATGAGTTAAAACATCAATCATGGTCCCTTACTAGAAAATATACTTCTCCGGAATAACCCCAACCTATCATCTCAATGGTTTATACTTCCATGTGAGACATACCCTTGGGGTTCCCCATAGGAATGGGTCCTCATCAATGAACTATGTGGGATTTTATTCCCATTAAAATGGGATACGTAGGAAGCCTCCCTGAGGTTAAAACCCAACACCACGAACCAACCATTTTCTTCTAGTCCATATCCCTAGTAGGGTCTAATACAACATGGTATATATTATCCCTTCCAAGTTCATTGGGTTGTTTAGGTTTAAGTCCCACAATAAACTTTGACTAGGATTATTCCACTAAGAAGTCCCTACCACATGAAATTAAACTGTATGGTTGGGTCCTTATCACAAAACCTTAAAAGGTATGATGTATCCTATTGAGTGACACTAAACTACGTGGGTTCTAATTCCTTTCATAAGGATATGTAGTAATACCACCTACAGGTTTGATCCCAACATCATAGAAATTTACATCTCTCAAATGATGATAAATTTCAGATTGATATTCGTCTACCTAGATAACCATAAGCTCCAAAATGCACCACTGCATTCCTAGAAAACCAGCATCATCATAATAATGACCAAAGAATCTCTATGTAGTATATAATAGGATAACATTAATGGACAACCTCATATACTTATAGATATCTCCATCGAGGAAGAACCTAGAATATATAGGGATGATTCTGAATTCAACACATTCTAATAATTGATTATTAATATTGGGATAACCCACATCATACTTGGGAATTAATGAAAGAATCGTGAACAAATCTTAAATCTAAAAGAGAGTCCCGGAGTAGGAAATTATCCCCCCCAAAAGGGTGTGATGATCCTGACCTCCAATCCTCTCGACTAGTGCGAGTTCTTAAGAATAAAGAGTTGAAATCCCTAATGAACATCTACCTTTGGAAAGTTGGTCCTTGTTTATATAGAACCATTTGGTGTTTCTTTTTCCAAAAACAAACATGTTGGAAACCATTCAGAAATATTCATTTCCCCCAACGAAGACACATTTCCATGGGAATCAATGTCCATTATAATATAGCCATTAAATTGAATGAAATAATTAGGTTCCACTAAACAATGAATTATATATAAAATTTTCCTACTCAATACAAATTTATTTATTATGTCTTATCAAATAAAAACTCAATTTTTAGTGAAGTCATTTTATGCTTCAAAAATAGTTTTTCCATTTTTTGAGAAAATATTATAATTAATTTATTCCACTTTTAGAAATTAAATTTTATAAAAAAATATATCATTTTTTAAATAGTCATATAAACCTTATATTATGGTCAAATGATTGACTTTTTCAGAAAACATTAATTTTTTGTGAATAGTGAAAAACACTGATTTTTGTAAAGTTGTCATTTATGTTCATTAAAAATTAAAATTATTATTCAAATTTTATCATAAATTAAATTAAGAAACCTTTAGTTATAAATAAATAAATTAATTTCAAAAAAATAAACTTTATATTTGATTTTCTTATATGGACATTTTTGGGCTCAAAAACACATTTGTCTAAACAATATTTTTCATTTTGTTTCATGCATTTATATTAAATGAAATTTATAACACATATAAGAATTGGCCTCTATTAAATAGACATCATTTTGGATTCAAAAACTAAAATTTATCCTAATATTAATCTTTGATATTTTCTCTGATGAAATTAATTTTTTGGTGAATAGTAAAGGTACAGTTTTTAATAAACAATGGTGTCTATTATGATATCTTCAACAAATAAATAATATATAAAAATTTAGGAAACTTATGGGAAGACTCATTTATGATAATATCATACAAAAATAATTGAAAAAAAAATAAATTAAAATTTATTTCATGATAAATATGAAAATAATTTTCAATGACAACACAGTTCTTACACAGCACTAGAAAAGTAAAATTTTGTTTCATAAAGATACCATTTTAGGAGAAATATTAATTAATATAATTTTTTATTGATGATATAAATATATATATGTGACGTATTGAGTTATATAATAATAAACTTATCCAAATTCTTGTGTAGCACATGTGTAAGGTACAAAGAGTCAAAATAACATATTAAATAAGTTTTCTGGACATAGATTTATGTAAATATAAATATTTAATAAGTCTAAATTTTCATGGTGAATTAAAATAAATTATTATTATTTTAATGTTTTATTTTTAATTATTAATGTTAGTATAGTTATCTAAAATACTTACATCATGATGGTGCAACATTTAGGAAGACATAAGAAAAATTTAGTAAATGATTTTAAAAATATTAAAATAGATAGTATTTATAGAAGTTTAGATATTTAATGAATTTTATAGATATTTATGGAGGATGTGGTATATTATAAGTAATTATATTTGATTTTGGTGGCTATCATTGTATTTTTAATATCATTATAATATGATAACAATAAAAATGACTTTACGTTTATTTTATGTAAAATAAGATATTATAAAATGATTTAAGATCTTAAAATATTTGAAAGAGGACAAGTGGGATAGTTTATGGTTGAAAATTTCCTCCCTTGATCATTTGTTTCCAATTTTTACCTTACATGTGTACTTATAACCCATTAGTATTGAGAATTTTTTTATCATTGTTAAGGTTAAAATTTATTAATGAAGAGGTTAAACATATATATGTTGTTTAAAATTCCACATACACCTATCAAAATTTTATTAGTTTAAATTAATTAAAAATTAATATTTTGAGTAATTATAACTGTTTCCTTTCCTTCACTATAATGTACACCACTTCTCCTCTATTCATCACACCACTTTAATACACTTACCTCGACCAATGCCTACCAAAACCTCTTCTCAACATCCTTATCCAAGTTATAGATGTTTTGGTATCTTAAAAACCATACCAAGGGTCCTTAAGAATAAATACATATGAGGAATCTTGTGACACCCTGATATAAAACATTCTTCTTATTGATCTTGTAATTGATTTCCCTCTTGGTCTCGTGGTGCCCCGATGATCAAATTTTGAATTTGTAAATCTTTTACATGGATTCATGGTTAGGAATGTCATTTAGAAATAAAAATTAGAAACCTTGATCCTTTTGTAGTTATGATAGAGGTGATCAAACTGTCTATACACAGTTTATCAAACAATGATAGATCAGTATGCGTCCTTCGGGGTTTGGAAATGAGTAATCGCCTAGACTATGCGTTGTTTGGTAAACCATGTGATATAACTATGTGACCTACTCAATGTTGGGTATTTTTTTCATTATGGATATTTTTTAATTTGGTTTTTTACCCTAAGGTACCCCCATTCATTTTCCCCATACATGGAGCCTCTCTAAGGGGCTCTCCTCTTCATTCAGGCTCCTCTAAGTGGATTTGGAATGATTCATGGGTGGTTCTTCATCCAGATGAAGAGGTATGGGTTTCCAATCTCTCTCTATCTCTCACTCTCATGGTTTCTCCAAATTTTTTCTAATTCTATCTAACCCTATTGGAAATTGATGTCTGGTTTTAATGACCAGTGTTGTTCTGAAATTTAATTTTTTATTTCTAGTTGTTTTAATTCCACTCTTGATTCATAATCTAGTGGGTTTTAAAGGAGATTTGATTCCACAACATTAGTTAGGTGTTTCCATTTCTTATTCCTTTATTTAATATTTTCATGGACACTTATATTTATAATTTAATTCTTAATCTATATAATTATGATTATTTCTATATATGGTTGGATTATCAAAATTCTCCATAACTGTACTTAGTTTTTGGGCAGCCTGAAGGGTGGAATTTCATGATTAAATTGAACTTTAATGTAAATTGGTATTTCATGTGTCCCACATGTTTGATAAAATCTAAAATATGGTTTATTATAATTAAATAATTTGTTAATTTTGTTTTAATCTGAATTTTATTTTCAAAGTGGGATTCCATTCTAGGTTTAAAGGGTTCCCATGTTTCAAAGGATGGTGTTGTTTTATGAAATTAAATAAAGATTAATTTGAGCTGTTTTGGTTCTTTTTTAGTGTTTATTATATTTTCCCTTCGATTTATGTTTGGATTAAAAATATTTTTTAAAGGTATTTTCAAATTCATATACTATAATTGATTACGGGAAGTCCCAATTATCACTATGTGAAGTGATGTTTGATGGATATGTTTGTTGTGTCCTCATTAAGATCCATTGAATTTTTTGATGATATTTATGTTATCTATGTGATGGGTGTTTGAATTGTTATTCATGATATTCTTATGGTTTTTGGGTCATGTTAAGGAAAATGTGGGAGGTGGAAAGGATGTTATTGGTATGTTAGCCTTTTATATTGTTTTTCATGGGACGATATTTGTTTTAAAAATGGTCCACCTTCTTTAGTTATTCCCTAAGGGACCATAGGATACTAAGTGCAATGTTAGGGTATTTATCTTGGATAGTTGAGATTACATAGAAGCTAGTGGTCACTAGTTATACATAATACCTGGCTAGTCGGGTGTCACCGATGAGACTAACTATAGAGTGATTTGATTAATGGGATGTGTGACCGTTAACCTAATAGAAGTTGGTTAACCTTTGTGCATCAAGTAACTCTCCCATTATTCCATTAGGTTTTTCTTCATGATATGTATCCTTTGTTATTCCTTAAATTTTTTATTGGCATTTATGATTCTTATTTACTGTGTGGACTAACTATGACATATTTACCCTCTTATGATTTAGTCTTGATATTGACTAGTATTTTTTCATATATTTATTCGTATTGGTTTTTACTTTATATGGCTATGTTTTCATTATATTTTATCCTTTATCCTTGTTTACATTTCATTTGGGTGTGTTAAATATTTTAATATAAAAATGGTGATTTAGTTTTCAATGTTCAATTGATTATTAGAAATTCTGTTGAAATGTGTTAAACCATGTGAGTGTTTTTTTTTCAGAAGAGTTTCTTTAAAAGGAAAGGATTGTTTTAACAATATTATTTAAATGTGTGATAATTTAAAGATAAATGATTTGTTTTTTATTGTCATTTTTTGTAGAACATATTCATTCTATTGTTTATAAATAACGTTCTTTGAGAAAGTGTAGATTATGTTTTTTTATTCCTGTATCATGAAAAGGAAATAAAAACCTATTCGTTTTTTGATAATAAAAATTTGAAGTTAGTAGTTTAAAAGGAATGAAATGATCTCATAGTGGTATCTCACTTCCCTTTTCTCACACCTAACATACTCATGTTAGTGGGTATGTAATATTCTTGTATTATAGAAAAATCTTTATGTCTTGGATTTCAGGTTTGTTTTGGTGTAATTTTTCATGGGAATTTTATAGTTGTAATGATTATGGTGTCGACTTGAGATTCACAAATATATGATTTTTGGTCTTTTATTTTCATGGAAACTATTTTCTTGAGTTCTGTTTCACCCTCTTCGGTGTCTAGTTCTTTTTTCATTCAATTTCTATTGGTAGTTTTATAATCATGTATTAGATTGTTATTTGTTGGGAATATATTTTTTACTATTTATTATTATTTATCCATTATTATTCCATGTTTATATGTCCATTTTTATGGTTTATGGTTATTTATTTTTTCATGGATTACAACAGTTCTATACCTTATAATCGGTTTCCGATTAGAACCCATTCTTTGTGTTTTATTTATTGAGGGTTAAAACAACCCCAAATGTTATTATTTCGACCCATGATTATTTTCATCATATCGAGGGGGATCATGGAGGCCCCTTGGGTCAGTGGTGGATCAGGTTAGACACTGGTCCAGATGGTATCATGGAACAATTAATTAAAAATCGTATTCATGACTATGTTTCTTAAAAGGGGCCTAGGTTTTTGAGATTAAACTTCTTGTTATTTTTTTGGGTTGATAATAGAAAGGATTTGGGACCATCAGATATCGAGAGGTAGGTTAAAGGAAGTTCATTTCTAGATGTTCCTTGTGTTGGATCTAGAGTTTATATGTGTAGTCGAGTGTTTTATTTCAGGTTCAGGTTCAATAGTTTTTTATTTTTGTGATATTCTAATATGGTTTGATGTTTCACTAATTTATAGAGATATTTTAGGAGACAAATTCGGAAATTAATTATTTCAATGTGAAATTTTAAGGAATTCAAAGGGTTCATGGTTAAGGAACACAGTTTTCAAACCATTTGTAGGTCATATGGACCATTCTGGACAAATTCTAGTAGCACACACATGGATGGTGCATAGTCAGAAAAAACTGTGTGATGAAATAGTGTCTAGTGGATAATGTTTGTAATATTGTTATGTTTTATAATATGGTTTATTTGGATTGTTATTTTATTTATGTTGTTTTTTATGGGTGATTGATTAGAACTTCACAGATTATAATGTTTTTTCATGTCATGTTTTAAAGGAATATTATATTATTTAGTAGTTATGATTGTTTGAAAAATAATGTATTGAGATATTTGAGGTAGTATTGTTAAATGGTTTATGAATTATTACAAGTGATATGATAAAAGTAAGTGATTTTAGGCCTGGTTTACTTTTAAAATTATTTGGGAGTGTGTTAGAAAATGTTTCCAAATATTTTGAGTAAAAATTTGAAAGGGGGTTTTTTACCATGATTTTTTTCTTTAATGTTTTTCTTCCTTGTGTGTAATTTTTGTGATGGCTTTTAATTTTTAATATTTTATGTTGGGTTTTTTCTCTTTGTGATTAAATTTAATTTGTTTAATTGATTTTTTTTATATTTTATAATAATAATACTAGGAATGAACTAGTAAGCTAAGAAGGGAATTCCTTTGGTAGTTTCCAAAGTGATATAGTAGTGATCCTTTTAGCCTATAACACTAACCAGAATCACAATGGATTAGTAAATCCATGTTCATACTAGCTCATCGATCATGAGTGAGAGTTTTGAAATTGATATAATCTTGTCTTGTATGGTGGTCACTTACAGTGACCTATTTGTTGTTCATGGGGATTTACTCTCCTGTGGTGTTTTGGGATTGTTTTTTTTGTTAGCAGTATCATGTCTATTCAGTGGTGATCATAATTGTGGGTACACCTATATAATGTTTCACCATTATAATGAAATTTTAAAATGTTGGGATCCCTGTGCTGGGTATCCATGCACTTTTTTCCATTCTTATAGAGTGGTCCTTTAGGATAACTTTGGTTGGGATGTATTGTCGTTTGGATTTAATGACCTCGGTTGTTCTAGAGGATGTGTTTATGGTTTCCCCTTCATCTAATTTGTGATTTTGGAGGCTCATAGGAGAATTATTGAATATCTTGATATTCCTAATTTCAATAATAACGTAGGACTAGCTATGTAAGAATTAGTATTTTGTCTCTTCACTCTCGTTCAATGATGATTATTCTTATTTTGATTCCTAGTGTGTCATCAATTTGTGAATTGTAAATCATTAAACAGTAGTTATCCTGGGTAATGGGATGTTTGTGTCTGGTTTCCTTAGTCTCATGGTTTCAGAAATTGGTTAGTAATCAATTCCTCATTAGAGGGAAGGTATTATTGGTATTCATATTTTCGTAAGTTGTTGAACAATTTATAGGGGAATAAAGTGGCATAATTGGGAGTTTGTGACACCCCAAAATGTCACTTTCATGACATTGATCCTGAGGTTATTTTCTCCCTTTGGCTTAGAAGGTCTCAAGGTTGAAATTGTTAATTCATGAATATTTTACAAGGCTAAATAATCAATAAAACTGTTTAAGAACATTTACACCTTTATCAATTGTGATATTGGTGTTCGCATGATATGTACATGGTTTCTCAAACTATGTGAGACAGTTGTGTGACCACTCAGTTTTTGGGAAGGATTAGCTTCACATTGTGTGCATAGTTTGGTAAAACCATGTGTGAAAACCATGTGACATGCTCGAGGTGGTGTAGTTTTTTATTTTTTCCCCATTTTAATTGTGGATTTCACCCTAAGATGCCCTCAGTAGTTTCTCTCGTCTTTAGAACCTCTACAAGGGGATCTACTCTTCTTCCTTGATCCTCTAAGGGGATTTGGAGTTCTTCTTGGTTGGTTCTTTATTCGGATCAAGAGGTTTCAGTTTCCTATCTCTCCCTCTCTTGGTTTCTCCCTCTTTTATCCAAATATATCTAACCATAGTGTCCATGGTTGGATGATTTCCATGACTAGGGTTGTTCTAAAATTGAGGTTTCTCTTTCTAGGGATTGTGATCGCTCTCTAAATTCCTAATATTATGGTTTTCATTGAAGGTGATATAATTTCACCATATAAGAAAGGTGTTTCCATTTAATTGTATTTTATTTAAGAGTTTCATTGATTCTTCGATTTATAAATTCAATTTTAATCTATATAATTATTATTTGGGGTATCTAGGGCTAGGTTATCATTTTTTTCATAACATCACTTAGGTTTCATGTGGATTAATGGGTTATATTTTATGACTTAATTGAACTATGATGTAAATTAGTATTTCAAGCACCCCATATGTAGGATAAATTTACAAATATGGTTTTCTCTAAGAAAAATATTTGTTAATTATTCTTTAATCCAAACGTGATTTTCAAATTTTTATTTTATTTCTGGTTTAAAGGTTTTACATGTTTCATAGGGAGATTTTGTTTTATGAAATGTAATCGATATTCCTTTGAGGTGTTATGGTTGTTTTTTATATTGATCATGATTTCCTTTGGATTTATTTTTAACTTCCATTTTTTTTTGTAAAAGTATTTTCAAAAGTATATACTATATGAAATTAGTGGAAGTCTTGGTTAGCACTTTATGAAGTGATGTTTAATTGATTAGTTTATTTTATTCCTATTGATACCTAACATATTTTTTTTGAAAATGTGTATGTATATCCATGTGATGCATGTTTGTTTCTTCTGGAAATGGGTATGACCTTGTTTGTTTAAGGTGTAAACTTTCCAATCAGTTTCTAACGGATTTATTTGTAGAACCAGAAACATCCAATGATTCTATATCCATTTAGACCTACTTTACAAAGGTAGGTTCCCATTATTTGTGGACTGATGAGGTTTAAGAATTTTCATTAGTTGAGAGGATGGGAGGCCAGACTCATCACACCTTTTTGGGGGGAATTATTGTCTACTCTGGGACTCTCTTATAGATTTGAGTTATGTTCATGAATCCTTATTAATTTATCAAGCATGAAAATTAGTTTTCTCCTTTAGACCATCAAATCAATGATTGATATGTAAGGGATTTAGATAATATTTTATATATATTTGAAGTTCTTCATCAATAGAGAATCATCTATATGAATTAGTGATTATTAGTCAATGGTATCCTTCAATACATTATATAGAACTCTCTTGGTCATTATGATGACCATACTGGTTTTAAATCCACTTAGTGGGGAACTTGAAGTTTATTTTCATTCAGAAAGACCGCATTATTTTACAGTTGGGATCGTACCTGCAGATGGGCTACCTACACATCCATGTTAGAAAAGGTATCAGAACCCACGTAGTTCGAGTGAATAAGTATGAGGTTTATTCATGAATAATGGCCCAAAGAGAGATGTTATAATTACTTTTACACTCTAAGCTCACGTGATTGTGCTCGATGTGATAAACAAGAGGTATTAGTAAAACCTGACAATTTTTTCACGAAAGATTCAATCATAAGAAATGATGTGGGGCTTACGTATGTATGACTGCCCAAGTAAATGAAGAGAAATACTTTTAGAAAAGAATCCCAAGAGCAGGGTCCATAAAGGTGTTTGTACTTTGTGGAGATTTGGGATTTTAACATGGGACTTACTCCTGAAAAAGAAGCCAAAAATTTAAGAGGGACTTATGATTGGGTTTTATTCCTGAGAAAGAATCCCAAATCAAAAAAAATTAATACTGGGGCTTACTCTTGAGAAGGATGCCCATATAACATGTAATTTTGGTCTTACTCCTGAGAAGGAGGCCCAAATAAAAAAATCCTCTCAGGATTCTTTTCAGATAAGGAATCCAACAAAGGAACCATGCCACAAATGGATTTGAAGAGGGGTTTGAAGGCTATCTTTGAAGATGAAAGGTGGATTTGAGGAAAGGAAGTGATGAGGAAGGAGGCACACAAGTTTTGTTCTAGCGCGCAAGTCCTGGTCTCACAAGTATACTTGTGTGACATGAGTCAACATAGGAGACGAAGAATCCATAAAGTGATACTTGGATGACTTTGAATTGGATCCCTTTGTATCATCCCTAGAGGCTTTTATAAGGATGGCGCACAAGTTTCCTTGAGAGGGAAAGGCGGTGCACAAGTGTCTTCACTTCCCTTAAGGGTTGTACACTTAGCCGCACAAGTATTGATGAGTTCTAATACTTAGGCCTTATTCTCCCTCTTTAGAGCTTCCATTCTAGGTAAAGAATTACCTTAGAAGTGTTCAGAAGACGTCAGGAAAAGACTTGGGCGACTAGATCTTGAATTTGAGTTTTGGAAAAATTCATCCTCAAAATGGAGGGCTCAAATGGGCTATTTATAGGCCACTGAGCACCTTGGGAGAAAAAAGAAATAGGCCACGCAAGTGAATTGCGTGACCCATATGTGGCGTGAATGTGACTTGAACGATCATAAGGAAACTTGTGCCATAATAAGGAAACATTCACGACCCATGCATAAAGGTTTCCTTGTTCATGCCTTTTTCAATTTTTAATATTCTTCAAAGGACGACTCTTCTTGTGCTTAAATTATTCCCCTTTTCCATTCATTAGACTCTATGATGGAAAGGGGCATCAAAAAAAGTCCCCCCTTAGAGTTGGATCCGAAAAATAAAATAGGATTTGACTATGAGGAAAACGAGAATCAAGGTGCAGAGGCGTGTAGGTATGAAGCACACAGGTTGCAGCGCGCAAGTTTCTGGATCGCCTATAAATATAGGCATCACTTCACACAAATCATCTATCTTTTGAATGCTTCTCGCTCTCATCGTGCAAGTGAACGCACTTCATGTAGGTGTCTTGGATTTTCTCTTGTCCACATTTCTGTTCATTGTGTCACGCTTCCTCAGTCTATTTCTGACTTCCATGCCAGTACTAGCGCGATACAACTTGCGCGACCAGAGTAGACTTGCGCACCAAGATTAGACTTGTGCGCCTTAATGCCTTATCCTTTTTTTTTGATTTCTTCAAAAAAATTATGAAAAAATGAACTTATTTAAAATTTAATTATTCTATCTTTGTGCTGATTCAACGGATCCAAGGAAGATTGAATCGGCTAATGAGCTGGCTAGCAAGCGGATTGATGACATGATGAACATCGTTGTCCATGATTACTATGATATCTGAGATATAACTCTCTCAGGTTTGGACAAGTACTTGAAGAAATATCATGTCAATTTCCAACAAAGTATTTACTTGCCTTTATATGGCCTTGGTCATCTGCAAGGAGTCAACATTCTAGATGTAAAGAACTATATTCCTAATTCCTGGTTTCAGACTTACACCAATTTCGCTTCAGAAAATGTCTCAGTTGCAGGATCATTTGTAAATAATGGAACAGTGGAGAAGGCATGCATCATAGTCCATGTGCACCAGATCTAAAACCTCACAAGCCTGAGCTACAGCTACATTTCTATCCATCCTGTTTCAAAAATTCTCAAATGGATCAATCCAAGGGATGGAAAAAGAGCTGGGATTTCCGTCCTGGAGGACGTGTGAAGCTGACTTGGATGTGGGAATATTGGGTCCTACAAACCTATGAGAGTTTATTAAATATCTGAAGGGAGATACAATATATGAAGTCGTCTGGGCTGGGCAGACATATGTCTACAAAAATGATAACTTTTTGCCGGATCAAATCAGCTGCTGGAGCCCAGAAACCAATTCTTTCCATCTAACTCATGGATAAGTAGGCATCAGTTTTTGGGATGTCTACAAGATCTCGGGGGCTCCAATTTTTGGTGATATGTATGATGAATTCATCCCCCCCAAGGTGACTTGGAATTATTCGGAGAAGACTCCGGATTTGGCTTGAGAATTATTGAAAATTTTTACTCAAGCTAAAGAATTAAAAGTCCACCAAAAATCATTCTAGAATGGATATTCATCCATAGGAGTGGATGAATATGTTTCTTATCAAGAAGAAGGAGAAGGGGCCCACCTGTACTCATCTTACCAGCTGCCCCAGAACAGATAAGAGGGGTGCTCTTGGAACATTCTTGCCAACTCTGGAAGCAGGAGAGATTGAAAAGTGGGGGTATGAAGTGGACCAACGAATCCCATAGGAGACCCGTCTAGCGGGATTTTTATCTTTGTGGCTCAGTGTTTATCTTCTGCTAGTTAGGGATTTGAATGGAGGCATCAGGATCAGGACCATCGTTGTTGCATCCAAGTTGGCTGAGAGTAAAATGGTTGGGTTGGCCACCCCAATTTTGGAAATGATTCAGAGGATCATACACGAAGTCTATATGGGTAAGTCTCCTTTGAGAATAGTGGTAACATTGCATGTTTTGTGGGGATGGATCGCCACTCAATTCAGGACATTCGATGTACAGAGCGGAGTACAGGTTCCTAGAAGTTCTTTCAGGGCATCAGTGTAGGCATATTCTGGAATTTTTCCATTGTCCCTCAACCCCTATGATCTGAAGGTGAGGCTGAGCATGTTCCATGAATTCCATTTCTTTCCTTATAGAAACCCACCAACTGGGTGGTTTATTGATGATGGAATAGCTAGCCAGGAAATGAGTTCATACATGCTGGCTTGCAGATATGGTGTATTGGCCACCAGAATTGACGGAGAGATTATATGTGAGGCCTATGATCCATATAGATTTGCACACCAATTCAAGTGTTTGTAGCAGATTTTTGTATCCCCTCCTGTGCATGTCAGGTCCGAGTAGCATTCGATGGTTGCCTGACAACTATGGTTGCAGATTTCTATGGAGAAGACTTGGACAGTGTTTGATCTACCAGTTTCTGGAGCAGCGAGTCATTTGACTACATGGTATGCTGAGAACTGGGTAGAATCATACCCTGAAGGGCTACTGAATCATTCAGTTCCTTAGGTGGGGAGAAAAAAGTTAATTGTTAGGAAAGAAACCCTTCATCTGTAAGGTGACTCTTCCTCACCCGAAGTTGATTCACTGGGTTCCTCACCCGGGGCTGATTCACCGAATTCCCAAGATGGGGATGATGAGGCAAGACATGCATCAGAACGGCCTCATGCCAGATATAATCCTCCTTCCAAAGTCAAGAGACATACTCCATTGACTCCTAGTGAGTTATATCATTGAGGTAATTTAATTTCCATTATTTTATTGAGTAACAAGTTTCATTTTCTTATCCTTTATCTGTGATCGCAGGACCTGGGAAGAATTTGAAGTCCAAGATTGTAAGACCCTCCTCATGGTCTTCTGGTGCACATGCTAAATATTTACGACTAGAGGAATTCCAGACATTATGGAGTTTATATTGTGATTCTGAAACCTCCTATATGGACTTATGCGAAGGGCTACATATCCCTGGAGTAGGGAATCTTCAGGATTCTACTGATATCCGCTTTGAGGATAACCCTGATGAAGTGCGGGCTTGCATCAGAGAGCTGGAGATGCTCATATACGCCACTGATAATTCTATTCCTATCACCAAGAGGGAGAAGGAAATGATGGATTGTGGCAACATTGAGGGGATTGGTGCTTCAGTAAATGAGGAGTGCCACGACTACGTGTCTCCTGAATATGTAAGTCTCTTTCCTTATTTTCTTTAAAACATGATTTCAATTAAAGATTTGTCACACAAGGAAACTACTTTCTTCATCCTATAGCTTCTTAAGAAAGGAACTGCTGACGTCCCTTCACCATAGTATAGCCCTGGTGGCACCGCTATCGGAGCTACTGAATCTCCCTATGAATCGGGTGAAGTATCTCCAGGCCAGCAGGCCATGGATAAGAAGTTAGAAAAGGATTTTCATTATCCAATACCTGTATTTGGAGGTGATGATGTCAATACACCCAAAAAGTCAAAGAATCAAAGGCATCTAATGAAGAATACCACAACCAAACAATTTATCAGTAGTGGTAAGTCCTTCAGATAGTTCTGAATCCTAATTCATGAAAACGATTTCTCATACTTCTTGGGATTTCAGGGGCTTCTTCAATTTCTCCTTTAAGGGAGAGGACTGGCCCTCCTATGAGGAAGACAGAGGGTGCGGGTGAACGGTCACCAATTCATCTTGAACTGGCTGCTCCTGAAGAAGTGACAGAGTCTGTTCCCAGTACTGCTCCTATTACTGCTACTAGGAGAGAATATCCTTCTTCTGGTAAATTAACAATACATCATAGAATGTTGAATGAAAACATCAACTAACTTCCATTCTGTGATGCTTTAGGTTTAACAGCAGCACCAGAACATTTTGTGGACACTGCAACTGATTCCATAATTTTCTCTGAAGAAGCTGTCAGGGGTCAGAGGTTGCAGAAGGAGGTCCACCAAGAAGATATATCAAATGCTCCCACTGCTGAGACTAACCAGGAATCTGAGATATCACTGGATGAAATGATGAAACATGGCGCATCTTTTGAATAAATTTTAGATCATGTTAAATTACAATTTAATTTAGAAGATTTTGGATCTGAGTGTTATCCTTCATCCTATTAAAAAATTCTTATTACATATCTGACCATGATTGGTTGAAATTTTCAGTTCTGTCTAAGAAAGCTGCTGATCTGCCGATGCCTGAAGCGGGTAGAGACAACCCTATTATTACAGAGATGCTAGCTCAAGTGGAGCTTAACCTGACAGATCTTCCTGAAACCCATCCTGAAAATCCTATTGAGGCTATAAAAGATAGGGAGGATCCTTCTCATATCGCTGATCTACCTTTGGGTAAGAGATGATAATATTTGTGGTTGTACTTAATTTGTAAGACATCTAATCAACTTTTTTTATCCTTTTAAAACTAACCAAAAAATTTAATTGACTATGCAGGACCATCAATTTCAGTGGCTAGATCTGGAGGTGAAGCCTCAGCCTCTGCCCCAACGGGAGTAGAAAGTAAAGTACCAAGGATCAGTGGGGAAGGAGCAGAACATGGCACTTCCTTAAGTGAATTAATCTCGGACTATATTCCCCCTTTTGATAGTGATGCTGATTTAGACCCAGAGGTGTAGAAGGCACTCCAATTCTTACATCTAAAGGCATGGAAGAATATATGGAAGATCATATCTGATGTTCCTCTTGAAGAGATGTCTTTGAAGATCCAGCGTCTGTCGTTCTTGTTCATCATGTTAGGACTTGGTGGTTTTGGATATCAAGAGATCCATGCCGCGGTGAAACAATTCTTCTTAAGGAGGGAGCAGGAGCAAAAGTACCATCAAGATCTGACCCAAGCAAGGCTGTTGACCAATATCACCGAATTCGAGGCTGATCATGCTGCAAAGTTGAAGGAGATGAAGCATAAGATCAAGGAGAAAGATGTCTAGCAGATGCACCTTATACAATAGTTAGATACAATTATAGGGGAACTTGACCTACATAACAATTCACTAGAAGTATTTCAAACTAATGTTATGAAAGCCATCGCAAATGCCAATAAAGAACTCCATCAAGATGAAAAGAGTGAAGCTGGTCGAGTGAATGAAATTCAAGTGGCGGCTGATGAAGCCCGGGATGCCGTAAATCAAATGAAGAGTTATGTTGAAATCCACTTGTAATTATCGAAAAAGAGAAGAGACTCTAGTCTGTGGATGTTCTTCTAACTCTTGTGAATCAATGAAAAACACATTCATCTTCAATCATTTGTACCTTCATCCTCTTGATAATTACTTATATATTATTATTTTTTACCTCATCCAATGGGACTAGTAAGAATAGTTTAATTGTTGCTAGGATTATAAAAATAACCCTACAAACATTGAATCTTTTTATTGCTCAATATTGCATAAATCATACAAAATGTACGTTTAGCGAGTTGGGACTCGACTTTTTTTCAGATTTCCTTTTACAGGTTCCCAATTTAATGAGTACCATGTCTCTTGTTGGTAGTTTAAAGTCATGCATATAGGAAATAAAAATGGATAATTTTTAATGTCAAATAGATTTGACCGAATGGATTAAAATTGACTCAATTCCTTGATAATTGTTTTGAAAACATATTACCACATTCAAGTGTGGGGGAAAACAAGTAAACTATGACTTAAAAAATTTTGAATCTGAAGGATGATATGAAAAAAGGGCTAAAAATAATTAGAGGAAGTATTTCCTAAGAGTAAAGTTACCACTATTTAACAAACCCGTTAGGGGGTCGAATTATGCAGGGACACTTAAGGGAATTGGATGCATAGTCAAATAATAGCATCTTTTGGCTGAGAGGTCCATTATGTAGACTACTTATGCAAGGACACCTAGGGGCTTGTGCAACAGAGTCAGGCAAAAGATCTCTCAGAAATTTTATTTTTCTATTGCTAAAATCCAGTGGAAGTTTATGGAGATTCAAATTTACCAAAGCACAGAGTGTGCTATATGGAGAGAGGTACTTGAATATGGAGAGGATATTCTTAATCAATATTATCAAAGAATTAGATGAATGTCACTCGTGTGGAGGTCTGACACAAACGTAGGGAAGGGAAATATAAACCATATACTTGAATACTTTCAGATCATGAAAAAGTGTATGTGACAAATATGTTAAGGATGGATATTTTTGTGAATCCCTACATATTGTCATTTAAGAAAAATAAGGAAAAAGTGGGTTTTCCCCCAAGAATGAAGTTAACACTATTTGAAAAACTGGTTAGGGGGTTGAATTATGCAGGACCACTTAAGGGCATTGGATGTAGAGTCAAATAATAGCTTCTTTTGGCTGAAAGGTCTATTATGTAGACCAATTATACAAGGCCACCTAGGGGCACGTGCTTCATAGTCAGGCAAAAGAATTCATGGGTATCAGACATTTTGTGACCAGAAGTCAAGAAAAGGGCTATGGAGATCTAGAAGTATTTAAGGTTGGGATTATGATACATCAAAATGGGAATTTTCCAATGCATGGAAGGAAATACGTAGACCAATGCTAACTATAATCATGTTGTGGATGAGTCCTAAATTGAGATGCTGGACTTCACTACATATCCCATAAGGATGGGAATCAAGTAATACATAGTTCTTGAAATATAGTTTAATGTCATGTGGGACGAGAGTGTAGGAGATCTTAGTTTAGGGTCGAAGAGTTCGAACCATAATGAGGAATACACATTTTGTGTTTTATAAACCTGATGTGAATGAAGACTAAGGTTTTCATACCACATTCATGTTTTCACAGGGAGACTTTTCAGCCAAGGGAATGAAAGCAGAATTTGGGGTTAGGCCCAAAGACTTGGGGATGGATTCGAGGGATGCTCAAACGTTCCTACGTATCCCATATGGATGGGAATCAAGCCATATGTTGTTCCTGAAATACCCTATGTATAGATTTGGTTCATACAAGTGAAGGCTGAAAGGGGACTTTAGTGCAATGATTGTTTGAACCAAGATTTAAGGTTTGGGAATTGCCATGTATGCACTTAGTCTTTGGAATATGACATGGTTGGAGATCAATGTCAATAATGATTCACTCTCAGTTGAGGGTGTCAAAGACTGTGGTAGTTTATTGTCATACAGGACAAAATTACGAATAGTTTAGGGTCATATGAATGGATCGATGCTGCACAATTTAGCATCATGTAGCTAAGATGTATTGTTATGCAGTTTAATGTCTTGTAGTGAGGAAAATGGAGGAATGTTTAGTTTAACGTCATATAGCAAGGATGATGGTGAACCAATGTGAAGATATTGGTATTGGGATTGAACCTCGGGAGGTTGCCTACATACCCAGCCAAGAAGGCAAGGATCAAAGTCCATGTAGTTCGATTGAAGAATGAATTGGTGATCGAGTTGTACTTGAGGACAACAACCTAAAGATGGCGTTGGGACTTATGGGTTGTTAACGACCCATAGAGGGTGTTATGGTTGAATTTTACTCCAAGCTCACGTGAGTCATACTCGGTGTGAGAAACAAGAGGTAGCAACAACCCTAACGATGCACAGTTTAGTGTCATGTACGACATATAAGTGACTGGACACAGTTTAAAGTCATGTTGGATAATGGAGGGAGCTATGCAGTTTAATGTCTTGTAGTAAGGACGAAAGGGACCATAAAATTTAAAGTCTTGTAGTAAGGACTAAAGGGACCGTGCAATTTAAAGTATTGCAGTAAGGACTAAAGGGACCATGGAATTTAAGGTCTTGAGTAATGACTAAAGGGACCACGCAGTTTAAAGTCTTGTAGTAAGGACTAAAGGGACCATGCAGTTTAGAGTCTTGCAGTAAGGACTAAAGGGACCATGCAGTTTAAAGTCTTGCAGAAAGGAATAAAGGGACCATGTAGTTTAAAGTCTTGTAGTAAGGACTAAAGGGACCATGTAGTTTAAAGTCTTGCAGTAAGGACTAAAGGGACCATGCAGTTTAGGGTCTTGCAGTAAGGACTATAGGTGTATTTGTGTTACACAAAAAACTTCTTCATAAATCTAGCATTGGTTGGAGTTGTGATGAGGTCTCCATTCATTGAGATTAAAGAATAAGCTACATTGGAGTAGACCTTATGTGTTGAGTAAGGTCATTCCCACATTGACTCAATCTTTGTAGGTTTCTTTCCTTGTATCATTGGAGTTCTGAGGACCAATACCAATTCTACTTGAATGAATTAATAAAGATGAACTTTTTTGTTAAAATCCTGTGCTATTTGATTCTGATAGACTTCCAAGTGGTGCAGGGTTCACAATATTTTTTCATCTAATCATTCCAATTCATCTAATAACTTCTGAAATTGTTCATCTGTAGATGGATGATCACAAATGGCTACTCTGAGTGATGTCAATTGAACCTCAATGGGAAGGACTGCTTTTGTTCTATATACCAATGAATATGGAGTTGACTGCGTAGCAGTGCGGATTGTGGTTCGATAAGCCCATAAAGCATGAAAATGTTTATCAGGCCAGGATTTTTTATCTTTATCCACCATTTTTGCAGTATGTTTGAAAGAGTCTTATTGAAGGATTCTATTTGTCCATTGACCACTGCATGATACTGAGATGAATGGTTGGATTTGATGTTGTATTCTTGATACGACTTCCTTACCTCATATGAACAGAAGTTGGTGCCATTGTCTATAAATATGGTATGAGGGACACCAAATCTGGAAATGATGTTAGTCTTGATGAAGCTAACAATGCTTTTATAACTAACTTCATTGAGAGGTATTGCCTCTGCTCATTTGGAAAAGAAGTCAGTAGCAGTAAGAATATACTTAAACTGCATGGATGTAGCTGAAGGGTAATGTCCGACTACATCCATTCCCCATGTGGAAAATGACCATGAGTATTTAGCTATATGGAGAAACTATGAGGGTTGATGAATGCAATTGAAATATACCTGGAAAGAATGACACTTCATAGTGAAATCAAAACAATCTCATATCATTGAAGGCCAGAAGTATCCAAGCCTTTGAACTTGATCAGACAGTCTATGTCCAGACTAGTGGGCACCACAGACTCTTGCATGCACTTCTTTCATGACAGCCATTATATCTTCACCATCAATACATCTGAAGAGAATTCCATCAAAACCTCACTTGTAGAGAATTTTTTCAAGGTGATTCGGGCTATCATAAAGAGTAAAATTGACTACACATCACCAGACTTGTTCTTTCCCAACTCTATCAGGTGGGAGTGTTCCATTTTGTAGGTGTTCCCTGAAAGCTATCATTCATCCTATAGTATGACCATATGGTTTAGAAATGGAACTAATTTCATTGATTTCCTCTGTTTTGATTTGAACATAAGGTAAAATTGTACGACGGTGGGCAATACTGATGATTGTTTCATCTGGATTTAGATCTGCCAGAGATGTGGCTACATTATCCAGTGCATCAGCTTGAGCATTTTTTGATCGCGGGACATAAGAAAATGTCGGTTCCGAAGGAAATTCCACCATTAACTCTCTAACGTAATCATACAAAGGGATTAACTCTTCTTTTCAGATTGCATAGTCCCCATTGACATGTTTGATTACCAAATCTGAATCACCTTTTACTTTTAAGTTATTCACCTATTCCTGAAGCGTCAACTCCAATCCTGCGATGAGAGCTTGATATTCTGCTTCATTGTTTGTACCGCCTTCCAACAATAAGAAGTAATAGGGTAGCACTGCCTTTTCTAGTGAAATAAGCACAATTCCTAACCCAACTATTTTTTGAATTTAGGATCTTCCATTTTCTTCCGTGTTGGACTTCTGGAAGCACCATCAAAGTACATTTCCCATGTTTGAAGATTATCTTGAATAGAGAATAATTCCTCATCAGAAAGTCCAATATCTAAAGATGTATCTTATACTAAAGGGTGTTTAGCAAGGAAATCAGCTAGAGGTTGGCCCTTTATTGCATTTTGAGACACATACTGGATATAAAACTACTGCAAAATAACTGTCCACCTTGCCATACATCCTATAAGCGTTGGAAAACAAAGGATAAATTTGAGCGAGTTATTGTGAGATACCAGTTGGACCTCTTGATGTTTCAGGTAGTGTCTCAATTCCTGAGCTATAAATATTAATGCTAGGAATCACTTTTCAATACTTGAATATCGAGTTTCTGCCTCAAGAATAGTCCTACTGAGTTAATAAAGTTTGTTTTCATTCCCAGCATCATTCTTTTGGGTAAGGACGACACCCAATGATCACTCTAAAGCTGTTACATAAAGAATAAGTGGTCTTCCTTCAACAGGTGGCATTAATATTAGTGGAATCAAGAGATATTTCTTGAGAATATTGAATGTTTCTTGACATTCTTCAGTCCACTGGTAAGTGACTCCCTTATTCATTAATTTGGTGAAGGGTAAACATTTTCCTTCCAGATTGGCGATGAGATGCTGAATATATGCCAAGTGTCCTTGAAGTCCTCTCAATTCCTTAAAATTTTGAGGAGGTGACATACCAAGGATTGATTTTGTCTTCTCAGGATCAACTTCGATACCACAATGGCGTATAACAAAGCTGAGAAAATTTCCTAAGGTTACCCCAAAAGCACATTTCAAGGGGTTCATCTTCAAATTGTCTTTTTGATGTTTGTGGAATTTGATTTCCAAATCAGCCAAGTGATTAATTTTTTTTTTGGATTTTACCACCAAATAATCCATATATCATTCAAAAAAATTTCCTAAAAAGGGTTTTAAGATACGGTGCATGACACGTTGATATGTTGCACCTGCATTCTTCAGGCTAAAGGGCATTACCCGATAGCAAAACACACCTTGAGGGGATCTGAAGGCTGTAGATTCTTCATCTTCTAGAGCCATTTAGATTTGATTATACCCAGAATATCCATCCATGAAGGAAAGTGCTTCATATCTAGATTTTTCATCAATAAAGAGTTATGTGATGGGAACTGGAAAATCATTCTTGGGAAAATGCCGATTAAGATCTCTGAAGTTAATAAAAACTCTGATTTTTCCATTATTCTTTTTCACAGGGACAATATTAGCCAGACATTTGTGATATTTAACTTCTCTGATGAAGTTATCCTTGATAAGATTATTCACCTCAACTTCAATTTTGGAGGCATAAGTTGGGCATGTTCTACTTACAACTTTCTTGAATCCCCGATGTTCTTCTGGAAAACCCAAATGATGAGTAGCAACATCAATATCAAGCCTTATAATTTCTGTATAATTCCAAGCAAATATATCTCGATTTTTCTTTAAAAATGAAATATACATTTCTTTCTCTTCAACAGTCATGGCCGCACTAATTAAAGTGGGGCGTGGATCTTATTTTGTACCCAGATTTATTTATCTAAGTTCATCCATAGTGGTAGAGATACATTCTTCAAATGCTGGAGGAGCATCCCTGAGATATTCTTCTTATTCTTCAATATGTGTTACTTATTTTGTTTCTACTTGCATAGTAGATGATGAAACAAAATTTCCATGATTAGGAGAGAAGTTAAAATTTGAACATCTTGAAGAAGAGGCTACCATTTCTGACCATATTAATGATGAAGGGTCTTCCTTGGGTAATAAAGAGGAGATTATGGAATGAGAATTGACGTCATCGTTCATATCTGAAATTGCTATAACTTCTTCTGGGCTGGTTGATGAAGTATGGAATTGCTAGATTTCAGAGGATGAAATGAAGACATCTTCATTTGAGCATTCAACATTGCCTGATAAATCAACAATTTCTACCATGCTGTCTGGCTTGGTTGTCATAATTGACATTATGGATGTTTCCATAAGAGTATTTGTATTTGGGTCTATCCTGTCAATTTGACTGATAGGCAACACATAATCTGTACTCACATGTATTAATGGGTTTACTGGAATCTTTTCCAAACCATTTGGAGCATTAATTTTGGTAATCTCCTTTGTCAGATTCGATGAGGCCCAATCGACGAAGTGTACGAATAGGGATTAGGTTGACTCTTGAACCATTATCAATGAAAGCTCGTCGGATGTCTAAATCATTGACCTTTCCAGATAAATACGAAGGTCTAATATGTCCATGCACAACATCATATTCATCTTCTTCTGTAAACGATATCACTACATGACATTCTGTTGGAACCATGGTCTTCTATGCATGATTTGGAGTGTGGTTTGTGTTTGTTGTCAATCATCAATGGAAGTCCGGATCGTGTACAAGAAAAGAGATCATACCGTTCAAGCACACAACAGTATTGAAGGTGGCGCCGTTTTCCAGCGTTTGCCAAATTTTTGGGGTCCAAAATTTGAAAATTGGTGAGCATCGCGAATATATGATTTCTATGAAGATCATGATTTGATATGGAAAAGGCATGAATTTCGTGAAGATGGGATTCATGGACCAGATTTCACGAAGACCAGAAGAATGGAGGCGGTGAGTCTTTGCGATTACGTCAAGCTTTGCGAACGACAGCGGGTGGAGAGCTTCGCGGCGATGAATGGCTTTGCGAGGGAGCTTCACTGCGAAGGCGCGAAGGAATGTTGGGCTTCGCGAAGGGAGCTTCGCGGCGCTGTCGTGAAGGTATGTTGACGGTGATTCTTCGCGACTACGTCAAGCTCCGCGAACGGAAGATTGTCGTGGAGCTTCGCGATTTGGACAGATTTCCGGCAGAAACTTTGGAGCTTCGCGATTTGAGATAACGTGGCGTTGACTTTGCGTGGAAGGGATGAGGGTCGGTGGAATCACCTATAAATATAGGCCGACCCCCTCAAGAGAAGTAGAGAGAGAATTTCAGAGAAAGTCCTTTTCTCTCGGTTCGTAAAGGTCTCTTGCGAAGGCAGTGTGCTTTGCGAAAGAGGAGCTTCGCGGCAGCTATTCTAGCTCCGCGAAAGACGGGCGCCCCGCGTTGGCTCAATGAGAATCGCGAAGAGGCAGGAGCTTCACGATATCCAAGCATTGCAAAGGCTGGAGCATCGCAAGAGTGCTTCGCGATTGAGCTTCGCGATTGAGCTTTGCGAAATGGCAGGGGCTCCGCGAAGGCTTGTTTGAGCTTTGCAATATTGGGAGCCTTGCGAAGTAGGGTACTTTGCGAAGGCCTTTTCCAAAGGTTGTTTGCCCTATGGACAAGGGAAAAGGGAGTATTCATCAGTGTTTGGAATTTGGATCTTAACAGAGCATTAAAATTTGGACTCCGATGCAAGCAAAGTCTCATGATGAACAGGAGACAATGAACATCATGACTATCAATTGAAGAGACCTTCACGTCAATAAACTGAGTGTGACTTCACCAACGGTAGTCAACCAGGGGGAGTCAACGGGAGTGACCCGAGGGAAGCAGTGAGCTTCTCAGAAAATTTGTAAAGGCAGTGAGCCTGGGACAGAGTGACTGTGCCCAAACAATTGTAATCTCCAGCTAGTGAAGCTTAGTGGTTTTTTGGTACGACCGACAACTTGTCGACGTATGCTCCTTGGACGTAGCCCTTAGTGGTGAACCAAGTAAAAAGGGCTATGTCTTCTCTGTGTATGTGCATGTTTTCTTTTTGATCATTCTCATCTTACAGGTTCAACAAGTTCCTACCAACGTGGGAACAAGATCCACAACTTTAAGAAGAAAAAGTTGTCACCCTAATTCACCCCTCCCCTCTCAGGGTGTCCCGGGGTACTTCACATTCGGCATGATCATTCTCTATATGGTAGACTTCAGTCGTAGCAATTTCAGTTTCGAATTCCTAAGGACTTGACAAATCCTCATTGAGTGCCTCCCGAAGATCCTTTGATAGATTCAAGGCAGCCAGAATTGATTACTTGGCTGGTACATGCGCCAAATCTTTCAAGACATCATACATTTTTTTCCAAAGGTCTGTGTCTCCCAACAAAAACATGTGGTTTCATAGGTGCCTTAGAAGTTGATGCTTTGGAAGCAGATTCATCCTGTATCGGGGTAGGAGTTGGAAATACTCCTGGCTTTGGAAGATTAGACCGACTAGGTCTATTTATTTTCTGAGTGGAAGAAGGTGTAACCTCTAACCGATATTCCAAAATCACTATGCTAGGACTGAATATGCTATGTGTGGAAGAACATTATTGTTCTTGTTGATCCCGCTGAAGGGATTTTCCATGAGTTTCTACTGTATATATGCTTCTAGAAGGGGTAGGATTGGAATAGTGGCTTCTAAAATAACCACGTCTTCCCCTATATCCTAGACCTCTATAACTCCCTCTAATTACTCTGTTTGATATAGGGAACTCAAGCTCATCAAGATTTAAATTGTGACTGGTATACGGATCTGTTAAGTGAATCATGTTAACAGAACCAAAGATCAACTCTTCATCTAATGAAGACTCTGCCTGATGAACCATTTCAGGCAGTACCGTTTTGTGGGGCGGTGCTCGTGCTTTTGAAGTAGATGGTATAAAATATTCCAGAGTCAAAGACAACTTAGGCTTTGACACGATCTCATCTTCTTTTGACTGCTCTTCTTTCTTCTAATTATGTCTCCTTTTTGAGGATTTTCCTTCTGACAAAGGAAGTTTTGCTGTGGCAGAAATAGAAGAAGGAACCATTGGTTTCTTCAATTCCTTTCATAAAATTGCATGAGTTTGGTTGATCATTTTCCAGACCATCCAATCATCATATTCTTGTGCATTTTTGCTTTTGAATTCGTGCCACTCGCCTTCTTCCTCTAGATCTATAACAGTAATACATGCTACCTGGGTTGAAGAACCGTTCAATTTTACTTATCCCGAGTCCACCATCTTTTTCAAAAGGTCTTTGAAGACAAAACACTCTTGAATGGGATGCTTCAACATCTAATGAAATGGGAAATAGTTGAGAAGGTCTTCATCTCCTTCCTTGTTCAGATTTTTAGGCCTTGGAAACTGAACCAAATTATTTTCCAGAGCCGAAATGAAGTAACCGGGAACTTGTTCATTTCAGAAAGAATAAAATTTGTTCTTTAATTCCTCAAATTGTTTTCGTCTTTGATCTCTTTGTTCATCTTGACAAGACGACCTCTATTGTTGACGTTCAGGAGGTGGATCCCTTCGATAAGATGAAGGTTTTGAAGGGGAAGCATGTACATGTTCTTGTTTAGGTTTAACTGTAGCAGTCTCTACTCTCCCCATTCTCCTTCTTAGAGCTGATTGAATTACACGAGTTTTAGCCTTAGTCTCTTTAAGAGAATATTCAATCTATTGAGTGATTGAAGTAAGGTCTGGAAACCCTCATGTGTATTTAATAGGGATCAATGGTGTGCATAATTCATCATAGAAATTTTCCACACAGATTATCAACAACTCTTCTTGAGGTAGTCCTAAGCTTAAGGAATATGTTAATCCATTCCAGCGAGCAATGAAATCTGAAACTCTTTCATTTTAACTTTTATTACAATTTGTAAGACCAAAAATTGTCATTTTTTGTAATGTTGAGCTAAATTTAAGAAGGAATCGTTGATGAAGATCTTCCCACCCAGTAATTGACCAAGACTGCAAACCTGTATACCAGACAAAAGCAGGCCCTTGTAATGACTGCACAAAACATCTGAGCTTAACTGCTTATTTTTGTTGAGGAGTTCCCATAATAGGATCACAAAGAAAAAAAAATGTGTTAAGTGTTGTTCTAGTTCTCCTGAACTATTAAAAATTGGGAATGTGGTATTCGCAAAATTTGATGGTAGATGAATTGTATCAACCCATTCAGGGTAAGCATTCTTTTCCGATTGACCTTGTGCATGTTTTCCTTCCATAGCTTCCAACCGAGCTGTTACTGACTCAATGGTAGTTATTAACTTTTTAGAAACATTTGGCTGATCTTGGACCTGAGTAGGTGCAATAACTGTAGTTTGGATAGGTGTGGTGACTGGTACTGCAATTGATGGTTGCACTACCGGTTGTTGTCGTGCATGACCCATAGGATTGGACCTATGAAGGTGTACTTGTAAAGGAAGATATTATTGATCCATCCCAGTAACTTCAATTAATTCTCTTGACGGAATAACTCTAGCACGCTTAGGAGGAAGACTACCTTGAAGTAGTTTTGCATTCAACCTCCTTAACTTTTTCATTTCTTCCTCTCGTTGTGCGAACCTTTCCTCCAATGAGAGTGATTGACATTCTCCAGAGTTAGGGTGGGATGTAACTTGACTTTTACCCTTTTCCTTGGCATGTGCCTTTATGGAGTAGGAAGGGCATTTCCCGAAGGAATATCTTGCCTCTAAGAAACCCTATAGCTTCTTGTACACACAGATTCTTCTTTTATTTCTGTGTGTACAGCTTCTTAAATAGGAACTTCTTCATCTGATTCCTCTGAGTGAACCTCATGTTCTAGGGGATCAATGACAATGGAATGGATGACATTTATTGATTCATAACGCATTGCATTCCTTCTATCGGCATTTCTATGATACTATCTTCTTCTATGTCTTTTAAGTGATTGCCTTTTGTTGAGTTTATCCCTCATGATCTTTTTAATGAACCGTAATTTGGAGGGAATCTCCTAATAATTCGTCTCTGCATTCCTCTTGTGACTTCTTCCCTAACTGAGAGAAGACTGACTTTCGCTGAGGAAGAGATTGAGGATTTGAAAAAGTCCCCAGTCTGATAAACTAGGGCTTTTCGTGATTTTCCTGCTCAACTCTTTGATCCCATCTGTTGATCCCAATGGTTGGGCTAAAAGATTACCCTGCCTGGCAAGATGAGGTGGTTCTTGAGTTGCTACATCTGAGACTTTCTTAAAATCTATCCTGATTTTGCGGATTTTAGTCCGGAAATTAGCCGAATGCATCATTTAACATCCACTCAAATCACCTGGCTCAAATGACCATTGGATGATTTCTGACACCTCTGTCACCTGATGATGTGCATTCTCTAAACGAGGAGCATGTTCGATATTCTCATTTGCTTGATGCAAGAGTAATTCTACAACTTGTTCTTTATATGCCTGGATTTGGGATGAACTAGGTGACGCATGTTCCTGAGAAAGCCTTTTATTACACACAAAACCAATTGAATGTGGCCATCAATGGGCAATAACATTGCCTGAGACCACTTTTGGCGGGCTTTGTTGACTAGAGAGTATAGTAAAATGTAGTTCTCCATGAACACTTCATCCCCTGATATGAATACCAGATAGAGAATTGGTAATTAACTAGTACAACCTTCTTAGTGCGCCATAGCATGCATGCTGAAGGGATATCTGCTACTTTTCAACCTTTGGATATCGGGAAACTGAGGGAGATGCCAAATAAATTTGGCGTTGTAATCCTTCTATTATCTTAACATGATTTTTCATATTCATCATATGATAATATTTTCTTTTTTTAAGTGACAAAGATTTTTCCACATGTTAAGAAGAATATCATGAATACAATCTTCGGTCAACATTTCTGGAATATCATACTGAGAGTCAGCCAAAGGCCAAAACATGACTGGTACTTCACCTTTCTCCAGTTGTTCTCTCGTATTCAGCACTTCCTCCTTATCATTCGATGAATATTTTTCTACCTAATTAGACCAAAGCTGGTGCTTCTTTGTTGATTCACCAGATTCAACAAGATTGGTTGAGAATTAATTTATCAAATTAGAAGATGAATGACCCAGGGGTGGTTCAAATAATGACCTACACCCCAAGCTATCTTCCGATTGAGAAATTATTTCACCTACTAGCGGTAAAGCATCAGACATGGCTGACTTCACATTTGAAAGTGCCTCAAGATAAGAGGGCTTTCTCATTACTGAATTGCCTTTAAAGAATTTTCTAGGAAATGTGAATTACAACTACAGATAGGACTTTAATAGATAAATTCATCATCATGGGGAGGACCACCATGGTGGGTTACCGCAAAAGATGAAACCTTTTTCTCATTGATCTTCTGGCCACACATAGGGTTATCATGGCTCTCATCTGAAGATGATACTTCGAGATCGACCAAACTGTCATGAAGCAAGCCTTCATGAGGAAATTTCTGATGAAGACCTTTAGAATTATTGTTATTACTTCCGGAATTTAAAAATTAAAGAGTAGAATCTTGAGTTGTAATAGATAATTGTATGATGGATTAAAGAACTCCAGCATCGAGCAAGGCCTTATTGAAGATTGGCTCTTGATTTCTCAACTGTGATGGACGGGTGTTTTTTTAGATGCCTTCTTACTCACTTTGGAAACCACTTGTTGATGAAAGTGGTTATTATGTGTAGGTGTATGTGCCTGCTCAGGGGAAATTGTCAGGTTAGGCTGACTATCTTCATTCAAATCAGGTGTATGTGCCTGACTTGATTTTCCATATGACATGTGGGAGTATACCCCACAACCCTCCTGGACTAGGATAGAGGTGTGTATCTATTTCGGAGTGAAACTTTGATGATTCACTCTACTGATAGGGATAGATTTATGATTCTTTCCCTGTGATGCTGCTGAAGTTGTTATAATATTCTGACAAGCATCCAGAATATGGGCAGGGATTTGCTTATGCTCTTTCACCATTTTCAAAATGTGCTTGGTGACTTCATCTGCCGGAACGGGAATATACATCCATTCCGTGCTTGGATTAGGTGTTTATTCCTTCTTCTTTCCTCCATTTCCTGTCAGTGAATTCTGACAGTACTAATGTGTGGGGGGAAAATTGTGTCTTCCTCCTGCTTGTCATTGGATATTTCAAATTGACATCTCCAGGTGCTACCAAACTTGACTGTTGGTTAGCCTGATGAATTGCAGGTGTATGCGCCTGCAGATTGTTACCCACTACATTTGATTGGTGAGTTTCGTTTGTTGCAGTCAGACGATCCTACTAACTAGCTGATGAATTATAAACAGGTGTATATGCCTACCTATAATACTCCACCGGAATTGTCTGGCGGGATTGGCGTGTTACTACTAGACAAGTCTGCTAGGCCGTAATATCAAGACGGATGAGTGTATATGCCCGTTTTTTGTTTTCCAATAAGTTAGCTTTATGGATTTATCCAGAGGGGTAGATGTAATAATCTTCTCCCTACTGACCGGATTTCACCTCTGATGGTTCTTATTGCGTCCTCGGGTCTGAGGAACCTGAGCCTAACCCCTAAAGGCGATACCCTTATCATGTTGAGGATTCACTACCGCACGAGTTTGGTGGTGATTGTTGATGGGAGCCCTCAATAAGGACTCTTGTCTTTTTGAATTAAGGCCTTGAGTGACCTTCTCATTCACCTCTCGATAAAATGGGAAGGACTGGTGATTGCGTTCTAGGGATAACGACCCGAAATAGTTGGAGACGGTGGTTGGCACCACCTGCTTCTTGACCAGTGGTCATCACTGTCCAGACAACTAGGGTGAGTTGTTAACTTGGAGGGCTTGTCGAGTGGCCTCCAGAGTCATAATGGTACCGTGTTGACGATATTACTTAACCATTGAATTTGAGACCCAGTGTTGAAGATGCTGAGTATGTGATGTCGTCCTAAGAGAGGATGAGGATTCAGTAGGAGTAGTGGTCGAGGAATTCACAGGTGTGAACTTTAAAGAAGCCATTTCTGTAATGCAAAGAAATATTGTAAAAGAGTGCTTGTTTGATATAACAGACACAATCAAGATAATTTTGGTCAGACTACATCTTTTGGATGGGGCACATATGTTATTGATTTCTTTGTTGGCCCTCACATTAAGTTAAATAGGGGCCTAACAAATAAGTAAAACATCATTTAACTTGGATAAGGATTCACGTTGGGTTCACCATTTTTGTTTCTTCGAGAAATTAGGATGACCTTTTTTTAAGGTTCAAACATTCCAATCGGTTTCTAATGGGTTTATTCATAGAACAGGAAACATCTAATGATTCTATATCCATTTAGACCTACGTTCCAATGGTAGGTGCCCATCAGTTGTGGACTGATGAGGCTTAAGAATTTTTATTGGTTGAGAGGACGGGAGGTCAGACTCATCATACCTTTTTGGGGAGAATTATTGTCTGCTCTGGGACTCTCTTATAGATTTGAGTCATGTTCGTGAATACTAATTAATTTACCAAGCATGAAAATGAGTTTTCTCCTTTAGACCTTGCAATCAATGATTGAAATGTAGGGGATTTAGAGAATATTTTATATGTATATGAAGTTCTTCATCAATAGAGAATCATCTATATGAATTAGTGATTCTTAGTCAATGGTATCCTCCAATATATTATATATAACTCTCTTGGTCATTATGATGACCATACTGGTTTTAAAACCACTCAGTGGGGAACTTTATGTTTATTGTCATTCGGAATGACAGGATTATTTTAAATTTGGGATCGTACTCGCAGATGGGCTACCTACATATCCTTGTTATAAAATGAATCAGAACTCATGTAGTTTGAGTGAAGAAGTATGTGGTTTATGAATTATTAATAGACCAAAGAGAGATTTCATAATTACTTTTACACTCTAAGCTCACGTGATTCTTGCTCGGTGTGAGAAACAAGATATATCAGTAAAACTTGATGATTGTGCCACGAAAGATGCAATCATAAGAAAGGATGTGGGGCTTACTAATGTATGACTGCCCATGTAAATGAAGACAAATACTTTTAGAAAAGAAGCCCAAGAGCAGGTTCCATAAAGGTGTTTGTACTTTATGGAGATTTGGGATTTTAACCCATGACATACTCCTAAAAAGGAAGCCAAAAATTTAAGAGGGACTTATGATTGGGTATTATTTTTGAGAAGGAAGCCCAAATCAAAAGAAATTAAGACTGGGGCTTACTTATGAGGAGGATTCTCATATAAAGGGGGCTTGTAATTTGGGGGTTACTCTTGAGAAAGAGGCCCAAATCAAAAGATATTTTCAGAAGTCCTTTCAGATAAGGATTTCAACAAAGTAACCATGCCACAAATGGATTTGAAGAGGGTTTTTAAGGCTTTCTTTGAAGAGGAAAGGTGGACTTGAGGAAAGTAAGTGACCAGGAAGGAGGTGCGCAAGTTTTGTTCTGGCGCACAAGTCCTGGTCGTGCAAGTTTACTTACACGACAAGAGTTAACTTGGGAAACATAGAATCCATAAAGTGATACTTGGGTGACTTTGAATTGGAGACCTTTGTATCATCCCTAGAGGCTTTCAAAAGGGTGACGTGCAAGATTCCTTGAGAGGGAATGGCGGTGTGCAAGTGTATTCACTTCCCTTAAGGGTTGGACACTTAGGCGCGCAAGTATGGATGAGTTCTAATACTTAGGCCTTATTCTCCCTCTTTAGAGCTTCTATTCTTGGTAAAGAATTTCCTTAGAAGTGTTTGGAAGATGTCAGGAAAAGACTTGGGTGACCAGAGCTTGAATCTGAGTTCTGGAAAAATTTATCCTCGAAATAGATGGCCCACAAGGGCTATTTATAGGCCACTGATCACCTTGGGAGAAAAAAGAAATAGGGTGAGCAAGTGACTTGTGTGGCCCATGTGTGGCGTGCAACTGACTTGTGTGATCATAAGGAAACTTGTGCGACCCATGCTTAAAGGTTTCCTTGTTGATGCCTTTGTAAATGATTGATATTCTTCAAAGGATGACTCTTCTTGTGCTTAAAGTACTCCCTTTTTCCCTTCTTTAGACCCTGTGATGGAAAGGAGCATCAAGAATGTTTGAATTGTGATTTGTGATTTTCTTATGGGGTATGGATCATACTAATGTAAATGTGTGTGGTGGTGAGGAGTTGATTGTGATATTAGCCTTTGGGATTTATTATTTATCAAGAGACTATGTTTTTTTTAAAACATCCTTTAGTTATTCCATGTGACACCTTAGGTTACTAAGTGGAATTTTAGGGGAAATGTATAGAATATCTAAGATTACACACTATTTTGGGGTCCCTAGTATTATGTATTACCCGAATAGTGGGATGTCACCAATGAGACTAGTTATAGATTGATTCGGCTAAGGAGATTCATGACCATTAATCTACCGTAAATTATTCCACCTTTGTGCACCATGTACTTGTCCCATGAGTCCCTATGGTTTTTCCTCATGATAAGTGTCCTATGTTATACCTTTTATTATTTATTAGTATGCGTGTTTCATATTTATTTGATGGAATTAATATATTTTTATTTTTACTCTTGTGATTTTGTCTTGATATTCAATATTATTGATCCATATATTTATTAGAATTAATTTTGACTTTATATGGATATGTTTTCCTTATATTTTATCCTTGTTCCATTATTACATTTTAGTTGGGTTTGTTTAATCATTTAAAGAAAAAAGGGGTATATTGTTTTCAAAGAGATATAATTTATTAGAAATTATTAGGAAATGTTTTAAACCATATTAGGATTTTTTCTCAAAAGTGATGCTTTAAATGGAATGGATTTTTTAACATGATTCTATAAAAGTATGATGTTTTAAATATTATTAATTGGTTTTTTAATTGGAATTTGTTTGGAAAAACATATTTATTCCATGTTTTATAAATAATTTTACTTGAGAAATTAGAGGTTATATATTTTTATCTAATCCTATATCATAAAAATTAAATGAAATACTATTTTTAATTATTTTAAAACTAGATTTATTGGATTTTTTATAAAAGGAATGGAAAGAAATCTTGGTGATAATCTACTAGACTTTAGATCACACCTTACATACAATCTTGGGTGGCTATATAGTTTTCTTGTATTATATAATATTCTTCATGTCTTGGCATTCATGTTTTATTTAGTGCCATTTTTTTGGGAAGTGGATTCTTGTTGAAATTGTGGCATAAACTCCAGAGTAACATAGAGAAAGTTGTTGGTCCTTTAAATTCCTAAAATCACTTGGCTCGAGTTATGTTTTTCCCTCTTTGGAATTTAGTTATTTTTTTAGTTTTCATTTATATTTTTGTAATATTGTATTAAATATTTATTTGCAGGAAATGTATTTTTCATACTTTTTTATTATTTTTATTATTCTATGTTCTTATGTCTATGTATATGGTTTCTAATTATTTATTTTATCATGATGTCCTACACATGGATACCTCGTGTAGGGTTTCCAGTTGGAAATAATTTTTTTTGTTTTGGCTCTTGAGGGTGAAAACATCACCAAAATTTTTGTTGAATACCTTTGATTCTTAAAATTAGATCAAGGGGATCAATTATGACCATTGGGATGGTGATGGATTGGTTGAGGATCCATTCTAGATGTCAACTTGTACTAATTCATTACTTTCTTGAAGAGGAGGTAATCGTTTTAAGATATCTCTTTTGTTTTACTTCGTCTTTTACATCCTTAAATTATATCATAACATTAAATCATAATAACATCAGTATCTAACATATGATGATGTGTTATTATGTTAATTTCACACCTTATTCATTGCCTTTTCCATATTATGGGGAATGAAATCATCAATTGTGCATATGTGTGGACTTCCACCTCCATGAAGTGATGTGTATTTTTTTCATCACCACCTCATAATCCTGGTTATTATAATGTATTTAATAATTATAAAATATATTCATTATGTAATTATGATTTTGGATATATAATATATTACTTACCTTCTAACCATTCCACCAAATAAAAAATGATAATGTCGCTTGTGCATACATGTGGAATACAACCTATATAAAGTGATGTGATTTGTTTTATCATGTTCACCATTCATGGGTGATTATAAAATAGAATTAAATGTATAATAATGATAATTATTTCATTATTATTATTATTTAATTTAGGGAACAATGACCTCTTTGACCATAATCAACCTACCAATGTCACTTTGTAATTGTAAAACGAACGTCCTAAAAACACCCAGTGTGGACTTAACTGATTAATTAATTAAACATGTCATTGTAATAAATAATGTAAATTAGTTAATGATAAAAAATAAACATATAAAAATTTAATAAACAAGTAAATAATTAATATATCATTATTATATATTAATGTAATGGGAACGCACAGAATATTTGGACTCAAGGTAAGGTGTTTCTTAAATAAATTTTCATTCATTGGGTTGTAATTCTACTTCATTTACTATGTTATACCAATATTAGGTGTTAAATGACCTATTATTCTATTATTTTATATTTCCACTTTCTTATTTTATAATTTTTACACATAATAACTTCATTGATGAAATTTTATCTTTAATGATATAATCTTTGTAAGGATTATTCATCTCAATATAGAGTCTTTGATTCAGGTATTGTATTATGAACCTTCTTACTTTTATAAGGTGTATATACTAACTATTGAGATATTACATCATGGATGACTATTTTATAGTGACATTTAAATATTATTTGAGTTTATCTCTTTAATAATATATTGATTCAAATGTTAAATTTTTTTAGGGATTTTCACAGTATTAGTTTCAATTCATTGAGACATAATTCATGTTATGCACCCTAATTAATTTTATATAGTGTTATTAATACCCTATGAATGTATTTTAAAATATTATTTTAGGGAAATTATTCTTTTTATATAATAATTTTATGTTCCATCATTTAATGATATTTTATTCAATAATTATTCGGGTTTCAATGGTTTCTCATCTAAAACATCCTTCTTTGAGAAATATTTTGATTGATGTACCTATATTAATTTATATGGTGTATATAACAACTCAAAAAATATAATATCAGGACTCTTTTTTCGCTCATTAAATTTTATGTAACTTCTAATGTTCTTTCTTTCAAAGTGATTTTTTTTTTGTTTTAGAAGGTTGTAAATGGTTTTTCTTTATAAAAATTATTTTAAATATTTTAAAGACATTTAACTGAACTCTGTTTCTATGTTCCTTATATTATTTCAAGAATTTTATTTTATAAACATAAATTATTTACCAAAATTATTTTCCCAGATATTTGACAATATTTTAAAAGGTTTTAAAAGACATTTAATAATGATTTCGGCATAGGTCTTTTTTTGACTCTCTTAACAAAATTTGAAAATAATTTTTATTTTTATTATTTATGACATTAATAGATTTTACCACCGTTATGAATATTATTTTAATTTAATATTACTTTATAATTTTCCTTGGGTTTGTTAAAATAAAATACCTTTCACAATATTTTGTTATTTTTAATTTTTAATGGTATCGAAAGAAAAAGTGTGTTTTACCCTTTTTCTAATAAATGTTTTCAATATCTTTAAAGGTATTTTAATCAATGAAAAAATTCTATATTGACTCATAAGATTAATTGGGGATATTATCTTATGATACCATTCAATTTCTTTGTCTGAATGTTTTATAAATTTGTTTTAAATAGATTTTATGTAAACCTATTCCTTTTTTGTGGGTAAATTAAACTATGATAGTTTTAATGAAATGCAAGCATCTATGTGTTTTGTTTCATGATATGGTACTTAGAAATTATGTATGAAAGTATGATTGGGTATTGAAACAAAATAATAAAGGGAATTTTATTGATATGTGACAAGTTGGTCTATTATAGACCTCCTATATATTGGGTATTGAGAAGGAGTTAATTGGAAAAAAGTTACTCCAAAGAGACGATAATGTCATATTAACCTTAATAGATAACATATTTAATTGATTATAAGTTACTACTAAAAGATGATAAAGTATATTAGTTATAGGGTACTCTTAAGAGATAAGGAAATTATCCAGTTAGGTGATTCCATGATGAATTTTTAATGTTCCAAGATACCTATATAGTTTTCAATGTTTTCTATAAGTCATAAGGGATCATTTTCTCATGGATTATTTTTCAAATGACTCATAAATGTTGACTTATACAAATCTTGATTTATGTAATTAATTTATTCCATGTATTATTATTTATGATTCTATGGGTATGAATTATATCTTATTATGCTCATACATTTTGATTATTAATCATATGCTTATATTCATATTATTCGCACAAGAGCCTCAACCCAGTTGGTGAGGACTCGACAAGTTCATCCAAGAGACTCGAGTTCCAAACTGAGAGGAGAAATATTTCTAGGTTACTGTAGTAGGAACTGTAGTAGGTACTGTAGCAGACATTGTTCGATACTATAGCAGCCAGAACTATTCATCTGTTTGGGCTTTCGGGCAACCTGTTTGGTCCTTGGGTCCTTTAAGTCCTTCAAGACACCTAAGGCCTTCGTGCCAGTAAGGATTTTGGGCCACCTCAAGGACTTCGGGCCACCTCAAGGCCTTCACTACCCCTCAAGGCCTTCATTCCACCTCAACGCCTTTGGACCACCTGAAATGGTTTTTAAATGATCAAAAAGACTCTGCATGGAGTAGACTCTAGATGGGGATTCAGAGTAGGCATATTCAATAGATTAGAAGCTGAGCAGATTTTTCAGAAAGAGAGGGTATGTAATTGTTAATGGGACCAGCTTGTTCTTGCACAAGAATCCTAGACGAATATCCATGTGAAGGTGGAGATCTAATATCATGATGAAGAAGCTGGCAGGAGGAGTTCCAAGTATAGTCTTTATATTTCCTAAGACCTACAGGTCATGTAGTCTCTAAGCCTATGGGCCTTGTAAGGGTTCCCCCTCATCCCTTGAAATGGGGGTTATCAAAAAAAAGGAAGGTCATTGGTCCATTGAGGTATATTCATAATATTCTCACTGATGACATTAAATTGTTATTTCGAGCGTTTACCCTTGTTGAGAATTTGATCCCACGCTTTTTATATTTTCTATTTCCCCATGTTACGAAGATTTATGTTAAATGAATTATTTCTATAAAGGTTTCATGTGTGATAAATTTTATGGGATATGTTAGAGGAATAATGTGAAATAAGAAAAGTAGGTAATAGTGAAAAATTGATCACATGAAAACATGGGTATTGTTATGTAAGTGTTTTTCTTAATTAAAAAACACTCTAAACCTAAAAGGTAGTCAGGTATATAAGAAATACAATATTTTTTGTTATTATTTTGTACATATTGGATAACTAAAATTAGTTCGTGATTATTTTTATCAAAGATATAAATGTAAAGATTATATTTTTAGAATAGGATCCAAGAGTGTGGGTTTGGGGCTGTAATAGTTGGTATTAGATAACGGAATAAATTACATTGGAGATTATTATGTTTTCAAGAGATTTTTTCTTAATATTTTTTTATACAATCATGGGTTTATAATTTTAATCTTAATCATTTGTTCAATGGAATATACACCACTTTTGAGGCCTTTATATAATAATATTTTAATGTGATTAATGATATTTTTGGAGATGTTTTATAAGGTTAATATACAATTAACCCTTAAGTGTATCATGTTATTTAACATGAAGGATTACTTGGGAAGAAATTTATCACACTTTTGGGATGTAATATTAATGTTATCATATATCCTTTGAGGTTAATATGTTCTTATTGAGGTTATTTAAGATATATTATTAATTAGTCATGGAACGTTTTAAATAGTACTCTGTAAATCATTGTTGAATTTTGGAGATTAATGTGTTATTTAATCATATGAATTGTTTATTAATTTTTTGTATTATATTACCATGTGATAATAATTTTAGTTTTAGTAAAGGAAATGAGAAAATATTTTTATCCATTTACATACATCATAGTCAATCAAAATTTTGATTATAGTGCTTCAGGAATTAAAAATCAATACTTATCATTTGGAGTAAAATATGATATGAAAGTGGAAACTAATCGAAACACACAATCAAATACTTTAATTCCATTTATGGATTTGAATAAAATCATGTAATTATATTTTATTATATTATTATTCTAAACGGTAAAGGAAGTCCTCAACTCTAGGAAAAAGGTATTATTAAAAATGCCATCTTATTACCTTCATTTTTTGATGACTTGATGGTATTTTTCACACCTCATTAATTTATGGTTTTTTGGTTATTGAATTTCTCATGACCATTCATATTGTTTTGATCAAAATTATATGTCATTATCCATCATTATTTAGACATTTTGTTTTTCCTCTATGTCTATATTTTCACCTCCCTCGAATGTTCTCCTATTTAGAAAGATAGTTATGTATAGAAAGCTAGTTATGTGTTTTTTAGATGAACTAAATTGTTAGAATTCCCTATTTTTAAAAGTAATTTTTATTAAACCTTTTTATTATGTGGTATTTCAAAAAATAAATTTTCAACGGTCAAACCATTGATTAATGAGATCAAGTTAAAATTAAAAGGACATAATTTTCTAAGGGGAGAAGAATATAACAATCTAGTCATTAATGAGTTTTTTCATGAATTTATTAATTCCTATAATGTATAATTGATTATATGGATCAATATTTATGAATTTGGAAGTTATATGGCAATAAATGTATCCAAATTATTGTGTAGTGCTTGCGCATGATGAGAAAAGTTGAAATAACATATTAAATTAGTTATGAAGACAAATATGTGAGTAAATATGCATATTAAATGAAAAAAATTGTAATGATAAATTAAAGTACTTTATTATTATTTTATTTATTTATTTTAATTTATTTATTTATTGTATTTTCTATAACATTTATGTTGCGATGGTGCATCATTTAGGAAAACAAAAGAAATATTATGTAAATGATTTTAAAAATATTCAAATTTATAAAAATTATATTAGTTTAGATATTACATTAAATTAATGGATATATATAAAGTATAATGGATGTTAAATGTTATTATATTTGAAATTGGTGGGTTTAGTAGTGTTTTTAATGTCAAGATAATAAGACAACATTGAAAATGAAATTAAGTGCATTTTATTTTAAACAAAATATTATTAAAATATTCAAAAATAATAAAAAAATATTGAAATAGGACAATGGGATGTGATATGGTATGAAATTTTATTTCTTGATCATTTTGTGCAAATTTTCACCTAAGATGAATATTTATAACGCTTAATTATTTAAATAGTTGTTACCATGATTATGGTTGCAATTGGTTAATAAAGGAGTTAAACCCAAAGATAATATTTAAAATTACACATGAACCTATCCAAATTTTTTATATGAATTTATTTAAAACATAACATATATTATATTTGAAATTTTGGACTCTTAGTTCAACTTTCACTTGAAAAAAATATTATATTTAAATCTTTTAACTAATTCAAAAATGTGTCATTTCCTTCACTATAAATGGACTCCACAGATAATATATTATTCACACCACCTTATTCCACTTAGTTAGAAAAAAACCAATTAAAATATTTTATAAAATTGGTTTTTCATGTCCAATAGGTTATATTATCAAAAAAAGACTATCCCTAGGGTCCTGAAAAAGAAATACAAAGGATGTCTCTCAAATAGGAGGTAATCGTTTTAACTGATCTCTTTCATTTTATTTAATCTTTTACATCCTCCAATATTTCATAACCCTTAAAATATACTAAAATTAATATATAAAATATTATTATATTTTATTATGTTAACTTTACAACCTTATTCATATCGTTTTCCATTATTTGGGGAACAAAATCATCATTCTTACATATGTGAGGACTACCACCTCCACAATGAAATGTATTTTATTTTTATTCACCGCCACACAATGATATTTTTTATGATGTATTTAATAAACATATATGATATTCTTGAAACAATTATGACTCTATAAATAAAATATTTTACTTATTCTCTTAACATTTCACCCATTAAAAAATGATAACACCGCTCGTCCATATGTCTAAAATACCACCTCTATGAAGTGATGTGATTCATTTTCCATTTACATCTTTCATGGGGGATTATAAATTTTTATTTGAAGTATAAAAATGATAATTATATTGTTATTATTATTATTATTCCAGGTATGATGTAATAATGGTTCATTTGACCACCTTCAAACTACAAAATTCATTTTACAGTTATGAACTGAATATCCTTAAAACACCCAACTTGGACTTCATTGATTATGTTATTAAATATATCATTATAACAAATGAAATAAATGATTTCATAAAAAATTAATACTTCCATTAAAATATAAATAATTAATATATATTTATTAAAAATAATATTAATGGACATACATATCAAGTCTCAACTCAAGGTAATGAATTTCTTAACTAAAATTTAATTCAATAGGTTATACATATAAATAATTGACTATTTTATGAAAATATTATGTGTAAAATGACCTCTAATTTTATTATGTTGTATTTGAAATTGTTTTTTTATTTTATAATTGTTACACATGCTCACTTCATTGATTAAATGTAAACCTAAATGATATGATCTTTATAAGGATTATTCATCTCAATATTATTTCATTGATACATGTATTTTATTATGAATACAATTCCTTTTATAAGGTTTATATGCTTTATATTCATATATTATATCATGAATTACTATTTTATCATAATATTTAAGGTTCCTTTTCAGTTATATCTTTCATGAAATATTGATTCAAATTTTTAAAAAATTTATAAGTGTTTTCATTCTCACAATATCAATTTTTACAGATATAATTCATGTTATGCACCATGATTTGTTTTAAATGGTGCACATACAACCCCATGAATGTATTTTAACATTTTATTTAAAGGAAATTATGGGTTTTATAGAATGGTTTTATGTTCCATCATTCAATGGATTTTTTTAATCAAGAATTACTTGAGTAAATTATTTCTTGGTCAATCACAACTCACACTTGTGATGGATCATGCTTTTTTCTCTTAAAATGGACATAATATTTTAATATTAAATGAGATTCACAAAAAATGGATATTTAGGTTAGATTTATCCAACTAATTATCCCCTTTAAAAATCCATTGATTATTCGAATGCTAGGGAATCAGGTAAGGCGTTACCTCTCTTTGGATGGTAGGACTCAGGTGGTGTGTCATCCAATTTCTCCAAGGATATGTGTTGAATTCGATGTATCTAAGGAGATTTTTGAATACTTATGGATTTATGTGGGTGAATAGTTATGATATAAGAAGTTTTTCATTTTTGAATCCTGGTGTGAGTTTTGATCATCGTGTAAGAAGATGGGGACCAAAATGGGGATTTGCAGCTGTAGAAGCATGATGAAATCGAGTTCCGGTTTGGAGTTCCAGGTGAATTGGACTCCATGTTATCCTTTTCATGATTGGGTAAATCTCCTGTATGTGGAATATAATTATTCAAAATTGGGTTGGGAAGGTTTTTTCCAGATTATTGGCATGGATGTTGTTATAAAGAGTTCGGGTGAAGCAGTGATGCAGAAGCAAGAACTGGTGTTATCTTCTGAACCAAAGGTCACTACAATTTTTAACTGTTTGATATGGGATCTAGATGGTCCTAAATGTTACAATAAGTTTAAAGGGGTTTCAATTGCTTATGCAATGGTGGAAGTTAATATAGATATATAGAATGGTGCTATAAACTAACTAGAGGTTGCTGAAGTCAATAAAGAGTTAAATAATGGCTTACCAAACCCCAATGCAAAGGCATGGAGATTTGGTGTCATGAAATATGATGTTTTAGTCCAAGGTGAAGATTTTATGCTAGAATATAATGAATACCAATTGGAAATAAATAATTATTTTGTGGAAAATGAGTAAGGTTGTGATGATCAATCTACTAGTGAGAATCCTCAATGCTTGGTCATGGTGTACACTAATATACAACCACAATTTATTAGGTGTGGATTTTTTTATCCTAAAGGATTAGATATTCTAGTACAATAATCAATATATGGGGATCATAACACTAAAATACAAAATTATAATTTCTAGATGGAAAAAAATAAACAACATAGCTATTCAGAAATTCTTGATAGGTGGTAAACAGTTAATAATGATGACATCATAAAAGAAAAAAACCCTCAAAAAACCATAAGTTGGGGAAAATATTCATTCAATGTCATCATAATTCATTGGAAGAAAATAACGGTTGATAGTGAGTACTTCCTATCTTCTCCCCCGAAGAGAAGGTTTAGGAAGGAATGCTCCACTTTTCCAAGAAATGTGTCTACCATGTCCTCTTTTAAGGTGGCATGAAAGATTGATGAAGAGATTTTAAAAATATTCAATCAAGGTATCTATCAGTTTTAATGGGAGACTTCTAATGATTATGGTTATGGGAATGTCTAATATTATTATGATTTTTAATCTTTCTTTTTATGGACATGGGGAAGCTGTTAGTCATGTTTTCTTTTCTTATTTCCTATTTCTTTCTCCTTAATAAATGTTTAGAAGCTTTTTCTTCTAATTGGACTATTTTAGTATTTATATTATTTCAAGAATGATCTTTTATAACATATATTATTTATTATTAAAGTTATTATCAATTATTTTTTACCTTATTTTAAATGGTTTCAAAATGAAATTTCATAATGTTTTTTAGATGGGATAATTTTGACTCTCTTTACAAAGGTTTGAAATGAATATTTGTTTTTAACATTTATGAAATGAATGGATTTCCCGGCTGTAATGAATGGAATTTTCTATGAATCTTAGTTTATGAACCTGTGCTTACACTTGCACAGGGTAGCAGTCCTGCTTCCTGTGATGTCTACGGTAAACAAGCTGGTACACCTGCTTCATGTCCTGCGGGGCTTGTCATAACATCCCAGCACCTCCAGCTCTTGCAGTCTTCTATAGCTAATGAGACTGTGGTTGGTAGGACACTCGCTGGTGGTTCTGTCTTTAAAAGTGTTGGTCCTGGGGATTCAAAATTAGATGGCTCCAGTATGTATATTTTACCATGTCGTAACTTGGCTCAACATGTGGAGAGTAAATCTACCTCGAAGGTCAATACTTTTATCTCTTTTGAGATGCTCTCAGGTAGCAGTGAAATAGACGGACAAGTAAATGTTCAGGACTCAGATACTGAAGAAGTGATGCATCCAGTTGATTCTGGTCTTCCAGATGACGGAGGAGGAACTTTGGAGCTTGAAAACAATCATAGGAGGGGTCGACATTCGCGTGGCCATGGTGGGAGTGTCACTCACCATAGTATATTGACTCGTTCACGAGCTTCTTGAATGTATTTTTGTTTTGAATTACTATTCCCCATTGAAATTTTCTTTCTATGTTAATAAAGGGAATGTTTGCCTAACCTTTTCAAAAAAAATTAATAAATTATTTTCCATTATTTTCCAAGAAACGTAATAAATGTTTTAGAAGGTATTTTCATCTTTGTGAAAATACTATAATGATTAATATTCTTATTTGAGGATATGAATTATGATACCTCTCCAAATTCTTTTGGATGACGTTTTTAAGTGATTTTCTGGAAACCTGTTTCTTTTTCATAGTAAAATCAAGATTTTAAAATTTGGATTACATACAAGAATACATGTGTTTATTTCATGGTAGAGTACTTGGACATTGTTGATCAAATCAGGATATGGGAGTGAACCCAAATCCTCAAAGAACATTTCCTAATATGTGACCTGTGCATCCATTATATCCCTCTGGTGCATTGAGTAATGAGATGGTGTTAACTAGATAGAAGTTACTCCTAATTGACAAAAGGACTGGCTCCCGATGCATGTCATATCCATCATCAGAGTCCTGAAAATCACTCTTAGGAGACTAGAAAAGGCCATGACTGACTTCCTTTGGGATGCCAAACAAACCGGGCGTTGTCATTGGGCCTCTTGGCATCAGATAGAAAAACCTGTCGAGGAAGGGGGTATTATCCTATGAGATGTGTAAGATCACATGTGCTCTAGGAAAGAAAAGCTGTATTAGGATATTCTTGACGGGACCTACCTCTGGGCCAAATTTATTATTAATTGATACGACATTTGGAAAAGATGGACCTCTCAACCCCAAAGATTGTCAGGACTGGCTCGCTGCATGCTTAAACACCTGTAGGATCTAGAGGATCACCATTCCTAGATCGTTGGTCATGGTGACATCAACCTATGGATATCAAACTGGTCGGGTTCGCTGCTCCATTTTCCAGGCTGCCCTATCCCTACAATTTCTTTCAAAGAGGCCATTCTTTACCCAACCTTCTTGGATGAAATCTTAAATCAGGATCAAAAGATCATCTATGATATTATAATGCTTTATGATGAGCCGGATATATGTTCCTTCATGGGATCCAGTTCAGGAAGATTAACTTACTAGGACTTCAGGAATACGCTTTACTCATCTAGTGTCACAGATGCTTAGGCTACAAAACTTTGTTGTAAGGAAATTCCAGGTAATCTTAATTTCTTAGTCTAGCATATTAGAAATCATGTTATCCCTACTAATGATAACATCCAAAAAAGAGGTGTCTCCATGGTTTCTATATGTCACTACTGCTCTAGACCCCAATAAGAGACAACAGACCATCACTTCCTCCTTAGTGAATGGGGTACGGGAGTCTGGAATTTTCTATAGTTGGGTATGATTATCCATTTTTCCAGTGAGTCTTTTCAACTCTTCATAGAATCTTGGTTCGTGGGTTCTGGTCATCTTGGTTTGGGAACTAAAGTCCGGGGCATGATATTCACGACTGTTTGTTGGTATCTCTGGCAATCAAGGAACAACTCCCACCTTTGGGTGCCCCAGTCGCTACGCAACCTTCAAATTCGAATCAAAATTGCTACGGCTGAATTCGATGGCCTCATTAAAGACACATGGAATTCTAATAATTTCTGAAAATTTCTTCTGGGTGTCTCCAAAGTTCTTCTTCTAGCTCTTTCAACCAGCGTCGATGGGCCAAATAGAGGCCACCTCGCACTGGCCTAAAACTCAATTTCAATGGATCTTGTGTCGATAGGAGCATGAGGGGAGGTGGCCTGATATGGGATGACAGAGCTTCCCTGATTTTTTGATTCAGCGCCTCCTTTGGTTCTACTAATTCCCTAGGTGCCAAGACCACTGCTATGTCCATGGGCCTTTCCTTGTGCAGCCGATACAACATGTCAATCTCGGAAGTGGAATCTGATTTGGCGGTGTTGGTCAATTTTCTCCAACAGAATGTTGATGTCCCCTGGAATTTAGTATATTATGTCCGGTACTGCAGATGTCTTATTAATCATAATTTTTGTTTCTATCACACTTGGTGTGAAGGGAATTTCACAGTGGACTCACTCGCAAGACAAGGTGGGCCTGGATAATCATTGATTCTCTTCTCTAGCTTGGGATCTCTTCCTAATGAGTGCAAACTTTTTGTTAAAAATGACGCGTTAGGTATCCAATATTTTCATCCCCCTGACGTTTCTTGGTATTGTGGTGTACCCTTTTTCTTTCTTCTCTAAATAAAATTTTTACTCTAGATGTTACTCTAAAGAGATGATTAACTTTATTGATCTTATGTTATTTCTTAAGATACAAAGGATTTTACCTATTGTAGGTCACTGTTAAGAGATATGATAATTATTCGGTTAGGTGATTCCATTTCAAATATTTGATATTCCAAAAAACCTTAATAGTTTTTCAACACTTTCTATGATTATTAATGGATCCTTTTCTCAGATATTATTTTCTTACATGGATTAGGAATGTTTTCTCGAATGAAACTTTTCTTATGTTAAATATTTATACATCGTATCATGATTTATGATACATGTATTATGAGTAATAATTATATTATTTTATTCTCTTTCACTTTGATTATATCATTATACCATTATACTCGTCTTATACTCATTGATGATATTCAATTGTTATTGCTTATCTTTACCCTTATAAAGTTGTTGATCTCACCATTATTATCTTTTTTATTTCCCTAATTTTTAAAGATTTTTGTAAAGTGAATTATGTTTAGAATTGTTTCATGTGTGATGATTTTAATAGGAAATATTTTGAAAATAATGTGAAATAGAAAAATCATGGAATAGTGGAAAATTATAATTTTAAAATAAGAGTATTTTTATGTAATATTTTTTCTTAATTCTCTAAAACTCTAAACCAAAAATGACCTTGTGTATATTAGCAATCCAATATTTTTTATGATTTTTCACATTTTGGATGACTAAAATTGGGTCATGGTTATTGGTTATAAAGCGATAAATATAAATATTATTTTTTTAGTATCGGATATAGGAGTGTGGGTTTATGTATGTTAGACATGTATTTGAAAAAACATAGGTAGAGGCATTCAATAAGGCTTTATCCAATATCCTTCGAAATATGGTAGACAAATAAAAGAAATATTTCCCACAAAATCTCTTACATGATCTATGATCTTATCATACCATGACCGATTCTACCATGTAGGCAACCCCATTCTCATTAGTGTACGTGATAGAAGAAGTATTATCCATTAAAGTTCAATTTTCCTCAAATTTCATCACCAATTATGATCAAATTTCCAAATGAAAGTAGTCTCGGATCCCACTTGATAAAATGGGGAGACACATTAATAAAATATTACATATAAATAACAACATTGATATTTATAAAAATCACTTCATACAAATATTTAATATAAAGGATCACTTTCACTCATTCATCCTTGGAGAAATTTTCTTGGTTTTGAGAACTCCTATGATACCCAGGAATAATCCCTCAAAGCATGAAAATAAATGTAAAGGTCCTTATGTTATCCACAAGGTCCACTCCAATGGATATTACTATTTGATCACAATGGATGGATATCATATCAAAACATCCACTAACACTGTTTTTCTCAAAATATGCTTTTAATATTTTCACTTCAGCATGAATCTGCACTAATTGGAGATGGACCTAGTCATATGACCATAAACAATAATACATGAAGGACCTCATAATTTGATCCTAAACAAGATGGAACCCATGTCCTTATCATTTTCCATTAAACTATATTATATATGGTCCACTTTTTAGGACCCTTAAATTTATTGGATTGTTGAAACATATATGACTTAATATCCTTACATGAGAGTCAGATTCATATAAGAGTATTAGGCGTATGGTTTCATATCCACAAACCCATGATAGGATTAAAATTCCCCCATTTCTAAGAACTATATCCCAGTGTTGGTGCTTTCCTTATCTTGCACCGGGTCTACCACAATATCATGACTTTAGGATGAATCCACTTTCTTTCCTCTATATGTAATCCAATTTTTGTTAAAAATATATTTATAACTACACATGGATTGACTCTTTTTTATTTGGGATACATAGTGACAACTATATTATTTATATTGGGTAAAACCAGAAATACGATCAACTTTAATCCTTAATGTGTGGGCCATCACTAATTCATGTAAGTTTATTTATATTAATGATATTGTTATAAACCGAATGATAAGATTGTGCCTCATATCTTGGGTATAACCTTAGGGATTACTTCCAGTCTTGATCCTATACTAACTTAAAAATTACACATTAGAAAACTATGTTTGGTTTGATTCTTATTCTTATAGGATGCATAGTGATTCCCAAAATCCTTAACTTGGATCCAGCTACAAATCCTATAAAATTTAATCCCCCATTAACCATGGGCATATTTTAAGTCTCTTAATGATGATATAATAGGATTAAACCATCTCACTCACCCATGGTGTTGGGAACTCATTTATATCAAGTTTTCCTTATTTCTTTCACTAAGATATCCATCAATTTTAGTAACATTTACACTACTCAGGATCTAGATCAATGAAGAGACATTATGATAACTACATGTGGTTTGATTCCTATTATTTCAAGATACAAGGTTTTGTCAAGATCATATATAATGGCTACAAATAAAAATTCTATTTCCATCACATTTTCACTACCACCCTAAAATTTAGGCCTTCCTCTCATTCACATTGAATTATGCAGTTTCCCATATTGATATGAATCTATTATCATTTTCCCTAATAATCAAACATATTTATGAATATATATTTTAAAATAACTATGTATGCTCTGATTCTTATTATTATAGTATGAATAGCGACATATGATCCATCAACATCAAGCTCGGCTATGAATATTCATCCACTTCCACTCCCTCTCAATGTTCCATGATAACCCAAATCTGGTTAGATTTGGACTAGGGTGTTCTAATCACCTCCTAAATATTAAATACTCATATTCTATACTTTGTACCTTAAATTTTTCAATCCCCATGAATATCTCATAGATATTCTTAATGAGTATATTTGATTCCGAAAAAATAACCTTCAATATAGTGATAGTATATGCGCTACTTGTCCATACCACTGATCATCAACTAGATGCATCTTTTCAAATGAAAGAGAAGATCCTCTAGCCCTATATTCCCCTAATAGTACTTTAGTGGAACTTATCATTCAAATACCTTCAGCAGTCAACCCCAGTATACCTGTTTCATTTCATCAATTCTTAATTCAAATAACTTATGTTATGATTTAAACCATTCTTATTTCTTATTATATGGTTTTGAACCACTCCCAGATCTCAATCCATAATAGGGTTTCCACATCCTTTAAATTAGTCCCCAAAATATTTTATAAACAATGGGAACATGTCTTATTGTTCATCTATGTTAGTGATCAGGCCTCTCATGCATTTTATGTTTCCAACTCACATTTATCAGCATATAAATTTCCTCATGTTTTCAAAATTATAAATCCAAAAACCCTACAAAATTTTGATCAAAATTATATGAACCTAAGAATAATCTTCATTAGTAAAATTTTCAATAATTTCAAATACCAATGGAAATATACATGGTCATCTCTAGGTTATAAACCATCAATGGGAACTATGTACCAAAGTGGAGCCTCTGCTCGCTAAGCTTGCAAATCCCATAGCCTAGAAAAAATTTACCTTTTGAAAAGGAAAAACGAATGAATATTTTTAGGTTAAAAAACATGTAAGGGGGAGACTTGAGAAAAATACAAGTTCCCACTCACTAAGCTTCTCCCCCTTAGTAATTAGGAAATATTTTTGGCTAAGAGAAAAAAGTCATAGTATGTAAGGAATACAATTCATCCCTATCAAAATACAATTTATACTCACTAGGTTAATTAACCTAGGAGAAATTTATATCTTATTTATATTAAATTTATATATTGTTTTTTATTATTCTCATAGAATGCATGAAGATTTTATTTTAGGATATGTAATCCCTTCTAAGTATTAAAGTCCTCCTAAAAAACTCACCTTCAAAATTTATTTTTTACTCGGTAATTAACTCTCTCATATCTGAATGAACTTGCCATGGTTTATGATGATGGTAAATGTGTCACATATCAAATTACTTATATCTTTCTAAGACTACAATTTTAGTAGGATACTAAACATTTCATTCTTTTATCTCATAGGATATCCCAAGTTTAAGATGATGGTGTGTTTTCTACATATCTAATGTTCCTATATCCATTCAAGGAAACATGAATTGAAGATAATGGATTGAATAAAAAACATCATCATCGAATCAAGTGTCTGGAAATTATGAATTACCTAATTATCTTCCATGAAGTGTTCATATGGATTCATTTATTTTGATGTTACTGTATGTATGTTTCATCAGTTATCCATAATTGATGATCGAAACAACAAATAAGGATAATAAACTGAAAATAGTTTGAGATATAAAATTTATCATTGATTTAGGAAAGAATATAGAAGAAACTGCAACTTGGATTTTATATCTAACCATCTGTAAAGAAATGACGAATTGAAATAAAATTATAAGGAATCTAAATGGATTCTTGAAGTTGGGTTATTTCTTCATTAAGTCATTGAAAACATGACATATTTTAGATTGCATTATATATTCTACCACTTATTAAATATACAACACATCTACCCTTATAAAAACATCTATTACAATATTTATAGCTTCTTGGACTAATTTTCTCCACTCACATATCTTTTTCTCCACAGTTTATAGCTCCTAAAAAAGATAGTTTACTAAGGATCTTCCTTCCATGTATTGATGTTGTTTCTCCGCCACCACTACTATATGTTGGGATACTTTTAGAAGCACCACTTTTTTTAGTTTTTTCTGTTTTACATTAATTCCATTGTCAAAAGATTCAACTATAACACCCTCATTCACTCATGGGTGATGATCACCTCTTTCGTAGATATGTCAAATATGTGATAATAAAACTCTCCAAAATATAGTGTGGTGAACATATATTCAATATAATACAGTTTAGTATATAGATACTCAGTAGGTGTTTCATGGATTATCCTACAGATACCCCCCCCCCCCACACACACATACTCATAGTTGTAATGTTATATGGAAGGCCATAACCCCTGTTACATAGTTAGGGAATAATGTTGGAAGTGGGATATAATCCAAAACCAATTCACTTAGAGAGGTTCTGATCTCAATTTATAATGCATTTATTTGATACTAGACTATCCCATTTCTCTATTATATTTTATGGTTGGGGAATTGGGGTAGTGATCTTGGGAGAATTTGATGTTTCAGATAAGTATATTGAGAGTGACACTTGATACATGTTAGCCGAAGGATATGGAAATAAATTAAAATAGATATTGTCACTAACCTTTAATCATTATAATATTGACTTCTAAAACCATCATTATTCAATTGAGAGAGGAAACAATTGAATATTATCCTGTTTCCTCATGAACAAGTTAGGGAACTCCTCATATTTTTCCACTGCATTTCCCCTGCAAAGATTGAGTATCTTCTTACGATGGTCCACACACAGGAATTTAGGTCATCAAGTCCACCTCCAAGGGAACCAAACCCTCCAATAGATCTATAAATCTAGTGGGATAATCTGATCCAAACATTTATTGAATGGAACTGAGAATATTGGAACATAAAAATTAACATCGATTAGTAAAACTGATAAATAATGTAACAGTTCCAGGATAACACACCCTCGTATAGGGACACACAGAATTTGGTAACAAACAAATCGGGATGGTTGAACAGGTTTTTTACATTCATAAGGTCTCCTATATATCATAAATGAGTTGAAACATTTACTGACTCATATAATTTTATTTTTTTCTTGAGCCTATTTTGGGATTCAGTAATTATTGCTTCAGTGGATGTTCTTTTTGGATGTGTAAAACTTATGTGTTCGTGAGAAACCAATGTCCTCGAACCTATGAATATTTTATCAACATATGAAAAAGGTGATGGTTTAGTTTTAAATTATTAGAGAAACATATAAAAAAAGTGTTTATGTGTAGTATTTACCTATTAGTCCCAAGAAGAAACACAGTTCCGAAAACCATACCTTATCCCACTTGCTAACATCTTTTGAATCCATATCTATGGTAGAAAACATTGAATATTTCATTGGGAAAAACCTAAAGGGTCATAGGCCACCACTCAGAGTTGTACCTTTTGAGGAGGGGGAATTTCTTCTTCGACCCTATTTCTTGAGTAAGCACTCTAGTCAATCAGCATTCCTCTAACTGAATAATAAAGAGATATGATGGGAAACCAAGACCCTCCAAAATCCTACAAAGGTGAAATAATATATCAATGGTGACATTGATTATTTCATTTTAAGTGAATATGGAAATTAATTTTACCACTTCCTTGAAAATTCTTTGGTCGGCCTCTTCCTTGTTAGTCAGGTCCCTTACTTCTAGAGGACCCTTATAATCGCCTTTATCTTCACCATAATTTACATCACCACCATCTTCACAACTATAAAACTCAAGTTCTATTAGCTTAAGTAATTGGTTTGAGTAAAAGACTTAACATTTTAGTAAGTTTGTCATAGTTTCAAGCACTCTGATAAAATATCTTGCCTCATCAAAATGATTATTATTGGAAATTTTGAAGGGTGCAGTGACATGCTCAAACTCTTTTATAATGATTTAATCCACTATGAGGGAATCCAAAATATAATTTATAGATGAAATTATCCGCCAAGAATCCCACTATACCTATTCCTCTAGAAATTGAGCACTCATAGGGATGGGAGGTAGAAGAAACACCTTTCTTATCAAGGGATAATGGTCTAGGATCCTCAACTATTTCCCATAAATCTATGTCACCAGAGGCTTCTTTGGTGTGGGACTCTGATGGTGTATCTTAAAATATATAAGAAACTTTGGTTCTTCTTCTCTATCAGATACTAGTGGACCATTTACTTGAGTCACCAATTATTCTATTTGGATATTGAGATATGATCAAAAATCCAAGTCTTTTTATATTTGATTGACAACTTTACAATGTAATTGTAAGGTGGGAATGTAAGTTTCATACCCATTTCTTTCCATATGGGGATCTGATAGAATTATGGAGAAACCAATGGATTTCACTCAGACCAAATGATTTGAGGATGGGTGAGATAATACTTATGCACATAGTGGAACGTTAAAATAAACTGACATGGGTTGTACGCATTTTTTATAGGGATATGAAGAGAATAAATCCAATTTTCTGAGTAAAAAATTGTATTCTTCAAAAAGGTAATTTTACCGCCTTTTAATGGAGAACCCATTTTAAATCTGATTTTGGACACTTATATTTTTTTAAAAAAAATTAAATTAATTTTTAAAGTAGGAATATAAAAAAATTATATTTTTTTGAATTTTATGTATTTTTCTAAGAAGTTTCATTTCTTAATGAATTGTGAATGATACTGAATTTTAATTTAGAACTTATTTTTCATCTAATTTATTTAAAAGGACTGATTATGTTTTGGTTGGTTTTAAATTTTAATTAGATAAATTATAAATAAAATATTTCATTTTAGGCTATTAGAATAAATTTCACTTTAAATTTTATATAAAAACATACCAAAATTTAGCAGATATTTACATTAAAAACCATGTTTATTGTCCCATCTACAAGATTAAATTTGAATTAATTTCAGCCAATTGTGTGATTATAATTTGGAAAAATAGATTCAATATTCCTAATAATCATAATATATAACTGTAAATAAGTTATAATTATTTTTTAACAAAAAATATTAGTGAAATCATTAAAATTAATTACAATAGTTAAGATGAAAATTAACTTAATAAGGGGCTAAATCGTACACATAAGGGACAAAATAACCTAGAAAATTTTCCAAAATCCATTTTATAACCATATTTTGTCCCTATCCTTCATTTTATTTGAAACTAGTTCATTATTGGATCCACGTTTCATAATAAAAACATGGGTGTAATTCCCTTTTCAAAAATTTATAAGAATGTTACTACTCCTCCACTATAAAAGGGAACTCAAACCTCCAACTTATTCACACCTATAAATCCATTTGGATCACAAAAAATCTGATAAATAATCTCCTACAATCCATCTATTCATATTATAATCCTTCTTTAATGCATAAAACCAACCTAGTAATCCCTTTGGTGCAAACCAAGAGGATTTACCAAAAGAAGAGGTAACATCCTTCCTCATGATCCTTTGTTTTATTTTCATTCTCCACGACCTAAACTCATATTATTCCATGATTATATAATAAACTCACAATACTCAATATAATGTGATTTTATTATTTAAAGGGTTAATCCTACACTTTCAAACACATCCATGTAATGGGTAACGAGCTTACCATTCATGTGTACAACAAACAACCATATACCAAAACGATGTTGTTCATTTTTCCTTTACCAGCTCTCATGGATGGGAATTATAAAGGAATACAAATTTTTATATGATATATATGATAAATTTTTAACCTTTTAATTATTATATTACATATTCCTTATTTATTTCCATTTTTTAAAACACAATAATTTCATTTGGGGAAGTGTGGAATACCGTATCCTCAAAGCGTGGTGATTCGTTCACACTCTAAATACAATCTATTAAGGATGAATTTGGTGAACTTATAGGATATATATTAAATTATAATTCTAATATAATAATATTATATATATATATATATGAATTAATTTATTTCTTTCAATATGAAAACATAAAACAAACAATGTTCAAGCATAAGTATGACTTACCGTCTCCATGAATAGCGTATTCCATTTTATATTTATATATTATATAGATGATTAAAAATAAAAAATATAATTAATATATGTGATATCAATATCATTATTTAAATTTTGGAAATAAGTAAATCATGATCTATGTTAGAGTATCAAGAATAAAAAGCCAAACATATACAAAAAACAAAGTAGATATTATCCAAAACATAACATCAACATGGAGTTGTTAATAAACATGTAATATAAAGTCATAATAAAACAATATATGATATTATATATAATAATATGGATATCTTTTATATGTATAATAAACTTATATTTATTGTATAGGAGGTTTCAACATGTATGAAGAAATTCGGTACTTAAGGTAAGGGAATTTCATCTCACTTTTAAATTCTATGAGATATATTCCTTATTCACCACTCGATTAATTTGTGTGGTGTATATACTTACCATGTATGTATTCTATTATATATATACTAAAAGTTATTGGTATTTACATATTCATATTATTATCTTTCTTTCATGGGGTTTATGTTTCAAAAGTTACCAAATTGGAAAAGTAATTTTATCTCATTTTTCCTTCTTTGCGACACATGTCATGTTATGAACCTATTTTTATATATGAGGTATATATACTACCATTGAAATTTTATATCCTGAATATATTTTTTCATGATATGTTAAGCTTTATGTAATGTTTTAATTTTCATTTTATTATGATTGAAATTCAATAAATTGGTAATTGTTTATTGCTACAATCTCATCATTTATCGAGATTGTTTAGGATTATGCTTCCTTTGATGAAATATTATTATTCATATCTCAATAAATCTCATGAAATTTATGAAACAATGGTTATTAATTTTATATACATTTAATGGTATGATTTTCCACTATTTTGATCTTAACATAATTAAGAGAATGTTTTTATTAAAATATGACTTCTTTCTCATTTTTTTTGGAAATAAATGTTATTCAAATATAATGTTTTGTAAAAATGTTTTTAAAAATAATTTAATATTATAATATAATTTATAAAGGACATTTTTTATCATGTTTTAATTTTTAACAAAATGGTTGTATAAAAGGAATGTTCTTCTCATTTTCCAATCGAGGCTCTTTTCTAAACTTTTACGGTGTCAAAGGAATGTTTATCACGTACAAATTTATATGCAATCATGACCATCCTCCCTTTGAATCTTATTTTTAAATTTTACAAGATTTATTTTTTTATAAAATGAATTTTATAATCTTATGTACATTCATTATTTTTAATGTTTTTTAAAATAAAATGTCTCTAAAAAATTTATTTAAGAAGTGTTTTAAATGATTATCAATTATTAAATTAAATTTTTTCAAATCTATTTTTTAAGAAAAAAATTTTCAAAGGTTTTTTACATTTAAATATTATTTAAAATGTTTTCGGGATTCCTTTATATGATTTGATATTAATTTTCAAATAAAATGGTTTTAATAAAGTATTATGTTTTAAAAATAATTTTTCAGAGATGAAGGGATATTTTTTTAATTAAATGTTCTCAATGAAATGATAAAGATTACTTTATAAGAAAAGAATTTTTTAAATGGTTTTATGAAAATTATTTTCAAACAATGGCTATTTAACGTAAGAAAAGTTCCATGTGATACTTCAAAATCCTTCTCCATTAACGATGATATAAATTGTTATAGTGTATACTTTACGGAGGATATGATTGAAGGATAACATTAATATTATATCTTAAATGGTTTATGATTAGATGGAATGATGTTTAAGAAACTCATTCCTCTCCCAAGGGTTATATTCTATTGAAACCAATTTATTTTAAATGGGTTATTCCTTGACGAAATGATTATGAAACCAATCTATTTTCCATAGGTTAGGATATGTAATAATGTTATGATACCCATTTAATTTCATGGGTTATTATATGATGTTTAGGAATCTCATCACTTTTTATGGGTCACAAATTGATGAAAGTTTTATTATCTTATCAAACATATATGTATGATTTTATTATGGGACAGGTTGGACCTATATCTCCCTCCAATGGATTTCGTAAATATTTATATCTCATGAGATAATTATGGTAATCAATTTGATGAGCTCAATCCACTATGGATGATGCGGAAACCAGATCTACAATGGGTAGATGGGGAAAACCAATCCTTTACTAGGAAAGGATTGTGACTGAGGATGGTGGTGTGTCTCGCCTAGTAGGTGTAGTACCCGTGAAGTTTCTTGTTAAGTTTAAAAATGCACCTAGACTTGTAGGGAATGATGTTAGATGTTAATTTGAATGCCTAAAATTCAATTTCTTATACTTTTGATATGATCACATGGTTTATGTTCTTGATTATCATATGATTTCATGTCTTATAAACAGACAATTTTTATTCTATATCTTGTGATTATGATATTTTTATATAGGGTATGATCTTAAAATATTTTACTCATGTTTTCATCCCCTTATATTCATGTTATTCTTACGCATTTCCTTTATTTAGCCTTACGGAGAATTAGAGATCACCCCATTATTTTGTTTTCTTTCACTAGGTTATGAATAATGGTTTTAAGTTTTAGTACTAAAGGGGGATATATTTAAAAAATATTTTGAATTTCATTCACCAAAATAGAAGAATGTGTTCTATGTTTCCAAAGACAATAAAGTATTATGGTCCTCCAGCATGTATTTTTGTGATTTTTTGAATATTTATCTAAAATGATTTAATATACAAGTATGATAAGTCTAGGTGTCTATAATTGGTATCAACTTAAAGTTTTAGTCATCCATTGGAAATTGGGATGAGAAAACATTAGTGATAAATCTAGAGATATTTCCAAGGATATGTCTAGGGTTGTCTCTAAGGATATGTATAATGATGAGTTAAAGTATAGGAAAATGTCTTCGAATCTTTTAAAGTATAGAGTGAACGGTTTCCTATAAATACATTCATGTCAAGACAATAAATGTGGATGGGGCTATGGAATATATATACATAGGGGTAAAGACCCTGAAAACACTGTATTGATCTAGTCTTGATCGGGAATTGGTGCATGACAATGGGGCCTGTGGCACACCATGTTTGACACTCTCAGGGGATATGATTTGGGAATTCACAAACTCTTTATAAACCATGATGAATGATTTAAATAAAATATGAAAATGAATAACTGAGGAAAAAACTAATTTTTTATAGATTAAATAAGTATCTGTTAATATTTAGACATCCTATAACTAGATTAATTTTAATAATTATGTGGTTTTCTGCTATGATAGGTGTTTCTAAACCTATGCTTTCTATTTTTAGTTAATAACAAGAACTAAAAGGATCTGAGTTAACATTGAATTTTTAATATGTGGAAAGTATTAGCATGACAAAAATCAATTTCCTATTCATAAATCTCATAAAAAGAATCTGGAAGGCCCATTAGAAATGGATATAGTGCAGAAGATAAAGAGATCGAAAATGACATGTTAATGGTATGAGATGTTATTTCAATATTATTTACATTAAGCATTATAATAATGATTGTATTGATCTTGTGAAACCATAATAAATTATTCATATTTCATATTCTATGTAATAAGTATTAAGGAATAAAATGATGAATCCTGATTAATGGTTTCAGAATATTGATGGATAATTGATGTGTATCTGTTTTGGAATTCAATGATTACGTAATCTGGATCATGAAATATATAATTTTTTTGTATAAGTTTTTAATAAAGGATTTAAAAGGATATTTTGAATGGTTATGATGAACTGGAAGTTGGATTTAATTGAAAGGTGATATATTTAATTAAGGGAAGGAATCCTTTAATATGTTCAAGATGTTGAGATAATTGTGGTTAGCATGGAAAAGGTGATGATTGACTTGGATAAAGTAAAATGGATATTACTGATTACCCTAGAACCTATTATTGATTTTCTGAAAAAGAGGTCTATTTCTTCATGGATGATGTTTAAAAATTCTTGTATTTATGTAATATATCCATTAATCTTTGGAATAATGAAGCATTCCAGTTTTCTAAAAGGATTTATTGTAATTGAGGTTATTACCATGTTACCAAAGAATTTTTGATGAGGTTATTCAAATGTATGGAATGTGAAAACCAAGAGATAATTTGTGATATATGTTAGATCAATGTTAAGATTATTTTGTGACTTTAATTATAATTTTTTGTATTTTACTCTTTTAGAGGGATTATAAGATTAACCATCTATAGAACGTTTAAGGTAAAATTTGGATAAAGTTTGTGAGATTAATGTATTATCTCACCACATTAAGATTTATACATCTTTGATGACCTATTCTAATGAATTTATTTTGATGGTAACAGAAGAAAAATGAGACCAGTTTTCATTGATCCCATGATATATTATTGCTTGAAGAATGAAAAGTTCACCTTCCTTTTTAGAGGAAGATGTAAAGTAAGAAGTAGTCAAGATGTGACCAAACGGTGATATTTTACTTAAGTAAGGGAATGAAATCACGTAACTATATCTTATTTTAGGAAAAGAAATATTCAAATTTAGGTAAAAGGGTATTGAATAAAAAAATTACTATTATCATTGTTTTTATGATATATATGACCACTTTTATGCTTATTCACTTTGTGGTTTTATAATTTTTAACTTTCTCTAGATCACCCACTTTATTGTGATTAGTGATTATTATCAATATATATGGTTATTTATGTTTTATTTCCATGTAAAATATTCCCTTTCAACCTAATTTCTTTTATGTGGAATCCTATTTAAGTGATCCTTTGGGTAACCGTTATGTTTTCAACATTCCCTTTTAAAGAAATTTTTTGAATTAATTTTTACAATGTGGGTTTCTTTGAATGGAATATTCAAGTATCAATATTTTAAGAACCCAGACTGATTTTGAGTGTGAAATTAATTTAACGGGGGGTATAATGTAACACCCAAAGTGTTTGGGAATTATTATTTTTGGAAATAATTTAATATTTAGATATTTTTCATTTCACACAACAAGGAATATAGTTTTTGTTATACAAAAGAACCAAGTGTAGCTTGCGTTATACACATTCCCTTGTCAATATTTCACTACATGCAACACATAGATTAGCATGAACTTCATGAAACACTATTTTTGCCTTGTATTACACAAAATATTGAGTGTCTTCAATATCTTGTGTTACATGTAAGGATGAGTTTTACCAAACTAAAATATATTATTAATATAATTATTAAAAAATTATTAGAATTACCACCTAGCCATTGGAATAGAAGTTACAAATAAAATTAACTAAATTTGGGAAATATGATTTACACATGTATATAAATCAAATACATTGGTTATTAGTTATGAGAAGTGAATGTAAGAACAATTTAAAAATAATGAAATTAATTTTCTAAGAAAACAATTTCCCTATGTACAAACACAATTTTATCTCAATAAATTAAAAAATCAACTTAATTTTGTAATAGAATTTATATATGTTCGATCAATATTTTTGATACTCATCTAATAGATTTTATATGTATAATAGATTATTAAATCAAATTTTATGAGTAAAAAGATGTATTCTTCTAAAAGATAATTTTCCATTCTTTTATTGGTAAACCAATTTTAAATTTAATTTCTTGATATTTTATAATTTGTATTTATAAAAAATAATTTTTTATTGTCGAACATCACAATTATATTATGGAGATTTTTTTTGTATTTTTCTGTAAAGCTTCATTTACTGTTGAATAATGAATAATACTTAATTTTAATTCGAAACTAATTTTTTTCCAAATTATTTATAAGGATAAATTATGTATTATATTAATTTTAAAGTTCAATCAAGTCAATTATAGATCAATTAATTCAATTTAGGTCATTTGAATTAAATTCAATTTTAAATTGAATATAAAAACATACCAAAATTTGAACAATTTTACCTTAAAACCCCACTTTTCTATCACATCTACGGGATTAAGTTATAATTAATTTCTAAAACTTCTATAATTTTAATTTGGTAAAATGGACTATATATTTAGAATAGTAATAATATATAATTTAAAATAATTTCATATTTGTTTAAAAAAATTATTTGTGAATGTAATTAATTTTAATTTCAACTATTAACAAGAAAATTAGTTTAAAAATGGACTAAACCATACACTTAAGGGCCAATATTACCTATAAAGTTGTATATAACACATTTTATAGTAATATTTCGACCATATACTCCCTTTCATCTAATTTGGTTCAATATTGGATCCACGTGTCGTGGGAACAATGTAGTATACCTAGTAATTAAATAATAATACTTTTCCATATTTTATAATATTTATGAATTAGATAGTAATGTTTCCATAATGGGGATGTTATGTAAAATAGAACACTCAACACACAACAACTAGTTTCTCTAAAATCTTACGCCACATTCAAGACTGAGTTATATCGAAAAATAATATATTGTAATATTATTATTTAATATGGTAGTTATTGCCTTGCCGTTAGAATGAAGGGGATGAACAGTGTTAATTGAATTAGGAAAATACAGTTTATACATTTTTATATAATGATTCTTTGGCTAGAAAATTAATTAGAAATTAAAATAAAAATGAATTGAATATAAAGGATATGTTTTTATGAAAAAACTATTTAAATGTGAATAATTGTGTTTATAAAAAAATGTCACACTTGTTGGATTATATTAATGAAATATAAATTCAATATAATTTTTAAAATTAATATTATTTGTTTTATGGACAATATATAAGAACAAATTCAATTTTATAGAGAAAAAAGAGTGTTTTTCTAAAATTATTGTTTATCAACCTTTTGGTGGAGAACAAATTTTAAATCTATTTTGGACACTTTAATAAGTTCTATTTCCCAAAATAAACTTATTATTCGGAATCGGAAAATAAAAATTTAATTTGGTTTAATTTTTGGTATTTTTCTGATAAAATTAATATTTTAATTAATGGTGAAGAATACTGCGTTTTAACTCAAACTGTTTTTTCTTCTAAATTATTTATATGGATAGATTATCATTTTAATTGGTTTTAAAGAATATTAAATTTTTTATCATTTAATACTATTTCGATCATTAGAATCAATTTCACAGTGAAATTGTATATAAAACACTATGTGAACTTTTGACCATTTTACTTAAAACCCCATTTTCCTATTCCCTCAATGGGATTAATTTTTAATTAATTTCATCCAATTATGTATATTGAATTTCAAATAATTTATTCCATATTTAGAATCATAAGTTATAGATTATGTAAATAGGGCCCTTTTATTTTTGAATATTATTAATAGAAACTTTAGTAATTTTTTTACTACCACTGTTAACGGTAAATTGGGTAATTAAAGGTAAGAATAATATTATAATAATATAAAACTATCCTAATACTTTTCCTATTTTAAATTTATTAGTGTATTACGACCATGAGTGTCCTTGGGTCGATTTTAGGACCACTTGGTTCCACTTGGAGGACTTTAATGCATTTATAATATTATATTCAATGAATGGTCATTTTTGTTACACTTTTGTTTTTAAAAAGAAAAGCATTTTAATATGGAGTTATACAGGGTATCTGTTCAACTATGAATAATCCTTATAAATCTAAAAACAATTAACTATATTTTGGAAATATATTTATATTTTTTAGTAATTAAATAATTAAATTTAATTAATACACTATGATGATATAATAATAGATTTATTGAAGAAATAATCAAATAAATATTATTAATATTATTAAAATATACATATTTTTGAATATTTTATTCCATTAAAAAACCATGGATGCCTATGATATTTGAAGATTGAGTTAATTTCGTTTTTTGGAAGTAATCAAGTCGTTATGATATTTTGAAAAACAATCATGTAATAAATAGTGTCAAAATTGACATAATTAATATTTTTAAATGTAAAATATTTAATTAAATGATATAAAATTTCCAAAAAAAAACTAATATTCGTCCAAAAAGATTATATAACTCTAAAATTTTATTAATGACTCATTCATTTGTCTATTTTTATGATTTGGTAACTGTTTTTGGTAACTATTTTAACCCTCAAAATGTTAATTACTTGATAAAACGATACGAGTTAAAAATCATTAAAACAAAATGATTAGGATTAAAAAATATCCAAAACATATCTAATTTAACATGGATGAAGAATCTTTCTACTTATAATCATCCTATATTTTATATAACTTAATTTGGTCCCATTTGGAAGCTAAAATAAATTTATAATAATTTAATACTTTTCATAATTCTAGGGGTGCCCCTCCCCTCTAATATAAAAATTCCCTCATTCCTCTATATTAATCACTCTTAAAAACCATTTGGTTCATCCAATATCTATAAAAACACCTTATTTTAATATCTCCCCACATTCTAGAGCTCTTATTTTAGGCAGAATATCGTCCTTATAGGTGTTAAGGTGTTCTTCAAAGGTGATCAACCGAAGAAGAGGTAACATTTTCTATAAGTATTCCTTTTTTATTTCATCTTCCACTTCCCTAAAATCTCCTCCAACCATGAAAAGATTAAAACTAAATAATAATAAATATTCATAGATGTTATATTGTTAATATCATCACCTGAATCCATCTCTAATTTCATCAAATGGGAAATCAACATTTCGTTCATGTGTACGGAGGACTACTGCCTCGCGGACCGATATAGTTCATTTTTCATTACCGTCTCTCCCAACTATTAATAATTATGGAATTAATGTTTATATATTATTTTAATGAAACATTTATCATTATAAGAGAAAAATATATCAATTATGTTCTTACTTTCTATGCACATAAAAATGATAATATCATTCGTGCATACGTGTGAACTATCACCTCCACGAATAAATTTGAATCATTTTTATTCGCCACAACACTTGTATGATATATATAAGTATATTTAAATGATTATTAATATTATATTATTATTATTATTCTGTAATGAAAAAATAATAATTAACTTATTTCCATAATAATTAATAAAAAATGGAAATGTTACTCATACGTACGTACAACCTACCATCCTCATGATTATAATGTTATTAATTTTTCATTTACACAATTATAGGTTTGATTTAAAAGTATAATGGATGTATAAAAGTGATAATTATTTCATTAATATTATTTTATAGATGATGTAATAATTAAAAAAATGCACTTTTGACATCATACCAAGTTCCTTTTTCTACTCAAGTACTGAATATCGACATAATGTCCTATATAAACACAAATAATTATTTAATTATTATAACATGAAAATAAGTTATATAAAAGAAATAATAAACATGAAAATTTTTATCAATACAGTATAAATTAACCAATGTTTATTATTTAGGAATATAAATATTTTAAGTGATGATTCAGACTCAAGTTAAGGGATTTCATCACAATATCCTTTCATTGAGGCATTTCATGAAAATATTCACCTTTATTCTTTTATATGGTGTATATAAAGCCACTATAAAATTTAATATACATATTTTTTTCTATACTAATTTTATTTATGTTTTTTAAATGTATTATTTCATGGATATTAATATTTAAATGTTCAAAGTGGTATGGGACACCTTAAACGTTTAAAGATTTAATTATAAAATATTTGTCTTCATGATATTAATTTACATATTTCTTTATATTGATATAGATGGATTATATAGGTAATTTTATGTATATATTGAATTTCATTCTATTTTTTCATAAGGAATCTTTTTATATGAATAATTTTACTTTCTTTAAAAGGGGAAAAATGAATGCTTCTTTTGTTTTAACGTATATGGCGACAATGACTTCTCTGCCATCATAATAGTTATTTGATATTTGGATTCCTATATAAGCCTTAATGAGTTTTAAAAAGGGAAATAAATCCCTTATTATTATTTTTGTGTATCTTGGTATTGCAAATGTGTTCCTAAATGAAAAAGTTATTTTTATATGAAAATGTTTTTCATATGGGATTAGAATAGTTTTTTAAAAGGGTTTTGTGATGAAAGTGTTTTCTTCATGAAATGGTACTTGAGCATTCTATGAAACGGGTGGGGCCTATATAGATTATATGATTGTTTTATCCCCATTATAGCACTTGGGTTATCCCGATACAACATATACAAAGGATTGAGCTCCATTATAACTCATTGATGAGCCCATTACAGCTTATACGAAGGGATGAGACCCATTATTTCTCACGGTTGAGCCCGATATATCTTATATAGAGGTTGATTTCCATTATAGATCTCTAGTTCATTAAGTAATAATAATATTTGAAGTCTACCATATGGATATTCTAATTGAAATGGGTTTGAAATGTTTTTATGTATATGATGATATAAGTCACTAAAATTAGTTTTAATTTCTTGATATTGGTTTTAATGTTTTTCTTTGAGAAACAATTATGAGTGTTATTCATGTGAACATATTTTTTTCCATTCACTCAAAGAAAATTAAACAGGTTACAATATATTAACTAGACTAATGGTTTTCTTTATTATTATGTCCCTTTCTAAGCTTTTTGTACTCATCCTATATTTTTAAATTTTTTCACAACATTTATGGGATGATATAATCAAGGATATAATGAAGGAAAATTTATGATGGTTTACCATGAAAATAAACCATGTGTTTTTTAATTTTTTTAAGATATTAAATAAATGGATACTGTTGGAAGTGTCCACTTTGATTTTATGTGTCTTTATGTAATAGTTATTGCCTAATTATCTATTACTCTAAACCTGAAAATATCATCAATGTGAGTTATTTTCTAAACTCAAGATTCTGTAATGTATAAGGCTGGTGTCATTAAGTCCGTATCAGATTAAGGTTTAGATAACTTTTGAGGTTAGTATGGTGTTAATTTTTTTTTACTTTGGAGGATTTTACATTATTGTTAAGTTTAAATGATGTATCATTTTAATATTACCCTGTTAATTCATCTAAAATAATCCTATTAAAAATGGTTTTTTATAAAGAAAATAGGAAATCTGGCATTAAGATAAAAATATCCATTAAAATTAACATCATGAGGTGTTCAGAATCAAAACTGATCAGTTTTTTACAGAGATCTAATATTGGACTCATGATGTAAATAGTGGTGTATCCATGCATGTGATCATCTAGGGAAACCACATAGTAATGTTTCAGTTGTGGAAAACTTTATGAGGCATAATACCCCATAATTTAATGGATCATCTGACCATGTGGTAACTGAAGGATGGATAAATGCATTGCAGAATATATTTGAAGTCAAGTTATGTTTGGAACGTTAAAAGGTAACTCTTTTCATTTATCATTTTGAAGGTGAAGCTGATAAATTGTTGTCATTTATTAAGAAAACTAGAGAGAAAATTGATCTTGAGGTCATAGAATAGGATGAATTTTAGGATATTTTCCTTCAGAAATATTTCCTTATGTTTGTTCATCTTAGGATGGAGAAACAATTATGGTAAGTAAGTTTACTTATGTTCTTAATCATTGATGTAAATTTATTCTAAAACTCTATGGAAAATATCTTGAAACCAAAAAAAATACCCTATTACATTCTTTTCTAATGAATCAAATGATCCCTTATATCATCACATAGTTATAGATTTGTGATTGTTATATTTTCTCTGATAATGTTTTCTATCACTCTCCATTATAAATTGATGGATAGTTTTCTATTCTATATCCATGTTTTCCTACATGGAATATAAGTATGTGTTATCTCTGGTGATATTGGTACTTAACATTCTTTCTTTTAGTGTGGAGGTTTTATTGACTCTTTTTCCAATGTAGGGTTTCAATTATTTAAATTTGAAAATGTAAAAAACTATTTACCAATCCCAAATTTAAAATTGTGAGTTTGAAATTTATAGAAATGGGGAAGGATGTAACATCCCAGGTAATTACAGAATAATAATTTTTCATTTTTTTAATATTTATAAATTATATAGTAATTTTTCTTTAATGGGGATGTTATGACCAATAGTGTATTCGACATGCAATAGTGGGTTTCTCTGAAATCTTACATCACATGCAAAACTGAGTTTTACCAAAAAATAATATATTGTAATATTATTATTTAATATTATAGTTATCGCCTAGCCATTAGAATAGAGGTAATGAATAGTTTTAACTGAATTATGAAAATATGGTTTACACATGTTTATATTATGATTTATTGGTTAGAAAATTAATTAGAAATAAAAATAAAAACCACTTGAACATAAAGGATATTTTTTTTGGAAAACTATTTAAATGTGGATAATTGTGCTTATAAAATTATAAAATCACACTTTTTTGGATTATATTAATGATATATATATTCAACATAATGTGTGAAATTCATATTATTTGTTTTCTAGACATTATATAAAAACAAATTCAATCTTATTGATAAAAGGAGTATTTTTCTAAAAACATTTTTTTCCACCTTTTGATGGTGAACCAATTTTAAATCTATTTTTGACACCTCAATAATTTCTATTTGAGAAAATAAATTTCTTAATTAAAAGTGGAAAAAATTACATTGATTTAATTATTTTTATTTTTATAACAAAATTCATATTTTAATGAATTTCGAAAAATGCTGCATTTTAACTCAAAATTGTTTTTTGTCAAAATTATTTATATTTTTCTATTATAATTTTAATTTTTCTCAAATAATATTAACACTATTTTTTTATCGTTTAATACAAATTTGGTTATTGGAATCAATTTCACAAAGAAATTGGATATAAAAAGTTGTGTGAATTTTTGAATGTTTTATTTAAAAAACTCAATTTCTTATTCCGTCAACAGGAGTAATTTTTAATTAATTTCTGGAAATTATGTGTTATAAATTTGGAAAAATGGATTCCATATTTGGAATAAAAAGGTTTGTATTAGGTAAATATGTCCCTTATATTTCTTTACATTATGTATAGTAAATTTAGTAATACTTTTTATTTCTACGGTTAAAGTTAAAATTGGGAAATTAAAGGTAAAACTAAAATTATAATAATGTAAAACTATTCTAAAACTTGTATTATTTTATTAATATGAGTCCATTATGACCAGGATAATACTTGGGTAGATTTTAGGACCACTTAGATCCACTTGGATGACTTTAATACATTTATAATATTATATTCAATGAATAGTCTTTTTGCTACACTTTTTTTAAAAGTAATTTATTTTCATATGGAATTATACCTGGGTTCTATTAAACTATTAATATTCCTTAAAAATATAAAAATTTTACCTACATCCTTATAATTTATTTATATTTTTTAAAAACTAAATAATTAAATTTAATTATGACGCAAAGATAATGCTCTAATAGATTTACTGAAGAAAGAATCAAATAAATTATATTAATAATTCTAAAATAAATATAATTTGAAATATTTAATTCCATAAAAATTTTGAAGGACTAATATGACATTTAATTATTCATATAATGTATTTTTTTGAAGTAATAAAGTTTTTATGATATTTTTAAAAAGTCTTGTAATGAATAACATCAAATTTGACACAATTCATGTTTTAAAATATAAAATATTTTATTAAATGATATAAAATTTATAAAAATGTAATATTTTGAAAAACGGTTGATATAACTCTACAAATGTAATTATTGGTACATTAATTGGTCTTTTGAAAATATTTGGTAACTATTTTAACCCACAAATTGTTAATTACTTTATAAAATGGTAAGATTTAAAAAGGGTTAAAACAAGACGAGAAGGATTCAAAAAATATCCCAAACATATATAGTTTTCATTATATGATTATATTTATACTTATACGCATCCTATATTCAAAATAATAGAATTTGGACCCATTTCGGATAAAAAAAATATATAAATAAATTCAACACTTTTAATAATTCCAAGGGTTCTCATCCCTTCTCCTATATTAACGAACTCATTACTGTCAATTAATCACACATACGAAACCATTTATTTCATTCAATATCTTTTAAACACCCTTCCTATAACACCTATACACATTCTAGATATCTTATCTTAGGTATAACAGCTTCCTTATAGGTGTTAAACGTTTCTTCGAAGGTGATCAACTATAGAAGAGGTATCATTTTCTAAATGTATTTCTATTTAATTTTGTCTTACACTTCCTCAAATATCCTCAAAACATGATGAGATATTAAATAAAATATCCTAAATATAAATATATGATATTATGTTAATATCATCACTTAAATCCTTATCCAATTTCACCAAATGACAAATGAACATTTCTCTCATATGTACGATGGATTACCACCTCGTGAACCGATATGGTTCGTTTTTCATTACTGTCTATCAAGACGAGTCATAATGATGGAACTAGTGTTTATAAATTATTTTAATGATATATTTATCATGATAAGAGAATAATATTTCAATTATTTTATTACATTCCATGCACATAACGTTTATAATGTTGTTCGTGCGTACTTGTGAACTATCACCTCCACCAAGTGATGTGAATCATTTTTATTCACCACATTACTTTTATGATATATATAAGTATATTTAAATTATTATTATGATGGTAATAATATTATTATCATTATTTAAATATAATATAATAATTACCTTATTTCCATAATGATCAATGTAAAATGGAAACATTTCTAATGTGTACGTACGACCGATCATCTCCATGATTATATTATTGTTAATTTTTCATTTACATAATTAGAGGTTTGATTTAAAATCATAAATTATTTATAATATTGATCCTTATGTCATGAATATTATTTTGGACATGATGGACTCATGCAAACATAGACTTTTGACATCGTACCAAGTTCATGTTCAACTCAAGTACCGAATATCGACAAACCGTCCGATATGAACTTAAATAATTATGTAATTTTTATAAAATTATAATAAGTGATATAAAAGGAATAATAAATATAAAAAAGGCTCCCAAGAAAGTATAAATGAACCTAATTTTATTATCCAAGATTATGAATAATGTACTTGATTGATTTGGACTCAAGGTAAGGGATTTCGTCTCAATCTCCTTTCAATGAGGAATTTCTTGATAATATGCACCATTATTATTTTATAAGGTGTATATAAAACCACTATGACATTTAATATCCATATTTTATATATAATAATTTTATTTATGATTTTTTAAAATTATTAATTCATGTATATTAAGATTTAAATGTTCAAAGTTGTATGAGACACCTTGAACCTTTAAAAATTTATTTTTAAAATATTTTTCTTCATGATATTAATTTACATATTTTTTAAATGGATATAAAAGGATTATACAGAACATTTTATGTCTACCTTGAATTTAATTCTATTTTTTTGAAATGAATCTTTTTATATGAAGTGTTTTACTTTCATTGCAATATGACAGAAAGAATGAATGCACAATTTCTTGGTTGGTTTCGACTAGAAGAAATGAATGCATTTTCCAACAAAAAATTACCTTAGATCATATTTAGGTTGAGTGGCCTAGAGATTAGATGAATTGTTGGAGAGATAATGATGTTGTGCCTTCATTGGGTTCTATTCGGCAGGAATCTCCCTACCGGTCTCCCCCCCAGAGGGCTTTCTTAAAATTAACATAGATGCGTCGTCTCTGATAAATCTAGGGCTGGTGTTGGTTTTATTGTAAAGACCTGGGATTTATGTGGAAATTTTTTTCTAAAATACATGGGAATTTTACGATTCCGTGAAAATTTACGGCGCTTGATTCCAAGATCCGGTGTGCCCGGAATCAATTTCTGAAGTTTTGTTCGGGTACGTTTAGTAAACGTACGAGTGAGATCTTATAACTTTTGAAGCGGTGCTCAGAATTGAAATCTTAGGGAACCGTTGAACTCGCAGCGCTGGTATTCACTTATGGAGACATTCAGTTTGATGGAAGTGAGTCGATTATAAAAGTTAAATTTTTGGTTTTCTTGAAAATAATAATAAAATAAAGTGTATCTACACTTTATTTTATTTGAGCTGCCATTTGGTGTGTGGTGGATAAAACATCCTCATGGAGGTTGGAGGTGGGGCCACCACACATTAACTTCTCATGAGAGGTTATGGTGGTGGGGCCCACCTGAAGTAAACCTCCCATGAGAGGATTAATGTGGTGGGTACCACACAGGTCTTAACCCCCTATTAATGGGAGGAGAGGAAAACATCTCAAATCTCCCTCATTAATGAGGGAGAGCCTCTTGATTCCTCAAATCCCCATTAAGTGGGAAGAATCTCCTTGACCCTCCCCCCACCTTAATGGAGCCAAATCCCCTAACATTTAATTTGTTTCAATCTCCCCTAATTAATTCGTGTCAACTATCATGAATTAGTTAGGGGGAGCCTCTTAAACTAATTCTCCAATTTGAATTGGTGTTCCAACAAAATAATAGTCAAATCTTTCTTCTATTATTTTCATTTGGAATTTGGGAGGAAGTTGGGAAGGATGATTATTGGGAGAAGGGAGAATCTTCCCAACGAAGAACGAAGAACGCATTCTTCCAACGAAGAACACCGACAACGATCCTACTTCGACCTTTTCCCCAGACACCTACCGATGTGCAGCCACTTTTACAACTGTTGTGCGAACATGGAAGTGGAAGTGTGCAGCGGACGTGATGAACGACGACTACGTCTTCTTCCAGCGACTTAACCGTCGACGCCTGAAAATACAGGGAGGGGGTTATTGCATGTTGATGATTTTCTTCTCTTCTTCTCATCATCGAATGCAAGGAATTGATGCAATGTGATGTAATTAATTTTTGTTCATCTTCTTTTCTTAATAAACCAATTGATAATACCTTAAACGTGGAGGATGCGGGCCAAACAAACATGGCCTGACATCCTCCATCGATTTTTCATTCTTGTGGTGTTCTTCGAAGTGGCAACAAGGCGAAGAAGGTGGAAACGACAAAGGTCGCACTTCCCGCGACCTCTACAAACCACCCCGCCCCCGCGGCACACCGGTGTTCCCGGCCGAACACCGTCGGCCCACGTCGGCCCAAGCCACGTAGAACCGGCCTACCCGGCCACTACCTACAGCAGGCCCTTCTACCCGCGCCCCGCACCGCCTGCTCGTGCCCTGCCCGTACCCTACGCCACCTGCCCGCGCCCTACGCCGCATCCCACATCCTGCCTGGCGCCCTGCCGGCCAACCCACGCCCAGCGTCGCCTACCCGCAGCCTGCCCGCGTCCCACGCCGCCTGCCCCCGGCCTACCTGCGCCCCGTGTGGCCTGCCCACAACCTGCCCAGTGCACTGCCGGCCTACCCGGCGCCCTGACACCCTACCTAGGCCGCCACCTGGCCTACCCTGTGCGCTCCCAGCGCCCCGCCGGCCTACCCGGCGCCCTGCCCGACCACCACTCGACCTGCCCAAACCACGCCCTGGTTTCCGGGCCGAGTCACCCGAGCCGCGCCCCACGTGACGCTGTCTGAACCGGCCCCAACCTCTAGGTTGAGCCGCCTATGCGGCGACCTCCGGGCCGAACTGCCCCCGCAGTCTGCTGGGCCGGGCCCAGCGAATGAGGCTGAACCTAGCAGGCTGACCCGCCCAACGGGCCATGTCAGACCCAGCGGAGTTGACCGAGTGGACCCAGACTGGGTTGGCCCAATCTGGGTTAGGCCGAGTCAGTCCGACCGTGTCGGACCGGGCCCTGGCCCATTACTGAAAGTTACTTCCTTTGGCCATATCTTTGGCACCAGACGACCATTTGATGAACCGTCAGTGGTGCTGGTTTTCTTGGAGCACAATGGTCCCTTTGAGTATACCCCACTGGAGTTTGGGATAATGTTGAGATATGGTCAGGTTGGATCATACACGAATCCAACTGGGCCCCCGGGACTAAAAGGATTATAACTCACAGACCGGGCGTCCGATTGACGCGTCGTCAGTTCCGTTGAGACCCTTATGTCGAGGTGGACCTTTGAGATACTTCTACTTGGGACTTCGTGATAGTTGGAGTATCAAAGTATTTCTTGTTGAGCGGAACCTCCCAGAGATGAGTGAGCGGAGTACGGAGCCCTAGTAGCTAGCTGAGACCTGATGACTGCTTGACCGATTCAACTCGGAGTGATTTGACTAGATCAATGGGGAGAACCTGGTAGTTGTCGGTAGACCCATGGTGGAGGAGCGCCTGGTAGTTGGCAGAAAACCCATGGTACTCGATAGTATAAGTACCTCTGTAGTCTATTAGGGGGAGCGCCTGATCATTGGCGACAGACCCATAGTGGGGATTTCCTCTGTGTGAGCGCGGCCGACCCACGATACTCAACAGGTTGAGTACCTCAGCAGTCCAAGGTTAGTGGGAAGTGCCTGGTTGTGGTGGCAGGCCCACTGTACTCGATAGAGGAAGAGTTCTCCAGCAGTCGTTTTTTTGACAATGTGAATAAAATTCTAGTTGAGCTGAGTTAGTAACTTTTGAGTTTACCTCATGATTGAGACAGTTTACTTGATAAATTAGGTATATGTATGGACGTATACCTAAGTGGGGTTATCTGTTGATTTCTTCTTTGTGGTTTATCCTTGTTGGATTTTGTGAGACCTTGAGGGTCTTTGGGTCCCTACTGAGTATCATTATACTCACCACTACATGGGTTATGCCCGCACCTCGTTGTGTTGGATGCAGATGACAGACAGCGTTGATCGAGGTTGAGTGTACGAGGACTGGACAGTACCTGTAGGTGGAACACACGGCATAATGATACACAGAGGAGACGGATGGACGTGGAGTGCTGTGGAGGCTATCTGTACCTACCCTTCAGGTAGGATTTTCTGGAGGAAAATCTAGTAGCTCTTTCACCTTTCTTCTGTTGTACTTCTTTTCCATGTGCTTTCAGTTTCCTTGTACTTTACAGTTGGGCTTGTATTTCAGGACCCTTTACTTTTCAGCAATTCTTTTTTATACAGCTTTACTTAGTGTATTACTTCCAACTACTCTGTTGAGTGTGTTAATAATTTTTAAAGGAAAATCTTTCCCAATTTTAGGTATTTACACCTTTGGTGCTAGTCGCTAACCCCTGGCCTATGGAATGAGGGCTTGGGGTAGTAATGGCACGGGCCCCGGGGGATGGGTCGTGAAACATTAGTATCAGAGGATGTCAGTTCTACCGCAGAACATAGAATGATGATCTTTTCTATGAAGCAATAGTGTTAAGGGTATTGAGTGTGGTTTCTGTTTAGGGAGTCTGGTGTTGGTGCGGTGGTCGATGTATCCATACATCAGGACCCTGACTACTGATTTCCGACTCAGTGGATGAAAACACTGATTGCGTGTGTGTTTTCAAAAGTTTTCTTTAAGTCAGCTCAACCAGGTCAGCTAACCAAGTATTAATATGTTGAACATGCCGCATCTGTTTCTTTCAGGATGCCTCCCCGCGGACGACCAGTTAGAGCCCCGAGAGTTGTTCGCGTCGATAGCCCACCGAGCGATAAGGCCTTGATACATGTAACTCTTCTAGTAGAGGCACCAGTGGAGGCACCAGCGGTTCCACTTCTCGTTGATCCACCGATGCCACCAGCCCCAGCAGCAGACGATGCACACTGCTTGAACGCATTGCACGAGTTCCAGCACCAGAGGCCGCCTACGTTCAGGGGAGAGACGGACCTGCAGACAGCTCAGGATTGGCTGGAGGTTGTGGTGAGAGTATTCAGACTAGTAGAGACACGAGCCGACTTCATGGTGATCCTTGCCCGAGTATCCTTCAGATAGTAGTAGGAAGATAGTGGAGCCTGATGCTCCAAGTACATGAAAAGGTGACAGTACTCTGGGCATACATCAAGAGCCTGTTTCGGGCGGACTTGGTCCTAGCCACTCTCCACGCATTGCGTATACAAGAGATACTTCATCTGCAGAAGGGCAGCATGACTGTAGCTCAGTACTCAGTGAAGTTCACCGACCTATCACGCTATTCTATAGATATGGTACGAGACCCATTATTCAAGGCATGGAATTTAGAGTAGGGACTCAGGCGAGAGATCAGGGCTTCGATTATCTCCCTCATCATCTCGATGTAGGCAGGGGTGTTGGAGCGATCCCTCTTAGTGGAGAGGTTTCCATGCTGAGCAGTCTCCAGCAGCAAGACCCACCACTAGTCGACATGCAGTGGAGTCTTCTACAGCTGTAAATAGATAGATGTCACAGAGGTCCAAGAGGACCAGACCTACAAGTGGACGACTTCACGACTCAGTGTCGGTTGTGCGGGGCACCCAGAGCGGAGACAGAGCCAGTCATGCCAGGAGCGGACAATGTTACTCATGCGGCGAGCATTGTCACATGGCTCGTGACTATCTTACCCACTGTTCGGATGATCAGTATACGGTCTAAGGACCACCCAAATAGAGACAAAGATTTGATCGAGGAAGTCTGCAGGGAGTAGGTGGATGTGGCAGAGGAGCTGGTCATGCAGCAGGCGGTGGGAAACAATTCGAGGTGTTACCACCACCACCGCCAGGAGGTCCATCCCGACCACAGGGAGTAGGTGAATAGGGGCGAGCTCAATAATAGAAAGATGAGGCTTATGATCATGGCACTCCAGAGATGATTCGAGGTACGACTTGTGTCTAATCCACCATAGTTTTAGTTCTTATAGACACAAGTTCCAGCCACTCTTTTATTTCCACTGCCCTCATTTGGAGCTCGGAGATTCTTACAGAGCCGTTGGCTCGATCCATACATCTAGAGACTCCTACAGGAGAAGACTCAATGATTACACACTGGTTCTGGTAGTGTGAGCTTACTCTAGGATGTGAGAGCTTCGGTTGGTATCTCCTCGTAGTGGCATCTAGGCCTTAAGATGTCATCTTGGGTATGGACTGGTTATCTACATTCCATGCTCAGATTGACTATATTTGGTGCAAAGTGTGGTGTTTCCACATAGATGGGACAAGTTTCACCTTCACCAATGAGAAGGGATCATTTTCATAGTAGGACAGACTTACTCGGAGGAGGGTGCAGCCGATCACTAATAAGTTGGCCTGCCGTACCCTCAGAGCAGTTGATGTGGAGAGTCCTAGCTATCCTGTAGTGGTGGACCAGTACATGGATGTTTTCCCTGACGATGTTCCAAGACTACCTCCTCACAAATAGGTGGAATTAAACATTGACCTGAACCCCGGGACGATACCGATATCTACTCTAGCATAACGGATGTCTCCCTATGAGCTTCGTGAGCTGCAGGTACAGCTGAAGGACTTATACGGGAAGGGATTCATCCACCTAGTGTTTCTCCCTGGGTAGCCCCGATTTTGTTCGCCAGGAAGGCAGATTGGAGCTTGAGGATTTTTGTTGACTAACTTTTCCTGAACCATGTGACTGTGAAGAACAATTACCCACTCCTGAGAATTGATGACCTCATTGATCAGCTAAAGGGAGCACAGTGGTTCTTGAAGATAGACCTCTAATCAGGCTATCATTAGATCGGATTTCAAGATGAGGATGTTCATATGACAAACTTCAGATGTCAGTACGGCCACTGCGAGTTCTTTGTTATGCCTTTCGGTGTAACTAACGCTCCAGAAATGTTCATGGGACTCAGGAACATGATCTTCTAGCCATACCTCGATCGCTTTGTCATAGTCTTCATTGACGACATTCTGATCTACTCAACTACTGAAGAGGATCATGCCTTCCATTTTCGGGTAGTACTAGACACACTTCGAGAGAACCAGATTTATGGTAAGCTATCTAAGTGCCAGTTCTGGATCCGAGAGGTTCACTTTTTGGGATATGTCATCTCAGAGGCTGGAGTTGCAGTGGATCCAGTGAATATTGAGGTGATACTTGCTTGGTAGCCATCCAGGTGTGTGATAGAGGTACAAAGTTTCCTGGGTTTGGATGGGTACTACCGGAGGTTCATACCAGACTTCTCCAGAGTTGCATCACCACTATCAGCCTTGACAAAGATGAGACAACCCTTCGTGTGGTCGGAGAGATGCCAGCAGATCTTTCAGAATCTATGGCAGAGGCTGACTAGTACCCCCATCTTGAGGCTTCCAAAGGAAGGCGTAGTGTACGTAGTTTACTATGACACATCAGGGACTGGTCTTGGGTGTGTCCTGATGCAGAAGCGATCTTTGATCACCTATGGTTCTCAGTAGCTGAGACAGTATGAGCAGAACTATGCTACCCATGACATGGAGTTAGCAGCAATGGTCTTCGCCTTGAATATGTGGCTATAGTATCTGATGGGTGAACGTTTTACCGTCTACTCTGACCACAAGATTCTTAGGTATATCTTCTCTCAGAAGGACCTGAACTTGAGATAGTGGCGTTGTCTTGAGTTCCCCTAGGACTATGACTTTGAGATAGTCTATACTCTTATGAAGGGAAGCATTGTTGCAGATGCACTCAAAAGGAGGTCTGGTATACAGCTGCTAAGAAAGGCGATAGAGTAGCTGGCTGCTTTGTAGATATCCTTTGTGGATACAAATAGAGCATCCTTTCTTCAGTATCTTACAGTCACTCCCCCACTTCTTCAGCGAGTCAGGGAGGCGCAACGTGGAGACACTGACTACGAGACACGACGTGCTCACATATCAATAGGGCAAGCACCTGATGGATTTTATGAAGGTGATGAGCACTTCATCCTCTTCCTAGGATGTACCTTGGTACCAGTATCACTTCGAGAGGATGTGTTGAATGAGTTCCACACTTCCCCTCTAGTGGTATATCTAGGAGTGGCGAAGATGTACCAGGACCTTCGACGACAACACTGGTAGCCAGGTATGAAGAAGGCAGTAGCATAGTTTGTCTCTCGGTGCCTCACTTGTCAGCAAGTGAAGGCAGAGAAACAGATACCAGCATGATTGGTTCATCCTTTAGAGGTACTAGAGTGGAAGTGGTATGGGATATCCATGGTCTTCATGACATTTTTTCCATGTACATCTAGGGGACACGGCTCGATTTTGATGATCGTTAACCGAATCACCAAGTCGGCCCACTTCCTTCCGATCAGAGTGCAGGGCTTAGTAGAGAGCTTGGGACACCTCTATATGCAGGAGATTATGCTACTACATGGAGTACCATCATCTATTTTCTCTGATCGTGATGCACGCTTTACTTCCCGGCTATGGAAGGGGTTTCAGGAAGCTTTTGGGATGCAGCTTCGTCAGAGCACCGCCTTCCATCCTCAGACGGATGGCCAAACTAAGAGGAATATTCTGACCCTTGAGTACATGATACATGCTTGTGTCCTCACCTTCAGTCATAGATGGGAGGATCACTTACCGTTGGTGGAGTTTTCCTACAACAACATCTATCACTCCACCATCAGGATGGCACCTTTTGAGGCATTGTACGGACAACCTTGCTGATCACTCTTGTACTGGACAGACCCTGGGGAGTCAACACTAGTAGGACCAAAGATGGTAAGAGCTACCAAAGAGAAGGTGTAGATCTTCCAAGAGTAGATGAAGACTGCAAAGAGCTGGAAAAAGTCATATGCTGACAGGAGACGGAGACCTCTGGAGTTCGAGGATGGCGACCACGTATTTTTATGGGTCTCGCCTCGATGAGGTCTATGAAGATTTGGCTGAGGCGGCAAGATATCTCCGAGATTCATCAGACCTTTACAGGTCCTCAGTAGAGTAGGTGAGGTGGCTAACCACCCGGCTCTTCCACCTCAGTTGCACTGGGTGCACGATGTCTTCCACATATCTCAGCTAAGGAGATACCTGAACGACCCTTCCCACATCATCGACCATGGAGAGCTGGACGTCGATGATGGGGAGACTTTTATGAAGGTTTTAGTGGAGATTGAGGATCGACAAGAGAAGGTCCTACATGGATGGTCGATACATCTGGTGAGTGTTCAGTAGCAGCACAGGAACCTCCATGAGAGAAAATGGGAGTGGGAGGCTTAGATGCGTGCTCAGTACCCCCATTTGTTCCCATAGTTTGGGTTGTATCTTACAGGGACGTGAATCCCTAATGTGGGGAGAATGTAAATACCCAGGATTTCCATGGAAATATTTTTCTTAAATTCATGGGAATTTTATGAGTCCATTAAAATTTACAGCGCTTGATTCTGAGGCCCGATGTGCCCGAAATCAATTTATGATGTTTTTTTCGGGTATGTTTAGTAAACGTATGAGCAGGATTTTATAACTTTTGAAGCGGTGCTCGGAATTGAAATATGAGGGCATAATTGATCTTGCAGCGCTAGTATTCACTTAAGGAGAATTTCACTTAGATGATATTGAGTCGAGAATAGAAGTTAATTTTTGGGTTTTCTTGAAAAACATTATAAAAAAAGTGTAGCTACAATTTATTTTATTTGTGCCTACATTTGGTATGTGGTGGTTAAAACCTCCTCATGGAGGTTGTAGGTGGGGCCACCACATATTAACCTCTCATGAAGGGTTATGGTAGTGGGGCCCTCCGGAACTAAACCTCCCATGAGAGGATTAATGTGGTGGGGGCCACACGGGGCTTAACCCCTAATAATGGGAGGATAGGAAAACCTCTCAACTCTCCCTCATTAATGAGGGAGAGACTCTTGATTTATCAACTCCCCATTAAATGGGAAGAAACTCCTTGACCTCCCCCCACACCTTAATGGATCCAACTCCCCTAACTTTTAATTTGTGCCAATCTCCCTTAATTAATTCCTGCCAACCCTCATGAATTAATTAGGGGGAGCCTCTTAAATTAATTCTCCAATTTGAATTGTTGTGCCAACAAAATAATCGACAACTCTTTCTTCTATTATTTTCATTTGGCCTTTTAGTGGAAGTTGGGAAGGAGGATTATTGGGAGAAGAGAGAATCCTCCCAACGAAGAACGAATAACGCTGGCGACGATCCTTCTTCGACTTTTTTCCCGGACACCTACTGACGTGGAGCCACTTCCACAACCATCGTGCGAACTCAGAAGTGGAAGTGTGTGGCGGACGTGATGAATGACGACTGCGTCTTCTTCTCGCGACTTCACCATCGACGCCCTACAATCTCGGTAGGGGGTTATTGCATGTTGATGTTTTTAATTTCTTCTTCTCATCATCGAATGAAAGGAATCGATGCAAAGTGACGTAATTAATTGTTGCCCATATTCTTTTTTTGATGAACCAATTGATACCACCTTAAATGCGGAGGATGCGGGCCAACCTAACATGGCCCAACATCCTCCGTCGATTTTTCTTTATTGTGGTGTTCTTCATAGAGGCAACGAGACGATGAAGGAAGCAACATCAAAGGTTGCTCTACTCGTAGCCTCCGTGAACCGTGCCGCCCCCGTGGTGCACTGGTGTTCCCGGCCAAACACCGCCAGCCCGAGCTACGCCGAACTGGCATGCCTGGCCACCAACTACTGCCGGCCCGACTCCCTATGGCCTGCCCGCGCCACGCGCAGCCTACTCGGTGCCATGTCGGCCTACCCGCACCCCGTGCTGCCTGCCCGTGCCCCGCAGCTTACCTTCACCCCACACGGCCTGCCTACGACCTGCCTGGCGCCCTACTAGCCTACCCGGTGCCCTGCCGGGCCGGCACCCGGCCTTCCCGAACCACTCCCTGGCTTCTGGGGCCGAGTCGCCTGAGTCGCGCCCCTCGCGGCACAGGCCGAACCGGCCCCGGCCTCCGGGCCGAGCCGCCTACGTAGCGACCTCCGGGCCGAGCCACCTATGCAGCAACCTCCAGGCCGAACCGCCCCCGCAGTCCACTGGACCGGGCCCAGTGGACCGGGCCGAACCTAGCGGGCTGACCGGGTCGACCCAGACTAGGTCGGCCCAGTCTAGGTTGGGCTGAGTCAGTCCGACCAGGTCGGACCGGGCCCAGGCCCATTACTGACTGTTAGTTCCTTTGGCCATATATTTGGCATTAGACGACCATTTGACGAACTGTCAGTGGCACTAGTTTTCTTGGGGCATGACGGTCCCTTTGAGTATACCCCACTGGAGTTCGGGGTAATCTTGAGATACAGTCAGGTTGGATCGTACACAAATCCAACCGGGCCCCTGGGACTAGAGAGCTTATAACTCACAGACCGGGCGTCTGATTGACACACCACAATTTGCATTGAGACCCATATGACGAGGTGGACCATTGAGATACTTCTACGTGGGAATTCATGACAGTTAGAGTATAGACTTGTAGCTCATGGAGAGGTCCCTCCCAGAGATGAGCGAGCGGAGTGTGGAGACCTATTAGCTGGATGAGACCTAACGACTGCTTAACTGATTCGACTCAGAGTGATTCGACTAGCCTAGTGGGGAGTGCCTGGTAGTTTCCAGCAGACCCACGGTGGAGGAGCACCTAGTAGTTGGTGGCAGACCCACAGTGGGGAGCACCTCTGTGTGAGCGTGACAGACCCACGATACTCGATAGGAGGAGTACCTCAGCAGTCCAAGGTTATTGGGAAGTGCCTGGTTGTGGTGGCAGGCCCACTGTACTTGACAGGGGAGGAGTTCTCCAACAGTCATGGGTTTCGACAATTTGAATAAAAATCCTGGTTGAGCAGATTCAGTAACTTTTGAGTTTACCTCATTATTGAGATGTATTACTTAATAACTTAGGTATATGTATGGGCGTATACCTAAGTGTGGTTATCTGTTGATTTATTCTTTGTGGTTTATCCTTGTTGGATTTTGTGTGACCTTGATGATCTTGGGGTCCCTACTGAGTATCATTATACTCACCACTACACGGGCTATGCTCGCACCTCATTGTGTTGGATGCAGATGACGGACAACGCTGACTGCGGCTGAGTGTACGAGGACTGGACAGTACATGGAGGTGGACCACATGGCATGATGATACACAAAGTAGATGGATGGATGTGGATTGCTATGGAGGCTATTTTTACCTACCCTTCAGGTAGGATTTTCCAGAGGATGATCCAGCAGCTGTTTCACCTTTATTCTGTTGTACTTGTTTTCCTTGTTCTTTTTGTTTCCTTGTACTTTACAGTTGGGCTTGTATTTCCATTCCCTTTACTTTTCAAAACCTCTTTTGTAAAAAATTTTACTTAGTGTATTGCTTCCAATTACTCTGTTGAGTGTGTTTATAATTTTTAAAGGCAATGCCTTCCCTGATTTAGGGATTTATGCCTTTGGTGATAGTTTCCAGCCCCTGGCCTATGGAAGGCGGGTTTGGGGTAGTCACGGCACGGGCCCCGGGGGACGGGTCGTGAAATTCATTGCCCATGAATGTTCTAGTAAGATTGTATAAGCTCATTGTAGGCTCTTTCAAGCCTCTTGGAGCCAGGTGGTGGCAGAGGCAACTTCCATTCTCTAGGGGATTCTTCTTGCTTGCTCATTGGTCTGGACTAATGTTTTGATGGAATATGATTATCTTGAAGTTATTACTGCATTATCAAAGAAGGAAGATGATTCCAAGTATTTTGGCCTCATTTTAAGAAAGATTTTGTTCTTGGAAGAATGCTTCATAGAATGAAAATTTTCCTTCATCAAAAGAGGTGGTAATCTGGCTACTCATCGGGTGGCTTGTTTTGGGAAATCTTGGGGTGATCATTGTTACGTGGACTATTTCCCTGATTGGGTTTGTAGGTATGGTTTGATTGATCAGTAATAAACCTTTTTTCTCTCAAAAAAATTTATACAGAGATAATTAATTCTCCACCACCGTAACCATTATTTGATATTTGGATTCCTCTATAGTCCTTAATGAATTTTAAAGATGAAAATAAATCCCTTATTCTTTTTTTGGGTATCTTCGTATTGAAAATAGGCTCTGAACTGAAAATGGTATTTTTTTATACGAATTTTTTTTTCATATGGGATTAGAATATTTTTTTCAAGGAGTTTTTTGATGAACCAGTTTTATACATGAAATGGTACTTTATAATTATATGAAATGGGTGAGCCTAATAAATCTTATATAAAGGTTTGAACCCCATTATAGCTCAGAAGTGATCCTAACACAACTTATATGAAGGTTTTATCCCCATTATAATGTATGGGTGATACCGTTATTGCTTATGCTAAGCGATAATCCCCAATATATCTCACAAGTGAACTCAATATAGCTTATATAAAGGTTATCCTCATTATAGATCTCTAATTAATTGGGTATGAATAATATTGTAAGTAGGACATATTTTTATTCCAATTGAAAGGGGTTTGAAAAGGTTTTTTATATATGATGTTCTAAGTCACTAAAAGGAGTTTTAATTGCTTCTTATTGGTTATAATGTTTTTATTTGAGAAAAAGTTATGAGTGTTTTTCTTGTGAAATGTTTGTTTTCATTCCCTCAGATTAAATTAAATGTGTTAAAAAAATTAACTAGACTAATGGTTTTATTTCTTTTTTATGTCCCTTACTGAGATTTTTGTGCTCATCTGTTGTTTTTAAATTTTTTTTATATGATTTATGGTAGAATAGAGTCTTGTATGGAATCACTGAAATGTTATAATGGTTAAACAAAAAATTAAAACATGATTCCTTTTAAAGTTTTTGTGATATTAAATAAATGGAAACTATTGTAAGTGTCCACTTAATATTTATGCATTTTTTATGTAATAGTTATGGACTTATTCTATAAAGATCTAAACATGAAAATAATCTCATTGTGAATTCTTGACTAAAATCAAGATTATGAAATGTTTTAGGCTGGGGACTTATAAAAAACGTGGTTGGCATTACCTATTCAAAAATATACAAGAATGCCACTCCTCCACTATAAAAATTCACTCACCCCTCCCATCTTATTCAAACCTCTTGAGCACTTTGCCTCACCCAAACTCTTCTCAAATAAGCTCCCAAAATAACTTCCTTAATCCTAGAATATTCCCATTTTTAATAAATCTAACCAAGGAATCCCTTTGGTGAAAACCAATATGAATTACCCAAAGAATAGGTAGCATCCTTCCTCAAGATCCTTTTTTAGTTTCATTATCCACCCCCTCAACTCCTCTTATTCTGTTATTATATAATTATATCCATATCCTTAATATATTGATATATATTTTTTAAATGTTTCAAACTACCCTCACACACACATCGTTCTAATTATTATTTATCATGCCGTTTTTGTGTACGACGAACAACCGCCTCATGAAACGATGTGGTCCGTTTTTTCCTTTACCTCATCTCATGGTTTGTATTATGTTGGAAACAATATTTTTATATTAAATATATTATATTTATGTTATATTTATTCTTCTTTAATTTTAAAATAATACATACCTTAATTCATTCAATTTTTTTAAATATGATAATTACGTTTGAGGAAGTGTGGACTACAGCCTCCTCAAAGCAGTGTGATTCATTCACACTCTACATGAAATGTATTAAGGATGGGTTTAGTGAAATTATATGATATATATGAATAATAATTCTAATTTAATGATTTTATATTTTTATACATCTATTTTATATAATTTGTTTCTTTTAATATGACAATAAAATGGAAACAGTGTCCATGCCCATGTACGACATACCTAATCCATGAAGAGTGTATCCCATCTCATATTTCTCAATTCTATAGATTATTATAAATACATATATATTGAATATTTATGATATTTATATAATTATTTACATTTTGGAAATAATAAAATTATGATCCAAGTTATAGGATCAAGAATAACATGCTAAAACATATACAAAAAACAATGAAGAAATTACCTGAAAGGTAACATTAACATGTAGTTGTTAATAAAAGGGTAATATAAATTCATAATGAAATCATATATGGAATTAGATATAATATTATTCTTTTTGTTATATTTATAATAAACCTATATTTATTATATATATAACGGTTAAACGTGTATGAATAAAGTCAAGACTTAAGGTAAAGGAATGTTATCTCACTTTTTAATTCAGCGAGATATGTGCCTTATTCAGCACTCAATTCATTTTTGTTGTGTATATACTAACCACTGATGTATTATATGATTATTATACATACATTTATGGGTATTTTTATATCCATTTTATGATATTTATTTCATGGATTATATGTTTCAAAAGTTAACAAATTCGTAATGTAATGTTTTCTCACTTTGTCTTCTTTGAGACACAAGCCTTGTTATGAACCAATATTTTTATATATGGTGTAGATAAAAATTTTACATGTAATATCATGAATATAATTTTTTTAATTACATTTATTACTTTAGGTAATGTTATTATTTCAATTTTATTATGATTCAAAATCACCAAAGTGCTAATGGTTTATTGCTACACTCTCATTGTTTATCGAGATTATTTATGATTAGTCTTCCATTGATAAATTATTATGATTCATCTCTCAAGAAATCTCATGAAATTTATTTTCCTATGGTTATTCATTGTATATCCAAGTAATGGTGTAATTTCTTCACTCTTTGGTACTTAATATAATTATAAAAAAAATTAAAAAAATCCCAACTTTATTTCTCCTTTCGGTAAGAAATATGGGTTCTTTCAAAATCATGTTTTCTAAAAATGTTTTCAAAAATCTTTTATTTTTATCCTATAATGTTTAAATAATATTTTTACCTTTTTTTATATTTTTACAAATTGGTTTTAAATATATATCTTCTTTTAATTTTTTAATTAATACTCTTTTCTTAACTTTTTCGATGAAAAAGTAATGTTCTATAGGTATGGATTTATTCACCATCATGACCATAATTTCTTTAAAGCTTCCATTGCATGTTTAAAAATTTTATTTTTATGAATTTGTTTTCCTAATATTCAATAAATAAATTGTTTTTAAAGTTATTTTCAAAGAAAAGTTTTCCGAAAAAGAGTTATGATTTAATAAGTGTTTTAAATGATTTTCAAAGACTCCACTAAATATTCTCAAATATATTTTCAAAGAAAAATGTTTTAGAAGATTTTTTTCATTTAAAATGTTTTTTAAATGTTTTTTATATTACATTATAATTTTTCCTATTTATTTCTAATTAAAATAGTTTTTAAAAGTTATTATGTTTTAAAAATTAATTTTCAAAGAAGGAATAATATTTTCCTCAACAAATGTTTTAAATTAAATGGTAATGCTTTCTTTATAAGAAAATGATTTTTCAAATGGTTTTAAATAAAATATTTTCAATGAAAGGTTATTTCACTTAATAAATGTTTCATGTGCTCTTTGAAAATCCTTCTCCATAAAAGATGACATACTTTGTTATAGTTTTTTCTTTACTAGGGATATTATCCAAGAATACAATTCATATTATTTCTTGAATGGTGTATGTTGAGATGAAAAGATGAGTATGACACTTTCTCTTCTTCTACAAGTTATATGATTTTGAAACCCATTTCTTTTCATGGGTTATTCTTTGATAAAATTATTATGAAACCTATCCATTTTCCATTGGTAATGAAATGATAAAATGTTATGATAATCATTTCATTTCATGGGTTATGATATAATTTTTATGAAACCCATCTCATTTTATGGGTAATGATATGGTGAAAGTTTTATTATCTTGTGGACCATGTTTATATTATTTTATTATATGAAAGGTGGGACCTTTATCTCCCTCCAATGAATTTGGTAAGGATTTTTATCTCATGATATAATGATGGGAATCATGTTTAAATGTTTGATCCACTATGGAATCTGTGGAAACATGATCCACTCTTGGAAGGTGGGGAAACTAAATCGATTATAAGGAAAAACTATGACTATGGATGGTAGTTTGTTCCGACCCATAGATGTAGTCCCCATGAAGTGTCCTATTATGTTTTGGAAATGTGTCTTGACTTATAGGGAATTATGTTGCATGTTTATGTGTATTCCATAAATTCTATGTATCATGCCTTTGATATGAACACATAGTTCATGTTATTGATTATCATATGATTCCATGTCCAATAAATGGCTGATTTTTATTCCATGTCTTGTGATTATAATCTTTTTATGCAAGGTATGATCTCCAATTGTTATTCTCATTTTTTTAATTCCCTTATGCTCATGTTATTCTTACTTATTTCCTTTATTTACCCTTATTGATCATTTGAGCTCACCCTTTTCTTATGATTCCTTTACCTAGGTCATGAATAAAGGTTTTAAGTAGATTAAAAAAGGTTAATATCACTAAAAAATATGTTTAATATCTTTTATAAAAATAGAATAATTAGTACCAATTTTCCAAAGACACAAAACTGTTATGGTTATCAGGCATTTTTTTATTATGATGAATATTCATCTAAAATGATGTAATATCCCTTTATATTAAGATTTAGTATATATAATGTTCCCAAAGGTATTCCCAATATGTTGATATAGCTATGATAACATCAGCACCATTAAGTTGATCCTTTTTTCACTTGCTAATTGTGTCTCCATAACAAACATCCTGATCTGGACCCTATTTTTGAATATAGGTAATGGGATGAGGTATTCGTTGATGAACATGGAAATAAATGATACTAGGTAGACCAAGGTATTGATTCTGGAAGTGATCTTCGACCCTCACTTGGTGTACTAACCATTGGTCATAATTAAGAGTACTACACATATGAATAACGGTGTGTTGACCTATAAAAAAAGATCTTAGTCCACGGAATTACATTCCACATGCAATGGATCCTTTAAGAGAAGAGGATTCCTTTTCATATTGTCCCATACATAAGGTGAATGGATGAATTCATCATACATGTCTCCTATAATTGGATCCACATTGATCATCTTAATACCCCACAGGCTTATCTCAACCACTTCGTGCATTATTTATAATTTTTTCTTATCTTGGATCTAACTGTTAATGAGATCTAGGATGACCTTGTTGTTATGATAGGAGAATGATTTTGAAACCCAAACTACATCATATAGCTTAACTGCCTTTAATTACTCTTCAAATTTTACAAATATTTGATGCACTCCGAACAACCATCCTCGATCTAGGCTAAAGACCCCTCCCAAGTGGGGGTCCCAGCTAGAGTTCTATATCACTCACAATTCAGTTGATGCATATTACCTAATATATTTTTATTTTTGGTTTTATATATCTAGATTATGGGTACCTTCTACCTAGTTCAATAGATTATACCTTAGAACATACCCCTCTAAATGATTTGACTCTTTGATAAAGTTTCCTGATAAAAGAACATTAACCTAATAGATCCTGCAGTGGTGGATGATCCAATGATCTAGTTCGTTCATTCTTGGTTGATGATTTGGAATGGGTACACATGAAAATGGGTATCCATTTTGTTACTAGATAATTGTGAATATCTTAGTCTATTAGATTTTAAAGAAAAAGATTCCTTATCTAGATATACTAGTATAGGCTAGGTTTGACACTATTAATCATATTCATTCACGTTACAATGGTAGAAGAGGAAATGTTTTACAGATTCATTATGAACCAAATGATCTGATATAAAAGTAGAATTAATTATAAGTAAGGAGTCTGATAAAAAAAAAATTAAAAAAAAAATACAATGTACAGAATCTTCCATATAAAATATGTGGTGGTTATATCAAATAAAAACCATGTGGAAAAGTTGCATAGAAATTGATGGTTCACAAAGGGAAAGTGTGTGAATAGAAGTTATATGGATACCTAAATGTTAAATATTGATAATATTTTTTGTAATGATATTATTTTGCAGGTCAGTTATTATACCGTATGAAAGGAAAATTAAACTTCAAGAGACTCCAACACATGTTAACAGTACTGAGTTATCCCCCCTCTACCTATATATATAGGGGGATGGTTGATTATTTAACATATAATATTTTTTTAATCGTGAAAACATCATGAATATCACAATTAATGTTTTCCTTGGAATATGATCCTCTTATTTTTGAGAAGGGGAATTTATTGATTCCTAAAAAAGGATTGGAAGTTTGAAGAAGATTGGAAGAAGGCAAGGGAATATGGAAGAGGATAAAATTTTTAGTGTGAATAAATGATTTGATTTTAGGAATAATCCTCACTTACTCTTTGTGACAGACCCTTTCTCGTTGCATGAAAACATGGTCTTTGCAGCGTCATAGTGGACACCCTTTGAGGTGAAATTATGATGATGGGAAGCTGGTATAATTGGTAGAATTCAGACACAATTCCTTTGTATCCGTAAGAACCACCCACATAGAAGAAACATTTTCTGATTAACCCTAAACTGAATGACCCCTGAAGAGGCTTCGTTTTTTATGGTTTGGAGAGATTACATTGAGGCATCGTGGCATATGTCCTTTTTAGTTTCACCCATTTCTATTTCCACTGTAAGTTCCACCCATCTCAAGGGAACAAGGATGTAGCTTACCAATAAATTCCCCTTAGGATATTCAATTTGACTAATCCATTCATTTGGAATTTCTTGGGTATTGATAAGTTATATTTTGAGGTTTATGATTGTCAATTTTGATTTAATTTAATTTTTAAGTAATTTTTCATTTTTGAGTTTTAAATAATTTTTTTAATAAATATAGGATGACCCTTAATTATTGTGTTGTTTTTAAAAATTTTAATATCTAAGATCATTATTAGTATATGTAAAAGTAACATCTTCATACATAAGTTAGTTCATTTTCTATATAAATGAACTTGATTTATCACCATATATTATTCTTACGTCTCAAGGAGTACTAACATCTTTATACATAAGAGTATTCTCATGATAGGTAAGAGTTATCATTTTATAAATAAAGTTATAATATTAATATTAAATATTAAATACTCCAATACATGATAATAAATATTTTCATATGTAAGATTAATATTTTCATGTGTAAAAGTAAAGTATCCATACAAAAGAGTCTTTTATAGTACATAAAAGTAAAACCCTTTTCTGCTTTTTCAAGCCTGCTTAGAGTATATGTATTGCGTAAGATTAATCCCTTTGTAAATTTTTCAATACTATTCCATAAATCCTGTAATGGGTTTTTATATTTTAAAATGGTTTTTATTAATTAAAACCATTTTTTTAAATATACTATTTCCAAATGGAGATCTCTCTCCCATATGGGTTCAATGTTTTTTAAGTAAATTAAAAGTTATTAATTGATAATTATCATTAATGATTTTAAATGGAATGAAATGAGTTTTAAAGAGTGTGTATATTACAGAGAGTCACTCCCAATTACCTATATAATTCTATTTTAAACTTATAAACCCCTACCCACATTTTTTCCACCCATTTATCTAAAATACCAGATGAGAAGAGGATATCCCCTTGGGTTTTTTGAGTTCCTTCAAATATTCTCGGCATTCACTATTTTCCCTCATGAGTTCTTAGCTCACAATGCAATTTCTCTTTGTCTATATTCTTACACAGTACGTAGGGATACCTATTGAGGTATGGTATTGATAAACTTATCCTTTATTTATGTGAAAGTCTGTATTATTCATGATTTAGTTTTCATAGGGTAAATTATTGAGATTTACAATAAGAAGATAAAAAATAGAATTAATATTAAGAGGAAATGGTTTTTCATATATACATGATATTCACATTGACGATTCTTGATATTTTCTAGATAGTGTTGTTTTATTATGTCGTGTTTTATTTATAATCCCTCATACATTTCATGAATTAATAAAATTAAATTTAGAATTCATTACTATAGATATGGACTTTAAAAGCATGAAAAAGGTCATTTATAGTACTAAAAATATGTTGAAAATAAAAACACTATTAAAAGGGGTTGTCTATTTTATCAATGCTAAAAAAGCACTGATAATGTCCCTTTTAGTAGCTCTAAAAACACTGATAAAAGGGACCTTTATAAGTTCTTTTTTTATCATTGATAAATGAAACCTTTTATCAGTGATAAAACTAATACAAATATTCTCTTTAAAAGTATGAAAAAAGGATTTTAATATTGCTAAAAAAATCGTTAATCTCAGTACTGTTAGAGTGGGTCACCCTTATCAGCTCTATTTCTATCACTGATAAAGGCCCCATCTACTGCAATGTGCCATTTGTATAAAAACACACTACAATAAACTCTAGTAACATGTACATAAAATATATAATTTAATTGAAATATATTCTACAATATGAATACCAAAAAACTACTATATACATTTCAAACAATGTTTTTTATAATTACATTTATAATTACTATCCACAAAAAATTTAAAGCATTAATTTTTGTACTTGGAACCCATGACCCCCTCACAAAAAGGTCCACCCATGGTATCTGTTTCCAAAAAAATCTCCACAACCATAGAAAAATAATACACATATATAAGAAAACAAATCTTATGTTAGTAATATTATAAAGAAATAAATTAAAAATTAATATGAATGAATACATTAAAAATGTAAAAATTAAACAAAAAAGACACAATTTGAGTTATATCAGTCACATTATGCCTTGTATTTAGGTGTAGTTGATTACAACATGTCACATATAAGGCCTCGATCGTTGTCCTAATGTATAAAAAAAATTGAATGTGTTTTCGCGGTTTTGATAATGTCACTTGTTCTTTTTAATGAAATTAATATCAATTTTAAATAAAGACACATTTGGAGTTATATCGGTCACACCATATATGGGATTAAGGTGAAACTAAGTCCATATGTCTGAAATTAAATAAGCATCATTTTCTTAAAGTATCAAAACAATCTAAATGTGTTTTCTTGGATTTAAATTTGTCACTTGTGTTTTCTACTAAAATGTGATTTTGAATTGGAAATAAGAACTTTAAGTCATACAGGTAACATAATGTGTCAGTTTGATGTGAGAATAATTTCGACAAGCCCCAAATGATGTATGAACTTTTTTCATAAATTACTAATACAATCAATGTTCATTTTCATGGTTTTTAGTGAGCGACATGTTTTGAACTAAAATGTCAATTTTAAACTGATAACGGTCACTTTGAGTTATATTGGTCACATTGTGCGTCATATTGAGCTGAATGTGATTCCTACAAAATAAAAATGACTCCTGAAACATTTACCTTAATTATCAAAACAATATGAATGTTCTTACTCAGTTTTCAGTAGGTCTCCTGTTCCTTTTGCAAAAATTAATATCATTTCAAAATAAAATGACACGCTTGGATTCATATCAATCAGACCATTTGTCGGATTGAGGTACAGTTGATTCTTACATGTCATAAATGACTAGTGGATCATTTCTCAAAAGTATGAAGACAATCTGAATGACTTTCTCATTTTTGATTAGGAAATTTGTCCTTTTAACTAAAATTAATGTCAATTTTAAATAAAAAACACACTTTGTGTCATACCAGTCAAATAATGCATCATATTCTTGTTCAGATGCTTCTTAGACATCTTAAATAAATGAAGGATCGTTTTACAAGAGTATCTAAACAATACATATTCATTTTCTCAGTTTTGAGTAGGTTATTTTCTCTTTTTACTAAATTTGATGTCAATTTTAAATTAAAAGATACACTTAGACTCATACCGGTCACACCGCGAGTCAGATTGACATGAGGATTATTCCAACATGTCCCAAATGACTCAAGGATCATTCTAATAAATTATCAAAACAATCCTAATGTGTTTTTTTAGTTTTAGAGTATGTCGGTTGTCCATTTTTACTAAAAAAAAGACGCAATTGGAGTTATACCGAGCACACTGTACCTCATATTAAGGTGTGGATGATTCCTAAAGGTCCCTTTAACTCATGTACTATTTCTATAATGTATCAAAATAATCCTAATATTTTTTATTGGTTTTTAGCATGTCACTTATTCTTTTTTACTAAAAATGATGTCAATTTTAAATAAAAGACACACTTTGAGTCATATCAGTCACATAGTGCCTCGTATTGAGTTGAAACCAATTCTCATACATCCAAAATGACTCTTGGATCGTTTTCCTAAAGTATTAAAAAATAAAAATTCATTTTTTTATATTTTTTGTACATCACTTGTTCCTTTTTATAAAATTGATGTCAATTTTAAATAAAAAGGTGCTATTAGAGTCATACCAGTCACACCGTGCGTCAGATTGAGGTGTGACTAATTTCTACATGTCCCAAATGAATCATAGATAATTTTCCTAAAGTATGAAAATAATAATGTGTTTTATTGGTTTTCATTAGTTCAGTTGTTCTTTTTACTAAAATATGTGTAAATATTTAATAAAAACATGCACTTTGATTCATATCAGTCACATCGTGCCTATGATTGAGGAGTGGATGATTCCTACACACCACAAAATAACTCATAGATTGTTCAACTAATGTATAGAAATAATAAAAATATGTTTTCTCAGTTTTTGGTATGTCACTTTTACCTTTTTACTAAAAATGATGTCATTTTTAAATAAAAAGATGAACGTGGTGTCAAACCTGTCACACTGTGTGTTAGATTGAGGTTATGATGATTCTTACTTGTATCAAATGAATCATGGATCATTTTCCTAACGGATCATAAAAATATGTTTGTTTTTTATCTTTTTTTACTAGTTCAGTTGTCCTTTTTATAAAATTAATGTATATTTAAATAAAAAATATGCACATGTAATCATACCATTCACACCATGCCTCGGATTGAGGTGCAGATGATTTATACACGTCCCAAATGAATAATGGATTTTTCCTCTAAAGTATCAAAAAAATATCAATGTTTTTACTCATTTTTTCAATATGAAACTTGTTCCTTTTTACTAAAATTTTTGTCAATTTTAAATAAAGAGAAACACATAGAGTCATAAAAGTCGCATCATGCATTGGGTTCGGGTGAGACTGATTCCTACGCATCCTAAATGACTCATGAATCATTTTCAAAAAGTATAAAAACAATCTGAATATGTTTTCTCAATTTTTATTATGTCACTTTTCTTTTTTACTAAAATTTAATTTTAAATTGGAAACACGCACTTTGACTTATATCAATCAAAATTTTTTTGTTTGACATGAGACTGAATCCTACACATAAAAATGATTTATTAATCTTTAAACCAAATTATCCAGACAATCCGAGCATGTTTTCTTGGTTTTCATTGAGTGAAACATTTTGATGTAAAATATCGATTTTAAACTTGTAATGGACACCTTTAGCCATACTAGTCACACCATTCGTCGGATTGAGGTTCAGATGATTCCTACAAGTCCCAAATGACTTATGTATTTTTTTCTTAATGTATAAAAATAATTTGAATCTTCTTGTACACTTTTAATTATATCAGTTGTTTATTTTACAAAAATATATTGTCAAATTTAAATAAAAAGACGCACCTTGAGTAATACTGATCACATCATGTGTCGAATTTAGGATCCATTGATTCCTACATGTCTCAAAGTATTAAAAAACCTAACATACAATTTAACCATGACTATTATCATCTTTATTTTTTTGAACTTCCAACATTTCATATTGATTTAAGAATAATTTTTAGCTAATAACATCAAATCAATATGCAGTATTAGAAGTACCACAAAGAAAATCAATAGAAAGTGTGGTAACATTGGTAGAATATGAATTCCCTAAATATTTGTGAAAAAAATAAATAAGTATTAAATAAAGTTGAAATGGAAAATAACTTACAAATAGTAGATAAAATGATGACAAAAATTAATTAAATAAGTTTTAGGAATTCACCATTTCATGATGATTGTATACATTCTTGACCCATAAATATGAAAAGAATCTACTTGTATAAGAAAAAAATTATTATGTGAGTAATAATAAAAAATTTAAAAATAAATATGAAACAGTCCATTACTTATATGGATACTTCTTATTCATGTTATTTTTATACATTCTCGAATAGGGTATGATTCCCATTCATTTCTAAGAAAATGTATATCATCCAGCGAATATGATTTTTTTCAAAAGATATAGTTGTAATACCAATATATAAATACAAAAAACATTAAAAAATATTTTAAATGAAACAAATAAATAAATTTGAGAATACCTCTTTGGGGATTTGTGTTTTTTTATAGAAAATGATCTCTCTCTAAAACATACAAAAATTATAACCACAATCTTATCTATTTGGTTGTTTCAGACACTATAAGAACATTGAGGAAAATAAATAATTTATTTTCATATGTGTTTGGATATTCAAATATTATTATATACACCCTAATAGTTATCTACTTGTTGATATTTTTAGGTCCCTTGTGTGAAATTATTTTCCTCATTCCATGATTTACACAATATTTACACACCACCCTATAGTGACAGAATCCTAATTAAAACATAATATAAATTATATAACATGATGTTTAGTTCCTAAATTTTTGATGTAGTGTATTATAAATTTAAAAACTCTGTCATGTGTGGTAGGTTTGTTGGTAATTCATGGAGTGAATCTAGGAAATAAATATTTTTTGCATCTAAATTGACTGCAATGAGCATTCAATGTTTCCTAAAAACACATAATGGAATTTGTAATGAAAGAAATGAAAATATATTTGATATGATTAAATTTTAAAAATTTACCCCATTATTTTTGGTATTAAAAAGGGTATTTTATTTCTATGTTTTCTTTCAAATGAGTTGGTCTGGTTTTCCACTATTTCAACCTTTTTTTATTCTATTTTTGTTTATTCTGTAGAGGTGGTGGGAGGACTAACGAGTCCTTTTTGTTTCATCGGTAAATCCCTTCAATTAGTATTGATATATATTCCTATAGAAAATATGAAATGTATTTAGTCATAATTAACATAGTATATCATTTTTTTGGAAAAGTTAAGTCATGAAAACATAACAAATTTATACATTTAAAACTGAGGCTTCTATCCATTCATAGTGTCGGATTTCATATAATTTATCAAAACCAATGTAGTCAATACCATCCTCTCCATCAATTTTTTCCTTCAAAATAAACTACGTGACTACCACCACCTTGTAACTTTGTATCTACATGAATAATAATTGTTAGTAAATCTGGATATTCAGTGTCCAGGGTAATGTTTCTTTTTGAAGATATTATTAATTAGTTGTATGATCCTTTAGATGGTTTTAATTTGACCTTAATTTCACCAACATCTCTTTTTTCTCTTGTATGAACAATCATTTTTAGACCATTTTTCACTAATATTTTATGTTTTAACATGAAATATAAATTTTAAATGAATACCTCCTTGTCTACATGTGTTTTTATAGGATCTAAAAGCCATGTGATGAGTGTTCTAATAGATTTACCATCCTAATGAATATCTACATCATCAAGTGGAGTAGGTATCTTAGTGCTCGTCCCATGAGTAACACTAATCGCTACTCTCAGATGACCTATTGTAATTGGTTTCTAGTGTATCATGTCTTCTTGGATATTGAACACCATATCCCTCATTATAAAACAATTGGTGGGGTTTGATAGATATAAATCACAATCATTTTCAATTGTTATATTATCAGTAAGGGAAAGGTATCAGTGTCTTTCTGATTTAGATTTCATAAAAATAATTATTAGAATATTGATTAGCTCAACAAAGAAAGATCTTTTAGGGGAAGTTCTTTACTCAAAGATTTTGGGGGTGGGGATGATCTTCACATAATGGTTGTTCTTGAGTTTCTTCTTATCTTTTCTTCCCCTATAACATATTCTAGAAACTCATACTTCTAGAGAAAAATTTCTTCTAGGGCAGTTATTCTTGATTTCATCTCTTCCATATATATATATATATCATATTTTTTCTCAAAATATGTTCAGACTATCACCCCAAACCCCACACCACTCACACAAGCATATCATTCTGTCATCTTTAAGTCCACTAATAGTAGGTGCTCATCCGGAACAGGTGTTGATGATTCATGTGACTATGTCAAATAAAATATAAGAAAGTAAGTAATAATTGTAATGTAATCACAATTTAAAGGGAAATTGTTTTTATTATTTCATAGTTTCACATGTCTCCCACACTTTTTTTGTTTTCATATATTAGTATCCCATATTTATATATATGTGCCTCCTTCCATTCCATATGATGTGGGATGGAAGTGGCTTTGGATTTGGATTCCTCAATCTGCATATAAATAGAGTAAAACAATTATTTTTTTCTTTCATGTGACATAAAATTATTATGATATATTTAAAATACTCACCAATTTATTTTCAAGTAAAGCATACCCCTTCCTTGATTTACGGTAGGGGTGTGCTGGTTTTTCAATTGTCCCTTCTTTTCAGCACTCAGTTTTTGTTTCCTAAATAAAACATTGTCGATAAAAGTGATGAATAGACATATTGAAAAATAATGTATTTCCATCCATATTAAACATGAACAGAGAGATCCCCACGATGTACAGTAAACACATCGTACATTTCGTAGGTTATTATGTGTGTATACATAAGCGGTGGGTGAGGATTTATTTTCCCTTTAGTATTTTTAAGATGATGTATCATTAAAAATGTGCAAAAACATATGTCAATCCTTCCAAAAATAATTAATACATATCTATTGTGGGAGCCATATACTATAAATTCACTCATTAAGGGATGATGAAGAGAAAATTAATGTTTCTTTATATGATTTTTTTAGTAAAATACATCAATGATATCATATTTTTATTATAATATCTTCCCATATCAATGTCTTAAGCATAGGCACAACATGGTGCCACAAATCTACCTCAATTAGATTACATTTCTAAGTATTGAGTTCAATGTAACTTCTGAACATGGCCCCATTAGGTTTAACATGTTGGCCATGCGCATTCCATCTGACCTTGAAATTGATGCCTTTTCTTTTCACCTTAATGATTTTTTATAACACCATCAAACTATGATGCTTGTGTTTTTTCTACAAGACCAGTCCTTCATCACCTACCTTTTCCTTAGATTTATCACCATCAATATATTGTTCCTCTGTAGTGGTAGTATCTTAATGTGCATAATTTCATTGTACCTCTACATTGGGAGAATCATCTAGTTGAGAATCCTATTGTTTCTTTAGAGAGGTAGAATCAGCATGTGAAAAAGGACATCGTTCCTCTATACTGGGAGCAACATCAGCTTGAGATACCTATTGTTCCATGAGATTGGGAGCCCCGGTACATGAAAAATTCATTATCTACATAAGCGATAGAAAATTTAATTTCTATTAAACATATATAGTAGTGAAAAAATAATAAAACAAGTTAACTCCATGTATATTACAAAAAACTGATTATTAAACTATTTTTTAATGGTTTAAGTGATTTGACCCCTCTATTGAGTATCCAAATCCCTTTATTATGGCCTCCTATAACATAAAACCACTTCAAAATGATTCCAACCTCCCAATGAATGGGTCATCCTCAATTGAAGTTTCCTCTGACCCTTCAGTTCGCTTTGGTCGATAATAGAACAATTGACCACTTTCAGTTTGTGTGGTTCAGAATATAAAATACTTGTATTGCATGTTATTTCATTATGAATAGTGCATCTTTGTACCCTTCCTTACTAAAATCTAATTTCATGAATCCGAATTCATCTATTTTAAGAGAAATCCTATTATAAACCAACTTGGATTGAAAATTGGCACATTGAATGTTGTATAATCAAACTCTCATATTTGTTTTATGATGCCAAAGTATGAAATATTCACATAAATTGGATTTATGTCTTTTATACCATAAATATATATCACCTCTGTCATAAGTCTATCTCTAATATTTTTCATGGTTACATCTTCATCATGTTCATTTGTATAGAATGTATAACCATTAATTACATAACCATTTTATGATTATACATGCACACTTTGTTATCTGGCTAGCCATTGAAGTCATTCTAAAATTGAATCTAGATTTCCATATAACTCCTTAAAAATATGGTCATGAAACCATCCTATAAACTATTTATTATGTGTATTTTATATCCACATTCTTCCCATGATGGATTCAAATAACTAAGAACTTATTTTTGGGTTTAACATATGGTGAAACCTCCAAACTATTCTTCAAAACATAAAGGTGGTCATGTTCCCAATTTTTAATATTGATTATGACAACATATATTCTAGATTATCTTCATCGAAAAGACGCCTGATGTGTAGAGTTTTCGATATACCAATTAATTCCACACTAGAAAGGTATTCAGTATTGATTTCAATGGCTTCCTCAATAATATATCACTATGTCATACAACCCTCTGGGTGAACTTTATTTTTGATAATTATTTTAAAAATATTTATATACCCTTAAATGGGGTACATCCATCTATAGTGTACCAAACCACATAGTTTAATCTCTCCCGCCAATGAACTATCAAGTGAAACATAATTTCAAAGAATGATGGTGGTAATAACACTTCCAAAGCACATAATATGATGAAAATTTCTCCTTCCATAGTCAGTAATTTCACAATGTCTATAACATTTTTGTATATAGATTTTAAGAAGAAACATAGATTGGTTAATGTAGGATGGATATTCTGGTGAAAAATTCAACCTAAATCTAGAGGAATTAGACCTTGCATAAAAACATGGTTGTCATGTGATTTCAAACCCTTTGACTTTAAATCGATCATTCAAATGATATTATTGATATTCAATGAATACCCTTCCAGAACCATTATTACATTTTTGAGGTTGAAAAGGTGATATCTCTCATTTCTGGAAAGAGTGTATGTAGATGGAGGAAGAAAAGTTTATTTTCCACCCTTCACTGACGATAACTCTTCTTGTATTCCCATGTCAACCATGTCGAACCTAGACTTAATTACATCCTTTGTTTTGTTGGGTTCATTTAGAAATGTGTTGATGACACTATAACATGCATTATTTTCAACATGTATAACATATTGAAAATTTATGAAGTACATACTATTCTTGTATGGTAATCCAAATAAACTTATTTCTTTTTCCATCCGGTTTTCGTATGGTTTTATGTAACAAATTTACCAAATGCATTGTCCTCATATTTTACTTTCTCAAACAGTTCATCACATATTAGTGGAGAAGGTGTTGTAATTTCTTCAAGACTTTCATCTAAGGATGTCGTCCAAGATTGGTGCTTATGTTTTCAGGGTAGAAATATTTGATGTCCTAGAAACACAGACATTGATGAATGCTACAACCTAATTTAATGTGTATCTAGTTTGAAAATGGGACACCCATGAGTTCCTTTAATGATACATACTAGAAAATTTACATAAGCAGGGAAATATTTATCATCCCATAAAACTTGGATCTAAACATGAAATATTCATTTCAATAAGCATCATACAATGTAACACCTAAATCCCACAATAATTTCAAATCCTCGATCAATGGAGCCAAATAAACATCAATATGATTACCTGGTTTTTCTAATCCTAATATAAGCATAAATAACAAGATGTATTTTGGTTTCATGCATAACCATGGTGGAAAGTTATAATTTACCAACATAATCAGCCATGTACTGTGAGTTTTGGTTTGAAAACCAAAAGTATTCACTCCATCTATAGATAATGTAATAAGATGTTTTCTTGGCTCATTCCCAAATTCAGGATATTCAGGATCAACTCTATTACTCTAAGAAAATACTAGAAGGTGATGTAGTTTCCCATAATTATTTCTTTTATTTGTGTGCCATATCAATTTCCATACAATCTCTTCATATCAATGTAGGTGAATAAACCTCTGAATGATTGAAAAGTACCATAAAACTTTTTAGGCCCAGATTCAACATTATTGTATCAGGAATCACCAAACTTTAGGAATTATATAAGTGATTTTGGTCCTCGTGAAACAGTATACAGTCATTCGGGTAGGCGTGTTATCTTTCATAGATCATACCCAGCAAGCTTAACATTCATTGGTAAATTTATTTTTAGGTAGGGAGTGAAGGACCCCTAAACACCCTGAGAGGGGAGGGGTGAATCACTGTGTCAAATTTTTGTTTTTAAAGTTGTGGATCTTGTTCCCACGTTGGAAGAAACTTGTAAAATCGTTCAAACTAATGAAATTAGGAAGTTGACACATCAATTTTACTTGGTACACCACAAGGGGCTACATCCAGAGAGAATATTCCTACAGTATTTCAGGCATACACAAATCCACTAATCTTCACTAGTTTATGGATTACATGTTATGGTCACAAACACTCTGTTCCAGGCACACTGCCTTTAAAAAGGTTTAGAGAACACTCACTGCATCCCTTGAATCACTTCTGTCAACTCCCCCTAGCTCACTACATTGAGAGAAGTCGAACTCAATTTATCATCTTGAAGGTCTCTTTAATAGATTTGTATTGAAGTCTTTGTCTATGTTCAACATGAGACACTGATTGCATCAAAGTCCTAAAAATTTGCACTTGAAAGCACTGAACCACTAAACCAGATATTTGGAACTTGCAAATAGGTTACACTAATTATTTCGTGCCACACCTACCCTTTGGGCACAAGATCTCACATTTTAGTGCAATTCTTGATTTGGGCGCGGAAAATATTTTGCGCAACAACCCCCTTTACACGCAACTTTCACTTTTACGCACAACCTCAACTTTTACGTGCGGCTTCGAATTTTTCGCGTAACATCAAATTTTTTGAACAACTGAATTTTTTTACGTGAAATGCCTAATTTTTCATGCACCTTTACCTTTTATGTGAAACATCAATTTTTACATGCAACATCTGCGTTTTCGTGTAACTTAAACTTTTCCGTGCAACTCCCTTTACACACACCTTTTACGCGCATCAGAACTCGGATATTCTCTAAGTCTTCAGTCATCCCGAATGAGGGGGGGTCACCTCTTATTTATATGAGTCACCAAAACCCATGCGCAAAACCCTACCTCATCATGAAAAAACCCTCATTCTGTGCAAAATCATTTTTCACGCAGGAACCATTTTGTGTGCACATCTCCGGATTTTTCGCGCAGCTCATGCCATTGCCATTTTTTAGTGATCTGATCCCAAAACATACCTTGCGCGCAAGTTTCCAACCCATTTACCTTTTTTTCATGAAATTTACTTTTCCAAACACACATTTTCCTAATTCTATATTTTCAGGCCCACAATTTTGGAAAACACAGGGAAATGACACCACCTTCAATACTGTTGTATGATTAAACTGTAGGATCACTTTACTAGAAAACATTATGAACATTAAATAAGGATTGACAAAAAAACAAACCATACTCCAATTATTGTATAGAACAGACATGGTTATGACGATATCCACCTTTGGGTTTGTTGAAAATCACCAAATAAATTCAATTGAGCACCAGCCACATGAAAACCTAAAACTCAAGAATCAACTCAGCCAACACTCTAAGTCTATGTGAGCGATGCTCGGTGTAAAAAACAAGAGGGGAATCATTAATTGGGATCCCATGTTTTGGAATTCTTAAATAAGCCCAATTTATTCTCTTACTATCTCACAAATAATTACATGCCCTAAATGTATTCCTTCTCCTACAAACACCGAATTCTCATTGTGATACAGAACATGTCCTGAATGTATTCCTTCTCCCCCATTGTAAATAAACCCAAAGACCAGTATTTGTACATTGAACAACTCAATACAACCCCTGGATAGTACCTCTCCCATAAAACTGCATCATATCCACAAACTGATTAAAAACAGTTAACATAACTGGGGAGAGGGGTATTTCATAACCTCCTTATGCACTGGGAAGTGGTTGAGCACCGTGGTTCAACCGATGTTTCTCAAACACAACCGTTGAAAGTGGCTTGTTTAGGATATCAGCCAATTTCTCATCAGTTCCCACATGATCCATTCTAATCATGCCTTGCTCAACTTTTTCTTTGATAAAGTGATACCTTACATCTATATTTTTTGTATAAGAATGCTGAACAGGATTCTTTGTAAGATCAATTGAACTCTTGTTATCATAGTAAATTACCATTGCTTGTTTCTACTCATCACCAATATCTGTTAGTTGTTTCTTAATCCATATTATTCGAGTGCATGCCTTTGTAGCGGAGATATACTCAGCTTCAAAAGTCCTAAGATAAGTAATTTCTTGTTTCTTCCTCAACCAGCCAACACATTTATGCCCAACAAAGAATGCTCCATCACTGGTGGACTTTCTGTCAACTACATATCCAGCCCAGTCAGTATCAAAAAATACTAATAATTCATTATCTATTCATGTGGAAAATTATAAGCCATAATATTGAGTATCTTGAATATACCTCATAATTATTTTTACTACTGTCATATGTTGTTCCTTCATATTAATCTGAAAGAGGGCTACTGAGAATGTTACAAAGACAATGTATGGAATTTTTTCTATCAGGTACAATAAGGTCCCAATGATTCTTCTGTACATTGTGGGATCTACAGAGGTCTCATCCTCATGTTTTACAAGTTTGGTTACAACTGCAATTAGAGTTAAAATTGGTTTCGAGTCATGCATATTAAATTTATTCAGCAGTTATTTTGCATACTTTTCTTGAGAAATGAACATGTAATCCTTTTTTTGAATCACCTGAAGCCCCAAGAAATATGTGAGTTCACCAATCAAAGACATCTCAAATTATGATTTCATGTTATTGGAGAATTCGTCTACTAATTTCTGCCTACTACTACCAAATATAATGTCATCAACGTAAACTAGAACCAAGAACTAATCTTTTGGATAATTCTTCACATATAGATTGTGATATACTCCTCCGCTTTTGAACTCTAGCTTCTTGATGTAAGAATCCAGCCGGGAGTACCATGCCCATGGTGTATGTTTCAATCCATAGAGTGATGTCTTTAGTTTTAAAACCTTTTCTTCATCATTACCAAGAATAAAACTCACTGGTTGTTCAATGTGGACTTCATCTATGAGTACACCATTCAATAATTTTTTCTTGACATCAATTTGATATACTTTATATTCTCTTTGGAGTTCCATGGAATGTAAAATCCTGATTGGCTCCATTTTAGCAACTGGTGCAAAGGTTTCTTCAACATCAACACCTTCAATCAGGGAATATCTTTTACATACGAGTCATTCCTGGTTTCTAATAACACTTCCATTCTCATCAAACTTGTTCTTAAAGATCCAATTTGTACCATTCACATTGTGACCTTTATGTCTTTTGACTAGATCCCATCTTTGGTTCTTATTAATCTGATCTAACTCTCCATTCATGTCTTTCAACAAAGATTCATCCTTTGTAGCTTCTTCAAATGAGTATGGCTCCACAATTGATAGAAATACAGATTGTGTGTTATTACTCATCCTCCTTGTTTGTGTGGGTGCACTCCTATCCCCAATTATGTTTGATGGATCAATCTCAACTCTTCGATTTCTCATGTGAGGTTCAATCACATTCTCTCCAGCCAAGGTTTCCTCTTCAGATTCTTTTTCTGAGTCAACATCGTAATGTGACACCTGAGTTTTTCGTACACCTTCCTCTATTTCTGTATTTGTATTTACTCCATGTTCACTTTCTTCCTCACTTTCTATCATATCATCATATGAAATCGTTGAAGAATTTTTGGTTTTCTCTTTAATGATCTTAACACCATTGCTTTCCACAACCCTTCCTAATTTCTTTTTGAAACACTTATAGGCTTTGCTATTCATTGGGTATCCAAGGAAAATTTCATTATCTATATTATCTCTATATTTCCATTTATTTATTTCTTTGTTTCTAATGAAGCACTTACTTTAAAAAACATGAATGTATTTCAAAGAGGTCTTCCTTCCATGCCACAATTCATAAGGTGTCTTCATCTCACCCATATAATGTCTTGTTCGATTTTGAATATACATTGCAGCTTGAACGGCCTCTTTCTAGTAGTGTCTTGGAATATGACTCTCAATCAGTATAGTTCTTTCCATGTTGTTCACCTATCAATTTCTATGCTCAAAAACTCCATTTTTTTTGAGTTCTCACGGAATCTACCTCATGTTATATCCCATGCTTCTCCAAGTAGTTTTCAAATTTAATGGACATGTATTCCCCTACATTGTCTTATTGAAACACTTTTATTGTTCGTCCAGCATCATTCTCGGCGATTCGACGATATTGTTTCATGTATTAAAGTACTTGTTGTTTCCTATGTATAACCATTACACATGCCATTATACTGTAATCATCTATAAAAAGGAAGAAGTAACTTTCTCCATGAGTTTCGGAAAAATTTATCCGGCCACATACATCTGTATGAATGAGATCAAGAAGATGTGATGCCACTTTATTCTTTGGTCGATATGAATTGTAGAACAGTTTCCCGCAAATGCAAGCATCACAAGACTTTTCACGTTCATGCTTTAGGTTGGGAATGTCAATGACAATCCTCAATTTTTGATATTTTCTCCATGTCTTGTAGATTGATGTGCCCTAGTCTCTAATGCCACAATTTTTTTTTCATATTCAACAGTCATGTATCAAATATTTTCTTTACTATCAACATGATACATGTTTCCTTCAATTCTTCATCCCTTCACAAGAGAATTGCATTTCTTTCCCTTGATAGTGCATCCGTTCTGATTAAAAGTAACTATAAGTCCTGAGTGATAGGGTTGACTAATGCTGAGGAGATTATGACGTAGGAAATCTACATAAAGGACTTCAGTTTTATTTAGTTTGCCATTAGCAAATTCATTACTTCCACTACCTTTTATTTTTAGAGCTCCATCATTACCAAACAGTACTGTTTCATTAATACTCTTTTTGATATTCATTAACAGTCTTGCATTACCTTTCATATGAGACGAAAAACCGCTATCCCGAATCCAGGTACTGTTGCTTTTGTATCTTTGAGGGCCACCTCTGTAAGGTTGGATTTCTCAATTTTCTTTTTTTCTTTCCATGAGACGTTGGACTATGTGTTGAACACTAATGGCCTTTTAATTCTGTCTTCCATGTACATTGGTTATTCATAGTCAAAATCTTCTTTGAGAGGAGAAAACCTATTTGTGAGAGAAACACTGTATTGTTGATGATATTTGAGTTGTCTCAAACTTTGGTATGAGGTGTACATGTCCCCACTCTGCTTGCAATTAACATACTTATGACCAAAGTTAGAACAAAAAAACAATATACATAGAAACTATTTCTTCTAAAAGAATTAGGATATGAATTAGTTCTCCACTTTTGAACTCTCATATCTTCTCCATTAAGATAGCTTCTTGCCTCTTTGCAATAATGCATGGTATGGCCCATATATTCATAGAACTGACACTTCATGAGAGTAAATGTCTTCTCACTCATGTTTATCCTCATTCCTTCTTCTGTGGGATAATAGTTTGAGGGCTCCTTTTTTCAGGACGATTGAGAATAACATTATTTTCTTCCTTCAGATTAAATTGGGGGTTTCTATTTTAGCACTTCAGATGACTTTTCCACCTCACCCACTTCCAACTTGCCTTTATTATGGTCACCTTTATTTGCATCATTTAACGACTCTACCTCATAACTAATTCCACTATTTCCCATGAAAGTAGGTCTTTGATAATTAAAAATCTTTTCAACTCCATTAGATCCACGTTTTTCTCTCTCCAACAGCTCAACATCTGAGAACCTTCCAAACTGTATTTTCTTCCTTGATTCTTTTGAAATTGATTCACTCTCAAGTTTTTTCCTAAGAGTAACAACTTCCTCTTCAAGACTCTCAGTAGTCTTGGTATTTTCTTCCAGTCTAGTGGTGAGGTCATTGATGACCTTTTCTTTCTCTTCAATTATCAGACTCAGATTCACTACATCATCAGTGATTTCAATAATTTTAGACTACACTTTAACAAATTCCTCCAGTTTTTTAATTTATGCTTCGAGCTGATCAACATAATCAGATGATTCTTCTACAATTGATTTCCACTTATTGTAACTCTTACATTTAATCATAAGCTTACTAACAGAATCTTTAAGTTGCAACTTGGGATTGGAATTAGTTGTCAACTGATTGTCTCGACCATTATATTTTGATGGTTCTGACTTTTCAATAGTGGGTATCATGGAAGCATGGTTTCCAGTTTTAAATTCTAGTTCTTCTTCTTCAAAGAATTCATTATATTCATATTCCTTTCCACAGATAAAACACTTCTTCAGCACTTTATTTAAATATTTTAATTCTCCCTTTTTGAAAAACCTATGAGGCTTCTCAATAATTTCATCTTCACTATCTTCATCATTGATCTTTCTTAAGCACTGAGAGGCAATGTGCCCAACTTTGCCACAACAAAAACAAGAAAGAGGTAACTTCCGCTTGAATTTACCTTTTCCATTCTGGAACTTCTTTTCAGTGAGAGAAAGAATTTTTTTTCCTCATCATCTTCACCACTAATATCTGTTGAAATTTTCAGTTTCTCCGTGTCCTTGAATGCCATTTCCTTTCTCACTCAAGTCACAGTATCTTCTGGTTTGACTCTCATTTCATATTCCACCAAAATGCTCATCATATCATCCATAGAATGTTTGGAAAGATCTATTTCCTCAAGGTATGGCAACTTTTCATTTTACAGGGGTGGAAGTCTTCTTAATATTTTCTTTACAATATCAATATCTTTGATTTCATTGCCTAGACCTAGAATTTCTCTAACCACATGGATTTTTCTAAGGTTCAACTCATCAACTTTAGATAGATCTGATCATAAAGGGTTATAGTGAGTACATTTTGTGCTTTAGCATCTGCATCAAAAATTTTATTGTCTGTGTCAGTCATAGCTAGGCATGTTGGATTAGTGACTTGTATTCCTTACACAGTAGAAAAAAGACTTTCATTCCAAGAGATCTTAGATGAGATCTCATTTTATTATTCCAGGTCTTGAAATTACTCCCATCGATGAGAGGGACTCCCCTAACATTGGATAAATTGTCCTTAATGGTATATGACAGATCAAACACAAGTCAACCATCCTCTGATACAACTTGAAGGACCCCAGAACACCCTAATATGGTAGGGGTAAATTAGGATGTCAACATTTTCTTTTTAATGTTCTGGATCTTGTTCCCACGTTGGTAGGAACTTGTTAAATATGTCAAACAAATGAAAGCAAGAAGTTGACACAACACTTTTACTTGGTTCACCATAAAGAGATACATCCAAGGAGAATATCCCGACAGTGTGTCAGTCATACCAAAATCCACTAATCTTTACTTGTTTATGGATTACACGTTTCGGTCATAGACACTCTATGCTAAGCACACATCCTTTACAAAGGTTTAGGGAACACTCACTGTATCCCTTGAATCACTTCTGTCAAATCCCCCTAGCTCACTACTTTGAGAGAAGTCAAACTCTATTTATCAACTTGAAGGTATCTTCAATAGAATTGAATTGAATTATTTGTCTCTAATCATCATGAGACACTACTTGAATAGAAGTCTAAAAAAGATGCACTTGAAGGCACTAAACCACTGATCTAGATAATCAAAATGTGCAAACAGGTTGCACGGATGATTTCACTCAACACCTACCCTTTGCGCAAAATATCTCACTTTTTCACGCAATACATGATTTTTTCATGGAAAAATATTTACGCAACAACTCCCTTTACGCACAACATTCACTTTTACGCATAGCCTCAACTTTTATGCGTGACTTTTATTTTTTCATGAAACATCAATTTTTACGCGCAAATGCATTTTTTTACATGCAAAGTCTAATTTTTCACGCACCTTCAACTTTTATATGAAACAACAATTTTTACGCGCAATTTCTTTGTTTTCATGCAGCTTAAACTTTTCAGCACAACTCCCTTTATGTGCACCTATTATGCGCATCATAACTCGGATATTCTCTAAGTCTGCAGCCATCCTAAATGAGGGGTCACCTTTTATTTATAGACGTCACTGACCCCCGCAAGTAAAACCCCACCTGGTCGTGCAAAAATCTCATTCTATGTGCAATCCTTTTTAACACAGGAACTATTTTTCATGCACATCTCTGGATTTTTCACACTGCTCATGCCTGTGCCATTTTTTTGTGATATGATCCTGAAACATACCTTGCACACAAGTTTCCAACACACCTACCCTTTTTTGCGCAAGTTCCTTTACATTTTCTCATTTCCCTATTTTCAGGCCCAAAAAATTGGAAAACACTTGGAAATGACGCCACCTTCAATGTTGTTGTATTCTTAACTTGAATGATCACGTTAATGGAAAACATTCTGAGCTACCAGTAAGGATAGACAAAAAATCCAAACCATATTTTGATCCTTTCATAGAATGGCCATGGTTCCAACAAGGAGATCAGTATCTTCTAGGATAATATCATTCAAGAGAGTGAGTTGTTTGTCAAAACTGTTGTCACTCCATTTGTTTCCTATATTCAAATTATACAACTATAGTATTGCTGAAAATGTTGTATATTTAGTGCAACCGGTATAGAATGTCATCTTTTTACAACACTTTAACTTCTAATTTCTTTTTGGAAAATCATGAAATTCATCTTAAAATTTCCTAATCATTTCCTCTATATGATCTTCATCATCATTAACATCTGTAATCACATCATCGATATGGTATTCTTCATTTTCTACACTTGTTATCATATCATATGATCCATAAAATGAAGTGTTATCCCAACCGCTAGCTATATTTTCCTTTTCACCATGTTTATTCCAACATTTATAACTTCGATCTATTCCATGACAGATCAAGTGTTCTCTTAATTCCTATAGACTAATTATTCTTGAAAAATAATAGTGTAAACAGGGGAAAATAATTGAGAAGCGTCATATGCGTGATCTTTCGAAAACTTGATGAACTCTTTCAGTCCATCTTCATACTCTTTTTTCATACGATGAGAAACCATCCATTATTTATTCATATCCATCCTATTTGATTTGATAATAATAATATTTAAGAAAATAAATACATAAAATATGTTCAACAATGGTCACCATCCAGCTATATATACCTCTCAGAATATCCAAAGAAGAAAAATAATCCAAAAAAACCCAAACCAATAAAATATAGGTGTGATATATATGTTCAGTAGTTTACCAAAAATTAACAAATCTTAGAGATCACATTAATATTACAACCTAAAAATGTATTTTAAAATAAATTATAAAAATGAACATTTTATATAATGTTTTACCAAATAATTTTTAACAAATAAAAGTATGTTAAAACACTTTTTATAATATTTTTATTCAATGGAAACAATCTATTGTGGAAAAACATTCCTTGACCAATACCTATTTGTCTAATAATGTTTTTAAAATATCACTTTAAACTATTTCATAAACACCCATTTTGGAAATACACATTTGAAAACTCAAAGAGGTTTCCAACTATCATACATTTTTCTGAAACATGTTTGAAAACCAACCATTTCCATAAAATTTGGAATATTGGCAAAAAACCCATATTAAAAATTCACACATTCTTGGAGTTTTAAATACAGACATTTATAACATTTCTCATTTGAGAAAACCTTTCTAACTCATTATTAAAATATTATGAAAATTCTTCAAAATCACTCTTTCCTTTTTCCTTCTTTAAACCCCTTTCACAATACATTTTCAAAAAATCTTAAAAGAAAATCATATAAAGAAGGGTGAAATAACATGGTAAATCACCACTATGTCATGAATCACAACATGAGGAAAATGATAAGAAAATATTTTCCAAAAAATAATTTAAATTTTAGGGTATACAATAGAAATAGAGAGATAAAACCCTTAAATGATCCAAAAAAAGATTCTAGTTTTATGGGAATCGTAACTAGGCTTTATTAATAAAAGGAATTGAACTAGATATAATGGAACCACATCATCACTACTAAACCTATCCACATACCCATAATTCCCATCAAACAAGTTCATTTATAATAAACATCCTTATATTGGATCACAAGCTACAATGGTCATATAAGAATCAAAGGGACTTAAGAGGGTATCACACCTTTTATGAAAACCCATTTTGTTAAATTTAAAACGGTACTTCACTTATCAAAATATTCTTCAAATTCCAATCCATTTTATCATTTATAAAATCCATTCCAATCTACTCTTCAGACAATTTTTATCAAAAAAACTTTTAAACTCAAATGAGAATTTACACTACCCCTTAAATGACCATTAAAAAAAATTCAAAGACATAATAAGTTTCATAAAACAATACACATGGGAAAACACATCCTTTTGAAATAGTTCATATCATTTGGATATCTAAAAAGATTTCAACCCCCCAAAACATTTATATAAAAATTAACAAAGGCTAAAAAAATGGTTTTAAATATAGATCACAAGTGTTAAATCGCCACATTAAAAATAAAAAAACATTTTCTATCATTTTTAACACTTTAAAATCACCCAAAATCTTAGTATGAAATCCAATTAACACAAGAATAATTCTTAAAACATCATGTCATTGATTACCACTAATATTAAAACCAAAATCATTCTTTTAAAAAATCCATTTAGGCATTCTCCCAAACACTTATCATAGAATATCATTCCATAAAAAGGATAAAACCACTTGGAAAACACTATTTATCCCTCACAGGCACTCATATAGGCATAAGTATAAAAATGAAACACTTTTAAAACAAAAATTATATAAAGATAAAGAATATATGAAGGAGAATGAAAAAGAAAGGGAACATGGTATATAAAAAATCTATTAAAAATATGATGATGTAACAAAGAGTAATAAGGAAACATCAAATCTAACCAAAATATATCTTTAAAGGACACATAATCCATTTATAAAGAGGATGATAGATAGAATGGATCAAGAGTAATATAAAAAGTTAATGAAAATGTTCAAGAAATAATACATCATAATCCCATTCTCTATTGAAATATCCCAAATGTCGCCATGTGCCAAGTTCCTTAAGGAAATCATTTATAATAAAAAAATAGAAGATATAAGAGTGATTTATCTGAGAGAGGATTTCATAGTTATTGTTCAATGAAATATTCCACTAAAACATAAAGAATTGTGTAGTTTTTCTTTTCCATGCAATATCAATTCTTGAAATTTCTAGAATTCCCATTTTCATTTATAGGGGATATCTGGGCTATGATGATTAATATTTTCATAAAACATGGTTAAATTAATCCATATAAAATAGATGTTATTATTTCACTATAGGACCAATCCATCAAGTATGTCATTGGAATTTAGGATGATATCTTTGTCTATGTTGGAAATTAATCATTCCCATTGATATTATCATTCTAGAAATTGTTGATGAAGTATAAGTACTAATAGTCATTCGAGTAAAATTCAAATCCATGGGGATGCTGTTCATTAAATTTAATCAAGAATAGTTTATCTTCTAAATTATATAGGCGCAAGTGAAAATTTTCATGACGAATGAATTGAATCAAGTTGATGAACGGGAAGATTGTCATGTCTTCATCACCTCTAATAAATATTATAGAGAATTAAAAATATAATTGCTTAAAGAAAAATTTCTGATGTACATGATCGATGTAAAATCCAAACGGACAACTATGGAAAGTCCTGAGAATGTGGAATAAAAAGAATTATTCACTAAAAAATAACTAAATTCAAGGGAATCCTTTACCAAATTACTTCTCTAAATTTTGGTTCCACCCAAGTTATAGCTATGGAAATTATTGAAAAACATGAGTTACTCATTCTTATGAATAAGAGAAACCCTAATAGTGATAGTGAGTGATGAGATATCAAAGGGGTATACCTTTCATTTAGTGAAATTGGCAGGTGGCGATGATAGAATGGAGCCACAACGGTAGAGAGTGATGTCGGAAGAGAGGGATGATGGCAGTGTAGGGAGTGATGATAGTGGGAGAGATGGTTGCAAGGTAGGAAGCAATAATGAATGTGACAATGAAGGTGTAGGAGAAGGTAGGGAGATAGGGTGGAGCGGCAGGGAGAGAGGGAATCATTGCAAGGAGAGATGGTGGCACGGAAGGGAGAGATAATAGTAGGGCAGCAATACAAATCTGCTAAAGCTTTGAAGGCATGATGGAAGGAGAATTTTAGGGTTATTTTTATAACATCGGTGGAATACTTTTCTCAGTGCTTTTAAAAAGAACTCATAAAGGTATGTTTTATTTGCGCTAAAATAGACAGCAAAGATAAAACAAAACTTTATCAGATCTAAAATTATTGTGTTGATAAACAAACAATTTATTAGCATTTTTAGCACTGATAAAGGAGTATCTTTATCGGCACAAAAAAATGTTGATAAAGATATAATATTAGTAATTTCTTTATATTAGTATCTATATTTATAAAATTATATTTATAATAAATATATATTTAATCATTTATAATTATAACTATAAATAAATATTTATTTATTTATTTATTTATTTATATAATATATATTTATATAATAATATATATTTATATAATTATAAATATTATAAATATTTATTTATTTATTTACAATTACAGAATTATAATAAATATATTTATTATAATTATAATTGTATATAATAAATATATTTAATTAGTATAATTATTTAAATAATTTTAAAATTATAATAACTATATTTATTGTATTTATAATTTTTTAAATATATATAATTAATATATTAATTATATATATTTATAAGATTATTATTATAATAAATTTATTTAATATAATTTTATAATTATTTAAATTAATATATATTTATTTATACTTATAACTATAAATAAATATTTATTTGTTTATAATTTAAAAATTATATTAAACCCATATTTATTTATAGATATAATTATATATATATATATATATATTGATTTAAATAATTATGAAATTATAATAAATATATTTATAATTTTATAAATATATATAATTAACATAATTATTATAATTTAATAATTATTTAAATATATCTATATTTATTTATAATTATAATTATAAATACTTGTATTTATTTATAAATATTTATATATATTTAAAAATATATTTATTTAATTATATATATTTATAACCTTATATTTATATTAAATATATTTATTATATTTTTATAATTATTCAAATATTTTTTTTATTTTTTTATAATTATAAGTATAAATAAATATATATTAATTTATAATTAAAAAATTATAATAAATATATATTGATTTATAGTTATAAATAAAAATATATAATTGTGTTGTACAAATGGGTTGACGATGGATTCTCTCAATGAAGCTACGTTGGGTGGGGGAATTTTGAATCACATGGGTTTGGATTTTCTAGATCTGAAGCTTGTTGGGCTGATCACCCATTTGATTGGTGGCTTTAGTGGAGAGCATGTACGTGTGGTGGCCTTAGAGATAGAATATCCTTCTTCATTAGCTCTAAATTCTTTAACAGTATTCACATGTTCCTCTGATGGGATGATTTGTCAGAAGGGGTGTACCTCCCATGTGAGAGCAGATGATGGAGTTGTCTCAAATGGATGAAGTTAGATATGAACTCGATCATTGCAGACTGATTTTACCTAGGGGAAAAACACTAGATGTTTGATGATTTGGTTAATCAGATTTCTACGATTTGGGGATTCAAGGATTGTAGATGTGTCTCACGGGGAACAGGATTCTATCGTCATCTTTTTCCCATGGAGGTGCAGAAATTGAAAGCATGGGGATTTGGTTCACTTTCCCTCAAGCCCAATAATCTTCACCTTAGAAAATGGGATAAATGATTCAACCCTATTGAGGTTTGTAACTCTTCTATGCAATTATAGTTCAGGTATTTGGTCTCAATTGGTTTATTTGGCACACAACGATTCTATAAGTTCTTGTGCTTACAATCTGTGTTCCTATCAAAATTGATGGTTAAACTGAATGTGCCCGCTTTGGGCATTATTCGAAATTCTTGGCTGAAGTTGATTTGGGTTCCACCATGATTGATCAAATTTTCCTGACCACTTCCTCTAATGAGATTGAACATAGAATTGAGTATGAGATAGTTCCCAAATTCTTCTCAAATTGAAAGGTAATTGGGAATGAATCAGTAAATTGTAGAAAATGTATTGTTTGTTATGTTTTCTATGCTCATGACCATGATGGTATCAATTGCAACGGGAGGGATAAGCATGTACGTGCTACAGTTACTAGTGAATCTATTCACAACCAACATGGTGGGAAGAATCAACTGCCGGTGTTGGCTGATGATGGATTGGACATATTGGTGGATGATTTTCCAGAGAATGGCATTAAAAATGTATCTATGTGAAATAATGAAGGTGGTGGAACTTGGAATCTGGGTAGTGTTGCAGGGAATGAAATTGTCCTTGTTGATGATGCACAGTTGGATGTTGGACATGATGATGGTATGCAGGCATCCATAGAGACTGAAGCTTCTAAAGTAGTGCTTGTGTACTGTTCTAACGGGTTATGGTTAGATTTTTTTATTGATGAAGAGTTGGTTACACCCTATAATGGGATTAATTTTCAGGTTTCTCTTATTACTGTGACTATGGATACTGCCGCTTTTTTAGATAGATTGATGCTCATTGAGATTGAAGCTGCCATTGCAACTGATATCACTTTGCATGAAAGTATGGCTTGTAGAAGTAGTATAGATAAGCGTAAAGTGGACAATGAAGTGTTTTGAAGGACAAGGAAGACAAGTTTTGTCTCTAAGGTAAACGTTGATAAGTCATCTAGTGTTAAATTTGTTAACAAATTTGAGTTTCTTGATTCTATTAATTATGACGTATGTCATATGTGAAAAACCTGGCGATGGGGAAGGCACCCCAAAACTCACAGGCAAGGGTGCGGTGATGCTTCTTAGGGGCATGGAGGGTCTTCTCGATCTCTCTAGGGTTATATCACACTATAGTGTGTGAAGATTAAGGATAAATAAATTGATATTTTCAACCATATGAATTCTCAGTCAGACTGGGAGTCTTCTTACGATGTTAATGCATCTTATCATGACTTTGATCTTGATTATGGTGATGCTTAAGTTTCTTTTTTTATTTTATTTTTGTGGGATCACCTTTCTTCTCTTATTATTTCATGTACGGTTTATTTTTTTTATAATAATGGGTTTGACCCCAAACCTTCTTGGTATATTAGGTGCTTGGTACTATTACATTCAAATAGGCCCATTACAACCAAATTTATAGCAAGTCTCATATTCTAATAGGCCCATTACAACCAAATTTATTTACTTCATGGTCCACACATGTCTACCTATTTGCTGCCTATCCACCTACAACAACGACCTTTTGTCTTCATCATCTGCATCACCCTACGGGTCTAACCTCTATCACCTACCTTTTTTCAACTAAAAATTCTCCACCTCCACTGCGATCTGGATCTGTCGGCTACCATATCCACACCACATGAAATCACCACCCCAAAAAAACATCATCCGTGTATGAGTTATATATATATATATAATTATAAGGAATATATTTTTTATATTTATAATTTTATTAATATATATAATTATAGTATTTAATAATTTTTTAAAATTATTTATATTTATTTATATTTATTTATTAATATTTTTATATATTTATAAATATATTTGTTTAATTATATATATTTTTAAAATTATAAGCATAATGAATATATTTATCATAATATTAAAATTTTTTAAATAAATAAATATTTATTTATAATTATAACTATAAATAAACTTTTTTTCCATAATGAACAAATTATAATAAATATATATTTATTTATAGTTATAATGAAAAATATATATATATAATTATAAAATTATGAAAAATATATTTAATATATTTCCAATTTTATAGAAATTTATAATTAATATATTTATTAACCAAGACGGTGTGAACCATTGGCAGGCCCATGATTTCGAAATTTATTGAAAACAGATAGATAAAGTACCTACAAAAATGGGGAATGCTAGTGGGTGAAAGGTCAGTTCACAACATAAAATGTCATTTATGGAAACGGCCACTGCCTTTGCCTCTTGGGTGGCATTCCCTTCACCATGTTTTAGGATCCTTCTATATCCCATCATCATCTGGTGTAGATGGATTACCATGGGACTAGGGTCCAATGCTGACTCATCCTTCACAATGCCTTATCCTCAATGAGATTTACTGAATTCTTCATAAAATATATCCTTTATATTGAACCTATTCAAGATATCAAGAAAGCCAAGTGACCTTACCTGTGAGCCTTCAGGTATGTCTTCCATGCTACTTTTGTCTATCCTATTCCCTTATTCATCATCAGAAGATTTGGATGAAAAGTTATCATTATTTTAGTTGTCATTGATAGGTAAAAATATTAATGATGGAGTTTTTTGTGTGCTTTCTTAAAATACTAGAACAAATCTCAGATATTTCCTACCCTTACGGTCAAAATATGTAGCCAGACTTTTCTCATGTCTCAGTTGATCATCAATTGTAGCCTACACATCAATTTCATTTTTAGATTTGGTATGGTTTGAATCAATTCCATCACTAGAGACCAAGGTTTCACAAGAAACCTCAGGTCTATCAGAAATAGATTTATGTCCCTTGGTAGGGAAATCCTTATTATCAATCTTATTTGACACAAATTCAAAACCAAGTTCATCAACCTGCAAGGATGGACTCACACCCTGCACTTGCCCAGTCTTTTCACCCAAATTTTTCCCATAGCCTATTAGTTCTTAACATTTGTGTTTCCCTCCTAAATCCTTTTGTGAAGAGATTTAAGGCTCTAGCATCGAGGACTTATCCCTCATTGCCTTATTTTTCTTGGGGGTGTTGTTTTCTTCACCTGTAAGTTTGGAATATGTCTACAATCTGATACTATATGATCGATCACCTTGAAAAAATCATAAAAAAGGAACAAATTCATACTCAAAATTAACCTCAAACCTCTCCCCACTGACACAAATGATAGAATTATGTGGGAGGTGTTTCGGTAAGTCAGTTTCCATCATCAACCTTGCATAATAGTCTATCTAACATTAAATGGAATTTTCATCTTACTTAAACGGAGCACCAATACAGTTGGAAATGTCACTAAGAATCATAGGGTTCCAAAAAACCCATCTAATACCACACATCCCAACCCATATCTAGGTGTTGGTGTTATTTTCATTATGAGAATTGAAATTGAGATCCCATGAAGAATCTCAGAAAACACTAGGATTGAGGTTGTAAAAGCTGAAGTCCTAACCAACCGAATGCTAAAATTGAGTCTAAAAATTCCGATGAAGATAACCCTTACATATTGGAATAATTTTCCAGTCAATGAACTTCCAGACTCTATATAGCTTCATTATGAGATCATCGCAATTCAACAGTTTATCACCTTTTTCCAAAATAAAATGGTCAATCAGGGAGAAGTGGCACAAATCCAACCTCTTCTTTAATGCACTATCATTCACATTGATGACAAACCTCCCATATTCAGATATAGAGATCTGCATCACATCACGAGTAGATGATGTTGGAGCATATACCTTGAAAATAACCTCCGAAAAGGTGAAACCCTTAATGGGAGGGTCATTAGGCATGCCAGAAGAAATATATGAAGCTTCCATTTCCAACAGACCAATCCTAATGAATGAACAAGCCTAGAGCGATGTAGAACTGAACATGCTCTTGAAAACCCTGAACCGCATCTTCCTAATATGATCACAGATCTTGTACCCCCCCCCCCCCCCCCACTAACACCAAAACCGAAAAACCACACCAGAGATCAGATCTGTGTATTATGTCATCTGTCTCACCCACTTAAACCGGCACTAGAAATCCAGAACAACGACCAGATCATGTTTATTACATTATCTGCATACCCCACTAAATCAATAACCAAAAATGGATACCATCAATCATATCTCAATCATAATGCATCTTCCCCATACCCCACTAAAATATGCACTACAAAACAGCATTTTGGATAGAACCGAGTGACACTGAACCAAGATTTTGAGCAACTATAATCCAGCGACCTTATCTCAAGTGGATTTGATCCTCTTTCTTAATATATTTATTATAATATTATAAATATTTAAATATATCTATATTTATTTATAATTATAATTATTAATATTTGTATATATTTATAAATATTTGTATATACATGAAAATAGATTTATTTAATTATATATATTTATAACATTATTAGTATAATAAATATATTTGTTATAATTATATAATTAGTTAAATAAATATATTTATTTATAGTTTTATGTATAAATAAATATATTTATAAATATTTTAATATGATTATAAATATATTTATATATATATATATATTTAATAAATTATAATAGATGTATATATTTTAATTTAATAATTATTTACAGATATATATTTGTAATTATAATTTTACGAAAGAAGTCTAGGAGCCAGGAGAACATGCTGCTACAAAAACTTATTAATCAAAATAAAAGTTAGGACTTGAAAGAGAGGATGGATAGGGTATCCAAAGGGAAATCCCTCATCTATAAGGGATCTAACAATGAAGAGGGTTGTGTTCATCCCCATATTCATGATCAGATATATCATCCATATATTCCCTTTCACACTACGAATTATTTTGATTAAAGAGCACAGAGTATTTCTCCCATAGATTTTGCTACTCTAAAGTGATTTGGCTCATGGATTTTCCTTTCCCTCATACAGTAGACTCAGCATGAGCACATCCTCAAACACGATATTTTGGATGATGTCCCTCTCTCTATGACATGGATTGTTTCCAATTCCTATCTAGTTGAACCCTCTCTACATCCGACTGAATCGCCTATGGTAAAGAAGTCTTGGGTGAATTCCTCTTCCCTTGATCTTTAATTGGATCTATGGAGATATATTTCCACTTAAATTTGTTGGTTCTTATCATTTTTTCATGCATAAATATGTCATCATCCATAAATTTTGCATCAACCTATCTGGTGTCTTTCCCATCCTCTAACATTGGTGTTTGGTCATCCAGGTGAATTTTGTCTGAATATCCTTCTTTAGAAACAATATTAAACGAGCACATATTCTCAATGAACTAAGTAGAAAGTAATTCAATCCCTACATCAACATCAATGGTAGAATTATTTAAATGTCAAGCATAGGAGACTGGAACACCTAAGGCTAAATCCAAATTACACAACATTTCAGATTCATCATTCAAAGCTTCATAGGTAGCAAGATTATTTAAAGCAACATACCTAAGCCTTTCAGTGGATTTCCCTACGCATAACTCCTTTCCCTCATCAACATTATTACATCTACCACCTCCAACACTTTGAACCTTCCTAATGCAATTGGCTTCCACATGGCCACGAACTGAACATAATGAACAAAATAATGATCTTGTAAAATTCACATATTGATTTCCAATAGTCTTGTATATTGAAAAGAATTTTGACACATTATCATATTCAATTTTGAGCTCAATCTCATCAGATTCAATGGATAGATAAATTGTATCGGTCATGGTAGCACCAATGTCAATCTCAACCAAAAATATTTCATAATTTATGAAGTGGTCATTCTCAGTTTCATTATCATATTTGATGGGAACACCAATTTCAAGCGCAAGGTCATACAAGATTTTCAGGTCCTATAACAACCAGTTAATACCCAACTCTTTAACCCACAGTTGTGATAATGATTTTCATACCTCCAAAGGATTGAAACCTTTTTCCCATTCATGAATATTAATAACTCCAGGCTTTAGGGAGATGACCCAAATCCCTATGCTCGCAATTACAACTACTCTGAGGGGAAAAGAATATGGATAAACCCTCTTCTCGGTGAGATAGATCTCCAATTGTCAAACCTCAAATTAATGATAGATACATGACCAAATCATCTATTTTACACGGTTCATATACCCTAGGTAAAATCATTCATGTGAAAATTGAGTGGATACCTAACATAAAGCATTCAGAAACCACATCATCATCAGTCCTCACATGAGTGATGCACCCCTTTAGACCGATCACCCCAACAGATGACACTTTGTATACCAAAAACAATCTTTTTCTTGTGACGCCCAAATAATTTGACCAAAAATAATTCCAGGTAGCCTTACAATCTATAAATGAACATTCATGATGAATACAAAACATAATCATTTCAATTTTGCTCATGAATCAATATATTTATTGATCAAATTCATTAGATATATATATTTATAATTATGACTATAAATATATATATTTAAAATTTATTTATATATATTTATAATTTACAAATACTATTTTTATACATTATATATATTATGGAATTACTAAAAAATATATATTCATTATAAACATTCATTTTTTATTTAATATATATAAATAAAAGTTATTTTTTAAAATAAATACAATAATTTTATATAAATTAATAATATTTTTTATTAAAAACATTTTCAGTGCTAAGAATATCTCGGATAAATCAGCCCTTTATCAGTGATTTTTATAGATTATATAAACGTTACATTTATCAGTACTTTTATCTAGTGCTGATATAGGTGAGTATTTAATTAGTGCTTTTTTCTTAGCACTGATAAAACATGACAATTCCCCTGCACCAAGATGTGGTAGTTTAAAAAAGCATTGATAAAAATAAAAAAAATAATTAAAATTAATTTAAATTGGACACCTCTCTTATCAGTGATCGATCCCCTTTAAACAACACTAGTCTAGCCTCTCCACCCCCTTTAATAACACTAGAAATCCACCCCCCCCCCCCCCCCCGCCCCTTTAATAATGCTAGGAATCTGCCCCACCCGTGCATGCGCCCCTGCCTTTGCTGGGTTTCAAACCTAAAATCTCCCCCTTCTAATATCACACATTTTCCACTCCCTTGAATCATTTTGTTCTCTATTTGATGAAATATATATATATTTATATATATTTCATTACATTTTTTTCATATAAATATATATATATATATATATATATATATATATTATAAATACATATATAAAAGATTTTGTGTGTGTGTGTGTTTATAAATACATACATACATACATATGTATATTTATATATATGTGTCCATCTATAAATATAATTATACATATTTATATTTATTTATATATATTATATATTAATATTTATATAAATATATTATAATAGACAGATAAAGATATACATGTTTGTCAGTACACACACAAATATATTTATATATATATACATAAATTATATAGATACATTAATTGTATATGTATATAAATATTCATAAATTTTTATTTTAAATAAAAGGGATATTATTTTTATTTAGATAAGGTTTATATATTTATAAATATACTTTACATGAAAATATGTTTACATATATATTGATAAAATTAAATCTTTATGCGTGAATAAATACAAAATATGTATATTTTTTTATATTTGATTGTAAATAAAAGTATATTATGAGAATCGATAAAATTTCAAAACAAAATATCAATATAAATGCAAGCCTTGCGAATAAATACATTCCCCTGTAAAAATTGGGAAAAAGACCCCATTAAACGAGGTGAAAGTCCATTGAATGTTAAAAATTTGGGATACCCTGACTGAAAACTCAGTTTTGAAGGCCTTTTGGGAATTTTTAGGCCTTGAAAAACATGACACGGGGTTCCCCATGTCATTATTGCATAAAGATCATTGTAAGTTTCAATTTTATATGCAGTAGATCTCAAACAGACACCCAGTCAAAAGTTATGATCGTTTTAACATCAATTTATATTTTCAAATTATTTTAGATTTTTTATTAATTTTTTTGTGTCTTCAAATTGTTATTAAGTTACTATTAATCTATAATAATTATCAAATTATTAATTAATAATATTTTTTAAATATTTTTATTATCCATTTTAACTAAATATCTTATATATTAAGTTTAAATACCTATTTAGATTTATTTAAAAAAATTTCAAAATTAATATTGTATTTAAATCATTATAAATATATTTATATATTATATATTTATATATTATTTTTAATTATTTTGTTTGAAATATAACCTTTATCATCACTAGTAAAAAAACACAGATAAATACCCCTTTATCAGTGCTACTAAAAAAGTGCTAAAGTGTGGAGCTGTGTAAAGCTATTTTTGTGTCAATGATGATAAGGAAAATTAATAATCTATTCATATTATTCATTCATTATATAGTACATAAAAAATATTGTTTTTTTGTGTAAAATTAAGATAATTAATGTTTCTTTAGAACAATTATGTTATATTTCATGTTTGTTGAAATATTATTATAATTGAATGATATAATCAAGATAGAAAGGTAAAATAATGATCTCTTAAATTAATAGTATATATTGAATGCATTTAAAACTTTTTTGATTTGTTATCTAGCATGATGTTTTGTATAAATATTTATTTCACTTTGATATTCATTGAAAAAAAATATTATTAATTTTTCCCATATATTATTATAAATATATGAACCATTGATGTACTTTTAAATGAAACCAAGTGTAGTTTATTATTGCAGTGATGATAGAATGGCGATGATACTATTTTTTTGACTATGGCTTGATAATATTTATGATGAGGATGATATGCGAAGTATTGGTGATTATGTTGGATAGTTGGCTCGAGTTGAGAGACGTTTCTAATTTCATATGCTAATTTTCTTTATGCATGTTATTTATTATTTATCCCATTTGGTCGTATCTTCCTTGATATAGGATTAGAGTCTTAGTGTCTAGAATTATGGATTGGTAAATTAATTGATAAATTATTTAAATGGGGATAGTTTATGAAATATTAAATTTGTTCATGATTTTAAAATGAATTTTTAGATTGTTAAATTATTAAATGAGCATGGATAGGAATCCTGAATTAATCTATTTTGGATTGGATTGTTAAACTCAATATAGCCAGATATGAATGGGGATTGATATAAAGTATGTAAAGTTGTTAAATAATTAATTGTTATTAAAAATGAACTTTGATACTTATATTTTTATTTATTTTCATCCCATACCTTAGTAATGGAACATGGGTTGTTATATGGGACATCACTTATAGATTGTTTCTAGGTTAGTCAGTTTCCCATAGAATGGTTTTGTGTTATATATATCATTATGTTCTTTGATTTATTATTCTCTACCACCAGTGTCAATTAGGGTAGCTGACACACATATTTGGCCTTAGGTTTTTAGTGTTTCTAAATACCTAGGTTGAAAAAATATGAATGGATGACTGCTCTCTCTACCTCACTATCTCTCCCATATATAGAATATTTGTAGGTATATCTAGGTTTTGGTGGTTAACTGTTATAAGATATTTTCTCATATGGGATATAATGGCTCATAGTTATAGAATACATATATATGAAGGATGTGGAGGCTTAAGGTTATACTATATTATGAAACTCATCGTGTCACAGGTATGTATTATTTTAGGTTATATTTATTTATTTATTCCTAGATTTTCCAAGAGTTAGAGGTTTAAGTATTATTTTTTTGGGGAAACAGGCTTCGGAACATAGTGAGTACTAATTATACGAGTGACTATATGAGAGGAGTATTTGGGATATAGTGTGGTTTGACATGATTTCCACATTATCTTTCTAACTATGTGGAATTCTCCAGGAACCGTGTGACCCTTTTCTAGGGCTTCATTGACTTCTTCACAATTAATGCATAGTTTTCCAAACCATGAGGCCAAACCGTTTGACATGTATAAGGAAATAATTTTTTTTCTTTTAACTTCACACCCTTTATGGATTTTACCCCAAAATCAACCATCTTCCAATCCATTCATGCATATAACCTTCTCCTTTTCTTGGATATCCCCCCTTCAATCATGGTTGATTTCCACTTTATTCTTTTATGGGGTTCCTTATGGAAGGCCTTCAATCTATTGATTAATTCTTTCTTATCCTTTTTTATCCTTGTTTCATTCATATTCAATAAGTTTCCAAACCCTAGCATACCATTTCGATAAATCTAGTGTTGTTGATGGGGGATTTATATTTCTTCTTGACGATTTTGGTTTTCAAGGACACTTATCTTCCAATTCAAGTAGTATTTTGTGAAGCCTATGTGCTGACATATTATTTCAAGGTAGGTGATTCAACCTAGTGGTGTTTTCCATGTATTAAATTTGGTTCTTTATTTCCATTTATTTTTATCAATTAAATTTCATTTAAATTATGTTGGTAATGATGGTTCACCCCTATTTGATTTGATTCTTGAAGTGTGATGGAAATTTTAGGGTTTCAAGTGGGTTTTCTAAAGGAAGTGATATTAATACAAGGAAATTGTTTCAAAAAATTTCTCAAGAAGGATTTGTGGTTTTAAAGTTAATTAAAAATGGTTTTTAAAATGGTTGATTCCTTGTCTTTGATGATTGGTTGATATTGGGAATGTTTGGTATATGAAATGTAAATTTGGGATGTTCTATTTGATTATAAATGTGTGGAACATGGTAGACCATGGGTGTGTTAGTGAATTATAAAATTGAAGCATAGCCTATGTCATGGGCTAGCTAAGGAGTGTTATCCAAAGTACTGAAGGATCCCATCGAATGAATGTTACCCATGGGACAAAGGGAGACCATGGGAGGAATGTAGGGCCCATGGAATACTAAGGGATCATCTAAACATGTTTTATTCACTTATCAAGCTAGCGAACCATGTCTTAGACTAAGTCATATTAGAACCAATTGGTTAGAGACCATAATACATTTTTTCTTGCACCCTATTATTTTGTGATATCTTGTGAATTATTTCCAAATTATCTTATTTGGATATACAGTGTTAATTATTCTTATGCTTATGATTATTCTATTTTTAGGTGAGTTAAGTGTGTTTATGACATGTGTCTTCACTTCCCTTTTATTTTATCCTAGTTCACTCATGTTTTTAAAACATTTTTTATTTTAACCAGAATGAATTTATAGATTGAAAAGTGAAAGTGAAATGGTTTTAAATATGGGTTTACAAATAGATTTATCAATTTTAATGAAGAAATATGTTATATAGATTCAAGGTGATATCCTACAAGTATTATTCTTTACACCCTTCTATGTTGTCGGGAATATGCATACTATGAATTTCCAGACTCATGTAAAGGTAAGGGAACAATTATTTTTAGTGGATTCTCATGATTACTGTCTTTCATGGTTGGTTAGAGATTATGTAGATGATGGTATCATGGAGTTTAGCTGATGGTGATAATTTTGAGATTTTGGATCATTTCTAATGTTATGTATCAACTTATTTGGTCTTATCCCTATTTTGATTTTTTTTATATTTACTTATGGATATCATGTATATATATTGTTTATAAACTATAAAGTGATGACGATTATGATATATGATTATGGTTTGTGTGGTGTATTCTTTGTTTATCTTTATCAATTAAAATTTCTTATTTTGTGGTGTGTACGTCTAATTCATTGATGGTTCATACTAGTTTTCAAGGGTTAAACTATTATCAAATGATTTAGGGGGATACATGGTGCTTATTTTTGACCCATGAAGATCTAGAATACTACTCAGTCCTTATGTACGGATTACCCTGGTGACGGGTCAGGTTGACCCATGATGGTTCTATAAAAAATTGTATTAGATCCAACTTGTTACTGGGGGTTAGTGGTAGAGGGAAGATATGCTAGTCATAGCTTGAGAGGTAATTGTGGAGGAGTGCCTAGAAATCTCTCTAACATGAATAACCTTGAGCATATATGGATGTTTAGGAACAATGTTTTTAATTTGAACCTGTTTTTGGGATTTTATTATATTTGATTTTTATTTATTTTTCATTATGGGTTTTTGGAAGAACCCATGAGTGGGTTTGATAAATGATGAAATATAGGGTAAAAATTTGAGATAAACTGAGTAAAATTATTTTGGTGCATACTTACTAAAAAACACGAAGAACCCATGTATCGTTGTATACAATCAAAGAAGTTCTATATTTCATTTTTGGACTATGTTTTTTTGAACTATACGACTAAACTATATACCATGGTAAAATGTTTAAATTTTTTATTTTTTCACCACTTCTTAATCTGGATTTTTTATTGATGTTAATGCTAGTTATTTGAGGTTTATTAAAATTTTTAATAGTGATTTATTCAATATTTATTGATATTTGATTGTATCTTCAATACATTTTTGTGTTTTTTTATAGATAGTGGCTCCAAGTAAAGCCAACCCTAATCAAAGAAAGGGAGAGATACATAGAATATTCCACACAATAACCCTATAGTTGACACTAATTAGGTGGAATTTGTGATTTGGAATATCGAATACTTGGTCCATGAGGGTAAAAGCGGTTTAGTATGGATATTGGATCATGCTTGGGAGTTAACCAAGGAGAACCCCTAGTTTTATGTGGTGACAATGGAATCCAAGAGATAGGGAATGGTTTGAGTCTATCTTATGTTTATTGATGACCTATGTGACCTCTAAAGTTTCATTTGAAACTTACATGTATGAAGTAATGAGTATAATCTTTTGGTATTCTCAAGTGTGAGTTGAGTTTCAGGAGGATCTCACCCATAATACTTTCAAGGAGACTTTAAATTAGAAGTTATATCCTGAAACAATGAGCGCAGTGAAGGCCCGTGAATTCATAAATATGGATAAAGGATACCATTCATTGATGGAGTATACTACTCAGTTTTTTGAGTTTGTTAATTTTTCTAAAGATATCATTATGAATTACTAAATTATGTCTAATTTTTTTAAAATAGTTCCCAAGGTTGCGAACAGGTCAATGATTTTTCTCCTTTCCCCCACCAAAATACAATGAAGTGGTTGATAAAGTAATTATGGATGAGAAATATTTATATGTGGTGATAGGTATCAATGGGGGTTCATCAATAATATGGGTTATCCAGATTTATTCCTCTATCCATAAAAGGAAGTGGGATGAACCTCATCTGAGCGGTGGCAAGGTTGATAAACAATCCCCAGGTTTAGTGACAGTGGCTTCTTCAAGGCATAAGATAGTGTCCTATTCTTAGTGTGGGATGTTTTTCCATACAATACCTAACTTCCTAGAAGTTTCTAGGATGTTCCACCAGCATGGGAATTTGGGTGATATATAACACATCTTCATGACTCCCCTAGAGAGGAGTGAAGTTAGTTCTTTCTTCTCTATGGGTTCACATGTGATATCAGATGCTTCCAAAGTCATGGGATATATCCCTTAGTCTAAAGGGGAATCTCATCTAGATAATAATGATCATGGTTATCCTAAGTCAAGATGTATTTTTTCAACATGTATGTCACCTAAAGAAAGTAAATCTAGGTTGAACACTGTGAGAGGTACGATGTTCCTAGATTCTTTTATGACTTTGGATTTGTTTGATATGAGTGCTTTCCATTCCATTACCTCATTAGAGTTACTTGATTCTTTGCGTATGTGGTTAGAGTTGATTCTATTTATAATATATTTACTTTTTCCATTATGATGAAATTAGGATCATGGTTTTAAGATCCCAGAGTATCATGTTTAATTTGCTGACATGTAGCTCATATGGGAATTTTCACTTTTGGACCTAGATGTTTCTTATCTTATTATCAGTATAGATAGGATGATTTGTTTCAAATCATAAATCGACTATTATCATCATAGTTTCCATTTTTTATCTCATTAGGGGAGAAATCACATCTTATAAGGTGATTGGGACTTGAGATTAGGGAGGTAATGAATCATTTTTATGGATGTATTATTGATTTTATGAAATTTATATAGGTTTTTATTTGATGTTTTGGATGTAACTGTAGATAGTATCCTTCCCATTTTCACAGAATTATACCCTTATGTGTTTCATATTTTAATATTTTATCTCCCCAACCAGATGTGGAGTTTACTATTTACCTACTCCCAAGGAAAATCACAATTTATTTACCATTGTGTCAGATATCTCCTTCCATGTTGAAATTGTTAAAGGTTAAATTAGATGACCTTGAAATTATGGGGTTTATTCATCCAATAATGTCACCATGGAAATCACCAGATCATTTTATAAATAATTAATATAGGAGTGTCATCGTTTACTTAAATTATCAAAAGATTAATTGGGTGACTAATAAGAATAAAAACATGTTACCTCAAAATGATAATATTTTTGAATAGCATAGGGGAGCCTGATGGTTTTCTATAATTTAACTGTGGTTGAGTTACCACCAGTTGGTGGTGTGAGAAGTGGATGTTCCAAAAACTACCTTCATGAGTTGGTGTTTTCATGACCCACTCCCACCTAAGATGTTGGAATGAAGGGAGAGAGATAATGAATCCCCATGTCCGGCCACCAGTAGCCCTCGATTCCAAAACTAGCAAAGGGGATATAAAATTCTCACAAATGGACATCATTACCCTCTATTCCAAAAATAAAAATAAATATGTGATACAATAGATATGAAAATTTTTGAGCTACTAATATTTTTAATGGCCAACGTAGTCCTCCTAAAAACCTGAATATTAGTTTTTATACATAAGGTGAGAATAAAAGTATACTTAGTAGGAAAATACAATGATGATCATGTAAATGTAAAAGGGAATACTAATACACCCATGAGAAAATATAAAAACCAAACATAACCTAATCATGTATACTAACCAAACCCATCCTCACCATGGCATGCTAACCAACTAACATATCTAAGTATTGTAACATAATATGAATAAAATCGATAATAGGGACCCCCAAACAACATTACCATTGATTTTACACCCTCACACCCCAATTTTGTACATGTTCAGACACCCTCCTCTCTAGTATCACATCACACCACATCACATCACATATTTCCACAAACACCTGGGACATCACATCACAACTCATCAAATCATCCTTAATACATCTGGGCTATCACATCACAACACATCACATATCCAGGGTAGTAAGGTATCATGAAGATATAGGATATAACCTTCATGACCTCCTCCTACCATGCAAGACCCCCACCATAATATATCTAATCAAATCCTATCTCACCAAACCTTAAGACACCTAGGTAATGTCATCACATCACATACTTCTCACAGACACTTGGTAAATCACATCACATCATGTCTCGACAATTCACTTTTGACTTCTAGACATAACATATTGTTCATGCCTTCATCACTTGGAAGAGGGAGTGGGTAATATTGGGTATCCAACCATCTATCCTTACCACAGGGATGTTGGAAAAAGTACCCCCACCCAAAAATTTGGTTGTCATCACTACATTCTCAATATGGGTGGGGTGTGTATAGAAAAAATCAAAATAATATAAAATTTATATGATATCATGGTACACCATACCAAACTATGGTTTCATCACAAAATCACTAAACAAAAGCAAAAAATCCCCACCTCACCCCACAATATCCTCCAATTTTTCTACCAACAGAATATTCACAACCCTAATAAAAGATTACACAAATCACTTTTCTCTTTTAATCTCCATTTAGAAGGTTTTCCATATTTCACATCATCAATTTATTTCTTTGTTAATATCCCATTGATTCATATATAATAACCCAATTTTTTACCACAAAACCCTTTTCAAATGTTTGCTAATCATTTTCATCTCATTCCATTCAACTTTTTTGTTTTCTTTCCACATTTCATTAATAAATGGAAACTAGCACAACACACTACAACAACAACCAAACATTCTTCTTTCCAACATTCATACACACCAACACCATTACATAACCACTTACACCTCCTCATTTCTATAGCCACAGAATCACCAATTTTTTATAACCCCACTGCACATTCACATCACAATCACTTCCCATCTGAATGCATATATCATATCACAACAATTTCCCGTCATAAGACACATCTCATCCTCCACAAAAAACCACATACAAAATGGTAAATTATCAAAATACTTACCACAAAACCACTTCCATAAACACATAACAAGTAATTTGCAGATTTGGAATAGTGTATTTCATTAGTTACACTTTAATATTTATGGGTGTTGTTACACAAACCATGTCTTCCATGTGTAACCAATTCCATATCTAGGTATAAGTAATTAACCATTTTATCATAGTGGTGGAAAATAGAAATAAAAGATCATAAATCCCATAATTCATGTCAAAATAGTGCAAGAAAATGCAACAAATAGCCACGATTTTCAATGGGAATTTACCTCATACAATTCACATGTATCGTACTGATAACACTAAAACATTAAGATTATGTTTCAAATTCGCCTTCTACCTTTAAAATTCATTTAAAAAATTTATTTATATATTAAATTCGGATGAAACCATCACCATAAATATAAACATAAGAAAACTTTCATATATAATGCACATAAAAGATAAATGAAGGAATTCTAACCTCAAATGGAGCTTCCCAATCTATTGTGCAATGTTGGAACAACAACAAGGCCACATCCAATCACTATAATGAAAAGGAATGACACTAAAACTCTTGAAAAACATCCCAAAACACCCTATTATAAAAAACAAATGTTTTCCAATAACACATTCACCTCCCAATTGAATAAATAGTGGAAAAATAATAAAACTAGAGATGAAAAATGATGAAGCTCACCTTAATCACCAACGGTTTATTCTACAATGAAAGGATTGAAAGATAATGAATGGGAGTCTAATACCTCGTTGATATGCACCTAAGTTGACCAATAAAAAATATAGAGAATGGAAAAGTGGTAGATTCTGAGGGGATTTAGGTTATTATTACCATCTTGAAAACATAAGACTACGACACAGCCATAGGGAATGCAGCCTAGAATGTATAAAAACTAGAAGGAACATAGAACATACTAGGGTACCAAACTGTAACATGGATGGTTCCGAAAACCCCCGAGATCTAATGTTTTATCCAAACCACATATCATATTAAACCCAAAGTACATCATGATGAAGCTTAAGTAATTTCATAGAAACTCCTCAATGGATGAAGTGCAGGCTACACCACAACCATACTCTATGGAAAAAATAGCATTGAATTGGTAGAACCACCAACAGATAACCCCCATCACTCCATGCCATAGCTATTCTCCCATGTTGTATCAACTATTTGCAAATAAGGGGCTCCGTCGTAGCCCAAGACCCTCATTGAAGCTACCCCATATTGATAGTATCCTAAAAAACATATATAGTTGTTCAATATGATATAACCATACTTCTATGATGCATTTAACACATCATTGAGTATCTGAAAGCTCCAAACCATGTCCCTTCCACATTTGGATTTGGAATATAACTTCTCCACTAGAATCCCTCCAAACACATTAGGACTCCTAAGACACCACTTCCACCAAAATTTCCAATAAAGCAATGGACCATAAGGTCTAGGTCATCACTGTAATTTACATTTAAAGTGTTTGGTTATGACATTTGGTCTTCCTAATTCTCGTTTAGTATTTATGGATTTTATGAATCAGATATTCCATCTCTTTTTGGATATATTCATGGACATGTTCTTGTAGGATATCTTAGTGTAAACCAAGATAGATAGGGACCACAGAAACCATAGAGAGTTTGTTTAGGGAACCTTGAAGGATAATATCATGTATGTTAATCTATTTATGTGCTCTTTATTTATCCAAGAATGAAAGTTCTTGGATTATTTTATTTTCAATAAAGTTTTTTAGATAGATCCTGATAAGGTCCAAGTAGCCATGTCTTAAGAATATCCCAATATTATATTTTATATTATGTGATTTTTTGGGTATGGTTGGGTATTACATGAACCTTATTAAAGAATTATCTAAATTAAGTTTATTCCTTGATAAATTTGGATCAAAATGGGATCATGTTTGAGTCGATTGAGAAGTGTCAAAGGTTTTTTATGAATTACATGTCTATTTGGAAATAGCTCCATGTTTAATTTTTTCTTAAACCTATGAATGGATATGCAAATGTATTGTGATGACTTGAGTGTGTGGATAGGGTGTGTGATAATGAAGGATAGTCATGTGGTTGAATATGAAATCTCTTCATCTATTCCCACATGGAAAAAATGACCCACCCATGACCTAGAGTTTGTGGTTGTTATGTATGAGTTCAAGACTTGGTGTTATTACCTCTTCCGAGAGTGGTTAATAGTTTATTCAGATCATAAGATCTGGATGAAAAATCATCATACAAAGGGAATTGATCCTTTGAATACATGCTAGGTAGAGTATCTTCATACCTTTTATTTTGATATAGCATGTACCCTAAAAAGGGGGAATGTAGTCACTAATGCCTTGATTAGGAAGTTATCAATCTAGATTGTTGAAAAATATATAGATGACTAGATTCTGATTAATTTTCGTATTAATATTATTTTATAAGTTTTGGAAGATGAAGAGTGGGTGTTTTTTACAAGTTTTAAACTCACACACTCTCTTGACAATCGGGTTAAGTGTGATTAAGCATCTAACCATGAATTACATAAGATTAATAGAATCTTAAATAATGGGGAGATCTGAAGAGACTGGTCTCAGTCTCTCAATTATATTTTTATCTTATAGAAGTGGATTGAATTTACATTAAACTTGAGGTAGGAGGTGATTCACAGTTTTAATTTTTTTAATTAATTCTACTAATACATTATCTACTTTGAGGAGCTGATATTGGCGACATAGGATGTGATTGTCAGTTAATGATTTTGTATCTCAATGTTTTAACTACCAAATGGTCTAAGTCGATCATGAGAGAAAATATGACTTGTTGAAACCTCTAACAATTTAAGTATAAACATGTGATGAGATATATAGGTACTTTAGGATTGGTCAACCTTATACTCTTAGTGGGAATGATTATTTTTGGGGGTTTCTAGATCAGTTGACTAAATAATAAAATTTTATTCCCATTAAAGATTTCACCAAGGTGGGAGAACTTGGGAACCTTTTTTGTCTAATAAATTTTTTTATTTATGGGGTTCCCATGGATAGAGTTTTTTATATAGATACACATTTTATCTCTAAATTTTGAAAGGATCTCTAGGAATCCATGGAACCCATTCAAATTTTATCACTTCATATCACCCAAAAATGGATAATAAGGCTAAGTGGTTAGTACAGATTCATGAGGATATTATTCAAGATTCTATGATTGACTTTGAATGCTTTTGGAAAAGTCATATATAAAAAATTGAGTTCTCAAAAAGTAGTATTTATCAATCCTCAATAAATATGGATCCTTTTGAGTCATTATTTGGGTGTTTGTGTCAGTCCCCATCATGTTGGGATGAGTTGGGTGTGCATTACCTTTTGGGACTAGGCCTCATCCAAGAGATGATAGAGAAAGTGAAATTTATTGAGAAAATTTTTTAAATTTCTTGTAGTAACTATAAATCATATGTTGATCATAATTTTTTCTAGTTATATTTTGAGATCGGTGATCGAGTGTTTCTTCAAATATTTTTTTGACTGGTTCATAATCGCTTTGGAAAGCAATAGAAGTTAGCACCACATTATGTCTGGTCATTTTAGATTGTGAAGTATCTTAGGAAGGAATCCTGTTAGTTCTACTTTTCAATATGTATTAACTTAGTTCAATATATATTCTATGTGTCCTAGTTCAAGAAGTATCATCTGTACCCATATCATATGATAATGTGGGAATATTTAGAGGTGGATATTAACACCACCATAATTGAGTAGTAAATTCATATCATGGATTACCATTAAAAGGTTCTAAATGATAAATTGATCCCATTGGTTCTTTTATTTGGTACGGTAGTTTTAATATCCATGAGACATGTGACATTGAAGCTTTGGTGATGAAGAAGTGGACTCACCTATTTTTAATGTGGATCCTTGAGGACTTTCTTGGGGTAGAAAGTGGAATATTGGGGAAAATTGTTAAACATTTTAGTCCATTGATGTGTTTTTTTATTTATATTTATTAATTTATTTATTACTGGATTTACTAGGAGTTTTAGGTCAAAATCATGTGTTTTTAGGGAAATAGGATTTGGTGAATCGTTAATACTAACTAAGAAGCTGATTATTTAAGAGGATTGTTTGGTGAAAATAGTGTTTAAAATAGTTTTTTCATAGTTTATCTTATTGTATGGTAATATCTAAGAATCTTGAAGTCTTTTTTGGGAAGACAGTGACTCCTACATGATTTGTGACTATATCTCTAGACTGAACTTCTTTTCTATTTCATTAATTTTTTTGTATTTTTTCCTTTTTACCCTTTATGTATTTTACCTCAAATTCAACCCTATTCCTCCACATTCACAAATAACCCTATACCAGTACATCTTTTAATTTTTCCCCTTTAATGCTTAGTGATTTACCCTTGATAATGTAGTTCTTTTTCTTGAGTTAGTCCTTGAATCTCTTTATTTCTTCATCATTTACCCTTTTTCCTCATTTATTATTTCATTTTCATGGAGTTGTGAAACCCTGTCATGCCATGTAGCTGAATCTAGGATTTTTTGGGGGGATTTATATTTTTACTTTGTGATTTAGATGTATGGGACCCTTCTCTTTAGATTCATGTAGTGTTTGTGAAGGAAAAACATTCAAAAAAAATTTCAAGGTTGGTGTTTTGACCTAGTAGTTATTTTCCATGGATTTCGTTTGCTTATTTATTTCTTTTAGTTTTCATTAATTATATCTCCTTTAAATTATTTTGAGAATGAATTTGTATCCATATTTTATTTGATTCTTGATGTGAAATGTAAATGTGTTAGTTTCTGTAAGAACCTGGACCATCTTTTCAGGTATGTTTTCCTTTTCTGGTCATTTTTGAGAAAAGAGGTTTTTTTTGGAAATTTTCTAAGTACATGCTGTGTACTTTATAAGTACACACCATGTACTCAGTTACCATAGGTAGCCATGTGTTGGCCATGTAGTAGCCATGCACACGACCATGTGGGGGTGGCCTGAAGGCCGGCTAAATCGGAGTACGGAAATGAAGAGTACACGCCATGTACTTCAATATTACATGCCATGTACTTTCTTTTTTTATTAAACGCATCGGGGTCACATCTAATCACTAGAAAGCTCTCTTTCTAGGTCTCATTTGACCGAGAGCTCTGTACATCCACAGATCTTCAACGAACCCTCGAGTGAGAGTCCGTCCTCTGAATCGAACACCATCTAATGAGTTGGAATCTCATCAGTGAGTTCTCTCTTCCCCTAGAGCATCATCTTATGTTTTCTCTTCTTTCATGAGTTATCGTGGGTTGAACGTTTTATACACATTCATATATCTACAGAGTTATAAGGAGATTCAAGCCTCTAGGTTCAAGTATATTGATCTCCCAATGCCAAGGTAAGTGGTTTGTGCCTTTCTGTTGAAAGTCTTTGAGTTTTATGTGCAAATTTTCCCAATACCCGTGAACAGGGTATTGCACGTTTACCATTTTAACCCTATTGTTAGTATTCTATGCTTGTATGCTTGAGTAGATGATATTTGATTATGAATAGGGTGAATTTATGTGCTTTTGATGTGTTTCCCATGCATGTTTTTCTTGTTTTGACCTTTGGGTCTAGTTTTCCTATTAGGCTGTTGTTTACTTTCCCATGACTTGTATTGTAGTATGGTGTGACTGTCATTCTGTTATGTTGTTATGCTATAAATGCTATCCAAGTAGTTCTTGAGGTTTAACCTGGCTGATACACATTGTGAAACTTGATTGAATTACATAGGTCTGTGTGAACCTGATGTATAAACCATAGGGAGAATGGATGTAAGGTCTTCTGCAGAGTGTCTTTACTAGTTACGATGAGAGACCACAGCGGGAACTGACGTTGAGTGATTCCTCAGAGAATCTGTAGTTCCTTGATGTGGGACATAGAGGGAATATGATGTAAGTGCTTCCCAAGAGAGCCTTTAGTTATGATACGAGACTATTGGGGGAATTGATGATGAGTGATTTCTAAGAGAATCTATGCTTAAGCTGAACCAGAGGGGTTAGACTGAGTGTACTGCCTAGAGGGTTGCTTGTACTTGTTAGATAGGACTAGAGGGGATGGGCTGTGAGTACTTCCCAGAGGGTTACCTTTGTGATAGCTGCTTGATTGCATTGCTAGGTGGGGATAGAGGGGATAGGTTGTGGGTACTTCCCAGAGGGTTACCTGTTTGTATTTATCTACTTGGTTAGTTGTTTCTTGATATTGAAATTGTGGATTGTTTACTGTTGAGTACTTTCTTATTTACTATTTTTTGTACTTTTACCTACCATATACTCACTGACTGTTAGGCACTGATCTTGTGGTGGTTTCCTACTGGGATTTATTCTCACACCCTGTTTGGGCCATGCTTTTGGGCCCAAACAGATTATATTATTGCAGGTATAGACAAGGTCAAGCGCCCTTGTACTTTAAGTACCTGACATGTGATGGATCTGGAGAGCACGAGACCAAGCTTAGGCCTGTGATGTTATGGAGATTATTACTATTTTTATTTTGTACATGGTTTAGTACTGTATTTCAGCATTGTTCTTTGTTTCACTGCCTTCCTAGACATATGTATCATGTATCATTTTATATATGTTCTCTAGTTTATTTTATCAGTATTCCTCTATTTATGTTTGTATGATATTATTACTACTTCTTCTCTTGTATATATTGGTTTACTTCCACTGTGTACTCTGCCAATGAGGGCATAGTTTCCCCACTCTCTCACCCAAGACCATCTTTGCTAGTCAACAGCCTCTGGCGTTTGGGGAAATGCGCTTGATGCCATGTGACCAACTGGGTACAGGGTGCCTCTAGGTGGCTTCTAGAACCGGGGCATTACAAAGTGATATAAAAGGAATTATTTTCTCTTCAATTACTATTTAAAGCCTTTATCCATGCATAGGAAGTCATAGTTACTTGGTAACAAGCTGGGCTCAGGAGTAGCTAACCCGTGTACATGGAAAATCCGATTTACCTTGTTAATGTAATATTATGGTTTTTCAATTTTACAGTTGATTCGATTTTCACCATTGGGTGACTCACATGTATTGTTCTGTTATTGTTGATGTTATTAAGGTTCTATTTCGGTTGAAACCTGATGAGATGAGGGTATTCCATCTCATGCATCATATAGACACTTGCTAGAAATTACATTTCATGCATTTTTTCCATGCCATCTGGGGTGAATTAGCAATTTCATGTTGTTGTGATAGATGTTGTGTAGAATATGCATGATGTTGTGATAGATTACTTTATAAAATACTTGCGAGTTGATAGGTTATTATTTGTGTAAGTTTTTGTCTGAATGAATTCCAAAATTTGGTTCTTGATGTGTTATGGGCCCTCATTGACCGGAAATTGGTGGATCATTGACTTTTTTAGCTTGTTATAACATGTATAGGATACAAATATTTGATTCACGGGGAGTATGGGCCCTCACGGATCGGAATTTGTCACCTTCAATGCTTGTTTCAGTGTTTCTATGTTCCAGAGTAGTTTCTAAGGATTACTGTCTGGAAAAACCCATAATGAATGTCGTGTAGTTTTGACTACATGCCTTGTGTTCTTCTATTAAGGAAGAAACTGTTTTTCTTAAGTACATGTCGTGTTCTTTATGTACACATCGTATAGTCTCTAACCGTTTTGTAGGCCGTGTGGGCAGAGACACGGGATAGGGAAATTCTTGTGGGAAAACATTATGTACTGGTTGTGCATGCCATGTTGTGTTGACCCTGTGTCTGCCCGTGTGACTAACGACACAGATGGATAAATATTCGGTTATACAAGACATGTCAGGCTTGAACATGCCATGTAGTGTAATCCTAGGAACCCAGCTGTGTAGCTAACAACATGGGTCGGTAGAGTCTCTTCTTACACAAGCTGTGTCCACTTGGAATACGCCATGTAGTGTGATCCATGTACCCGGCCGTGTCACTAACGACATGGGTCGGTGAAGCTCATCTAGTACACATTGTGTTTCCCTTGAACATGCCATGTTGTCTTGTCTTAGGAGAGCCGTGTAGCTTAACCGTGTAGAAGGACTTGAGCAGGGGAAGTGGATTCAGGTACACGCTGTGTGTTAAGACAACACGTCGTGTGTGTGGGGTGATACACGACCTAGGTTGGAAAAAGTACACTCCTATGTGAATGAATTAATGGAATACGCCGTGTAGGGGTTATATATTCCATGTAGTCATGTTTTGTAAAACTTGAATGTTTTCTTTCTCTTGTTCCCTTCTTACACTTCCATGTTTTATTCCCTATTAATCTTGATCTAAGGTGTGAATTTAACCTTTCAGATTCATGCCACCGAGATGTCCTCCGGTTGTCCGCCAGTTATAGGGCAGTAATCAGACACTGGATACAGCTGATCAGGGACTTCTCCCAGATCCTCATGTTATGCCAATCTTGGCACCAACAGTTATACCTAATACCGGTGTTGAGGCATAGTTCAGGTAAGCCTTTATGAGGATGATGAAAACTTTATAGGGAGAACCGCCTATAGCCCCATCGATGGCAGATTTGACGAGGAGTTTCCAATAGCAGCATCCTCTAACTTTCTCTGGGGAAGGAGGACCTCAGGATGCAGAGTCGTGGCTAGAAGCCATGCTGATGATATTTGAGCACCTGGAGACGCCTCCAGATAGGAGGGTCAAGCTCACTACCTATATGCTTTGGGACTCCGCCAATAGGTGGTGGGATGTGATTTCACAGGTGGGAGGACAACAAGTTCTGGCATGGGATGAGTTTCAGCGCATCTTCTATGATTACATCTATCAAGAGACCCTGAGGGCCGATCGAGCCCATGAGTTTATGAGTCTAGACTAAGGAACTCTTTTTGTCATGGAGTATTCCTTACGCTTTACTGAGCTGCAACACTTCATGCCTATTCTAGGAGGTGATCAGTTATTCTTAGTAAGGAAGTTAGAGTATGGTCTAAGGCACGATATCCAGTCACAGGTGAATATATTCCGGTTGAATTTCATCACTTTTATCAATAACCAGGTGCTGATCACGGAGTGAAATCTGATGGATTCTGGTTTTGTGATCCAGGGTGGCTCGGCATCTAGAGTTAGCGTCCCTCCTACTGATAGTAGGAAGCACCATAGAGAGTCTTCATGTGGTGATCCAAGGAGGTGAGACACATCCTCTGGTAGCCAGGTGGTGTGCTGCCAATGTGGAAAGAGTGGGAATACGAGGCCACACTGCCTGAAATACCCAGTGGAGTGCCGATCATGAAGAAATATGGTCACCTTAAGTGATTCTGTTAGATCTTCTCACCAGCAGCTAGTGACAGGGGTTCTTCTATGACTCCGCGTTCAGGAGCAGCACTGCCAGTTTCTCACCAGTCTGGGAAATGGAGTTCTTCTGGCTATTCAAGCTGAGGTGGAGGTCGTGGGTGTGTTGTTTAGTCGGCAATATGTGATAGTAGAGTGGATCAAGTCAGAATGATCAGGCAGGGTTACAGGGCTGTGGAGTAGGCCAGACCTTTATAGTGGAGCAGACCCAGCAGGAGCAGGATCTCGGACCTTCTACAGTTCTAGGTATGATCATAGTTGCCTCAGTCATATCTTTATCTCTTTTCGATACATGGGATTCCCATAGCTTTATATTTTTTGTTGTTGTGGAGAGCCTTGGGCTCTACAACTTTTCTTCTGCCAATATTTTGACACAAGACACTCTGTTGGGGAAAAGAATGGTTAATGTACGTCAGTGCAAGGAGTTCCCTCTAGAGTTTGGTGGGTGTAACTTCTTACGGGATCTCTATTTCCTAAAGATGACAGACTATGATGTCATTCTCGAAATGGGCTGGCTAGTTCCCTTCCAAACAGTCATCGACTATTATCACTGCAGGGTGAGTTTCATATCACTAGAGGGTGGATATTTTCTTAATAAGGATGAGTGGGATGTCCAGGCTTGTAGAGTGAGTCTATAACATCATGGGTTAGGAGGAGTTATAGCCCAGATTTCTAGTCTATATCTGGATGACCTAGGGACTTCTTAGTTAGACTTTCCTCCTGTGGTGGATCGTTTCAGGGATGTCTTCCCAGAGGACTTTTCAGATTATCCTTCGGAGCGCGAGGTATACTTTTCAATTGATCTTGTGCCAAGATCGGCACCAATGTCCATTCCTCCTTATAGGATGGCTACACCAGAGTTACAGGAGCTCAAGAAGAAGTTGGAGGAGTTACAGGAAAGGGGTTTAATTAGACCCAGTACTTCTCCATGGGGTTCGCCTGTCCTATTTTCGAAGAAGGAAGACAATAACCTCAGGCTTTGGGTGGATTATCAAAAGTCAAACCAGCTAACAGTAAAGAACCGATAGCCCTTACCGAGGATTTATGATCTCTTTTATCAGCTTCGAGGAGCCTGGGTGTTCTCGAATATTGACTTGAGGTCTGATTACCATAACTTGCATGTTAGACCATCTGATATACCTCTTACAGCCTTTCGGAGTAGGTATGGTCTATACGAGTTTATGGTTATTCCATTCGGTCTCACGAACGCTCTTGTAGTTTTCATGGCACTGATGAACTAAGTGTTCCACCTGTACATGGATTCTTTCATGGTTGTCTTTGTTGATGATATCTTGGTGTACTATCACTCTCAACACAACCATGCCACACATCTTGAGATCGTTTTGAGTACACTGAGATAGCATCAGTTATATGCTATGCTCTCAAAATGCCACTTTTGAATGGACTATAGGTGAGGATGAGATCTTGCATTTCTAGGGGTGTGTATGGGTGCCAGCAGATATACGCACAGATTTGGTGTGGGACTTTCATTCCTCAGTTTGGGCAGTTCATCCTGGTGTCACCAAGTTGTATCGTGATCTACACTGTCAGTATTGGTGGCCAGGCATGAAGAGAGACGTTGCAGGGTTCTTCATGAAGTGTCCCACCTGTCAGCAGGTGAAGGTGGAGCATCAGTGACCAGTAGGGATTTTTCAGCAATTACCCATTTCTGAGTGGAAGGGGAATGATGCCATGATGGATTTTGTAACAGGTTTTTCGAGGTCGCCTCGATTGAATGATGTAGTTTGGGTTTTCATTGATAGACTTACGAAGGTCACTCACTTCATGCCGATCAAGGAGACCTTTAGTGTTGATGAGCTAGGATGGATGTACATCTGTGAAATTTTACGTCTCCATGGAGTTCTACACTCCATAATTTCAGATAGGGATTCACGTTTTACTTCTCGGGTCTGGAAGGGGCTACAGAAATTTTTGGGTACACAGGTGCTTTTGAGTACAACCTACCACCCTCAGACATATGGCTAGTCTGAGCGTACGATTCAAGTGCTTGAGGACATAATCTGAGCATGTATTCTGTATTTTGGAGGTTCTTGGGAGAATCACATACCTCTTTTGGAGTTTTCTTACAACAATGGTTTTCAAGAAACTATACAGATGGCACCTCATGAGGATTTTTATGGTAGGCCATGCCGATCACCCTTATGTTGGCTAGAGGCAGGAGAGGCAGCTTTGCTGGGACCTCATTTTGTTCAGGAGACCACAGAGCATATAGAGTTGATTAGAAAGAGGATGGCTATGTCATAGTCTCATCATAAGTCTTACGATGATCAGCAGAGATGACCTCTAGAGTTCAAGGTCGGGGATCAGGTTTTTTTACGTGTCCCATCGAGGTTGGGACACCAGAGGATCAGGAGATAGGGTAAGCTTCTACCGAGGTACGTTGGGCCTTTTGAGGTGTTAAAGAGAGTTGGGCCGGTTGCCTATCAGTTGTAGTTACCTCATAGGTACCGGGCTATGCACGACATTTTCCACATTTCATAGCTCTGATGTTACTTTTTAGACATGTCTCATGTCTTTGAACCTGAGGAGGTTGAGCTCGAAGTGGATGCGTCGTTTGAGGATCATCCTATCCGGATTTTCGATCATAGTACAAAGCTTCTCTGTGGCTGGTCGGTTATGCTGGTATGAGTATTATGGGAGCACGGGCGAGTATAGGATGAGACTTGGGATAGGGAGGATGATGTGCGAGTGTAGTGGCCAGAGTTGTTTGGGGTTTCTTCTTCTATGCCACCTTTCTAGGGAAATTCGGGGACAAATGTTTTTTAAGGGGGGAAGTTTGTAATAACTCAGACCTTCTTTTTAGGTATGTTGTCCTTTTATGGTCATTTTTGAGAAAAAAATGTTTGTCTGGTAATTTTTGAAGTACACACCATTTACTTTATGAGTACATGTAGTGTACTCGATTACCACAGGTAGTCGTGTGTTGGCCATGTAGCGTCCATACACACTGCCATGTGGGGGTGACTTGGAGGCCGCCTAAAGCAGAGTATTGAAACTGCAAGTACACGCTGTGTACTTCAAAAGTACACACTGTGTACTTTCTTTTTTTCATTAAACACACTGGGGTCACGTCTAATCACTAGAAAGCTCTCCTTCTAGGTCTCTTTCAACAGAGATCTCTGTACGACCGTGGATCTTTGATGAACCCCCGAGCGAGCGTCCATCCTCTGAATCGAACAACGTTGGTTGCGTTGGAATCGCATCGGTGAGTTCTCTCTTCTCCTAGAGAATCATATTCTATTTTCTCTTCTTTCATGAGTTATCGTGGGTTGAACGTTTAAAATTTTTTCATGGATATAAGGAATTCTAAGGTGATTCAAACCTCAAGGTTCTTGTATATTGGTCTCCTGGTTCACGCCCAAATTTACCCAAGAGAAGAAGGGTAGAACGGTCCTTGTAGTGTAGCTTGGGTTGTCGATTCCACAGAGACCTAAGAAGATACCTAAGATACACAACCTAAGGGATGGATTTTTGGCTATAAAGTGGCCAACTTGGATTGATTTTGGATGGGTTTTAAAGATATCTAAAAGATTTAAGTGGATTCAATTTAAAAGAATGAGTTGATCCTAGGTTATCACTCGGGGTGGATTGGACGTATTTTCTTTTTAATGATTTCAATTTCTTAAATTTTAGATGAGTTCATTTAAGGAGATAAAACAACATCATCACTTACTGGTTTAATGACTACACCCTCTAATACTAATCACCTATACACTTGAAGGATCAAAGTTTTAAGCACTTCAAGGTAAAGGATCGTATTAGTACTTGAAGTGTGTGGCCTTAAATTCAACAAGGACGATGGAGTTTAAAAATCATCAAATAAAAATCCCAATTAAAGAAGTGATTATACATTAATTAGGTGATAAATAACATCCAATCCAGCCCCTTGCTACTCCCTTGGATCAACCCATAAGTGGGTTAGCCCTCCATTGATCCCATGGTTTCAATGGAAGCGGAAAGTAGACTCATAAGGGAGGAAATGGTGAAGTAAAGAAAACAACAAAAATAAAATGATCACTCCACCGTTGTGTGAATAATTTCACAAGGGTTGGTGTGAATAAATTCACACCTTGATCCAAAGGTATCAAAGTGATAGTAAGAACAACAGAATAAGAGTAGAAGAAGAACTTTTATTAAGAAACTAAAGTGAATTGAACAACTTACATGTGAAAGACAAAATTGAGGCAACAAAAATGCAGCATAACATTACAATTAAACAAGGCATCCAAGATCCTCAACTCCTTCACCACCACTGCCTTAAATAGGCATTTTGGGAGCCTTGGGTCGGTCCACCAACATTACAAATCATCTTAATTAATTTTGGTAGGCTATAGGCGGTGGAAAGCTTGTGGAATTTGGACTTTTCCACGTTTGACCCGAGGTGGCAGCCAGTTGTCATCCACCGAACAGACGCGTCTGGAAGACCTTCTAGAAGGCCGAAGCAGAGTGGGCCATAGAAGAAGAAAATGTAGCTCCGGATGTCTTATAACCTCCTGTAAATTATGGGCCCATTGGGAGTTGTTTATTCCGAGATATGATCACATTAGTGGGCTGTTTTTCTGGGCCGCAGAATCTGGCCCATAATTGTATCTCTAACTTGGGCCGCCTAAATGGCCACCATGGAGGAAGAATTAGCATTAACTCCTGAAGAGTGATTTGTTCCTATACATGACTTCTAGAATCCCACGAAATTTGGGATTAATTGGGCTGGTATGTTGGGTCCCACAGTCTCATCAGTGGGCTGGTGTCCAATCTGCCTTCTCCAGAATTGCTTCCTTTCATTGCCAAATATCTCCATCATCCTCCATGAATTCTCCATTGATCCCTGAATGAAACATGTTCATATTGGAGTGTAGATCAATTATCAAATTAAAATATGTATAATAAGATTAATCATTTGGTACTTTAAATGATGTTCAAAAATGTACCACATAATAGTGCATTTTAAGAAGGTATTACAATCATAATGTGAAATGATGTTCAAAGTGTAAAATGCACTAAAATGGTGTTTATGAATAATAAAGAACATGAATATTATATATATTTACAATGAATATTAGCCTCATTTAGTGTCTAATCACACCCCCAACTTGAGTTTTTCTAGTCCCGAGCAAAATATATCTCATCAAAAATGAAATTCGAATTCCCTTTTCCAAAAACATTTTAATACACAATGATCACCAAATAACCTTATACCAAACAATCATGAAACCCATCAAAATATTTTAATACGAGATATTTTCATAAGCAGATCCCAATCCCAAGCCCATTCCTTTGATCAAATCCATCATCATACTTCATCCAACTCAATTAGGTGTAATGATGTGTTGTGAATCACAATAGATATGGGGGTTCATTTTCATTCAAGGGGAAAATCATGGAAGCGCTAGGTGGAATCACATTTAATCCTAATATGAGTATTCTTCATCCCTCTTTTTTTTGATTTTTTTTGCAATATTGCTATAGTAATTGAGATTGCAATTAATCAAATTAACCCATGTAGCAAGACTTTGCCGATGACTCCCAGACTCAAAGGCCTTAGGGCACCAAGTGAAGCCCACATACTCGGGCATCATCTCGAGTTAACTTAATCAAAAACAAAGTCATATTACCATAAATAGAGATAGATTGAAAAACTCAGGGTTAGACAACTCTGGAGTCACAATCCCCAAGTGCCGAAAGCCTCGCATTTTATCAATCCATTGCTCTACACGCAAATTTTTATTTTTATTTTTTTATTTTTTATTTTTTAATAATTTTTTTTAAATTTTTTGAATACTCATATTATTCATAAAAATAAAACCATCCTATGCTACTTATTATGGGACCCCAAAAATTCAAATTAGTACCCCACCGTCTAGAGGACGTGCATTGTGGCATTTTTTTTTATTTGGATGAAAATATAAATGATGAAATATCACATTGGACAGCCACACTTTCCAAAATCTAAGCTCATGAAATTATACAAGGATTAAAATCAGAATCAGGGCATGCTAAAATATTTGATATTCAGTTTCAAAGTGTGCAATGTGTATTACCATGTTCAAAGTTAAGGAATTTTTCCTTCCATTTACTTTTTTTTTCAAATCAGTCATTTTTTTTACACAAAAGCATTTTTTTTATTTTATCTCTCCCCCCAACTTAAAAAAAACACTGTCCCCAGTGTTTTAAGAAAAGAAAATTTAGAAGAGGTAGAGGTAGAGAATGAAAGTTCAAAAAGGAAATTGAAAATGAGGTTCATGGAATGAAATCACCTGGTGGTTGAAGCTGAAGTTCTTGCTACTCCAATTTAGTCCTTTGATATCCATGTCGCTTGCAGAGTTCCCTAGTGGAAAAATGAAAACAAACAAACAAAACAAAAGAGTATATATATATATATAAGTAAAATATAAGTATATATATATAATAAAATAAACTGATGATACATTGTCTTCTTTTTAAATTTTTGGGTAAGGTATTACTCAAGGATCACACCACGTGACACGGATGAATATGGTGCTCCCCTTTCATACCCATCCATGCTCATAATAGAAGAACAGGTCAACAATCTATATTTTTTTTAAAATATAAAAATGATTAATTAAAATATAAATTTTATTAAAACAACAAAATGATAGGAAACTTGAAAACCATGGGTTTCCCCCCATGCAGCGCTTTTTTTAACATCGTTAGCTCGACTTGAACCCCCCAACTTATCCAATACCAATTTTCAAAATTTTAAAGACCCCATATTTTTGTACTTCTACATTATTGAGATTGATTCTTTGTTTATAATTTGTGTGTCGTACAAAACTATGTTCTATAATGAGTGGGGAAATTCGAGTAATTTCAAAAATGGTTGATCTAGTTTCCGCTGTTGTTTTTTCTAAGACATCGATGATCATCCCAACTGTTATTGTTTCAATATAAGAATGACTTACAACTGAAAGGTCATTGTTATACCCTATGAAGGGATATTTGAGTGGGTAAGGAAGGATAATAATTTTTAGCTTGGGCTGGATAGGACATTTAGACATAGGTTGAGATTTTGAATCCAACTTAGTTTCATTTTCCATATTTCTCAACAAAATTGGTTCCTTATGAATATAAGATTCAACCACCAAATTTGAACGATCAGTGTCCGGAATGGGTATGGAGTCAAATTTTGTAACTTCTCTCAATGGTTCAAAGGTTGATGTTTTTGAAAATTCATCAATGAAGTTATACTTAGGAGACTCAATCCATGATGTCAAATTATTTTCTTTTGAATCCAAAAAGTCAATTTCCTCCTGATTTAAAGACCCTTCAACAATTCCTTGATCCACTTCATCTTCCCCAAATACAATGGTTTTCTCTTCAGTAAATTCATGAGAGGTTTGTGGCAAACAAGACACTTCGTACAAGGTTATGGAAGGGACAGTTTGTGTAAGGATGGGTTCCTCCCAATTTTTAATGCTTTGTAGTTCTAACCTCAATGATGAAACCTCAAAATTCATTATCTCCATTTTTTGACACAATTTTTCAAGTAATGGTTGTGGATCATGATGGGTAAGGGGTTGAGAAACATGGTCTATTTCAAGTGGATAATTAAGTTGTTGGAATTGCACAGGAGGGTGTTCAAATTGGCCTTGTTGGGATTGGAACTCATAATAGGTTGGGATGTTTTGTGGAGAATAGGAGTAAAATCATTGTGGTTCATTAGGTTGTTGATGATCCCACATGTAGAGACTAGGATGATCATTGTACATCACACATGGGGTAGGGTGACCAAAGTAGGGATAGGTTTCCCGTGTTTTGATGTGTTCAAAATTGACTTCCATAGGAGTGAGGGGGTTAGAATAGAGAAGAGGGATGAAAAAAAGGATGATAGTGTCTAAGATAACTTACTTAGGTCCCCGGCAACGGTGCCAAAATTTGGTTCACGCCCAAATTTACCCAAGAGAAGAAGGGTAGAACGGTCCTTGTAGTGTAGCTTGGGTTGTCGATTCCACAGAGACCTAAGAAGATACCTAAGATACACAACCTAAGGGATGGATTTTTGGCTATGAAGTGGCCAACTTGGATTGATTTTGGATGGGTTTTAAAGATATCTAAAAGATTTAAGTGGATTCAATTTAAAAGAATGAGTTGATCCTAGGTTATCACTCGGGGTGGATTGGACGTATTTTCTTTTTAATGATTTCAATTTCTTAAATTTGATTTGAGTTCATTTAAGGAGATAAAACAACATCATCACTTACTGGTTCAATGCCTACACCCTCTAATACTAATCACCTATACACTTGAAGGATCAAAGTTTTAAGCACTTCAAGGTAAAGGATCGTATTAGTACTTGAAGTGCGTGGCCTTAAATTCAACACGGACGATGGAGTTTAAAAATCATCAAATAAAAATCCCAATTAAAGAAGTGATTATACATTAATTAGGTGATAAATAACATCCACTTCATCCCCATGCTACTCCCTTGGATCAACCCATAATTGGGTTAGCCCTCCATTGATCCCATGGTTTCAATGGAAGCGGAAAGTAGACTCATAAGGGAGGAAATGGATAAGTAAAGAAAACAACAAAAATAAAATGACCACTCCACCGTTGTGTGAATAATTTCACAAGGGTTGGTGTGAATAAATTCACACCTTGATCCAAAGGTATCAAAGTGATATTAAGAACAACAGAATAAGAGTAGAAGAAGAACTTTTATTAAGAAACTAAAGTGAATTGAACAACTTACATGTGAAAGACAAAATTGAGGCAACAAAAATGCAGCATAACATTACAATTAAACAAGGCATCCAAGATCCTCAACTCCTTCACCACCACTGCCTTAAATAGGCATTTTGGGAGCCTTGGGTCGATCCACCAACATTACAAATCATCTTAATTAATTTTGGTAGGCTATAGGTGGTGGAAAGCTTGTGGAATTTGGACTTTTCCACGTTTGACCCGAGGTGGCAGCCAGTTGTCATTCACCGAACAGACGCATCTGGAAGACCTTCTAGAAGGCCGAATCAGAGTGGGACATAGAAGAAGCAAATGTAGCTCCGGATGTCTTCTAACCCCCTGTAAAATATGGGCCCATTTGGAGTTGTGTATTCCGAGATATGATCAAATTAGTGAGCTGTTTGTCTGGGCCGCAGAATCTGGCCCATAATTGTATCTCTAACGTGGACCGCCTAAATGACCACCATGGAGGCAGAATTAGCATTAACTCCTGAAGAGTGATTTGTTCTTATACATGTCTTCTAGAATACCACGAAATTTGGGATTAATTGGGCCTGTATGTTGGGTCCCACAGTCTCATCAGTGGGCTGGTGTCCAATCTGCCTTCTCCAGAATTGCTTCCTTTCATTGCCAAATATCTCCATCATCCTCCATGAATTCTCCATTGATCCCTGAATGAAACATGTTCATATTGGAGTGTAGATCAATTATCAAATTAAAATATGTATAATAAGATTAATCATTTGGTACTTTAAATGATGTTCAAAAATGTACCACATAATAGTGCATTTTAAGAAGGTATTACAATCATAATGTGAAATGATGTTCAAAGTGTAAAATGCACTAAAATGGTGTTTATGAATAATAAAGAACATGAATATTATATATATTTCCAATGAATATTAGCCTCATTTAGTGTCTAATCATCTCCCAATGCTAAAGTAGGTGGTTTGTGCCTTTCTGTTGAAATTATTTGAGTTTTATGTGCAAATTTTCCCAATACCCATGAACGGGGTATTGCGCGTTTACCGTTTCAACCCAATTGTTCGTCTTCTATGCTTGTATGCTTGAGTAGATGATATTTTGTTGTTAATAGGGTGAGTTGTTTTTCTTTGGATGTGTTGATCATGCATGTTTTTCCTATTTTCATCTTTGGGTCTAGTTTGCCTGTTAGGCTACTATTTTCTTTCCCATGCCTAGTATTGTAGGATGGTGGAACTGTTGTTCTTTTGTGATGTTATGATATAGAATGCTAGCAAAGTATTTCTTGATGTTTAACTTGGCTAATACACACTGCGAAACTTGATTGAATTACATATGGCCATGTGAACCTGATGTATAGACCATAGGGAGAATGGACGTAAGGCCTTATCCAGAGTGTCTTTCCTAGTAATGATGCGAGACCACATGGGGAATTGACGTTGAGAGATTCCTCATGGAGTATATAGTTCCTAGACGTGGGACACAGAGGGAATGTGATGTAAGTGCTTACCTAGAGCGCCTTTAGTTAGGATATGAGACTATAGGTGGAATTGACGGCAAGTGCTTCCTCAGAGAGTCTATTCTTAAGCTAAACCAGAGGGGTTAGACTGAGTGTACTGCACAGAGGGTTGCTTGTACTTGTTAGGTAGGACTAGAGGGTATGGGATATGAGTACTTCCTAGAGGGTTACCTTTGTGTTAGATACTTTCTTGCGTTTCTATGTAGGGCCATATGGGATAGGTTGTGGGTACTTCCCAGAGGGTTACCTGTTTGTGTTTATCTACTTGGTTAGTTGTTGCTTGATATTGAAACCGTGGATTGTTTACTGTTGAGTACTTTCCTATTTACTGTTTTATGTACTTTTACTAGCCATATACTCATAGACTATTAGGCATAGATCTCGTGGTGGTTTCTTACTGTGATTTCGTCTCACACCCTATTTGGGTCGTGCTTTTGGGCCCAAACAGATTATATTGTTGCAGGTATAGACAAGGGAAAGCACCCTTATACTTCAGGTACATAACATGTTGTGGAGATGGAGAGAACGAGACAAAGCATAGGCTTGCGATGTTGTAGAGCTAATTACTATTTTTCTTTTGTACTTGGTTTAGTACTATATTTTAGCATTTTTCTTTGTTTCGCTGGTTTCCTAGACATATATATCATGCATCATTTTATATATGTTCTCCAGTTTATTCTATCAGTATTCCACTATTTATTTTTGTATGATATTATTACTGCTTCCTCTCTTGTATATATTTGTTTACTTCCATTTTGTACTATTCTAATGAGGGAATAGTTTCCCCACTCTCACAACTAAGGCCCTCACTGTTAGTCGGCAGCCTCTAGCGTTCGGGGAAATTTTTTGTGTCCATGTGACCAATCGGGTATGGGGCACCTCTAGGTGGCTTCCGGAACTAGGACGTTACAGTTTCAAATTGTTTTTCTAAAGGAATTTATTTTAATGCTGCAAAGCATTTGAAAAAATGAATCATGGATTATTTGTGTGTTAAAGGTAATTAAAAAGGTGGTTTTGAAAGAGTTTTACATTGTATTTTCTATTTGGTTGATACTGGGCGTGTTTAGTTTATGTAATGGGTATTTTTTATGTGTCATGTAATTAGAAATGTGTGGCACATGGGATACCATGGGTGTGTGACTGACTTAGAAAACTTAATCCTTATCATATTTCATGTACATACAATTAAATGTTATATAAGGGGATAAGAAATCCCTTGTAAATAATGTTACCCAATAGAATAAGGGAGCACATGGGATGAATGTAGGGTATGGGGAAGACTAAGAAGCTTCCAAACTTGTTTTACTCACTCAGATTTCTCATGAACCATGTATTATAATAAGTTATGCTAGACCCCATTGGTTGGATCCCATGATGTATTATTGTTTCTTCCTTTTTTTATATACTTTTTTGTATTCCCAAATTCCATTATATTGATATGTGGTGTTGCTTATTCTTATGACATGTTTAGTCGAGTTAAGTATGGTTATAATATGTGGATTCACATATATTTTATTTGATCCTAGTCCCCTCATTTTTTTAAACATGGTTTATTTTAAGAAAACAATAGGATTTCTATAAAAACATTTAATAGTAAAATGATTTTAAATATGGATTTAAATAATAGTTATATATTTTCATGGATAAAAACCATATAAATATTCATGATGGTGTCCTACTATAGTTTTTTCTCACACCCTATATAATCCATTGTTTGTATACATACATGGTTTTTTAAGACATAGGTAAAGTTAAGGGAACCATTCCATTCAGTGGATCCTCTTGATTACCATAATCATTGGTGGGTTTAAGATAGTGGAGAGGAGGAAATCATATGGTTTAGATCACATGGATCATTGTGAGATTTTTTATCATTTGGGATATTTTTTATCAGCGTCTTTATCCTTTCCCATATTTTTATATTTGATTTATATTGAAATATAGAGATCATGTATATTTCTTGATTATAAATTGTTAATTGATGCTAATTATTATATATTTTTATAGTCATTGGTGTATATTCTCTGTTTGGATATCTTTATCTATTGATATTTCTAATTTGGTGGTGCCGACATCCATTTCATGAATTACTCATGTCGTTTTTCCAAGGGTAAAATCATTAAAAAATGTTTAAGTATGGTACCTTGGTTGTTTTCTACAGCCTCCTGAGATTGGGAACTCACCTCAGGCCTTATGGTGGGCTGGCCTGGGTGATGGGCCAGGTTCGACTAGGTTGGTTCACTACGTGTATACATGTATCTATTAAATGTTTAATTATTAAAAGGTTGTACTGTATTAAGGTATATGTTAATATTATATGTTCTATGATGAATCTTGGTTTTACTATATGTTTATGTGGATGTGATGTGGATGTGGTTGTGAATTATTTACACAGGTGTATTTTATGACTTATAAAGGGGATGGGAGAACCAATACATAAATTGTTGGGGTTTAGGGTGACTGGTCGAGTGGTCGAGTGGAAATGTGGTAGTGGGGTACCCTTATTATATATATTCATTGATATTATGTTACCTACTTTGTATCACTATTATATGAGTGACTCTTTGTGAGGATGGTGATATAGTTTTCTTGATTTATTTAATGATTTGGTTTTTCTATTTATTCACTTTATGTTTAGTATACATCTTCCAATTTTCATGAGAGGTTTCTAGGAGGATAATACTTTGTATACTTGTATAATTAATCCCATATATATCTATATTTTAGGCTGAAAATATTGATTTTGTGATTGTGATAGACATTAATAACTCATAGAAATTGTTCATGGGTTGGAGGTGATCATGGTTGTGATGAAATTCCTCTACAAGATTCAATAATGGCCCTATAGTGAATGTGAGAGTAACCCCTGATTCCCAACTCCAATAATCCCTAGGTAGGTGAGAGGCCCAAAGGGTATAAAATGTGCATATGTAGGGAATTACACCCATAAAATCCCAGGGATGATAAAATTAAATGACCAATCAACACTGAAGGATTTCTATTAATTTGGAAATAGTTCTCACAACCCACATTTCACATATATGTCATTCAACCATCATAAAATAGAATAAATAATGATATTTGAAAACACTAAATAATCCTTTGTATCCATCTAACCTATTTACATAATATCTCCCATATCCCCCATACTATCTTGAAAAACACTTAGAAAACTATAGAGGGGTGATCGCTTTATATTACTTAGTATGATCATCCTTCTAAAAATATTGACATACATGTACAATAAATATGAAATAGTAATCAAGAGTGATATCAGCTAAGAAAAAGCACAACAACCGATATAACTATAAATAAGAATAATAGATTATAACACCAAAATCCATGTTCTATATGTTTTCTACAATTTCCTACGTTTCCCAAAAATCCTATGAAAATTATCCAACTAAGACAAATAGCATATTTCGTAATTACAACATCAATACATTAGTTCTCATATTCACATGCCTACTTTAATCCACAAAGTCCCATAAACACAAACCAACTAATATCCATCATATCCTATAAGTGTTCAACTACCTTCCCACTTCAAATTATTATATTCCCAAAACCGAATCCATCATATCAAAACAACCAAATAACTACTATGCCCCAAACATCACTTTCTCAATAGAACATGTTCAAAAGAACCACCAAATTAATAAATATTGGGTAGTCTAACAATTAAAAATTACACATTTAAAATCATTTCCAAATCCCTAACTTACCATATACCAACCTCATTACATTTATTAGTTCATTTATTTTCCCATAACCCACATTCAACTCATCCAACAACCATTCAAATCAATCATCACTAATTATTATCAACCCATTATCATACCCATATTAATTTTCCCTTACCTTCATGGTTAGTTTCCAAAGGACTTTATAAATTACACTAAATCAAATTAATTAAATTTAAAATTTCTTATTATCCCATAAATGTTACATTTAACACCATCCCATTCCCAAAAAAACTAGAAAAATAAAAACATATCATCACTATTATTCTGTAAACAACAAAACTCCCCAAACCAACCCAAATATCATTTGTAAACAAATAAAAAAGTTTGATATCCTAATATAGTCCCATGTGTTATTGTTTATTTAAAATAACATGTTTATTAATATCGGTCTAGAATTTCACTTTCCTCACTATTTCCATTTACCCAACTGAACTCACAAACCAATTTCTCAACATTAAATAAAAGACACACCAAGAACCCCTTCCAACCATAGAAAACCATCCCAAAAATAATCACACCCAACTATAACAATATTGTATAGCACCAAATACAACATGAAGTATAAATAGAAAGAAGAAATTTTAGTTACAATGGATAGCTCCAACACTATTAATTGTTCTAGATTGTTTGGGTTATTACATTAGATACCTATCAAATGATAATTATCCCTAATAATCAAAACCAAAATCAACCAAAAATAAACATAAGCATATAAACTAAGGTTATATACCAATAAAATGGTATAATGCACGACCAATGCCCTTATTGAAAGGGATAAGCTATAACTTGAACTCCCCTCCAACAAATAAAATATGTAGATAACCCCGCAAACTTTTGGAATACCTCTCCAACAATAATTATTCCATTAGAAGAAACCACACCTAACATCATCCACCCCTGTACAAAACTAACTCCTCACTAACTTATCTCTTCACTAAAACCATGTTTCAAAATAAATACACTTTCAAAGAGATCCTACATCCATTTTTTGGGTAAAAAAGCATCAAGAGTTATCACGGAATAGAAAATTAAATTAAATTTTTAATATAAATAAACAAATTCTTTAAAAAAATTCCAAACCCCCCAACATGGTTATAATCAAAGAAGAAGGTTCAGCCTAAGACATTACTATAACTAACTCTCCACCAAATAATAAGAAAAACTATGATCCTTAGGGAAACTATACTAGTTATTCCCCACAACATTAAATAAAAAATATATTAAAACTCAAAAAATTGGACACACAGTGATACTCAACCTTAGGGTTCTAACTCACACTCTAGCTCTAGAATATTGCCTCACTCTCCTCTTCCATGGACCTTGAGTCCCATAATGGAGGTCAATCATCTCAACCATCCCAACTACTCTATAGGGATGTTCACCCTGTTATTACGACATAGTTATACCATTACCTATGTTCTATACATGATCTGTCACAAATTCCCAAAACATAAAATGAAAAGCCATAATATATTGTTAAATCTTCAGCCTCATGGAAGGTTAAAAATGAAACACCCATTCTCTATCATTGAGTATGAAACTTGGAGATCAAAAAATACAATCCATAAAATGTTTCCTAGAGGATAAAAACTCTTAGAACCCTATAAAATTTCCCAAATCACTTTTATAAGATCATGGATTTTAACTCAGGAAAAAACTACATCTTTAATAATTCAAGAAATTTTCTCCACGACATCTCTTCTAGATTTATACGCTTCATATAGAACAGTATTCAAGATACCTTTAGATACAATACAACTACAAATTAAACTCAAAATATATCTGGAGTCTTAACCAACCCAAATGAATCCTCAGATTATTCCAAGCAATCCGCATCATTGAGGTTGGAGGCTCTATTAAATAACTTTGGTATTTCATGAAGCTGGAATTTTATCAATAATTTTTCCCAGGATTCCTCCTTATACATTACATGACTAGTATTTTGATGTAATTATGATTAAATATCTTTAGACAAAAATATAATTCATAATAAGACAAAAAATCACATAAACACTACATAAAATGGAGTCATTTCACAAACAAAAAGCATACCATATATTACTCTCCCTAACCATATCGCATATAAAACACTTCACATAGACCTCAAACCTATTCTTCCCTATCCAACCATCCATACTACTCCAATATCATCCTATTAATAGTTTTTCAATGCTAAAACCCCAATAATCATCCATAACATCTCCCAAAAAAGGCTATTAATCATAGAAATACAATGGAACACACCAGAAACAAATGACACCCACTCTTAACCACAAAACAGTTCAATAACCCCTTTTAAAATATACCTTCATATTTATTCAACACCTTTTGTATTAACACCACCGACACACTTCAAAATTTTACACATCTTTTTAATTATAATAATTAAATGATTAAACTTTTATAAAAGGTGATCCCATTAATTCAATCACAATAATTGTAAATAATAACAGTAGTAGGAAACACCAAAAAATGATCACTTCACACTAATTTTAACAAAAATAAATAGAATCTTCATGCATAAATTACATTATTAGGAAACCCCATATTAGCCAACCATTATATTATAAATTTTCAATTTATAAAATAGGTCCTCAAGAATACTTATCAACACTTTGAGTAGATTTTATCAAAAGGTTCATAATAATGCAGTCTCAAACTTCCTTAAACCACATTTTTTAGAAATCAAAATACATCAATAATATTACCCAGCCGTGCTTTTTATTTTTAAATAAAACATTTCAAATGATTTTTGCTCATTGATCATGCTCTATATTCCCAAACTATCAACTCCTTAAACATTTTACGATCAAGAAAAAAATGTCTGCTCATTACACAAATACATAGATTAAATTTTCATTTTAGATGCAACATAATTTTCATATAACATGCTTGAGGAAATATGTACCCATTCTTCCACAAATATTCATTAAAAAAATAATCAACTTTAGACATGCTTCATATAATAAATAATCCTCATTTTACCATTTTATTCCGCATGCTCATTTCGTATTTCAATTTACCTTTATATATGGTCATAAATATTTTAACAAACTAAATATGGCATGGAATTCATAGTTAAACATGATATAAATAGATATTCTAGTATCCCAAAATATTAGGCATCCTCATAAAAGAAAAAAAGTCAATTTAGGTAAAATATCTCTAAATTTAATGGGTTATCACTAATAACACAATCCATTTTCCAATATTTATATAATTAAATGAAAAATAATAATGTATTAAATTCCTAAAAAATTAATATAACATGTAATGATTTGAATATATATCATAGAACAAAATGTTGTATGAAAATTCAATACTCTTAAATCATGATTCTAAAACAATTAATTTAGTATAACAACATGAGATTTATTAAGGCAAACTTATTTTATAAATGATATTAAAAATTAGAAATTATATACAATAATTACACTTTATAAATGGCTTACTAAAAATTATAAACATCATGAAACATATAAATGTGCCATGAATTTCAAAATTTAAAATATAAATAAACTCAAGATAAAAAAAGTTGTATGATGTAGGTGAACAAAACATCCAAGATTCAATAATGTTTTAGATAAACTACATATTCCTGGTTAATAACTATTTCTATTTAGAATCAATTAGTGAAATAATTTCAGAAATAAAAATATATACATAAACATAATCCCAAAACACAGATAAGATCCAAAAATTAAAATTCCAATTCATCTGATGATAATGATGCACACACCTTTATATTATTTATACCCCGCAACAGTTACACTTTCACCTAAAAAGTTTAATAGGATATCTATGTCATTAAATTGGATCATAGGGGGCCCATAATATATGTTTATAAACTAGTATCAATAGTCTAAATCACCCGGTATTCTCAATTGTGATCATTTACTTACCCATCCCATTCCATCACCACTCGATCCAAACTCTAAAATCCACCCTAACTCTCTATCAAAATCTCTAATAACATTTTTCACAACCAACCCCTACCAGAACCCCTCATGGGCATTTATTGAAATCAATATTAACCACTTCATTTTTTCTCCAATAGGCCCTAGGTTAGATACTAGTACCATGGGTAGAAAACACACATATGGAAGTCATTACCCTCATAAAATACCAAATAATGATAAAAAAGTCACCAAAAAACACCAAAGGATTATTATGAAGAAAAAGTAAGTTCACACAACACAAATTTCACCTATATGTCATAGAATCATCATCAAAATCCTGAAATAATGTGTTAATAAAACTTTGGGTCATCACCCATCTTTATCCATGCTACCCAAAAAATAACTCCCATCTCCCTTGTATTATCCTATAAAACAACTTAGAAAAAGGTGGACGAGTGAGAAATTGGGAGTACTATATAGTATCAAAACTCTAAAAATATGGACATCCATGTGCAATAATTTTGTAATAGTAATAATGATTGATATTGACCAAGAAAAACCCAAGCACATATATAAGAAAAAAATAAGCATAATGGAGTGTAACAACAAACTTTTCATTATATATCTTTTCCACTATTTCCTTTTTTTCCCACAATATCCTTATAAAATTACCCAATTAAGGTTTCCAAAAAAAGAAATAATAAATAAATAATAAATATCATTAACCCCACAATGATCATAAAAATAAATAGGTAAAAAGGGATCATTAATTTACCACCACACCCACCTGGCATCTCAGGGACTGCTCCAACTCAAACTAATAGTGTTCCTGTTGGACAACCCCAAACTAACTAACTAAGGATGTGAGAATGAAACAATATCTCTAACCATGTACCATCCCAAATATCTCCAAACACATCTCATTATTTCTTGGTGACTTGAGCAAAGTTTCTCCAAGTTGTGATCAAACGGTGTACCACTAAAATGATTCCAAATCATTTTGAAACCTTCCATAAACCTCTAAAATCTTAACCTAAAAATTCCCTAACATTAAATAATCCATAAAATAGGTAAATAAATAAAAATAGTGGTATTAGAAACCATCTTCTCATTAAACTATAGACCATTATAGCACATACCCACATACTATAGCAGCATATGTAATGACCCATGTTTTTAAGGACTGAAAATTAGAGAAAAAATTTAATTTTTTGCTTTTATATGATTTAAGGGGTAAATTGGTCGTTTTACACTATTTTATGATATTGTTTAATTTTGTATACCACTTTTTTTTGTCCCGGAATAGGGTTCTTACCCTAATATAGGAGTTTGGTAGGATTCTGTTCTATTCAAATTTTAGCAGAATAATTAATAATTAATAATTATTTAATTAAATATTAATTTATTTTCATAGGTTTATTCAGAAATATATTTTTATTTGATAATTTTATTGATATTTCATTATCATCCTTGAGTCCATAATGAATATTTTTACCTAGGAAAGGAATAAACTCGTATTGGGAATTGGGGTCGGCCCAAGCCCCTTTTTCTCTTTCTTTTTCTTTCTTTCTATTTTCATTCTTTCATTAATTTTCTTTTCTCCTTTATTTTATTGTATTATCATGTAACCCCCTTTTGGGGTTCTCATTTTATTTGACTAAGATAGAAAATTGATATGGATAGAGAAATATGGAGATAAATGGAAGGGAGGTACCCAAACAGAGCTTGGGAGGAGTCATATCATCATGTGGTAACCATGGAGAATGGAAACAAGTAAACATGTAATGGACTCCACCCAAATTTAGTCCATTATTATGTTTTTCTATCAATACACATATTTTTTCAAGTTTTAATTCCCTAATATGATTGATTAGAACCCCTTATGATTCAATGTATACATTTTGAGGAGAAAATGGGGGTTCAATGCAATATGAGGGGTTTCCCATTTGGAAATACCAATCACATAGTGTGTAATTCAAGAACACACACCATTTTTTATTCACATTTGGGAAATTTATTTGTACTGAACTATGTCACTATGTACCCAACCAGATAGCCTGTGTAGGAGCACATGCCATGTAGTGTATGTGGCCAGACCCCATGTGCGTAACAGACCATAAAGAGATACACGGACACCTGAAACACATGGTAATTCCATTTTAGGTATAAAGGTAGGTACCCCATGTAGGGTACACATTGTTTACCTATCATGCATGTTGTGTTCTTGGGATTTTACCCGTAAAGTCCAACTATAGAACACGCCTAGGTGAATACTTTGGAGTACTCACCGTGTACTATGTATACTCATCATGTACTACCTCCTTGCTACTTCTTTTTAGGGGTTTCATATCATTATGCCAAGGAGTTGTAATTTGACAAATGATTAGTACATTCAAAGAGTTTCTTTTCTCATAGATCATTATAGTGAAACCCATGAGGTGATTTGAGGACTCCTAGGAGGTGTTTCAAGTGTTTTCATACATTGAGATGTTCATCCTACAATAATAAAAAATATTCATCACCTAATAGAGACAAATGTAATAACAATTATAGGTTGGTGTGTCGTTACCAACCTTGGTTGGGGCCTTGATCGGAGATGGGACATTCACTATCTCTTTTGATCGATGATTTCATATATTTTTCTATTTAAGTCAAGAGGGAATATTATATTTTAACCTAGAAGATCCCATATAGGATGAATCTACCTCAATAATATTTTCTGGGGTCCCCTACGGTACACCTGAGTTTATATTATGAATTACAGAATCCCTTTTAGGATCCCTATACTTATTCACTCCCTCTAAGGATTCCACATAGGATTCCTCTATTTACCTTCACTATTAAGGATCCCGAGTATGATACCTTCACTTATGTGTCGAACTCCAAGATCATGAGTAGGGTGCCTCTTCTGTGTGTGATATGAGGGGCCTACAGTGTGACCCCATTATTGACCAACCTTGAGCTAGTACATCGAGTTTGGGTATAAATGGTAACATGTGTCAACTTAGAACCCATTATAAATGAGTAAGTCCAAGGGGATGTGGCGGTAGTGGTGGGTTTAAGAATCCATCTATTGTCTCTAGTTTATATAGGATTTTACCTATTTATTACTAATGTGGTGATTTTTACCAGAGGTGATTCCTTTTTGGTAGCTAATGAGCCTGAGGTGTTGTGACTTCTTATTTTGGGATCACAAGATGTGCTTCTTGGGATTCAGATTTTAAGCCTTACAATGGAGAATTTTGAGATGTTTTTTATAGGATCTAGATTTTGTGACCTTACTTATATTTATTAGGGTTAATAGAAGTATTTCCTAGGGTCCTAATACTTATCCTATATTTATGTTATTTGGGAATGGAGTCCCTACGCTTATGATGTTGGGAATAGGATCCCTATGTTTGTGATATATGGGTATGGTGTCCCTTTAGGGTGTTATACATGTATAAACTCCCTATTTATGATACTCATGGATGATTTTTCTCTCCCAAGTGATGGGGATAATTATCATCTCCCTAATTGATTACTAATACTCGGGGATGATTATGCTCTCCATGATCGATTAATGTTTATCATGGATTATTATGCTCCCTGAGAAATGGGGATGATTGTGTTTTCCCTGATCGATTACTAGACCATGGTGGTAGATATAAATCCCTTCACCATGCATGTGAAATATACTGGATGGATGATTATGCTCTTCCTAAGTGATTCCTTGGTTTCTTCTTATGGACAGGTGGATGAACCAATGATATTAGGTTTCTAATCCATTTATTTGAATGGATTTCAATCATATACTTGGGTCTGGACACCATTCAATTTATAGATCCCCTAAGGGTTAGACCCTTAGGGTTCATTTGAGTTCTAATGTCGTGACCTATAATAGACCGAAACCAAGGGCTCGGATATGGAACTGGACTTACATGGTAGGAGGATCATGAAGCCCGTCTCAGTGACCATTTATAGTATTTTCATTTGATATATGGTATCCTCTATTTTAGTGATTGGAGGCAAGTATGGGTGAACCCCGGGAGTGTACATGTATCCACATATGGTTACATAGCTTGCTCAGAGACATTTACTATGTTAGATAAAGCAGGTATTTCTTGATTGGGATTATAGACCAATTGATCAACTAAATTCTACATGGATTTAGTGGTATGAAATCTAGATCAATGCCTATCTCACAATATGTCCAGTTGATTAGATCATGGGTCTATATATTTATTTTCATTTCAGTTGTTATGATTTTATAACATGCTTATATTAGTATTTATGTGATCACATGTATATATATGTGTGTGTGTGTGTGTGTCTGTGGGGATATATATATATATATATATATCCTTACATATACTTATATAAAATGGAATTGTGTCCAAACGATTGGGGTCACAGACTCAAATATTAGTTTTGGACTTGTTCTGTTATTTATATCTATTGTTTTTATCATTTACAGTTGTCTCAGTTAGGCTGAGAATTGTTTTTGGGAATCCAATAATGAAAAAAAAATTATAGGATCATCATTGGGGTGGCATACTGATATTATTTCTCACCCCTATATGTTAACCTTAGTGTGTGTGCGGCCCTTACATCCTTAATGGATATGGATGAGTCCCTTGGTTGCATGATCAAGAAGAACCACTTGTGTGGATTCTTTGATCAGGATGGAGTATCCTGACAGTGTCTTGGAGACTGGGTATGTGGTCCACCTCAGAGTTAGTAGCATATCCTTAAACAGTTATTAAAATTTCCTTTATGTACACATGAATGTATGGTCAACCTAGTGGGTGACCAGTGTTGTATGTATGCCTTTCTTATTTGTGATTTTATAGCATTTCATTTATTATTACAGAAAATTATTTTTTAGTTTATTTATTACTTATGCACTCTGATTATTACTGTTGTGTATGATACATAGCAATTTTCTAATTCTTAATCCTTTAATATGAGGTTCCACTATCACACCCTTGGCCCTCGTTGCTATTTGGTATCCTCTGGCATATGGTAAGGCATGCTTGAGGCCCTGTGACGAACTGGCTCGTAGCAACGGATTAGTGGAAATTGGGTTTGGATGATACAATGTGGTATCAAAGGTTTTTCTTTTCCTGTTGTATTACTATTTGGGATATGGAAGACAATATTATTAGTAACGTTTTTTGAACATGTGATGGATATCATACTGGTGCCTCATGAAAACATCTTTTGGTAGGAATTTATGGTTACCAAGGACATGAGATCATGGTTCTGATCTTCAATGTTGCAGTTGAACATCATTATCTCTTTGAGCGATACAAATTTTGTGTGGATGTTATGATTTATTATGCTTATATGGATTTTTTTCCCATTAAAATGTGTACATTAATGTATTTTTTGGATAATTGAATTTTGGAAAGGGGGCAATGATTGATTTTTACTCTTAGTCGGCAAAGGAAAGATGCGTCTCAGACATCATGTTTGTCACATATGATTCACCTTTGATAGTCCTATTAGAATGTTATTTTACTAATGATATAGGATAATAGTTTAAAGTGTCAAAAAACCAAAATGGTGTTTTCCAAAATAGGTGTTTTGTGTCATTATACTTAATTGGAACTAAATTAAAATATTTCCTTTGGATGGAAGGATATGTGGATCTACATTGGTGGCGAGGATGGTGACTTTGTCATCATTTAAAGGATGTCTAGTCAAAAAAATAGGTTTATAGGTCACATGATTCTCACATGTTAAATGAATTTTAAGGTGTTTTTACTTAGGTTAGTTTATGTGAAGTGTCAATAACAATTGATACAGTGTCCTCCATCGTAGATTGGAATGACATTATACATAACCACATTGTATGATTATTATATAATATGGATCATGGATATGATGACATGTTCATACTACTTTCCCCCATATGTCAACCTTTATAGTTTATGCCTTCACTTATGGTTATCTTGTCTTATCGTTGAGTAGGTTTCTAATAGTTACTATGAAGTTTTTAGTGAACTGGACTTCGAAGAAGTATTACTGTACGCATATTCACAATGAGTTTCAGTTTAGTATCTCTTCTATATTTGTATCATGACTCCAGGGAGTAGTTCCTTGTGAGTATTCTTAGTGAGGATCAGGTCCTTGTAGGACTTGTTGACAGTTTTGACCCTCACAGGTCATTTTCTCCTTTCCTCCCTTATAGAGATTTGACCTTTGGTCTAGGTCCGTATACCTAGTGACCTTGATATGATACTTGATATATAGGTCTAGGTGGGAGACCGATAGGCCATTAATTTTGGTTCATACCCTTATAATTTTATTTTATTTTTTATCAAGGGAAACATGTGATTTAGTTTTTCCTATGTTTTTTAATTCCTTTTTAGATAACGAGATTGGTTGTACACTCATTCGACACTAGTGCAAGGTAGATGCTCTGGTTTTTCATTATAGTCGCGTTGATTCCATCATTTTTGGATAAATAACATAGGGTTCTTGTTTTTCAATACTTGATTCAGTAGGAAAGATTGTTCAGGTTCCTAGATATGTTAACGATTGTTTCAATAGTTGATAATGTAGTCAGATCACAGGTAGGCACTCATAATTGGGGCAATTTCAGATGATGTGTGGTCTTGGAAATCAATCATAGAACAAGTGAGGCACATTATTTTGAAGAGGATTTCTATGGGATCTTCTAGATTACTGAGATAGACATGTCATGTATAATAGTCATATTGCTCATGTGATGGATTAATCATATGAGGATTATTTGGGTGGTGATAGAGCACATCAGTTACAAGAGGCATCGTTTAAATCATAAATTGGTGAGTGGAAGTATACAATATGGGGACTAATGTTTTCCAGACTTTCCATGGGAATGATTTCATGGGATTTTTGGTTAAATAAAGAATGTTCCTCCATGGTAGAGGAGATATTGAGAATAAATAGGGTTCCATGAGATGGTTGACCCAGTGTTGGAACTAGACACATGTTGTCGGGATATCTGATGTTAGGTGCTGGTTGAAAGAAAGTTTAGAATGTTTGATGTGAGCATTGACTGGAGAGATCTATAAACACCTATCAATGTAATATTGTTGTACTCTTAGTTAGTGATGATCATGCTCTATCTTGATATCGTCCTGAGGATGCTGAGAGAGTGTCGACTCAATGAAGATCTTCTTTCATTTTTAAATACTTTACATGTTTTGATGAAAGTACTTATTGGGGTTATACTTGAGTAGTGGTATAAGGTTATCCATAGAATGGGGAGTGAACCATTGGACGTTTGAGAGTTGTGATCCCTGTTTCCTGTTGAAATTAGTCATTTTCCATAGGCTATTGAGCTCAGAATTTTCTTGTGAGATAATGATAATGGTATTCCTATGGTGGGGAGTATAGGATTGGTAATATTTAAACGAATTCATTGATGAAAGAGTTTTTTACACTATGAGACTTGTTGATGGAAACTCAGGATAGCATAGTTGTGAAGAATCATGGGATGATAGAATGGATTCATTTGTCCACCAAATCTTCTCGGGTATGAGAAGGGTCATGGTGAGAAGATTGTAACGCCCAGTGTTTTTCATTACTGTAAATTGGATCAAAAATTTAAATTTTTGTTGTTATATGCTTTTAAGGGGTAAATGTTCATTTTACCTTATAATATTATCATTCATATTTTCTATGACCACTCTCTTGGTGTTAGAATATGGTTTGTACCCTAGGATAAGAGTTTTGTAAGATTCTGAGCCATTGGAATTTTAGTAGAATAATTAACAATTAATAATTTATTAATTAAGTATTAACTTATTTGTGAAGATTCATTCATCCATATCATTTGAATAGAGAATCATATTGAGATTCCATCAATTCCATTGAGGTTGGAATAGATATTTCTCCAATGAAAGACATAAACTCATGTTGGGCATCGAGGCTAGCCTCAACCCCTTTTATTTTTCATTTCATTCTTTGTTTTTTTAATTTTCTTATTTCTCCCTTTGGCTTCTTATGTATGCAACCTCCAATGGTATTAATGTGTTACATGATCGAGAAATAAAAGGGATAAGGTGAGAGAAATATATATATATATATATAGTGAGAGAAAGAGAGAGAGATAAATAGTGGATAAGGGAGGTATTGTCATGGAGATCAAGAGGAGCTGGATAATCGAGTGATAGTTGGGGAGTGTGGAAATGAGTGAACATTCAACGGATTCCACCCAAAGGTAGTCTAGTTTTAAATTATTTATAAATCCTTTTATATTTGTTTTTTTCAAGTTTTAGTGACTTAATATGACTTCTTTGTACCCCTTGTGGGTCGATCTATTTCCTTTCATGACAAAATGGAGGTTTCGAGGTGATTTGAGTGGTTTCCCATCCATAAATCCTGGTAAAACAACATATAGTTTAGGAACACATTCCACGTGTTCTTCCCATTTTAGGAAGATTAATTTTTGTCAGTACATGGTGTGTATAAGGTATACAAACCATGTAATGGTACTCATCTTTCTAGTTGAGTACCTAGCCAGATTTCCCATGTAGGATTACAAGTCGTATAGATAACACATCCAAACCCTATGTGGGTCACATGATGTCTAGAGGAAAATTTCAAGGGGAAACACATTTATACACCACGCGAGATACATGCGTAGAAACCCCATGTAGAGTACCCATTGTGTACCTATCTTATATGTCTTGTACTTGTCCTTTTACATGAGAAGTCTAGATGGAGTACACGTCCAAATTAAGCTTTGGGAGTACACATTGTGTACTACCCCTTACTACTCCTTTTGAGGGGTTTTCATATAATTATGCCCAGGAGTCGTAATTGGACACATGAGTATCCCATTATGAGTGTTTCATTATCACATACATCACGATGGGGAAACCCTTGAGGTGATTAAAAGACTCTTAAGAGGCATTGTAAGAGTTTTTTTCATGGAGAGGTTATTCCAACAATAATCCAATACAGTTTTCACCTGAGAGAGAGACATGAATTGAGAATGATAGGTTTGGGTGTTTGGACCAAGCTAGTTTGGGACCTTGATATGAGATAGTCCATGAAAAATCGTTTCGACCAATTCTTTCTTATATTTTCCATTTTAGTCGAATATTCCATCTTATCTTTTCACCTATAGGATCTTGTGTAGGATGCCTCTACCTTACTTCAATTTCTGAGGATCCCATGTGTGATTCATTCTCTTATATGCTGACTTATCTAATCCCTTATATGATCCCTATACACGTTCACTCTTTCTAAGGATCCCATAGGGGGTGAATCTTCTTATGTATACCATAGAGTATCTCATATATGATTCATCCACTTACCTTCACTAATGAGGATCTAGAGTAGGATTAATTTTCTTATGTGTATAACTATAGGACCCTGAGTAGGGTTCCCGTTCTCTGTTTGGATTAAGGGGTCTAGATTGTTTCCTAGTGTTTTTTGACCATCAGCTTGTACATCGGATTTGGGTTGAGATGGTAGTGGGTGTCACCTTAGAAACCATGTCAAACATGGACTCCCATGGGGTTGTGGTAGTAGAGGTGGGTTTAGGAATTTGACCACTGCTACTCTTTTACATATGGTGTTACTTGTTTACTATGGATATATTGATATTTAATATAGGTGATTCATGGTTGGTGGTAGATGAGCCAGATGCATTGTGAGTTTTCAATTTGGTTTCCCCAAATGTGATTCCTATGATCGGACAATTAAGCCTTCTTGTTTAGGATTTATAGATATATTTCAAGGGATCAATCCACTGAGCCCTTTTGTATGTTTATTGGGATAGCTAGATGCATTTCCTAGGGTCTAAATTCTTAGCATATGTTTATGTTTTTCAATAATGGAATCCCTATGTTTATGATTTCAGGAATGGCATCCCTATGTTTGTGATAAATGAGAATGGAATCTCTTGATGATGTTATACGTGCATGAATTCGAGTTGATGATACCCATGGATGATTATGCTCTACTAAGCGATGGGGATAATTACACTCTCCCACATTTATTACTAATACTCGGGGATGATTACACTCTCCCTAATCATTTACTGATACTCAGGGATGATTACACTCTCTCTAGTGATGGGGATGATTATGCTCTCCTTGATCAATTACAAGATCATGGTGGTGGAAATGGCACTCCTCAGTATTAATGTGACATATAATCGACAAATTATTACACACTCCTTGAGTGACACTTAGGATGATACCTATGGTTAGGTTGATTCACCTGTAATATAAGGCTTTTGACCAATTTATTTGAATGGATGTGGAGCATGTACTTGGGTCTACATATTACACCATTTACAGATCGCCTAAGGGTCTCACCCATAGGGTTCATCTAAAATCCAATTTCATGGATTCATACATACTGAGCATAGGTCTTATAAATCACACTATTATTTGCCTGGAAGGAGTGGCATGAAGTCTAGCAGAGTCACCATTTATAGAATTTTCTACCAGTATATGGTATCCTCTATTATAGTGATTGGAGGTGAGTATAGGTGAAACCAGGGATTGGACATGTATCCCCATGTAGTGATGTAGCTTTCTCAGATACATTTTTGACTCAAGATGAAGGATTTGTTTGTCTACTAGGATTACAAACCCATATATTGACTTAATTATACATGGATTGAGTGTTATGAAATCCATATCAATTCCCTTATGTTAGGTCCACTAGGATAGATACCCTGAGAGGGGGGTGAATCAGTGTATGAAAAATTAAAACAGCTGCCCCTTTTGATCTTGTTTTGTTGTTAGACAAAACCCTCTTCTCTCTCTCTCCTTCCCATTACAGAGTATGACTGAATCTTAAAGCATGCACAAGACACAACAATTTTACTTGGTTCATCCTCACTGGTCTATATCCAAGGAGTATACACCGATGATGTGCCGATGTACCAAATCCACTATAAGCGCACTGTTGTTTACAATATATGAAGCAGACTCACTGTCCCTTCTAGTTTACACCCACTCACTATATGAAAGACCACTACTCTCTCAACTTAAGTGTGCTCACTGCTTCTTCAGAAGATCCACTCACAGATTTATAGTCATGTAGGTCTCTTCATTATCTCTAATGAAATCTGCATCCTTAACTATTGATAGATTCTCTGTTGACGTCCAACTTTCACCTATAGATGAATATCTTATTGCACTGGGTGTACCGAGAAACCTCAAAACTTTCACGCAACCCTTACTGCATCTTGCGCGCTACTTTAATGCATTGTGTACAAGATTCCACTTCTGTCACAAAACACCCTTTGCGCGAAACTTCAATCTTTTGCGCAACTCCAATCTTACGTGCAACTTTCTTAGCTTGCGCACAATTCAAAATCTTTTACGTAACTCCCTTTTCTTGAAATTATTACGTGATCCGTTGCTCAGATATTCTCTAAGTGTTGAGCATTGTGGAATGAGGGGGGTAACATCATATTTATAGGCATTCTTGACCCTTGTGCGGAATATTCCACTTTGGTCACGCAAGTTCCTCTTCGAGCGCGCAAAACCCCGTTTGACGTTGCCTTCAGCGCACATGTTTCCTTCAAGCACACAAAACTCTGTTTTACTTGGCATTTGGCACACAATTTTCTTTCACACAATCTCATATTTCTTTCCCATTTCCAAATATTTCGCGCACATAACGCCTTTTCTATTTTTCGACGTTCTTCTCCCAAAACCTGCCTTGCGGTCAAGATTCATTCGCACAACTCCATCTTTCACACACATCTTCAATTCTTTCACGCGCAACATGCCCTTGAAATTTTTCAACATTCTGATCCTGAAACATGAATTGTGCACAAGTTTCCAAACCTCCTAAGATCTTGCATGAAACTTCCTTTGCTGAAAACTTGTTTCCCCATTTTTTGATTTTGAGGCCCAAAAATTTGGCAAGAATTGGAAAATGGTGCCACCTTAGATCTGTTCTTTTTGTACCACCTCCATATCACCCATTCCCTTTTCACCATTCTTTTTCAACATATGTTTTCAACAATATATCTGGAACTTGACATCTCAACATGGGAACCACCTTTTTCAAGAAATTAGACATCATGGTCTGCTCTGTCAAAAAACACAACATGGAGGTCCACTTTGTCAACAAACAAAATCACCTAAAAATGCTTCATTGATACCATGAGGGATTTTTTCCAAACACCTTATCATGGGATGTCAAGTTAATCAGATCATGGGTCTATATATCTACTATGGTTTTAGTTGTTATTCTTTTTTATCTTGGCTATATAAGTATGTATATCAGCACATGAATATAAGATGCGACTATGTCTAGATGATTAGGGTCACAGACCCAATGATCAGTTGGGGACATCTTATATAATTTATATCTATTTTTTTATCATTTACTACCAAATAAAATAGGCTGATCAAATTTAATGACCAAGCACTTATGATAGAATATTTAGAGGTTCATCATTGGTGTGGCCTAATGAGATTATTTCTCACTTCTATATGTTCATATCAGGGTTTGTGAAGACTTTATTTCGTCTTTTCACATTGAGAATGGATTTCATTATAGATAGGGTTGAGGCCCAAGATTGCATGATTGAGAGGATCCACTTGTATAGATTCTTTGATCAAGATATAGAATACCAATGGTGCTTTGGAGACTGATTATGTGTCGCGGTTTGGAGTTTATAGTAGAGACTTGTACTTTTATTTCAGTATCCTTTATGTACTCTTACATGTGTGGTTGGTCTAGTGGGTGACCAGTATTGTATGTATGACATGGATGTTCGGGATTTTATAGTATTTCATTTACTATAATAGCATGTTCTATATAACATTATTTATTTCTTTTGTACTCTAATTATTTCTACTTTTTATGATACTTAGTTACTTCCAAAATTTTCTTAAATTGATATGAGGGAAGTGTCTCCCCACTATCACACCCTAGGACCTCACTTATAGTTGATAGCCTCTGGCATATGAGGAGGCATGATTAAGGCCTTGTGGAAAACTACATTCTAGAAAAAGATTAGTGGAAACAAGGTCACAACGTTACATCATATCTCCACTCTACACTACCACATATCCACATCTCATTGACACACCTTAGTAGGGTAACATAAACATGAAAAAAATCAACCATGTACCCTAATCCTACCAAGTACACCCAAATTAATATTAGCATATCCAAATACTAATTTACATAGTAGAGTGTGATGAACATGTAGTAAATCAACCTCATTCCCTCCTCCCACCATGCATGACCCTCACTATGTTCCATCATCTCAACCACTTAATGAAGCCAACTCGAATATTGAGTACTTAAAAACTCAATCCATTATATGTGGTATGAGCACACCTACTTTGATCCTTCATAGAAAATAAATTGAAACAAACTAAGATCCATCACATCCCACAAAATTTCACCTTCATTCTCTCATCACTACATTACATTCTCACAACCGCTTACATTATATAAAAGTAACAATATAATAACCACTCAATAAAAATTACTTTCCCAATACATAATTTTCAAAAGAACAATATAAACCATAAAGAGAGGGAAGTGATACAATCCTTCATTATGTGTTTCACGTCATTTCTAACATCATACTAACCATTTACCGACCATATTACATTTAATATTGCACTCATTTCTATGTTAACCACATTAAACTCAACTAATAACCATTCAAATCAAACCTAAATAGTTATTAATAGCTTATCATCATACCCATATTAATTTTTCCTTATCTTGAAGTTTAGTTTCTGTGGTATATTAATCATTAAAATAAGAAATTTGTCTATTTATATCTTGCTTACTAGACCATAAATTTTATATTTAACACTACCACATTTCCAATACAACTAGAAAACCAAAAGCATCACTTCTACCTTATTCCATCATCCACGTGAATTCCAAAACCAAACCAACCATCCTTGGAAACAAAATAAAACAGTTTTATAGCCTAATATAATATCACAAATTACTTTTTAGTTACTATCACATATTTATTAATACCTACCCAAATTTTACATTTATCCCCTTTTTTATTTCCATATTTAACTCAAAAATAAATTTATAAACATTTAATAAGAGATGAAACTATAAAAATACAGGAAAATACATTTACAATAACAATGAACCGTTCCAAAAAAAAATCACCCAACCATACAAATATTATAAAACTCTAAATACTATAGTGAGCATAATCTGTAAAAAAATGGTAGTTCCTTTGATTTTGGTTATCAACAATTTCATTTTAATTACAAATGTTAATGAATTACTCAATTAAAGATTTAAAAAGGTTCCTCGACAATAATGGAAACAGAAGTATTGAAATAATGAATATCATTCAATAATAAATCAAGAAATATAAAATATCATGAAATTTAACAAAGGCCAATTGTGTCTCCCTCCAATTTCAATTTTCACTTAACTTGTTTATTATCTTCAATAAGATCATTCTCCTTTAAAGAAAATTCTCCACAACATTCCCTTTATCATAATTTACGACACTAATGAAACCATAAATGAATAACATGGAGTAAAGAATAGGAGAAAAAACTCAAATAAATTTTTTCAATAATATTATTCCAGAATATAGAAAAATATTTTAGAAATACTCGACCTAAATAAATGATTCAAAATTATTTAGAAATAATTAATAAGAATATTTGACCACAACCAAAATAAAATACAAAGAAATAACTGAGTAACCTTATGAATATATCAATCTTATAGCCCATCATCATACAAAATAAACTAATACCATGTAATAAAACTCCTAAGAATAAAATCTTAAAAAGATTTCAAAATAGAGAAATATAAACTCACCTCAAATTAAGGAACCTTGATTTTAAATATCGAATGATCAAAATTTATCTAAGATAGATTAAGGGTGTCCAAGGAGGAAGATATGATCACCTAGGTATTAAGAGAAAATATGGAATTAAGAAGAAGTTATACCAACTTACAAATTCATATAGGTTTTAAAAGAACATAGTTTGATGGTGTGACATGACTTGGTCACACCACGATGGTGGAAATTTCAATGATTATTTGAAAAACACACTGCATCATACCATATATTCCCATAATTCTCATAGTGAAAACCACTTTAATTATATATAAATAATTAGGGTCATAGTGAGAAAACCATCACCACACTATAATACCTAAAATCATAAAGTTCCAAAAGGGTATTAGAATGGAACCATAACACAACCATCACACCTCACACCATGAATTACTCTTATGTGAGAGTCATGATTCCATGAATACTAGTCCCATGTAACATGAAAGACTCCACCAGACCATGATCAAATCCCATCTTCCAAATAGTGTGACACCTTACTCTCATAGACCACACTTCACACTGTGGCATATGAACCATTACATGACTTAACCCTCCATGACTGATACATTAGAATGAAAAAATACATTCTATCCCAACCAACTCTCTATAGAATGACACCCATTTCCATATCATGAAACCTCCTTCCCATGTGAAACATCAACTATTACCCCACCTAACATCCATTAACATTATATGACACTTAAAAAACCAATAATATGTAAAGTAATAGGTTTAAAACATATGGTCTGTTACATTGGTTACTACTATAAGATTTTTCATGTTATTTTACATTGGTATTTTTCATTTTTATGAAACATCATGTATTAGGATTCTGTTTTTTTATTTTTTATATGAATTTGATTGCCAATTATTTATTATTTTCCCTTGTAATTTGAGGGTAATGTATCATATATTTGTGTACTTTATACAATTTTTGTTTTTCAAAATCATGTGGGCTATTGGATGTGGGATTTTGGGGTCACTCCTTTCTAAACTGCTATCCTAGGAGGAATTCTAGTGGGGGTGACAAAGTGATATGAGATATTTTGGTTAAATAATAGGTTAAATATTTGGGATAGTCACCTAAAAGGATATGTGTGTTGTTAGGGAAACAATATCACTATGACATAATATGTGACGTAATAAAGGGACACTAGTTTGGATATGGTATTTTTGGTCCCCATATGATCCAATTTAAAAACCTTATGTTTACTAAATATAATAATATAAGTGATTCTACTTGTTGGGTAGACACCTAAGTAATGATCATGAATCATGCTCTCTTGTGACTATGTTTGAATTGGGTAGATACTGGGTGTTTGGAAAACATTAATTAATTAATCATAAATATTAATTATTTTGGGATTTTGCATTCCCAAACTATTTTCTATTCTTTATGTTTATATCAAGAAATACATCCACATTATGATCGTGATAGAGTGGATTGGTAGGATACACCAATATATCAATATATAGTCGAAGTTGGTGAGTAGGATGGTTGGAAGAAGATTCTTTTTGATTTTTTGTTTCAGGTACTCTAGAAGTATGAGGGGGTTATCTTTTTTCCTGAGGTTGAGCCTCTGTTGGAAGAGTTTTAAATTGAATTATGATTTATTCATGCTAGAAAAGTGCACTCCATCATGTTAGTTGTTAGTATAGTAAGGGTAGATACCCACCAGTGGTGGATTGTTTTACATAGTGATCAAGAGGAGTTTAAAGTATCTTGGGAGAAGCTATATAATAAATTTTAGTATGAGTTCCCCTCTTTGACCATAAAGGAAACATACTAGTAAGAGATTTTTTTCCCAATTCCATAGGAATTCTGTCATTTGAGAGTTTGGTATTTACTTCAACAATCTCTTGTTTTTTGATTTAGATATCTTTCATAGTGAGGATTCCTATTCTTGTAATTTATAATATATTTTGTGTCTTATGATCCAGTTCATGGTCACCCCCTTCACATTATTGAAATTTATAAATTTTTCTGAGAAGGTAGATTTTATTTAGGGGAATTTATCTCAGAATAGACCATCATAGATATGGATTCATATGGTCTCTATATAGATAAAAGCTTTGTCCATAGGTTCTTAGTTTCCTAGTCAACATAAGTCTTAGATAGTACAAATCCATTTTAATATTTACTCGTCTCATTTATTTGGTTCTTACAATTTTCAGACCCTAGTCAAAAAACCATATGTTATTTTACTTTCATGCAGAGGTCATGTCCATTAGAGGTTAGAGTGTCTAACCTTCATATCCAGTAAGTATAGAGTTGTTGTCCCACTTTAGGTTCAACTGTTGTATCAATATCTTCCAACAAAACAATAGTTAAAAGACCACTTCAGTAAATACTCAACACTAATAAGGGGGGATGAATCAGTGTTGGGAATGTTTTAACTAATTATAACTTGTTATCCCTTTACCTCTTAAACCTGATAGGATCTTGATTATCCTATTCACTTTACCTTATCTTATGAAATTATATGAAAGTAAGTAAAATATGGAAAATGTTATTTTTACCAGTTTCACCACTCAATAAGAGTAGCTATTACATTCCATGTATAGTTGTGACTGGTACACTAATCATCCATTGTAATGGGATTCATGTTATATTGGTTTCTATAGAAAGTAAAACTTATCCCAGGTGTGGTTCCATAATGATTTGGATGGGGATAAGAAGAAAATAATAAATCACTAGACTGATAAATTCTAAGTCTAAATTTCTACTCCATAGTGGTTCTTTATACTTCCTATATAGAAAATATCAAACTTATTCAAGATTACTTATAACACCAAGAAATAATTCCATAAATGAAACTTCTGATGAATGTTAAAGTGTAATGTTGTTCATCACTTCCATTTTCTTCACTTGTTACTCTCATAGTAGAAATCATGAATCTATCCTTCACATACTTCATTCATCAAACAAAGGTTTTTCTAATTCATCCATTAGATCATGTTTTCCCTATGCATGTATATATAGTGACATTTCACCAGACCCCTTATTCTACTTTTATTATGGCACATATTCACTTAGTACTGTCTAACCAATGATGTTCATCTGGTAAACTTTTTTCAAATATTTATTCATCTAATTCCTTATTCTTCCCTTTCACAAGTATTGTATTCTACCCTCCAACCAGTACCTATGAATCCAGTGACTCTTCTTTTTCTTATGTAGTGTTGATCTATCTAGTTCATTCACTCCGTCTAGTACCCCTACTCTGTTTGGTACCTCTTCATATAAAACTATGATTCAAATAAGAATAGATATCATGATTACTGGATGTAACTTCCTTATGAAACTTTACATACTCATAATAAAAATATCCACATAAAACACTCTCATAATTAATAACATGAGCAACCACTTCTCATCACATCAAATCCTCTTTATACGGTCATTGTTTCATTGCAAACTTGTGGAGAGTCAAAAAGTAAAATTTGAATTTATAGCTTCAAAATTTTAATCTACCAATTGATTATTTCTTCATTTAAACACCATAAAACTTCTGAAAAGTTAATATTCAACCAACCTATATAGAAAACATCCTTATATCAAAGTTTCCATGTTTTCTTCCACATTCCTAAAATTTTAGCTAGAATCATGTTCACTTGTCATGATCATTGAAATGTTGAACATCCATAATAGAATTTCCACAATTAATGAAATTACAAAACTTTATAAAGACCATAAAAACGTTTATCTGGTATATATTCATAACATTCTTCTGATTAATGAAACATTACTTGTTGTTCATTTAGAACTTCTAAGGATTATCTTAAAAAAATTCATAGAACTCTTCTTCCGACAGATGGGTTCTAAGATTTCTATCAGTTTTCCCCCATCTGATAAACCATCATAGATCTTATATTCTCCATATGTCTAATGAATTTATATAACTTCATAAGTTTAATTTTTAATACTCATCATAATATCTTTTTAATAGTTTTTTCAATGAAATTTTATGGATACTTTTGTCTGATGAAACTATTCAGAGACTTCAGAAACCTTTGTCTAATAACTTTATACAAAGACATATCCATTCGATGATATTTAACATTATATAAATATATCCACAATAGTTCATAAAAATATATTATTATCAATGAGATTAATCCCAAATTATTCTTCTAATGGATATGTAAAAACTATTTGGAGGATATGAAACTTTTCTTTTTTCCAAATAACTCCGACTGATGAATTTGAAAATGGATTGTCTGGTGAACTAAATATAATGTATTTTATTTTTCCCATTCTATGAACCTCAAAACTCGCTTCTATCCAAAGACATTAAAATCCATGATCATATCATAATACAACAATAGATGAAATTATAAAAATTTATCAAATGACCTTTTTCTGATAGCATCAGACCCGAAAGCTCAAAGAAATTTCATAGCTTGAACTTTGAACAAATGAACGTCAATATCCCCCTGTAGAATCGTTCTTGGATCATGATATCTTTCATTACTCATGATTTTATGAATATTAGTAATAATGAATTGTTTTTTATATTTCTTTCACATAGTCTCTTATATTCTTCAAAACATTATCTTTGAATCATATCCATAAGGATTTGAAATGATAAAATATTGAAGAAAATATCACCATGAATCAACTAAATATAATCATTAAAATATTTATTTTGAACTTTCATCGAATCAAAAATTTCCATTCCCATCAACGTGATGTCCATTAAACATTTTTTGAATGATCAACCTATATTTCCTTCTATCATTGGACTTTACATCTTGTTCAACCCAATTTTTCATATGATCAAAAGAATTTACATATTTGTCCCACTAATGTAATTCAAACTTTTATTCATCTAATAAACTATGTTAGATGACTATTTTTTGTTGTTCTCCTTTGATGGCTTGCATCTGTTTTTTGATTCACTTCATTTTCACTTTTGGAGTAATCTGTATCCTTGGACATGTAACATCCCCACTATGTTGTGTTTCCCCACATTCCCAATTTCTAAATGTGGGAATGATAATCCATCATTGTAAATGATTTTTTATCCTTGATTAGAACTAGTTAATGGGATTTAGGCTCTTCCTTCTAGGGATTCCTCCGTGGAGTTCATAGCTTGGTATGAGTCTCCCTCATATATCTAAGACATTTTCGTAAATCTTATTACTAGAACCATCATGTAGTGGATATCGATTAATTACACTGCTTAATATCATGATATAGAAGATATAATTGGTTTGGAGCTAATGATGATGTTGGTAATATTGGGTTTGTTAGGAATATGTAAACATCTTCTCCATTTGGATTTGAGGGAATCTCATGTATGATTCGTTTTATGTGAAGGACCTAAGGCATCCCATATTCGATATGGGGAAACCTGTGTCATAGACATAAGGAATCCAAGACTTGATTCATATGGAATCATGTGTATGTGTCATGTGGTATGTGGTATGTATTATTATTCATTGGGAAATCACATGATTATCATCTTTTTGGGATAGGTTTTCCAATTGATTAATGTATTTTGGGGATAAGTTAGTCACAAATTTAACATCTTATGGGGACTAGTAAGTAACAATTTTAACATCATTTGGGGAAATATTGGTCATAGGTGTAACATATTATGTAGATATGATGGTCATAGGTTTAACATATTTTGGAAATATATTGGGTGTTTGAAGGTTGAGTGTGTTCCTAGGGGGAACGACCACACTATCTGATTGTGGTATTTCATGGGAAGATACGATTTATGTCTAGATTGAACCTTGGGGAGGTGTCACATGTATGTAGGGATTTAATATTAGGAAGGTGACCTATATACCCTACTAGGAGACATGGATCAAAACACACATAGTTCAAGTGAATATTTTAGGTTCATATACCAAGACTGGTCCATGTAGTTTGTGACAAGGATGTATGTCGCATGGAAGGGGAAACCACAAGGGATGGTGTGGGGATTATGCATATGGGATGAAAGGATGATAAAAAGGGGTAGTGATTTTATGGATAGGGAAAGCATGGAAATTCTTCCCTAGATATGGGCGACCATACCGTGTGATTCATACATGGGGAACCCTCTCTTCATTGCACATGGTAATGCTAGCATTTAATATCATGTTCTAATGATGATTTCCTTCAATTTAACATTGTTTAAATAGGGTGTTAATTTATTCAGTTAAAAGTGTTGTATCTCAAACATCATGGGGGACTATACCCAGTGAGACCAATTATAATTAGGAGAGAATGTCACAACACTATCCCTCATTACATGGAAAGGTAAGAGTTTTCCCGCCGTGATGCCACCCTTAGGGAATACATACCTACTGCCCATGTGCTTTTAGATTTCACATGGAAGAAAAACTTATATTTCAAGGCATCACATGGGGGTACTGACATTAGACTTCACATTATCAGGATCAATAAGCATGGAGGATTCCCAAATAGTTTTCTTAAGTAAATGATCTAGGCGTAAAGGTTAATGATATCGGTCATGTAATTGATCAAAGTATGAGTGAACCAGTTTTGTTTAGGTGTGGGGAACTTAAGCCCTCAGATTTTTCACGACTGTGTTAAGTAAAGGAGTCATTGGTTCACAGACCTATAATTTTGTGCGTGAAACAATAGAGTTTGGTACATAATTAGTGTTACATGAGAAACGTGGATCCAACACCAAGATATGTGAAACGCACGGCTGATTGTCGCCTATCAACCGGTCAAAATTCCGGTGCTCTTCTAATGTGTATAGCAGCACTCGGGTCGAATCCTCGGCGATGATACTTTGTAATAGTCGTTTGTTTTTAGTTGATTGTATTGTGATTAGGGGGGTTTGTTTGCAGAGCTTAATTGAAATGATTTATGGATGATGTTTGATTTACCAAATTGATAAATATTGGGGTGAGCTCATCATTGGGGAGTTAAACATGTGATATCCTTGAGCCTTACTTTGTATTGCATTAAATTAACACTCATGTCATAAGTTGACGTTGATTGGAATTCCTAAGTGTGAAGGCTTTAATCCAAGCCTTAACTTAACATAGGGTTTAATCTCAATCAAAACTTATTTATGGTAGTGTATTTATGGTTCCAATAATCCATGGAAACCACACGTTAAACAAAACATATCATTAATCCATGGCATATTAAGTTTAACATACACAATATTAATTTAAAGAATACTCATCGAGCAAAACTCTCAATCACTTAACATCCCCGGATTATAACTCACCCCAATGAAAGATTTACTCAGCCATTTGGATGTTTAATATTCTGGTTAAAATAATTATGATGATAAATTAAGAATAGAAGAAAAATAAAGGGATTAGAAAAGAGTGGTACGTTGACAGACACACACGAACGATGATGATAATTAAAAACGGATTTTCGATTGAATGAGGAAGCAAAAGAAGGGAAGGGGATTCAACTGAATTTAAACTATTTTAAGAACATAAATATTAAACTACAGAAGGTGGATGAGAATAAGAGATATTGAAGAAGTAACTTGCATTAAAATAGAATTACAAAGAAAGAGAATTACAAGATTACAAAAATAAAGAACACAAAAGTAAGTGAAAACAAAGAGAGGAAGAAAGGTCTCTCAAGTAAAAACTTGATTATGGCAGGTCCTCCCAAGCCTTTTTCAATTCTTTGGTCGTGCCAATATAATCTCCTCTCTTCTAAAATGCCAACCCCTCTCAAGGAGAGAAGGGGAGAGTATTTATATCCCAAGGAGTGGACTGTTTGCATTCCTAATCTGTCCCTCAACATGCATCGCCAATTTGGCTATTCATAGAGCCGAATCTCCGAATATATCCTTCTTCAAAATTGTAGATAATAAAGTTTTCCGACTACTGTCAAAATATGGAGGCCTTTGGACAAGTGGATCCAAAGTTATGGCAGTTGTATTAAACAAAGGTAAACTGTCCATTTCTATCCATGCTTTTTCGATAGCCAAAATGTGAATGGATTTGTGAACAGGAAGATGCCTACAAATCCGAATGACTTCTTGAACAAAGTCGGCCACCTATAACTCCTCTTTCCCACTGAAAAATCTCAGATCGATTTGATTCTTACATCATGTGATATGTCATGAATAGTATACTGATTTTAATTCTCGGATAGAAAGGTGGGCTGGACTTCAAAGCTTCATTTGGGCCCCTTGTACTTGGATTTGGGCCATGAAATGTTTATCCAAGATGACATGTAGCGTCCCCCGAATTATGGTGGAGAGTTAATGTTTTTGGACTTCTGTATTGAGCCCAGTAAATCAATCTTCAAGGCTGGTCCAGTTTGTTCACAGATTCTTTGGTCTTGTTTGGGAGGACCATATGACCCTTCAAATGGCAGAATTGGATCAAGGTTCCTTCTAATGAAATGTTTTATATTGAAAGTCGAATCCTAAAAAACAAGAACCACACAATTTGGATCAGTGTAGTGATAGTTATAATTAAAACATTAAACTGACTCAATTGGACTACTTCTAAAAATGCTCAAATATTATACTTAATATTAAAACATTAATATTTCACACAAATTATGCACATTTAATATAAAATAAGTAAAGGGGGAATATAATAAGTCATGAAAATATTAATAACATCAAATCCCCCACACTTATATTTGCGTGTGTCCTCATGTGCAACAAATATAAAAACATGACAAAATCATTTTCACTCATCAACAAATATTAAAATTTTGTTTTCTCCAATCAGGGGAGGTTTAGACTATTTCACTCATCCATATTGAATTCCATCACAAATTTGGTTCACAATAATGCATCAGAAACAATTCATTTTTCATGTACAAGGTTTGAATTAGAAAATGTAGGCACTCAAAACTTACTCCTCTCAAGATGATAAAAATGTATTTTAGGAGGTTCACTCATTCACCAACAAAAAGTGAAAATCAAGAGTTTGTAAGAGCTCTCAGCTTCCTTTCCCAAATCTAATTTGTACAAGAATCAAGAGGTCTTTTAAGGGGTTTTTCAGTGGCTATGGGACGGTAGGTATATAATGTCCAAAAGAAAAGAGGGGTTAAAAACACCAACATGGAAAAATAAATGCACATTTTTTTTGAAATTTGATTTGAAAGGAAATAGAAACACATATTTACAAGGGCATGAATGTGCGATGAATGAAAAAGTGAGGGAGATAGAAAATTGAATAGGGTGAGATGATGGAATATGTACAACATGGAAGACTTCCAATAATGAAACAATACAAGATGATTCAAGTGTTCTTTTTTTTCTTTTTGCTCTTTTTTTTCGAAAGTTGTGCTTGAAACAAGTCTCACAGTCATCTACCAACCCATGTTTGATCATCTCATGAAACTAATTTTAGTAGTTATAACACGATCAAAGTTTGATGATGAATGATTTTTGACCCACCCAAGACACAACCCATTCCTTTTTTTTCATTTTTTTTAATATAATTTTTTTTTTCATTTTTTTGAACACTTTTCAATGACTTTTGTACAAATGAAAATTACACATATACACCCCAAAGCTCACAGAATTACAACCTCTCCCCCACACTTGAATGGATGCTTGCCCTCAAGCATATGATGCCACATTGGAAATCAATGAAAGTACGCTAAAAAATGAAGTCCATTCCCCCCACACTTAAATTTCAATAAATTGTACAGTGAAAATCCATGAAGATGTTGGGTGGGACAAGGTATTAGGCTTGTAATGTGGATATCAAAAGAAAGGTTTTCATAGGCTCAAAGGGGCTTTCAAAAGTAGGATCATTGTAAGGGTAACGGGAGGCTATTTGGCTATTCTGATTCTCATGTGGCTTAGAAAATGCCTCTATCATATTAATGCACACAAAAGATGGAAATTAAGCTCGAAGGTCCACAAACTCAAGACTCACAATCAGTGGTGAAGACACACAATGAAAAAGATGGCCATAGATGACATTGGCATGAATGCTAATGTTATTCCTCACGGTAGGGGAGAATCATTTTCCACCAAAAATTGTTCATTCAAAATGTTTGTTATTGACACAAAATTGTTTACCCAAGTTTGAGATAAAAATTCAATATATTTGAGTTTAAAACAAGCCTTTTGACTCCCCAAAATGGTTGGACAGAATTTCAATATTGGATGATTAGTAATTATGACACCCCTTTTTTTTTGTTAATTTTCATTTTTTGTAATTAATTTTTTAAATTTTTTTTATTTTTAATGACGCATCCACACAAAAGAGAAAATAGAAAAAAGGTTGTGGAAGAATGTTGTAAAAAAATGAGAGGGAGAGAGGAAGAAGAAGAAATAGAGATAAGAAGAGAGGGAAGAGAGATTGAGGAGAGAGAGAGTTAAAGGGAAAGAGGTGCCCCCTGGTTTGGATTTGGTGGGTCGCCATTTCCATCTAGTGGTGGGTCAATGGAAGTCGATGTGGAACCTGAAGTGAATGGCCTCACATGGTGATGCTTTAACCGGTGCCCATTTACCGTGAATGTTCTTTTTGAAGAAGGGTCTTGGACTTGCACTGCACCAAATGGGTAAACATTAGTAATAATAAAAGGTCCATCCCAACGAGAATTGAGCTTACCTGGGTGAAGTCGAAATCGAGAATTGAAGAGCATTACCTTTTCACCTTCATGAAATACCTTTCGAAGAATGTGCTTGTCATGGAGTGGCTTTGCCTTTTCTTTGTAGAGAATGGAGTTCTCATACGAATCGAGTCGAAGCTCCTCCAATTCAGTCAACTGCAACAATCTTTCTTCACCATATTTTTCACAATCAAAATTAAAAGTTTTGATAGCCCAAAATGACTTATGTTGGATTTCAACTGGTAAATGACAGGCTTTACCAAAAACTAGCCTAAATGGAGACATCCCAATGGGTGTCTTATAGGCTGTTCGATAGGCCCAAAGTGCTTCACCAAGTCTATCGGGCCAGTCTTTTCTTGTGGGCTTAACAATTCTTTCAAGCACTCTTTTCACTTCTCTGTTAGAAAGTTCAGCCATTCCATTTGTCTGAGGGTGATATGCAGTGGATGTTTTATGTACAACCTCATTCTTTTTCAAAAGTGACTCCATGGTTCTATTGCAGAAATGAGTTCCTAAGTCACTTATCAAAGCACGTGGTGTTCCGAATCGATGGAAGATATAGGTTTTGAGGAACTCCCTCACAGTTTGAGCATCATCTTTCCTAGTGGGTTTGTCCTCGACCCACCTAGAAACATAGTCAACAGCAAGGAGAATGTAGGATAATCCATTGGAAGGGGGAAAAGGTCCCATGAAATCGATGCCCCAAACATTGAAAAGCTCACAGAAGATTAATGGCTTTTGAGGCATTTCATTTCTTTTGGAAATTGTGCCAAACTTTTGGCAAGTGGGACATGATTGACAGAACTCGTGTGAGTCCTTGAAGAGTGAAGGCCAAAAGAATCCAGAATCTAGGACCTTTCGAAAAGTCCTTTTTGGTCCAAAGTGGACACCTCTAGGAATTGAGTGGCAGAATTCCAAGATGGAGGATTGTTCAGTTTCATCAACACATCTCCTAATTACCATGTCAGCCCCAGTTTTCCAAAGTTTATTATCTTCCCAAAAATAATTCTTTGAATCACTTTTCATCTTTTCTTTTTGTTCTTTTGAAAAATATTCAGGGAAAACACCAGAAACCAAGTAATTGACAATTGGGGCATACCATGGTAACTTTGGAGTGAGATATGAGAGGTGTTTAGTTGGAAATTCATGATCAATTATTTCAGAATGAGAAGAATTATAAATTCTACTCAGGTGGTCAGCCACAGGGTTTTCTTTTCTAGGTTTATCTTTTATCACAAGGTCAAAATCTTGGAGCATTAAAATCCATCTTATTAGCCTTGCTTTGTAATCACTTTTCTTAAGTAAGAACTTTAATGCTAAGTGGTCCGTGAAGATGATGATTTTGGCACCTAAGAGATAGGGCCGGAATTTATCCAAGGCAAAAACCACAGCTAAAAGTTCTTTTTCAGTCATAGTGTAGTGTGATTGAGTTTCATCCAATGTTTTTGAGGCATAAAAGATGACATGAGGAATGTTTTCTCTTCTTTGACCAAGAACAACCCCAATGGCCCTATCAGAAGCATCACACATCAATTCAAATGGTAAGGACCAATCTGGGGGTTGGATTATTGGAGCAGATGTGAGAGCATATTTGAGTTCAATGAAGGCTCTCTTGCAAGCCTCATCAAAATTGAATGTGACATCATTTTGAAGTAAACGAGTGAGTGGGAGGGAAATCTTGCTGAAGTTCTGAATGAATCGCCGATAGAAACCGGCATGACCAAGGAAGGACCGAATGTCTCGAACTGATTTGGGTTCAGGAAGTGATTGGAGCACCTCAATTTTGGCTGGATCAACTTGGATACCCTCTTGAGAAATTATGTGCCCTAGAACAATCCCATTTGAAACCATGAAGTGACATTTTTCAAAATCCAGCAGAAGGTTGCACTTGACACACTTTTGAAGGACCAAAGAGAGTGAATGTAAGCAAGATTCAAATGACTCGCCATAAATGGTAAAGTCATCCATGAAGACCTCCATGCAATTCTCAATGAATTCAGAAAAGATACTCACCATACACCGCTGGAATGTTGCAGGAGCATTACAAAGGCCAAAAGGCATTCGCCTATAGGCATAGGTTCCAAAGGGGCAAGTGAATGTGGTCTTTTCTTGGTCTTGAGGTGCGATTGGAATTTGGAAGTAGCTGGTGTAACCATCAAGAAAGCAATAGTGTGACTTTCCGGCCAATCTCTCAATCATTTGGTCAAGGAAAGGAAGTGGGTAGTGATCTTTTCATGTTTCAGCATTCAATTTGCGATAATCGATGCACACACGCCATTTGTTTTTCACTCGAGTTGTGACCACTTCTCCATGTTCATTTGTGACAACTGTTATCCCGCCCTTCTTAGGAATGACTTGAATTGGACTAACCCATTCACTATCAGAAATTGGGTAGATAATACCAGCTTGAAGAAGCTTGGTAATCTCTTCCCTAACTACCTCAATTATGAGTGGATTGCGTCTTCTTTGAGGTTGCCTAATTGGTTTGGATGATTCCTCTAGATGGATGTGATGCATGCAAAGGGCATGGTTGATTCCTGGAATATCCTCTAGGGTCTAACCTAAGGCATTTTTGTTTTCCTCTAACACTTGAACAAGTTGGGACTGCTCAGTTTCAGAAAGTGAAGCAGAGATAATGACAGGGTAGGAGGGATCATGGAAAAGGAATGCATACTTGAGGTGTGAAGGAAGTGGTTTTAGATCAGTTTCAGCCTTGATTTGAGAGCTAGACAAGTTAGGAGCAGGAGAAGGGATTCCAGATGGGTTTGGATCATTTTCCTCAACACTGTCCAAGGTGGAGCAGTAGAGATCAGAGTTGATGTGGAATTCAAGAGAGTTTTCAAGTTCACTTTGATTGATGGAGTCTAAGAAAGAAAGGTCAACATCAACTTCTCCATTTATAACTTGGTTAATCATTGAGCAGATTTCACAGTCTCCACTATCATTAGAACATGATGAGCATGAAGAAATGGAGGTGAGTTGACTCTTAGAAGTGTCATTAGATGCATGAATAGAGAATGCAGAGTGATTATCTGATGGGTATTGCATGGCTTGAAAAATGTTGAACTTAACCACTTGGTCACCAAATTCCATGGATAAGATGCCCGAATGGACATCGATCTTGGTTCTATCAGTCATGAGGAATGGTCTTCCTAGAATTAGGGGAGATCGAGAAGAGGTCGTCCCACCTTCCATGTCAAGGACATAGAAATCAGCTGGGAAGATAAGATCATTGACCCGAACAAGAACATCCTCAATTATCCCCTCAGGACTGGCAGTGCTTCGATTGGATAATTGAATGACAACACCCGTTGGGTGCAAGGGACCTAGACCAAGGTTGGAGAAAATGGATTTGGGCATGACATTTATTGAGGCTCCAAGGTCTATGATTGCATCATCAAAGTTGGAACTCCCTATTTGACATGGAACCGTGAAGGTCCCTGGATCTTTTCACTTCATGGGAATGGACTGTTGGGTTGAAACATTTTCAATGTTCCTAAGTTGCCTCTTATGGGTGCACAATTCCTTAAGAAACTTGGCATACTTAGGGATTTGTTTGATGGCATCTAAGAGGGGTATGTTCACTTCAACACGTCTAAACATGTCAAGCATTTCAAGATCAGGTTCAAAGGACTTATTAGGCTTGGAGATGGCTTGAGGAAAAGGAATTGGGTTCCTTAGAGGAATGGAAGGAGGTGAAGGAGTGGATTCAAGTTCCTTTTCCAGCTTTTTGTTCTTTTCATTTTCTAGATCAACATCAAAAGGGGAGGTAGAGCAATCAACATGGCGCATAGAAATTTGCATTCTCGATCTAAGTGCAATTGCACTTACATTACCCTTAGGGTTGGGTAATGGCTAAGCTGGGAGTTGGGATGAATTGGATGGTTGTTGCTGGATAAGGTGGGATGCAAGTTGACCTATTTGGGTTTCAATGTTCTTGAGGCTAGAACGGGTGAAGGAAGCAAGATCCTCTACAGCACTTTCCCATGGTTTTTTAGAAGAAGAGGCTTGTCCCAAATTGGGTTGGCCTTGATTTTGGTTCTTGGGAAAGCGATTGTATTGGGTGAGGAATTGGGAAGGCTCGTTAGGATAGTGGAATCCAGGAGGAGGATTTTTCCTTTGGGGTTGAGGAACAAAAGTATAAGGTTGATGGATGTTACCACCACTTTGACCATATTGGAACTGGTTTGGATTTTGATGAGGGAACTGAGGAGGATGAGAAATGGGATTACCATACCTCAGAGGTGGGTTAATGGTAGAAGAGAAGGGCTTAGAGTGGGGTTGGTTGATGTTTCTAACAAACTGACCTGATTGTTGAGGGTTGAAGTTTCGCTGAGCATATGCCGCATTGAGCTCCATTGGACTAGATGAATCAGATGGATCATCTTGGAGTTGTGGACATGTGTCAGTCGGATGAGATGGAGAGTTGTAGATTCCACAATTCTTGATAGGTCCAGGGAATAGTGACTGTGGAGAAGATGAGGTTGGGGCTTTGGTAGCCACCGCTAGTTGACGCACAAGACCTGTAAGTTCACTCATCCACTCAGTCATCTTGTTGGGCTCTATGGATTGATTCTCTTGGGGTTGTTTTACTTGAGCATGTGCTCGAGTATGTAATTGCTGCGTGTTTGCAGCCATGTTGCTTATGAGTTCTCGTGCAGCTGCAGGAGTTTTGTCAACAAGAGCACCGCCACTTGCGGCATCAATGAGAGTTCGCTCAATAGCCAATAACCCATCATAGAAGTATTGGATCAGGAGTTGGTCAGGGATTTGATGGTGTGGACAAGTTTCCACAAGATTTTTGAACCTCTCCCAATACTCATGGAGTGATTTATTAGGGAATTGACGGATGCCGCTTATTTCCTTTCGGATAGAAGCTGTTCGGGAAGCGGGAAAAAACTTCTCAAGGAAAAGTCTCTTCATGTCAACCCATGAGTTTATGGAACCAGGTGGGAGGTAGTAGAGCCAAGACATGGCAGAATCTGCTAGGGAAAAGGGGAAATCTCTAAGCTTGATTTGTTCTTCAGAAACCCCTTGAGGTTTCATGGTTGAGCAGAACACTTGGAACTCTTTGAGGTGAAGATGAGGATCCTCACCAGCTAGACCATGGAAATGAGGAAGAAGATGAATCAAACCCGACTTGAGTTCGAAGTCAGCCTCTATGTTTGGATATTGAATACCAAGAGGTTGGTAATTCATATCAGGGGCAGTGAGTTCTTTTAGGGTTTTGTTCCCTAGGATTGTCCATTTCAATTTCAATTAGTTGGATGAGGACTGGTTCTTGAATTATTTGAGTATCTCTTATGTTCCTCCTAATTTGGCGAAGTGTTCGCTCTATTTCAGGGTCAAACAAATCCGAGAGATTTTTTGGAAGGCTACGGGGCATTCAGAGAGATTTTGGAAGAAAGATGAAGACGGGTTTTTCTTTGTATTTTTTTTCAGTTTATGATTTATATGAGAAGACAGGTTTTTCTTTGTGATTTTTTTTCAATGTTTTTCAAAAATTTTGATTTTTTTTGGTTTTTTTTACAATAACCAGAAACTAATTACTACTTAAAGCACCATCCCCAGAAACAACGCCATTTGAAACGCATGGCCGATTGTCACCTATCGACCGGTCAAAATCCCGGTGCTCTGCTAATGTGTATAGTAGCACTCGGGTCGAATCCTCGGCGATGATACTTTGTAATAGTCGTTTGTTTTTAGTTGATTGTATTGTGATTAGGGGGGTTTGTTTGCAGAGCTTAATTGAAATGATTTATGGATGATGTTTGATTTACCAAATTGATAAATATTGGGGTGAGTTCATCATTGGGGAGTTAAACATGTGATATCCTTGAGCCTTACTTTGTATTGCATTAAATTAACACCCATGTCATAAGTTGACGTTGATTGGAATTCCTAAGTGTGAAGGCTTTAATCCAAGCCTTAACTTCACTTAGGGTTCTAATCTCAATCAAAACTTATTTATGGTAGTGTATTTATGGTTCCAATAATCCATGGAAACCACTCGTTAAACAAAACATATCATTAATCCATGACATATTAAGTTTAACATACACAATATTAATTTAAAGAATACTCATCGAGCAAAACTCTCAATCACTTAACATCCCCGAATTATAACTCACCCCAATGAAAGATTTACTCATCCATTTGGATGATTAATATTCTGGTTAAAATAATTATGATGATAAATTAAGAATAGAAGAAAAAGAAAGGGATTAGAAAAGAGTGGTACGTTGACACATGCACGAACGATGATGATAATTAAAAACGGATTTTCGATTGAATGAGGAAGCAAAAGAAGGGAATGGGATTCAACTGAATTTAAACTATTTTAAGAACATAAATATTAAACTACAGAAGGTGGATGAGAATAAGAGATATTGAAAAGTAACTTGCATTAAAACAGAATTACAAAAGAAAGAGAATTACAAGATTACAAAAATGAAGAACACAAAAGTAAGTGAAAACAAAGAGAGGAAGAAAGGTCTCTCAAGTAAAAACATGAGTATGGAAGGTCCTCCCAAGCCTTTGGAAAGGATTTGGTCGTGCCAATATAATCTCCTCTCTTCTGAAATGCCAACCCCTCTCAAGGAGAGAAGGGGAGAGTATTTATAGCCCAAGGAGTGGACTGTTTGCATTCCTAATCTGTCCCTCAAATTGCATCGCCAATTTGGATATTCAGACAGCCGAATCTCTAAATATCGCCTTCTTCAACGTTGTAGAAAATAAGGTTTTCCGACTACTGTCAAAATAAGGAGTCATTTGGACAAGTGGATCCAAAGTTATGGAGGTTTTATTAAACAAAGGTAAACTGTCGATTTCTATCCATGTGTTTTCGATGGACAAAATGTGAATGGATTTTTGAACAGGAAGATGCCTTCAAATCCGAATGTCTTCTTCAACAAAGTCGGCCGCCTATATCGCCTCTTTCCCACTGCAAAATATCAGCTCTCTTTGATGCTTACATCATGAGATATGTCATGAATAGTATACTGATTTTAATTCTCCGACAGAATGGTGGGCTGGACTTCAAAGCTTCATTTGGGCCCCTTTTACTTGGATTTGGGCCATGAAATTTTTATCCAAGATGACATGTAGTGTCCCCCGAATTATGGTGGAGAGTTAATGTTTTTGGACTTCTGTATTGAGCCCGGTAAATCAATCTTCAAGGCTGGTTCAGTTTGTTCACAGATTCTTTGGTCTTGTTTGTGAGGACCATATGACCCTTCAAATGGAAGAATTGGATCATGGTTCCTTATAAGGAAATGTTTTATATTGAAAGTAGAATCCTACAAAACAAGAACCACACAATTGGGATCAGTATAGTGACAGTTATAATTAAAACATTAAACTGACTCAATTGGACTACTTCTAAAAATGCTCAAATATTATACTTAATATTAAAACATTAATATTTCACACAAATTATGCACATTTCATATAAAATAAGTAAAGGGGGAATATAATAAGTCATGAAAATATTAATAACATCAATATGGCATAGATAATGGGGGTATATGTTTTCATAAATTTTGGGATTTCATGAATCACAGGGTTGAGTGAAGGGAACTCATCTTGCATGAAACAACCTAGACTTTAGGGGGATATGTGTGAGGAAATATCAATAAAAATTTGAGGTAATTCTGGGAATTTATGAGGGATTTTGTGAAAGTACTCTACCCATGGGAATCCATGGGTAATATGGAGTTTTGTGATGTTGTGAAATATAGGATTCCATGAATGAGAGCTCAACACTTCAAATTCAAGAGCATAATCTTTGAAAATGGGTAGTGATTCTCTCTTTATATCCAAATTGGATAGCTAGATTCATCAGTCATGCAACTTCATTTGTGTCTCATAACTTGTATCTAGTTCATGAAACCATGTATTTCACACCTCCCAAACCTTTTCCACTGGTGGAAGGTCACATAATCTAGCAATCTCACATTTCCATTCTCATAAAAGTGTCTTTCATTCCACCATGGGGGTTTCACACAATAGAAATGGTTTCATTGAACCATATCCTTTAATTTTTTGGGTCTTCTATATTGACCATTTAATTTTTATTGATCATCATTACATCCTGGTTGCAAAGATAGGGAGTTACACGCAATGGATCATAGTTGAACACCCTTTATCCATTGGCTCTAGAATGGTCCCTTGTACTGGTTTGTGTCTTATTTTTATAAAAAAACTAATTTTAGAGGTTGATACATGTTTTCAACATTAATAAATTATATCACTTATAATTGGAACTAAGGGGGGACCGAAAGGTTGAGTTTATTGGAAAACAATGAAGTCTTGGGAAATGTTACACTAGGTCGTACAACTTTAGGTCTATGTCACACAAATTGGTTTTTCATGTGTTCAACCTAGGGGTATCATGCCTATAAATTATGAAGGGGGTACTGGTAAAATCATCTGACTTTAGAGAATGATAAGATACCTCTCATGTGAGTAACACTCCAATTTTCTAGAAATATGAGGCTTTAATTTTGTTGTGTTCATGAAACTCCTATTTTACATTTGACCTATAGTCATTCACTCTCACGATATTGGTTGACTTATGTAAAAACCCTTTTTTTAACCTAACCTGAAAAAATCTCAAAATCATTCCAAAATGGACAATGAAGCTACTCAAATTAGTGATGTCTCCACCACCACTCCCATAAGGGAATAAATATCCATTAATCTTGAAATCCCTCGAGCTGTGAGGGTCATATCTAAGAACAGGGTGTTGATGGGTATTCTAATAGAATTGAAAAGGAAATATATACTAATAACCAAATTTCCTCTCTATAACTCTAGGTTTTTTCACAATGTATCTATATCAGTAGAGGCAACCAATGCCCCAAGATTTTGGTTCTCCAGGCATGATGATCTCTACCATTGGAATGTCTAAAATATTAGCAATCGGTTTAAGAATCATAAGGATGGTTCTATATACACCCTGAATGTATGTAAAAGGATAATCAAAGGATAACAACTGATATATGAGGAATTACCTGCCCATTATGCAAGAATCATCCATGCCAAAATTCAAAATAATCATAAAAGTTGGTATGAAGACTGGGGATCATGAGTCAGTGGAAATTTTATTGATGAGTGGGAATGGGCATACTAGGTATTCTACACATGTGAGGAATATGGGTATTATTTTCATTTAATTTAGATATTTGAGGTAGTATGGACATACTAGTTTCATTTATTCCACCAATCAAAGCTACTGCCAGAGATTCTGATTAGATGGCCACCAGATATGAACACCTTACACCTATATCATTGGTGGGTGGGGATCATCTTGTAGGATCTATAACACATTATTAAGATTCCAATAAAAGGATATCAATATGACAAATTCCCCATATATCCTAATACTTGGGATAACATAGATTAGACACCAACAGTGGCGAAGATCATCCTGGAACAATTGAGCTTGGTCCTGATGGATAAACACCCTTGTCACCAAGACATCACATTAAAGACACACCTAAGTTTATTTTTGAATGTTCTAGTTTATAATATTCTAATTTCAACTATGTAGTTCCCCAAGGAATGACACATGAGGTGTTTGGGTTTGTATTGTTCAATGCTACATGAGAGATAAAACCATGAATGTGTGTATGACATGAAATATTGTCTATCTGAAATTTTATATACAATATTTCTTACAACTTTCATGAATGGATGGTTTTTTTCAGTTAGGTACACTTACATGGCCCTATGTATTGGGATTCTATTGATGGTGGAGATAATGGAGTATAAAACCATGTGAACTTGGGTGTCTTGGTGTTGTATAATCTCTATAATAAGTTGAGGAATATTGTTATGGGGACCTCCCCAGGTGTATCTATGGCTCATTCTAGTTCATGAATAGATGGATCATGGAACACTTCAGGGGGTATGAATTCATAAATAGAATCATACCTCCAAATTATTGTCTTTTTTATTCCATCCTCAACCTCATCAAGGCTCGATCAGTGATTCTCATTGAAGTTGGGGCGACAACCATCTTTAGTAATGCTGGGAACTTCAACTTCCACCCATTCTTGACCTTGACTATTGAAATGGTTGAAAAATAGAGGGTAAACAAGATTATAGTAAGTACTTTGAGGCCTTTATAGGTATATTTCTAGTTGTGTGGATCAAAAAAATCACCTATTGTGAACCATAAATTCCATCACAGTTTTTCCAGCAGTTCGAGTCCATCCAGCAACTCGAGAGGCTAGTGCACATAAGGGTTTGTTCAAGAAGATACCACTATATACCCTGATATATCTAGTGGATATTCATGGATAAGTGGACTAGTAAAACCATAATGTTACAACCATCCAAGAACAATTCTATCCTCGCTCATAACTAAAATAATAACTGTGTAGCGATGTACCCGGGTGCATTTTTATGCTAGTGGGTGAGGAGGGTGACACTATCAGAAGGGACACATACAAAAAAAGGTAGAATAAGATATACTTTTTGAGTCGTATTCTAAGAATTGGTGGATCAAGATGTTGTATAAATAGTGTAAGATCAAAAAACTTTCATAATTCCACCCTATAGCAAGGTGGGACTCCCTTAGAATAGGCCATAGGAACAGGCAGAGAGCTCCCATGCCAGAACGAGTCTTTCCCATGAGGCCTTAGGGAAGTATATATAGTACCTGTTATAGGTTTATTAAGAAATAATATTCCTGATATCTATGAATAATGTGGGATTTATACTTGTGTCAGATTTCAGAGTAACTCTGGTGGAGGCTCACATGTGGGAAGATTGAACTACTAGAAGTTAGGTGTTTCACAATCACCATACAAGTGGATTTCTGAGAGGGAAATATGTACCTTTGAGACATGTATTCACAATCATGGTGGTGTTGGGTGGTAAATCCTACCATTAACAAAGTATGTATGATGCTCGGTGATGATCTTGGAGAGGTAGTAGTGGTTGACGCACTGGTCAGGGAGGCAATGACTCCTGATACTGACACATATGGGTCCCATGGTGAGGAGTCATAGGATTCAAATTACAACCATGGTAGTTATTAGGAGTTTGGGGAAGTCACTCTTGAGGATGATGATCTTAAAAATGATATGTTTGGTGAGGTGACCCTAAAAATAATTAGCTCAACTACCCATTTAAACTTTCCTCTGCTTTAATATCACTAACCCATGATTTTGAATAATGTATGAATTAGTTGTGGATGTTAAAGGGACCTATGTTAAGGGGGATTAGGTTTACTTTATGGGAGATGGAGAACACACCTTGAAGTCCACTCTTGAATGTATGATAGGAGAGGAATATTTAGAGTAAACTAAGATGACTCTCAAGATTTCCATGGCCTCATGACCATCTTTGGGGGGGGGGCTCCCTATCATCCTTGTAATGGCTCCCTCTATCAGCGGGGTAGGTCTTTAGGGGTGGATAATCATTGAGATTTCCATGTCTTCTCAAGGTAAGACACTAAATCCCATCCATACAAATTCATTTATGGCCTTTTAAAATTTCCTAATTTTTTCAAACTGACATGTTGTTTCCTTATATAGCATCTAGGAACACAACACTGAAGGATCTTGCGGTATCTATCAAGGGGAATATTGGTGAAGATGGGTATGCAGTGGTGGGTCACCCTTTAAAGGCCCCAAACATTAACATCTCTCAATTACTTCTATCATGTATTTTTCTTCTTACACATGTTATATTTATCATATTTTCTACTTCAGGTTAAACTAATATTCTTTTCATTGTTAGACATAGTGTTTGAGGTAGTAGTTTCTCAAAAATCGAGCATGGTTAAGAGAGTTAGGATGATAATAGTAACACCCCGAGAATTTTACAAATAGATTAGAATGCATAGATCACTAAGACACTACATACACCACTTTTTTATAACCTAGCCAAGTAAACATAATTTTGTCACTTCTATGTTTTGAATTTCGAACAATGGTCATCTAGAGTTATGTTTAGCAAGTCATTTGGAGTCTGATAGAACATACTTGATTTTTTGTGAATAGTAACATACCACTGTGAATAGTGAAATGAATAGTAATATGACCCTTATGAATAGTAAATAATAATATTATTTTATTTTCTTAAGGAAATAAGATAAAGAGATCTTAATTAATTTTTTAATATGAAATTAAACTAATTGTGCCTTAAAATTGTTATTTTTTGAATTAGATATGCCTTAATTTAAAAATTGAATTAATAATATTTAGAAAATTAATTTTGAAAAATGTAGTTCATTTTTGAATTCTACACATCGAAAAATGGTGGGGGTAAATTTTTTGGAATTTTTTGAAATCCACGAGTTTTTTGTGAATAGTGAAATACGATAAAATACCGTATAATCAAATTATTAGTAAAATTCACTATTTATGACATCGTAAGTGATGAAAGGCCACTTGGTTATAAATCACATGATAATATTACTATTTAGGGTCACTTTCATTGAGATTATTCATAGTCTTGAAAAAATTATTATAATAATGATTAAAATAATCTAAAATACCTCCCCTCCTCCACTATAAATACAACCCTCACCCCCCTCTTCCTCCCACACCTCTCAAGCCTTGAGCATTGTCTAATTTCTTCCAAATTCCCTCACCAATCTTCTTCCACACGTCCTAGAGCTTCTGGTATCACCAAAATACCAAAACCAAATACCTTAAGAGGGATCTCAAGGAGAAGAGATCAAGAGGTAAACAACCTCTTTTATTTCCTTTATTTTCTTTCATTTTTTGTTATTCTCTTACATTCCCTTTAACTTTTGTTGGGATATTACATTAAATATTCACCCTTACTATCCATATTATGTATGAATGATTAGATATTCAATTCCTCTCATCAAATAATTTTTTATAAAATTTTAAGAGACACCTTTAGGCTGCTGAATTTTCGTGAGAAATTTATCAAGTTTTCTTTCATTTTAAGATTCCTTTCATTTCTTATTTTTTCCTCACCTACTCTTAAACAAGAGGAATGGAAGCTCCCGAATCATGTATATTATTGATGTTATCGTGTTTATGGAAAATTCATCATCATTATTCCTATCCTCTCCCACTTATTTAATGAATAAAAACATTGTCCGTGATGTGTTGAATTACCAACATCGTGGAAAATGTAATTTCAATTTCCATTAATTCTTTCAAGTATGGTCATGAAACAAATTATACGGTTGAAACAGGTGGAAATATATGTTTTATAACCTAATTAATATTCAATAACTAGTATATGTACATATTATTAAATCATATGACAAAACTAGTTCATAACAATCCAAATACAGCCAAATAATCGAAGTGGTTGTCATCTAATGATTCATCATCATTCCATGTAATAAAATGATATAAATGATGATTATTAATTCTATATGCTCACAAATAATATGTAACTTCAATTATGGAGATTTACAACCATTCCACATGAACTTCAATACTTAAAAACAAGTGAACCGATTATGAAAATCAAGAAAACAAACACCCTGGAACAAAGAAATTCAATATAATAAACTTAGTAATAAGGGTATAAATGAACAAAACAAAATTATGATAAACTAAATAAATGTCTATTAGGTTATGAAATAAGTTATTAATAAGTATAATTTTATATTCTAGGAGCTTAATTTCAAGAGCGGAACACGTTTGGTGTTAAGGTAAGGGGTTTGTCATCTCACTTTCATTTCTAGGAGATTTTCATTGTTTGCCACTTATTTCTTGTATGTGGTATATGTGTGCTGCCATTTGATATATAATAACATTATTATTATTATAATAATTTTATTCAATGATTCACTTGATGTTCATTATGTTCTTCTCATTTGATTCGACTGATTACATTGTGGTAAGGGTTTCTTCATCTCACTTCCATTTTCGTGATATTTTCCATATTCACTACTAATAATTTTGTATGGTGTATGTATACTGACCATTGATTTCACATATCATGAATATATTTATATTAGTGGTATTAAATCTATAATTTTTATATTATTAATTTTTGGGGTATACTAATCATTTCATTTCAAAGTGGTAAGGGTTTTCACTAGTGCAGAAAACGTTTTTTACGTCGGTTATTTCTAATTTTTTACGTCGGTTTCTAGCCGACGTTAATACATGCGACATTATAAATAAGGTTTTTAACGTCGGTTATTTAAAAACCGACGTCAAAAAGCATAAAATCGCGATGTTTATCACATCGTTTATTTTAGAACCGACGTGATAAAGGGCCTGGAGAATGGTTTATCACGTCGGTTATGTTAGAAACGACGTGATAAAAGGCCTGGAGAATGGTTTATCACGTCGGTTATCGAAGAACCGACGTGATAAACTGGGGTGAGGGAGGTTTATCACGTCCATTCTATAAGAACCGACGTGATAAACCGGGCTGAGCGTGGTTTATCACGTAGGTTCATATAAAACCGACGTGGAAAATCGGGGGAGGGGGGTTTATCACGTCGGTTATTGACTAACCGACGTGATAAACCGGTGGGAGGGGGTTTATCACGTCGGTTAGTCAATAACCGACGTGATAAACCCTTGTCCAGGCCGTTTAGCACGTCCGTTATTCAATAACTGACGTGCTAAACCATTCTCCAGGCCCTTTATCACGTCAGTTATTAAATAACCGACGTGATAAACCATTCTCCAGGCCTTTTATCACGTCGGTTATTAAATAACCGACATGATAAACTAGTTTACAGGCCTTTTATAACGTCGGTTATGAAATAACTGACGTGATAAACTATTTTCCAGGCATTTTATCACGTCGGTTATTAAATAACCGACGTGATAAACCCAATTTTTTTTAAACAGAATGCAGTGATCTTCTCTCCACCAAAATCAACCAGAAAATAAATCAAGAAATCGTACCACAAAAACAGAAGTACATCAAAAATAAGCATGTAAATAGATAACATATAAAACTTACCCACTAGACAGCATCCACCCTCATTTATACCCCATGGACAGCCCTCCCCCACCCCGTTGGAGCCCTCACCCTCATGTATACCCCCTGGACAGCCCTCCCCCACCCCGTTGGAGCCCTCACCCTCATGTATACCCCCTGGATAGCCCTCCCCCACCCCATTGGAGCTCCCACCCTCATGTATACCCCTTGGACATCCCTCCCCCACCCCATTGGAGCCCCCACCACACTCCTAGACTGCCCCCCGACCCCCGGACACCCCCAAACACCCCTCAACAACCCCCCACCCGCCTGAACAACACCTCCTCACCCCCTCACCCCACTTGACAGCCCCCACCACACCCCTAGACAACCCCCCCCCCCCCCACCCCTGGACAGCACTCCCACCCCCCTGGACCGGCTTCCCACACCCCTGGACATCCCTGCCACCCCCCAAGACTGTCCCCCCACCCCACCGGACAGCCCTCCCAGACCGCTGGACACCACCAACCCCACTGAACACACCCCCACACCCTGGGAACCCCTCCCCCACAGACCCAAATCCATACCAGAAGAACCATCAAAAGTAGACCAAAACAAGAAGTAGAGCAAAATTAAACATTCACTTATATAACATTCAAAACTTACACTGTCAACTTCAAAAAAAACTAAATCAAACCTAAACAACTACCAAATAGACAATTAAAACGACAATATTCAAAATTACATTTTACATTACAAACAACTAAAATTCAATCAAACCTATAAAATAATTTGACCACTCCACTTGTACGTGTTTTGTAACACCCCGAGATTTTATAAAAAAATATTCTTTTTAATTTTATTAATGTCTTGTGTTGTACGCTACACCAAAAGGAGCTTGCACAACACGCATCCTTGACTTGCCTTGCATTACACGCAATCGCGACCTTCCTCGATAGCGTGTGTAATACGCAATACCGAGTTTCACTAAACAACGATATGCTATTAAAATATTATTAAAACTAGCCGTTATGAATAGTAATAACCACTTTTTAAAATTCTGTAAATCTTATTTTTCAAAATGAACTTCATTCCTGGATTCGGAGTATCGAATTTAGCCTAAGGTGAAATTTTGGTACTTTTCGGATAACTTTCACATTATGATGAATAGTGAAAATTACTAAATTATAATTAAAAACAACTTTTTTAATCGAAATAATTAATAGTGATAAATTATTAATTTTAGTGGTTTTAAAGTATATTTAGAATATATTTTTACAATTTAATACAATGTTGGTTATTGGTTGTAATTTCACATTTAAACCAGACATAATCAAGTGTCAATCTTTTGATATATATTGTTTCCTAAAAACACGCTATTTATTTTAACAGCGGGATTTAATTATAAAATTAATTAATGCAACTTCTATGTTATGAATTTGGTAAAATAGATTTCATTTTTGAATTCGGAATATGAAATATAGCTTAGGATGAAATTTTGGCATTGTTCTGAAAAACATCAATTTTTGATGAATAGTGAAACTACTAAGTGGTAGGTTAAAAAACTGAATTTTGCATAAAACTTAATTTTACCGCTTCTGTAAATAGAATTTTGAAAATCCGACAGACACGGTTAATATCAAGGACTAAAATGTGGTTCAATGAGATGAAAATAATTTTTGGTGAATAGTAACTTTTTACTTTTTTTTACCGCGGTTAATAGTAAATAGGGTAACTAAGGGTAAATATGATATTAATATTACCCTAACACATGTCCTAATTCTATTGGACAAGTGTAATTCGACCAAAAACAAACTTAGGAATAAAATATGACCATTTAGGCCCACTTGGATTAGATTAGGACATTTATTATTAATTTATTTAAAGAAAGGTTAAAATAGTTAAAATCAAAGTTTAATAAGTAAATCATTTTTAATATGAGGTTATAAAGAAGCTAAATTCGATTGTAAATATTCATTAGAAAGCTAAAAAGATTTCCTACATGATGGTATTTTATTTGTAATTTTTAGACATCAAATAATTCAATTTATTTATGACACAACGATGATGCAGTAATTATCTTATTAATGAAATATTGACATAATTGATGTTATAAACACCAAAATAAATGTAATTTGAAAATTTTTATGAATTACAATAATTTTATAGGTTACTATGATATATTAATGTTGATTTAATCAACTTGGTTCGAACATTTAATTCTGTTATGACTTTCACAAAAATCATATATCAAATAGTGTCAAAATTGACACAAAATAGTTTTTAAATCAAATATTATATTATCAATTGTTATTTTATTCCTAAAAATCTAAGGTTCGGCCAAATGACTTAGATAAGGATATATATATTAATAATAAACAATTTGGGGTTCGTTTGGCATGTTATAGTAAGTGTATTAACCATATAGTGAAAGAAAACAAAAAGACATGGTAAAAGGTAAATTATTTAACTTAGAGTTAAATCTAATTGATAAGGTTAAAATAATATCCTAAACTTGTCTAAATTCTATTGGTTGATAGGATTTCGACCCATCCCCACTTTAGCTTCGAAATAAGACCCTTTGGAACCATTATAAACCGATTTTGACTTTAATATAAAATAATATTTTGAGATATTCCTAAGGTGCCCCTCTCCTCCCCTATAAAAGGACACCTCCTCCCCCTCCTCCTCACACCAATTTGAGCACTCAAGCTCGGCCAACCCCTGCCAAAATCTCTTCTCCACTTCCCTAGCAACATCCTAGTGGTTCTGGTCTTCCTCAAAGACCAATTCTAGTGCCCTAAGAGGAGGTCTCAAAGAGGCACTTCAAAGAAGAGGTAATTACCGTTACCAATTCTTTCATCTTTATTTCTTCTTCCACTTCTTCTTCTTATGTTGTTTCATTATGAATTAATAACATCAGTATCACTCATATACTGATATGTTATTATAAGTATGAAACAACCCTATTTCACCATCTATCCATCCTACGGAAAAAGAAATCACCGCGCGTGCGTACGTACGGAATACCGTCTCCACGCCGTGGTGTAATCTATTTTCCACCACCACCTTACATGGATGGGTATAATGGTGTAAATAATAACTATACATAGTTATTACAACATCATATTGATTCTGATATATTGTATAATCCACTCCAATTCAATTCAATAATTATAGGAATGATATCATCGCTCGTGCGTACGTACGGACTACCGTCTCCACGACGCGATGAGATTCATTCTCCATGTTAACCATTTAAGAATGATTATAATGTATATATAAGAAATAATAATGAAATATATGACATTATAAAGCTACTGGATTTATGTATATATATACATATGTATGTCATCTACTTACTTCCATTTCAAGACAATAAGGAAAGAAAAACAGCGTTCATGCGTACGTACGGACTACCGTCTCCATGAACGGTGTTTTTCATTTTATTTATCTATCTATTATATATATATATACTGAATATATATGATATATAAATCATATTTTATATTCTGGAAGTAAGTAAATCATGATATAAGTAATAATGATGTCAAGAACAACAAGTCAAAACACCTACGATAAATGAAACGATTTTACCCAAAACGCTTCTTTAACATGGAATTTACAAAAGAATGGGTAATATAATGTCATAAGTGAACCATATATGATATCATAACAATGAATATGATTCTGTAATAAGTCAATGACATTATTTAAATCATTATACAGGAGGTTCGGACACATACGAAGCAAATTGGACCTAAGGTAAGGGAAATATCACAATCTCATTTTTATCCGAGATTGTTTATTCGTAAGTATTTACTGGGGTGTATTTTATCATCCACATCCATGTTTCATCAATATGTAATATTATTTCCATCCACCTAAAATTTTTTAAATCCATTTTTACCCTTTCGTGAGTTTTTAGTAATATGTATGAAAGGAATCTTTTGTCGTTTTTCGTACGAGGTACTTTTTGACTTTTCCGACAAAAGTACGAAGAATGTTTTTTTTAACTTATATGGCATGAATGGATTTTTAAAACAAAATTTCCAAGAATCTTCCTTTACAAGTTTTCAAGTTTATTTTTAATCGACTTCTTTTATTTTAAAGTCGTATGACATGTTATGAAAGGAAAAATGTTTTTGAAGAAGAAAGGATATTTTCCTCAAGAATGGAATACAAGTGTTTTATCAAAATTATTTTCCATCTAAGATAATAAAGGGTTATGTTTTTATCCCTATTATTACATTGTTTTGATTATGTTGTGATGGAAATATTTTTCTGAATTCCTTTCTCTTATATGAATTGTTTTATGATGTCATGTTGTTTAAGAATCCCATTTTTATTACATGGGTTACGCTATGATGTATGGTTTATGATTATGTGGCACACATAAGAAAGGATTCATTATAAGATGGGTGGGACCTATATCTCCCTCCAATGCATTGGGTAAAGATTTTATATCTCATGAGATAGACAGGGATGGAACGGTAGGTTATACCGGTTCAGTGAAACAGGACTGAAACGAGGGTTACTCGATTCAGAAAGGGACTTTGTCCACTAAGATAGTCTTGGAAATGAGTCTTGACTAACAAGAAATGATTCTCTATGATTATGTGTGAATGCCACAAAGTTTCATGTTTTAAGTTATGATTATTGGGATTACATTTCACTTCTATGATTTATCCCATGTTATGATATTATGAGCTTTTTGCAGGTTAAGATTTCCAAAAGCTATGTTCTTATATATATATATGTGAATTGATATTTCTTTTGTTTACCCTTACTGAGCATTTGAGCTCACCCTTTTATGTTTTCTTTTCCCCAGGATATAAAGAGAGGTTTTAGGTAAAAAAAAAGGGATGACCTTTATGGGAGATATTGAAGAACTTTCACCACGATTAGAAGATTACGTTCCGAGTTTCCAAAGACACTAAACTATTACGATCCTTGTGTGTGTGTTTTTGTTATGTACTAAGTATTCCGCAAATGTAATGTAAAGTCAATGTACGTCAAGATTCGGGTCTCTACAGTTGGTATCAGAGGAAAGGTTTAGTCAACCTTTGGAAACTAGGATGCGAGAACTTTAGTGAGATCCCTAGAGATATTTATAAGGTATGTCTAGGGATGTCCCTAAGGATAAGTATACGTATAGGATACAGTCCTAGAACTACGGTAACGATCATAGAATTTAACCTAAGATGTTAGATATTGAGGATACTCCACCTTTATTATGTTGTTTTCCCTAGCATGATTTTTGCCTCTCACACTATTCTTTTTGGGTTTTAGAAAGTGGCTGGAAACAAGATGATTCACGATAATGGAGGATATGATGGACAATGGAATGATATTATTCATGAGCAACCAAATGAAATGGGATTTGGATATCCAAACATCATTATTATGCCGAATCAGCAATCTCATAATATGATCAATAAAGTAAAATTTGGTATGTTTCCTGACTTGACTAATAAGAGAAAGATGGAGTTCCATGATGATCATAGAGGAAAGAAAGTTCAATTTCCCCTATGTAAATCATGTGGGAAGAGGCATCAAGGAGAATGTTTCAAGGGAACTGAAAGATGCTTTGGGTGTGGAAAAGAAGGACACAAAGCAAGTAAGTGCAAAGGAAAAGGGTCGGTTAACACCATGGATGAGGATAATGGTATTTCTACGACATCAAAAATGGTTAAGTGTTTTAAATGTGGAATGTATGGGCATTATGCAAACAAATGCCCTAAGGGAAAGACTCATGAAGAGAATCAGTATGGTCATATGGGTAGTATTTATGTGGATGATGATGAAGAGACTACAAATGATATGTGAGATGAATGAATTTTTGAAGCTCAGTCAATGGTTTAAGAATGTAGTGGAATGATTACATGTTTATCATGTGTAATTTTGTATAAGTAATCTCATGCTACTATGGAATAAAGAGACATCTATGGATTGTTACACTGTTGTCTTTCCTTGTGTTTTGAAAGTGTATGATTAATGTTACCAGTATCCATGAAAGGTTATTCAGATATTTTTGGAATGTAGATGATATGCGCATAATGAAGGGATAAAGAGAAAATTAAATGTTTGATAGTATTCATGAGCTCATGATTGATATAAGGACTAAGTGATATCATGGTTTGAGTATATAGAATTTTGAGGATTTTGGTATGTGAAAAGTGTTAACTTTTAACTGCATTCAAGTTTTCACTATGGTTCAATGGGTATTCAAGAGAATACATGATTAAGGCCTTTGAATGTTTGGAATGTGACCAACAAGACATATCTTATGATATATGGGGATCAATGATGGTATTAAATCTCTGGTAATCGTTTTCACTATGTTATGAGAATGGACTGCAGTATTATGGATAAGCCTAAAGACTAGAATGGATTTTGTTGGACATAAGTTAGTATTGTTTAAGGATAGAAGATTTTCGATATTATTGATGGGATGTTATAGTAATGTAGTTTTAGAAAAAGGACAACCTGCAGGACGGGCGACAGCCCATCGCTTCGGACAAGGCTGTGGGAATCGAACCCACAACTGAAGTGCGACTGGCCTTTATCGCCTACCACTGGCCTACAGGAAGTCCCTGTTTAGTGGAAACTAGTTTTATTATATTAAGCAGTATGATATATGAAGTATAAGTCTATTTTAGGAACCATATATGATTAATCTCACAATTAATCGACTTATGTATATAATTTTTTCTAACCTTTTGTTTGAGACAGATGGAATGACCCGTCATTCTATCACATGATCTGCTAACACTTCACGAATAACAAATTCAACTTCATTTATTTAAGAGATGAAGTGGAAATTGTTCAAGGCATGAACAACAGTGAGATTGTACCAAAATAATGTATGTATTTATTCTAATTCAAATTCTTCAACTTTAGGGAAACGATCTTGAAAACCAAAAATGTTGTCCTAGTGCTCTTATATCTGATTAATCAGATGGTACCTTAGATCTTCACAAATTTATGGCTTTGTGATTGCTAGCTTTTCCATAGCCATGTTCTCTACCACTCTCCATCAGAACATGATGGTTAGATTTTTCTTCCATATCCATATTTTCACCTATGTGGAAACCCAGTGATTAGTTTATTTGGGTAACCGTTATGTTTCATTCTTTTGTTTTTAAAGATTGGTTTTGGTATTCCTTTTTACGATGTGGGTTTTGATTAAAGAAACTTTCTAATAGTAAACCATTTATAACCCCGACGAATTTCGAGGGCGAAATTCATTTTAAGGGGTGTAGAATGTAACACCCCGAGATTTTATAAAAAAATATTCTTTTTAATTTTATTAATGTCTTGTGTTGTACGCTACACCAAAAGGAGCTTGCACAACACGCATCCTTGACTTGCCTTGCATTACACGCAATCGCGACCTTCCTCGATAGCGTGTGTAATACGCAATACCGAGTTTCACTAAACAACGATATGCTATTAAAATATTATTAAAACTAGCCGTTATGAATAGAAATAACCACTTTTTAAAATTCTGTAAATCTTATTTTTCAAAATGAACTTCATTCCTGGATTCGGAGTATCGAATTTAGCCTAAGGTGAAATTTTGGTACTTTTCGGATAACTTTCACATTCTGATGAATAGTGAAAATTACTAAATTATAATTAAAAACAACTTTTTTAATCAAAATAATTAATAGTGATAAATTATTAATTTGAGTGGTTTTAAAGTATATTTAGAATATATTTTTACAATTTAATACAATGTTGGTCATTGGTTGTAATTTCACATTTAAACCAGACATAATCAAGTGTCAATCTTTTGATATATATTGTTTCCTAAAAACACGCTATTTATTTTAACAGCGGGATTTAATTATAAAATTAATTAATGAAACTTCTATGTTATGAATTTGGTAAAATAGATTTCATTTTTGAATTCGGAATATGAAATATAGCTTAGGATGAAATTTTGGCATTGTTCTGAAAAACATCAATTTTTGATGAATAGTGAAACTACTAAGTGGTAGGTTAAAAAAACTGAATTTTGCATAAAACTTAATTTTACCGCTTCTGTAAATAGAATTTTGAAAATCAGACAGACACGGTTAATATCAAGGACTAAAATGTGGTTCAATGAGATGAAAATAATTTTTGGTGAATAGTAACTTTTTACTTTTTTTTACCGCGGTTAATAGTAAATAGGGTAACTAAGGGTAAATATGATATTAATATTACCCTAACACATGTCCTAATTCTATTGGACAAGTGTAATTCGACCAAAAACAAACTTAGGAATAAAATATGACCATTTAGGCCCACTTGGATTAGATTAGGACATTTATTATTAATTTATTTAAAGAAAGGTTAAAATAGTTAAAATCAATGTTTAATAAGTAAATCATTTTTAATATGGGGTTATACAGAAGATAAATTCGATTGTAAATATTCATTAGAAAGCTAAAACGATTTCCTACATGATGGTATTTTATTTGTAATTTTTAGACATCATATAATTTAATTTATTTATGACACAACGATGATGCAGTAATTATCTTATTAATGAAATATTGACATAATTGATGTTATAAACACCAAAATAAATGTAATTTGAAACTTTTTATGAATTACACTAATTTTCTAGGTTACTATGATATATTAATGTTGATTTAATCAACTTGGTTCGAACATTTAATTCTGTTATGACTTTCACAAAAATCATATATCAAATAGTGTCAAAATTGACACAAAATAGTTTTTAAATCAAATATTATATTATTAATTGTTATTTTATTCCTAAAAATCTAAGGTTCGGCCAAATGACTTAGATAAGGATATATATATTAATAATAAACAATTTGGGGTTCGTTTGGCATGTTATAGTAAGTGTATTAACCATATAGTGAAAGAAAACAAAAAGACATGGTAAAAGGTAAATTATTTAACTTAGAGTTAAATCTAATTGATAAGGTTAAAATAATATCCTAAACTTGTCTAAATTCTATTGGTTGATAGGATTTCGACCCATCCCCACTTTAGCTTCGAAATAAGACCCTTTGGAACCATTATAAACCGATTTTGACTTTAATATAAAATAATATTTTGAGATATTCCTAAGGTGCCCCTCTCCTCCCCTATAAAAGGACACCTCCTCCCCCTCCTCTTCACACCAATTTGAGCACTCAAGCTCGGCCAACCCCTGCCAAAATCTCTTCTCCACTTCCCTAGAAACATCCTAGTGGTTCTGGTCTTCCTCAAAGACCAATTCTATTGCCCTAAGAGGAGGTCTCAAAGAGGCACTTCAAAGAAGAGGTAATTACCGTTACCAATTCTTTCATCTTTATTTCTTCTTCCACTTCTTTTTCTTAGGTTGTTTCATTATGAATTAATAACATCAGTATCACTCATATACTGATATGTTATTATAAGTATGAAACAACCCTATTTCACCATCTATCCATCCTACGGAAAAAGAAATCACCGCGCGTGCGTACGTACGGAATACCGTCTCCACGCCGTGGTGTAATCTATTTTCCACCACCACCTTACATGGATGGGTATAATGGTGTAAAGAATAACTATACATAGTTATTACAACATCATATTGATTCTGATATATTGTATAATCCACTCCAATTCAATTCAATAATTATCGGAATGATATCATCGCTCGTGCGTACGTACGGACTACCGTCTCCACGACGCGATGAGATTCATTCTCCATGTTAACCATTTAAGAATGATTATAATGTATATATAAGAAATAATAATGAAATATATGAAATTATAAAGCTACTGGATTTATGTATATATATACATATGTATGTCATCTACTTACTTCCATTTCAAGACAATAAGGAAAGAAAAACAGCGTTCATGCGTACGTACGGACTACCGTCTCCATGAACGGTGTTTTTCATTTTATTTATCTATCTATTATATATATATACTGAATATATATGATATATAAATCATATTTTATATTCTGGAAGTAAGTAAATCATGATATAAGTAATAATGATGTCAAGAACAACAAGTCAAAACACCTACGATAAATGAAACGATTTTACCCAAAACGCTTCTTTAACATGGAATTTACAAAAGAACGGGTAATATAATGTCATAAGTGAACCATATATGATATCATAACAATGAATATGATTCTGTAATAAGTCAATGACATTATTTAAATCATTATACAGGAGGTTCGGACACATACGAAGCAAATTGGACCTAAGGTAAGGGAAATATCACAATCTCATTTTTATCCGAGATTGTTTATTCGTAAGTATTTACTGGGGTGTATTTTATCATCCACATCCATGTTTCATCAATATGTAATATTATTTCCATCCACCTACAATTGTTTAAATCCATTTTTACCCTTTCGTGAGTTTTTAGTAATATGTATGAAAGGAATCTTTTGTCGTTTTTCGTACGAGGTACTTTTTGACTTTTCCGACAAAAGTACGAAGAATGTTTTTTTTAACTTATACGGCATGAATGGATTTTTAAAACAAAATTTCCAAGAATCTTCCTTTACAAGTTTTCAAGTTTATTTTTAATCGACTTCTTTTATTTTAAAGTCGTATGACATGTTATGAAAGGAAAAATGTTTTTGAAGAAGAAAGGATATTTTCCTCAAGAATGGAATACAAGTGTTTTATCAAAATTATTTTCCATCTAAGATAATAAAGGGTTCTGTTTTTATCCCTATTATTACATTGTTTTGATTATGTTGTGATGGAAATATTTTTCTGAATTCCTTTCTCTTATATGAATTGTTTTATGATGTCATGTTGTTTAAGAATCCCATTTTTATTACATGGGTTACGCTATGATGTATGGTTTATGATTATGTGGCACACATAAGAAAGGATTCATTATAAGATGGGTGGGACCTATATCTCCCTCCAATGCATTGGGTAAAGATTTTATATCTCATGAGATAGACAGGGCTGGAACGGTAGGTTATACCGGTTCAGTGAAACAGGACTGAAACGAGGGTTACTCGATTCAGAAAGGGACTTTGTCCACTAAGATAGTCTTGGCAATGAGTCTTGACTAACAAGAAATGATTCTCTATGATTATGTGTGAATGCCACAAAGTTTCATGTTTTAAGTTATGATTATTGGGATTACATTTCACTTCTATGATTTATCCCATGTTATGATATTATGAGCTTTTTGCAGGTTAAGATTTCCAAAAGCTATGTTCTTATATATATATGTGAATTGATATTTCTTTTGTTTACCCTTACTGAGCATTTGAGCTCACCCTTTTATGTTTTCTTTTCCCCAGGATATAAAGAAAGGTTTTAGGTAAAAAAAAGGAAGATCTTTATGGGAGATGTTGAAGATCTTTCACCACGATTAGAAGATTTTATTCCGAGTTTCCAAAGACACTAAACTATTACGATCCTTGTGTGTGTGTTTTTGTTATGTACTAAGTATTCCGCAAATGTAATGTAAAGTCAATGTACGTCAAGATTCAGGTCTCTACATGTTTGATGTCTTCAGCAGTATAGGGTTGAGGGTCATCAAAAAGCTACAAATGAAAAAGAAGATAGTTTACGTGTATAATGAATAAATCAAATTGAAATATGGTGGCAAAGTTTAAGAGGAAATCGTACCAGGTCAAAATTCACAACTATCCCAGTTGTTATTATTTCATACATAAATCTTAACATATAATATCCACATTCCATGAGGCCTTGTTGTTCATGACAATTCTGTTTTGAATGAGTGTAAATTCAATATATTATTTTTATGTAATAAATCAAAAAGTACAACTTATAAATGGAAATTTACCTTCGCCTTTAGATATTTGATCTTTGCATTTCTTTTCTTTGTGTTTTTTCGAAAGTAGGCCCATGCACTGTTAGAAAAATAATACGAATTGGGTAAATTTAAAATTTATTATAATATATAAAACTATTGAGAAATTGAAACTTACTTTTCCAATATATTCTTAAAACTTTCCCACACAACACCATGAACAGAGCATATCCAATAAAGAGATTTCTCCCTTGGGCAAAAAATCCCTAACATCCAATGATTACTGATAAAAGGAAATTTAATGTTAGTGGTTTTTTATGTTAAAAGATAATTAACTATTTGAGAGAAATGTGTTTCATACCTCTCACAAAAAGGCATCATCCAACATTGTTGGATTATATTCTTTTCAAATCTTTCAGCAACATAAATCATTCTTTGTTCCTCAGTCAATGCACATGCTTCAGGGGAAATCAATTGCGGGTCCATGAATCCATATACTTCTGTCAGTTCATTCCTCTCACAAATTTTATAAAGATACCTAATACAAAACATATATAAGTATACATTTTTAATAAATATAACGCAGGGAAAAGGTGTTAAGACTTACATGGAAAAAATTTGCACCACGTTGATGCCCAACTTATCTCCAGTAACAAGCTCCATGATATCAGATTTTGTAATCCCCACAATTATTTCACATCCACAAACATGAGATTCCATTGGAAACTCATAAAAATCCAACAACAAATGTGAATATCTTGACAATCTGTCAAGACCACTGGAATCTGTATCTGATGTCATAGCATGTTGTCTTTGTTGTTGTCTATACAGTATTTCTTTACCTTTGAAGTATTCCTGTGAAAAAAAAATTGAGAATTATAGTAGTTTTCAAATGATAAAACAACTTTAATAAAAAAATAAAATAAAAGATATAACATTCATACCTCTATGGCAATGAGTCGAAAAAGTCTGTATGGACAAACTAAAAAATGGCCGAAACTCTGTCCAACTGTCGCCACCTCATCTGTAGGTATTGGTACCCTAGCTGATCTATCTATAATATCCTGTACAGTGACCCTCTGATTCTCTACCTCTAATTGTTGATGATGAACTGTATCTCCTATACAATATACCAACCCGTATGCTACTATATGATGTTGAGAATCATCAACATACAACTCGGAATATGTAGGAAGCTGCGGCGGAGGCGTAGGATAAAAAATGGGGTCCGCAGGCTTAGGTGGGGGAGTGGGAGCTACTGGCGGAGGTGGAGGATAAATAATGGGGTCTGCAGGGGGAGGTGGAGGAGTGGGAGCTGCAGTCTGAAATTGTCTTTGCATTTCTGCAAACATAGACTGCACCGAATCTCTAATCTTGTCTTCCATCGTCGCATTAATATTTTGAACTTCAGCCTCCAAGGATTCTATTTTTTTTATAAACCCCCTCAATGTTAGAAGTTGAAGAACGTGGAAACACTTTTCTTACCGATACACCTGTCGGATATCCTCTTACACGACCAGGATGTTCGGGCCTTCCCAATGCTGCAAATAAAATATCTTCCCTCCCAGTAGCTGTAAATGTCCCCTCTGAACTTTGCTCCTCAAGAGAGTCCTGTATTAATTAATTGAACATTTCTGTAATGATTGAAACTTATATGAAGAAAAAAAGTTAACTTAAATAAATTAAATAGATATCTTACAATCCTCTCAGCTACGATTCTCGATTCTTCCGAAAGATATTGCCCTTTTTTCCCTTCTGAGATCTCTTCCATTTTTCATGTCTAGATGGAGGGGATGAAGGGGCCTCCTCTCCAGAGCTTGACGACTCAGCTCTTAGTTGTTGAAATTTTTCCGCTATCATTTTTTCTTCCAATAATGTATACCCTCCCCGAGATAAACTATGAGGGTATACATTTTTTAGATTGGATATCCTGATGAGCTTTCCTTGTTTGCTGTAATTTAAGAATAAGAAATCATTAACAAAACATTAATAAAATCATTTATATAAGAAAGTATATAAAAGTTTACATTACCCTTACCAGAAATGACTCTTTTTTATACTTTCAAAAAACTGTCTCCATGTGTCTTCATCTATAAAAGGATATATACGACATGGATTGTCATGACTCCAATGACCATAAATGAAATCAGATGTGAGGGTTGATTTGAAATCCCTCCATCTCCTGGCAGCCAACGATAAGCATTTCTTCCTAAATCCTCCAGTGTCAGGAATATCAAATTTCATCTGATAAAGAAGAGGTTAAACATATTATATATACCATAAACATTAAAAGAATGGTCAAACAATGACAAAAGATCTTACCAAAATCATCTCCCACAACTGAGAGATAACCGCTTTATCCACACCTCTCCAATCATCATACAGAATGCTTACTTTGGTCTTAGCCTGAGTTGCAACAAAACTCTTAAAATCTTTGGCATTCGGACCTCTAGGAATATCATCATCATCAAACTCAACTACTATCCTCTGATCCTGCGTACGGGCAAGTGATAATTTTGGTAAACGTGTGCAACCACGTTTACCAACCTTTGAACTCTTTGTCGTAATAGGAGCATGTGAATGTTCATCCCCAGAGGTATGACCAGCAATATGATCCTCCCCAGAATCATGTGGTTGATCATCTGAATGATCTGTCATTATACTTCAAATCAAAAAAACAAACGTCAGTTCACAAATATACAAATTCAAATATTTTAATACTACTGTAATCAGAAAATAGAAAAGTGTACTAGGTTACATAATAGTAAACATTGGTAATATGGTAAGCATGTTAAACAATGGTAAAGATGGAAAAGATGGTCAAGATGGTCAAGATGGTCAAGATGGTAAAAAATGGAAAAAATGGTAAACCTGGTAAACATTGTAAACATGGTAAAGTAATTGTCAGTGAACAAAAATAAGCATTTTAAAATTCATGTAATGGTTATAAACTGTTGGGTCGTAGAGCATTTCTTTCTGTCTGGGTTCCACCGGCTGGCCGGTGGTCATCCACCGGTTGGCCGGTGTCACCAGGCAGTGGGCAAGCCTACTGCCTGGGTCCTCCGGCTGGCTGGTGGGCAAGAACCGGTTGGCCGGTGCCCATACCAGCTGGCCGGTGCGCTAACACCAGCTGACCGGTGGCTCTGGAAGAAATCAATGCTTCTTCCAGAGACCACCGGCTGGCCGGTGGTCATCCACCGGTTAGCCGGTGTCACCAGGCAGTGGGCAAGCCTACCGCCTTGCCCTCCGGCTGGCCGGTGGGCAAGAACTGGTTGGCCGGTGCCCATACCGGCTGGCCGGTGCGCTAACACCGGCTGGCTGGTGGGAATCCACCGGTTGGCAGGTAGACTCAGAGAGTCAATATCAGCCTTCTTGGGTCAACTCCTTGGCAACCTTTTTCCTAGCATCAAAACACTTGAAAACAAGTTAGAACATGATGAGAGTGATTGTGATCATTAAAATCCAAGAGAGAGGGGTACAACAATAAACATGATAAAGTAAACTAAACAAACTAAAAAAAACAATAACATATACTTATTTTATTTTAAAACATGTTTTAATAAATAAAAAACTTACAATATCTAACATTTATGGAAAAAATAAATGTAAACAAGAAATAAACATATGTTACTTGTAATTTTAGGAATGTACAGATGGATTGTTTTCCCAAATTCTTTCGTCGTGATCGTTCCTTATGGAACAAACTATGTCTTCAACATGATCGTCATTATGTTCTGTTAATATTTCCATTGAAGTAGGGATCTCACATAAATCAGCATATTCATCAAGTTCATCCTCACCAACATATTGTTTTTTTCCTTGTAAAACAACAGCCCACTGCATATCTGATTGATCTACTACATAAAAAATTTGTTTTGCATGTGTTGCCATTATAAAAGAATCAGTTGTGTCTTCCAATCTATTCAGATTAACAAGTGTCATTCCAAATTCATCGTGTCTGACACTGTTGTTACCGTTAAACCATTTACAGTTAAAAACGGGAAATTTAATTTTAAAGTAATCAACCTCCCATATGTCTTCAATCACTCCATAATATGCATTTGATGTAGAAATTGGATTTTTGTCCTTAGCACTCGAAAAATGCATTGCTTCTGCAAACACCAATACACCACTATTCTGAACCGCACTTTTGTTTTCCTGAGCTTTTGTATGAAATGTATAACCATTAATGTCATAACCAGACCACATTATCACATTTAAACATGGACCACCCACTATCCATTTTAATGTCTCTGATACATCTGATCTACCAAGCAAAGTCTTTTTAATCCATGACAAAAAAGTTTTGTTGTGCTCATTCAAAATCCACATTTCTTTCTTCTTTGGATGACATTGTTTCAACTCATTAATGTGCAATGTGATATATGGTTGAGCATCAGCTATGTTCTTCAATATGTATGATTCTAACTTCTTCATCTGTTCAGCTGATAATGATTTGACTTTCAAGCCGCGAATCCCCTTTCCCTCATTATTAACTCGTTCATGGCGAGATGGAGGCAAACCTATGTGTTGCGCCGCAGCCAAGTAGCTCGTACAAAACTCTACTACCTCCTCAGAAATATACTTTTCAATAATTGAGGATTCATGTTGATATAGATTTTTAACATACCCCTTTAATATTTTCATATACCTTTCAAAAGGATACATCCAACGAAGATATACAGGTCCACAAAGCTTTATTTCTCGAACCAGATGAATCATTAAATGCACCATTATATCAAAAAAAGTTGGAGGAAAATACATTTCCAATTGACAAAGTATTAAAATTGCATCCTTTTACAAAATGTTCAAAGCATTCACATCAATCGCCTTGTTACAAATTGAATTGAAAAAATAACACAACTTCATTATAGTCTTTCTGACACGAATGGGCAATATTCCACGCAATGCAACTGGTAGAATTTGTTGCATCATGACGTGACAATCATGTGATTTCATACCTATCAACTTCAAGTCCTTCATTGAGACAAAATTTTTTACATTAGAAGAATAACCTTGAGGCACTTTTGTATCATGAAGACACTGACAGAAGCTAATTTTCTCACTCTTCGATAATGTATGACAAGTCGGGGGAAGAAATGTTCGTCTTCCTTTAGGAGTGGGAGCTAACTCCAAACGTATTCCCATTGATAGTAAGTCTAATCTTGCATTCAACCCATCTTTAGTCTTTCCTTTAATATCTAACAATGTTCCAATCAAAGAATCACAGATATTCTTCTCCATGTGCATGACATCAATATTATGTTTAACTTCATGATACCTCCAATATGGTAGCTCAAAAAATATTGACCTTTTCTTCCAAATATGTCTATCATTACCAGATTTCTGTGTCTTTCCCAATGTCACGTCAAGGTTTTTCACCCTCTCAAAATACAGATCATGGGATAAAGGTTTTGGAGCAGTATCAAATTCTTGTGAGCCATTAAATGCCTTTTTTAGTCTTCTATAAGGGTGTTCCATAGGCAAAAACTTTCGATGACCCATGTACACTGTTTTCCTCCCATAATGCAATTGAAAATAGGACGTCTGTTGTTCGAAAATTGGACATGCTTTATGCCCTTTAACACTGTATCCAGACAAATTTCCATACGCTGGGAAGTCATTTATAGTGAACAGAAGCACTGCATGCAGTTGAAAATATTCCATTTTATAAGAATCATACACCCTAATACCATCAGCCCATAACAGTTTCAAATCATCAATCAACGGTGACAAGTAAACATCAATATCATTACCAGGTTGCTTTGGACCAGAGATCATTTTACTCAACATGACATATTTGCGCTTCATACAAACTTCAGGAGAGAGGTTGTAAATTACCAATAAAACAGGCCATGAACTATGTGTTCTACTGAGTGTTCGGTATGGATTCATTCCATCTGTGCACAACCCTAGTCTGAGATTTCTTATTTCATTTCCAAATGTAGAATACTGCGCATCAATTTTCTTCCATTGTGGACAATCAGCTGGATGACGTATTTTTCCATCACATACCCACTCTTCAGCATGCCATATTAACCTTTTTGCATCATGTGAATTAGCAAATAAACGTTTGAAACGATTAATTATAGGAAGATACCAAAATACCTTTGAAGGGATCTTTGTAATCTCTACATCACCCTGTGATTTTTCTTTCACCTTATACCGTGATGTCCCACATTTTGGACACTCTGACATAAATTCATATTCCTTCCTATATATAATGCAGTCATTCAGACAGGCATGTATTTTCTTGTATCCCAATCCCATCGGGCATAATATTTTCTTGGCTTTGTAATGTGAATCTGGAAGATCGTTATCTTTTGGAAGAATGTCTTTCATCAATTGTAGCAGCTCTATTAAACTTCTGTCACTCCATCCATGCTTCGCCTTTAGGTTAATCAATCTTAACACCACCGACAGAACCGTAAAATCTGTACAACCGGGATATAATGGTTTTTCAGCATCACCATATAGACGTGCAATTGTCGGTTCTATCTCAATTTGTTCTTCTACAATATCGCGAATCATTTCTTCAATTCCATCGGAGTTACCATCTTGCGAATCATCATCATCAGTGACATTCCATCCAGTTTCACCATGCCAAATCCAAGGGCTGTAACTCGGATTAAAACCATGACATATCAGATGATCTTTTATCTCTCTACTTTTCAATTTCTTCATATTCAAACATTTCAGGCATGGACAGAAAAAAATGTCACTACTTGGAACATTTTGTTTTGAAAATTCCAAAAAGGCATCAACACCTTCCTCAAATTCATTGCTCATTCGATGTGCCGTAATCCAACTTCGACTCATTATTACCTATAACAAATATCAACAAAAAATATATATTTTTAAGATAAGACAAAACATGTTTATATGAAAAAAATCATAATTTGAATGTAAAACAATTTAAAATATAAAACAAATCTTGAAAGTATTAGTAGTTTTCATAAGTACCCAACACCAAATAGCTATACCTCGTAAGTGTCATGTTAAAAATATGAATATAGACCATTTGTTTTATGTTTAATAATATTGTCATATTATCTGATCATTCTGATTATATATTAGAATTACTATATCCTTTTGATCCGATATATAATCTAAGGACATTAATATTTCTTTAGAAAAAGTAATGTTAATATCATGGTAATGTAAAAAAAATTATATGTCGAACTATATATATGTAATACCAATAAAAAAATACATATGTGTTTGGCCTGGGTTTCACACATAAATCAACTCATCTCACAGATTAAATTTTTGAATCATCCTACATAATACTTATTTTTATAACTTAGGGAATGAAAATAATAATGTTGCCGGAAGAATGGAACGTTACAGTACCACCCATTATTTTTCAGATTTTGCTGAAGCTAATCCACAATGTTTTAATAATCATTTGCGAGTTGAATGTTGCGAGTTGTATGAACATAATAACCATTTGCAATAAAAAAAATTCCACGAGATTCATAAACGAACGAAAAGCACATCAAGAATCGAAACAAAAACGAATGAAATAAATTCGTGGAAGGCTTACTTGAATGTCGCGAGTTGAGATGATAGATCCGAGAGCAGTGAAGAAGATAAAAAATGAAGCCAAAATGAGTGTAATGTAGGCGATCGACAAGCCGATTAGAGTTTACCGCGTGAGAGAGAGACGAGCCGGCGACTGTCAATCGAAAAAATCGGAAATAACAGAACACGGGCTTTAATTTTTTTTAAATGATTTATAACGTCGGTTATTATATAACCAACGTTATAAACTATTTTTAAGCTTTTTTACGTCGGTTATAAAATAAACGACGTAAAAAACACCGCGCTTTGGTTTTTTACGTCGGTTATTTGATAACCGACGTAAAAAACGTGGTTTTTTTACGTCGGTTACAAAATAACCGACGTAAAAAACCCCCCCGCGCATTGATTTGTTGCGTCGGTTATCAAATAACCAACGTAAAAACCCAACAGGCATGATTTATAACGTCGGTTATTAAAATAACCGACATGAAAAATCTACTCTCCGCATTGTTACGTCGGTTATATATAACCGACGTAAAAAATGGTGACGTAAAAAACGATTTCTGCACTAGTGTTTCCACCCGAACTTCCATTTTCATTCGGGTTACTTTTATTGTCTAATTTCATCGATGAAATTATTATGTATTGTTGTTTACTCCTCATAAATTATGTGTGAGTATTATATATATGCACACCAACTATAATCCTTCCCTATTTTCTGGATAGTTACATATTTTTAAAGAATCTCTCAAAACTGTTTCCAAAAATACGAGCCCTATATAAGGGAATTTCTCAAATTCATATCTATTTTAAAGGGAAATCTATGATCTGTTTTTAGAACCCATTATTCTTCTAAAAACACTAGTTATATTATTAAAATACTATCTCACTTCATTTATGGTTTTATACAAACCATAAATCCAAAAGATCTCTCCTTTTCAAAATAAAAGAGTATTCATCTCTAGAATTGCTTAATGATTTTATAAGGGTGTTTTCGTCTAATTCAACACTCTTGCTGATTCCATGGTATTATTGGGTTTAATAATTTTTGAGGTCATCGAATATGTTTTATTTAATGTTTTATGACTAACTCTATTATGGATGATCTATCCTAAAACCATTCACTATATTATTCTGAATGGTTAGTGTTGTATGTTTAATGATTGGAGAAAGTTAGTTACATTTCATATGATAGATTCAGTATGAATGTATATATTGTTTATGTTGATACCCACTCATATGAGGAATGCATTGGACTTATTATGTGATTTGTGGAGCCCTCTATAGCCTCTCGATTCATTAGTAGGTCTCATCAGACAAATAGAGGTGGAATTGGCCGAGGCCTTTCCCAATGTGATATGGATTTTGGCTGAGGCTTTAATCACTAGATGTATTGGCCGAGGCCATGAAAAAATGATTCAGAATGTCTAGCATATGCACTTACCTCATTATGAATCTATTAATTGAAATTTCATGTGGTTATTAGACAAGTATAATACCCATGATTATGTTTTATTATGGCATTATTTACTCATCTCATTTTCCTGCCATAATGTGGTCATGTTTATTATTAAAGGCATGTGTTTTCAATTATTCACCATGTATAATGTTTATATTATCTTCCACTGTATTGATTACTCTTACAGAGAATTTGAGCATACCCTTTCTTATGATTCATTTTTCTCAAGATATGAACAAGTAAATTATGAATGATATGCAAACGTAATCTAGGAGATATGATGTTGCTTGTGGAAAAAATTAGTGTTGTTTTTTCCTACATGTTGTAATGATCAACTTATGTATGTATCTTGTTTCCAATAATACTATACAACTCGGTCCTTCAGGATTCTTTTTCCTTGTATGTATGACAACGTAATCCAATAAGGCACCGGCTCTGGGAAACTGGGGTCGGGTCCTTACAGTTGGTATCAGAGGAAGTTTAGTAGAATACTTGGAAACTAGATTTAGAAAAAGTAGAATTAGGGAAGAGTCCCTAAGATAGTCTTTGAGGATAAACATATAAGAACGTCCTGGTATTTTGGTAAGGTATATATTATGTGGATCATTCAAGCAATACATCCTTGTCTAGATACAAGCAGGTAGAGGCGGCTCTGGCATAGATGTATCTAGGGTTAAAACTCGAAAACACCAGTTTGAGCTAGACTCGAATGGGAACTACTGCACGACAATGGGCCTTGTTGCACTCTTGGTTATGACACTCCTGGGGGATATTCTTAGGATAATTCACTTTTTATTTACAAGCCATTATGAAGGAATGAAATGTAAATTTTCCACATAGAAACCAAGTTTATGAGATTAGCTATGCATAGAATGACAATCAATGTTAAGTGCCCTTCTGTTTTAGATTTATTACCTAATCTATTACAATCCATTATTTAGGAATGGTGCCTTTAGGTATTATGAGTTTTCATTAAACTTTTGGTTAGTGCCTATGTCTATTCTTTAAGTTAAATCCTTGTTTTATAACTTTTCAGATCCTGGAAAGTGAGTTACAAATTGAGGGAGGAAGATCTCAAATGACATTCCTATCCCTTACTGATTACTTTCTTGCAATAATTATTGCAAAGTCATGTCCTGACAATTCTAAAACATTTTCCAACATACAACTCACTTGCAAGAAATTGTTTGAGATATCAAACACCTCTACTATACCTCAATACCATCGTGGATCATGGGTTGTATTTAATCAAATCCATTTTTCTCAATATTCTCATATTTTCAAGAAAAGTAAATATTATCAAGGAAATTTCAAATATTTTACCTTATCACAAGATTTTGAAGTATATTTTGATTTTGAAAAAGGTGCTGAAGAAGGAGACCCTTGCGAAACCTATTTATATTTTATTTTAACATATATTCTTTCATCAGATACTTATGAAACATCAAAAGAACCATTGATTGAATGTTTCAAATCATATTCGGTCCACTATTTTATAAAAATCAAGTTTTATCAGATGTTTTGAAATTTTTTGTCATTCCTGATTATTTTCCGAAACTATTTTTCTATGAACACCCATATGACCCAAGTGTACAAGGTGTATCTGGATGAAGGAATCAAATTATTATGAAGGATCCCTAAATCATTGTTTCAATGGATGGACCTTCTTTTTACGTGAGCAAGATGATGATGAAACCATATGGACACCATGATTAAGGTACCCTGTTTTTTTTAATAAGTAAATAAAATTTCGAGGATGAAATTTCCAAAGGTGGGAATATTGTAACACCCTAAGAAATTTAAAAATATATTAGAATGAATAGATCACTAAGACTCTAAATACACCAATCGGTTATAAACTATCCAAGTAAACATAATTTTTTCACATCTATGTTTTGAATTTCGAAAAATGGTCATCTAGAGTTCTGTTCATTAAGTCATTTGGAGTCTGATAGAACAAACTTGATTTTTATTGAATAGTAACATACCCTTATGAATAGTAATATGACTAGTAATATGACCCTTATGAATAGTAAAAAATAACATTATTTTATTTTCTTAAGGAAATAAGATAATGATATCTTAATTAATTTTTTAATATGAAATAAAACTAATTGCGCCATAAAATTGTTATTTTTTGAATTAACATTCTTTTATTTAAAAAGTAAATTAATAATATTTAGAAAATTAATTTTGAAAAATAGAGTTCATTTTTGAATTCTACACATCGAAAAATGGTTTGGGTAAATTTTTGGGAATTTTCTGAAATTCATGAATTTTTTGTGAATAGTGAAATACGATATAATACCGTATAATCAAATTATTAGTAAAATTAACTATTTATGACATCATAAGTGATGAAATGCCACTTGGTTCGAAATAAAATTATATTATTACTATTTAGTGTCACTTTCATTGAGATTATTCATTGTCTTGATAAACTTATTATAATAATGATTAAAATAATCTAAAATACCTCCCCTCCTCCACTATAAATACCACCCTCACTCTCCTCTTCCTCCCAAACCTCTCAAGCCTTGAGCATTGTCTAATTTCTTCAAAATTACATCCCCAATCTTATTCCCCACGTCCTTGAGCTTCTGGTCTCACCGAAAGTCCAAAACCAAAGCCCTTAAGAAGGATCTCAAGGAGAAGAGATCAAGAGGTAAACAACCTCTTTTATTTTCTTTCTTTTCTTTCATTTTATGTTATTCTCTTCCATTACATTTGTCTTGTGTTGGGATATTTTATTAAATATTTCCCCTTAATTTCCATATTATGTATGAATGATGAGATATTCCATTCCTATCATCAAACTATTTTTTATGAAATTTTAAGAGACGTCGTTAGGTTGCCGAATTTTCGTGAGAAATTTATCAAGTTTTCTTTCATTTTAAGATTCCTTTATTTTCTTCTTCTTTAAACACCTCCCCTTAACCAAGAGGCATAGAAGCTCCAGAATCATGTATATTCTGGATTTTATCAGGTTTATGGAGAATTATGCATCATTATTCCTCTCCTCTCCCACTTATTTAAGGAATAAAAACATTGTCCGTGATGTATTGAATTACCAACGTCGTGGACGATGTAATTTCAATTTCCATTAATTCTTTCAAGTCTGGTCATGAAAAAAATTATATGGTTGAAACAGGTGGTAATATATGTTTTATAACCTAATTAATAATCAAGAACCAGTATATGTACATATTATTAAATCATATGACAAAACTAGTTCATAAAAATCCAAATACCGCCAAATAATCGAAGTGGTTGTCATCTAATGATTCGTCATCATTACATGTAATAAAATGATATAAATGAACATTATCAATTATTTATGTTCAAAAATAATATGTAACTTCAATTCTGGAGATTTACAACCATTCCACATGAACTTCATTACTTAAAAACAAGTGAACCGATTATGAAAATCAAGAAAACAAACACCCTGGAACAACGAAATTAAATATAATAAACTTAGCAATTAGGGTATAAATGAACTAAAAAGAATTATGATAAACTAAATAAATGTCTATTAGTTTCTCAAAAAAGTTATTAATAATTATAATTTAATTTTCTTGGAGCTTATGTTCAAGAGCATAACACGTTCGGAGTTAAGGTAAGGGTTTCTCATCTCACTTTCATTTCTGTTAGATTTTCATTGTTTGCCACTTATTTCTTGTATGTGGTATATGTGTTCTAAAATATGATATATAATAACATGATTCTATTTATAATCATTTTTTCAATGATTCACTTAATGTTCATTATGTTCTTCTCATTTGATTCGACCGATTACATTGTGGTAAGGGTTTCTTCATCTCACTTCCATTTTCGTGAGATTTTCCATATTCACTACTAATACTTTTTTATGGTGTATGTATACTGACCATTGAATTCACATGTCATGAATATCTTTATCTTCATGGTATTAAATCTATAATTTTTACATTATTAATTTTTGGGGTATACGAATCGTTTGATTTCAAAGTGGTAAGGGTTTTCCACCCGAACTTCCATTTTCATTCGGGTTACTTTTATTGTCTAATTTCCTTGATGAAATTATTATGTATTGTTATATACTCATCATAAATTATGTGTGAGTATTCTATATATTCACACCAACCAGAATCCTTCCATATTTTCTAGATAGTCACATGTTTTAAAAGAAGCTCCAAAAACTGTTTCCAAAAATACGAGCCCGATACAAGGGAATTTCTCAAAATCATATCTATTTTCAAGGGCAATATAAGATCTATTTTTAGAAACCATTATTCTTCTAAAAACACTAGTTCTATTATGAAAATCCTATATCACTTCATTTCTGGTTTTATACAAATATTTTTCCAAAATAACTCTTCTTTTCAAAATAAAAGAGTATTCATCTCTAGAATTGCTTAATGATTTTATAAAGGTGTTTTCGTCTAATTCAACACTCTTGTTGATTTCATGGTATTAATAGGTTTAATAATTTATGAAGTCATATATCATATTTTATTTAATGTTTTATGACTAACTCTATTGTGGATGATCTATCCTAAAACCATTCACCATATTATTCTGAATGGTTAGTGTTTTATGTATAATGATTGGGGAAAGTTAGTTACATTTCATATGATAAATTCAATATGAAGGTATATATATTGTTTATGTTGGTCCCCAATCATATGAGGAATGAATTCGAATTATTATTTGACGGGTGTGGCCGGATACAACCTATCGATGCATCGGTAGGTCTCATGAGAAAAATAGACGTGGAATTGGCCGAAGCCTTTCCCAATGTGATATGGATTTTTTCCGTGGCCTTAATCACTAGATGTCTAGGCCAAAGCCAGGAAAAAATGATTCAGAATGTCTAGAAAATTAACTTCCCCCATTATAAAGCTAGTAATTGAATTTTCAGGTTGTTATTAGACTAGTAGAATAGCCATGATTATGTTTTATTATGGAATTATTTACTTAGCTCAATTTCCTGCCATAATGTGTTCATGTTTATTTTTAAAGGCATGTGTTTTCAATTATTCAACATGTCTAATGTTTATATTATCTTCCTCTGTATTGCTTACTCTTACTGATCATTTGAGCTCACCCTTTCTTATGTTTAATTTTTATCAGGATATAAAGAAGTAAATTATGAATGACATGCAAGCATAATCAAAGAGACATGATGTTTCTTGTGGAATAAATTAGTGTTGTTTTTTCCTACATATTGTAATGATCAACTTATGTATGTATCTTATTTCCAATTATACTAAACTACTCGGTCCTTAGGTATTCATTTTCCTTGTATGTATGCCTATGTAATCCAATAAGGCACTGGCTCCGGGCAACTGGGGTCGGGTCCTTACAGATGGTATCAGAGGAAGTTTAGTAGAATACTTGGAAACTAGATTTAGAAAAAGTAGAATTTGGGAAAAGTCCCTAAGATAGTCTTTGAGGATAAACATACAAGAACATCCTGGTATTTTTGTAAGGAATATATTATGTGGATCATTCAAGAAATACATCCCTGTCTGGATACGAGTGAGTAGAGGCATCTTTGAAACAGATGTATCTAGGGGTAAAACTTGAAAACACCACTTTGAGCTAGAATCGAACGGGAACTGGTGCACAACAACGTGCCTTGCTGCACTCTTGGTTACAACACTCCTGGGGAATATGCTTAGGATAATTCATGTTTTCTTTACAAGCCATTATTAAGGATGGAAATGTAAATTTTCCTCATAGAAACCATGTTTATGAGATTAGCTATGCATAGAATGACAATATATGTTAAGTTCCCTTCTATTTTAGATTTATAACCTAATATAGTGTATTACATTATTTCGGAATGATTTGTTTTGGTATTATGAGTTTTAATTAAACTTTTTGTTAGTTTATATGTCTATTCTTTAAGTTAAATCCCTGTTTTATAACTTTTTAGATCAAGGAAAGTGAGTTACAAATGGAAGGAGGAATATCTCAAACGACATTCCTATACCTTCCTAATGACTTGCTTTCAATAATTATAGCAAAGTCATGTCCCGAAAATTCTAAAACATTTTCCAACATACAACTCACTTGCAAGCAATTGTTTGAGATATCAAACACCTCCACTATACCTTGATACCATCGTGAATCATGGGTTGTATTTAATCAAATCCTATTTTCTCAATATTTTCCTATTTTCAAGAAAGGTAAATATTATCAAGGCATTTTTAAATATTTTACCTTATCACAAGATTTTGATGCATATTATGATTTTGAAAAAGGTTCTGAAGAAGAAGACCCTTGATCAACATATTTATATTTTCTTTTAACATATAGTCTTTCAGCATATACTTATGGAATTTTAAAAGGACCATTGATTGAAAGTTTCAAATCAAATTTTTCCGACTATTTTTTAAAAATCAAGTTTTATCAGATGTTTTGAAATTTTATGTCATACATGATTATTTTCTGAAACTATTTTTCTGTGTACACCCGTATGACCCAAGCTGTACAAGGTGTATCTGGATGAATGAACCAGGTGGTAATATATGGTTGAACCAGGTGGTAATATATGTGTTATAACCTAATTAATATTCAATAACTAGTATATTTACATATTATTAAATAATATGAGAAAACTAGTTCATAACAATCCAAATACCGCCAAATAATCAAAGTGGTTGTCATCTAATGAATCATCATCATTCCATGTAATCAAATTATATAAATGACCATTATCAATTATTTATGTTCTGAAAAAATATGTAACTTCAATTCTAGAGATTTACAACCATTACACATGAACTTCATTACTTAAAAACAAGTGAACCTATGATGAAAATCAAGAAAACAAACACCCTGGAACAACGAAATTCAATATAATAAACATAGAAATAAGGGTATAAATGAACTAGAAAGAATTATGATAAACTAAATAAATATCTATAAGGTTCTGAAATAAGTTATTAATAATTATAATTTCATATTCCAGGAGCTTAAGATCAAGAGAGAAACACATTCGGAGTTAAGGTATGGGGTTTCTTATCTCACTTTCGTTTCTTTGAGATTTTCATTGTTCGCCACTTATTTCTTGTATGTAGTATATGTGTGATTCCATTTGATATATAATAACAATTTTCTCTTTATAATCATGCTATTCAATTATTCACTTGATGTTCTTTATTTTTTGCTCATTTGATTCGACTGATTACTTTGTGGTAAGGGTTTCTTCATCTCACTTCCATTTTCGTGAGATTTTCCGTATTCACTACTAATACTTTTGTGTGGTGTATGTATACTGACCATTGATTTTACATATCATGAATATATTTATCTTCATGATATTAAACCTATAATTTTTATATTATTAATTTTTTGGGTACAAAAATTGTTTGATTTCAAAGTGGTAAGGGTTTTTCACCCGAACTTCCATTTTCATTCGGGTTACTTTTATTGTCTAATTTCCTCGATGAAATTATTATGTATTGTTATGTACTGATAATAAATTATGTGTTAGTAATCTATATATTCACACCAACCAGAATCATTCCCTATTTTATGGATAATTACGTGTTTTAAAAGAAGCTCTCAAAACTGTTTCCAAAAATACGAGCTCGATACAAGGGAATTTCTCAAATCCATATCTATTTTTAAGGGAAATATATGATATGTTTTTAGAAACCATTATTATTATAAAAACACTAGTTTTATTATTAAAATACCATCTCACTTCATTTCTGTTTTTATACAAAAGTTTTTTCAGAAGAACTCTTCTTTTCAAAATAAAAGAGTATTCATCTCTAGAATTGCTTAATGATTTTATAAGGGTGTTTTCGTCTAATTCATCACTCTTGTTAATTCCATGGTATTATTGGGTTTAATAATTTATGAAGTCATATAACATATTTTATTTAATGGTTTATGATTAACTCTATTGTGTATGGTCTATCCTAAAACGATTCACCATATTATTCTGAATGGTTAGTGTTTTATGTTTAATGATTGGGGAAAGTTAGTTACATTTCATTTGATAGATTCAATATTAATGTATATATTTTTTATGTTGATCCACACTCATATGATGAATTCATTGGACATATTGTGTGATGGTTGGGGCCCACTATAGCCTTTCGATGCATTGGTAGGTCTCATGAGACAAATAGATGTGGAATTGGCCGAGGCCTTTCCCAATGTGAGATGGATTTTGGCCGAGGCCTTAATCACTAGATGTCTTAGCCTAGTCCATGAAAAAATGATTTTGAATGTCCGACATATGCACTTCCCTCATTAGGAAGATAGTAATTGAAATTTCATGTTGTTATCCGACTAGTATAATACCCATGATTATGTTTTATTATGGAATTATTTACTCGTCTCATTTTCCTGCCATAATGTGTTCATGTTTTTTATTAAAGGCATTTTTTTCAATTATTCACCATGTCTAATGTTTATGTTATCTTCCACTGTATTGCTTATTCTTACTGAGCATTTGAGATCACCCTTTCTTATGTTTCATTTTTCTTAGGATATGAAGAAGTAAATTATGAATGACATGCAAGCATAATATAAGAGACATGATGTTGCTTGTGGAATAAATTAGTGTTGTTTTTCCCTTCATGTTGTAATGATCAACTTATGTATGTATCTTGTTTTCAATAATACTAAACTACTCGGTCCTTCGGGATTTGTTTTCCTTTTATGTATGCCAATTTAATCCAATAAGGCACCGTCTCCGGGCAACTAGAGTCGGGTCCTTAAACTAACTCTAGCTATTGAGACTTCCCTTGAGGATAAATTCATCTTGGGTGAGCTAACCCTGATCTAAGGGGTTAAATCCATCATGTATCTAGACATGGATGAGAGGGGAGTGAAGCTCACGAATGACAAGGATATTGTCAGTGATGAAGAGTCCAATAGGGATGATCCTTTTCTTGACCTGGAGTTTAGTCTATCATATAGGATTCTTGAGGAGGTCCCTACTACCAAAGTCATTGTAGATTTCCATATGTATGAGTTTTCACCACATTAGGACTTAGAAGACTTCAGCTATAACATATCTCAATAGAACCATGTCATATAGTGAATGTAATAAAGAAGAATTTATAAATTCATCACCTTAACTCTATGGGAAGGCCTAGGGAGTCAGATGGCCCCCTCCACTGTTGGCTGTTGAACTTAGGGACTAGCAGTGTTAATGCTCATGCTCTCCATACAATTGGACCATGAATACCCAATTGAGTGGGTGCATCAAGAATCTTGGGAGATGGACGTTTCATTTCAAAATTATAAATATAAAGTCACCAAATCACTCCAAGGGGATAAACAAGAACTTTCTCAGCTGGATGAGCGACAACAACTGCACAAATCCATTACCACTACCAAGGGGGAGATCATAAGCTAGTTTAGGGAACAATTGTTTGTCAATGAGGATAAGGTTTTGGAGGAAATATCCTTGGAAGCTAATTGTAGGGTGGAACTGGGTTGGGGGAAAATCAGGCAGGATGGGTTTTCACTACATCCAAGGATGAGGTAGTGGACCTTTATAGGTGGTAGTAGGCCCTGAAAGAGTCCCAAAAGAGGCTAGCTAAGATGGAGTACTTGATTGTTGGGGATGCGCCTTAGGATAATTTCATTCCTATAATAATAAAGGATAGGCTCTAGTCTATTGATGACCTTCTTTGTCATCACCTATTTTTTGGAAATAAAAGTGTCATTTATTATAATTTTTTGATGTATCATAATCATATTGAGAAAACAATAGACTATAAGTTTCTAAGACCACGTTAGTCATTATCTATGTGAGAAACAAGAGTCGAATAGAATAGTTTTCATTTTTTTTATTGTTATATTTAGTGAATAGTTCCAGGGTTGGAATGGTTCAATGAACCCCTCTAAGACCCATAGTTATATAAACTAGGATTGGGTGATCCCATGGATTTGACATGTCCTGTCATTGTACGTGGAACATGAGGGAATAAAACCAAGGGAGGGAGAAGTGGAGATATGTAAATCACAAGATCAATCATCTGGATTAAGGAGTGGAGGTGGGTTGGTCAAGGATAGTCACTGAACATGTTTGAAATGAGGATAATTGTTCCACTTAAGGTCTCTCTTATAGGATGTGCTTACATGTTGTAAGTGAGACTATTGTTTCCATGATCTATCCCCATAGGGGGTCTGTTCACAGACTATTGGGGGGAATCATATGGGTTGTATAACTAGGTAGTATGTAAACCTATTTTTTCCATGCACCATCACCATAGGGTGCCCATTTCGACATGTGTAGTGGATTACAATCCAAATTAAGAGGAAAAAATGGTGTTGATGGGGTACTTGTGTGCTCAATAATAGTTCAAAATCTCTAAAAGATACACCATAATCCATCAGACATATTGACGTAAGTGTTCCAAATTGATGAAAATCATTTAATCCAGTAGGGTGAATGAGAACATCGACCTGATGGGAAACATGATAGAGATGATCAATTGAGTTATTGGGGGGGCAATGATTTATCTGGTTTTTTACTAAAATTTTTATAGCTTTTACCAAGGGGAATTAAATTTAATTTTATACATCCAGGTCCAAGGCATCAATTTTAAGGTCATAGAGCTTGGACCTAGGTGATTCACCTTGTAAACATACTTAGAGTGCACATATGGGGAGCATAGAGGTTCATTCCTCATAGAGAGACTAATGAGGGGGTTATGAGAGGGGAAAGGTGGATCTAATGTTTTACTAAACCAATGGGTCTAGAGAGAAAAACAATATTTTTTCTAAAGTCCATTAGCAAGTCCCACTGGTTTTTTACCTTCTCCCATCACACCTTTATTATTTTTTCCCAATTCATGGGGTTGACTTAACATGAAAAATACTAAATCATTCTTAGGATTCCATTTTTAGGTTTTCTACAGGCTATGCATATATTACACATTACCCTATGGATTTTATGGTCATTATATTTAGAGAAAAGTTTTCTATAGGTTCATGTTCATAGAGCATAGACTGAATCTATTAGTTTAATGTGAAAAAGATCGGACCAAGTTGAGGTGCCCCAATATGATTCATGTGGCTCCATAGATTCCAAATCTAATGTGAAAGGAGGTCCCATGAGGCCTCATACCACACAGATAGTCCTAAGGTATTTTTCTTATTATTTAAGGCTATTATACTTGGATCATGACTCTTTGTTTATGATCTTAGATCTTAGACTAAGGGGAACTGTTCCTAGTTGTCTTTTGTAGTGAGAAAGAGAGTAAAACATGACAATAAAATGGGATTATGGAGGCCTTTCACCACCAAAATGTCAATGAGACTAGTGGAACATGGTTTATGGTCATGGTCATTAGACCAAGTGGTGGTTCCCTGATATGATTCGTGTATTAACATAGATTTAAAATCCCATGAGAAAAGAGGACCAAGGAGGCCTTACACCATACAGAGGATCCTGGGGTAACTTTCATTCTATTTAAGGTCATGAGACTTGGACTATTACTCCTAGATTAAGATCTTATATCTTGGATCAATGGTAACTATTCTATATTGGTTTATCTAGTGAAAGAGAGAGTAAAAATCATATATGAAAAGTAGACTATGGAATCCTTGCACAACATAAACATCCTTGATACTAGTTTCACATAGTTTAAGTTCATGATTATTTGAAAATTGAGTGTTTCATCATGACCATGTAAAGGGGTTCCTAGTTATATTCCTATGTCTACATGATCTATTCCCAGTGGGAGAAACTTGGAATGGTGACGATCCTTCCTAGTCACATAAGAGTGAGCCACAAGGGTAAAGAGAATCTGATTTAATAATTTCTCAGAGATAGTGACTTTCTTTTCTAATGTTTTTGAACACATGGATGGCTAACACCAATGTTTTTGATGTTCCACCAAAATAAATAGTGGTGTAATGGAAGAAAAACGATAATTATGGGATTTGAAAAACAAAATGGGTTAAACAATGGGTGAGTTATAACTATTGACCATTTTCAAAATATAAATTCTACAAACACATTTGTCATAGATGGGAGGAATAAATTTTGGATCAATTATTGATGATATTTTAAACATGGGAGACACTATTCATCAGGTGGAATCCTTCAAGGCTCGGACCCCAAGACAATATGTGAGCTAGTTTGGCCAGCCACCAATTTCCTTATGGGTACCCTCTAGATTTGGAGGAGGATAGTTATCCAAATCGATAGAGTATTTAAGTACATAAATGATTTGGTGAAATATTTTATTAGAAGTTTAACACTCTTTATTTTACACCACCAAGAATTTGAGTAAACCAAGGGGGTGAAATTGTGAGTGATATTCGAACCAGTTCTTTAGGATGAAGGTCTTGAGATAGGCAAGTGACCAGGCCAAGACTACGATGTAGGATCTTGACATCCCTTCATAACCCATGAAACTAAATAGGAATCAATCCACACATAGTTATTCAATGGGGATGTAGACTATGTAGTTTAACAACTTAAAGAGATAATATTGGATATTTAGTTTAATGTATTACAGTTAGGATGAGGGGTAGATGCATCTTAATTTCATATATCATTGAAAAATAGGCAAGTGAGATGGTCTTGTTGGTAAGTAAAAATGAAACTGATGTGAAAAGGACGGCCAAGGAGGCTGAATTCTCAGTGGAAATAGTCTCACCAGGGTGGAAGAATTTGGGGGATGGGCCCAAGATAGAGGACCTAAGATTCACTATGTATCCCATGGGATGAAATGTGAGTCAATCCTAACATATTTCTATAACATGACATTTTTTTAGAAGAATTTCAAATGTGGGAGGTTATCCTCTCGAGCATGGATGATAGCCTAATTCTATAATTTATGACATCATACAAGAATTTGAAAGACACACAGTTTAAGGTCATATCACTAGGAGAAAAATGTTTCCATTAGTTTAAATCTGTGAAGCTTTAACTGTAGGGTTTTAACATTCATGGTTGGGGAGGTATTATAAACCCTATGTGAAAAGAGGGTGTGAAATTTCCATTACCATGAAACTTATCACATAGATTAATGATATATTTTTGGGACCAAATGGAATATTTCAATGGGAAAAAGTGGAGTTAACCCAGTGTGAAGTGAGAACTATGGAATCATTGTTCTATATGCATGTAAGGATAAAATTGTGTAAATTTAGGGTCAATACTCTTTAACAAAGGGGGGTGCTATATTTGAAAGTTCATGAAGCTCAGGTGAAAGAGGGAATATTTATGGGAACAGTTATCATGGTACAAAAGACTAATGAAATGAATTGAAAAGATGCCTATGGAGTCCCCACATCACAAAAAAAATAAGTGAATAGGTTTCACATAGTTTAATGTCATGATACTTGGACTGAGAAGGTATGTATACTAGAGTTTTTAGCATTTTATGAAAGAGGAGTGACCTGATGTAAAAACGGGGCCAATAGAGGCCCTCTACAACTCAAAATACTGGGAATATGTTACACATAGTTTAAGTTCATGATTCTGGGAATGAGGGGGAATGTGTCCCAGAGTTGATAGAATGGCATAAATAGTAGTGACCCAATGTGAAAAGGGGGTTATGGAGGCTCTGAACTACATTTAACATAGGGGATAAGTTTCACAAGGTGGAGGGCCATGATACCTGGACCGAGGGGAAACAAATCCTATATAGGGATATTTGGGTGGCACAAACATCCTAAGGGAGATCCTGTCATGATTACTAAGACCATGTGATTCAATATCCATGTAGGAAACATGAAATGTTGAATAATTTCCCTTATCTCATGGGAGATTATGGAATTTGTGAAATAAGCTAGATTGGGAGGGTCTCAATAATGCCGAATTTTTTATTCATCATGTATGAGTAAATGAGTAAATAATACCAAGGGTTCTAATATTCCACATAAATAAAGGAATGTGGTAAGGGGGACATCATGACATCCCAAATATGGACCATGAAAGGGTTGAATGATAGGAAAAGAATGATTGTTGACCATGTTTAAAACATAGGTTCCATAGTTATATATGTCAGGATAGGGAGAAAAAATGAGAGATCGAGTATTAAACATATTCAAAACATTGGAAATTTCATTAGTTTCTAGATATCCTTTAGGTAATGTTCCCAGGATGAGAGAAGAGTGAACATGGATAGGAACTATCACTGTTTGGGGGCACATTTAGATTCTAAGGATGATGAGAATACAAATTGAGGAATACTGAAAGTGTGATGATAGTTACAAGGAGCTATTTGGGAGAGAGTTAAACAGTATAGGACCTATCCTGACATCTTATAAAACATGATTATTTGGATTCATTGGTGAGTGTGATTTGTACATGATCCCAAGGGGAATACCCCTGAAATAGAATAGTTCTCAGGCTGAGTATGGGAAATGATAGTCATGCATCCTTACGTATCCCATAAGACCAAGAATCAAGACACACATTATTTGATAGTGTGTAATGGTTGGAAACTAACACCATAATGGCGTTCCATTTTATGTGACAATTAAAGTTATCACATAGTTTTACATCATTAAATAGGCATATGAAGCATGGAGCTTAACATATGTAGTAAGGATGTTGGACATATAGTTTAACATCATGTGGTAAAAACTGAGACCACTATAGTTTAATGTCACGTATCTTTTACCATGGTTTCATATAACTTAACATCATATGAGTAGGATTTTTTCATTATTCTTTGGGTTGTATTACTAGGATGACTGTTTTTGAAGATTCATGAAAAGTTCCGCTTAATAAACCTGGCGATCAATGAGTATGCACCATTAGACTAGACCTTATAAAACACATAAGGTCCTTCCCACCTCTGATCTATCTTTGGAGGATTATTCCTTAGTATCATTTGTCTCTTTATAACCAATACAATGTCACTTTATAAAAATAATAATAGGAAACGTTTCTTATTGAATGCCCACACCACTATTATTTTGTTTTCTCAAACCATAAAACAATCAAACTATGTTTTTATTAAGTTATTTCAACTCATAAAAAAATTATATATATATACTAGTGTCTAATGATCATAAATTACTATAAATAGTTATGGTAGACTAACTATGTCCCATACACTAGGGAATACAGGGTAACCCGGGTGGAGTTTTGAGTCATTGTCCAGTAAGCCCAGAGGTGATCAGGGAACTTGTTGTCCCAACTCTTCTTATTCTAACCCACTATCTTCTATAGGATTTTTGAGATCATCTTGTTAAATGACTCTATATTACTGTTCTTCTATTCATGGTAGTGATATTTGGGGTTGGATCAGATATTGTACTTGTAATACAACATATTCATCTCGAAAGCTCAAAAATTCATACTATTTTCTATAAGAATAGTGTGAGGAATAAAGATTTGTTAGATGATGTGGGAATCTAAAAACTCAACCACGGACCAGGTCTTGACATCCTAGGATGGGATAGCTTTTATCCACTTTTAGAAGAAATCAATGGTAGTCATGATGAACCTTTATTGTCAACATGTTTCTTGTAAGAAAGGGGCCCCAACATTAAGTCCACACACTATGGAAGGCCATGAGTACTTAGTTGTGTAGAGAATATTAGACTACTGATGCATGAAGTTGGCATGGATTTGATATGCATGATACTTATTTATGAACTCAGTGCAGTCATAAACTATTGTTGTCTAGAAGTAACCCATTCATTGAATCTAAGGAAAAGATTCAACCATTCTTGAATGTCCTGACACATCCTGACATGTGATTCTTGTAGGATCTAAGGAACATCCTTCTCTTGGATGAAACAAAGAATTAATTCATTAGAACTACACATGTTGAGGGTATGCTCTAGGTTTGGGACACCCTAGAGGGTATAGTTTATTGACCATTGATGGATTATTTTATTCTTGACTCGGTCTAGTAGAAGGATCTAGTATTAGATATACTAAATAAAGGGATTCAATAAATCTAGTGATTCTATGACTACCAGGTTATTTTAGGGCCTCACTATATAACTTCTAGTGTATATTTGGTTTACCTCATGATTTTATTTATCAGAAGTGATAGGAAAAATTACCTAATGATGGGCCTCCTGAAATACCATATCATCTTGCTCAGGTTCAATGAGGTTCTTAGCTAGACCTACTATGGAATCATCTCATTCATTCTAGGATCAACCGACATATATCACCATTTTATGGGAGGGGAACTAGTCCATTTGATAATGGGTTCTCTTTAGTAAATGTATAAGTTTCGACTTATTGATGAAATAGTGACCAATGATCATCTTGATGACTAGTTATGAAACCCCATTCACAAGTAGTTGAGGGACTTCAATCTCAAGAACCAACTAGAGGTTTGTGATAAGATCATCATACTCAGACTCATTATTGGTGTATCTTTCTGAGAAAATTAATTAATAATATGATTAATTCTATAGTGATGAATTTTATCCCTTGGTTCGCATTTTTAGTTCGGGTTTATTAAACCTCCTCATAGTTGGACTATGGTAGCCACAGTCACAATTAATCTACTAGAATGGAATGGATTGGTCAAAAAATAGACTGGCCTCATATAGTAAGTTGGTATCTATGGCAATTTTCTCAGATTTTAGATGCACAACCAAGAAATATTCAATTACAAGGACCTAGATATCATTCTATGGAAAAACTTGATGTTGAATTTCTATAGGATTAGATCCCATCATTCCAATCACCCCATTGGGATAAGGTAGTTGAGAATATACTTTATCGAAATGACATGGGAAACTATATTCGTCTCAAAATGATATAGGTAGTGCATAAATGTATGAACCATGAAGATCAAATAAAGGTATCTCTTCTTAAAGGGATGATATCTGGTCTCTATAATGAAGATCATGTGGTTGAGGTAATATATATTGTTTTACCTTGCCTCATTTTTCTTATGATCTAAGAGATCTCTAAGCCATCGTTCCAGGGCAGTCACATAATGTACCATTGGATTTATTAGGATGGATGGAATCATGACTGAAGGATGCAGCTAATAATAATTGATTTCCTAAAATGATGCATAACACTCTTCATCCCATTGATAAATGGTTTCTTCTTTTAGGATCTTTGAAAAGGTTTTTCATTTACTAGAAACATTAGAGATGAACCATAGGATATAACTGAGGTAGCTCGGGAGGCCTCAAAACTCTTAAAGGTTGTGGGGAGAGGCATCTAGATAATGGGATTGATCTTCTTTGGGTCGATCTCAATACCTATATATCTGATGAAAATTTTAAGGACCTTAATAGAGGTGACCCTGAATTCACACATCAAGGGGTACATCATTAGGTTATTAGAGTGGATAAAGTCAATCATTTTCTCATAGTTCTTGATATTGTCTTGATATTTGTAGTCTTTGAAAACCATATAATCCACATAAAATTATCATAATTTCCTAAGGAGTGTCTCGAAGAAGTGGTTTATTTCACACTAGTTGGTAGCCCCAAGATTCTTGAAACAAAATGACATCACTTGGTAACAAAAGATTCCTTGAAGTGATTTAAATTTTATGAATTTTTCATCCACAGGGGCTTCCTAGATATGATTCTAACTAGAGTATCTATATATGAAGGACATACTTGTAATCTAACAGTTCCATTGATCAATATCTAAGTCACTAGGAGGGGAAATTCATCCTTTGGATAGTATAGATTGATATCATATATGTTGATGTAGACTCTGATAAGGCTATTATTCTTACTAAATTGGTCAATGTTGGCTAGACACATAGTGTACTAGAATTCCCTCATGAAGTTTTCCCAAATAATATTTCCAAATTCATCCTATGTCAGGAAACCATGGGAAGGGTGCATCTTCCTGGGAGGCTATTTGAACCCACGGTGACCCACCAGAAGGCCGAGGTGATGGACTACTACTTGGGGATCGAGAAATGGAATTTCCATATAGCTCTAGGAAAATACATCACAATTATTATTTTATAAATCCATATAGTGATATTTCTCCTCCATGGGCTTTCCCATTCTAACTAGAGTTGGAATAAAATCTTCCTTAGTACCAAGGTTAAACTAAGTCATTTCATCGACATTAGTGGATACACCTTCCCCAAAAGGAGGGGAATCTTCCAAGTCCACCTCATCATATGAAACATGGGGATTAGAGGCAAGGGTGAATCCTCTAGATCATGGGACCATGGAGTGATGATGTCATCCCTTTTTGTAGGGTTAATATCTTTAATGGTGGGTTCCTTCTCAATAGAGGTCATTGTGAAAAACTATGAGGAGAAAATTCCATATGACTGCTAATGGTAGGACCAATCTATGATGTCAAATCAGTCATGGAGTTTTGACATCCATTATGTTAGCCTTGCTTTTTGAAGCATGTGATGGTGTCATTGGTTGGTGGATAATTGGTGAACCTCATGGTACAAGATATTTGCAGACATATCTAGATTTAATATTGTCTACCATATGAGGAATATGTAGTAATTTGAGAGAATTCATTTCTTATATGGATGATAAAATGGTTCCCAAGATCTGGGACCATTATCTATGACTAGTGTATCACTATCTTTCACATTCCCCAAAGGATATGCTGAAGTGGATGTCATATCATTTAGGGAATATATATGATCAACCTCATAATTTTGAAGTTAATTTCCCTACCTTTTGTACTACCAAATATCCAAGTATCAGGACTCACATGTGTGAATTTCCATGGAGTATACCTACTTGACCATGAAGGGAGTAATTGAGACACTAATGGTATGAAGAGAGGATTTTACATGTATATTAATCTAGGTGCTTATGAATAGTTTTTTGAAGATAATTTCATATGAGATAAACATGAATTCAATTTATGCTACCATAACCTTTAACTAGGTCTCTATTTGGACCTTTACTCTTGTAAACTTCTCACTATTTTTATATACCTAAATTTTCTGATCGAAATGGGTCATATCTGCTTCTATAAGTCTAGTTTGTAGATTCTTAGAGTTGGTATGAGGTTGATGCCAAAGCCAGTGTCTACTAGGAAGTGTTGTATTTCCACACCATTGAACTGACATGTGGCATCTAGTAGGCGTATGTGCCCCTTGGTAGTGTAGTTTTTCTCTTCTAGGAAGGGTATAATGGCTTGGAACTCTTCTTCTTTAATCTCATTAGCTCAATTGGAATCACTGGTGTATACCTCAATATTGAACTAGGGTGAAATATTCAATACCTTGACGATGTCCCCACGTAATTCCTTTGATGGGCAGAGTAAAATAAGGATATATAACTAGACCGGTATGCTTAAGAGTTCATAAATACATCATACTTTTAGAAAAGTGGTAGATTATTTCCCACTAGGGTTCGTTCTTTGGAAAAGAGTTCCATGGAAATAGTCTGATGAGGAATTGGGTAATGGATAGTTCTTCTCTTATTTACCTATCAGTGGGATGGATTAGGTTGAGAGCTGGATGAATGAGGTTGGGCCATATTCAGTTGTAACTAAGCTCTATTCCATCATGGTTGAGCTGTATAAACAAACAATATGATTGGTTTTAGGGAACACCTGATGATGTGGCTAGTGAGAGATATGCTTGTTGTTTCTGATGCGAGTATTGATATCTGGTGTCAGTAGAGAGAATCATAAATTCAAGGAATCGTCTTGGGAATTAATCCTAGTAAAATGACATATAACTCTCCCTTGAATATGATGGAGAAAGGTTCCTCAATGGGAAATGGGGAATTACTCATCATCAGGTACTGTGAAATCATCTACCATCTTGATAGCATTGATTGAGGAATATTACTATTCTTCATTGGTAGAATATTCCCAGATGGGATATATTATTAGGCTGTCTGTAAAACCCCGAGATTTTGTGACATATTTTTCTACAAGGTAATTTAATATTTTATATATTTTTCATTACATTAAAAATTTATTTTATCTTACATTACACACAATGCTGAGATTACCATGCATTACACACAACACCATGTTTAAAAAAAGTGACATATTCTAAAAATATTATTATTTAATATGATAGTTATCACCTAACCATTAGGATGGCGAGTATGAATAGTATAAACTAAATTATAAAAATATGTGGTTTACAAATTTATATAAATTTAATTATTTGGTGACCATTTAATTAAAAATAAAAATAAATACTATTTGAAAATAAATGAAATAATTTTATGAAAAAACTATTTTTACAAAAAAACACGATTTACCTAAATATGTTAAACAAACCAATTAGGGTTAATGATTTTAATTAAATTTATGTATTATATATTCAATAAAATTTTTAACATTCATATTATGTGTTTTTATACAATAGATAATATAAAATCTAATTTTTTTTCTTAGATCTCCATTTTTCTGATAAGATGTTTTTTTCTGCCTTTTTGGCACTTATTGTAAAAACTTTTACAAAAATATTAGAAACTTTTTTTTGAAAAAATAATCTTATTTTTTTAAATAATAATGTCAAAATTATATTAGTGTGCATTTTTTATAATCAATTGTAGAGATTAATTTTTTTTATGAATAGTAAAAAATACTAAATTTTAATTCAAAATTGCATTTTTTTAAATTATTTATAACATTAAATTATTTTCTAAATTAGTTTTAAAGTAAAATTAGTTCAATTATAAATATAATATTAAAATGGTGCTCATTTAAATCAATTTAATATTTAATTTGGAATAAAAACATTGTAATCGGTTGAACATTTTCTCTTAGAAAACATGTTTTCTCATCACATCTTTGGGATTAATTTTAAGTTAATTTTTATAATTTTTTGAATGAAAATTTTAAAAATGGATTCTATATTTAGAATAATAAAATTTATATTTTCTAATATTTTCAAATTATTTTTTGGCAAAAATGAATAGTAAAAACATTAAAAATTAATTACCACAGTGAGGTAAAAATGGGTTTACCGGAGGTTAAACTAAAAAGATAAGGATTGAATTGACCGAAAATCTATCAAAAATATATTGGATGGAAATATTCCGACTCTGTAATTTCTAATTCTCTAAAATAGTTCATTTGGGACCATTTTGGTAGGTAAAAAATGTGCGTAGACCTTTTTCTTATCAAATGATATATGTGTGCCACTCACCTCGCTTATAAAAGGCCACCCATCTCTTCTCTTAATCACACCTTGAAACCCTTTTATTTTTCAATAATATCCCAAATAAATTCCCATATTACCTCCCCTCATCCTATAATCCTTATTTTTCTGAGTAAATATTATCTAGGAATTTATTTGGTGGAAACCTAAGGAGGTTACCCAAAGAAGTGGTAAATTTCTTCAATGAGTGTTTTTATTTTATTTATTCCAAAACATCCTTTAATAATTATTAAACCAAGATGATATAATAGCAAAACTATCTGATGTATACATATTAGTTTTTATGGTATGGTATTGAACTACAAAGATATTCACTTCCATCAAATGGGTTATGAAATCATCATTCGTCTGTACGTAGGACTATCGCCTCGTGAATCGAGGTCCTTTGTTTTTCCATTATCACCTATCATGGTTGGTTATAATGATGGATATAAAGTATATATATGATATTTATAACATAATTATATGTCTAGAGTAATTATATCATGTATAAATTTTTCTACTTTTAATTCCAAAGGGGATATGATAATGTTGTTGTCTGTACGGCGGACTACCACCTTGAAAAGCGGCTTAATTCATTTTCACTAACACTATAAATGGAAGATAATAAGGATTAATTTAATGAATATATGTGATATAAATGAATCAATTCTGATATTAATGACATTTTTTCATTATGAAAAGATAAAATATCATTGTGTTTCTTACAATTTCACTTAATAAATGATGATAGTGTCATTCGTGTATGTGTGGACTACCGCGTTCACGAAGCTATGTAAATCTATCTTTTCATAACCACACCACATGGATGATGTCTATAATAATATTTAATGAAATAATATATTATTTATTATTTTATTATCATTCATTATTGATAATATATTACTTCCCTCCTTTCCATAATGATCATTGAAAAATGGAAATGTTACTAATGCGCAGGTGCGACCTACCATCTCCTTGATTATAACATATGTCATTTATCAAAGCCATATTTAATGATTAGTATTAAATGTATCATTGATGTATAAATATTATAATTATCTCAATAATACTTTTATGTAGGTTATGGAACCCTGATCAATCTAAGAGAACTGTAAATAAAAAATCAAAACATATATGAAAAACAAAGTGGTTATTACCCAAAACATGAATTTAACATAGAATTGTTAATAAAAGTAATAAAATTACATAAGTAAATCATGTATGGTATTATATATATAATTATTGATATTTAATAGGGTTATAAAAAAATTATATTTATTATACTGTAGTTTTGAACAAGTATGGAAGAAATAGAGACTTAAGGTAAGATATTTCTAGCCTCTCTTTTATTTCTATGAGACATGAAAATTCACCACTCATCTATTTTTTGTGGTGTATATATTTCCCATTTTACATTTTAGATGATAAATATAATTATTTTCAATATATTTAATATTTTATTTCGTTTCATTCTTTATTATTGATTATCATTCAAAAGATTACTAAAGTGGTCAGGTATTTTCATCTCAATTTTATTTTCTGTTAGAAACAATCCAAATTTTCCATGTATTTCTTACATGAGGTGTATATACTACCCATTAATGTATTTAATTATTATTATCCTTGAAATTATGGGGATTATATATATATTTTATGATCTCTCTTTCATGTGTATTATCTTTCAAATCTCACCAAAGCAGTATTAGTTTTATGGTACAATCATATTGTTTATCAGGATTGTTTATGATTATGTCACTGATTTAGAAATATTATGATCCACCTCTCAATAATAATCATTAATTTTATTATCCTATTTTTATAAATGATATTTTCAAAAAATAGTACCATTTTACACTTTTTGGAACATTAAATAATTGAGAATATGTTTTTAGGAAAAATCGTCTTTATTTCTCTCTTCAGTCGAAAACCCTTGTAATTACAAAACCATGTTTTATAAATAATGTTTTTAAAAAATATTTTTATCATTATTAAAATTATTTATTAAATAAATTTTTACCCATGTTTTAAGTTTAAATTTTTTTTTCAAAAGTAATCATTAGGTTTTTTCAAATGAATTTTTGTTTGGATTTTAATAAAAATGTGAAAAGAACCTATTTTTTTAATATGAACAACATGAGTAGTATTTTATTCTATCATTACCACTCAATGATTTTAGGAATCCATTATAAAATTAAAAATCTAATTTCATAATAATGTTATTTCCTTATGATGTTGAATTTTTTAAATATTGAATGGGTTATTTCCAAGTCAAATGAGTTTAGAAAATATTTTTGTTTCATAAAAGTTTTTTTCAAAGCGAAAAGGATATTTTACTCAAGAAATATTAATATGATTTTTAAATATTACTTTATAATTTTCCAATATTATTTTAAAAAATAAAATTATTTTCATAATTTTTTATGATTTAAATATATTTTTCAATGTGGAAAGGATATTTTCCTCAAAAATGTTCCATGTTATCTTTCAAAATAATTTTCAATATAAGATTTAATCATTTGATGTTACTTTTACTTTAATGGTGATATAATCATACAAAATAATTCTTATTATTTATCTGAATGGTTTGTGTTTATGATGAATATATTTTAATGTAACCCATTTCTCATCCACGAGTTATACCATGATAAAATTCTTATGAAACCTATTTTTTTCACATGTTATGCTATGATGAAATGATGAAATTATTATGAAACCTATCTCTTTTCCATGGGTTATGATATGATTCAATGTTTATCAAACCCATTTCCTTTCATGGGTTATAATATGATGAATATTTTATCATATTGTGGAACACATATGTATGATTTTTATTTAATGATGGGTGGGACCTATATATACCTCCAATTAATTGGGTAAAGATTTATATCTCATGTGATAGATAGTATTGGAATAGGGAGTGAACCCAGTTCAGTAATAGAGTTTTTCCACTATGATTGTCTGGGGAGGGATCCTTTACTACTATAATTATTTGGATATTGAACCAATTATACTATTATATTCTTTGGAATGAGCCTTAAATACCGTGGAAATGATTTTCTATGCTTTTGTGTATTCATAAAATTTATATCTTATGTAAATTCTATGCCCTCATGGATATTATTCTTTGATTCCCTTATGATTTAGGTCTTATAAATAGCTAATATTTATTCCATGACTCAAGATTCTGATCATTTATTTGTATTTTATTGTATTCATATGTTATTCTTATATTCTCATACCCTTATTCTCACATTATGTTTACATAATTCCTTTATTTACCCTTATTGAGCATCTGAACTCACCCTTTCTTATGTTTCCTTTCTCCAGGTTATAAAAAAGGTTTTAAGTATGTTAAGTCTATAAAGAGTACTTAATGGGAAGATTTTTATTGGGAACATTGAAAATATTTCATTAAGTAAGATGATGGTGTACTAAGTCTCCAAATACACTAAACTATTACGATCTTATGGAGTGTGTTTATCAAATGTAATGAATATTCATCTAAAAAGATCTAATATTCATGTATGGAAATCCTAGGTCACTATATTTTCTATCAATGTATATGTTTATTTATCATTTGTAAAGTAGGAAGATAACCTTTAGTGATACCCCTAGTGATATTGATAAGGATATGTCTGAGGATGCATCTAAGGATGGGTTAAAGTACATAAAAATTTCTTGTAATTTCAAAAAGGATGGAAAAAGTGGTTTTCATAAAATTTCATCCATGTCTAGATACTAAAAGTAGATTTGGATCTATCATATATGTCACTATGGTTAATTAATCTAAAAAATAGTTCATTTAATTAGACTCAATCATCACCTGGTGCATGACAGCAGGTCTTATTGTACACCTGCTTTGACACTCCCAAGGGATATGATTTAGAAATTCAGAAACCCTTTATAAACCACAATAAAGTATTTAAGAAGATAATGACCATAAATTACCTAGGTTAAACTTAATGTGTGATATATTAAAAATAGGGTTTCATGATTTATACATCCTATAAGTGATTTTTATTATTATGTGTTTTCCCACTATGATTAGTATTCAAAAAACTATGATATTTTGTTAGTGTCATTAGCCATAACCTGAAGGAATCATTATAAACCTGTATCTGATCATAAATTATATGACTATGAGAAAATAAATTTTATTTTAACTAGAGAGATAAATATTATAATTATTTATAATCATTTATCTTGTTCAAGAAGATGCATAAGAATATAGGTCTGTATTGACCAATAGTTGTAGGATCCCTATCCTTGGGGTAGGCACCAATCTAGAGTCTCATATTGGTTTTGGAAGAGTTACCCCTCTAATTAAGTCATTCATATCCTAGATAAGGTGATCTTTAATAACACCCCCATGTAAAGACATAGAATGTACCTGGGAAACCGTCGGCCCTAGGAGCACTCTTTAGCAACAAGGAAAGGACCGATGAGGAGGTCACTGATGTGGTTCACCACAATATTTCAAACGATCTCAATATCACTTGTATATGTTCCATCTTCTAGAATAATATTGATACTCCTTGTATCCCTCCACTCTTTGATGCAATCATTGAATAGGTTGTTGTTTTTGTCTCCCTCCTTGGGAAAAAGAGCTCTTGATCTTTCTCTGGACACCCCTTTAATCTCCAAAATAGTTTCTTCCAGGATTCTTTGTTTCTCAGAAAATCTTTAAAGGGTTTTGTGATACCATTTCTCCTATAGTTGGGATTACAGAATAACTATCTCACTATTGAGTTCTTTTATAAGGATATCGTTGATGGGTCTCTGGCTACTCCATTCACACAGGTGGATCCTTAGTCTCTTGAGTTTGTCCCCCAGTCTTACCCAGGAATGGTTTCCCACTGGCTGGTCCCATGAGTCCTTAATGACCTAAAGGAATCCTTCCATTCGATCTAGCTAGCTGGGAAGGTGAAGTACGTATCCCATCTTTTATCTCTCTTGAGAGGGATAAGTAGGATGGTGTGGTAGATGAGAATGCAAGGGTGGTGAATGACCTCTTCCAGGGGGAAGGAGTTGACACCCCAAAGGTTGGGGAGGTATCTATCAAACTGACCCTATATTCACCCACACCTTTTTTTTATAATTTTACCATGTGAAATTCTTGCCAACATAACCCATGTACATCAAACCATTGGTTGAAAGGAACTATTTTAAGTCATTCATCAAAACTTGATTATATATGGCACCCCCCCCCCCCCCTTTCAGATAGGTGAGTGATGGAGTTGAAGTCCCCAGTAATGAAGCAAAGAAGATATTCTAGTTGGAAGGATGAAAGGTGTTACCAGAGGGAGATCCTATAATTCTCATCACACTTATCACACATAACTATGAAAAAGAAGGCATAGATATCCATGATAACCTTACAAGTGATGTGTTGTGGTAGAGACTCCACCTTTTCAATAGAAAAGTTATTACTCCAGAAAATTTGTATGAGGTTGTTTCATTGGATTCCATGAATTGAGATAGCACATTCAATTCTTATCTCCATAACCACATGATGGTTAAGATTTTGTTTTTTAAAGAACTTACAACAATGACATTTGGTGTTTTCTTTCTTCTGATGCAATTAATTCACACTTATCTCAGGCATCAAGGCCTTGATCATTCCAAACAATGATAGTAGACATTAAAAAAGTGTAGATTTAGAATTTAGGCACCAATAAATAAACTAGAGTGATTGAGAAGTCTAACCTTTGGTAGGTTCTCCTTCCATGGATCGGGTGATCCTACCATCCACCTTAGTTGACTGAGAGTCTGAGGAGGGTGGAGAGGCTATAGGGCCAGCTTTATCCTTGGGAGGTGATATAACTGCAAATACGTTGGTAGGGAACTGAATAAGGGATGGGGAAGTGGGAGAGAAACCCAAAAGGGCATTGATGTAACCCCTTGGATTCAAAGTTCCCCATGTCTCTTAGGGAGAAGTTGGGGGAAGGATAGGTGGAGCATCAAGGTACATTGACTCTAGAATCAGGGAGGGGGCACAACTGAAGTAGGGGGAAGCAAGATAGCAGCAGATTCCAGAGGGATCATAGGAGGGATGGGGATAAGGGTTGGCTCTTGTATGGCTTCAGAAGGTGGCCTAGGGGGAATCTGGAGCAAAGAGGTCCCAATCCTCATCCAGCGATGAAGAAGGGATGACCAAAATGGAAGGAGGATTTTGTTCTCCATAACACCTAATATCGAGCTCTGGATTTTGTAGGTGGGGGGAGGAGGGTCCAGCAGAGATGCCAAAGGCAACGTTGGGGAAGGGGGGAACCTCAACGGGGGGAAGAGGAGGCTCAAGAAAAGATAAGAGGCTAGGAGACTCTGGGGGAGCTTTGAAGTGGATAGTGCCAGATCTAACATAGGATCAAATGGGGCCTTCTAAGGGAATATTCCCAAGATGGGATTTCCAAAGAGAAGACATTTTCACCTACAAAATGTTGGGTGCCTTCCTGGTTGGCGCACCGCATAACGTCTCCTCTATTAGAGAACCACACAGTTTCTTTTTTATGAGGTGTTTTAATGCGGTCCAAGATCGCATGAATTAATTCACGTGGTGACACTCTTTTTATGTGGCAACATTATTTAACGCTGATTATTTTTTCGATATAAAGAGGCATAGGCAAGGCATTTCAACATCACCAATATCAACAAAAATGAGAGAAAATCTCATCTGGTGATCACCTTTCTTCGACAATAAACTTTCTAGATCTCGGCCTTTTCATCCAAACTTTTATTATTAAGTATTACTTTTGAGATCCCTTATATTTTTCGAAGTCTCTACCATGTACCTATTGATTTTAGTGGATCCCTCTTTCTGGACTTGGTCCCATGGTTTTTCCCTTTTGGGTTTTCCGCATAAAAATCTCTGGTTCCAACTTTATTTTTCTGCACTTAATTTTGTCGTTGCGCATCCGCTTTTATTTGGGGGTAAAGATTTTATTTATGTTTTGGGTTCACCATTTTCTATTGTTTGAGCAGTCATTGCTTTTCCATATTTCCCAACATCTAGTATTAGAGGGTTTGGTTTTTTTTATTTCATATTTATTATGGAGTCCAATTACAATTGGATTATTTTGTTGAATGGTATTAACTACCATATGTGGAGACTTAAAATGAAGGATCTACTTTTTGTCAAGCGAATTCATCTTCTAGTGTTTAGTAACCAGAATAAAGAGAGGATGTCAGATGAAGAATGGGCATTAGATCATGATATGGTTTGTGGCTTCATTTTCAAATGGGCCGAAGACAACGTGATGAACCACATTGTCAAAATCTCACATGCCAAAATTTTGTAGGAGAAGATTGAGACCGCCTACGCTTCCAGGATGGGAAACAATAAATTGTTTCTTCTCAATAAAATAATGAACTTGAGGTAAAAATAAGGTATGTCTATTTCTTATTACATATGTGAATATCAAGGATTTTGTGATTAGTTTTATGGCATGGGTATCAATTTTGAAGATGAGATTTTAGATCATTTTCTGCTTAACACTTTACCTGATTCATGGGATAATTTATGTGTTACTCTAACCAATTTTTCTTCTAATGGTGTTGTGAAATTAGGTTTTTCAAGTATGCTATTTTAAAGGAATAGGTTAGGTGACTCACTAAGGATAAATCTTCTTTAGAGCATTTAGTCACAGAGAACACAGGAAGAAGCCACGACCAGGGGCAAAGCAGTCATGGTAAGAGTAGAGGAAGAAGCAAATCCCAACCGAAGCAGAGTGATTTTGAATGCCATCATTGTGGTAAGAAGGTTCTTGTTAAGAAGTTTTTTTATCAGCTGAAAAGAGAGACTATATTGAAGTAAAATTCACAAAAAAAATTCAATAGAGATGATCATGTCGACGTTGCTACAAGGGGTGATCTTGTTATTATTTATGACTCCATTAACATTTCTTTTGATGATTATTGTTGAGTTGTCAAAAGGGGTTCTTGTTTTCATGTGACATCAAAGAAGGAGTTATTCACATCTTCAAGCCCAAGTAATTTTGGGATTTTGAAGATGGGAAATGATGGCCATGCTGACATTGTAGGCATCAGAACTGTTTTTTAGTGACAAGTACATGAAGTAAGTTGATTTTGAAGAATGTTAAAAATGAACTCGAGGTTCGTTTGATTCTTATTTCTACCAGAATTCTTGATGATGAAGGGTTTATCAAAACTTTTTGTGATTTCCAATGGAATATTTCCAAGATCTCTTTGATTATGGATCAAGGGAAGAAGTAATCAGGTTTGTACAAGACTAGAACTTCTATTTATTATGACATTGCTTGTGTTGTTGAGTGAAGTGTTTCATCCAAGTTGTGGTATAAGAGGCTTAGTCACATCAGTGAGAAAGGTCTTGGATGTTTGGCCAAGATAAATATTCTTCTATATTTGAAGAGTGTATAATTGGACACATGTGATCATTGCATGGCTGGAAAATAGAAAAGAGTGAGTTTCAGCAGTCATCCTCTACACAGGAAGTCATAGGTACTTTAATAGGTACATTCAAACGTTTTTGGTCCATTTAAATCTAAGACCTTTAGTGGAGGTCTTTATTTTGTGAAATTTATTGATGACTACTAACGAAAACTCTTGGTTTATGTTTTGAATGCCAAAAGTTAGGTTCTCAGCATTTTTATGAAATTTCATGTTTCTATTGAGAGGGAATCAGGAAAAATATTGAAATGTATTTTCACTGAAAATTGAGGAGATTATTGTGGTCTGTTTGATCAGTATTGCAGGCAGGAAGGTATTCGGAATCAGAAGACACCACCCAAGACACATCAGTTGAATGGTGTAGCTGATCAAATGAACATGACTTTGTTGCAAAGAGTTTGTTGTTTTCTTTCAGAAGAAAATTTTACTGGACAATTTTGGTGCGAGGCTTTACATACTGCTATTTATATTATCAATTTATCACCAGCGGTTGCTTCACAGACAGACACTCCCAATAAATTTTGGTATGACAAAGAGATCAGGTATGATCACTTTCATGTTTTTGGTTGCAAGTATTTTTTTCATTTGCCTAGATATGAGAGATCCAAGCTAGATGATAAGACACACCGGTGTATTTTTATTGTCTATGGACACAATGAGTTTGGGTACAGGTTCTATTATCCTGTTTTGAAAAAACTTGTCAGAAGTTGTGATGAAGTGTTTAAGGAGGATCAGACTATTGCAGACATTGATAAGGGAGAAAAAGATACTTCTCCAACTTTTGATAGTTTTTTCAGTCTTGATACAGGTTCTGATTCACATTTACTTCGTATTATTAATTCTTATGATCATGTTGATGTAAAAAATGATTCTCAAGGTGAACAGGTTGGAGTTGATGTTTCTGATGCACCTTTTGTTTCTGATGATCGAGTTCCAAGGGTTATTAAAGAACCCACAGTTTTACTCCGGAGGTCATCTCAGTATCACACCGTTTCTACTCGATATTCACCTGATGATTATGTGCTCATCGCTGAAGGGGGAGAACCAGAATCATTTGATGAGACAATAGAGAGTGAACAGAATGACATATGGGTTGCGAAAATGGATGATGAGATGACATCATTTCACGACAACCACACTTTTGAGCTGGTGATGTTACTGATGGGTAAGAGATATTTGCAAAATCGGTGGATTTATCAGATTAAAAATTAATAATCCAGTTCTCTTCCACAATAAAAGGAAAGGTCTGTTGTCAAAGGCTTCTATCAGAAGAAAGGTATTGATTTTGATGAGATTTTCTCACCTTTTGTCCAAATGTCTTCCATTTAGGTTGTTCTTGGTTTGGCTACTAGTTTGGATTTGTAGATTGAGAAGATGTATGTGAGGACATCTCTCCTACATAGAGATTTAGAGGAGGAGATTTATATAGAGCATACAGAAGGTTTTTGTGAAACAGGTAAAGAAAATCATGTATGTAGGTTGAAGAAGAGTTTTTATGGTTTGAATCAAGCTCTGAGGGAGTGGTATAAGTAGTTTTAATATATCATTTCTCATCAGGGTTCCAATAATACATATTCTAATCATTGTGTTTTTGATGTATGGTATGTTATGTACTAGACCTCATATAGATCATGCAGTTGGTGTGGTCAACCATTTTCTATCAAATCCATGTAGAGAGCATTGGAGAGTAGTGAGGTACAATTTTCATTATCTTTATGGTACTTCTGCTCTGATATTATGTTTTGGAAAAGGGGAACCTATTCTTTCTAGCTTTACATATACCGATATAGTAGGAGATATCGATTCAAGGAAGTCTACTTCAGGCTATTTGATCACTTTTTCCGGGGGAGTTGTATCTTGGTAGTCTAGATTGCAGAGATATGTTGCTTTATCTACCACAAATTCTACGTTTATTGCATCTATTGAGGCATGCAAAGAATTTTTGTGGATGAAAATGTTTATTCAAGATATCAATTTAAATTATGATAGGTATTTTTAATTTTGTGATAGTTAGAGTGCTATTTGTTTGGGAAATAATTCCACTTTTCCTGGAAGGACAAAACATATCGATGTCCGATATCATTGGATCCGCAACATCCTTGATTCAAGATAGTTAGAGCTTGAGAAGATCCACATTGATGAAAATGGGTCATACATGTTGACCAAGAGTTTACCCAGAGGAAAATTTGAGACTTTCTGACAGATTAAAAGATTGATGGTGATCCCCACTTGAGTCGGAGTGGGAGTTTGTTAGGTGCCTTCCTAGTTGGTGCACCGCGTAATGCCTCCTCAATTAGAGCACCACACAGTTTCTTTTTTATGAGGTGTTTTAATGCAGGACAAGACCGCAAGAATTAATTCATGCAGTTACACTATTTTGATGTGGCGATATTATTTGACGTTGATTATTTTTCCTATATAAGAAGGTAGAGTCAAGGCATTTCAATATCACCGGCATCAACAACAGTGATAGAAAATCCCATTTGGTGATCACATTCCTTCGACGATCATATTTCTGGATCTCCACCTTTTGATACAAACTATTATTCTTGACTATTACTTTTGAGATCCCTTCTATTTTGGGGAGTCTTTATCGTGTACCTCTTGATTTTAGTGGATCCCTCTTTCTCTACTAGATCCCATGGTTTTTCCATTTTTTGTTTTCTACGTAAACATTTCTGGTGTCATCTTTATTTTTCTGCACTTAATTTTGTCATTATGCCTCCTCTTGTATTTAGGGAGAAATATTTTATTTTCACTGCGTGTTCACCTTTTTTTATTGTTTGTGCATTCATCATTTTCCCTTCTTTCCCAACACAAACACCCTCTGAGTGACCTTGAATCCCAAAAACCATACAAAAGATTTGGGGGGAGGGGATTTGAAGAACACATATTTACACCAGGAGAACCATTTCCTTCTTAGACAAGAACACGAAAAGGGATAGGGGAAGCAAGATCCACCACCACACAGATACAGACTGTCGGTGTTGAAGAGAGGCACCGAGTTTCTTTATCCACGCACAAAAAGAGGCCCTAAGCATCACCCTCACTTTGAAGGATAGATAGTTTGTATAAAGGTTGAGGGTTGTTAGGAAGATTTTCCCAAACCACTATAGTGATGGAATATTTTCCTTTATGGACATCGCAGGACCATCTGAAGAGGGAGAAACTCCATTCCTCGCACCTTCGCGACTCGTGAGACCAAGCACAAATGAAATATTCTCAAAAGAAGCGGTGGATATGAAAGTCATTGTATGATATAGAAGAGACCATAGTAGGGGATGAGAGGCCCTAAGAACACTTGAAATCAAAGAATAAGGCAAAGGGGGTGGTTGCGGCCGGACCTGGCCACCAGCAACCAGTAGTGATAATCTTCAATGTTGCTGAGATCATTTGAAGAAAGGTTGATCATTGAACACCCCTCCACCATCACTGAACACCTGGGAGTGAGAAAATTACTGGAATGTTTGGGAGGTTGACTGAGTGATGAGCTGAAACCAGCCCAGTAAGGGAGTGCTTAAACATTCTAGGGCCCTAAACTACAATAGAGGCACTAGGAATGGGAGATGGATGAATTTCTGATGAGGAACCCCCATCAAGATCTAGACGAAGGGAAGGTGGGGTGGCCATAGGATCTCCATCACCCAGCAGATCACTAGAAGAAATTGTTAAATAATTTGAATTCAAAAGTGGAACGTGGGGCACATCCATTGAACACAAATCCATTTGTTGTTCACTTGTGGGGTGAGAAAACCATAAATATAATTTAATTGTAAAATGGTTTTAAATGTTTTTAGCATGACACGAGACCTTAGATTATTGTTTTTTTATAGAATCACTAAGTTAGGGATTTTTTATTATTTATATAATTTTTTATCAATTTTGATATAAATGAAAGTTGTATACTAAATAAAATCATAATTTTTATAACTAACCATTGAGATTTATGATGCGATATTTTGATATCCATGTTGTATGATAGGACTTGTGTTCCATGTTGAAATTATTATATATTGGGCTCAGCCCTGAAACTTTCACAATCATATACTATAATTACGATATTGAGTGGGATCAGACCATTACCATCTATTAATTCTAATAGAGAGTGAGATATGCTCAATATCATGCTATAATGCTTATAAGGATTTGAAACAGTTGTGGTAATGATAATAGGGCTATGAACCAAATTTTTGTGACTTCACCATAGTTATTTGGTTGTGGTTATAATGGTCATAAGACATTATCAGAGATATTCTATCGTGGATCTGAATCATGTTATTTTACCTTAGTTATATTGTGGTGGTTGGCATCGTCGTAATACATGCTCAGAGATATTCTAGTACGGATCCGAAGAAGGATGTAGTCATATTTTATTAATTGATGAATTAATTAATACAACTACTTTTTTCTTTATTGTATACACTTATTATCAGACTAGTTAGTTTAGAATTGGTGGTGTTGAGCTAATGAGTTATACTCAAACCCTATTCAGGAAAACATTTGGTATCCAAGAAGATTACGTGGATGTAGGTTTGTACATTGGAAAAGGACCATGTTGTTGATCATTTTCTTGATGGACCGGTTTGAGTTTGAATATGGGACTGATGTGGGGTTCAGGACCAAGAATGATTTAGAATTTATTTGATTATACTATTATTTTACTTATATTTTCCCTAGAATGACATTTAGTTACATTCAAACACATCATTGCATTATTCCATTATTATTTATTGGATTATTCAGTTAACTCTTATTCTTGTTTTTTTTCTATGTCTAAACATTGATTTATTTCTTTATTATGGTTTTTTCTAGTATTATGACACTTAATACCAGGTGGTATAGTCTCACCACTATAAATTTCACATGCCTGATTCTATTCGAAAGCCTCTTGCATACAGGGAGGCATGCTTGAGGTCTCAAAACAAACCCTTTCGGACCACGTGAGGGATTTCTAGATCATGGGATGTTATAGTCTGGTTTATCACAGTTTCCATTATAAAATAATGACGTTTGTATCTTAGATATACTAAATTTTTATTATGGTGGTGGAAAAACCATTATCTTAATTATTTCCATATATTGTAAAATGATTACATTGCTTGTTTTTATATGTGGATAACCACCTCAACGAAGCGATGTGGTTTATTTTTCATTTTTGTTTTACTTGTATGGTAATAAGGATATTTTGAATTAATATATATGATATATATGATATAATAATGATTATAAGAAGGTGAATTATTATTTACCTTTCTTTTTTCCATCCTTTGAAAATTGAAACCAATGATCTTACGTATGTACATCCTACTATCTCCATGAACCAAATATTTATTTTTCTACCTCTTCATTTTTTGGATAATACTAAATATATTAATAATAAATATATATGATATTTATATCTCAATTAAAATTATCGATATGGTGGAACCATGATCAATGTAACACCCCATTACTTTATAATATATTTCTTTTTAAATAAATTTAATCTCATTGAAATCTCACGACACACAGAACACCGAGTCAAAATGAATCATATAATAGTATATTTTTATAACGTAACCATTAAATTAGAGGTTAGGAATAAAACCAAATAAATTATGAAAACAATATGGTTTAAAAATGTATAAATTAATTCATTGGTTATTAATTTATTATAAATAAAAATAAAAAAAATTTAAAGAAAAAGTAATATTTTTCTTAAAAACTTTATTTCTCTCTAAAAAGTGGTTTCGTCACATTTTATACAATTTTTTTAAATTAATTCTCAAAATTTTAGAAACATTATTTGAAAATTTTAATTTAATTTTTTAAATAAATAATTCAAAATTATCTTAGGTTGAATTTTCAATAATTTCCTAAAAATATTTATTTTTTTATGAATAGTGAAAATGCATATTTAAAAAATCATTATGTTTAAATAATTTACCAAGTTATTTTTTTAAAATTCATTTAAATGTCAAAATAGATAAATTATATTATTATATATTTAATTTATTTCATTTTAATCAATTTATTCTTGAATTTTTATAGAAAAACATTATATACTTAAGAAAACTATGTCTTTAGAAAACCGCATTTTGATCACGCTTGCGGGTTTAATTTTAAATTAAATGCTAACAATTGTGCAAATTGAATTTTTTAAAATAGATTAAATTTTTTTAATAATAATAGTTAATATTATCTAATAATTTCAAATTAATTTTTAGTCATAATGAATTGTAAAAATAGTAGAAATATGTTATCACAGTTAATGTTAAAATGGGTATACTAGGGGGTTAAAATAAAATTATAGGGTTAAAAATGTCCTAAAACTTTTCCAATTTATATTTTATGAATATATTTAGACCTTATCACATCCAAGTATCAATAATGATCTATTTTGGAGCTTTTTTTAAGATATTGAAATGGAATTATTGAAAAAATTTGAAAAATGACAAGTGTATCACTCACCTCAATAATAAAAGGGAACATACTATCCTCTTCTATTTAAACTTTAAAAAACATTTGGATAAAAAATACCTTCCAAGATACTTTTCTTATATCCATACCCATTACCATGAGTCCCTATTTTGATCAAAAAACCCTCCTAGGAAGGAATTTAGTGCAAACATAAAGTGGTTGTCTGCAAAAGAGGTATTGTTCTTAAACGAGCATTTTTTTTATTTATTCTTCCACCTACATAAAATATTATTCAAAAATTCTGAAATAATAATAATAATATCTTAAAAAAATAAGTTTTTATTATTTTAATATAATTACCTACAACCATCTCATCTTCTTTCAAATAGGAAACTAAAATATTGATAATGTGTACGTCGGACTACAGTCTTGTGAACTGATGTAACTTTACTTCCACCAAAACCTCCCATGATTGGATATAATTATTGATTTAATATATAAATATTATATTTTTATATAATTAAACTTTTATAACTATAATATAACATATATCTTCATAATTTCCATTCTTTTGGAATGTGATAATGTTGCTCGTGTGTACGGTGGACTACCACCTCATGAAGTGATGTGAGTAATTTTTCAATTACACTTTATATAGAAGTTAATAAGGGTAAATTTAATGAATATATGTGATATTTATGAAATAATAGTGATTATTTAAAGTTTAATTATTATTTAACTTTATTTTGTTTTATTTGTTGAAGAAACATTAAAACAACATTCTAGCGTACGTACGGCCTACCGTCTCCAATAAAAGTCTAACTAACTTTCCAATATATAACTTTAACGGATGAATATAAAATTTTATATAATGAATATATATTTTATTTTAATCGAGATTAAAATTATATATATTATGTAACGAAGATATCATAAAAAGACTAAAACTATCTATCCAACACATATATGAAAAATGACGCAATTATCACCCTGAACAATTATTTTAATAATGAATTGTCAATAATATATTCATAAAAGGTTATAAGTAAATAAAATAATGTACTATATATTTTAATATTATTTAAAAATTTAATTATAATAAATATATATTCATTATCAAATATTTTTGAACATGTGTATGTATGAAGGAATTTGAACCTAATGTAATGGTTTATTTTATAATATAATCATTATTTGGGAATGTTTATGGTTAAGTCTCACTTGGGGGTATTTTTTATATTTATATGTTAAACCCAAAATATTTTATTATCTTATAGTTATTCATTAAATTTTAAAGTAATAATACAATTTTTTACTCTTAGTTACTTAAAATTGCTTAATTGTTTTCAAGAAAAGATAACTTTATTTCCCTATTCAGTAAAAAAATCCTTTTTTCCATATCTATGTTTTTTAAAAATATTCTAAATACTATTTTTAACATTAACCAAATTATTTATTAATTTCATTTTTATCTGCGTTTTTTAAAACATTTTGAAATGGATCTTCTTATCATTTTCCAAATGAGGTACTTTTAACCATTTTAAAACAGTGTGAAAGAAATATTTTTTAAAATTATATGGAATATAAGGAATTCTTTATCATCATTACCAGTCATTTAATTGATCATTCCTTTAAAATTTTAATATATTCTAGTAAAAAAAATTGTTTCCTTAACTTTTTAAAATTTATACTTTAAATAAGTTGTTTTAAATTGAAAAGGTTATTTACACAAGAAATTTTCTTGTGATCTTTTTAAGTATTTACAGCTATATAAATATACTTTATTGAATCTTATGCTGAGCACACACTCTAATGATGTCATCCGAATAATTTATTTGGATATTTTTTTTATCAGTTTTACTGGGTATGTACAAATTTTATAACATTCCCAAAATTACAGTGGATCGGTTATGATTATGTTTATTGATTAGGGAATGTTTTAATTTTTTTTTCAAATTTTTCATTACAAATGTTTACATTGATTATGTTTCACCCATTTCATATGAGGAATGAATTGGACTTAGTAAGTGATCATAGGGGGAGCTATAGCCCCTTGATACATAGGTACGACTCCTGAGACAAACTATCTTGGTTATTTGGCTAAGGCCTTACCCATTTATGTAAGATGTCTTGGCATGAGGCTTTGATAGTGTATTTATTATTTTGAAAATTATGTATTCCCTCATTATGATATTATTTATTGGTATCCATGTGACTATTTGACTAGTTATAATATCCATGTATATTTTTTTAGCTTATGTTGTTATTCATATGGGATTATTTTATCATTATTTATTCCTTCCATAATATTCTGTATGATTAAATTATGGATTAAATGTCATGTGATTTTAGATATTTACCTTTCCATATTAATAATTATTTATTTATTCATGATATATTTCCTTGTACACATACCCTTACTAATAATCTAATCTCACCCCTTTCTTATGTTTCATTTCCCCAATATTCTATGAAGTATATTATGACTGATATGCAAGGTTATGCTAAAGGGAATAGTAGTGATCTCAAAGAAAATACTATGTTGTTTTTTATGTTTTTAAATGTAATTTAAAAATCAATTTTGTATCTAATTTTCAAATACTGATAAACTATTATATCCTTTGGGATACATTTTCTTGTATCTTATGTCGATGTAATATAGTAACCATTGATTCTGGTCTACTGGTTTCATGGTCTTTATGGTTGGTATCCTAATAAGTTTAGTAGAAACCTAGGGATCAAGATTTAGGAAAACATTTATTAAAGAATATATCCCTATAAATGAATTTGAGGACAAGTCTAAGTATAGAATAAAAAAATAGTGTTTTTGTAAATCAAAGATTATGTGGATTTATAGGCAATACATCCCTTTCTATACACTACATGTCGCTCTGGCATAGTTTTACCAATGGGTAAAAACTACGAAAAGGGAGCATTAGACATTAACACAATCACCACTTGAAGCATGAAAATAGTCTTTTTGTTCAAACTTGAATTGACACTCTAAATCAATATTATTTACATTATTTACAAACCATTATGATGGACTTAAAAATATTTTTAGGATTTGAGAAATTTACCAAAGAAACAATGTTTATGATTATGAGATTAGTTATGTGTAAAGTTTCTAATTTTTGGTGTTTCACCAGTCTTTTGATTATACATTATGTTTCATAATTTTATGATTTAATATAGTGTATACCATTTTTTATAAATGGACCTAATGGAAGGAATGGTAACTGAATTGGTGCACATAATACATATAGGGATTTCCCTCCGGGGAAAGATAATGAAGATGGGGGTGGAGCGATAGTTGGATCTGAACAAATTATAACCATATTGGGGAATATGAATCATGTTATGACAAATAAAATTACCTATTTAGAGCAACCTACTGATCCAAAACGTGGTATAAATTTTTTTTACTCCATCATGGATCAACAACCTCCACCATTTAACAGGAATAAAAGTCTATTTGTAGTTGACTAATGGATATGTTCCTTAGAGAATATATTTTTATCTTTGAGATGTAATTAAAGGTGAACTTTTTTATGGTAGTTTATCATCTCCCAGGGTATTTGGATCAATAGTGTCCATTAATTCAAAGCACTAATAATGAGGATGAAATAATGAGCATGGAATCGATGGATTTTAAGGTACTCCTCTTGGAAAAATATTTTCCTCACGAGAAACCAGCGGATATGGAGATAAAATTATTGAAGAGGAAAATTTTTATAATTATAAAATCCATGTTTACATGTATATAAAAGCATGTTTTGGACTATATACACAATGCAAAGAGAAATATTTATTGTATAGTTGATGGTATTAATCCAATCCTTTGAAGGGAACTACTATCTAGAATATTCTAATCAAATGAGGATATAATATCATGTGATATCAAGATATATGAAGAATTATATAGGTCTTATGGATTAGAATTAAATAAATATAAAAATATATATGATCATCACTCTGTAAAAGGAAATATGGAAAAGGCAAGAAGGGGATATTGGAATTACCATCTTGTAATAAATGTGGAAAGAAACACAGTGCAACATGCTTGTTTGGGGTGATATTCTACTATAAGTGTTGAGAGAATGTCCACCAGGATTATGATTTCAAGGGAAGGAAAGAAGCTAACAATGTGCAATTATGTAACTATAAGGAGATGGGGAACTATACAAATTATTATCCTAGACATCTAGGTAATATTCCATAGAAAAGTGCAAGGGAGCAAGGACAAGATTATGTGATCAGAGCAACTAAGGTTGAAGTTTCTAAAGATGTAGTGGAGTGTACATTAATCATAACATTAAATTATCTAATGATTTATTTGATTCTATATAATAACAATCTTTTATATCTTCCAAGTTTACCAAAAAAATAAGACATTTTACTAACACCTTAAGTAGAGATTTATCAATCAAGACTCCTAGTAGAAGTCTTACCACAACAAGGATGAGTTAATCAGTTCACATTATCACATATAAACATTCCCTATTTGTTGACTTCATTATAATACATATGTTCTATTTTTATATAATACTTGGTATGGACTAGCTTTCAAAATATGCTTCACAATTTTATTTCAAATAAAATGAAATTAATATTTTTGATCAATATATATAATTCCTTATCTTTAGAGGGAATACTTCATCATAAGAGACATGTGTAGATCCACCCATTGTAGATCTTATGAATTATATCCTTGTGAAATAATATCAGACACAATCTATGCATATAAAATTTAATCTTCAAATTAAGGATGTACCTATTATACCAGAATACATTCCCGTTTTACCCAAAGAATTAACTGGACATCCACCAAATCATGAAGTTTTTATGTCCATTGATTTAATCCCTAACCCAAGACCAATATCAAGGAATCACTACAGAATGGACACTATGGAATTAGTGTAATTGGAGAAATATCTACAGGAGTCGTGTGATAGGGTATTTATATACCCTAGTGTTTCACTTTATGAAGCCCATATTCTTTTTATTAATAAAAAATATGGATCTATGTGGTTGTGAATTGATTATAAGGAAATCAATGCTTTACGATAAATAAAAAGTATCCTTTTCCTCACATTTATGACTTATTCGATCAAATTCATAAAGCTAATTTTTTTTAAAATATTGAATTTCATTTTGGGAATAATAACTTGTGAGTAATGAATAAATATATTTCAAACATAAAATTTCAAATGAGTTATGCACATTAGTATTTCATTATAATTCTATTTGTATTGACTAATTAACCATCTATATCAATGGATCTAATGAAAAGAGTATTCAAGTAATATCTAGATAAATTTTTCATGGAATTTATTAATGATATCTCAGTCTATTCTAAGATCTATGAGCACCATGAAAATCAATTTTGGATCATTACTGAGTCCATTAGAATAAAATATTTATATGGGAAATTGGGTAAGTGTGAATTCTGGATTCATAAAGTTTATTTTATTGCAAATATTTTCTAAAAAAATTGAATTTTGTTTTATCCTATTAAGATTAAGGTAGTCCAAGAATGGACTACACCAACTAACATAATTGAGGTACACAATTTCACTGCTCTTTCAGGTTAATATTGGTTATTTGTTTAAAAAATTTCACAGTTGGTTAACTTGTTATCCAAGAATACTCATAGAGGGGTTAAGTTAACATGGATAAAGGAATATGAATAATGGTTTGAATAATTGAATAAAATATTGGTTAATTACTTCATTTTGACTCTAACATCAGGAAATGCTGTATTTTTTATATATAGGGTTTCGTTGAATAATGCAATTTTTTGTGTCATTATGAATAATGATAAATTCATTTTCTATTAATCAAGGTAGTTAAAGATTCATGAACAAAACTATCCAACCCATGATCTATACTTGGAATCTCAAATCATATATTTAAATATATAGAGACATTTTCTCCATGTAAAATGATATGAGATATATATATAGAATATAAGAGTCTAAAATACATCTTTTCACAAACTTTTCTCAATATGGGGAAAAGGATATGGATCAAGCTACATAAGTATTATTATTTCTTAATACACTACCCATAGGGAAGGAAAATAAGGTATAATATTCATTAATAAGGATATATCATAGAGTTATAACCATAATGAAAACTAATGGGGATCCTATGTTTATAGATCTAATAAATATGAATATGAGAATTATGAAGGAATGAGAGTCGTCACTTCTTTTTAAATTTTATGGACATACCATCTTTATTAGAAAAGATAAAAATATCTCAACTTGGTGATTATAATTATCGAAATAAAATAAAATTTGTGAATAATAGAAAATTGGCAGATTTTTTTTTGTTAAGATGGTGCATTGAAAATTCGAATGAGATTATCTGTTCCATCTATACCTGGGTTGAAGAGGGAATTGTTGGATGATTTTCATAGCTTAAATTTCCATATGCAACTTGGTAGCACCAAGATGTGTACATATTTGAAGTAACATTTTTTATTGAGATAATATGAAGTGGGAAATTACTGATTATATATCAAGATTTTTTATTTTTAAATATGTGAAGGATGAGAGACAACATCCTAGAGATGACATACAACCTCTAACTATTACATTATGAAAATGGGATGGGATTACTATGTACTTTTCCACTGTATTTCCAAATAGTCATAGAAATAACAATGTAATATGGGTTTATCACCTCGCCATGTCTTCACATTTCCTCACTATAAGAGAGTATTTACCTCTTTAGTTCCTTTCAACAATCTTTACTAATGAATTTACAAGACCTTATGGTGTACCTATTCTAATTGTGTCTAATAATGTTCCATGACTTACATAGAAATTCTAGAAAGGTATTTAAAAGGATCTTGACACAGAGCTTTGTTTGAGCACCACTTATCACCCTCAAACTAGTGGACAATCTAAAAGGACCATGAAAACATTACAAGACGTGATTTATCCATTACCTTGTGACATACATGGTATGTGGGATCATTATTTTCCTTTTTTTGAGTTCACATATAATAAAATATTAAATTAAAGTATTAAAATGGTACCATATGAAGTATTTTATGGAATAAAATGAGGTACTCTAACTTATAAGGATGAATTTGGTGAAAGGAAGCTTGTATGCCCAGAAATTATGGAGGAGATAATGATAAAGGTGAAGACTATTCAAACCCATATCAAAGAATCTCAAAGCAGGAAAAATATTTATGTTGATATCTAGAGTAAATATTTGGAATTTAAATTGGGAGACCATGTTTTCTTGGTGGTATCACTATAGAATGGTGTTCTAAGGTTTGGTAGGAAATTGAAACTGAGGCCTAGGTACAAAAAACCTTTTAAAATTCTAGAAATAATTGGATTTGTAGACTACTTATTTTTAATTCCACCAAGAATATCTAAAGTACATGTTAGGTTCCATATATCATTACTAAGAATATACATGCATGAACCAACACATTACTCACTTATAAAGAAATAGAATTAGAACATGATCTAACTTACTCTGAATATCCTAACAAGATTCTAGACACTAGATAATAATTTTTTAGGAATCATAAAACTAAAAAAGTAAAGTTAATTTGTTTAAATTATAAGCTACAAGTGGAAAAGTGGGAAAAAACAAATTATGAAAAATAAATAGTCAAATCTATTCACATGGTGAAATTTTGGAAATTTCAAAAATAATATTTTTTTGAAAGAGGGAATAGTGTAACACCCAAGACATTATGATATATTTCATTTCAAATAAATTTAATCTCCTTTCTAGCATGTGACACACACAACCTTCAGTCTAAATGAATGGTAATACAATATACCATTATAACCTACCTAAAAAATTAGAAGGTATGAATAGGACTAAAAAAATATGAATACTATATGGTTTAAAAATGTATAAATAAATTCATTATTTATCAGTTTATTACAAATAAAAAATCATTTCAAATAAAAATAAACATTTTTTGAAAAAATGTATTTCACTCTAAAAGGTGGTTATGTTTCATTTTATGCACTTATTTTAAAAATAATTTATCAAATTTTAGAAACTTTATTTTGAAAAATAAAATTCATTTTTAAATAAATATTTAAAAAATTTCCTAGGGTAAATTTCTGATAGTTTTTTGAAAAGATTAATTTTTCGACGAATAGTGAAAATACTAATTTTTATTAAAAATGGTCCTTTCGTTTAATGAATTTCCATAGTTCCATTTTTGATTTAAATTGTTTTAAAAGTAAAATTAGTCCAATTATATTATTATTAATTAAATTTATGTAATATTAATCTATTTTATGTTTAAATTTGATATAAATAATTTATATACTTAATAAAATCTTTTTATTGGAAAATTGTATTTTTGTCCCACTTGTGGGTTTATTTTTAAGTTTAGTTATGTAACTTCTATGAATTAAATTTTATTAACATGATTCCATAATTTTAATAAACATAATTAATGTTATATAATAAGTTTCAATTAATTTTTTTCATAATTAATAGTAAAAAGAGTGAATATATGCTCCCATGGTTAAGGTTAATATGGGTTTATCGGGGTATTTATCTAAACATATAATGGTTACAAATGTCCTAAAATATATATAATTTCTATTATCTAAAACTATTTCTACCTAATATCATCCAATAATCTATAATGATCCATTTTTATCCTTATTTTCATGAATTTGACATGTAATTATTACAAAAATTAGAAAAATTACAAGTGTCCCACTCACCTCAATTATAAAAGGGTTACTCCTCTCCTCTTCTACTCGCCCTTCTAAATCCTTTTGTTTCAACATATCCCTGAAAAATCCTTTCCTTAAATTCATCCCGATAACCTTTAGTCCATTTTTTGGATCATAAAACTATCCTAGGAAGGATTTCAGTGAAAACCTAAAGGGATTTTCCAAATAAGATTTATTGTTCTTAACCTATCATTTTTCTTTTATTTATTCTTCCACCTTCTTAAATGTAACTTCCCAAACTGTTATAAATAAAAATTCCCCATAAGATTTAATTAAATTTATTATAATGTAATATGGTTATAGAAAACACATTCAATTATTTGTATTTATTATATAATCTTATATTTAAAAGACTATAAAGTATCATTATCATTTATAATATATATGTTGAACAATGATCACATGATTAGTATAAAGAAAGTATTTTAACAAATCCAATTGACACATAAAAAGGAAGCTATGGCCTCAACCAGCAGAATAATACCCTATGAATCACATTTATTATAACATATAAGTGAGATATAATCTCTTGGTATTTCCCTTGATCAATACCAAGATGATATCCAACAACTTAAGTATGAGAAAACCCGTTTATAAGAGAATTTAAAGCTCATCAAGATCACAATAGAAACAATGTATGTTGAACCACCCCATCGATGTATAATCATCACACACCGTACTCTTAGTTATTTTACTGGTGTATTAAAGGGATATGTATCAACTCCATAGTAATATGAATATTTATATTTTATAGAGTAATTAATATATTTTCATTTTTATTACTTTCATTTTATAAATGATGTTTTATTTTTATACAATAAAACACAAATTGTATTCTTAATTAGTATTCAATTTAAATTAAGATGATTATTTTAAAAGATTAATGTTTTTTTTAAATAAATAATATTTTAAAAATATTATAAAATATTATTTATTAAATATAAATGATCATTTAATTCTTATAAAGTCAAATGTAATTTTTATAACGGTTCAAAAACTGTTATCGTTAAAAAAACACAAAATTTCTCATTAAATATATATTATAATTTGAAAAATGAAAATACAAATATTTAGAAAATAATTTTGATAAAATGAATATTAATTTTTGAATCATAACATCTAAATTTTCCAATGGTGAATATTTCTTTATATTCTAAGATAGTCGAATTTTTGGGTATAAATTAAATACCGTTTAAATATATGGTATCTATTATGACATCAAAATAATCCAAAATTGATATAATAAATACTATAAATTGTATCCACTACCAAATATATGTTTTTGTTTAAATATAATGTGGTTTTAGGTTTATTTTATTAATTTTATAAATCCATTATGAATTCTCCAAAACCAATAACATATTTTATTGATTTAAAATTATTTCTTTAAGAGTATGAATCACTTCCACATCAGAAAAGGTATTATTTTATTATTTTATTCACTTGTACTTATAAAAGTATGAAAACCACTACCATTTGGTCGAAACCATATGAAAAAAAACCTTGTTAATGTTTTTCATTTATTTTATTTTATTATATAGCATCTGAAATCTAAATTTGATAAATAATAAAGAAATCCCCAATCATTTCTTATATAAACCCACCACAAATCCCATTTATATTTGCTAAAAAATCTTGGATCACATAATTAATCTTACCTACACTCCCTAGATTCCTACCAAGGAGACCCAATCTCTCAAGAATTTCCTCCCAAGAATTTGGTGTCACACTCTCATGGTAACGGATCTTCCACTCTCCTCTTTTTATCAAGAATCTATTTCATGTTACGTCTCTTAAATAAAATTTGTTCATGTTGGTATATATTCTTCTATAAATAAATTAATTTCCATTATATGTCTAAATTATGAGATACACCTTTCAATCTCATTATTCCCTCTCATGAACCCTTATTTACACTCGTTAACATGTCGAAACTTAGTAAGGGGTCCTCTATTTCTCCTCTTTATTCAACTATCTTACTTAACTTATACCTTTTATCTCAAATTCCTAATTTTGGTATATGTTCTTATATATCCCCTTTAATATCCATTTTATTTTTAAATTATTATATACTCATTTATCTCTCGTAAATCCCCTCATGAACATTCATACACCCCTGTTATACTACTAAAATTTCACCGTGATTTTCTATGCCAAACAATTGTGTAGTAAATACTCGTACCCTTTTCCTATCAAGGGTGTTCACCTTTATACATATATAATTATTGATTGGGGACTTACATATATGTATTATATACTCCTTGATCAAGTAATAAATTATGATGATTAATTAATCCATGTTTTATGATCTATGTGGAACACATAATCATGAGAATGAAATGAATGTGACGGGTGCACCAAATGATATATAACGCTCTAATACATTGGGTTATTTTTAGTCTCATGACACATCAAGTTGTGGTATGGATTAAACCTAATTATTTTATGGTTATTTTTTCATCATTATGTATTTGTAGTTAGCCTTTACTTATGTTTATGATTTAGTGTTCTAAGTTGTTTCCACATTTCTCATGTATCTTTTATGTTATCATGTTACATCATGTCTTATTATTCATTACTATGATTCTCAATCTTTTTATTGCCCATTTATATGATTTTTTTCTAACATTTATTACTTTATTAATTTTATTCCATGTTTATTCCCTTACTGGTGATTATATCTAACCCCTTTCTTATTTATGCCCCCAGGATATCCCAGGCAGTGTTAAGTACGAAGGATTAATATGATCAGGTTTATGAAGTTTTCAATAAAGCTAATGTTTTTTCAATTTGAATTTGTTATTTAATATACCTAATTCCCAAAGACACTATACTTATCGATCGTTCAGGTTTTAGTATGAGTAATATTATGTAATAAATCATGAATTAATATGTAATAAAGAGAAGGGTTGTCATAGTTGGTATCATAAGAAAAGTTTAGTTATTTTTAGGATAAGGATAAAAAAACTCTAGAGAAAGGCTTACGGATAAAACTAAATATAGGGAAATATGCATAAATTTTGGTAAAGTATAGATTAGGTGGTTTATCAAGAAACTAAATCTTTTCCTAGATAATACAAGTAAATGTGGCTCAGGAACAGATATACTTAGGGGTAAGACCCAAAAAACATTGATTTTATCTATACATGTCCAAGAACTAGTGAAGAACAACTGGCCTTATTGCCACCTTGTTTGACACTCCTGGTGGATATGATTTGGTAAATTCACAAGATCATTACGAACCATTATTTTGGGAACAAAAATACTATAACATTATATATTGGGAAATAGATTATGGATAACATAAATTGAATCCATGAAATTCATAAGTTAAGGAAATAAATGTAATTTATAATTTATCTTTTTAATGTCATCAGAATAGAATTATGTGTTTAATAGTTTAAAATTACTCATCCCTCATTTTTCCTTTATTCTAGATAATGACCAGAAATAGAAGGAATATGGTAAAGAACCAATGTAACAATAAACATGATGACTGTCCCAATGAGATTCCAAACCCGATGGGAGTAGGAATTGAAAAATTTATGACGATACTCTCTTAAATGTATCTGATTCTAAATAGAAACCTAGATCATGAGAATCATCTATATCCTCATAATATATAACAAGTGGCTATTGATATTAGGTCCCAACATTAAACATTACATAATCTTGAGTTTAGTCATTAATTCAGATTGATGGTCTTTTCAGGTTTAGATATTTAGGGAATTATGCCATAAATATGACATAAAAAACATATAAATACAAAGTGGACACTTCCAACAGTATACATTTATTTCATGTCACAAAAACATTAAAAAGAAACATGGTTTATTTTCATGTTTAATCATCATAACTTTTCGTTGATTCCATCCTTAATTCTATTCTACCTTAAATCATATGAAAAACATTTAAAAACTTGGGATGAGCACAAAAATCTTGGTAATTGGTATAAAAAGAAATAATTCCATTAGTCTAGTTAAAACATGGTAAACCATTTAATTTTCTTTGAGGGAGTGAAACAAACATTGTCACATGAATAACACTCATAATTTTTTCTCAAAGTAAAACATTAAAACCAATATAAAGACGTTAAAAATCCATTCATTGAATTGGATAATCATATACATAAAACCCTTTAAAACCACTTTAAATTGTAATAACCATATGTACAACATCAAATATTATTATCACCCAATTAATTGGAGATCTATAATGGGGATCACCCTTTGTATACGATATATCGGGCTCACCTGTGAGGTATAATGGGGATCATCCTGTTGTATAATCTATAACAGGCTCACCCATGAGTTAGAATGGGGCTCATCCCTTTGTATAAGCTATGTCGGGATCACCATGGAGATATAATGGGGATCAAATATTTGTATAAGTTATAACTGGCTCACCCATGAGTTATAATGAAGCTCAACCATTCATATATGTTATGTCGGGCTAACCTGTGTGTTGTAATGGGGATCAACCCTTTGAATAAGCTATATTATGCTCACCCATTTCAAATAATTATCTTGTAACATTTTATTAATAAAACACATTCATCACAACCCCTTTTGAAAAACTCTTCTAATCCCATATGAAAAACATTTTTGTATAAAAAATACCATTTTCATTTAAGAAACCATTTTCAATAAAAAGATACCCTGAAAAAAATAAGGGATTTATTTTACTTTTTTAAAAAGTAATTAAGGCTTATAGAGTAATAAAAATATCAAATAACCATTATGGAGATGGAGAAATCATTTTCGTTATATATGTTAAAATAATAGAAACATTCCTTTTGTCGTTTTGTAAAGAAAGTAAAACACTTAGTATAAAAAAATTCCGTTTGAAAAAATTAAATGAAATTAAAGATAGAATTGAAATTCCCTATATAATACTTTTATATCTATATAAATAAATATTTAAATTAATATTAGGAAGAAATATATTTGGTAATTAAATATTTAAATGTTCAAGGTGCCCCATACCACTTTGAACATTTAAATCTTAGTCTCCATGAATTAATACATTTACCAAAACATAAATAACATTAGTATAGATAAAATATGGATATTAAATTTCATATTGGTTGTATATACACCTTAGAAAAGAATAAAATTTCATATTATCAATAAAATTTTCAATGAAATGAGATTGAGATGAAATATCTTACCTTGAGTCTGACTCGTCACGTACAATCTCTATATTCCTCTTATTCGGTTGATCACCGTTGAAAAACACCTTAAAAACTCTAAGAAAGGAGTTATTTCATAACTAGGATCTCTAGAATATGGGTAGGTATTCTAGGAAGGGGTTTGGGTATAGCTTGGATGAACCAAATGGTTTTGGAAGTGTGTGTAATAGATAGGAATGTGTGACGTTAATAGGAGAGGGGAGCACCGTTGGAATTATGAAAAGTATTAAATTACTATAAATTTTATTTAGATTCTAAAAGGTTCAAAATTTAGTAAGATTGAATATAGGATGATTATATGTATAAATATAATCATCCAATGAAAATCAATCAAATTTTAAAAAAAATACTTATTGTTTTGTTTTAACCCTTTTTAACTCTTATTGTTTTATCAAGAAATTAACACTTTGAGGGTTAAAATAGTTAACAAATCATGAAAAAAGACCAATTAATGGGTCATTAATGATATATTTATATTTATCTCAATTTTTTGTCTGAATAGTATATTTTTATAAATTTTATATCAATGAATTAAATATTAAATATTTTAAAGTACTAATTATTTCAATTCTGGTACTATTCATTACATTACTTTTTAAAAATATTATAACTACTTGATTAAATAAATTAAACTACATTAAATTAATACTAACATGTCATAGGAATCTAGAAAATTTGTGGATGGAATAAAATATTTCAAATTATATTTATTTTAATATTATTAATATCATTTATTTGATTCTTTATCCAATAAATCTATTCTGGCATCATCTTTGTGTCATAATTAAATTTAATTATTTAATTCCTAAAAATTATAATAAATTATCATAATGTAGATAATATTTTTATATTTATAAGGAATATTAATAGTTTATGATATCCCATATATTAAAAACAAAAGTGTAACAAAAATGACTATTCATTGAATATAATATTATAAATGCATTAAAGTCATCCAAGTGGCTCTAAGTGGTCCTAAAATCAACCAAAAGATTATCATGGTCATAATAAACTACTCTAATTAAATTATGAAAATTTTTGGGTAGTTTTATATTATTATAATATTATTTTACCTTTAATTTCCTAATTTACCTTTAATCGTAGTAATAAAAATAATTAATAAAGTTATTATTCATAATGTGCAAAAATAAAAGGGTACTATTTACATAATATGGATCTTAGGATTCCAAATATGGAATCTATTTTTCCAAATTCAAAACACATAATTGGTATAAATTAATTAAAAATTAATCCAGTTGACGAAATAAGAAGACAAGTTTTTAAGTAAAATGTTCAAAAGTTCACATTGTTTTTTATATCCAATTACATTGTGAAATTGATTCTGATGGAAAAAATTAGATTAAATAATAAAAACAAAATTTAAATATTCTTTAAATCCAATTAAAATATTAATCTAGCAATATAAATAATTTAGATGAAAAAACAGTTTTGAGTTAAAATGCAGTATTTTTCACTATTCATTAAAAATATGAATTTTATCAGAAAAATACCAAAAAAATTAATGTACCAATTTAAAATAATAAGTTTAGTTTCTTAAAATAGTACTTCTAAAAGTTTCAAAAACTTAATTTAAAATGGGTTCTCCATCAAAATGCAACAATACTTCATTTTTAGAAAAAATACTCATGTTATCTGTAAAATTGAATTTTTTCTTATATAATATATAGAAAACAAATAATATAAATTTTAAAAATTATATTGAATTTATAATTCATTAATATAATACAAAAATATTTATTTTATTATTTTATAAACACAATTATTCACATTTATAGAGTTTACAAAAAAATATATCCTTTATATTGAATTGGTTTTTATTTTAATTTATGATTGATTTTATAACAAATTCATCATTATAAAAACATGTTTAAAAAATAATTCAATAATTTAGTTAACATTGTTCGTTCACTAAATTATAATATCTTGGTAATAAAAACCATATTAAATAATATTATTACAATTTATTATTTTTCGGTATAACTCAGTCTTGCGTGCAACATAAGATTTTAGAGAAACCCATTGTTTTGTGTCGAGTATACTATTAGACATTGAGTCCACATTAAGGTAAAATTACTATATAATTCATAGGTATTAAAAAATATGAAATATTATTATTCTGTAATAACCTAGGATGTCACATCCTTCCCCCTTTTGAAATTTGTGTCCTTATAATTTTATATTTGTGCTTGGTAACTAGTGCTTCACTTTTTAAAATTACTTCATTGAAAACCCACATTGGAAAAAGAGTAAATAAAACCACCACTTTAAAAAAATTAATGTAAATTAAAATGTTAACACATATTAGGACTTCATGTAGAAAAACATGGATATGGAAGAGAAAACTATCCATCAAGTTATGATGGATATTGATAGAAAAATTATCAGAAAAAAGGTAATAATCACAAAGCTATAAATCTATGATGATCTAAGGGATCATTTGATTCATTTAAAAAGAAGGTATTGGGGTAAAATGTTTGGTTTCATGGTATTTTCCTTATATTTTAAGAATTAATTTACATCAATGAATAAGAACATAAGTAAACTTAATTACTAGATATATTTCTATTTTTAATCACAATTTCATCCTCATAATATTCCCAAAATTATTATGTAAAACCCTAAGAATAAACTTAGGCATCAAAGATCACACAAACCATAAAGGTTAATAATATCTTAAAACTAAGGTTCAAATTTTAATTCATAATCTACATTAAACAAAATCATTACATAAACATGACCCCAAAAACATATTATAGAAATGTACTTAATAATGTATTATCACATCACTTAAAACCTCATATGGTGTGTCTAAAACCAAGACCTTATGGCTATACTTTGAAAATATCGGGCTCTCAGAAGCCTCCATAACGTCACTAGATGTCTCAACATCAACTTCGGTAGTTGAAAAATATTTTCCCAAACCTTTTAGTTTTCAATCATACTGATTTTCACCATGTCTAACAAAATTTGGAAACTTATTTTCATAATGTCCCAAATCATTGAATCTAAATAATCCTACTATATACTAGTTATCTATTGTCTCATTTTTGAAATATTTAGGAACGTTTTCCGTACAGCCATGAACCTTTTAGTCAAACCTACCACACTGCTAACACTTTCCAGATCATGACATACATTCCCCAAAATGTATTTTACCACATTTAACAATTTGTAGGCCTACCTACAAAATTCTTAGTTGGTTAATTCTCTATTTCCTACCAACTTAATATTTTCTTACTCTTATCATCTCAGGGAATATAAGTATAACCAAACTCTATTTATACTTTCTCAGCACAACAAACCACTTTTTCATAACTTTTAAATTCTTTGGAGGCCAAATCTCTTCATATCCCTGGTTTCAATCCTGGTTAAAATCTATTAATTTTACTGTCAATGTCTCAAATAAAGTCCAAAACATACCTAGAAAATCATGTGATGTTTGCTTTATATGCAGCAGTTGAATCATCATCCTTTTTCTTTAATTCAAAGAATTGTTTCACCATCCTAAGATGAAAACCCTTAAGGAAATATTTCTCAAGACAAATATCCTTAAATTATACCTATTCCATAGAATCAAGATCATTTTTCTCTATAGTATTCTTAACCAATGGCCACCATCAATCAACTTTACTTTCCAATTGATTGACGGAAATATTTACCTTTTGAAAATATGAACATCCCATGACTTCAAAAATATTCTCCAAGATATTTATCCATAATTCATCTACCACTGAGTCAGATGATCCATTAAATGATGGAGGATGTTTCCTCATAAAATGTTCCACTTCTGACATATTCCTCTGTAGTTGATCTGGATGATATCATGCATGGATACCACCAAAATTTATATCCTGAGTTAGTTATTCCATCACTATAACAAACTATTCAATTCTGATTCTAAACACCTCATGATGTTGATTTAAAACATTTTTCCCCCTCGAAACCATCTCATTACAACTTTCTTATTTACACTAGAGAAAAACATTCTGAATACACGTAGTTAAATGAGGATACAAGGTAATCCTAAAATTCTACATCATTTCAATTTAACTATTATTTAGAATCCCCTAATGGAAATCAACTAACACCATCCTAACCTCTAAATTTATCTATACCATCCTCTAATACCAAATATAATGTCACAGCCTTAAACACTACATAGTCTTGAGTTTAGTCAAGAATTCACATTGAGGATCTTTTCAAATTTAGAGGTTTAGATAATTATTCCATAAATATTAAATAAAAACCCTTAGAAATACAAATTGGACCCTTCAAATAGTATCCAATTATTTAATATCACAAAAACTTTAAAAAGAGAAGTGGTTTCTTTTCTTGGTTAATCATCATAACTTTTCTTTGTGTCTATCCTTGACTCTATTAACCGTTAAATTCTATAAAAATATTTAGAAGCATGGTATGAGCACAAAAATATCATTAAGGGACATAAAAAAAATTATTCTAATTAAAACATGGTAAACCATTTAATTTTCTTTGAGCGAGTTGAACAAAAATTCTCACATGAATAAAACTTATAATTTCTTCTCAAAGTCAAAACATTAAAACCAATAGAAATAAATTAAAACTCATTTTGGTGTGTTAGTGCATCATATACATAAAACCCTTTCAGAAACCTTTCAATTTAAATAACCATATGGATGACTTCTAATATTATTATTACCCAATCAACTGGAGATCAATAATAGGGATCACCACTTATATAAGCTATATCACCCTCACCTATGAGCTATAATTGGGATCGACCCTTTATATAAGCTATAACGAGCTCACCCATGTGTTATAATGGGGATTACACCTTTGTATAAGCTATGTTGGAATCACACATGAGCTATAATGGGGCTCAACTATTCATATAAGCTATAATAGGCTCACTTGTCTATTATAATGGAGATCAACCCTTCATATAAGCTATTTTGGGCTCACTCGTGGGCAATAATGGGGCTCAACCCATCATATAAGTTGTATCGAGCCCACCCATTCCATATAATGCTCATGTACCATTTCATGAATAAAATACATTCATCACAAAACCCTTTTGAAAAACTATTCTAATCCCATATGAAAAACATTTTCGTATAAAAAAATACCATTTTCATTTAAGAACCCATTTTCAATACCAAGATACCCAAAAAATAAGCGATTTATATTTATTTTTAAAATACATTAAGGATTATAGAGGAATAAAAATATCAAATAATCATTATAGAAATGGTGAAGTATTTGTCTATATATATGTCAAAACAAAAGAAACATTCCTTTTATCATTTTGTAAAGAATATAAAACGCTTCATATAAAAATATTCCTTTTGAAAACATTGAATGAAATTAAAGATATACATAAAATTTCCTGTATAATCCTCTAATATCCATATAAATAAATATATAAATTTACATCATGAAGAAAAATATTTTATAATTAAATCTTTAAATGATGAAGGTGTCCCATACCACTTTGAACATTTAAATCTTAATCTCCATGAATTAATATATTTACTAAAACATAAATAATATTAATATAGATAAAATATGGATATTAAAGGTCATAGTGGCTATATATACACATTATAAAAGAATAAAGCTTCATATTATCAATAAATTCCTCAATGAAAGTATATTGAGATGAAATCCCTTACCTTGAGTCTGACTCGTATCATATAATATTTATATTTTTCTTCTTTGGTTGATCAGCTTTGAAGAACACCTTAACACCTTAAAAAGGTTTTCTACCTAAAATAAAAGCCATAAAATGAGTTTAGGTATTCTATTAATGGTTTTTGTCTGAGCATGGATGAATAAAATAGTTTTGAAAATGTGGTTAATAGAGATTAATGGGTGCCTTTTAATAAGAGAGGGGATGGGTGCCCTTAAAATTAACAAAAGTATTAAATTTATTTAAATTTATTTTAAATTAAAAATGATTATAAATTTAGTTAGTTAGAATATAGGATGATTATAAGCATAAATATAATTATACAATTAAAATTATACATGTTTTGGATATTTTTTAATCCTTATCTTTTTGTTTTCACCATTTTTAACTCTTACCGTTTTATCATGTAATTAACACTTTAAGGGTTAAAATATTTTCCAAATCATGATAAATGAAAAATTAATGAGTGATTAATGACATTTTTAGAGTTATATTAACTTTTTGGCTGAATCGTAGATTTTTTTAAATTTTATATCATTTAATTAAATATTTTATATTTTAAGATGGGAATTATGTCAATTTTTACACTATTCATTGCATGATTTTTTAAAATAACATAAAAAATTGATTCCTTAAAAAAACTAAATTAACACGTTTCTAAAATGTCATAGTATTCCAAAATATGTTTTATTTGGCATAAAAGTTTCCAATTATATTTATATTAATATTATTAATACCATTTATTGGATTCTTTCTTCAATAAATCTATTTGTGCATCATCTTTGTGTCATAATTAAATTTAGTTATTTAATTATTAAAAATTATAAATAAATTACCATTATGTAGGAAATATTTTTAGATTTCTATGTACCATTAATAGTAAAAAATACCCCCTATATAATCTCACATTTAAATAGTTTACCTTTTAAAAACAAAAGTGTACCAAAAATGAATATTCATTGAATATAATATTATTAATGAATTAATGTCATCCAAGTGTATCCAAGTGGTCCTAAAATAGACCCAAGTATTATCATGGTAATAATATACTCATAAAAGTAAATTAAGACAATTTTTATGGTAGTTTTATATTATTATAACATTATGTTTACCTTTAATTACCTGATTTACCTTTAACCGTGGTAATAAAAAAATTACTAAAGTTACTATTAATAACTTCCAAAAATAAAATGGTCCTATTTAAATAATCTGTAACTTATGATTACAAATATAGAATCCATTTTTTCAAATTCAAAACACATAATTGGCAGAAATTAATTTAAAATTTATCTCGTTGACGGAATAAGAAAACTATTGTTTTAAGTAAAACGTTCAAAAGTTCAAATAGTTTTTTGTATCCAATTTCAATATGAAATTGATTACAATGACCAAAATTAGATTAAATGATAAAAAAATAATTTAAATATTCTTTAAAACTAATTAAAAATAAAATATAACAATATAAATAATTTATATGGGAAAACAGTTTTGAGTTAAAACCCAGTATTTTTCACTTTTTATTAAAATATGAATTTTATCAGAAAAATACCAAACATTCCTCCAAATTAAATTTTTATGTCCAAATTAAAAATAATAAGTTTATTGTTTCAAATATAACTTATAAAAGTTTCAAAAACTATATTTGAAATGTGTTTTCCATCAAAATGTGACAAAACAGCTTTTTTTTAAAAACTCTAATTATCAATAAAATTAAATTTGTTCTTATATAATGACTAGAAAAAAAATAATATGAATTTTAAAAATTATATTTAATTTATATTTCATTAATATAATCCAACAATATTGACTTGATTATTATATAAACGCAATTATTCACATTTACCTAGTTTTTCATAAAAACATATCATTTATATTCAATTGGTTTTTTATTTTAATTTCTAATTAATTTTATAAAAAATTAATCATTATATAAACATGTTTAAACCATATTTTTATAATTCATTTAACATTATTCATTAACTCCATTCTAACGGCTAGGTGATAACTACCACATTAAATAATAATATTAAAATATATTATTTTTCGGTATAACTCAGTCATGCGTACGACGTAAGATTTCAGAGAAATTCATTATAGTGTGTCAAGTATGCTATTGTAAATTGCATCCCAATTAAGGTAACATTATTATATAATTCATAAATATTAAAAAAAATATAAAAAGGTATTATTCTGTGATTACCTGGGATGTAAAAATTGATACCTTTATAAGAAAAAGTCCTTCAACATTCAATGGATCATCAGATCCCTTAGTCGTGGAACAATGAATCAACTCCATTGATAATACCTTCTCTATCGTTCAATATTATGATTAACATAATATTATACTGAATATTTATCATTTGGAAGGGTAATATGATCATTGGTGGACATTGATCAAGAATATGAATCCAGATGAGGTTATCGAAGTGATGGGATGGAATGAATTCTAGAAAATTTTTGTTGATAAATATTTTCATCTCACTCTATAAAATAAAATGGAAAGATATTTACTTTACCTAAAGAAAAAAAGATGAATAATCTATTGGGTCATATAAGAAAAACATCACAAGACGTTCACAATACACCTTTGGATTTGTTATTATCCCTGAATGAAAAATTGACCACTTATTTGGTGGGATAAAACCTAGCCTATGAAAATCCCTGGTGATACAAGTATTTGATTCACTTTAGGAAATTTTATAAAGTTACCTGAAATTCAAAATGTACATTAGGGAATCTCAAGAGTATCATGAAGATAAGAAGTGAAAATTTGAGTTTAATTCTAGCGGTCTGATGGAGAAATCCAATAGTTTTATGAATTTCAAAAACCTACTGGTAAAACGTGTAGAAAGAAGAACCCTAAAAATTGGTGAAAGGAAAAATACACTAATTCATTGGAGGAGAGGAATTACATGGTTAAACCTCAGTGAATTTTTCATTACTCTAACTTCAAGGAACCTTGGAACTTTTCAAACCAATTCCCTAAGACAAAGGATTTCGGAGACAACCAATAGACTCTAAGGCATAAAGGGTGAGCTTTTTCCATTACAACCACTAATTTGTGTCCTGAAAATGAACTAATGGTAGGTATTCTAGTTATTCATTCAATAATAATTAATTTAATTTTTGATTTAGGTTTTATGCATTCCTTTATATCACAAATGTTTAGTATAAGTATTCAAACACCACCACAAATCATGAAAGTAAAGTGATCTGTGAAAATGGAAAATGGGGAAATCATAGAATCCAAATTATATAACACCTACCCTATAAACATTTTTGGTCTGAACATCCCAGAAAACCATTTTATACTCCATTTGGTGGAATTTGATGAAATTATGGGTATCGATTGGCTTTCCCTATATAGATCCAATATAAATTTCAATGAGAGTGAAATCACTCTTTGTATTTCGAATCGTCCTTTGATTCTTTAAAAATAAAAGTAGATGAATCAATCTTATTTAGTACCCTTATCTCAAGTATGAATATTATTTCCCAACAAGAAATCATATCTTGAACAAATGATTGATTCTAAAGAAAATATAATCCATGAAGACATACCCGTTTTGAGGGAATAAATTGATGTGTTTCTTGAAGAATTTCCTGGACTTCCTCCTATATGAGAGGTTTAATTTTCAATCAAGATCATACTTGGGGCATTACCATTATCCAAAAACCCATAAAGAATGGTTTTTTTGAAACTTTACGATCTGAATAAAAAACTATAGGAAAATCTAGATAATGGTTTATATGCACTAGTGATTCACCATGGGTGCACCAGTCCTCTTTGTCAAGATCAAGGATGGGTCAATAAATCTTTTCATTTATTAGTGTGTGATAAATAAGATCACATTAAAGAGAAAGTATCATCTTCCATATATTTATTACTTGTTAGATCATCTATGTGGAGCATAATAGTTCTCAAAGGTGGATCTACGTTTGGGATATTACAAAGTTAGGGTGAAGAAGGATGATATCTGCATAACTACTTTTCATACAAGGTATGGGCACTATGATTTCATATTAATTCAATTCAGAATCACTAATGTTATCGTAATCTTCATGTAATTGATGAATAGATTCTTTACATATTACCTCGATAAATTATTGGTAGTATTTATTTATGACATTATAATATACTCCAAAAGAAAGTAGGAGAAGGAGGAGAATCTAAGAACTGTGCTAAATACCTTACTAAATGAGATTATTTAGTTAATGTATATAAAATGTGAGTTTTGGTTAAAGTAAGTATCATTCTTTGGGACTATCATCGAAAGAAATGAGATATCTATGTACCCTTCAATGACAGAAGCAATTGAATGATGGATGAGGCCCACATCTATCACATATATCCATAGTTTCCTTAGATTATCTGGGTACAATGATCAATTTGTGAGAATTTTATCATCATTATAAGACCATATAACAATGATAAATTGAAAGAAAGTCAATTTTTCTAGGAATGATGAATGCGAAGAAAGATTCAAGCAGTTGAATAAGTGTCTTATCACTGCACCTGTACTAACACTACCCACAAGTGGAGAAACCTTTGTAGTATTTAGTGATGCTTTAAAAAAGTGCATGGGGTATATATTAATGAAAAATTAATAAGTGGTAGCCTATGAATCAAGATAGTCTAAAGTTCATGAATAGAACTACCAAACACATGATCTAGAGTTAAATGTAGTGATCATCGCATTGAAAATCTAGAGGCATTATATCTTTTTGGAGAAGTGTGAAATATATACCAATCACAAAATTCTCAAGTATATATTCACATAGAAAGAGTTGAATATGTGCCAACAAATATGGTTAGATCCGATTAAAGACTATAAATGATCAATACACTACCATCCTAGGAAAGAAAATAAAGTATAAAATGATCTAAGTATAAATAATCTAACAATTCTATCATTGATAATAGTTTATAAGGATCCAATCTTATAAGACTTGAAGAGTATGGACATGCGAATAATAAATGAATGAACATAATCAATCCTTTCATAAATGATTGTTCAACCATCTATTTTGGAAAAGATAAATGATGATTAAGGAGATAATGTGGGAATTTAGAAGAATGTGGAAAATATAAGAAACGGTAAATCCATGATGTTTAATTCTAATGAATAATGAGTTATAATATTTGTGTTTCAAGTATGTGTACCATCAAACACTTAGTCTAAAAATGAGTTTCTAGATTATTCATATAGCTCAACCTTCTTTATCCATATTGGAAGTATGAAGATGTATCAAAATCTCTGATAGCACTATTGGTGGTAAAATATGAAGAAGGATGTCATGGGGTATATATCAAATTATCTTAAATGTTAGCAAGTGAATTCTTAAAGGTAAAAATCCAAGGGGTGATGCATCCATTACCCATACCTACATGGAAATGTAAAAACATCATTATGGACCTTGTCACTAGTTTTTTTAAGACATAGAGAGAAAATAATGCTATTTGGATTTTAGTGGATCAATATAAAAATACTATACACTTCATTGTGATTTGAGAGGACTTATAACTCGATTAACTTTCACGGATATACATTAGAGAAGTAGTGATACTTCATGGAACACCACTATAGATTGTATCCAATCGAGATCCAAGATTTACATCCACATTTTAGAAGGGTCTCTAAAACACTCTAAATATAGAGTTGAACTTCATAATAACTTATCACCCTCAAACTGATGGCTATTTTGATCATATTGTCCAAAAACTCGAGGACATGTTGAGAGCATACTCGATTGACATAAAATGAGGATGGGACCAATATCTTCCTCAGGTCGAGTTCCCATACAATAATAGTTTCCACTCAAGAATAAAATGTCCCCCTTTGAAGGCCTTTATGGGAAGAGGTAAATAAAACCTTTATTTGGAATCAAGTTGGGGAATGAAAATGTCTAGGTCCTCAAATGGTTAAGTAAACGGTGGGAAAAGGTTAAGACCATTTAGCAGCACATCAAGGCCGATCAGAGTTGATATAAGAGTTATGTTGAGAATAATTAATAATATGTATAGTTTGATGTTATAGACATGGTATTCCTTCACATATATCCATTGAATAAAGTAATGAGAATTGAGAATAATGGAATGTTGAGTACAAAATACATCATTCCTTTTAAGATCCTTGATCTCATTGGAGTAGTGGCCTATCAACTATCAATCCCACCTAACATATCTCATGTACATGATGTATTCCATGTATTACTATTGAGAAAGTACATACTATACCCCTCACATAACCTCAATACAGAGGTGGTACAATTGCAGAATGATTACTCATATGAGGAGCATTCACTGAAGTACTTAAATCAAAGAGACAAAGTTCTATGAAATAAGAAAATTCAGATTATCAAAGTGTTGTGGAGAAACCAAAAGTTTGAAGAATAAATGTTGGAAATGGAGGAGTTGATGAAATAAAGTTAAACTCATATTTTTTTTATTGTCATAAATGAAAAATTTCAAGTCTGAAATTTCTAATGGGGGAAGATTGTAACGACCCAAACTGTTATAAATAAAAATCCCCCTTATAATTTAATTAAATTTCTAGTTATGCAATATAATTATAGAAAAAACCTGAAATTATTTGGTTTTATTATATCCTGTTATATTTAAAATATTGTTAATTATCATTAACAGTTATCATATATTCATCTAATAGTAATCACGTGATTAGTATAAATATAGGGTTTTATTAAATCCAATTGACATGGAAAAAGGAAGTGATGGCCCCAACCATTAGGATATTACCATATGAATCCCATTTATTGGAACTTAAAATGGATATAGATACTTTTGTATTTTCCCTTGATCAAGACCAAGATGATATCCAACAACTTAAGTATGAAAAAAACTATTTAAGGCATAAGTTCAAGCTCATCGAGATCGTGGACCAAACCATGTACATTGAACCACCCCATGGAAGTCTCATTAACCCGCACCTTACTCTTACGGAATTATTTGATGTATTAAATGGGTAAGTATTAAGAAGTTAATAATATTAATAGGTATATTGTATATATTAATTAATATATTTTTATTTTTAATAATGTCACTTCATAAATGATGTTTTCTTTTTTATAAAATGAAACAGAAATTGTATTTTAAATTCATATGGAATTTCAATTAAGATGGTTATTGTGATAAATTAATGAATTTTTAAAAAAAATAATATTCTAATATCATTATTAAATAATTTTTGTTAAATATAAATGATCAAATAATTTTTATTAAGTCAAATATAATTTTTATAAGGGTTCGAAAACTGTTTTTTAAAAAAACAGCATTTCTCAATAAATTTCCATTCTTATTTTAAAACTGAAAATAAATATATTTAGAAAATTATTTTGATAAAATGAATATTATTTTCATAATAAAAAAATCTAAATTATCCAATGGTTAATTTTTCATAATTTTTTGAGACATTCTGTTTTTTGGAAAAAAATTAAATACTGTATAAATATACAAGGTCTTTTATGACATCATAATAAACCAAAAGTGTTGTAATAAATAATATAAAGGCTATATAAAACTAAATATATGTTTTAACTTTAAAATAATCTGATTTTTGGTTTATTTTATTAATTTTATAAATCCATTATGAATCCTCCAAAACCTACAATATATTTTAAGTTTTTGAAATCATTTCTTTACGATTACGACTCACTTCAACCTTAAAAGGTGTATTGTTTTATTAACTTAGGACCTTTTATTTATAAAATAATTTAAAACACTCCATTTTGGAAGAAAGCATGGGGAAAAACTATGGGAAGGACTGTGGTTTTCTTATTTTATTATATATTTTCCAAAACCAATGTTTGAGAAATAATAAAGAAATCCCCAATAATTCCCTATATAAACCCAAAAAAAACTCCGATTTCTCTTCAAAAAAGATATATGGAGGATGTTATTACACTTAACACCCCTCTATAGATTCCTCCCAAGGATCCCCTAATCTCTCAAGAAGTTCCTCCCAAGAATTTGGTGTCATAATCTCAAGGTAAGGGATCTTTCACTCTCCAATTTTTATCAAGAACCTATTTTATGTTATGTCACTTAAATTCACTTTTTTCAGTTTGGGATATGTTATTTAATATCCCCTTACTATACATTATATTTATAAATGATGAGATACCTCTTTTACTCTCATTATTCCCTCCCATGAACCCTTATATACACCTATTTACATGCTATAACTTTGTAAGGGATCATCTCTTTATCCTCTTTATTCAACTATAATTATTAACATATATCTTTTATCTACAAATACTAATTTTGGGATATGTTCTTATATATCCCTCTTACTATCCATTTTTTTCTATATAATGAGATACCCATTTCAATCTCATAAATCCCTCTCATAAACATTTATACTCCACTGTTATGCTGGTGAAATTTCACCATGATTTTCCATGCCAAAAAATTATGTAGTGATTACCCCTACCCATTTCCTATCAAGGGTTTTCACCTTTGTATATATATACCTATTTATTGTAGGATTACATGTATTTACTCCAAACTCCTTGATCTTTGAATAAATTATGATGATGAATGAATCAATATTGTATGATCTATGTGGCAAACTTATGAATGAGAATGAAATGAATATGACAAGTGAACCCATAATTATATAGAATTCCAATGAATTGTTTAATGTTTCTTCTCATTATATTTCATGTTGGGAAAAAATATTGATCATGTGTATAGTAGACTACCACCTCACGAACTGATGTAACTCATTTTCCATCATCATTACTCAAGGTAGGATAAAATGATCAATTTAATATACAAATATGATATTTTGTGACGTAATTATACTTATGGAAATTTAATATCACATTAAAATTATTACTTTCCATTCTGTTTGAATATGATAACGTTGCTTTTGTGTATAGCGGACTAAATCCTCAGAAAGAGATATGATTCATTTTTTCACATACTCTTTACATGGATGGTATCAAAGATAAGTTTAATGAATATATTTGATATTTATGAAATAATAATGATTCTGTAATGTTTAGTTGTTATTTACCATATTTTATTTCCACCCGTCAAAGAAAAATTAAAACAATATTCATGTGTACATATAGTCTACAGTCTCCATGAACTGTGTAACTCATTCTTCAATCTATAACCTTTATTAATGAATCTAAATATGTATATAATTAATATATATTGTATTTAAATCATGTATAATATTATTTATAAGATTTATCCTTGATCAATGTACAAGGACTAAAACTACTGAACCAAAACCTATATGAAAAATGAAGTGGTTATCTCCCAAAACTGTGATTTTAATAAACAATTATTAACAAATAGGTGATAAAAGGTTAAAAATAATTCATATATGATATAAAATATATGATTATGGTTTTTAAATATATGAATAATAAATCTATATTTATTATATAATTTTTTTTAACATGTATGAAGGAATTCAGACCAGAGGTTAATGTTAATTTTACAATCTCATTTTTATTCCGAAGTGTTTGTATTTAATTCACCCATGGGGGAATTATTTGATATTTATATCTTAAAACCAATATATTTTTTTCCTATTGTTATTAATGTACTTTTCAATTAATAATAAAAAATTTCTCTCTTTGGTACTTAAAATTATTGAGAAAATGTTTTTGAGAAAAACTAACTTTATTTATCTATTTGGTCGAAAAAGCCTTTTTCTTCCATATCCATGTTTTATAAAAAATAAAGAATGTTTTTAACATTGTTACAATTATTTATTAAATAAATTTTTACCTGTGTTTTACTTTTCACAAAATGTTTTGAAAGGAATATTATTTTTATTTTCCTAATGAGGTACTTTTAACCTTTTACAATAATGTGAAGGGAATGTTTTTTAACCTAGATGAAATGTATGTAATTACCCGCTGTTATGAACACTCATTACATATAATCTAATATTACAATTTTACAAGTTTATTTTAAAATAATTTTTTTATTAATATTTGGGATATATTTTTTACTTTAAAAAAATGATTTCAAAGTGAAAATTGTATTTTCCCCAAGAAATTTTTCGGTGATATTTTTAAATTATTTTCTTCTATATCAACATCTATTTTAGAATATTATAATAATTATATAATCTAATTATTCCAAACACATTATTTATCTATATGGGTTTTGATCATTTTGGATGGGGATGTACTACTTTGTTATTTGGACAACATCGGACTTAGCAAGTGATGGGTAGGGCCTGTTATAACCCATCAATGCATCAGTGGGTATCATGAGACAAACTAACTTGGGTATTTAGATGATTACTTCTCCATTTATGTAATATGTATTGGTATGAGGCCTTGACTCTATATTTTATGATGTCTAGAATTATGCATTCCCTAATTATGAGATTAGTTATTGATGTCCATATAACTACTTGATTGGTTATAATATCCATGGATAACTTTAAGGCTTATATGATTATTTGTATGGTATTATTTAATAATTATTTATTCATATAATATTATTCTTCATGATCAATTTAATGTTTAAATGGAATGTTTTTCAGATATTTACATTTTTATAATGATTATTCCTTATTTATTCATGATAGCTTCTGATGCACGCATACCCTTACTAAGCATCTGATCTCACTGATTTCTTATGTTTCCTTTACCCATGAAGCCAATAAGTGTTTTATGATTAATATATTGGGTTATAATGGCGGTAATAGTATTTTTATCATATAAAATACTATGTTTTATTTTATGTTTTCAAATGTAATATGAAATCCAAGTATGTATATAGTTTTCCAATACTACAAAACTATTTGGTCCTTTAGGATGTAATTTCATGTATCTTATGTCAATGTAATAAAGTAACCATAAATTTTGGGATACTAGATTTAGGTTCATTATAATCAAAGTAAAAGGACCGAATCCTTTGAACAAAAATTCCCATAAAAAATGGAACAGTTAAACACTCAAAAATGATGATTTCAATAAGGAATTATTAATAAATGGGTATTGAAATGTTATAAGTCAGTCATATATGATATTATAAGTATGTAAATGGATCTTTTATATAATTATAATAAATTAAAATTTATTATAAAGGACATTAAATATCTTTCAAAGCAATTCAAACTCAAGGTAAGAGTTTTATGTTAGAATCTCATTGTTAATTGGGACTGTTTAAGATTAAGTTTCTAATAATGAAATTCTATGATCTAACTATCAATAATCCCATGAATCTTATTCTAAATTATTTTTTTCTAGATATTACATGTTTCCCTTAAATTTTTCTTGATTTAAGAACTCAATATACCAAAAGAATTATTTAAATTAAAACAAACTTTATTTCTCTCTTCAGTTAAAAATACTTTTTTTCTATATTCATGTTTTCTAAAAAACATCTTCAAGAATGTTTTTATATAATACTATTATTATTTGAATTAATTATTACCTATGATTTTATTTTTTTTCAATGTACTTAAATGAATATTCTTGTCTTTTTTGGAATGAGTTACTTTTTGAATTTTTTTACAAAAGTGTGAATGAAATGTTTTATTTGAACTTATATTGCATGAAGGTAATTTACCTTCATCATTACCTCTCTATTATTTGAATATTACTTTACAAGTTTCCAATTTTCTTTTCAAATATAATTTTTTCTTTAATATTTTGGAATTTTTTAAATTTTAAATAAGAAATTTCCATGTGAAAATGGTATTTTCCTCATGAAATGATCCAAGTGATATTTTAAAGTCATTTCTCAACTATGATCAAATCTATTGATGTTAATTTTGTTTTACTTTTGATATGATCTGATGATAAAATATTTATTCATTCTCTGGATTATTTATGATTATGATGACAAGATTTTTGTAAAACTTATTTCTTTTCCATGGGTTATGCTATGATGGAATGATGAAATGTTTATGAAACCCATTTAATTTCTTTGGGTTATGCTATGATGAAATGTTTATGAAACCTATTTACTTTACATTAATTATTCTAGGATGATATTTTTATCTTTTGGAACATATATGTATTATTTTCATTATTTAATGGGTGGAACCATAATTATATATCAGTCTAATACATTGGATAATTATGGATATATCATGAGATAAGGAGGACTAGAATTGGGTTTTAACACAGTTTACTAAGGGACTTTTTCAACTATGATAGTTTTTGGAGAGAACCTTGACTAATGTGATAGAATATGGAGTAAATCCAATCTACTATGATAGTCTTAGTAGTGATCCTTGACTAATAAGTTGATTATTTCCTAGGAATATTGTATTCCCAAAACATAGTTCTTATGTCGATGTTATGTTCTCATGGATCTTGTTCTTTAATTTCTTTATGATTCATGTCTTATGAACTAAAAATATATATTCCATGAATCAATATTATGGTCTATGATATTATGGATATGGTTTCAAAATGTTATGTGTGTATTATCATACCATTGTTATCATGTTATATTTAAGTGATCATTTATATCTCCCTTATTTACCCTTACAAAGAATGTAAGATTAACCTTTATTATGTTTTATTTCCCTAAGTTATCAAGAATGTTCTTAAGTTTGATATTTCTAAGAAGGGTTCTAGTTATGAATAAATAATTGGAGATGATGTAAAACTAATACTAATAAGTTGTTTATGTATCCAAATTTACAAAGTAACTAGACTTATATTATTCATGCTTGTATTGTTATGTTATATAATGAATATTCATCTAATAACATGTAATATCTATGTATGAAAAGTATTGGTTTCTATATTTTGTATCAGATCAAGTTTTATTTACCTCTAAAATATGGGATTATAAAATTTTACTGAGAACCCACGAGATAATCTTGTATATTTGAAAATGTATTGAGTTATGGAAAATAAAGAAGTGTGGTTTTCCAATAAAAAAACCTTGTATGGAACTACAAGTGGATGTGGTTTTGGAACAGATTCAACTAGGGGTAATAACCCTAATAAGAGTTGGTTGAATATATATTGATCATCATTATTGTGCATAATGATAATGTGTTTACTACACACCTTGTTTGATAGTTCTAGGGAATTTACTTAGGCTAATTCACATTTTCTTTATGGATATGAAGGGTTTCAAAAAATTATGATCATGGATGATATATGTTAAACATAGGGTTGAATAGACTGAAAAGAAGGTGTCATGATTTAGACATCCAATAAATTATTTTTCATGCTTATGTGGTATTTCACAATGATTATTTTAGTTCATGTTATGCTTTTTAGTTTTATTTAATAGATAGATACTGAAGTAACCATGTTAATGATAAATTTAATGGACAATGAAATGATTATAATCCTTAGAAACCAAATTATATGTGATAGGGAATAAAAAATATCATTTTTCTTCTTAAACTACTTCATTGTGATATGAATCATGTTGAGCTTCAAAATAGGCAATGGAGGTAAGAACATTATTTCAATTCCATAATGAGGCAACATCCACCTTATTTTAGTGGGTATACTAATCCACTAGTTTCTGAGAGATGGATCATTACAACTGAAAATAGATTTTATATTCTCCAGTGTTCGAAACACGACAAGGTTATTTTGGTCGTTTATCATATGGAAGGATAATAATATTTATGGTGGAATATTATCAATAACAAGAGGGAAGGGGAATAAATTGAATCCATAGAGTGGGATGAGTTTAGGATCTTATTTTTCAATATGTACCTTCCTCTAATTATTTATATAAAAATGGTGATAGAATTAATTGAACTAAAGAAAAATGATGATGAATATATTTATACCTTTGAGGTAAATATTACAAGACCTATGATGTATGATTCTGGTATTATCATTTAACCTCAATTTATGGTTGATCAATTCTTCAGTGACTTAAAACTAGGTCTCTAAAGGTAATTTGAAGCCATAATATACATCAATAGTCTTGAAGAAATTTTTTTATGTGCTATCAAAGTGGAAATGGATATTATAGTTACCTACCAATCACATAGTATTGATAAGAAAATAAATATGGAATTTAAAAGGAAATTCTAATAACCAGGGAGAGAATAATATTTTTTCCCTTTATTCTCAAAGTGTAGATGGAAACATAATGGAAATTGTATTAATGGAACTGATATATGTTTTAAGATTTTAAATTAACATTATAGGGAAATCAAGTTCAAAAGTTAGGGAAATAAGAGGTTAGTTAATGATGGGAAGAAAGATCCACATAATACCCCAACCACACTCAGGTGTTCCAAATGAAAATAGTATTGCAATTATGCTAACCAAATATCAAATAAAAAGTACAATGATGATGATTTACATAAAAAAATTTAAATCCCATAGAAAAAGATAAATTTCACGTGATCTTTATTTCTAATGTGAGGTATAATAATGATGTGGTTAAAGTACACTTACCATCCACCCTAGAACGAGTAATGTCATATTTGGTTCTTGATCTCCCCAATCTTTTATATATGAAAAATTATATAATGGTATCAAAATATCACCCAAATGATTAGATGTTGAATTATCATAGAAAAGTCATAATGTTATAATGATCATATCTCAAGTATATAATTATTCTCCGATTGATGTTTTTGGGAATATGCTTCCTGAAAATATTATTTTTCTCCCTCTGGTTGAATTTGATGTTATATTAGGAATTGATTTGATTTATTTATATAAATCCCACATAAATTAATTAGGAAGGCAAGTCGCATTTTTTATTATAAACCAACCTACGATCATCTATTGGTGAGACAATAAATATGAATTTCCTAAGGAAATTACACCCATTATATGGATCATGATTCTTGTTCAAAATTGGTGTTTATCTCATATGGTTCAGAATAAACTCAAAATTAAAGGTATTCATATTTTATGGGAGTGTGTTTCTGTCTTTACAAATTAACTTCCCAATCTTCCTCCAAATTGTGAAGTTTAGTGTTTAATAGAACTCATACATAATGTTGCAACTATTTTAAAGACTCCATATAGAATTGTCTCGATTGAGTTACAAGAATTATAGAAGAAATTGTAATAAAATCTTGATAAGGGGTTCCTTTTTCCAAGTACATTACCTTAGGTTACACCTGTTATTTTTTAAGAATAATGATTGATCAATGTGAATTTTCATTGATTATCCAAAATTTAACATGATAAAAATCAAGAATAAGTATTATATTCCTAGTATTGATGATTTATTTGATCAATTATGAGGAGAAATATATTTCTCCAATATTTATCAAAAAATTCTGGTAACTATCAGTTGGGTGTTAAAATTGAACACATACTCAAGAAAGTCTTTTATACGAGGATTGGACACTATGAATCTATAGTGATTCCATTTGGTCTTACTAATTCACCCTTTATCAGCATGGATTTAATGAATAGAGTCTTTAGATATTACCTTGATCAGTTTTTGTAAGTATTTATATATGATAATATAATATATTAAACAATAACGTACGAGCATGAAGATCATTTAATGATTGTTCTAAATACTCTAAGAAAGGATAAGTTGTATGAAAACTTTACCAAGTGTGAATTTAAGCTATATAAATTTTTATTTTTGTGTTATATAATCTCATGTGAGGGTATATCGGTGGATCCATTGAGGAAGGAAGTTATTAAATGTTGGAACAGACCAACCACTATGACTGAGATCCATTATAATGACCCATCCCCATGGGGATTGTTTTGTTACTACCCAAAACTTGCCTTCAATAGGTAATAGGATGGTGACCAACATTGAGTAGGGATATCACACACAAGGGAGGACTTATCCTAATGTACATGTACACATGAAAAAATCTAAAATACCACACAATTATAATATTTAATCAACTAAAACCCATTAATGCATACATCTAAAATCCCATCCATCAGAGTAAGTTAATAAGCATTAGAAAGAAAAGGATCTAAATACATGCTCACCAAAATAAATAGAAGACAGGTCCAAACTAAAAGTATATAAGGGGATTGTTGTCAAGGTAATTGTAGTAACACTCCTCAGTCTATACGACCCACTATGATGTACCTAGTCCTAGTCCCTAATGGAATCTATCCAAAGGTTGGTCATCTACATAAATCCCAATATGCATGAGAAAATACAATATAGGGGTGATTAAATAAATACCTAGTAGGACACCCAAAAATAACTAAGCATATAATCACAAATAATAACATCCATCTCATCACATTTACATGTCAATGGAATATATAACAAGAATATACATACATAATCAATATAACACATTGTCTCAAGGTAAATCCACAACCATAATTCCATCCCAATATTCCTTCTTTTAGGTTCCATATATCACTAATCAAGGAGAACACACTCAATGAATCTAATAGCACTGATAATGTCTATCATAGAGGTCATCCTTATTGGGTATCACCATAAATATTATACACTATAAATCATAAGATATTGATACATGGAAAGGTGATCACTCTCAAAGACATGGTTTATACTAACTACCCAATATGCATTAACCACCTAATTAAGGGATCGATAACCATGTAGTGTTAGTCATGGTGATACCAAGAACCCCACCTAGGTCAAAGATGATGATAGAGGATATCAATATGGGTCTCATGAAGGGATTCCCTAAATTTATCCAAGAATGAAGTTCCATATAGGGGATAATGATCCTATACACTGAATGTGATTCCATAACAACACATAGGGAATAGATCAAGGTACTGTACCCAAATGATGATTTGCCAAATTTAAGAGGAAAAATGCTCTAAGACTTCATTTAAGAAGTACATGGAATGATTGAAGGTACATGACATGTCCCTACACTGTTGTGTCCTGACTATGTATCATGGATCATGATTGTGTCTTTGTTTAAGAACATGGTGTTTTCAAACCCATGTACTCATGAACATGTCCATATATGTCTATCCATGCCCGAGTACATGGCTATGCCCATGTACACCTTGCACGGTTGTGCTTGTGTCTGGGTACACGGTGTGTCCAATCCCATGTACTCATAGACGTGCCTATGTAACCTCTAAGGTAAATTCCAATCCTCTAAGAAATGGTTAAACACCGTGTGAAATGTGTCACAAGTCGTGTGATAATTATCTCTTCCACAGAAAACTTAGAGTCGTATCCAAGGACACAAATAGCGTGTAATCCCATATTACACTCCATGAAGCCCAAAAATTTCTAAAATAATGGATCTAGATTAGGTATTACTGTCAATAGCATTATTTTCACCTATCTCACCAAAAAATTGATTCTAAGCTCAGCTGACACTTTCTGTCACTAGTCACTAAGTTTTAGTCATTGAATACACTTATAAAATGGTTGTCATTATATCTTGTTGTATTTTCACACCCCACTCAAACTAGGGGTCTAAAATCCATCCTAGATCTATTATCACCATCATCATATCATGATCCCTTCATCGATCCAAACTTGGTTTTTGATATCAATCCTTTGTGCCAATAAATGGGTTTGCATTGATTTATTATCTGGTATATTTCAAAACCACCAGAAAAAATAGATGTTGGTAGTGGAAAAATGAAGAAAGGATATAGAAAAGAAATAATCACACAAAATAGAAATGAACCTTGTTAGTTTTTGTTTTCCCTCAATCTGATTCTATTAGAAATATGAAGGAATATCCATGATAAATTAAACAATTTTTCCAATAATCCCTGAAAAAATAATCCCTATCCTATAATACAATCGGATCACAAACCAACCCATTAATTGATTAATTCAAATCCATCATATAAATAAATCAACATCGATAAATCCATATAAAAAAACATACCCTGGGATTGATTGATCTCTAATTGAGAATGTGTCTACATCATTTTCATTGGGGAGATCCTAAAATCTTGTTTCACATCAATCAAAAATCCATTATCTAATTTCATTTTCCTTGGAATGATCATCCAATGATCCCTCCAAGAATTCGAGGGTTATGTGGATAAACTTAGTATTTCATCATATCCCAGTATTTATAAGAAAAATTAGCTCATAGAAAATTTAATTAAATAAATTAATTTAGTCAATTAATTCATTTAATCATTCACCCATGACTACACCCAACCTGAGTGTCTAATGTTCTCTATGGTTATATCACAACTAGGGTCAAACTCTTGCTCTGAACTCAATAGTGGACTCATATTTCTAATTTGATCTTTTGTAAATGAGTTATTCAATTTTTTTAGGAAAATCACACACACATTATATTTGATATATTTAATATATTATAAAAATTAATTTCATAAATATTGGTCCTTGGAATCTCAATCCATATCAATTCCTAGCTCTGTAAATAATTCATATAATATCCAAAAGTAATACATGTAAAATTCAGTTTCATTACATTCTCCCCACCTTGGGGATTTACATCCCAAAAATCCTAAGCAAAGGGCTACACAAATATATGTGGCTACTAAGCATGCAACTGGATCTCGCACTCCTATGTGATCTACTAAATATTCTCTTGATACCACCAGACATGAACTAGGTGAATCAATCACCCATGATGGTTCCACTCCTTCCAATCCTTAATCTCTACCAGGTACTCAGCAAAGGTAGTCCCATCATCGATTTCCAACATTCCCCATTAAATAAAAAGTTACTGGTTGTGTGCCTACCTCCTCAGTTGTGACATGGGAAAGATGTCGTGTACCTTGTCCAATTATGGCTATAGAGCTAATGGGTAAGCTACCTCACAAAATCTATGCAGTATCTCAAACAATCTAATGAATCTAACATATTGATTTCTACCCCAACCAAATATATTCAACCCACATTGATGTGAGACCCTTGAGAACACATGGTCTCCCTCATCGAACTCCAAAGGCCTCCATCATCAGTCCTCGTTGGACTTATATTGCCTATTGGAGTCTTTATCCACACCTGGATGATTTAAACCTTCTCTATAGTTTTTCACGCCTACTCTAGTCCCATAAGTGTTGACTCTATTGGAATGGTTTTTCGTATTTGATACCTTTATGTTCACTCATAAAAAGTCTCAAATGGTTCCATATCGATGGTGGAATGTTTAATATTGTGGTACACAATCTCCACTAATGGTTATTTACCCTCACAACTACATCCAAAGTCCAACACATAAGTTCACAGAATTTCATCCAATGTCTGAATGGTCTATTCAGTATGGTTGTATGTTTGGGGGAGAAACGCAATTCTCAAACTCAACTGAGTCTCAAAGGATTACTGTAATCTAGTACACAACAAATATGTGAATTGATCGTCGCTATCTGAAATTATTGTTAATGGAACTCTATTGATTCAGGATATCCCTTGCATGTAAAAGCATCCCAGTATCTCAAATGAACTCTACTCTCAAATAGGTAGGAAGTGGAATAACATGGTGAGTAATTATATGATCACCTAGATGGAATTGTGTCATGTGTACTTATGTTGTAACCTCAAAAATAATTCCATGGATATCTCATCCCACTTCCATTATAAAACCTCACAGGGCTAAGCTAAACCCAGCAGAACCTGGTGATCAGCCTTCACTTGCAAAAAAATAAGGCATCAAGAGACAAACTCTATAACTCCAGTATTCATCCCTAGACATCAAAACTTTCATTTAAGGACTAATTACATCTTCTCCAAACCTAGATGTAATTTTAGGGGTGATTTATGAAACTTCCTCAGTTCCTCCTATCTCAGCGCAACCAGGTCCATCATTCATCCACTGAATTGACCTACATGCTCCCCACCTTCATAAAATCAATTAGGATCATGTCTAGTGGATATCTAAGCATGTAGAGTATCACAATTGGTATCCCCAATATATGTATCCCTGACTCACTATAGAAGAGTGGGGGTAAAAACCATTGACTAGAGGTAAGATGCTTCATCCCCATTCACAAAGGATAACTAAGAAGAGGATAAATACTCTAACACCTTACTCATAAAATGTGAACAAGATCTCCTAGTAAGGGAATGTACTACCATGTTCCCATTCCCATGAGTATATAAAATCTCAAAATAATAATCCTAGAGTAACTTTAACCATTACCTCAATCTCAAGTTAAGATCCTTCTGAGAGAAGGTGTGTGTTAGACTCTTATGGTTGAAATATATGATAAACCACACACCGATCAGGCAGTGTGAGAAAATATTTAGTGAAAAGACCACCAATGCTAGCATAAGATCATGGGTTGCATAGTTTTTCTCATGTGGTCTCTACTAAAGTGAATGATATGAAATCAACACCCAACTTTTCATTAGATCACAACCAAAATCAGTCTCTGATGCATCTCAAAACACTATGTACTCAACACCCTCCTCTAGAAATATCAATATGTGAGCAATCATAAATCTCTACATAAATTATTTGAAAGCCTCCTAATACCTTTCCATCTACAAAAATCATTCCCCTATTAGGTAAAATATGTCAAGGAAATTATATCTTTGAAAAATTGGGTACAAATATTTGATAGTTTTTTGTTAACCCAAGGAAGCTCCACAAATTCATTACACCCTTGGGTAGTTCCTAGTATAACATTGTATCCACATTTATTGGGTACACTACTAAACAATACGCTGAGATAACATGTCCATGAAAGTGGAGCTCATAAATCTAGAACTGACACTTCAAGAGCTTCCTATAAAGAAGGTTTTCTCAGAGTACGTCTAGGATCATCCTCAAGTGTATTACATGCTCCTCCTCAAACACTGAGTTCACTAGGATATCATGGATGGAGATTACCAAAAACCATTCTATAAAAGGATAAAATACACGATTCATGAGTCCTATAAACATTTTTTGGACGTTCATCACACCAAAGGGAACCACCAAGTATTAATAGTGGCCTTAGCGATATTTGAATGTCGTATTCGGTATATCCTCTTCCTGTACTCCTAGTTGGTGATAGCCTGATCTAAGTTCAATTTTTAAAAATCATCATTCGCCTCTCAAATGATCAAATATGTCATCAATACTTAGTATTGTATACTTTTTCTTTATGTTCAAATATTTTAGGTTATGGTAATCCACAAACAACCTCAAGAACTCATCCTCCTTTTTGGAGAACAAAATTGGGGCTGCCCATTGTGAAACACTGGCCCTGAAAAGTTTATTCCTCTACAAGTCCTCCAAATGCACCTTAAGATAGTGAAGCTCTATGGAAGACATCTAATAAACTTGTTTAGATATCAGATACATCCTAGTTTATAGATAAATTTATTGTTCTATCTCTCAATGGGGGGGGTAAGCCTGGAATATCCTCAATAATGATGTCATTATACTCCACCATCACTGGAGGAAACTATATTCTCATAGAATCTACTTCACCAAGAATCATTCTAGCTAACTAATAATTAATCAACTTCACTCTACTTTACATGATACTTTTCTACTCTATAAATTTTTCCTTTCCACACAGAAAATAAAACCTCATCCCATCACTACTGACACACCACATCATCTGCCTGAAATAGACTATTTGGGCATGAACTATAAATAACCAATCCATACCTAAGATGAAAAAATTATGCCTCATTCCTACTAAAAATATCTCCTAAAATATACTCCCCCTTCCATGAGTTTGGTAAAACTATTGGTATAAGTGTGTGATTTTTGAGTCACCTCCAGTAGAAGTATCAAAGCGTAAGGGTCAAGCCAAAGGCTCAACTAGAATCACTAAATCTTGAACTAGATATGAAGAAATAAAGGAATGACTTGAAAATATTTTTATTAGTACTAAAGATAAGGTTTAAAAGGCATAGATCATACCTGGTATCATCCATGGAGCATATTGATCATAAAACTTGATCGTCTGTAGCTACCCTCACCCTTATCCACTGGCACTCTGAGCCTGGCAGGGACTACCTGGGGGTGGTTGTGGTATCAAATCATAACTTATATCACCTCCATATACTCTCTCAACTCTATTTCCATGTATTCCACCCCCATGGACTTTACTACTCATGAAACTACTTCATTATATGTATCCCAAAAACCATATCTCTATCAGTAGTATTTTGGGTCATAAAATCTCAGGCAGTATGTCCCTGACCATCCCAAGAGTAGCATCGCCTCTCTTTAGGCTGACTATATCCATCCTGTTAGCCCTAAAGAACAGACCCTCTATCCTAGGTCCACCTCCTAAAATGTCTCACATTTCTAGGTCCATAATTCTATCATAAGCTACCTACCACTAAAGTCTAGGCTCCTATGTGCCCACTTCTAACACCAACTGTGTAACAACCCAAACTGTTATAAATGAAATTTCTCTTATGATTTAAGTAAATGTACTATTATGTAAAATGGTTATAGAAAACACTTTGAAATATTTGGTTTTATTATATCTGGTCATATTTAAATGACTATTAATCATCATTAATGTTGATAATATAGTCATTGAACAGCGATAAAATGATTATTATAGATATATGGTTTTAAAAAATCCAATTTATAGAGACAAAGTTATTTTATTGCCTCAAACTATAGGATCAAACCCTATGAAGCCCATTTATCGGAGCTTCTGAGGGAGATATAATCTCTGGGATTTTCCCTTGACCGAACCCAATTTTATATCCATCAACATAAGTATTAGTGAAACCATTTTGGGAGAAGTTTAATCTCATCAAGATCACGGCCCAAACCATGTTTACCGAACCACCCAATTAAAGTCTCGTCATCATGCACCTTACCCTTAGGGAATTTTTTTATTTACTAAAGGGGTATGTATCAGTACCCTATAAATATGAATATATACATTATTTTTTATAGAATAATGAATATATTTTCAACCTATTATTTTTACATTACAAATGATTTTTATTTTGATATGTTAAAACATAAATAGTATTTCTGGGTAATATTCAAATTCAATTAATGAATTTATTTTGATGGATTAATGGTTTTTTTGAAATAAATAAAATTTTGATAAAATATTATTATTAAATAAATTTTATTAAATTTAAATGATTATATAATTTTTAATAAGTCAAATGTAATTTTTATAATTGTTCAAAAACTGTAATTATCAAAAAACCTATAGTTTATTAATAAATGTAGATTTTTTTTAAAAGTAAAAATTAAAATATTTAGAAAATTATTTAGATAAAATTAATATTATTTTTGGAATCATAATTTTTAAATTATCCTACAGTAAATTTTTCATTATTTTCTAAGACAATCGAATTTTTGGGTAAAAATTAAATACCCTATAAATATAATTTGTGTATTATGACATCATAATGACAAAAATAGTGATGTAATAAATACTATAAAATACATACAAAAATAAATATATGCTTTATATTTAGAATAATTAAATTTTTAGTTTATTTTATTTATTTTATAAATCCATTATGAATCCTCCAAAACCATTAATATATTTTAAGTTTTTTTAAATCATTTCTTTAAGAGTATTACTCCCCTATACATAATAAAGGGAATTATTTTATTAATTTTGGACCTTTCCCTAAAAAATAATTAAAACCAATCCCATTTATTAGAAACCATAGGAAAAAATCATGGTATGGTTTGTGGTTTTGGTTATTTTATTTTATAGAGTCCAAAACCTACATTTGAGAAATATTAAAGAAATACCCATTATTTTTCTATATAAACCCACCCAGTCTACCATTTTTATTCACTTAAAGTCCTTTTATAACATAATTGATCTTCCATCCACTCGCTATATTCCACTAAAGGTACCCCAATCTTTAATGATTCCTTTCCAAATATTTGGGTTTCACAAACTTAAGTAAGGGATCCTCACCATCTCTTCTTAATTCTAGTTTCTTTATTATCTTATTCTTTATAATTCCTATTTCCTAATTTCGGGATATATATTTACATTTAACTATTACTTCCCATTTTATTTCCAAATTATTATTTACCCCTTTAAATTTTATCAATCAATTTTATGAAGTTTTATGTGATGTCTTTATGCTTCTGAAATTTCACTGTGATTTTCCATTCCAAAATAATTGTGTAGTGATACCATACCCATTTCCTATCAAGGGTGTTCACATTTATAAATGTATACTTAATTTAATTGGGACTTAAATTTTTTTATTCTAAAATACTTAATGATGGAATAAATTATGATGATGAATATATCCATGTTGTATGATCTACGTGCCACACTTAAGCATCAGAATGAAATGAAAGTGATGGGTGAGCCCAGAATTCTATAGCGCTCTAATGCATTGGGTAATGTTTAGATGTCTCATGAGATATCATGTTGGGATAGGTAGTGAACATTATTACTTTATGGGAGTCTATCCATAATGATTTCATGGTATTTATCCTTAACCTATGTTTATGATGTAGTGTTTTAAGTTGTTACCACAATACCCATATTGCCTTTCTGATCATCATTATATATCATTCGTTATTATTCATGTTACTTTTATGCCATGTTGATATTCTTAATATATAACATGTATTAGTTTCTTCATTTTATTCCATGCTTATTCTCTTAAAAATATTTATACCTCACCCATTTCTTATGTATGTCTCCAGGTTTTCCCATGCAATTTTAGGTATGAGAATGCTACGGAGGTTTTCAATAAAGATATTGTATTTCCTATTTTAAATTGTTTTTTAATGTATATAATTCCAAAAGACACTATAATTCAAAATTATATAGGTTTTATTAAGTGTAATATTATGTAAATAATCATGAATTAAAGTGTAATAGAGATAAGGGTTTTCATAGTTGGTATCAGAGAAACATTTTAGTTATTTTTGGGATTAGAATTAAAAAACTCTAACGAATGCCTTAGGCAAAAGACTAAGCATAAGAAAACATCCCTAAATTTTCATAAATATATATGAATTTTTTTATCAATAAAATACATCCTTTTATTGATACTACAAGTGTACTTGGTTCTGGAATAGATGTGTTTAGGTGTAACAACTCTGACAAGGTGTGTCAGGTCTGACTTAGTGTAACCTGGAATATAAAAATGGGAATTACTTAACAACAATTTTTACACTCCTAAAGGATATTCTTTAGTAAATTCATAATCACATTATTAACCATTATTAAGGGAACAAAATATTCCTATAAGGGTATATGTTAGGAAATATATCGTGGATAACATAGATTGAATCATATAAATTCATAAGTTTTGAAATAAATGTAATTTATAAGGTATACCTTTAATGTCAATAGATTCCACTTTATGTGTTTGATATTTAAAAAAAATAATCATCTCTAATTTTACTATTATTATAGACAATGGATGTAAATAGGAGGGAAATAGTAAATAATCAATGTGAATGGAAATGTGATGACTGCCCGAATGAGATGCCCAGCCCAATAGGGGTAGGAATCGCGATCTTCATGAAGATACTTTCTCACCGAACACAGGTTCTGAAGAGAATCCTATTTTAGAAGGAGCTTCCCAATCCCCCTAAGCGAGAACATGTTTTTATTGAGTCCTTTAGGTGACATAGTCCTCCACCTTTCAATTGATAATCTGATACCGTAATCATGGAATAATGGATCAACTGCATCCAGAATATCTTCTTTATCCATCAATGTACTTAAAAAGAGAATTTTCTACTCGTTGTTTATCATATGGAGGGATAAGTTGATCATTGGTGGTAATTTATAAAGAATATGAAGCCTAAGTAAGATATCAAAGTGATGGAGTCTAATGAATTCCGAAAACATCTTTTAGATACATATTTTACTCACACTCTCCATTTTAAAATAGAAAGGTTTTCCCTTTCCCTCAAGAAAAAAGAAGATGAATCTATCATGTAGTGTATGGAAAACCTAACAATAATTTTACAATTCACCTCTAGATTTTTTTTGTTACCCCCAAATCCATGGTTGGCCACTTCTTTGTTCAGATAAAACCTAGTCTATGAAAATTCATGGTGATCCACGACTTTGAAAGAAATGGGTAAATTTTATGATGTTCCCTCAAAGTCAAAATGGAGATCAAGTAATCTTAAGAGTATCACGGGGATAAGAAGAGGAAAGTTGATTTTAATTATAGTGGTTTGATGGAGAAATATAATGGTTCTAAGAAATTTCAATATCCCACTTTTTAAATGTGTGGAAAGAAGAACCTTAGAAATTATATAACGGGAATGAGGAAATACTTTAGGTTTGGGAAGGAAGAACACCAGATGACAACTACTGATAGGATAAACCCAATAATGCATTGGAATAGAGGAATGCTTTGGTCAACCCTCAGTGAATTATTCATTACATCAACTATAAGGATCCATGGAACTTTTCAAACCAATTCCCTAATCCATGGGTCTTTTGAGATAACAAAAAACTTCCATGGCAACAAGGATGGGAATTTCTCATCATAACCACAAGTGTAGATCTCGACAACGAAGTGATGGCAGGTATGCTGGTTATTCATTCAAGAATATAAAACATACTTTTTTATTCTGGTACTATAATTCCATCATATCACAAAAGTTTAGTATAATTTTTCAAACACTTCCACAAATCATGGAAGTAGAGCTATCAATTAAAATAGTAAATTGGAAAATTATTTCATCCTAATTATATAATTCCCCCTATCAAAATTTTTAAGCAGAACTTCCCAGAAAACATTTTCATACTACATTTGGTAGAATTTGATGAAATTTTGGGTATGAATTGATTTTCCCTATATAGAGACAAGAACAAAAATTGTGAGAAGGAAATCACTCGTCAAATTTTAAATCCCCCCTGATTCTGTACAAGTGCAAGGAGGAGGCTGAATCTTCTTTAGCACCAACATATAAATAATGGATATTATTTCCCTATAGGAAAGATTATCTCAATAAAATGATTGATTCTAAGTAAAATATCATCCTTGAAGACATTACCATTATAAGGGAATATTTTAATGTGTTTCCTAAGGAATTGTTTGGACTTCCTCTAAGCCTAGAGGTTGAATTTTCAATCAACCTTATACCCGGGTCATTTCTATTATCAAAGATATCATATAAGATGGATGTTGTGGAACTTAAGAAACTAAAGAAACAACTATATGAGAATATGTGTAATAGTTTTATATCCCTAAGTTCTTCACCATGGGGTGCATCATTCCTCTTTATTAAGAAGAAGGATGGGTCCATGAGCCTTTTCATTGATTATCATGAGCTAAACAAGATCACAATGAAGAATAAGTATCCTTTGTCGCGAATTGATGTTTTGTTTGATCATATATGTGTAGAAAAATACTTATCTAAGGTGGATCTTATGTTAGGATATTATCAAGTAAGTTTGAAGAAATAAGATATCACTATGACCGATTTCTGTGCAAGGTATGGGGACTAGGAGTTCATTATAAATTCATTCGAACTGAATAATGATCTAGAAATTGGTATGGATTTAATGAATAGAGTATTTAGATATTATCTCTAATAATATGTGGTATTGTTTATAGATTATATTCAAATACTTTCCAAATCCATGGTGGATTATGAAGAGAATCTAGGTACTATTTTAAAGTCCTTACGAAAGGAGAAGATTTATGAAAAGTATAAAAAATATGATTTCAGGTTGAAGGATGTAGCATTATTAGGGTATATCATTACAAGAAATGTGATATATCTGGACCCTTCAAAGATAGAATAAATTCAAGTATGATTGAGGCCAACATCTGTGATGGATATCTATAGTTTCCTTGGATTAGATATGTATTATAAACAATTTGTGATAAATTTATCACAATTATCAAACTCTCTAAGAAATATAACATAGAGGGGAGTAATGTTTTCTTTCAATGATGAATACAATGATATATTCAAGGAAATGAATAGGAATCTTATCACTACACCTGTGCTCATACTTCCCAGAAGTGGAGAACATTTCGTGGTGTTCAGTGATGATTCGAAGAAGGGATTGGGTTCTGTGTTAAATACGAGTGACTCAATCATAGCCTATGCTTCAAGGTAATTGAATGTTCATGAATAGAACTACCGAACACATGATCTAGATTTGGGTAAAGTGATCTTCACTTTGAAAATATGGCAGAAATATATATTTGTGGTGAATTTTGAAATATATATAGACAACAAAAGCCTTATATATATATTTACACATAAAGAGTTGAATATGAACTAATGATGATGGTTAGATATGATCAAGTACTATGACTTCTCAATCACTACCATCCAGGTAAAGAGAATAAAGTGGTAGACACTCTTAGTAGAAAGGATCCAGAAATTTTATCAATGTTGAGAATTGAGTAGGGTCTAATATTCTTAGACTTGAAGAGGATGGACATAGGAATCATAAATGGAGGAACATCATAAATCCTTTTAAAAATTATTGTTCAAATTCCCCTTTAATAAAATATATCGGATGGTTAAAGAAGTGATGTGGGAATTCAAAAATATGTGGAAACTATAAGAAAAAGAAAATCCTCAGATTTCAATGTTAATGAATAATGTTTTGTAAGGTTTGGGTAAAGACTATGTGTACCATAAAATCATGAGTTAAAGGAGCTTCTAGATTATTCACATAGATCAACCTTATCTATCTATCTTGTAAGCACAATGATGTATCAAGATCTCTGATAACACTATTGGTGGGATAATATGTAGAATGAGATCATGGAATATATATCAAGGTGTCTTGTATGTTAGCAAGTGAAAGTGGAAAGGAAAACATCTAATGGGATGATGCAACCATTACCCATACCTACATGGAAAAGGGAAAACATCACCATGGATGTTTTCACTAGAATTATGAATAAATCAAGAGGTAATAATGCTATATGGGTTTTGGTGGATCATATTAAAAATAATACACACTTCATTTAAATTTTAGATGACTTCTCACTAGATCAAATTTCATGGATATACATTAGAGAAGTGGTGAGGCTGCCTGGAGTACCAATATAGATTGTACCTGATTGAGATTTGAGATTCACCTCAAAGTTTTGGAAGAATGTACAACATTCTCTAAATATTGAGTTGAACTTTGTCATGGCTTATCACCCTCAAACTAATGTCCAATATAAGCATACTATCTAGACACCTGAGGACTTGTTGAGATCATTCTCAATTAACTCCAAAAGAGGATGGGATCAACATCTTCCTTGGGAAAAGTTCTCTTACTACAAAATTTTCCACTCAAGTATCCAAATGGATCCCTATAGATACCTTTATGAAAAGTGGTGCAGAACACCTGCATGTTGGGATGAAGTTGGGGAACAAGAACTGTTAGGTCCTGAAATGGTCAACAAAATTGTGTAAAAGGTTAATACCATTCACAAAGACATCAAGGATTCTCTGAGTTGATAGAAGAGGTACAATGAAAATCATCAATGTGACCTAGAGTTTGATATTGAAGATATGGTATTCCTTTATATACCTCCATGGAAGAAAGTCATGAGATTTGGAAAGAAGTGAAAGCATGGTCCATGATATATCGGCCCTTTTGAGATCCTTGATCGTGTTAGAGAGGTGGCATATCAAATAGAACTCTTACCTAACCTATCTCAAGTACATGATGTATTCCTTGTATCCCTCTTGAGGAAGTACATACCAGAACCCTCACATTTACTCAATCTATAGGTGGTATAATTGAAAATGGCCTTTCCTATGAAGAGAAGTTGGTGAAGATCTTATATCATAGATACAGTGTTCTACGAAATAAGACAATTCACCTGGTCAAAGTGATATAGAGAAACCACATGTCTAAAGAATCAATGTGGGAACTAGAGGAAGTGTTGAAAAAAAAGTTACCCTTATCTTTTTTAGTGACAGAAATGAAAATTTTGAAGGAGAAATTTCTTAAGGGGTCCCAAACTCTTACAAAATAAATTTCCATTATGATTTAATTGAATATCATATTATATAATATGATTATAGAAAAAGCATGAATTAAATTGGATTTATAATATCCTATCAAATTTAAATGATCATTAAGAATTATTTTCATTAATAATATAGTGGTTAAATATTGATCGCTTGATTAGTTTAAATATAGGGTTTTAGCAAATCCAATTGACACAAACAAAGGAAGTGATGATGTAAACCAGTAGGATCTTACCCTATGAATCCCATCTATCAAATATTTTGAAGGAGATAACATCTCTAGAATTTTAAATTTACCAAGATGAAAAGTTCAATCTCATCAAGATCATGGCCAAAACCATGTTCTCCAAACCACCCCATGAAACTCTCACCAGGAAAAGTTAAATCTCTAGGATTTTCTATTTTTGAGAAAAGTTCAATATCATCAAGATCGTGGAGATAACCATGTTCTCCAAACCACCCCATGAAACTCTCATCACCACGTGCCTTTACCTTAGGGAATTTGCGTGTGTACTAAAGGGATATGTATCTAGACCCTATATATATGAGTATATATATTAGTTTTTATAGAATAAAGAATATATTTTCATCCAATTATTATTACTTTATCAATTATTTTTATTTTCATACAATACAACATAAATAGTATATTTGGTTAATATTAGAAATAAATAAAGGAATTTATTTTGATAAATTAAGGTATTTTCTGAAATAAATAACATTTTAATAAAATATTATTATTAAATAATTTTTAATAAATTTAAATAATCATAAAACTTTTAATAATTCAAATTTAATTTTTATTAGGTTTTGAAAACTATTATTTTCAAAAATCCTAGCATTTATTAATTAATATTTATTTTATTTTAAACATAAAAATTCATATATTTATAAAATTATATAAAAAAATTCATATTGATTTTGCAATCCTAAAATATAAATTATCTAATGTTAAATTCTTTATAATTTTCATAGAGAGTCAAATTTTAAGGTAAAAATTAAATACCGTATAAATATACTTTGCGTATTATGAAATCATAATGACACAAAAGTGATATAATAAATACTATAAAAGGTATAAATGATGAAATATATGTTTTATCTTTATAGTAATTGTATTTTTAGTTTTTTTTATTTTTTAAATCCATTATGAATCCTCCAAAACATTAATATATTTTAAGGTTTTAAAATCATTTCTTTAAGAGTGTGACTCACCTCCACATAATATAGGGAATTATTTTATTACGTTTTTTCCTTTGAATTATAAAATTTTGAAAACCAATCCCATTTGGAAGAAACCATGGTTAAAAACCCTGGTAAGGTTTTTTGTTTCTAGTTATTTAATTATTTAGAGTTTGAAATCTAAGTTTGAAAAAAAATTTAAAGAAATCCCTACACTTTTCCTATATAAACCCACTAAAAACCCCATTTTTATTCACTAAAAATCCTTGGATAACATCCTTACTCTATCCTTACATCTCTAGAACCCTCCAAATGTACCGCCAATCTCTCAAGAAGAACCTCTAAAGCTTTCAGTGTCACACACTCAAGTAAGGGATCCTCACCTTCTTTTCTTTATTCAAGTTTATTTATTATCTAATTCCATATAATTAAAAATTTCATGGTGTTATGATAAGTATTTCCATGTACGTTTTACTTCCCATTTCATGTAAAAAATGTTATATATCCCTTTCACTCTCATCAACCCATTTTATTAATTTGCATGTGGCATCATTATGTCGCCGAAATTTCACTGCGATTTTCCATGCCAAAATAATTTTATAGTGAATACCATACCCATTTCCAAGATAAGGTGTTAAAATTTATACACTTACAATTATTTGAATTGGGACTTACATATATTTATTCCGCACTCCTTGATCATGGAATAAATTATGATGATGAATGAATCCATTTTGTATGATCTTTGTGGAATACTTAATCATGAAAATGAAATGAAAGTGACCGGTGTGCTCAGAATTATATAGTGCTCCAAATGATTGGTAATGTTTAGTCTCATTGGACATCATTTTCGGATATATAGTGAACTTGATTCATTTATTGTACCTTTTTCATCATTATTTCAGGGAATTAATCCTTGACCTATGTTTATGATGCATGGTTTTAAGTTGTTTCCATATTTCTCATGTTACCTTTATGATCATTATGATGTATCACGCATTATTATTCATGTCACTTTTATGAAAAAATTTTATAACTATTTACTATCATGTATTATTTTATTCATGTTATTCAATTTTTATTCCATAACTGGTCTTTATATCTCACCCTTTTTTATGTATGTCTCCAGTTAATCCCATACATTTTAAAGTATGAGCATGTTAAGGAGGTTTTCAATAAAGACATTGTATTTCCCAGTTTAAATTGTTTTTTAATGTACCTAATTCACAAAAAAACTATAATTTTTTGTTATACAGTTTTTATTAACTATAATAATAAATCATGTATTAGTGTGTAATAAAGAGTAGGGTGGTCATAAACTATCTTCATCTACTCAGAAATAAAACTTTCAATCACCAAAGCACTTTCCAACGCCCTAGTATAGTTAAGAATGCATAGAGGAATCAAGTTGTATTAGATGTCTCTACATAGTCCTTGCTCAGTGTTCTGATCCTGAGAGAACTGATCAGGTAGCTAATACATTGAGTACTAAGAGTGGTTTTTGAACTTTGGTGAATACTCATCCACAGTCGTACTGCCCTACTAATGTTGTATAAGATCCTGAATTTGCAAAACCCACAACATAGATAGAGAAAAAAATCTCTAAAACGGAGCTCAAAATCTGAAAATGAAAGAGTCACCTCATCATAAAAAAATTATCACTAAGCCTTACCACCATCTTGCAGAGCTATAGAGAAGTCTCACTAAAAGGACCACCATCTGGTCTATGGGTTCCCTGACAAGATAGAAGACCTATGTCACTACATAAAACTAGTCCTTAGCTGCATGTGAGTCTATCAAACCTCAAAACCTAAGGGGTCACTATTGTTGAAACTCATGAAGTACGCTCAGCTTGTGAACCTCATATGCTGGTACTACTGCTACCATTTTTTCTCGATAGGTGGTGGTATGACCAGTGCACCACCTAGAGGTAACACCTCCTAAACAGATCCTTGTATAAATGGATCATCCCTTAGGTGGTCATCTTCATGATCCTGTTACTAAATCTTACCTATAATTCATTGAAAAGGAATCCTAAAATAGAAAATATGTTCCATGGTCAATGAGTATATCTAGAGAGCTGACTCAAGAAGGAAATGGAAACCATTACCCATTCATATAAGATGCATGTACCAATGTTTTCCCTGAAACTAGTGTCTATATGTATAGAGTCAAAAAGAAGGTTATTCGAGTCCTATTGTAGGATAATTCAACTGCTGCACCAAAATTGGAGTCCCTAGATATTGATAAAAACTTGAAATACTAAAAATGGTTACCCCAAAACAATCTCACAGTCTCCGGTCTAAGGTAAAACTGACTCCTCTGATACCACTCTATCAAGAATCATCCCAAAAGGGAATATATTATGACAACCCCATGCCTGCCTCTAATAGGCCAGTGGATGGACACCAATAAAAAGTAGGCATATCACACACATTGAAGGCCTTATCCTAATGTAACTATACCCACACACATATATCTAAGCCCACAAAATGGTAAAATGTAAAAAAATTAATACCTTGAATGAATATATCTAAAATATAATCAATCAAACTATGAAAAAAATTATTGGAAAGTAAAAGGGAAAAATAAAATCACACCCAAAAAATAAAAGAAAAGTTCAACATGAAAGTATAAAAGGGGATTGTTGTCAAGGTAACCGCAAGAACACATATCAATCTATTTAACTCACTAATCTCTTCCTAGTCTTGGTCCCTCTAGAACTCTATCAAAAGTTCAGTCATCAGAATAAGTCATGAGTCATGTGGGAAAATACCATGTAGGTGATAGTATAACTATACCCATTATGACACCCCAAAATCTCTAATTATATAATCATAAATATTACAATTTATCTCATCATTGGTATATATTAATTACATATATAATAATAATAACCAAATATACTCAACATATACACACAGTCTCATGGTAAACCCACAAGCAAAAATCTAACCTTGGATTCATGCTCATACATTCCACATAGAACTCATTCGAAAGAACACACTCACTGAATCTGATAGGACTGATGAATTCTATTCGAGAGGTAATTCTTTTCAGGTCTTAACTTAAGTAGTACACATCAAAAGTCTAAAGAGATTGATAAATATAAAAGGGATCCCTCCCAAATATATAGGGTGTACCAACAACCCAATTTGGATTAATTCTCTAAGTAGGTGATTACATCCCACATAGTTATGGTCATGAAGATAACAAGAACCCCACCTAAGAAAAAGATGATGATAGAGTATCTCACTCCATATCTCACAAGGGGATTCCATAACACTATCCAATACGGAAGTTCCTTATAGTAGATCACCATTCTATACACTATATTTGATTCCATAACAACCCTCATGGAATGTATCAAGTTAACATACCCTAACAAAGATGGTCTAAGAATAATAGGACAAGGGATCTAAGACTTTTTGGAAGAATTAAACATCTTGTACTATGAGTACATGAAATGTCCCTTTGGCACCAGGTCCTTCATGTGTATCATTATCTATTCCTTTTTTCGTGTCTGAGTACATGGAAAGTCTAACCCCATGTCCTTCTAACAATGTCCATTTACATATATCTATGTCTGAATACATGCCTCTTCCCATGTACACATAGCCAGGTCGTGTCCATGTCTGAGTAAATGGTGTGTTTGATCCCATATACTCTAGGATAGGTCTATGTGCCTTTCAATGTACACACTAATCCAAAAAGAAAGGTTCACATTATATTTGGCACATGTCACATGTTGTTTGATACTTATCTTCTTAGCATAAACCCTAGCGCCATAGTATAGGATTCATAAGGTGGTAATTCTATATTACACGTTGTGTAACCCAAAAATTTCTATCATATTATATCTGGCTTGTGAATTTACATCCACACCATTTCCACCACTCATATTGTTGGAAAATATGATTCTGAGGCCATTAGACCCTTTTTATCTCTAATCACTGAATTTAAGTATTCATATCCGCTCAGAAAATGGTCTTTGTTACATCTTTCCACTATCACACACCCTGCTCAAACTAGGGTTCTCAAATCCATCATTGATTCATCATTACCATCATTTTATCTTTATCCCTTCATTAATCTAAACCTAGATATGCGATATCAATCCATTTTTTCCAAGAAATGGGTGCAAAACGATAGCTTATCCAGTATTCGTCGAACCACCATAAAAAAAACATGACGACAGTGAAAAAATGAAGAACGGTGGGAGAAAAACAAGAATCTTGAAAAAGTGGAATGAAACATGACCATGTTTATGATGGAATCAATACTTTTTCTTATAGAAAGATAAACTATGATCCAAGATAAAATAAAAAAAATCCCAATAATCCCCACAAAAATAATCATGCACCCGTAATATGATCGGATCGTGAACCAACCCATTAGTTTAATGATTTATTTTCTTTATAGAAAGAAATTAACGGGTATAAATACACATAAAACAAATTTCCTAACTTGAGATGGATTGGTCTCTAATAAATAATAATCATGTGTCATTATCATTGGTTATATCCCCAAATCTCATTTCACACTGATCAATAATCCATGATTTGATGTCGTTTTCCTAAGAACGATCCTCTAATTATATCTTAAATGGATCCATGTTTATGTGGATAAACCACATATTTCCTCATAGTCATATATTTATCGGAAAAAATAGGTCATGGTAAATTTAATTAAATATATTATTTTAATCAACTAATTCAATTAGATATCCTCCCAAGACTGCACCCAACCTGATCATCTGATTCACTCCATGGTTATATCATGATTAGGGTAAAACTTTGGCTATGAAATCAGAAGTTGTCTCATATTCTCAATCTGAGTTTCCATTTTGGAGTAATTCTACTTTTTTAGGAAAATAATGCACATGTGATATTTAATATAATTAATAAATTAATTTTGGACATATTGGACCTCAAAATCTCATGCCATCTCAGTACCTCTCTTCAAAAACAATCCATAAAATATTAAAAAGTAATACATAAAAAATAAAAGTTGTTAAATTCTTAGTTTTCTTGGTTTGAGTGGATAAAACTGATACTTTTTGGAGAATTTATCATGGTTTCATAATATACTCACAAATTTAACTTGAAATGGAGAAAAGTTTCTTTCAATAAATGAATTTGAAGAAAATTTTGAGGAACTAAATAGAAGGTTAGTCAATGAACCCATTCATATACTACCCAATAATGGGGAAGGGTCTTTGAACTATAGTGATGCATAGAAGAAGGGGATGAGATGTTTCTTCATGAATAATGACATGATGATAACTTATGCCTCACACTAATTGAAGTCTTTTGGGTAAGATTACCCAACTAATGATTTGGAGTTAGCTACGGCGATTTTTGAATTAAAGATATTGTGGCAATATGTTTATGGAGAAAGGTGTGATATTTATACATATTATAAAATATTAAAATATATATTCACCCATAAAGAGTTGAATATGTGCTAGAGAATATGGTTGGATTTTATTATAGATTATTACTTCTCAATGAATTACTTCCCTTGGAAAGTGAGCAAGGTGGCACATGCTTTGACTCAAAATGAACATGCTAGATTATTTATGATCAAGATCAAAAAAGATCCAATATTCTTGTATTTACAAAGGATGGATCTGGATATCTTGAAGGAATGGGTGAAATATTATCTTTATAAAATGAATGTTCAACCATCTATCTAAGTGATGATTAAAGAGGCGCATAAGGAAGATATAGAGTTGCCGAAGACGTTTAGAATTGTTTCTTAGTTCAAATTTTATTATAATTAAATGATAAGGTTTAGGAACCATGAATGTTTCCCATACATACTATACTTGAAGAAGGGTGTGTTGGATTAAGCACATAGTTCAACCTTCTATATTCATCATGGAAGTAAAAATGATGTATAGAAATAAAAAAGATTATTTATGATGAGGTAAAATGAAGAGAGATATTGCAGAGTATTTATCTATGTGATTGGTATGTTAGCCAGTTAAGGCTGAGATACAGAAGTCTAAAGGGATATTACAACCATTACCCATACCAGAATGGGAATGAGAAAACATCACCAAGGATTTTTTATTAGGACACACCAAAAAAGCTAAAGGTCATAATGATATTTGGGTTATTGTCAATCTCTTTATGAAGTCACCACATTTCACTATTATCAAATAAGTTTTTTCTCTTGATCATATTTCCAAAATATACACAATGTAAGTAGTAATATTGCATGAAGTGACACATTCTATTGTATCTAACTGAGATATGAGGTTTACCTTGAATTTATGGTGATGTTTTAAATATATGCTCTGTATAAGAGAAAAATTAAAACCCTATAGGATATGATGAGATCTTTTTCTATGTATTTAAAATTTTATTAGGATTAACACCCTCCTCTAGTTGATTTTTCTTGTAATAGTAGTATTCACTCGAGAATTCAAATGGATCCTTATGAATCCCACTATATAAATAAGGTTATGAGTTCAACATGCTGAGATAAATTTTGAGAAATAAAGTTACAGGAACATTATCTAATAGATGAAATGATAGAGAATGTTATAACCCTTTAGAAGCACATCAAGGCATCTATGAGTCAACATAAAATTTATGTTGATAATCATCGAAAAGATCTAAAATTTGAGGTTTGGGAAAATGTATTCCTAGGATGTTTTCCATTTAAAAAGTTTATAAGATTTAGAAATAATTTAAAGCGGATACCTAGGTATATTTTCCCCTTTAATATTTACATCGAGTAGGAATTATAGCTTATCTCTTTTCACTTCTACAAAACCTCTCTCAGGTTCATGATTTGTTCCACGTATCCCTCCTGAGGAAGTACATACCCAATCCTTAAAATTTAATAAACTCAACATTTGTACCACTAGATTATGATATTTTCTATGAATAATAACTATTATAAATATTAGATCATAAAGATAAATTGATGTGTAATAAGGATAATCACCCAGTTAAAGTACTCTGGAGGAATCAAAAATTCAAAGAAGCTACATGGGAACAGAAGGATGTGATGAAATTGATATATCCTAAATATTTTGTATCAATGTGATTAAATTTATAGGGTTAAATTAGTTTTAATGGGGGTATAATGAAACACCGTGAGATTTTTTGATATATTTCTTTTAAAATAAATTTAATTTTATTGATAGCCTGTGATACACACAACCCTAAGTCTAAATGAACCATAATATAGCATATATTTATAACCTAGCTGTTAAGTTATCGATTATGAATAGGACTAAGTAAATTATGAACTATTTATGGTTTAATCACGTATAAGATAAACTTTATGGTTATAAATTGATTATAAATTTAAATATAATCATTTTAAAGTAAAAGAGATGTTTTTCTAAAAAATGATTTTTATGTGCATAATGTATTTTATCTTAATGGATTAAGTTAATAACTATTGGGGAATTATTTTAATAAAAATTATATATATTATATATTTAATCAATTTTTGTATATTCATCTAATATCTTTTATAGGCATGGGATGAGAATAATTCTAATTTTATTCTTAAAAATTAATTATTTAAAATATGGATTTCATCGCGTTTTTCATGCTAATTTTAATACGAATTTATGAAACATATAGAAAATGAATCTTGTAAAATTAATTCCACATTTTTAATAAATAGGATCATATTTTTTAAATAGGTTCCTTTTATTTTTTTTCATTATGAATAGTAACCTAGGTAAATATGTGTCACCTCGATAAGGGTAAACCAGGTAAAACAAGGAGAAATATTTTGGATATGGTTTTCAAATTTATCTAACACTTTAATTTATACTATTAAATGAGTTTATTTCATATATTTATATACAATACTTGAGTATATGTTCATTTGGTTTCATTTAGTTTGGTTATGACCTTTATATTATTTTATGAAAAGAATAAATACAAAATGTCACTCTCTTGACATTAACATCTTTAATTTTTTTAGATAAGGAAAGAATGGGGATAATTTCTATTATAAATATTTATTTTAAATATTAAATATTATTTTTAACATGTAAATATATTTTTAATTTTTAGTGATTGAATAATTACCTTAAATTCTTACATAATGCTCACACAGTATTTATTCAATTAATAGAAAAATAAAATTGATGATTTTAAAAATATTAAAAGTGATAAAATTTAGTTTAATTATTATGTTACATGAATATTTTAGAAAAATATAACATATTATGGATTTTTTTTAAATTATATTTCAATTCTATAACTATCTTGATGACATTAAAGTCAAAGTAAAAGAAATTTTACAAAAATGACGTTAATATTGTTTTATAATAGAAATTATTCGATTAAATGATTTAAAATTAATAAAAATACTATATTAATTATATTGAATGTTATATGGTTGAACATATCATCCATTATCCATTTATATGTCTCTATTCCTTTTATGGTAAAATTATTGACCCCTAATGAGATAAAACTTTGTTTTCACAGTAATTGTCAAAATGATTAATGGACCTTAAAACTAAAAGATAAGGGTTAAACATCACATAAAATTGTCTAATTATTATTTTTTGAGAATATTTTGACTCATAACAATCCTATATTGATTAAATTGATTATAAAAGTAAATTTCTATTGTTTTAATACTATAAGTAATTCCTAGTGTGTCATTCCCCTCACGTATAAAAGGGAACCTATTCTCCTCTCTTCTTCCAACATTTTGAGCCAAATATCTAATAAAATAACTAACATGATTCTTACATGTCTTCCTTCATCACATAATAGATCTTATAGTCTTTCTAAAATACCATCCCTCTAAGACTTAAGGTATAAAACAAAATAGGTTTCTCAACGAATATGTATAACTCTTGACCGAGTGTTTTCAATTTTATTTCTTATTAAAACTTATCTAAATATATGGAATACATTATAAAATAATTACTTTAGTATATTATATATACTGAATTTTTATTTATATTATTTAACAACCATTATCGACCTTATTTTCAACCTTTAAAAAATAACATCGCTTGTGTGTATGTGTGTGTGGACTACCACCTCCACAAAGTGATGTGATTAATTTTTAATTTCCATTTTACTTGGATGGAAGTAAGTATATATTTAGTTAATATATATTATAAATATTATATACTAATTATTCTTTAAATTTTACCTATTATTTAACATTTTTTCTATCAAATGAAAAGTAAAAATTGTGTTTATGCGTATGTACGGCCTATTGTCTCCCTGAATGGGGTAATTCATTTTTCTATCTCTTTATTTTATAGAAAATTGTATATATATAATGAATATATATAATATGTATATCATGGATAATATTATATGAATTATGGAACCATTATCAAATTAAAAGTACCATAACTACCACCGTGAGATTAACATAAAAAACAAAATAGTTAAACACTAGGAAATTGAGATTTAAATAAGTAAATATTAATAAATGGGTGCTGAAATATTAAAAAGGAATAATATATAATTTTATAATTATGTACATGTATCTGGTATAGAATTATAATAAATTTAAATTAATATTTATGAGTATAAAGTTATTTTTAATCAAGACTAACTTGAGGTAAGTGTTTTATGTTATAATCTCATTATTTATCAGGATTATTTGAGATTAAGTTTATGAAAATGAAGTTTTATGATCTACCTCTAAAGAATCCCATGAATTTTCTTCTCCCCTTCTTATTTATATATATTACATGTTTTACTTTCATTTTACTCTCTTTAATAACTGAATAGAATTAATGACTGTTTTTAAGGAAAACTACCTTTATTTATCTCTTGAGATAAAAACCCATTTTCTTCAAAACCCATATTTTCTAAAAATATTTTATAAAATATTTTTATATTATCCTATTATTTTTAAATTCATTTTTAACCATGATTTAATTTTTAAAAAGTGATTTTAAAGGAATTTTCTTAAAATTTTCTTAAGAGGGTACTTTTTTATTATATTTTACCAATGTTTAAAAGAAATGTTTTCTTTTAACTTATACAGTATGAACATAATTTTCCACCATCATGACTGATCAATTCTTTGAATCTACCATTATAAGATTCTACAGTTAATTTGAAAAAAGTTATTCATTTAATATTTATGAATTTTTTTGATTTTAAATAAGCGACTTCAAAGTGAAAAGGGAATTTTCCTTAAGAAATGTAACAAGTGGTCTTTTGAAGGATTATTTCATCTATGATAGCATCATTTGATTTTAATTAAGTTTTACTAGGGATATAATCCAATTATACTATCCTTATTCATTCACTTGATGGTTTAAATTTATTATAACAAGATTTTTATGAATCCCATTTCTTTTACACATGTGATTATATGATGAAATGATGAAATGTTTATGTAACCCTCTTCTTTTCCACGATTTATGCTATGATGAAATGTTTATTAAACCCATTTCTTTTATACAGGTTATGTTATGATGAATGTTTTTTGATCCTGTGGTACATATATGTATGATCTTCATTATGTGTTGATTGGGTCCAAAATTCTATATACCTCTAATGAATTGTGTAAATATGGATAACTCAAAAGATAAACATGACTAGAATGGGGCATGAACCTAGTTCAGAAATGGACTCTTCTGACTATAATAGTCTTGGGAGTGAAAATTGACTAATATGATTGAATGGAGAGTGAACCCAGTCCACTATGATAGTCTTAGTAGTTATACTTTACTACTAAGGAAATGATTTTCTATGATTATGTTTATATCACAAACATATGTATTATGTCGATGTTATAATCTCATGGCCCATGTTCTTTGATTCTATTATTATTTATGTCTTATAAACTATCAAGTTTTATTACATGACTCAATATTATGATCTATAATATGTTGGTTATGGTTTTTTAATGTTAAGATCGTATTCTCATACCCTTATGATATTTCTATGTTTAAGAAATCATTGATATCTCCCTTGTTTACCCTTAATGAGCATCTTAGCTCACCCTTTCATATGTTTCCTTTCCATAGGTTATGAATAATGGTTTTAAGTATGATATTTCTAAGAAGGGTTCTAGTTATAAATAACTATGTTGGAGACTATTTAGATCTTATATCAACATGTCTTTTATATATCCTAAATTCCAAAGGAACTAGACCTATATAATTATAGAATGGATTATTAGGTTATGTAATTAGTATTAATATAATAATATGTAATATCTATGTATGAAAAGTATTTTTCACTATATGAGACACATATATAGCTCCTTGGGTAGCCTGAGACTCAAGATATATAGATGCTCAATGTATCCAATCATTTTGACTACATGAGGTCTTGCTGGTCAAACCTCTCTAAGGATTCATGTGAATAGTGACTTGGAGATATTATGCCTCTCATGTCTATCTCTTCCCTAATAAAGATCACAAATTTGGGATAACATGGAATATTCATTCATGTTTTCATGTATCTTCCAGAGATCACTTGACAAGGATGATAACATCAATAATTGGACACATAAAGCGTCATCTATGTGCTTTCAGAAGAGGTAATTCTCATTATCACTATCCTCTTTAGTAGTATTATCACGTATCAGGTACATCAACACATGTAACTTACTCTCTTAGTGTAGTAAAATTCACAAGAACCTATACAACTCCTATATTTTCACACCTATGAGAATATTCTATTTCTCCAAAAATAAATCGTATGGATATCAAGGTCGATTAATTATTCATTTTTATACAACAAAAAATACTATTTTATGTAATTTTTTTGATTACCAAATATATGAGTTGCAATAAATTTTATTATCTTATTTTTATTCCACTATTTAATCAAATTCCAATATCCCTCACTATTATACTCAATAATACTTTTTAATGAAAATTATAGAGGTAACAATCCATATTTCCCTTCTCATAATTCAAATAAGGGTCTGGTCAATTATTAAAAGGTATTTGGGTAGGTATTATTTTCAACTTTTAACTTATAGCTCCTTGATACATTGAGTGGAATCCCCAACCCATAAATCCTATCATGGGGTTCCGCAATACTTTCCTCCAAGAGATATCAATTTTAGAAAGGGATAATCCTCTTTATTTTAACTTGGTTAAGTCAACCCAAAAATATAATTAAAACACCCAAATAAATCAAAGTATCCTAACAAGATCCAAATCAATACTTTAATCTATGGTTTCATTATAAATCAATTAAAAAAATTCATTTCTAACCTAATATTTTTTGAGGTATTTTTATTACTTTATTTATAAATTTATTTATTTTATCCTTTATATATCTTATTAATATTATGCGGATTTTACATAATTAATTATCCATGTATTGATAAAATATTTACACATAATCCATTTATTTAATTTTATCAATCATGCTTGTTATATTCTTTAATTCATGTGATCTTTTTTAATAATCATATAAATATACATTCACATGAACAAATAAATTACCATGAACTTAACAAAATAAAATAAAGTGATAGGATCACGAGATTTCTAATGGTTGATTTATTAAGTAGACAATAAATCAACATGCGAACCTAGGGGGAACCTTGATTCATTCTTGGATATAGTTACACAATTCCACCATTTAACTTTGTATATTCTCGGTTGGAATCACATTAACTCAAGATTTGAACCACCTCTTCACCTTAGAGCTCCATATATTACATGATTTACCCACATTTAGGTGAGGGGAACTAGGGGTATAGGATGCATAAAATAAAACATGGACAAAAAATTCTGACATAATAAATGTGGTATAATGACACGAACACCATCATATTAAATTTTATAAAACATTTTTACATAATAAAACCCATGAAATAATATTAAATTAAATAGAAAACTAACACATAAATTTGTTGTTATAAGCTCATAATCAGTCACATATATACAATGACAAAAAATTCATAAAATCTTGACTTCATTTCAAATATATATTTTAATTAAGATAAAATTCACATGAATTGGTACTTAATGGTCCTATTAATTAATTAATTAATAATATTAATTATTTATCCAAGCATTATTGAGCATATATAATATTCTTGTCCTTTGTAATTTTAAATTAATTTAAAAATTAATTTTACTTTAAATTACTTAATTACAAGTCTTTTATAGGAGGAAACATGATTTGTACCCATATGAACTACCAAGGCATTTTATTGTTCTTTTTATTTACTATGTGCTTACATGACATGTAGAACACACAGCATGTTAGGATGTTACAAAACGTATTTTTCCATGTGAAAATCTATGTAGTCGACTTGGAATTTATGAAACATGATACACATTAATATGCATAGAGTCTGCCTATATTAATTCCCTTATATAGTACACGATGCATAATATTACCATACAAGGAAATAAGTTTAGAATTTAACATGAAAATTCATTAGTTACATTATTCTCTATAAAAACCTATCACATGATGCAAGCTACACATCATGTTGTTCACTTTAATTTCATAATTAATTTTTAGTTATTATAATTATTTTTATACATTTTATACCGTATATTATCATGTAATGATCTTAAATTTTTATGAGTTATTATAATTTTACACTAGCTACACAACCTGAAACTATTTTCTAGCCATGTAACATTACATAACTAGGTAATCGACGTATAACCCACGAGGGATTAAATTACGTTACACAATGTGTATACTGGTCATACTTCATGTAATTATAGCTAGCCCTTGTTACTCGGATGGAAGTCCACACATGATGCATGTATTTAATACACACAACACCCATAGAACACATGACTACCACATTGTGTGGTGTTACAAAACATGTATATTATTTACATGTCATGTAACCTTGAAAACTATATGCCACCCTCACGGTCAATATACGATGTAATTAATATGAAATTATATCTCACGCATTTACCTCTTATGTGACCATCTAGGATTTTCATAATTGCATTGGAATGTGTTTGATTGGAACTACAAAGAATGTAATTAGGTTACATGGCTTGTAAGTGGTACATACATCCAGAATCATCATCACCTTTAGACAAAATCCTCATACGTTCTTTACATGTACTTTTTTTGGGTTATATCATTATGAATAAATATTTTATCTGAACTTTATGGATTAAAAAAATGAAAAAATAACAATAGAATTGCGATAATGATTAATACATAATTAAATAATTATAAACTTAAACATAATCACTTTGATACCAATTAATGGTTCCTAGAATAATGGAAGATATTATCTTTCATGTTAATTATATAATTAACTTAATAGGAATAATAATAAATTTATATTGAAATATTTCTATAATTTTTATGTTTATCATCATTCAAGTTATACTATTATTGAACTAAGATGATCCAAAATAGAATCTCTCCAATGGTGATTCAAATGTGCTTCATAATCTATGAAAATCACCAATGGATATTAGGGTGTAACACATTGAGTTTTTATGAGTTTTTATTTTTTAATTAATTAAGTTTATTTTATGGATTGTTATATATGAAAAAACAAATTAATCTTGCGATACAAACAACACTATCTTAGCTTGTGTTATATGCAACATTTATTTCCAAAAAAACCATGATATATTATTAATATATGTATATAAACAAAAATTTTATAACCTAGTTGTTAAAAATTGAAATATTAATAGTAATAAATACTTTAAAATATTATTTATAATGGTTTTATATAAAGAAAACAAATTGATTGAAAAATTCATAATAATTTCTTTATGTGGTTTAAATATATTATTTTTCTTAAAAAAATGTTCTTTTTATTTATTTTTGTAAACATTAGTAAGATTAATCTTTCAGAATTTTAAAAAATGAATTTGAAAAAATTATCTGAGGATTATTTTTTGGGAATTTTCTAAGAAGCTTTATTTTTTTATTAATAATAAAAATACTAAATTCTAATTGAAAATTATCTTTTAATTTAAATAATTTATAATGTTAAAATATATTTTTAATTGGTTTTAATGTAAAATTCGATAAATTATACAAACATAAATCCAATTTATTACACTTGAATCATTTTGATATTGAATTTAATATAAAAACTTTATAATATTTTGAACATTTTTAATTTAAAAACTCACTTTCTCATCATGTATGTGGGATTAGTTTTAAATAGATTTTTTTTCTAATTATGTGGATTGAATTTGGAAAAATGGATTCAAAATTTTGATTCAGTTTCATTTATAATTTATAAAAATGTAAACTTAATCTTTTACCAAAATTTATAGTGACTATGGAAAATTAATTACCACAGCTAAGGTAAAAATGGATTTATTGGAAGTTAAACTTGAATGATCATAGTGAACCTGAACCAGATTATTATCTAAAATTTTTTGAATGAATTTATTTTTATATTTTTAATTAAATTCTCTAAAATATGGAAATTATTTTCCAATTTCCTTTTAATATGACGCATATAATAAGATAAATAAAGAAAAAAACAAAATAGGTACTTTTCTTACTTAATATCTATAAAGCCTTGTAATAGGAATAAAAAACGTATGTTATATTATATATTTTTTTTAAAATGAAAGTATGTTTTTTTATCATGATAATTTATTTTAATTTTTTAGAGATGAAATAATTAATTTAAATTATTAATAAATGCCAACATAGGAATTATTTAGTTAATAATTAAAAAAAATAAATGATACTAAAAGTGAATTAAATTGAATGAATTATTGAGTTAAATTATTTTTATAGATTATTATATCGTATTAAACATTATTTAACATGATATTTTTTAATTACATTATTTTATTGATATTTTTTAATACAAATTAAGTGAATAATGTAAAAATTGACATTAACGTTATATTAAAATAAATGATATTTTATTAAATGATTTAATATTACTAAAAATTATATATTATTCCATGTTATTTTTAAATTGTAAAAAATATAAAATATATTCCATTTATGGACCAATTATTATTTTATAATGACTATATTGAACACTAAATGGAAAAAACTATGTTAGCATAGTTACGGTTAAAGCGGTGTTTTTGCACACTTCGTGCATTTGTGTTAAAGTTAATTCCCAACACACATGGTATTTCAATTTTATTAATAATATATCATATCTAGAATCATATTTTAGAAATTATCATATAACTCTAACCATAATTTATACTTAATGGGTAAATTACTTAGGTTGGTAAACTATTTAACATAGTGAAAAACCAAAATGCTATAAATAAGGAAACATAAAAGTTAAAGAAAAAAATGTTTAAAATGTGTGTTTATACATTTGTTGGAGGTATTTATAAATAATATCATCTATAAAACCATTTAATTATCTAATTTGGAGCCAATTTATTTAATATTTACCTCCCAATAGGGAATACTTTTGAGTATTTATAAGAATTCCACTCCTAATCAATTATAAAACGGAACTCAATATATTCCTTTATTCACACCTTCACACCTATTTGGTTCGGCAATGACCTAAAAAATTAATTCCAAATATCTCTACCTTCATTCTAGAAGTCCTAATTTGGTTATAAATCTATCTTAGTAAGGTTTTTAGTGTAAACTGCTGGATGATACACGGATAAGAGGTGAAGTTTATCAATGATCATTTTTGTTTTATTTTTTCCTCTATCCCCTTAAATTATTATGATATAATTATTATATAATAACATAATTAAACTCAATATACAGATATTATTAATTTTAATTTAGTGACCTACATTCATCTCCACTTACATCAAATGGGTTATGAAAATTTCATTTGTTTGTACAGTGGACTACCGCCTTGCGAATTGATGTCATTCAGTTTTTCATTTCCACCGCTCCTAGCTGGTAATAATGAAGTATTTATTGTTTATATATTATATATTTTATATTTATGATGTCATTATTATTATATATTTTTTATATCACATATACCTTCATACTCACAATTTTTTTCTAATATGATAACGTCATTCGTGTGTAAAGTGGACTACCATCTTGTGAAGTGATGTGATTCATTCATGATTTACATGGAATGTATTAAGTATAAATTTAATGAAAATATTTGATATATAGGAAACAAATTATTATTTAATGATAATATATATCATTTAATTTTCTTTCTTTCAATTCGATAAGAAAATGGAAACATCGTTCATGTGTACGTACGACCTACTGTCTCCATGAACAGTGTATTACATTTCCTATCACTAATTTTTATGAATTAATATTAATAAATATATAATAAATATATATGGTATTTATTTTATTATATTACATATGGATATTATTAAATTATTATCTAAGTAAAAGTACCAAACATAACAAATCAAAACATTTACAAAAAACAAAAAAGTTATTTCCCAAAACGTGACATTAACATGAAATTGTTAGTAAATGGGTAACAAAATGTTATAAGAAAATATTAAATGTTATGATATATATATAATTATTATTTTTTAATTTATTTATAATAAATTTATATTCATTATATAGGAGTTTTTAATGAGTATGATGTAAGACAAGACTTAAGTAAGGGGATTTCTAGTCTCACTTGTATTTCACATCGACTTATGTCGTGTTCACCACCAATTTATTTTATGTGGTGTATATACTACCCATGAATTTATTTTATGGTTGTTATCCTGAGAATTATTGTTATTTACATATCCCTTTTAGTATCTCTCTTTAATGTGGTTTACATTTCAAAAGTTAAAAATTGGTAAGGTATTTTTTCTCAATTTTTCATCTTTGAGACATACGTTATGTTATGCACCTATATTCTTTCACAAGATGTCTATATATCCCAATTTACATGTAATTTTATGAATTTATTTATCCTGGTGATATTTTAGGTTCCAATTTATTTTATTCCTTCATGGTTATTCTAGTTCAATGTTATCAACGTGATACATATTTTAAGTTACAATTTCATCATCTATAAGGATTGTTCATGATTAAGTCCCCAATGTTGAAATATTAAGATCTACCACTCAATAATTCCCATTAATTTTATTATACTAGAGTTATTCATGATATTTTCAAGTAATTTTACAATTTTTCCAAAACTTTTCACTTAAATTTATAGAGATTTTTTTAGAAATCCAACTTTATTTCTATATTCTTTTAGAAATATAATTTATTCCAAAATCATGTTTTCTAAAAAAATCAAAAAAATTTTATTTATCACTTAATATTTTTAAAAGACATTGTTACCCAAGTTTTAATTTTACAAAAAAATTAAATTAAACATCATTTTATTTTCCAATACAATTCTTGTTTATATTTTCCAAAGAATTTGAAAAGAATCTGTGTTTTTAACAAGCACAGCTTGAACTGTATTTCACACTATCATGGCCACTAAATGATTTCAATATTAACATAAAATTTTATAATTTATTTTTAAATAATTTTTTCCTTAATATATGGGAAATATTTGTATTTAAAATAAATTATTTCAAAAATGAATTATTTTGAAAATGTTTTGTGTTTTAAAAAATTATTTTCAAAGTGGAAGGATATTTTCCTCTAGAAATGTTTTAAATAGTTTTTAAGAAACCCTTTATAATATTTCAAGGTTATTTTCAAAGAAAAATATCTTACAAATATTTAATTTTTAAAAATTTATTTTCGATTAAAATCAATTTTCACCAAGAAATGTCCCAAGTGATCATTCAAATTTATTTTCTATCTAAGATGGAATCTATTGATGGTACTTAGCATTTATTAAGGATATGAACCAATGATATCATTTTTATTATTTCTATAAATTATTTATAAGGAAATTATATTTATGAAACTCATTTCTCTATCATGGTTAACACCATGATAAAATTTTAATGAAACTCTATTCTTTTTCCATGGGTTATGCTATGATGAAATGATGGAAGGATTATGAAACCTGTATCTTTCCAAAAAATTATTATATGATGAAATATTTATGAATCCCATTTAATTTCATGGTTAATAATATAATGAATGTTTTTTATCATATATCACGAATGTTTTTTATTTTCATTATGTGAAGGGTGGGACCTATATCTCCCTCCAATTAATTGGGTAAAGATAAATGCTCTAAAAGTTTACAGGGGACATGAGTGGTTAACCAAATCCCAAAAATGAGGGTACACTAGTTGTCTACCCAAGCCTAAAAATGAGAATACATGGGTGATTAGACTAAGTCTAAAGAAGGTACAGAGGTGATTATCCCATGCCTAACTTATTATGAATTCCTTAGTGGTTATACGTAACATAATATTTTCTATGCTTATGTGTATGCCAGAAATCTATGTTTTATACCAATGTTATTATATCATGAAAAATTTTATTTGATTATATTAGGATAAATTTATAATAAATTGCCAATATTTATCACATGACTCAACATTATTATCTTTTTTAAATAGGGTATGGTTTTGAAATCTTATGTTCATATTCTCACGCCCTTTTTTCATTTTATGTTTATATATCTCCCTTTTTTACCCTCATTGAGCATATGAGCTCACCCATTCTTATATTTCCATTCTACAAGTTATGAATAAAGATTTTATGTAGGGTATTTATATAAATACTTATAACTTGGAAAATATTTTTGGGAAACATTGATGATATTTCATTGGATTATAATATTGTATTCCAAGTTTCTAAATGCACTAAAATATTGTGGTCCTTGGGTGTGTCTTTTTTTAATGTATGAAATATTCATCTAAAAACATGTAATATCTATGTATCAAAATATTTATTTTCTATATTTGTTATCAAAGGAAATCTTCGGTTAACCTTTGGAAACTAGGATAATAAAACATTAGTGATATCTCTAGGGATATTTCTATGTATTTGTCTCGGGATGTCTCTAAGGTGAAGTCTAAGGATGAGTCAAATATTAAGAAAATATCCTATACTTTTTTTAAGGGGTATGGAGAGTGGTTTCCAAGATATCGCATCCCTTTATAGATAATAAAAGTGTTTGTGTCTATATAATATATTTACCTGGGGTAACAACCCTAAAAACACTGTATTGAGCTAGACTTGATCGAGAACTGGTGCATGAAAATGGGCCTTATTGCACACTGAGTTTGAAACTCATAAGGGATATGCTTTAGAAATTCACAAAAACTTTACGAATCATAATGAAGGATTTAAATATAAGGCAAATATGAATGGCCTAGGATAAGCATATGGTGTCATAGATTAAAACAGGTGTCATAATTTAGACACCCTATAAGTGATTTTCATGATTATTTAGTTTACCATTATGATTAGCATTGATCACACTACGATTTTTAGTTTTAGTGAATGGATTGAACTAGAAGAAATCATGTTAACATTAAATATTATGTAAAATTCAGTGATTATGAGGAACCAAATTGGATGGTTGTTGGATAGAAATATATTATGATTATGCCTAGTTGGTTATCATGATATATGATTAACAATGTGAACTTCAGTGAGATTCCTAACACATATAATAAGAGGGAGATTGAATTTTATGAATTTTCTTGTGGTAATGAAAATATAGGAAATGATACTACCTTAATACATGTCAAGATGGTGGGAAGAAAAAACATGAGGGAATATCTCAAATAGAGGGGAATCTGTTATCTGTGTGTAAAATGGGGTCATATCATTGAAAATTATCAATGAGTTCAGTGTCTTATCTCTGGAGAACATGGTAATTACCTAAATCAATTCCCTAACCCAGGAATTTACTTCAAGAAAAATTATGTACTTATTACCTACCAATCATTTAAGTAGAAGGATTAAAGTGTAACGCCCCGACCCCAGCTACCCAGAGTCGGTGCATTACTTCGTAACATTGGAATGATCACCAAAGATCAAGTCTCGAAAGACCGATTAGTTTAGTAGCCTTGGAAACACTAGATAAATTCGTAAACGTTACATTACATCATAAAGTGAAAAACTACAATAACAAAGTCTCCATAGTCCACTCTCATATCCTCTTCTGACAATCCCTGCAGGTCATTCATAAAATACTTCTTCACATCCTGGAAAATATTAAAACATTGAAAGGGGTGAGCTCAGATGCTCAGTAAGGATAACAATATTGCGGAAGCCTTCATAAATAAACATAAACATTTAAGGCAATGTATAACTAAAACAATAGCCTTTTAAACTTGCACATCAACATAATATGGCAAAAGTGAAATGAGATAATGCCATTTACTTCTTCACATGGATATTGTACTGGTCGAATAATCACATGCAATATCAATAACCACTTTCATAATGAGGGAATGTATAATGCCGGACATTCTGAAACATTTTGTCAAGGCCTCGGCCAAGACGTCTAAAATGATTAAGGCCTTGTCCAAAACCATAAATCAAAATGGGAAAGGGCCTCGGCCAATTCTACATCTATTTGTCTCATGAGACCTACCGATGCATCGAGGAGCTATAGCGGGCTCCACCCGTCACTTATTAAGTCCAATACATTCCTCATATGAATAGGTTTAAACATATCATAAACCATAACATAATCGTATCACATAAAACATGCATAAAGGAAACATAACATTTCCACATTTCAATCACAATATATCAATACAACACATTGTTATAATAAAAACTCTTTCAAAACCATTTTCAATACCAATATAAAAGAAAGTTAAAACATTGTATTTATTTTTCATTAAAAAAATTATGGCTTATAGAGGAAGCCGAAACTCAAATAATGGTCACGGCGGCGGAGAAGTCGTTGTCGCGGCATAAGTATAGAAATAAAAACATTCCCTTTTTTTCGTTTAGTAAAACACTTCGTATAAAAAAGATTCCTTTTGAATAAACGTAAAAGTCAAAGGGGTTTATACACCGTATAAAAGAAAGTTTTGTATAAAACCAAATATGCCTCAATGAAAGGGGATTGAGACGAAGTCCTTAAAAAGATCATTTTTTAAATAAAGTACATCTATAATGTGTATTCACTATAAGTACACATAAATAATGTAAAAATACAAGATAGGACATAATAATATCATGACATAATTTGAAAGTAGGAGATTAACCCAAAGAATAGAAATTGGGTTAAGAAGTTCCCTTACCTTGCGTCTTGTCCTGACTCGACCGTTCTTTAACCTCCTGAATAATAAACTAGAGTTAATTTCTATTTACTTAAGAACCTTTTTCATGTTCATTATTCCTTTTATATCCCTTATTACCATGTTATGAACATTATTTAATCATTTAAGTTAATAACGGTCGTTTTGTCGATCTTTGGTACTTGAGTCAAAAATAAACTTCTTATAATTACAAGTTGCTCATGTGATGAAATATCCATTATATCCAGAATTATATTCATGATGTAGATATCATATATACAGTATATACATTCATTCATAATGTCACATAACATTTAGAGGTAAGAAATGAAATGCACCGTTCATGGAGACGGTAAGCCGTACGTACGCATGAACGCTACTTTCATTTCAATTTCATATTTAATGGAATGAAATCATAATGATATAAATGTATAATATAATTCCAGTATAATATAGTGTATAATACCATTTACTCCATCCTTTATACATCCCACATATGGCATTAACGATTCAAATCACTTTTAGGGGGCGGTAGTCCGCAGTTCTTAAAATGAAATTATCACGTTTTACCCATAATGGAAATCATAAAGTATGCCATAAATGAGAAATACAGAAGCATAAGTAAAACCTAAACATATTATATATCATATATAAATATAGTTACATCTTAATGGCCACCTTTGAAGGTGTTATATGAGTGTTGAACAATCATCGTTTCGTGACGCAGAAATTCGCCATCCACAGAAACTGTATGTTCTTTAACCATTAGATGTAGGTGTGTGTAAGTGTAGCTTGAATCCATCTTATAACAACATCCTAGTATATTGAGGATACTGGTGTTGTTACAAAAGAAATGAATAAAAATAGTTTAGGGGGTTGGAGAAGAAAAACAAAACAAAACAACATTAGAGAAGACATTACCTAAAAATCGGGTAACTCTTTTTGATTTGAGCCAAAGGCTTCCTTGGGAAGAGTTCTGCCCAAAGTGAGGCTTCTAAGAGTAAGAGGGGGATTTTGGGAGAGTATTTGGGCAGAGGTTGGCTGAGCCAAATGGCTTGAAAGTTTAAATGAGGTGGGAGAGGTGGGGGCCTTTTATAAGTGGAGAGGAGGGGCTCGTTTGGAAAGATTGAAATGTGATTCTATTATACAATGCTTTTCGGATTCTAAAGGTCCCACACTTGTATAATTCGAGGATAAGGTGATAAGGGTTCGAAATAGCCTCATCCAATAGGCTTTGGACAATTGTAAGCCTTGGATTTTACATTATCTTCTCATTTTATTTAAATCGTTAAATAATGAGGTCATCGCTGCATCTCCATGATGTCATAAATAATTTAATTTATTTAATGTCTAAAATTTATATTAAAAAAAATACTATGATGTAGGAAATCTTTTTAGCTTTCTAATGAATATTTATAATCAAAATTTGGACTTCTTTAACCCCACTTAAAAACTGTTTTAGTAAAACAACTCATGTTTGTGTCAATTTAATTTTAACATTAAATAAATATATATTAATGTCATTTTCCAACCAAAGTGGCTCCATGGGGTCCCCAAGTTGACCCATGGGTTGTCTTGGTCGTCCATGACTCTTCAAATAGGAGTATGACAAGTGTCAAGCTCATATCATATTATTAAAACATTGTTTTTACCTTAAACTACACTAATTACCTCTAATCGCGATTAAGAACTTAAAAGTTACTATTCACCAAAAATTATTTTAATCTCATTGAACCACATTTTACTTCTTAATGACAACCATGTATGTCAGATTTTTGAAAATCAAATCACAGAAGTGGTAATATTTCATTTTAACAAAAAATCAGTTTTTAACAACCACTTAGTGGTTTCACTATTCATCAAAAATTGAAGATTTTCAGAATAAGGCCAAAATTTCACCCTAAGCTATAATTGATATTCCAAATTCAAAAATGATGTCTATTTTACAAAATTCCAAACATATAAGTTGAATTAATTAATTTTATAATTAATTCCCGCTGTTACAACAAATAGCGTGTTTTTAAGAAACAATTTATATCAAAAGATTGGCAATTGTTTATGTCCAATTTCAATGTTAAATTAATTCTAATGACCACCATTGGATAAAATAGTAAAAATATATTCTAATTATACTTTAAAACCACTAAATAGTATAATTTATCACAATAAATTATTTTGATTAAAAAAGTTGTTTTTATGTATTTTTCACTATTCATAAAAAAATTAGAAGTTCTCAGAAAATTACAAAAAATTCAACTTTGGATAATTTCGATATTACGAATACAAAAATGAAGTCCATTTTGAAATATAAAATTTCTATAATTTTAAAAAGTGGTTATTACTATTCATAATGGCTACTTTGATTAGTCGCAGTGTTTTAGAACTCGAAGTTGCGTATAATGCAAGCTATTGCATTATTGAATGAGAAGCGTATCGTGGAAGCTCGGGGTGTTACATTCTCCCCTCCTTCAATAAATTGCGTCCTCGCAATTTGAAATTTTTCTTTGAAAATAAAAGGTTTGAAAAGAGACAATACCTTTGTGGAAAACCCACATCGGAAATAAGGTTAATAAATATGTAACATTAAAAGAAAGCAAGATAAGTACAAAGGTCACCCGATATAGCCCATTCTAGGATTCTATGAAAATATGGATATGGAAGAAAAACAAACCATCAAGGTCTGATGGAGAGTTATAGAAAACAGGATTAGGAGAAAGTTTAACCACAAGAAAATCACAAACTTGTGATTGGTTAAACGGTCATTGAATCCCCAGTTGGAAAAGTTAACCGACAACATTTTTGTTTTAAGTTACCTTTTATAATGTTGAGGAATTTATTTAGGAGATTTACTAAGAACGTAAGGTAATATACATACTTGTTATGTATACTTTCATTCGTTAATAAATTTTTACCACAAACCCAACTTTTACTCCAAATGGTAACGGAACTCAAAAATATTCTATTTATCCTAATTGTATAAGGTTACAAATGTTAACACATACCATTTAGATTAGTAAAACTATTTTGTAATAACCAGGTACTTCCTGTAGGCTAGTGGTAGGAAATAAAGGCTTGTCGCACTATGGTTGTGGGTTCGATTCCTGCAGCTTTGTCCGACGCGACGGGTTATGCCCCACCCTGCAGGTTGTCCTTTTCCTAAAAATATAGTACTATACTATTCCAAAAATAATCTTCATAAATGTTTTAACCTTAAACAATACTATCCAAAGTTCAACTTAATCCATTCTAACCTTTATAGTTATCCAAAATACCTCTGTCCAGACTTTCTCTAATAGGTCTCTAAATTCCAAAATCAATTGTAACATCAGATTCCCCAAAAAAATTAAAGTTTCTCTTTTGTCACATACTAAAAATATGATTACCTTCATCATATTAAAACCTTACTGAAATCAACAAGTACTGCAGTACAATCCTTATATATATATCACATTATTATAATAACCAGAATATAATCCATGAGTCTAAAAGCACCAATACATTAATTATTCTGCATCAACTGTAGTAACAGCATAAGATTTTCCTTGATCCCTTGGCCTTTTCTGAGTTAAGTTTCTCTGACGCTTAGGACATTCATTTGCATAATGACCCATTTCTCTACAATTGTAGCATTCAACTTTTATAGCCTCTTTCTTTCCCTTGCAATCACGAGCCTGGTGACCCTTTTCTCCACATTTATAACAAAATCCCATTCCTTTTAGGCAAGTACCAGGGTGATTCTTCCCACAATTATCACATAATGGAAAATCCTTCTTTCCCTTTTTCCTTTTATCTGTCTCTTGTTCCACCGTTCTCTTCTTCTCTTTCTTTACTTTGTTGTCATAAGACTTAGAGAATTCCTTTTCTGTCTTGATAGCACACGAGACAATATCTTCGTATAATGAGAAGGATTGTGATACTAAAGCTCGACGGAGAAATGGTTTTAACCCATCAAAGAAACGATCAATCTTACTCCTTGGGTTACGTATATAATCGGCAGCATACCTCGCTAACCTTCTAAAGTTAGCCTCATACTTTGCGACATTCTCATCCTCCTTCTGCCTCAAACTCAGAAATTGCCTTTCCATATCTGCTCGAGGGTCACGAGGAAAGTATTTTTCTAAGAAAAGCTCTTTGAACTCCCTCCATTCCATATTCAATACGTCATCATCTTCCTTTGTGTTTTGAATCAGCGACCACCACTGATCGGCATCTCCAGTGAGGCGGTAAACTGCCATGACAACCTTCTCCATTTCGCTACTCCCCAAGGCATGGAATATTTTCTCTAAGGAGATTATCCATTGCTCAGCTACTAATGGATTTTTACCCCCATTAAATGTTGGTGGTTGTTGCCTCATGAAGCGGTCTAACATTGATCCTCCACGTTGCGGATCAGGGTGCTCCATATGAGTAAGGTTATTATTCATAACCTGAGTGAGTTGTCCCAGTATGGTAATAAGTTGATCAGCACCAGTTGTATCTCCAGATCCACAATAATTATCTTGAGCAGGAGGGCAATCCCTACACAGAGTTCATGCATTTATACGGTTTCCATTCCTTCCACTAGGCGCCATTTCTATACAATGGCATAAACTAGATTAGTTTATGAATCAAAATACATAATTCCATACTTATAAAATACTTAAAATAAATTGAAATATTTATGGATATAATCCATAATCATAAAAAGGTTTTCATTGAGGAAGTATATACTCATAACCGTTCATAGTGGTTTGTAAGGAAAATGAGAATTATCCTAAGCATATCCCCCGGGAGCGTCGTAACCAAGAGTGTAGCAAGGCCCGTTGTCGTGCACCAGTTCCCGTTCGAGTCTAGCTCAAAGCGGTGTTTTCGGGTTTTACCCCTAGGTACATCTGTGCCGGAGCCGCCTCTACCTGCTCGTATCCAGACAGGGATGCATTGCTCGGAAAACTCATAACATCTCTATAATACCAAAATTCTAGGAAGTTCTTCTATACTAATCCTCAAAGTCTATCTTTGGGCTATGTGCTCTAATCAGAGTTTATCTAAATCTAGCTTCCAAGGTTAGTACTAAACTGCCTCTGATACCAACTGTAACACCCCGACCCCAACTACCCAGAGTCGGTGAATTACTTCGTAACATTGGCATGATCACCAAAGATCAAGTCTCGAAAGACCGATCAGTTTAGTAGCCTTGGAAACACTAGATACATTCGTAAACGTTACATTACATCATAAAGTGAAAAACTACAATAACAAAGTCTCCATAGTCCACTCTCATATCCTCTTCTGACAATCCCTGCAGGTCATTCATAAAATACTTCTTCACATCCTGGAAAATATTAAAACATTGAAAGGGGTGAGCTCAGATGCTCAGTAAGGATAACAATATTGCGGAAGCCTTCATAAATAAACATAAACATTTAAGGCAATGTATAACTAAAAAATAGCCTTTTAAACTTGCACATAAACATAATATGGAAAAAGTGAAATGAGATAATGCCATTTACTTCTTCACATGGATATTCTACTGGTCGAATAATCACATGCAATATCAATAACCACTTTCATAATGAGGGAATGTATAATGCCGGACATTCTGAAACATTTTTTCAAGGCCTCGGCCAAGACGTCTAAAATGATTAAGGCCTCGGCCAAAACCATAAATCAAAATGGGAAAGGGCCTCGGCCAATTCCACGTCTATTTGTCTCATGAGACCTTCCGATGCATCGAGGAGCTATAGTGGGCTCCACCCGTTACTTATTAAGTCCAATACATTCCTCATATGAATAGGTTTAAACATATCATAAACCATAACATAATCGTATCACATAAAACATGCATAAAGGAAACATAACATTTCCACATTTCAATCACAAGATATCAATACAACACATTGTTATAATAAAAACTCTTTCAAAACCATTTTCAATACCAAAATAAAAGAAAGTTAAAACATTGTATTTATTTTTCATTAAAAAAAATTATGGCTTGTAGAGGAAGCCGAAACTCAAATAATGGTCATGGCGGTGGAGAAGTCGTTGTCGCCGCATAAGTACGGAAATAAAAACATTCCCTTTTTGTCGTTTAGTAAAACGCTTCGTATAAAAAAGATTCCTTTTGAATAAACGTAAAAGTCAAAGGGGTTTATACACCGTATAAAAGAAAGTTTTGTATAAAACCAAATATGCCTCAATGAAAGGGGATTGAGACGAAGTCCTTAAAAAGATAATTTTTTAAATAAAGTACATCTATAATGTGTATTCACTATAAGTACACATAAATAATGTAAAAATACAAGATAGGACATAATAATATCATGACATAATTTGAAAGTAGGAGATTAACCCAAAGAATAGAAATTGGGTTAAGAAGTTCCCTTACCTTGCGTCTTGTCCTGACTCGACCGTTCTTTAACCTCCTGAATAATAAACTAGAGTTAATTTCTATTTACTTAAAAACCTTTTTCATGTTCATTATTCCTTTTATATCCCTTATTACTATTTTATGAACATTATTTAATCATTTAAGTTAATAACGGTCGTTTTGTCGATCTTTGGTACTTGAGTCAAAAATAAACTTCTTATAATTACAAGTTGCTCATGTGATGAAATATCCATTATATCCAGAATTATATTCATGATGTAGATATCATATATATCATATATACAGTATATAAATTCATTCATAATGTCACATAACATTTAGAGGTAAGAAATGAAATGCACCGTTCATGGAGACGGTAAGCCGTACGTACGCATGAACGCTACTTTCATTTCAATTTCATATTTAATGGAACGAAATCATAATGATATAAATGTATAATATAATTCCAGTATAATATATTGTATAATACCATTTACTCCATCCTTTATACATCCCACATATGGCATTAACGATTCAAATCACTTTTAGGGGGCGGTAGTCCGCACTTCCTAAAATGAAATTATCACATTTTACCCATAATGGAAATCATAAAGTATGCCATAAATGAGAAATACAGAAGCATAAGTAAAACATAAACATATTATATATCATATATAAATATAGTGACATCTTAATGGCCACCTTTGAAGGTGTTATATGAGTGTTGAACAATCATCGTTTCGTGAGGCAGAAATTCGCCATCCACAGAAACTGTATTTTCTTTAACCATTAGATGTAGGTGTGTGTAAGTGTAGCTCGAATACATCTTATAACAACATCCTAGTATATTGAGGATACTGGTTTTGTTACAAAATAAATGAATAAAAATAGTTTAGGGGGTTGGAGAAGAAAAACAAAACAAAACAACATTAGAGAAGACATTACCTAAAAATCGGTAACTCTTTTTGATTTGAACCAAAGGCTTCCTTGGGAAGAGTTCTGCCCAAAGTGAGGCTTCTAGGAGTAATAGGGGGATGTTGGGAGAGTATTTGGGCAGAGTTTGGCCGAGCCAAATGGCTTGAAAGTGTAAATGAGGTGGGAGAGGTGGGGGCCTTTTATAAGTGGAGAGGAGGGGCTCTTTTGGAAAGATTGAAATGTGATTCTATTATACAATGCTTTTCGGATTCTAAAGGTCCCACACTTGTATAATTAGAGGCTAAGGTGATAAGGGTTCGAAATATCCTCATCCAATAGGCTTTGGACAAGTGTAAGCCTTGGATTTTACATTATCTTCTCATTTTATTTAAATCGTTAAATAATGAGGTCATCGCTGCATCTCCATGATGTCATAAATAATTTAATATATTTAATGTCTAAAAATTATATAAAAAAATACTATGATGTAGGAAATATTTTTAGCTTTCTAATGAATATTTATAATCAAAATTTAGACTTGTGTAACCCCACTTAAAAACTGTTTTAGTAAAACAACTCATGTTTGTGTCAATTTAATTTTAACATTAAATAAATATATATTAATGTCATTTTCCAACCAAAGTGGCTCCATGGGGTCCCCAAGTTGACCCATGGGTTGTCTTGGTCGGCCATGAATCTTCCAATAGGAGTATGACAAGTTTCAAGCTCATATCATATTATTAAAACATTGTTTTTACCTTAAACTACACTAATTACCTCTAATCGCGATTAAGAACTTAAAAGTTACTATTCACCAAAAATTATTTTAATCTCATTGAACCACATTTTACTTCTTAATAACAACCATGTATGTCGGATTTTTGAAAATCAAATCACAGAAGTGGTAATATTTCATTTTAACGAAAAATCAGTTTTTAACAACCACTTAGTGGTTTCACTATTCATCAAAAATTGAAGTTTTTCAGAATAAGGCCAAAATTTCACCCTAAGCTATAATTGATATTCCGAATTCAAAAATGATGTCTATTTTACAAAATTCCAAAAATATAAGTTGCATTAATTAATTTTATAATTAATTCCCGCTGTTACAACAAATAGCGTGTTTTTAAGAAACAATTTATATCAAAAGATTAGCAATTCTTTATGTCCAATTTCAATGTTAAATTAATTCTAATGACCACCATTGGATAAAATGGTAAAAATATATTTTAATTATACTTTAAAACCACTAAATAGTATAATTTATCACAATAAATTATTTTGATTAAAAAAGTTGTTTTTATGTATTTTTCACTATTCATAAAAAAAAATTAGAAGTATTCAGAAAATTACAAAAAATTCAACTTTGGATAATTTCGATATTACGAATACAAAAATGAAGTCCATTTTGAAATATAAAATTTCTATAATTTTAAAAAGTGGTTATTACTATTCATAACGGCTACTTTGATTAGTCGCAGTGTTTTAGAACTCGAAGTTGCGTATAATGCAAGCTATTGCATTATTGAATGATAAGCGTATCGTGGAAGCTCGGGGTGTTACATAAAGTATTTATGTATTTGGATTCATGAATTATGAATTGTAAAATATATCAGAATTATTCAGTATAAGTTTTTCATTAATAATTTGAATGAATATGTTGAATGATGCTGATGGGCTAGAAAATTGATTTAATGTCAAGATGATATTTTGAAGATAATACTTAATATGTTTCAGATATTGTGATAACTATTTTGGTATAAATAGATGTTGGATATCGATAAGTAAATTGGATAGTATTTATTACATTGGAAATGAGTAATGATTTATTGACAAATTGGTTTATGCTATCATCAATGGATTTTACATCATTTCTATATTTTAGGAATATATCCAATAGTTTTGGTTATTTATAAGTAAAAAAGAATCATGTATGTTTTAAATATGTTTTTTTGGTAATTTAGGGTATTACCATTTTTCAATAGAATATATGATTAAGGTGATAACATGTTTTGTATGTGACAATCAATATCCACTTTACGATGTATGAGGGATTAATTTTAAGATGGTTTTGAGATATTTAGTGGCCCTATTTCTATAGTTATGTATTTTAATATTTTATAAGGGTAAAAAGGCTAACCATTTATAAAATTTTTTATGCTGAAATTTGAATGAGGTTTTAGATATTAATATATTATTTCACCATATAAAGATTTATGAATATTGGATAACCTATTCTAACCATTTTTTGTGATGACAAATAAAGATATATGTAATGAATTATCATTATATATATAGATATTATGATCAATTAGTGATTCATGTATAAATTATTCACCTTCATTTCTTGGATTTTAGGATAAAGTGGAAAATGATCAGGGAATACCAAAGGGAGAGATTGTACATATGAATTAAAATAAAATCAATTAAGTATATCTTCTTGTAAAAATTATTCAACTTTAGTAAAGGGATCTAAAAATAAATTATTGTACTTTTTTCATTATTTTGATTATATAAATGACCTTTTTCATGCATTTTGGTTTTTGTCTTTGTGATCGTTAACTTTCTCCAGACTATGTTTTGTATCACTCTCTATTAGTGTTTGGATTTTGAGATTTCTATTCTAGGTCTATGTTTTCAATTCTCACCTATTTTCTCTTATTTGGAAAAATAGTATGTGTTATTCCAGATGAACTTCAAACACCCCTTTATCTTTTTCAATTGGATTTTTTGTTAACCCTTTCTATGATGTGGTTTTAGGGGAAATTAGTTTCAAATTTAAACCTTTGATGACAGAGATAAACTTCAGGGGGAAAATAATTTTAAGGGGGACAGAATATAACATCCCAAGTTTTTGTGCATTTATTTTTTATAATAAATTAAATTTATTTTATTATTTCGTTATAAGAAACACCAATTTAAGCTTGCACAATACGCAACATTGGATTAGTTTTCATTACAGGCAATACTGACTTTTAACAAAACCCTAACATATTATTAATATAATTATATATAGTCGACCATTATAAAATATCCATTAAACTTATAAATATAGATATTAATAAATAATTTTTAAATATTATGTATAATATATTTTTATAAATAAACAAATTGCTAGAAAAATACTTTACAAAGTCTTTATATGTTTTGAAAATATTATTCTCTCAAAAACTATTCATATTATATCTTTTTTTTAATTAGAAAATTAATTTTTCAAACTTTTATAAAATTAATTTGATAAAATAAAATTCATTTTTGAAATATAAATTCCAAAATTATCTAAGGGTGAATTTTGAAGATTTTTTTAAAAAGTTTCATTTTTTTGAATAATGAAAATATTGAATTTTAATTGAAAACAACCTTTTTGTTTAAATAATTTGTAACGTTAATCTAAATTTTCAATGTTTTTAAAGTAAAATTATTTCAATTATACATCAATTAATAAATTTTGGGTCATTGGAATCATTTTCATTTTAAATTTAGATACAAAAACATTGTAAACTTGTAAAACTTTTCTCTTTTAAAAACCTTCTTTCTCATCATCATAATTATCATCACATTAAAATATTTAAATGGGAAGGGAAGGGAAGGGAAACATGAGGGGGCACTAGGGAGGATAGAAAAATGTAAGCCCATGGCATCCTCTCTCACAAGTTTAATCGCGTCGGGTTTAATCTGATTGAGATTGCAAAAGCACAAGGTACCCCGGACATGAATCGTGATCGATGCCATATAGTCTTCCACCTTATTTTCTTCATGTCATGTATTCTTCACCTGTATATTAGAGAGGATGTTTATACTTCTCCAAATACAGTACGAGGTAGACCATTGGGTTGGTTAAGTTCCATGCAACAATTTGAAGAGAATTTGTGAATCTATTTCATCTTCAGTGATGTTGATGCCCCCTTGGCGGCAAAGGGTGAGACCATAGAGGAAGGCAAGGGCCTCCACCTGAATGGAGGTTCCCTTACCTAGGGAGATCATGAAAGAAAACACAAAGGATCCTCTAACATCTGTGGGAATAATTTTAAATTAATTTTTTCAACTTATATGAATTTAATTTATAAAAATGGATTTAATATTTTGAATCATACTAATTTTTAATTTCTAATATGGTCAACTTAATTTTTTACCAAAATGAATAATGAATTTAGTAAATATTAATTTTCCACATTTAAGAAAAAAGTGGGTTTATCAAGGGTTAAACTAGAATGATAAGAGTGAAAAAGAAATAAAATATTATATTAATTTCATTTAATAAATTTATTTTTTTCTTTTACATAAAATTATATGATCTATGGAAATTATATGGCAATTTCCTTTGAATATGTCCCATATAATAAGTTAATTAACGAAAAAGACAAAAAAGATACTTTTCTTACTTTTGATATCTATAAATCCTTAGGATAGGAATAAAAATAACATATATTCTTTTATATATATATTTTGAAATATAGATGTGTTTTTTATCTTGATAATTTTTTTAATATTTTACAGATGAAATAATTTCTTTAAATTCTTAAGAAAATTCAAATCAGGAATTATTTAGTTAAAAATTAAATTAACATGATAATAAAAATATTAAAAGTGAAGTAAATTTAATGAATTATTATGTTACATTAATTTATTATATTATTATTTCATGTTACAATGGATTAAACAGAAGACATTTAAATTCAATCATTTTCTTGATATTTTTAATTCAAATTAAGTAAATAATTTCAAAAATGATATTAATGTTATATTATAATAAATGACACTTTATTAACTGATTTAAAATTATAAAAAACAACATTTTATGAAACATTATTTTTAAATGGTGATAAATATCAAATAATTTCCATTCATGGAAAAAAATTCTTTTATAAAGGAAATATTGACTGATAAATAGTAAAAATTATGTTATCACGATTAAGGTTAAAGCGGTGTTTTTTGTGTGCTACATGTGATTGCGTTAAAGTTAATTATCTCCAAAAATAGGATTTATATTTTATAAATTAGATATAATATTTATAATAATTTTTTTCCAAATTATCTAATATTTCTCACTTTTATTTAGTCTTAATGGATAAATTTCCTAGGTTAGAAAGCTAATTATAATTGTGAAAAACCAAAACAGTAAAAATAAAGAAACATATAAGTTAAGGAATAAAATTTTTCAGAAATGTGTTTCAATGTGTGGTGGAGGTATTATTTAACCATAAAATCCCTTCATCCCTTTAATTATAAAATTTTGATACACTTGAAGTATTATTGACCTCCCAATAGTGAATACTTTTGAGTATTTATACGAAAGACACTCCTCAACTATAAAATGGAGCTCAATATCCTCCCTTATTCACACACTAAAATATCTTTGGTTTATGAAATACCTACCCAAATCACTTAAAAACTTCAAATTATCCGAGAAGCCTTAGTTTTATCATAAATCCATTCTATGAAGGATTGTATTGCAAACCTAAGGAAGATACCTAAAGAAGAGGTAACTTTCATTAATGAGCATTTTTGTTTTATTTCATCCTCCACCCAATTAAATTATTTTTATATTATTCTTATATAATAAACATAGCACATTAAATATAATTATATGTTTTTATGTTATGTTAATGACCTACAACCATCTCCACTTTCATTAAATGGGTTTCAAAATGAATGTCCATGTATACGACAGACTACCGCTTCACGAACTGATGTCGTTCGTTTTTCCATTACCACCTATCATGGCTGTCCATAATGTTGGATTTATTTTTTATATATTATATTTGTGATATTTATTATTTTATTTAGATTATTTAATTTTTATATTAGACATACCTTCATACTCTATAGTTTTTGAGAATATGATAACGTCGTTCGTGTGTACGGAAGACTGTCGTCTCACGAAGCGATGTGATTCCTTCATGCTTTAAACGGATTGTATTAAGGATGGATTTAATAATAATATTTTTTTTACAGAACTTAAAAATTATTATTTAATGATAATTTAAATAATTTAATTTTCTTTCTTTCATTCTAACAAAAAAAGTGAAACAACATTCATGTGTACGTAAAACATACCATCTCCATGAAAAGTGTATTTCATTTACAATCACTAAATTTTATGAAATAATGTAAATAAATATATAAATAATATATATGATATTTATATAATTATATAAACTTTTTATATTATGAAATCATTATCTAAGAAAAGGTACAAAAATAAAAATTCAAAAAACGCATGAAAAACAAAGCAATTATTGCCTGAAACTTGACTTTAACATTAAATTGTAAATAAAAGGGTAAAAAATGTCCTAATAAAATCATTTATATTATTATATATATAATATTATTCTGTAATAAATGTTTAATAACATTATATTTATTATACAGTATGTTTGAATGGGTACAATCGAATTCAAGACTTAAGTTAAGGGGATTTCCAGTCTCACTTTTATTTTTAAGAGACTTATTCCATGTTCACCACCTATTTCTTTTATATGGTGTACATACTACCCATGAATTTATTTCTTTTTTATTCTCCTTAGAATTATTTTTATTGAAATATATATTTTAGTATCACTATTTCATGGGTTTTATAGTTCAAATTTAAACAAATCAGTAAGGGATTTTTGCCCCAAATTTTCTTCTCTGCGACATATGTTATGTTATACACATGTATTCTGTCACGAGGTGTGTATAAATCCCCTTTTACATGTAATATCATGAATTTATTTATTCTTATTATATTTTAAGTTCCATTTTATGTTATTCTTTCATGGGGATTATGATTCAATTTTACCAAAGTGGTAAAGATTTTATGTTACAATCTCATCATTTATCGGAATTATTCATGATTATGTTTCCATTGTTGAGATATCTTTATGAACCTCTCAATAATTATCATGAATTTTTTTATCCTCTGTTTATTTATTATATATTCAATAAATGGTTCCAATTTTCCACTCTATGGTACTTAAAATTATTAAAAAATATTTTTTTCCAAATTGGAGTTTATTTCTCCCTTCGGTAGAAAATCTATTTTCTTCCAAAACCATTTTTTCTATAAATCTTTTCTAAAAAAATTTAATTATTCCCCAAATATTTTTAAAATAATTTTTCACAAATTTATTACTTTTATAAAATAAAATTGAATCGAATCTTCATGTCATTTTCCAAAACAACTCCTATTTGGATTTTAGGAAAAAAGTGAAAATAAATATTTGTTTTTAATATGCACAACATTAACAGTATTTAACACTATCATGGACACTCAATTATTTCCATATTAACTCATATTTTTTTCAAATTTATTTTCTAATAAAATTATTTTATTAATGTTTGGAAATAAATTATATTTTAAATAAATGATTTCAAAACAGAATGATTTTAAAACTACTTTGTGTTTTCAAAAATTCTTTTCAAATTAGAAAGGATATTTTACTCAAGAAATGTTTAAAATGTTTTTTAAATTTACCTTTATAAGTTTTCAAGATTATTTTCAAAGATAGGGATTTAAAAAAATAGGCTTTAAAATTTTATTTTCAAATAAAATATATTTTCCTCAATAAATATCCCAAGTAATCTTTCAAAATTATTTTACATCTACGATGACATCCTTTGATGTTATGTATGATTTATGAGGGATATAAACCATATATATAATTATTATTTTTCTATTAATGGTTTGTGATTAAAAGATATTTATGAAATCCATTTCTCTTCTATAGGTTACATTATGATAAATTTTTTATGAAACCCACTTATTGTTCTATGGGTTATGCTTTGATAAAATGATGAAAAGTTGAAACTTGTCTCTTTTCCATAGGTTTTGATATGATGAAATGTTTATGAAACCCATTTCATTTCATTGTTTATGATATAATGAATATTTTAGGATCCTTTTTAATACATGTGTATGATTTCTATTATATGATGGGTGGGACCTATATCTCCCTCTAATGCATTGGGAAAAGATAAATTCTATATAAGCTTAGAAGGTACATAGGCGGTCATCCTAAGAATGAAAATGAGGGTACATGAGTGGTAAAAGAAAGAGTAAAAAAGAGGATATATGGGTGGTTAGCCCAATTCCGAAGCAGGCACACAAGTGGTTAGCTCAAGACTAACATGTTATGAATGTCTTGCTGAGTATCCTTGGATGAGATTTTATATACTTATGTGTATGCCATAAATATATATTTTATAAAACAATTCTACTCTCATGGCACATTCTCTTTTATTATCTTATGATTCATTTTTTATAAACTTCAAATCTTTATTCCATGACTCAATATTATGTTCGTTGATATGTAGGGTATAGTTTTCAAATGTTATGTTTATGTTTTCATACCCTTATGTTCATGTTATGCTTATCTATTTCCCTTCTTTACCATTATTGGGAATCTGAACTCACCCTTTCTTATGTTTCCTTTCCTTAGGTTATGAATAATGGTTTTTTAAGGGTATTTATATGAAAAGTGCTAAATGAGAATATTTTGGTGGGAAAAATTAAAGATCTTTAATTAGATTAGAATATTTTGTTCCACGTTTCCAAAGACTATAAATTATTTCAGTCCTTGGTTGTTTGTTTATATAAGTTATTTAATATTCATATAAAATTTATAATATCCATGTATTAAAATATTGGGTCACTATACCAGTTTCTAGATAGGATGTACCAATTACCTTGCATCATTTATGCTAATCACAACTCTAAAATGATATTAGTTGGTAATATATAGAGACAGAGTTTGATATTGATATTTTAACATAGTACATAATAAAATATTAAATATAACACAATCCTTATGAAAAAGAATAATACTAATGATATTTCATGGCATGTGTTATCCCAGAAAAAATTAAATATTATTTTATTAAATAAAAAAACTATATTTATTTAAATGTTATTAAATTATTATATCAATCTCATAATATGTCACTTGAATCATCCCATCAATATTACTTGGAATTTATAATAACTTTAATGATAAATAAATATTAATCATTAAATTAATAAATAAATATTATATTCATGGTATTATGAATAAATATTTATTTTAATATTCATAAAACAAAAATAAATATTAATAAATAAATATTATTTATTACCTTACAAATGAAACAAGAGATAAATAAATATTCTATTCCGTGGTCTTTTTAAAAAATATTTATTTAATAATCAACTCACATATACATTCCAATATGAATATAACTAGTGACTAAATAATTTTTATCAGAAAAATCCAAAACAAATAGCATTCCTCGGTGTTGATAATATTATTTATTAAAAATATTAAAATCAATTATAATCTAATTTAGATCATGGAAAAACTTTTTTGTGACCCTATAGCCCTATTTCTCAGCATAATTAGGTAGGATTTCCTAAATCCCTAGATTATTGTTGAGAAATGTGTCAAGGCACCCATAGAGAAAGAAGTAAATTTCATAAAGAAAAAAACCACATACAAATGATCATTGTATAATATAATCTCTTTGTCTTGATATATCTTAACAAAGAGTATTTCATAATCATGTCATTAACTTATGTGATCGTGTTCTCATTTATTGATTTTATGAAATGAACTCATCAGTACACCATGGACCATGGTTTAGTTTAACACTTCCATTCCAATAAAAGGGACTGAGATGCCAAATTCTTTAAACTAGAAGGTAAAATACTATATTGAATAATTAATTAATTCCATATCACTTGTGAAATACTCAATATATACTACATCTGAGTAAACAAAGAGAATCATGATTTTCATCAATACATCAAAGTATGTGACTCAAGATATGAGTTAAAAATAATCTCTTGTCTAAGGATCATTACACGCATTCATAGACTATAATATCCAATGAAACATAATATGTGGAATTTCTATATGTGGGTATCTTCTCATAATATAACATCTTAAAGATTACCATGCACTAACTTCATGAGGTGAAGTCTCATTCGCTTATAATTATCAAGAACCTGATAGTAAACCATACGTTGAATCTAATTATAGAACATTATCTTGACCATAAGACTAACATTTAATAATATTTTCATAACACTTCAAGGGTTTCGTTTTTAGTGGAGAATTTATAATCATTTTCATGTGAAAATACTCTAAGGATACAAAAAAAATAATGTAATATAGAATAAACATCACCATGTGATAAGATATTTCATTAATATTCATGCCTTGGAATATATGCAGGTAATATAAAGTACAAATTAGTTTGTTCTAGGGTATCAAATTCAATAGACTCCCACTTACACCAGAGAAAACTAATATAGACCTTCATATTGTTATCTCTCATACGGTATTAATTCTCTTACTGATATAAAGATTTATTTAAGGGATCTACCACATCTTCTTCTATGAAATATCTACTTACTATGACATCACTTCTCAAATAAAAACACCTCAGGAGATTATACTTCTAGCATATGTGCTTCATTCATCGACGTGACATCATTTCCTTAGAGATAACCACCACTATAAAATTATCTCAATACCACATGATACCATCCTTACTATTTGGTAAAACATCATAATACTTGAAAAAGTTACATATCCAAAATCATTATTTATCTGCATCATAAGCTACAATATACTCAGAATCTACTATAGAATCAGTGACCAAAGGCTGCTTCAAACTCTTCTAGCTCAAAACTCCTCTATTAAAGAAAAACACATATCCCATTTGTGATTTTAGATCATCCTAATATGTCTAGAAACTATCATAAGTATATCCCCTAATTAATAATTTCTCATCCCCTCTAAAAATCATAAGCATGTCCTTAGTATTCCATAGTTACTTCAAGATAGTCTTGACTACTATCCAATGGTGGTCTCCTAGGTATCCCTGATATCTTCTTACAATTATCAAAGCATAGGAAACATTAATTATAGTATACATGATAGATCCTATAATAGTTGTGAATGGGATTCTAGTCATCCTTTATCTCTCTTCATGTTTCTAACGACACATTTTCTTAGAGATATGTATTCCATGTCACATGGGAAACAATCCCATCTTATAATTTTCCATACTAAATCTATTTGATAACTTGTCAATATATATAACTTGAAATAGTCCAAGTAGCCTCTTAGATATATCATGACAGATATTAGTATCCATAATGTAGGCTTTTCACCTAAGTCCTTCATGGATAAGAATTTATTTGACAATGTCTTAACAGACTGTTAGTCTCGTATCTCATTTCCTATTATTAATATTCCATCCACATATACTATAAGGAAAAAACCACACTCCCACTAAACCTATTATAGACACACATTCATTATTTATAAACCCACGCTCTATAATGGATTCATCGAAAATAATTCTCTATGATATGTATGCTTGATTGAATCCATAAATGGATCTTTGTAACATTTTTACATTATTGACCTCATTAGTAATCAAAAACCCTTTTGGTTTTGTAAAGTATAATTCTCTTTTAAGTTTATCATTAATTAAATATTATTAGGCATCTATTTTCCAAATCTCATAATCATGGTAACATAATATTAAAAGTAGAATTAAAACAGTTTTTAATATAGAATTTGGTGAAAATGTTTTATCATTATAAATGTCTTGAAACTATTTAAACCCTTTTTCAATTAACTATGCCTTATAGTAATTTATTTTCTTATCCATGTTCAATTTCTTATTTAATACCAATTTAAAAATAACAAGATTTACATCCACTAGAATATCAAGAAAAATATAGACTTGGTTTTGGTGAATATAATCCATCTGAAAATTCATGGTCTCTGGAAACATTTTATCTTTTGAGCTACTTACTTACTATTTATATAATAGAGGGTTATTACTATTAAATTGTAATTTTTAACCTTCATTGGTAACTATAAAACTATATCTCTCATATTATCTTACCTCTCCAGTGCTCAAGCATGGTACTTGTGTCTTTGAAACATCCTATTCTATGGGGGCATTGTAGATATCCTATAAAGATACACTTTGTTACTTAAGGTGAATGTTTTTTTCCATTAGAAAACACTTTAAACCCCACAGATATAAGTTCAACAAAACATATTTTCTCCCACACGAACTCATATAGGATTTAATCTACCACTTTATTTTTTACATGGTTTAGTATGTGTGATGTTTTATGTAATGTTTATCCCCAAAATTATAATAGGATACTCTTATGACTCTCTAAAAATATCACCATATACAATAACATGTACTTCCTCCTTTAACATACACCATTCCATTAAGTTGTATAAGGAGGATTGATTTGGGATAACATGACAAACTTTCATAGATAATTTATGAACACTTGGTTAAGATACTCTCCACCACGATCTTTGTAGAGTTTCTTTATCTTTCTACCAAGTTGATTCTTAAATTAATTATTTTATTCTTTTAATTCATCAAAGGAATAAAATTTATACATCATAAAATAAATATTTTCATATCTATTAAAGTTATTGGTTGAATTTATGAAGTATGAGTATCAACCTCTTGCTTCAATAGGAAATGGTTAACACACATCTATTTGAACCAATTCAAAAAGACCAGTGGACATTTCACACTTTCCAATAAATAGTGTGTTAGTCTCTTAAAAGGGTATTAGATTGAGATATATCCCTGAGGATGTGAATCATTATATACAATTCTATCAAATTTAAAACATTTTATCATTTATACATCTCAGTATCCTACTTGGATCTTGACCTCTGTACATTGAGGGCCACTTGTTTTTATATTTTATCTTCTAAGTTGATTTGTTTTTCTCAAAACTTAAATATCAAATTAATAGATTTATCATGTAATTATCATTTAACCCTTTTATTTTTCATGAATAAACTAAATAAGAGATTTATATGTTTACTAAGTTCACCCTCACTGGGATACTCGAAGTAGAATTCTATCAAAACCTTTTAATGCAAAAAACCACTATAATGATCACTTCCTTTGTTGGGGTTTAGGAAAGGTCACACCTCACCTAGGCTCACATCCATAAAATGTTTAGGGTCTAATCATTATCACCCAATTATTTCTATTATATCATTATGTTCCACATCCTCCTTTTCTCTCTATTATGGGGTAGGATCTTCACATAGTTTAAATACATATGGGTTCCTTAAATGAAATCACTTTTTGGTGTTCCACCAGTATAGATTGGTGTCATTGATATCCTTTGTTTCTCTTCACATACCTACTATGAACTCCTCTTTGAATAAAATTATTCCACTTTCTATAATAATGTCTAGAATTTCACGTTCTATTAGAGTGCGTAAAACTTCTTCTCACTTTTCTATTAAACAAAAATTTCCTTTCACTTTATCTTTATAAAGATTCTCAAAGAGTTCCAACCTATTATTCCTCTTACTTTCCATCCCCTCTCCAAGAAAAATATTCCCTCTTCTTCATAAAATTTAGATATGTATTTGTGTGTTCTACTCATAATTTTTCCTATCACAATAAATATACCACTTTAACAAGTGAACATAAGCCAACAAATTTTCCACCTTTCATACCATTGTGGGCCTTAAAAAACTATCCATAAGTCTCCCATTAATTTCTCATGATCTACATAAATATGAATCCAACATATAACTACTTTGTGACTCTATTTCTATCTCCATTACAACATTAATTAAATATTATTTAATAAATTTGAGTAAGACTGAAATATCCATTAAATATTCTCTTGAATCATGGATTAAAATCAAGGAACATGAATACTGAATTATTGAGTAACACTGAATATAATCCATATGTTCTCTAGAAGAATTATCATATTATTATGAGTACTCTAACCTAATATTAAATATAATATATTCCCTAATATATAATTTTATCTGAGCATAGAACTACATTTAAGAATATTTTCATTGAATTTCAAGGTTATCATCATAGTAAGGAACTGTTATGCCCTTTTTAATGTGACAAAAATTCTAGGATATTATTACATTAAAGTTAAGAAAAAAATGAATAGTATATAATAATATATTTAATTAATATTAAAATATTTGAATCAAAATTATAAATAGTTATTTCTATAATAACAACTATAATAATTAATTCATTGAGTGAGACTCTCAATTAGAAATTGGTTTGTCAACAAATTATCCATAACTATTATGCATGGGATCGGTGTAGGAAATAATGGTATTTGAAAGCATCCTCAAAGTTGTCTCTATAACTCAAGAATATCAATGAAAGTTTAATAATATTTTATATTTCACTTTTATAACCAACAACATGTGATCTCCATCACTTTTACACCAAATAGTTTGTGATTAAAATTTAAACACATTGAGTGTGAGGATTATTACACTTGTGAAAACTGATACCAGATGTGAAATAAAAATTGATAAAAATTGACACCATTTCTATTCCAATCCATAATAGGATTCTTTAATATCTGATCAGGCTTACCAGCCTTTAAATTTTGATAAAACAAATCCCCCTAATACTTTATATTTTAACACCAATTATTGATACTAAATCTTTCGACACCACTTGTGAGAATAGATTTTCCATTGAAGTAGAATTTGGAATCATGTATATCATCACAACGGATACCAAAAATTCAAAAAAACAATATATTTATATAAAATTCATATAATCTATTATTCCTTAGCTTAATTCTTCTAGTGGGATGATACCACTGAATTATTGGCTTGATACCAATGAATATATGAACTCAAATTTTCATGATACCAACTGAAAACAACTTTGTGACACCACTTTAATTTAATATGATTCTTATTTTAATTTTATATTTAAAAATATATCAATTATTCAATTTAAAAATTTATATTATAAGTAAATATTATTTCACAACACCTATTAAATTTTTTTATGTAGTCACCCCTTGTATCATATCTCCCCCAAGTCGTGATACACTTCAAAAATTGAAAAAAAATATATTTAAATACATGGGGAGAGAGATACCTAAAACGTCCTCAAGTAGAGGAATTGGGCTGGTCAATATGGGCAACCCTTATCTTTCCAACATTAATTTTCTCTTTTTTTTATATTTAAGGAAAATAATGTCATCACTCAAAAACCTCACCTTTTTATTGGTCTTCTCTAACAACATGATTCTTTAGTCTTTTTCCAATGGGACTTCTATGTGTGAACCCAATTACACACATTTCATCATGGATTATAGAATTATGTTTCCTTACTTTTCTTAGTATATCCATAATTTTGGAATCAATCACACTTGAGAACAACTAACATTGTTTTTTTCATCAGTGGATATCTCTTTCAGCTTCTTTCTCCAATGAAGGGTTCTTCCTAAAAGCATCAAATCATAACTTTTATTGTTTTTTGTGAGACCACTTAGGAATTCTTCTTCAATTATGGCCATTAATACCATATTAGACTCTATCTTATTCTTTAATGGATTCCCAATTGTTTGTTCTTATACCTTTCTCACAACTGTTAAAACTTCTAGATTTTGTTTCTAGATTTTATTTCTTCTCTCCTAAGAGATTACTTGTTAGTAGAATTTGTTTTGTGATTGATGAACTTACCTTTGAGTATCATTTTTACTCTAAAAATTTTAACATGTTTTCTAGATTAAAAGAAATTTTATGTGGAAAAATATTATCCTCATATGTCATATGAGTGGAGTTTATCATTAGGGAATATTTTACCTTCCATGAATTCTTCCAACTATAATGCCTTGAAAAATGAAAAATCTTAACATAGATAAAAAATATACAATATTAATAATACCTCATGTGGTCTTTCCATTATTTAGATATAAGCATAGCTAGAGTTCTTCTTTCACATTTGGGATTTTTACTTTGATGAACATTCTCATAAAGTTCTCAAGTCTTGCATAATAGTATAATTTTGGTTCTACCTTCTTTTGTGGATCCACTCTTCCAAAATATTCATGTAACTTCTATTTACTTCAAAATTTCATATATATATATATATATATATATATTGTATAAACTTTGGCTACATTTGAGTGTATTTATAACTTATCATTTTAGGAATTGATTGTCTACTAAAGTTCCTTAATTTCTCCATAATTTCTCTTTAATTTTATATTAATCTCTCATAAACTTTATAAGAAATCATTCTTAGTTTTCTTATTTCCTCAAGATGATCTTTGAGAATAATGATGTTTTAATTCAATTCCTTCTTCATGGAAATTTTCTTTAAATTATCATGGAAAATATCTTTAAGCATGTCACTTTGTTCCATCATATTTGTTCCCATTTTATTTTTAATGAAATTCAAGGCCATGTATTCCATATTTATCCTTTTATTTTATAAGATGAAATCTTTGATCATTTCATTATAAAATTTAGGCATGAATTCCTATTACTCCACCTTCTATTTTTTAATTGGGATCTCCTCTTGGTCATTGTATGAACACCTTCTAGCGTTAACACCAAATATTGTTGTCTTTTTACCACTACAATTAATTATTATCGTCATCTCCATTATTGAGTCTGAATCCCCATATTATTTATCTAAATAGTGTTATAATTAGATGAAACATTAGATTTGGAATTTGTCTCCAATGGAGAACTCATATTATGAAGATAATTTTTCTTATTCCTTTTTTCTTTCCATTTTACATAAGGAAATTTTCATATGACCCTTATTTATTTTAAAGTGAATCTTATAATAGTATCCATATGTCTTCTAAATATTTTTAGTGATCAATAACCTTGGAAATATATTCTCTGAGAGAATACTTTAATATCATTTTGCATCAATCTCAATTTTCATTGATCTATCTTAATTCCTTCCTCTATAACATATTGAGGAACTCCAATAGAATCTTTCATGAATATAATAAACTCATTTTTATACATTTTTAACTTCTTTCCATAAAACATATAATATTTCACTATGGATTCCATTTCTCTTCACAAAATTTAGATCATGTTAGAGAAAAAAATCCAATCAAAATGAAATAATTTTCATATACCAATTAATAGTCCCTTAAAAGGTTGTCAGAGTGAGATATACCCTAAGGGGGTGCCGGGGTGGATCAAGGTATAAAATTATATCCAATTTAAAAAACTTTCTCATTTGTAACTATCATTTCCATACTTTTATCTTTACCTCTTAACCTTGAGGGTCATTTGTTTTCTCTTTTCTATTATAATTTGATATGATTATCTCTTGAATTTACAAACCCTTTAACAAATTTAACATATAATTATATTTTACCCTATTTTTTGTGCATACAAAAAATAAATAGGAAATTGATATTTTGACTTGGTTCACACTCACTAGGATACTCCAAGGAGGAAGATATCGAAAATGTGTCAATGAACTAAATCACAATAAATATCATTTCTCATCATTAGGGTTTAGTCTAGGTTGATCCTTACCTAGACTCAGTTTTTTTAAATGTTTAGGGTCAAGTATTTATCTCACAAGCCTCAATATCGGATCACTGACTTCTTCCTCCTCCTTTACTCACTACATTGGGGTAAGATCTCCACACAATTTATGGACATTTTGGTCCCTTTAATAGAATCACTTGTTGGTGTTTCACCAAATATAGATTAGTGACATTTAAATCTTCTGATACTTTTCATAGACCTATTGTGATCTCCTATTTCAACAACCTTCTTCTCCTTTCCTGAACAACATATAGAATTACACCTTTCATTATAGTGTTTATAACATCTTATATCTTTTATATTATATAGAAATATCATTCCTCTTCTCCATTGTAAATGTGTTCAATGAGTTCCAACCTCTTTTTCCTTACTTTCAAAACCCTCACCTAGAACACCATTTCTTCGTATTTTGAAAACTCATATATGGATCTTTGTGCTCAATTCAGGATTCTTCTTATCCCTATATGTATCCATATTTAATAATGATATCATAATATAATACATTGGTATCCTATAATACCATTATGGGCCTCCAAATTCAACCCATAACTCTCCCATTAATTTCCAATGATAACCACCATTATGCAGTCAATATATAATTACTTAGTGTCTCTATTTCTCTCTCCTTTTAATCATAGATTAAATATAAATTAATCCACTTGATTAATATAGAAATATCAATTTGATATTATCTTGAGTCCTGGACTAAAATAAAGGAATGTGAGAATTGAATCGCTAAGGAAGCGTTCATTCATCATTTGACTCATCATCCCGAGATTTTGCACATCTCCATCTGAAACACCCACCAAAATGGCCTAATTCTAGAAACAATAGCATGGAATATTAAATATCTAGGTGAAATACCATTTGAAATTACTATCACCATAGTCAATTATGAATTTTACCATTCATTATAGAATCTCCCCAAGTCAATCCCATCATCCGTAGTGAAAAACATCACCACAAGAAGCACTGTTCCATTTTTTGGCTGACTATTTCTCATGGTTGGATCTTCAATTCATAATTCTTGGTAAAAGGACTTACTCCTCAAAAACATGATATTGAGGTCACCTTCAATGAATATGTCAACTATGATTACCATGGACAGATCCACACCTTCACTTTCTTAAATTACACAAGGATCTACTTAATTCACCACACCCACCTCCATGGTGTGCTTCTTCTACCTAGGTTTTTTTCTACTTCAGTCTCATATATTCATAGTATTACTTATCTTCCCCCACATATTGGAGTTGGTTCCCTAGAATGAGATACTCTATCTTTTATATTACCTTAAAATTCATTGATTTTAATATTAATTCATTATCATATATTTATTATTATTCTACATGACATTAATGTGATAATGTCCTAGAATATAGGTCACATTGAAAATGTGATAACAGTTTTCCATAATTTTGGGAATTGTAATATACCATAATTATATTCTTAAATATTGTTCTATAATGAGATAACATTCTATGATTGTATATTTATTATGTTGACTGTCGGGTGTGAGTACTCATAAGTAGACAAGTCGTCATCTCCTAAAATATTTACTTAGTAATATTCAAGATAAGATATTATGAGAACATGCCCACCTATAAGAATTTTTCGAGTTTATGTGTCATCAGATATCCCTATATGTGAGTGTGTATAATGGTCCTTAGAATTAATGATTAGTATTAATGCTTGTCATGAGTTGCACACTTTGATATATTACTTTATACCATGATAAGTTAGATCATGGTGAAGTTGGGTATGTTAGGTATGTCACAAATGATGTGTTATTAATGAATAAGTTGAGGAAGGATTTGTCCCTTCTATATTTATGTAATTTGATATCTTTTCCCTTTTATTGAAGTGGAATCGGCATATTAAATTCTATGGTCGTAGTGTAATGAAGAGTTTATTTTAGATAGTTAAAGAAATACATATCAAGAATTTTGGTTGATTACATAGGTGTTCAAATTTCCTATTGAGATTTCATGATAAATGGATTATATTTCATAAAGAGAATTCGTATGTGGTTGTTTTCATTGAGACATATATTCTTCCTCTATGGGTTCCTTAAACTATTATTTGACATTAATATAGGACTTTAGAAAAGACCAAATAATACCATTAAGGAAGAGGACTTGATGGTCACATAGAAATTATTTCTTTTTATCAAAGTTAAATTTTATTAATATTTAATAAATGGAATAAATATTTTTCTCTAGGCTAATAAGTAATATTTTTTCAAGATTTAATAACAGATTGTAAATTTTTAATAAATATTTATTCACAAGGTGAATTTTTTAATTACATTAATGTATAATATTTATTTATCTATTTTTATTCTCAAGGTAATAAAAAATCATTTATTCATTCATAAATAATTTATTATGTGAATATAAAAATAAATATTTTATTCAGTAAACTATGAATGTGATATTTATTTATTTATTGAATGTATAATATTTATTTCTTTTTATTCATAAGGTAATAAATAATTATTTATTAATAAATAATTTATTTTATTACATGAATATTAAAATAATTATTTTATTCATAAAAGTGTGAATATATATTTACTTATGATATTTATTATAAAATATAGTAAATGATAAGAAGGATGAGTGGGCTCAGATATTTATCCAATGATAATTATTTATTTACCAAACTATAAATAATATTTATCATTGTATGGGTTAGAATACACCATTGAATAAAATAATGTTATTATTATTTTACATGACATGGGGTTCCTTTTGGGTTTAATATATTATTAATGGACTTTGTGAAATTAATTAATATAAAACACCTTCCCTGGGTCTATAAATAGACAATTATAGAACTGTGAGAGGTTGTTCATTATACAAAACATTCTCCTCCATAGATAATTCTCTCTCAATGAAACATATCTAGGTTTTCTCTCAAAATTTATAGATTCACTCTTCCTCCTTAATTCCTCTCATTCTAGAGAAATTAAGAGATGATCTTTCCAAACTGAAGGGACCGTGGATGCAATCAAGGGAGTGATTCAAGATAATCAATACCATTATGGTATCACTCAAGTTAATATAAGTAGATTTGTTAGATTAAAGGATCACGTGTGGATCACTTCTAGAGGGTCTTTACTTTGGAACCCGATCAACATAATGAAAATTAAACCAAACATCCTTCTGATGATCAACACCTAAATAGACAAAAGAACTCAAGACAAAAGTATTTATTCATGATATTAATTTTTTTTTAAATTTAAATGAAATGTATATTCTCATACTTATAGTGAAAAATATTATCAATATTCTTTGAAAACAATTGCATTGGTCATGATGTTTATGTCATGTACATTGAAAATGATCTATTGAACCCAAAAAAACTAAGTTATGCATAGGCCAAATAGGTACTTTCACTACATCTAGAACCATCAATTGGTATCATTGGGGTCACATTCAATTTATAATTATTTATTGATTTATTATCCTTTATATATTTAAATATTCATTTTCTTTTCAAGAAAATTATTTTTTTTAATTTGATTGTCTAGGTCTATTATTATCCTCTTTGTTTCTCTCACATATATCAAAGACCATTTAATAATATATAAATAAACCAAGGACCATCCAGAGGTGTTGAATTTTTTTTATGGTTACCCAACATGTAAATTTAAAACATGTCGTGTAACCACACATGATGCGGTGGTCATGTGATCAACAGATTTGGAGTAATTAATTAAATAAAATAATTAATTAATTTATACATAATGAAATTAATACACACAAGGTGAAATTAAAATTAATGACATGTAATTAATTTAAAAATGTTTTAATTAATTCTCAAACCATGTAATTAATTTGTATACGATGTAATTAATTCATATGTGGTGTATTTAATTAAAATATGGGGTAATTAATTCACATGAAGGTAATTAATACACATGTGATGTTATTAATACATGTGTAGTGTAATTAATTTACACATTGTGTAATTGATTCATATGTCACATAATTAATTCACACATATTGTAATTAGGTCACCAAGATATAATTATTTTTTACCCTTTTATGAAGAATACATTCCATGATTGGTTGTATGCCACATAAATTAATTTACATGAAAAGTAAATTAATTTATTTCTCCAAAAAAACCTCTTAAATATGCGTCCATGTGTCATTATATTGGAAGTAAATAATGATTGATAGGTTTTATATTATATTAAACTCTTAATTAATTCAACATAAAATAAATAACTACAAATATTGTATAGTAATTACATATTATATACTTTGTGAATATAAATAGGTATACGCATCATAGTTCTCATGTGTTCCATGTATAATTTATTTTAAAGTACACACCATGAAATTATCTCACATGTCATGTACACAATATTTCGTACAAGTGTACTATATATAACAAGGACCATGTAAAGTAGTTTAGATGAGTATAATCCATGTTTCTTCCAAATACAACATGACTAATAAATTAATTTATTTAATTTATTTCAAATTATAATGGATAGTTATCTTCAAGATAGATGTGATGGGGATTAAGTTAAAATGAATTATTTGATTAATAAAATAATTAAGTGAATTTATTTATGCATGTTTTATCTAAAAAAACTAATCAAAATGAATTATATCCACATATATTAAATGTTTATTCATTTAAATTATTGATTATCATGAGCTTAGACCAACCTGTGAATTTGTATGGTTTCACAATTTATTTTATGTAAACCTTTATTCTAGTTCCCTTTTCCTATAGGTGATGTAAAATAATTTTAAGGAAGGATATCCTAGGAATATAGTTTTGGTTTGAGAAAGAGCTTAGTCAAAACCATACCAGGGAGATACCCAAGATAGAGGTGGAATACTAAAAACTCAATCTCATACTTTCTCAATGATTTTTTTCTCCTAAGGTCAATGTTATGTTTATTTTCTACTCAATAAATAAACCACTAGTCAAATATCATGATTAGACCATGATTTATTAATTTTCTTTCTTTCTAATGCATGATTTATTTTATGGATTCAAGATCACAATCACATAAATAAATAGATTAATATGAAAATCTAAAATTAAAATGAAATGATTATGTATAAATATTTTATCCATACCCAATTAATTACTCAATTAAAATACACTTAATATTAATAAGCCATACTAAAGATAAAATAATAAAAATTTATTCATAATTAAAAAATCACTCATGTTAATATTAAGTCGTTAAACCTTATATCATATAAATTAAGATAAAACCATAGTTAAAGTGTTGGTTCAACCACTATCATGGGTGATTTTAATTATCAATAGGTATAAACTTGGATAATGGGTTGAATTAACTGAATATATATTCGTTTTAATGGACTTATCATTTCAAATACAAATTTGGAGGTAACTGCTGAGGAAATCTTAGTTGGGATTTTTGGAATGGGGAGTCTACTCAACAGATCAAGAAGCATACTATTTACAGTTGGAAAGACCATAGACCTAAAAATATTCTTATAATTTTAATTTCCTCTTTCAATATTATCAAAAAAATAGGGTTCATTTCCACTATAATTTCCACATGAGAAGAAATTTTAATTTCAATGGTGAGGGTTGTTAGGACTGGAAAAAATAGTGGGAGACTGTATAAAATTGAAAAATTATTATGACTCATATAATTTGTAATAGAATAAAGTACTAATATATCTATTTTAATTATTATATAAATGTAAGAAAACATGGAAAACACAAATATCATTCCTTAACTCAGGTAATGTCTTCCTAGTCACAAATTTCTAAAATTTTCATATATTTTTTACACTACTTTACTATTAGAGAATATTTACTATGTATTGGAATTATCTAAACCTATTCATATTCCCACCAATACGAGGTGAAAAGGATGCCTAAAAATGATATTTGTAGGATGATTGACCATGATATCTTATATTATATCTCCATAAAAAAATAAATCAACGATTAAAGATACATAAGATTATATCTACACTATTTTAGTGTAAACATGAAAGGGGATGTTTATCCAATAATCATGTTTTTAATTATTGAATACATTATTTAATGTTAAGATTCCATTTGGATAAAATATTATTCAAAAATCCCATATTACCATACTTAATATGAATTTTATCCTTATTCATCGAAGTCTGGATGAATAGTATAGAAAAATTATTCCTAAATACTTTTGTTAATATTCACCAAGAAAAATAATGTTTTGTGGAAAATTATTTCTTTCCTTCTTATGGTGAGAAGAATAAAATATGAGGTTAAAAATCCCATGGACTATTAAATCCAATGGTTTCATTTCATCATCTTATAAAGATAAAAAGGATTCAAAGGGAAGGAAATGAATATGAGGATATTTACTTCTCAAGAGGAAAGAAATTGTTATTTTAATAATTTAAACAAATTAAAGTGGAAGTAGTTATAAACCTATATAATATTAATCATTTAATATAATATTTCCGTTGGACTTATAATTGATTTAATATAATATGTTTTACATGTATTCTCATTTAATAATTAATAAATTTCCAAAATATTATAAGAAGATAGGTGAATTATCCCCAGGGATGAGAAAGGGTGATTCTTATGTTAGTAGTGAGAAGTCACAACTTCTAAATTTCAATAATGTATTGATTACATTTTTTTAATGAGTATTACGAAAACATTTATCTCGGTTTCTATCTAGCTATGATGAGACATTATTTCACATTTAGAAAAACATTTTTTATGTTACTTTATACTAAACTAATGGTTTAGTAACTCTTGAATAACATATATCAATTTCAATAAATGATGAATATAAAATATAAGTCTCTTACCCGACTATGGAAAGATAAGTATTTGTTAAATAAAAATGATATTATTTGACTTGTTTTTACCCAAAACAATTAGACTCTATTAAACTAAGAGAGTATGTATACTAACTACATATCATGTTTTAGATAAAGAAACCTTTAGAAATAAATTTACACCATACATATTTTAGAGTTTCATCAATAAGTCCATATGAACTAATCTAAATCCATTGGTAAATTCATATAATTCATGATATTGGTTTAAAATATTTTTAAATTATCATAGAATTAAATTAGTGAAAATGGTAAATATAGAGAACCCCTGATATTCTTGGTTAGAGAAAATATTATCAAAGTAATCACTGATCATACATATAGAGTAAATGTATTCACAAACCCACATTTCCTTATCTACATAGATAGATTATAGTAGTGAAAGGAATATTAGTGATAAGCCTTATATATACTACAAATATTACATAATTAATTATAATAATTCATTGAAAATATTAGTACAAAAACTATGAATTTTCCAATTATATTGGATAATGGACATCATATCAAATGGAATATGATAGAAATATATTAATAAATAACCATAAGTATTTATTGAAAACTATTTTTTAAGAGATTTATTTAGAAAAAAATGAACATAAAACACTTAGTGAATCTTAGCTAATAATCCTATAGTTGTTAAGGATATTATCTTCTAGTTAAGGTTGATTATGTTTCCATAAAGGAATCCAGTATCATTAAAGATAATTGGATAAATATTAACTTATATGGGTTAAGGATATGGATACACATTAGTTGGAATAAGAATTTGGGAATATCCGGAGCATAGGGGGACACATAGTTCTATAGATGCATACTGTGGAGGAATTCATAACAAATTAAGTGGTTTATGTTCACCAATGTGGGTGGTAAAGATATTATTATTTTAGAATAAATATTCATAAAAATATTTAGTAAATTAAAACATGATAAGGATGTAAATTATACATAAATTCAAGTAATGGACTCTAAATGTCAAGATTTGGGGACACCATCTTTTGAATTTTTCTAAGGATTGATAATTCTGGTGAGTATTCAATAGAAACTAGATATGGATGGCACAATAAGTTACCAATAAATCATGATTTATTGTTAAATTATTTAGTATATAAAAAACCATTACTTTTATCATTATAAATAAAATCCTTTTTAATTATGTTTTTCAAAGAATAATTCTATGATTATCATATTTGGATATTGATTTTAGAGACCACATCATTTAGAGGAAACCTTACAGAATATAACTATATGACATGACCAAAAGCAGGATCTGTGGTATAAGTCTAAAAATAATAACTATACAGGTGTAGTGACATCAATAAAATACAATATGATATTTTTATTACATAAATATATTTATAGATAAATCATGCATAGTAATCATATAATATTCAGTTTGAAATGAATGAATGACATGTGTCTCCATCAGGTTAGTGGGTGCATTATAAGTTTTCAAGATAAATAATTTTAAAACATATGAAAAAAAATGGAATTTCTTACCAACTTTTTAATACTAAGGAATGAATTTTTAAAAAAAATGACTTAAAGTAGAATCCATGTTCTAAATAACAAGTTCTAAAAAATAGATCCATGGGTTTTTTTAAAATATTCATAGTAAATATATTAAAAACTATTGAAAAATAAAAGTTAAAAAAAATTTAATTTTAATTTTTGTTAGGATATAATGTTTCTAGTAGAAAAATAATTGGAATAGGAAGAGATTATTGAGATTAAATGATTTTCATAATCTTAAGTGCTAGGAAATTGTATAATACAACATGATATATACATATGTTTGATATTACTGATGCATTAATAATGGTTTGTGAATGTAAATCATATATAAGGTAACTTATCCAACATTTAGTTAGAACTATACAAAAGTACTTCGAAAAGTGGAAGAGTTTGATCCCTTGGTGTTTGGAGAAGTGGGAATACTAGTGATCTAATGAATTGAACATTTTTATTCATTTAGTTCAATTTTATCTTATATCACAGTAAGTCTAAGGTAATATGAAATAAAAACTTATTGTAGCCAATGGATGCCATATCTATAATATTTTAGTATGTTATAGCTTCTGATACAAATTAATAAGTGGTTTTTCAATGTCCTGTTCCTATTTTGTGTAATACCAAAAGTAAAAAAATTTATAATTATTATGATAATATTTGACTATGGATTAAATCAAGATGTATAAATTTTTGAAAAGGGAACAAGAGTTGGATACTCAGTTATATCACTACTTAATGGATTTTCTGAAGGTAGTGAGGCTATAGTAAACAGCTTCACCACACAGACATGTGGTTTTACTAACCCAAGTCACAAAAACATGGTAATCCCATTAGTTATATCCATAATCAACATAATAATGTTTAATATGTGAGAACTAATTAGTCACTAAAAGTTGTCTCTAGTGAAAGTGGGTGTCTATTGGAGTTGGTTCCCTAGAGAAAACCACATTATACTTTAGAATGCATATATATTAATGTATTTCAATATTAGTTCCTTATTAAAAGTTTATTATTCCTTTGTGTAACATTAATGTGATAATTTACTAAAATATCTATCTCATTGAAAAGGTCATAACATTTTCCCGCAATGATTATAACCTTGAAGTGCCATGATGAAATTATTAAATATTGTTCTATAGCCATATAACATTCAATAATAGTAGACATAGTATGTTGACTTTAATGTTTTAGTACTTGTAAGTAGATAAGGATTTATCTCATAATGTTTTCACTTGGTAATCTCCAAGATGGAAGATTATGAGAACATAAACTCTTATAGGAATTCTGTATGTTTATGTTTCATTATCTATTCTTATTTGTGAGTGTGTGTAATGGTCCTTATAATTTAAATTATTGTTAATGCATTTCATGAATCATGTAATTTGATGTATTTCCATAAACCATGATAATATAGTTTATTGAAAATTTGTGTACGTTGGTTGAATCATGAATAATTTGTTATTAATGAATAATTCAAGGATGGATTTTTCCCTTACATCTTTATAGAATTTGATATCTTAGATCTTTAATTGAAATGGAATTATCACATTAAATTCCATAGTCATGGTTTAATTATAATTTTATTTCAAATATTCAAAGAAATAAATATCAATAATATAGGTTGATGACATGGGTTTCCAACCTTCTTGATGAGATATCATGAATAATAGATTATATTACATAGTGCATGTTTGTATGAGGTTTTTTCGTTGTGATATATCTTATTCCTCTATGGGTGTCTTAACCCATTAGTATATAATAATCCTTGACTTTAGGAAATCCCACATAATTCCACTGAGGAAGAGGCCTAAAGGGTCACACACAAAGTATTTCCATTTAAATTAGTTAAATATTAATTATATTTTACCTTTAGAATAAGTATTATTCTCCAAACAAAGAATTAATATTTATTCAGGATTATTAAATGATCCCAAATTTTAAATAAATATTTAGTCAAAATGTATATTGTTTAATTATTTGAATATATAATATTTATTTTTTTCAGGTTATTCACAAGGTAATAAATAATTATTTATTCATTAATAAATAATTTATTACATGACTATCAAAATAAATATTTTATTCTCTAGATTGTGAATATAATATTTATTTATTTATTGAATGTAAAATATTTATCTCTTATAATTTTCAAGTTAATAAATAATGAATTATTAATAAACATTTTATTTTATGTGAATATTAAAATAAATATTTGATTCATCACACCATGAATATAATATTTATTTATGATATGTATTCAGAAACTCTATAAATTTCAAGGAGGTTGAGTGACCTCAATTATTGATTTGGTGATAAATATTTATTTACCATACTGTGAATAATATTTATTATTATACAGTTTAGCACATGCCAGGGAATAAAATAATAATATAATTATTTTAGATGGAATGGGGTTCCTTTTAGGTTTAATATATTATTAAGTTCCTTTTTATAATTAATTAATTTGAAACCCTAACTCTGGTTCTATATGTAGACAATTATGATAATTGTGAGAGTTTGGTCATTGTGCACAACCTTCTCCTTTATAGATAATTCTAACTCAATGAGAATATCTCTAGGGTTTTCTCTTAAACTCAAGAGATTATCTCTTCCTCTATCATTAAAATCAAGATAAATAAATTATAATATGATTCTTCTAGAACAAATTGATCATTTTTGTGATCAAGGGAGAGGTGCAAGATGATCATAACCACCATGCTAGCATTCAAAGTACCATTGGAGACGTTCCAAGATCAAAGGAACATATGTATAACACTAATAGAGGTTCTCTACTTTAGGTCCTCAATAATGAAACCAAAATACAACCAAATATCTTTTAGATGATCAACACATGTATCAAATAGAGAACTCAAGACTGATGTATTTATTTATACTATTTATTTATACTCAAGACTAATGTATTTATTTATACTATTAAATTAATTATTCAACAGATTGTAATAATGAGAGGGTATGGAACCTTCCATCGGGACAAGCTTGTGCATGCACGGGAATGCCTAGCCGAACAGCCATGCAAAGGTGGAGATCTGGTTTCACGATGAAGATGATGGGGAGGAGAAGTTCCAAGTAGTTAGTCTGGGTTGTATGTAATGTTTGTATCCTACGGGGAATGAATTTCTCTTAGGCCTACGAGCCATGTAATACTTACACCTATGGGCCTTGTAAAGGTTCTACCTCACCCCATGAAAGGTGGATTATCAAAAGTCAATAAAAATGAAGGCCTTCGGGCCATTGGAGGATAAGCCCAATAGGCGCTTCAGTTGCATCTGGAACCATCACCAAGGCCACTACAAACTCTACTATGCATGGTTTAGGCCTAGTCGTGTTACATAAGTTCTCTATAAAATCACCATGTGGACCACCATGACATGACCCTTTCTAGTTTTTCCATTGTAGGAATATCTAACCCATTCATGTACACCAACCATGGTGTGGTCTTCACTGTATCATTATTCTACACTCATGTTAAATTACCTTCCATGTTCTTCACATCTGAATTTCATTTATACAGCCTTCCATTGGTGATAACTCTTTTAACACCAAGAACCATATTAAATAAATATTTTTTCAAAACCCCACTTCTTTTCAAAAAATATAACTTCTCTCTACTACTTATTCTTATCAACAAACTACCTTTTCAATAAATCCATTCATGTCAATAAATATAACACAATCCATTGGGGTTGCAACATGATTCTAAATCTATTTTACATTGTAAATAAGAATGAAGTATACCAAGTGGTTTTAGTTTAAAAGAATCTAAATATCCATCTAGATGTAGTTTTTTCAAATAATTTTCATTTATATGGCCTCACCAATGATTCCACAGTTTGGTGTGATATGATCCATGAAAACTAGATTCATTATCGATTTCCAACCCTTGATATTCATATTCAAGAACATAAATACCATTTTTTTAAATACGACGCACTATAACATATACTATATATATAGAATAAAGGAATTTTATTTACAAATTTAAAAAATCATATCTAGTCTAGATACAAATATAATGTTTTGGTAACATTTGGTATTTAATAACAATCCTTCAGAATAGGAATCGACCTTGTCGGCAACATGAGATGGAGCTCTATAATGGTAAGTGTAGTAAGCCTTACTCTATTAGTAACACATAAATACAATTAAAATTAAGAAACATTCTATAATATACATTTTTCATGTATTTGGAAACAAATTTTAGCACCATAAACTTTATATATTTCTTGATTTTTACAAACAGTGATATTTCACTTGATAAAAACACACCTAAAGGTCCTCTTTATTCTTGACTAAGGAATTATTTTTCTTCTAATGGAACCTCTTTACACTTGAAAAACAGATATCAACCCCCTTAATTTCCCCTTGATCCTCCTTTTCTTGTAAGGTCACTGTAAAGAATGTTTAAAGTTGGAGTTAGTATTTGATATTTACGCCTTTTCTTTCCTGTTATTCACTATAAGAACTAAAGGATTTTTATGCTCTCTATCCTTGTCAACCTAGTGTATTATGGTGATAGTTTCTAGAAAATAATTCTCTATATTATAAATTTTAAAATTCACAATAACACTAGAGAATATCTAAGGTGGTGAGGAAAGCTTGATATATGTGAAAAAATATTTCGGCAACATGAAACCCAAGATATTCAGCTACTCAATGTGGTCAATTGTCTTGACTACATGTGGTATCATTGGTGCACCCTCTATAAGATCTCATGGGAATATTACCTTGGATATATCAAACCTCATTTCTAGATATCACCTACAAAATATCACAGAGATAGGATAACATTTCATATGTGTTCATGACTTCATGTAGATTTTGGATCTCACTTAGTATGGATGATAATATCAAGAACTAGACATCTATATTATCATCCACATGATTTAAAATAAGGTTATTCTCATTCTCACTATCCTTATTAGTAGTCTTGGTAGGTACTGGGGGAAGCATCACATATAAATTCCTCTTATATCATAATATAATATGAAATATCCTATGCCACTCCTAAAAGTTTTCACTAGTGAGATGATTCGCTTTGTCCAAAAAATCTATTAGGGATATCATGGTCGATGAACTTGAAATTTTTCTATAATAAAATATAATAATCTTTTAAGTAATTTATTTTTTTATTATAAAATTTGTCAGATGAAAAAAAAATATATTATTTTATTATTCCCCCTCTATTTTATCATGTATCAGTATCCCTCGTCATTGGACTCAGAATTTCTTGTCACATGGACATTATAGTGGAAAGGATCCATATTTTCCTACTCATGACCCAAAAAAGGTCTATTCAATTATTAAAATGTATTTAGGTAGGCGATCTTTCCAACCATTAACTTGTATCTCCTTGATCCATTGAGTGGACACCCCAATTCTGAAATCCTATATTGGATTTTCTTAACAATTTCCTCGAAGATACATCAAGTCTATAAATTGATACTCATTTTTATGTCAACTTTGTTAAGTTGACCCAAAAACTATCATTATATCTCCCTAATAAATAAGAGTCCTAAAAACGTCCAAACAAACACTTTGATCTATGGTTTCATTCTAAATCTAGTAATGGAAGGAATTTATGGCCTAATACTTTCTTAAGGGATTTAGAATTAATTTATGTATAATTTTATTTATTTTATTATTTTCATTTATTTTTAATATTATTTTGATTTCACATAATTAATTAACAATTTATTGATGAAATATTAACAAATAATCCGTTTATTGCATTTCAACATTCATGTTGGTTATCTTATTTAATTAATGTAAACTAGTTTAATCATCTTATATACATGCATCCTCACCAACAAATAAATAACAATGAAATTATGAAAATAAAATAAATAAAGTAACTTGACCATGAAATTTCTAATGGTTGATTTGTTTTGTGGACAATAAATCAATCTATAACTCTAGGGGAAAATCTCCTTGAGTTGGTCTTGGCTCTAGTTGTAGTATTCAACCATTAACCTTCGTATTTTAAAGGTTGGTTTCACCTTATCTCGGTTTCTACACCACCTCCAATCCATAGAGCTCTATAATTTGCATGTTTTATCCACAAACATGTGAGAGGTTCTAGTGGTTTATTATTCATAAAATAAACCATGGACACATAGGTCCTGCATAATAAGTGTGGGAGGGATAACACACAGTCTATCATATTTAATTTCATAAAACTTTATCACATAATAAAACCCATGAAATAATATTAAATTAAATATAAAATAAATATATACATAGGTCAGTCTAAACTCAAGATCATTCATATATATGTAATGACATCACATTAAAATAATACATCATTCATTTCAAATCACGCTTTTAATTAAGATAAATTTATCTTGAATTAATAATTAATGGTATTATTAATTAATTAATGTATTATCTTAATTTGTAAACCAAAATAATTGAAGGTAAATAAGATTCTCATCCTCTATAATTTTAAATAAATTAAATAAAAAAATTATTTAAAATTACTTAAGTATGTAGTGTTTATTGAAGGTAACACAACGTGTACCCATCTGAAAATACATGAGGGTGTGTATGGTCCTTATCATGTAATGTGTACTTGCACAAAATGTAGAATACATGGTGTTTCATGATATTACATGGATTTTAGTTCCTTGTGTCAAGAAAACTATTCATCCTAACATTTATGAAACATGGAATATACCAATTTTAAGACCCCATGTATAGTATACAATATATAATATTATTATACACGACATGTAACTCTGAATTTATCGAGGAAAATAATTAGGATTTAATTATATGTAAAACCCTATCACATAGTGTTTATGTCAAGTAAATTACATGTTGTTTGGTATAATTTCGTTATAAATTTTATTTGGTTTATAGCATGGATCAGCTTGTACTACACATAAAGTGGTATAGATCACATGGTTTATACACCAGTTACATGTTGTGTAACTCCTTTCTGGTCATTTAAGGTTATATTCATATGGAATCAATGCATAATCTACATGGGATCAAATCATGTTACAAGTAATTTTTACCCACCACACACCTTGGAACTATGGCTAGCCCATGTTTCTCAGCCATCAGTCAACACACATAAGTTTTATTAAATACACATTTCATCTATCGACCACATGACCACCGCATCATGGGACATTACATAGTATATATTTCATCCATGCACCATATAACACATAACACCATGTGACACCCTATAATTTAATAAACTATATAATTAATGTGAAATTACACATCCTATAATGACCTACCACACGATAAGTCACAATTAGAACAACCACATTTGTGTATGGTTGACTGGCACTACACAACATATAATTAGGTTAGACGAAATGTAATCAGGTCATATAGATAGAATGTATGGTACCTTTAGATGTAATATTCATGTGTTTTCAAGTGTTCGTGACTTTTACTTGATCATATTATCGAGAATGAACTTTTTATCTGAACATTATGGACTGGGAAAGAAAGATGAAATGGAAAATTAAAAACATAATTGTAATATAGATTAATAAATAATCTAAGTAGTTATAAATTTATATATGGACACTATAATAACAAATGAATGTTTCTAGTTCAGTTCAAGACAATATCTTTAACATTAAATTTATATTTAATTTAATAGAAATAAGAATACTTTGATCTTGGGATCTTTATCTGATATAGATTTTGAACATTTAAACATCATTCAAATTATACCATCTTCATGCTAAGAGGATCAAAAATAGAATACATCTAGTGATGATATACACATACTCTGCAATCTCTGAACATCACCAATGTATCTCCGAGTACTAGCATAGAGGTACCAATTGCTTTGTGTCATTGACTGAACGGCCCGAAGGCCTAAATTGTTATTCATTTTTGGATAAACCCTCTTTTAAGGGTAAAGGGGAAAAACATAACATACATCAAAGACATAGAGATAAAACAAAACCCGAGGGTCAAAGGGGCCGCAATCATCCTAGTACAAGACTATTAAAGAATATCCCTCCCCAGCATCAACATAATTATGGTATGCCTCCACCATTGCATGACTGCGTAGCAACTTGTTATGTGCAGCAATGCACGAGCCTGGTACCAATGGCAACGCCATACCCTCTCAAAAATTAAAATCCAAATAGCCATACATGGTGAACACTATCTGCTCTGATCCTCTTTCGGAGCATTTCCTCGTAGAATGTCTGAAAGAATCAACCCATGAACCCCTCTGCTTCAGAATTCAATATGCAATTCTTGATCAAAATCCACAAGTTCTTTAGTTCCAAAAACCATTTCACATGATCAAATATTAACCATATATCAAGACCTCATTCACCAAAGCCTTCATTTGTTACTCCACCAAATCTAATCCACCAAAACAGAATAATCACACATTTCATGGAAACACAAAAAAGAAGGTTCACCCAATACCAAAACAGAATCTTCCAAAACAGATCATGAAAATATGAATCCATTCAAACCGGGACTATAAAGAGAACAAAAGTAGGAACACATCCAAAATCAAACAAAGGAAACAATCCAAGATCAAGATTCCATCTCTGTCTCAATGATTCTTTATCCCTCTACACACCTCCACTAATCCACAAACCCCAAAACCTCACTGAAAGACCATAATCACACAACAGATCGCAACCAACCAGAAACAAATCAAAAATGAGGAACAAAAAACATCACTAGAAAGCTATCCACCCAAACATGCGACGAAATAAATGTCCCACTGCAAGCCAGAATCTCTCATATCGCCACCTTCACGACCGCAATCGAGACCGTAACAGACCTCCCAGTCACACCCATATCCAATGAAAAAACGAGTATGTTACCCTCATCGTAGAAGAAAAACTCGACCCCTGGTCCTACACCGCACTACTGTGGAAACCCTATCCAATTCATAGTATAGGGCATGAAGATGGCAGAAACTATGAAACACGGTCGAGCCATGAAGCTGTGACATCACCACTGGATGAGGATGCACACACCGCGATGTTGACGAGCATAACCACCAATAGAGAAGTTATAAGGCCCCAGCCTTAAACCTTACTTAATCTTGAGTTATTACAAGATTACACATTGAGGATCTTTTCGGGGTTAGAGTTTTAGAGAATTAGATCATAAAACTTGCATTACATTCCACATATAAACAAAGTGGTTACATAAAGATAATATTCTTCATTCCCATCAATGGAAACACATTTAAAATAAAACATGGATTATTTCTTGACACATCCTTGACTCTATCATCTTATCATGTACCTTTCCCTTGACCTGTGAAAAACATTTCAAAAACTTGGGATGAGCATAAAAACTCAGTATGGGTTATAAAAAAAACATTTAAAGGAAACATGAGTTCATATATACATAAGAATGAAATCATACTTTACCCATAAAACATAGGCACTTTAACATTCCTCATAAAATCATGAATAAATCATAGAAATCATAAGACATAAAGGTAACTTGAGGCATTCATAACATTCTTACGTAGGGAGTAACCCACTTGGTTACATTTGGAATACCCATCACAGTATATTCCCTAAAATCTCTTCGGAGAAACCTTAATGTTTCACTCCTCCACGTTACCCAATGCATTGGAGAGCTATAACGGGCTCACCCGCCCTTAGTTTATCACGGAACCACCCGTCTTCATAATAATGCCCAAGAACCATAACATAATCATATCACATAAAACATGCATAAAGGAAACATAACATTTCCACATTTCAATCACGAGATATCAATACAACACATTGATATAATAAAAACATTATGAAAACCATTTTCAATACCAAAGTAAAACATGGTATTTATTTTTCTTTTAAAAAAAGAAGGTATGGCTTGTAGAGGAAGCCGAAACTCAAATAACGGTTACGACAGCGGAGAAGTCGTTATCGCCGCATACGTACGACAAAAACATTCCCTTTTGTCGTTTAGTAAATGCTTCGTATAAAAAAGATTCCTTTTGAATAAACGTAAAAGTCAAAGGGGTTTATACACCATATAAAAGAAAGTTGTATATAACATAAAATATGCCTCAACGAAAGGAGATTGAGACGAAGTCCCATACCTCGTATCCGACTTGACCTGACCGTTCTTTAATCTCCTGAATAATAAACTTGAGTTAATCTCTACTTGATTATGAATCTTTTTCAAGTTCATTATTCCTTTTATACCATGTTAAGAACATCATGTAATCAGTTAAGTTAATAATGTTCATTTTGTCGGTATTTGGTTCTTAAGTCAAAAATAGACTTCTTACACTTACATGTTGTTAATTTGGTCAAAGGTTCATTATATCCAGAATGGTATTCATGATGTAGATATCATATATGTCATATATATCCAGTACATACATTCATTTATAATATTACATAATCATTTAGAGGTAAGAAATGAAATGCACCGTTCATGGAGACGGTAATCCGTACGTACGCATGAACGCTACTTCCATTTCTATTTCATATTTTCTGGAATGGAATCATAATGATATGAGAGTATATTATAATTCCAGTATAATAACATATATAATATCATTAACTTTATCCTTTACACATCCCACATATGGTATTAACGAATCAAATCACTTTTAGGGGGCAGTAGTCCGCACTTCCTAAAATGAAGATATCGTGTTTTACCCATAATGGAAACCATAAAGGTATGCCCAAAATGAAAAAAACAGAAGCTTAAGGAAAACATAAACATATTATATATCATATATAAAAATAGTGACATCATAATGGCCACCTTTGAAGGTGTTAAATGAGTGTTGAACAATCATCGTTTCGGGAGGCAGAATTTCGCCATCCACGGAAACCGTATGTTCTTTAACCATTTGATGTAGTTGTGTGAGAGTGTAGCTCAAATAAATCTTATAACAACATCCTAGTATATTGAAGATACTGGTTTTGTTACAAAGGAAGTAAATAAATAGAGTTTAGGGGGTTGGAGGAGCAAAATAAAACAAATGAACATGAGAGAATGAATTACCTTTAAAAGTGTAACTCCTTTTGAGTTGAGCCTAAAGGCTTCCTTTGAAAGGATTCTGCCCAAAGGTAATCCTCTAGGATGAGGAGAGGTATGTGGAGAGAGCAAATGGGCAGGGGTTGGCCGAGCCAAAGGCTTGAAGAGTGTGTGAAATGAGGTAGAGGTGGGGGCCTTTTATAAGAGGAGAGGAGGGGCACTTTTGGAAAGTAAAGAAACATTACTTTATTTGAAAATGTGTTTCGGTTTAAAAAGGTCCCACATTGATATAATTCGTGGCTAAGGTGATAAGGCTTCGAAATCCACTCATCCAATTGGTTTTGGACATGTGTAGTTCATAGATTTTACATTATCTTTCCATTTTATTTAAATCGTCAAATAATGATGTCATCGCTGCATCATTATTATGTCATAAATAATTTAATTTATTTAATGTCTAAAAATCATAAATCAAAATACTATGATGTAGGAAATCTTTTTATCTTTCCAATGACTATTTATAATCAAAATTTGGACTTGTATAACCCCACTTAAAAAGTGTTTTCGTAAAACATATTATGTTTGTGTCATTTTCACTTTAACATTAAATAAAAAGTAATTTATGTCATTTCCCAACAAAAGTGGATCCATGGGGTCCCCAAGTTGACCCATGGCATGTCATGGTCGGCCATGACACAACCAATAAGGTTGGGACATTTGTCTAGGTCATTTCCTATTATTAAAGCATTATTTATACCTTAAACTACCCTAATTACCACTAATCGCGATTAAGAACTTAATAAGTTACTATTCACCAAAAAATTATTATAATCTCATTGAACCACATTTTACTTCTTAATGACAACCATGTATGTCGGATTTTCAAAATTCAATACACATTAGTGGTAAACTTTTATTTAACTGAAAAATCAGTTTGCTTGATTACCACTTAGTGGTTTCACTATTTATCAAAAATTGAAGTTTTTCAGAAAATTACCAAAAATTCACCCTAAGCTATATTTGATATTCCGAATTCAAAAATGAAGTCTATTTTACACAATTCAAATCATATAAGTCACATTAATTAATTTAATAATTAATTCCCACTGCCAGAGCAAATAGCGTGTTTTTACAAAACAATAAGTATCAAAAGATTGACACCAGTTTAAGTATAATTTCAAAGTGAAATTGATTACAATGACCACCATTGGATAAAATGGTAAAAATATATTCCAATTTCACTTCAAAACCAGTTCAAAACATAATCTAATCATATAAATAAATTAGATTAAAAAACAGTTTTTATGTAAAATGCAGTATTTTTTCACTATTCATTAAAAAATGAACATTGTCAGAAAAATACCAAAAATTCACACAAGGTAAATTTTGATGTCCCAATCATATAGAATAGGTTTATTTTGACAAACATAGTTTCAAAAATTGTCGAAATATAGATTCAAAAATGGTTTTCCATCAAAAGGCAGTAAAACAATCTTTTAAGAATATTAGTGTATTCCATGCATAAGATTGTATTTATTTTCATTTTAAGCCTCTATAACACTATCTTAATCATTAATAAACATAGATAAAAATATCTATTATTCATTACTTACTTGGGATGTTACATCCTTCCCCCCTTTAGAAAATTGCGTCCCCGCAATTTATTTACTTATTGAATAAATGGGGGTACTTATCCCTCAGTGCATTTTCAGATTCCCATGTTGCCTCTTCAATCATGTGGTTTTTCCACAAAACCTTTACCTGGTGAATCACCTTATTCCGTAACACTTGCTCCCTGTGGTCAAGAATCTGGACCGGTTGTTCCTCATAAGATAGGCTCTCTTCCAGCTGAACTACCTCTGGACTCAAAACATGAGATGGATCTGGCATATACTTTCTCAACATCGAAACGTGAAAAACATTGTGTACCTGAGATAAACTCGGAGGTAAAGCCACTCGGTATGAAACTGATCCAACTCTTTCCAGAATTTCGTATGGTCCAATGAACCTTGGACTCAACTTTCCTTTCTTACCAAATCTCATCACACTTTTCCAAGGAGAAACCTTGAGAAAAACATGATCACCTACCTCGAAAGATAGATCCTTCCTCCGGTTATCCGCATAACTCTTCTGCCTGCTCTGAGCTGTTCTCATGTGTTTCTGAATCAACTGAACTTTTTCTGCCATCTCTTCTACCAATTATGGTCCCATCAACTTCCTTTCACCCACTTCATCCCAGAAAGCTGGAGTTCGACACCGCTTCCCATATAATGCCTGAAATGGTGCCATCTGTATACTGGAATGGAAACTGTTATTATATGAAAACTCAACCAAAGAAAGATGTTGGTCCCAACTTCCTTGATTATCCATAGAACAAGCTCGTAGCATATCCTCCAATGTCTGGATTGTTCGTTCTGACTGCCCATCTGATTGAGGATGAAAAGCTGTACTAAAATTTAATTCAGTACCCAACGACTTCTGAAGGCCTTTACAAAAGTTAGAAGTAAACCTGGGATCACGATCCGATACAATGGAGAGAGGAACTCCATGTAACCTGACTATCTCTTTAAGATACAAACGGGAAAGTTGATCAAGAGAGAAAGTATCTCGTATAGCAAGGAAATGAGCAGATTTGGTCAAACGATCAACAATAACCCAGATTGCATTATTACCTCGAGATGTCTTCGGTAATCCAACAACAAAGTCCATGGATATATTCTCCCATTTCCACTCTGGAACTGGTAAAGGCTGAAGCATCCCTTTCGGTAACTGCCGCTCTGCTTTAACCAGCTGACAAGTCAAACACTTCATAGTAAAATCAGCAATATCTCTTTTCATTCCATCCCACCAGTAATACTCCTGCAGATCTCTATACATCTTAGTACTGCCCGGATGAACTGAAAATGGAGAACTATGAGCTTCACATAACAGCTCTCTCTTCAACTGTGAATCACAAGGCACACACAATCTCTTCCCAAATCTCAAAACACAATCATTATCAATGTTGAATTCGGGCAACTTACCTTTCTGAACCAGCTTTACCTTTTTCTGCAACTCACTATCTTGCTTCTGTGCCTGCTTGATTCTATCTGATAGAGAAGATCTCACTGATACCTGAAACAAAACAGAAGGACTTCCTGCACCAACAACTTCTATGCCAAAGTTCATCAAATCGTTAACCAAAGGATCACGTTCCAAACGCAACATTGTTAATGAAGCATTACTTTTTCGACTCAAAGCATCAGCCACTTTATTTGCTTTTCCCGGATGGTAATGAATTGTACAATCATAATCCTTGATTAATTCCAGCCATCTCCTTTGTCTCATGTTTAACTCTTTCTGAGTGAATATATACTTTAATATTTTGTGATCGGTATATATTTCACACTTTACTCCATACAAATGATGCCTCCAAATTTTTAAAGCAAAAACAACAGCAGCTAATTCCAAATCATGTGTAGGGTAATTTACCTCATGAGTTTTCAACTGTCGTGAAGCATAAGCAATTACCTGATCATTCTGCATTAGGACGCAACCAAGTCCTTTCAATGAAGCATCACTGTATATAACAAACTCACCATTCCTGGAAGGTAGTGCCAAAACTGGAGCATTCACCAATCTTCTTTTCAATTCCTGAAAACAATCATCACATTCTTTTGTCCAGATAAACTTAACACCCTTCCGAGTTAGCTTAGTCATTGGACTAGATAACCGTGAAAAATTTCTATCAAACCTTCGGTAATAGCCCGCCAAACCAAGGAAGCTATGAATCTCGGTTACATTTGTGGGTCTTGGCCATTCTTCCACAACTTTTGTTTTTGTAGGATCAACAGTTATTCCATCTTTAGAAACAATGTGACCAAGGAAAGAAATTTGTTGCAACCAAAACTCAGACTTGCTGAATTTCCCATACAGTTTCTTTTCTTTTAAGGTTTTCAAGATAACCCTTAAATGTTTTTCATGCTCCTCTTTACTTTTAGAAAACACCAAAATATCATCAATGAAAACCACCACAAATTTATCCAAGAACTCATGGAAAATTCTATTCATTAAGTTCATGAATACAGCAGGTGCATTGGTTAGCCCAAAAGGCATTACTACAAATTCATAATGGCCATATCTCGTACGGAACGCGGTCTTCGGAATATCTGCCTCCTTTACCTTCAGCTGATGGTACCCCGATCTCAAGTCAATCTTTGAAAAAAACTGAGCTCCCTGGAGCTGATCAAACAAATCATCGATATGAGGCAAAGGATATTTGTTCTTAACAGTGATATTATTCAAGGCTCTATAATCAATGCAAAGTCTCATAGAACCATCTTTCTTTTTAACAAATAAAATAGGAGCACCCCATGGTGATGTGCTAGGTCTAATGAAACCTTTCTCTAATAAATCTTGCAATTGCTCCTTCAACTCTAAAAGTTCAATTTGTGCCATTCGATAAGGAGGTTTTGAAATTGGCTTAGCATCAAGAACTAAGTCAACAATAAACTCAACTTCCCGATCTGGTATTATTCCAGGCAACTCATCAGGAAAAACATCAGGATACTCATTTACCACTGGCACATCATTAATCTGAATAGTTCCTTTATTTTCAACGACGTGTGCAAGGTAACATTCATTTCCATCTTTTACAAGTTTCTCGGCCTCTTGATATGTTATCAAAAGTAAGGGTTCATTCTTGTAAACAAACTGAAAGTCTTTCTGAAAAGAAACTTCTTTAGCTCTACAGTCAATCTTAGCATGGTAAATAGAGAGCCAATCCATACCTAGGATAACATCAAACTCTACTAGAGGTAGAACAATAAGGTTTGCAAGTAGGTTCTTTCCACAGATAAGGATAGGAAGATTCTTATAAATTCTTTTTGCCTCGACACTTCCCCCAGGTGTTTTTACCAAAAGTTCAGGAGTCATTTCTTGAGATGGTATTCCCATTTTACTAGAAAAGGTTTCAGAGATGAAAGAATGTGTAGACCCCGAATCAAACAACACACTGGCATAATCTGAGAAAACAAACAAAGTACCTGATACAACTTCATTTGATGGACCGACATCTGCTGAAGTAGTTGCAAAGGATTTCACCACCCCTTTCTGCTTGTAGTCTAACTGCTTCCCATCACTCAAGATCCTTTTCGGACACTCGTTTGCATAGTGACCCATCTCATTTCACTTATAACATTTCACTAACTGTAAATCAAATTTGTTCTTACCTTCACCTTGATCCTTTTCAGTGAAATCACGAGCCTTATGTCCCATCTTACCACATCGGTAGCACTTCCCAGAATTCAGAAGACATTCCCCAGCATGCCTTTTGCCACATTTATCACAAACTGGAAACTTAGTTCTCTTACCATCAGACTTTTTTGAAGAATTCTTACCTTTCTCCTGCCACCTCGGTCTCTTCTTCTGCTGGTTGTTATAGAACACTTGGTCATCGGAAAACTCCATTTCCACCTTCTCAGCACATCGAACAAGCTTTTCATAACTTTTAAACTCACGAGAAGCTAATGCCCTTCGATATTTTGGCTTTAATCCTTCGTAAAAACGATTGATTTTACTATCAAGGTCCCGGATAAAATTTGGAGCATACCTTGCCAATCGAGTGAACCTTTCTTCATAGGCAGCCACTGAGTCTTCCTCTTGCCTCAATTCCAAGAATTGCTTTTCCATCCTAAGTCAAACAGCCTTAGGAAAATACTTCTCAAGAAACATACCTTTGAATTCATCCCAGTCAAGAGCATCAATCTCATCGGCGTCCCTGATATTTTTAACCATAGACCACCACTGATCTGCTTCACCCTCCAAACGGTAAATAGCAAGACTAACCTTTTGATTGTCTGAACACCCCATGACATCAAAAATCTTCTCCAGTGCTTTAATCCACCCTTCAGCTAGCACAGGGTCAGATGATCCTCTGAATGATGGTGGATGTTGCCTCATGAAATGTTCCACCACTGACATGTTCCTCTGCGGTTGATCTGGCTGATCTCGTGCATGGATACCACCACCATTTATCGCTTGAGTCAACTGCGCCATTACTGCAACAAACTGTTCAGTTCCAATTCCGACCATTTCTGGATGCTGATTCGGAAGTTTATTTCCTTCTGTATGCCTTCCTAGCACTGCTTCCCTGTTTCCTCTGCGGAAAACCATTCTGAACAAACATGTCTTAGATGAAGCAACATGGTAATCTTTAAATGCTATATCATTTCAAAAAAATATTTTTGGATAATCATTTAATAGAATTCTAACTCCTAAAGTTATCTAAACCGACCTCTGATACCAACTATAAGGCCCCAGCCTTAAACCTTACCTAATCTTGAGTTATTACAAGATTACACATTGAGGATCTTTTCGGGTTTAGAGTTTTAGAGAATTAGATCATAAAACTTGAATTACATTCCACATATAAACAAAGTGGTTACATAAAGATAGTATTCTTCATTCCCATCAATGGAAACACATTTAAAATAAAACATGGATTATTTCTTGACACATCCTTGACTCTATCATCTTATCATGTACCTTTCCCTTGACCTGTGAAAAATATTTCAAAAACATGGGATGAGCATAAAAACTCAGTATGGGTTATAAAAAAAACATGGAAAGGAAACATGAGTTCATATATACATAAGAATGAAATCATACTTTACCCATAAAACATAGTCACTTTAACATACCTCATAAAATCATGAATAAATCATAGAAATCATAAGACATAAAGGTAACTTGAGGCATTCATAACATTCTTACGTAGGGAGTAACCCTCTTGGTTACATTTGGAATACCCATCACAGTATATTCCCTAAAATCTCTTCGGAGAAACCTTAACATTTCACTCCTTCGCGTTACCCAATGCATTGGAGAGCTATAACAGGCTCACCCGCCCTTAGTTTATCATGGAACCATCCGTCTTCATAATAATGCCCAAGAACCATAACATAATCATATCACATAAAACATGCATAAAGGAAACATAACATTTCCACATTTCAATCACGAGATATCAATACAACACATTGATATAATAAAAACATTATGAAAACCATTTTCAATACCAAAGTAAAACATGGTATTTATTTTTCTTTTAAAAAAAAGAAGGTATGGCTTGTAGAGGAAGCCGAAACTCAAATAACGGTTACGACGGCGGAGAAGTCGTTGTCGCCGCATACGTACGACAAAAACATTCCCTTTTGTCGTTTAGTAAACGCTTCGTATAAAAAAGATTCCTTTTGAATAAACGTAAAAGTCAAAGGGGTTTATACACCGTATAAAAGAAAGTTGTATATAACATAAAATATGCCTCAACGAAAGGAGATTGAGACGAAGTCCCATACCTCGTATCCGACTTGACCCGACCGTTCTTTAATCTCCTGACTAATAAACTTGATTTAATCTCTACTTTCTTATGAATCTTTTTCAAGTTCATTATTCCTTTTATACCATGTTATGAACATCATGTAATCAGTTAAGTTAATAATGTTCATTTTGTCGGTATTTGGTTCTTAAGTCAAAAATAGACTTCTTACACTTACATGTTGTTAATTTGGTCAAAGGTTCATTATATCCAGAATGGTATTCATGATGTAGATATCATATATGTCATATATATCCAGTACATACATGCATTTATAATATTACATAATCATTTAGAGGTAAGAAATGAAATGCACCGTTCATGGAGACGGTAAGCCGTACGTACGCATGAACGCTACTTCCATTTCTATTTCATATTTTCTGGAATGGAATCATAATTATTTAAGAGTATATTATAATTCCAGTATAATAACATATATAATATCATTAACTTTATCCTTTACACATCCCACATATGGTATTAACGAATCAAATCACTTTTAGGGGGCAGTAGTCCGCACTTCCTAAAATGAAGATATCGTGTTTTACCCATAATGGAAACCATAAAGGTATGCCCAAAATGAAAAAAACAGAAGCTTAAGGAAAACATAAACATATTATATATCATATATAAAAATAGTGACATCATAATGGCCACCTTTGAATGTGTTAAATGAGTGTTGAACAATCATCGTTTCGGGAGGCAGAATTTCGCCATCCACGGAAACCGTGTGTTCTTTAACCATTTGATGTAGTTGTGTGAGAGTGTAGCTCAAATAAATCTTATAACAACATCCTAGTATATTGAAGATACTGGTTTTGTTACAAAGGAAGTAAATAAATAGAGTTTAGGGGGTTGGAGAAGCAAAATAAAACAAATGAACATGAGAGAATGAATTACCTTTAAAAGTGTAACTCCTTTTGAGTTGAGCCTAAAGGCTTCCTTTGAAAGGATTCTGCCCAAAGGGAATCCTCTAGGATGAGGAGAGGGATGTGGAGAGAGCAAATGGGCAGGGGTTGGCCGAGCCAAAGGCTTGAAGAGTGTGTGAAATGAGGTAGAGGTGGGGGCCTTTTATAAGAGGAGAGGAGGGGCACTTTTGGAAAGTAAAGAAACATTACTTTATTTGAAAATGTGTTTCGGTTTAAAAAGGTCCCACATTGATATAATTCGTGGATAAGGTGATAAGGATTCGAAATCCACTCATCCAATTGGTTTTGGCCATGTGTAGTTCATAGATTTTACATTATCATTCCATTTTATTTAAATCGTCAAATAATGATGTCATCGCTGCATCATTATTATGTCATAACTAATTTAATTTATTTAATGTCTACAAATCATAAATAAAATACTATGATGTAGGAAATCTTTTTAGCTTTCCAATGACTATTTATAATCAAAATTTGGACTTGTATAACCCCACTTAAAAATTGTTTTCGTAAAACATATTATGTTTGTGTCATTTTCACTTTAACATTAAATAAAAAGTAATTTATGTCATTTCCCAACAAAAGTGGATCCATGGGGTCCCCAAGTTGACCCATGGCATTTCATGGTCGGCCATGACACAACCAATAAGGTTGGGACATTTGTCTAGGTCATTTCCTATTATTAAAGCATTATTTATACCTTAAACTACCCAAATTACCACTAATCGCGATTAAGAACTTAATAAGTTACTATTCACCAAAAAATTATTATAATCTCATTGAACCACATTTTACTTCTTAATGACAACCATGTATGTCGGATTTTCAAAATTCAATACACATTAGTGGTAAACTTTTATTTAACTGAAAAATCAGTTTGCTTGATTACCACTTAGTGGTTTCACTATTCATCAAAAATTGAAGTTTTTCAGAAAATTACCAAAAATTCACCCTAAGCTATATTTGATATTCCGAATTCAAAAATGAAGTCTATTTTACAAAATTCAAATCATATAAGTCACATTAATTAATTTAATAATTAATTCCCGCTGCCAGAGCAAATAGCGTGTTTTTACAAAACAATAAGTATCAAAAGATTGACACCAGTTTAAGTCTAATTTCAAAGTGAAATTGATTCCAATGACCACCATTGGATAAAATGGTAAAAATATATTCCAATTTCACTTCAAAACCAGTTCAAAACATAATCTAATCATATAAATAAATTAGATTAAAAAACATTTTTGATGTAAAATGCAGTATTTTTTCACTATTCATTAAAAAATGAACATTGTCAGAAAAATACCAAAAATTCACACAAGGTAAATTTTGATGTCCCAATCATATAGAATAGGTTTATTTTGACAAACATAGTTTATAAAATTGTCGAAATATAGATTCAAAAATGGTTTTCCATCAAAAGGCAGTAAAACAATCTTTTAAGAATATTAGTGTATTCCATGCATAAGATAGTATTTATTTTCATTTTAAGCCTCTATAACACTATCTTAATCATTAATAGACATAGATAAAAATATATATTATTCATTACTTACTTGGGATGTTACAGAAGTCACTGCCAACCTGAGGCCGAGAAAATGAAGGTGGTGACAGGGGAAAACCTAGCAAGCAGAGCCCTTTACGGGCGCATCAAGGTTGATTCATCACAATATGTATTTTCATTGTGTCATTCATGTTGATCACAACTAATGACCCTTTGGTCTTGGAGATCACATATCTTGGTCTCTCAATATTGAGAGGGATGAAGAAGAATAACACCTCTCTCATTCTTAAGATAAACCAAGATATGTTCTTGAAAAAATATCTAGATAGGAAAAATATTTTGTTCACAAAATGTTTTCCATTCTCTAAGATAATATAACTTGGGAATATATAGAGCTATGGTTTAATATTAAAAATTAAACATATTCCCTTAATCAAATATTAAATTTAACACATTCCTCATTCCAATAATAATAATAATAACAATAATAATTCATGTAATTCACTAAAACACGCAATATTTAATAATATTTTATTAAATAAATAATTATATATTTATTTAAATGATATTTAATTATTATATCATTATCATAACCGGGTTCCTGAATCATCCCCTCAATCCTCCTTGGAATTTATCAAACCTTGAATAATAAATAAATATTATTCATTCGAAAAATAAATAAATATTATATCCATGGTCTTGTAACTAAATATTTATTTTAATATTTCATAACTTAAAATAAGTATTTATAAATAAATATTATTTATTAACTTGTGAATAACACAAGAGATAAATAAATTTTCTATTTTCTTCTATTGAAAATAAATATTTATTTAATATTAAACTCACATATAAATTCTAATTTGAATATAACTTGTTACTAAATAATTGTGATCAACAAAATTCTAAATAAATATCATTCCTCAATATTGTAAATATTATGTATTTCAATAGTCAAACTTGATTAAAATTTATCTTAGATCATGGATACACTTTGTGTATTTACCTTTAGGTCTATTTATCTATGAAATTAAGTAATACTTCCTAACGTACAAGTTCAGTGCCTATCAATGCTTCAAGGAACCAATAGTGAAATAATTTATTATCTCAATAACACAGTCACATGTGTATGTTCATTGTGTAATATAATCCCCTTGTATCAATATCTAATAACCAAAAAGTTGTCATACTCATTTCATTAATCTATATGACTGATTTCTCATTATTTAACTATATGAAATGAACTCGTCAATACACCATCATCATGAATTTAGATTAATAGTTCAATTCCAATCTAAGTGCCTAATATATCAACTTCCATAAACTAAAAGGGAAAAATCCTTTATTAACTTATTCATTAGTTTAATTTAATTCATTATTCACCCAACATATCCTACTTCCCAGTGAACATAAAGCATCACAATTTTCATCAATGAATCAATGTAACCAACTCATTTTATGAATTAATAATAATATAATATCTTGGGATCATTACACACATTTTTAGAGAGGAATATTCAATGACACATAACATGTGGAATACCGATAGGTGATTTAGTCCTCATAATCCCCCATCATGGAGACTACTAAGTGCGAACTTCATGAGATAAATACTCATTTACTTACAAGTATCAAGAACTTAATAGTCAAGCATACTCTATTTCCCATCATATAATGTTTTTTTCATTATAGGACTAATATTTAATAATTTTTTCAAAGAACTTAATGGATCTCTTTATAGTGGGAGGAATTTGTATCATTTCATTGTAACAAGTACTCTGAGTACATAATTACATTAATGTAATTCATAACAACCAGCATCATGTGATAAGATATTCCATTAATATTCATGTTTTCAATATATAAAGGTAAATTATAAAGTAATTACTTTTAGGGAACCAACTCCAATAGGGTTTTTGGCTAAGCACTTCAGGGTGTGGGTTTTGTTATAACTGTTATTGTTTGATTATTATTCGGATATACCAACAAAATAATGAAGGTTATTTTACTATATATGATTAGGAAAGTTATTGGTGGTGGCCAAATGAGCTGTACTCATGCCCTGCTCAGGTTTCTTGGTACCCCATAAAAGTTAACGGTTTGTGATCAAGGTATAGAAAAGGGACCTATTTTTGAAGGATTAGCAGTAGAGCTTAGTGAGATCTGGGATAAAGGGTCAAGCATAGACTCCTGGAAAAAACATTATATCATCCCTAGTGTTTTTAAAAAAATTTATACTCATTTTTTATGATCTACCCATAGGAGATCCTATCTATTTTATTGATTGAATGATATTGTAGTTGAAATTCTTTTTATAGCACAGGTAATATTATTTTTATATTTTTAATTTTGTTATGATATACATATTTATTCTGGTTTTATATTCTGATTTAAATTGACTATTTTTATTTCACTTTGAATTATGGTTATTTGTAACATTAATGGTATACTCTCCCCACTTCATATATAAACCCTCATTGTTGGTCGACAGTCTCTAGTATACAATTAGGTGTGGTTGAGGTATGTGGAACCTATTTTGGTCATAGTGAAGGTGAATTAGATCGGCGTTTAAATAAATTGGTATCATAAAAATGTTTTTATTTTGTCTTACTACTTGGGATATGGTAGATAGGAAATTGGATGTTTTCAAAATAGGATATGGACATTATTCCCAGTCATAACTAACCCATGTATTGGTAAAGTTCCAATTACAAGGGATGGAATTTTTTTCTTGGTTTTTTCTTTATAGTTCGGATAATTTTGATAAATATGATGCTTTATGATTTTTTATTTATGGTTTATTGATTTTTAATCTTTCACTATGGTGGTAAAATATGTACATTCAGGAATCATTTTTTGTATGTAGGATTCAAATGACAATCATGTGATTTCTTATGTTTGATCACTCATATTATGATATAAAGTTTGATTATTTAAAGTGTTGGTAGAAACATATATAGTGTTTTACTATATAAATTGATGGTTTCATTCTACTAAAATATACCATGACTACTTTTTTTTATTAAATTAATAATTTGAATCCTACTGGTATCAAATTCTACCCTTGAGAGAGAGTGGGTAGCCAGGGTTAAATAGTTCACCCAGGTTATGTGATATTATGTAGTATGCTAATTCATGTGTATATCATAGTGGGGTTCTCTTTATATTATTTATTACCTTGTCTTTTATATTTTTTATAATTATATATTTTTTATTGATTCATGCATTTGTAATTGTAATTTCATTCCATTATGATGATCACCTGTTAATCATCACGAGGGAGGGGAAGAGCATGCCCCCACTATTTGTTGAGTTAAATCCCCTAGTAATGATTTTACCTCCTGTTGATCAACATCATTGTGATATTCTTCTTGATGTTATTCAGTCTATAGGATGTGGATATCTAAGAGGTGATCCTTCTATGTCTGATATAAATAGATAGTTTCAATTTATACACCCCCTCTATTTAATAAATAGGGTGGATCTCAGAATCCATAGATATGGTTTAAATATATGCAAGATATTGTTGGTCATTTAGAGACACCCTTTAGTAGGTAGGTGAATCTTTTAGTGTATATTATTTTAGTAATAGTGTGGTATTGGGTTATTGTCCTTGTCTAGGTGAATAAGCATATAGTTCTCTCCAAAAAGGGATTTTAGGTATGGTTTTTTATAATTTCTTTCCAGATATGATGATATCTAAAATATATTGGGAGTTTATTCATTTTAATCATAGTAGCAAGTGGATGATGGACTATGCTACTCATTTTATCAAGTTTATTCATTTTTCTTATTCATTGGTGAGTGATGATATCCCTAGTGTTCACCAATATAATAATAGACTGAGTAACTTGATTCATTATCAGGTTAATATTTTCCAACTTACATATTTTTCAGAGGTTGGGAATCAAGCCCTTATGACATAGAGGAACCTAGTTTTGGAAAGTCCTTCTAATTAGGTGGGTTCTTATACGGGGTTCAATAGTGGATATTATTGTAGTTTTAAGTAGTGTTTTGATAATTAATGAAGGAAATAAATAAATCATTTTTTTAAATAATCAATTCATTTTTCCCTCACATTTATTAATAAATTAATTTTTTAGTTTCTTTTAGATTAATGGGTCATTTCATAGGATTGTGTGACTATTGGTAAAAATAGATGAAATTAGGAATTTAGTTGATTTATGTCATTCATATGATAGAATTGATAGCTATCTATGAAAATCATTTTTTTTATTTTTAAGTTAAAATAAAGTTGAATTTATTTAGTATTGAATTGAAAGAATAATTAATCTAGAAGAGGAATTTTGTGGGAGAAAAGTAGGTTTAACTTTCAGATGATAACAGAATATTATTGAAGCGAGGTGATTTTAGTAAGTTAAAATGAAATAGTAAAGAAGATTTCTTGAAGGAGGCTAAAATAATGTTTGGTTTGGATTTATTATACCTAAAAATATAACATCATAAATCAAATAACATACATGAGTATATTGGAAGGATGACCTTCTAAGAGATGTTGAGAAATTGGGAAAAGTTTCAAGTATTGAAAAGAAAGTGTGCGGAAGTGCCCATCTGGGTAGTAGAATTGAAGAAATTTGGAAAAGGACCAACTCCAAAAAAATGGATACGTAAAGTTCTTTTTGAATCTAAAAATGAAATTATGGGGAAGAACCTATATGTGAAAATTTGAATCAATTCATGGGTAATAGTTATTTCATACTGGCGGAGAAGAAATATAGAAAAATAAAAAGTCTCTCTTTAATGTGTATGATTCCATTAGCTCATATATAAAGGTCATATAAACAATTACATAGAATATGTAAGATTTTTCTTAGCTTTGTGGTCAATAATTTGGAAAAGTGTGACAATATATAAAAGTCACTTCGGGTGATACATAAATTTAACAACAGTTTATATGTAAAGTAAAACCTATAATATAAGTAATACATTAAGGTTAATGACTTTTCCATAGGGATATAATTAAAATATGTAAGATTAATATGAAGATGCATAAAAATAATTTCTTTTATTCTAGGAAGAATTTTTTCTGATGCATAAAGGTCAATTTCACATCAGAGGGATATGCATAAAATCCAAGTACATTGTGAAATTTTAACCAAGTCATTCAAGTAAAAATTTATACATTTAAAACTTATAAGAAATAAAATTATATTCCATGAAGAATAGAACCATTAAATGTAAAATTATTAGTCCAAATACTTCAGTGAAATGTTAAAATGGTCATGTTGTGGTGATGGTACTCGCACTATGAGGAGATGAAGTGTACTAAGATGGGAGATTTTTTCACAACCATTCCATGGATGGTACCTATTTCATTATGTGACACAAATTATATGTATTGTGCTACATGCATCCCATAATCTTTAGGTAGTGAAATTTTTGTTTGTCCGAGTGTATTAAATACAAATTGAAAGATTTAAATATTAAAGATCATCGGATGAATTTCAATACAAAAAGGTAAGATGGAATTTGTGATACCTGTCATCTGATCTATGTGGAAGTATAGAATATTAAAGTTTATAATTAATAAATGTCATGAGAATTCAAAATGAATAAAGGATAATACTTGTTATAAATTACATAAGAAATATGCAAGGGAAGAGGGGTTGGTGAACAAGTTCTAATTCTATTTTTTCAAAAATTTCTATTATATTTTCATTATTTCTCTATTATAACCATATACATAGAGGGAAAAAACCTTTTTGGTGATTGGGGTAGTAGGTAGGAGAAGCTTTATTGAAACTCTTGATATCAATAATAAATTCTTCTGTTATTATTTGATCTCAGTTTCTAGTTTTGATATATTTTATTGAATAAAATTTTGTTTAGTTTATATGTAATTCACTTTATTTTTTTGGGGATGATAATATATTTTCTCACTCTTCATGAATTGAACCATATAAAATGTAACGAGTAGGGTTTTGTGGTAATGTATCGACTGATTGTCCATATGAGTGTGTAAGGAAATAGATTTATTCTATATTTATCAATAGTACCTTCACCTAATCAGGTATATCTTGAGTAGTTTAATAAGATCCAATTATTGACTTCACACTCATAGGATAGAGGATTAGTCAACATCCATAACTATTTATTTGAAACTGACATTCACTACCACCCCTTTATGAGAGGTGGAGCGATTGTGAATTATCGAATTGATCAAATTTGAGAAAGAGGGTTTATAAATTTAAGACCAGGATATCATCGTAATTGGTAATCCAAACCCCGAACTGTCCACCTATTATATCACTTGATAAAATCATATTTTATTTATTTTTCAACCATTTCTAAATTTTTACAAACCAAAATAAAAAAAAAAACTCCCCATTTATTTTTTTAATTATGAAAAATTGAATTTTTCATCCATACTTAAAGACTACCTTTGGTTCCCACTATACTATAATACAACTTAGGAAATTAATAAATTCTTTTCCAACTTGTGATAGTTCTGTCAAAAACATGGCGCCATTTCTTTGGATTTGGTGTCAAGGTTTTATAACCATGATTTATATTACTAATTCTAATATTGAACATATTTACTCTATTAATTCAGATATTGATAGAACCTTTCTAAATAAAATTAGAAAAATAATTATTCACCATGAATTAGAAAACATTTCATTAACAAACTTGAGTAAAACTTTATGTTTTCATTAAGAAACTAAGACCATGGATAAAAATACAAACCATTCCCTTTGATATCTTTATACAATGCATTTATTTAATAAAAGAAAAAAATGTTCATACTTGAATTACAAGATGATTTTTAAATAAAAAATGTACTAATTAAATCTTTTCAATGTTTCAAGAACTTTTGGTTGAGGATCTCAATAAATAAATCATATAATTCACCTTGGTGTTTGAAACACTTAAGTCCATAGGAGTATCTAAATACCAATTTAAGTGGAAATCATTTCCTTTATCTCTTTAAGGAGTAACCAAATAATGGTTATAAAGCATAAATTCTAAAGAAGTGAATGACTATGATGAACTTTAAAGGATTTTTATTTAATGATTTTTTTTAACTTCAATGATCATGGTTATAAATAAGAAGATTTATGTCATAAGATAAACCATCATAGAGGCACTATATAATTATTAGAAACGATTCAAGAATCTATGTGCAAGTTATCCACACTAAGTAATTGGGGAACACAATTTCATAGTATTATTTTCTCAAGATCTTCTTGATAGTGATATAAATATTCAGGATGCATCATTAGAAGGGGTTTTTATGGACAAGTCACCAGTTGAATCCATAGGATTGATAGATAATATAGCTTAAAATTCCCAATAGTTCAGTATAAGATGTATCGGTACAAGAGGGTTGAATGAGGTAAAATCTTCTGAATCATCCTTATTAGAGTCTAATCTTAAGAAAATAACCACTATTTTTAGAGAGATATAACTTAAGAAAACAAGTGAATAACTCATATAAGTGGATTTATGTGGAATTTTTCATTTACAACTCTTTATAATAACTAGTGTGATCAAATAAAGGAAACAGATACGCATGTGGTTACCCATTAATAGAGTCAAATTCATCAAACCAACCAAGTATGGAGAGAATATTCTCAACTATAATATGGATTTATAAATCAATAATCTCAAATCAGACAACCCTTTTAATAATAATTTAACAAACATAAACCATTATAATAAGATTTAAAAAAACCTTATTGGGTTGTCTTTTAAATAAACCTCGACTAGTTCACAATCATATGTAATAAACTATCCAGGTGATGGTATTTGAAATTTATAAAATAAAATTTAAAAATTGAAAAATCAAATAATCCTTATAGAAATGATTACCAAAAATCCTAGGAAATTATTATCTCAACCCATTCCAAATCCCAAAGGTAAGTATGTTTGGTAATAATGAGTAATGTAAAAGAGATTCTATATACTTACAAATCTAATTCAAATAATAACCAACATAACATTTAAAATGAGGGAGAATATAGTTTTGAAAATAATGAGAGAGAATCTGAAAAGAAATATAGAAATTTTATAAAGGATAAAAAATAAAAGGGGATTGAAATTTTAACTAATAAGAGTAAGAGGGGATCAAAAACACTACTACCAAAATATGTTAGGGAAAAATAAATATTTCCACTATAATTTCCTTAATAATTCTCTAATTTAATTATTTTCTTAAGGAATAAATCCAAAAATAAATTAATTTTTGAAAATTTAAAAAGGTTTAAATAAATATACCCCTTCTTGAATCCCTAAAATAGATTCCCAAATAAGATAATATCCTCAAAGAAATTTTCACAAAATAAATAAGACTTAAAGTAAATAAGAAATTGAATTTATAAAAAAAATGTCTCATCCTTGATCACCCCACAAATTCCAACTTAATTTTAAGATCGAGTAACATTTTATATTCCATTCACAATTGGAGCTATGTATTTCACTAATGAATTATGTAATCTAAGATCCTATATTAATTTCATGAAACATCATGTAATCTATTCTATGTAGACGGGGGATCTCAAAACAACCATAGTGGTTTTCCAACTATCCAATAGGTTTAAAACCTTCCTAGCTATAGTTCTTGAATATCTTTTGGTTAGAGTGCATAATTTGATCTTATCAACTAAGTTTTATGTTCCAAACATGGGAGAATATGGTACATTGTCTTATCTAACCATAAATTTAGGTATTCACTTTATAATAACATAAAATACAATTATAAATGTATATGATTCTACTCTAACAAAGGAGTTTTGTGAGAACACTATCAACTTTAATATTTTTTATTCCATGAAGTGCCCATCGGAATAGAAGTCACTTTTCACACTATCATAAAGTGATGAATCTAATTAATATGAGTAAAATGGTTTTCTATAAGAAATTTTACATATTTTCATACAGTTTATATTCTCAAATACTGTTAATAATTTTGGGAGAGATTTTAAAATCTTGTGAAATCATCTAAAGATGTGGTAAATTTTCATTTCATTGATGGTTTTTATTTTTTATTAAATGATCAAGTACCTGATTCATTCTATATTTTAAGGGAAGTTCGATCCATTATGTTAGGTAAACTAAATATTCATTTATCATTAATCTATCCCTAAAATATGGAATTGAAACCATTTCTATCTGATTTAAAGTATGTTTTTTTAATGAAAGGAAATAGCCTTCCTGTAATCATTACTAGAAACTTGTCTTCCAATAAATAATGAATGTTGATAACTCTTTTAATAGAAAATGGGAGATATTTAGGATCTAATTAGGAGACATTCCTATAATTAGTTCTAAAATATTAATTCATATAATTATTCTTATAAATGTCACATAACCTGTTAATAAAACTCAGATATGTTTTGTAACGACCCAAACATTCATTAATGGAAATTCCTCTTGATCTAATTAAATGCCTCATTATGTAAAATGATTATATAAAATGTGAACTTCTTTGGTTTTATGTTTTTGGATTTTAAAATACCATTAAGAATTATTAATGTTACTAATATAGACATTGAACAGTTATCACATGATTAGTATAAATATAGGGCTTTAACAAATCCAATTTACATAGAAAAATGAAGTGATGGCCCCATCCAGTAGACTTGCCCCGTATGAAGCCAATTATTCATATCTTAGAAAGTAGTTGGCATCATTGGGTTTCGCTCTTGACCAAGCCCAATTCGAGCTTTAACATGCTAAGCTCGAACAGAATTGCTTGTGAGAGAAGTGGAAGTTGAGAGAGATTACCACCCGAGTAATGTTATCTGATCCACCCCAAGAGTATGTCACCATCGCACACCTTACTCTTCAGTCTTATGCTGGAGTTATAAGGGATTATGTAACAAGACCTTAACATTGTGATTATGTGCATTATTTTTAATATAATAATGAATATGCATTCATTTTATTATTGTTACTTTGTAAATAGTTTTTAAAGCGCAAATAATATTTTTAGTTAATATTCAACTAAGAAATCTATTTTGATGAATTAATGGATTTTTGAATTAAATAATATTTTAATAAAATACTATTATTATTATTATTAAATTAATTTTTATTAAATATAAATTATCGTATAATTTTATTAATGCAATTGTAATTATTATTAAGGTTTGAAAGTTGTTTTTGTTAAAACCCATGAATTTTCGATAAATAGAAGTTTTTATATTAAAAGTAAAAATTTAAATATTTAAAAAATTATTTAGATAAAATGAATATTATTTTTGGAATCAGGACGTTGAAATTATCCAATGGTGAATTTTTCATAATTTTCTGAGACAATCAAATTTTTGGGTAAAAATTAAATACCATTTAAATATATAATGTATTTTATGGCATCATAATGACCCAATAGTGATGTAATAAAATACTATAAATGATAATTTTGGCCAATATATTTTTTATACTTAAAATAATTTGATTTATATTTTTTTTATTAATTTTATGATGCCTTAGTGGACCCTCCATGACTTATAAAACATTTTATCTTTTTAAATTGTTTTCCTCGAGAGTGTGACTCACCTCCACATAAGAAACCCTATTATTTTAAGATTTTAGGCCATTTTCCTTATAAAATATTGTTTTATACTCCCCTTTTTCAAAAATCATGGTCAAAAACCATGGGATGGTTTGTGGTATTGACTAGTTTAATGTGTGGTGACCCAAACCTAAATAATAAAGAATTCCCCCTCCTTTCCAATAAAAACCCACCCAAGCTCCCATATCCTCTTCACTCAAAGCCTTTATAGTTCGTCCGACCTTTTCCCTACTCTCTCTATAATTCTCCCAATGGGGCCCAAGATCCCAATAATCCTCTCTCAAGCCTCTCCCAAGCCTTTGGGATCACACTTCCAAGGGATTTCCTCTTTTCTCATTTTTGTCTGAATTTCATTATGTTTTTATACTCTTTTAATTTCAATTAAAAATGTTGGGGGTATTATTTAGAACCTCCATATACTTACCTCTTTATGTTTGAATAATTAGATACCCCTTTCACTCTCATTTAATGCTTCTCATGTACACCCGTTACCATACTGAAATTCCGTAAGGAATCTCTCTCTCCTCATTTACATTCAACCAATTCCTTTTTATTATGAATCTAAATTCCATTAATTATGTTGGGAAACGTTTATATATGAACCCATTACTGTTCATTTCATGTAAATATGATATGACACCCCTTTCTCTCTCATCAACCATTTTTACAAATTTTTATGTCACGCTGTTAGGCTGCTAAAATTACACTGTGATTTTCCAAGCCAAAATCAGTGTGTAGTATAAGGTCCTAGCCTTAAACCTTACTTAATATTGAATTAAATGAATAATTCACATTGAGGATCTTTTCAGGTTTAGAGTTTTATAGAATTAGAACATAACTATTACATCTCAAAAGATTACAAAGTAGACACTTCTACTAAGTTTCCATAATTAAAAAAAACTCTTAAAAAGAAACATGTCTAGTTACATGTTTTATATAGCATGACATTCCCTTGATCCCATCCTTGACCTTATTCCACATTAAGTCCTGTGAAAAAACATTTCAAAAAAACTTGGGGTGAGCATATAAAGCTCAGTAAGGGATACACAAAGAATGAAAACTGTTACTTTTTCAAACATCAAGTAAACCATGTATACTCTATCAAAGTAATACCTTCACCTTCATGAAGTTGTAAAAACTATTCACTGAATAAAGTATCATTACATACCTTTTTGTAACCAAAGGATTACCATAAAACCCATATAAATAACACATAACATATATAAAGGTAACTTGGGACATAAACATACTTAAGTGGAATAACCATACGGTCGACTTCCACACATATCACTTAATGGAATATCCATACGGCCAATTTCCATACATACTTAATGGAATAGCCATACGGCCGACTTCCATACCCAATGCAATGGAGGTTATAACGTAACCACCCGTCATATGGTTTATCACGTAACAACCCGTCAAATGTCCAAGTACCAATATAAAATCATAAAACATAAAACCAATATAAAGGAATGATAACATTTCCACATTTCAATCACAATATATCACAATATAATCCTTTATCAAAACCATTTTCAATACCAAAATACATAAAAGAGTATATGGTATTTATTTTATTTTAAAAACATTACAGCTTGTTGAGGAATCCAAAGACCATATAATACTCGCGGCGGCGGAAAAGGTCGTTGTCACCACATAGGTTAAAAGAAACATTCCTTTTTGTCGTTTTGTAAAACGCTTCATAGAAAAAGATTCCTTTTGTATAAAAGTAAAATTCAAAGGGGTTTATACACCGTATAAAAGAAAGTTGTGTATAAAACGAAATATGCCTCAATGAAAGGAGATTGAGACGAAGTCCCTTACCTCGGGTCCGACTTGACACGATCGTTCTTTAACATCCTGAATAATAAACATGAGTTAATTTATACTTGATTAAGAACCTTTTTAAAGTTCATTATTCCTTTTATATCACTTATTTCCATGTTATAAATATTATGTAACCATTTAAGTTAATAATGTTTGTTTTGTCGATAATTGGTTCTTAAGTCGAAAGTGGACTTCTTACAATTACATGTTGTTCGTGTGGTCAAAGGTTCTTTATATCCAGAATGACATTCCTGATTTGGATAGCATATATATCATATATATCCAGCATATACATGTATTTATAATATTACATAATCATTAATAGGTAAGAAATGAAATGCACCATTCATGGAGACGGTAAGCCGTACGTACGCATGAACAATACTTTCATTTCTTTGTCATATTAATGGAATTAAAACTAAATGAGAGGTATCTATATTTTAATTCCAGAATTATATTCATCATTTAGATATATCATTCATTATATATATCCATTATATACATGTACTTTTAATAGTACATTACATTTGGGGATAAGAAATGAAATGCATCGTTCATGGAGACGGTAAGTCGTACGTATGCATGAACGCTACTTTAATTTCTATATCATACCTTAATGGAAAAAAAAATAATGATATAGAGGTATATTATAATTCCAGTATAACATCATATATAATAACTTTAAATCCATCCTTTATACGTCCCACATATGGCATTAACGAATCACATCACTTTGAGGGGGCGGTAGTCCGCACTTCTTTAAATGAAGATATCGTGTTTACCCATAATGGAAACCATAAAGGTATGCCCAAAATGAAAAATACATAAGCTTAAGGAAAACATAAACATATTATATATCATATATAAATATAGTGTCATCTTAATGGCCACCTTTGAAGGTGTTAAAAGAATGTTGAACAATCATCGTTTCGGGAGGCAGAAATTCGCCATCCACGGAAACAGTATGTTATTTAACCATTAGATGTAGGTGTGTGTAAGTGTAGCTCGAATCCTTATTATAAAAACATACTAGTATATTTAGGATACTGTAGTTGTTACAAAAAAAAGAATAATGAGAGTTTAGGGGGTTGGAGAATCAAAATAAAACAAAAGGACTCAAAAGAAGACATTACCTTAAAATCAGGTAACTCTCCTTGGTTTGAGCTCAAAGGCTTCCTTGGGAATACTTCTGCCCAGAGTGAGGCTTCAAAGAGTAAGAGAGGGATGTGGAGAGACAAAATGGGCAGTGGTTGGCCGAGCCAATGGATTTGGGAGTGTGGGTAAGGAGGTAGAGGTGGGGGCCTTTTATAAGAGGAGAGGAGGGGCACTCTTGGAAAGTAAAGATAAGTTACCTTATTTTGAAATTAGTTTCAGATTAAAAAGGTCCCACATTGATATAATTAGAGTCTAAGGTGATAAGGGTTCGAAATACACTCATCCAATAGGTTTTGGACATGTGTAGGTCTTAGATATTACATTATCTTTCTATTTTATTTAAATCGTTAAATAATGAGGTCATTGCTGCATCATCCTGATGTCATAAATAATTTAATATATTTAAAGTCTAAAAATTATAAAAAAAACTACTATGATTTAGGAAATCGTTTTATCTTTCTAATGAATATTTATAGTCAAAAATCTGACTTGTATAACCCCATGTAAAAATTGTTTAAGTAAAATAACTCATGTTTGTGTCATTTTTTCTTTAACATTAAATAAAAAGTTATTTATGTCATTTCCCAACCAAAGTGGCTCCATGGGGTCCCCAAGTTGACCCATGGCTTGTCTTGGTCGTCCATGACACATCCAATGAGGGTAGGACATGTGTCAAGCTCATCTCATATTATTAAAACATTATTTTTACCCTAAACGACACTAATTACCACTAATCGTGATTAAGAACTTAAAAGTTACTACTCACCAAAAAATTCTTTTAATCTCATTGAACCACATTTTACTTCTTAATGACAACCATTTATGTCGGATTTTTGAAAATCAAATCACATAAGTGGCAAAGTTTCATTTAAATAGAAAATCAGTCTCTTTAACTACCACTTAGTGGTTTCACTATTCATAAAAAATTGAAGTTTTTCAGAAAAATACCAAAACTTCACCCTAAGCTATATTTGATATTATAAATTCAAAAATTAAGCCTATTTTACAAAATTCAACACATATAAGTCATATTAATTAATTTAATACTTAATTCCCGCTGTCAGAGCAAATAGCGTGTTTTTTGAAACAATAAGTATCAAAAGATTGACACTAGTTTAAGTCTGGTTTCAAAGTGAAATTAATTCCAACGACCACTATTGGATTTAATGGTAAAAATATTTTCTAATTTCACTTTAAAACCAATTTAAATTATAATCTAATCATATAAATAAATTAGATTAAAAATAGGTTTTGAATTAAAATACAACATTTTACACTATTCATTAAAAAAATGAATTTTATCGGAAAGATACCAAAAATTTACCCAAAGTAAATTTTGATGTCCTGATTCTAAAGAAGAGTTATATTTGGTCCAATAAAATTTATAAGATTGATCAAAACTATATTTAATGATGGTTCTCCATCAAAAGGTGATAAGTGGACCTTTTGTGAAAATTTGAGTATATAAGCCTAAAATTGAATTCTTTTCGTATTTTAAGCCTTTATCCTTTATTAGATAAATGTAAAAACATTTAACAAACATATATAATCATATTTTAGTTATTTTTATCCATTCCCTCCAGTACAACGGCTACGTGTTAACTAACATTTAAAATAATATTATTTTATTACTAGTGTGCAACGTAAGTTTTCAAAGAAACTCATCGTTGCGTATCGAGTATGCTATCGAACGTAGAAACCCCTTTTTAATTAAAATTAATATTTAATTCGTAAATATTAATAAATATGAAAATTCTTTATTCTTTATTTACCTGGGATGTTACATCCTTCCCCCTTTTTGGGAATTGCGTCCTCGTAATTTTATTCACTTATCAAAAAAAGTGGGGGTATTTATCCCTCATAGCATTTTCAGATTCCCACATTGCCTCTTCAATCACATGGACTTTCCACAAAACCTTTACCTGATGAATCACCTTATTCCGTAACACCTGCTCCCTGTGGTCAAGAATCTGGACCGGTTGTTCCTCATAAGAGATATTCTCTTCAACTGAACTACCTCTGGGCACAAAACATGAGATGAATCTGGCATATACTTTCTCAGCATCGAAACATGAAAAACATTGTGTACCTAAGATAAACTCGGAGGTAAAGCCACTCTGTATGCAACTGATCCAACCCTAGCCAGAATTTCATATGGTCTAATGAACCTTGGACTCAGCTTTCCTTTCTTACCAAATCTCATCACACTTTTCCATGGAGAAACCTTGAGAAAAACGTGATCACCTACCTTGAAAGATAGATCCTTCCTCCAGTTATCCGAGTAACTCTTCTGCCTGCTCTGAGCTGTTCTCATGTGCTTCTGAATCAACTGAACTTTTTCTGCTATCTCTTCTACCAATTCTGGTCCCATCAGCTTCCTTTCACCCACTTCATCCCAAAATGCTGGAGTTCGACACCGCTTCCCATATAATTCCTCAAATGGTGCCATCTGTATACTAGAATGAAAACTGTTATTATAAGAAAACTCAACAAAAGAAAGATGTTGGTCCCAACTTCCCTGATAATCCATCGAACAAGCTCGTAGCATATCCTCCAAGGTCAGAATTGTTCGTTCTAACAGCCCATCTGATTGAGGATGAAATGTTGTACTAAAATTTAATTCAGTACCCAACGACTTCTGAAGGCCTTTCCAAAAGTTAGAAGTGAACCTGGGATCACGGTCAGATACAATGGAGAGGGGAACTCCATGTAACCTGACTATCTCTTTAAGATACAAAGGGTAAAGTTGATCTAGGGAAAAAGTATCTCGTATAGCAAGGAAATGAGCAGACTTAGTCAAGCGATCAACAATAACCCAGATTGCATTATTACCTCGAGATGTCTTCGGTAATCCCACAACAAAGTCCATGGATATATTCTCTAATTTCCACTCTGGCACTGGTAAAGGCTGAAGCATACCTTTCGGTAACTGTCGCTCTGCTTTAACCTGTTGACATGTCAAACACTTCACAGTAAAATCAGCAATATCTCTTTTCATTCCATCCCACCAGTAATACTCCTGAAGATCTCTGTACAACTTAGTACTGCCAGGATGAATTGAAAACGGAGAACTATGAGCTTCACATAACAACTCTCTCTTCAACTGTGAATCACAAGGCATACACAATCTCTTCTCAAATCACAAAACGCAATCATTATCGATGTTGAATTCAGGCAACTTACCTTTTTGAACCAGCTCTACCTTTTTTTACAACTCACTTTCTTGCTTCTATGCTAGCTTGATTCTATCTGATAGAGATGATCTCACTGATACCTGAAATAAAATAGAAGAACTTCCTGCACCAACAACTTCTATGCCAAAGTTCATCAAATCCTTAACCAAAGGGTCACGTTCCAAACACAACATTGCTAATGAAGCATTACTTTTTCGACTCAAAGCATCAGCCACTTTATTTGCTTTTCCCGGATGGTAATGAATTGTACAATCATAATCCTTGATTAATTCCAGCCATCTCCTTTGTCTCATGTTCAACTCTTTATGAGTGAATATATACTTTAAACTTTTGTGATCAGTATATATTTCACACTTTACTCCATACAAATGATGCCTCTAAATTTTTAAAGCAAAAAAAACAGCAGCTAATTCCAAATCATGTGTAGGGAAATTTACCTCATGACTTTTCAACTGTCGTGAAGCATAAGCAATTACCTGATCATTCTGCATGAAGACGCAACCAAGTCCTTTCAATGAAGCATCATTGTAGATAACAAACTCACCATTCCTGGAAGGAAGTGGCAAAACTGGAGCATTCACCAATCTTAATTTCAACTCCTGAAAACAATCATCACATTCTTTTGTCCAGATAAACTTAACACCATTACGAGTTAGCTTAGTCATTGGACTAGATAACCGTGAAAAATTTTCAACAAACCTTCGGTAGTAACCTGCCAAACCAAGAAAACTACGGATCTCGGTTACATTTGTGGGTCTTTTCCATTCTTCAACAACTTTTATTTTAGCAGGATCAACAGTTATTCCATCTTTTGAAACAATGTGACCTAGGAAAAAAATTTGTTGTAACCAAAACTCACACTTTCTGAATTTTCCATATAGTTTCTTTTCTTTTAAGGGTTGCAAGATAACCCTTAAATGACTTTCATGCTCCTATTTACTTTTAGAAAACACTAAAATATCATCAATAAACACAACCACCATTTATCACCAGATTCAACTGAGCCATCAGTGCAGTAAACTGCTCAATTATGGTTCTGACCATCTCAGGATGCAGATTTAGAAGGTCATTTCTTTCTGTATGCCTTCCCAGAAAAGCTGCTCTACTTCCTCTATGAAAAACTATTCTTAACATAGAAATATCTTAGGAGAAGCAACATGGTAATCTGTAAATGATATATCATTTCAATCAAACCATAAATTAATTTATAAATTTAACAATTTTCTAACTCCTAAAGTTGTCTAAACCGACCTCTGATACCAACTATAGGGCCCCATCCTTAAACCTTACTTAATATTGAATTAAATGAATAATTCACATTGAGGATCTTTTCAGGTTTAGAGTTTTAGAGAATTAGAACATAACTATTACATCTCAAAAGATTACAAAGTAGACACTTCTACTAAGTTTCCATAATAAAAAAACTCTTAAAAAGAAACATGTCTAGTTCCATGTTTTATATAGCATGACATTCCCTTGATCCCATCCTTGACCTTATTCCACATTAAGTCCTGTGAAAAACATTTCAAAAAAACTTGGGGTGAGCATAAAAAGCTCAGTAAGGGATACACAAAGAATGAAAACTGTTACTTTTTCAAACATCAAGTAAACCATGTATACTCTATCAAAGTAATACCTTCACCTTCATGAAATAGTAAAAACTCTTCACTGAATAAAGTATCATTACTTAACTTTTTGTAACCAAAGGATTACCATAAAACCCATATAAAGAACACATAACATATATAAAGGTAACTTGGGACAAAAACATACTTAAGTGGAATAACCATACGGTTGACTTCCACACATATCACTTAATGGAATAGCCATACGAACAATTTCCATACATACTTAATGGAATAGCCATACAGACGACTTCCATACCCAATGCATTGGAGGTTATAATGTAACCAACCGTCCTGGTATTCACGGCACCACCCGTCATATGGTTTATCACGTAACCACCCGTCAAATGTCCAAGTACCAATATAAAATCATAAAACATAAAACCAATATAAAGGAATGATAAAATTTCCATATTTCAATCACAATATATCATAATAGAATCCTTTATCAAAACCATTTTCAATACAAAAATACATAAAAGAGTATATGGTATTTATTTTATTTTAAAAACATTACGGCTTGTTGAGGAATCCAAAGACCAAATAATACTCGCGGCGGTGGAAAAGGTCGTTGTCACCGCGTACATTAAAAGAAACATTCCTTTTTGTCGTTTTGTAAAATGCTTCGTAGAAAAAGATTACTTTTGTATAGAAGTAAAAGTCAAAGGGGTTTATACACCGTATAAAATAAAGTTGTGTATAAAACGAAATATGCCTCAATGAAAGGAGATTGAGACGAAGTCCCTTACCTCGGGTCCGACTTGACACGATCGTTCTTTAACATCTTGAATAATAAACTTGAGTTAATTTCTACTTGATTAAGAAACTTTTTAAAATTCATTATTTCTTTTATATCACTCATTTCCATGTTATAAACATTATGTAACCATTTAAGTTAATAATGTTGTTTTTGTCGATATTTGGTTCTTATGTCGAAAGTGGACTTCTTACAATTACATGTTGTTCGTGTGGTCAAAGGTTATTTATATCCAGAATGACATTACTGATTTGGATAGCATATATATCATATATATCCCGCATATACATGTATTTATAATATTACATAATCATTTAGGGGTAAGAAATGAAATGCACCGTTCATGGAGATGGTAAGCCGTACGTACGCATGAACGCTACTTTCATTTATTTGTCATATTAATGGAATTAAAACTAAATGAGAGTTATGTATATTTTAATTCCAGAATTATATTCATCATTTAGATATATCATTCATTATATATATCCATTATATACATGTACTTTTAATAGTACATGACATTTGGGGATAAGAAATGAAATGCACTGTTCATGGAGACGGTAAGCCGTACGTACGCATGAACGCTACTTTCTTTTCTATATCATACTTTAATGGAAAGAAAAAATAATGATATAGAGTTATATTATAATTCTAGTATAACATCATATATAATAACTTTAAATCCATCCTTTATACATCCCACATATGGCATTAACGAATCACATCACTTTGAGGGGGCGGTAGTCCGCACTTCCTTAAATGAAGATATTGTGTTTAACCATAATGGAAACCATAAAGGTATGCCCAAAATGAAAAATACAGAAGCTTAAAGAAAACATAAACATATTATATATCATATATAAATATAGTGTCATCTTAATGGCCACCTTTTAAGGTGTTAAAAGAATGTTGAACAATCATCGTTTCGGGAGGCAGAAATTCGCCATCCACGGAAACAGTATGTTCTTTAACCATTAGATGTAGGTGTGTGTAAGTGTAGCTCGAATCCTTCTTATAAAAACATCCAAGTATATTGAGGATACTGTAGTTGTTACAAAATAAAAGAATAAAAATAGTTTAGGGGGTTGGGGAAGCAAAATAAAACAAAAGGACTCAAAAGAAGACATTACCTTAAAATCGGGTAACTCCCCTTGGTTTGAGCTCAAAGGCTTCCTTGGGAAGCCTTCTTACCAAAGTGAGGATTCAAGGAGTTATAGAGGGATGTGGAGAGCCAAAATGGGCAGGGGTTGGCCGAGCCAAAGGCTGTGGGAGTGTGGGTAAGGAGGTAGAGGTGGGGGCCTTTTATAAGAGGAGAGGAGGGGCACTCTTGGAAAGTAAAGATAAGTTACCTTATTTTGAAATGAGTTTCGGATTTAAAAGGTCCTACATTGATATAATTCAAGGATAAGGTGATAAGGGTTAGAAATCAACTCATCCAATAGGTTTTGGACACGTGTAGGTCTTAGATATTACATTATCTTTCTATTTTATTTAAATCGTTAAATAATGAGGTCATCGTTGCATCATCATGATGTCATAAATAATTAAATTTATTTAATGTCTAAAAATTATAAAAAAAATACTATGATGTAGGAAATCTTTTTATATTTCTAATGAATACTAATAGTCAAAAATCTGACTTGTATAACCCCATGTAAAAATTGGCTTAGTAAAATAACTCATGTTTGTGTCATTTTTACTTTAACATTAAATAAAAAGTTATTTATGTAATTTCCCAACCAAAGTAGCTCCATGGGGTCCCCAAGTTGACCCATGGCTTGTCTTGGTCTGACATGACACATCCAATGAGGTTAGGACATGTGTCAAGCTCATCTCATATTATTAAAACATTATTTTTACCCTAAACTACAGTAATTACCACTAATCGCGATTAAGAACTTAAAAGTTACTATTCACCAAAAAATTATTTTAATCTCATTGAACCATATTTTACTTCTTAATGACAACCATGTATGTCGGATTTTTGAAAATCAAATCACAGAAGTGGCAAAGTTTCATTTAAACGGAAAATCAGTCTCTTTAACTACCACTTAGTGGTTTCACTATTCATCAAAAATTGAAGTTTTTCAGAAAAATACCAAAAATTCACCCTAAGCTATATTTGATATTCTGAATTCAAAAATGAAGTATATTTTACAAAATTCAAAACATATAAGTCACATTAATTAATTTAATAATTAATTCCCGCTGTTAGAGCAAATAGCGTGTTTTTATGAAACAATAAGTATCAAAAGATTGACACTAGTTTAAGTCTGATTTCAAAGTGAAATTAATTCCAACAACCACTATTGGATTTAATTGTAAAAATATTTTCTAATTTCACTTTAAAACCAATTCAAATGATAATCTAATCATATAAATAAATTAGATTAAAAAGTGGTTTTGAATTAAAATACAACATTTTACACTATTCATTAAAAAAAATGAACTTTATCGGAAAGATACCAAAAATTTACACAAAGTAAATTTTGATGTCCCGATTCTAAAGAAGAGTTATATTTGGTCCAATAGAATTTATAAGATTGATCAAGACTATATTTAATGATGGTTCGCCGTCAAAAGGTGATAAGTGGACCTTTCGTGAAAATTAGAGTATATAAGCCTAAAATTGAATTCTTTTTGTATTTTAAGCCTTTATCCTTTATTAGATAAATGTAAAAAAAATTAACAAACATATATAATCATATTTTAGTTATTTCTATCCATTCCCGCCAGTATAATGGCTATGTGTTAACTAACATTTAAAATAATATTATTTTATTACTAGTGTGCAACATAAGTTTTCAAAGAAACTCATCTTTGCGTATCGAGTACGCTATCGAACGTAGAAACCCCTTTTTAATTAAAATTAATATTTAATTCGTAAATATTAATAAATATGAAAATTCTTTATTTTTATTTACCTGGGATGTTGCATGTAGTGAGTACCATACCAATGTATCTTTCAAGGGTATTAACCTTTATGAACATATACATATTGAATGTTACATTAATGTGTGTATTCCACATTTCTTAATCGTGTAATAACTTATGATGTTGAATGATTCCATGTTATATGATCCACGTGGCACACTTATGCATGAAATGAAATGTTTAAGAAGGGTGCGCCCTGATAGCACTCCAATGCATTGGGTAAATATTAGTATCATGATAAATCAAGTGAAATGAGGGTTTAATCATGATAATTCAAGTTCAATGAGAGTTTACTCATTCTCCATGTTCAATGAGCCTTGGCTCATTCTAAAATCATGTTAAATTTTGTTGTTACATTTCCATGTTATGTTAATCATGTTATATCATGCCTTTATGTTCATGTTTATCTTATGCCCCATTTATATGCCTATTTCCTACCATGTATTTTATATTTCATGTTATGACCCGTTAACTCCCTTACTGGGCTTTATAGGTCACCCTTTTCTTATTCATGTCCTCAGGTTATCCCATGTAATGCTAAGTATGAGGGAATGTAGTGGTCATGTAAAGGATGTTTTTAATAAGATGTTGTGTCTTGTGTTTTAAGGTGTTGTGTAATGTTCCTAAGCCCCAAAGACACTAGAACTCTCGGTCTTTTATATTTTTTCAAGTTAAGTTTTCCATATAATAAAACATGTTTAAGGGTCTAATAAAGAATAGGGATGTCATAGTTGGTATCAGAGGATAGGTTTAGTTATTTTTGGGATTAGGATTAGAAAACCCTAGTAAAGCCATAGAACAAGACTAAGTATAATAAAAACATCCCTAAGTTTTGGTTTGTATTGAGTAATTGTTTTAATAAGAAAATAAATCATTGTCTAGATACGAGCATGTAGAGGCATCTCTGGCACAAATGTACCTAAGGGTGAAAAGCCAGACAAGGAGTTTTGGGCTTGACCTGGGGTATCCTAGTACACGACAACGAGACTTGATGCACTCTTAGTTTTGAAACTCTTGGGGAATATTCTTTTGTAAATTCACAAGCTTAGTATTAACCCTAATTAAAGAAATTAAAAAAATCCCCTAAGAATATATGTTAGAAAGTAGAACCTAAATAGCATAGATTGAAGCCTATGGATTCATAAGTTGAGGAAATAAAAGTTATTTATAAGTCATTAGTTTTTTCCTTGTATTAACCTTTATGTGTTACCCCTAACATTCCTTTTATTCCATCCAATGGCTGGTAATAGGAGTACTCGAGCAAACTACCAATGTGAAGATCAATGTGATGACTGTGCTAATGAGATTCCCAATCCGATGGGAGCAGGAATCATGAACTTTTTCATGCTTCTCTCTCAGTTAACTATTTGAATAGAAACATGGGTCGAGAGGATCTTTCAACCCCCCCCCCCCCAAGAAATAAAAATTCACTATAATGAGCTTCATGATACAAAGGCCTTCTACTTTTAATGGATGATTTGATCCCTCAATCGCAGAACAATGGATCAACTTCATTGAAAAGATCTTCTCCATCCTTCAATGTTCTGAAAAAGAGAAGGTTATCCTGGATTCTTATCTTATGAAGGTTGAAGTTGATAATTGGTGGAAGTTGATCAAAAATACGAAGCCTGAGGAGGATATCGAGGTGTTGGAATGGAAGGATTTCTAGAAGATGTTTTTCGATAAATATTTTCCGCACACACTATGACTTAAGATGGAAAGGGAATTCCTTGCCCTCAAGAAAAAAGATGATGAATCTATCGATGTTTATGAGGAAAAAATCACAAGGCTTTCAAGATATTCCTCCGGCTTTGTCTTTACCCCTGAATATAAGGTTGGTCGCTTCTTTGGTGGGCTGAAACCTAGCCTGCGAAAAGCGCTGGCGATCTGTGACTTCGACAGCTATGAGAAAATTTTTCTGATGTGCCCTCAAGGAAGAAATGGAGATCGAAGAATCTCAGGGGTATCATGGGGATAAAAAGCATAATGTGGAATTCAATTATTGTAGTCTTATGGATAAATCCAACGGTGCTAAGAAAATCCAGTACCCCACTTGCTAAACTTGTGGAAAAAATCACCCTAGAAATTGCCTAAATGGGATGAGGAAATGGTTTAGGTGTGGAAGATAAGGGCACCAGGCTATTAATTGTCGGAATGAAAAACCCACTTATACAATAGAGAAGACAAATTCTCTGCTCCGCCCTCAACGCGTTGTTCATTTCTTCAAATGCAAAGAATCGGGGAACTTTTCAAATCAGTTCCCTATGCCAAGAGTTTTCGGAGGAAACCAACAACCTCCAAGGCAGCAAGGGAGAGCTTTTTCCATCACTATTTCCTATGTGAACCCCAAAAACGAAGTGGTGACATGTATGTTAGTTATTCATTAAATAATAGTGAACTTACATTTTATTCTGGTTCTACACATTCTTTTATATCCCAAAAGTTTAGTAGAACAATACTAGCTCCACCAAAAATCATGGAAGTGAAGATGTTGGTGAGTACGGAAAATGGGGAAATCATTGCATCCCATGAATATAACTCTTACCCTATCATAATCTATGGATTTAACTTCCTGGAGAACCTCTTCATACTCCCTATGGTGTAATTTGATTAAATTATTGGTACGTATTATATTTCCTTATATAGATTAGACATAAATTTTCGTGAGAGGGAAATCACTCTCCATGTGGAGAATCGACCCCCGATTCTATACAAGTGCAAGGAGGAAGATGAATCATCTTTAGATCCATCATCTCAAGCATGGATATTACTGCCCTATGATTACGTGTATCTGGCTCAGATGATTGATTCTAAGGAGGAAACCATCCTTGAATACATGCCTATTGTGAGGGAATTCGTGGAATTGTTTCCTGAGGATTTTTCTGGTCTTCCTCCTAGAAGAGATGTTGAATTCTCAGTTGATCATATACCTTGGGTGTTGCCAATATCCAAGACTCCATATATAATGGCTATTGTAGAGCTTAGGAGTTGAAGAAACAACTACAGGAGAATCTAGATAAAGGGTTTATATGCCCAAGTGCTTCACCATGGGGTGAACCAATCCTCTTCATCAAGAAGAAAGATGGTTCAATATGCCTTTGCATCGATTATCGTGAGCTTAACGAAATCACAATAAAGAACAAGTATCCTCTCCTATGAATTTATGACTTGTTCGATTAGATGCGTGGAGCACAATACTTCTCCAAGGTGTATTTTCGGTCGGGATATTATCAATTAAGGGTGAAGAAAGAACATTTCCCCAAGACTGCTTTTCGTACAAGATACATGCACTATGAATTCATAGTAATGCCTTTCAGACTCACTAATGCTCCAGAAATCTTCATGGACATGATGAATAGAGACTTTAGAGATTACCCCAACAAATTTGTGGTATTCTTTATAGATTATGTTTTTATATACTCCAAAATCAAGGAGGTTCATGAGGAGAATCTAAGAATTTTACTAGAGACCTTGCAGAAGGAGAAGCTCTATGAAAAGTGCAGCAAGTGTGAGTTCTAGTTGAAGTAGGTTTCATTCTTGGTTCATATAATCACAAGCAATGGGATATCTATGGAACCCTCCAAAACAGCTGCAATTGAGGGATGGTCAAGGCCAACAGCAGTAACAGATATTCGTAGCTTCTTGGGATTAGATAGATATTATCGACGATTTTTGAGAAATTGCTCATGATTGTCCAACCCTCTTACCAAGCTAAATCAGAAGAGAGTAAAGTTTACTTGGAGTGATGAATGCGAAGAAAGATTCAAGGAGTTAAAAAGTGGGCTTATCATTGTGCTTGTTCTCACTTTACCCACAAGTGGGGAACTTTTTGTGGTATTCAAGGATGTTTCGAAGAAGGTCCTATGATGTGTGTTGATGAAAAATGAAAAATTCATTGCCTATTCTTCAAGGAAATTGAATATTCATGAGAATAATTATCCAACACGTGATCTGGAGTTGGCTACGGTGATCTTCGATTTAAAAATTTGGTGTCATTATCTCTTTGGAGAGAAGTGTTAAATATATACGGACCATAGAAGACTCAAGTATATATTCACACCGAAAGAGTTGAACATGTTCCAATGATGATGGTTAGAGCTGATCAAAGACTATTAATTCTTAATCCATTACCACCCTGGGAAAGTGATGAGACCTTGAGTTTAAAGTTGGAGACATGGTATTTCTACACATATCCTTGTGGAAGAAGGTCATGAAGATTGGAAAGAAATGGAAGTTATGTCCTAGGTACATCGGCCCCTTTGAGATTCTTGATCGTGTCGGGGTAGTGGCCTATAGACTAGCACTTCCACCTACCATGGCCAAATTAAATGATGTCTTTCATGTTTATCTCTTAAGGAAGTACATAACAAACCCTTAACATGTACTCTATTAAGAGGTGGTATAGTTAGAGGATGATCTTTCATATAAGGAGAAACTAATGAAGATTTTAGATCGTAGAGAAAAAGTTCTACAAAATAAGAGAATTACCATCGTCAAGGTGTTATGGAGAAACCACAAGTTTTAATAAGCAATGTGGGAGTTGGAGGAAATGATAAAGAAGAGTTACCCACATCTGTTTTAGTGTGGGAAAACTAAATTTCAAGGGTGAAATTTCTTAAAGGGGGAATATTGTAACAACCCAAACTTTCATTAATGGAAATTCCTCTAGATCTAATTAAATGTATCATTATATAAAATGTTTATATAAACTGTGAAATTACTTGGTTTTATGTTTTTGGATTTTAAAATACCATTAAGAATTGTGATCATTGCTAATATAGTCATTGAAAAGTGATCACATGATTTGAATAAATATAAGGCTTTAATAAATCCAATTTACTCAGACAAAGGAATTGATGGCCTCATCCAATAAAATTTCCACGTATGAATCCCATTTGTCAGAGTTCGGAAAGGAGGTGGTATAATTGGGATTTGCTCTTGACCAAGCCCAAGCCGAGCTTCTACATGTTAAGATCGAACTGAATTTCCTACGAGAGAAGAGTAAGTTGATAGAGATTACCACCCAAGCAATGTTATTCGAGCCACCCCAAGAGTTTGTCACCATCACACACCTTACTCTTCAGTATTATGCGGGTGTTATAAGGGGTTATGTAACAAGACCTTATCACTATTATTATGTGAAATATTTATTATATATTAATTAATATACATTTATTTTATTATTGTTACTTTGTAAATAGTTTTTAAATCCCAAATGGTATTTTTAGTTAATATTCATCTAAGAAATCTATTTTGATGAATTAATGGATATTTTAATTAAATAATATTTTTATAAATTATTTTTATTATTATTAAATTACTTTTTATTAAATTTAAATGATCGTATAATTTTATGAATGCAATTGTAATATTTATTAATGTTTGAAGGTTGTTTTTGTCAAAACCCATGAATTTTCGATAAATGGATGTTTTTATTTTAAAAGTAAAAATTAAAATATTTAGAAAATTATTTAGATAAAATGAATATTATTTTTGAAATCAGGACATTGAAATTATCCAACGGTGAATTTTTTATAATTTTCTGAGACAGTCGAATATTTGGGTAAAAAATAAATACTGTTTAAATATATAATGAGTTTTATGGCATCATAATGACCCAATAGTGATGTAATAAAATACTATAAATGAAATTTTAGGCCAATATATGTTTTTTCCTTAAAATAAAGTGATTTTAGACTTGTTTTATTAATTTTATGATGCCTTAGGGGACCCTTCATGACTTATAAAACATTTTATCTTTTTAAATTGTTTTCCTTGAGAGTGTGGCTCACCTCCACATAAGCAACCCTATTATTTTAAAAAAATTAGGCCATTGGACTTATAAAATATTTTTTTCCACCCCCTTTTTCAAAAACCATGGGCAAAAACCATGGGATGGTTTCAGTATTGATTAGTTTAATGTGAGGTGACCCAAACCTAAATAATAAAGAATTCCCCCTCCTTTCCTATATAAACCCACCCAAGCTCCCACTTCCTCTTCACTCAAAGCCTTTGAAGTTCATCCAATATCTACTCTATTTTCTCTATAATCCTCTCAAGGAGACCCAATCTCCCAATAATCCTCTCTCAAGCCTCTCCCAAGCCTTTGGGAACACACTTCCATGTAAGGGATTTCCTCTTTTCTCATTTTTGTCTCAATTTCATTATGTTGTTATGCCCTTTTAATTTCAATTACAAATGTTGGGGTATGATTTCTCACCTCCTCCATTCTGACCTATTTATGTTTTAATTATGAGAGACCCCTTTCACTCCCATTTAATGCCTCCCATGTACACCTGTTACCATGCCGAAATTCAGTAAGGAATCTCTCCTCATTTACATTTAAGCAATTCCTTTTTATTATGAATCTAAATACCTTTAATTGTGTTGGGAAATATTTATATATGAACCCCTTACCTTCCATTTCATGTAAATATTATGAGACACCCCTTTCTCTCTCATCAACTATTTTTACAAATTTTTATGTCACGTCGTTAAGCTGTTGAAATTGCACCGCAATTTTCCAAGCCAAAATCATTGTGTAGTGCATACCATACCCATGTCTCTATCAAGGGTGTTCACCTTTATACACATATACATATTGAATGGTACTTTCATATGTGTATTCCACATTTCTTAATTTTGTAATAACTTTTTATTTTGAATGATTCCATGTTATATGATCTATGTGGAACACTTATGCATGAAATGAAATGTCTAAGAAGGGTGTGCCTGGATAGCGATCCAATGCTTTGGATAAATATTAGTATCATTATATGTCATTTGAAATGAGGGTTTAATCATGCCAATTCAAGTTCAATGATGGTTTACTCATGCTCCATGTGCAATGAACCTTGTCTCATGCTAAAATCATGTTAATTATTGTTGCCACATTTCCATGTTATGTTAATTATGTTATATCATTCCTTTATGTTCATATTTATCTTATTCTCCATTGATACGACTATTGCCTAACATGTATTGTATGTTTCATGTTATGCCTCATTAAATCCATTACTGGGCTTTATATCTCACCCTTTTCTTATGCATGTCCTCAGGTTATCCCATGTAATGCTAAGTACGAGGGAATGTAGTTGTCATGTAAACTAAGTTTTCAATAAGATGTTGTGTCCTATGTTTTAATTTGTTATGTAATGTTCCTAATCCCCAAAGACACTAGACCTCTTGATCTTATATGTTTTATAAAGTGAATATTTCTATGTAATAAAACATGTTAAAGTGTATAATAAAGAATAGGGTTGTCATAAGTTTTAACCCAACAATGTGGGAAGTGGTTGAAAAATAAATTTAGAAGTTATTATGAGAAGAAATAATTTATCCAATTTTTGACTCATAATTGGTCATCCCAATGCATATAGTTCCCAAAAATCTAAACTAACCATTGTGATGAATTAACAAAATAATTTAATTCCTATGATAGTCTAAAATATTTCGAGCGTCTGTATTGATTACTGAAAGCTGAATTCGGTTAATAGAAATGATCACCTTTGCATATCATTTGTCGATAAAATTATTGTATGACTATAAATAAAAATCCATTACTAATTCTGAAATGGATTTTCAGAATATTTTCATGTTCTCATTGTACCAAAAGACCAGGAAAAGACAACTTTTACCTACCCATATGGTACTCTCTCTTATAGAAGAATTCTTTTTGCATTATTCAATACACTGGGTCCAATTCGAAGATGCATGGTAAGAATTTCCTATGATTTAATTTAGTATTTTCTTTGATTTTTTTCGTGATGACTTCAATATGTTTCAAAATTCCTTTGATTACTATTTTGGATAATATGGATAATTCCTTGAAAACCTGTATTGAAAATAATATTGTTTTGAATTTTTAAAAGTGTCATTTTATGGTTGAAAGAGAATTTTTTTGGGACATTTAATTTCAAAAAAATAGGATTGAGGTTGGTGAATATTAATAAATTGAATTTATCAATTTATTAACTTACCCAACTTTTGTGAAACATGTTACATAATTTTTTAGGACATTAAATATTTAGTATAAGGTTCATCAATAATTTTAGTAATATTTCTTTTCCTCTCTCAAGATTAATTTTAAAAATTATGGGTTTATTTTTTGTAATTATCATAGGAAATATTTTGATGAGATAAAATATAAAAAAACCACACCACCCCTAATACACTCACTTAATTAGGAGAACCTATTAGAACTCATATGTGATTCTTTAAACCAAATTGTTGGAGTAGTTTTGTCTTGAAAAATTAAAGGAAGATAATATGTCATTTTATATGCTTCCAGAACACTAGATGCGGTCAAACCCATTATAAAACCATTGAAAATGAGTTTTTATAATTTTTTCCCCTTATAAATAATCATGTCATATTTTTTGGTACTAAGGTAATTTTTTATTTGAACATGAAACATGTAACTACCTGATAAATAATAACTAAGAAAATACAATGCTAGTGAGATGGGTGTTTCTACTATATGAATTTTATTTTGAGATAAATAAAAATAGGTTTTGAAAATAAAGTGGAAATAACATTAGCAAGTTCCACCACACCTCTAATTTAGAAATTCCAAATAAAATCCAATAAATGATTTCATCCAAGATAAACAACTTTATATAATTGAAGGAGAATTTATATGGTATTTGGACATAATAAATTTTCTAATAACTTCTCAAGTTCCATCACATCTAAACCCACATCATGTTTTCAAACTCAAATATGAATCAAACTTTTATTCTTGGAATAATTCATATCTTTAGAAGATTTATAATGATCAAATGATTACAGGATATTTTCTTAATATTTAAGTAAATTTTTTTCCATATTTCTATTATACATTAGCTTATGGATGAAACATTGGACCTCAAGGAACTGATGGGAATGTTTTGAAATTTTTAATTTACTGGACCGCATTATATAAAAATAATCATGAATTTTTTTAACAATGTGATAAATATCAATTCATTAAAAATATTTCAAAGAGATAATAAATGCCTCAAAGACCAATGAATTTTTTTTTTAAAAACATATAGGTACTGTTCATAGATTTAATGGGACCCTTTCCAGTGTCATTTAAACATCCATATATATTGTTAACTATATATTAGGTTTCAAAATGTATGGATTCAAAATCTTCCAAAACTAATGATCCCAATATTTCTTTGTACTAATACCTTTTATAGATTCAGAATCCCAAAAGAAAAATTTATTGAATAGAGAACCCTCTTTTTCAATATTATCATAGAATCTTTAATAAGTAAATAAGAATGGTTCTATAAAACATGCACTTTATCAACCCCAATAAATAGATGAGATGAACTGTCCAACATGGAAATTAAAGGAATTATATAAAAAAAGATCAATCCAAATAGGAATGATTTGAGCCAATGCTTGAAAGACACATTGTGGTATTATAGTATAGTCTATGAAACCCCTATTTGAAATATCCCATGCAAATTGATTTATGGTAAATGTTATCATTTACCTATAGAGATAGAACAGAAATATTATTTGGAAGTCAGGGAGATGGATTTAGATTTTGAAAAAGTTATAAAGGAAAGAAAACTATATATTCAAGAGTTGAAATAAATCGTAATAGAAACATTCGTAAACTCTATAATTTAAAAAGAAAGAACAAGAGTTTCACATGGAAAGCTTATTTAACAAAGTGAATTTTACTAAGGAGAAAACAATTTCTCTATAACTCAAGACTAAAACTGATACCGATAAAAATTCGTTACTCATGGGAAGAAAATTTACTATTACTAATTTCTACCCATTTTTTATCGTGGATATTATAAAAAAGGGATATCAGGATCCATTTACCATCAATGGACATGGTATTTTGGAAATCTTCCACAAGAACCAATGGAGGATATCACACTCATCCAACCCTTATACAAGTGAAACCCTCATGTTGTTCCCTTCCTTAAACTTATTTAATGTTATCATGGTATTAAATATACTCAAAAGTCAATTTCTATTATAATAAAATTATTATATTGCATATTTAAAATTTTGGGAGGGGAAACCTTTTTAGTTTTTAGGAATTTCATATTTTTATGTTTTTATTTTTCATTTTTATGGGATTTTGTTACTTTTATGTTTTTTTAAACCTATTGAGCTCAAATTTAATTCATTTGTAAGTTTGGAACCTATTAAAATTTTTAGAAACTAATTTTACTCATGAAACTGAATTTAGATGAATGCTGAAATGAATATATTTTCATATTCAAATTGTGTTAAATTCATTAAAATACCACTGATTATTTAATCTCATCCCATGAAATACTATCCAATGTTATAATCACCTACCTATGATAAATTTAAAACATTTTTTATATCATTTTTATAGTTCCCTCACTTATTTATATATCCAATCCATGATTGAATAAACAAAATTTAATATGAATTCTAGTCAAAACCTTGGATCATTGTGGGACTTGTGTTGAAAATGTTTTAGGAATTATTTTAGTTAAAAACACTCTTTAAAAAAATATTTTGTACTACGATTATAGATCACCCATTTTAACCCTTATAAGTTATGAATATCCTTATATGTATCCAAAATATAACTAATTATTCCTACTAACCCTACACTTTAGTAATATATATAATTTCATCAAAATAAAATGTGGGGGGAGGGGTTATTTCATAGAATTATTGGGTATAAGATTTCATTTTAGGAAATATATTAGGGTTTGAAACTATTTATTGATTTTTGAGTTTTCACATAAATTACTATAATACATTGATGCCCACTTTCACTCTATAAAAATTGAATATGACAAAAATCTGCATATAAAAAATATATAGTAAAGGGGAAGAATCATTAATTATTAAACACTTCTTTTTAGACCTCCATTGTGAGGTAAGTGTGGGTTTTTTGAATCATTTAAAATGATATTGAGTGGGAAACATTCATTAAGTTACCCACTTGTTTAATCATGTATAGCTATTTTAAGAGAAAAACTACCTCATTCTACCTTTATAATTTTTCACATCAAAATCTACCAACCTAGAGCCACATAACATCCCTAAACATTCTTCATGATAAAAAACTTTAAATGACACATTTAATGTATATTTAGAAACTTATAAATCCTATATTGACCTCTGCATGAGTTTTAATTGAGAAAATTTTATTTAAAATTCAAACTTGTTTGATAACAGAAATAATTCCAGGGAGGTAGGTATAAATGTTTATGGGTGGATAAATGAAGAAGAAATGGATTGAATGTACCATATATAGAAGATTGAATTAAGGAAATGTATGAGGCATGATAAGTTTTTATGACATGTCTATTTATAAAGGGACTCACATTTGATAGTGTTTTGAATTTTTCGTAGGATCTATTCTTTATGTTAACTTGTATAGGAGTCAAAGGTTTAAGTTTAGTGGAATTTATAGAGGAAATAAATTCATTATATTTTACTAATATTCAACTAACTATATTCCCTCAGATTCCATAATTTTTTAATTTTTTAAATTTGTTGGGATTCAAGGATCATTTCATTAGATTTTATGAATATTTATATAAATGGATGAATTGTTAATTTAATTGATTTATTTAATTTCTAGAATAAAATTAATGGCTAACTTTGATAACCCTTTTATTTTTCATTTTTAGTGTAAAATAAGGTTTAATGGATCTAAAATTCAACTGGAATAATAAATAAATCAAAATTATCTATAAGAAAAGAATTATTAACTTTCAGATGATAGTATAAGATCATTGAAGCAATATATTTTTTAGAGACTAACATGATAAAGTATAGAAGTTAACATTAAGGGGGGGGGGGATAAATTTTGGATTGAATTCCTTGTAACTTGAAATAAAAAAATCAAGAATCATTTAACATCCATGAGTAGATAAGCAGGATGAAAATCTATTAAACATTGAGAATTTTGGAAATGTATCAAGAATTACTAAGGAAATGTATAAAAGTACCTACATAAGAATCAGAATTGGGTAAAAAAGACATGCTATAAAAAAGGGATATGTAAAGTTTATTTTTAATATAAAGAGTAAAATCTGTAAAATGACCTATATGTATAAAATAAAATCATTTTATACATAATATTATTTCATTTATCAATAATTGTTTTTTAGAGATTTCTAAAGTCACACTATGATTTGTATGAGTCCTTTATCATATATGTAAGGTTCATCAGAACCACTACCTAGAATACGTAAGATTCATCATGATTCATCACTCATGAATTTAGAAAAGTATACTGATACATAAAAATTACACATGGAGATACGTAAAGGAAACATAAACTGATATATAAAAGTAAAACTTATGGCCCAAGTAATACATAAAGTTCAATGTCTTTATCATGGGTGTGGAATGTTGGTATGTAAGAGTAATATATAGATGCATAAAATTATTTCATTTGTCATTGGGAAGAATTTTGGCTAATGTATAAAAGATTATTTCTTATCAGAAGGGCTTGTGTAATGGTCAAGTACTTAGGGAAAGTTTGACCAAGATATTCAGGTAAAGATTTATACTTTAAAAAATTAGGTGAATCAAAGACCAAGTCATTTAAAATGGAGTTTCTCTATGATGAAATATCAAGCTAAACACTTTGGATAAAATATATAAAATATCATGACATGGTGATGGTAATCATTACATGAGGATATGAAGAGTTTTAAGATAGTAAATTCATTAATAACCATGTTTTGGTCGGTGCCTCATTCATGAGGTGACACAATTAAACATATTACATGACATGCATCCCATAATTTTTTTCCAATGAAATTCTTATTTGGATGTAAGCATTAAATTTAAATGAGAATATGGAAAGACTTGAGATCATGGAAATATTTCCAAAGCAATAATATTGGAGGCAATTTGTGATACCTCTTATTTTATCCACATGGAATCAGAGAATATGGATGGGTTTAATGAAAAATTGTTGAGAGACTTAAAAGGAAGAAAGAATAAGATTCTATATAAATTACTGAGGGTGGCCACAAGGGAAGATAGGTTTGACCATGAGTTTTAAGTCCTTCTTATTTTCAAAATTTCTATTTTTTTACCATTTATTAGCTATAACCAAGGAAATTGAGGGATAAACCCCATTTAAATTATTGGGGCAGGGGAGGAGATCCTTTTACTAAGTACTTGAGTTTAAATATCAATACTAAATTATTTTGGTGTTATTTGATATTAGTTTATAACGATAAGATATTTAATTGAATAAGGATGTGTTTTTTATATTTCATGATCTGCATTCATATTGGGGTGATAACATATCATCACCCTACACTTGATTTTTCCCATATACAATGGAATGGGAAGGGTTATTATATGATTTATTGAGCAATAACATATACAAATGTGGAAGGAAATGGATTTTTTAAAGATTTATTTAGATTACCTTCACCTAATAGGGTGTTTCTTTAGTAGTTTAGGAAGATCTTATTACTGATTCCTCACTCATGGTGGGGAGGATTAGTCAAAAGTGATCATTATTGATTTGAAAATCACACTCTACCACCCATTGATGGTATATAGAGTTATTATTAATTCTCTCATAGATTAAATTTTAGAAAGTGTCTTAATCAATTTAAAACCATGATAACATAAAAATTGGAAACCAACCCCTAGACCCTTTACCTATTTCATAACTTCACCCCAACATATTTTTTTTCTTTCTCAACTTTTTATTTTTTTTCTCAAAGCAAAAAAAATAACCCCCATCCATTTACTAATTTTCAAAATTTGAATTTTTTACCCCTCCTTGGAGACTGCCTTCAGTCCCCACTATATAATAGAATAACCTTAAGTAATTAATATCTATTAAAATAACTTATTATAGTTATGTTAATAATTATCACTATACTAGAAATATATATTCCATCCAGGATCATAGCTCATATTCATTACAATGTTGAATCATTATTCCTACATGTTATTAGTGGGGAAGAGGAGAGCATACATGGTCAAAGTGTCAGTGAGTGCTTGTAGAGTGTCACTCTTACTGGAATATAGAGCACCTGTAGCATTTTTCTAGATTTTTTCTCATCTATCCAGTGGTTATGGTGATGTATAATCTCTAGTATCAGTAGCAAGACTTGGTACAACACCATAATGAGGTAGTTGGGGTTCTTTTAAACCATCGGGGCATAGAGGAAGTTTTAGTTATAAGGGTCATCAAAGGCAGATGAGTAGAGATCATCGGGGTGTCCAGGTATCTGTGGATTTGGTTAGAGGCTTAGGGTCAATCCAGCTTCATGATATCAATTTGGAACCCACTGACAATGATAAGGAATTTTCAACTATTTGAGCTACGATATTAGTGGAATCTATGCCCTATTTATCATTGTTTAAAACAGTTTCATCATATTTTTTAATCTCTTCTTATTATAATAATGATATTTGTTTGACCATAGAGTACCTATATGAAGTGATGTATATCTATATTCCCTTAGGGGTGAGTTTTGAGGATATTCATCGATCATTTTTTCCTCATTATTAGTGGGCGTCAGCATCTTTGAAATTTATTAATGTTAAATATGTGTAATTTTGATGAGATATTGGGAATGGGTTGGTTGAATCAGTATCATGTACACACCAGTTTTTATTTTTGTTAGGTATCTTTAACATTAATTGAGGGTGATAGTTATATCTATGCTAGTAACTGGGATTTATAGGTAGTCCTTTCAAGACCTAACCATCAGTAGTTGGGGATGGTTTCAACCCATTTTTTTAGTGTTTTTGTGGATGATGTGGTGGCATGTTATAAATTATTTACTCTAATTTTTGACAAGTTCTAGGATTTATTTGCTCAAGGATTCCTAGTATTACTACCAAAGAGAAACATTGATTTTACTATGTATCTTGTGAAAGGTATAGAACCCATATCTATTCCTCCAGGTATGATAGATCCTATAGATATTTTTGAGCTAATGGATCTATAATAGGATCATGACATGAGTGGTTTTATTCACCTGAACACATCCCCTTGGGGTATTTATATTTTTTCACCAAAAATGTGGGTGGATCATTTTGATTATGTGTTTATTACTGGAGGTTGAACCAGGTGATCGCCAAGAACTATTACCCTCTTCACAACAGTGAAAATCTATTTGACTAGTTGAGGAGAGCTAAGTGGTTCACTAAGATTAACTTGAGGTAGGGTTATCATCATTTGTGTGGGAGGCCATATGATGTTCCATGTAAAACTTTTGGGATTAGGTATAGATTGTATTATTATCTTGTATTTTCATTTATATTGATTAATGTTCTCTCTATTTTTATATCCTATATGAATAGATATATATATATATATATATATATATATTTGTATTATTTCATGGTTGTCTTCATTAATGATATTTTGGTCTACTCCCAATCAAGGGAGGACCATGCTTGGTATTTGGACTTTGTTTTGAGTATACTGATAGAGAATTTTATTTATACCAAACTTTCAAAATTTAAATTTTGTATTAGTGAGTTTTGATTCATGGGGAATATGATATTTGATGCAGTCATATCAGTGGACCCTCAAAAGGTTCAGGTTGTGGTTTCTCAAGAGAAATCCATGAATGTGGTTGACATCTATAACTTCCTAGGTTTTATGGGATATTATAGAAAATAAATTCAGTACTTCTCCCATTTTAAAGTTTTGATGACAAACATTATTAACAAGGGGGTATATCCTATAGTCTTATTCTTTGAAGAGATCTTTCCAGGATTCTAAGGTAAAAGTGACATATGTGTCAGTTTTGACCTTACCTGATCTTGGTAAGGAGAATACTATCTATTTTTATGTGTTTATCATAAGACTTTGTGTGGTCCTGATGTTTTATGGGTGTGTGGTTTCCTATAGTTCAAGGCAGTTGAGGCCACATGAGAAAAATTATCTAACTCATGATATAGTGATGATGGTGATAGTGCATGATTTAAGATGTTGGTGTCACTATCTTCTATGTGAGATATCCATCATATAAATAGACCATAATAGCCTCAAGTATATCTTTTCATAGTTTTCCTTGAACCTTTTACAGAGGATATGGGTCAAGTATCTTTAATATTTTGACTTTCGGATCACATATACCCCTAGGAAGGGGAATATTAGTGTTGATGTTCAAACTAGTAAGAATCATTTTCAAGTGGTACAAGTGGATAGTATTAAGTGGAAGATGATGAGAGTCTTCGGTAATATATTCCTTGGATTTTGGGATTATTGGGGTAGAGAGACATTTATATCTCTTATTATTACATCCTCACTCTTTTAAAAGTGAAGGATATTCAATTATCTAACTCAAATTTCATAGTGATGGTTGAAAGTATATACGGAGGTAAGTTGACAGCAAATGGGTCCCTTTATGATGATGAGGTCCTTTATGTTTAAGGTTGGGTTTTGTTCCATATTAACATGCACACGGATTTTATGTGGGATTCACATACCTAGAGAAGGGATGTTCACATATGGATTACTAAGATATACCATGATATTCACATGAAGTAGTAGTATCCTTGGATGAAGAGAGACATAGCATAGTTAATTTCAAGATTCTTTACACGTTAGTAAGTAAAGTTTGAGCACTAGTGACCTGAATGTATGATGGGTTTTATAGGATCATTGAATGATCATTGTCATTAGAAAAAAAACCCAAACAATTCTGGATTTATCTATAATGAATCAAACATGTATGGAAATGAAGAAAAAAATGATTTTTGTGTACATATAATGCAGTAGTAGTAGCATATATATTCAAAATTTGATAGAGTATTCTTGATAAAGATCAAGGGATAAATAAAAAAATTATTCCACCATAGGTAATCCACTAACCTAGGATCCTTGAACATTTCTTTAGTAATCCTTTACACTAAAGTGGTTCTAGAATCATCAATTCCTGATAAATTATGTACCAGTAAATAAGAGAGTTTTGGTAGTGTTTTCATGCAATGGGGTTACCCCAATCGGAGGGATATCATCCCTTCATATATAAATCCCAACACTCTTTATTTAATGAATACAATTGGACATATAAGTTGAATTGAGCGTCATCTCATGGAACCCATGCATTATATCTCATTGGAGTTAATTTATTTAACTCCTTCCATGAATGTGTTATGCCCGGTTTAATTCATTCATAATGAATTATAAATAAAAAACCATGTTGTAGATAAATTTCATGCATACCCCACCTATGTCACATCCCCTATCATACATTATGATTGAGGTTGTTTTTTGAATCCTATTACACCCAAAAACATAGGTGAACCATAATATATGATATGCATCTCATGAAAATGGTGTCTTACAATTCATACCAATCATAATCCACGATATGCATCTTATTAATATCATGCATATCATGCAACTAGTTGAACATACCTCATGTGAATCAACTAAGCATGTCTATATATTTATTTAGTTTAAATTAATCATGGTCCAGATACCTTTTCTCATCATATTAGTGCAAAAAACCATCTTGGTCAAGATTCAATGGATTACATGATAAAAAATATACAAAAAAATCCCTTGATTATCAATATCACAATGACTTTAATAAAAAAAGTTATCAAAGTATAAAGGTTCTCATACTAGGTATCTCACCAGCCCCAGGTAAGAAGATTTGATTATAAGTATACACCCTTAAGTATATCATTAACTTTATGACATTCCATGGGAAATATACTTGACAGTTCATTCTAAATAATAATACTCCACATATTATCTCATGAGTCTATTACTCATGTTAATAATAACATACCATCACAACTCATACTACTCCATAATGATCCTCGATTACTGATAACTCAAAGTCATAAATTTAGGGGATATTGTTATATCATCATTCATGTGAAGTAAATTGTAGTGCACATAAATAAGTGATAAATTTAGATTTCCTTTTATTATAAACATGTGATACTTTATTCAACTGGTACATCAATCACTTAAGTATCAGTTTCTAAGATACTGTACAAAACCATTATGATTTTTCTATGATAATTATTTCATGAATACATCATATGTATTAGCGTATGTATCCACACAATAGATCCCAACACCACCCCTCTCAATAATCTCTCGTATAAGATGTTATTTGTAAAGTTTTTTTTGGTCCTTTGTGGGACCAAGGTTCTTTATCATGAGAGATAGAACCATTTTTGTCACGGTAAAGATGAATTTCACCTTTAGTTCTAGAAACCACCTCTAGTTCGGAGATAACTTTCTAATATAAATATATTAATTTACATCATCTGATATTGAGATGTACTCCACCTATATTTCCTTGTCTTCTATAGTGACTTGTTTTTAACTATTCCAACCGATAGATCTACCATTTAGACAAAAAACAAAACCAAATCTATATTTTATATCATCTCTATTGTATTGGAAACTTTAATTTGTGTGATCCTTTACAAAAATTTCATCCTCTCCTATAAAGATCACGAATATATCCTTATTCCTTCTTATGTACTTAATAATTTTCTTCATAATGACCCAATGAATCTTAATAGGATTGGATTGGTATCTACATGTATTATAAGAGCATAGGTGACATCAATTCGAGTTCATAACATGGAATAAATGATTGAATATATAGGGAATGTATAACAAATTATATTCATCCTTTATAATTCTTAATAAGGATCTTAAATATTTCTAAGATTCATTCCATGAAAAACTGGAAAATACCCCTTTTCATATTTCTCCATGCTAAAACTCTTTATCACTTTAACGATGTAAGTTTCCTAAATAATTACAAGAATCCTTTTATATCTATGTATATAGATATTAATACCAAGTATGCAAGCTGATTCACCTATTTCATTCATACAGAAGCATTTACCCAACAACATATCCACTGATTGGATTCTCCAGATTTCATTTCCAATAATAAGTATGTCATATACATAAAATATTAGAAACACAACTAAACTACCACTAATCCACTTATATCTACAATAATAATCTATGTTTTTTATGAAATTAAAATCTTTGATGGAATCATCAAATTGGATATTCCAATTCCAAGAATCCCACTTCAATCCATAGAAGGATTGTTGCAACTTGTAAACTTTAGCAGTCTTATTTGGTACTTCAAAACCTTTGAGATTTATCATATACACAAACTTGAATAAATTCACATTAAAGGAATAAATTTTTTCATCCATTTTATATATCTCATTATTAAAATAAGATTTTATGGATATCAAAATATAGATCAAATTTATTATTTCTACAGGTGAAAAGGTTTCTGTATAGTCACTACTATGAATTTTATTGTAATATTTTTCCATCGGGTATGATTTATAGGCAGACAATACACCATCAATATTAGTTTTATTGTGTAAAACCCAATTAAAGCCTATGGGTATTACCCCCTTAGGTACATCCACCAAGTTTCAAATTTGGTTAGTGTACACAAATTCTATTTCAAATTCCATGGATTTTAATGATTTATCATAATAAAAACTCTTGATGGACTCCTAGTTTTTTAGTAGGTGAATCATATATAAACATTAACTAAACATCATTAACTATTATAAATCCATATATCACAATCTATTGATAAATCCTACCAAACCATTGTGGTTATTGTGTTGCTTGAGTCGGTTCTGGTTCCAAAACTCTTTGAGGAACTGCATAGCGACCTTACGTTTTCTTACATTACTATTACATAATTTAAATATAAAAAACATAATATTATTACACATCAATGATCTGTAGGTTTAGTGTCATGGGAAAACTTTACCATGCATAACATTTACAACATCAAATGTAAACATTTATTTAATTCATTCTTCTTCATCCTCTTATTGTCCTTTGTAATCTCCTTAGTACACATAATCACATGAGGATATACATCAAAAAGGGGTGACCTAAAAGCCCAGTAAGAGGACAGATATGAACAATATAACAATGGGTGAGCACAATCTTAACATAGGAAAAAGATCAAGAACAAGTGATGAATCATTAATAAAATACTTCAAATCTGGAAATGCATAAAAATGAAACATCATGTCTTAGTGATCATCTACCACACATAGTTGTGAACAATTCTAGAATCATGTTCATGCATTATTTTACTTTTAATCATGATATTAATCACTTTACCCAATGTATTGGAGTGCTATATAATTTTGGGCGCACCTGTCACATTCAAAAATCCATACTGTGCTATATAATTTTGGGCACACCTATCACATCATAATATTTACATTATCATGCATGCCACATTAAAAATATGTAAAACATGAAATTAACATAACCCATGTAAATAAATGGGTTTTCCATAATAAAGAATACTTCATAAACATTTTTTCCACAAAATAAATAGGGAATATCATTCTTGATATATAACCATTAATAATGAGTGAAGAGTGAAACAATAATCAAGAAGTAAAAAGGTTGTGTTTATTTGAAAGAATAGTTCTTTTGGAAAAAATTGTGGTTTTCATAAAATAAATTAGAGAACATGTATATCCAAAAAAAGGTAATATAATTATGAATAAATGATTGTTAAGGATAAACTATACCAAAAATGGAGTGAAAGATGGAGAACCAAAATAAAGGAAGTTGGATTCGAGAGTTTCCCCTTAACTTGTATTTTAACGCTTTCTCCACTTAAATTTCCAGTATAATGACATTATATTCATTAATTAACAATTAAAGAACCTTTTTTACACTAATATGTTTTATTATGGTTTCATTAAGTTATTTTATGGGTTTTTGGATGAGTTATTGAGTTTAAATCCATTGTTCGGGAATGTTTATTTTTATGGTTTTCTTGAGCGGTTCACTTGTATTCATAAATGGAAGTTCGTGTAGAACATGGATAAAAATACAGAACTGATATTTCATTTTATTAATGATATTATAGGAGTTTAAATTTTATTATAATGAATTATGTTATATACCATGTTGATGAATCATTATATAATAATTTAATGATGATCGTTTGGGTTAATTCGGGCAGTTTTTCGACCACAACGAAGTTGTTTTGTTTAATCATTTAGTAATATGTACATAAGTTAGTTCCAGAACATTAAATAGGATATAATACATATAATATAATCTGGTTCAACCATAAAAATGGTTTCATGACCAGATCTGAAGGTAGTAATGGAAACAATAAAACATGTCATACTTGAAGGTGATAAATTAACACCTCACGAACAACATTCTCTTTTCTAAAATAAAAAAGAATATGAGAAGGGGTTTGAATGATATACTAGCCCATTATTAACATACAATTATATTATATGTGAGATACTGGAGTTACCATACCTTGTGTATGAGGATAGGTGGGAAGAGAGTAAGAAAAGAACTTTAAATTTAAGGGAAATTAAAGGAAAAGATAAAGGGGGGAATTACCTCTTGAATCATCCTCTTGAGATCCTCCTTAAAAAACCTAATCTTGGTCTTTTTATGAGACTAGAATTTATTTTACGTGGATGTGGGGGCTAGGGAAGATGTTTAGGTAGAGTTTATACAAATATTAAAGCTTGAGAGGTGTTAGTAAATGAGGGTGTGAAAGGTGGTATTTATAGTGGATGGGAGGGGTTTTCTCAATATAATATTCATTAATTTGTTATTTCTCCATAAGAAAAGTAATATTGATTCTTCCATGAATAAATTAATTAATTTTATCATGTTAATCCGAACCATATGTTCCTACATCAGCAGAACATCACCCGTGACTCTACAATTCATGAATTTAACTTATTTTGTAAATTATCGTATTTCACTATTCATAAAAAGTCTAGTATTTTAAAAAAATCCCAAAAATTCACCCTAACCATTTTTTGACGTGTATAATCTAAAAATAAAGTCCATTTTTCAAAAATAATTTTCTAAATGTGAGGAATTTAATTATTAAATAAAATAATATTTTATTCAAAAAATAAAAAATTTAAAAATTTTATTTTCTTATACCAAGATATAGGTACATCATACTTTCACTAAAATATTATATATATATATATATATACTATAATAGGTAATGTTACTATTAATTAGGTAATGTCACTATTCATAAGGGAAGCATTACTATTCATAAGGGTATGTTACTATTAACCAAAATTAAGTTTGTTCTATTGGACTCCAAAAATCACCCTGAACACAACTGTGTATGTCAGATTTTTGAAATTCGAAACATAGAAGTGGCAAATTAATGTTTAATGATTCAATAGTATTTAGTATCATGATACGTCATTATGATTCCCAAATTGATTATACTATAAGGAATAATTATAAGAAGGAGGTTCCATTGATAAAACTTTGGGTCATTACATTCTCCGCCCATATGAAATTTCTCCCTCGAAATTTTGTTTTACATAAATAGGTGAGGGTAGTTCTTATTCATTGCCTCTTCCGGTTACCAAGTAGCTTCTTAAAACTTATGGTTTCTCTACAACACTTTGAAAATATGGGTTGTCTTGTTGCATAGAACCTTATCTCTTTAGACCAAAATATTTATTGCTTACTCCTCATAAGAGAGATCATCTTCCAACTATACCACCTATGAGTTTAGTACATGTGAGGGATCTAGTATGTACTTCCTCGAGATTGATACCTGAAACACATCATGAACTTGAGCCATATTTGGTGGAAATTCAAGTTGATAGGCCACGTCTCCTATATGGTCAAGGATCTCAAAAGGACAATGTACCTTGGGCTTCGCTTCCCTTTCTTTCCAAACTACATGACTCTCTTCCAGGGTGATATTCGAAGGAAGAATTTATCTCCAAATTCAAACTCCAAGTCCTTTCGATGATTGTCTGTGTGGCGGACTTTCTCACTTCTAAGGTGGATCAGCGTACTCAGATTACCTGCTTTTCCAACGTCCATGACTTTCCTCCATAGGGAATCAACCTTGTGAGAGGGGATTCTCTCGGCCTCCATTACTTCAGACCCCCTTAATTTTTTTCTGTTCCTCTTTGGTTTTCCATTATGTGTTTTTAAGCTATTGGACTTCAGAAAATTAAATAAATACGATGATGATGATGATATAGAGCCATATGAATACTCAAGTGGAAGCAATTCTTGTATGAGAACTCAACCAATGGGAGATGTTAATCCCATCCACCTTTGAATTCTTGAGAGTAGGCTCTTAGAATGTCTTCAAGTGTCTGAATAGTCCTTTCATATTAGCCATCTGTTTGGGGGTGATAGGTCATGCTGAAATTTAATTCAGTACTCAGAGAATGTTTAAGACTCCTCTAGAATTTAGATGTGAACCTTGGATTACGATCATAGACAACTGAGAGTGGAACACCATGCAGTCTCACCATTCCTTTCACATATATATTTTCAAGCTATTCAAGCAAGAGGTCTTCCCGAATAGTGATAAAATGGGCAGTCTTGTGAGTCGGTCAACCACAACCCATATCACATTATTTCCCTTCGACGTCTTCGGGAGACCTGTGAAAAAGTCCATAGTAACATTCTCCCATTTCCACATGGGTATAGACGATGGTTTCATCATCCCTTTGGATTTTTGTTGTTACGATTTAACTTGCTGACATACCAAGCACCTTGATATATATTCCACAATATATTTCTTCATGTTACCCCACCAGAATTGTTCTCCTAGATCATGGTACATCTTGGTACTCCTAGGATGGATAGAGAATGTTGAGATATGTTCATTTTTCAATAGCTCCTTCTTTATCCCGGGTGATGAAGGCACATAAATCCACGTTCCTAACCGAATCACACCATCATCTTTGATATGGAACTCATACAGATTCCATTCCTTTACTGAATTCACGTTATTTTAAAACTCCATGTCATCCCTTTTTGCATCCTTAATCTTCTCTTGGATATATGGTTGCGCAATAATTTGGGAAAGGTAGGATGTATCCCCTCCCCTTATGATTTCCAAATCCATCCTTTTCATATCCATGAAGATAGGTTCTTTCTCAATTCATAACATGGATAGAGTATCAGGTTCTTTTCTTCTTAGAGCATCATCTAACTTTTTCTCCTTTCTAGGATGATAATGAATAGAGAAATCATAGTCCTTGATTATCTCTAACCATCTCCTTTGATGCATGTTGAGATCCTTTTGTGTGAATATATACGTTAAGCTCTTGTGGTCTGTGTATATGTCACACTATTCACCATAAAGGTAGTGCCGCAAGATTTTCAAGGAAACAATAATGGATGCCAGCTTTAGATCATGATTCGAGTAGTTTTACTCATGGATCTTCAACTGTCGTGAGGCGTAGTTTATCACATTATCATTTTCATGAGTACTCAACCCAAGCCTTTCTTTGAATCATTGTTTTATATCAAAAAACATTCTCTAATTTTTGGTAATGTGAGTACAGGTGCAGTGATCATACTTCTCTTTATCTCCTTGAATATTCCCTCATATTCTTTCGTCTAGACATACTTTAACCCTTTCTTTGTTAACTTAGTTAGAAGGCTTTAAAATTGAGAGAAATTTCTCACAAAAAATTTGTAGTTCCCATCTAATCCAACAAAATTATGGATTTCTGTGACACTATAGGGCCTGGTCCATTCCTTAATTGTCTTTTTTAAGGTCCCATATAAATTCTCTCACATGTGAGCACATGTCCCAAGAATGTGACTTGCTTTATCCAAAAGTCACACTTGATAAACTTGGCGTACAACTTCTCCTTTCTTAATGTCTCCAACACAATTCTTAGATTTTATTCATGTTAATCCTTTCTCTTGGAGTATATGAGAATATAATCAATAAACACTACCAAAAATTTGTCAAGGTAATGTCTAAAGACTCTATTCATCAAATCAATGAAGATTTTAGGGGCATTAGTAAGCCCGATGGGCATCACCAGAAATTCATAGTTCCCATACCTTGTATGGAAGGTAGTGTTCTGAATATCTTCCCTCTTCACATTAATTTGATGATATCGAGAATGAAGATCCACCTTTGAGAAGTATTCATATCCTCTTAACTGATCGAAAAAATAATCAATCCTTGGAAGAGGATACTTGTTCTTTATGGTGATCTTATTGACTTCCCAACAGTCGATACACAACTACATTGTTCTATCTTTCTTCTTCACAAAGAGCACTGACGCACCGCAAGGAGATGCACTAGGGAGTATGAACCCTTTTTTCATATTCTCTTGCAGCTAGTTCTTTAAATCCTCCAATTCGATAGGATCTATCCAATAGGGACACTGAGATAGGAGTATCTCCGGGTATGAGTTATATTGAGAACTCTACCTCTTGATCTGGGGGAAGTCTGAGTAACTCTTCAGGAAATACATCACTGTATTCCCTCGTGATGGGAATTTCTGCAAGGTTGGAACTTTCCTTTAACTCAACCATTTGGGAAAGGTATTCTTCTTCATAGGGTATCAACACCCACACTGTTGAAGGATTTTTCAAAGGAGATTCATGGACTTTCTTGCATTTTTAGAGGATCATGGGATGGTTCAGAATATGAAAATATATTTCCTTTTTTCCGATAGTTGATGTGTTCTCTATATAATGAGATCCAAACCATTCCCATTATAGCATTGAATTCCACCAAGGGAAGTATTACGAGATTCATTTATAGAATCTTCCCACATACGCTAATAGGAGAAGATTCAAACACTTGGGTTTTAAGGATTTCACCACTTGGTGTTTTTACAGATATCTCTACTTCAAGGTTTCAGGGCTTCAATTCTATAGTTCTATCAAACTTGAAAGATATAAAGGTATGTGTAGTACCAGAATCAAATAAGACTTTTTCCATTATTTAGTGAATAGGAAGTGTACCTTGTAAAACATCATTATCTTTCTCTACTTACACTGTAGTGATGGAATAAGCCTTACCTTGTTTCTTTGGATTTGGTGGCTACTGACGCTGATTACCCTTGAGGACTCGAGGTTTAGTGCACTAGATTTCATAGTTCCCCTTCTCCCTACAATTGTAGCATTGAACCATCGGTGGTTATCTCCTTTCTTCCACTACATTCTCATTCCTTTTCCTGTCTTTTAGACACTCTAGAGCATGGTGGCCTTCTTTCCCACACTTCAAGCATTTACCTGTCCTTTTGAAGCAATTCCCATGATGAAACTTCCCACATTTTTGGCATGTGGTTCATTGAGTTTTTTTACCACCTTTATCATTAAATCTTATGGATTAAAACTCTATCATTTGTTTCTTATCACCATAGCCATGGGACCATTCTACGAACTACATATCCACTTTGAGAGCACATTGAACAAATTCTTCATAACTCCCAAAGTCTCTAATTTCAAGATCCTTTCGAAGGTGTGGTTTTAATCCAATAAAGAATATATCAATTTTGTTATCATTGTTGATAACAAAACCTGAAGCATACCTTGAAAGCCTTGTGAAATTCACTTTGTAGGTTGTGATAGATTATCCTTATTGTTTCTCGAGCTTAATAAATTATCTCTCTATATTCATATGAAGATTTCATGGGAAATACTAGTTAAGAAACATGATCTTAAAGTCTTCCCATTCCATCTCTTCAATTTTGTCACTTGGCTTGGTGTTCTTAATCAAATCCCACCATTGATCGGCCGCTCCATCTAGTCGATAAAAGGCAAAAATCACATTCTCTATCTCAAAATAGTAAATCAAGGAAAATATTTTATCTATGGAGTTGACCCACTGTTCCACAACTAGTGAATCGAAAGATCCACTAAACATTGGTGGTTGTTGTTGTATAAAACACTTGATAGCCAGTTGCTCCATTTTTTATGAAGGAGGAAGTTCCCCATTATTCTGGTTACTGTTCAGAACCTGAGATAATTGGGTAAAAATCGCCATGATTTTTTGAACTCCACCTCCCAAATCATTGGGGATGTCATTTGGTCAATCATTGAATTGTCCCTCGCATGGGTTGTTGGCCTAGATTCTCCTGTTTCCCACCGTTTTCTAAAATAGACAAGGTTTGAACAAAACATAAGTCACAAAGTCATGAATAACTTAATTATTTTTATGATTTACACTGAAATAATAACTTATGGGATCCTTATATAAATATTCTTGTGTTCATGTTTGTACTTTGTCTCATACTAGAGGTTTTCTCTATGGTTCACTAATCTGAATTCCCCAATTAACTAAACCTTGCCTCAGATTCCAACTATAGTGACCCTACCTTTTATTACGTTATTATTACATAATTTTGATGATAAAAAACATAATATTATTACACATAGAGGATTCATAGATTTAGTGTATTGGGAAAACTAGGACCATGCATAACATTTACAACATCAAACGTAAACATTTATTTAATTCATTCTTCTCTTGCCTCTTACTGCCCCTTGTAATCTCCTTAGTACACATAATCACCAAAGGATATACATCAAAAAGGGGTGAGATAAAACCCTATTAAGAGGACAGATATAAAAAATATAACAATGATTGATCACAATCATAACATAGGAAAACGATCAAGAACAAGAGATAAATCATTAATAAAATACTTGAAATGTGGCAATGCATAAAAATGAAACATTATATCTTAGTGGTCATCTACCAAACATAGTTGTGAACAATGATAGCATCATGTTCACACATCATTTCACTTTTACTCATGATATTCATCACTTTACACACAGCATTGGAATTATGTATAATTTCATGTGCACCCATCACATTCAGACATTCTTATTGTGCTATATAATTCCAGGCGCACCCGTCACATCATAATATTTACATTATCATGCATTCCACATTAAAAATATGTAAAATTTTAACTTAACAAAACCCATGTAAATAAATGGGTTTCACATAATAAATCATAATTTCATAAAAATTTAGTCCCAAAAATAAAGAGGAAATATAATTCTTGACATGTAACCATTAACCATGAGTGAAGAGTGAAACAATAATCAAGAAGTAAAAAGGGTGTGTTTATTTGAAAGAATAGTTCTTTTGGAAAAAATTGGTTTTTTGATAAAATGAATTAGAGAACATGTATATCCTAGAAAATGTAAGATAATTATGAATAAATTATTTTATTGGGGAACCCATACCAAACATGGAGTGAAATAAGGAGAACCTGATGAAAGAAAGTTGGGTTCAAGAATTTCCCATTACCTTGTATCTGAACGCTTTCTTCACTTTAATGTCATGTATAATGACATTATATTCATTAATTAAAAATTTAAAAACCTTTTGTACTTGAATATGGTTTATTATGTTTACATTAAGTTATTATATGGTCCTTTATATGAGTTATAGAGTTTAAATCTATTGTTCGTGAATGTTTGTTTTTATGGTTTTCTTGAGAGGTTCACTTTAATTCATAAATGGAAGTTACTGTAGAACATGGATAAACATCCAGAATTTATATTTAATTTTATTAATGATATTATCTTATAATTAATTATGTTATATTCCATGTGGATGAATCATTAGATAAGAATTTAATGATGATCGTTTGGGTTAATTCGGGCGGTTTTTCGACCACAACGAACCTGTTTTGTTTAATCATTTAGTAATATGTACATAAGTTAGTTACATATAATTAAATTGAAAATAATAAATATAATATAATATGGTTCAACCATAAAAATGGTTTCATAACTAGATATGAAGGTGGTAATGGAAAAAAATAAAACATGTCGTTCTTGAAGGTGATAAATTAACACATCACGAACAACATTTTCTTTTCTAAAATAAAAAAGAAGAGGAGAAGGGGGTTGGATGATATATTATAACATTATTATCATAAAATTACATAATATGTGAGATACTAGAGTTACCATACCATGTTTATTAGTATAGTTGGGTATAGATTAATAAAATTACTTGAAATTGAAAGAAACTTAAATGAAAGGGGAGGGGGAATTACCTCTTGAATCATCCTCTTGAGATCCTCCTTAAGGAACCTAGGTTTGATCTTTTGATGAGACCAGAAGATCTTGGACTTGGGGTAGGGGATATGGAAGATGTTAGGGAAGATTTTATACAAGTATAGAAGGTTGAGAGGTGTGAGTAAATTAGGGTGTGAAGGGTGGTATTTATAGTGGAGGGGAGATGGGTTTTCTCAATATAATATTTATTAATTTATTATTTCTCCACAAGACAATTAATTGTGAGTCTTACATGAATAAATACAGTAATTGTATCATGTTAATCCGAAGCATATGTTATTGTATCATCATAATATCACCCATGACTCTATAATTCATGAATTTAACTTATTTTGTAAATTGTCGTATTTCATTATTCATCAAAAATTCAAGTATTTCAGAAAAATCGCAAAAATTCACCCTAAACATTTTTAAATGTGTAGAATCCAAAAATGAAGTCCATTTTTAAAAATTAATTTTCTAAATATAAGGAATGTAATTCATAAATAAAATAATATTTTATTCGAAAAATAACAATTTTAAAACATTTATTTTCTTATTCCAAGATATAGGTACATCATACTTTCACTAAAATAATATATATATATATATATACTATCATAGGTGATGTTACTATTCATTAGGGTATGTCACTATTCATAAGGGTAGCATTACTATTTATAAGGGTATGTTACTATTCACTAAAAAATAATTTTATTCTATTAGACTCCAAAAAACACCCTAAACAAAACTGTGTATGTTAGATTTTCAAAATTCAAAACATAGAAGTGGAAAATTTATGTTTAATGATAAAATAGTATTTAGTATCATGATATGTCATTTTTATTCCCAAAATTAGTATACTATATGGGATAATTATAATAAGGTAATTCCATTGATAAAACAATGGGTCATTACAAACTGTCGCAACCTCTATCTCAAAAACACTTCATATTTTTTGGTTTTGAATTTATCCAAGTTTAATCCCCCCCCCCAATAACTCCTCAAATTATATATTAATTATTAATAAATATATTAGGTCAAACCACATAAACTTTGTACACAATATGATTATAGAAATAATATCTCATTGTTTCCTTAGAATAACCAACAAATAAGCATTTCTCTTACTTGGGCCTTATATTTTCAAAATATAATCATCTTACAAGTGATTAATGACTCAAAATATTTATAAAATAAATTTTGGGATGTTTCACAGTCTATATCTCACATGGTGTCTCTATGAGTACTTTATACAAAATGTGGTTTAGTAAAAATGCAGCAGTCTTCAGAGTATAACCCTAGAATGTAATAATATGGTCACACTAACACATTATTGATTGAACCATGTATAACAAGGTATTATTACACTTATTAGACACACCATAACAATATTCTGTTCAAGGATGAGTGATTTATGTAATAATTACACAATTCCTTAGATTCTCAATGAATTTTTGGGACAAGTATTCACCACCCCGATCTTATCAAAAGATCTTAATATTTTTGAAAACTTGATTCTTTTATTTATTTATTAAATTCTTTAATCTTTTTAAAAGTTCCATACTTGTGTATAATCAAAAACACATACCTTTATTAATTAATTTCATTAGTAAAAGTAACAATGGTCCTAAAACCGCCACTAGCATGAGTACTTATTGTTCCACACAAATCATTATATATGAGATCCAATAGTTCACTAGCCCTTTTACCTTTTCTACTAAAAGTTATTTTTCTAATTAAAAGGATTCAGAGTTCTTAAATGATTCATAATTGAATGGTTCAAATAATTTATCTCTATGGATTACGTGGATATGTTTCTATTTTATATTACCAAGGCATAAATGACAAGGTCAATGGGGAGTTCACCAGAGATTTCACCCCTTCTCGAGGCCTTCGCCAGGGTGACCCTCTCTCCCCCTTTCTCTTCATCCTGGTGGCTGACGTGTTTTCTAATCTTATTTCCAGGGCTGTTTCCTCTAAGTCTATTCATGGGGAAAAAGTTTGTAGATTTATCCCTCCAGTGTCACACCTATTCTTCGCTGATGACAACCTCTTTTTTTCTAGAGCAACAATTAATGAATGTCGGGTGATCTGACAGGTGATCCATCAGTATGAGAGGGCGTCTGGCCAAACAATCAATCATGGTAAATCTGAAATTTCCTTCAATGCAAGGGTGCCTCTGTCTAAGAGGGATGAACTTTGTGCATCAGCTGGAATCCATATGTTTGTTAAACATCAGAAGTATCTCGGGCTCCCCACGGTGATCAGCCGGTCCAAAAAAATAAATCTTTGCATCCATCATGGACAAGATTGAGTCAAAAATCCAAGGATGGACCCCTAAAAAAATTTTGAAAGCTGGCAAAGAGAATCTCATCAAAGCCGTCATCCAATTTGTCCCTAGATACTTATGTCCCTTTTTAAGCTCCCGGTGGACATCACCGATTAGATCCACACATGTACTGCCAATTTCTGGTGGGGGAAGCATGATGGAAGGAATCGACCCCATTAGATGGCCTGGGAGAAACTCTGCAAACCCAAATCAGAGGGTGGGATGGGGTTCCAGAATCTTCCTCTCTTCAACGACGTGCTTTTGGCCAAGCAAGGATAGTGCCTTATTGACCGTCCATCATCTATATGTGCGCGAGTTCTATGATATAAGTACTTTCCCCATACATACATTCATACTTCCTCTCTTGGTCCCTGTCTTAGCTTCCTCTCAAGAAGCATTTGGGGGCTAAAAAGCTCCTGGATAAAAAATTGGGTTGGAGGATTGGGACTGGCTCATCTGTCAAAATCTGGTTTGATCTCTGGCTTGTTGATAAGGATGGTTTACGGGCTACATCCCCCACCCAACCAGGTCTGGAAGACGCCACTGTCAGCTACCTCCTTTTCAGCCAGGGACAAGGGTGGTGTTTGGATAAGATCTTCGAATGGTTTAATGAATGATATCAAAGAATTATCCTCATCATCCCCTGGGTACCAGACGCATGCCTTGACCGTCGCTTCTATATCAATGACATCTTGGGCATTTACATGGTGAGATTCGGCTACATACTTGCTCTTGGAATCCACCCAGTTGGCAGGGATGAGGGTCATTGGAAATCGATCTGGTCGCTCAACGTCCCCCCAAAAATTCTTCATTTCTGGTGGCAGGTTTGTACGGTCAGTCTCCCAACAATGAGCCTTCTCGTCTATCGACATATGTCCAGCACCGCTTTTTTCCCATTATGCCCGAACACTCCTTAAACCCCTCTGAACGCTATCATTCTCTGCCCAGGAGCTAAGGAAATCTGTAATCAATGGGGCTCGGCTTCTACTGCTTCGCTGGCATTGGCCTCTGACCTTCCCGATCTTCTGACACGTTGGTGCTCCTCTCTCTCCTCAACTGATGTTGGTTCACTCTACACTCTGGCCTGGATTATTTGGGTCTGACGCAATGACACTGTTTTTCATCATTCCCACAGACCCCCCAAATTCTGGATTGAACGATCTTCCTCTTAGATTGAAGGTGTGGAAGTCCACAATGGATGTTCTATGTCGGGTGTCTCCACCTCTCCTCCTATTCCCTGGAATCCCCCAATGGAAGGGATTCTCAAGATCAGTGTGGACGTGTCACTTATAAAAGCTGGGCTTGTTTCCCTCGGCCTCCTTTCCCGAAATCATATGAGGCAAATCCTTGCTGATAAGTATGAACCACATCAGACATTCTGGGAACCGGCAGTCGCTGAAGCCAAGGCCATCCTTGCTGGTATGATTCTCTCTATTGAATGTGGATGGTGTGACATCATAATCGAGTCTGACTGTCTTTCCGTTATCAACGTTATCAATCAAAACGACGGAGGACTCCAGTCATTTGGCACCATTGTCAGGAGAATTCTCTCACTCCGCCAATGTTTCTCATTGTGCACCTTCTCATTCACCAAAATGGAAGGAAACAATGTGGCCCATCAGCTGGCGTCCTCAGGCCCATTCGGTACTAACCAGCTCTGGCTGGACAATTTTCCTTCATGGCTTCGTGCATGTACTTCTGCTGATCTTTGTCATTAATGTTATATGCTTTTATCAAAAAAAAATGTAAAACCCATTTATCATATTCCAAATTTTATAAAACATTCCATTAATATATATATATATACTATATTTCTTAATAGTTAATATGAATCCATTCTTATACAAATGATATATAGAAATAAAATTTATGTTTATAGTGAGAAGATAATAATAGTTATCCAACTCTATAACTAGTCCACTTGGTAAATTTATATCATAATTTTCAACCTATGGTCTCGCTTGTCGTTAACTGATGTTTTATGCGTCCCAAATTAATTACCCGTTCTTAGAACTTTAGTATAGCTTATGTTCGGGGTCGATCCATAGGGAACTGTGGCATGCATGAATTCAATTGAGTTAATACTTAACTAGATGAAGTATGTAAAATTTAGAATCGATTGGGTTGATTATGGGTTTTGATTGAAAGTAAATTTATTTACTTTGAAGAAATGGATACCGTTTGAAAGAAAACAATAGGTAAATTTAAAGAGTTTTAAAAATGGGAAGAAAAGACATGTCGGGGATGTGGTGATTAAGGAGGTCTTATGCAGATTGTTTAAATGGTTGTGTTGTTCATAATAATTCAATCATTCTGGATTTCGTTTTGTTACAAGATTTCCTTGGTCTTGTTCCTCTTTTTTGGAATTAGAGAAGTTGACTCCTTGGTCTGGTAGTCAGTGTTCTTAATTCTTTATTAAGTTCAGTCCATTATTTGAATCGGTGAAATCCTTCCAATGGTCATGGATGTTTTCACCGTTACTTTTCGTTTGTATCGCTGAGAATTCTTCCCTTGGTCCGGCTCAGAATTCTCAATTATATTTAACAGTAGATTAAGAAGAGTAAGATGAATTACAACGATAAAACACAACTATATAAAACAACATAAAAATTACGATCCCTTCATCCATAGCCTCAACACAAGGGGTTTAGTTACACATAGAAAGTGGAGGAGAAACGACACACGTGATACCTGACGGATTCATCATGTAAGCGTTGAGGTAGGGTGTCAGAAGGTGGAGTAGTGGAACTACGGCAACACGGTGGCTCGGGAATGGTAGCAATAGAGCTTCTTCTCTCCTCAAAAGGTTTCAAACATTCAAATCCATAGGCCAAGGTCTCTTTTTATAGAAAAATAAAGTACACTACGTGTATAGAAAGTACACGCCTTGTACTTTTAGTCAACGCGCTATCGCGCCAATTTCTCCACGGGTAGGCGGCCTAACACGCCGTCTTTGACTTTTGAACATGGTGTCGCCTGGTGGTTGGGTATACACAGCGTGTAGCGCCGCCATACACGGCGTGTAGTCTCATAAGTTTGGCCGCCAACCCCTTCTATAATAGTCGACACGGTGTGTATCACCGCCTCACACGGCGTGTATCTTCTGCCTGGTGACATGGGCGTGTACTCCCTCCTTCGGTCCATGTCCTTATCTGGATGTACACGGTGTGTGTAAAAGTGCATGTCGTGTAGTTCCCAAATTTTCACAATCTTCCCTTGATTCATGTATTTATCCAGAAAACTCTTGAAAGTAAACAGATTCACAAATATCAAAGAATATGTTCATAAAACAACAGATATTTGATGAAAACATATTTTTATCTTCAATTATATATACGGAATTGTATACACAAATTGGGTGCATCAAATTCCCCCACACATAGTCGTTTTCTTGCCCTCAAGAAAAATCTCAACTTCTAATTAAGAGAGCGTATACTTTAAAAGGAAGGCATGTAATTAATCAAATGTATAACTGATAAAGTTACTGAGGAAAAAATCTAAAAGGCACAAAAAAATTAAATTCATAAGATATTAAAATCATGCCTCATATATAATGCAATTAACTACTCTCATCCTCTTTCAACACATTTTCAACCTTTCAAAAATAAGCATGCCACTTAATGATTTACCTTACTAGTTAAAATCACACTCCACACTTAAGAAGTTTTTAATCAAAGTTATGCTCAATCTAAGTTATATACACTCTATCTATAGGTTTGCAAGACATCTTGTTCTCTACTTTAGAAAAATTGAATTACAAAAGTCAGGAGGGCTTTATCAATAAGTTTCAGATGTCTCTGTGGCTAAGGGTTGGTAGGTTTATATGTAAAAATAAATTTTGAGGCTTGAAAAAGGAAGGGTAATTCCTTTAAATAACATTGCATGATATTCAAAGTAAAGCTCACTGAAAATGCATCCTTCACAAGCTCATTCAAATGCTTTTGTAATCTTCACCATTTTCCTTAGGCAAGTAGGGTTCATGGGAAAATAAGCATAAGGTCCCCTTGTTTTTTTTAAGACAAAACACAAGGTAAACACTTATGAATAAAATGATAGATGTTTGGAACCCATTCTGCCCCAAATATTCAAAAGGCACTCCCCCACACATTATTTCATGTTTGTGCACAAAATATACCATGTATTGCCAACTCCCTCTTTAAAGCTCAAATGAATAATCATGAAAAGTTTAAAAAGAAATAGGGTAGGAAGGGAAATAGGCTTGTAATGTGGCTTCCTATAAAGGTTGTTCATGGCTTCTATGGGCTTGATGAGTATTAAATGTAGGGTAGGTCTCAAGATAAAGGGGTTGAAACAATCTAATGCCTCAATCATTTTAATGTAATTCATAAAAAATCTTATGTTTTGAAAAAAAAAATTTCAAATTCTGGTAGTGATACATATCCTAAGAATCTCTCAAGAAAGAGGGTATTAGAAAAGAAATATGAAAAAGGGTTTAGAATACCTCTCAGGAGTGTAAAAATAATAAAGGGACAATCAGGTCATGACATGCATATAAATGATTATCCTAATCAATGTAATTTAATCAAGGACGAAAAGTTGCAATTGAAACTATATCAGCAATCATTTTAAAATACTTTAAAAACTAAAATAAGTATGTAACCTTTCCAAAAGTTTCTACTGATAACTCTAGCATTTATAAGAATGATTAACCAAAATTACTTTATATTTTAAAATATAGAATCTAATAATGATGTCTCCTAGATTAGTTTAAGGGAAAAGACTAAGGTGAAAGAGATAGAGGCTCCCCCACACTGAATAAGGCACATGGCCCACCAAGTGCAATACTAAGGTAAAGGGTGAGCAAGGGGTGATATGTGGGACAAAACGAGGGAAAGCAGTGGAAGAAGTAAATCCAAAAAAAAGAAAATAAAAAAATGGAAAAATACTCCCCTCGTGAAAAGTGATGCCCAAGGCACTCCATTCCCGTACCTGTGACTGTCGAGAAAAAGGAAAACTACAAACATACATAACATCACAGCACAGAAAATGACAAACGAGATATAGAAGATAAAGAAAAATGTCACTATCATGGGGTCGCCTTAGGGGAGGCATCATCCTGTAAAGAATTGGCCGGTAGAGACAGCGCAGGAGGCGTGGAAGGGCGAGGCTCTAACGCTGCATCGGGAAGGGGAGCTGAAGAAGTAGGAGATGCAGGTGCTAGACTCGGGATTGGAAGCTCATCAGCAGGCCCTGGCCCGACAGAAGTGGCAGCAGCAGAGCTCACCGTAGTCATCAGAATGGAATCTGTGGCCGGCGCAGGAGATGGTGGTGGAGCAGCAGTAGAAGACCCAGGAACGGAGGCATAGGCTGGTGACTGAGGAAGTGGAACACCAAGATACTGAGCAATATGCACCAACAGATGTTGCATCCGGTCCTGGCGGTCGTCCAGACGAATCAAATGTCGTGCAATGGTGTCCCGATGGCTGATGATACGAGCTAACATATGCTCCATCGTGGCTAGGCAGAGGGAAAGAGTCGGATCAACCGAGGGTTTGGGGGTAGGTGTGATGGGAGATGCGACAGAAGAAGGAAGGTCAGAAGAATTGGGGTCAGTAGGAGGTGGGTGAGGTGGAGAAGCTAGAGGGGGTGGGGAAGGAGGAGCGGGGTTAGCAGCTGGGGTAGGGGGGTCAGCAGGTGGCAGAGCGTGAGCCTGAGCAAGGATGTAGGCACCCCCTTCTTCCGAACCAATCCCATGCGAATGATCATGAAGAAGTCCATCTACTGGGGCCAACCTATCAATTCATGAGGTAATGAGGGCTCGAATACCCCCAGGTGGTGTAAAACCCGCCGTTCAGGTTGCCCTGACGGCCGGTAAACATGGAATGGAAATAGGAGGCGGCAAGACAGGGGAGGTCCGGGTAGTCATGCCAGAGGACACAAGTAAGAAGCTCCATGTCACGGCCCGTCACGACCCCCATATCCTCATGGCGGGGGAAAAAGATGGCACTTAAGCACCGGTGGGTGAAGTGAAGGACAGGGTCGGCTATAAGAGTGCTCTTCTGGGAAGTGAGTACCGGTGGTAAGGCCCAGTGATCTCCCACCACATGGCAATAAGGTCAGAGCGCTTGGGCCGGGTCAAGTTAGAAATGGTGGGTGGTGTGATAGGATGGGGGTAGAAGCCGCACCCTCGGCCAAACTCAGTCATGGTAAGAGAGAAACGTTGGTCGCCTAGGCGGAATCGTACAACGGGTACCGCATCGCTAGGTGTCTCTCAATACTCCGCTCCATCGAACTTAAAGGAGGCTGCAAACTCCAAAAATAAATCACGAAACACAGGAGTGATGACCTGAAAATCTTGAGGAGTGTGGTGTGCTCGAGAAGCACCTCCAACACCTCCCAAATACTGAGTCGCTGCGGAATTCTGCTATCAAGGTACCAGCCACTCAATGGTATCGGCCGACGAGAGAATCGTCGGAACCTATCGTATGCGAGGTCGGTGATTGGGAATACCATGTAGGGATAGGGAGAACCTGCAGGTCCCGGACCAGGTGTCGGTGCAGCAGCAACATCTGGCTCTAGAGGCAGATCTGCCGAAGAAGAAGGTGGCTTGGTGGAAGGTGTGCTCGAAGAGGGACCAACTGCTCCGGATGATAGTACAGGGAAAGTGGCAGATGGTGCAGCCGAAGTAGGCCCGGCCTCATCCGAGGGAGTGAGTGGCGAAAGAATGTCCAATGGAGGGAGCTCAAAGACCGGAGCATCGGGGTCCGGCTGTGTAGGTGGTCGGAGTCAGATCCGACGATAGTTGGGCCTCTCGCCCTCGATGGCGGAGGCTGGCCGCTTCCCGAAGGAAGGATCATGATCTACCATATCCTGAAATAGAAAGAAAAAGAAAAGAAAGAAAAAGAAAAATAAAAAGGAAGAAAATAAAACAAAGAAAATGTGAGAAAACTGGAAAATAAAAGTACACTGCGTGTATAGAAAGTACACGGTGTGTAGTCAGAATATAGAGTATCCTGTGTTCTCTGGAAAGACACGCCGAGGGTGGAAATAGACCATGTAACAGTACACGGTGTGCACCGAACATACACGCCGTGTTCACTCAAAGTGAAGGTGGTCGTGTAATATAAATGACACGGCTATGTTGTTATCAGTTCAAAGAAAACAATACACGCCGTGTTGGTACAGGCCACGGCATGTACTGCACATGAAGAACATGGTCGTGCAGAGGGTGAGACACGGGCCGGCTAAACATCTAATAGACACGGCATGTACCAAACACACATGCCGTGTATGGGAACATGGGTGAGAGGCCGTTTAGAGGGGAGACACGGGCCGACTACTGAAATAAAGTACACGCCGTGTACCGAACATACATGTCGTGTTCTAGAACATGGGGTGATAGGCCGTGTCATGTGCCACACACGGAGGGGCCAAGGAAAATGGTCTACATGGTGTGTACCGAACATACACACCGTGTATATGGAGAGTTTCGAAATATTATGGGTGTGGTTGTGTACCTCAGTACACGGCATGTGTTCTTCATTTCATGGCCGTGTACAAGTGAAATCCGAACGGTCGGCCGATCCGAAAAACACCCTAAACGATTCTAAAAACTTGAAATAGAGGGTGCAGAATGGCATACCTGGACTGAGGATCACAATGTGAGAATAATCAGAACTTGAAACGCCCCAAATCGACAGATCTAACAAAGGGGGGATCAGGTGACGTTCGGGAGAAGAAATGGGAAGAAAGGAGAGAAAAGGGGTGGTCGTGTGACACAGCCGCAAGGCGGGTGGACCGCAGCTTATATAGCCGAGGTACACGGCGTGTATGTTTGGTACACATTGTGCATCCCAGTTTTTTTAATTAAAACATATAATTATTATAGTGAACTATATAATAATAATTATTAAAAATTAAAATACAATAAATATATCTACAAATCCTATTATACATAATCCTATACATGACGTATATCAGGAAATACATGCCGTGTATTTTGAAATTAGAAAAAGAGTAGTACAACCTTTGGTCCGGTGCTTGGGGCGGGGTTCGAACCGGCGATCGGTCTTTCCGAACAGACGTCCTCAACCACTGGAGCAAAGGTTGTTCTGTTGTTCATATTTATTTTATATATATATTTATTCTATACATCATATACACTCGGAAAGAAAGAAAAGCACGACATGTGGTTTTTATTTAGGAAAGGATGGGGGTGAAGCGGGGAGATTAGTGCGATTCGAAACCTGGTCTTTTGAACCTGGTGCTGAGACTTTTCCAATCCGCCAACTTCACTCGCATGTAAGTTCTTATTTAAAAACATGTTTTAATTTATATGTGAAAAATTAGGGCGCACAGGGTGTATATCAGAGTACACGTCATGTGGTTTTATTAAAAGAACAAATGATGGAAATGGGACGGTTGTCTGGATTCGAACCCGGGTCTTTTGAAACCAGATTATGATTATATCCAACTGTCCCATCCCCACAATGGGTTTTATTAAACACACACACAGATATATATATATATATATGGAAAATACTACACATGTCGTGTAATTAAAAGGAGGAACCCCATGCCGAAGGTAGGTCAGGAGGATTCGAACTGAGGACGGCTCGAATAAACTCCAGTGACTTTGCCATCGGCACCGGCATCATCCCTGGTTATTTATTTGGTATTCTAGAGATTTATACTATTAAGATTATAATTTTAAAAGATCATTACATGTCATGTATATAAGTTGGAAACATCGTGTAACCTCTGGGTTGCCTCCTAGGAAGCGCCTTTGTTTTAGGTCGTTGTCCCGACCTACTTACCTAGCTCACCTGAGGTGTAGGGTGGACAACGTTCCCACCATGTTGTCTGTAGGATGGTAAGCTTTCAACCACTGCCCGTTTACCTTGAATGGTTGACCATCTTCTCCAGAAATTTCTACCGCTCCAAGATGGAATACGCGGACAACGTGGAATGGTCCCGACCAGCGTGACTTTAACTTCCCTGGAAATAAGCGAAGACGAGAATTAAAGAGAAGTACCTGATCACCAGGTTGGAAAGATTTTTGTGATATCATCTGGTCATGAATGGCTCTTGTCTTCTCCTTGTACAACTTGGCGTTCTCGTATTCTTCTAATCGAATCTCATCTAGTTCTGACAGTTGGAACTTCTGTTTCTCTTCATCTTCCTTCATATCAAAATTTAGGTCTTTGACGGCCTAGTAGACTTTGTGTTCCAATTCTACTGGAAAATAGCACGGCTTTCTATAGACGATGCGGAATGGGGACATTCCCAGTGGTGTTTTGAAAGCAGTTTGATATGCCCACAAATCATCATCTAACTTTTTGGACCAGTCCTTCTGCGAAGTGTTCACTATTTTCTCCATGATCTGCTTGAGCTCACAGTTGGAGAGCTCTACCTGTCCACTGGACTGGGGATGATATAGTGTCCCCATCTGATGCTTTACTCCATACTTAGACAGTATTCCTCTCATCAGTTTGTTGTCGAAGTGGGTCCCTCTATCTCTGATCAGTACTCGTGGAACTCCAAACCTGCTAAAAATATTTTTCTTTAAGAAATTTATGACTATGTTGGCTGTGTCGTGAGCTGTAGCAGTAGCTTCCACCCATTTGGATACGTAGTCAATGCAGACTAGGACGTAAGTGTTTCCAAAATATGGGGTAATGGGACCCATGAAATCTATGACCCAAACGTCAAAAATCTCGACCTCCAGGATGGGGTGCTGAGGCATCTCAGCTCTCATCCCACATTACCTGTCCTCTCGCACCAATCAGAAAAAGAAATAAAGGCCCGGGCATCTCTATGCATGGTGGGCCAGAAAAATCCAGACTGCGTGATCTTAGCTATGGTACGGTCCGACCCATGATGTCCTCCTACTAGTGAGTCTTGACAGAACTCCAAGACACCGTGAACTTCGTTCTCCGGGATGCAACAGCGGATCACTCCATCTGCACAGGATCAGAATAGCAGAGGATCCTCCCAGAAGTATTGTTTCACATCAGAGAAAAATCTTTTCCTTTGCTGGAAGGAGAGGTCGGGGTGAACGACACCTGTCACCAGAAAATTAGTGATATCATCATACCATGGTCGAGGTGTTTCATTGATCGAAAAGAGGTTCTCATCAGGAAAATCCTCCCTGGTCGCCTGATCTTCTTCCTTCTCCAAATGAGGCAGCTCGAAGTGGGAGAGATGGTCATCAATGAAGTTATGACTCCCTTTCTTATCTCAGATCTCAAGATCGAATTCTTGTAGGAGGAGTACCCAGCGGATCAATCAAGTCTTCGTGTATTTCTTGTTGGGTAGGTACTTTAGTGCTGCATGGTTAGTATAAACAATAACTTTAGACTACACTAAGTAAGAACGAAACCTGTCAAATGTGAAAACCACTGCAAGAATCTCCTTTTCTGTGGTGGTGTAGTTGATCTGTGCCTTGTTGAGTGTTCTGCTGGCATAATAGATAGGTCAAAAAATCCGGTCAAGTCACTGGCCCAAAACTGCTCCCACTGCGTAGTCGCTCGCATCGCACATCACCTCAAATTGTTCTTCCCAGTTGGGAGAAATCATAACTAGAGCTTCCACTAGGTGCTGCTTTAGATGTTCAAAAGATCTGACACATGTCTCATCGAACTCAAATATGTCATCCTTGGTTAGAATATTGGTGAGGGGTTGGGCTATTTTGGAGAAGTCACGGACAAACCGCCTGTAAAAACCTGCATGCCCCAGGAAGTTGTGGATGGTGCGGACGGAAGTCGATATTGGTAGTCATGAAATGACTTCAATCTTCATTGGGTCCACCTCTATCCCCTTCGGTGAAATTGTATGGCCAAGGACAATGCCACTTTTCACCATGAAATGACACTTTTCCCAGTTCAAGACTAGGTTATTGTGCTCACATCGTTCCAAAACTAGTTCTAGGTGCCGTAAACAAATGGTGAATGATTTTCTGTAAATGGAAAAATCATCCATGAATACCTCCAGGATTCGTTCCTCCATGTCGTGGAAGATGGCCAGCATACAGCGCTGGAAGTTGGCGGGGGCATTGCACATGCCGAAATACATCCTTCGATAAGAAAATGTGTTGTAGGGGCAAGTGAATGTGCTTTTTTCCAGATCCTATGGAGCAATGGAGATTTGGTTGTAACCGGAAAAACCGTCGAGGAAGCAATATAATTTGTTCCCTGCTAGCCTCTCTAGCATTTGATCCATGAATGGCAAGGGGAAGTGATCCTTTCTTGTGGAATTGTTTAGCTTTCGGTAATCCACACAGACTCGCCAGCCCATGATAGTGTGTGTAGGGATGAGCTCATTCTTTTTATTTGAAATCACAGTGATACCCCCCCCCCCTTTGTGTACCACATGGAGAGGACTCACCCACAGACTATCCGAGATGGGATAGATGATACCTGCATCCAATAATTTGATCATCTCCTTTTTGACAACTTCCTTCATGGGAGCATTCAAGCACCGATGTGGCTGCCGAGATTGATTGGCACCTTTTTCAAGTAGCACCTTTTGAGTGCATATGGTAGGGATGATTCCCTTCAGATCAGCGACTGTCCACCCAATCGCATGCTTCCGCTGTCTGAGAACCTGCAGAAGTGCATCTTCCTGCTTCTGTGATAGTTCTGCATTAAGTATAACATGAAAAGTTTGATTGGGCCCTAAATACCCATACTTGAGAGAAGATGGAAGAGGCTTCAATTCGAGTTCAAGCACCTTTAAAATCGAAGGCACAAGTGGATACACCTTGTCCCATTCCAAACTATCAGGAACAACTGCATGCTGCCAATAGTGGCCACCCTCACCTTCTATGAATTGCAAGTCTTCTGGCGCTTCTTCTAATAGAATATCTAGAATAGTTAAATTATTTGAAGTAAAAGAACATACCATATCATCCCCTTGTTCCCTAAAATGATTAACCATGGTGGGCACTGCATAACAGTCCTCATGCTCTGACAAGGAATCATGTTTGACGGCTTTGAGAACGTTGTAGGAAACTCTTTCATCACTTACCCGAAAAATAAGCTCCCCTTGGTGCACATCGATTAGTACCTTCCCAGTTTCCAAGAAAGGTCTTCCAAGTATAAGATCTGCTTCTTGGTTATCCCCCATGTCGAGGATGATGAAATCAGTGGTAAGGGTCATCCTACCCACCTTGACCAGGACATCCTCCAGTAGTCCCTTCAGGTGTTTGATGGATCGATCAGCAAGTTGAAGGGCTACGCGGGTAGGCTTGAGTTTGTTGAGTCCCAACTTCTTGAAAACTCTGAGGGGCATGAGGCTCACGCTGGCCCCTAAGTCGCAGAGGGTCTTCCCAAACTCACATGATCTAATAGTACAAGGAATGGTGAAACTACCTGGATCTTGGAGTTTGGGAGGAATGGAATGTTGAACCACTGCGGAGCACTCCTTTGTTAGTTCAGTAACGCCTAAATCATCCATCTTCCTCTTATTCGAGAGGATTTATTTCATGAATTTGGCATAGGTGGGCATCTGAGGAAGGGCCTCTGCAAATGGGATGTTGATATGTAGCTTCTTGAACACATCCATGAATTTTCTGAACTGGTGGTCCAGCTTCCTCTGCTTCAATCTTTCAGGAAAGGGTAACGTAGGCTTGAATGGTTAGACTACCTCCTTTTTTATGTTGTGAAGCCTCCTTCTGTGGGTTTTGAGATGAGGAGGGGTTGGTATTGGTACCTTTTTCATCAACAGTGGGTGTGGATGCACATTGTTGTTCTGATTGGTTCTGTTGGAGCTCTTTTCCACTCCAGAGCATGATAGCATTGGCCTCCTCCCTTGGGTTCTTTTCGGTGTTCCCCGGTAGTGAACCGGGCTGCCTCCCTGAGAGTTGATTTTCTAGCTGGAAAATCTGATTCTACAAGCCTCGAATCGAAGCTTCCTGATTCTGGAACTAAGTCTCAGTAGTAGATATGAATTTAGCCATCAGATCCTCTAACCTTGAAGTGTTCTCCTGCTAAGGTGGTTGTAGAGCCGGTGGAGGAGGTGGCTGTCGTGGCTACTGTGGATGAGGGTTTTGATACCCTTGTTGCTGATAAGGACCCTATTGGGGTTGTTTTGGCCTTTGGTATTGGTTCTGGTATGAAGGCTGGTTGTAGCTGGGTGGTCGCTGGGGAAAAGGATTCTGCTGTTGTTGGCGACAGCCTGTGTTCTATTGAACCTTGCCAGGCCAGGTTCTAGTACTGCTGTACTAGTTGGGCCCTCGATTTTGGGCAACATAACTCACCTCGCTCGTCGAAGGGCCTCCAGTCAAACCCAGGCATTCTCCCATGATGTGGTTATCACCACAGTCGCCACATGTTGGATGGTTCGCAGCATGAACATGAGATGCTCCTTTGAGGTTCAATGCATCGTTTTTCTTGTACACAGCGTCTAACTGAGCAGCTAACATAGTGGTTGCGTCAATGTTGTGCATACCTCGCTTTTGAGTCCCCCACTCAGAGTGCCACTGGAAGCTGTTGGCTGACATGTCTTCCAGTAGTTTGACGAGTTCTTCAAGGGATTTCCACATTACCGTACCTCCAGCAGCAGCGTCCACCACGGACTTTCTATTCGTGGTAAGTCCTCTGTAGAAGGTCTGGACTTGCATCCAGAGTGGGAGTCTGTGATGGGGGAATTTTTGTAACATCTCCTTGAAGCGTTCTTAGGATTCGTACAACGACTCGGAGTTGTGCTGGTATAAGTTATGGATCTCATTCCGGAGTTTCACCGTCTTGGATGGTGGAATGTACTTCGACAGGAACATCTGGGCTAGCTCCTCCCAGGTGAGGATAGATCATTGTGGCAGCCCCTTGATCCAGTCCTTCACCTTGTCCCGTAGAGAAAAGGGGAATAGGAAAAGACGGATGGTGTCCTCAGACACGCCATGGTACCGAAAGGTGTCGCAGATCTCCAGAAAGTTGGAGAGATGGGCATTCGGGTCCTCACTGGCCAGGCCTCCGAATTAGACTACATTCTGGATCTACTGCATGATAACAGGCTTGATCTCGAAGTGTTGGGCCTGGACCGGAGGACGAACGATGCTCGTATCAGCTCCGTGAATTGATGGAAGTCCGTACTCCATAAGGGTATATCTTGTAGGTTGTTGTTGATGGGGTGGAGCTTGCATAAACTGCTCCTTAGGGGAAAAGTATGGTCGTGGGAAGAGTTAATGCGGCGGGCATTGGTAATTCCAAGGGAGGAATTCCAAGAATGTGCCAGGAGGTTGCTCCGGTAGACCAGCAGCGGGAGGCTGCTGCTCCTGGTACTGATGCTCAGTCACAGCATCTATGGCTAGTGCTCCCTCTTCCTTGTTTTCCAAGGGTTGTGGTTGATGGTTGTGAGTTTCTGTCCGTGTACGCCGATGATGAAGCAAGGTCCGTTCGATTTATGGGTCAAGCGGAATTAATTCTGAAGACTCGGTGCTTCTGGACCGCGTAAAACGTCTAAAAATACACTTTAAGCTCTGCACAACACAAAAACGAAAACCTGGCGTAAAAGGGAAAAACAACAGATAAATTTTGAAATGGGATTAGAAAAGAGATTTTTGATAATTTTTTATTTTTATTTTCGCTTCAATCAATTATTAACAAAATTTAAATCTTATCAGTAAAACCAAAATTCCCCGGCAACGGTGCCAAAATTTGGTTCGCTTGTCGTTAATTGAAGTTTTATGCATCCCAAATTAATTACCCGTTCTTAGAAATTTAGTATAGCTTAAGTTCGGGGTAGATCCATAGGGAACTGTGGCGTGCATGAATTCAATTGAGTTAATACTTAACTAGGTGAAGTATGCAGAATTTAGAATCGATTGGGTTGATTTTGGGTTTTGATTGAAACTAAATTGATTTACTTTGAAGAAATGGATACAGTTTGAAAGAAAAAAAAACGGGTAAATTTAAAGAGTTTTTAAAATGGGAAGAAAAGACGTGTCGGTGTTGTGGTGATTAAGGAGGTCTTATGAAGATTGTTTAAATGGTTGTGTTGTTCATAATAATTCAATCATTCTGGATTTCATTTTGTTACAAGATTTCCTTGGTCCGGTTCCTCTTATTTGGAATTAGAGCAGTTGACTCCATGGTCTGGTAGTCAGTGTTCTTAATTCTTTATTAAGTTCAGTCCATTATTTGAATCGGTGAAATCTTTCCAATGGTCATTGATTTTTTCACCGTTACTTTTCATTTGTATCGCTGAGAATTCTTCCCTTAGTCCGGCTCAAAATTCTCAGTTATATTTAACAGTAGATTAAGAAGAGTAAGATGAATTACAATGATAAAACACAACTATATAAAACAACATACAAATTACGATCCCTTCATCCACAGCCCTAACATGAGGGGTTAGTTACACATAGAAAGTGGAGGAGAAACGACACACGTGATACCTTATGGATTAATCGTGTAAGCGTTGAGCTAGGGTGTCGGAAGGTGGAGTAGTGGAACTACGGCAAAACGGTGGCTCGGGAATTGTAGCAACAAAGCTTCTTCTCTCCTCCAAAGGTTTCGAACTCCCAAATCCATAGGCCAAGGTCACTTTTTATAGAAAAATAAAGTACACGACGTGTATAGAAAGTACATGCCGTGTACTTTTCGTCAATGCGCTTTGGCGCCAATTTCTCCATGGGTAGGCGTCCTAACACGCCGTCTTTGACTTTTGAAAACGGCGCTGCCTGGTGGTTGGGTATACACGGCGTGTAGTGCCGCCATACACGGCGTTTAGTCTAATAAGTTTGGTCATCAGCCCCTTCTAGAATAGTCTACACAGCGTGTATTGCCACCTCACACAGCATGTATCTTCTGCCTAGCGACATGGGCGTGTACTCCCTCCTTCGGTCTGTGTCCTTGTCTGGATGTACACGGCGTGTATAAAAGTACACGCAGTGTAGTTCCAAAATTTTCACAGTCTTCCCTTGATTCGTGTATTTAGCCAGAAAACTCCTAAAAGTAAACAGATTCACCAAAATCAAAGAATATGTTCATAAAACAACAGATATTTGCTGAAAACATGTTTTAATCTTCAATTATATATATGGAAATGTATACACAAATTGGGTGCATCAACCTATAATTAAATAACTCATCTATTTATGATATAAAGATATGCTTCAACCTTTCTCAATTACCTTCTATCTATGAGTATGTGTCTATTAGTAGAAATGTGTGATTCACACCCGGTATCCAATACCCTTGAGTAGGAGTTAGTGAAATTGACTTCTATAACATTCATATTCAAATACTTATAATTATTATCTTTAATAAAACTTCTCAATATTATATACCAATTTTTAACTATTTTATAGGTTATTCCTATAATATATTTCAATAGGATTATCATGAATTAATTCATTATCTAAAATGAAGACATTTCTATAGGTGAGTATCATTTTTTATATCTTTTCATTAAGGACTTTCAATGAAATTAATCCCACTAAAAATTATTACCCCATAAATTATATCTATTTAGTTTTACAAGACCCATATTTCACTAAGAAACAACCATAATTTTGTGTGAAACTCATCACTTTAGTTATTTAGTTGTAAAATAATTCTAATCATGATAATTTTGATTCTTGTATAGATGTGGGAGACTCCTTGAACATATAAAAAATATAAATAATAAACTCTACCCTATTTCTCTAGTATCCTAACCCTTAGGGTTTTCCATCTAAGTTTTACCGAAATATTAAAATGGTATGTGGTTACCTAAACCTTAATATTAACCACACCTTCCATGTAATTCCCCGACCCCAGTTACCCAGAGTCGGTGCATTATTATGTAACATTGGTATGATCACAAAAGATCAATTCTCGAAAGACCGATTAGTTTAGTATCCTTGGAAACACTAGATACATTCATAAATGTTACATTACATCATAAATTTAAAAACTAAAATAACATAGTCTCCATAGTCCACACTCATATCCCCTTCAGACTATCCCTGCGGGCCAGTCATAAAATATTTCTTCACATCCTAGGAAAAATAAAGAATAGAAATGGGTGAGCTCAGATGCTCAGTAAGGATAACAATATAGAGGAAACTTTCATAAATAAACATAAAAATTTAAGGCAATGTATAACTAAAACAAAATCCCTTTAAACTTGAACTTCAAAATAATATGGCAAAAGTAAAATGAAATAATTCCATTTACTTACTCACATGGATATTCTACTAGTCGAATAATCACATGCAATATCAATAACCACTTTCATATTGATGGAATGCATAATTTCATACTATCATAACCACGTAGCCAAGGCCTCTGCCAAGACTACAAATAAGATTGTGTCAAGGCCTCGTGCCAAGACACTAGTTTGTCTCATTATACCTACCGATGCATCGAGGAGCTATAGCAGGCTCCACCCATCACTTATTAAGTCCAATGCATTCCTCATATGAATAGGTTTAAACATATCATAAACCATAACATAATCTTATCACATAAAACATGCATAAAGGAAACATAACATTTCCACATTTCAATCACAAGATATCAATACAACACATTGATATAATAAAAACACTGTCAAAACCATTTTCAATACCAAAATAGAAGAAAATCAAACTTTGGTATTTATTTTTCATTTAAAAAAAAGTAATGGCTTATAGAGGAAGCTGAAACTCAAATAATGGTCACGGTGGCGGAGAAGTCGTTGTCGCCGCATACGTAAGACAATAAAAAACATTCCCTTTTTTCATTTAGAAAAAATATTCATATAAAAAATATTCCTTTTGAATAAACATAAAAGTCAAAGGGGTTTATACACCATATAAAAGAAAGTTGTGTATAAAACAAAATTTGCCTCAATGAAAGGAGATTGAGACGAAGTCCCTTACAAAGAACATTTTTTAATAAAATAGATCTATTATGTGTATTCACTATAAGTACACATAAAGAAATTACAAATACAAGATATGACATAATAATATCATGACATAATTTGAAAGTAGGAGATTAACCCAAAGAATGGAAATTGGGTTAAAAAGTTCCCTTACCTCGTGCCCGAATTGACTCAATCGTTCTTTAAACTCCTGAATAATAAAATAGAGTTAATTTATACTTTCTTAAGAACCTTTTTCAAGTTCATTATTCCTTTTATATCCCTTATTACCTTGTTATGAACATTATGTATTTGTTTAAGTTAATAACGGTCGTTTTGTCGATATTTGGTACTTGAGTTAAAAATAAACTTCTTATAATTACAAGTTGTTCATGTGGTAAAATATCCATTATATCCAGAATTATATTAATGATTTAGATATCATATATATCATATATATCCATTATATACATGAATTTATAATATTACAGAACATTTAGAGGTAAGAAATGAAATGCACCGTTCATGGAGACGGTTAGCCGTACGTACGGATGAACGCTACTTTCATTTCTATTTCATATTTAATGGAATGAAATCAAAATTATATAAAGGTATATTATAATTAAATTATAATATCATATATAATATCATTTACTTCATCCTTTATACATCCCACATATGGCATTAATGATTCAAATCACTTTGAGGGGGCGGTAGTCCGCACTTCCTAAAATGAAATTATCGCATTTACCCATAATGGAAAAAATAAAGGTATGCCATAAATGAGAAATATAGAAGCATAAGGAAAACATAAACATAATATATATCATATATAAATATAGTGACATCTTAATGGCCACCATGAGAGGTGTTAAAAGAAGATTGAACAATCATCGTTTCATGAGGCAGAAATTCACCAACCACAGAAACAGTATGTTCTTTAACCATTAGACGAAGGTGTGTGTAAGTGTAAATAAAATAATTCTCATAAAAAATACTAGTATATTGAAGATACTATTTTTGTTACAAAATAAATTAATAAAAAGAGTTTAAGGGGTTGGAGAAGAAAAATAAAACAAAATAACATAAGAGAATACATTAACATAAAATCGGGTAACTCTTTTTTGATTTGAGCCAAAGGCTTCCTTGGGAATAATTATGCCCAAAGTGAGGCTTCTATGAGTAATAGAGGGAATTTTAGAGATTATTTTGGCATAGGTTGGCCGAGCCAAATGGATTTGAAGGTGTGAATAAGGTGGTAGAGGTGGGGGCCTTTTATAAGAGGAGAAGAGGGGCACTCTTGGAAAGTAATGAAATGTTACATTATTATGAAGTACTTTTCGGATTTAAAAGGTCCCACAATTATATATTTCGAGTATAAGGTGATACGGGTTCAAAATATACCCATAAAATAGGTTTTTGACAAGTGTAAGTCATAGATTTTACATTATCTTTTCATTTTATTTAAATCGTTAATTAATGAGGTAATCGCTACATCATCATGGTGTCATAAAAAATTTAATTTATTTAATTTCTAAAAATTATATAAAAAATATCATGATGTAGGAAATATTTTTATATTTCCAATGAATATTTATAGTCTAAAAGATAACTTATATAACCTCATGTAATAATTTTTTTAGTAAAACAAAACATGTTTGTGTCGATTTTATTATTACTTTAAATAAAAAGTTATTAATGTCATTTTCTTACCCAAGTGGCTCCATGGGGTCCCCAAGTTGACCCATGGATTGTCTTGGTCGGACATGACTCACCAAATAAGGGTAAGACAAGTGTAAAGGTAATTTCATATTATTATAACATTATTTTTACCTTAGGTTACACTAATTACCTTTAATCGCGATTAATAGGACTTAAAAGTTACTATTCACCAAAAATTATTTTAATCCCATTGAACCATATTTTAATTCCTAATGACAATGATGTATGTCAGATTTTGGAAATTCAAATCACAGACGTGGTAAAATTTCATTTAAACGAAAAATCAGTTTTTTTAACTACCACTTAGTGGTTTCACTATTCATCAAAAATCGAAGTTTTTCAGAACAACACCAAAAATTAACCCTAAGCTCTATTTGATATTCCTATTTCAAAAATGATGTCTATTTTAAAAAATTCAAAACATATAAGTTGAATTAATTAATTTAATAATTAATTCTCATTGTCACAACAAATAGCGTGTTTTAAAGAAAGCATATCAATCAAAGATTGACAATTGTTTATGTCCAATTTCAAAGTGAAATTAATTCTAATGACCACCATTGGATAAAATGGTAAAAATATATTATAATTACACTTTAGAACCACTAAATTTTATAATTTATCACTATAAATTATTTTTATTAAAAAAGTTGTATTTAAGTATTTTTCACTATTCATCAAAAATTGGAAGTTCTCAGAAAAATACCAAAAATTCAACATAGGCTAATTTCGATATTATGAATCCAAAAATGAATTCCATTTGAAATATAAAATTTATATAATTTCAAAAGGTGGGTATTACTATTCATAAATTCTACTTTTATTGTTCGCGGTGTGTTAGAATTCGAGGTTGCGTACAACACACGCTACTCTATTATTCAAAGAGGAGCGTTCCATGGAAGCTTGGGGTGTTACATTCTCCCCTCCTTCAATAAATTGCGTCCTCACAATTTAAAATTTTTCTTTGAAAATAAAAGGTTGAAAATAGAAAATACCTTTGTGTAAAACCCACATCGGAAATAAGGTTAATAAAATTTAGCCTTAATAAGAGGGAAATGGAAATGAAAAAGTCACCACCAAATTATGATCTCGATTAGGAGAACATTGGTGGCAATTAGAGACAAATAATTGGAGTGGAAATGTAAATATTTTTAGGGAGTGATTGAGGTCATCAATCACAAACAATTGTAAAATTGAGGGCCTCAAAGCCTTCAATCTATGATGTAAATATCATTAGTTCAACAAAACATACGGTATTGGGATAACACATTTTTTTAATATCGCTTTCCTATTGTTTAAGAATTAATTTATTCCTCGAATAAGAGAGAGGTATATATATATACTCGAAAATTAGTGTTTCAACCTTCAACTAATTTCTACCACAAACTCATCTTTCACTCAAAAATATTATATTTATCCTAATCGTACAAGGTTCTAAATATTAACACATACCATTTAGATTAGGAAAACTATTTTGTAATAACCAGGGACTTCCTGTAGGCTATTGGTAGGTAATAAAGGTCTGTCGCACTATGGTTCTGGGTTCGATTCATGTAGCTTTGTCCGATGCGATGGGTTATCCCCCAACCTGCAGGTTGTCATTTTCCTAAAACTATAGTATTATAATTTTCAAAAAATAACCTTCAGAAATTTTTTAACCTTAAACAATACTATCCAAAGTTCAACTTAATCAATTCCAACCTTTATAGTTATCCAAAATACCTCTGTCCATACTTTCTCTAAAAGTTCTCTAAATTCCAAAATCAATTCATCAAATTCCCCAAACAAAGTAAAGTTTCTCTTATTGTCATATAATAAAAATATGATTACCTTCAACATATTAAAACCTTAATATAAACAACATGTACTGCAGTACAATCCTTATATATATCACATTATTCTTATAATCAGAATATAATCCTTGAGTCCAAAAGCACCAATACATTAATTATTCCACTTCAACTATTGTAACAACATAAGATTAGCATTGATCCCATGGCCTTTTCGGAGGTAAGTTTCCCTGACGCTTAGGACATTCATTTGCATAATTCCCCATTTCCCTACAATTGTAGCATTCAACATTTATAGCATCTTTCTTTCCTGTGCAACCACGAGCCTGGTGACCTTTTTCTCCACATTTATAACAAACTCCCATTCCTTTTAGGCAAGTACTGGGGTGATTCTTTCGACAATTATCACATAATAGAAAATCCTTCTTTCCCTTTTTCCATTTATTTTTCCCTTGTTCCACCGTTATCTTCTTCACATGCTTTACTTTATGGTCATAAGATTTAGCGAATTCCTTTTCTTTCTTGATAGCACACGAGACTATATCTTCATACGTTGGGAAATATTGTGATACTAAAGCTTGACGGAGAAATGGTTTTAACCCATCAAAGAAACGATCAATATTACTTCTTGGGTTACGTATATAATCTGCAGCATACCTCACTAACCTTGTAAAGTTGGCCTCATACTTTTCAACATTCTCATCCTCCTTTTGTCTCAGGCTCATAAATTGCCTTTCCATATCTGCTCGATGGTCACGAGGAAAGTATTTTTCTAATAAAATCTATTTGAACTCTCTCTATTCCATACATGATACTTCTTCATCTTCCTTTGTATTTTGAATCAATGACCATCATTGATCAACATCTCCAGTGAGGCGGTAAACTGCCATGATAACCTTTTCTCTTTCATTACTCCCCAAGGCATGGAATATTTTCTCTAAGAAATTTACCCATTTCTCAAATACTAAGGGATTTGTACTCCTATTGAATGTTGGTGGTTGTTTCCTCATGAAGCAGTCTAACATTGATCATCCACGTTGCGGATCAGGGTCCTCCATACGAGTAAGGTTATTATTCATAACCTGAGTGAGTTGTCCCAGTATGGTGATAATCTGATTAGCACCAATTGTATCACTAGCTCCATTATAATTATCTTGAACAGGAGGGAAATCCCTACATAGTGTACGTTCATTGATACAGTTTCCATTCCTCCCACTAGGTGTCATTTCTAAACAATGGCATAAACTAGATTAGTTTAGGAATCAAAATACATAATTCCATACTTGTAAAACACTTAACATAAATTTAACTATAATCATAAAAATGTTTTCTTTGAGGAAGTATATACTCATAAACCCTTCATAAAGGTTTGTAAAGAAAATGAGAATTATCAAAAGCATATCCCCTGGGAGTGTCGTAACCAAGAGTGCAGCAAGGCCCGTTGTCGTGCACCAGTTCCCATTCGAGCCTAGATCAAAGCGGTGTTTTTGGGTTTTACCTCTAGGTACATCTGTGCCAGATCTGCCTCTACCTGCTCGTATCCATACGGGGATGTATTTCTCAGAAAACTCACAAAATAACTATAATACCAAAATTCTAGGAAGTTCTTATATACTAATCCTCAAATTCTATCTTAGGGCTATGTTCTCTAATCAGAGTTTATCTAAATCTAGCTTCCAAGGTTAGTACTAAACTACCTCTGATACCAACTGTAATGCCCCGACCCCAGTTACCCAGAGTCGGTGCATTATTATGTAACATTGGCATGACCACAAAAGATCAAGTCTCGAAATACCGATTAGTTTAGTAGCCTTGGAAACACTAGATATATTCATAAATGTTACATTACATCATAAATTGAAAAACTACAATAACATAGTCTCCAAAGTCCACACTAATATCCCCTTCAGACTATCCCTGCAAGTCAGTGATAAAATATTTCTTCACATCCTGGGAAAAATAAAACATAGAAAGGGGTGAGCTCATATGATCAGTAAGGATAACAATATAGAGGAAACTTTCATAAATAAACCTAAAAATTTAAGTCAATGTATAACTAAAACAAAAGCCTTTTAAACATGAACGTTATCATAATATGACAAAAGTAAAATGAAGTAATTCCATTTACTTACTCACATGGATATTATACTAGTTAAATAATCACATGCAATATTAATAACCACTTTCATATTGATGGAATGGATAATTCCAGACTGTCATAACCATGTAGCCAAGGCCTCATGCCAAGACTAAAAATAAGATTTTGTCAAGGCCTCGTGCCAAGACACTAGTTTGTCTCATGAGACCTACCGATTCATCGAGGAGCTATAGCGGGCTCTACCCATCACTTATTAAGTCCAATGCATTCCTCATATGAACAGGTCTAAACATATCATAAACCATAACATAATCGTATCACATAAAACATGCATAATGGAAATATAACATTTCCACATTTCAATCACAAGATATCAATACAACACATTGATATAATAAAAACACTATCAAAACCATTTTCAATAACAAAATCAAAGAAAATTAAAACTTTGGTATTTATTTTTCATTTAAAAAAAGTTATGGCTTATAGAGGAAGCTGAAACTCAAATAATGGTCACGGTGGCGGAGAAGTCGTTGTCGTCGTATACGTAAGACAATAAAAAACATTCCCTTTTTTCATTTATTAAAATGCTTCATATAAAAAATATTCCTTTTGAATAAACATAAAAGTCAATGGGGTTTATACACCGTATAGAGGAAAGTTGTATATAAAAAAAAATATGCCTCAATGAAAGGAGATTGAGAACAAGTCCCTTACAAAGTACATTTTTTTAATAAAATAGATATATTATGTGTATTCACTATAAGTACACATAAAGAAAGTACAAATACAATATAGGACATAATAATATCATGACATAAATTGAAATTATGAGATTAACCCAAAGAATGGAAATTGGGTTAAAAAGTTCCCCTACCTCGTGTCTGACTTGACTCGATCGTTCTTTAAACTCTTGAATAATAAAATAGAGTTAATTTATACTTGATTAAGAACCTTTTTCAACTTCATTATTCCTTTTATATCACCTATTACCATCTTATGAACATTATGTATTTGTTTAAATTAATAACGGTCGTTTTGTCGATCTTTGGTACTTGAGTTAAAAATAAACTTCTTATAATTACAAGTTGTTCATGTGGTAAAATATCCATTATATCCAGAATTATATTAATGATTTAGATATCATATATATCAAATATAGCCATTATATACATGCATTTATAATATTACATAACATTTATAGGTAAGAAATGAAATGCACCGTTCATGGAGACGGTAAGCTGTACGTATGCATGAATGCTACTTTCATTTCTATATCATATTTAATGGAATGAAATCATAATTATATAAATGTATATTATAATTACAGTATAATATCATTTATAATATCATTTACTCCATCCTTTATACATCCCACATATGGCATTAACGATTCAAAGCACTTTGAGGGGCGGTAGTCCGAACTTCCTAAAATGAAATTATCGTTTTACCCATAATAGAAATCATAAAAGTATGCCATAAATTAGAAATACAGAAGAATAATGAAAACATAAACATAATATATATAATATATAAGTATAGTGACATCTTCATGGCCCCCATGAGAGGTGTTAAAATAAGATTGAACAATCATCGTTTCTTGAGGCAGAAATTCGCCACCCACAGAAACAGTATGTTCTTTAACCATTATACGAAGGTGTGTGTAAGTTAAAATAAAATAATTCTCATAAAAACATCATATTATATTTAATATACTGGTTTTGGTACAAAATAAAGGAATAAAAATAGTTTAAGGTGTTGGAGAAGCAAAATAAAACAAAATAACATAAGAGAAGACATTACCTTAAAATCGGGTAACTTTTTTTGATTTGAGCCAAAGGATTCCTTGGGAAGAATTATGCCCAAAGTGAGGATTCTAAGAGTAATATAGGGAATTTTAGAGAGTATCTGGGTAGATTTTGGCTGATCCAAATGGCTTTGAAGGTGTGAATAAGGTGGTAGAGGTGGGGGCCTTTTATAAGAGGAGAAGAGGGGCAATCTTGGAAAGTAATGAAATGTTACATTATTATGAAGTACTTTTCAGATTTAAAAGGTCCCAAAATTATATATTTAGAGGATATGGTGATAAGGGTTCTAAATATACCCATCCAATAGGTTTTTGACAAGTTTATGTCTTAGAATTTACATTATTTTTTCATTTTATTTAAATCGTTAATTAATGAGGTAATCGCTGCATCATCATGGTGTCTTAAAAAATATAATTAATTTATTTCTAAAAATTATATAAAAAATATCATGTTGTAGGAAATCTTTTTAGATTTCTAATTAATATTTATAGTCTAAATTTTAACTTATATAACCCCATATAATAATTGTTTTAGTAAAACAACACATGTTTGTGTCGATTTTATTTTTACTTTAAATAAAAAGTTATTAATGTCATTTTCTTACCCAAGTGGCTCCCTGGGGTCCCCAAGTTGACCCATGGATTTTCTTGGTCTTCCATGACTCACCCAATAAGGGTAGGACAAGTGTAAAGGTAATTTCATATTATTATGATATTATTTTTACATTAAGTTACACTAATTACCTTTAATCCCGATTAATAGAACTTAAAAGTTACTATTCACGAAAAATTATTTTATTCTCATTGAACCACATTTTACTTCCTAATGACAATGATGTATTTTGTATTTTGGAAATTCAAATCACAGAGGTGGTAAATTTTCATTTAAACAGAAAATCAGTTTTTTTAACTACCACTTAGTGGTTTCACTATTCATCAAAAACCGAAGTTTTTCAGAACAACACCAAAAATTAACCCTAAGATATATTTGATATTCCTAATTCAAAAATTATGTCTATTTTACAAAATTAAAAACATATAAGTTGAATTAATTAATTTAACAATTAATTCCCGTTGTCACAATAAATAGCGTCTTTTTAAGAAAGAATATCAATCAAAGATTGACAATTGTTTATGTCCAATTTCAAAGTGAAATTAATTATAATGACCACCATTGGATAAAATGGTAAAAATATATTATAATTACACTTTATAACCACTCAATTGTATAATTTATCTCTATAAATTATTTTGATTAAAAAAGTTGTTTTTAAGTATTTTTCACTATTCATCAAAAATTGGAAGTTCTCAGAAAAATACCAAAAATTCAACATAGGATAATTTCGATATGCCTAATCCAAAAATGAAGTCCATTTGAAATATAAAATTTATATAATTTCAAAAATTGGGTATTACTATTCATAACTGCTACTTTTATTGGTCGTGGTGTGTTAGAACTCGAGGTTGCGTACAACACACGCTGCTCTATTATTAAAAGAGGAGCTTACCATGGAAGCTTGGGGTGTTACATACCATACCATACATAATATATTATATGGGTACCCCTATTTGGTGTGGAACTACCAGGTTTGATGATTGAGGTTATGAAATGTGTTGTGTTGGAACGAATATAACATTTAGTATTTAAATTGTTTTACTTTAAAATTATCATCAATTTAATATTAATTTATTTCATATTAAACCTATTTCATCATATTCAATAAATATTATCTCATGTTTTTATCTTTTTTTGTATTCATGCCTCAAACGATTTAGTTTTTGAATCCCAATTCCATCCACCAAATCGATGTGTTCACATGACATTAATGTGTAACTCTTTACAGAACCAATAATTTTGTGTTACTAAACCAAAAATATTATCCAAACATATTCATATATATCCAAATTCATCTCACGTATAAGGTATAGAAATTCTTCATATAAATTCATGGAGTTAGATGAGATTGGAAATCTCTAAATGAGTAATCCTGGATTGAAAGATTTCCAGCCCATCACCTTTTTAGAAAAATGAATAATCCACCAAGTTGGTGGGAATTATGACCCAAATTACCTCTCCCTGGGGAAACATTACTCAATAGATAATTTTATTATAGATATATTTAAAACTAGATAATCAAAAATTTTATTTAACTATTATTCTCAAGATCATAACATTAAAAACAAATTGAGCTCAAGGAAGATTAAAAATAAATTTATGATATCACACCTAGAATGAAATACAGTGATTTATTTCTTGAATAAATTTATCATATAAATTTAATCATACACATTATTCAAATTCTATAAATAATTTATAAACATTAGTAACTTAAAGGAGTGAAAAATCAATAAACACCTTTTTATTTTCAAAAAACATGAGAAAAAATATAAATTGTTCATATTTTATTTTGGAATTAAATACCATTTGTAATGAATAATACTTATAATTTATAAAACATAATTAAAAATATAAAAAAATAACATTTGTATGCATGTCGTATCGTACGACTGATAATTCTAATAGTAGTCATAAAATATGAGTGATACTAGAGAGATGTTGTTTTGTGATCTAATCATATTCTATTATATACCTTCAATTATACATTTTGATTAGTATTACTAAATACAAATAGATCTATTATAATTCCCTAATCATATTTTACAATTGAGAATATATCATATTTATGCTATGATCCCCTATTTTTGTGAAAAAACTAGATCGATTCATATTCTATGATATCATATATCATATGATAGGTCACAACATATTATCTATATATCAAACCTTATTTTATAATCCAATTGTCTGTTATTAATAATCAAAAATAGAAGCTTTATTCATATCATTTCATACAATACCAGTAAAAACGTTTTACAATATCCATTTCTTTAAAAACCGAATAGATTAAAAAAATTAAATCTAAGAATAAAAAGGCTCTCATACCTATAATAGGTTTTATAGAAACATATAATGATAATTGGTAGTGGAAAAAACCCAAACAATTCTTGTTATATCTACAAGGAATCAAACATGGTGGAAATAAAGAACAAAATGCATGTGATGTACCTGTAATGTAGTAACAGTTGCTTCTATCTTCAAACTTCAATGGGGTATACTTGATGAAGATCAAGGGAGAAAAAACAAGATATTTATTATTAAATTTATAATCCACCATCCTTGGATCCCATAATGTTTCTTGAGGACTCCCATACACTGAAGGGGTGCTATCTATTTTAATATTTGATAAACGATGTACTTGGAATGAAGAGATCTTTAATGGTGTCTTCATGGAATAGGGTTACCCCCAATAGGAGGGATCTCATCCCTTTATATTTTCATCTTGATTAACTTAATTTAATGAAGAGTGTAGTCCATATAATCCATGTCGAGTTTCATCTCATGATACACAAATTTTATATCTCGTTGGTGTTCATTCATTTTACTCCTTCAATGAATGTTTCATACCTCGTTTAATTAATTCATAATGAATTATAACCAAAGAACCATATGGAATATGAATTGAATACATGAACTACCAATGACATATGACTTGTCATACATTACAATTGAGGTAGTTTGTGGTATCCCATTCCACCCCATGATAGAAGTGAATCATAATATCCAATATGCATCTTATGCATAAAATTCCTTATGACTCAATTTGGTCATAAAATAAGAATGAATCATTTTTAGTGAATATACATCAAGTTTGTATATTATTACTACCCATTCTTGAGGGTCTATAGAATGCGCCAGATAAATAAGTGTATTTGATAATTTCCTACCATCCTTGGTCTGATGGGGAGTATGAGCTTATTATCTGGATTATAGAGGGAATTTTATGATATTGTATACTTTATTTTTGTGGTTCATGAGATAGTAATCTCACCTGATTCGAGTTCTCAAATAATAAATATATAAACATTGATTCATATAGTCTCCTTAAAATCTATATATGGAAGGTAATTTCGCCCACCTCTATGTTGGCTAGAGGCTAATGAGTCAACATTTATCTAGTTAGGTCTCATATAGGAGATAACATAGAATATTTATATGATTAGAAGCATCTAATAATCACTTAGACAATACTTAGATCATATATTTAATGAAAATTTTATCTTATATAGTTTGATATAGGTGACTGGTTTTTCTTACAAGTGTCATGAATCTTGGGACACCATTGTGTTTGAAAAAGAGGAAAGTTGGCACCCAGGTATATAGGGACATTCATCATTATTGAGGGGATCGGTACTATGGAATATCAGTTAGTACTTAATTAATGATACATTATTATGCAATATTTATTTCATATATCTCAACTTATGAGATAGCATCCTGACCCTTCTCATGTGATTGAAGTCAAGAATGTTGACTTTGATCTTGATGGATCATTCAAGCAGTAGATGGTTCATATTATTAACCATAGTGAAAATACTCTTCATGGTAAAATATTCTATTTAGTATAAGTGTAGTGGTAGAGTAGAAATATCTAAGAGGATATATGGGAGTGGTAAATTGATTTTTAGACACAGTGGCTAGATTTTTCCATAAATAAGGCTCAGTGATTATCCATGATTCATCATGGGGATGAGATTCCCTATGGTGGAGAGGCTATAACACCATGCATCCATATGAGGTGTGAATTATTTTAAATATGAAACAAACTTCATGTATTATGATATTTTATGGGTTTTGAGGTTTTGTTAGGGGATTAGAAAAATAATTCTAGGACTAGGACATCTTTCTTTTTGAAATATGTTGTTTTGAACTCACTAGCTTAGAACTGGGTACCCTATGAGGTAGGTAGTGATTTTGTAGCTCTAGGTGGGTCATCAGCCACCTGGTAACTCTGGAGTCGGTACATGGTAGGGCATCGAGTACCCAGTGAGGGTGACCAGGTTTCTAGTGTCTGCCTAGTTAGTTATTTTTTTAAATTAAATTAATTTATTTTTCATAAAATTATTAAATGAGAAACTCCTTCATATTTTGATTCTGGTAGTGCCTCAACCTCCCACTTTCCCTCATATATATTCTCACTCTTCAAGTTTCAGTTTCATCTCGTTTTTTACTGGATTTAGGTGTCATCAGTCTCGATGAGTTTCATGTGGTAAGGCTTCAACTCCTATTTAATCTCTTCACTTTTATGATTTTAGTAGTTTCCTTCTTTCATTCCCTAATTAGAGGTATTTTCCATATTTTCTAATTCTTATCAATTGGAACTGATTTTTTAGGAAATAATTATCAAGAAAACTTCTATTAGATCAAGTTATGTGTTCCCTAACCATTCAATATGGTCAATGTGTGTTTTATTTCACCACTTGATATGTGTTCTCATTTTCCTTGAGTGATTGACCTAAAATTAATCTGATCTATCTTTATTTAACCCATATTTATTAGGAAAAAATTTTCTAGAACCCTGATAGTTACTCTAATTATTATGTCCTGATGTTATGTTCATTGATAGTCACATTCTGGAGTTAAGTGGGGTTGAACCATATAATCAAAGTCCAACAATGGGTTAATTGAGTGGTATTTTAGTACTACATTCCTAATAAAGTACTGTTATCCTCCATTAACTATAGATTCATGTGTATATCCAGTGGGTTTCCCTAGTTTTTCCTCAAGGTGGACACTTGAGTGGTTCCAACCAATTTGGAATGGTGTTATATGTGAGGGGAAAGTGTCACCCATTTATCCCAATTAGGTTAAATACCCTGAGAGGGGGTGAATTAGGGTATGACAGATTAAAAAACCTCCCCTTTGTATCCTGTTTTGTCATTACAAAACACTCTTATCTCCCTTTCTCATGGAAATGTATAAATAGAAATGAAAGAATTCATGAGACACAACAATTTTACCTGGTTTAAATGCACTAGTCTAAATCTAAGGAGTACACAAAAGAAATATTCATATATATCAAATCCACTAATGTGCACTATTATAAAAAAATTCAGATTGGACTCATTGTCCCTCCTAGTTTACAACCAATCACAAATTGAAACCTCACTTATCTCTCAACTAAAGTGTTCTCACTATGCCTTCAAATAATTATTCTTTTTATCACTTGAATCGATATTTTTAACAACTTATTTGGTGCATCAATAAGTTTCAATTTCATCAACTTTATTAATACCACTTTACCACATATTTACGAAGATATCCATTCTTATTCACATGATATCTACATTTTCAAAAAACATATTTCTAAACTTTGTGAAACTTCCCAATTATTCCAAATAATATCCTCCTTTCATGATAATACAATGTTTCATGAATCTCACCACCTTCTTGAAGATCACAAACATTGTGAACTTCACAACTTTCATGAATATTAATATTTTTCTAACCTCACATAGCCTTCATGATGATCACTAATTTTTGCAAAGCTCAAAACCTTCACAAAGATTAAATAGACTCTATGAACCCCCATTATCTGAAAAATATATGACCGTATGAAAACATTCATGTAAGAAAAATACTTTGTGAATGTTTCCCTCAGAATTTGGGGATGACCTCCTTGATTGAAGGTTCAAACATTCCAATCGGTTTCTAACGGGTTTGTTCGTAGAACCAGAAACATCCAATGATTCCACATCTATTTGAACCTACTTTCCAAAGTTAGGCGCTCATTGGTTTGTGGACTGATGAGGCTTAGGAATTTTCATTGGTCGAGAGGATGGGAGGTCGGACTCATCACACCTTTTTGAGGGAAATTATTGTCTACTTCGGGACTCTCTTTATAGATTTAAGTTATGTTAATGAATCCTTATTACATTACCAAGTATAAAATGAGGTTTCCTTTAGATCTGACAATCAATTATTGATATACAGGAAATTTAGAGAATCTTTTATATGTATTTGAGGTTCTTCATTGATAGAGAATCATCTGTATTTGTTAGAGATTCTTAATCAATGGTATCCTTGGACACATTTATATAGAAGTCTCTTGGTCATTATGATGACCATGCTGGTTTTAAATCCACTTAGTGGGGCACTTGAAGCTTATTGTCATTCAGAAGGACATGTATTATTTCAGAGTTGGGATTGAACCTGCAGATGGGCTACCTACGTATCCTTTGTTTAGAAAAGGAATCATAACCAACGTAGTTCGAGTAAGCGAGTATGATGTTTACGATTGATGGCTCAAAGATGGATGTCATAATTACTTTTACACTTTAAGCTCACGTGAGTCATGCTCGTTGTGAGAAATAAGAGGTATTGGTAAAAATTGGACAATTGTTCCATGAAAGATGCAATCATAAGAAATAATGTGGGACTTATGTATGTATGACTACCCAGATAAATGAACATTAGGATTTACATCAGGGAAGAAATCTAGGAACAGGGTCAATAAAGGTATATGTACTTCATGGAGATTTGAATAATATAACTTGGGGCTTACTCCTAAAAAGGATGCCCAAATTAGGAGAGGACTTATGATTGGGTTTTACTCCTGATAAGAAATCCCAGATCAAAGGTAAATTAGGATTGGTTAAGAGAAATTATGACTGGGGCTTACTCCTAAAAAGGAGACCAGGTTAAGAGACTTGAAAAATTAGAGGACTTTGGGATTACTCCTAAGGAGGATGCCCAGATTTGAGTATTATGACTGGGGCTTATTCCTGAAAAGGAGGCCCATGTTAATGAGGACTTGGGTATTACTCCTAAGGAGGATGCCCAGATTTGAGAATTATGACTGGGGCTTATTCCTGAAAAGGAGGCCCATGTTATTGAGGACTTGGGGCTTACTCCTAAGGATGATGTCCAGATTTAAGAATTATTATTGGGCTTAATCTTGAAAAGGAGTCCCAGGTTATTGAGGACTTGGGGCATACTCCTAATGAGGATGACCAGATTTGAGAATTATGACTGGGGCTTATTCTTGAAAAGGAGGCCCAGGTTAATGAGGACTTGGGGCCTACTCCTAAGGAGGATGCCCAGATTTGAGAATTATGACTGGGGATTATTCCTGAAAAGGAGGCCCAGGTTAATGAGGACTTGGGGCTTACTCCTAAGGAGGATGTCCAAATTTGAAAATTATGACTGGGGCTTATTCCTGAAAAAGAGGCCCAGCTTAATGAGGACTTGGGGCTTACTCCTAAAGAGGATGCCCAGATTTGAGAATTATGACTGGGGCATATTCCTGAAAAGGAGGCCCAAGTTAATGTGGACTTGGGGCTTACTCCTAAGGAGGATGCCCAGATTAGAGAATTATGACTGGGGCTTATTCCTCAAAAGGAGGCCCAGGTTAATGAGGACTTGGGGCTTACTCCTAAGGAGGATGCCCAGATTTGAGAATTATGACTAGGGATTATTCCTGAAAAGGAGGCCTAGGTTAATGAGGACTTGGGGCTTACTCCTAAGGAGGATGCCCAGATTTGAGAATTATGGCTGGGGCTTATTCCTGAAAATGAGGCCCGGGTTAAGGGGTTCTCTCATCTTAAAGGATGAGGTTGAATGAATGAAATCTCAATCTTTAGTGACAAAAATATGTGTAAATAACTTGGTTTTGAGAGATATTCCACAGAGTTCCTTTCAGATAAGGAAGTAAAATCAAGAAATCATGCCATAAATGGCCTTGAAGAGTGTCTTGAAGACTGCATCTGGAATAGGAGAGGGGGAATGTCTTAAGAGGGGTGAAATGGGCAAGAAGGGCACCCAAAAAGGCAGGGGCGCGCAAGTCCTGGCAGGCGCGCAGGTACTGCGTGGGCGTGCAAGTCATGGTCGTGGAGGTATACCTGCGCGACACATGGGTACTTGCGCGATGATTAACCAGCAGGGTAATACTTGAGCGACTCTTGGTTAAAGCCTTTAGAATCATCTTGAGGTTCTTCCAGAAGAGTGGAGCGCAAGTTCTACTGAAGGAGTTAGGCGACGTGCAAGTGTGGCCATTTCTCTTAAGGTCTGACCACTTAGGCGCGCAAGTGTTGATGAGTTTCAACACTTATGACTTCCTCCCCCTCTTTAGATCTTCCTTTCTAGATAAGAAATTGCCTTAGAAGTGTTTCAGAAGCTTTGAGAAGAGACTAGGGCACCGGGAGCTCAAATCTGGATTCTGAAAAAATATCCCCCTTTTAATGGGGGGCCCACAGGGTCTATTTATAGGCTGGAGAAGACCCCGGGAGGTTATTACTTAGGGCACACAAGTGTACTTGCATGACCATTGTGGCACGCAAGTGTACTTGCGCGACCATCGTAGAACTTGCGCGACCCTTGTGCAACATTCTTCTTATTCCTTCCTTTGTAAATTTTTGATATTTGTCCAAATGTTGAATCACATTGAGCTAAGATATTTCCTTTTCCATTCTTTTAGACAATGTGATGAAAAGGACCATCAACAAAATTCCCCCCTCTGAGTTGGATCCAGAGATAAAAGAGGATTTAACTCTGAGGTGAGAAGGAACAAGAAATCTGGTAGTTTAAAGTCATGCATGTCAGACATAAAAAGGCTAATGTTTAAGGTCGAAATAGCTTTGACCGAATTGATTAAAATTGACTCAATTCCTTGAAATTTATCTAAAAATATATTACCATAATCAAGTATGAGGGAAAATATGTAAACTATGACTTAATAAAATTTTCATATGAGGAATGATATGAAAAAGATCTAAAAGGCATTAAAATAAGTAGTTCCCAAGAATAAAGTTACCATTATTTAACAAACCCGTTAGGGGGTTGAATTATGCATGGCCACCTAAGGGAATTGGCTGCATAGTCAAATAAATAGTATCTTTGGGCTAACAAGTCTTTTATGTAGACTATTTATGCAAGGCCGCCTATGGGCACGTATTGCATAGTCAGGCAAAAGAACTCTCAGAAATTTACTTTCCTAGTGCTAAAAGCAAGTGAATGTTTATGGATATTCAAATTTTCCAAAGTATGGAGTTTTCTGTATGGAAAAAGTTACTTGAATATGGAGAAGATATTTCCAAACAAGATTATCGAAGAACTGGATGGATATTACTCCTACGAAGGTCTGACCCAAATGTAGGGAAGGAGAATATAAACCATAGACTTGAATACTTTCAGATCATGAAAAAGGATATAGGACAAATATGTTAAGGATGACTATTTTTGTCGATCCGTACATACTGTTATTTAAGATCAATAAGAACAAAAGAGGCTTTCTTCCCAAGAATGAAGTTACCATTATTTAAAAAACCCGTTAGGGGGTTGAATTATGCAGGTCCATCTAATGGAATTAGCTACATAGTAAAATAATAATATCTTTTGGCTGACAAGTCTGTTATGTAGACTGTTTATGCAAGGCCTGCTAAGGGCACGTGCTGCATAGTCAGGTAAAAGAACTCTCAGAAATTTGACATTTTTGTGACTAAAAGTCAAGAAAAGGGCTATGAAGATCTAAAAATGTTTAAGGTTAGGATTATGACACATAAAGATGGGTATTGTCCAATGTATACAAAGATACATAGATCAATGCTAAACATAATCATGTTGTGGTTGGGTCCTGAATTGAAATGTTGGACTTCACTACATATCCCATAAGGATAGGAATCAAGCCATACATAGTTCTTAAATTACAGTTTAACGTCGTGTGGGACAAAAGGATTAGAGATCTTAGTTTAGGGTCATAGAGCTCGGACCATTGTAATAAATACACAGTGTGTGTTTTCATGGGGACTTTTCAGCCAGGGGACTGAAAGTGGAATTTGGGGTTAGGCCCAAAGACTTGGGGCTGGATTCGAGGGACACTCGAACGTTCCTACATATCCCATAAGGATGGGAATCAAGCCCAGATAGTTCTAGAAATACCCTTTGTACAAATTTGGTTCGTACATGTGAAGGGTGAAAGGGGACTTTAGTACAATGATTGTTTAACCCAAGATAAAAGGTTTGGGCATTGCCATGTATGCACGTAGTCTTTGAAATGAAACATGATTGAAAAATAAATGTAAATAATGGTTCCCTCTCAGGTGAGGGTATCAAAGAATATTGTAGTTTATTGTCATACTGGACAAAAGTGTTGTATAGTTTAACATCGTATAAAAAAGAAGAAAGTGAACCAATGTAAAGATATTGATTCTAGGGGCGGTTTCACGAATTAACATCGTATGAGATGGAGGTGAACCGATGTGAAGATATTGGTTTTGGGCTTGAACCATGGGAGGTTGCCTATGTACCCAGCCTAGAAGGCAAGGATCAAAGTCCGCGTAGTTCAATTAAAGAACGAATTAACGATCAAGTTGTTCTTGGAGAAAACAACCTAAAAAATGATGTTGTTGGGACTTACACATGGTTAGTAGTCCAGAGAGGGTGTTATGGTTGAGGTTTTCTCTAAGCTCACATGAGTCATACTCGGTGTTAGAAACAAGAGGTAACAACAACCTTAACAAAGTACAGTTTAATGTCATGCAGGATGTATCAAGGACTTTCTGTATAGTTTAGCGTCATGTAGTTAGGACAATGGGGACAATATAGTTTAACGTCTTGTTGGACGAAAGGGGCTGTGTAGTTTAATGTCATGCAGTGAGGACAAAAGAGTACACCATTTAATGTCATGTTGGATGCATTGGGGATTTTTTTCACAGTTTAATGTCATGTTGGACGAAAAAGGGACGATACAGTTTAGCGTCATGTTAGACGAAAGTACGAATAGTTTAAGGTCATATGCATGAATCGTGGATGGTGCAGTTTAACATATTGCTAGACGGTGGTGCAGTTTAAGGTAATATCAGACCATGGATGATATATTTTGTGTTTATACAAAACACTTCTTCAAAAATCTGGCATTGGTTGGAGTAGCGAGGAGTTCTCCGTCCATCGAGATTAATGAATAAGATCCATTAGAGTAGAACCTATGTATTGAGTAAGGTCCTTCCCATTTTGGATCATGTTTGGGAGGTTTCTTTCCTTGTATCATTGGAGTTCTGAGAACTAATACCAATTATCCATGAGTGAATGAACGAAGACAAACTTTTTTGTTAAAATCTCATGCTATTCGATTTTGATAGACTTCCAAGTGGTGAAAAGTGCACAATATTTTCTCATCTAACCGTTCCAATTCATTCAATCGCTTTTGATATTATTCATCTGTAGATGATTGATCACAAATGGAAACTCTGAGTGAGGGTAGTTGAACTTCAATTGGCAAGACTGCTTCCGTCCATATACCAATGAATATGGAGTTGACCGCATTGTAGTGCGGGTGGTAGTCCGATAAGCCCATAAAACATGAAAGAGTTTATCAGGCCATGACTTCTTATCTTTATCCACTATCTTTTGAAGTATATTTGAAAGAGTCTTGTTGAAGTCTTCTATCTGGACATTGGCCTCTACATGATACTGAGATGACTGGTTGGATTTGATGTTGTATTCTTGATACAACTTCTTCACCTCGGATGAACAAAAGTTGGTGCCATTGTCCATCAATATGGTATGAGGGACACCAAATCTTGTAATGATGTTAGACTTGATGAATCTAACAACGCATTTAGAACTGACTTCCTTGAGAGGTATTGCCTCTTCCCATTTGGAAAATAAGTCATTAGCAATAAGAATGTACTTAAAATGTGTGGCCATAGCTGAAGGGTAAGGTCCCACCACATCCATTCCCCATTTGGAAAATGGCCATGAGTATTTAGTTGTATGAAGTAACTCTGGAGGTTGATGAATTATGTTGGCATGTACTTGGCATGAATGACACTTCTTTGTGCAATCAACACAATATTGTATCATTGAAGGCCAAAAGTATCCAAGATTTCGAATCTGATCAGACAGTCTATGTCCAAACTGGTGGGCACCACAGACTCCTACATGCACTTCTTTCATGACAGCCATTGTCTCTTCCCCATCAATTCATCTGAAGAGAACTCCATCAAAACCACGTTTGTAGAGAATTTTCTCTAGGTAATCTGGGTTATCATAAAGAGTAAAATTGACCACACGTCGTCATATTTGTTCTTTCTCGGCTCTATCAGGTGGAAGTGTTCCATTTTGAAGGTATTCCCTGATAGGTGACATCCATCTTGTAGTATGACCATACGGTTCAGGAATGGGACCAATTTCATTAATTTCCTCTGTTCTGATTCGAACATAAGGTGAAATTGAATGACAGTGGGAAACACTGATGGTTGTCTCATCCCGATTTGGATCTGCCAGAGCTGTGGCTATATTATCCAGTGCATCAGCTTGAGAATTTTGTGATCTTGGGACATAAGAAAATGTCAGTTCCGAAGGGAATTCCTCCATTAACTCTCTGACGTAATCATAAAAAGGCATTAGTTCTTCTTTTCTGATGGCATAATCCCCATTGACTTGTTTGATTACTAGGTCTGAATCACCTTTCACCTTTAATTGATTCACTTGTGCTTGAAGTGCTAATTTCAAGCCTGTGATGAGAGCTTGGTATTCTGCTTCATTATTGGTACCACCTTCCCACAATAAGAAGGAATAAGGTAACACTGCCTTTTCTAGATAAATGAGCACAATTCCTAAGCCAACTTTATTGAATTTAGGCTTTTCAATTTTCCTCTCTGTTGGACTTCTGAAAGCACCATCAGAATACATTTCCCATGCCTGAGTACTTTCTTGAATAGAGAAGACTTCCTCATTAGGGAGTTCAATATCTGAAGATGTGTCTTCCACTGAAGGGTGTTCAGCTAGGTAATCAGCCAGAGCTTGGCCCTTTATCGCCTTTTGAGACACATACTGAATGTCGAATTGCTGCAAAATAACTGCCCACCTTGCCAGACGTCCTGTAAGCATTGGACAACTAAGGATGAATTTGAGCGGGTTATTACGAGATACCAATTAGACCTCATGATGTTGCAAGTAGTGTCTCAACTTCTGAACTACAAAGATTAATGCCAGGCAGCACTTCTCAATACTTGAATACCGGGTTTCTACTTCAATCATAGTTTGAATGAGAGAGTAGAGGTTGTTTTCATTCCCAGCATCATTCTTTTGAGTAAGAAAGGCACCCAATGATCACTCTAGAGCTGTCACGTAGAGGATAAGTGGTCTTCCTTCAACATGTGTCATGAGTACCAGTGGACTCAAGAGGTATTTCATGAGAATATCGAATTCTTCTTGACATTCTTCATTCCACTGGTAAGTGACTCCCTTCTTCATCAATTTGGTGAAGGGTAAACTTTTGCCTGCCAAATTGGCGATGAAACGCCGAATATCGGCTAAGTGTCCTTGAAGTCCTCTTAATTATTTCAAATTTTGAGGAGGTGACATACCAAGGATGGACTTTTCCTTCTCAGGATCGACTTCAACACCACGATGGCGTAAAACAAAGCTGAGAAATTTTCCCGAGGTTACCCCAAAAGCACATTTTAAGGGGTTCATCTTCAAATTATGTTGTCAAAGCTTGTGGAATATGACTTCCAAATCAGCCAAGTGATTAGAACATTTTTTGGATTTAACCACCAAATTGTCTACATATCATTCAACAAAATTCCCTAAGAAGGGTTTGAAGATACGATGCATGGCACACTGATATGTTGCACCTGCATTATTTAAGCCAAAGGGCATTACCCGGTAGAAAAACACACCCTGAGGGGCTTTGAAGGATGTGGATTCCTTATCTTTTGGATCCATTCAGATCTAATTATATCCGGAATATCCATCCACGAAAAAAAGTTCTTCATAGCCAGCTGTTGAATCAATTAAAAGTTCTGTAATAGGAACTGGGAAATCATCCTTATGACAATGCCGATTAAGATCTCTAAAATCGATGCAAACTCTAATTTGTCCGTTCTTATTTACAGGGACAGTATTATCCAACCACTTGGGATACTGAACTTCTCTGATGAAGTTAGCTTTGATAAGCTTATCCACTTCAGCTTCAATTTTGGAAGCCTAAGTTGGGCGTGTTCTTCTCGCAGCTTGCTTAAATCCTCGATGTTCTTCTAATAAACCCAAATGATGAGTAACAACATCAGGATCAAGCTTGGGAATTTCTGTATAGTTCCAAGCATATATATCTCTATTTTTCTTTAGAAAATAAATATACATCTCTTTCTTTTCAAGAGTCATGGCTGCACTGATTAAAGTGGGGCGTGGATCTTCTTTTATACCCAGATTTATTTCTCTGAGTTCATCCACAGTGGTAGAGATACCCTCTTCCAATTCTAAAGGAGCATATCTGAGATCTTCCACTTCTTCTTCATCATGTGTTATTTCTTCTGTTTCTACTTTCATAGTAGATGATAAAGAAGAATTTTCATGATCAGAAAAGATGTCAAAATTTACATATCTTGAAGAAGAAGCTTCTATTTCCGACCCGATTGATGATGAAGGGTCTTCTTTGGGTAATAAAGAGGAGATGATGGATTGAGAATAGACATCATTGTTCACCTCCGATGTTTATATAACTTCTTCTGGCCTAATTAGTGATGTGTAGATTGTTGGATTTCAGCAGATGAAATGAATATGTCACCATTTGTGCTTTCATCACTGCTGGGTGGGTTACCAATTTCTCCCATGTTGTCTAGTTTGATTGTCGTAATTGACATTATGGATCTTTCCATAAGAGTATTTTGATTTGGGTCTATCTTGTCAATTTGACTGATAGCCAACACATAATCTGTATTCACATGTGTAAATGGATTTACTAGAATTTTCTCCAAACCATATAGAGCATTAACTTTGGTAATATCCTTTGTTGTGGATTTCTCCCTTCCCTTCATGTGATAGAATTCCACCTCAATGTATTGAGACTCACATGTCTTGAACGGGGCCTTATCACCATACAATGTCCCAACCTGAACATCGAATCATTATTTGAGACATTGATGGTATGATGAAGGGATAGCTGCATGTTGATGTAGCCAGGGTCTTCCAAGAAAGATGTTGAAAGCTGAGTCTTGATCAACAACCATGAAACCAGAATTGGATACAAGATCTCCAAACTGAGTTCTGAGTGTAACTTCACCCAGTGGTTCTTGTTCATTTTTATCATATCCTTGTAACATCATGGTAGAAGGAGATAAATCAGATTCTGTGATGCCCAATCGACGAAGTGTACGAATGGGCATGAGGTTGACTCCTGAACCATTGTTAATGAAAGCTCTTCGGACGTCTACGCCATTGACCTTGTCAGATAAGTATAAAGGTCTAATTTGTCCATGCACAACATCATCTTCATATTCATCAGTAAAAGATATTATTGCATGACATTCTAAAAGATTATTCTCTATGTGATCGACTTCAGCTACAACAATTTCAGTTTCAAACTCCTGAGGACTTGACAAAGCCTCGATGAGTGCTTCCCGAAGATCTTTTGACAGATTTAGAGCATCCAGAATTGATAACTTGGCTGGTACTTGGGCCAAGTGTTTCAATATATCATAATTTTGATCCAGAGACCTGCGTTTCCCAACAAGAATATGTGGTTTAGTAGGTACCTTGGAAGCAGATGCTTTGGAAGTTGATGCATCTTGTATTGGGATCAGAGTTGGCAATATTCCTGGTTTGTAAAGATTAGACCAATTAGATCCATTTACTTGCTGAGAAGAAGAAGATGGAACCTTTAACCGATCTTCCAAAATAACTGTGCCAGGACTGAATTTTCTATTGGTAGAATAACTTTCTTGTTCTTGCTGAGCTCGCTGAAGGGATCTGCCACAAGTTTATGCTGCATACACAGTTCTAGCAAGGGTAGAATTGGAATAGTGGCTTCTGAAAGATCCATGTTTTCCCCTGTATCCTAATCCTCTGGAACTTCCTCTGATTCCCCTATTTTATACAGGGAATTCAGGCTCATCGAAATCAAAACTGTGACTGGCATATGGATCTATTAATTGAATCATATTAACAGAACTAAAGATTAACTCTTTGTCTGATGAAGACTCTGCCTGATTTGCCTGTTTAGGCTGTGCCGTTTGGTGGGGAGGTGCCCGTGGCTTTGAAGTAGATGGCATGAAGTCTGCCAGAGTCAAATACAACTTAGGCTTTGACACATACTCATCTTCTTCTGATTCTTTTTATTTCTTTGAATCATGTCGTTTCTTTGAGGACTTTCCCTCTGAAGAATAGGGTTTTGCCGCAACATTCATGGAAGAAGACGCAATCGATTTCTTTAATTGTATTCTCAAAATAGCATGAGTTCGGTTGATTGTCTTTCTGACCATCCAATAATCATACTTCTGTACATTTTTTCTTTTGACTTCTTTCCATTCGCCTTCCTCCTATGGAACTGTAGCAGTAACACATGCTACCTGAGCTGAAGAACCTTTCAGTTTGACTTGTCCTGAGTCGACCATCTTTTGCAGGAGGTCGTTGAAGACAAAACACTCCTGGATGGGATGCCCCAACATTTTATGAAAAGGGAAATAATTGGGATGGTCTTCATCTCCTTCCTTATTTGGCCTCTTAGGCCTTGGCTATTGAACCAGATTATTTTCTAGAGCCGAAATGAAGTAACTAGGAACTTGTTCATTTTAGAAATAGCATGTTTTTCTCTTCAGATCCTAAAATGGTTTTCGTCTTTGATCTTTTTGATCATATAGACGAAACGGCCTTTGTTGTTGGCACTCAGGAGGTGGAGCCCTTCGAGAAGATGAGGGTTTTGAAGTAGAAATAGGTACAGGTGCTTGTTTAAGCATAACTGTAGCAGTTTCTGCTTTACCCATTCTCATTCCTGGAGCTGATGGAATTACATGAGATTTAGCCTTAGCTTGTATAAGGGAATCTTCAATCTGCTGAGCGATTGAAGTAAGGTATTGAAACCCTCCTATGTATTTCACAGGGATTAACAGCGTTCGTAATTTGTCACGCAGATTTTCCACACAGATTGGCAACAATTCATCTTGAGGGAGTGGTAATCTTAGGGAATATGTTAATCTCTTCCAGCGAGCAATGAAATCTGAGAACCTTTCATTCTCCCTTTGCTTACAGTTTTTAAGATCAAAAACTATTGTCTTTGGCAAAGTTGAGCTGAACTGAAGAAGGAATTTATGATGGAGATATTCACATCCAGTAATTGACCGGGATTGCAGACTTGTATACCAAACAAAGGCTGGTCCTTGAAAGGTCCGTACGAAGCATCTGAGTTTTACTGCTTCTTGCTACTCTAGAGTTCTCATCATAGGATCACAAAAAGATATGTAATGCATTAAATGTTGTTCAGGGTCGCCTGATCCATTGAAAATAGGGAATAAAGGGTTTCCAAAACTGGATGGAGGAGAGATTTAATCTACCCATTCAGGGTAAACTTTTTTTTCTAGTTGAACCTGTGCATGTTTCCCTTCCATAGTCTCTAACCGAGATGTTAATGACTCAATGGTAGTTATTAACTTTTGAGAAACATCCGGTTGAACTTGGACTTGGGTAGGTGCAATGACTGGAGCTTGGACAGATGTGGTGGTTGGTGCTGCAACTGATGGTAGCACTACCAACTGTTGTTACACTTGACCCGTAGGATTAGACCTGTAAGGGTGTACTAATAAAGGATGATATTCTTGATCCATCTCAGTAGCTGCAACAAAATCCCTTGGCTGACTGACTCATGCACGCTTAGGAGGAAGACTACCCTGAAGTAGTTCTGCGTTCAACCTCCTTAATTCCTTCATTTCTTCCTCCGGTTATGCAAACCTTTGCTCTAGTGAGAGCGATTGGCCTTCTCTAGAGGAAGGATTTGTAACCTGATTCTTTCTCCTCCCTTTGTTGGATCCTTTTCGGAGAGGGGGAAGTGGTCTACTTGAAGGATTACCTAGGTTATGAGTAACCCTTTGATTTCGTGTATGCACACCTTCTTCATTTTTATCGGTGCGTACATCTTCTTGAGCAGGAACCTCTTCATCTGATTCCCCTGAGTGAGCCTCATCCGGTGGATCATCAACAATGACATTGATGATATTGATTGATGCATAACGCATCACATCCCTTCTATCAGCATTTTTGGGATATTTTCTTCTTCCATGTCTTTAATGAGACATTGCCTTTTGTTGATTCGATCCCTCATGAACTTCTTGAAGAACCGTAATTTGGAGGGAATCTCCTAATAATTTGGCTTTTCATTCCCCTTGAGGCTTCTTCCCCAATCGAGAAAAGATTGACTTCCTCTGAGGAGGGTATTGATGATTTGAAAAAGTCCCCAGTCCGGTGGACTGGGGCTGTTCTTGTTGTTCCCGCTCAACTCCTTGAATCCTATTTTTTGATTCTGAGGGTTGGTTTAAAAGAGTCCCCAGTCTGGCAAGCTAGGGTGGCTCTTGACATGTTATGTCTGATACTTTCTTAAAATCTCTCCTGATCTTGCGAACCTTAGTCCGAAAATTAGCTGGATGCATTAACCTGTATCCACTTTTATCACCTGGTTCAAAAGACCATTTGATGATTTCCGACACTTCTGTCACTTGATGATGTGTTTGCTCCATACGAGAGGCCTGTTCAATATTCTCGTTTTCTTGATGCAGGAGTAATTCAACAACTTGTTCTCTGTATTCTTGATTTTGAGAGGAACTAGTTGTGGCATGTTCTTGGGCATGCTTTTGATTACAAACAAAGCCCATTGACTGTGGATGACCATGGGAAATAACATTGCATGAGACCATTTTTGGCGGGCTTTGTTGACTGGAGAGCACCGTGAAATGAGGTGCTCCATGAACACCCCATCCTCTGACATGAATACCAGATGGGGCATTGTAAATTAACTAGCGCAACTTTCTTAGTGCATCAAGGCATGAACATTGAAGGGCTCTCTGCTTCATTTCAGCCTTCAGATATCGAGAGACTGATAGAGATGCCAAGTCAATTTGGCATTTTAACCCTTCTATTATATTAACATGATTTTTATATTCATCATAAGATAATACTTTATTTTTCAACTAACAAAGAGTTTTCTATATGTTGAGACGAATATCATGAATTCCATCTTCTGTAAACATTTATGGAATGTCATACTGAGAGTCAGCCAGAGGACAAAACATGACTGGAAATTCACCTTTCACCAGTTGTTTTCTCATGTTCAGCATTTCCTCTTTATCATTTGATGAAGATTCTTCTACCTATTTTGACCAGAGATGGTGCTTCCTTGTTTCTTCATTGGATTTAACAAGATTGGTAGAGAAATCACTGATTAAACTAGAAGATGCATGACTTAGGGGTGGTTCGGAGAATGACCTACACCCTGGGCTATCTTCCGATTGAGAAAGTATTTCACCTGCCAGTGATGAAACATCAGACATGACTGGTTTTACATTTGCAAGTACCTCAAGATAAGAGGGATTTATCATCACTACATTGTCCACTGGAGCATTTTCCGGGAAATGTGCATCACTACTGCAGAGAGGACTTTCGTAGTGAAATTCATCATCATGGGGAGGACCACCATGGTGGGTTACAGCAAAAGATGAGATCTCTTGCTCCTTGGTCTTCTGGCCACACAGAGGGTTATTGTAGCTCTCATCTGAAGATGAAACTTCGAGATCGACCGAATTTTCATGAAGAAAGCCTTCATGAGGAAGTGCCTGTTGAAGACCTTCAAAATTAATGTTCCCACTATTGGGAAATGAGGGAGTAGAATCTTGGATTCCAACAAATAATTTTCTGAGGGCTTCAAGAACTCCATCATCAAGCAAGGCGTTGTTACATATTGGCTCTTGATCTCTTGTCTGTGCTGGGTGGGTCTGTTTCTTAGACGCCTTCTTACTCGCTTTGGAAACCACTTGTTGACATAAGTGGCTTCTCTGAGCAGGTGTATGTGCCTGATCAGGAAAGATGGTCAGGTTAGGCTGACGATCTCCACTCAAATCTGGTGTATGTTCCTGACTTGGTTGTCCGTATGATATGGGGGAGTATTCCCCACAACCCTCTTGGACTGGAACAGATGTGTGTGTCTGTTCCGGAGTGAACTATTGATGTGTCACTCCACTGGTAGGGATAGATTTATGTGTCTTTCCCTGAGATGCCACTGAAGCTGTTATAATATCCTGACAGGCATCGAGGATATGAGAAAGAATTTTCTTCTGCTCTTTCACCATTGATAGAATATGCTTGGTGACTTCAGCTGCCGGAACGGGGATATACATCCATTCCATGCTTGGAGTAGGTGTGTGGGCCTGCTCCTGTCCTCTTTTTTCTGTCAGTGAATCCTGAAAGTACTCAAGTGTAGGGGTAGAGAGTTTAGTCTGCCTCCTGTTTGTCACCAGAGTTTTCCGACTGACTTCTCCGAATGCTACCAAGTGATACTGTTGGTAGGATTGATCAATACTAGCAGGTGTATGTGCCTACTGATTGCACTTCACCGAACGGGGTTGACGATATCTATCATATGTAGTCTGATGGGCCTGCTAACTAACTGATGATGTATAAACAGGTGTATGTTCCTGTCTATAATACTCCGCCGGAATTGCCTGACGGGATTGGCGTGCTGCTACTAGATGAGTCTGCTGGACAGTGGAATTAAAACGGGGAGGTGTGCATGCCCGCTTGTTTCTTGCCACCAAGTTAGGTTGGTAGACTTCTCCAAAGATAGCAGAGATGAGAACCTGCTCACTGTTTACCGGATTTCGCCTCTAGCGATTTGTCTTGCCTACTCTGGTTCAAGGAACCTGAGCCGAATTCCTGGAGTCAGCACCCTCATCATGTTGGGGGCGCACTGCTACACGAGTCTGGCAGTGATTTTTGGTGGGATCCCTTCAGGAAGGACTCATGTCTACTTGAATTAAGGCCCTTAGGGACCTTCTCATTCACCTACCCAGAATAAGGGAGCGAATGGTGATTTCGTACCGCGGATAACGACCCAAAATGATTAGAGACGGTAGTTAACACCACCTGCTTCTTGATCACTGGTTGTTGTTGTCCGAACGACCGGTGTGAGTTGTACACTTGGAGGGCTTGTCGGGCTTGTCGGGCAGCCTTTAGAGTTGGGATGGTACCGTGTTGACGGTACTCCTTAACCAGCGCATTTGATACCCAGTGTTGAAGATGCTGAGTAGGTGATGTCATCCTTAGAGCGAATGACGATCCAGCAGGAGTAGCAGTAGTGGCATTTGCAGTAGCAGTATTCACAGGTGTGAACTTGAGAGCAGCCATTCTGGAAATGCAAAGGATCTTGGAAGAGAGTGCCTATTTGATATAACAGACGTAATCAAGATAAATTCAGCCACTATATCTTTTGGATCAGCACATATGTCAATGATTGTGTTAGAGGTGGTACCAACATGGGGTTCGGGACCGAGGAATTTTGAGTCTTTTTTTAGTTTTCTAGTCTTTTATTTTTTTTAATTCTAACATGACATTAGTTATATTCCAACACATCATTACATTATTCCTTTATTATTTATTGTATTATTTAGTTGGATTTTATTGTTTTTTCCATTGTATTATATTATTTTCCATTATTCCTCACTCTGATAATTATTTAATATTATTAATTTATTCCAAAAAAATAACATTTAGTCCAGGGGTTATAGTCTCCTCGCTATACTTATCACACCCATGTTTCTATTAATTATCCTCTGATATGCAGGGAGATGTGCTTGAGGTCTCATAACCAACCCTTTCTGGCCACATGAGAGGCTTCCGGATTGGGGGACGTTACAAAGTGGTATCAGAGCACACTATTTTTATTTTATATTTCTTTCTATTTAAGGAATGCAGAAAAGAGGCTAGGATGTGTTGAGACTTGGTAATGATCTTGTGCATGGGAGTAGTTAACTCATGTACGGGTAAAAGTATGGGTTCTCAGGGATGGGATTGTAGTTTATAGTTTTCACTTGTTACAACTTCTGTTACTTCACCTTGGGTGATTCACATGTTGGGTGAGGTTATTATTTTATGATGTTATTGGTTATTGAGACTTCTACTCATGACCTGGTATGGCATGAGATGAGTATGCATGCATCATAATAGGCACATATAGATATATATTGAAAAGAATTTTTCATGATAGAGACATGTTTATTTTTTATATGATGAATAATTTCATGTTGAACCATGATATGAGACATCCTCTGAATATAATAAAATAAATGAAATATTATGTCATTCCAAAACACATTTAATATATATTTAGAGAGACCAGGATTATAGTGATTCTCTGTTGCTATCACTCGTTGAGGTTGAAATTTTTGTTTAATATTGTGTTCTAAGGAGTGTGTTTGTCTTGAACATAAAATGCCTCCTCATCGTCTTTGAGTTGAGCGTCAGGAGAGTGGAAATCAATATGCTCCTATCATAGTTGAACAAGATATTCCTATAGCTTCTAAGGATCAGATGTATGTTCATATTCACGGGAGGGTTATGAGATCCATGTAAAGAGATATTTTTCACATCATACATTTGATTTGTGAAATGATGAGAGAGTTTCAACTGTGGCATCTTCCAATATTCATTAGGGAGGGAGGACCCCAAGAAACTGTGTTCTAGATCAACATAGTCCAGATGATATTTAATCATCTTGAGACACTCGCTGATAGGAGGGCGAAGCATTTTGAGTATATGCTTCATGGACCATCCAAGAATTTCTGGGAGATTCTCGAATTAGTAGGGCAGTTGGAGGAGATATATTGGAAGGACATCTAGAATAAGTTACTGGGCCATTTCTATCTCGATATGTTAGAGGATGCGAAAGCTCCTCAGTTCATGCAATTGAAATAGTATGTAATTTCATTGATAGACTATGATTAATATTTCAACTACTTATAGCATTGTGTACCATCCTTATTAGTTTATGAGATCTCTAGGGTGAGATGTTTTTAGATTTTCTTCGCTATGAGATCAAGTTGTAGGCAAACATGTTCCATCTGAGCAGTTTTGAAGATGTGATAAATCAAGCACTCATCGTGGAAGGAAATTTGAGAGAGTCCCTAAGTAGCAGCCAATATGTTCCATTAGGGTATAAATGAACCCTAATTCTAATGAAAAAAAAGTGATTTTATGATAGTTTTCTCTAGGGAAATAGCTGGCAGAGCAGTCAGGGAAGTAGTCATCTATCTTAGTAATTTTTCACATTATTGTGCTATCAGTGTAGAAATATTGGCCCCAAACCCACATAAATTTCCATAGAGAACTTTGGAATGTCATTCTTAAATAGGTTTAGGACACATAAATAATTTTTTAGGGGAAATATTTAGTAGAGTAGTGGTAGGGGAATAGGATAGATACTGGAGTCTGGGAATGACTCAGCCACACCTCAGTAGACAGGTAGTAGGAGTTCCACGGGACATTCTAGTTAAGGAAATGGATGTGGTACCCTAGTTTAGGAATTAAAATAGCAGGTATAAAGTATTATCATGGGATTTAGGATGATCCAAGGGTAGAGAGGTTGTTCAGATACATGTTATGCATACTACTCTGGCTATTGTGGACGTAGGGACATCTACTATGAGAGGTATGATTCTTGTATCATCTGCCATTTCTTGTGTTTTGTTTAATATAGGAGCATCACATTCCTTTTTAACTTATCTTTTTCAAAACAGTTTTCTATTGGATGTGGAAATCTTGGATTGTATTTTCTCCACCAACACACCATTGGTAGTGCATTTAGAGAATATAAAATGTTGCAAGTCTTGTTCTCTAGAGATTGGTGGTTTCCATTTCTTTTGGGAACCATTCATGATGCAAATGATAGGATTCGATTTAATTATTCATATAAATTGGTTAGTTCTATACCAAGTTCAAATCGATTATTAATGAAGGATATTTACCTTTTTATCTCTATAATGAGGTAGCTTTTCACAGTATGTTGATTGGGATCTTAAGGATGTTTGTACAAGAAAAATTCAGTGCATATTGGATTGATTCATAGCTCATATAGTTGGTATTTATATAGATGATTGTGGAATTTATTAAGATAATTTTCCTTTAGTGGTTGACTATTTTCGTGATGTATTTCATAAAGATTTATATGGATTACCGCCCAAGAGAGAGATCAAGTTTATGATCGAGTTGGTTCTAGGAGAAGAGCTATTTTCTATCTCCTCTTATAGAATGTCACCAGCATAACTTCAGGAGTTGAAAGTTAAGTTGGAATATTTAGAAACAAAAGGTTTCTTATGTACGAGTATATATCATTGGGGTTCTCTATTTATTTTCTCCATGAAGGATGATGGGAATTTTTACTTATCTTTGTGTTATCAAATATTGTACCAGATGAAAGTCAAGAACCAGTATCTTCTTTTGTGCATTGACGATCTCTTCGATTAGTTAAGAGGTGCAAAGATATTCTCTTAGATTTATTTGAGATCTGGATACCATCAATTGATATTGATACCATCATACATACCTCAAACTTATTTTAGGAGAAGGTATGGCTTTTATGAATTCATAGTGATTCCATTTGGTTTGACTAATGTACTGGTGGTATTCATGGCCTTGATGAATTGGATCTTTCATCCTTTTATGGATAAGTTTGTCGTAGTTTTGTTGGAGAATTCTTAGTTTACTCCCAGTCAGTAAATGATAATTTCAAACATATTGACATCATCCTATCTACATTGATATATCATCAGTTTTATTCCAAGATATCCAAATAATGTTTATAGATTAATAAAGTTCACTTCTTGGTCTATTTCATCTTAGAGGCAGGATTGTTAGTGGACACAGAGAAATTTTCAGCCATGGTATCTTAGGAGAATCCCAATATATTTTTCAATATTTGGAACTTTTGGGTTTAGCAGGTTATTATCGGCACTTTATCTAGGATTTATATCATCTTGTAGAACCAATTTCTGGGAAGACCAAAAAGGGAGTGAATTTTGTTTGGTCAGATTCTTACAAGAGAGATTTTTAAAATTTTAAAGGTAGGTTGACCTTATCACATATACTCACTTTAACTGTGCTATTTATAGAATATACCATGTACCGTGATGCATTTGGAATTGGAGTTGGAGTAGTTATGATGAATTATTATTGAGTAGTTGTTTATGTCTCCAAATAGTTGATGTTGCATGAGTGGAATTATCCTACTCACAACTTGGAGTTAGTAGTAGAGGTACATTCCCTGAGATGTTGGATCCATTATCTCATGGTTGGGATGTTTTTGGTATACACGGACCATAATATAATTAGTTACATCTTTTCTCATCATTACTTGAACATTTTATAGAGGAGAGGGGTCGAGTATCTATAGTATTTTGACTTTGAGTTGTCTTATACACCGGGTAAGGGAAATTTATTTGTCAATTCATTAATCCAAAATACAAAGCCAAGGAAATATGAGAGTCTTGCAATTAGTGGAGGGTAATGGATCTCTTTAAAGACATGCATCTATATGCTCATGTGTCTTAGGGATGGGTATATCTAACCTCGGCATCTTTTATACCCGTGATTTTGGACCAGATCAAGAGTGGGTAGTTATTTGATACACAAGGCCTAATTATAAGAGATATTTTATATGGTGGGGATACACCATTGGTATGGTCTCTTAGTAGTTCAAATTCTCTTATTTTCCATGGTCGAGTATGGGTACCTATGGGCTTGTGTGAGGAGCTGATGACAGAGTTTCATTCTTCTCGATGGGCGGTATATCATGGTTTGAAAAATATTTTTCATGATCTCTATAGATAGTACCAGTGGTCGTGGATAAAGAAGGAAGTAACAACATATTTGGAAATATGCTTCACTTGTTAGTAGGTGAAAGATGAGCATCAGAGTCTAGCTAGGATTTTACAACATTTTCCCATTCCGGAGTGGAAATGGGATGATTCCTTATGGATTTTCTGACATGATTACCTAGGAAATCATGTAAGAATGGTATTTTAGGGGTAATTTTGGATTGACTGATAATGTTATACCACTTCTTTCCTATTAGGAAGACCTTCACAATTTATTATCCAGGTAGTCTTTACATGTGTGATGTAGATCTACTGCATGATATTCCAAGGAGTATCATTTCATATTGATATCATTATTTAACATTTCATTTTTAATAGGGTCTTTATAAGGATCTGGTATCACATGTTCTTTTGAGTGCGGCTTATCATCCTCAGACTGATGGTCAATCTGAGAGGATAATTCATGTTCTTGGGGATATGTTATGATCTTGTGTTATGGATTTTGGTGGTTCATGGGAGAAACATATGGAACTCATGGATATTTCATAAAAAATTTGATTCCAAGAATCAATCCAAAAGGAACCTTTAGAGTATTTTATGGTAGATAATTGCTTTTGCCTCTTTTCTCATTGGAGGCAGGTGAGTCAGCACTTACTGGGCCTAGTCGCATGCTAGATACATTTGAGAAAGTACAGTTGATTGGGAAATGGTTGATTACTGTACATAGCTAGAAAAAATAACATTTTTTCCACCTTATATGACCTATGGTGTTCAAGATAGGTCACCAAGTTTCCCTTCGGGTGTCACCTATGTTGGGGAAATGTCGTATGAGGAAAAATGTAAATCTAGAACCCAGGTTTTCCAAGTCGTTTGAGATGATAGATATGTTTGATCCAGTGGAATACCATTTATCCCTTTTATAGCACTAAAATACCACTCATGATGTGTTCCATGTGTCACAGATTCAAAGATATTATCTAGATACCTCTCATGTGACAGACATAGCAGACATTGAGTTTCATGCTGATTCATCCTTTGAGTAGAATCTGATACATATTGTGGATCGTAGTGAGAAGTATCTCTGAGGTATGACTATATTGTTGTTTTAGGTGTAGTGGAATCATGGGTGAGTTTAAGAGGAGACCTAGAAGAGGGATTTTGATATGAAAACATAGTGTCTAGACTTTTTCTTTGAGACCCCATAGTGATTCTTTGAGCAGCTTAGGGATGAGTTATTACATTTCATGTAATTATCTAATATGTTATTTTAAAGTATATTGTGTGGTTTAATTTTAATTATATTTTAATTTATCCTTCTCCTCTTGACCTAGGGTAACCCTATAGGTGATGTTTCAGTGCTAACCACCCATTCATACATCCTGTTTGTGCAATTGATCCTTGGGTGAGTGGTTATTCTTTTTGTCCCTTATCTCTCTTTGTTCTTCTGACTGTTGTGGTGAAATCTATTGACTGTGTGTGTTGTTGTTTTTGATCTTGATCATTTTTTATTTAGGATCCTTCTTGTGATCATATGGACCTTCTTTCTCATTTTCATTTACTGTTGGATGTGTAGTTTGATTAGAAGTTTAAGGTAGTAATACTAAACCTTAACCCTATGGTTAGATAATTTTCAAGTATGTGCAATATTACAATTTCCTTAATATATCATGTGTCAAATAAATTAAATGATGAACTGAGTTATCCCATGGATTCCCTTTGGATCCAATTTGGTTATCTAAACTGGATTGTGAAACCATTTGGGTGAGAAAACCCTTGAAGATAAATGAATTTTTTAATGTCTTGAAGTGTGTTGAGAATGATATGAATTGTGGGTGTTTACTAGATATAGTTTCACCTTGGATTTACATTTTTATTGAGATAAGTGGAATGTTATTGGTTATGACCAGTTTATATATGAAATATTTAAATGAAAGATAAATGATGATTTTCATAATTAACCACTAATCCATATGATGTGATATTGTGATATCCTTGTGCAATGAATTGTGTAGTGATTAAATGTTGTAATTCTTATATAGAAGATTATACCCAGTGACACATGATGAAATACTGAAATAGTGGTCTTGGCCCAGTTGATATGCTAAAATGATAATATAGTGGTCTTGGACTAGTTGATATATGGAAATGATGATATAGCAGGCTTGACCCAGTTGATATTTTAAAATGTTTATACAGCGGGTTAGGCTCAATGGAAAATGTTGAAATGCTTATATAGCCGGTTTGACCCTGATTGGTGTGATTTATACCTTGGTTATAAGGTTATGGTTGGAAAGGTTGTGAGACATGTATAGATACATTCTGGAATAAAACTGAGGTAGGTCATTATATACTTTGGTTATATGATTTTGTTGGCATGGTTGTGAGACATGCTCAAAGATATACCAGAAAGGTGCTGAAGTAGGTTGATGTGGTGTTAAGTTAATTATTAAATTAATCAATACTCTTTTTTACTACATTATTTTATACACTCTTTATTAGATGTTTTATATTTAGACACAGTGGTGTCAACCTACTGAGTTATACTCATACCCTATTCAGGTTGTCCTTTGGTACCTAAGTAGATTACAAGGATATAGGTTTGGACAAGAGAAAAGGACCTTGTTGTTGATTGTTTTCTTGCTAGATGGGCATGATTTGGAGGCAGAACTAACATGGGGTTCAATATGGGGGACATTAGAGTCTTTTGTTGAGTCTTATAGTATTTTATTTTGTATTACTTATAGCATGACATTAGTTACATGCCAACACATCATCACATTATTCCTTTATTATTTATTGGATTATTCCATTAGGTTTCATTATTATTTTCTGTTTTATTATATTGTTTCCAGTATTTTTAAAATATGATATTTATTTATTTTTATTGGTTTATTCTATAGTGTTATAAATCTCAATCTAGGGGTATAGTATCCCCACTATACTTATCACACCCCTGCTTTTATTCGGCAGCCTCTGGCATACAAGGAGAAGCACTTTAGTTCTCATAGCCAACCATTTCGGGCCACGTGATAGAGTGTCGAGTCAGTGGATGTTACAGGATGATTTTATTTTGACCCTTATCACCTTATACTCTAAATTGTATTTACTATGAGGCACTTATTTATGATAATGACTTAATAAAAATTTAATCCTTTAAAAAATTCATGATGTGTCCCTCTACTCACTTATAAAAGTACACTCATCCTATATTTTATTTACACCTTCTTGTGACATAAATCTTGACATAACCCAACCCAATTTTCTTCTAAATTTTCTTATTCGTAAATTAGAGTTTTTTCCTTCTTAAAATACCATTCCAAGGGTCCTTAAAAGAGATCTAGATGAGGTCTACCAAAGATGTGGTAATCATCTTACCTAACTAATTTCAATTTATTTCTTATTCTACATCATTTAAATCTTTAGTATTCATCATAAAATAATAACTTTACTATCCTGAATATCATGAAATGTTATTATTTTTATGTAACCACCATTATCCACCCTCTTTTCTAATAAATTATAAATGAAGTTATCTCTCATGCATACATATAGATTACTGCCTCCACGTAGCAGTATGATTCATTTACCATCACCGTAACTAATAAATGGTTGTTTTGATGGATCTATTATTAATATATGATATTTATGGAATAATTATGTTTATGAAATTATAATATATTATCTACATTCTTACCTTTCTATCATTTATAAAACTATAACTTCGCACATGTGTACGTGTGGACAACCACCACCACGAAGCAATGTGATTCATTTTTCATTTTCGATTTACATGGATGGTAATAAGGATATATTTTATAAATATATACGATATTTATGAAATAATTATGATTATTTAAAATTTAATTAGTATTTAAATTTCCTTTTTTCCAACCATCTAAAAGTGGAAACATCAATCATGCGTACATATGGATTATCATCTTCACTAAGTAATGTAATCCATTTTTCATATCTGATTTATATTAATAATTATAAAAGTTTATATGGTGAATAAATATTATTATTATTTTATTATTAACATTATATATATTATAAAACCATTACAATGGTGCAAGTATTAGAACCATCGACAAGAAACATGCGTGGAAAACAGACTAGTTTTTACCCGAATGTTCATTTTAATGATAAAATTGTTAATAAAAGGATAATCGAAAATTGTGAATGAATAAAACATATTAAATTATGTATGAATATTTTTATTTAATATATATATATAATAAATCTATATTTATAATATAGGATATTGTAATGTGTATAATGCAAGATATAACTTGAGGTAAGGGTTTCTTGCCTCACTTTTCTTTTTGTAAGTCATATGATATATCCACCACTTATAAATTTCATGTCATGTATATACTACCCCTTTGATATGATATATCATGAATCCATTTATATTAATGCTATTTAAAGTTTCATTTTAATTTATTTATTTCATGGGTTTTATGATTCAAAAGTTACCAAAGTGGTAATGGATTTATGTTTCAATCCCATTTTAATTGGGATTGTTTATGCTTTAACTTCCATTGAGTAAATTATATTATCCATATCTGATAAAATCTTTTGATTTTAATTATCCATTATTTATATATTTTATATGTACTAGTACCAGTTTCTATTTTTGTTACTTAAAATGATTGAGAAAATGTTTTTAAATAAAATCTGACCATATCTCCTCTTGGGTCGATGAAATTTTTCTTCCATGTCTATTCTCCTCAAAATTGTTTTATGGAATTTTTTACCTATGATCTAAATGATTTTAAAAGGTAATTTTTATTACCTTTTATGTAATTTTAAAAGGTTAAAAAAGGAATATTTTTAATGAAACATTTTCCAAATAAGTAGTTTTTCAATTTTTATAAAATGGTGAAAATAATGTCCTATTTTAACTTATATAGTGTGAATAGATATTCACGATATCACAACTGCTTTTAACTTGGAATATTACTTTATAATTTTTTGTGGTTATTTTAAAATAAAATTTTCTACTTAATATTTTTTAAAATATTTGGATTTTAATTAATTGATTTAAAAATGAAAAGGGTATTTTCCTTAAGAAATGTTCCAATGATATTTTACGGTATTTTCATCTATGTCAACATCCTTTAAGGATTTTTATTCTTCACTAGGTATATGATATTATGATACCATACAATTTATTTCTATGGATGAATTATGTGGATGGTGATTTAAGAATAATTCTATGAAACACATTTCTTTCCCACCGGTTAATTATGTTATGAAGAAACCATTATGAAACTCATTTATTTTCCACAGTTTATTCTTTGATGAAATGATGAAATGTTTATAAAATCCATATACATTACAAGTGTTATGTTATGACAATATAATGAATTTTTTATAATATTTTGTCACACATATGTATGTTTTTCATTATTTTATGGGAGGTCCCATAATTATATATCCCTTCAATGCATTGGGTAAAGATAGATAACTCATGAGATAACTATTTTATGTGTGAACCTGACTTAATATTCACGATATTATGCATAGTCCTAGTTAAATTTCCCTAAGTTTATTTGTGGAACTATTTTTATGTCCATAAGTTTATACGTGGACCCAATTTCATGTCCATAAGTTTATGCATGGACCCAATTTCATGTCCATAAGTTTATGTGAGGACCTAATTTCATGTTCTGAACTTAAAGAGTGAGAATGTTACTATTTATACAAGTTAAAAATGTTATAAGGTTATGTTTTTTTACAATAATATGTTTATGATATGCTCTCATGGCTCATGATTGATTATTTATGATTTTTCACTATTATGAATTTTGTATTTTTTTATGAAAAAACCTTGTTCCATGATTCATTATTAAATATATTTGACTGATTGGGTGTGATTATTGAATGTTATGATCATGTTCTCATACCCTTATGCTTATCTTATGGTTTCATATGATCATTGATTGTTATATCTTGTGTTTACACATACTAAACATATAATCTCACGATTTATTATATTTTATTCTTCCTTGGGTTATGAATAAATGAATTAAGGAAGAAATTTATAAGAAGGGGGTATAATAGTAGAACCATGTGAGAGATGATGTAAATCTTTTATGTACCAGTTTTTTTTAATCCAAGTTTCCAAATACACTAAACCATTACTATTCTAGTGTGGATCATGATGTTATATATTTAATATTCATCTAATAAGATATATATTAATGTATGGGAATTATGGGTCGCTATTATTAGTATCAAGACAATTTTTAGTTAATCTTTGGAGATTAAGGTTAGAAAACTCTAGTGGAAACCCTATGGATAAGTCTAAGTATATGATAACATCATAAAGATTTCGTAAAGTGGATATTGTGTGGTTTCCCAAGAAACTAAATCATTTTTAGGATATTAGCAAGTGGATGCGGGTGTGGAATAGATGAACCTAGGAATAAAATATTAATATGGTAGATATTTTGTTAACCCAATCAGCACTAATGCATGATGAGTTGTCTTAAGACTACAAACCTAGCTAGACACACCAAAGGGATATGTTTGGGTTAATTCTCATTTTCATTATAAACCATTATGAAGGATTTGAATAGATGATGATCATGAATGACCAAGGTTAAACCTCAGGTTTCATAGAATCAAAATAAGGTTTCATGATATAGACATCCTATGGATGATTTTTTAGGATTACATGGTTACTCACTATGATGATTTTTTCTCACACTTTTATTTTTTTGTTTTATTCAATGTCTAGAACCAGAAGGGTTCATGTTAATTCTGAATGAGATGAATAATGGAATTATTTTACTTATGAGAAACCAAATGAAATGGGTGGTAGAATAGAAAAGTGGGTGATTATTTCTAACCATATATCTTGTTATATGATTAAAAACTTTAACTTGGTTGAGTTTCATAACACACATAATAAGAGAAAAATGGATTTTCATGGGATTCTGATTAATGAAGACCATGGAGGGAAGAAGATTCAACTTCCTATATATCAAATATGTGGTAAAAAGAACATGGGGAAATTTAACAAAGGGATTAGAATATTTTTATGTGTGGAAAAGAAGGTCATAAATAAAGTAATTTATGGCAAAAAATGAAGAATCAAATGGAGAAAAATAATGTTCATCCTCAGGTACCATTTATAGTATAATTAATTATGTGTGGGGAACATGGAAATTATCCTATTAAATGCCTTAATATGATGGAAAACACATAGACTAAGGAAGGTCAAATGTTATTCTAATCAATACAGTGGGATGATTTAAGTGTTTAACAAGTGGGATTTGATAATTATATTGTATAAGTATTTTATCAATGATATTTTGGATATAATAATCATGAAACATCTAAGGATTATTCTACAGTAGTATTCTTTATGTATTTACAAGCATATGTTGAATGGTATTGACAGCCTGGAAAAGTGATTTAGTGGTATGGTGATATTTTAAGGAAAACACATGATTTAGGGAAAGATGGCCCTTAATATGTTCCTAATGTTGAGATAATAATGTTTAGTTGGGATAATGGGATAATAGAGATTGATAAATTAAATAGGATAGTATTGAGGACCTTAAAAAATTTCCAAGCACTGTAGTTTGGTCAGGTTGGATGTTTACCTCCACGAACATCAACATGCCCCTGAGAAGAGTGCTACTAGAATCCCCCCACCAACTACGCCACAACAGCCCAGACCAATTGGAGGACTGTACATGCCAAGAAAGGGATGTGGATGTCAGTTAATGTGGTTAGGGGATGGAAGTTGTGAATGCGGTAGATAAGACTTATAGAGGTCAAATCCCTAGTCTTGCTCTTGGGATTATGTCTTCAGAACCCCGAGATGCGGCCCCCCGTATATAGTTAGCAGGTCTGGAGACTCCAGGGCAGACGCATCGACTATCCCAGCCCCACTAGACACAAAAGTTGATGCAGCCATGGGTGTGGATCCTGAAGGTCCCGTGTCGGCACCCACGGAGGGGTGAGAACAAGGCCTATGCACAAGGTCCACCTGCAGAGTACAAACGCTGATAAGGAATCCAGAGTAACCTAAGGGTAGACTTTGAAGACGAAACTTGGAATTTTACCTCAAGAGCCTCCGCAAAATCTTCGAGATCTGAGGACTGATCGCCGATTTCACCCTCCTTCGGCGGACTCTCCCTACCAGCCTCATCTCCCCAGGAGGACTCGTCTAATTCATCTGGCAGGGGGAAGTGCTCCCTCAGATCAGTAGCTGAAAGCTGCTAAGGGACCGTGAAACCCAACAACACCCTGACTCGGTCTGTCATCGGGTGCAGGGCACCCCAGAAATGGATGAATTCCTCCAGCTCAGTGATGTATTTCTCCACCTCTACCTGGGATACTACAAAGCCAGCTCTAATAGAGCCAGTCCCCAGCAAGTCCATCCCGACGCGGTTAAGGTGCTGCCATAATTCGGATGGGCCAAGGAATTGCCGGTTGACTTCCCAGATGTCCCAGGCCTCCGGGAAGATAGCATTCTCCGGAATGTCAATGTGACGCAGCCGTTTCCTTGGGGACTGCATAGAAATCCTACAGAATCCCCTCGGTGGCCACCCCTCTGGATGACTCTATTCTCTTGGGACCACCGGCTCTACTACCACTGCTGGATTTTCCGCTGCTGGATCCACTACTGCTGCTCCCTCCTCAACTGGTGCTGGCACCGCCGCTACAATAGCCCCGCCACTACGGGATTCCCTTTTCACCTTCTAGCCTCGGCCTCGAGATCGAGGAAGTTTACCCTCGCCAACCAAGATGGTTGGTTGCTTCAGCATCTCACCTGGGTAGGTCGCCTCCCAGCTCTGGGCGTATTCTCTTATCAGCCCAAGGATGTCGGTCAGCAGAGGCAATACATTCCGCATCTTCTCATCTTCCCATGTGAACATGATCCACATCTGCCTCATCACACATTGGTTCTCCTCGTAGTGCACCCCCAGATAGACCTGCGGGGTCAGCCGCTGCAGGCATGGGAATTGCCTGGTGAACCGGTGTGGGTGTAGGGCTCGCAGAGATGCTCGTCGTCCACCCTGGCCACCAGGACTCCACCTCTAAAGGCCAAGAGGTCGGCTCGGTGATCTTCCTTTCACTGGCCATTATTCGTGAAGGCCCCCGTTGGCAATGGGAATGGGTGGAAATTGAATTCCTCCACCTTCCAAGCCTGGTTTAGAACCGATTTTGTGGTCAGCTTGGTCGGAAAGCTCCCTGCGGTGTTCAAAATCGAGGGATTAAAGTTTGACCCTAGAGGTGATATGGGGTTCGGATACTCGTAGATCCCCCTCGTGTGTGCTTCCATCCGCCCTTATAGGAGGTGGAATGGCCTGTATACCCTATGTGGCTTTTTCCTCTCGCTGATGTGCCACAACATTTTGTACAACTTGGAGAGCATCGGGATCCCCAGTTTAACCCGCCCTTATGTCTCCAAAGTGGATGCCATGATGAAAGTGCTTGGCTGCACTCCTTTGTTTGTATCCCTCACCGGAAGGATCCAACCATAGATGAGGGTTGTGATTAATACCGCCAGCCTGACTATTGGTCGTTGTTCAGTGCTGACACTAAACCCCTAGGTATTCCACTGGCTATTCTCCAATAGCCGCCAGTACGAGTTTTCCTTGCTCTGGGAACCCTTTGGGAAAGTTCGAGGCCTCGCCGGTAACTGCCTATTTTCTGGGAAGCTCAAGAACTTCTTGAAGTGTACATCCCTCAAGGCCTCCTTGTCCTCCCCAAGCACGGCCTCCATTAATGCCATCTCCAGACGCAGCATCTGATCCAGATACTCCCACACACCCATGGCCAGGAGGAATTCTTTATACATCTCCCCCGGTATCGGGACCCCTGAGATCTGATGCACATCCCATAGGCTGATGTCAACCTCCCCATGATGCAGGTGAGAGTTATTGGTCCCCGGTGACAACCATCTCAACAGCACCGGCATTAACTGCTTCGACTGGTAGATATGGAACTGGGAAGCCCAAGCTGCCTCATACAGAACCACTCTCCTTAGCTCTGCCCCTAAATCCTCGCACGAGGAGCCAACCCAGTAGGTCTAGGCCCAATCGTCCGTGAAATTGTCACCCTGGCGCAGGTCCCATTCCTTGGACCAACCCTTCTTTGGGTTCCTCAGTGCCGCCTTAAGGATGGTTCGGTATAGTGGAGGGGACATCTCTAGCAACGATTCCTCCCCTATCGACATTGTTCAGATGATTGTATAGGAAGTCTGCAATGATAGGCGTGAAATCCTCCTGGGCATTACCATCGGGCGCCCTGAACCATTGGTGCTGACATGGTGTGCTCCATAACCAGTAATCTGGCTCATCCCGACCCGCTGCTGGGATGAAGACATCATCCCTTAGCCCGAACCCATACAAAGGCAACCTCATACACAGTGGGTAGTTATTCTGGCTCTCTGACAGCAGCTCCACCAAATAACTATGGTCCGAGTGGATCCGGACCAGCTCTCCTAGCTCCAGATTGTTTTCCATTTCGTCCCTCCAGGAGGCATCTGCAAGGACCCCCGGGGCAGCTTCTCGGTGGGCCATTTGGTTCTGCAACTTGGATGTTTCCTTGGCTGGTTCACGAATATTGTTCGTGAAGTGAGTTCGTGAAGGCTGCTCACGGAGACTATTTGCAGAAGCGATGCCTCGGCGTTCAAAGCCGGATCACGGAGCACAAACGCGGAGTCGAAGACTCACTGTGCGCCATGAAGCCTTGATTCACAAAGATCAATCGTAGAGTACGCAGAGCTTCATGAATCAAGAGTGCAAGAAGACAAGATCACGGATAACGGAAAGAAAAAATAGATGGCAGGCCCCTATATATAGGAGACGGTCTTCAGAGCATCGCGCCGCGTCCAGTCCACGCGGAGCTTCGCGGCACGCCCGGCCCCGCGGGGCCCCTGTCTGCCTCGCGTACCCTCTTCATGAGTCATCACCATGAAAAGCCAAAGATTTTGGAAATTTACCTCAGACTTTGACCCTTGATCCCTCCATGGATCCAAGTCTAAGGGGGGCATTTTTTGGCGCCAAAATTTGGAATGAAGAAAAGGCCCAAAGACGGCCCCCATGGACTACCTCATGAAGCCCCTATGAGGAGTCCCCAGCACCGCGACCACCGCGAAGCAAAGAAGGCAGTAGGCTCCACGAACGCATTTGACGTTCACGAGCCCTCCGCGAAGCAGAGGAGTTGGTATGCTCCACGAACACATTTGATGTTCGCAAGACCGCCGCGAAGAGAAGGAGGCGATACGCTTTGAAAACCCATTTGACGTTCGTGAGCTCGCTGCGAAGCCACCAAGCCCCTCTTCATGCCGCATGAGCTCCACTCCGTGGCGCCTCTTGCCTATAAATATTGAGCTCCCCCTAAGCTCTCCGAATAGACAATCCGACAATTTGGCTCTAATCTCCCGAATCGCGAAGCACTCTTCCGCTTGGTGAATCATGAGTTGTGCGAGGTACTTCTACTTCACGAAGTGCCTCCCCATTGTCTCATTTTGATCCCCTCTTTTGAGAGGGATGCATTTCGTGAAGCCTAAGGGATTTCATGAAGGAAGGGGATCCCCAAGGGGACCTGGGTTGTAGCAGAGTGTTTATGCTTCATGAAACACCCTCCATGTACACTTGATTCAATTGCTAAGGCAGAATCATTGTACTTTGCAAAGCACATTGCTTCCTGACATCCTGCTTCACGAGGCACCTTTGCTCCGTGAGGCTGCGCTCCGCGAATGCCCTTACACTTCTTGAAGAACCTCCCATTTGCACCTTCGCCCCATGATAAGTCTAACTCACCCCACTTCATGAAGCACACCCCTTAGCAAGTTCCCTCCACCACGCAGAGCAACCGAGCTCCACAAGGCCCTTACCTATGGACCCCTCTGCTTGGAAAATACTTTTACCGTGCGACCCTCCAGGTTTGCACAATGCGACTTCAAAATCCCATAGATGATACTTCCCGTAGCGTTGTTGCACCTAATGCTTCTTCGCATAGGCACGCAAATGGATATTTATTCTTCACATAGTCACGCTAATGTGGACCCCTCGATGGTTTGCTCTGTGACCCCCCCCCCCCTTCACCACCGCATTACCGGTACCATCCCTCCCACAAGGAGTAGAGGGTACCCGTTATTTAAGTCCTAGGGGTGTAGAGTAAACTCACCTCGTCCGAGCTACAGGACGTTAAACTGCCAAGCGCCTTCGTCCTCAACACAAGACGTTAAACTGTGACCTCTCCCCATGTCCCGCACGTAGGTTCCCAGGCCTTGGGCATTCTCCACACCCCCTGGTCTCCACAGGGGATGATATCCTACTTCATGGAGTGGCATTTGTCCGCGGGGAAGGGCATCCACCTTGGTGTAAGCCCCTAGACTTCCTTCCAGGAGGCGGTACCCCTACCCCTCCTCACTTCCTCGGTTCCAAGGCTAGCGGATGGCATGATAGAGAACAAGGATCCTCCTTTCTTCGGTCCCAAGTCCCTCGCCTGTTGCGCTTTGTCTCCCTCAGGCCTCCATCCTGGAGCAAGTCCCAGTACCATGGGCCGCTCAACGTGAAATCCCCCTCTTCTCTTCCCACGGACGCACCCTTCGCGATGTGATCGTCAGGTCTCTGCTGCCTCTTATTTCTCACACCGAGCACGACTCACGTGGGCTTAGAGTAAGCATCGACCATGACACCATCCCCATCCCACATGACGCAAAACTGTACACCCAAACTACATGGACTTTGATCCATGTCAAGGCATGGTACGTATGAATCCTCCCCGAGGTTCAAGCCCAACACCCATCAGACCAAGGTCCATCTTCATGTCGGTTCGCCGACACATGCCCCCATCCTGCATGACGTTAAACTGCATTCCAATCCAGCATTAATCCGTTGTGACCCACCCGAACTACGAGGACTTTGATCCATGTCAAGGCATGGAACGTAGGAATCCTCCATGAGGTTCAACCCACCACCCACCTGGACCAAGGACCTCATTCACATCAGTTCACCAATAACATCCACGTCCCGCATGACGTTAAACTATACACCCGAACTATGTGGACTTTGATCCATGTCAAGGCATGGTACGTAGGAAGCCTCTACGAGGTTCAATCCCAACACCCATCATACCAAGGTCCGTATTCACGTCGGTTCGCCGACACACGCCCCCGTCTTGCATGACGTTAAACTGCATTCCAATCCAACGGTAAGACGTTGTGACCCACCCGAACTACGAGTAATTTGATCCATGTCAAGGAATGGTACGTAGGAAGCTTCACGAGGTTCAATCCCACCACCTAGTCATTCCGACCTCATCCATGTCGGTTCACCCACCACCTTGGGCATCCTAGAGTGTAAGCCCCACACATTAATCCTGAACTACGAGAACTTTGATCCATGTCAAGGCATGGTACGTAGGAAGCCTCCACAAGGTTCAAGCCCATCATTCATCGAACCCCCGGTCCATCTTCACATTGGTCCTCTGACACACCATCTCGAACTACGGGGACTTTGATCCATGTCACGTCATGGTACGTAGGAAGTCTCTTCGAGGCTCAAGCCCAAAACCATTACTCATGTTGATCCTTACCCAGGCCGCCACATCCCGGTGAGATTACGCCACTTCATTCTCCTCCATAGCATTCAGGAATCCACCCATGTGATGGACCCAATATCGGTGTTCCCTCCAGGGGATTCCTCCATCTGATCCACTATAATCAATGTTTCGATCAGTCTGATATGTCTCTGCTATACGTTAAGCTAGCAGAATACACCGTGTTAAACACTGGAAGCTGAGGAAAGCCTCATATACATGCCTATGGAATAGGATTTCCCACGTTTGATGTGGGATTACTCGAGATTCCATTCCCTCAAGAAGCCTTATAATAAGGGACAGAAGAAAGACACACCAATCCCCAGCGTCCAGACATATTAGTGATGCCCCAACGTGACTACTCCCCTAACCGAAGCTTGCTGCCCTGACCGAACCCCTTGGAATGTCCTGACAGAATAAGTGTAATTAACTGGTGTCCATGAAGATAGGGCACCAGGAATAGTTTCACGAACAACGTAATAAATCTATGAGGGAGACCTGGATTAGGTGACGAGTTTCGAGGAGGAATCCATGGAAGGAAGAACCGACATCCCATCATCCCGTTTAGATCAAGGAGAAAATGTCCCTAAACAAGGAGTGAGTGCCGCCCACCTTTGGAAAGTGGGAATGTGGGGTAACAAAAGCTGCGCCTGTCACACTAAAGCAGACGGACGTGCGCGCCCCAATGAAAGCATCGGAAACAAACCAGCCAGCCCTAGAAAACTCTGCACCTCAAAGAAATTCTTCAGCTTCTCCCAAGAAACATTTGCTCTCACTTTATTTGGGTCTACTGATACTCCTGTCTCTAAGATAACATTTCCCAATAAGTGAATCTAATCCATCCAAAAGTGTCATTTTGAGAAATTTGCATATAACTGATGCTCCCTCAGTGTACTCAAAATGATCTCAAGATGGGTGGCATGATCGTGTTGAGTGTGAGAGTACACCAAGATATCATCCATGAAGATGACCATGAAAGAATCCAAGTATGGATGGAACACTCGGTTCATTAGTGCCACAAAAATTGAAAGTGCATTCGTGAGACCGAATGTCATAACCACATACTTGTATAGACCATACCTACTCCGGAAGGCTGTAAGAGGTAAATATTCGAGAACACCCGGGCTCATCGAAGCTGATCAAAGAGATCATAAATACTTTTCAAGGGATATCGGTTCTTTACCGTAAACTACATCAACTTCTAATAATCCACACAAAGTATGAGGGTACCGTCCGCCTTCTTCAAAAACACGACAGGCAAACCCCAATGAGAAGTACTGAGTTGGATGAAACCCTTTGTCTGCTACTCCTCCAACTACTTCTTGATCTCCTGTAACTCTGGTGTAGCCATACTATAAGGATTAATGGACACCGGTGCCACTGCTGACACAAGATCAATAGAAAATTCCACCTCTTGCTCCGGAGGAAAACCTGAAAAGTCCTTTAGAAAGATGTCCCTGAAACGATCCTCCACTGGAGGAAATTCTAACTGTGAAGTCCCCTGGTCATCCAGATATAGACTAGAAATATGGGCTATAAATCCTCCCAACCCATGATGCTTAGGTCCCGCTCTGCTCGCCTGGACATCCCATTTGCCCTTATGAAGAAATGATCTGCCTTTTGGTGATTTGAAACTCACCCTATGGTGATAGAAATCGACATCATCCTAGAAAGGAACTAACCAGTCTATTCTGAGAATGACATCATAGCCTTTCATCTCTATGACATAGAGGTCCCATAATAAGTGACACCCACTAACCTCAAAAGGGAAATCCTTGCACTGATGTACATTAGTCGTTCTTGTCCCCAACAGAGTGTCTAGTGTCAAGATATTAGCAGAATAAAAGATACAGATCTCAAGTCTCTCCACAACAGCAACAAATATAAAGTTATAGGAATACCTTGTATCGAAAATATCATAAGCTAAAACTGAGGCAACTAGAATCATACTTTGAATAGTAGAGGGTCCGGGATCCTACTCCTGCTGGGTCTGATCCACTGAAAAAATATGACATACACCTCAGCCATGTGACCCTGCCTGACCACACTGAGCTGATCCACCCTATTGTTGCTGAAATCCTGGAGACTAACTACCACAGCCGCGAACTCCACCTCAGCATGAATGGCCGGAAGAACTCCAGTTTCCAGACTGGTAAAAAATGGGTGGTACTACTCTCGAATGACGATTCATAGAAGAACCCATGTCACCAGCTAATGGTGAGAATACTTTACAGAAGCACTAAAGATGCCCCATCTTACCACAAAATTGGCACTCCACTGGGTCTCTCCAGAAATGTGGCATTGTGTGCCCGCTCTTCCCGCATTGGTAGCACACCACCTGGCTACTAGAAGATGTGTCTCGCCTCCTTGGATCACTACACGAAGACCCCCTACGGTGCTTCTTGTTTTTAGTGGGATGGATACCAACTCCAGATATCGAGCCGCCCTAGCTCACAACTCCATAATCCCTCATATGTTTCTCCATGATCAATTCCTGGATGGATATATAAGTGATGGAAGTCAACCAGAAGATTTTCAACTGAGATCGGATGTCGTGCCTGAGACCATCCTCAAACTTTCTTGCCAGGAATAATTCATCACCTCCTGGGATGGGCGTGAAGCACTGAAGCTCTATAAAGAGAGAAGAATACTCCATAACTAAAAGAGTACCCTGCTTCAGACTCATGAACTCTCAGACTCAGTCGGCCCTCAAACTCTTCAGATAGAGGTAGTCGTAAAAGGCATGATGGAACTCATCCCACGCCATAACCTGCTGGTGTCCTTCCTATGAGATCACATCCCGCCATCTCTTGGCAGAATCCTAAATCATGTACGTAGCGAGCTTCACCATCCTCTCTAGAGGTGTCTCCAGATGCTCGAAGATAGAAAGTATGGCTTCTAACCATGACTCTGCATCCTGAGGTCCTCATTCCCCTGTGAAGGTGGGAGGATGTTGCTGCTGGAAAACCCACGTCAACTCTGCCATAGATGGGGTAGGATGGGGTACTCCTTGAAAGGTCTTCATGAACCTCATAAATCCCTCTTGGAACTGTGTGTCAGCACCTGTATATGAAATTAAGGTTGGTTCCAAGACTGGTACAATTGGGGGATCTACTGGTAGTCCCTGATCGACCATATCAGGTGTCTGATCGTTACCCTGTAACTGTCATACAACCAGAGGATGCCTTGGTTGAATGACTCTGCAAGGTCAAGCGCACACCTTAGATCAAGATTATCAAGGACTGAAAAATAGAAGTGTAATAAGGGAAAAAGATAAAGAAACCATTAAGGTTTTCTAAAACATGGATACATGATGTGTATAATGACTACACGACGTGTTCCCTTAATCTTTGACATGGGTGTGTACTTCTGCGAAAACTGGTCGTGTAACACCCCAAACACACAGCGTGTTGTCCTAACACACGACAAGTACTTGAATCCTTTTACACTGCCTGAGTTCTCTTTCACGGCTAAGCCACATGTCTCTCCTAGAACAAGACTACATGGCGTGGTAGCGCAAAAAACGGTGTGTACAATAAGATTTAACCAACACGTGTTGCTTGTTACACGGACGGATACTCGGGTTACACTACACAGCGTGTTCCATATGGACACGGCGTGCATTAGAAAATACTCAACCAACCCATGATGTTAGTGACACGTCTGGTTACATGGTTCTAAAACATAGTGTGTACATCTGGCAAGTACTCTCAGCCTAAACCCTCTGGATCAACCAAAACAACACAAGAAACCCTCTTGTAAGTACACTCAGTCTAACCCCTCTGGTTTAACTTAAGCATAGACTCTCTGAAGAAACACTCGTCGTCAATTCCCCATATAGTCTCTTAATGGTAACCATTAGGAGCTCTGGGGAAGCACTTATGTCTCATTCCCCCTATGTCCCACGTTGAGAAACTAAAGACACTCTAAGGAAGCACTTAAATCAATTCCCCCTACAGTCTCGCATCGTAACAGTAAAAACAGACACTCTGGGGAAGCCCTCTGCATCCCTTCCCCCTATGGTCTACTACACCAGGTTCCTACAGCCCTGTGTAATTCATACGTGCACAACAAAGCATATCGGCCAAAGTAAACCTCAATAAATACTTGGTTAAATATTATACAACATAACAGTATGTCAGATAAACAATCACACCATCCTACAATACTAGGCAATGGGAAAACAAGGCATCCGAATAGGCTAAGCAGAACCAAATGTTCATAAACAAAACATGCATGGTCAACACTTCCCAAGCATAACAATTGACCTTATTCGCATTCAATTAACCTCTAATCAAGCATACAATCATAGTAGACAATTATCAGGGCTAAAACCGTAAACACGCAATACCCTGTTCATGGGTATTGGGCACTTTTGCATATATAACTCAAAGACTTTCAACAAAAAGGCACAAACCACCTACCTAAGTGTTGTAGGAACATTATAATCCAGTTTTGGTCCTTGAATCGACCTAGAATGTGGTAGATCTACAAAAACGTTTAAAACGTTCAACCCACGATATGTCCTGAAAGATGAGAAATTAGGATATAGAGTTCAAGAAAAAGAGAGAAATCACCTATGTGATTCCAACACACCCGACGGAGTTCAATTCGAAGAATGGATGCTCAGTTGGGGAACATCAAAGATCCACGTCGTATGGATGCTCTCGGATGAAGAAGGCAAAGAAGAAGTTGGTTCTGTCAAAAAGATGTGACCCCAGTCCATTTAATGAAAAAAAAGAAATTACACAACGTGTACTTACCCTTACCGGCCCCTGCATTAGGCGGTCTCTAGGTCACCACACATGGCCATGTGCATAACCACTACACAGCCAACACACGGCTACCCATGGTAATCGAGTACATGGTGTGTACTTATAAAGTACATGGCGTGTACTTAAGAAATTTCCAGAAAATCCCCTTTTTCTTAAAAACACCAGAAAAAGGAAAACATACCTAAAAATAAGATTCAGGGTCTTACAGGTGTTGTGGTCATTAACTCTCTCATGAGTATGTTCATTATCACTCTCTATTAGTTCTTGGAAGTTATTTTTATATATTTGTACTTTGACATCCCTTCAGTGTTTTCCAAATTTGGGGATCCCATTATGTGTATTTTTTAAAAGGTTGGGTCTGAAGCCTCATTTTATTATTAAAGTAAAGAAAATACCTCTTTAACTGGGTAGAGGGAGACCCATTATATAGCCCGAAGGCCCAGTGGGCATTTAGCCCATTACATGACCCGTAGGCCCATTTTGTTGGCCCAAAGCCCATTCTGTAAATAGTACTGCTACAGTACCCGCGTTGCTACAGTACTGCATAGTACCCACCGCTGCTATAGTGATATGTTGCCGCTACAGTGACCTACCGCCGCTACAGTGCCCGTCGTTGCTACAGTGCCCGGCGCTGATACAGTACGCTACAGTACTGCTACAGTAACCTGCGCCCAATGGGTTTTGAACCCCCATTTTTCATGTAGATTTAAGGGGTGCTTATCACTAATCCAAACCCCAACTACATGGGGATCCCATTATGTGTTATTTTAGGTAACCTCTGTGTTTCTCGCTTCCCTTTTTTAAAGGAAATGTTATTATTCCTTTCTAAAATGTGGGTTTCCAAAAAATGTATTTTCAAGTATTAAACCCTAAATTAATAAGATAAAATTGAGAATAAAAAATTTATTTAAGTGGTTATACAATAGCATCCCATTATTTTGGAATATATTTTTCTATTTAAAATTAATTTTTATTGTTTAAAAATTTTCTTTGCCTGAAACCCTCAATCCAAAAAATTCAAGATATCTTGTAAATTATTCTTTGGATCAATGGGTATGAATAATATTACCTAAATTATGAAATGTTAGTATAAATAAAATTCTCTAATAAAGATATATTTATTTATTAATAGCACTCAATTTTCAAAATTGCTTGATGATTAAAAATTTTATTTTTTGAAGAATAATTTTTTTGTAGTATTATGTATTTTGATCTAAATAAAATATTTTTATTAATTATTTTAGTAAAATATATTGATACTTTATATGAATAAATTATTAATCCTTCATACATTTGTTATCTAATTATTAGGAAGGAAGATAAAATAATTTTAAGGTAAATATAGTTATTTAAAAAAAACAGTTTTTATTTGCTCAATGTGTTTCATTTAAATAAATTAAATTAATTTATATTTCTGAATTATTTTAAATAAAATGAATATATTATATACCTAATAAAATAAATTTCCATTCATCCAATTTTTATTATTATTTAAGTAATGGATATAAATATATTTTATGCTTCAAAAATACATTTTCTTGAAAAATTGTTTTTACCGCATTTTTCATGCTAATACTGTAATAAATGTTTTGAAATTTTTAGAATTTTTATTTAATATAAATTATGTAATTTTTTTAATTATAATTTAAAAATTATATTTGTGTCAATGTTTTGTAATTTTCTGAAAAAAAATTGATTTTTTGGTAAATAGTGAAAATACCAATTTTTAAAGAAAATTGTCTTTCTAGATTATTATTTTCAAGGCCTCATTTTTATTTGGATGGGTTTTAAATTTTCATTAGTTTATTTTTAATAATATATTTCAATTTAAACCTTTTTTATCAATATTATATTAGATCTTGGTATAAAAAACTTTTAGACATAAAAATGCATCTTTTTTAAAAACCATTTTTCACTGGGTTTTGCGAGTTTGTTTTAAAATTATTTTTTTCAAGTTAGAGAAATTGAATATTTTAAAATTTATTTAGTATTTATAATAACCATAATTAAAATTATTTAATAAGTTAAACTTAATTTTTTGTCATAATGAATAGTAAAAATTCATCATCATGGTAAAAGGGTAAATCAAGTTAACCTAAAACTAAGTGATAAGCCTGTAATTTTTCATCTTAATTATTATTAGATTATTGTATTTTTACCTTTATCACCTTAGGATTTAAATTTAATATTTTATGTGATACTTATCCCTGAAAAATGACTTATGATATTTTATCAGTTAAAAATGAAACATGTGCCCCTCCCCCACATATAAAAGGACAACCCTCCTTCCATTTATTTACACCTTATTGATCTATATTGGTTGAACAAAATCTGACCAATTATATTATAAAATTACCTGAACATTAATTATAGGTTATTTTATCCTTAAAATACTATTCCAAGGGTCCTTAAGAAGGGAACTAAATGAGGTCTTCTGAATAAGAGGTAATCATATTACCCGACCTCTTTCAATTTATTTGTTGTTCTACCTCCTATAAATATATGTAATTCATCAAAAAATAATAAATTAATTGTCCTAAATTTACTAAAATTTTATTATGTTTATATAACCACCATTAGCCACTCTATTTTCTAACAAATGATAAATGAACGTATTGATCTTGCGTATGAGTGGACTACAACCTCCTCATAGCCATATGATTCATTTTCCATCACCATAACTCATTTTTAGTTGTTATGATGGATTAAATATTTATATATGATATTTATGACATAATTATGCTTTTTAAATTGAAATATCATATCAATATTCTTACCATTTCTTTTGTTAGAAAACAATAACGACTCTCAAGCATATGTGTGGAAAACCACCTACATGAAGCAATGTGATTCGTTTTTCATTTTCAATTTACATAGATGTTAATAAGGGTAGATTATATAAATATATATTATATTTGATATATAATATTGATTCTATAATGATTAATTATTATTTTCCTTTCCTCTCTTCCAACTATTGAAAAGTGTAAACATCACTCATGCATACGTACGGATTATCGTCTCCATGAAGTAATGTAATTAATTTTTCATCACCACTTTATATGATTAATTATAAGGGTATATATGATTAGTAAATATTCTAATTATTTCATGATTAATATTCTTTAGATGATGAAACCATGACCAAGGTGCAATTACCTGAACCATCGAACCAAAAAATGCATGGAAAACAGACCTGTTATCACCCAAATGTTCATTTTAATAAAGAAATTTTTAATAAAAGAATACATAGAAATCATAAAGGAAGGAAACATACTAAATTTTTTAAAATTTTGGTTTTATAATATATTTATAATAAATATATATATAATATAAGATATATTTTAATATGTATGATGAAATATGGAACTTAAGGTAAGGGTTTCTCGTATCTTTTTTTATTTTCATGAGACATATTCAATATTCATTATTTGTTTATTTCATGTGGTGTATAAATTTACCCTTTGATATGATATATCATGAATAAATTTATTTTCATGGTATTTAAAGTTTCATTTTAATTTATTTCTTTCATAAATATTATGATTCAAAATATACCAAAGCGATGAGGGATTTATGTTTGAATACCATTTTAATTGGAATTATTTATGCTTGAATTTGCATTAAAGAAATTATATGATCAGTATATGATAAAAAAAATTCATTCTTCATATCCTATAGTTATTTATGTATTTTATATGTATTAGTACCTTTTTCCTATATTTGTTAGTTAAAATTATCAAGAAAATGTTTTTTAAGAAAAGGTAACTTTATTTCCTCTTCGGTCGATGAACTTTTTCTCCTATGTATATTCACCTCAAAATTGTTTTATGAAAAAATTTATCAATAAATGAAATGTTTTAAAATTTTCATTTTAATTAACTTTTATTTGTTTTGAAAAAGTTTTAAATGGAATATTTTTAATTAAATGATTTCTTAACAATTCATTTTTTACTTTTTACAAAATAGTGGAAATAATGTTCCCTTTTAACATATACAACATGAACGTATATTCCCACATTCATGATTGTTCTTTACTTTGAAGCTTACTTTATAAGTTTCCATGTTTCTTATAAAATAATATTTTTTCCTTAATATTTTGGAATTATTTGGATTTTAAATTAGTGATTTCAAAATGAAAAGAGTATTTTCCTCAAGAAATGGTCCAATGTCCTTTTAAAGTATTTTTCATCTAGGTAAATATTCATTAAGGATTGTTATACTTCACTAGGGATATGATATTATGATACCATACAATTTATTTCTCTGGATGGATTATGATGATGATGATTTAAGGATGATTATATGAAATTCATTTCATTCCCACAGGTAAATTAAGTTATGTTAAAACCTTTATGAACCCCATTTCTTTTCCAAGAGTTATGCTATGATGAAATGATTAAATGTTTTTGAGACGTGTATCCTTTCCATAAGCTATGATATGATAATATAATAAATTTTTTATGGTCTTTTGGTGTGAATATGTTTTTTTTCATTATTTTATAGGTGGTCTTGGAATTATATATCCCTCCAATGAATTGGGTAAAGATGAATAACTCATGAGATAATTATTTTTATGTGTAAACATGGTTTAATGTTACTAATATTATGCATGGAGATGGTTTAAATTTTATAATTTTATACATGAACTTGGTTTTATGTCCATAATTTTTTGCATAGACATTGCTTCCTATTCATATGTTTATGTGTGAACCTGGTTTCATGTTCATAAGTTTATATCAGGACAAGATTTCATGTCCTTAACTAAAAAAGTTAACCAATTACTATTTATAAATGTTCAAAATGCTATAATCTTATGTTATTCCACATTCCTATGTTTTTGTATTCTCTCATGGATCATTATTGATTTATAATGATTCCACAATGTTATGACTATTATATTTTGTTATGAAAAAACCTTATTCTAGGATTCATGATTAATGATCTTTGACTGATTAGGTATGATTATTGTATATAATGAATGATCATGTTCTCATACCCATATGATTATCCTATTATTTTTTATAATCATTGATTTATATCTCCTATTCTTACCTTTACTGAGCATCTAAGCTCACCATTTATTGTGTTTCCATCCTCCCCATGTTATGAAGAAAGGTATTAAGTAAGAAATGTTTAAGAAGGGTATTATGGTATAAAAACCATGCAAGATATGATTTAAATATTTTATGTACCAGTTGCTTTTATATCCAAGTTTGAAAGACACTAAACCTATATATTTCTAGTGTGGAAATTAAAGGCATGTGTTGAATATTCATCTAATTTGATGTATATTTATGTATGAAAATTATGGGTCTCTATAGTCAGTATCAAAGTAGGGTTTAGTAAATATTTAGAGATTAAGGTTAGAAAACTTTTGTGAAAACCCTAGGGATAAGTCTAAGTATAGGATAACATACTGATGATTTCTTAAAGTCAATATTGTGTGGTTTTAATAGAAAATAAATCCTTTTCTGGATTCGAGCAAGTAGATGTGGTTGTGGAACTAATGAACCTAGGGGTAAAAACTCTAAATAGTAAATATTGGGTATTAACATGATCTTAACCAGTGCATGATGAGTGGAACTAATACTAAAAACAAAGTTATACACTCTAGATGGATATTCTTGGGTTAATTTACGTTTTTATTATGAACCATTCTTAAAGATTCGATAGATAATGACTACAAATGACTCCGGTAAAACCTAAGGTTTCATATACTAATATTTTAGTTTCATTATTTAGGCATCCTATGGATGATTTTTCATGATTACATGGTTACTGACTATGATTATTATTGGTATCTCTATAATTTTTGGTTTTATTCAATGGTTGGAACTAGAAGGATTTGTGTTAATACAGAATCTAATGGATAATGGAATTATTATCCTCATGAGAAACTGAATGAAATGGGTGTTAGAATATGAAATATGGTGATTATTCCTAATTAACTATGTCATTATATGATTAAAAAACTAAACATGGGTGAGTTTCCTAACACACTAAATAATATAAAAATGTAATTTCATGGGAGTTCAATTTATTAAGACCATGGAGGGAAGAATATTTGACTTCTTATATGTAAAGTATGTGGGAAGAATCACCCATGGAAATGCTTTTAAAGGAATTAGAATAATTTTATGTGTGGAAAAGAAGGATACAAAATAGGTAATTATAGAAGAAAAATAAAAAAAATTATTGAAGAAAATGAATTTCATCCAAAGGTTCCATTTAAAGTTCAATGTCTTATATGCGAGGAACTTGGAAATTATGTGATTCAATGCCATAATCCAAGGAAAAATACCTAGACCAAGGAATTTCTTATGTTATTTCAATAATTTAAGTATAATGATTGAAGTGATTTATTATTTTAATTCATGAAATATATTGTAGAATTCTTTTATCAATCATACTATAGTTATAATAATCATGAAACATCAAAGCATTGTTTTTAGTAGTTTTTTTCGAAGGATTTGAAAGAATATGTTGAATAGTACTGACAAGAAATAAATGTGATTTAGTGGTAACGTGATATTTTATGTAAAACACATGATTTATGGATAGATAACCCTTAATATTTTCTTGATATATATAGATGATTTATATTTATAATAATGTAAATTGCATAGTATTGATGACCTTGGAATTGGTTAGTGATTTTATGAAAAAATGGTTAATGTTATGTTTGATGAAGTTTACTATATTTGATAGTATGTGATTATAATTAAAGAATAGTGATAGAGTTTATTTTGGGTAGTGTATAAGTTTTCATTAAGGTTTTTTGCTGATTTAGGTTATTAGAATGTTTTGGGAGAATATATGATCAATGTATTCACATGTTTGTCATGTGACATTATCTGCTACTTTATTATGTTTAGGGATTAAGGTTATATTGGTTTTTTGAAATTTAGTAAACTTATTTTTAAAAATTTTGAGTTTTGAATTTTGTATGACATGTTTTGGAGTAGTCTTAAGGTTAAATATGTATGGAATGTTTTAAGTTAATCTTAGTGTGTTTTTGTTAACATTTAAGAGATTAATGTATTATTTTATCAAATAAATATTTATTAATTTTGGGAAACTTTTTCTAAATATTCTTTTATGTAAATATATATAGATAGGAGGAATTAATTTTCATTATTTTATTAATTTTATGATCAATAAAAAATTAATTTCAGTTCTTAAGGCATAGAAAATCTATCTTGAATATTCATTTACTGGAGTAAGAGATGAAGTGGAAATTGATAGAAGCATAAAAAATGGATAAATAGTTATTAGTAAATGAAAATAAATCAAGTAAGTATATTTTCATTTATTCTCCATATTCATAGAAAATTAATCCCTCAGATATAGGGAAAGGATCTTGAGATAAAAAAAAGTTATTCTTTTACATTCATTTTTGATGAATTTATGTTTTTTCAAACCCAGATTGATTTATGGTTTTATGGCCATTAAATTTATCAATACCAAGTTTTTTATCACTACCTATTAGTCCTTGGATATTATTTTACCCCTCCATTTATATATTTTAACTTCCTGCTAATGTTCTCTTTATCTGGGGTCCTGATTATGTGTTATTTCAGGTAACCACTATGTTTCACACTTCCCCTTATCAAAGGATGTTTTATTATTACTTTTTAAAATGTGAGTTTTCAAAAAATATATTTTCAATTATGAAACCCTTTATTACCAAAATAAATTTTTTAGGGGATAATTTATATAATAGGGTAGAATATAATGACCTAGGATTTTTGAATATAATTTCCCATTTAAAAAAATTTAAATTTTTCAGAATATTTCTTTACACGCAACCCCGAGTCTAATAAAAATAATGATGTATTATAAAATAATCATTGGATATAAGGTTATGAATATTATAAACTAAATTATGAAATATAATTAAAATAATTATCTTATATAAATATAATTATTTATGGAGAGTACTCAATTTTTAAAATAACTCGATGATTAAAATACTTTTTTTCAAAGATTTCAATTTTACAACATTTATATATTTTGATATAAATAAACCTTGTTAATTAATGTTTTTAATAAAATATATTTATATTTTATATGAATAATTTACTAATCATTCATACATTATCTACTTAATGGTTAGGAATGAAGATTAAATCATTTAAAGGTAAAAATATTGATTTTTTATAAAATAGTTTTTATTCACGCAATGTGTTTTTATCTTAATAAATTTAATTAATCTGTATTGTAAATAATTTTAAACAGAAATTAAACATTTTATAAACAAATAAAATGATTATTGATTTATCTAATGGTGATCATTAATCAAATAATTTATATAAATATATTTTTTACTTCAAATATTTGTTTTGTGAAAAATGGTTTTTATCGCATTTCATGTGTTGATATTATAATTATTTTTTCAATTTTAATGGTTTTATTTTATAAAAAAAATATCACTTATTACATTATCATGTCAAATAATCTTATGGTGAATTTTTGGGAATTTTCTAAAAAAATTGGTTTTTGGGTGAATAGTAAGAATTCTAATTTTTAACGAAAATTGTCTTTTATTTTCAAGTATTTTTAAAACCCCATTTTTGGTTATTACTGGTTTTATAATTTAATTACTTTATTTTTTACAAAATTAATTCAACTTATACCTTTTTATCAATATTATACATGATATTTGTGTAAAAATACTTTTAGATATAAAAATGCATTTTTCTAAAAAACTGTTTTTCATCATATTTAGTGATTTATTTTAAAATGAATTTATAAAACTTATAAAAATTGAAACTCTTAAAATGGATTTCATATTTTTAATCATAATAATTTTTATTATTTAGTAATATCAACTTAATCTTTGGTCATTATAAATAGTAAATATAGTATAAATTCGTCACTATGGTAAAAGTGTAAATCAAGTTAGTCTAAGTTTAAACTAAGTGATAAGACCACAATTTTTTAACATAATTATTATTTGATGAATTGTTTTGACCTTTATCACCTTAATATAAAAATTTAATTTTTTATGTGACACTTAATAATATTTTAATCCTTTGAAAGATTCAAGGTGTGTCCCTCCCCTACTTATAAATGGATGCCCATACTTTCTTTTAATTACACCTTATTGAGACATATATCTCCACCAAACCATTACCAATTATCTCATAAAAATACCTATACATTAATTATAACTTATTTTACTCTTAAAATACCATTTCAAGGTTCCTTATAAGGGATCTAATAGAGGTTTACTAAAGATGAAAAAGTCATCTTACCCAGCCTCTTTCAATTTATTTCTACTTATATGTACTTTCAATTTATGTTATTTATCATAAAATAATAAATTAAGTATTATAAATATACTGAAGTATTATTATGTATATTTAACCACCATTATCCACTCTATTTTCTAACAAATGATAAATGAAAGCATCGCTTGGGAATATATGTGGACTACTGGCTACACATAGCGGTATGATTAATTTTCCATCACCATAATTAATGGTTGTTTATTATTATATATTTAATATTTATATGTGATATTTATTAAATAACTATTCTTATTTAATTATAATATCTTATCTACCTTCTTACCTTTACATCTATTAGAAAACAATAATATCTCTTGTGCATATGTTTGGACTACCACCTCCATGAAGTGATGTGATTCGTTTTTTACTTTCACTTTACAAGGATGGTAAAAAGGAAATATTTTATAAATATATATTATATTAATAATATAAATATGATTCTATAAAGGTGAATTATTATTTAAATTTCCTTTATTCCAACCATTGAAAAGTGGAAACATCAATCATGTGTGCATATGGATTTTCATCTCCACTAAGTGGTGTAATTCATTTTTAATCATTGTATTGTATGATTAATTATAAAAGCGTTTTTAATGAATAAATATTATATTTTTAAAATTATTAATATTCTGGATATGATGAAATCATTTCCATGGTTCAAGTAATGGAACCATCAAACTAAAACTTTCATGGAAAACAGGCTAGTTTTCGCCCAAATGTTCATTTTAATGAAGAAATTATTTATAAAACAATAATTATAAATTATAAAGGAATTGAAAATATTAAAATAATTATAAATATGGTTCTACAATGTATTTATAATAAATATATATTTATTATAGATGATATTTTGACATGTACAATTCAAGATAGAACTTCAGGCAAGGGTTTCTCGTCTCACTTTTGTTTCCGTAAGACATATGCCCTATTCACCGCTTGTTTATTTTATGTGGGGTATATACATCCCATTTTGATATGATATATCAGGAAGAAAATTATTTATATGGTATTTAAGGATTAATTTTATATTATTTATTTCATTATTTTTAATATTAAAAAGATACCAAAGTTGTATGGGATTTATGTTATAATCCCAATTTAACCAGGATTGTTTATGCTAGAATTTACATTGAGGAAATTATATTATCTTTATCTAATAAAATCATTTTATTTTTCTTCCCATATGTTTATTTATATATTTTCTATGTATTAATACCATTTTCATCTATTTTTCATTTAAAATGATCAAGAAATGTTTTTGAAATAAAATCTGACCTTATTTACACTTTGATCGATGAAATTTTCATTCCATGTCCATTATCCTCAAAATCAATTATGGAAGTTTTTACCTATTATTTAACTATTTTAAAAAGTAAATTTTAATTACCATTTACTTCATTTTTAAATGTTTAAAATTAATCATTTTAATGAAACATTTTACGAAAAAAGTTATTTCTAACTTTTTGCACAATAGTGAAAGGAATGTTCTCTTTTAACATATATGAAATGAATAGATATTACCATAATCATGAACATTATTTAATTTGAATATTTCTTTATAAGTTTATATGATTCTTTTTAAATTAAATTTATTCCTTAATATTTTGGAAATATTTTGATTTTAAAAAATTTATTTCAAAATGAAAACGATATTTTCCTCATGAAATGTTCTAGTTATCTTTTAAGTTATTTTCCTCAACAAATAAATAATTATAGGTTTTTTATTCTTTACTAAGGGTATGTTCTTATGATACCATTCAATTTATTTCTCATAATTTGTTTTTATAATGATGGTTTAAGTATTATTCTATGAAACTCATTTCTTTACCATGGGTTAATTAAGTTATGATGAACCCTTTATGAAACTCATTTATTTTCCATGGGTAATAATGTGATGAAATGATAAAATGTTTATAAAAATCATATCCTTTCAAATGTTTATTATATGATAATATAATTATTATTTTTTGTGATCTTGTGCCATGCATATGTATGATTTTATTTATGTGATTGGTGGGATTGAAAATATATATCCCTCCAATGCATTAGGTAAGGATGGATAACTCATGAGATAATTATTTTATGCATGAACCTAATTTAATTTTATTAGTATTGTGAATGATCCTGGTTTTATTATCAAGTAACAACCCATCAGGTCCCACATAGTTGTAATAAGTCAAGTTTGACTACCCTATTCCCACCTCCAATATGCCCGGGGTTCGTGACTAACACAATGTATGCATGTCACACATATAGGAGTCCTTATCCTAATATACCTATATTCACACACACATCTCCAAGCCCATACAATGCTGAAATGTAAAGAAAAAATGATACTAATAATTCATGAAAACATATAACCCAAAATCAGAGAATGAAAAAAATTATAGGAAAGCATTAAAGGGTCTAAAAATAAGCCCATTGAAAATTGAAAAATAAATCCTAACCTACTTAGAATTAGGGGACTGGTATCAAATGAAACATTGATATTCACCTTGGTATTTCTATCCCAAACTACACTCCAATTATACTTGTTTCTCTAGGAAATCCATAAAATGGTCTATCATTTTTATAAGACACAATATGTATTGGCAGAGACCATATAGGGGTGAGTAAAATAATACCCAGTATGACACCCCAAAATTACTAAACATAAAGAATCAAAAGTTGTCATCTCATCAATGCATAGTTATGTCAATCAAGATATGATACATAATGATAAATGATAATAAACCGTATATTATCATAAAATATGTTGATTCAAAAATTTCTCAACCACTTCCATCCATAGGATTCTACTTGATATTCTATATAACACTCATCTGGGAGAAATCAATCCACGAGTCTGATAGTACAGATGAAACTTTCTTGAGAGGTCATTATTCATTGTGTCTAGCTAAGGAGAAGAACAAAGGAAGCTGAGATGATCCATCTTATATACAAACCTGATTAGACTACACCTTTTCATAATGAATATATATCAATACAAAAATATTGAATCATACCCAAGGCTCATGGGGGATTCTATATGCCAAATCTGGAATAACCCACTAAGTATGGGATCGACACACATATAGTGTTGGTCACACCAATTCCTCGAACAATACCTAGGGAAAAAGATAGATGATTCCACCCAATCCCCACATAGGGATTCACAAACTCTATATGAGACTAATCTCATATAATTATCGCAATCTTGTTCTAAGGAAATGATTTTACAAAGTTTCCTCATAAGAATAGTTCGAGGGAATGCACCCTAAGGAAATTGGACCAAGTAAGCTCACCCAAGCTCACAATGAAGACGAACTAAAAATAAAAATGACTCTAAATTATCCTTAAAGAAGTACATTGTGTGTCCATGGGGGAATACAGTGTGTCTCATTTTGAATGGAACTTCCCATGTCTTGATCTCAAATAGTGTTCCCTTATTCCATAATACATGGCATCTCCTAGATTGATACACGACGTGTAAATGTTGAGTAGTAACTTGGAATTATTCCTACTAGTACTTGTTCACCATGGGCTATGCCCATATACATTTGGTCGTGTCTGAGTATATGGATTGTCCGATGTAATTTGGCCATGCCCGTATACACCTGGCCATGTCCGAGTACACGGCTTACCCCATATACTTTGGCCATTCCCATGTAAACGAGGGTACACAACATGTTTTCAGGTCATGTCACATTGTGTGTGACACATGTCACATGGAATGTGATCCTGAACTTTCCCACATGAACCTTAGAACTACAAATGGGGCTATAGGGTGTGTATTCTTATGGACTACATTTCGTGTAGTTGGATTCTTTACAGAACCCACAGGTTCTTTATGAGATTTCACCAGAACCTTTGATTCCTTCGTATCCATAATGATTCTCACCATGGATCATGTATCTTGTGTTGAACAAACCTTTACATCATCATTCACTAGAATTCGGTCATCCAAACCAATCAGTAATCGGTCTCATTCACATCATGTCACATGCCACATGGCACACTAAAACTGGGAACTCTGATCTGATCTAGATCTAACTCTAATCATCCACTATTTTCATTACATCTTGATCACTCCTTCAATAATGAATCATACCAATAGTATAAATCCTTTACGCTAGAGAATATTCATGCAACGATCGAATACCAGGTATCCATTAAACCACCATCCAACTAAATTTTCAGTTATGAACGTGTGGAGAAATAGTGGAGAAATAAAAAATCACAAATGATGAAAGAACCTTTGATGAGGTTATAAAAATAAAGAAACCAGGGGTAAAATTTTTTAATAAAGTATATTGGGTAATAACTCAATCATAACTAGTGAATGATGAGTGGGTATAAGAGTGCACACATATCTAAACACTCTTGAATTATATTCTTGGATTAATTCACATTTTCATTGTAAATCATTCTGAAGGATTTGAATGGATAATGACCATGAAGGACTAATGTTAAACCTAAGGTGTCATGTATTGAAAATTTGGTTTTGTAGTTTAGGATTCCTATGGATTATCTTTCATGATTACATGGTTGCTGACTATGATTATTGTTCCTCTTGATATAATTTTTGGTTTTAATCAATGGTCGGAACTAGGAGAATCTGTGTTATCGTTGAATATGATGGAAAATGGAATTATTATCCTCAAGGGAAACCAAATTAAATGGGTGTTGCAATATTAAAGATGGTAATTATTTCTAATTATCTATCTTATTATATTATTAACAAACTCAACTTGGGTGAGTTTCCTAACACACCAAATAAGATAAAATGGGGCTTTATGGGAGTTCAATTAATGAAGACCATATGGCGAAGAATATTTGGCTTCTTATATGTCAAGTATGTGGGAATAATCACTTAGGAAAATGTATAGAAAGAATGACAATATGTTTTATGTGTGTAAAATAATGACACAAATAAATTAATTCTAGAAGAAAAATAAACAGTTTTATGATGGAAAATTAAGTTCATCCTGAGGTACCATTTATAGTTTAATGTCTTATCTATGGGGAACTTGGGAATTATCTGAGTCAGTGCCCTAATCCAAGGAAAAACACCTAGACCAAGGAAGGTCCAATGTTATTCCGATCATTTAAGTCAACTTATTGGAGTGTTTAAGTATTTTTATTTAATAAATATATTGTATAAGTGTTTTTAACAATTATATTATGGTTATAAGAATCATGAAACATCAAAAAAAAATCAATAGTTCATTTTAAGTATTTTAAAGAATATTTTTTATGGTACTGATAAACTAGAAAAGTGATTTAGTGATAATGTGATATTTTATAAAAAAACATGATTGGGGGATTCATGACCTATAATATGTTTCTAATGTGAATATAATAATTTTTATTTGTGACAAAGATATTATTGACATTTATAAAGTTGATTGGATAGTATTGATGACCTAGAAATTTATTAGTGACTTGATGAAAAAATGTTTTATGTTATCTTTGATTAAGCTTACTATATTATATAATATTTGATTTAATTTAAGGAATAATAATAGAGTTGATTTCAGAAAGTATATAATTTTTCATTAAGGTTTAGTGCTAATTCAATTTATTAGCATGTTTTGGGAGAATATATGATAAAAGTATTCACATGTTTGAAATGTGACATTATGTGCTACTTTATGATGTTTAGGGATTAAGGTTAATTTGGTTTTTGGAAATTTAGTAAAATTATTTTTAAAATTTTTTAGTTTTGAATTTGGAAACACGAATTTTTGAAGATTCATATGGTTAACTACTTATAGAATGGTTTAAGTTGAAATTTGGGTGTTGTTGTTAATTTTTAGAGATTATTGTACTATCTTATCATATGAATATTTATCTGTATTGGGAAAATTTTTATACCCATTTTTTAGGTAAATATCTAGAGATAGGATGAATGAATTTTCATTATTTTATGGATCTTATTATCAATCAAAAATTAATTTTAGTGCTTAAGACATGGAAAATTCATCTTGAATATTCATTTCATGGAGTAATAAAAGAAGTCAAAATTTATCAAATAACAACCAAATGATGAAATGTTTCATATTAAATGGAAATAAATCAAGTACGTAAATTTTCATTTATTCTCTATCTTCATATAAAATGAATACCTTGGATTTAGTGAAAGGATCTTGAAATAAAAATGTTATTCTCTTACCTTTATTTCTGATAAATATATTCTTTTTCACCCCCTCACTGATTTATGGTTTTTTGGTCATTAAATTTCTCAAGAACATGCTCTTTATCACAAACTATTATTGCTTGGAAATTATTTTTATCCTCTATGTCTATATTTTAACTTCCTTCCAATTTTCTCCTTATTAGGGGACTCAATTTTGTGTTATTTCAGGTAACCACTATGTTTAACACTTCCTATTTTCAAAGGAAGTTTTATTATTCCTTTTTATGATATGGGTTTTAAAAAAATGAATTTTCAATTATTAAACCCTTTATTACCGATATAAAATTTTGAGGACATAATTTATTTAAGGGGGTAGAATATAACAAATCAGTATTTTGGAATATAATTTTCAATTTAAAATAAATTTTAATTGTTCAAAATTTTATTTTGAATTCTACCCTGAGTCTAAACAAAATTATGATATATTATAAAATTTACATTAGATCAGAGGTATGAATATGATCAACTAAAATATGAAATATAATTCAAACAAACCTCTTATATAAATATAAAAATTTATTCATAGTGATCAGTTTTCAAAATAAGTTGATGATTAAAAGACTTATTTTTCAATGATTTCAATTTTTAAGCATTTATATATTTTGATATAAATAAAATATGTTAATTAATTATTTTAATAAAATATAATGATATTTTTTGTGAATAAATTATTAATCATTCATACATTAGATATCTAATTGTTAGGAATGATGATTAAATTGTTTAAAGGCAAAATGATTTATTTTTCTATAAAATAGTTTTTATTTACGCAATGTATTTTTATATTAATAAATTTCATTAATATATAATAATGATTAATTTTAAATAAAATTTAAATATTATATATTCAATAAACTAAATTTCCATTCACATAATGATGATTATTAATCAAGTAGTGGATATAAATATATTTTATACTTTAAATATATATTTGTTTTGAAAAATGGGTTTTATCGCATTTTATGTGCCAATATTATAATTATTTTTTCACTTTTATAAGTGTAATTTTATAAAAATAATATCATTTTTTGAATTATCATGTCAAAATTATCTTAGGGTGACTTTTTGGGAATTTTCTAAAAAAGTTTATTTTTGAGTGAATAGTGAAAATGCAAATTTTTAAAGAAAACTGACTTTTTGTTTTTGGTATTTTCAATTACCAATTTTTAAATTGTATTGTTTTTAAAATTTCATTAGTTTATTATTGATAAAATTAATTAAATTTATATATTTTTTATCAATGTTTTCCATGATCTTGGTATAAAAGAATTTTAATATAAAAATGCATTTTTCTAAAAAATCATTTTTTCATCATCTTTAACAGGTTTATTTTAAAATTAATTTATGAAACTTATAGAAATTGAATATTTTTACATAAATTTAATATTTTTAATCATAATAATTGATATAATTTAATAATTTAAACTTAATATTTGGTCATAATGAGTAGTAAAAACAGTAAAAAAATGAGTGTGGTAAAAGGGTAAATCGGGTTAATCTAAGTTAAAACTAAGTGATAAGACCACAATTTTTCATCCTAATTGTTATTTTATGAAAACAAAATTCATTATCACCTTTATCTAAAACTTTAACTATTTATGGGACACTTAACCATGAAAGTGACTTAATAATATATTAATCCTGTAAAAACTCAAGGTGTGTCCCTCCCCCCACTTATAAAAGGACACTCATCCTTTATTTCCATTACACCTTCTTGAGCCATATATCTCAAAAAAAAAATTAATAATTATCTTATAAATTTTTATATACATTAATTATAGGTTATTTGTCTCTTAAAAGACCATTTCAAGGGTCCTTATAAGGGATATAAAGTAGGTTTACTAAAGAATAGAAAACAGTCTAACCCAACCTCCTTCGATTTATTTATTCTTCTACCTACTTTAAATTTATGGTATTTTTCATAAAATAATATATTAATTATAATAAATATACTCAAATTTTATTTTCATTATTTAACCACCATTATCCACTCTATTTTATAACAAATTATAAATGAAAGTATCACTCATGCATACATGTAGAGTGCCGCCTCCACATTATGATATGATTAATTTTACATCACTGTAACTCATGGATGGTTTTTATGATAGATTTAATATTTATTTATTATATTTATGAAATTATTATTCTTATGTAATTATAAGATCTTATCTACATTCTTTCCTTTACATCTGTTAGAAAAGGATAAAGTCGCTCATGTATATGTGTGGACTACCACTTCCATGAAGCAATGTGATTCATTTTTTTTATTTTCATATTACATGGATTGTAATAAGGATAGATTTTATAAATATATATTATATATATTATATAATTATTATACTATAAATTTTAATTATTATTTTCATTTCCTTCATTCCAACTATTGAAAATTGGAAACATCAATCATGTGTGCATATGGATTATCATCTCCACTAAGTGATGTAATTAATTTTTCATCACTACTTTATGAGAATAATTATAAAAGTGTATATGATGAATAAATATTATACTTGTTCTATGATTAATATTCTGGATATTATTAAATCATGAATAAGGTGAAAGTACCAGAACCATCAATCTAAAACACACCGGAAAAATGGGCTCCTTTTCACCAGAATGCTCATTTTAATGAAGAAATTGTTAATAAAAGGATAATTAGATATTATAACGGAATTAAACATATTAAATTAAATTTAAATATGGTTATATAATATATTTATAATAAATCTATATTTATTATAAAGGATATTTGAACATATACAATGCAATATAGAACTTGAGGAAAGGGTTTCTCATCTCACTTTTGTTTCCATGAGACATTTGTCATATTCACTACTTGTTTATTTCATTTGGTGTATATACATCCCCTTTTGATATTATATATCATGAATCAATTTATTTAAATGGAATTTAAATTTTCATTTGATATTATTTATTTAATTAGGTTTATGATTTAAAATTTTCCAAAACTATAAGGGATTTATGTTGCAATCTCATTTTAATCAGGATTGTTCATAATTGAATTTCTATTTGAAGATATTATATGATCTTTATCTGATAAAATTATTTCATTTTTATTAACATATGATTATTTGTATATTTTATATGTATTATTATCATTTTCCCCTATTTTTCATTTAAAATTATCGATAAATTTTTTTGAAATAAAAGTTGACCTTATTTAAACTTTGATTTATGAAATTTTTCTCCCAAGTAAATTCTCCTCAAAACAATGTATAAAAAATTTTACCCATTATTTAAATATTTTAAAAATTCCATTTTCATTATAATTTACTTCATTTTTAAAGGTTTAAAAGGAATCTTTTTAATGAAACATTTTCTAAACAAGCCATTTTTTACTTTTTATAAAAGTGTGAAAAGAATTTTCTCTTTTAACATACACGAAATGAACAAATATTCCTATCATCATGCCCATTATATAATTTGGAGATTCCTTTATAAGTTTATAAGGTTCTTTTCAAATAAAATATTTCCCTTAATATTTTGGAAATAATTTTATTTTAAATAAGTGATTTTAAGATAAAAAGGTTATTTTCCCCAAGAAATGTTTCAGATATATTTTAAGTTATTTTCATCTATATAAATATTATCTAATGATTTTTATGCTTCACTGAGGATATAATATTATTACACCATCAAATTTATTTCTCTTGATGTCTTATGAGGATGATTATTTAATTATTCTTAAATGAAACTCATTTCCTTACCATGGGTTAATTAAGTTATGATGGAACCTTTATGAAACCCATTTTCTTTTCCATGGTTTATGCTATGATTAAATGATGAAATGTTTATAAAAAACATTGCTTTAAACTGGTTATGATATGATAATATAATGAATTTTTACAATATTGGGGCACATAAATATATGATTTTCATTATGTGATGGGTTTCCTTGAAATTATGTATCCCTCCAATTCATTGGGTAAATATGGATAACTCATTAGATAATTATTTTATGCATGAACCTCATTTCATGTTCACAATATTATGTATGGGCCTAGTTTTATTTCCATGACCCAACCCATCAGAGCCCTCCTAGTTGGTGATAATTTGTGTGTGACTACCCCAATCCCACCTCCAATAGGCTAGGGGTTGGCGACTATCTCCATGTAGGGATATCACACACAAGGGAGGCCTTAACCTTATATACCTGTACAAATGCACACATATCCAAACCCATATAATGCTAAAATGTAATGAAAAAATATACCAATAATTCATGAAAAATATCTATCCCGAAATCATAATACAAAAAAAGTATGGGAAGGTAGTAAAGGTACCAAAAACAAGAAAATTGAAAACTACAAAATAAAGCCTAACCTACTCATAGGGAGGGAAATCCTATCAAATACAATACTGGTATACACGTCAGTCCGCCAATTTAAAAACTATGCTCCACTTACTCCTGGTTCTCCATGGACTCTATAAAAAAATTTCATCTACATAAGACACAACATGTATTGGATTATACCATGCTGGGGTGAGTATAACAATGCCCAGTAGGAAACCTCAAAATCACTAAACATAAAGCATAAAAAGTAGTCATATCATCAATTAAAAGGTATTTCAATCAAGATATGAGACATAATGATAAATGAGAATAACCCATGTATACTCATAAAAGACTTTTAGTTAAAAATATCTCAACCAATTCTATCCAAAGGATTCTTCTTGAGATTCTTGGTAACATTCATCTGGGAGAACTCATCCATGAGTCTGATATCACTGATGAAACTTTCCTAAGAGGTCATATTTGTTGGGTATATCCAAGGATAATAATGAAGGAAGCTGAGAGGATTCATTTGAGATACACACTCGATCAGAGTACACCTCATCAAAAATAATATATATTTATACACAAATAGGGTATCACACACATGGCTCATTGGGGAAGCCATAAACCAAATCTAGAATAACCTGCTAAGTATGGGATCGACACCCATGTGGGGTTGGTCATTCCAATTACTCAAACCCTTACTATGAAAAAAGATATATCATCTCCACAAAAAACCCCAAAAAGGTATTCAAAAACTCTATCTGAGACTAATCCTAAATAACCATTACAACCCTATGCTAAGGATGTGATTCTACAAAGTTCCCTTATTGGAATATATTGAGGGAATCAACCCCGAGGAAATTAGACCATGGGATATCAAAGAATCTCACAACTAAGATGAACTAAAAATAAAAAGGACTCCAACTTGTCCTTAAAAAAGTACATGGTGTGTCTCTAGGGGTACACAGTGTGTCTCATTAATCCTAGAACTGATTATGTCTCTCTATCACACAACATTCCCTTTTTCCACAATACATGGCATGTCCCATAGTGATACACGATGTGTAAATGTTGAGATGTCACTTGGAATGATACCTATATATACCTATGTACCACATGTTATGACCATGTACGCCTAGTTTTTTCTGAGTACGTGGATTATCCTGTGTACTCTGGTCATGCCCATGTACACCTAGCCATGTTCAAGTATACAGCTTAGCCCATGTAATCTATCCATGCCCATGTACTCGAGGGTACAAAGAATGTCAAAAAGTCATTCCACATAGTGTGTGACACATTTCACATGGCATGTGACCTTAAACTTTTCCATGTAAACCCTATAGTTGAAGAAGGGTATACACACAGTGTGTTCTTCTGGATTACAAGTTGTGTAGTCGTGTTTTTTATAGAACTCGTACGTTCTCCACATGGTTTTACCATCACCTATGATTCCCTTGGATATACCATTATTTTCACCATAGATCATGGATCGAGTGTTGATCATCCCTTTCCATTTTAATTCACCAGAATCTGGTTATCCAAACAAATAAGGAATCGGTTCTAGTCACACCACATTGCACGCTACACGCCACACTACAACTAGGAACTCCAATCTGATCCTGATCTACCTTTTGTCATCTATTTTTGTTGTTGCATCTTTATCACTCCATCAATCATGAACTATACTCATAGTATTGATCCCTTTATCTAGATAATTGTCATAAAATTATTGAATACTAGGTATCTATTGAACCACTATCTAAGGAAATTGTCGATGATGAACGTGGGAAGAAATAGGGGAGAAATAAAAAAAATAAAAAAAGTGGAATGAACCATGGATGTGTTTAGGTTGGCCTCGATTCATTGTTTTTAGAACAACTAACGAATAGAAATCAAATAAATTAAAAATTCCCCAAATTCCCAAATTACAAAACCATACCCACAACACCATCAACTCATGAATCAAACTATAGGTAGAATTGATTCGAATTCATCATGGTAGAAATAAAAGGGGGAAATAAATAGAAAACAAACTCCCTAACTCAAGTTGGATCGATCATCGGTAAAGAATGCATTTTCTAGAGAATAAAATGGATATCCCACTATGTTATTTTGCCTCTTAATTAAACTCAATCTGTTCATTGTCAATCCTCATTCCAAATACACCAATGAAAAAATATATATTCTTCTCAAATATCCGGGGGTTATGTGAAAAACCCTGGAGATTTTCCATAATGGTGTATTTATAGAGAGGGTTTGGTCAGTGTATTTAAATAATAATTAAATAAAGTTTTTATTAATTTAATTATTAATTTCTCCCATGATTTCACTTTAACGAAACGCTCAGCATAGATAAAGGAAATGTTACACCTAGGGTAAATCCCACTTTCTAGAGTCAATAGTGATCTCAAATTTCAGATCCAAGACTCTGTTCAAGAGTTATTTCATTATTTCATAAAGACTAATCAAGTGTGATATTATTATATTTAATATTTTTATAATATCATTTATGATCCAAACAGGCCTCATAATCTCATGTTATCTTTGCGCCTGGATCTTTAAATATTCCTTTAAATATTCCAAAGTCTTACATGGTAGAAACAAAGATGGTAAATTCTCCCCACCTTTAAGTATTTTCATTAAGTAAACAGAAAAACTAACTCACAAGTGAGGGTACCGAGCTCTGAACTGGGTTTCCCGCTCCCACAAGCTCTCCCGAAGGTTTCCTATTTTTTCAAAAAAAATACATACCCAAGGAAACACTTTCCCATGAAGGGTCTTCTATAGTCAGTTTTTAATGACACAAACTCCTTGAAAAATTACCTCCACCCTCAATTTTTATCTCTTCCCGGTCGACATAGTGCAATTAATTGTTCACATATATCCTCATCTATGACACATGGGATATACCAAGCATCCAGACTAACTATGGTCATAGGTCCAAGTGGAACATCACCTTAATAACCTAATGAGGTAGTAGGAAAAATGGCCTAATGATCCCATAGATAGCCTACTACCTCGGATAAAACTCCATGACTCTCAAACTTCAAATTCATTTGTCTTCAATCCAAAAATTAATCTTAACATCTCAAGGGATTCCCTATCCATACCTAGATGAACTCCACCTTTCACAGTTATTTCTAGCATTAGATCTAGTTACACAAGCCTGTCTTCCACTAGCTTTAACCAGTATAGTGGTGAACTATAGGGTCTCCCATACATGGCCTCAAAAGGTGTACACTGATGTTGGAGGGGTAACTATTATGATACACAAACTCCACTGATGAGAGATGATCCTCCTAGATATGGATCATAACTAACATAAAAACTATAATCATTCCCACTAGAACCCAAATGGTCCACTTTACCTAACCATATTTCTATGGTAAAACACTATGATAAACCACAACTAAGTCCCTAAAGGCTTCCTAAATCCTCTACCTAATTGTTAAGTGAAGTAAACATCACATTATAATATGATCATCGAGGGAACTCTAAGAATCCAGACTAACTCCTGTATACACATTCATCCCAACTCTCAAAAAGGCACTATTGTTATTCACCCATATATAGTTGATACACCAAGAGTTTAACTAAAAACTTTACAAAACTCCCTTGTTTACCCAACCAATGTCAATGGAATCTGTTACATACTCACCTCTAACTAATGTAATTATTATAGGAGAAAAACCTCCTCAGTGCCTCCTCTCACTGTATGACTGGTATCATAATCCATCCTTGGAAGGATGGTGTGGTCCCCATCTTAATAAAATCCATCAGGAACATGTCATGTGGATATCTAGTTATGAATTATCTTATAATTGATATCCCCCAGTGTTCCTCCTAGACTTTCTAAAGAAGAAGAAGGGTAAAAACTATCAACTGGAGGTAAGATACATAATCCTCATCTTCAAAGGTCAACTGATTCATCATGTTTCTCAACAACAGATGATATAAAACCTTTCTATTAGGATCTTATAGCACTACCACACTCTTAAGTGTCTCCCAAGGTAGTATTACCTCAGCCTTTATTGGGTCCACTGCCACTCATATTCCTAAGAATACATATCCCAGGAAGTGAACCTCCCAAATATAGAACCAATTCTATAAGAGATTTCCATAAACCTCATAATCTCATATCATGTCTTGAGCCATACTAAACCATATCACATTATCTACCTCTGAAACCAATAACAAAAGGATATCACTGAATGAGACTATCACCAACTAATCCCAGAAGGGTTAAGGATTTGGTCTATAAGTATCACAACTCTACTATATTTTACAACATACTAAAGGGTATCACATAGAATTCAAAGAAATTATATCATATTTATAAAGACACATTTGGAATTTCCTCCACTCAAACCTAGATCTGGTGATAATATATCCCGAGGTCAAACTCTAAGAACCACATCTCACCTAACCACTAGTAGAAGAAGTTATAAATTATCATAGGTGGATACCCTTCCCCATGTCACCTAGTTTAGGTAATGTTAATCCACACCCAACCTAAATAACTTATCCTCCTCTTAGGAAAAAAACATTGAGTTTCCCAGGTGAACACATTAGTTAATACAAATACCCTTTCACTGCAAGACCCTACTCTATAGATCCTCCACATTCACCTCTAGCACATGAATATCTATGAGTTTTATCTGATATGCAATTTCATATATCAGGATAGTATCTTTTTTCTATTATTTAAAAAGAAAAAACTTTTAATGGGGTGGTAAGAATGGAACACCATCAGGGAAGGCATCCTCACACTCCACCGTTGTTGAAGGAAACTAAAAGATCAAATCATCAACTTCTTCAAGTGTATTACTATCCAACTGATAAGAAGTTGGTTGTATGACCCTACACAAGTTCTAATCCTACTATGCCTAGGGTCACTCCTTATAGAAGGAGGAAAACTCTATCCGACAAGTTGAAAACTCTACCACACTCATAGGTGGAAACCAATAAAGCATTGATGGTAGAAAACCAGTCTATACTGAGGGAAAAATCATAAGGTATCACTACTACTATGAAAATATTCTACATGATGCTATCCCAATCTTCCTAGATTCAGGTCATAGTTGATATAATCATGTGATCATTGATCCTCTCTATAGGAGACTATAATATAAGGGTCTAGCTAAAAAGATCCACTGGAATCACTAGGTTTCAAACTAGTGTTATGATCAGGGATATTTGTGTCATGAATCTATGAAAAAAATTGAAAATGGGGTAGTGAATAAATGAATCCTAACTTGAACCATACTTAAATCCTCAACTATACAAACTTCTACTGACTGGAAATCCTCCTCTCCCTTTTCTTCCTATTTACCACAACAAAATATTTCTATGAAATCTTAGTATATTAAGATACCCTGAATTCAAAATTCAAAGGAACTCATCCACCACACCTTAAAACTATCCACATTGGTCATAACTGACTCACTTATATTGTTTTGGATCTCGTTTCAAGAATGCATCTTGGTGAGGAAAGCATCCAACCTTTTTGTGAGTTTGAATCTAAGTCAAATGTTAGCAAAACAAGGCTCTACCAATACCCTATATCACCCTGAAATGACATGAAAAAAGAGTAAAAAATATTGGTTTGTACCCGCATCTATCAGTACAATAGAAAAAGTATGAAGGACAAAAATCATACCTTGAAACACTCCCAAATCCTCTAATTCAAAAGCCACCAGTGCTTGTAGCTGCCCAAGTTCCTAACGACTAGCTTCCCAAGCTTGGGGTTGTCCACCTGAGAGTGGTAGTGTTAGAAACATACCCAAGTTCCACCAACCTCCTACATCTCTCACAGCTATTCCATCACATTCTCTGTCCTATAGACTTCACTTCTAGCATCACTTCCTCTACCTAGGAAATCCATTGACCGCATCTCTGTCTACAGCATGATGGGTAGTAAAATCCTAAATGATATTTCTATTCCCACCACAATAATAAAAATTCATCTACCTCAATGGACTATGTTGTCCAAATGTTCCACATGAATGAAAAAACTCATGATTCGGGACATGTATCACATGACTATTGTTAGTGGGTCCTGCATACCCTAGATCCCCAAAAATATCTACCTCAGAAGCTCATGATACGTGCTTGATCCTTGTGCACCATCATCTAGTACCAAAATATCCATCCATTCCCCAATTTAATAATATGAATCCACTTAAACCACTGAAGTTGGGTCAAAAATGATCAATGTTAGGTTGGAATGATTATGATGATGACATAATATGGGGAGAATTGTGATTCTTTAAAAACCTTGAAAATTTTGAAACATGCAATGATTATTTTCCTTCTATATTTAATATGAGTGAGAAGTGTAAATAAATACATAAAATAAAATTGATATGTATTGTGGTTCCAGGCATAAAGGTCCCCCAATTCACTCCATCAATACTCTTTCAGCAATCTTGATTATTTTCACTAGTAAGTACTTTTACGAAGACTTCTATAGCTATGTACAAGTAGTTGATACTTTTATAATAAGGATTTTACAAGGCCTTTAAGTTATTTTATAGGGAACAGAAATTCCACATCTTAGTTCAGGAAGCTGATACTCCACCACAACTGAGTTTGAGCAGTTGATACTCCAATAAGCTAATAGAGATTGATTTGATTGAGAAAACATATTTTTCCTATAGTTTCAGTAGCAAATGATATTTGTTTTTTATCTTCAATAATTCATAGCTGTAGAAAAATAATTTTCAACACTGAACAAGATTCTTTTAAAAATAGAGAAATTTCTAGGTGGAAGAATAAATATGTTTGTCTCTAAAGTATAACTCTAATAATCACTTTTTCAAACTGTAAAAGAAGACTTAACAATCAAATACAATGGCAGGAATATCAACAGCAACAGTGAGTTGATCAACTAGGGAAAAACATGTATGTCTCCAAAGTGTATCTCTAAAGGCAATGACAGGGTATTATTTACAAGCGCACAACCCATTAATTTTTATAATAATATCTATATATTTTTAAAACATGAATATACCAACATTTATATTTACAATTAAATAGCTCCAAGTCAAAAATATCTAGAAATACCACAGAATAAATCTTGAACATTTGAATTCATTTCATTCAAAGAGAGTCATAAATTCCCTTAAAAATTGAAACAATTTATTATGTTGATTATGAGCCTTTGAATCAGTCATAAAATAGCTTTAAAGGTATATTTACTTATAGAGATACCATTGTAGAAAATGTGGAAAATATCTTGAGTTTAAAAATCCATAGTTGACCAAGTCATATGTAGGGTTCCTTCACATAGTGATAAAATCTGAAAGTATGGTTTAAAACCTATAGTTAATTACATAAGTGAGGTTAATGAACCATATTTTCATTACTCAAACGTATAGTTTCATACAAACATATAGTTTTTTATCCATACTTTTCCAATAGCGTATGGTTCCCAACCCATACATTCTACTTACAAACATATGGTTTGAATGGTGTTTCTATATTACTTCCAAAACATGTCTATAATACTTAATAAAATATCTTCCCATGAATTAATTCAATTTTTAATACTTCCAGAATAAGAATAAATGTCCTAATGAATATCATATTCCTAAAATTATCTTAAAAACAATTTATTAGTAACATGAATGTGGATGTTTGTGGGCATCAAAATCAAAAATAAAGTAATGAAATTGTTTAATCAACACATGCTCAACAATATCCCCATTTTGATTATCACAAAACCCATAAAAATATTAAAATTAAAACTATATATAAATTATAATCACATTTCTTCCCATTTATAAATATATTTTTAAGGAATATTTCAATTTTAAAAAAATATACCCATAAAAAAGTATAAATTTCTCAGGAATAAATTTCTCATAAATATATTTATCATAAATTTCTAATAAATTTCTGATAAATTTCTCATAAATTCGCCCCACCCCCCATTTTGTGAAATAAAAAAGAAATTATGAAACAATTTATAACATATTTTATTAAACACATAGAATAAAAAAAATTTAAAATATATAATATTGATTGTAAATAATATATAGAGAAACAATCATGGTTTTGGAAGGGTTAGATGGGTTATCTAAACTCTCCAAACATAAAAAAAATTTCACATTAATCAACCAAAACTTTTGAAATTTGTTATATTTTACTTTGAATATCTACATATATTTTAATCAACAAAGAAGATAAAAACAATTTGACCAAAAAATATTTTAACTCAATAATATCTCTCTTAGAAATAGCTTATCTTATGAGTGAATCCATAGAACTTATCATTTACACTTTAATCACTTCAAAGTATTTGTTAGAGATCAAACTTTCCTTTACATATTGATACTCCCTTTGAAGTGCATAAACATTTTTCTTTGAAACAAATAATCTTTTCATCTCTTTTTATGAATTCTTATATGCATTTTCATTAGTATGCATCTTTACTATTTCTTCATTTAAAATGTTGAATTTAAACAGAATATCTTCATATGAAATTTCACATTTAATAATTTGAGACAATGAAACATATGGTTCATCCAAACTATGAACTTTCTTATTTTTTCCAGAATATTTCTCAAAAGAATCCTTAAAATAAGAAATTGATTGTTCTCTAAACAGATCAGAAGATGGATAACATCATGTTTTATTTTAAGAATTACTTTTATTTGAACTTGAAGTTCTTGATATCTTCATTTATCTTTAGATTAGTTTCTTCATAATTCTTACAAAATGAATTTCAATGAATAAGGATAAACAACTTAAGAGGTTCCAAGTAGAATTTTCTAGGGTTCTAAAGAGTATAATGATACATTTCATTCTGACGATTTGCAGAGGATCCTTCATAATATCAAGATAAAAATATAGATTAATATTCTCAAATTTTAATTTTGAAAATACATTTTTATGTAAGAATATTATTTTTAAATAAAGGGTTATGTGAAAGAATAAAATTAAAAACAATGATATGTTAAAATATTAAAATATATTTTTATAATATATGAAAGTATTATACTCACAAGAGATTATTTTTAGAGAAAAGGTTATATAAACTATGTTTTAACTGGTTGATTTAAAGTGTGGTAAAGGATTTAAAAATTAAAAATATGTCTCTTCCCCTATAAAAACCAATTAACTTTATTTAAAAAATATATATAGTAATAAAATACTTCTTGTATTATTAGTTCTAGATTTAAGGATTTATCAAATAATAAACTACTTTATTGTTGGTCACTCCTTTGATAAAATATAAATTTCCATATTATTTTGAGATAGAAACTTAATTATTTAATGATTTATTTCAATGGTGTATACCTAAAAAAATAAAATAAAACTTCCTTTTGGTATTCATATGTTTTTTTGTTTGATAGTGTTAGGAATTATAATTTAAGGTAACTAAATATATTTATTTTGAATAGAGTTTTGACTATAAAAATTATATAATTATATTAAAAAATAAAAATTTTAACATTAGAAAATTGAGGTTTTCTAAATTAACTATCATTTTTATAATTTCTATTAATACCATAATAAAAACAATTAATTGTGGAAAGATTTTTACAATTTTATCTAGGAACTAAATAATTCTAATATAATTTTTGGTTTTTCACCATTATTACCAATTCTTATTTTTTCTTTGTGAATTTTATTTTTACAAAGAATTTGATTTAAATAATTATCTCCTTTGATAAGAATAATAGAATATTGTTTTAAATTATCTACTTCATTCAATAATTCTTTAATTTTAGTTTCATGTAGATTACAAGAAATTTTGGAAGAATTAGATTTTAATTCTACAATTTGTTTTTTCAACTCTCTTTATCAGTTGAAATAGAATTATAATATTTTAAAAGTTTTGATGTTATTTATTTATGGATTTATATTTATCTTGAAGCATAAAACAATATTTATTAACTTCATCATAATAAATTTTTTTCATAATTATAGTTTTGAGAGTAATAAGATTGTACCTCGTCATTATGATTCATAAGACATAGATTCACCATTATATTTTTATACATAGCCTTAGAGATTATTTTAGATTCATTTTTTAAACCATAAGAATCACTTAAAGTATATTTTTTGATTTCCTTTCCTTTTATTTTATAATCATATTTCCTTTGAGCTCTGAGAAAATGAAAGTTCAACTTTTTATAACCTTTCTCTTTGAATTCGTAGAATATGTATTCTTTAATCACTTTCATTATTTTCAGTAGTTTTTAAAATACATTATCAATATCTGATAACTATTTACCAAAATCCAGATAGCTTGAATCAGATGATTTATCTACAGTAGTTTAGTGGAGAAATTCTTCACATTTTATAGAAATATGATTTTCAACTTCATCATGCATCTCAACTTCATTCATCATTAAAGTTCCAATTAGTTATTTCATTTATAATTCATTAAGTAGTATGGATTGATGAATAGTAGTATATATTCCATTCAAATAATATTTTAAGACTCTAAGTACTTTTAATGCATGTTATGATTCCTTAAATGGATCTCCAAAGGTATAAATATTATTCAAAACAAATATCAATATCCCATCCATCTACATGATGTTTTCATCTTCACACATTATGAAAATATAAAACCTTAACTCTACAATATTGTATCTTGTCTTTCTAATGTTATCAATTCCTTCACAATAAACTGAAATTGTCTTCCACATATCATATGTAGTAACACATTGAGAAACTTAATTAAACTGACACTAAAAAACAAACAACGACATTCATTGATTTTGAATTAAGATTGTAATCTTTTAATTAAGAATCATCCCATTTTTTTCAAATATTATTTAGAAATTTCATAAGTCTTTACAACCTTCAAATAAAATCTTATTCCAATATTTTTCAAATAATTAATCATTTTGGATTTCCAGCATCCATAATTATCACCATTAAACTAAGGATCATAGATCATTGACACACCTTCTCTAATATCAGTCATTTTGAGATTTTACTTCATCTGAATCGATAACTCAGTCCTGTTAGATCTAAAAAACATTTTATATTGCACAAGAGATCAAACTTTTGATGCACTTGACAGTATTGAATAGAAACAGAATAATAAAGTATTTATAGAAAGAAAAATATAATGATATTGAACAACATTTGATATTTCTAATTAGTATTGGATAGAAATGGTATAATTCTCAAGTATTTACAAAAAGAAAAATATAACCAATGGAGTCCAACCTATGATACCACTTGTAAGGTCAGAATTATTATGATGAAGACATTATAGAGGGGTGAATTTTGATCCTTTAAAAACTTTGAAAAATTCAGAACATACATCAATTCTTTTCATTCTCCCTTAAATAAGAGTGGGCAGTAGAAATAAATAAATAAAGGAAAACAATGATGTATAGTGGATTAGGGCACAAAGATACACTATTCCACTCCACCAACACTCTCTTAGTAAACTTGATGATTTTCACTATAAATTCCTTTTACCGAGGACTTATACAACTTAGTACATGAAGTTGATACCTTTATAATAAATATTTTACAATGCCTTATGGTTCTTTTATAGGAAACCAAAAATCAACATATTATTCCAATAAGTTGATACTCCACTACAGCTAATTAAAAGTATTATATAATCTAATAAATCAATAGATATTTATTTGATTGAGAAAATAGGTTTCACACACAGTTATAGAAGCAACTAACAGTTGTGTTTGATCTTCAATAATGAACAGTAGTAGAAAAATAATCTTCAACATCACACAGGATTCCTTTAAAAAATAAATAAAACACCAGGAAGAATAATAAACAAGTATGTATTTATATTTTAACTCTGTTAATCAATTTTAAATTACAAAAGATTATTTAAGAATCAAATACAGTAGCAGCAGCAACAATATCAGTAGTGAGTCTATCAACAATAGAAAAACATGTATATATCCAAATTGTATCTTTGAAGGAAATTATGAACTATTATTTACAATTTCACATCCCTTCCTTTTTTTTAGAATAATATTTATTTATTTTCATAAGATGAATATCTCATTATTTATACTGTCGGTCAAATAGATCCAAGTAAAACATCTCTAGAAATACCGCATAATAAATCATGAATATTTTAATTAATTTCATTCAAAGAGATTAGTAACTTCCCTTAAAAATATAACAATTTATTATATTGAGTATGAGCTTTTGGATTAGTCATAAAACAACTTTGAAGTGATATTTACTTTAGGAAATACTGTTGCAGAAAATGTGGAAAATATCTTAAATTTAAAACTCCATTATTGACCAAGTCAAACATAGGTTTCCTTCATGCAACAATAAACTCTAAAAGTAAGGTTGAAAATGTACAGTAGATTACAAAAGTAGGGTTAATAATCCATACATTCATTCCTCAAATTTATGGTTTCTTCCAGACATATGGTTGTTGATCTATAATTTTCCAATAGTGTAGGGTTCATGATCCATACATTTTATTCCAAACATAGGGTTCCCAAACCAGACGTTCCACTTACAAAGAAAGGGTATGAATAGTGTTTCTAGATTACTTTAAAAATACATCAAAAATAATTTATCAAATATCTTCCCATGGATTAATTAAACTTTGAATGCTTCCAGAATAAAAAAAATTCTAACGAATATCATCTTCCAAAAATTCACTTAAAAGAAATGTTATTAGTAACATAAATGTGGGTATTTTTTATCATCAAAATAAAAAATAAATTAATGAAATTTTTTAATCAACACATGATCAATACTAAATAGGTGGTGGAACCACCTACTGACCATCCTAAAGAAATATCACCTCATGACCAGGCCCCTTCATAGAGGCCTCACCACTCAACAGGTCATATTCTTGACTCTGATGTAGAAACCTCACTAGATATCCTCATTGAAACATCTTACAAACCAAAAATACATACCATTGTTAATGAATATATCTGGTGATATTACTTAAGAAATACATAGAACCACTATCCATTCATATATGATTCATGTGCACATGTTCTCTCTACAATCGATGTCTACATGTACTGAGTCAACATGTATGTTGTCAGAGTCCTAGTGAATGGATACATTGGTCACCGCACTAACACTAAAGACACTAGCCTGAAAGACAAACTTGAAACACTTTAACACTGTTTCCATATATCCCAAACCTAACCTCGCTGTTAGGAAAAATAAACCCCAAACTAAAGTCCAAAAATGACTGCTCTGATACCAATCTATCACGACCTGAAAAACCAGGGGCCACTTGGTCAATGATAATCCAAGTGTGACTATCCCAATATCACATACAATAGGATAGGGGCTAGAGACTATCACCAAGTAGGCATATCACAAACATGGGAGGAATTATCCTAATGTACCTATACACACACACACATCCCCAAGCCCATAAAATGCTAAATTTAAAGAAAAAATGATACTAATAAGGCATGAATAATATGTATCCCAAAATAAGAGTATGATAAAAGTACTGGAAAGCAGTAAATGGACTGAAAACAAACCCACCCAAAACTATAAAATAATGTTTCAACTTCTTAGAAGGAGGGGACTGCTATCAAATGCAACATCGGTATACACCTCAGTATTTCTAGCCCAAAGTATACTCTACCTTCTTCTAGTCCTCCAGGGACTCTATAAAAATTTATATCATCTACATAAGACACAACATGTGTAGGAAGAACCCATTCATGGGTGATTATAAAAATAACCAGTAGGATACCCCAAAGTCACTAAACATAATACATCAAAAGTAATCAGATCATCAATACACATGTATATCAATCAAGATATGAGAAATAACGATTAATGATAATAACCTAGATATCATCATAAAATAATCATATTCAGAAAGGTCTCAACCACTATAGACTATATGATTCTACTTGATATTCTTGGTAATGCTTGTTTGGAAGTACTCACTCCATGTGTTCAATAATACTGATGACACCATCTTGAGATGTCTTATTTTTCAATTTTATATAAGGAGAATCATGAAGGAAGCTAAGATTATTAATATAAGATACACACTAGATCAGAATAAACCTCATCAAAAAGAATATATATAAATACAAAATAGGGGATCACACCTAGGGATCATGGGGGAAGCCATAAACCCAATCTAAAATAACCCACTAAGTAGGGAATCTATACCCGTGTAGTGTTAGTCATGTTGATTCCTCAAACCCTACCTAGGTAAATAGATATAGGCTTCCACCTTGATCCCCATGGAGGGATTCAAAAACTCTATCCAAGACTAAGCCCATAGTTGGGTAAATATATTATGTTGAGGACGTGATATCGCAAAGTACCCTCATAGGAATGGACTGAGGGAACACACCCTAAGGAAGCTAGTTTAAGGAATCTCACACAAGCTCACAATGCAGCTAAAGTAAGACGAAAAAGGGATCCAACTTATCCTTATTGGATTACACATCATATCTCTAGGGGTACAATGTGTTTCTCATTAATCCTGGCTCTACTTGTGCCTCATACTCACATAGAATACCTTTTTCCCATAATACACAGTGTATCCCAAAGTGGAACAAGATGTGTAGATGTCGAGTTGTAACTTAGCATACCAACTACCCATACCTTTGTACCACAGGTCATGATCATGTACACCTAGTGGTTTCTGAGTACACGGCTTAACATGTGTACTCTATCCATACCTGTGTGCACCTTTTGAGTCTAAATACAATGCTTAGAATGTGCACTCTGTTCATGCGTATATGCTCGAGGTTCTATGACATGTCACTAGGTCAAGTCACATAGTGTGTGACACATGTCACATGGAGTGTGACCCTAAAATTTTCCACATAAACCCTATCACTTTATAAGGTGCTACATGCCATATTTTCTTCTGGACTACATGTCATGTAGTCGGGTTTTTCGTAGAACATGTAGGTTCTTTACACGGTTTCTCCAGTGCCTTCGGATCCTTTAGATTCATCGTAATTCTCATCATGGATCATGGATCTAGCATTGATTGTACAGTTCCATCACTATTTTCTAGAATCTTTCCATCCAAAATGATTGGGAGTTGATTCCTATTGCACTACATTGCATGCTTCATGCTACAACGCAACTGAGAACTCTAATATGATCTCGATCTACCTTTGATCGTACACTATTGTCATCGCATCTAGATCACTCCATCAATTAAGAATCATACCCACATTATTGATATGGTGCACTGTATAATGGTCATGCAATGATGGAATATTGGGTATCCATCGAACCACAATCCAAGAAAATTTCCAGTGATGAGTGTTTGAAGAAATAGGGGATAAATGGACAAATCACAAATGAGGAACAAACCTTATCCATGTTTGGTTCAGCCTTGATTAATTTCCATTATAATGATGAATGAAGAGAAATAAAATAAAGCAAAAATTCTCCAAATTCACAGATAATAAACCCATTCCCGTAACATGATTGACCTAAAAATCAAATTGTGTGAAGAATTTATTCATGTTCATTGTGGGAGAAATCAATAGGGAAAATAAATGGAAAACAAACTCTCTAACTAAATTTAGATTGATCATTGGAGAAGAACACATCTTCTAGTGAAGAATATGAAGATCCCACTAAATTTTTTGTTCATAAATTAATTCACCTCAATATGTTCATTGGTGATCCTCATTCCCGATCAGCTAATGAAAAAGTTCTCCTCCTCTCAAATATTCCATGGTTATATAGCTAGCCTTGGATATTTTCTATAACAGAATATTTATATAAAGGTTTAGGTCACTATGTTTAAATAAAAATTAAATAAATTTTTTATTTATTTAATTATTAATTTCTTGTGCGATTTCACTTTAACAAAATTCCCAAATAGACCGAAGGCCTTATTTTTATTTTATTTTTGATAATCCCTATTTCAAGGGTTGAGCAGGAACACTTACAAGGCCCATAAGCTAAGTGGATTACATGACCCAAAGCTCTTTGAGGAATTTATCCCAGACATTACTACTTGGAAATTCCCCCCCCCCCCCCACATCTAGATCACAAAGTTAGATTCCCATATTCACAATGCTTGTTTGGCTATAAATACATATGATAGGTTCACAGGTCTAGTCCCGATGGAAATTTTCATACCCTCTCATTCTTAAAAATTCAGATAACGTTTTTTAGGTGAAACCACCTACTCTGAGTCCTTATCTAGAGATATTTCCTTTGGTATGTCTAGTTATATCTGCACTTCATGATCTGAACAAAACACCCATAGCCAACAAAGGTTATGTAATTCCTAGGGTAAATAATGTATTTCGGCCTCAATAATAGGCTTATATTTCTGATCTGAGACATCATCTGGGGTTATTTCATTATATTAAAAAGACTTCACATGCATGATGTTAATATATTTAATATCTTTATAATATAATTTTTGATCCCATCGGTCCTTGAAACCTCATACCATATAAGTATTTGGCTCAGGGAATATTTATTGAAATATTCCAAAGTCTTACTTGAATGAAATAGGGGCACTACATTTATGTTCATAAGTCATTTCATGGACCTGGTTTAATGTATATAAGTTTGTACATGGGCCCAGTTCCATTTCCATAAGTTTATGTGTGGACCCAGTTCCATGTATATAAGTTTATATAAAGACTTGTTTTCTTGTCCGTAACTTAAAGAGTGAACATGTTACTATTTATACAGGTTCACAATGTTATAAGGTTATGTTTTTCTATATTCCAATGTTAAAGTTATGATCTCATGGATTATGATTGATTATTTAGGATTCTCCACTATTATAAATTTTTTATTTTCTTATAAAAAACCTTATTCCATGATTCATGATTAGAGATATTTGACTGATTGGGTATGATTATTGTAATTTATGATCATATTATTATAACCTCATTCTTATCTTATGTTTTCATATGATCATCAATTGATACCTATTGGGTTTTTCTCTTATTGAGCATCTGATCTCACCCTTTATTATGTATTTTTATTCCCTGGGTTATGAAGAAATGTATTAAGTAAGAAATGTCGAATAATGGTACTCTGAGAGAACAACCTTATGAGAGATGATGTAAATATTTTATGTACTAGTTGTTTTTGTATCCAAGTTTATAAAGATACTAAACCTTTATGTTTATAGAATGGAACATAATCTTATGTACTAATATTCATCTAATATAATGTATATCTATGTACAAAAATTATGGGTCTCTATAGTTGGTATCAAAACTAGGTTTAGTTAATCATTGGTTATTAAGGTTAGAAAACTTTGGTCAAAACCCCTGGGATAATTCTAAGTAAAGGATAATTTAATGAAGCTTTGCTAAAGTGGATATTGTGTCATTTTCCTAGAAAATTCATCCTTTTATCAATACTAGTAAATGGGTGTGGTTGTGGAACAGATTCACTTAGGGGTAAAAACTCTCAATAAGGAAGATTGTGTATTAACTCAATCATCACTAGTTCATGAGGGGTGATCCTAAGACTATACACCTGGATTGACAATATTGGGTGTTATTCTTGGGTTTCTTCATATTTTCATTATAACCCATTATGAAGGATTTTAATATATGATTACCATGAATTGCCAAGGTTAAACCTAAGGTTTCACATATTAAAAAAAAGGTTTCATGATTTAGATATCCTATAGATGATTTTTCATTATTACATAGTTACTTAGTATGATTATCATTTCTTAAACTATGCCTTTTGGTTTTAATCAATGGTTGGAACGATGAGGATTCATGTTAACATTGAATGTGATGCATAATGGAATTATTTTCCCCATGTGAAACCGAATAAAACGGGTGCTGGAATATGAAATCTATAGATTAATCTTAATCGCCTATCTCATTATATGATAACAACATCAAATTGGGTGAGTTTTCTACATGCCTTATAAGATAAAAAAGGAGTTTCGGGGGATTTAATTTGATGAAGACAGTTGAATGAAGAAGGTTCATCTTCCGATATGTCTAGTATGTGAGAAGAATCACCAAAGAAAATGTATCAAAAGAATGAGAATGTGTTTTATGTGTGGAAAATAAGGATGTAAATAAATTAATTTCTGATGAAAAATAAAGAGTTAAATGTAGGAAAATGAATTTCATCCTGAGGTACCCATTACAGTTCAATGTCTTCAGTGTGGGTAACATGGACATTATTTCAGTAAATGACCTAATCCATGGGAAACCACCTAGACCAAGGAAGGGACTATGTTTTTCCAATCATTGTAGTGGAATGATTAAAGTGTTTAAGTATTGGGGTTTTAGGATTATGTTGTAAAATTTTTTATCAATGATATTTTGGTTATAAAAATCATGAAACGTCTAAGGATTGTTCTTTTGTAGTTTTCTTTAAGGATTTAAAAGAATTTTTTGAATGGTACTGATAACCTGGAATAGTGATTTAGAGACAATGTGATATTTCATGGAAAACATATGATTAGGGTATATATTACCCTTAATATGTTCTCTATGTTGAGATTATAATGTTTAATTGGGATAAAGTGATTATTTATATTGATAAAGTAAATTTGATAGTATTGATGGCCTTAGAATTAATTAGTGATTTAATGAAAACAAATTATCTTATTTTGATGATTTATAATATATTTGATAGACTATTATTTTATTTAATAAATAATAATAGAGTTAATTTTTGGAAGAATATATATTTTCATTGAGGTTTTTTGCGGATTCAGGTTATTAACATGTTTTGGGAGAATATATGGTCAATGTATTCACATGTTTGGTATGTGACATTATAAGCTATGTTATGTTGTTTGGGGATTAAATTTAAGTTTATTTTTTGTAAATTTGGTGACATTGTTTCTAAATTTTTAGATTTTGAATTTGGTTAGACATATTTTAAAGGATTCGTAAGTTTAACTACTTATAGAAAGGTTAGAGTTTAAATTTGGGTGTTATTGTTAAGGTTTTAAATATTAATGTATTATTTTATCATATGAATATTTTTCCATACTGGGAAACCAATTTAAACTATTTTTTTGGGTAAATATATTGATATAGGAGAAATGCATTATAATTATTTCATGCATATTATTATCTATAAAATATTAATTTTAATGCTTTATGCATGAAAATTTTATATCAAATATTCATTTCTTAAAGTAAATGATGAAGTAGAAACTGGTCAAATCACAAAAAAAAAGATAAAATTTTTCTTAGTAAATATAAATAAATCCAGTAAGTATATTATTTTTATTCTCTATCTTCATAGTAAATTAATCCCTCAACTTTAGGGAATGTATCTTGAAATAAAAATATTATTCTTTTACCTTGATTTTTGATGAATTGAGGGTTTTTTCATCCCTCACTAATTTATGGTTTTATGTTCATTTACATCATAAATACAATTTTATTGTTTACTCTATATTAGAACTTGGAAATTGTTTTTCCCTTTCATGTTTATATTTTAACTTCCCTCCAATATTCTCCTTATCTGGGGACCCAATTTTTTGTTATTTCAGGCAACCTCAATGTTTCCCACTTCCCATTTTCAAAGGAAGTTTTATTATTCCTTTTTATATTATAGTTTTTCAAAAAGAGATTATTTTCAAGTATTAAACCCTTAATTACCAATATAAAATTATGATGGTGTGATTTATTTAAGGGTTAGAATATAACATCCCAATTTTTTGTAATATATTTTTTCATTTAAAATATATTTCAATTGTTTAAAATATTTTTTTTCAAAAAAACCCTATTTTAAATGAGATCATGATATCTTATAAACTAGTCATTGGATCAGTGGATATGAATAAGATCAAAAAAATTATAAAATATAAGTATAAAACAATTCTCTGATATAAATATAATGATTTATTCATAGTACTCAATTTTCAAAATCACTTGATGATAAAAAGACTTATTTTTTAAAGAATTGTATTTTTCAACATATTATATATTTTAATAATAAAAATATATTTATTAATTATTTTATCAAAATATATTCATACCTAATAAGAATAAATTATTAATCATTCATACATTAGTTATCTAATAGTTAGGTATGAAGATAAAATCATTTCAAGATAAAAAGAGTTATTTTCCATATAATTGTTTTTATATTTGAAATGTGTTTTTATCTTAATAAATTTAATATATATTTATTTATTTATTTATTTATTTATGAATGATTTTAAATAAAATTTATATACTATATATTCAATTAAAAAATTGCATTCACATAATGGTTATTTTAAAGAAAGGAACGAATATAAAGATATTTTATAATTCAAAAATAAATTTTATTAAAAACAGGGTATTATTTCATTCTATGTGTCAATTTTATAATTAATATAATTTTTTAAATTACCATATCAAAATTATCTTCGGTTAAATTTTTTATAATTTTCTGAAAAAAATTATTATTGGGTAAATAGTGAAAATACTGATTTTTAAAGAAAAATGTCTTTTCTTTTTTACTATTTTAAAATATCCATTTTTATTTTTATTGGTTTTAAAAAATAATTTGTTTATTTTTATAAAAAAAATAATTCTATATATATCATTTATATCAATATTATACTTGATCTATGTATAAAAATACTTTTAAACATAAGAATACATTTTTCTGGAAAATCATTTTTCATCGAGTTTTGTGGGTTTATTTTAAAATAAATTAATACCACTTATATAAATTTAATATTTTAAAATGAATTAAATATTTTTAATCATCATAATTAATATTATTTAATAATATGAACTTAATGTTTTTTCGTAATGAATAGTAAAAATATGTCACCATGTAAAAGTGTAAATCGGGTAAACCTAAGTTAAAACTAAGTGATAAGGCCACAATTTTTCACCCTAATTATTATTGGATTAAATTATTTAGACCCTTATCACCTTATGATAAAAATTTAATTATTTATTGGATACTTATCCATGAAAATGACAATAAAATATTTTAATCTTTTAAAAAATTAAAGGTGTGTCCCTCCCCCCATATATAAAAGGACACCCCTCCTCTCTTTTCATTACACCTTCTTGATCCATATAGCTTGAAAAATACCTTCCAAATTATCTTATAAACTTAAATATTTAAAAATTATAGTTTAATTGTTTCTTAAAATATCATTCCAACAGTCCTTCAGAAGGGATATAATGGGGGTATATCGATGAAGAGGTAATCATCGTACCCGGCCTCTTTCAATTTATTTCTTTTTCTATCTCGTTCAAATCAGTTTTATTCATAATAAAATAAAAAATTAAGTATCCTAAATATAATTAAATGTTATTATGGTTATGTAAACACCCTTATCAACCCTATTTTCTAAAAAATGATAAATTAACGTATCGTTCATGCGTATGTATGGACTACTGCCTCCACATAGCAATATGATTCATTTTCCATAAAAATAACTCAAGGTTGGTTGTAATAAAGGATTTAATATTAATATATAATATTTATAAAATAATTATACTATTTTAATTTTAATATATTATCTAACCTCTTACCTTTTCATCTGTTATAAAATGATAATATCCCTCATTCATATCTGTGGACTACCACCACCATAAAGCAATGTGATTTTTTTCATATTTTCTTTACATAGATGGTAATGAAGATAGATTTAATAAATATATATTATATTTATTATACAATTATTATTTTTTAATGGTGAATTATTATTTACCTTTATTTTATTTCTGCCATTGAAAAGTGGAAACATTACTCATGTGTATGTCAGATTACCATCTCTATGAAGTGATGTAATTTGTTTTTCATCAATGATTTATATGAATAATTATAAAATTATATGTGATGAATAAATATTATAATTATTGAATGGTTAATATTTTTTATATTATGAAAACATGACCAAGTTTAATGTATCAAAACCATCAAACTGAAATATGCATGGAAAATATACCATTTTTTCACACGAATGTTCATTTTAATGAAGAAATTATCAATAAAAGGATAATTTGAAATTATAAAATAATTATAATTAATAAATTATGTATAAATATAGTTCTATAATATATTTATAATAAATATATATTTATTATGTATGATATATGAACATGTACAATGGACGACTAAACTTGAGGTAAGGGTTTCTAATTTCACTTTTGTTTCTCTGAGACATATGTCATATTCACCACTTATTTCTTTCATGGGGTGTATATACTGCATAATTGATATGATATATCATGAATAAATCTATATTCTTGGAAATTAAATATTTAATTTAACTTATTCTTTTCATGATGATATGATTCAAAATATACCAAAGTGGTAAGGTATTTATGATTCAATCCCATTTTTATTGGTATTGTTTATGCTTGAATTTTCATTGAGGAAATTATATGACAGTTAAATAATAAACCCTTTTAATTTTTGTTATCCTATTTTTATTTATGTATTTTATATTTATTATTAACAGTTTATTCTCTTTAGTAATTAAAATTATTGAGAAGATGTTTTTAAATAAAATATAAAGTTATTTTTTATTTGGTCGATGAAAATTTTCTTCCATGTCCATTATCCTCAAAATTGTTTTAAGGAAGTTTTTTACCTATACTTGAATTTTTTTAAAATTATCATTTTCACTACCTTTTACTTCATTTTAAAAAATTTAAAAGGAATATTTTTAACAAAAAAATTTCTCAACAATTCATTTTTGAATATTTAAAAAGGGGTGAAAATAATTTTCTCTTTTACTATAAATTTAATGAATGGATATTGTTATTATTATGAAATTTATTTACTTTAAATATTACTATATAATATTCCATGATTATTTTCAAATAAAAAATTCCCTTAATATTTTGGAAATGTTTAGATTTAACATAATTGATTCCAAATTGAAAAGGGTATTTTTCTCAAGAAATATTCGAGTGATCTTTTAAGGTATTTTCATATACTTCAAATTCATTTAAGGATTTTTATGATTCACTGGGGATATGATATTATGATACCATAAACTTTCTTTCTATTAATATATTATGATGATTGTTATTTAAGAATGATTCTATGAAACTTGTTTATTTCCCAAGTGTTAATTAAGTTATGTTGAAACCATTATGAAAAACAATTATTTTATATGGGTTGTGTTATGATGAAATAGTGAGATTTTTATAAAACTAATATGATTTACATGGGTTATGATATGATTATATGATGAATTTTTTATTATCTTTTTGGAACACATATGTATGTTTTTCATTATATGATGTTTTGGGACCAAGATGGCTGGAAGTTGTTTTTGAAAGATAAAAGAATATGTTTTTATTGAAAGTATTTTATTTTTTTCAAGAAAAATAAATAACAAAAATTTTGAAGATCTGGTTATCTAATGATAGAGACATAAGTATAGATAATAATCTGATAATCAGACCCATTCTCTTAATAAATATTCCTTGCTTCGATTTTTTATACTGGAGATGTTTTGTAAGTGAAGTTTTTCATCAGACTCACCTTAGGTATGGAATGAAATTTTCAATCACAATAAGGAGTTGAATCATAATTTGAATGGATCTGATGATAATATGATGATTCTTTTATAATCTTGTAATTCTCATAAATCATAAATTTTCTAATAAAATTGTGATGAAATACTTATGAAGAAAAGTGGGGATAACATGTGTTGTCAATCGGATTGAGGTTTGGTTGGAATGAAAGAAGTAACTGGAAGGTTGGTAAGTTATAATAATTTACAATGTAAGTCAGATGATGTTATTATGATCCTAAATGTTCTCATATTCATGAGTAATTCATGATTACAATCAGGATTTTTTATAATAATAAATTTTTTGAATTCAAAGTTTTCCAGTCTCAATTCATCAATGTGAGATCACCAGACTGATTCTAATAGAAAAAATAAATATTGATCACATGATGATTGATTATAGGTGGTTAGAGTTTTTTGAAATCATTCATCTCAAACTCACTATTTCTGAATGGTTTCCAGTAGGTTTGTTATTGGAATTGGAAACATCCAATGGTTTTATATCCATGAGGGACCTACTTTCCAAAGGTAGGTGCTCAGTGGAAAGTTTATCCAATTATTCTTAAGAAATAACATTGGTCAAGTGGATGGGAAGTTGGGATCATCACACCATTTTGGGTTGTTTTCTACTACAGGACTCTCTTGTAGATTTAAGATATTTTCAATAATACTTCACTAATTCCCAAGTATGATGTGGGTCACCCTTAAATTAACAATCAATTATCATCATGTATGGAGATTATAATCATCTATATATATCTGAAATTCTTCATCGATGGAGAAATCTATATGTACTTGAGGTTCTCCATCAATGGTATCCCCTTATGTACTAATTACATATTTTTTGTCTTTATTAAAATGATGTTGTTTTTCTATCCACGCGGTGGGGCACTCTGAAGTGTGTCATCGTCTAGGGATATGGGAGTTATTTTGATGTTGGGATCAGACCCATGAGATGGGATTCCTACATATCCTTGTGAAAGGAATCAGAACCCACATAGTTTGATTCCACTTAATAAGACACATCATACCTCTTAATCTCATGTTATAAGGACCAAACCATGTAGTTCAATTTTATGAGGCTAGGAATTCTAGTCATAAGGTACCAATTCAAATTTTGGTGTGGGACTTATATCGAAGAATCCTAGGGAACCTAATAGGGATATGAATTTCTAGGTTGAATTAGACCCTATTAGGAATATTCCCTAGAGAGAATATAGTTGATTTGGGGTTTTGGGTTTGGACATGAGGGAGGGTTTCTAAATATCCCATTTGGATGGGAATAAAATCCCATATTGTTCGATTATGAGGGATCAAGTCTTTAGAGACCCTATAAAGGTTTTGTCCTATAGGGGAGCATGATCCTTTGAGAGTATGAAGTTAGGGATTACTCCTAAAGAGGATTCCCTGATGCTTACTCCTAATGAGTATCCCTATGGATGGGTATAATGATGTGATTGGGGCTTATTCCTAAAAATTATTCCCTTTTGATTTGAATTTTATCTAGGGATTACTCTTGAAAAGGATGACCAAGGTGAGATTTTTGGGATTATATCAATTAAGAGTCCCATAGGTTGGATTTCTAGGATTACTCCTAAGGAGGATATCCTATATTGTTTGGGGATTGCACTTTGAATGAGGCCCATTGAATGGTATGACTGGGTATTACTCTTGAAAATGATGCCAATGTGTTTAGGATCATGTGGATGTCATGAAAATTGTCAACCTCTAAGACCACATGGGTCATGATTGGTGTGAGAAACAAGAGGAAATGGAATATCCAGGGAAACCACATGGTCTTCATTGCCCTGAGGTCAGATATATTTCCTTGAGGACTCATGCCTATTGAGGTACTCTAAAGGAAGCTTAGGAGAAGGTCTAGAAGAATAATCTCTTCCAAAAAATGAATCTGACTGTGTGGATACCATGATCGTGTCTATCCACTAATCCCACATAATTCATGATGTTACATGTTTTAATGTGAGGAAAATAGAAAGTGGAAGATCTGGAAAACCACACACTTATCCACCTTTGTTAGTGGAAGAGGATAGGACTACGGGATAAATGAGAGGACTCTATTTCCCATCCCCTCTCTGACCTGGTACCCAGGAGTCGAAGAGAAGTAGGAGTGAAACCTCCCACAAGGAATTCTAGGGGCTTACTCCATAAAGGATTCCCTAAAATTGGTTCTATAGATGGAGAGTAGGATTTCATTCCATGTTAAAAGGAAATGAAAGTGTGTTCCTCACTCTCCTTTCCTGGAAATAGAGGCTTCAAATCTTAGAGATGATAAGGGGAAGAAAGATTATGAACCCTAATGCCTAAGACTAGGAACTCCATAACACCATCCTTAGGGTCTGGGTCCCCATGACCATGGGAATACAAATCCACATTCACCCCAAGGACCCTAACCTCATTGTAGGACAAGTTTTGGAAACCTATGACTATAGGAATGAAAATCCAAATAGGAGACTCTCTAGCGTGTCCCTATTCATAGTATTGAAATTCTATAGGATTTGGTGGAGATTTCAAGTTTTACCCTTTTATACAATAGAGACAAAGGAAAAGTATCCCTGTCATTGGTGGCTTTAAAGTGGTCTCAAAGGTGGGATTGTGTTAATCCTGCTTAGAGGCCAAAGGCGCCTTGTGCAGGGCATGGGAGGAACTAGAGGATCTTCATGTAGGGTGTATAGGCATGTGCGATCTAGAAATGCATTGGTAAATGGAACACATTGGAAACAACACTTGGTAAAGGCTTTATCCTAGGCACCATGTGTCTCCTCAAGTGTCCCTATATGGGTCTTGCACAGGTCTCTAATTAGGGAAGGAGGCCTCACGTAGGTGGTTCTTCACTTAGGAGAGAAAGGGTTCCTTGTGTAGGTGTTTAGTTTTTAATACCCTGAGGGAAATTTTATATCCATTAATTCTCTCCTCTCTCAAGTTTTTTAGATCTTCCTGATGGATTTTCAGAGAGATGGGTGAAGGGGTTGCACAACCAGTGCTTGGGGGCTTCTTCTAATTTCACAGTTCTTCTAATGAGGAGCATGTGAGTAATATTTATAAGAAAATAAGGGACCCTAGTCTAAAGAATTTTTCCTATGCAGGTCCCTGGAATAGGTTCTCTATGTAGGTACCCAACACAGGGATGTCCTTTTGTTTAGTCTCACCTAGAGGGGGTTGCACTCTTCTTCTAATGAATAGGTGTTTATGTACAGGATGATTTTTTCAAGTTCATTTGATTCTCCTTGGGAATATTTAGTGCTTGAAAATTCTTAAGATACTATTCATAAAATTATCACTCCACTTGAAAAAATGTAGTTTCAACAAAATCACCCTGTTAGGATTGGATCTCATCAAAAGAGGAGGGTCTAGTCCTGAGCTATAATGGGGAAAATATTATAAAGTTTGTGTTGGTGAATCACAAAAGGATTCCACACAGGGAGGCAGTGTGGGTCTAGTTCATAGGTCCTCAATGAAATCCAGGTGTGAAGATCCATGGAGAAGTCTGGTGGACTATATAAATACCACTATCCCCTTTGTCATTTTCCTTTTATTTTGAGTTTTTGATTTTCGCTCTCGCGGCGCAGGTAGTCCACTCAGTTCTACCACTCTTCCATTTTCACAAAGGTCTCTCAATGAATATCCAAAGGTAAAACTACTTGAGAGATGGTACTACACATGAAACCTAATTGAAGATGCTACTCATGGAGCCTAGTTTAAGGGGCTACATATAGAGCTTGGTAAAAGGGGCTTCACGAGTTTTGTCCTTTTCCAAAAAAATAAAATTCCACTAAGTCGAAAATTTAACCTTTATAGGTCAATATTTTAACTTAATGAGAGAATTCGGTGCCTTATTTTAGGTTCTCAATGGTGGAACTAATGACATCCACTGAAAAATATTTTGTGCACTCCTCTAAGATGATCAAATTTGTTGGGCCAGAGTACTACCATGTAATCGAGTCTACTCTTCCTGATCTAGCAAAGCATTTAGATCCATACAAACATGAGTACCTACAAAGTGACTAATTACTATTATATAATCACAAACTTTTGAGGGATGCCTTTATGCCCAGGGTTCATAGTTACTTCCTAAAATCCTAGTTTGTGAAGCATATAAACTGATCATCTGTCAACATTTCCCCCAAGGGTGTTTATATTAGGAAAGAAATAGTTCCCATTGGCTATATTTTTCATCACAGTGGATTCACTCCAGATCTAAAGTTTCATGTTCAAGAATTGAGTCCTCATTGTTAGGAATCAACCTTTCACACTTCATAGATAGATCAGACATAGGTTTAGAAGGAGGACTAGGATTCTTTTCTAGATGTGGAGTCAAGCATAAGTGGATGTGGGCATACTGGGTACACCAGACTTGCATATAATTCAAAAAAGAGCCACAAGATGTCTAAACCTATGAGGCTATTTGGGATGGATAAAACTATGTCTACAAGAACCTAGAAATTATCCTCAAACTGTTGACTCGATGGTTTCTACAAACAAATTAATTCCACCTTATGCATGGATAAGTTGTAATTATCCTATGGGATGTATACAGAATCTATATAGTTCCCATTCTTGGGAGATGTATGATTAGTTTATCCCACTAAATACAACATGGGATGATGATGAGAGAACACAGTCATTGGCCCATGAGCTTTTCAATATGGAAAATAAATTACAAAACAAAAATTCCTTTCCCTAGGGCTGAAATCCATGTTTTAACATGGATGGATTCTTTTCTAGGACCAAAAAGAGAAGGTCCCACTTTTGGGCTCCCCACTGTATGTCCCACCATAGAGAATCAGGGTTTTCTTAGTAAATTTTGGCCTACACTAGAGAAGGGATAATATACCTATTGGGGTTATTAGATTAACCCCAAGGTTGATAAAAAGACTCGCCTGGATGGCTTCCTTGCTATGTGGGTAATCATTTATCTGCATCCAGTCCCTGAGTCCAATGGTGGTGTGAGGCTTGGTACTTTTGTTATCGCATCCAAAATAGTATAGGGGAGGTACATAGGGTTGGTTTCCCCTATCCTGGAAATAATTTACCATTTTTTTTCTACATACATACAATGGAAAGGCCCCATTTAGAATTGAAAGTCTGTTTTAAGTGCTATGGGGGTGGATTGAAGCACACTTCAGTTCATATGTGGTGTTGAGCCTGGTTAAAATCATTGACAGTCAATTCCACTCATTCTTTTAGGATATATCTAGAATCCAACCTCTGAATATGAAGTATGATGATGTTTTAAAGATGTTGAATGTGTTTGGGAATTTAACTTCTTTCCATATGGTAACCCACTAACAAGGATGTTTACCAACACCGTAAAGGAAAAGAATTACAAGCTAAGGTCGTATATGATATAATTCAGGGACAGTATACCAGTGGATCATATTGATAGTGATATTATTTGTGAGTATTATACTCTATATCAATTTTCCTACTAGTTTAAATGTCTTCAATAGTCAATCATATTCCCCCTATGCATGTTAGGATTGAGAATCATCTGAAGGTAGGATGACAGCTTTGGATATTGATGGTCATGGAGGTCTCCAAAATGTCAATCAGATTGCCTCCTTCAGATGAATCAATCAAGATAGAGGTTCGGAATTCCAAGTCATGTTTCTCTTCATACCCTAAGGGGGTATTATAAAAGGGTGTTTACTAGGTCAAGGACATAATAAATTCTCATCGTGGTATTTTTATTAAAAAGTATCAAGCTAAAGATGATGATGCTGAAGCTCTGAAGCCTTTGAAGTGATCTCATGAAAAGATCATTGGGCATGCTCGGGTTGAGAATAACAAACATCTTACCCCATGGAGGTCCAATCATCATCATTTGGAGGAGAATCATGCTTCATCCCCTCATTACCCCATGAAATAAAATAGGACTAAAAAGGATTTGAAGTCAAAGGGTGTCGAGTATTCCATGAAACCATCCACATCAAATCCAAATTATGTTCGACCCTTAGTGATCTGAGTTTGGGAGATCATAATTCATGATTTCATAGATTAATGGGAGTTTTTTTGGGAAGGAATGTGAATCCTAGGGCTGGGTGATATCATAGAACCCTCCAATCTCCACCCTTGTAGTGATTTATATGAGGTGATGTGGTATCTTTATGAGTTGGAGGATTTAATATATATGCAACCGACGATCAAACCCCAACCATAAAGTGAGTGTCTGACTTTCTAGAATGTGGAGTGTTTGAGGGGGTAGCTATGCATCTTGATGATGAAGGGTACATCTACCTCAACCCTGTATATGTATTTCTCTTTTCCCCTTTCCCTTTTCACCTATTTCATCCATCATTATTGATCATAAGGGTATTTTATTTTATAGTTATTGAGAGATGAAGAAGAATAAAAACCGGTCGAAAAGGTAGAAGAAATAGTGGAACTTTATTCGCTGAGGTATATGGCCATAAGCCCCACCCCCCATTGGGGCATTAAATGTGGCCCTTGAATCCCCAAAACCATCCTTGGGTTAGAGAACCACAATGGAGGAAATGGAGGCAGGAACTCCTCAACCATCCCCTCAAGTCCCTATTGTTAATAGGACTGAGACGATCTCTTCACAATTTCAAGAGAGGAAGCAAAAGAAGGGAATGAATTTGGCCCAACTCATGAATTGTAGTAAGCCTTTGTGCTATTATTTGATATCATGACCTTCTTGACATACTCTTTTAACGATATTTTTATTTTCCATAATCCGTGTAACGAACCAATATTTAAATGAAATTACTATTTCATAATCACATTAACTACTAAGTGCTATGGGACCCTTAAAACATAATTTTGTCACTTCTGTGATTTGAATTTCAAAAATCTAACATACACAGTCGTGATCAGTAAGTTATTTAGAGTCCAATAAGAAAAACTTAATCTTTGGTGAATAGTAACCTACCCTTAGGAATAGTAACATACCCTGAATAGTGATATACCCTAATGAATAGTATCCTTACCTATGATATTATATTAATAATATTCAAGTTGAAAGTACGATATACCTATATTTTAGAATAAGTTAATGAATGTTTTAAAACTGGTTTTTGATAATAAATTATGATTTTAATTAATTATTAAATTAATAATATTTAGAAAATTATTTTTCAAAAAATGGACTTCATTTTTGGATTCTACACATCGAAAAATGGTTGGGGTAAAGTTTTGGGATTTTTCTGAAATACTTGAATTTTTTATGAATAGTGAAATGCCATAAATTGCAAAATTAAGATAAATACACTAATTATAGAGTCAAGTGTGATTTTATGCTGATGTAAGCCCACTTGTTTCGGTATCACATGATAAAATTACTATTCTTGGTCATTTAATACTTACTATTACTTTTATTTTGAAGAAATGATAAACTAATGAGTTTTATATTAAGAAATCCCCTCTCTCCTCCACTATAAAAACCCCCTCTCACCCCACTCTTCCAATCACTCCTATAAAGTGTTGTGCCTTATTTAAACTCTGGACGAATACCCTCCCAAACTCTTCTCCAACATCCATCAAGCTTTTGTCTCATTAAAAGACCAAAAACTCTCCCTTAAGGAGGTTCTCAAGGAAGTTTGGTTCAAGAGGTAAAATTCCTCTTTTCAATTCTTTGTCTTTCCTTTCAAGTTCATTTGTTTTATTTTTTTATTACCTATCTTTATCCAAGTTTTGTGATGAATCTAGTAACTTATATTTACTGGAATGTTTTCATGATATTGTAATAAGTTAATCATCATCTCCCCCTTTTTAATTTCTTTTATACTAGTAGCAAGAACACCATCCGAGATGTGTCAATTTTACACATTCAAGGACGATGGGGTTTCGATTTCTTTTATCATTATAAATTCTGGTCATGAATCCATTCTTGTTATGGTTGAACCATATTATTATATATAATATAACCTATTTAATATTATGTAATCCTTTTGTTCAAATGGTATTAGATTATAATGAAAAATGAGTTCGTTGTAATCAAAACCCACAAATTAACCGAAACAATTATCATTAAAGTTCTAAATGATAATTCATCCTTGTTCCATGTAACCAAGTTATATAAATGAAAAATAACACATATTTATGATCATAAATAATATATCATTTCAATTCAGGAGATTTACATCCATTCCACTTCATTACTTAAATACAAGTGAACCAAATATGAAAAATAAAAGAAACAAACACCCCGGAACGACAAAATTCAATACAATAACTAATCAATAAAGACATAAATGAACTAACCAGAATTTTGATAAACTAAATAAATTTATAATAGGTTCTGAAATAAGTTATAAATAAGTATAATTTCATATTCCAGGAGCTTAAGTACAAGAGCGGAACACATTCAGAGTTAAGGTAAGGGTTTCTTCATCTCAGTTCCATTTTCGTGAGATTTTCCACATTCACTAGTAATTCTTTTGTATGGTGTATGTATACTAAAAATTGATGTCACATATCATGAATATATGTATCTTCATTGTATTAAATATATCATTTTTATGTTATTAATTCTGGGGCATACGAATCATTTGATTACAAAGTGTAATGGTTTTTCCACCCGAACTTCTATTTTCATTCGGGATACTTTCATTGTCCAAATACCTCAATGAAACTCTTATGTATTGTTATGTAATCCTAATATATTCTGTGTGAGTATCATATATATGTTAACAAACAAGAATCCTTCCTTATTCTATGGATAGTTACACGTTTTAAAAGGAACTTTCAAAACTATTTCCAAAATACAAGCCTGATTCATTGGAATTTCTCAAATTCTTATCTATTTTCAAGGGAACTCTATAATCTGTTTTTGGGAACCATTATCCTTATAAAATTACACATTTAATTATAAAAATACTATCTTAATTCACTTCTGGTTTTATACAAAGATTTTTTCAAAAGAACTCTTCTTTTCAAAATAAAAGAGTATTTATCTCAAGAATTGCTTAATGATTTTATAAGAGTGTTTTCGTCTAATTCAATACTCTTGTTGATTCCATGGTATTATTGAATTTAATAATTTATGAAGTCATCTACCATATTTTATTTAATGGTTTATGACTAACTCTATTTTGGATTATCTATCCTAAAACCATTCACCATATTATTCTGAATGGTTAGTGTTTTATGTTTAATGATTGGGGAAAGTTAGTTACATTTCATATGATAGTTTCATTATGAATGTATATGTTGTTTATATCTATCCCTGCTCATATAAGGAATGCATTGGACTTATTATGTGATGTGTGGGGCCCTCTATAGCCCCTCGATACATCGGTAGGTCTCATGAGAGAACTAGATGAGGAATTGGCTGAGGCCTTTCCCAATGTGATATGGATTTTGGCCGAGGCCTTAATCATTAGACGTCTTGGTTGAGGCCTTGAAAAAATGTTTCAGAATGTATGTCATTATGCATTACATCATTATGAGTTCAACTATTGATATTTCATGTGAATATTATACTAGTAGAATACCCATGATTATGTTTTATTATGGAATTATTTACTCAACTCATATTTCGGCCATAATGTGTTCAAGTTTATTATTAAAGGAATGTTTTTTCAATTATTCACCATGTCTAATGTTTATATTATCTTCTGCTATATTTCTTACTCTTACTGAGCATTTGATCTCACCCCTTTCTTATTTTTTATTTTCTTAGGACATGAAGAATTATTTTATGAATGACTTGGAAGTATAATCTAGGAGATGTGATGACTGTAGTGGAATAAATTAGTGTTGTTTTTTCCTTTACTTTAGTAAAGTTGAACTTATATATGTCTCTTGTTTCAAATAATACTAAACTACTTGGTCCTTCGGGATTTGTATTCCTTGTATGTATGCCAACGTAATCAAATAAGGCACCAACTCCAGGCAACTGGGGTCAGTTCCTTACAATTGGTATCATAGGAAGTTTAGTAGAATACTTGGAAACTAGATTTAGAAAACGTAGAATTAGGGAAGAGTCCCTAAGTTATTCTTTGAGGATATACATACAATAACGTCTTGGTATTTTGGTAAGGAATAGATTATGTGGATATTTCAATAAATACATCTCTGTCTGGATACGATTAGGTCGAGGCGGCTCTGGCATAGATGTATCTAGGGGTAAAACCCGAAAACACCGCTTTCAGCTAGACTCGAACAGGAACTAGTCCACGACAATGGGCCTTGCTGCACTCTTGGTTACAACACTCTCGAGGGATATGCTTAGGATAATTCACATTTTCTTTACAAGCCATTATAAAGGATTGAAATGTAAAATATTCCTCAAAGAAACCATATTTGTGAATATGGGATTAGCCATGCGTAAGATCTCAATTTTTCTGAGTATTTTTAAGTTAAGATTATACATTGTGATTCATAACCTAATATAGTATATGCCATTATCTAGATATGGCACCTAGTGGACGGAATGGAAATCGCATGAATGCACGTGTCCCCTGTAGGGATTTTCCTCCGACACAAGACAATGATATTGGCTCTGGTGCTATGACTGGTGCTGAGCAACTCATAACTATACTAAGACAACTTACTCAGGTTATGAATAATATCCTTACTCATATGGAGAATCCAGATCCACCATGTGGAGGAGCTATGATAGATCGCTTTATGCGACAACAACCTCCATCGTTCAATGGGACTACAAACCCTTTTGTAGCAGAGCAGTGGATATGTTCCCTCGAGAAGATATTTATCGCTTTGGGATGTAATGAAAGAGAGGAGGTTGTCATGGCAGTATATCGACTATTGAGAGATACGGATCAGTGGTGGTCATTAATCCAAAACACAAAGGAGGAAGAAATAGAAGAGATGGAATGGAGGGATTTTAAGGAAATCTTCCTAGAAAAATATTTCCCTCATGAATAAAGAGCAGATATGGAGAGGCAATTCTTGAATCTGAGGCAAAATGAGGATAAAAATGTTTCCAAGTATAAAGCCAACTTTACAAGGCTGGCAAGACATGTTATGGACTACATACGAAATCCAAGGAGCAAAATTGATCGATTCTTTGATGGCCTAAATCCATTCCTCTGACGGGCACTGGTCTCCCAAAAATTTTCATCATATGAGGACATAGTTTAATGTGCTATCAAGACCGAAAAATAATTCTATAAGTATTATGAATTTAAGGGAAAGTAAGAAAAGAAGAGGGCTGCTGAAAACCCAGGGAAAGGAAATAAAGAAACAGGGAAGAAGGGAAGAGTTGACCTTCCACCATGTGACAATTGTGGAAGGAAACACCCCGGTGCGTGCTTAAAATGAAAATAAGTATGCTACAAATGTGGTCAAAAAGGCCATATTTCTGGTGATTGCAAAGGAAAGAAGGAATCCAATGATTTCTGATGTTATAATTGTTAGGAGATGGGTCACTATGCTAACGATTGTCCAAAACGTCAAGGAAATATTCAAAATAAGAGGCCAAGGGATAAAGGACAAGCATATGCGATCACAACTGCATATGTTGAAGTTTTGCGTGATGTGGTGGCAAGTACTTTGATCATTTCATCAAGTTTAGACAATGCTTTATTTGATTCTGGATCATCACATTGTTTCATATCTTCCCAGTTTTCTAAGAAATTAGATATTTCCAATTTGATTTAACAAGGGACTTGTCAGTCAAAACTCCTAAGAGAAGTATCATTTCTAAAAAGTTCTGTCAATCAGTTCCCATTAAGGAATATAAATGTTCTTTATCTACTGATCTCATCATCATACCCATGATTGAGTTTGATATAATCCTCGGTATGGATTGGCTTTTGGACCATGATGCGAAAATTTATTGTAAGAAGAAGGAGGTTACGATTTTTGATGACGATGATAAAGAACACCTTATCTTTAGAGAAGAATCATCACCACCTGTTTCTTATCTAGATCCACCCCCAGTAGCTCAACTAAATTTAATTATTGGGGAGGAAGAGAATGAAATGACTGTGGGTGAGGAAAAGAATTTTCAAATAGAAGATGTACCTGTTGTGCAAGAGTATATTGATGTCTTTCCAAAGGATTTACTTGGACATCCTCCAGAGCGGAAAATTGATTTTTCCATTGACTTAATTCCTGGTTTAAGACCCATATCAAATACCCCTTATAGAATGGACTACTCCAACGAATGTAATTGATTTATGTATTTTTATTGGTTTAGTAGTACATTATCCGTGTTTCATTCAGAACTTTGCCTGTTTAGCCAACCCAATGACCAAGCTCACACGAAAAGGGGTTAAGTTCATATGGACCACGGAATGTCAAGAGTGTTTTGAAGAATTGAAGTGGAGGTTAGTGAATGCTCTGATCCTAACCCTACCATCGGGGAATGATGGATTTGTTATATATAGTGATGCAACCACTACCCATACCATCATGGAAGTGGGATAACATTACCATGGACTTTTTCACTGGACTCCCAAGGACATCTAGAGGAAACAATTCTATATGGGTCATTGTGGATCGTCTTACAAAGATAGCTCACTTCATAGTGATTCAAGAGGACTTCTCATTGGATCAAATTGCGAGGATTTACATCAAAGAAGTGGTAAGGTTTCATGGAGTACCACTCTCTATTGTATCCGACCGTAATCCTAGATTCACCTCGAAGTTCTGGAAAAGTCTCCAACATGCATTAAGCACTGAACTAAAATTTAGTATGGCCTATCATCCTCAAACTGATGGCCAATCCAAGCAGACTATTCAGATAATGGAAGACATGTTGAGGGCATGTTCTATGGAATTCAAAGGAGGATGAGACCAACATCTTCCACTAGTTGAATTATCCTACAAAAATAGTTTCCACTCGAGCATCTGTATGGAACTTTATGAATCCCTTTATGGAAAAGGGTGTAGAACACCAGCGTGTTGGGATGAATTCGGTGAGAGAATGCTGCTAGGACCTGAATTGGTTGAGGAAATGGAAGAGAAGGTGAAAACCATTTAGCAGCATATCAAGGCAGCCGAAAGTCGACAGAAGAGTTATGCGGATAACCATCGGCAAGACCTAGATTTCAAAGTAGGATACCTGTTATTTCTACGCATATCTCTATGGAAGAAGGTCATGCAGTTCGGGAAGAAAGGAAAGCTAAGTCCCAGGTATATCAGCCCCTTTGAGATCCTTGATCGAGTCGGAGATGTGGAATATCAACTGGAAATTTCACCAACCTTGTCAGAGGTACATGATGTCTTTCATGTATCCCTCTTAAGGAAGTTCATACCAGACCCTTCACATGTACTCTCTTCAGAGGTGGTACGGTTGGAGGATGATCTTTCCTATGAGGAGCAGCCGGTGAAAATTTTGGATCGTAGAGACAAATTTCTACGTAACAAGACTACTCATCTAGTCAAGGTACTATGGAGAAACCATAAGTACGAAGAGGCAACTTGGGAACTAGAGGAATCAATAAAAGATAAGTACCCCCACCTGTTCTTGGCCTAGATTGTAAATGAAATTTCAAGGGCGAATTTTTTGTAAGGACGGGAGAATGTGAAGCCCCAATATTTAAAGGAAATTACTATGTCATAATCACATTAACAACTAAGTGCTATGGGACCCTTGAAACATAAGTTTTTCACCTCTGTGATGTGAATTTCAAAAATTCGACATACACAGTCGCGATCAGTAAGTTATTTAGAGTCCAATAAGAAAAACTTAATTTTTGGTGAATAGTAACCTACCCTTACGTATAGTAACATACCCTTATGAATAGTGATATACCCTAATTAATAGTAGCCTTACCTATGATAGTATATAAATAATATTCAAGTTGAAAGTACGACATACCTACATTTTAGAATAAGTTAATGAATGTTTTAAAACTGGTTTTTGATAATAAATTATGATTTTAATTAAGTATTAAATTAATAATATTTAGAAAATTATTTTTGAAAATTTGACTTCACTTTTGATTCTACACGTCGAAAAATGGTTGGGGTAAATTTTTGGATTTTTTCTGAAATACTTGAATTTTGGATGAATAGTGACATGCCATAAATTGCAAAATTAAGATAAATACACTAATTATAGAGTCATGTATGATGTTCTGCTGATGTAAGCCCACTTGGTTCTGGATCACATGATAAAATAACTATTCTTGGTCATGTAATACTTACTATTACTTTTCTTTTGAAGAAATAATAAACTAATGAGTTTTATATTAAGAAATCCCCTCTCTCCTCCACTATAAAAACCCCCTCTCACCCCCCTCTTCCAATCACTCCTCTCGATCCTTGTTCCTTCTAAAAATTATGGCCAAATACCCTCCCAACCTCCTCTCCCACTTCCAGCAAGATTTAGTCTCATTAAAAGACCAAAACCTCTCCCTTAAAGAGGTTCTCAAGGAAGTTTGGTTCAAGAGGTAAAATTCCTCTTTTCAATTCTTTGTCTTTCCTTTCAAGTTCCTTTGTTTTATTTTTCTATTACCTCTATTTATCCAAATTTTGTGATGAATCCAGTACCTTATATATACTGTAATGTTTTCATTATAGTGTAATAAGTTAATCATCATATCCCCATTTTTACTTTCTTTTATACTAGTAGCAAGAACACCATCCGAGATGTGTCAATTTTACACATTCAAGGACGATGTACTTTCAATTTCTTTTATCATTCTAAATTATGGTCAGGAATGTAACGCCCCGACCCCAGCTACCCAGAGTCGGTGCATTACTTTGTAACATTGGCATGATCACAAGAAGATCAAATCTCGAAAGACCGATTGGTTTAGTAGCCTTGGAAACACTAGATATATTCATAAGTTTTACATTACATCATAAAATGAAAAACTACTACAACAACATAATGTTCCAAAATCCACACTATATTCCCCCCATAATGTCCCTGCAGGTCATTCATAACTTACATCTTCACTTCCTGGGAAAAATAAAACATAGAAAAGGGGTGAGCTCAAATGCCCAGTAAGGATATCAATATAGCGGAAACTTTCATAAATAATAATAAACATTTAAGGCAATGTATAACTAAAACAAAAGCCTTTTAAACTTGAACTTTCAACATGGTATGACATAAATAAAATGAAATAATGCCATTTACTTATTCACATGGATATTCTACTAATCGAATGATCACATGAAAAAATCAATAACCACTTTCATAATTATGGAATGCATAATGTCAAACGTTAATTTCATTGTCTAGGCCTCATCCCAAGACCTAGGGGTTACTTCTAACCGGAACCCAACCCGGAGTGCCTCTAATAACCGGACACCAACCCGGAGTGCCTCTAATAACCGGACACCAACCCGGAGGGCTTACTTTTACCAGTCCCTAACCTGGAGGGCTTACTTTAACCAGTCCCCAACCTGGAGGGCTTACTTTTACCAGTCCCCAACCTGGAGGGCTTACTTTTACCAGTCCCCAACCTGGAGGGCTTACTTTTACCGGTCCCCAACCCGGAACATACTTGTCTAGCACATTCATCTGAAGAAAAGTTTGAAATATAACATAAACATTCGGATTAAAACTAGCATACGAAATGTCAATAGTTTCACCATAAACTATGAATGATATAAAATAGCACATCCATAGTCAAACATATCACAAAACCTTCAATACAATATAGAAGTTTTGTATTATAATAAATCAACTTCAAATAAGCGTAAAATCCATTAAAGGATGTTGACATAGATGAAATCAAAACACTTTTTAGAGAAATATCTCTTTTTATTTTGAAATCATTTAAGATCCATATAAAATAAAACATTTTCTTTGAAAATATTCTTATAAGCTTGTAAGGAAAGCTTCGACGATTTTATAACGGCGGAAAATAACCGCACCCGCCGTATAAGTTAAAACATTCTTACCTCAATTCTGTCGAAAAGGTTAAAAAGGACCTTGTTTTGAAAACGACGGAAAGATTCCTTTATAAACCTCTTATAAAAAGTCAAACAAGGGTATAAATGACTTTAACCCATATTCTTGTAAATAGTAAAAATGTTTTGAAATACATTTCGAAGAAACATGGATGTGGATGATAAAGAGATCCCAGTAGAATATTACGTATAATACAACCTCGGATAATGAAGAGATTGTGAAATAACCCTTACCTTGTACTTTTCCTTGGTTGTGGTAGGTTAACCTCCTGTATAATGGTGAAATAATTGTTATTAAATTATACAAGAGTCATATACATTAATATGATATCATATATGATCTTTTAATATTGATTTGATAATAATATCTTAGTATTATCGTTGTTTCGGGTGTTAACTTACTTGTTTTCTTTTGTATGTTTTGTTACGTAAGACATGTATGTAAAGGATAGGTTGTATATTATTCAAATCCAGAATGGTATTAAGTCCTTAAAAATCATTTTTAAATCATCAAATGATAATTATACTTGAATGGATACGATGGAGAATGAATCTCATCGCGTTCGTGGAGACGGTAGTCCGTACGTACGCACGAGCGACAATATCATCCTTTTGATATTAAAATAATATATAAATGGATGGTATATCATATATACAGAATCATTAACATGTTATATTCATTATTTACATGAGTTACACATCATTATTATACCCATCCAAATAATATTATATTGAATAACAATTACACCACGACGTGGAGACGGTAAGCCGTACGTACGCACGTATGGTGACATGTTATTCAAAGGGTGGATAGGATAATGAATATGGTTGTACCATATTTATAATAACATCACAGTATATGTGAGATACTGGAGTTATTATTTTAGAATGGTAAGAACAAAGGAAGAAGAAGTGGAAGAAGAAATGAACTTAGAAAAGGGTGGTGAAATCATTACCTCTTCTTCGGGTTCTTCCTTTTGATTTGATCAAAAGGGCTCCTTAGGTTGGCTTTCTGATCAAACTAAGGCCTCTAGGTTGTATTTAGGGATGTTGGGAGAGTATTTGGGCAGAGTTTGGCCGAACCAAAAGGCTTTAGAGGTGTGAAGAAATGAGAAGGAGGAGTGCCCTTTTATAAGAGGGGTGAGGGGCACCTTTGGAAAAGCTAGAAATATTAATTTATAATAAATTCATATTCGGTTTCTAATGGCTCCAAAGTTGACTATTCAAAGGTTAAGGTGGGGATAGGTCGAAAACCACTCAACCAATAGAATTTAGACAGGTTTGGGTACTTATATTAACCTTATCTTTAAGTATTAACTCTAAGTTAATTAGTTTCACTTTTACAATGTCTCTTTGTATTTTTATATAATATGGTTAATAAACTTACTATATACAACCAAGCGACCCCCAAGTGGTCCATTAATGAGGAACCTATCATAATATAAGTCTCTTGGCCGAACCTTAGATTTTTAGGAATTTAATATCAATTAATAATATAATATTTGTTTTAAGAACTCTTTTATGTCAATTTTGACACTATTCAATAGTTGATTTTTGTGAAACTCCTAACAGATTGATTACTTCGAACAAAGTCAATTAAATCAATCCTAATATATCATATTATCATAGAAAATTAGTTTAATTCATTAAAAGTTTCATATTATAATTATTTGGGTATTTATAAGATCAAATATTTTAATTTTTCACTATTTTAGTAATTACTGCATCATCATTGTGTCATAAATAAAATAAATTATTTAATGTCTAAAAATTATAAATAAAATATCATTATGTAGGAAAGCTTTTTAGCTTTCTAATGAATATTTATAATCGAAAATCCAACATGTATAATTCTATGTAAAATTTGTTCTTCTAAAAGATGTAAGCTTATGCCATTTTTATTTTTATTTTAGCTTTATTAATATAATGTGTCATTATCACTTACAAGTGGATCCATGGGGTCCCAAAATTGACACAAAGATGCCCATGGTCGACCATGTATCAACCAATAGGGTTAAGACACGTTTTAGGGTAATTTAGTATTATTATAATATTATTTTTTAACCCTTATTTACCGGATTTACCCTTAACCATGGTAAATAAAATATTTACCGCAGTAATTATTCAAAATGTCTAAAAATAAAAGTTACCTATTTACACAATTTGAACATCCTGATTCCAAATATGGAATCCATTTTCCTAAATTCTAAACACAGAAGTGGCAGAAATTAATTTAAAATTAATTCCCGCTGTCAAAACAAAAAGCGTGTTTTTAAGAGATAATAACTATCAAAAGATTGACACTTGTTTATGTTCAGTTTAATTGTAAAATTATGTCCAATGACCAACATTATATTAAAATGTAAAAATATATTCTAAATATACTTTAAAACCACTCCAATTAATAATTTATCACTATTAATTATTTTGATTAAAAAAGTTGTTTTTAATTAAAATTTAGTAATTTTCACTATTCATCAAAATATGAAAGTTATCCGAAATGTACCAAAATTTCACCCTAGGCTAATTTTGATATTCCGAATCCAAAAATGAATTCCATTTTGAAATATAAAATATATATAATTTCAAAAAGTAGGTATTACTATTCACAACGGCTAGTTTAATTAGTTGTGGTGTGTGTTAGAACTTGAGGTTGCGTACAACACACGCTATCACATTATTCGAAGGGGAACATACCGTGGTAGCTTGGGATGTTTCATTTTAAATTTTTGATGTCCCCATTTAGTCAAAAAGTTTAAAATATAGTATTTAAAAAATGGTTCACTATTAAAAGTTGATAAAAGTGCAATACTTAAAATGAATTTGTTCTTGTATTATGTCTAAGATACTCATAATATGGAAAAATTATAAGGATTATATAAAGTTTAAAATTTAGTTAATACTATTCATAACCTCTTTTGAATGGCTTTTTGGTAAGTCATGGTGCAATTGAACTCGGTGTTGCGTGTAGTGCAAGTTATTTGAACTATTTTGAAGAAATAACACATTATGAATTCTTGGGGTGTTACATTCTCCCCTCCTTCAATAAATTGCGTCCTCGCAATTTGAAATTGTTCTTTGAAAATAAAAGGTTGAAAGTAGAATATATATTTGTGGGAAAACCCACATCGGAAATTGGGTTACTAAAATTTAGTCTTAATATGAGGAAAAGAGAAATGAAAGGGTCACCACCAAATTATGATCTCGATTAGGAGAACATTGGTGGCAATTAGAGACATATAATTGGAGGAAAAACGTAAATATTTATAGGTAGTGATTGAGGTCATCAATCACAAACAAATATGAAATTGAGGTCCTTAAATTCATCAATCTATGATGATTTGAAATACCATCGGTTCAACAAAACATAGGGTATTAGGATAACACATTTTTGACGTTTCAAAATATCTTAGTTGAAATCCCACATCGAAAAATGAATTAATGAGGCCTCTATTTAAAATAAAGAGTCGAAAGTATGAAGATTACCGAAAATAACACATACTAGGGTTCCATGTAGTAAAATATGGATATGGAAGAAAAATCTAACCATCAATTATCTGATGGAGAGTGGTAGAGAACATGGCTATGAAAAGGCCAACAATCCCAAAGCCATAAATTAGTGATGATTTAAGGTACCATCTAGGACAACATTTTTGTTCTAAGTTTCTTTTCTTAATGTTGAGGAATTTATTTATGAGATTGGCTATGATCATAAGGAGATATACTTACTTTATAATTAGAGTTTTATCCATTAATAAATTTCTACCACAAACTCATCTTTCACTCTAAAAGATAATAGGATGTAAAAAAAATTCTATTTACACTATTCGTATAGGGTTCCAAAATAAACGAATTTATAATTCATCAACAAGATCTTTTAATAAAAACTACATTATTTAATCCAGGACATCTCGTGGGCCAGTGGTAGGTGATACACCCTTGTCGCCCTTCGGTTGCGGGTTCAAGTCTCGCAGCCTTGCCGGACGCGACAGGTTGCCGCCCGACCTCCGGGTTGTCCTTTTATGGCAATCCAAAATAATCCAAACTAGAACTATCCAAAATACTTCTGTCCAAACTCACAGTCCAACATTCATAAGGAAGGTAAACATAATATAGATCCTTTTTACCCCATAATAGCATATGAATACCTTCATCATGTATTACCCTATTCCTTATTGATTACATTCATGCTCCCTTATTCCATATAGAATGTTGGATATACTTCATTAATCCAAAAATGTTTTAAACCCCAACAATGATGGAATATACAAATCATTAATCAGTTCCAGGGTAGTCAAGAATATCCAATATAATTTATCCAAAACAATCACATATTATTCCAAAATCAGTACCTCAGTATCAGAACTATATTATGATTTATCATTCTCTCAACCATATATTTTCCAAAAATTTATCCTGCTATTGAGTCACTTTTCTTTGTTCCACACAATCTCAAGTCCTTAATGAAATAGTACTGCAGTACAATCCTTATATACTCCATAATTATTATAACAAGTACATTGTTGATACAACACTCAATTGACATAATCAACATAAGAACTCTAATTATTCCTCTTCATCTGTGGTAGTATCATAACTTGATTATTATCCAATAGCATCATTTGAGGCATAGTCTGATGACTGGGACATAGGTTCACGTAGTGTCCAAACTCCTTGCAAATGAAGCATTGTACATTTGAAACCATTTTCTTACCCTTGCAGTCACGTACTTTGTGCCCTTTTCCCCCACACTTATAACAAACTCCCATTCCTTTCAGGCAAGTCCCAGGGTGTTTCTTTCCACAGTTACCACATATGGGAAAATTCTTCTTTTCCCTCTTCCCTTTATCCATCTTTCTCTCTTCCATCCTTTTCTTCTCTTTCTTCCCTTCAAAGCCATAGGACTCAGTAAACTCTTTACTTATCTTATCAACACATGATATTATTTCTTCATATGATGATAATACATGGGAGACTATTTATCTTATAAATTCTAGCTTAAGACCATGAAAGATACGATCCTTCCTTCTCTTTGGATCATGTGCATTTCTGGAGTTCTCATTCCTTCTACTGGGCGCCATTTCTAAACAATGGCATACACTAGATCAATTTATGAATGAAAATACATAATCTCATACTTATAAAACACTTAACATAAATTGAACTATTTATGGGTATAATCCATAATCATAAAAATGTTTTCTTTGAGGAAGTATATACTCATAAACCCTTCATAATGATTTGTAAAGAAAATGAGAGTTATCCTACGCATATCCCCCGGGAGTGTCGTAACCAAGAGTGCAGCAAGGCCCGTTGTCGTGCACCAGTTCCCGTTCGAGTCTAGCTCAAAGCGGTGTTTTCGGGTTTTACCCCTAGGTACATCTGTTCCAGAGCCGCCTCTACCTGCTCGTATCCAGACAGGGATGTATTGCTCGGAAAACTCACAAAATCTCTACAATACCAAAATTCTAGGAAGTTCTTCTATACTAATCCTCAAAGTTCATCTTTAGGTCTACGTGCTCTAATCAGAGTTTATCTAAATCTAGCTTCCAAGGTTTGTACTAAACTTCCTCTGATACCAACTGTAACGCCCCGACCCCAGCTACCCAGAGTCGGTGCATTACTTTGTAACATTGGCATGATCACAAGAAGATCAAATCTCGAAAGACCGATTGGTTTAGTAGCCTTGGAAACACTAGATATATTCATAAGTTTTACATTACATCATAAAATGAAAAACTACTACAACAACATAATGTTCCAAAATCCACACTATATTCCCCCCATAATGTCCCTGCAGGTCATTCATAACTTACATCTTCACTTCCTGGGAAAAATAAAACATAGAAAAGGGGTGAGCTCAAATGCCCAGTAAGGATATCAATATAGCGGAAACTTTCATAAATAATAATAAACATTTAAGGCAATGTATAACTAAAACAAAAGCCTTTTAAACTTGAACTTTCAACATGGTATGACATAAATAAAATGAAATAATGCCATTTACTTATTCACATGGATATTCTACTAATCGAATGATCACATGCAAAAATCAATAACCACTTTCATAATTATGGAATGCATAATGTCAAACGTTAATTTCATTGTCTAGGCCTCATCCCAAGACCTAGGGGTTACTTCTAACCGGAACCCAACCCGGAGTGCCTCTAATAACCGGACACCAACCCGGAGTGCCTCTAATAACCGGACACCAACCCGGAGGGCTTACTTTTACCAGTCCCTAACCTGGAGGGCTTACTTTAACCAGTCCCCAACCTGGAGGGCTTACTTTTACCAGTCCCCAACCTGGAGGGCTTACTTTTACCAGTCCCCAACCTGGAGGGCTTACTTTTACCGGTCCCCAACCCGGAACATACTTGTCTAGCACATTCATCTGAAGAAAAGTTTGAAATATAACATAAACATTCGGATTAAAACTAGCATACGAAATGTCAATAGTTTCACCATAAACTATGAATGGTATAAAATAGCACATCCATAGTCAAACATATCACAAAACCTTCAATACAATATAGAAGTTTTGTATTATAATAAATCAACTTCAAATAAGCGTAAAATCCATTAAAGGATGTTGACATAGATGAAATCAAAACACTTTTTAGAGAAATATCTCTTTTTATTTTGAAATCATTTAAGATCCATATAAAATAAAACATTTTCTTTGAAAATATTCTTATAAGCTTGTAAGGAAAGCTTCGACGATTTTATAACGGCGGAAAATAACCGCACCCGCCGTATAAGTTAAAACATTCTTACCTCAATTCTGTCGAAAAGGTTAAAAAGGACCTTGTTTTGAAAACGACGGAAAGATTCCTTTATAAACCTCTTATAAAAAGTCAAACAAGGGTATAAATGACTTTAACCCATATTCTTGTAAATAGTAAAAATGTTTTGAAATACATTTCGAAGAAACATGGATGTGGATGATAAAGAGATCCCAGTAGAATATTACGTATAATACAACCTCGGATAATGAAGAGATTGTGAAATAACCCTTACCTTGTACTTTTCCTTGGTTGTGGTAGGTTAACCTCCTGTATAATGGTGAAATAATTGTTATTAAATTATACAAGAGTCATATACATTAATATGATATCATATATGATCTTTTAATATTGATTTGATAATAATATCTTAGTATTATCGTTGTTTCGGGTGTTAACTTACTTGTTTTCTTTTGTATGTTTTGTTACGTAAGACATGTATGTAAAGGATAGGTTGTATATTATTCAAATCCATAATGGTATTAAGTCCTTAAAAATCATTTTTAAATCATCAAATGATAATTATACTTGAATGGATACGATGGAGAATGAATCTCATCGCGTTCGTGGAGACAGTAGTCCGTACGTACGCACGAGCGACAATATCATCCTTTTGATATTAAAATAATATATAAATGGATGGTATATCATATATACAGAATCATTAACATGTTATATTCATTATTTACATGAGTTACACATCATTATTATACCCATCCAAATAATATTATATTGAATAACAATTACACCACGACGTGGAGACGGTAAGCCGTACGTACGCACGTATGGTGACATGTTATTCAAAGGGTGGATAGGATAATGAATATGGTTGTACCATATTTATAATAACATCACAGTATATGTGAGATACTGGAGTTATTATTTTAGAATGGTAAGAACAAAGGAAGAAGAAGTGGAAGAAGAAATGAACTTAGAAAAGGGTGGTGAAATCATTACCTCTTCTTCGGGTTCTTCCTTTTGATTTGATCAAAAGGGCTCCTTAGGTTGGCTTTCTGATCAAACTAAGGCCTCTAGGTTGTATTGAGGGATGTTGGGAGAGTATTTGGGCAGAGTTTGGCCGAACCAAAAGGCTTTAGAGGTGTGAAGAAATGAGAAGGAGGAGTGCCCTTTTATAAGAGGGGTGAGGGGCACCTTTGGAAAAGCTAGAAATATTAATTTATAATAAATTCATATTCGGTTTCTAATGGCTCCAAAGTTGACTATTCAAAGGTTAAGGTTGGGATAGGTCGAAAACCACTCAACCAATAGAATTTAGACAGGTTTGGGTACTTATATTAACCTTATCTTTAAGTATTAACTCTAAGTTAATTAGTTTCACTTTTACAATGTCTCTTTGTATTTTTATATAATATGGTTAATAAACTTAATATATACAACCAAGCGACCCCCAAGTGGTCCATTAATGAGGAACCTATCATAATATAAGTCTCTTGGCCGAACCTTAGATTTTTAGGAATTTAATATCAATTAATAATATAATATTTGTTTTAAGAACTCTTTTATGTCAATTTTGACACTATTCAATAGTTGATTTTTGTGAAACTCCTAACAGATTGATTACTTCGAACAAAGTCAATTAAATCAATCCTAATATATCATATTATCATAGAAAATTAGTTTAATTCATTAAAAGTTTCATATTATAATTATTTGGGTATTTATAAGATCAAATATTTTAATTTTTCACTATTTTAGTAATTACTGCATCATCATTGTGTCATAAATAAAATAAATTATTTAATGTCTAAAAATTATAAATAAAATATCATTATGTAGGAAATCTTTTTAGCTTTCTAATTAATATTTATAATCGAAAATCCAACATGTATAATTCTATGTAAAATTTGTTCTTCTAAAAGATGTAAGCTTATGCCATTTTTATTTTTATTTTAGCTTTATTAATATAATGTGTCATTATCACTTACAAGTGGATCCATGGGGTCCCAAAATTGACACAAAGATGCCCATGGTCGACCATGTATCAACCAATAGGGTTAAGACACGTTTTAGGGTAATTTAGTATTATTATAATATTATTTTTTAACCCTTATTTACCGGATTTACCCTTAACCATGGTAAATAAAATATTTACCGCAGTAATTATTCAAAATGTCTAAAAATAAAAGTTACCTATTTACACAATTTGAACATCCTGATTCCAAATATGGAATCCATTTTCCTAAATTCTAAACACAGAAGTGGCAGAAATTAATTTAAAATTAATTCCCGCTGTCAAAACAAAAAGCGTGTTTTTAAGAGATAATAACTATCAAAAGATTGACACTTGTTTATGTTCAGTTTAATTGTAAAATTATGTCCAATGACCAACATTATATTAAAATGTAAAAATATATTCTAAATATACTTTAAAACCACTCCAATTAATAATTTATCACTATTAATTATTTTGATTAAAAAAGTTGTTTTTAATTAAAATTTAGTAATTTTCACTATTCATCAAAATATGAAAGTTATCCGAAATGTACCAAAATTTCACCCTAGGCTAATTTTGATATTCCGAATCCAAAAATGAATTCCATTTTGAAATATAAAATATATATAATTTCAAAAAGTAGGTATTACTATTCACAACGGCTAGTTTAATTAGTTGTGGTGTGTGTTAGAACTCGAGGTTGCGTACAACACACGCTATCACATTATTCGAAGGGGAACATACCGTGGTAGCTTGGGATGTTTCATTTTAAATTTTTGATGTCCCCATTTAGTCAAAAAGTTTAAAATATAGTATTTAAAAAATGGTTCACTATTAAAAGTTGATAAAAGTGCAATACTTAAAATGAATTTGTTCTTGTATTATGTCTAAGATACTCATAATATGGAAAAATTATAAGGATTATATAAAGTTTAAAATTTAGTTAATACTATTCATAACCTCTTTTGAATGGCTTTTTGGTAAGTCATGGTGCAATTGAACTCGGTGTTGCGTGTAGTGCAAGTTATTTGAACTATTTTGAAGAAATAACACATTATGAATTCTTGGGGTGTTACAAGGAAACCATTATTGTTATGGTTGAACCAGATTATTATATTTAATATAACCTATTTAAGATTATTTAATCCCTTTGTTCAAATGTTATTAGGTTATAATGAAAAATGAGTTCGTTGTAATCAAAACCCACAAATTAACCGAAACAATTATCATTAAAGTTCTAAATGATAATTCATCCTCGTTCCATGTAACCAGGTTATATAAATGAAAAAAACAACAATTTATGTTCATAAATAATATATAATTTCAATTCTATATATTTACATCCATTCCACTTCATTACTTAAAAACAAGTGAACCGAATATGAAAAATAAAAGAAACGAACACCCCAAAACGACGAAATTCAATACAATAACTAATCAATAAAGAAATAATTGAAATAAAAAGAATTTTGATAAACTATATACATGTATAATATGTTCTTAAATAAGTTATTAATAAGTATAATTTCATATTCCAGGAGCTTAAGTACAAGAGCGGAACATGTTCAGAGTTAAGGTAAGGGTTTCTTCATCTCACTTCCATTTTTGTGAGATTTTCCGTATTCACTAGTAATACTTTTGTATAGTGTATGTATACTGAAAATTTATGTCACATATCATGAATATTTTTCTCTTCATATTATTAAATCTATCATTTTTATGTTTTTAATTTTGGGTCATACGAATCATCTGATTACAAAGTGTAAGGGTTTTTCCACCCGAACATCCATTTTCATTCAGGATACTTTCATTGTCTAAATACCTCAATGAAACTCTTACGTATTGTTATTTACTCCTCATATATTCTGTTTTAGTTTCATATATATGTTTACAAACCATAATCCTTCCTTATTTTTTGGATAGTTACATGTTTTAAAAGGAACTTTCAAAACTGTTTTTAAAATGCAAGCCCGATTCAAGGGAATTTCTAAAATTCTTATCTATTTTCAAGGGAACTCTATAATCTGTTTTTGGGAACCATTATACTTATAAAATCAATAATTTTATTATTAAAATACTATCTTAATTCACTTCTGGTTTTATAAAATGATTTTTCCAAAAGAACTCTTCATTTCAAAATAAAAGAGTATATATCTCAAGAATTGCTTAACGATTTTATAAGAGTGTTTTCATCTAATTCAACACCCTTGTTGATTCCATGGTATTATTGAGTTTAATCATTTATGAAGTCATCTACCATATTTTATTTAATGGTTTATGACTAAATCTATTTTGGATGATCCATCCTAAAACCATTCACCATATTATTCTGAATGGTTAGTGTTTTATGTTTAATGATTGGGGAAAGTTAGTTACATTTCATATGATAGTTTCAATATGAATGTATATGTTGTTTATATTGATCCCCGCTCATATGAGGAATGCATTGGACTTATTGTGTGACGGTTGGGGTCCTCTATAGCCCCTCGATACATCGGTAGGTCTCATGAGACAACTAGACGAGGAATTGGACGAGACCTTTCCCAATGTGATATGGATTTTGGCCGAGGCCTTAATCATTAGACATCTTGGTCGAGGCCTTGACAAAATGTTTCAGAATGTACAGCATTATGCATTCTATCATTATGAGTTCAACTATTGATATTTCATGTGGTTATTCGACTAGTAGAATACTTATGATTATGTTTTATTATGGCGTTATTTACTCAGCTCATATTCCTACCGTAATGTGTTCAAGTTTATTATTAAAGGCATGTGTTTTCAATTATTCACCATGTCTAATGTTTATATTATCTTCTGCTGTATTTCTTACTCTTACTGAGAATTTGATCTCACCCCTTTCTTATGCTTCATTTTATGAGGACATGAAGAAGTATTTTATGAATGACTTGCAAGTATAATCTAGGAGATGTGATGACTCTAGTAGAATAAATTAGTGTTGTTTTTCCTTTAATTATGTAAAGTTGAACTTATGTATGTATCTTGTTTCCAATAATAAAAAACTACTTGGTCCTTTAGGATTCGTATTCCTTGTACGTATTCCAACGTAATTAAATAAGGCACCAACTCCGGGCAACTGGGGTCGAGTCCTTACAATCTGCATCACTTTCTTCCCTCAAGGGGTCTGGTTCTTATCCTTTAAAGATCTAGGAAGATACTCTGGGGGAGGCATGGAATCATATTGATGAATCTTTCATTCTAATGGACAAAGCATCAATAGATGTGGTCATGTCTTCCCCTAGTTCTATGTAGAGGGGAGAGAGGCATGGTAATGTTAGATGAACTCCCACAAGTTGTATGTACTATTTCTGACTTTCCTCTCCTCATGATTTTTCAAATACATTGCATGCACTTGAGGGCCTTTCAATAGTCAATATTGATCCAATTGTCTCCCTAAAAGGGGACAATAAGGATCTCAGGTGGTCTGATGAAGGTGATGATGTTGATCGTGGATCCATAGTACCTGAGTATGTCATGGCTGATGAGAATTCAGCAGAGGGGATCGACAGAGGATCCAATTTAGGTCCTAATTAACGTGCCATAGATGGCCCTACCGGTGAGGATGTTGTGATACTTGAGGCTATGTATCATGAATTTATGGATCTAATTAATTTATATATTGATATTCAAGGTTCCTTTAATGAGTTCTAGGATTTCATAAAGGAATTGGATGGATATGAGTTCTATTGTTATTTCATTTTCTAAACATGGTTTATTTTCTTTCACTTGATGCTTCACATAAAATCTCAACTTGTTCATCTTTGTCAATAGAGAGGGTTTCCAAGTCACTTCATGAGTGAGGCATCCAAGTCCACCCCACTCATTTTTCTGAGGAAATTATGGATAAGAATCTGAAAGTGGGAGATTCTCAAGAGCCACCTATCCTAGCTACGGTAGTGGATAATTATGAAGTGGGAGATCCTAGATTGCCTTTAATCTTATATTTGGAGAAAATGAAAGAGGATTATCCCTATCATGAGGTTCCCACTCTGAGATTTGAGGTTGGGGGAACCAAAGAGGTATCAATCTCAGCGATTGACCCAATTATGGGTGAGTGTAATCAAATATTTTGGTCACTTCACTACCATTTCAACTTGTTGAACTTGTGATGTTTATGAGAAGTTTTTCATATTATACAGTGCCATCATCTATCTAGGACTGGGACTAATATAGGGGATTCCATGTCAGTTACACCAACATATATGGGTGGAGATGAGGATAATTTGGAGGGAGTGTAACAAGGTGGATTGTTGAGTTCCATGGTTCTAGATTATGTATATCCCTCTGAGAGTGGATCTGATTCTGATCTGGAGACACATGAGGCTCTCCAAACTACATGCCTCTTGATCTGGTGGGATATCTACAAGATAATCTAGGATAATCCTCTTTAATAAATGACATCGCAGCATCACTGACTTCCATTCGAGATTTCCATATTGGGATATGTAAGATATAATTACCAATAGATTCATTATATGGTTAAGGTGATCATCTGGAAATGAGAGGAGGAGCGAATATCACAGCAAGACAAGTTGTTGATTGTGGTCCAATTTGAGGAACTCAAATCTACCGTAGTATAAGATGAGGTTAAAAAATACAAGAAGGCGGGGGATTACCAAGATCACCTCAATGATAAGTCTCTCCATATAATGCATCTCAGATAGGAATTAAATGATACAAAGGAAGATTTAATACAAATCCACTGCTCCTTAGTAGGGGATTTGGCACAAAAAAGAGATGTTATTAGTGAAGATTAGGAAAATCTCCATAAATATGAGGAATTAGTTGCTTCAAAATTGGACAAGATATAAAAAACTATATAAATTTATCTAGTTCTAGTAAAAATTACCAAAGATTTTGTTGAGAATAAAATATAAAATTTGGAAGAGCGGCTCCAGCATGTGGAAATATATTTGTGCTTTGAAATGGAAATAAAAATGATTTTTGTTACTGATCACTTATTCTTGAATTTAAATACTTACTGTACTAGTAATACAACACTGAAAAGTAACTCATTTGATCAAATTTAATCATATTATAATTAAAATGATCAGGATGGAAGACCGCTCTAATTTTTTTTCCTAATCCATGGGGCCTAGTGGGTGTAGTTCGACTATTGCTAAGGTTATATGAATAACCTTACAAATTTTTTTGCTTTTATGCCACCAATATAATTTTTGACTAAGTACGACATAAGGAAGACTTAGCAGGTGAAACTTGGATTTTTCTTAGACCTTCCCTTTTCAAGTTTTCACCTTAACAAATTTTGTGCCTTTTTCTTTTCATTGATTTATTTTTTACTAAACCACATGGAGTGTAGGTATAGAAAGCTAAGACTTGACTTTTTCTAGTGCTCCCTTTGTGATTGTTCATCCTCATGAGTATTTTCTCTTTTGGTGGTCAGTTTAAAGTCATGCAAGATGGACGGATGAGACTGGATTTTTAGGTCGAACAGTTTTGACCAAAAAAATGAAATGATAAACCAAACAAGGTTTATTGAGCAAGAATGTTATGACATTATTCAAATACACCAAGGGGAATTTTTATCTATTATTTTTTAGTTTTAGAATCTAAAATGTGGTATTTATGGATAAAGTAGGCATGTCTTGAGGATGAAGTTACTATTGGTTGACAAAACCATTTTGAGGTATACTTTACATAAAGCCAACTAGGGTGTGTTGTAGCATAGTCAAACAAAGGAGTTATTAGTAATTCTAACATTATTTTGTTGATGGTTGAAGGAATTTTATGGGGATTTAGATTTCTTAATATCACTATTGGTGGTTTTTCCAAGGTAAAATATATGATAATTAAGAGATCATATGTATTGGCACTGGATGAGAATAAAAAACCACTCTAACATGAATTTATCTTCTATGGAGGAGGGTGTATTTTGTTATATGATCAATGTCGGTTGAAAGGCCCATTTCTCAAAAATATTGAAACATCATGTAGTTTAGTGTCATTCGACCAGGACATTGATCATGTAGTTTAACGTCATACGGTGAGGACATTGTTGTACAGTTTAATGTCTTATGACCAAAACATCATGCTATGCAATTTAAAATCATACATTAATGACATTATACTATTTAGTTTAAATTCATACAAAAAGGATGTTATTATATGAAGTTTAAAGTCGTGTAATAAGGAAATTATGGGGTTGTAATTTATGGTCTTTATCTTTGACCGGAAGATTAATAATTTTCCCATTCTGGTTAATTTGTCTATAGAATGTACCACCATATTCAGGTATGAGGAGGGTAATTTTGTAACATATGATTTGGGGATATATGGATCCAAGGAGTGGTATGAAGTAAGTACTTATGGAGATTAGAGGATGTCTCTCTTGAGTACTAAGTTACCATCTATTAAAAAACCAAATTTGTGTGATACTTTATGAAAATCTAATTGGGTCGTGTTACAGTATAGTCAATAGTGGGATTATTTGGATTAAAAACCCATTTTGTGGGATATTTTATACAAAGCCAACATGGTGTGTTATAGTATAGTTAGCCAAAAATGTTCTCAAGAATTTTTAAATTCTATCACTGATGGATGAAGGTAGTTTATAGAGATTCATATTTCCTCAAACATAGAGTATGGATTGTGGAAGGGTAGTACATAAATATGGGGGGAGAATTTTAAGTTAAAATTATCAGAGGATTGGAGGAAAAGGTTCCATATACTGGTCTGACCCAAGTGAGGTAAATATGGTGCCAATAGTTTTAGTTCATATGACTAGGACCCAATAATTATAGAAATGATGGGTGATATGTGGCCTACCAAACCAAGATTATTCCTGCATACTTTGGACATGAGGGAGTAAATTGTAAACCATGGTCCTGGGGGTTTTCAAATTGGGATTAATGATATGGAACGGGTATGAAAGGGATGAACACAAAATGAATTTGAATCCTAGGTTCCAATATAATGTCATCAAATATTACAAGGACATAAGAGGATTCTTCCAAGGGCGAAGTTACCACCGGTTGACAAACCCATGTTGTGGGTTGTTTTATGAAAATTAAACTAGTTCATGTTACAAAATAGTCAATATAGTAATCCTTTAGATGAAAAACCTATTTTATGGGATAGTGTTTTCAAATCCCACTAGAGTGTGTTATAGCATAGTCTAGAAAATGAATCCTAAGGTATCAGACATTCTATCACCTAGATCTGAATAAATATTATAAATATCTAAAAGTATCCAAGATTAAGAGTATGGTGTGTGGGAGGTATATATTCAAGTATAAAGGAAGAATTTGGACCAATATTATCCTCAAAGTGTAGATTCCTTCACATAGATATAATTCATATATAGAAGGGGGGCCTATTTGTTTCTTCAATGGATCCCCTAATGAGGGGACTAATCATACCACGATTCATTGTTTTATTTCACCCTCATACCACTATATAAGTCAAATGGCCTGAAATAATTATTTTCTATTTATTTTTGGATAATCCCCCTTTTAAGGGTTGAAGAGAAACCCTTACATAACTTGTAGGCCCAAGGAACAAGGCTTATACACGACCCAATATATGACCTTAAAGGCCTAAGACCCAACACACTTGAAACAGCCCCTCCAAAGTATCTACATATTAAAGGCGCCTAGCTCCCCACCTCACATGGTTGTTCATCTAGCATTGCCTCATGCAGAGCTATGTGATGCCTGGTCCTAATGGTAGTTTCCATACCCTCTCATTCTTCCAATCTAGTTAGCTATTCTCTGGGGGCTTCTATTTTTTTCTCAAAATCCTTGTATGGGCCTACTCTAGTGTGTTATACCCGAGTTGCTTTATGGTCTTTTCTATGGCCCAAAATCCATGTTTCCCAAAGTCCATTTGTGGCCCTAAGGCCCTTACAGCCCGAAGGCCCTGTGGCTCAAAGGCCTTTGGTGGCCTAAAGGCCCTGAGACCTGTAGGCCCAAACCGGTGGTCTGAAGGCCCAAATCATATGAATAGTGATGGATACTTCAATACCAAATAGTACATGTTATAGAAACTGTTATAGTAATACTATATTAATCGAGAAATTCACCCCCACCCATATTCGATCATGGGTCTCTTGGATGCCAAGCAGGGGCCTCTACCACTCGGGTACAGGCTCGTAGGCTTCATACCACTATATAAACTGGTTTTGTATTGAAAATTAAAAATATGATAAAAAATATATCACTTAATGTTTGATTTTACAATTTAATGTTTCTTAATGTTAAAAATGGATATTCCAATTTTTTTATTTTTTCGTTATAGGTGAAGGTGATTTGGAGGGCCCATACGAAGATGAAGAAAAGTGGGCCCAAATGTGAAGGAATCCAAGAACATCTATGAACTCGACTGCATAATACTACTGATTTGGGCATCCAATTAGACTGAAATTTTATGATCTGATCCAAAATTCTTTGGTATAAAACTATTATGAATAAAACCAGGACCAATTCTTCCATTAAGAGGCCCAAAAAAATCAGTATGACCAAAGAAATGAATCTTCACGGGGTCAATAGTATGACTCTGTGTTTTGGAAATATCAATTATTATAACAAATATCGGGACACCAAATTTTACAGGGATATATAAAAGAGGTATAATAAAAAGTTTTTAGTTTTTTTTAAGTGAGATAATATTTTCTAGTTTCCAAAAACTATGTTCTAAGTGGTTTCTCAAAATGAGGGTTCCCAAAAACACCTCCCATTCTGGCTATAAAAGAACACCTTGGGAACCTCAGTTAGTAGTTCAAACCAAAAGAAAATATCTTCTATTTTGGAGTCCCAAATGATTTCTCTCCGCATCCAATAATTTATTTAGTCCCATATCCTCATAGTGGGGTCAAGGATGAAGGTGAAGTTCCATCCGAGTCTTTTCCTCCTCTCGATGGCGAGCTAAACGGTGGATAGTCATTTCGAGGGAGCTACACATAATTGGGATGTAGTTACGGCACTTTATACTCTACTAGTTTTGTTTAATTTTATTTAATTATTTCAATTATGTTTTATCTTAACATTCTTCTCCTCTGAATTCATTGGTTGGGTTTAACTAAGTGAAACACTTTTTATTTCAACACCGATTGGGTTGAAATTTCCTGTGGGAATATTCGGTTGTTCCGATTGGGAAACACAATCATCCTATTTATATCACACATATATAAGATATTAGTATTATTTAGTATCCTTAAATATATTCTTGAGTCCCAAACCTTAACAACACAATTATTTTTTCAAGGTTTGGTACTTTTTCAACATTTTAAGAGGCAAAAGGGGAGTTGAGATCTTGAAAACCCTCAACCAAAAAATTTCATTAAATCATGTGTGCATTTGAGAACAATGAACTATCCAAGATTTGAATTTAAATTGAAATTACCTCTGTATCTCATAATTATAAAAAATACAGCTTTATTTATCAACTATTAAATTCTTTAATTAATATTTTTAAAACCACCCCTCCCCCCACTTTTAGTAATATTTATTAAAAATAAACAATTTAAAAATCCAAATCTCTTTGAGATATGGATTTTTGTATTCCCTAGACTATAAATAAACTTTAAAATATAATTAATTTGATGTGTCACAATAATGTGGTCAAATTTTGGAAACATTTTTTGGGAGCGCTTTGGTTTTTAGTGTGAATTGTTTTTAAATTTGTGTATTTTGTAAATATTTTTTTAGTTATCTCTTAGAATCTTGTATATAAGTGGTGTTATAACATCTTATTTTTTTAGGTGTCATGTATGAATAATTCTACTCTTTGTAACCTACCTCCTTTCGAACCTGAACTGGAGAAGATACTACGTCAACAACACTGAGACACACTGATCAATCCTTTGAAAGAGGACACACCACACCTTGAGACTCCTCTAGACCCATATTCTTCAGAAACTAAAATAGAAACTGAAATTATTGTGTATAATATGATATAAAACAACTATACCTTATAATAACTAACCACCCCATATGTGGAGCACCAACATGCATACATTTAATACCCTGAGGAAACAACTAAATTTGAGATGAGATCGGGCCTCATCCAACTCCTTCCTAAACTCCATGGTCTTCATGGTGAGGACTCTCACAAACATCTTAATGAATTTAATATATTTTACTCCACCATGAAACCCCAAAATATAATTGACGACCTCATAAAGTTTAAGGCCTTCCCTTTCTCCCTTGATTGTGTAGCCAAAGGCTTTCTATACTCTCTTCCTACCACAATTGGGGGCTGGAATGACCTTAAATGTCTCTTTATAGATAATATTTTTCTTGCCTCTCAAACTAAAATAATTAAAAAATAAATATGTGGCATTAGGAAATCACAGGGAGAGACCCTTCATGAATACTGGGAGAGATTCAAAAGACTTTTCTCAATTCTTCGCCACCACCAAATTAGTGAACAATTTCTAATTCGAAACTTCTGATTATCCACTGAAATAGGATAATATTCATTGTTAATATTTATAATATTCATGAGATTAATTATTAATAAACACCATTTTAGTGCATTTTACACTTTGACCATTATTTCACATTTTGATTGTAATTCTTTGTAAAAGTGAACTATTACTTGGTACATATTTGAACACATCCTAAAGTACAAAATGGTCTTGATTTTATTTTTATATTTTATTTTTAGGTCTCCCATTTTATAGAGAACAATTAATACTTTTGGAGTACTTGAAGATTCACATTGGAAGACCACCAAAATGGGCTTTCATGACAACATAATCTGGTCAAAGTAAATTGGATAGCAGCCTAGTAAAGAGACTGTAGAGACCAGTATCTAAGCCTAATGTTTCTAAAAATTTAACTTAACATAGAGGAAATCATTTTGAACATTTCATAAAACTGTGAAAAGAGCTAATTCGTATGTTTTAAGGGAGTTCCATGTGGACCAAGTTGGAGATAAAATTTTGGGCCAGATTCTTCGGCCTAGAAAAACATCCCACCATTTATATAATTACTTGCAAACCAAAATTCCATTTTGGTTGAAAATTTTCAAGATGATATCAGATATCCGGATCTCCATTTTCTTCTTCTATGTCCCACTCTACTTCTTAAATCTAAAAGGCCATTTTTACGTGTCGGTTTGGTGGATACAAGTTGGCTTCCACTTCAGGTCAATAGTAGAAAAGTCTAAGTTCCACAAGCTTTCCACCATCCTAAGCCTATCATACTCAAGTGGGATGACTTTCACTATTGGATTCTCAACCCAAGGCTCCCAAAATGACTATTTAAGGAAGTGGTGTTAGAGGATTTAATCATCTTGTATGCTTTCTTTCATTTTAATGTTATACTGCCACTTTTCCTTTGTAATGTTCTTCCTCAATTATATGTTTTTTTAATTCATCCTAGTTTCTTAATAAAAGTTCTTTTTATCCTATTATTATGTTCTTCTCTATATTAATTTGATACTGTTACCTCATGATATGAATTTATTCAGACCAAACCTTGTGAAATTATTCACACAACGGTGGAGTGATCATTTTTGTTTATTGTTTTCTTTACATCTTCAATTCCTCCCTCATGAGTCTACTTCCCTCTTCCATTGAAACAATAGCATCAATGGAGGGTTAACCCACTTATGGGTTGATCCAAGGGAGTAGTGGGGGGCTAGATTGGATTTTATTTATCATTCCATTAATTTCTAATCACTTCTTTTAATTGATATTTTTATTTGATGATTTTAAAGCTTCTTCGCCCTTATTGAATTTTAAGGCCACATACTTCAAGTGCTAATATAAAACTTTACCTTGGAGTGCTCATAAATTTGATCATCCAATTGTATAAATGATTAGTATTATGGTGTGTTGGTATTAAACTAGTAAGTGATGAAGTTTTTTGATCTTCTTGAATAAACCCATCTCAAATATAGTAAATAGAAACCGTTAAAAAAGAGTTTCATCAAATCCACCCCTTGTAATAACCTAGGATCAACCCTTCTCATAATTTGAATTCACTTAAGTCATGTAGTGTTCAATTAAACTTATCTAAAATAAACCCAAAGTTCTCCACACAATAGCTAAATTCATTTCATATAATGTGTGTGTCCATAGATTTTTTCTTAGGTCTCTGAGGAATCGAAAACCCAAGCTACTCTACAATTGACCGCTTAACCATAAAAACTTGGGTAAATTTGGGTGAGAGAAAATTTTGGTGCCATGTACAGGGACCCAATTAATTCATCTCAACACCCATTCTATTCTCCTGCATTTATTCAATTCTCATCCAAATTCTCTTATCTTTTCCCTTTCTCATGTTTTTTTTCTTTTGGTTCATGTATGCCTACACTCGTGACCAATCAAACCGTCTAGTTGGGGTGGATAGCCCTGGGGTTGGGGAGTCAAGAACACCAAGGGAACTCTTTACATTAAGTCCTAATCTTACTAATACTCTAGAGTCAAAAATTGATCCCATTTTAATGTAAGTTCTTCAAAGAAACCAACTCATAAACCCAGATGGGAACCAAAATAGAAATCCAAATGAGGCAGCCCCAAACATGGGGAATATAGTTGATCAAACCATGAATGACTACCTCGCACCTGCCTAGAACAATTCCCCTTAATGAATTGGACAAAATTACCTAGGAGATTTCAACTACATCTTTAAACCCCATGTCCTAAACCACCTTTCCACATTCCATGGAATGGAGTCCGAGATGCCCTACCTTCACGTTAAGGAGTTCAATGACATTGTAGAAACCATGTTTCCTCCACATCAACTAGAATCAGCTAAGATTATGTTATTTCATTTTGATTTTGAGGATCAAGATAAAAATTGGATAAATAATTTTATACCATCATCCATCAACTCTTGGGACCAATTACAAAGAGAATTATACAAAAAATACTTTCCCCACCACAAAATAATTACACTTAAAAATAGCATAAAAACGTTTTTGAAAAAGAGGTAGATTCATTGTATGAAACATGAAAGAGGTTTAAAGACACCCAAAACATGGTTCCACACCATGGTTTTTCTATTCCTGAACAAGTGATAATTTTCTATGAAGGGTTTCACCTGGGGAACAAATAATTCATTGACATGATGTGTAATGGGACCTTTAAAAACAAAGCCCCAAATGATGCTTATGAGTATCTAGAAAGCCTTGATGAACAAAATCAAACATGGGGAACATCACCTTACTATGGGAAGCCACCCAAATCTGGTAGAATTCACACACTTAGATAGGAGTAAAGACTTAGGGAGGAACTTTCTGGACTCACTAGTAAGGTCAAGGAGATAGATCTTAGGAAGTTCCATGAAATTCAAACTGTTGACCCTGTTTGCACAATTTGTGACAAACATGACCACAAGACCGAAAACTGCCCAAACATCCCTTGCATTAAAGATGTTCTTCTAGGAGGACCACCTGCTGAATTCAAATCCCTAAACTTCCAACATCCCTAATAACAAAACACATTAAACCCAAGGTATAATGAACACCTAGGCTTCCACTGGAAAGATAACCAACAACCTAGCCAACCACAAGGACCAAACCCCTACCCTACACAAATTTTCCAAAACCATAACCAATTATAACCACAACCAGACCAATACCAAAACCCTTCTATCCAATACCAACAACCTATGTAACAACCAATCCAACAACCAAAGTATCCTCTTGGGATAAACCAACCAGTACAAGCTCCTACTGAATCTGTCCCTCTTCCAATCCTTGAGTAGTTGTGTAAACAAATGGAGAAAATGAACCTAGAAGTATCATCCCTTAAACATGAACTGAAAACCATTAAAACTAGGAAGGAACCCATGCCTACTCAAGCGGTATCATCCTCAACTTTAATGGGAGAATCTAGTTACACACAAACCTCTCATGAACAACTCAAAGCAGTTACTATTTTAAGAAGTGGGAAAATCCATTTACAAACCTGAACCAAACATCCCAGAACCATTAAAAGATTCAATACCATATGAAAATGATGAATAATCACAATCTGATTCTGAAAAACCCAATGAGAATGTGAAGGAACTACAACCACACCAAACACTCAAACAACCAACTCCCTTCCCTCAATTCATGAGAGGGAAATCTAAACCAGAACTGAATGAAACTTTGAGGGAAATCTTCTCTCAGGTTAAGTTGAAAATTCCACTTCTTTAGGCAATCCAAACTATTCCTACCTACTCAAAGTACCTTAAAGACTTATTCACTTTTAAAAGTAAATCTTCACATAAAAAACAAGTCCTTTTGGAAACTAATGTGAGTACCACCATTCAAGGGACGATTCCCCCAAAGTTGAAAGATCTAGGATATCCATACATCAATGTTGAGATAGGAGAGAACAAAGTTGTCAAATCCCTTTATTATATGTGATCTAGTGTGAACCTCATTCCTTATGCCATGTATTTTCATTTGGGGCTCAAAGAACTCCAACCCACAACTATCACTCTTCAACTTGATGATCGTATTGTTCGAGTTCCTAAGTGGATCTTAAATGATGTTTTGGTGAAAGTTGAAATTTTCATTTACCCAGATTACTTAATTATCCTTGAAAATAACCCAATATTAGGTCCTAGGGAGAAAACCCCCATCATCCTTGGTCATCCCTTCTTAGCAACAATCAACTCAGTCATCCGAGTCTGAAATGGGAACATGACAATAACCTTCGGGAACATGAGTCTAGACTTAAACATCTACAATGAAAACTCTCAAATTTGGGATGATGAATGGGTCCATGAGGTTAATTATATTGGAAGTTTTTATAGTGAACTCAAGGAAAATCAAGGAATTACTGAAGGATGTTTAAGTAAAGAAGATATTGATTTTCTTTGGTCACATGAGGAAAATTTGTCTCTTTGGCTTGAATCTCTTTCAGATAAATCTATTGATGATTTTAAAGAATCACCAATCAATGATAGCATGGGTGAAATCAATAACATTGATTCCGTAACCATTCATGACATTTCTCTAGATAATTTAGTGGATAAAAATTCTGTTCACAAGTAACCAATTTTGTCAAGAAATCTGAACAAAGAAACTGAGTTCAATACAAAGTCTCATCCTTTCTTGGAAAGTGATAACCAATATGATCTCAAATTTAAGGTCTTACCTTCATCACTCAAATATGAATTCTTAGGGTACAATCGATCCTTTATTTTTGTTATTTCTTTCTCTCTTTAATCCAATCAAGAGATGATGCTTTTCGATATCCTACGAAATCATAAGAAAGAAATTGGATTTAACCTTTCTAATATTCCTGGGATAAGACAACTCATTGGAACTCATATAATTGTTCTTTAATCTGAATTCAAACCATGTAGTCAACCTCATCAGAGACTCAATCCAAATCTTATGTATGTGGTAAGGAAAGAACTTATTAATTTGTTGAAAGCAGGTATCATCTACCCAATTGATGAGAGTGAGTGGGTAATCCCAATTCAAGTTGTCCCAAAGAAAGCTGAAATCACTGTGATCACCAATGAGAATGGTGAAATTCTCCCTAGAAGGGTCATTATTGGATAAAGAGTTTGTATTGACTATGGGAAGCTCAACTCTTGTACCAAGAAAGACCATTTCCCCTTTCCCTTTATTGATCAAGTCCTCGAGCGAGTAGCAGGTCATCAATTCTATTTCTTCCTAGATGTATTCTTAGGGTATTATCAAATCAAGGTCTCCTTAGAGGATCAAGTAAAAACAACCTTCACTTGTCCATTCAGAACTTTTTCCTTCAAGCGAATTCCCTTTGGGTTATGTAATTCCCCTGGTACCTTCCAATGGTGCATGATTGGAATCTCCTTGGACATGATGGGGGATTGTTTATAGGTATTAATGGATGAATTATCCATATTTGGGGATATTTTTTAGGGATTCCTTATGAATGTTGAAAGGTTTTTGTCAACATGTGAGGATAAGATCTCATCATAAATTGGAAAAAATTTCATTTCATGGTAAAGGAAGGACTTGTTCTAGGTCATCTAGTATTTGGAATAGGGATTGAAGTTGATAAAGTTAAGGTCGACATCATTTATCACCTTCCCTATCTTAAAACTGTTAAGGAAGTTAGGTCCTTCTTAGGACATGAAGGATTCTATAGAAGGTTCATTAAGAATTTTAGCTCTATTTCTTGACCACTTTGTACTCTTTTAGTGAAAGATGGTCCATTTTTAAGGACAGAAATCTGTGTGGAACAATTATCTACACTCAAGTCAACTCTTATCTCTCCACCTATCATGCAAGCTCCAAATTGTAAACTTCTATTCGAACTCATTTGTGATGCGAGTGACTTCGTTGTAGGAGCACTCATAGGAAAACGGTGTGAGAAAACTACATGTGTCATTTATTATGCAAGAAAATCTCTAAATGATGCACAAATCAACTACACCACCACTGAGAAATAGTTTCTTGTTGTTGTATTTGCCTTAGATAATTTCAGGTCTTATCTATTAGGATCACCCATCATTGTCTTCACTGACCATTCAGCCCTTAAATACCTTTTCCAAAAGCAAGATTCCAAGGATAGACTGATTAGGTGGGTCCTTCTTCTTCAAGAGTTTGATTTAACCATTAAGGATAAAAGGGTGTTGAAAAGGTTGTAGTTGATCACCTCTCTAAGATGAAATTCAAAGACAAATCACATCATCATTCTATGTCTGATTCATTTCCTGATGAGCACCTCTATTCAGTGAGTGATTACCCATGGTATGATGAAATAGAAAACCATTTGGTGATGGGTGACATTCCAAAATTCTTAGGGACCCAATATAAGAGGAAATTCCTTTCCGATGTCAAACACGATGTGTTTTATGATCCTTACCTCTTTATGTTTTGTCTTGATCAAATCATTATTAGATGTGTTCCTAAGTCCAAGAAAGAGTCCATTCTAAAATTTTGTCATGGAGAGGCATGTGGAGGCCACTTTTCTTTAAAGAAAACCACTGAAAAGGTCCTCCAAAATGGTTTCTACTAGCCTAACCTCACTAAGGATTCCTTACAATTCTACAAAATTTTCCCTTAGTGTCAACAATTAGGATCCATTACCAAAAGGAATCAAATTCCCCTCACTCCCATTCTAGTCATTGAAATATTTGATTATTGGGGAATTGAATTCATGGGACCCTTCAAAAACTATAGGGGATAAATCTAAATCCTCTTAGATATTGATTATGTATTTAAATGGGTTGAATCCATTCCCACCAAGTCCAATGACCATCATGTTGTGATCTAATTTCTGAAAGAGCACATATTTTCTCGATTTGGAATTATTAGGGATTTAATCAGTGATCAAGGAACCCATTTATGCAATTACAGATTATCTTCACTCATGTATAAGTATGGTATTTCTCATAAAGTTTCCACTGCATACCATCTTCAAACCAATGGTCAAGCTGAGTTAGCGAATAGGGAGATTAAGAAAATTCTTGAAAAAACTGTCAACCCCGCTAGGAATGATTGGTCTGAGAAACTCTTGGATGCTCTTTGGGAATATTGTACAGCATTAAAAACCATCCTAGTAATGTCACCATATAGGTTGGTTTATGGAAAATCATTCTATTTACCTATTGAAATTGAGCAATAAAAAAAATGAATTTTGACATTTATTTGGCTGAAACAAAGAGGAAATTAAGTCTTAATGAACTTGAAGAAATTAGGATAAGGGATTATGAAAATTAAAGGATAAATAAAGCTATAGTTCAAGCCTACAAACCTAGGAATATCAAAGTCAAACATTTTGAATCGGGAAAATTCATGCTCTTGTATAGTTCAAAACATCATTTACACTTGGGAAAGTTAAGGTCTAGATGGTCAGGTCCATTCATAGTGCATCATGTGTACCCTTATGGGGTAGTAGAGATTCAAGATCCCACAAGTGGTCACATTTTCAAGGTCAATGGTCATAGGTTAAAACCATTCAATGAATCATTCAATAAACAGGAAACAAAGGTTGAGTTAATTGAGCCAACCTATGAACCCAGAAAAAATTGATAGATTTAGGATCCATGTCGGGCTAACGATGTTAAACAAAAGCACTTCATGGGAGGCAACCCATGGTTCTCATGTTTCCAATCTTTTTGAATTGTATTTATTTTTCAAATAGGATTCATAAATCAATTTTATATTAAAATATATATAATTAACTTTGAATATGATAGTATCGTAGACTATTGACATGTACTTCTATTATGAGTATGGATGGGTATAAAAGGGGAGCACCATATTCATTTGTGCCATGTGGTGGGATTCTTGAGTAATACCTTACCCAGAAATTTAAAAAGAAGACAATGTATCATCAGTTTGTTTTTATTTTTATATGTTTTTAGGTTAAAATAAAAATAAAAATATAATATAATAATAATTAAAAAAAGTTAAAAGGATATGTCGTAGGTCGTGGGGAAAACCCCGCCATAACTGGAGAAGTTGCGGGGACTCAAACCCAGGACCGAAGGGAGATAGGGGCATGCGCTTTCCACTGACCGATGGCTTATAATTCTTCCTTATTCTATAATTTTTGTATATATACTTATATTTTAATTTTTTTATTATATGAATAAATATATATATATATATATATATTGTTTTTTTGTTTGTTTTTTTTCTTTTTACACTAAGGAACTCTACAAGTGACATGGATATCAAAGGACTAAATTGGAGCAGCAAGAAATTCAACTTCAACCACCAGGTGACTTCATTCCATGATCCTCATATTTCAAATTCCTTTTAGAACTCCTCTCATCTACCTCTACCCCCTTCTAAATTTTATTTTCTTTAAACACTGGGGACAGTTTTATTCTAAGTTGGGGTGGTGAAAGAATGAATAAATAATAATTAATTTTGTGTGCCTAAAAAAATGTGTGGAAGGAAATATTTCTTTAACCTCGAACATGATAATGCACATTTCACACTTTGAAACTGAATATCAAATAATTTAGCATCCCCTGATTCTGATTTTAATCCATGTATAATTTCATGAGCATAGATTTTGGAAAGTGTGGTTTTCTAATGTGAAATTTTATTGTTTATATTTTCATCCAAATAAAAAAATATCACAACGCACGTCCTTTGGATAGTGGGGTATTAGTTTGAGTTCATGGGGTCCCCAAAATAAATATCATATGTTTGGTGATCATTTAAGTTTTAATACGACTATTGAATAAAAAAAATCAAAAAAACAATAAATTTGGGCGTAGAGAGATGAAATGACCTAATGCGTGGTTTTCAGAACTTGGGGATCATGAATCCATAGTTTTCTGGCCCAGAGTTAGTAATTTTATCTCTATTTGTGGTAATTTGACTTTGTTTTCTACTGAGTTAACTCGATATGATGCCCGAGTATGTGGGCTTCACTTGTTTCCCTAAGGTCTTTGAGCCTGGGAGTCATTGGCAAAGTCTCACTACATGGGTTGACTCTATTGAGTGCAATTTCAATTACCGTGGAAAAATTGAAAAACAAACAATATATATAAATATATACAACAACAACAAAATTTGAATACTCATATTAATATTGAAATTTGATTCCACCTAGCACTTCCATCATTTCCCCCTTGAATAGAGATGAACCCCCATGTCTATTGCAATGCAGAACACATCATCATGCTTAATTTATATTGGATGAAATATGGTGATAAATTTGAACAAAAGGATGGTCTTCGTATTGGTATATTCTTATGAAAATATCTTGTATTAAAATAATTTGATGGGTTTCATGATTTTTTGGTATAATGTTTCTTGGTGATCAATGTGTATTAAAAAAATTTTGGAAAAGGGAATTCAAATTTCATATATTTGAGATATATTTTTCTCAGGACTAGAAAAACTCATGTTGGGGTGTGATTAGACACTGAAATAGGCTAATATTAATTTTTAATATTTATAATATTCATGCGATTAATTATTAATAAACACCATTTTAGTGCATTTTACACTTTGAACATTATTTCACATTATGATTGTAATTATTTGTTAAAGTGCACTATTACTTGATACATATTTGAACACATCCTAAAATACAAAATGGTCTTGATTTTACTTTATATTTTATTTTCAGGTATCCCATTATATAAGGAACAATTCATAATTTTGTAGTACTTGAAGATTCACCTTGTAAGACCACCAAAATGGGCTTTCATGACAACACAATATGGTCGAAGTAAACTAGACAACAGCCTAGTAAAGAGACTATAGAGGCTAGGATCCAAGACCAACGATTCTCAAAATTCAACTAAAAATATAGGACATAATTTTGAACATTTCTTTCAACATTGAAAAGAGATAATTAATATGTTTTAAGGGAGTTCCGGGTGGACCAAGTTGGAGATAAAATTCTGGTCCAGATTCTACGGCCCAGAAAAACATCCCACCATTTCTATAATAACTCACAAACCAAAATTTAATTTGTGCTCAAATTTAACAGGAGGTTATTATACATCAGGATCTCCATTTTCTTCTTCTATGGACCACTCTAATTCTTCCACATATAAGGTAATTTTTACGTGTCGATTTGGTGGATGAAAGTTGGCTTATACTTCGGATCAAGAGTGGAAAATTCTAAGTTCCACAAGCTTTCTACCACCCTAAGCTTACCATATTCAAGTGTTATGACTTTAACTATTGGAGACTCTACCCAAGGCTCCCAAAATTCCTATTTAAGGTAGTGGTGTTGGAGTATTTAATCATCTTGGATGCTTTCTTTTATTATAATGCTATGCTACCACTTTTACTTTGTAATGTTCTTCCTCAATTGTAAGTTGTTTTAATTCATCCTAGTTTCTTAATAAAACTTCTTCTTATCCTATTATTATATTCTTCTCTATCTCACTTTGATACTGTTTTCTCAAGGTGTGAATTTATTCACACCAAACCTTGTGAAATTATTCACACAACGGTGGAGTGATCATTTTCTTTTTATTGTTTTCTTTACTTCTTCAATTCCTCCCTCATGAGTATACTTCCCACTTCCATTGAAACCATATAATCAATGTAGGGACAACCCACTTATGGGTTAATCCAAGGGATTAGCAAGGGGATTTATTGGATGTTATTTATCACTCCATTAATGTCTAATCACTTCTTATAATTGAGATTTTTATTTGATGATTTTAAAGCTTCTTTGTCCTTGTTGAATTTTAAGGCCACATACTTCAAGTGCTAATACGAACCTTTACCTTGGAGTGCTTGTAAATTTGATCCTCCATGTGTATAGGTGATTATTATTATGTTTTTTTGGTATTAAACCAGTAAGTGATCAAGTTGTTTGATCTTCTTGAATAAACCCATCTCGAATATAAGAAATTGAAATTGTTAAAAAAGAGTTTCATCAAATCAACCCCTTGTAATAACCTAGGATCAAACCTTATCATAATTTGAATTCACTTAATTCATGTAGTGTTTTCTTAAACTTATCTAAAATCAACCAAAATTTGGCCACTTAATAGCCAAATTCAGTCCATAGAATGTGTGTGTCTATAGGTTTCTTCTTAGGTCTCTTAGGAATTGACAACCCATGATACTCTACAATTGATCGCTTAACCCTAAAAACTTGGGTAAATTTGGGCAAGACCAACTTATATGAGGGACTTATCTCCATGGATCATTTCCTGATATATTCTGCAGTTGGTGGTGCCCTTATTAACAAAACTCCTACCACCTCTCATGACTTAATAGCCAACATTTCACAAAAATTCACAATAATTTGGTACATGAGAAATTTCACCAACTCGATGAGTTCATGAGGTAAGTAATTCATCCTTAAAACAAAAGGCAGATAATAAACTTTATGATATGAATACCCTTATAAGGTAATTATATCAAGAAAAAGGTTACTCACACTCTTCTTCTATTACATTACATTGTGGTATTTGTTCTAATAACACTCATTTTTATGACTAGTTCCCACAACTTCAGGATTCATCTGAGTCTTGTGCAGCAGTATTCCTTGGGTGTCCATTCCAACAATAACCACCCTTCAATCAAGAACCATTTAGGCCCAATTCAAACCTTGGGTGGGAAGCACAAGCACAATACTGACAAAGATGAAACTCAAGATACCCCAAGCAGAACTAGTATCAACAAGTACAAGTTATTCAACCTTCTTATCCTTGGACATATCAAAACAATCCTCCTCCTCCCAAGTCTAAACCAAGCTTTGAGGATATGGTGAAGTAAATGGAAACCCAGAACCTCTAGTTCCAATAGACCACACAATCAACTATTCAAGACCTACAAACTCTAGTGGAACAAATGGAAAACACCATCGGTGAGATAAAGATGCAAGGTTCTAGAAATATACCATCCCAACTTATTTCTAATCCAAAATATAGTTAATATTTGCATAATCACACTTTTTATTGGTAAATAAGTTTCTTCTTCCAATGATTATACACAACAGGTAACTCCCCCACTTGAAAACTCTCTTTCTCTACCCATAAAAGATTCTAATGAAGAGAAACATGACAACAAGGGTAAACAATTTATTATTGAGGATTCCCCTGAATGGTCTATTCCTCTTCCTTTCCCTCAAATACTCTCTAATCCTAAGAAAATTTTTGATAATGATATTGAATAAGAAATAACAGATACATTTAAAATGTGCAAATTAACATTCCTTTATTGGATGTAGTTAAACAAATCCCTCATTATGCCAAATTTCATAAATATATTTTAACCCACAGATGATGACTAAGGTGGAATGATAGAGTCATCCTAGTAAATAATTTCTTGGCCTTGATACAACCAACAATGACAACTAAATTCAAGGATCTAGGCACTTTAATGATACCTTTCACCATAAGGGGGGACCTTATATTATAATTCAATAATATACATGGGTGCTTCAATTAATGTAATGCCTTACTCTAAGTATACTTATTTTCAGGTTGGAGAGCTTACACCGATGGGAATTTTTGTGAAAATTTCCAATTGAAGCACAAAACACCCATCATGAGTGATCGATGACGTCCTTATAAGAGTAAATAATCTCATATTCCCTAAAGACTTCGACATTATCGATATGGAATATAATTAAACCCAAGGACATGATTCTATCATACTTGGAAGGCCATTCCTTAAAACAACAAAGATGGTCATCAACGTCTGCAATGGTACATTGTCCATGGAGTTCAATGGAGAAAATGTATGTTTCAATATCTTTGATGCCATGAAACACTATGTTGATGATAACTCTACTCTTCCTATATATTTGATGGAATTGATATCAAACGATATACACACACAAAATTCTATCCTCAACCCATACTCTAATTCATTTTCCTCTTATTCACCATTGGATTATTTGAGTTTTGATTCATGTTTTGAGTGTTGTGTGGGTTTATAAAATTGCAAATTTTTTGCATTGATTGAAGAGTTTGTTCATTCTAAGTTACCTATAACAATTGATGATTATGAAAATATCATTTCTATTGATTCTATTACCTTATAAAATAAACATGAGAAGATAGATAGTTTCATGGACCTCACTCCCCCTAAATCCCCTCCCTCAATCCAAAAACCACCAGTGTTATAATTAAAACCACTTCCATATAATTTAAAATATTCCTATCTTGAGGGTATTGACCAATATCCTATCATTATTTCCAATAAACTCTCTCCATGGCAAGAATCAAAATTTCTCGACCTTTTGAGAGAGTGTAAAAAAGAAAATTGGATGGACATTGGCTGATATTCCCAGGATTTTCCCATCTATTTGTATGCACCATATACTTTTAGAAGATGAGGCTAATCCCATAAGGCAAGATCAATGTTGGTTGAATACCACCCTACTTGAATTTATAAAATTAGAAATTTATAAAATTATTATTGTTAGGATCATCTATCCCATATCTGATAGTAAATGGGTTAGCCTAGTGTAAATTGTGCCTAAAAACTAAAATAACCATAGTGTCAAATTAAAGGAATGAATTGGTTCTAACACATGTGCAAAACAGTTGGCGAGTCTGTATTAACTACCATCAACTGAATCAATCCACACGAAAGGACCACTTTTCTCTACCTTTCATTGACCAAATATTAGAAAGACTGACTATTAAGTCCCATTATTATATCCTCGATGGTATTTTAGAAATATTAAGTGATCGGTGGCCACATTGGGTTTGAGGCCTGGAATCTCTATATAATTCCAACAGAACATGTCTCCATGATTCTTTATGAAAGAAGAATATACCTACTTCTCTTTAGAATTCATGGTTTCATTGATCAAAGTAGGTAGTGGATCTCTATTTATATCTATATTTATCTTCTTGATCTCATAAACAGTGGTGGATATACCTTCCTCAAATGATGGAGGGGAATCCCTAATATATTTCTCTTCTTCATATTCATCATACATTACCTATTACACCTCAGCATGGTAAGTGGGAAATGAAGTAAGTTTCTCATAGTTAGGGGATGAGTTGACATTTCAAAGCCTAGAGGATGAAGTGCCCATTTTAGGATCACTTGTCGGTATGAGGCCCTTTTGGAGCTCTGAAGGGGGGACGAGGTACTGAGAGTGAGCATCTTTATTTTCCCCCCATTGAAATTATAATTTCTTCCAAACCATCTGATGAAAAAAGATATTTTTAGAGATCAGGGGATGGAATAAAGACACTTTCATCTATGATTCCATCACTATTTGGAGTGTTAACATCATCTCTAATGTTTTCAGGTTCAGTTTTTACGACTGACACCATAGAAGTCATAGAATCTATTCCCACATTTGTATCCATTTATTTGATTTGATTGATAGAGAGCATGTACTCTTCACTGGTCTATTTCAAAGGGTTATCTAGAATCGTCTCCAGACCATTTGGGGAATTGTTTCGAGTGAAATTGTCATCCATTGACTATTTCCCTTCTTTATAGTATAATCTTGTGTCAATGTATTGTGAATCACGGGATTAGAATGGGGTCTTTTCACCATAAAATGTCCCAATTTGACCATTGATATAACATTTCAGACATTGGTGGTATGAGGTTGGGATAACTACATTCTAATGTAGCCAAGGTCTTCCCAAAAGAACATTAAAAGTCGTATCCAGCCTAACAACCATGAATTCTGATTCATACACGAGATCCCCAAACTGAGTCCTAAGTTTGATTTCTTCAAGAGGATTTTACTCATTCTTGTCATTAAATTATAACATTAGGTTAGAGGGAAATAAGTGATATTCATTGAAACATTGTTCATGAAGTGTTCGTATTGGGATAAGGTTGACTCTTGAGTCATTTTTAATGAAGGGTCATCGAATATCAATTTAATTTTTCATAATAAATATATAAAAGGGTCTTACTTGCCCTTGTATGGTGGCTTCCTCATACTCATCTATGAAAAACATGACCATGTAGAGTTGTGTAGGATCATTCTCTTCATGGTACACTTTAGAAGCTGCAACCTCAACTTCAAATTCCTGAGGTATTTATAAGGCCTCTATAAGTTCTTCCTAGAGATATTTTGATAGACTTTGATCATCTAGGATGGAAAACTTGGACGGAACCAGGGATAGTTACTTCAAAACATCATACTTTTGGTCCAAAGGTAGGTTTTTCCCAACATGGGGATGTTCTTTTGTATGTGATTTGGGATCTAATGTTCCTGATGTGGATGGATCAGCACTTGGAATAGGATCTGAATGTGCTTCTGCTCTTGGTGGATTAGGTCATCTAGGCTTACTTATACGCTAAATTTGATTAGGTGATAAAGTACTCTCTAACCTATCTTCTAGGATGATTATGTCAGGAAAGAACTTTTAATGAGTGGGATAACTTATTCACTCCTTCTAAGCTCACTGTAGATCTCTTCTATGAGTTTCGATCATGTAGAATGTTTGGGATGGGATGCGGTTAGGGTAGTGATTCCTATCACGACTGCGTCTTCCACAAAATCCCCAATTCATACGACCACCTACCCTAGTTCCCCAATAAAGTGTATGGAACTCAAGTTCATAATCACACTCATCATTTAATGAGGGATTAATTAAGTGGATAATGTTAATGGGATAAAAGATAAAATCCTAATATGATAGAGATTTCATCTGGTGAGTGGAACCCTATTGTACTATTTGGAGAGGCGGTTCCCCTACCTTTGAGACCATAGGAATGTAGTATGCTAAATTCAAAGATATATTCATCTTTGTTATAGGATCCAATTCCTGCATTTTATTCTTACTCTTTTGACCACATGACTTTTTAGAAGACTGGTTTTTATAGGATTGAGCAGCTGATGAAGTTGGTTGTATTTTAGTGGAAGTGGTTGAAGGCACAACTAGTTGTTTCAACTATGTTTTGAGGATAACAAGAGTTCGGTTGATCATATTTTTATCCATCTAATTACTAAACTTATACAAACCCTTGATTTTAGCTTTCTTCCATTCATTTTCATCCTCTAGATTAGTGACAGAGACATATTCTACCCAAGAGGGTGAGTTTTTTTACTTAATTTTCCAAGATTCCACCATTTTTTGTAGGATTTATTTGGAAAAAACACTCATGGATGTTGTTCCCCAGTACTTGATGGAAAGGGAAATAATCTGGGAGATCTTCTTAACCTTATTTTTTGGGATTCCTGGGATTTGGAAACTTGTATAAGTTTTTTTCCAATTCTGATATGATGTAACTGGGACTTGTTCATTTATAAAATAATAGACCTTGATTTTCATCTCAACAAACTATTTTTTCCTATGCTATTTTTGATCATCCTGATAAGGTGGGCATTCTTACTGATGCTCGGGAAGTGTATTTTCATGATATAGTGTAGGATTCGGATCAGGAGCAGGTACATGGGCCTAATTATGTGTAATAGTGGCAGCCTCCACTTTCTTCATTATCCTTCTCTAAGTCGATGGAATTACCTAAGAATTCACTTTAGTCTCTATAGAAAGGTCCCAAAACCCTCTTATATATTTCATGGAGATAAGTGGTTTGTGAAACTCACTATGAATATTCTCTATACAAATGGTAATAAACTCTTCTTAAGGAATTGGTAGGTTCAAGGATTATTTCAATCCTTTCCACTAAGCAATGAAATATGATACTCTTTTATTTTCTCATTTTTTACAGTTTGACAGTTCAAATAATTGTGTATTCTACAACATCGAGCTGAACTGGAATAGAAACTTCTGATAGAGGTCTTCCCACCCCATAATTGACTGGGCATGCAAACTCATGTACCATACGATGTATGGTCCCTAGAGTGATTGCACAAAGCACCTAATTTTCACTTCCTCTTATTATTTAGGGGTCCCCATCATGGGAACATATTGAGAAATAAAATGCGTCAAATACTGATTTGGGTCCCTTGAGATATTAAAAATGGGAAATTTTAGATTCCCAAAGTTTGGTAGGGGGGATCTAGATCTACCCATTTGAGGTAAGGTTTCTTCTCTGATTGTATTAGTGTGCGCAATTCCTCCATGGATTCCAATCGAGCTGTGAGTGACTCGATATCATTCATGAGCCCTTGGGGTATGTCTAGACGATCTAGAGCTTGAATAGGTGTGGTGGCCATTAGGGCCATCTATGGAAGTGTTTTTGGTATCTATCATGGGTAGCCCATAGGAACAGACCTTTAAAGATATGTCTTGCCTTTTCTATCTATGCACCCAATGGAGGGATCTCTCGACCTATTGCTGTGAGATCCAGGTATATTGGTGTTTGGTATCCCACATTTATTTGTTATTATAGATCCACTTTGGTTGCTATGATGAACCCTATTTACTGAGGCACTCTGGCTAGGGGTTCAAGTTGAGGATATTCTTGTAGAGTATATCCAGAAGTAAGGAAACCTATGAGTATATCTACATTGAGTCTTCTCAATTATTTCATCTCTTCCTCCTACTGAGAAAACCTTTACTCAAGTGAAATGGACTCAACCTCTCTGGGAGGTAGGTGACGTACAATTTTTCCCTTTCCCTTTTCATTATTGGATTCCTTTTGAGGATGTGATGCTAGATTATTTTAGGTAATTCCCATATTCAGGGAAAAATTTGGGTTCTAGGTATGCATGACTCCATCGATTGTTTTGTTGTGGACCACATTATGAACCAGAACTTCCTCTTCTGGCTCCTCCTCTTAATTAGACTTCTGCTCTATAAAGTCTATAAGGGAGGTATTAATGACATTTACTAATTCATAATACATTATAGGAATTATATTAGTGTATTCGTGATACTGACTCTTTTTACACCCTCTACAAGGCCTCATCCTTTCCTTTTCTAGGTGTCTAGGAGCTGTTTGATGGATGGTGGCTTGAAGGGAATCTCTAGATAGTTTGTTCGTGTACGTTCCTAATTATGGTATTAGATCATATGATGGGACAGACTAGGAGGACCCATTCTATGGAATTTCCCCTAATCATGAGAAGACTTCTTTTCACTAAGGATAATGTTTTTGAGGACAAAAAACCCCCAACAATGAGGGTTAGGGATGTTCCCATTCCACTTTCACAATTATTTGGGCTTTATTTACTAACTTTGAGAGTTATGTTAAAAAAATACCCTATCCCTATAGGCTGGGGTTGCATCTGAACTATCATGGATGCTACTACCATGGCTTCCCTTCTGATTCTGCATAGTTTTGTCTGAATATGGGTCGAGTGCATCATTTGGCATGCACTCAAATCACCCATTTCCAAAGGTCATTGCACTATTTCTAATATTTGCACTATCTAAAGGATGAATTATCCTATATGGGAGGATTTTTTAATATTCTCAGATTCTTGATGCAAAAGTGTCTCAATATCCTTCTCTCTTCAGGCCCAACATTAATGAGAGTTATTCGGGGCCTATTTTTGTTGATCATATCTTTGGTGGTGAACAGGGTCTGTTTTCTAAAGCCAAACTAAGACTATATCATTTCATGATACCATTTTTAGTATTATTTTCTAGTTATGGAGTGTAGTAAAATGAATTGCTTTGTGTTCCCCCCATCCTTTGATATGAACATCAAATGGGGTATCTATAACTAGTTGTCATAAGATTTTTAACGCATTGAGTCATTCACTTTAAAGGGATCCTTGTTGTCTTTCTGGATATCGTGTAGCTATGAGGTACACCAAGTAAATTTGGTGGTGCATCCATTCTATTACCTTGACTTTATTTTGATACTCTTCATAGGGTAATAACTTTTCTATCGAGTGATAAAGAGTTTTTTATATATTGAGTCAGATGTCATGCACACAATATTCCAAAAATACCTCTCCAATGTTGTATTGAGGGGTGTATAAATGTTATAACAAGACTAATATGTCATCTTTAGTCATTTATTTCCTCAATTTTATCATTTCATATTCATATTTTTCTATATACCCCTCTAACTGATCTGACCATAGTGGAAAATTTCCTACCGCTTTTTCATAAGAAACAAGATTGGTAGGGAATTACTCTATCACACTAGATGGTAAGTGGCCTGAGGGTGGTTCATAGAATTATCATCGACATGGGTTTTATTTTGGTTGAGAATCGATTTTACGTGTCAATGAAAATAAATCAGACATGACTAGCCTTATTTTCACAAGTACCTTATGGTAGGAGGTATTTCTTGTCACTACATTTCCAATTGGAGTATTCTCTTGACAATGTGAAATATTAATATGTAGTAAACTTTCATAGGGAGCTCCATCATGGGGAGTACCACCATGGTGGATTACAACATGAGGAAAACCATCTTGATCCTTGATCTTCTATCCACGTAGAGGGTGGTCATGAGTCTCATCAGGAAATGGGCTCTTGGGATCGATCGAATTTTGGTCATAAATAAATCCTTCGTGGTGAAGTGTCTAGAAAGGACCTTTGTAATTGCTTCTATTGCTCCCATAATTTGGTAATAAGAGAGTAGGATCTAGATCTATCATAGATAACCATCTGAGGGCTTCAAGAACTCCAGAATTTAGTAAAGAAGGATCATAGATTGGCTATTTGTTTTCTAGATGTATTTGGTGAGGCTTCTTCTTAGATGCCTTTTTACAAGAAACTAGGGACACTTACTGGGAAAAGTATTTTTCATTATCAAGGGTTTATTTCTACCTTGGAGTGGCCATTGGTATAGGCTAGTTACCTTTTATTAGAATGGGTGTGTGTTCTCAATCTTGTTATCCATATATCATGGAGGATTTTGGACCACAACCCTTCGAGACAGGAGCAGAGGTGTTTGTCTACTCTGAGATGGAATGTTAATCATCCACCCCATTTTTGGGGATGGAGTTGTGTTTATATCCCTATATAACTATGGTTTTCACCATAATTATTTCCAAGTAGGTTTGTAGGATGTGGTTAGGTATTTCCATCTACCCTTTCACAGTTTTTAGGATATTCTTGGTGACTTCAGTGATTGGAATGAGGATATATGCCCATTACATATCTATAGTAGCTATATTTTCTTTATCCTATCCTCCCTTTTCTGTTTTTTTATACTTATAGTACTTTTTTATGGGGCATAGAGTTGGATCTGCCCCTTATTTTCATTCGTACTTTCCAACTTACTTCTCTAGATGATGTCAGATGAAACTGGTAGCAAGCTTGATGAATGCAAGTGGGTGTATTATTCTGCTTGCATCTTGCCACTAAAATTAGTTGAAAGGCTTATTTGGGTGTTTCCAAACAATTCTACTAGAATTATAGGATAATGTAGGTGGGTGTATATTCCTACTCGCATTATACCACATAATCTGAATGGAGGGATTATTTTGATGCTTCTAGGTGATTTGGATTGCTGGCTGAATTAGAGTGGTCATTTGTATATTACTGATCATGGTTTGCCACCAACTTTGATTGGTGGGATTCTTTGGAGTGGAGAGAAACATTTCCCTACTCCCTGGTGACTGATATCTTCCCCTGGAGGGTAGTCTTTCATTCCATATTCTGGATGACCTGGGCAGGTCAGCTGAGGAAAGAACCCTCATCATTTTGAGGGCTCGCTACCGTGCGACATTAACGATAAATATTACTAGTATGATTATTCTTTAAGGACCCATGTGTCTTATGGATGAGGCCTTATGTAGCCACTTGATCCACATTCCTCAGATATTGGAGGGAATGGTTGTCACATTCCAGGGATAATCTCATAAAATGGTTAAAGATGGAGGTTGGTGTCATCTGCTTTTAGACCACTAGATATCATTGACTGGATGAGAAATTGGACTTGGTGAAATATAGGTTCTTTCAATCAGACTTTAGGTTTGGGATGGTACCATGCTGATGATACTCCTAGACCAATTCATTAGAGGCCCAGCATTGAAGACACTGGGTTGGTGATGGCGTCCTTTGATTGGATGAAGACCTGGTGTGAACAGTCGTCGGGTCATTCATTCATGAAAGATGAAAGGAAATCATTGGATTGAAGGGAATTCTGAGATAAATTTCTTTAATATATGGAAAAAAATAATAAAACCATTTTAAATAAACATCTCATTTGAATGAACGCATACATGATTGCTTTTCTTGTTTGGACCTCTTTCATTTATAGAGAGAAAGGGGCCTATCAGATGGGTGATACTATCATATTGGTTAAGGATTCATGTTAGTTTCACCATTTTTGTTTATGATAGAAAAAATCAATATCAGTTGCCCGATGATTGATTACAGGGGGTTTGAGTTGTGTGAAATCATTCACATCAGGCTCACTATTTATAAATGGTTTCCAATGGGTTTATTCATGGAACTAGAAACTTCCAATGGTTCTATAACCATTATGGAAATACTTTACAAATGTAGTTTATCATCATGATGTTTAGAAAACGATGATTAATAACTCACATTGGTTGAGAGTATGGGAGTTTGAGCTCATCACACCCTTGGGGGTTGCCTACTCCAGTACTCTCTTATAGACTGAAGATATGTTCATTACTCCTTCCATAATTCCAAAGTATGATGTGGGTCACCCATGAATTAATAATAAATTATTAGCTTATATGGATATTAGAATCATATTTATGTATATTAGGATCTTCATCAATAGAGATATCTGTATGTATCTGAGTTTCCCCAACAATGGTATCCCCTTATGTACTAATTAGGGATTCTTTTTTCATTATTACGATGATTCTAGTTTTCTATCCACTTAGTTGGGTGATATGGAGTGTGTCATCATCTAAGGAGACGGGAGTTGTTTTGATGTTGGGATCAAACCCATGAGATGGGATTCCTATGTATCCTTGTGAAAGGAATCATAACACACATAGTTAAGTTACACTTAATGGGACACATCATACATTTTAAGGCCATGTGATAAATATCAAGCCATGAAGTTTAAATTTGTGCTTCTAGGAAGTCTAGGAATAAGGTTCCTAATAAAATTTTGTTTTGGGACTTATGTTTAATCATCCTATGGAACCTGGGAGGGATATGAATTTCCAGGTTGAATTAGACCCTACTAGGAATGTGGCTTAGGGAGAATAGGGTTTATTTGGGGTGTTGGGTTTGGACCTTAGGGAGGATTCTTAAGTATCCCATTTGGATGGGAATCAAAACCCATGTAGTTTGGCTATGAGGGGTCATGTCTATGGAGACCCTCTAAAGGTTTGGTCCTATAGGGGAGTGTGACCCTTTTAGAGGATTAATTTTGGGCTTACATCTAAAGAGGATTCCCTAATGAATGAGTTTGGGTCCATAAAGAGTGACTCGACTCATAGATATTAGGGGGATTGGTTTGGGGCTCACTCCTAAGGAGGATGGACATGGATGGGTATGATGATGTTATTGGGGATTATTCATGGAAATTATTCCCTTGTGATTTGAAGTTTGGTTGGGGATTATTCTTAAAAAGGATGTCCAAGGTGAGATGCTAGGGATTATACAAAGTAGGAGGACCATGGGTTAGATTTTTTTGGCTTACTCTTAAGGAGGATTCCCTGGATAGGTTAGGTCTTACACTTTGAATACGTAACATGAAATAGTATGATTGGGGATTACTCTTGAGAAGGATTCCCATTTGTTTGGGATCATGTGGATGTCATTAACACCTTCAACCTCTAAGACCACATGAGTCAAGATCAGTGTGAGAAACAAGATGTAATGGAATATTCAGGGAAACCACACAATACAATTTTCCTTGAGGTTAGATACATGTCCTTGAGGACTCATGCCTATAGAGTTACTCTAAAGGAAGGCTATGAGAAGGACCAAAATAATAATCTCTACTAAAAAATTCATCAAACTGTGTGAATACCATGATCATGGATATCCTCTAGGCCCACATAAGTCATGATGAGTCATGCATTAATGTTAGAAACAAGAGGAAGTGGATGATCAAGAAAAAACCACACACTTCTCCTCCTCCATTGGTAGAGAAGATGGGCTTACGGGATAAAGGAGAGGAATCTAGTTCCCATCCACTCTCTAACTGGGTATCCAAGAGTTGAAGTGGATCAGGAGTATAAACTCCCACATGAAAGGCTAGGGGATTACTCCATGATGGATTCCCTGAAATTGGTTCTACAGTGGAAGAGGATGATGTCATTCTATGTCAAAATGAAATTTAAGTGTGATCCTCACTCTCCCCACCTAGAACTGAAGGCTCTAGATCTTAGTTATGAGAAGGGGTGGAAATATATTTCACCCTTATTCCTAATATTGTGAACTCCTTAACACTATCCCTCGGGTCAGGGTCCTTGTGATCTTGGGAATGAAAATCCACATCCACCATAAGGATCCTAACCTTCTGGTAGGAAAAGTGTGGGAAACCTATTCCCATAGGAATGAAAATCTAAATTGGAGACACACTATTGTGCCCCTATTCATGGTATTTAAATTCTATAGGCTTAAGTGGAGTTGTCAACATGGCCCCTTTTAGACAAGGGAGCCAAAGAAAAAGGTGTCATTCCATTGGTGGTTTTGAAGATGTCTTGAAGTTAGGGTAGCACAGGTCTTGTCTTAGAGGGAAAAGGTGCCTCGCACCGAGCCTGGGAGGAATTGGAGGAGCTTCACGCATGGGGTATAGGCATGTGTGATCTGGAAATGCCTTGGTAAATGGACCACCTGGGAAACGAAACTTGGATGAGGCTTTAACCTAGGCACCATGGTTCTCCTCAGGTGTCCCTATATGGGTCTCACACAGGTCCCTAATTAGGGAAGGGGGCCTCACATAAGTAAAACATCACTTAGGAGAGAAATGGTTCCTTAGGTAGGTGTATTGTGTTTCAGACTCTGAGGGAACATTTTTAGGTTCTGGGCATAGTGGAAGTGTGGGAGGTTCGGTGCCCAACTTTAATCTTTTTCATACTCAATGAATAATCTAGGATCAATACGAAGATGAATTCTAGTATCCACATAATTGAATCAAGGATTTATATAAAGGAATAGAAACCTGGAACCAAGATAGAGGATCAGCATATTTTTTTTATAATTAATTTAATTTAATTAAATAATTACCTCCATGGTGATTATTTCTTTGGTGATGTGTTCAACCACGGATAAACAGTGTTCCTTCATTGAATTGTAGAGATAAAGGTTAGATCTCCTCTAGCAGTGATCCACACATGTTCCACGTATCTTCAAACATCGTTGAAGGAGTCTTCGGGTGATATCACAGAAGATCTATGTGCTTGTGATGTCCACCTTAAATCACCTTGAGAATCACTTCCAAATAATTCTCCTTGATCCAGTGGAGGAGGATCTCTCTCATTCTTGAGAGAATTCTTAAAGAGGGATGAACTCTCTAGGCTTGCGATCTTTTCTCCAATTTGTTGTGCACAACCCAATAATCATCTCTTAGCAAGCGCTTGGATAATAAGAGAATAATATAACCAGGTATTTAATTCACTAGGGTAATAATAAATAATTTTCACAAGTGTCTTAATTATTTTATTAATCCTAGAGAAACCCCCATGTCAAATAATAATAGAAACATTATTATTTCACGATATGCGCTTATCTTGTGAGTCATAATTAAATATTATTTTATCAAATAATATTCAACATTATTATTTCTCAGTGGACCATTAACTCGATCCACCAATCCTCCACCATATTTATTGAACCTTGAATAATGATTTTTATTTATTAAATAAATATAACTGTATTATTCTCCAATAAATATATAAATATTATATTCACTAAATATAAAATATTTATTTATTAATTATTCCACCCACAATATATTCTCTCAAATAACCAGTGTAAAAAATAAATGTGATCTAGCATCCATGAATAATTATTAAACCAAAACTGGGAATAATATTTATTCGACTTTTAGAGAATAAATAATATATTATTTAACTGATAAACTAGATACACTTAGTGTGTGACCCTCTAGGCCTCTTTCTTAGTGGCATTATGCAGAGCAGCCTAAAGTCCAAGGTTAGCAGCTAGCAATAAGACAAGAAACCAATAAAGAAATAAGTTAATCCCTCAATAATATGTCACCTCATACGAACACATACCATGTAATATAGTACCTTTGTCTCTATGTCTCCAGTAAAGAGGGTTGCATGCAAGTTCCATCAACCCGTGTGCTTGATTTCTCATTCTTTGAATTCCTAAAAATTGAACTTGTATATAGAACACCATGGTCATGTATTTATTTAGGCTATATCATTTCCATAAAAGGTCCTAAGATATAAATTTCTATTATATAACAGATGGGAAAAATCCTTTCTCACATTATTCATTAATGCAATATTACTCATGACACACCCAACATATCCTACTTTGCCTCAAACATGTGTCATCATGGTTTTCTGCAATACATCTAAGTGTGTGAGTCATAATACCCATTAATAATAATCTTAAAGTCTAAGGACCAATAATCACGTCCGTAGATAGGAACAACCAATGACACTTATAATTTTGGATTTCCTACTGGAGGGTCTCATTCTCATAATATCCTCCTGGACATTACAAAGGGAATACACCATAAGAAGGTGACTAAAAGTACTTTGAGTCTCCATCCCTGAAAGATTATATAATTTGTGTCCCTTTAAATGATATCATCTTTTTATAGAACATATATTCAAGAATAGTTTCATGGAACTTTTGAGTTCTCATCATAGAAGAAATCCACTATGACCTTTTAGTATTGTTTCTGACGCTTTCATCGGGGCGCACGCATCCGTCACACAGAGGACGTGCTATTGTTACCCCGCATTCCCCTCTTTCCAAAGGCGGGCAGTATCTGCTCCTTATTTATGGATGTCTGCTCCTTGATCGAAACAGGATGATGGGATCTCCGTTCTTCCCTCTGTGGATTCCTCCTCAGAACTCATCACCTAGTCCGGGTCTCCCTCATAGATTAAAAATATAATTCATGAATCTATTCCCGGCGCCATATCTTCATGGACATCAGTTAATTACGATGCTTCTATCCGGACCTTCCAAGGGGTCCGGTCAGGGCAGCAACCTTCGGTTAGGATACTAGTCACTTTGGGGCATCACTGGCATGTCTTGACACTGGGGATTGGCTTGTCTATCTTTTGTCCCTTATTATAGGGCTTCTTGAGGGCGTGAAATCCCGAGGCATCCCACATCGAATGCGGGGAATTGTATGCCATAAGCATGTATCTGAGGTTTTCCTCATCTTCCCATTTTTATCACAGGGTATGCCGCAATTTTAACATCCAGCAGAGATGGATCAGACTGATCGGAATAGTAGATAGAGTGGATCAGATTGAAGAACCCCCTGGAGGGAACACCGATGTTGGGGCCAACACGTGGGTGGCTTCCCGAATGTTGTGGTGAGGAATGATGAGTGAAGTGGCATGATCCCACCGGGATGTGGCGGCCCGGGTAAGAATCAGGATGAATGATGGCTTTGGGATTGGGTCTCAATGAGACTTCCTACGTATCCCTGAGGCAGGGAATCAAAGTCCATGTAGTTCGATGATATGGTGGGAAACCTGAAGAGGTGACCCGTGAGAATGAACGCATGGATGGGACCCAAAGGAAGTAGAACCAACGGGTTACGGCATGAGCTTCCCGGGACCTATGGGCTTGAGGGAGAGATCAGGATGAGTAATGGGCTTGATTCTCATGGAGGCCTCCTCCGTATCCCCATGGCATGGAATCAAAGTCTTCGTAGTTCAGGTGGATGATACAGTTTAACATCATGTGGGATGAGAATGGGGCTTACACTCTGAGGTGGCCCATGGTGATGGAGAACCGACGTGAATGGGGACCTAGGGTCCTAATGGATGGTGGGATTGAACCTTGTGGAGGCTTCCTACGTACCATGCCTTGACATGGATCAAAGTCCCCATATTTCTTGATGGATGGGGATTACGCTCTGAGACGGACCATGGTGGTGGGGCTTGAACCTCATGGAGGATTCCTACATACCATGCCTTAGCATGGATCAAATTCCCTATAGTTCGGGATGGATGGGGATTACGCTCTAAGACAACCCATGGTGGTGGGGATTTAACCTCATGGAGGCTTCCTACGTACCATGCCTTAGCACAGATAAAAGTCCCCATAGTTCGGTATGGATGGGGCTTACGCTCTGAGATGGCCCATGGTGGTGGGGCTTGAACCTCGTAGAGGCTTCCTACATACCATGCCTTAGTATGGATCAAAGTCTCGTAGTTCAGGATGGATGGGGCTTATGCTCTGAGACGGACCATGGTGGTGGGGCTTGAACCTCGTGGAGGCTTCATACATTCCATGTCTTGGCACATATCAAAGTCCATGTAGTTCAAGATTGATGGGGCTTACGCTCTGAGACGGCCCATGGTGGTGGGGCTTAAACCTCATGGAGGATTTCTACGTACCATGCCTTAGCATGGATCAAAGTCCCCGTAGTTCGGGATGGATGGGGCTTATGCTCTAAGATGGCCCATGGTGGTGGGGCTTGAACCTCATGGGGGCTTCTTATGTACCATGTCTTGACATGGATAAAAGTCCCCGTAGTTCGGGATGGATGGGGATTATTCTCTGAGACGGCTCATGGTGGTAAGGCTTGAACCTCGTGGAGGCTTCCTATGTACCATGTCTTAGCACGGATCAAAGTCCCTGTAGTTCGGGATGGATGGGGCTTATGCTCTGAGACGACCCATGGTGGTGGGGCTTGAACCTCATGGAGGCTTCCTACATACCATGCCTTGACATGGATCAAAGTCCCTTTAGTTCAAGATGGATGGGGCTTACGCTCTGAGATGGCCCATGGTGGTGGGGCTTGAACCTCGTGGAGGCTTCCTACGTACCATGCCTTAGCACGGATCAAAGTCCCTGTAGTTCGGGATGGATGGGGATTATGCTATAAGATGGCCCATGGTGGTGGGGCTTGAACCTCGTGGAGGCTTCTTACGTACCATGTCTTAGCACAGATCAAAGTCCGCGTAGTTCGGGTATACAGTTTAACGCCATGCGGGATGGGGGAATTTGGGGCTTACGCTCTGAGGTGGCCAATGGTGTGTCATGGTCGGTGTTCACTCTAACCTCACAGAAGTCATGCACAATGTGAGAAACAATAGGTTGTAGGGACCTGACGATCACATCGCGAAGGGTGCATCCGTGGGAAGTGAAGAGGGGTTTACTCGTTGAGCGGGCCATGGTGTCGGGACTTACTCCAGGATGGAGGCCCGAGGGTGACAAAGCATAGCGGGAGAGGTACTTGGGACCAAATAAAGGAGGATCCCCATTCCCTATCACGCCCTCTGCTGGCCTTGGGACCGAGGAAAGGAGGATCAGGGGTTCTGCCTCCTGGAAGGAAGGCTAGGGTCTTACACCAAGGTGGCTGCCCTTCCCTGCGAACAAACGCCACTCCAATACATCACCTCGTGTGAGGGATGACCCCATACCCGTGGAGACAAGTGGGCATAGAGAATTTACAAGGCGGGGGGACCCTGCGTGCGAGGCACGGGGCCAGGTCACAGTTTAATGTCATGTGTTGAGGACGAGGTGGTTGGCAGTTTAATGTTCTGCAGCTCGGACGAGGTGGGTTGGCTCCGCACCCCTAGGACTTATATAACTGGTTCCCTATGTCCCTTTTGTAAGGGAAGGCATCGTCAAGACCATACTGAGGAGGTTTCGTGGGGCGAACCATCGAGGGTTCCACGTTATCGTGGCTATGTGAAGAAGCAATAGCCGTTAGCATGCCTATGCAAAGAAGCATGAGGCGGAGTAACACAATGGTAAGGATTGTCCAAGGGACTTTGAAGTTACTTTGTATGAGCCGAGAAGGCCGTACGGGAAAACCATGTATGATAAGAATGCCCATGGTACAGAAAACACCTGCGAATAGCACCCGAAAAAAGGGAATCGGGCGTTCGTGCAAGGGGACGCCTGACGAGCACCGAGGTGAAGGGCCCCGGGGGATTGCGCGTAGCCCTTGGGGCTGTGCGAAATGAAGGGATCCTGGCTCAGAAAGCCCCGGGTTGGCACAAAATAAGTGTTGTTTGCACGAAACAGGGGGATGAGGCTTTGCGCGTGACTAGAAGGGATTGCGCACAAGGGGAAAAATTACGCGCAGGAGGCAAGGGCCACGCGTAAGGACTCGGGGCGTGCAAATGCAGGGATTGCACGCTACTGACCGGCTTGTGCGCAATGGAATAAATTTCACGCTAGGGTCAGACCCCGAAGGGGTTGGGTTTTAGTCTAAGCCAGGGGGATCTCGTGTGAAGGCAGATCCCAGGGCGACTTAGTGCGAAAAAGAACCCTACCTGAAGGCTATATTGCGCGCGCGTGGAATTCCAATTATGCGCACGAGAGGTGGTTTGAATTCTTCAGCCCTGAAAATGAATGGGGTCTCCTTTTATTTATAGGCAACCTAGAGCTCTAAATTTTGGGTGGTGTAAAATAAATGCGCTACAGATGCGGCAACGCGAAATATCAACCGCGCGGGGTGCGGGCGTGAAATTATTTCACGCTGGCACCGGGACTTTTTGCGAATCTCGGTACCTTCCGCACGGGACAAATTTTTTCGCACACTTCACCCTTTTTTCACGCAACACCTTTGGGGCCTCCGGACCGGGCCTCCGGGTTGGAATATGACTTCGCTTGTTCGTTTCAGAACTTTCTCTGGTGCTTACGCACTTTTCGGCGTCTACAAATTCCCCCCCTCGGAATTGGATCGGTGAGGGGTCGCAACGATCAGATTCCAATGAAAACGCCAAAATGCAGGGCATCGTGGGCTCCTGGCGTGCAAAACTTGAGCGGCAGGAAAAAACCGGTCAGGCGCAGAATCCTCCTTTTGTGCAGGCGTGGAACCCCGAATTAGCCTATAAAAGCCATCGCGGGTCCCATGCTCCGTACGGTGTTTCTCACGTGATAATCTTAGAGCTCTCGTGCATGAAATCGGTTCTTCTCCTGCACAAAAACTGCTTGGCTGCGCGTAATTCCGCCAAGATTTAGTGGTATTTTACATGCAAACCCAGGATTTTTCACGCAATGCTCTGAAAGTTCACACAACCTGCTAATCTTACGTGTCGAACTCCCATGTTCCGTGCCAACCTTCCAAATTTCGTGCCCACCTTTCAGATTTCACACCCAACTCCCAAAACACTTAGTTGGAAGAAGATGGCCACCCACCGTGCAGATGAGGGGGAAGCCGCAGATCGCAGGGCAGAGATGGCTGCGAACCCGGAGGTTTACAGTACAAAGAGGGTTATCTCTAATAACCACACCCTCTTCAACATGCTAACTCCCACCTAGAAAGAGTATTCCTTGTCTGATAATCTACCATTATGGGACTTCGACATTCTAGAGGAGGTTCCCCTGCCAGGCTTCGAGGTTGATACCCTGAAGTCATGGGTGACCCGCAAAGACAACCTTCCCCGATACAACATCACCAACAATGGTCATCCTGCCAGAGAAACCAAACACATGGATGTATATGTCCTGAATCCCAAGACTAGGACCATTGTAGGGGGTGACCCTATCGCGGAGAGCTCACCTGCCCTCTATGTGAGCACTTTTCATCAGATCATCGCTGACCAGACCAAAGGCAGGCTGCAAGACTGGGATCTGCGGTCCGGAGGCAACTTTACCAGCGAGTGGGCCTGGGCGTACTGGGTTTTCCACACATGCGACCAATTTGGGGCCGAGTTGTGGCACATTGGTCTGTTCGAGGTGAGGTGGACATCGCAGTTCCACTTCTACCGGCAGCCTGAGCTTAGACCGGAGCTATTCACCCAGTAGTCCCCTGATACTAACACATTCTATCTTCACCATGGGGAAGTCAGAATCAGTCTTTGGGACATCCACTGCATTGGAGGAATCCCTTTGGAGGGCCATCAATACGACAAGTTCCTCCCACCGATGAATATCTGGGGTGACAGGTCTCGAACTCCCATACTGACGTGGAACCTACTGGAGTTGTCCAAGGAGAGGCTGAAGGTCAAGGACTTCCTGAAGGACATCGCCTATAAGGACTGGTTCATCATGTTCTTGGAGAAGGACCCGGAGGTCAAGATGTCAGGGTGGGGAAAACGGTGTCCAACCACGGTTCAGAGGAGAAAGAGTGGATCCTACTGGAGGATCCTGGAGGCGAGGCAATACCAATCATGGGGCTATAGCATTAATGAAGCCCAGGACCCAAATGTCCGGTATGCCAGATTCCTCTCTACGTTCCTGGGCAAGTGGCTCTTGCCGATACGGGACGCAAGGATGGGTGTCCGTCCAGCGACTCTAGTGATGGCAGGCATCATGGCTGCCAAAAGAGGTTTAACCTGGGGGTCCTCGTGCTGGCTTGGCTGTACGCAATCCTAGGATGCATCTCGAGAGGGGGATCTCCTAGGAGAGTATGTGGACCCTTCCAGATCTTCCATGGATGGTTTGTGGCTCACTATGGCAGCTAAACCTTCCCATATGCCATTCGTCCCCCGGGCAACGGCCTACGACCCTCTCTACTGAATATTTCCAGGGTCATGCCAATGAAGCTCAATGAGGAGGGGTACAGATCAAGATTAGTAACCATGCCAACTTCACCTTCAACCCATTCCCCACCCCAACTGTTCAGCTAGTAGACAACGGTCAAGGCTTGCTGGAGTAGAAGGAGTACTTCCAAAGCATCAGAGGCGGGGTGCTCATGGCCCAGATTGATGAAGATTTCTTACGAGCCTTATTTTTTGTCCCAGTTCTCTAGGCAGTTTGGATGCCTCCAGCGAATTCCAAAGAGAGTATACATAGATGTCCAATAGGAGAGGCATCCCTGTGTTCTTCGTCAGTTGTGGCTGATGTTCACAACCTACGGCTCCGGCGACATCATCACTTTTCCTCCCACCGAACTTGACGCGGGCCTCTCAACTGAGTATGTTGAAAATTGGACCACATCATACCCTGAGGGGCTTCTACGGAAGCGATTCCAGTAGCTCAAGGTCGTCAATGCAGAACTTCGGTGGCGAGAGAGCAGGCGGGGTGTCGCTAGAGGAGGAGGGCCAGAAGTGCCTTAGGAAACGGGGCCTGCATAGGCCGGGACCTCAGCAGCGGGGACGTCACATGGCATGGCCGCACCCTCATTGCCTAGAGGTGGAGGGCCCCACGAGGTGGCCAGAGAACTTCCTGGGAAGAAAATAAGATATTTTCTTCAACCTTCCCAGGATTTCATCTTCCATGCGCTATGGTTGGCTTGGATAACCCTGCGGAAGTCAATGAGTACTGAATCCCTCTGGCAGAAGATAGTGCAAGATGGGATCCAGCTTTCGGATGTTGGGCTTGTCCGGGTCGCCGATAGAGTGGACTTCCACCGATGTCATCCATACCTGACGGCCATGGACACATACGCACGTCAACGGGGTCGGCGTGTGGAGCCACCTCTCTTGGTGAAGGTGTTTCTCGGCTAGGAGTGTGATCCGGAGAGGATGTCGTCGGGGAAAGATGAAAATGATGAATCAGAGGGCGAAGAAATAGGGGAGTGGGCTGAAGGAGAAGGGGGAGGTGAAGGAGAGGGATAAGGGGAGTCCGAAGGTGAAGGGTCTCAAGGGGCGTCCCACCAAGGGAGTCTCTGGGAAAGCGGCGAGATTGTCGGCTCTGACATGGATGTGACCGAACTGCTCGAGGTAGCCTCCGACCCTTATCCTTATTCTCTTGTATTCTCTTTACTTTTTAACCCTTAACCCATCTTCCTCATCTTACTCAGGAGTACATCGGCGCTGACCAAGATTCTCCAGCCGAAGGAGGGGAGGAAGCGTTAGTAGGGCAAGGTGGGGCACTGACGCTCATTATCGAGATGACAAGTGCTGAGGGATCCCCCCCCCCATGATAGATCTTGTAGCGGCCAGATCACTAGAGGCTGATGCCTTGGGTTCCTGTAAGTTCCTTACTTCGATACCAGTACTCACTGTCGGAGGAATCAACTGATCAGGGTACTCCTTGTCTGTACAGTGATCACAGCACTGGAGGCTCGTCGGGCTGATAAACCCGGACCATTTGTTAGTGCGTCGATGGTGAATGTGCCTCCCCATCCAGAACATGCCTCGCAAACTGAGTTGGAACTGGAAATTGGCAAACAGGGAGCAGCAGACATCAGTGGTGTTGCCATCGGGGCAGGGTCGGAAATCGACGCGAGCACTACCAGGACCGAGGGGATATTGGAGGGTCACCCAGATGCTGAGGAGCCTATTCCCATGGGAGGAATCTCTGAGGAAGATCATACTGCTGTCCTGTTGGTTGTCTTCCCTATCTATCGGCCCGCTGATCCCGAAGAAATTGACAATTCAGATTCAGAAGCGGTCGAGGAGAGCCGGATGACACGACACGAGGGATGGAAGTGCATCCGGTGTTTTCACAATCAGCCCCAGGGGGAATGGCTGAAGCGTATGGGGTCCCTCCACACCTGGTTTTGCTTCCTCTATGCTGGAGGGGAATATTCTCAAGGTCTTCATCTAACAGTCTGTGAGTACATGGCCGAGAAGATGCATGAGAGTAGCCGGTGCACTGACGTCAACCAGTGCCAAGAGGAGTCGGGGAGTACCCGGGCATTCTTGAGGGTGGAGCAGGAGGTCCGACGCCTCGAGGAATAGGTGAAGGAGTAGAAGGTGTTCATTTCAAACTGCTCTGAGCTTGTGGAGAAGTTGAGGACCCAGCTGGCGGATGCTCAAGATCAACTCATATAAGCGAGTCACCAGATAACTGAGCTCCAAGCTAAATAGGCACGGGCATGTCCTAGAGTCAGCAAGCTGTGCTCCATGTCCATCGATGAAGAAAGGGTCCTCAGGGGATGGGAGGCAGTCCTGGATTCCACCAGCCAAAAGGTGGCAGCATTGGAGAGATCTATCCAAGCAGTCGACCCTTAGGGGCCATGTTTTGACCAAAACCATACACTTGTCCCACCTTACTACTTTCAGTTCTTTTGAACTATATGTATAGACAAATTTACTTTCCCTTTTTCTTAACATACTTTTCCATTTAGTTTTTCATGCTCTAAAATAATCCGGAAATAAATAGCAATCCATCCCTAAGCTCACGTGGGTCGTGAGAAACAAAGGAGTCTCGTACTATCACTTCCTTCGATTGTGGGAGCGTCAACCAAGCTTTGGGCATTCAAAATTCAAACCTGGATTTTTGAGGAGAAGAGGGAGGCCCATACAAAGGAAGAGGACCTCAGACCAATCTATGTATCATCTTTTCAATGTGCTCTAGATCACGAGCGGGGCAATGCCAGGGGAATTAGAATCAGTCTAAACATAGTTAAATGAGAAATGTGAATCACGTTACCCAAATTCGAAACATTATGGGAGGGTAATAGTAATAAAGGATGACTATTGACCATGTTAAAAACACAGCATCCCCCTTGCACTAGCCTGTAATGGGGAAAACAAACAAGGGCTGACTGCTGACCATGTTCGCAACACAGGGCCTAACTCAAATATCATAGATCAGTCTTTCGGAATGTTGGCCCAGGACAGCAGGTGGACTATAGGTCAAGCATCCATACTGTTAGTGGGTCCCTCCAGATGTGATCAGTCTTCTGGAACGTTGGCCCAGGACAGCAGGCAGACCATAGGTCAATCATCCATACAATTAGGGGGTCCATTCAAACGTGAAAGAGGATGAAGATCCGAATAAAGGGGCACACAAAGCGTGGAAAGTGAAGTGGTGGTTTGTTTGCATGGAATCCAACACTCTCAAGATTACGCCACTGTGTTGAAAGAACATTAGGTGGGCTCATCAATATGATCATGGATAATCCCTACTTTTAGACAAGACCTATCTGGTGAGAGAACTGTTGCTTCCCAATGTCATTATGGGGCATCCCGAATTTGTTCGGGGAAAATGCTGCAGTTACACAATTCCCTAAGATGTTAGGACAAGGGGCTGACAGTGAGGGGGGATAAGCCTGTGATTCCTGGGGTTGGACCCGAGACGAAATGTTCGGGCGTTTCTATGTGTCCCATAAAGATGGGAATCAAGCCGCACATAGTTTTGGAAAGGATCTTAGTTTAAGGTCTTAGAAATCGGACCAAGGATTGGTAAGGAGAGAGGTAGATACATGGTAAAGTGGTTACGAAACCTGATGTGAATGAGGACATAAGCCCTACTTACCATTTGTTCCCTGGGAAAGTGTTCTGGTCAAGGGACTGAACACAAAAATTAGGCTAGTCTCGTGGGGAAGTGCTCGGGCGCTCCTACATATCTCATGAGGATGATAATCAAGCCATATATAGTTCTTAGAGGTTGGCACGGCATGGTAAGGTACCTGCGCAAAGGATGAAAAGGGCATGTGGTTTTATCCCTCACACCAAAAGAAGCGGCATTTGATGTATCTTGTTTTTCCTTTAAAGTGAATGGTTTTTCTTTTGTGGAGTGACCGGCCTAGGGTAGAAATTCCTGGCATCACCACAATGATCAAGCCATATACAGTCCTTGACAAATGGTATGGTAAATAATCGATACCCAACGTGATTTCCTCTATGATGAGGTTATCACAATGCAGTTCCATTTTTAGTCATGTGGTCGGGATGATATCACCACAGTTTATGGTCATGTGGTAGGACCAAACAACACAATTTAAAGTCATATGGATTGGACATGGGGGAATGTGCATGACGCAATAAAACATTCCCGACATGAATGTGGACGAGGTCCAGATCATCACTGCGCGCACCATTGAGAAAAGATCCTCAGGCTAAGAGGCCGGTGAGGGCTAGAGGACAAGGGGTAGGAGAGACTAGCTCCCAGCTGAGCTGGACCCAGAAGCGCGATGTTCGAGTGATCTCACGTATCCAATGGGGATGAGGATTGAGCTGCACATATCCCTTAATGAAGATCTTAGTTTATGGTCTTAAAGGTCAGACCGTGGGAGCCCCAAAGGACCCTGTATTTCAGCTTTGTCCCAAGGACGTGCGAAGGTGCACTGAGGGATAGTGCCAAGAGTGTCGAGATTCTACCTGGGCATAATTGGGTGGAACATAATTTGAATCACACAACCAACATTCAAGGCCTGAAGGGGCTGGCGTGACGACAGAATATTACTGCTAACCATGTTCGCAACACAACATCCCGTCGCGTTAGCCTGAAATGGGGACAAAAAAATGAGCATCCACCACTGACCATGTTCACAACGCGGGATTTGTATCAATTTTCTGTCCAAAACCCTCAGGGGTGTTGGCCCATAACAGTAGGAGAGCCCTTAGGCGTGGTATCCAGGCCGTTTTTTTGGGGTTCCCTTCAGGTGTGAGAGATAATGGGGGCCCAAATGAAGGGGAATATGAATCTTGACAAGTGGAAGGAACTTGCCTAAGCTGAATCTGACACTCCAAGTCCTAGACCAGAGTACTCTGAACACATTGGCGGACCACTGAAAAGGGTCGAAGGGCTCAATTTGAGAGTGACCAAGAGATGGCGGATTCCCGGTAGAAGGGGGGAATGGTTCCAAAAACCCTGTACCACACCTATATATCCCCCTCATGAAGAGGGACATGCCAAGGGGCCTAGGTGGCCGGGAGATCGGGGAGATCTCTTAAGAGATGGGCTGGACCTGAAATCTAGATGTTCAGGCGGTCCTACATATCCAATAAGAATGGGAATCAAGCCACACATAGTTCTCGAAAGACACCCAGGGGTAAGATACCCTACCAAAGGGGGGTGTACGGAATGATGAACAACCCGACGTGAATGAGGACATAATCTCACACCACACCGTACACTCCGGGAAGAACTGAGGCTGGAGTCCAAGAAGGCCAAGGGGCCTGAGGCTTGGATTCGGTCAGGAAATCCTGACTAACTTGCAGTTTAACGTCATGCGGGATGATCGTTCAGTTTAAGGTCATGTGGGACCATAGGGGCCCGAATGTAAGACCAAATTTATTTTAAGGTTGTACAGGACCAAATGCAGTTTAAGGTCGTGAAGGACCGATTCATCAGGAAAAGTATTACTTGAGGAACTTGGCATTGGTGGGAGGAGTGATACGCTCACCATCCATGGTCACCAGGGAGTATGCTCCATTGGGATACACCTTATGAAAAATGAAAGGCCCTTCCCACTTGGGATCCAACTTTGGTGGTTTCCTGCTGGGGATCATTGGTTCTCTAAGGGATAATACCAAGTCACCTTGCAGGAAAGAATGGAGGTGAACCTTCTTGTTGAAATCTTGATCCATCCTGCTCTGACGCCTCTCTAGGTTGGGAAAGGCATGAAGCATATTCTCATCCAGTGATTCCAATTCTTCTAGATGGATTTTAGCCACTCTATCTGGCGCTTTCTATTCATAGACCGCTATGCGCAATGAGGGCAATTGAATCTCGATGGGTAGGACAAACTCCGTTCTGTACACTAGGGAATATGGGTTCACCTGGGTGGAATTACGGGTCATCATCTGATAATCCCAGAGGGCGTTGGGGAGCTTATTCGGCCACTCTTCTTGTTCTGACCAACCATTTTCTGCATAATGTTAGAGAGTGTTTTATTAAATGCCTCAATCTGGACATTTTCTTTTGTATGATAGCAGAAGGTATGGTTGGAGCGAATGTTGTACATGGAATACAATTTCTTCAGCTCGGCTGCTCGAAAGTTGGTGCTGTTATCAGTAAGGATAGCATGAGGTACGCCAAATCGATAGATTATATTGGAACTCATGAAGTTGACGATAAAACGGGCCTTTTCCTTTAGGGTAATTTCCTCCATCCACTTGAAAAAGAAATCCGTAGTGGTCAGGATAAACCATCATTAGCGAGCTGTTGCTGGTGGGTACATCCCCATGACATCTAACCCCCATACTGCAAAGGGCTAAGAGTACTTGGTAGTATGGAGAGGCTCTGGTGGCCGATGCACAAAGTTAGCATGAACTTGGAATGCATGGAACCTCTTGGCGAACTTGATGTAGTCTTGGATCATGGAGGGCCAAAAATACTCTAGTATCTGAATCTGGTGAGACAGTTTTGGCCCAGCCTGATGGGCACCACAGGAACCGTCATGAACCTCTTGAATGACCTGTGGAATCTCTACTCCTTGAAGGCAAGGGAGTATAACAACATCAAATACGCTTTTATAAAGGATCTTCTCAAGGTTGGGACCGATCTGAAGGGTAAAATGTAACGCACGGCGTCGGATTCACTCGCACTCGGCCCAGTCTGACGGGAGATTACCATGTTAGAGGTATTCAACCAAGGTTGTCCTCCAATCGGCAATTACTTCAACCATCGCATATGAAGAACCTGAAGTTCCTGACGTAGATGCACCGGCGGTAAGATGGTTTACCCACGGGTTGTCATCGTCCTCTGGGGTGATGGGAGCAATGACTATCTGGTGCACCATGTGGATAATCATATCATCTTGTTTGGGCTCTGCAAGCGACATGGCCAGGATGGCCAAAGAATCTGTTCGACCGTTCTGTGACTGAGGGACATGGATAACCTCTAGCTGAGAAGGGAACTGGGCCATTAGCCGGAGAGTGCATTCTAAAAATGGTACAATCTCTGGCTTCCTGACAACATAGTCTCTATTGAACTACTTGATTTCTAGATCAGAATTCCCTTTCACATTAAAATGAGGCATGTCCATCTCAAGGGCCAGCTCGAGACTAGTAATGAGGGCTTGATACTCTGCCTCGTTGTTGGTGCAGCCTTCTAACAACAGGAATGAGTATGGCAGAACGGATTGCACTAGGGTGATGAAGAGGACTCCCAAAACCACTCTGTTAATCCTAGGATCGTTGAGCCTCCTACTGATGGGGCTCCGGGAGGCACTGTCAAAGTGCATCTACCAACATGGGAGGGATTGATCGACTGAGATGATTTCCTCGTCTGGAAAATCCAGGTCCAGTGAATGGTTTTCAGAGGTTGGATGGGCAGCTAGAAAGTCTGACAATTTCTGCCCCTTGATAGCCTTCTGGGGCACAAACCTGATGTCAAACTGCTGGAGGATCACTGCCCACCGCGCTAGTCGGCCAGTCAACATGGGGCGATTCAGAATGTACTTCAGTGGGTCTACCCGAGAGACCAGCTGTACCTAGTAGTGCTGCATGTAATGTCGTGGCTTCTGCATAGCAAATACAAGCGCAAGTCATATTTTCTCGATTGGGGAGTATCTGGTCTCCGTATCGAGGATCATGTGGCTGAGGTAGTAGAGGCTTTTCTCTGTCCCCTCATTGTTCTTCTGGGTGAGAAGGGCACCAAGGGATCATTCCAGGGTGGTAACCTAGAGAATCAGTGGCTTCCTGGAGACGGGTGGCATCAAGACTGGAGGCTGGAGAAAATATTGCTTGATTTCCTCAAAGGCAGTCCAGCACTCCTCATTCCACTCATAAGTTGTGCCCTTCTTCATGAGCCAGGAAAAGGGCTGACACTTGCCAGCCAGATTCACAATGAATCGGCGTATGCAGGAAAAGTAGCCTTGGAGACCTCAAGGCTCTTGAATATTTCTCAGGGGAGGCATCTGGATGATTTCCTTGATCTTCTCTGGGTCAATCTCGATGCCCCAGTATTGGACAACAAGGCCAAGAAACTTCCCGGAGGTGACCCTGAAGGCACACTTCAACGGGTTCATCTTTAGCTGGCGGGAATGAAGAAAACCGAACACTTTCTCCGGTTCCTTGAGATGGTCATGGCACTGGCGAGATTTGACCACTAGGTCATCCACATATCATTCCACCAACGTTCCCAAGATTGGCTTGAATATGCGATGCATGGCCCGCTGATAGGTGGCACCTGCATTCTTCAGGCCGAATGGCATAACCTGGTAACAGAAAGTACCTTGGGGTGCTTTGAAAGTGGTAGATTCCTCATCCTTGGGGCCCATTCGGATTTTATTATATCCAGAGTAACCATCCATGAAGGATAGGGCTTGGAATCTGGTCGTAGCATCGATCAACAATTCTGTCACTCGAATGGGAAAATCATCCTTTGTACAGTGATGATTGAGATCTCAGAAGTCGATGCAGACTTTGATCTAACTGTTCTTCTTTCTAACTGGCATGATGTTGGATAACCACTTGGGGTACTGAACCTCCTTGATGAAGTTGGCTTTGATAATCTTGTCAACTTTGGCCTTAACCATGGCACCGTGATATGGGTGCATCTTTCTGGGAGGTTTCTTGAACCCGCGATGGTTTGTAGGGAGACCGAGGCGGTGGATGGCTACCTGAGGATATAGTCATGGAATCTCATCATAACTCCAGGCAAACACATCATGGTGTTGTTTTAGGAATTCCATGTACTGCTGATGCTCCTTGAGGGACATAGTGACGCTGATCAATGTGGGTCTCGGATCGGCCTCGCTTATGAGGTTCACCTATACCAACTCGGCAACCGTGGCTGAGACGCCTTCCTCAAAGGCAGGGGGAGCTTCCTCTATATCTTCTTCTTTACTTATAGAGGGATCCACCATAGGGGGAGCTACTTCTGAGCTATCAAACCTTGATGGGCGGTTTCTACCCGCTTGTGTGGCCATGGCCATTGCATCGGGGCATTTGAGCATCGTTGAGACCATGGATGTGAAGGCTATTGACCCAATCCAATCTGGTCTTCGGCCCAAGGGGCCACGCTTGATAATATCAAAGTAGAAGTGATGCGTCAGCTGGAGTCGACTTATCCTAGCCCGGTAAAACAGACAAGTATGATGGACCGTCGTTACCATGAGTCGGACATCTCTATACCTGACGGGAGTGGGAGGCTCCAGGATCACTGAAGCCTAGTTCATATAAGAATAGGAAATGATCCTCCAACACCACCTAGATTTGGTAACATGACTCCCCCTAGTCCCAGAAATTACAAAACACTACCCTATATAAGGGGTTGTGGCCTCTAAATGATGGATCGGGAAGACATAGGCATCATTCAGGCCTATCCAAGGGTCAGTCGTAGTGGCAACGTGCTCAACCTCACTTTCCTGGACTTACTTATCCTTGCTCTTGTAATAATCAGAATCCAAGTATTGGGCTTCGCAAGAGGCGAAAGGAGCTGCATCACCTTGGAGTACGCCTACTCGACCATTAAGGGAGTACTTGAGGCATTGGTGATATGATGAGGGGATGGCCGCGTGCAGGTGGAGCCATGGCCTACCCATCAATGCATTGTATGCAGTGTCCTGGGAGATAACCATAAATTCATTACTGGAAACTAGGCCACCAAATTGGGTCTTCACACAGATCTTGTCGACCGGGGTCTGTTCTGTCTGGTCATATCCCTGGATCCTTAAATTATAGGGATTCAAGTCATCCTCAGATAGCCCTAGCTTCCATAGTGTCAGTGTCGGGATAAGGTTGATCCCAGAGCCAGTGTCAACGAGACATCGGCGAACCTCCACACCATTGAATTGGCTGGTGATATACAGCAGGTGGATGTTCCCCTGTATATGAGATCCTTCATCCTCTCCTGATAACGAGATGATGACCTGATATTCGGTATTCTCAACTGCTTCAGCATAGAAGGCTTCTGCAACTTCTACCTCCGTGTCAAACTGGAGGGGGATTCTTAAAGCCTCATTGAGTGCTTCGTGTATATCTGGTGACCAGTGAAGGGCTACAAGGATGGAGAGCCTTTTTGGGATGTTGTCAAGGTTCTTTAGAACAACATAATTCTACGCCAGGTGCGAACTTCTGCTTACAGAAGGCCACTCGGCATTTGGAGGCATGGAGGACCCTGCCGGCTGGATCGGCGGCTGACTGGTACTGGGGACATCTTGCTGCTCACTAGTCGGAGTTCGTAGGGTAGCTTTCGAATGAGGACCGTGCGACTGAGATCAACCTATAGTGGGTAAAATCTGGTCAGGGTACGGCCTAAGTGGCTCTGCCTGATCCAGTAGCATAAATGGTGGTGGAGACGAGCTTGTCGACACCAGATGAAGAGGCTGCGCGTGCTGAGTTCTACGCTGGACCTGCTATATGGTCTCAGCGGCGTGCACGGCCTGGCTAGAGGTGCCAACTGACATGCCCTGGAAACCCATATATCTGCGGTTCCGCCGACGTTAGCGTCGGCTAGGGACATTGGGGCGGTCCGTCTGGAGCTCCCCGTTGTTGGGAGTCATATAGAGATTTACCAACTCGACGGTGTTAACCAAAGCGTACCCATGACTGTCACTTGACGCATCATCCACCACCGGGTGGATTTTTTGAGGGATGCCCATATCTGGGGGAATGAAGTCGCTGAGAGTGTGGGACGATGATAGTATTGGCAGGGCATGTTGCTTCTTCTTGCGCCGCCGATGCTTTCCATTCTGGGAAGAGGCCGGCAAAGATGAGGATGCAGAAGTGGTGGCCGCAGATTCTGAGGGAACCAGCTGATTCAGGTGTGCACGGATAATTCCATGGGTGTGGGTGACTATTCTTCAAGCCATCTAGTCATTATACTTCTGGTACCCATGGTTAGGAACCTACTGCCACTCGCCTCCGTCGTCGCTACTGTTATCTGATCTCACAAAGACACCCGCCACTTGCGTCAGGGATGGGCCCAACCTGACTATGTTGTTGTTAATCTGGTCTTGGATCTAGTCCTTGAACACATATCATTGCTTTATGGTGTATACCCTAGGATATGGTGATAAGGGAAGTAGTTGGGGTGATCAATGAAGTGCGCCTCTTCCAGCTTCCGGCACTCGGGCAGTCGTACGATTCTCTACTCTAAGGCGCTATGGAAGTAGCCGAGGACCTGAGCCTCATTGAATGAGTAGGTATGATTCCTTCTGTCTGGAAAGGGGTCTCTAGGATCCTGACCCTGACAGGGGGCCGTAGGAGCCTTCTTATGGGGAAGAACTTGATTATCTCACCTAGGCGGCGGCGGCGCGTTACATGGAGGCGCCTACTGATTCTGGGGCGGGCGCTGCTGAGCTGGAAATTGTGCCCACAGTGGAGGGCCTCTGTGAGGCTGTGGATCAGGCTCCACTGGTAACAACTCTAGCTACCTGTGGGCCTCTATCTGGGCCACGGTGGTAGGCTCAGCTCTGGCAGCTCTCCTTGCTGAAATTGTAGGGGGCAGCAGGCATGCCTGGACAACCTGTTGTAGGGCTTCATCGAGGCATTGGTCCTTATCCGAGAAGTCTCAGAACCCTGTGGGATAATTATGAGTGATCATGGAGGGAACCAGTTTCTTCATTACATTCCCCACGTACATCATCAGAAATTTCTCCTGGGTTAGTGGCATGTTAAGGGATTATGTGAGCCCCTTCCACCGGGCGATAAAGTCCGTGACTCACTCGTCGGGACTTTGCTTGCACCTGAAGAGGTCTGCAATGTTCGTCTTCCAGGTGGTAGAGCTAAACTGCTAAATTAACTGCCTACAAAGGTCCTCCCATCTTTTCACAGATCCAACGGGGAGATGGTTATACCAAATGAAAGATGGCCTCTCCAGCGTCTAAATAAAGCAACGGAGTTTGGCAGCCTCCTGCTGCACTGGAGTCCCTGACATAGGCCCACACCTCAAGTTGAAGTGGGCTAGGTGTTGTGGTGGGTCCCCCGTCCCATTAAATGGGGAGAAAGTGGGATTTACAAATCCCGGGGGTGTCGGCATGTCATCCACCCATGCCGGGTATGGCTTGCCATCAAGTGGGACAACCAATTGTCACGTTTCCAAAGCTTCCAGGTGGGTAATGAGTGCCGCCATGAGATCATCTGGACACGGGTCCCTATCTTGATGGGGATCCCTAACCACGAGTGCATTTCTAGGCTCCTTAATGTGGTAGAAAAACTCATAGGCTCGTGGAGCGACTGGTGGAGTTACCCTTGGGATGGCTGGAGGAGCCCAGAAGGGGTTCCCTGGGTGGTCACGTCGTTCAGGAGGGTTCGGCGAAACATATTGCGCCCTCTTGCCATGGGCTCCGGCTTCTGCCCTATCAGCGAATATGGCATGATCAGGGTTGCTTGGGAGAATCTCGCAGAGGGGTAGTTGTTCCTACCCCTGCTGCCCCAGCCTAGGATCACCGTAGTCAGGTCACTGCTCTGCAATGCATTCAGCCAGAAGTTCATCGACTAACTTCTTCTTCTCAGCAAGCTGCTGACGTAGCGCGGCCTTCTCAGGGTCCTCTTCCATCTTCTGCACTGAGGCCAATGGGTTGGAGTGCTTGAAAGCTCCAACATTCTCTTTTCCTTTACTGAAATTCCGGCTCAGTACCAATGCTTCGGTGGGGGAAGGGAGACCTAGCAGGTTCCTCTGCTGGCAAGTAATCCTTCCTGATAGGTCCAGTGGCAGCACGTCCTCAGGGGGGATGCCACCATCGAGATGTCCTAGATCATTCGACTCTCCTGTCATATCGGTCATGTTGACCACCACTCTTCTTGGGGGCATGCCCTCACTACCGCTGAGTGAGTCAGGCTGTCGGTGAATCACACTGAAGAGTAGGGCATCATACTACCCCCATCCACGGACTTTTACATGGGGTAGCCTCCTCGAAAAATATGCGGAGTACTTGAAAACTCTGAATGCACTGTTGTTGGAGGGCCCTGTGGTGGCCAGGTGACTCAGGGTGTCGGACCACAGGGAGTGTGGCCAGGTCAACCAGACGACATTGTTTGTTGATGCCTTTGAGGTGCTCTTGGATCCCGGGATAATTCACCTATCAGTGGAAAAGACGGAGGTGAGTCACCCAGAGGGTCTGGCGGAAACATTCAAACTCTTCCAGGGTGAGCGTTTCTGGCATACCAAAATTCGATCCTGTGACTGGCCAAAACTTCTCAAGGAATTGGCCCGCTTAGAGGATGGTCCCGAAATTCCTTGGCTCAGATCCAGGGTCTAACCTTTGACTTCCCCACTCGTCAACTGAGGGTGGATGAGGAATTGGCAGTGGCGCTGAGGCGGGCCACTGGGATGGCAGGCTGGCCGGTGGAGAATACGACGAGTGGGCTGATTGGCCGCCGAATCATGGGTTGTCCCTTGAGGATTGCAGTTACCTGACCACCATGTCACGATAGGATGGACTAGTTACCAAAGCTCCAAAAACAGTAGTAGTGTCTGTCGGGGGTGGGTTACGCCCTGCCTCTTCCATCATTGACCCCCAAAATAGCCCTGAGGTAGAGGGTGCTTCCAGAGATAATGGTGGCGACTGCGTGTTTGGACCCTGGAAGCATGATAGTGTCTCGTCCTCCTGGATATACCTTCGGAGGGAAGTAGGGATCCTATGGATCTCACATTCCATGAGCACGAGGATGATGCGCCTCGTTCCTGCCCCATCCCTTGACTCGGAGGACTGAGGGGAGGGCTCCTGCGCTGAATCGTACTCCTCCTTAGAGTCTGAGAAAAGAACTTGCCTAATTCCTACTCGGCCTTCCCCAGGATTCCTCTTGTAGTGGCAGCGACCTGCTCTCCTGCCTCTGGATGGCTCTTCAGAGTAGGGCTGATTTCAGACATGGGGTCCTCCGGCTGTACTAGTGTCGGGGCAGAGAAAGTTTCCACCCAAAGAAGCCGAGGTGCGAGGAGCACCAGGAAAAATGTAAAAAGGGACATGGGGAGGAACTCCATGTTGGGCGTTGGTGAAGTGAAATTGGCTTCCACTTCTCTGATTTCTGGGGTGAGGAGGACCTTCGCTGATCAGTATGGGGACATGGGGAGGACCTCCATATTGGCGAGTGACCAGAAATGCAATGTCTCCATGCTAACAGTCCAAGGCAGGTGGAGTGACCTCGTACCCAGTTTAGTGGGCGTGGGAGAGACCTCCATGTGGAGTGATTTTGTCACAGGGAAGACCCTCACCTTGGTTGAAGGTGGTACATGGTAGACCTTCAAGCCGAGATTGGAAGCAGGGAGGGCCCGCACCTACCATAGTAGTGTTGCAGAGTGAGCCTCCGCACTGGACGACACTGCTACAGATTGGTCCGTGGTGGCCATCACTTGTGCCGGTGACCGGGAGAGTCGACCAAACCTGTCTGTGAGGCAGTTTGGGCCTCGATATGGGTTGGGCATATAGCTGCCCCTGCTCAACGTATGATGGAATTTGAGAATATGAACTAGCGGTGGATTGGGCCACATTAGTCGCTGACATTGATTCCCCACAATGGGCGTCTTCTTATGCTCATTCCTGACATTGGCGTCAGGTCAGGTGGATTGGAGCCAATGGTGTAGGCGCATGGACTACCTGCTCCTCAACTCGGGGAACCAGGCAGCAGCACTGATGCGGCCTGGTGGGGGCCCTCACCGGGAGTCCTTGAAGCGGGACTCCGATCGGGCCAGCCCAGATACCTCCTACTTTGTCGGCGTAGGGGAGGGAGCTGTCAAGGTGCTCTGGGGACAAGCTACCAAAGTGATTGAACATTAGGGTGGGGAGCAGTGGCTCCTTGTGCAGCCCTCGGGGGGCAATGTGGATGATGAGGCGCAGCTGCCTCAAGATCTAGGCGGGCCATATCCCTGGTGGGGATGACCCCCTCCTCCTCGTACCTACGTACAAGGTCATTGATTACCCTTCACTAGATGATCTCTGATGGGGAGAGGGGGCGTGGGTGCCCAGCATTCATGGAGGTCGTGACTGTCGTGGAAGAGGCAAAACCGCACGAGGAAGTCGTGTTGATATTGCCCCAACCCCTGCGTTGGTGGGAAGGTGATCGAGCTCCGGAGGCAATGACTTGATTCCTGAAGCAGGGAGAGGAACTCATTAATACTGCTAGGAAAAGGAATCGACAACTAGTGCCCTAGCATCGTTCCTTCTTCCATGGTTGGCTAGAGGGATTCATGCTGACAATGTCGCAAAATGGAATTCTCAAGGTCCTGACTTTCCCAACTTCTGGCAAGTTTCACATCATGCCTGCTCAGGGGGACCTGGTACCAGATGACGAGGTCAGATGAAATGCTTATCCACTGATGTCCTAAACACTACTAGCCTCCAAGATGAGGAGATAAGCTTCACATCGAGTTCACCATTTTCTGTTTTCGATGATTTCGTCAGGGCGCGCGCATCCGTCATGCAGAGAACGCGCTACTGTTACCCCGCATTCCCACTTTCCAAAGGCAGGTGGCATCCTCTCCTTATTCAGGGATGCCTGCTACATGATTGAAACGGGATGATGGGATGTCGGTTCTTCCCTATGTGGATTCCTTCTCAGATCTCGTCACCTAGTCCAAGTCCCCCTCATAGATTTAAAACATAATTCGTGAAGCTCTTCCCGGTGCCATATCTTCATGGACACCAGTTAATTACGCTGCTTCTGTCAGGACCTTCCAAGGGGTCAGGTCAGGGAAGCAACCTTCGGTTAGGAGAGTAGTCATTTTGGGGCATCACTAGTGTGTCTTGACACTAGGGATTGGCATGTCTGTTTTCTGTCCCTTATTATAGGGATTCTTGAGGGCGCGGAAGCCCAAGGCATCCCACATCGAACGCGGGGAATTGTATTTCATGGGCATGTATCTGAGGTTTTCCTCATCTTTCCATGTTTAGCATAGGGTATGTCATAAGTTTAATGTCCAGCAGAGATGGATCGGACTGATCGGAACACTAGCTAGAGTGGATCAGATTGAAGAACCCCCTGGAGGGAACACCGATGTTGGGGCCAGCACGTGGGCGGCTTCCCAAATGTTGTGGAGGATAATGAGGATTGAAGTGGCATGATCCCACTGGGATGTGACGGCCCAGGTAAGAATCATGATGAATGATGGCTTTAGTCTTGGGTATCGAAGAGACTTCCTAAGTATCCTTGTGGCAGTGAATCAAAGTCCACTTAGTTCGATGATACGATGGGACACCTGAATAGGTGACCCATGAGAATGAACGCGTGGATGGGACCCAGAGGAAGTAGAACCTTCGGGTTAGGGAATGAGCTTCCCGAGACATGTGGGCTCGAGGGAGATATCAGGATGAGTAATGGGCTTGAACCTCATGGAGGCCTCCTACGTATCCCCATGGCAGGGAATCAAAGTCTTCATAGTTCAGGTGGATGATACAGTTTAACATCATGCGGGATGAGAATGGGGCTTACACTCTGAGGCGGACCATTGTGATGGTGAACTGATGTAAATGGGGACCTGGGGTCCTGATGGATAGTGGGATTGAACCTCGTGTAGGATTCCTATGTACCATGCCTTGACATGGATCAAAGTCCCCGTAGTTCAGGATGTATGGGGCTTACGCTCTGAGACGACCCATGGTGGTGGGTCATGAAACTCATGGAGGCTTCCTACGTACCATGCCTTAGCATGGATAAAAGTCCTCATAGTTCGATATGGATGGGGATTACGCTCTGAGATGTCCCATGGTGGTGGGGCTTGAACCTTGTGGAAGCTTCCTATGTACCATGCCTTAGCATGGATCAAAGTCCTCGTAGTTTAGGTTGGATGGGGCTTACGCTCTGAGACGGCCCATGGTGGTGGGGATTGAACCTCGTGGAGGCTTCCTACGTACCATGCCTTAGCATGGATCAAATTAGTCCCCGTAGTTCGGGATGGATGGGGCTTATTCTCTAAGACTTCCCATGGTGGTGGGGCTTGAAACTCGTAGAGGCTTCCTACGTACCATGCCTTAGCACGGATCAAAGTCCTCATAGTTCGGGATGGATGGGGCTTATGCTCTGAGATGGCCTATGGTGGTGGGGCTTGAACCTCGTGGAGGCTTCCTACATACCATGCCTTAGCACAGATCAAATTCTTCGTAGTTCGGGATGGATGGGGATTATGCTCTGAGACGGCCCATGGTGGTGGGGCTTGAACCTCATAGAGGCTTCCTACGTACCATTCCATGACATGGATCAAAGTCTCCATAGTTCAGGATGGATGGGGCTTACGCTCTAAGACGGCCCATAGTGGTGGGGCTTGAACCTCGTGGAGGATTTCTATATACCATGCCTTATCACGGATCAAAGTCCCCGTAGTTTGGAATGGATGGGGCTTATGCTCTGAGATGGCCCATGGTGGTGGGGCTTGAACCTCTTGGAGGCTTCCTATGTACCATGCCTTGACATGGATCAAAGTCCCCGTAGTTCGGGATGGATGGGGCTTATGCTCTGAGACGACCCATGGTGGTGGGGCTTGAACCTCGTGGAGGCTTACTACGTATCATGCCTTATAACAGAACAAAGTCATCGTAGTTTGGTATGGATGGGGATTATGCTCAAAGACAGACCATTGTGGTGGGGCTTAAACCTCGTGGAGGCTTACTACATATCATGCCTTTACACGGATCAAAGTCCCTGTAGTTCGGGTATACAGTTTAACATCATGCGGGACGGGGGCATTTGGGGCTTACGCTCTGAGGCGACCCATGGTGTGTCATGGTCGGTGCTCACTCTAAGCTCAAAGGTGTCATGCTCAGTGTGAGAAACAAGAGGTTGCAGGGACCTGACAATCACGTCGCGAAGGGTGCGTCCGTGAGAAGCGAAGAGGGGCTTACGTGTTGAGCGGCCCATGGTGTCGGGACTTACTCCAAGATGGAGGCCCAAAAGAGACAAAGCGCAGTGGTAGAGGGACTTGGGACAGAAGAAATGACTATACCCATTCTCTATCATGCCCTCTGCTGGCCTTGGGACCGAATAAAGGAGGAGCAGGGGTGCTATCTTCTGGAAGGAAGGCTAGGGGCTTACACCAAGGTGGCTGCCCTTCCCCGCGGACAAACGTCACTCCAATAAATCACCCCCTGTGAGGGATGACCCCATCCCCGTGGAGACGAGTAGGCATGGAGAATGTCCAAGGCGGGGGGACCCTGTGTGTGAGGCACAGTGCCTGGTCATAGTTTAACGTCATGTGTTGAGGATGAGGTTCTTGGCAGTTTAACATCCTGCAGCTCGGACGAGGTGGGTTGGCTCCACACCCCTAGGACTTACATAACTGGTGCCCTCTACCCCTTGTGGAAGGGAAGGCATCGTCAAGGCCATACTGAGGGGGTGTCACGAGGAGAACGATCGAGGGGTTCATGTTAGCATGGCTATATGAAGAAGCAATAGTCATTAGCGTGCCTATGCGAAAAAGCATGAGGCGGAGCAACGCATTGGGAAGGATTGTCCAACGGACTTTGAAGTTAATTCGTATGAGACGAGAAGGTCTTACGGGAAAACCATGTATGATACGAATTCCCAAGGTGCACAACACACCTGTGAATAGCACTCGGAAAAAGGGAATCAAGCGTTCGCGCAAGGGGACGCCTGAGGAGCACCAAGGTGAAGGGCCCCGAGGGATTGCGTGCAGCCCTTGGGGCTACGCGAAATGAAGGGAGCCTGGGGCGAAAAGCCCCGGGTTGTCACAAAATCATTTTTTCTTGCACGAAACAGGGGGATGAGGCTTTTCACGTGACTAGAAGGGATTGTGTGCAAAGTGGCAGAATTACGCGCAGGCGGCAAGGGCCTCGCGTAAGGACTGGGGGCGCGCAAATGCACGGATTGTGCGCAAATGACCAGCCTACGCGCAATGGAATGAATTTCACACAAGGAGCAGACCCTGAAGAGGTTGGGGTTTAGTCTATGCCAGGGGAATCTCGTGCGAAGGTGGATCCCGTGACGACTTGGCGCGAAAAAGAACCCTACCTGAAGTCCATATTGCGTGCGCACATAATGCCAATTACGCTCATGAGAGGCGGTTCGGATTCTTCATCCCTGAAAATTAAGGGGGTCTTCTTCTATTTATAGGCAACCCTGGATGCAAAATTCAGGGTTGTGCGAAATAATTGTGTGATAGATGCGTCGGTGTGAAAAATCAATCGCGCGGGGCGCGGGCACGAAATTATTTCACGCCGGCCTCTAGACTTTTCGCGAATCCCGGTACCTTCTGTGTGGGACATATTTTTTCAGGCACTTTAACCTTTTTTCGCACAACACCTCCAGGCCCTCTGGACCGGGCCTCCGGGTCCAAATATGACTTTTCTTTTTCGTTTCAGAACTTTCTTTGGCACTTACGTACTTTTCGGCGTCTACAAGTACGACAGCTACTCTTAAGACATTATCACAAACAATGTCATGTATAAGAACAATCATCATGTGATAAGAAGTTTATTAATATCCATACAATGAATACATGTTTATCATAAATTAAAAAGAATTTAGTTCTAGGGCACCAACTCCAACAGACTCCCACTTGCACTAGAGCCAATTACTAATAATATTCAATGTGCTAGCTCTCACATGATATTCATTCTTCTACTAAGATAGGACTTTATTCAAGTGGTCCGCCATGTTCTCTTCCATGGATACTCTACTCACTACAAGTTCACCCATTTGATAGAAATACCTCAATAGGTGATACTTTGGGAGTATGTGCTTTGTCTGTTGATATGACCTTGGATCTTTTTCAAGAGCCACCACAGCAGTATTATAACAATACAATTTGATAGGGTCTTTACTATTTGGTACCACATCAATCTCCTAGAGAAATTTACAAATCCAAACGTCTTCCTTGGTTGCATCAAAAGTCGTTATATACTCGTAATTATCTATAGAATCAGTGAAAACTGGCTACTTGGAACTCTTCTATCTCACAACTCCTCTATTGAGATAGAAAACATATCCTGATTACAACTTCAGATCATTCTGATCTATCTAAAAACCAGCATCATCATACCCTCTAATGACAATCTCCTCATCTCCTCCATACACTAGGAACATATCCTTAGTTCTTCCCAGATATTTAAGGATAGTATTAACATCAGTACAATGTTTTTCTCATGAATATTCTTGATATCTTCCTACCAAGATCAATGTATAGGAAACATCAAGTCTAGTACAGAACATGGAATACATTATTAATCTTATCACCAAAGTGTATGGTATATTACTCATTTTATCTTTATCCTTTCTTGTATGGGGACACATTTTCTTAGAAAGATGTATACCATGTGACACTAGAACCAATACCCTCTTGGATTGTTCCATACTAAATCTCTTTAGTATTTGGTCAATATATGTACTTTTAATTAGTCCAAGAAGACTCTTGGATCTATCAAAAATGATCTTAATCCCTAGAATTTAGGTTTTTCACCTAATTCCTTCATGGAGAAGCACTTTTTCAACCATTCCTTAACAGACCCTGAGACTGGTATGTCATTTCCAATAAGTAATATGTTTTCAAAATATACTACTAGGATAACAACCACATTCCCATTAAACCTTTTGTAAACACATGGTTTGTATTCATTCTTAATGAAACCAAATTCCCTTTTGGATTCATTTAATTCAATATTCCATGACCTAGATTCTTTATTCAATCCATAAAAGAACCTTTGCAACTTTCAAACCCTTTTGGCATCACCTGGTGTTGTAAACCCTTCTGATTGTGTCATATATACATCTTCTTGAAGGTTTCCTTTAAGGAATGCAGTTTTGACATCCATATTCTAAATCTCATAATCATGGTAATATGCTATGTAAAATATGATTTTGATGTATTTAAACATTACAACTGGAAAAAAGGTTTCATTATAGTCAATTACTTGATGTTGTTTAAACCCTTTAGCCACTTTCCTTTCTTTATATATACTTACTTTACCTTCCATGTCCATTTTCCTCTTGAATACCCATTTACTCCCAATAGGCTTTACTTCCACTGGCACATCGACCAGAACCCAAAATTGGTTCTGATACATGGAATCCGTCTCATAATTAATAGCTTCTAGCCATCTTGTTACTTCTAATGTATCTACTACATCCTTGTAGGAGAGAGGTTCATAATTTTCTAACAATAATGATTCACCATCCTAAGTGACTAGAAAACCATGTCTCTATTGTTCCCTTACCTCTCTTACACTGCTACACAGTACTTGTGTTTCAGGAACTAATTCTTCCATAGGGACCTATGGAACTTGTTCCTGTACCAAATCTTATGTATCTTGAGAATCAACTTCATCAAAGTCAATATTTATCCCACTATACTTTTTGATAATGTTCTCCCTCTCAAGAAAGATGGCTTGTTTGGGGACAATCACTTTCTTATCTGAGTGGTTCTATATGTAGTATCCCTTTGTTTTGTAACTCCCTGACCCCAGTTACCCAGAGTCGGTGCATTATTGTGTAACATTGGCATGATCACAAAAGATCAAGTCTCTAAAGACCGATTAGTTTAGTAGATTTGGAAACACTAGATACATTTATAAATGTTACATTACATCATAAAGTAAAACAAAACAAAACAAAAATCATGTCTTCATATCCCCTCATACTATCCCTGCAGGTATTTCATAATATACTTCATCACATCCTCGAAAAATTAAAACATTTAAAGGGGTGATCTCAGATGCTCAGTAAGGATAAAATGTAGCGGAAGCTTTCATAAATAAACATAAACATTTAAGGCAATGTATAACTAAAACAAAAGCCTTTTAAACATGAAATTTAGCCTAATATGGAAAAATTAAAATGAAATAATGTCATTTACTTATTCACATGGATATTCTACTAGTCGAATAATCACATGAAATATCAATAACCACTTTTATAATGATGGAATGCATAATGCCAGACTATCATAACCACGTAGCCAAGGCCTCGTGCCAAGACTACAAATAAGATTTTGTCAAGGCCTTGTGCCAAGATACTAGTTTGTCTCATGAGACCTGCCGATGCATCGAGGATCTATAGCGGGATCCACCCATCACTTATTAAGTCCAATGCATTTCTCATATGAACAGGTTTAAACATATCATAAACCATAACATAATCGTATCACGTAAAACATGCATAAAGAAAACATAACATTTCCACATTTCAATCACAAAATATCAACACAAAACATTGATATAATAATAAAAAACACTTTCAAAACCATTTTTAATACCAAAATAAAAGAAAATTAAAACTTGGTATTTATTTTTCATTTAAAAAAAAGTTATAGCTTGTAGAGGAAGCCGAAACTCAAATAATGGTCACGGCGGAGGAGAAGTCATTGTCGCCGCATATGTACAAAAAAAATTCCCATTTTTCATATAGTAAAATGCTTTGTATAAAAAATATTCCTTTTGAATAAACGTAAAAGTCAAAGGGGTTTATACACCGTATAAAAGAAATTTGTGTATAAAACAAAATATGCCTCAATGAATGGAGATTGAGACGAAGTCCCTTACAAAGATCATTTTTTAAATAAAATAGATCTATTATGTGTATTCACTATAATTACACATAAAGAAAGTACAAATACAAGATATGACATAATAATATCATGACATAATTTGAAAGTAGGAGATTAACCCAAAGAACAGAAATTGGGTTAAGAAGTTCCCTTACCTTGTGTCCGACTTGACTTGATCGTTCTTTAACCTCCTGAATAATAAACTAGAGTTAATTTATAATTGCTTAAGAACCCTTTTCAAGTTTATTATTCCTTTTATATCACTTATTACCATGTTATGAACATTATGTAATTATTTATGTTAATAACGGTCGTTTTGTCGATCTTTGGTACCTGAGTCAAAAATAAACATCTTATAATTACAAGTTGTTCATGTGGTAAAATATCCATTATATCCAGAATTATATTAATGATGTAGATATCATATATATCATATAGATCCAGTATATATAGGCATTTATAATATTACATAACATTTAGAGGTAAGAAATGAAATGCACCGTTCATGGAGACGGTAAGTCGTACGTACGCATGAACGCTACTTTCATTTCTATTTCGTATTTAATGGAATGAAATTATAATTATATAAAGGTGTACTATAATTAAAGTATAATATAATGTATAATACCATTTACTCCATCCTTTATACATCCCACATATGGAATTGACGATTCAAATCACTTTGAGGGGGCGGTAGTCCGCACTTCCTAAAATGAAATTATCGCGTTTACCCATAATGGAAATCATACAGGTGTTCCATAAATGAAAAATACAGAAGAATAAGGAAAACATAATAATAATATATATAATTTATGAAAATATTTTCATCATAATGGCCACCATTAGAGGTGTTAAAATAAGATTGAACAATCATCGTTTCGTGAGGCAGTAATTCGTCACCCACAAGAAACAGTATGTTCTTTAACCATTTGACGAAGGTGTGTGTAAGTGAAAATAAAATCCTTCTCATAAAAAATCCTAGTATATTGACGATACTGGTTTTGTTACAAAATAAAATAATACAAAAAGTTTAGGGGGTTGGAGAAGCAAAATAAAACAAAACAACATAAGAGAAGACATTACCTTAAAATCGGGTAACTCTTTTTGATTTGAGCCAAAGGCTTCCTTATGAAGATTTCTGCCCAAAGTTAGGTTTCTAGGAGTAATAGAGGTAAGTTGGAAGAGTATTTGGGCAGATTTTGGCTGAGCCAAATGTCTTGGAAGGTGTGAATAAGGTGGTATAGGTGGGGGCCTTTTATAAGAGGAGAGGAGGGGCACTCTTGGAAAGTCATGAAATGTTACTTTATTATATAATGAGTTTCGGATTTTAAATGTCCCACACTTATATATTTTGAGGATAAGGTGATAAGGGTTTGAAATATACTCACCCAATAGGTGTTTGACAAGTTTAAGTCTTATATTTTACATTATCTTTTCATTTTATTTAAATCGTTAATTAATGAGGTAATCGCTGCATCATCATGGTGTCATAAAAATTTTATTTTATTTAATGTCTAAAAATTATAAAAAAAATAATGATGTAGGAAATCTTTTTATATTTCCAATGAATATTTATAGTCGAAATTTTAACTTATATAACCCCATGTAATAATTGTTTTATTAAAACAACACATGTTTGTGACAATTTTATTTTTACTTTAAATAAAAAGTTATTAATGTCATTTTCTTACCCAAGTGGCTCCATGGGGTCCCCAAGTTGACCCATGGACTGTATTGGTCGGAAATGACTCATCCAATAAGGGTAGGATAAGTTTAAGGGTATTTTCATATTTTTATAATATCATTTTTACCTTAAATTTCAATAATTAGCTTTAATCGTGATTAATTAAACTTAAAAGCTACTATTCACCAAAAAATTATTTTAATCCCATTGAACCACATTTTACATTATAATGAAAACCATGTATGTCAGATTTTTGAAAATCAAATCACAGAAGTGGAAATGTTTCATTTAAACGAAAAATCAGTTTTTTAACACCACTTAGTGGTTTCACTATTCATCAAAAATTGAAGTTTTTCAGAACAATGCCAAAATTTCATCCTAAGATATAATTGATATTCCAAATTAAAAAATGATGTCTATTTTACAAAATTAAAAACATATAAGTTACATTAATTGATTTTATAATTAATTCTCGTTGTCACAATAATTAGCGTGTTTTTAAGAAACAATATATATCAAAAGATTGACAATTGTTTATGTCTAATTTCAAAGTGAAAATAATTCTAATGAACACCATTGGATAAAATGGTAAAAATATATTCTAATTATACTTTAAAACCACTCAATATTATAATTTATCAATATAAATTTTTTTTATTAAAAAATTTGTTTTTAAGTATTTTTCACTGTTCATAAAAAATTGGAAGTTCTCATAAAAATACCAAAAATTCAACATAGGCTAATTTCGATATTCCGAATCCAAAAATGAAGTCCATTTTGAAATATAAAATATATATAATTTCAAAAAGTGGGTATTACTATTCATAATGGCTATTTTGATTAGTCGTGGTGTGTTAGAATCTCGAACTTATGTACAATGAAAGCTATTGCATTATTGAAGAGAAGCGTATCATGGAAGATCGGGTTGTTACATTCTCCCCTCCTTCAATAAATTTCGTCCTCGCAATTTGAAATTTTTCTTTGAAAATAATAGGTTGAAAATATAAAATTCCTTTTTGGAAAACCCACATCTGAAATAAGGTTAATAAATTTTAGCCTTAAGAAGAGGGAAAGGGAAATGAAAAAGTCACCACCAAATTATGATCTCAATATGGAGAACATTGGTGGAAATTAGAGAGATATAATTGGAGGAAAAACGTAAATATTTGTAGGGAGTGATTGAGGTCATCAATCACAAACAAGTGTAAAATTGAGGGCCTCAAAGCCTTCAATCTATGTTGATTTAAAATATTTTCAGTTCAACAAGACATAAGGTATTAGGATAACACATTTTTTGTTTTAATATCCCTTTAAAAAAGTTTAAAAATTAATTTATTCATATAATAAGATATAGGTATATATATATTTATGCTTGACAAGTAGATTATCAACCTTCAACTAATTTCTACCACAAACTCATCTTTCACTCAAAAAGATAATAGAACTCAAAAATATTATATTTATCATAATCGTACAAGGTTCAAAATATTAACCCATACCATTTAGATTAGGAAAACTGTTGTGTAATAACCAGGGACTTCCTGTAGGCTAGTGGTAGGTAATAAAGTCATGTCGCACTATAGTCGTGGGTTCAATTCCTACAGCTTTGTCCGACGCGACGGGTTATCCACTGACCTACAAGTTGTCCTTTTCCGAAAACTATAATATTATAATATTCCAAAAATAATATTCAGAAATGTTTTAACCTTAAACAATACTATCCAAGGTTCAACTTAATCCATTCCAACCTTTATAGTTATCCAAAATACTTCTGTCCAACTCACAGTCCAAATTTTATAAGGAAGGTAAACATAATGAAGATCCTTTTTTTCGCATAACAACATGTGAACGCATTCATCATGTATTCCCTTAAAACACTGCAACATCATGAATTACCATAAATCCTTATTGATTACATTCATGATCCCTTATTCCTTATAGAATACTAGATATACTCCTTCTATCCAAAAATGTATACAAATCATTAATCAGTTTCAAGGAAGTTAAGAATATCCAATATAATTTATCCAAATCAATCATGTCTTATTCCAAAATCACTATCTCGGTATCAGAACCATATTATGGTTTATCTTTCTCTCAACCATATATTTTCCAAAAATTTAACCTGTTGTGGAGTCACTTTTCTTGGTTCCACACAATCTCAAGTCCTTGATGAAATGGTACTGCAGTACAATCCTTATATACTCCATAATTATTATAACCAGTACATCCTTGATACAACACTCAAATGAAAAAATTCTTTAATAACAACATAAGAACTCGAATCATTCCTCCTCATCTGTGGTATTATCATAACTTGATTATTATCCAATAACATCATTTGGGGAATACTCTGATGATTTGGACATTGGTTTGTGTAGTGTCCCCACTCCTTGCAGATGAAGCATTGTACATTTGAAACCTTTTTCTTAACCTTGCAGTCACGCACCTGGTGTCCTTTTTCTCCATAATTATAACAAACTCTCATTCCCTTCAGGCAAGTTCCAAGGTATTTCTTCCCACAGTTATCACATATTGGAAAATTCTTCTTTTCCCTCATCCCTTTATCCATCATTCTCTCTTCCATCCTTTTCTTCTCTTTCTTCCCTTCAAATCCATAAGACTCAGAGAATTCTTTACTTATCTTATTAACACATGATACTATTTCTTCATATGTTGAGAACACATGGGATACTATTTCCCTTCTAAATGTTGGCTTAATACCATGAAAGATATGATCCTTCTTACTCTTTGGATCATACATATTGATGGAGTTCACATTCCTTCTATTGGGCGCCATTTCTATACAATGTCATAAACTAGGTTAGTTTATGAATTGCAATTAATAATTACAAACTTGTAAAATACTTAATGTAAATTGAACGGTTTATGGATATAATCAATAATCATAAAAAAAATGTTTTAGTTAGGGAATTATATACTCATAAACCCTTCATAATGGTTTGTAAAAAAAATGAGAATTATCCTGAGCATATCCCCCGGGCGTGTCGTAACCAAGAGTGCAGCAAGGCCCATTGTCGTGCACCAGTTCCCGTTCGAGTCTAGCTCAAAGAGGTGTTTTCGGGTTTTACCCCTAGGTACATCTGTGCCAGAGCCGCCTCTACCTGCTCGTATCCAGACAGGGATGTATTGCTCGAAAAACTCACCAAATCTCTATAATACCAAAATTCTAGGAAGTTCTTCTATACTAATCCTCAAAGTATATCTTTGGGGTATGTTCTCTAATCATATTTTATCTAAATATAGCTTCCATGGTTAGTACTAAGCTGCCTTTGATACCAACTGTAATGCCCCGACCCCAGTTACCCAGAGTCGGTGCATTATTGCGTAACATTCTCATGATCACAAAAGATCATGTCTCAAAAGGCCGATTAGTTTAGTATCCTTGGAAACACTAGATACATTCATAAATGTTACATTACATCATAAAGTAAAACAAAACTAAAAAAACATCATGTCTTCATATCCCCTCATACTATCCCTACAGGTCATTCATAATATACTTCATCACATCCTGGAAAAATTAAAACATTGAAAGGGGTGATCTCAGATGCTCAATAAGGATAAAAATGTAGCGGAAGCTTTTATAAATAAACATAAACATTTAAGGCAATGTATAACTAAAACAAAAGCCTTTTAAAATTGAACTTTAGCATAATATGGAAAAGGTAAAATGAAATAATGCCATTTACTTATTCACATGGATATTATACTGGTCGAATAATCACATGCAATATCAATAACCACTTTCATAATGATGGAATGCATAATGTCAGACTATCATAACCACGTAGCCAAGGCCTCGTGCCAAGACTACAAATAATATTTTGTCAAAGCCTCATTCCAAGACACTAGTTTGTCTCATGAGACCTGCCGATGCATCGAGAAGCTATAGCGGGCTCCACCCGTCACTTATTAAGTCCAATGCATTCCTCATATGAACCGGTTTAAACATATCATAAACCATAACATAATCGTATCACATAAAACATGCATAAAGGAAACATAACATTTCCACATTTCAATCACAAGATATCAACACAACACATTGATATAATAATAAAAAACACTTTCAAAACCATTTTCAATACCAAAATAAAAGAAAATTAAAACTTGGTATTTATTTTTCATTTAAAAAAAATTATAGCTTGTAGAGGAAGCCGAAACTCAAATAATGGTCACGGCGGCGGAGAAGTCGTTGTCACCGCATAGGTATGGCAAAAAAACATTCCCATTTGTCGTTTAGTAAAACGCTTCGTATAAAAAATATTCCTTTTGAATAAACGTAAAAGTCAAAGGTGTCTATAAACCGTATAAAAGAAATTTGTGTACAAAACAAAATATGCCTCAATGAATGGAGATTGAGACGAAGTCTCTTACAAAGATCATTTTTTAAATAAAATAGATATATTATGTGTATTAACTATAATTACACATAAATAAATTACAAATACAAGATAGGACATTATAATATCATGACATAATTTGAAAGTAGGAGATTAACCCAAAGAACAGAAATTGGGTTAAGAAGTGCCCTTACTTCGTGTCCGACTTGACTCGATCATTCTTTAACCTCATGAATAATAAATTAGAGTTAATTTATAATTGATTAAGAACCTTTTTTAAGTTTATTATTCCTTTTATATCACTTATTACCATGTTATGAACATTATGTAATTATTTATGTTAATAACGGTCGTTTGGTCGATCTTTGGTACTTGAGTCAAAAATAAACATCTTATAATTACAAGTTTTTCATGTGGTAAAATATCCATTATATCCAGAATTATATTCATGATGTAGATATCATATATATCATATATATCCAGTATATATATGCATTTATAATATTACATAACATTTAGAGGTAAGAAATGAAATGCACCGTTCATGGAGACGGTAAGCCGTACGTACGCATGAACGCTACTTTCATTTCTATTTAGTATTTAATGGAATTAAATTATAATTATATAAAGGTATACTATAATTACAGTATAATATAATTTATAATATCATTTACTCCATCCTTTATACATCCCACATATGGCATTAACGATTCAAATCACTTTGAGGGGGCGGTAGTCTGCACTTCCTAAAATGAAATTATCGTTTTTACCCATAATGGAAATCATAAAGGTGTGCCATAAATGAAAAATAAAGAAGCATAAGGAAAACATAAACATAATATATATCATTTATGAAAATATTGTCATCATAATGGCCACCATTAGAGGTGTTAAACTAAGATTGAACAATCATCGTTTCGTGAGGCAGTAATTCGCCACCCACAGAAACAGTATGTTCTTTAAACATTTGACGAAGGTGTGTGTAAGTGTAAATAAAATCATTCTCATAAAAACATCCTAGTATATTGAATATAATTTTTTTGTTACAAAATAATATAATATAAATAGTTTAGGTGGTTGGAGAAGCAAAATAAAACAAAACAACATAAGAGAAGACATTACCTTAAAATCGGGTAACTCTTTTTGATTTGATCCAAAGGCTTCCTTGTGAAGATTTCTGCCCAAAGTGAGGCTTATATGAGTAAGCAAGGGAAGTTGGGAGATTATTTGGGCAGAGTTTGGACGATCAAAATGTCTTGGAAGGTGTGAATAAGGTGGTATAGGTGGGGGCCTTTTATAAGAGGAGAGGAGGGGCACTCTTGGAAAGTCATGAAATGTTACTTTATTATATAATGAGTTTCGGATTCTAAAGGTCCCACACTTATATATTTCGAGGATAAGGTGATAAGGTTTATAAATCTACTCATACAATTGGTTTTTGACAAGTTTAAGTCTTAGATTTTACATTATCTTTTCATTTTATTTAAATCGTTAATTAATGAGGTAATCGCTTCATCATCATGATGTCATAAAAATTTTAATTTATTTAATGTCTAAAAATTATAAAAAAATATCATGATTTAGGAAATATTTTTATCTTTCCAATGAATATTTATAGTCTAAATAGTAACTTATATAACCCCATGTAATAATTGTTTTAGTAAAACAACACATGTTTGTGACAATTTTATTTTTACTTTAAATAAAAAGTTATTAATGTCATTTTATTACCCAAGTGGCTCCATGGGGTCCCCAAGTTGACTCATGGATTTTTTTGGTTGTACATGACTCATCCAATAAGGGTAGGATAAGTTTAAGGGTATTTTCATATTTTTATAATATAATTTTTACCTTAAATTTCACTAATTACCTGTAATCGCGATTAATTAAACTTAAAAGTTACTATTCAACAAAAAATAATTTTAATCCCATTGAACCACATTTTACTTTCTAATGAAAACCATATATGTCGGATTTTTGAAAATCAAATCACAGAAGTGTTAATGTTTCATTTAAATGAAAAATCAATTTTTTAACTACCACTTAGTGGTTTCACTATTCATCAAAAATTGAAGTTTTTTAGAACAATGCCAAAATTTCACCCTAAGATATAATTGATATTAAAAATTAAAAAATGATGTCTATTTTAAAAAATTCCAAACATATAAGTTGTATTAATTAATTTTATAATTAATTCCCGTTGTCACAACAATTAGCGTGTTTTTAAGAAACAATATATATCAAAAGATTGACAATTGTTTATGTCTAATTTCAAAGTGAAATTAATTCTAATGACCACCATTGGATAAAATGGTAAAAATATATTCTAATTATACTTTAAAACCACTAAATATTATAATTTATCACTATAAATTATTTTTATTAAAAAAGTTGTTTTTAAGTATTTTTCACTATTCATAAAAAATTGGATGTTCTCAGAAAAATACCAAAAATTCAACATAGTCTAATTTCGATATTACGAATCCAAAAATGAAGTAAATTTTAAAATATTAAATATATATAATTTCAAAAAGTGGGTATTACTATTCATAATGGCTATTTTGATTAGTCGCGGTGTGTTAGAATCTCGAACTTGCGTACAATGCAAGCTATTGCATTATTGAAATAGAAGTGTATCGTGGAAGATCGGGGTGTTACAGTTTCCTTGGGATGCCCTATAAAGATACACTTTGTGCCCCATTTTTCTAGTTTATTTCTTGAAAATCCTTAACAAACACATTGCATCCCCATACATGTGTATGCAATAAAATAGGTTTCTTTCCACTTCATAGCTCGAAGGTAATTTCATTTTCTGCTTTAGTTGGACTTGGTTTAATGTATATTCCATATTTTGTAATATATATCCTCAAAAGGATACGGAACATCTACATGACTCATCATTTACCTTACCATGTCCAACAAGGTACAGTTCCTCCTTTCACTAACACCATTCCACTGTGGTGTATAAGGTGGATTAAGTTGAGATAGAATCTAAAACTCCCATAAAAACTCGATGAAATCTTGGTTAATATATTCTCCACCTCGATCCGATCAAATATTATTTATCTTCTTACCAATATTATTATCTACTTCATTCTTGAATTCCTTGAATTTTTCAAAGGACTCTGACTTATGCCTCATCAAGTAACTATAGCCATATCTACTCAAGTCATCAGTAAAAGTTATGATGTGAGAATATACACCTCTAGCCTCTACTAGGAATGGTCCACACACATCTGTGTGTACCAATCCTATAAGCTCTGTATCCCTTTCACCCTATCCACCAAATAGTGTTTTGGTCATTTTTCCTTGTAAACAAGTGTGACATCTATTAATTATTTTTATCTCAGAAGAGTCTAAATAGACATATTGATAGAGCTTTGTTAAGTGCTTCTCATTTACATGACCTAGATGGTGATGCCACAACTTGGTGTTATATGATTCATGGAAACTTGATTCTTTATTTATTTCCAACACTTGGTTTGAATAATTTAATACATATAGACCGTTATTTAAATGTTCCATACCATAACATATGTTTTCCTTATAAAAGAAATAACTTTTATTTTTGAATTTGAAAATAAACCCATCTGTATCCAAACTTGATACAAAAATTATGTTTTTGATTACACTAGGTACATAATAATAGCCATGTAAAACCAAAATCATTATCTTTGGTAATGCGAGGTGATATTCACCAATGATAAGAGCATCTAGCCTTTCACTATTGGCAGCTCATAGATCCACCTCTCCTCTGGAAATTTTCCAGAATCTACTTGGTTCTTGTATTTGAATATAGATGTGATAATCACAATCTATATCTAATACCCAATATGTATAAATAGAAATATTTCACTATATAATGAATTCACCTTTGGCTTCCCCTTGCCTCTAGGTATAGTTCCTCTTCTAGTGGCCTAACATGTTACATGCAAAGAATAATGCCTCTTTTTCCTTGCCCTGCCTTTGGATCTTCTTCTTCTTTTTTGGATAGTGCTCAGGGGATTTAAACTATTTATAAGTATTATTCCCCTTTTCCTTATCCTTACTCTTCTTATTCACCATAAGGATTGTGTGTTTTTTACGCCCCATTTCCTTATCCACTTGGAGAGTTAAATTAATAAGTTATAATAGACTCTTCTCATTATTTCTCATATTATAATTCACAATAAAACTAGATAAGGTCTTGTGCAGTGATTATAGTATGATATCTATATACAACTCATCCATGAATTTAATCCCTAAGGTTTCTAGAGGCTCAATATAGCCAATAAGCTTGACTACATGCGGTCTAGCTGGAATAGACTCTCCAAGCATAGTGGTGAACAAAGCATTGGATATCTCATAACTCTCTTATCTTTCCTTCTCTTGATAGAGATCTCGAAGGTGATACATCATGCTATAAGCATCTATTTCCTCATTTTTATTCAAAAGATAATTATTCATGGATGATAGCATGAGGTACTGAACATCTATAGAATCATTTAGATGTTTCTCATACATAGAGATCTCCTTATCACTCACCTCATTTCCAGGTGCAACTGATACAGGTTCTTCCAGCATATATAGTTTCCTTTCATGGTGAAGGATGACCCAAAGGCACCTTTTCCACTCCTATAAATTATTTTCGGTGATAATTTTTTCCTTCTCGATTATGGATCGCAATGATATATTTGATTTCATTTTTAATTCCATTTTTACAAATAATATGAACAGAGTTTTAGTACTCTATATGATAAAATTAAGACAAATAAATAAATAAATATTCCTTATTCTCACACTATTTTTTCGAAACCCAATATCCCTCACTATTGGCTTTGGAATATCATATTTCTTATAAATTCTAGTGTAAAAGATCCATATTTCCCTTCTCATTACCCCAACTTTGGCTGTTCAAGTAATTTTAAAGGTTTTAGATAGGCATTCCAAATGACAATTGCATTAAATCATAGCTCCTTGATCTTTTGGGTGGACTCCCCAATCCTAAAATCCTTAATTTCGGATTTCCTCTACTTTTTCCTCTTAGTTACACCAAGTCCTACTTTGGAAGTCAACCCTTGATGTAAACTAAGTCAATTCAACCCAAAACCTCAAATTAGAATTCCCCTATAATTGAAAGTACCCCAATTTTGGTTGGTCAATCACTTTGAACTATGGCTTGATTCTAACCAAAGTAATGGAAGGATATACCAACTTAATATTTTATTTATGGGTTTTATCTTTTATGAATAAATTTCCATTTATTATATTTTCACATTATTGTTAATATTAAGTGGGATAAGCTTAAGTGATTAACCATGTATGAGATAATATTTACACATAAGAAAGATTATTTTAGTTCCATCTTGCATGATTGTTAATTCATTAATTATTTAATCACAAAAAAACATCCATAATGAATAAGTATACAACTGAAAGAAATAAAATAAAGGGTATGATCATGATCTTGTTCTAGTGGTTAATTTATCTAGCAGTTGATAAACTAACTACTAACCTAGCGGGGAAACACCTTGAAGCAATTAGGTTCGTGTTTATAGATTTTCATTTATCCACCATTGTATATCCTTGGATTGGTTTCACCTTAGATCCTAACTTGAACCACCTCCACTTTCTTGGGAGCTATATCCATTACATATGCTTTTAATCACATGTAGGTGAGGGGTAAAAGGGGGTTTACATAAAAGAAACCATGGGAACGCATACCCTACATATTAATGAGGAGAGAAGGCATGTAGGCCAACAATTTAATTTAATAATAAATTAAAAGGAAACTAATCACATACAAAGGTCCGGTCTATCTCATGATCATCCACATTCATGCAAAAAATTATTCATTTAATAAAACAAGCATTCAATTATTTAATCGTTCTTATTTAAGATAAATTGTGCTCAAATCGATTAATTATTATCTTTAATTAGTCAATCATTTTATCATAATCTTTTTTTTGAATTTCCTTGAGATTCTCATCCATTAAAATTTTAAACAAATTATAATTCATTTAAAATTAACCTTGTACATAACTTGTACCTTGGATGTAACCCGATGAATACCCATCCAAACCTAACCAACATGTATAATGCTCGTATACTGTTTTACTCTTGTGATATATGGCATGCACGACTTATCGTGTACTTTAGTGATGTGTACTTCATGTATGATTACATGAATTAAATGATTTTTTGGACATGTGTTATGATTCAATGCATTTAGAGTGACAACCTATAATACGACTTATACAAGATATGAATATTTGAAAATTATGCAAATATTAAAGATTTAATTCTGCATAATTTGGTAAAGTACACGGTGTGTAGATTCAATCTAGACAGCATGTACTACCTTCACCATCTATCTGAAGTACACGCCTAGGGACTCAGTGTGTGAGGCGTACTTCAGAAATTTTAGAGTACACGGTGTGTCCAGTGGTCCACACGTCGTGTTGACTCTGCGTTACACGGTCACCAGTTAGATAAGCTGTATATTGGATACATGGTTCAACCCTTACCTGAAAGGGACTACATGTTGTGTCCAAGGGGCCACATGGAATGTGGTCTGGCTGACCTTGTGCCAATATATCCTGGTCAACATTTAGTATAAGAATTAACAATAATGCATGTCATTAATGCACATGGGTTGAGTAATTTTTGAACTACTCTTGATGCATTGAACACAACTACATGGCCTATAGATCCTACTACACGGTGTGTACTACTATGTTACTTGGAAAAAACCCTTGGCACCTCTGGATGAGTTCCTTTATATAATTTTAATCAAAAAATAATAATCATTTCTATTAGATCTATGAGAAATGATAGAGGAAGAAAAGATCTCATAATTCAAATTAAAAGAAATATTAAACTTTAATTGACAAACTAAATTATTAAAGTGTAAATCATAAATTAATTATTTAAATAATTAAAAATAATAATATGCTCACTCTGATACCACTTTTAGGTCCTGGGCATAGCAGAATTGCAGGAGGGTCGGTGCCCCACATTAATTTTTTCCATATTCAATGAAAAATCTGGGATCAATACGATAATGAAATCCAGTATCCATGAAATTGAATCTAGGATTTAGAAAAATGAATATAAACCCGAAAACAAGAGATAGGATCAATATATTTTATTTATAATTAATTTAATTTAACTAAATAATTACCTCCAAGGTGATTCTTTCTTCGTTGATGTGTTTGACCAAAGATCTGCAATGTGCCTTTGTTTTGTTGTAGAGATCAAGGGTAGATCTCCTATATCAGTGATCTACATGTGTTCCACATATCTCTGGATATCGCTAAAGGAGTCTTTGGGTTCGAGCATGGAATATCATTGTGCTTGCGATGTCTGCCTTCAATCACCTTGAGAACTACTTCCAAAACATTCTCCTTGATCCAATGGAGGAGGATCTCTCTCGTTCTTGAGAGTGTTCTTAGAGAGGGATAAACTCTCTAGGCTTGAGATCTTTTCACTAATTCATTTTTCACAACCCAATAAGCATCATTTGGATAGATCTTGTCTAATAATAGATTAATATAACCATGTATTTAATTCACTAGGGTAATAATAAATAATTTGTACAAGTGCCTTAATTATTTTATTAATTCTAGTGAAACCCCAATGTCAAATAATCAAAGAAAAATTATTATTTCCTGACATGCGCTTATCTAGAAAGTTATAATTAAATATTATGTCATCAAATAATATTCAATATTATTATTTCTAAATGGAAAATTAACTCGGTCCACCAATCCTCTACCATATTTATTGAACCTTGAATAATGACTATTTATTTATTAAATACATATCACTGCATTATTCACCAATAAATATATAAATATTATATTCACTAAATATAAAATAAATATTTATTAATTATTCCACCCATGATATATTCTCTCGAATAAGTAGTGTCCAAATAAATGCGATCAGGAATCAATGAATAATTATTAAACCAAAACCGAGAATAATATTTATTCAACTTTTTAAATAATAAATAATATATTATTTAACTGGGATACTAGATACACTTAGTGTGAGAACCTCTAGGCCTCTTTCTTAGTGGAATTAGGTATAGAAGCCTAAATTCCAAGGTTATTATCTAGAAACACACCAAGGAACCTATAGATAAAGAAGTTAATTCTACAATGACATGTCACCTCATACAAACTCTTACCATGTATTATAATCTCTTTGTCTTGATATCTCCAATCAAGCAGGTTGCATGCAAGTGACATCAACCCATGTGCTAAATTTCTCTTTCTTTTACTTCCAAAAAAATGAACTTACCTATAGAACACCATATCCATGGATTTATTTAGGCTATATAATTTCCATTAAAGGGACTGAGATATCAACTTTTATTATGTAATAGAAGTGAAAAATACTTTCTCATATTATTCATTAATGCAATATCACTCAGGATTCACCCAACATATCCTACCTCACCACAAACATATATCGTCACGGTTTTCACCAATACATCTAAGTGCACAATTCATAATACCCATTAATAATAATCTTAATGTCTAAGGACCAATACACACATCCATAGATAGGAACATCCAATGACACTTATAAATGTAGATTTCCTACTGGAGGGTCTCATTATCATAATATCCTCTTGGACATTACCAGGGGATTACATCATGAGAAGGTTCCTCAAAGTCCTATGAATCTTCACCTCTGATATCCTATATCATTTATGTACCTTCAGATGATATCATCCAGCTATAGAACATATATTCAATAATAGTTTCATGGGACTTCTAGGTTCTCATTATAACAGGGATCCTCTATGACCTTTTAGTGTGATATCTACTCTTAGGATATTATCACATACAATTCCATGTAGAAGAACAATCATTATGTGATAAGAAGTTTATTAATATCCATCCAATGAATACATGTTTATCATAAAGTACAAATAATTTGGTTCTATGGAACCAACTCCAACAAATTTGATCTCCCTTATCTCCCTTAATTATCTCCTCTTGTGTGTTTTGGAGATCTACCAAAGGATTTTCATATAGTTGGATGAAGGTGATGCATGACTAGAGATTTGGGGCTTCATCAAATTTTCTAGGGAGTTTGAAGCTGGTGCCAAAAAATTTCCAAGGAAGTGAAGGAAACTTTAGAAGTTGTGACTTTTTTTTATGGAAGAATGATTTCAAAATTTTAGGACTAACAGTTGTTACTTAACATCATAATGAGAATTCATCAATTTTCATATGTTAAAATGGAATGGATCAATGTAATTAAGAATCTAATGTTGTGCATATGTATTCATCGTAATGAAGAAATTGGAATAAAATGGGAATCTGACTGAAGAATAACTAGAAAATATGAAGTTTGATAAAGCTTAGAGAATATTTGAGAAGTTTTGAGAAGAATAAATAAAATTAAATAAGTATTGAAGAATTAAAATATGAAGCCAAAATGAAGTGGAAATTCTTGTTTTGGAAAATTAGGTTAAGATTAAAAAAAAATAGATTCCAACCAAAACCATTTTTGGAACACCTATAAATAGTAGGAAGTACATTGTACTTTATGATGCTTGTATTATTCATAAGTGAATAGAGAAAGTGAAATCATTAAAAGTTTTTAGAGAGAAGAGGTTTTTGGATTGATCCTTTTTGAGGAAGTTTACCAGATATAAGAAGAAGAAGGAAGATCATATTTAGTGGTTACTAAATCGGACCGAGTAATTAGACACAATTATCTGGACAGAGTTTGAAGGTGGTTTAGAATTGTTTTTTAGGTATTCTTATAGACTTATGTTTTCATGACTGAGTAAATAGATTGAGGAATCATATTTATCCATCGGACTGAGTATCCTTAAAAAGTATAGATAAGTTCTTACCTGATTCTAGGTAGTAAGGTGAATAATTATTTTGAAGGTTATATAAGTGAAAGTTGATAAGGTATCATAGTAACATATTTTTAAACAACTGGTGAAAGTTTCTTAACTTTTTATACAAAATTGTATTACATCATTTCATTCTACTTGAATCACATGCATTGTTTTATTGAAAATAGTTCTACACAAGTGTGAAGGTATATCCTACTTGTTTTATCCACACAAAATGATTTTTCTCTAGTGGATTGTGTGGTATTGGATTATTTCAAAACAATTATAATTATGTAACTACTCTTGTTGAGTAGTGAAGCTTGTAAATACTTGTGTTCTTGTTGATGTGGGATTGTTGAGTTTTTACCAAAGTGATAAATATTTAATAGAAGGTGAAGGTTATTTCTAAAGAAAGGAAACTTAAAAGTATAAGATATCACTGATTAACCCCATCCCCTTATTAGTGATACATTGATCCTGGCTAGGAAATATCATGAGGGGTGGGCCCGGAATTATATAGCACTCCAATGCATTGGTTAAATATGGATAACTCATGAGATAACTATTTTATGTGTGTGAACCTAGTTTCATATTCACAATATTATATGTGGACCTTGTTTCACTTCCATAAGTTTATGCATGGACCTTGTTTAATGTCTACATGTTTTTTTGTGTACCTAGTTTCATGTCCATAAGTTTACTAATCGACCTGGTTTTATGTCCATAAGTTTACATGAGGACCTGATTTCATGCCATTAACTTAAAAGGTGAACCTGTTACTATTTATACATATTCACAATGTTATAAGATTATTTTTTTCATATTAATTGTTTATATAATCCTCTCATGGGTCATTATTAATTATTTTGGATTCCATACTATTATGAATTTTTTCATTTTTTATGAAAAACCTTATGCCACGATTCATGATTAAATATCTTTTATTGATTGGGTATGATTGTTATAAGTTATGATCAGGTTCTCATACCCTTATCTTTATCTTATTCTTACATATGATCATTGATTAATATATCATATTTTTACCCTTACTGAGCATTTAAGCTCACTATTTCTTATATTTCCTTCTTCCTCATGTTGTAAAGAAATGTATTAAGTAAGAAATTTCTAATAAGGGTAATATGAGAGAAGAAACTTGTAGTATATTATGTAAATATGTTATGTAAAAGTTTTTTTTGTATCCAAGCTTACAAGACACTAAACCTTTACATTTATATCTTGGATCAAAATGTTATGTATTTAATATTCATATATTAAGATGTGTATTTATATATGGAAGTAATGGGTCATTATAGTGTCATACTCTTCTCTTATTATGTAAATAATTGCGTGTATGTGTCTTCTTTTCTGTAAACTCTGTAACTAGTCCATTAGTTCCTCTCATCTATGTGTTAGTAAATAAAATGTAATTATGGAGTTCCCATGTGTCTGGAGGTGGTTTAAGATGGATTTGAGTAGAAATAATTTCAGGCAATACATAAGACAAAGGTGGGATCCTACAACTCGATCCATGATGGGATCAAGGAGTTTTTCCCCTATGTTAAATAGTTTGTTTATTCTTCACTCAATGAACAAATTGGTAAATGAATCTTATGATCAGGAAACATATTTATTATATCTTATGCATGTTTATTTATTTTATTTAATGGATTCTCTATCTCTATCACATCAATAAATAAATTAAATAACAAGTATGCTCATATGAAATAAAATATATAGATTATGCATGAATATTTTATCAACACATGGTTAATCATGTAATTAAAATTTAATTCATATTAATAAGATATACAAAAGGATAAAATTATTTAATTTAAATATAAAAAATATCTCAATAAAATATTAAGATAGAATATACCTTTCATAACTTGATTAAGGATGCAACCAAATAACTAAATGTTGATTTAACCTTTTTCAGAACACTTACTTTAATCATGGAGTTATTATAAAGGTTTTAGGTTGACTTAACAAAGTTTACATCATGAGGAGTGTCCCTTTATATAACTGATGTATTTTGGAGGAAATTATTGAGGAAATCGGATTTTTTATTTTAGGATTGGAAAGTAAACTCAATTGATCTAATAGTTATAAGTATGAAATTGGAAATACCACCAACATAAATAGATTTAATTAATTGACTAGGCCCTTGTTTGGGTTATGAGAAGTTAAATATGGATCATATCCACTAGAATTTCCACAAAAAAGGAAATTATAATTCCAAAAGTGAGGTTCAATGTGACTTAATAAAATATTTGAGACCAATAACATTATTCAATTAGTTCATTTCATATATTTTGGAAATCAAGTAAAGTCCTAATAATATATTTTTTGTGGTAAAATTAAATTTTTTAATTCCATTTTATCCTTGAGATATATAATGGAGGAAAATATCTTTACTGATAGTAACTTCTAGGAATAATACAGGCTCTTTTGCATTGTATTATGCCATCAATAGAAGCTTTAAGTTCTATATTTCCTAGTTTCTAATCCTCCTACAAAGGAGGTGAGTGATGAAGATCTCACAATCTATGAAAAAAACTTGGATGTTGCACTAGATATATAATGTTTGATGTTATCATGCATGTCCAGTGAACTCGTGAATTTTCATGAGAATATGGATTCCTATATAATGATCAAGCATATCTAGGATATTTACCTAGAGAGATCCGGACATGTGTGGTCTGAGATCACCATGGAACTCTTCATAAAAAAATTGGAGAATGTGAACCATATGGGCCTTATGTAGTCAAGATTATTAGAAAAATTGAGAGTCTAAATATTCTAGGTTATAAACTACATGATGAATTTCACATTGATCTCATTCTTGCTTCACTACCTCAGAGATTATCCATATTTTATAAAATTTAACATAAACAACATTGAGAAGAATCTCTTAGATATCCTCACTCTAATTTTCTATGTTGATAAGGATACAAAGCATGAAAATACTTCTACTATTTTTATGAGAAATAGGAAGTACAAGGAAGAAGACCCCAAGGCTAACACCAATTCTAAGGCCTCTTAATAATATTCTTCCTAGAGAAAGAATATCATGGGGAAAGCAAGGTAAGATGATGTTATTTTTTCACATGTATAAATAAGTCCCACTAGAAGAATAAATTCACCATGGAAAATAAAAAAGAGTAGCTTCAATCTCATTCATTATAAAGTGAAATTTATCTATTTATACAAATTAGGAATTAGATATAGCTTTTAGTGCTCATGTTTGTATCCAATTATAGGAAAAAATTATATCAAAAATAGTTTCATGAGGTGAGGTGGATCTACAAGCCATTAATATATATAAGATCACTATAGTAACAATTAGATAACCACCTCACATTTTTTACTAGAATGATCTTGGTTTTAAAGAACTTTTATTATATGAAATCTATTACAAAAAAAGTATTTCTCTGTCCAGTCTTGATTCAGATGGTTTTATTTTAAAATTTGGAAATAAAAGTTCCTAAATCATAGTCTTTATGTGTTGGATTACAAAAAATAAGTAATGAAAACTGATAACAAATCTAGTTCACATGACACATATCACACCCAATTGTGGCATTAATTATCAGGTCATGTAAACAAAAAGTTCTTGAAAAGTTTATACCAATATGTATATTTATATTATTTTGAACTAAATACACTTAGAATATTTCATGCTTGTTTACAAGGAATAATGAATAAATCTTAATTTAGTGGAAAAGGTGAAAGGGACACATATATTCTTAAATTATTTCATACCAATGTATTTGGACCTTTTCCAATTAAATAAAAGGGTGGATACTCATATTTCATAACGTTTAGTGATGAATTTAGAAAATATTGATATGTCTAGTTAACAAGGTATAAGTTGGATTCCTTTGATAAATTCAAGGAATACAAGAATAAAGATGAAAATTAACTTGGTAAAAAAACTCATCTCAGACCATGGTGAAGAATATATTAACCAATAATTCACTAATTATCTATGAGATTTTTTAATTCTATCCCAAATCACTCCTACATATACACCAAAATGTAATAATATGACTGAAAGTAGTATCTACACCTTGTTTGATATAGTGAGATCAATGATGAGTCATGAAAGTCCTTTATTATCCTTTTAAGGATAAACATTACAAACATAATCGCACATACTAAACCAAGTTACAACTAAAGTGGAAGATGGTATTCCATAATAATTTTGGTGTGGAAGGAAATCGATATTGTCTAAATTAAATGTGTGGGTTTGTGAAGTATTTTTTAAGGCCACTTAAGGTAACATATTAATGAACCTAGGTAAAAAATGTATCTTCATTGGAAATCCCATGTAAAATGGGGGATATTACCTATAAATCCCTTATATAAAAAGTTAATAGTGGTAATACACTCCATTTTCCTTGATAGGGAGAATATATGTAAAATGGTTACGGGAGTGAGATAGAATTCAATGAATTCTTGGATTAAGATATGCAAGAGTTAAAACATAAATAGATTCCAAAAATCCTCATGGAAGAGGATATTCAAGAGATACAAGTACTGTATAGGATTACAAGAGAGGTTATAGAACCTAAAAGATATGGTTATATATTCACAAAGGATGGTGATTTGCTATTAATAGATTATAATGATCCTATAACCTGTAAGGAAGTTTTAATTGGAATAGAAATTTCTAAGTGGAAGGAATCTGTGAATTCTAAGATATATTCCATGTACTAAAATCATGTATATATTTTGGTAGATCCTATAATGGATGTAAATATCATTGGTTTTAAATGGTTATTCAAGAAGAAACTAGATATGGATGGAATATCAGTACCTACAAGGCATGACTGGTTATGAAAGGGTTTAAACAATGTCAAGGAATAAACTACGATGAAACTTTTTTACTAGGTCCTAAGTTAAAATACATTATAATTATTCTTTCCATAGAAGGTTACCATGACTAAGATATTTGGTAGATATATGTCAAAATATCTTTCCTTTATAGTAATATTTAGGAAGATGACTATATGACACAACCAGAAGGGTTTGTGACTCCAAGTGATGATAACAAGGTATAAAATTATAGAGATCCATTTATAGATTAAAGAAAGAATTTAGGTCATGGAAAATTCACTTTGATGAAGCCATAAAAAAATATTGTTTTATAAAGAATGGATGTGATCATTTTTTCAATAAATATTTTAGTGAGAATGAACTTTTTTCCTAATAGTTTTTATTGATGACATACTACTTCTTGTAAATAAGATACCATTATTACAGTCCATTAAAAATTGGTTAGACACATGTTTATCCATGAAGGTATTAGGTAAAGCAGTATACATTTTTTGGATCAAGATCAATCATGATAGATCAAAGAGGCTTCTTTAAATAATTCATGGTATATATATTGACAATATACTAAATATATTCTGTATAGAACAATCTAAGATGGGATTGTTGCCTATGTCACATGGTATACAACTCTCTAAGAAAATGTGTAATCAGAAACATGAGGAGAGATATAGGATGGTAAGGATCTTATATGAATCTATGATAGGGTTAGTCATTTATGTTATGTTATGAACCAGGATAGATGTCACCTATGCCTTAAGTTTGGTATGAAGATATTGGGAAGGTCCAAGAGTCCACCATTGGACGGAAGTCGAGATTATCCTTTAAGTATCTAAAGAATACAAAGAATATGATCCTATTTTATGGAGGATATGAGGTGCTAGTCATTAAGGGATATATATATATATATATTATAGCTTTCAAATAGATCAAGATAATATAAAATCACAATCAGGATATACCTTCACTCACAATGGAGGTATTGTGAGCTGGAATATCTCAATGAAAGAAATAGTCACTAATTCTACTGAAGAGTTTGATTATATTATAGATTTTAATACAGTTATAGAAATGGTTTGGATATGAAACTCCATCCAAGATATTGATGTGGTTCCTATTAGTAAATATCCTATCGCATTATACTGTAATAATATTGCGATAGTGGCTCTTAAAAATAAGTCAAGGTCACATCAGCGGGTAATGAACATACTTTGGAAGTATCATCTCTTCAAGTATGTTTTTCAGAGAGATGATTTCATAATAAGCAGAGTTTCCATGGAAGTAAATTTGCTGGTTCCATTACCTAAATCCCTATCTCAGTAGAAGCATAAAAATCATGTTAGAGATGTCAAACTAAAAGTTGTTAGATGTTGGATCTAGTCTATGTGGGAATATATTGGATTTGGTTCCCTAGATTAAACTACATTGTACTTTATATTACCTTTATATTCATAGAACTGAATATTAATAAATACCTTATCACATATTTATTATTCTTTTACATAAATTTAATATGATAATGTTCTATAGTATCTGTCATATTGAAAAGGTTATAGAAGATCCCCGTTATGATGAGAACCTTGAAGTGCTTTGATGGTGTTTTTAAATTTATGTCCTATGGTCATATGAGTTAATTTTATGGGACATGGATAATGCATAATACTATTTGGGAGTGTTCATAAGAATATGATACTTCCTTTCATTAATTTCACACTTGGTAATTTCCAAGACTATAGATTATGTAGGAAGACCCACCAGTAGGAAATATGCATGTTTTTGTGTCATTGGGTATTCCTATATATGAACATGTGTAATTATCCTTATAATTTATGATTATTATTAATAAATATCATGACTCATGTACTTTGGTACACTAAAAAACTATGATGCCATTTTTTTGCGATATGTAGGGTATGTTGGGCACTTCATGAATGGTATTTCATTAATGAATAATTTTAGGAAGGATTTTTATCTTCTATCTTTATGAAAGTTGATATCTCATCCCGTTGATTGAAATGGAACTACCAAACTAAAATCCATTTCCATGGTGTATTTATGGGTTTATTTCATGAATTCAAAGAAATTTTTATCAATCATATAGGTTAATAATATGATTATAAAACTTATTTGATGAGATATCATGAAAAAATGGGTTTTATTAAATAGTAACCATTCATATGTGGTTATCTTCATTGAAAAATTAAATTATTCTTCTATGGGTGTAGTTATATGTTTCTGGATGCTAATATTGTACTTTAGGAAAACCTTCCTAATGTCACTGAAGAACAATTCTAAAGGGTCACACACTTAGTGTTTCCATTGATCTCAATTAAATTTTATTTTAATTTAATTATTGGAATAAATATTATTCTATAGATCAAGGAATAATATTTATTCATTAATTATTGATCACATATATTTAGTCACTATTTTATGTGAGTTTAACATTAAAATAAATATTTTTTCATATGGTCATTAGTATTATATTTAATTATTTATCAAATGAATAATATTTATTATTTGACATTCAATAAATGAGAAGGAGGAAATGGGGACCGAGTTAATGGGTGTTGTGAGAATGATATATTAAATATAATTTAAATAAATATTAATATATTTATTTAAATAAATGATATTTATTTTATCTATGGGTTATGTTCACATCAATAAAATAATAATATTATGAATATTATTATTAGACATGGGGTTTTATAAGGATTATAATAATGTTAAGGGACTATGTGAAATTATTAATTCTCTAACCTATCACTTTTAATACTCAATTATATCATTTCCTAGGGTTCGAAAAAATTTATTCACAATGATTTATTCTCTAGATAATTCTCTCCATGAAGAATTTATCTAGGGTTTTCTCTCAAAATTGAGTGAATATCTTCCACCTCCCTTCCTCTCATGAATGAGATAAAAATAATCAAACCTTTAAACTTGAAGGAATGTTCTAAGATGAATGGTGAGCACTAAAAAATGATTGGTACCACCACACTGACACTTGAAATACCGCTGGAAACACTTTGATATCATAAGATCGTGTGTGGATCACTGCTAAAGGGATTCTATGCTTGGATCCTCATAGCATAATGACATTAAAAATTTAATGGTATTAAAATTATCAACATACACTTTGAATAAAGTACTCAAGACCTAGGTAACTCTTAATTCTAAATTATTTATAAATTTAACATGAAATATCCTCTCTCTTGGTTTTGAGGATCTTTATAAATTTTCATCAGATAAATTTATTGGTCATGATGTTGTTCAACATTTAAATTTTGTATTATTTGTTAAATGTGACAATGGAAAAGTTATTAATGTCCTCACTAGGTTCTTCAACTATGCATGTAACCTTCAGTGGATGATTATCCCCTTTATATTATGCTACCATTACATGGTCAAGATACCCATGCGGTGAGACCTTATGGATAGATGTCACTTATCCCCTTCATTTTATGTTTTTATGACATGGTCGAGATACCCATGGGGTGATACCATATAGGTAGGGGTCTCTTCCCCCCTTTATTAGTTGTTGTGATCGAGATACCATTGGGTTGATATACCATTAGGTTGAGATTTCTTTTGGATTGACTAATGCCCTAATTGTATACATTCCCTTGATGAATAGGATATTTTATCCTTTAATGGAATCATTTTTTATAACAAACCAAACTCAAATAACCCATATATAGTGTATAATTTATTAAATTGGAATAATATATAAGGTATCACGTCACCAAGGACTGATTATTTTAGTAGTGTTGAAAACTAGATACATATATGATTCCTATTTTACATTATAAATAAAATATAAAAAAATAATAAAAGTAAATAATTTGTATCCTTGGATCACATTAAATGATTCCTTCTTCATATAATAGGTAAAGAAAAACAAGATGTTGGTGAGATAAAACTCTGAATAAGGGTTTCATAGAGTGGAATACATCATGAGTAAATAAGGAATAATTAATATGAAAATATAGTTAAATGAAAACAAATTCCATTTAATCGATAACTTGAGAATGAAATGCATACAAGTATAATATCAATGTAGTAATAACATGAATAATAATAAATTAATTTTTAAATGAAGGAAATAAATAATTTCAAACATCTTGATCAAGGCCTTGTGCCAAGATACTTTCTAATATGGGTGGGTATACACCAAAACCCATTTAATAAGGCTATCCAACTAGTTTGGCTCATGATACATGTCAATGCATCGAGGGGCAGTCAATAAGTGGTCCCCACACATAATTACATTTCCAATGCATTCCTAATATTTTGAATGATAAATTTAACTCATAAACCTTGTTCCTTATCAAAAAAACATCATTATTGAGTAAAGAATATGTAATATTAATACTTATATAATCAATCAAATAACTTTTATAGTAAAACACCGTATGTATAAATGGTATACAGTTTAAGAAATAATCATACAAATGATACAAAAAATATGGATATGGAAGAGAAATATAATGTCTGATGAAACATGTTCATAAAAAATTTAATGTTTCAAGAGAAATTTAATGACAAAAAAATAATAAGAGATAAAATATGATCATAAATTCATCAGAAATATAGGTTTTATAATAAAATCAAGTCTTTTGGAGAATAGAATAAAATGGAATAAAACAATTTAAAATAAATTTTAATTAAATATTTTTCTTTATTAAACTATGGGAAATATTTAAAATAAGCTAAATATCATAAAAAATTATGGAGTCTGTAAAATCAATTAACATCATATACATTAAAAATAAACATTTCACTTTAATTTTTGAAAAGAAATTCAAAATTGACCCTTTCGTAGAAAATTGTAAAAATTACTTTAAAAATTTATAAAGGAATTAAAAGATGAAATATTATGTCCTTAATAAATTATTTAATTTAACATAAATGGCTTTTGTAAAACAATTTTAAAAAAATGTAGATATGGAAGAAAATATTCTCGATCAAGAAGAGAAATAAGATTGGCTTTTCTTTTAAAATTTTATTTATTTTTATTCAAGTTCCAATGAGATAAAAGGTTATAAGAATACATGTAAACTCCTTAAATATATATATTAAAATAATATATAATGGTTTTATAATTAATATATTATAGTACTCCTTAAATAAAAATATAAGCAATCCTAAAAAAATGATATTGTAAAAATAAATTCATACCTCTATAGTAACTTTTGAATTGAAACCCCTTGAAAAATTAAAAATGAATTGAAAATATAAATTCCAAGAATAAATATAGATTCATGTAAAATATAAAAAATTTCCATTATATACACCACATAAAATAAGATAGGTTCATAAAACAAAATATGTCTCAATGAAGTGTAAATTGAAACAGAAACTCCTTACCTCACGCTTCCACTTAGTTGGACACACTTTAACCTATAGTATAATGGTTTTCAACTTATTATAATTTAATACTAGAACCATATTAATATTTATCTTAATTTATATATTCTCATTACACATTCATTACCAATTCTTAGTAAAATTTATCATTGGGTGTTGATTGTTTAGTTTTATCATGCATGTTTCGTCACAGAAGATTTGGTTCTTGTGGATAGGTTATAATTTCATCATATAAAAAAGTGTATTAATGTTATATATATAATATTTCTTCATTATAAACATTTTTATAACCATCCTTGTAAGGTGTTAATGAAAAACTAATCACATCACTTTGTTGAGGTGGTAGTCCACACTTACGCACGAGTGACTTTATCATTTTCCAACAGATATATAGAAAAATATGTAAGTATAAGTTTATAATTTAATTATTAATAATATAGTATAAATATAATTTTATTTTTTAAAATCCATATATATATACAATTCATGTGTAGCAGTGATTAAAAATTAAATACATCAACTTGTGAGGCGGTAGTCCGTACGTACGCATGAGCGATATTTCCATCTTCCATTAGATGGATGAGTATATGAAAAAGGATAATAACATAAACATAATAAAATTTGATTAATATAATGATACTTTTTTTATTATACTATTATGGTAAAATAATATTTATATGAGGTAGAAGAAGAAATGATCTTGAAAAGATTCAGTTAAGATGATTACCTCTTCTTTGTGGAAACTCCTTTAGATCTTCACTTAAGAGCCATGGGGTTGGTATTTTGGGAAGACCATCACCTCTAGACCGTATATAAGGGTTTTCAGGAGATATTTTGGTATTTTTTTTCAAGATAATTTTCTCAAGGTGTTGTGAAGAATAAAGGATATGTGGTGTCCATTTATAGTGAAAGAAAGGATACATTTGGAATTGCGTAAAATATTTAATTATAATATATATCATAATCAAGTCAAGTAGAACCAAGGCACAAAACATTTAAATATAATATGTGATAGGGTCGAAATACACTCATACAATCACATTTATTCAAGTTTTAGATACAATTTAATCCTTATCTCATAGTTAAATCACTTTAAACCCATTTTAACATTAACCGTGATAAGTTAAATTTTTACCATGATAACTTAATTATATTACCAAAACTAAAAGTATAATTATAAAAAACATTGGACTAGATGATTAAAAAAATTTAATCCATTTTATCAGATTCATTTCTTATAGATGATAGAAATTACTTTCAATATAAGAACAAAAAATGCATGAATAACAGTTTTTAGGAAAATACTAGATTTAAGCGTAAAACTAATTTTACATTGAAATAAACTAAAATTTTAGTTTCATGATTTTATTGGTTAAATAATAAAAAAATTAATTTTTTTATACTTTTATATCAGTCCATAACCAAATGTATTCATTCAACTATACCATCAAATACAAAGACCCTAATATAGTTTTGAATTTTCACAAAATATAACTTATCTTCACAAAGGTCAATCTTGGGATTAAAAATTAAAAATAATGTTTTAATATGAATTATCTAATTAATAAAAAATATATTTTTTCAAAAAACACTCATAAAATGAAACGTATTTATGTGTACAAATGATTTTAAATTCGTATTCTATAGTTTTAACCTTGTTTATCCCATTTTACTCTTTATTGAGGTGATAAATTTTACCACAATTACTATTCATACTACCTAAAAATAAAAGGGACCATTTAAAAAAATTTAACCTTATGATTCTAAATATGGAATCTATTTTATAAAATCAATTTCTATAAGTGGTATAAATTAATTTAAAAATAAACTTGCAAAACATGATGAAAAACAGTTTTTCTTGAAAATGCATTTTTCAAGCATAAGATGTTCTTACATTAACTCTATGAGTTGTCATAATCATTATATAAATTTAAGTTCTTATATATAGATAATATATATATATATATATATAATCTAAACCATTCAACATTAGGGATAATTTTAATTAATTAAAATGGAAAACGTTATATGAATAATACATTTTTAATTATTCATAAAATCATATTTCTAAGGGAGATTTTCAAAAAAAATCATTGTAGGCTTATTTTGACATAGTAAGTTCAAAATAAATATTTATCTTATTAAATTGTAATTTTTGTTTTTATAAATATTAAAATTTTAATTTTATTATAATTTCATTAAGATAAAATTCTCACTTCTTATAATTTAATATCATGTGTAACATCTTTTATGGTTTTAATGCATGATTTCCTAGTTTATTATAAATCTCAAAATGAGCATGATCGACATATATACATTATCCTAGAAAATTTTTAAGAGAATTAGTTTTATTTTAAGATATATAAATCATTGTTTTGGATATAATAATCTAAGTACCCTAATCATTTGATCTCAAAATTAGGTATTTAGGTAGGCTCTAAGAAGGTACAATATATTTTGTCTTGGAAAGTCTTCTAAAATGTATTTTAGATCTAGAGTTTTATTTGACTCACAGGTATTATTATTGCTTAATACAAGTCTTTTCAAGGATATTTTATTCTATAACTACACTATGAGATAAAATTATTAAATTCATATGGTCTGACCAGTGTAAATTACCCTTCCAAGAGCTGAAGAAGAGGCTGACTACAGCTCTTAGTGAGGGCTTTGAGGTGTATTTTCATGCCTTATTTATTGGAATAAATTGTTTCCATATGAAATATCATTTTTTTGTGTAATATGGTTCTAGTAAACTCCATACTCATGAATTTAATTATCCTACATATGATTTCGAACTAGTCATTTTATGCATGCTCTAGATTATTGGATAAATTATCAATTTGGTGACTGATTTGTCATGTTTATAGTCCATAAGTACCTAAAATACATTTTCTTATAGAATGATCTAAATATCATGTAGTATCACTTTGTATAATAGCTTCTATCATTTGATTTTGACATCTCTATCAAGTTTTGTTTTTTACTTATTTGTTAAAATGGGGTCTACTTTTGTGGGTTAAGTGGTAACCCATACAAAAACATCAAACAATAATAATGAAACTAATCCATATATAAAATTACCAAACCATTTCAAAAAATACTTTTTTTATCCAATATTTATTTTAAGGCACCAAAAAAGTTGAAAGTTATCCCACTTTGACTCAATATGGATGATATAATTTATAAGAGAGGTCATATTTTCCCACGTCTTAAGATACTCATCTATAGTAATCTTACCTTAATTGAATCCTTGAATCAAAATACAATCCTAAGAGCCAACCCTAATTTCATATTATTTATTGGGATCGACTATCTTTGATCTTTTATATATTTTTTTGATTTATTTCATTATATTGGATGTGGAGTTCCATTTTCTCTATCTCTTTAGAGTATATAAGTAATTACATTAAGGATGTTTGATAAATTTATTTTATATCCTTATTTCCTACGTCAACTTCATTTTTTCCAGGACTTGAACTTCTAGGTCCTTACCCACTTTCTTCAAGCCCTTGTTATGATTTGGGGGTCCCTAATAAATCTCATGTTCATGTTCCTTAACTTTTTTACCAGGATCCTTAAAGATAATGGGTTTACCCATTTATCTTATTATCATTGGTTTGGTTTTATTAGAATAATTTTTTCGGCATATGGTTTTCTTCCCTATAGTCACTAAAAAGTATCCTGAATCAAAATAAACTTTCTTTATTCCTAATCAAAACTTCTATTATACTTGAAATTAATAATTATATTCACAAAAATCAAAGGGGTAGTGCCTGTTTCTATTCCATACTAGGTAGAGGCATCATATTCCACTATAAGGGAATCTATATGTTCTTGAACTGTATCTAAAATTGTATCATATGCTTGATTATTTTTCCTACAATACCCCATAACTTTCAAACCATCATTATCTTTATTTAGAAGGTCCTCTTTCAATTCCTAGAACATGTTCCTAATCTAAAAACTATATTGAGATACCTGCTATGAAGTCAGATGTTCCATGGTTGTTTCTCTTCATTTCATCCTAACGGCAAGGATTAGACTAGAGTCACACCTATCCTCTAACATAATATGTTAGAGATACAGATCCTTAGATGGATTATTAATAGTTGAGGTGGAATATTTCCCAACCTATAGGGGTGTAATAGTGAGCTCCTTATACACTATATTTTCAAGTATCCTCATATAAATGATATGATTAGCATTACCTTCCTCATTTTCCTTTTACATTGCCTCAGAGGGAAAGGGGTTGTCTTGTTCATTATCTCCAAAAATGAGCTGAGTTTTAGCTGAGGGCCCATAAAAATTGACTCCTGCCTTTAGATCCTTGTTTTGGTTCAAACTAATCCTCACCTCATCATCATATGGAATAATTATATCTAAAACACCTAAAAAACTTGGTGTGATAATCTTTCTTACTTTGTCCTTATCATCCTCCAACACTTCCGATAACATTTACCCCCTTCCCTTGAGGAGGCAACATCGTTAACCTGGTAATTCTCTCTAAGAACTGAATTAGAAGATGATAGCCTCCAAGAAGTCATTAATTAGTCTATAAATTTATCCTAAATGGTATTGGCCACTAATTGGTATCCATCTTTGATCAAGCCTAAAAAAATAAATAGGACTAAGCTAGAAATCCTATTAGAGGTGACTGGGATGGTGGAAAGAGGAATATAAATCACACCAAGTCTTAATAATTAATAGGTTTTTTTAGTGGTATTCTTTTTAAATCTCAATATCCAAATTTAATTTAATGTGGGATTTAAAACATTAATTCAATTAAAATGTGTGGAGCGATGGGGTGACATGTAGATTTGGTCCTATAGTATAAGAATATAAAATTCACAACTAAATAATTGATAATCTTAAAGATATATGGATTTTGGAAAGGAAAAGGAAAACCAAATAAACATACACAAGTATCCATGTATAGGGGGTCTTGATTCATATAGAACTTAATAGACCATATAAATATAAAAAATTATATGTAGTTGAGAAAATATAGGTTTTTAACCTGTAAAGATCCGAAATTTCCATGTAATTTTTTTTAATTAAATGGGAATTTTACGAGTCTGTGAAAATTGATGGCGCCTGATTCCGAGGCCCGGTGTGCCCCGAATGAATTTATGAACTTTTTTTTCGAGTACGTTCAGTAAACGTGTGAGCAGGTTCTTGTAACTTTTGAACCATTGCTAGAAATTGAAATCTGAGAGAACCGTTGAACTTGCAGTGCCGGTATTCGCTTAAGGGTACCTTCACCTCGACTGTAGTAGTTCGAGGGTGAAAGAAAAAATTTGGGTTTTTCGTGGAAATAAAAATAAAATAAAATAAACTTTTATTTTATTTTTCTTTTTGTTGGCACCTCCCATGTGGATGGTTTAAAGGTGGGGTCCACCTGAACTAAAACCTCCCACATGGGTTATAGTGGTGGGGACCACCTGAGACTAAAACCCCCTTAACTACCCTCTTAATGGGGGAAAGCCCTTGAACTCCCTCATTAATGAAGAGTTATCCCATGGACTTCCTCCCATTAATTAATTATGCCTCTTTAATTGATTAATGTTGCCAACTTGTTTTGTGCAAATAATTTAAAATTGGACAAACACTTTTTTATTTTGGTTGGATATTATTTTGAGAGCATTCATTGGCAAAGGAAGAAGCTTGGGGAGAACTTTGGAGAAACTTCTCCAATGAAGAACTTCACCTCCGAACGAAGAATGACCACCGGAGATCGAAGAACGAGGAAACCGACCCTGAGCTGGATCAGATGCACCTTACGGAGGCAACCAATGTAGGACATCTTCAACGACAATGAACCGATGATCGAGGAAACGCTGATGAACCGACATCCGTTCTTTCCACCTCTTTGATGTCAACAACATATCTAGGTAGGGGTGAGTTTTATTTTGATCAATGTTAATTTTCCTCTCACATTGAATCATCCCCCTTGATATTATTGCTACCGCTCTAATGTGGAGGGTGAGGCCAAACAAACATGACCCGACCCCTCCATTGTTCTTCTTGAATGGTGTGTTCTTCACGATGGAAAAAAGACAGCTTTGTGCCACATCAACGAACGGATGCCGCGGCTGCCACATCACCGGTCGCGGCGAAGGCGACAGCCTCGCGGCTCCTCGCTACCCTACGGCCTTGCCGCCTCATGGCCCTTCGCGCTGCCTCGTGGCCTCACCGACCCACAGACTGCCGCGCCATCGCGTGGCCTCCCGCGCCGCCCCGCTGCCTCACCGCCCCGCAGCCTCACCGACTCACAGCTTTCCGCACCGCCCCGCGGCCTCACCGACCCACGGCCAGCTATTCTGCCCCACGGCCTCCCAGACTTGTGGCCTACTGCACTGCCCCGTGGCCTCGCCGCCCTGCGGCCTGTCGTGCCACCCCGCAGGCTCGCCGACCCGCGGCCTGCTGTGCTGCCCCGCGACCTCGCTGACTCGTGGCCTACCGCGCCGCCCCGCGGCCTCGTCACGGCCACCTGAATCCCCCCTCATGTCCTTTATGGATCTCGCGGCCTCCGCGCCGCTAGGCCGGGCCTCCTAGTGCGGGTCGGGCCGCCCAGCATGAGCCGGGCCGCCCAGCGCGGGATGGACAACCCGCCCAGTGCCAGCCAGGCCACCTAGAAGGCCGGGCCGCCCAGTGCGGGCCAGACTGCCCAGCGCGGGTCGGGCTGCCCAGCACGAGACTCGCCGCCCAGTGTGGGTTGGACCGCCCAGGGCGGGCCGGGCCGCCCAGCAGGCTATGCCGAACCCAGCAGGTCGGGCTAGGTTGACCCAAACGGGGTCAGGCCAGGCCAGGTTGGGCCAAGTCGGTCCGACCGGGTGGGACCGGACCCAGACCCACTTCGACCCATTACGCTCTTTTGGCCATAAATTCATCAGAAATATAGGTTTTATAATAAAATCAAGCCTTTTGGAGAATAGAATAAAATGGAATAAAACAATTTAAAATAAATTTTAATTACATATTTTTCTTTATTAAACTATGGGAAATATTTTAAAGAAGCTAAATATCATAAAACAATTATGGAGCCTGGAAAATCAATTAACATCATATACATTAAAAATAAACATTTCACTTTACTTTTCGAAAAGAAATTCCATTTAATCGATAACTTGAGAATGAAATGCATCCAAGGATAATATCAATGTAGTAATCTCATGGATAATAATAAATGAATTTTAAATAAAGGAAAAAAATATTTTCAAACATCTTGATCAAGGTCTTGTGCCAAGATACTTTCTAATATGGGTGGGTATACACCAAAACCCATTTAATAAGGCAATCCAACTAGTTTGGCTCATGATACATCTCAATGCATCGAGGGGCTATCAATATGTGGTCCCCACACATAATTACATTTCCAATGCATTCCTAATATTTTGAATGATAAATTTAACTCATAAACATTGTTCCTTATCAAAAAAAATATTAGTATTGAGTAAAGAATATGGAATATTAATACTTATATAATCAATCAAATAACTTTTATAGTAAAACACCGTATGTAGAAATGGTATACAGTTTAAGAAATAATCATACACATGATACAAAAAATATGGATATGGAAGAGAAATATAATGTCTGATGAAACAAGGTCACAAGAAATTTAATGTTTCAATATAAATTTAATGACAAAAAAATAATAAGAGATACAATATGATCATAAATTCATCTGAAATATAGGTTTTATAATAAAATCATGTCTTTTGGAGAATAGAATAAAATGGAATAAAACAATTTAAAATAAATTTTAATTAAATATTTTTCTTTATTAAACTATGGGAAATATTTAAAATAAGATAAATATCATAAAAAAATTATGGAGTCTGGAAAATCAATTAACATCATATACATTAAAAATAAACATTTCACTTTACTTTTTGAAATGAAATTCAAAAATGACCCTTTTGTAGAAAATTATAAAAATTACTTTAAAAATTATAAAGGAATAAAAAGATAAAATATTATGTCCTTAATAAATTATTTAATTTAAAATAAATGGATTTTGTAAAACAATTTTAAAAAAATGTAGATATGGAAGAAAATATTCTCGATCAAGAAGAGAAATAAGATTATCTTTTCTTTTAAAATTTATTTATTTTTATTCAAGTTCCAATGAGATGAAAGGTTATAAGAATACATGTAAACTCCTTAAATATATATAGTAAAATAATATATAATGGTTTTATAATTAATAGATTATAGTATTCCTTAAATGAAAATATAAGAAATCCTAAAAAATGATATTGTAAAAATAAATTCATACCTCTATAGTAACTTTCAAATTGAAACCCCTTGAAAATTTAAAAATGAATTGAAAATATAAATTCCAAGAATAAATATAGATTCATGTAAAATATAAAAAATTTCTATTATATACACCACATAAAATAATATAGGTTCATAAAACAAAATTTGTCTCAATGAAGTGTAAATTGAAATAAAAACTCCTTACCTCACGCTTCCACTTAGTTGGACACACTTTAACCTATAGTATAATGGTTTTAAACTTATTATAATTTAATACTAGAACCATATTAATATTTATCTTAAATTATATATTCTCATTACACATTCATTACCAATTCTTAGTAAAATTTATCATTGGGTGTTGATTGTTTAGTTTTATCATGCATGTTTCATCACAGAAGATTTGGTTATTGTGGATAGGTTATAATTTCATCATATAAAAAAGTGTATTAATGTTATATATATAATATTTCTTCATTATAAACATTTTTATAACCATCCATGTAAGGTGTTAATGAAAAACGAATCACATCACTTCGTGGAGGTGGTAGTCCACACTTACGCACGAGTGACTTTATCATTTTCCAACCGATATATGGAAAAATATATAAGTATAAGTTTATAATTTAATTATTAATAATATATTATAAATATAATTTTATTTTTTTAAATCTATATATATATACAATTCATGTGTAGCAGTGATTAAAAATTAAATACATCAACTTGTGAGGCGGTAGTCTGTACGTACGCATGAGCGATATTTCCATCTTCCATTAGATGGATGAGTATATGAAAAAGGATAATAACGTAAACATAATAAAATTTGATTAATATAATGATACTTTTTTTATTATACTATTATGGTAAAATAATATTTATATGGGGTATAAGAATAAATGATCTGGAAAAGATTCAGTTAAGACGATTACCTCTTCTTTGTGGAAACTTCTTTAGATCTTCACTTAAGAGCCACGGGGTTGGTATTTTGGGAAGACCATCACCTCTAGACTGCATATAAGGGCTTTTAGGAGATATTTTGTTATTTTTTTCAAGATAATTTTCTCAAGGTGCTGTGAAGAATAAAGGATATGTGGTGTCCATTTATAGTGAAGGAAAGGATACTTTTGGAATTGAGTAAAATATTTAATTATAATATATATCATAATAAAGTCAAGTGGAACCAAGGCAAAAAATATTTAAATATAATATGTGATAGGGTCAAAATAAACTCATCCAATCACATTTATTCAAGTTTTAGAAACATTTAATCTTTATCTCCTAGTTAAATCACTTTAAACCCATTTTAACATTAACCGTGATAAGTTAAATTTTTACCATGATAACTTAATTATATTAGAAAAAATAAAAGTATAATTATAAAAAACATTGGACCATATGATTAAAAAAAATTAATCCATTTTATCAGATTCATTTCCTATAGATGATAGAAATTACTTTTAATATAAGAACACAAACTGCATGAATAACAATTTTTAGAAAAATACTCGATTTAAGCGTAAAAATAATTTTACATTGAATAAACTAAAAATTTAGATTCATGATTTTATTGGTTAAATAATAAAAAAAATTAATTTTTTTATACTTTTAGATCAGTCCATAACCAAATGTAGTCATTCAACTATACCATCAAATACAAAGACCCTAATATAGTTTTGAATTTTCATAAAATATAACTTATCTTCACAAAGGTCAATCTTGGGATTAAAAATTAAAAACAATGTTTTAAAATGAATTATCTAATTAATAAAAAATATATTTTTTCAAAAAACACTCATAAAATAAAATGTAGTTATGTGTACAGATGATTTTAAATTCGTATTCTATAGTTTTAACCTTGTTTATCCCATTTTACTCTTTATTGACGTGATAAATTTTACCACAATTACTATTCATACTACCTAAAAATAAAAGGGGCCATTTAAAAAAAATTTAAACTCATGATTCTAAATATGGAATATATTTTATAAAATCAATTTCTATAAGTGGTAGAAATTAATTTAAAAATAAACCTGCAAAACATGATGAAAAACAGTTTTTATGGAAAATACATTTTTCAAGCATAAGATGTTCTTACATTAACTCTATGAGTTGTCATAATCATTATATAAATTTAGATTCATATATATAGATAATATATATATATATAATATAAACCATTCAACATTAGGGATAATTTTAATTAATTAAAATGTAAAACATTATACACATAAAAATAATTTTCGGAAAAACATATCTTTTACCTTCAAATGATCATGTATTTATTTAAATCAGATTTATACTAAATATATAACTAATTATATATATTGTAAAAAATTATTTTAAATAAAATTAGGATTATATGAATAATACATTTTTAATTATTCATAAAATCATATTTCTAAGGGAGATTTTCAAAAAAAATCATTGTAGGCTTATTTTGACATAGTAAGTTCAAAATAAATATTTATCCTATTAAATTGTAATTTCTGTGTTTAGAAATATTAAAATTTTAATTTTATTATAGTTTCATTAAGATAAAATTCTCACTTCGTATAATTTAATATCATGTGTAACATCTTTTATGGTTTTAATGCATGATTTCCTAGTTTATTCTAAATCTCGAAATGAGCATGATCGACATCTATACATTATCCTAGAAAATTTTTAATAGAATTATTTTTATGTTAAGATATATAAATTATTGTTTTGGATACAATAATCGAAGTACCCTAATCATTTGATCTCAAAATTAGGTATTTAGGTAGGCTCTAAGAAGGTAGAATATATTTTGTCTTGGAAAGTCTGCTAAAATGTATTTTAGATCTAGAGTTTTATTTGACTCACATGGATTATGTTTGCTTAATACAAGTCTTTATAAGGATATTTTATTCTATAACTACTCTATGAGATAAAATTACTAAATTCATATGGTCTGACCAGTGTAAATTACCCTTCCAAGAGCTGAAGAAGAGGCTGACTACAGCTCTTAGTGAGGGATTTGAGGTGTATTTTCATGCCTTATTTATTGGAATCAATTGTTTTTTTATGAAATATCATTTTTTTGTGTAATATGGTTCTAGTAAACTCCATCCTCATTAATTGAATTATCCTACATATGATTTTGAACTATTCATTTTGTGCATGCTCTAGATTATTGGATAAATTATTAATTTGGTGACTGATTTGTCATGTTTATAGACCATAAGTACCTAAAATACATTTTCTCATACCATGGTCTAAATATCATGTTGTATCACTTGGTATAATACCTTCTATCATTTGATTTTGACATCTCTATCAAGTTTTGTTTTTTAATTATTTGTTAAAATGGGGTCTGCTTTTGTGGGTTAAGTGGGAACCCATACAAAAACATCAAACAATAATAATGAAACTACGCCATAAATAAAATTACCAAACCATTTCAAAAAATACTTTTTTTATCCAATATTTATTTTAAGGCACCAAAAAATTTGAAAGTTATCCTACTTTGACTCAATATGGATGATATAATTTATAAGAGAAGTCATATTTTCCCATGTCTTAAGATACTCCTCTATAGTAATCTTACCTTAATGGAATCCTTGAATCAAAATACAATCCTAAGATCCAACCCTAATTTCATATTATTTATTCGGATCGACTATCATTGATCTTTTATATATTTTTTTGATGTATTTCATTATATTGGATGTGGAGTTCCATTTTCTCTATCTCTTTAGAGTATATAAGTAATTACATTAAGGATGTTTGATAAATTTATTTTATATCCTTATTTCCTACGTCAACTTAATTTTTTCTAGGACATGAACTTATAGGTCCTTACCCACTTTCTCCAAGCCCTTGTTATGCTTTGGGGGTCCCTAATAAATCTCATGTTCAGGTTCCTTAACTTTTTTACCAGGATCCTTAAATATAATGGTTTTACCCATTTATCTTATTATCATTGGTTTGGGTTTATTAGAATAATTTTTTAGGCATATGTTTTTCTTCCCTATAGTCACTAAAAGGTATCCCGAATCAAAATAACCTTTCTTTATTCCTAATAAAAACTTCTCTTATACTTGAAATTAATATTTATATTCATAAAAATCATAGGGGTAGTGCCTGGTCCTATTACATACTAGGTAGAGGAATCATATTCCACTATAAGGGAATCTATATATTCTTGAACTGTATCTAAAATTGTATCATATGCTTGATTATTTTTCCTACAATACCCCATAACTTTCAAAACATCATTATCATTATTTAGATGGTCCTCTTTCAATTCCTAGAACATGTTCCTAATCTAAAAACTATATTGAGATACCTGTTATGAATTCAGATGTTCCATGTTTGGTTCTCTTCATTTCATCCCAATGTTAAGGATTAGACTAGAGTCACACCTATACTCTAATATAATATGTTGGAGATACAGATCCTTAGATGGATCATTAATAGTTGAGGTGGAATAATTCCCAACCTATAGGGGTGTAATAGTGAGCTCCTTATACACTATATTTTCAAGTATCCTCATATAAATGATATGATTATCATTACCTTCCTTATTTTCCTTTTACATTGCCTCAGAGGGAAAGGGGTTGTCTTGTTCATTATCTCTAAAAATGAGCTGAGTTTTAGCTGAGGGCCCATAAAAATTGACTCCTACCTTTGGATACATGTTTTGGTTCAAACTAATCCTCACTTTATCATCATATGGAATAATTATATCTAAAACACCTAAAAAACATGGTGTGATAATCTTTCTTACTTTGTCCTTATCATCCTCCAACACTTGCGAAACATTTACCCCCTTCCCTTGAGGAGGCAACATCGTTAACCTGGTAATTCTCTCTGAGAACTGAATTAGAAGATGATAGCCTCCAAGAAGTGATTAATTAGTCTATACATTTATCCTAAATGGTATTGACCACCAATTGGTATCCATCTTTGATCAAGCCTAAACAAATCAATAGGACTAAGCTAGAAAGCCTATTAGAGGTGACTGGGATGGTGGAAAGATGAATATAAATCACACCAAATCTTAATAATTAATAGGTAGTTTTAGTGGTATTCTTCTTCAATCTCAATACAAATTTAATTTAATGTGGTATTTAAAACATTAATTCAATGAAAATGTGTGGAGCGATGGGGTGACATGTAGATTTGGTCCTATAGTATAAGAATATAAAATGCACAACCAAATAATTGATAATCTTAAAGATATATGGATTTTGGAAAGGAAGAGGAAAACCAAATAAACATACACAAGTATCCATGTATAGGGGGTCTTGATTCATATGGAACTCAATAGACCATATAAATATAAAAAATTAGATGTAGTTGAGAAAATATAGGTTTTTAACCTGTAAAGATCTAGAATTTCCATGTAATTTTTTTTAATTAAATGGGAATTTTACGAGTCTGCGAAAATTGATGGCGCGTGATTCCGAGACCCTGTGTGCCCCGAATGAATTTCTGAACTTTTTTTTCGAGTACGTTCAGTAAACGTGTTATTAGGTTTTTGTAACTTTTGAACCGGTGCTCGAAATTGAAATCTGAGAGCACCGTTGAACTCGCAGCGCCGGTATTCGCTTAAGGGGACCTTCACCTCGACCGTAGTAGGTTGAGGGTGAAAGATAAAATTTGGGTTTTTTGTGGAAATAAAAATAATATTTTATTTTATTTTATTTTATTTTTCTTTTTTTTTGGCACCTCCCATGTGGATGGTTTAAAGGTGGGGTCCACCTGAACTAAAACCTCTCACATGGGTTATAGTGGTGGGGACCACAAGAGACTAAAACCCCCTTGAACTACCCTCTTAATGGGAGAAACCCCTTGAACTCCCTCATTAATGAATAGTTCACCCATGGACTTCCTCCCATTAATTAATTATGCCTCTTTAATTGATTAGTGTTGCCAACTTGTTTTGTGCCAATAATTTAAAATTGGACAAACACTTTTTTATTTTGGTTGACTATTATTTTGAGAGCATTCATTGGCGAAGGAAGAATCTTGGGGAGAACTTTGGGGAAACTTCTCCAACGAAGAACTTCACCTCCCAACGAAGAACGACCACCGGAGATCGAAGAACGAGGAAACCGACCCTGAGATGGAATTGAAGCACCTTGCGTAGGCAACCAACGTAGGACATTTTCAACGACAATGAACCGATGATTGAGGAAACGCTGATGAAACGATAACCATTCTTTCCACCTCTTTGACGTCAAGAACCAATCGAGGTAGGGGTGAGTTTTATTTTGATCAATGTTAATTTTCCTCTCACAATGAATCATCTGCCTTGAGCTTCTTGCTACCGCTCTAATGTGGAGGTTGCAGCCAAAAAAACATGACCCGACCCCTCCGATGTTCTTCTTGAATGGTGTGTTATTCATGATGGAATAAAGACAGCTTTGTGCCACGTCAACGAATGGATGCCGCGACTGCCACATCGCCGGCCGCAGCGAAGGAGACAGCCCCGCGGCTCCTCGCCGCCCTACGGCCTTGCCTCCTCATGGCCCTTCGCGCTGCCCCGTGGCCTCACCGACCCGCAGACTGTCGCGCCTCCCCGTAGCCTCCCACGCCGCCCCGTTGACTCACCGCCCCACGGCATGTCGCCCTGCCCCGAAGCCTCACCGACCCGCGGCTTGACCCGCCGCCCCGCGGCCTCACCGACCCAAGGCCAGCTATGCCGCCCCACAACCTCCCCGACTTGTGGCCAACTGCACCGCCCCATGGCCTCGCCGCCCCGCGGCCTATCGCGCCACCCCGCGGGCTCGCTGACCCACGGCCTACCATGCTTCCTCGCAACCTCACCGACCCGTGGCCTGTCGCGCCACCCCGCAGCCTCGTCACAGCCACCCGCATCCCCCCTCATGGCCTTCATGGCTCCCGCGGACTCCGCGCCATCCCACACCGCTAGGCTGGGCCTCCCAGTGCGGGTAGGACCGCCCATCATGAGTCGGGCTGCCTAGCGCGGGCTGGACCACCCGCCCAGTGCGAGCCAAGCCACCTAGAAGGTCAGGCCGCCCAGTCTGGGCCGGACCACCCAGTGCGGGTCGGGCCGCCCAGCAGGCTAGGACGAACCCAGCAGGTCGGGCTAGGTTGACCCAAACTGGGTCAGGCTAGGCCGGGTCGGGCCAGGTCGGTCCGACCGGGTTGGACCGGGCCTGGACCCACTTCGACCCATTACGCTCTTTTAGCCATAACGTTGGCACCGGGAATTCGTTTGAAGAACTGTAAATGGACCTAGAAACCTTGGAGTGAGACGGTCCCTTTGGTATACCTCACTAGAGATTTCGATAAAGTTGGATTACAGTCAGGTTGAATCGAGCATGAATCCAATCGGGACCTCGGGACTAAAAGACTAATAACTCACAGACCGGGCGTCTGATTGACACACCATTTGTTTTGTTGAGTCCCCTATGACGTGGAGTTACTTTGGGATACTTTTTCATGGGACTTCATGGTGGTTGGAGTATCGACCAGTGGCTTGTGGATCGGACCCTCCTGGAGACAAGCAAGCGTTGTGCGGGAACCCTGTAGTTGGCTGTGACTTGAGAAAGAGATCCTTTGTGGGTCTTTAATTGAGGTTCCCACATGGAACCGCTCTAGGATTCCATGTGGGACTACCCGAGCGATCCTGTGTGGATCAGCACCTAGCGATCCTGTGTGGGTCAGCACTGAGCTATCATGTTTGGGTCAGCACCGAGCGATCCTGTGTGGGACAGCACCAAGCGTTCATGTGTGGGTCAGAAGTAGAGCCTCTTAACAGAGTAGGATGATTCATTAGTTACATCTAATCATCTCTACTATTTTACTTAAGTTATACCTGGTGTGAGATGATTCTGTACTTGTGTGGTACTTTCCTTTGTGGTAATACCTTGGAGGTATTCTTCTCTATGGAATACCTATGTGGTACTTTCCTTCGTGGTTTTCCTTCCTTTGTGGAATAGTTGAGCTTTGGGCTTTGAGTTGGACTCCGTGTTTTCTTCATGATTGAGATGGGTTTACTTGATAACCTAGGTATATGTATGGGCATATACCTAAGTAGGGTTGTCAGTTGATTCCATGTTGTGTGGATTATCCTTGGTGGATTTTGTGAGACATTTAGGGTCTTGGGGTCCCTACTAAGTATCATTATACTCACCCCTGCATGGGCTATGCCTGTACCCTATTGTGTTTGGTGCAGATGACAGACAATGCTGACTGAGAACGAGAGTACCGGAACTGGAGGTATCTCAGAGGTGGATGTTAGACGAGGCAGACCGTAGAGATGGTCATTCGTGAGTTGTACCTACCCTTTAGGTAGGATTCTTGGTGGACGATCCAGAAGCTACTTTTAACCTATCAGGCATCTTTTACTTTCTAGTTTTCCTTGTACTTTCCAGTTGGGCTTGTATTCTTGCCCCTTTTACTTAATGTACTCACTCTGTTTACTATTCAGTTTACTTGAGTTCGTATCATACTGTGTGCTTGGTTGTGTGTGTTACAGGCTATAAAGGCAATGCCTTCCCAGTTTTAGGGATTACGCCTTCAGTGCTAGTCTCCAGCCCCTGGCCTATAGAAGACGGGCTTGGGGTAGTCACGGCACGGTCCTCGAAGGACGGGTCGTTCAAATTGGTATCAGGGGAGTCATTTTTACCGTAGAACGTAGGACTTTGGTCTTTTTAATGGCAATAGTGTTAAGTGTAGTGAGTGTGGTTATCAGTTTAGGGAATCCAGTATTGGTGTGGCAGCTAACGTATCTATACACCAGGACCCTGACTTCTGATTTCGGACTCAGTGCACGAAAACACTGATTGCGTGTGTGTTTAGAAGAGTTTTCTTTGTGTTTTCTTTGAGTCAGCTCACCAGGTATAACTTATTGACTGTGGCACACCTGTTTCTTTTCAGGATTCCTCCATGTAGACAGCCATCTAGGGTTCCGAGAGTTGTATGCACTGATATCCCACCGAGCCATGAGGCTTCGGTGCAGGGCCCTCTTCCAGTAGAGGCACCAGCGGAGGCACCAGTGGTACCATTACCCGTTGGGCCACCGATGCCACCAACCCCAGCTGCAGAGGGTGCACGCCACTTGAGCGCATTGCACGAGTTCCAGCGCTAGAGGCCACCCAGGTTCAGGGGAGATATGGACCCACAGGCGGCTAAGTATTGGCTGGAGGCCATGGTGAGAGTCTTCCGACTGGTAGGGACACCAGCCGATCTCATGGTTATCCTTGACGCTGGTCTTATACAGGAAGTAGCAATAAGATGGTGGAGATTGATTCTCCAGGCTCACGATGAGGTGACGCTTCTCTGGACAGACTTCAAGAGCCTATTTCGGGCAGAGTGTGTCCCAGCAACTCTTCGCGTAGTGCGCATATAGGAGCTTCTTCATCTGCAGTAGGGCATCATGATTGTAGCTCAGTACTCAGCGAGGTTCACTGACCTCTCACACTACTCCACTGATATGGTACGAGACCCATTCTTTAGGGCTCGGACCTTTGAGTAGGGGCTCGGGCGAGAGATCAGGGCTTCGATGATTTCTCTTAGCATCCCGACTCAGGCAGGGGTGTTAGAGCGAGCCCTCTTAGTGAAGAGTTTTCTTGATGAGCAGTCACCAACAGTGAGATCCACCATTGGACATCACGTTGCAAAGACTTCTGTAGCTGGAATCATATAGATGTCACTGAGTTCCAAGAGGACCAGACCTGTAGGTGGACGACCGCATGATTCAGATTCGGTTGTGCGGGGCACCCGAGGTAAAGCCAGTCATGCCAAGAGCGAGCAGTGTTACGCATGCGGTGGGCAGGGTCACAAGGCTCGTGACTATCTGACCCACCGTATGGATGATCAGAAAATGGTCGAAGGACAGCCTAGGCAGAGACAAAGGTTCGACTGAGGAGGTCCGTAGGGAGCAGGCGGACGTGGAAAAGGAGATAGTCTTGCAACTGGAGGTGGCCGATGATTCTAGATGTTACCTCCACCGCCCCCAGGAGGTCCACCTTGACCACAGGGAGTAGGAGGATAGGGGAAAGCTCAGCTCCAGGCAGCTGAGGATTACGATCACTGCACTCCGAAGATGATACGAGGTACGATCTGTGTCTACACTGCCTTAGCCGCTGTACTTATAGACATAGTTTCCAGTCATTATTTTATTTCCATTCCCCTAGTTCAGAGGTTGGAGATTCCAATGAAGATGTTGGATTGATCCTTACGGCTAGAGACTTCTACGAGAGGGGATTAGACAATTATGCACTGGTGCTAGCAGTGCGAGCTTATTCTAGGAGGTGAGAGCTTTGGCTAGGATCTCCTAGTAGCGGCACGGAGGCCTTACGACTTCATCTTGGGTATGGATTGGTTATCGACAGTCCATGCTCATATTGACTATATTAGGCGCAAATTTCGGTATCTCTGCACAGATGGGACCAGGTTTACCTTCACCGGCGAGAAGAGAGCCTTTGCAGCATAGGATGGAATTACCCGGAGGAGAGTGCAGCCGATCACTCATTAGTTGGCTGGAATCACCCTCGAAGCAGTTGATGTGAAGATTCCGAGTTATCATGTAGTGGTGGACCAGTATGCGGATGTCTTACCTGATGATGTCTCGGGTTTACCTCCTCGTAGATAGGTGGACTTTTACATTGACTTGTACCCCAGGACGGCACTGATATCTACACCAACGTATCAGATGGCTCTCACGGAGCTTCGTGAGCTGCGGGTATAGCTGGAGGAATTATAGGGGAAATGGTTCATTTGGCCCCGTGTTTCTCCTTGGGCAGCCCCGATCTTGTTCGCTAAGAAGGCAGATGGGAGCTTGAGCCTTTTTGTTGACTATCGGTGCCTGAACCAGGTGACCGTGAAGAAGAAGTACCCACTTCCGAGGATTGATGGCCTATTTGATCAGCTGAAGGTAGCACGGTGGTTCTCGAAGATAGACCTCAAATCAGGCTATCACCAGCTCAGAGTACAAGACGAGGATGTGTAGAAGACAGCCTTAAGATGTCGGTACGACCACTAAGAGTTCTTGGTTATGTCATTCGGCATGACCAATGCTCCAGCAGTGTTCATGGGACTCATGAATAGGATCTTTCATCCATACATTGATTGCTTTGTAATAGTCTTCATCAACGACAACACTGGTGGCTGCGAATGAAGAAAGTAGTTGTAGAGTTTGTCTCTCGGTGCCTCACTTGTCAGCAAGTGAAGGCAGAGCATCAGGTACTAGCAGGCTTGGTTCAGCCTTTGGAGGTTCCAGAGTGGAAGTGGGATGGGATATCCATGGACATCATGATAGGACTTCCACATACATCCAGGGTTCATGACTTGATTTGGGTGATCATCGACCGACTCACCAAGTCGGCCCACTTCCTACTGATCAGAGAGCAGGGATCAGTAGAGAGATTGAGATGCACCTATGTGTAGGAGATTTTGCGGTTACATGGAGTACCCTCGATGATTGTCTCTGATCATGATGCATGTTTTACTTCCCAGCTATGGAAGGGGTTGCAGGAGGCTTTCAGGACACAGCTTCGTTTGAGCACCGCCTTCCATCCTCAGATGGATGGTCAGACTGAGCGGACCATTCAGACCCATGAGGACATACTTCATGATTATGTCCTCGACTTCAATCATAGAAGGGAGGATCAATTTCCCTTGGTGTATTTTTTATACAACAACAGATATCACTCCACCATTGAGATGGCACCTTTTGAGGTGTTGTACGGGAAACCTTACAGATCACCTTTATGCTGGACTAAACTAGGAGAGTCAGCACTCATGGGACCAGAGATGGTTCGGGCTACCACGGAGAAGGTGAAAATCATCCAGGAGCGGATTAATACTTCACAGAGTAGGTGTAAGTCGTATTCTGACAGGAGACGGAGACCTCTGGAGTTCGATGATGGTGACCACGTCTTTCTACGGGTCTCACCTCGACGAGGTTTGTGGAGATTTGGTCGAGGCAGTAAGTTATCTCTGAGGTTCATCGGACCCTTTCAGGTCCTCAATAGAGTTGGACAGGTGGCTTACCGCTTATCTCTTCCACCTCAATTGCACCGGGTGCACGAAGTCTTCCACATATCCCAGCTGAGGAGATACGTGCATGACCCTTCTCACATCATCGGCCACGGCGAGCTGGATGTTGATGATGGGGTGACTTTTAAGGAGGTTCCAGTATAGATTGAGGAATGACAGGAATGAGTCCTTCATGGGCGGTCGATACCTCTGGTGCGCATTCGTTGGCAGCACGGGAACCTCCAGGAGAGCACATGGGAGCGGGAGGCTCAGGATCGTGCTCAGTACCCCCACTTATTCCCTTAGTTTGAGTTATGGCTTAAGGGGACGCAAAGTCTTGAGGTGGGGAGAATGTAAAAACCTGGAATTTCCATGTATATTTGTTTTAATTAAATAGGAATTTTACGAGTCTGCAAAAATTGACGGCACGTGATTCCGAGGCCCGGTGTGCCCGAAATCAATTTATGAACTTTTTTTTTCGGGTATGATCAGTAAACGTGTGAGCAGGTTTCTGTAACTTTTGAACCAATGCTCGAAATTGAAATATGAGGGCACCATTGAACTCACAGTGCCGGTATTCTCTTAAGGGGACTTTCACCTTGACCGTCGTAGGTCGAGGGTGAAACATAGAATTTGGGAATTTCATGGAAATATAAATACAATAAAATAAACTTTAATTTTATTTTTCTTTTCGTTGAAACCTCCCATGTGGATGGTTTAAAGGTGGGGAACACCTGAACTAAAACCTCCCACAAGGGTTATGGTGGTGGGGACCACCCAAGACTAAAACCCCCTTGAACTCTGCTCTTAAAGGGAGAAACCCCTTGATCTCTCTCATTAATGAAGAGTTAACCCATGGACTACCTCCCATTAATTAATTATGCCTCGTCAATTGATTAATGTTCCCAACTTGTTTTGTGCCAACAATTTAAAATCATACAAACACTTTTTATTTTGGTTGGCTATTCTTTTGAGATCATTCGTTGGAAAAGGTAGAAGCTTGGGGAGAACTTTGGAGAAAATTATCAAACAAAGAACTTCACCTCCCAACGAAGAACACCACCAAAGATTGAAGAATTAGGAAACCGACCCCAAGTCGGATCAGAAGCACCTTACAGAGGAATCCAACATAGGACATCTTCAATGAAAACGAACCGAAGATCGAGGAAACACTGATGAACTGACATCCGTTCTTTCCTTCTCTTTGACGTCAACAAGCAATCGAGGTAGGGGTGTGTTTTATTTTGATCAATGTTAATTTTCCTCTCACATTGAATCATCAACCTTGAGTCGCTTGCTACCGCTCTACCGCGGAGGGTGCGGCCAAACAAAAATGGTCTGACCCCTCTGTTGTTCTTCTTGAATGGTGTATTCTCCGTGATGCAAAAAGGCAGCTTTGTTCCATGGTGACAAACAGATGTGGTGGCCGGAACACCGCTAGTCACGACAAAGGTGACGACCCCACGGCTCCTCACCGCCCCACGGCCTCGCCGCCCCGCCACCTTGCCAACCCATGGACTTCCGCGCTGCCCCACGGCCTCGACGCCCCACGACCTCAATGTCCTACGGCCTATCGCACCGGCCAGCGGCCTCGTCGCCCCGCAGCCTACTGCGCCGCCCCACGGCCTCACCGACCAGCGGCCTGCTGCGCCGCCCTGCGGCTTGTCGCACTGCCTCGCAGCCTCGCCGAACCGCGGCCTGTCGCGTTGCCCTGTAGCCTGTCGCGCCGCCCCGTGGCCTTCCGCGCCACCCCTCAGCCTCGTCGCACTACCTCCTATTGTGCCACCCCATAGTCTCATCGCCCCGCGGCCTGTCGCATTGCCTCGCGACCTGCTGTTCCACCCATCGGCTATACCGCCGCCTGGCATCACTTACCTGCGGCCTGCCGCACCTCCCCATGGCCTGTTGTGTCGCCCTGCGGCCTCCCGCGGCCCTCGCGCCCCCCCTAACAGCCTCTGTGGCTTTTGTGGCCTCCACGCCGCCCCACGCTGCCAGGTCGGGCCAGACTCACCGAGCCAGGCTGGACCCAACTGGTTGAACTAGGTCAACCAAAATCGGGTCAGCCCAGTCCGGGTCAGGCCGGGTCGGGCCGGACCTGGACCCACTTCAACCCATTACGCTCCTTTGGCCATAACTTTGGCACCAGACGTTTGTTTGAAGAATCGTCAGCGGAGCTGGAAACCTTGGAGTGAGACGATCACTTTGGTATACCCGACTAGAGATTTGGATAAAGTTGGAGTACGATCAGGTTGGATCGAGCATGAATCCAACCAGGCCCTCGGGACTAAAAGGCTAATAACTCACAGACCGGGCATCCGATTGATGCACCATCTATTGCATTGAGCCCCCTATGACATGGCGGTACTTTGGGATAATTTTTCATGGGCCTTCGTGGCGGTTGTATTATCAACCAGTGGCTTGTGAAGTGGACCCTCCCAGAGACAAGAAAGCGTAGTGTGGGAACCTTGTAGCTGGTTGCGACTTGAGAAAGAGATCTTTCATGCGTTTGTGATTGAGGATACCACATAGAACTTCTCTATGATTCCATGAGGGACTACCCTAGAGATCCTGTGTGGGTCAGCACCTAGCGATCCTCTGTGGGTCAGCACCAAGCGATCCTGTGTGGGTCAGAAACTGAGCGATCATGTGGGGGTCAGCACCAAGCGATCCTGTGTGGGTCAGCATCGAGCAATCCTGTGTGGGTCAGCAGCAGAGCCTCTTAATAGATTAAGATGATTCAGTAGTTATATATAATCATCTCTAATACTATACTTAAGTTATACCTGGTGTGAGCTGAGTCTGTACCTATGTGGTACTTTCCTTTGTGGTAATACCTTGTTGGTATTCTTCTGTATGGCGTACCTGTGTAGTACTTGCCTTAGTGGTTTTCCTTCCTTTTTGGAGGAGTTGAGCTTTGGATTTGAGTTGGACTCTTTGTTTTCCTCATGATTGAGATGGGTTTACTTGATAACTTAGGTATATGTATGGGAATATACCTAAGTAGGGTTTTCAGTTGATTCCATGTTGTGTGGTTTATCCTTGGTGGATTTTGTGAGACCTTGAGGGTCTAGGGGTCCATATTGAGTATCGTTATACTCACCCCTGCATGGGCTATGCCCGCACCCTGTTGTGTTTAGTGCAAACGATGGACAACGATGACTAAGAACGAGAGTACCGGGACTGGAGGTAGCTCGGAGGTGGATGTTAGACGAGGTGAACTGCAGAGATGATCGTTCATGAGTTGTACCTACCCTTCAGGTAAGATTCATGGTGAATGATCCAGGATATGCTTTTTACCTATCAGTCATCTTGTACTTTCTATGTTTCCTTGTACTTTCCAGTTGGGCTTGTATTCTGGCCCCTTTTACTTACTATACTCACTTTGTTTACTATTCAGTTTACTTGATTTCGTATCTTGTTGTGTGCTTGGTTGTGTGTGTTACAAGTTATAAAGGTAATGCCTTCTCAGTTTTAGGGAGTACGCCTTCGGTGCTAGTCACCATACCCTAGCCTATGGAAGGCGGGCTTGGGGTAGTCACAGCACAAGCCCCAGGGGACGGGTCGTGACATAACCAGAATAAGAACATGTTTTCATCAATCGAGAAATAAATTAGTATTTAAATTGGATCCAACATGCCTATGATTTATCACTCCTTCAAGCCCCATGATCTATTGGCGAGTCTATCAAAATCATAAACTAATGACCTACACTGACCAAAGTGATCCAACAGAGAAAGATTTAGGAGGTTCAAAACTTCTATAAATGCTGAGGGAGAGATCTAAAACTTTTGGAAAATCATTGTTGAGTGATGGGACCATGAGATGTAGTAGAATTATAGAAACTCTAGAATAAAAATTAGATTAGTGGAGGGATTGAAATCCCTAGTGAAATTTGATAATGGAACAATGATGATTCCCCACCCCACTAGCAGGGGAGGGACTATATTTGTAATTATAACTTCTTAGTCCATGAGAAACCCTATGGAGATCCAACGATGGTCCATTAGTGATTCTCCAAGAAATTACATATACCAATATTGTACTTGATTTTGACATTTGGTATATGCCTCTAAATGGATTTTTTTTAAGATTCTATTATATGGAAAGTTTTCCCACAAAATCATTAAGATGATAAAGAGGAATGGTGACTAATTTCACTTATAGTTAATATCCATTTAGATGTGGTAGCAGATCATAGGGTGATACACCTACACTACATTGATCTTTAATTATCTATCTCGTAAGGTTTTAGGGACTCCCAGATTTTGAATCTATATTGTATAATTATTTGAGAGAGACTCGGTGGTGGGGAGATCCCTGATGGCTAGACCAAGGATTCTCATTCCTTCATATACATCCCTGGGAACATTTTACTTCCTAAAGGTATGAAAAATGAGGTGATGAAGGAGTAACCATCCTCTAAGTGGGTTGTACACCCAAGGATCATGAAGGTGTATCATGATATTCATCACTAATTTTGGTTGCCTGGCATGAAGAATGATACCATAGGGTTCGTCATGAAATACCTCATTTTCAACAAGTAAAGGCAAAGCATCAAAGGCTTGTAGGTATACTTAAACCACTCTCTCCTCCTATTTGAAAGTGGTATGAAATAAAAATGGAATTTTAACTATATTACCAAGATTTACTAAAGGAGAAGATACTATTTGGGTAATAGTGGATCATTTAACCAATAAAAAACCCTTTACTCCAATAAAAAGGGATTATTTGGTGTATAAACTCATGAAATTTTATATCATGGATATTGTGAAGATTCACAGTGTACCATCTAGAATCATCTCTAATAGAGATCTAAGGTTTATATCTCAGATATGGAAAGGTATTTAGTGGGAATTGGGGTCTCAGTTGAAATTGCTTACTTCCTTTCATCCTCATATTGATGACCAATTTGAGAAGAATATTTGGATAATGGAATATAAAATTTGATCCTAAATTTTAAATTTTGGTTGTTTATGGGAGGACCACCTTTATCTTGTGGAATAATCCTATAATAATAGTTACCAATAATCTACTCATATATATCCTTATAAAGTATTATATAAGAAACAGTTTTTATTCTATTTATTGGACAGAGATACATAAATCACTTATAATTAGGACTAGTCTTGTCTAGTAGGTAAAAAAGTAGGTAAAGAAATTTTGTAAACATCTTGAAAATATTAAAAGATGAAAAAAATAAAATGTTGACCATCAAAGGAGATCCTAAAATTCAATGTTGGTGATCATGTGTTCTTTCATGTTTTACCAGGATTCGGTCACCAATGGATGGGAAATCAGTTTAAATTAACCCTAGGATATTTCAAACCTTAAGAAATCCTTAGTATATTCAATGAATTTTCTTACCAGTTAGACTTGCCTCTAAAATTCAACACCATACAGAATACCTTCCATGTTTCTCAATTGAAATTGTGACGCCCCAGACATATTTATGTTTTTAATAATAAAATTTTGTTAGTTATTGTGATTATTAGTATTATTATTGTTTTGTTTCGTTTTGTTTAATATTGGTGTCATCTAAAACAAATGATTACATAATGAAATAAGAAACATTTTATTCAATAGAAACACCGATACATTACATTGATACAAGGGACTAAAACTACTCAAAGAAACTCATCGCAATACCTAATATAACAAACGGAAGACCAACCAACATCACAACTAGACCGATTAAGTAGCCCTCATCCCTTGAATCCACTAAAAAAGAAACAGTGGTAAGAATATCAATAATACAGAGAGTCAATGGAATGTAAAACACTATTTTCTCAAAATAAGAAAATGAACATGATCCTTGGAATACCTTGAATAAGTATTTATATGGTTTAAAATGACTGTTATAAGTAATCGTTGGAGTTTTTAAGTAGTCCTTAGTTTCTTTAATATGATTGTTAGTTTTGGTAACGGTTATAACATTTTATAAATGTTAATTATTTTAAGTGTTTTGACTATTTTAGGTAATCCATGTATTTAAGTGTTTTAATTATTTTAATTATTTTAAGTACCTTAATTACTTTAAGGGTTTTGAATGTTTAAAAGTAAATTTTTTTGTTAATAAATGTGTGTTTTTAAGAAAATGTAAAATTTTAAATGAATACCTTTTTGTGTTTTAAAATAAGTGTATTCTTACTAAACTTTTCATAGAAATAAGTTGTCATTTATTTTATAAAAATACATATATTTCAAGTGTTAGAAAAACATTGGAGCCATATTGGGATAAGGGACACCTCAACTAAGCTGGGGGACCCGGTAAACCCTAGAAAGGAGGAATTGACCCACGCCCAAGGAGGCTCGAGAAGGCTAGAGTGGACCCTATCAAGCATAGTGGAGGAAAGATGCATGTAAGGACCATGTATAGGGCATGTTTTGACATGATCATAGGGTGATTCATGTTATGCACTGGTGCGGGTGAGGGTGAGATAAGCACCCGCGGGTGGAGTCCCGTGTATAAGGACTCTAGTGTGTATGCTTGTGTCATAAGAAGATGGCACCACACACTGATCCTTATAAGGCGCTCCTAAAACCAGCTGGATTTTGATGTATGATGCAGATTTTTTCGTGGAACACGATCTAGGCTGTCTGATCTCGCCGCGCGAGATCTTAGCCGTCTGCACCAGTTCAGCCTTCGAACTCCACCATCGCATCAATTCTTCCACGTTTTTCTTCATCTTTCCAATATAGCCACATCAAATTTGGACCGTTTGATCCTTTTAAAAACATGGGATCTTCTGTGGTCATCTAATCTCTCCATTTTAATCTCGACCATCTGTCACATTTTAAATCTCTTGGATCAATCCTGGTTGCACGATCAAAGTCGAGGCCTCATCTGGGTTGTTTGTTTACCATTCGAGCCTTTTAAAATTTTCTGGTGTTAATATAGACCCATGGATTGGATCAAAACCCATATGGATCATCCATTACTCTCCTCCTTCCTCCTTGTGTCGCACCTCATCAGGTTGCACCAGTCTAAGTCACCTTTAGGGTAGGCCATTAATCTCTTCCTCCTCTATTTTTTATCAACCCATGACAATCCAAGTCCCTTCCTTTTTTCATATATGTGACAAGGTCAGTTTTATTCTAATATGAATCAATGGATTCCCCTACACGTTTCATTTATATTGCATCAATCAACCCAATTTCTTATCATCATTCAATAATTATCATCGTTGTCTTGTTTTAATTTAGTCAATTTGGATTTTTTTTTTCAATTGTATTTGCTAATGGAATTTTGGGGTGCAATATATCCATATAAACACCCATATTTTCACACCCAACCTTACCCAGCCCTCATCGTCAACTTCCCCATTTTGTTCTACATGCTTCCAGTTGGCGAGCTTCCTATTTTGATTTAGGTAAGGGATTAAATTATTTTTAATTGATTTTGTAAACTTATATATATATGTGTGTGTGTGTGTGTAATATATATATATATATATACACACACACATAAACATGTAAAATCATATATTTATAATCTAATTTTCATAGACGAAATTTTCTTCTCTACTCAAGGATCTGTTTTCTAAATCTTTTTGTTGTAAGGGATTTCATTATTTTAAATTTGTTTTGTAAACTTATACATACATACATGTGTGTGTGTGTGTGTGTTTGTGTGTGTGTGTGATTATATACTTTGAATACAATTTACATATGTGATATGTTCTTCTTGATTCAAATTATCTATTTTCTAAACCTTTTCGTTTTAAGGGTGTAATTATATAAACTTATCATAATGGTTTTTACATATATGTGTATCTACATGCGTATATACTCATATATTGGATATATTTTCAATATATATATATATATATATATTAAGGATTTCATATGACTTATACCTTATTTCTAATCTTATGATGGCAAAGAAGTCCCCTCTTCAAATTCAAACATAGTTGGAAGGGTTTTAAATAAATTACTCAACCTATGCTATTTATATATATATATATGAATATACTTATATAATTCCATTTTATTTACAAATCGGATTTACTATATGTGAAACTAAGAAAATTATTTTTTTAAACCTTGATTTCAAACTCGTGACTAAGGAAGAATTTCAATATCGTTTGTACACACACACACACACACACATATATATATATATATTGTATATATATATATATATGAATAGAAGTGTATAAAGTCAGTCAATTTGCAAATCTTGATTTTTTTAGAAGTTATAAACCATGAATTATAAACTGAATCAATCCCTTGTGATGTTTTATAAACGGATTCATCATGTTTTGTTAAACACGTGTATTTATAAAGAGTATATATGTATATAATTGTGTATATACATATATACAAGTTCTGACCAAATTTTTAGTAATCAAAAGAGCACAATTTTACTCAGCAACTGATGTTTGGTGTTTTAAAAAAACAAATGAATCACCTACAGACTCTTATTATTTAATTTTCACATGGAAATATAATCATTTTATGTAAATACTATTATTTTTTGTGGAACTATGAAACAATTTACCATTACATGAGTGTAACCTATTCTTTTGTTATGTAATTTGTTTGCTTGACTGAATGAGATAAACCGTGTCATTTTATGAGAAATTATGAATACAGTTATCATTTCATGTGCGGAATATTTTTATTTGTAAGATTATTTTGGGAAGACCAAACAATAAGAACATTTCTAATGAAATGTTCATTCATTACTTTATTCATTTTATAAATTGAAAATATAGACAAATAGTTTTAAGTATGAGATGAATCTTTCTATGATAATATATGGATTAAGAACCAAACATTTCAAGGTGGTATGAGACACTTTGGATCATTTAATGAATTTATTTCATCTATGAAAAAGATTTAAATAAATCGAAGTGGTATGGGACACTTTGATTTAAATAAATTTTCTTATTATACATTTGAGGAATGCATGGGACTTATTATGTGATGGGTGGGGCCCGCTATAGCCCCTTGGTGCATCGGTAGGTCTCATGAGACAAGCTAGGTCTTGGTATGAGGCCTTGACAGAATGGTTATGTATGGTCTTGGCATGAGGCCTTGATAGAATGTTTATGATTTTCCTGCATTATGCATTCCCTCATAATGTTTCTAGTAAGTGAAAGACCATCTGATTATTCAAAAAGTATAATATTCATGGCTAATGACCATTCTCTATTAACCATTATTAATCAGTGTTATAATTCTAAGTGAAAATGGATTAAAGTTTTATGTTTAAATATATATACTTGTATAGAAATTCATTTATAAATAAGAATTAATATTTAAGTTTACAAACCATAATGATAAATGAAATTGTTTTATGTGCAATTCTGAATAAATAATATTTCATGTGTAAGTTATCATCTGCACCTCTATCATGTCATATAATGATTAAGTTTGGCCCTCATCCAACTTATAGGTGTAACTACATGCATTTTGGTTCAAGTATGTACATATTCAAATTATAAATCCTAAATAAGTTTAGAAATTTTGAGCATGAGTTATCCTAAAAGTTGTTTCAGAATCTCTCAAAAAAATGGTGATGACATGTTATGTGAAATATTACTTCCATGATTTCAATGCATGTGTTTTAAAGAAATGTTCTAAAGAAAATTATTTCTTAATGGTTTTGTTTTAAAAACCCTTATTAGGCATTTTTTTATCACCATACATTTCATAAATGATTTTAAAGGTTTAGAAATCTTGTTGCGTTGAAACAATGTTGTGTAAGAAATCACGCTGAAGAATCATTGTTTTTTTTTTGTTATTTTTGGAATGTATGCCCATGTATCTAATTTTATAGAACCTAGGTCAGTAAAAGATCCTCCATTTCATTTAATGTTATTTATTTATCCAAGTTTCTTTTATAAAAAAATTTACATAGCATTTGTAAAGGTCGAGTTTGGTTGCTCGGGATTGGGTCCCTATAGTTGGTATCAGAGGAACGAACTAATGAAAATTGGAAAATTAGAATAAAACTGCTAATGTACATATTTATTCTAAATAAAAATACCTTTCTTAAAATTTTAGATGGAAGAAAAAGTTTCACTAACTAACCTCTTGTCACTTCCTACTGATCTGCTTGAAAACATAATTATCAAAACATGTTCGAAAGTATACCATCCTTTTGCAAACCTATGTTTGTCCTGCAAACACCTATACCAAGTGTCAATCATCCCAAATATCCTTAGATTCTACCATGGATATGGTTATGTCTATCACTATATGGAAAATGCATAATTTGCAGAATATAGGCATAGGGTAAAGTATCGTAAAGGTCACTTCCTATGTTTCACTCTATCTGAGAATTACCTAGCCTTAGGAAAATTCTGGGAATCTACAATGGAGGGTTACCTTCAAGAAACCTATTTGTTCTAGGTTCTGAGTTTTAGTATGTATGGGGGAATCTATGACATTAGAACTCTCAGGAACGAGATTTTATGAAAAATATATAAGGATCGATTCAATTCCTAAATCTCTAAGCTCCACACCTCTCATGCCTCCCTCTTGAAACCTAGGTGTTTTATTCATAGGTTCGACACTAACTACTCAAAGTGTATCTAGGCTAAAGAAATTGAGGAACTGAAAACTTCCCTAGGAATCCACTTGAGGTAATTAGCATATTATCCATGATGGTAGACCTAGTAAAGATATAAATTAAATATTTTTCATTCAAATTTTGTTAATTAATTAATAATAATTAAAACATATCTTATAGGGACATCGAGGTTGATGTCTGAAGGTTGGTGTTGTGGAAGTGTATGATTACAATAGAATTATGAGGGCGCAATTCCATTAAGGGGGGAATAATGTGATTCCCTAGACATATTTATGTTTGTAATAATAATATTTTGTTAGTAATTGTGATTATTAGTATTATTATTGTTTTGTTTTGTTTTGTTTTGTTTAATATTGGTGTCATCCAAAACAAATACTTGCAGAATGAAATAATAAACATTTTATTCAATAGAAACACTAATACATTACTTTGATACAAGGGATTACAACTAATCAAGGAAACTCATTGCAAGACCTAATAAAACAAATGTAAAACCACCCAACATCACAACCAGACTGATTAAGTAGCCCTCATCCTTTGAATCCACTAAAAAAAATAGTGACAAAAATAGCAATAATACAGAGAGTCAAAGGAATGTATAGAATCATCCTCTCAAAACAAAAAAAAATGACCTTGATCCTTGGAATACCCTGAATGGTTATCTATGCAGTTTAAAATGACTATTATAAGTAGTTGTTGGACTTTTTAAGTGGTTTTTGGTTTTTTTAATATGATTGTTAGTTTTGGTAATGGTTATAAAATTTTATAACCGTTAAGTATTTTAATTTTTTTTGACTATTTTAGAAATTCTATGTATTTAAGTGTTTTAATTATTTTAATTATTTTAAGTACCTTAAGTACTTTAAGGGTTTTGAATGTTTAAAAGTAAAAATTTTGGTTAATAAATGGGTTTTTAAGCAAATGTAATCTTTTAAAAGAATTACTTTTCATGTTTTAAAATAAGTGTATTCTTATTAAAATTTTAATTGAAATAAGTTATCAATTATTTTATAAAAATACACATATATATGTATATATATAGTGTTAAAAATGGGTTCCATCTTGGTATAAGGGACACCTCAACTAAGTTGGGGGACCCGGTAAACCCCAACAAGGAGGCATCAACCTGTGCCCAAGGAGGCTCGAGCATGCTAGAGTGGACCCTAGAAAGCATAGTGGAGGAAAGCTACGTTCAAGACCCGTGTATAGAGAATGTTTCAGCATGAGCATAGGGTGAGCCAGGTCATGCACCAGCATGGGTGAGGGTGGGACAATCCCCCGTGGGTGGAGTCTCATGTATAAGGACTCTGGTGTGTGTGTTTGTGTCATCGAAAGATTGCACCACACACTGAACCTTATAAGGCACTCCCAAAACTGGTTGGGTTTCAATGTGGGATGTATATTTTTTCATAGAACACAATCTAGGCCATTCAATCTCGTTGTGCGAGATCTCATCCATCCACACCAGTTCAGCCTTTAAACGCCACTACTTCATCAATTCTTCCACAGTTTTCTTTAGCCGTCTAATCTGGCTACCTCAGATCTGGACCATTCGAGCCTTTTGAAAACATGAGATCTTCTATGTCCATCCAATCTCTCCAATCTAATCTTGGTCGTCTGTCACATTATAATTCTCGCAGATCAATTCTGGTCGCACGATCGAAGTCGCGGCCTCATCTGGGTCGTCCATTTACTAATCGCTTGATTCATCTAATAAAGATTTTCTAGGGTTAATATTGAACCTTGGATCAGATCATAACCCATCTGGACTATCCATTCCTCACCTCCTCCTTCCTCATTGTGTCGCACCTCATTAGGCCGCACCAGTCGAAGTCACCTTTAGGGTATTCCACCGATCTCTTCCTCCTCCTTTATTTTTCATCAACTCGTGACCTTCTATCCCAATCCAAGGCCCTTCCTTTTTCCACGGATCCAACAAGTTCGGTTTTATTCTAATATGAATCAACGAATTCCCCTACATTTTTCATTTATATTGCATCAATCAACCCAATTGTTTATCATTCTTCACTAATTATCATCTTTGTCTTGTTTTAATTTAGTCAATTTCAGATTTCTTCAAGTGTCTTTATCGATGGAATTTTTGGGTGTAATATATCCATATAAACGCCCAAATTCCCACACCCAACCTTACCCAACCCTCATCCTCAAGTTCCCCATTTTTTCTATATGCTTCCAGTTGTCCAGCTTCCTATTTTGATTCAGGTAAGGGATAAAATTATCCTCAATCGATTTTGTAAACTTATATATATGTATATATATGTAATATATATATACATAAACATGTAAAATCATATATTTCTTATTTAATTTCCATAAATGAAATGTTCTTCTTGACTCGAGGATATGTTTTTTAAATCTTTTCATTTTAAGTGATTTCATTATTTTCAATTTGTTTTGTAAACTTATACATATATAAGTATAATATATATATATATATACATGTATGATTATATCCTTTGAATACAATTTTCATATGTGATATGTTCTTCTTGATTTAAAGGATCTATTTTCTAAAACTTTTCATTATAAGGGTGTAATTCTATGATCTTATCACAATGGTTTTTTACATATATGTTTATCTACATGTGTATATACTCATATATTGGCTATATTATATATATATATATATATATATATATCTGTGTATATAGTAAGGGTTTTATATGCCTTAAACCTTATTTTTATTCTTATGATGGCAAAGAAGTCCCATCTTCAAATTCAAACTTAGTTGGAAGGATTTTAAATAAATTACTCAACCTGTGCTATAAATATATATATATATATATACATACTTATATAATTCTAGTTTATTTAAAAATCAGATTTACTATATGTGTAAATAAGAAAATTATGTTTCAAAACCTTGATTTCAAACCCATGACTAAGGAAGAATTTCAATATCATTTGTACACACACACACACATATATATATATATATATTGTATATATATATGAATATAAATGTATAAACTCACTCAGTTTACAAATCTTTCTTTTTTTAGAAGTTATAAACCATGAATTATAAACTGAATCAAAGCATTATGATGTTTTATAAAGGGATTCATCATGTTTTGTTAAAAACGTGTATTTATAAAGAGTATATATGTATATACTTGTGTATTTTCATATATAAAAGTTCTTCCCAAATTTCCAGTAATCAAAAGAACATGATTTTACTCAGAAAATGATTTTTGGTGTTTAAAAAAAATATGCATCACCTATAGGCTCTTCTTATTTAATTTTCACATGGAAATATAATCAATTTGTGTAAATACTATTATTTTATGTGGAACTATGAAACAAGTTACCATTACATCAGTTTAACCTATTCTTTTATTATTTCATTTGTTTTCTTAACTACATGAAATAAACCTTATCGTTTTATGAGAAATTATGAATCCAGTTATCATTTCATGTGCAGAATCTTTTTATTTGTAAGATTATTTTGGGAAGACAAAATAATAAATTCATTTATAATGAAATTTGAATACATTTATTTATTAATTTTATGACTTGAAAATAAATAAAAATAGTTTAATTATGAGATGAATCTTTTTATGATAATTTTATGGATTAAGAACCTAACTTTTCAATGTGGTATGAGACACTTTAGATCATTTAATGAATTTATTTCAACTATGAAATTTTTTTTAAATAAATCAAAGTGGTATGGGACACTTTTATTTAAATACATGTTCTTATTAGACATTTGAAAAATTAATTGGACTTATTATGTGACTGGTGGGTCCCTTTATATCCCCTTGATGCATCGTTAGGTCTCATGAGACAAGCTAGGTCATGGCACAAGGCCTTGATAGAATGGTTATGTGTGGTCTTGGCATGAGGCCTTAATAGAATGTTTATGATTGTACTACATTATTAATTCCCTCATAATGTTTCTAGTAAGTGAAAGACCATGTGATTATTCAACCTATATAATATTCATGACTAATGACCATTCCTTATGAACCAGTATTAATCAGTTTTATAATTCCTAGTGAACATGGCTTAAAGTTTTTTGTTTAAATCTATATAGTTTTATAGAAATTAATTTTTAAATAATAATTAATATTTAATTTTCCAAACCATAATGATAAATGACATTGTTTTATGTTGAATTCTGAATAAATAATATTTCATGTGTAATTTCTCATCCGCACCTCGGGCATGTCATAGAATGATTAATTTTGGCCCTTGTCCAACTTATAGGTGGAATTACATGCATTTCGGTTAAAGTACATACATATTCTAATTATAAATCCTAAATAAGTTTAGAAATTTTGATCATCAGTTATCCTAAAATATGTTTTAGAATCTCTCAAGGAAATGGTGATGACATGTTATGTGAAATATTACTTTCATGATTTCAATGCATGTGTTTTAAAGAAATGTTTTAAAGAAAAATTATTTCTTAATGGTTTTGTTTTAAAACCCCTTACTAGGAATTATTTTTCTCACCCTACATTTCATAAACACTTTTACAGGTTTAGCACACTTATTGCATTGAAACAATGTTGTGGAAGAAATCACGCTGAAGAATCATTTTTTTATTTTTGTGTTATTTTTGGAACGTAAGTTCATGTATCTAATTTTCCAGAACCTGGGCCATTCAAAGATCTTATATTTCATTTAATGTTGTGTATTTATCCAATTTTATTTTATAAAAAAATATTACACAACATTTTTAAGGTCTAATTCGGGTTTCTTGGGCTCGAGTCTTTACAAAAAAAAGTATATACCTGACCCCTCACACATGATCTGATAAAATGACATTGAGTTGGAATCTGATGTTTTTTTTAGATAATATTTTTTATATCATTTATCAAATTTATATGGTGTTATGAGGAAACGTGATTCCTATGGTCTGTATTAGGTGGAGGTATAAAAAATATTAGAAGAAAATTGGGAATGGGAATACAAGATGAAAAACCAATGTCCATACTTGTTTCCTCAACAAGTTGGTTGAAGGTTCTTGAGGATTATAAGCCTGGGGGTGAGAAGTCTGTAAAGAAAATGGCCTCAATATGCTATTAATCCACTTAAATTCCAATGTTTATCTCTCTTTTATGTATTGTTTTTATTTTTGGAGAAATTAGAGAAGAACCATAGGTTGTTTTGGGAGAACTTACTAGGGAAAGGGAGAGTCTTCCAAAAAGAATAACTTTCATCGAAAGGATAGTGGGAGTCCAAAAAACATCCATTGGGGGTGAAAAATGTAACTTCTTCTTCCACTATAACTATAGTGGGTTCTATAAAATTTCTTTTGTAAACCTTCTAGGTTTTTTTTAATGATTAAAAAATTTATTTTTTAAAATAAAAAACATTACAAATACATTATTTACACCCCCCAAGCATGGATTTCCTCTATTATCACCATATGAACTCCCATATCAAGATCACCCCACCCTAATTCCCTCTCAAGATTCCTTATCTCCTCTCTTTCATCTAATGTCACTTTTTTTGTAAAGTCTTATCATAAGAAAGGTAAGTCCATGGACATTATTCTTGTTGTGAGAATTTATTTTCTAAATAATTGAAGATTTTGGAAATATATAACTTTCAAAACACCATGTTATTACTGGATACAAGGAAATGATTGATCTAGAAGTTCAAATCCAATAATGATGGTGATGATGAAACAAGATGATGGAAGTTGAGGCTATGATAGAATAATATAAGTATCTAAGAGGTTGTGTGGGATTAATATATCAATGTGGATGAGTTCAGATATAGGCACAAGTGCAGGAATATATAAGATGAATTTCGAAAGCTATAACTGATGAGGGAATTCATGAGGAAAAGTTTGGAAGCCTGCAATATTCAACATGTAGTTCAGTTGAAGTGGTGGAATTTAACCAGGGGTCATGTTCATGTCGTTATCCATCAATGAATATTATAATGTGGTGGAACTAGGAATACTAGAAGTTAGTTATTTTGGTTGACTATAAATAGGTGTAGGGGTCATTTTTTCTATAATTGATGGTTTCGATCACACTTAATATTTAGTTATCTTGTGATTTGGAATAAGTCATTCCATTTTAATCACTTATTTCCTTTTTTATTGAAGTTTTTTCCCATGGAATATGAATTTTTCTAAACCATGTTAAATCTATATCTTTATTTTCATGATTGTTCTATTTATATTATTGATTATTATGTTTAGGATATCTATTGTGAGTGTCTTCTGATTTTTTGAAGGTCTGTGGTCGAGGTGTGCAGTTTTGTTTTCATAAATTATCTTTTCCAGATACACTTATCTGTGCTGCTGATATTTTTTAGACCTTACAATAACCTTATTTATCATTTTAATTTCTAGGGTTTGGGTCCTTATGGAACTACCAGATATGGAATAACAATTTGTATTATATTTCGGTACATAGTTATGAAGGACAACTCAGAAAAAAAATTCTAGAAAGCATGAGTTACTTGTCCTTTACCCTTTTCTGATTCAATGAGAGATTTATATTATAGAAGATTCTATTAGAAGAGTTAAAGATGAGGAAAATAATTTTCATGGATAAAACTTTAGTTTTTGTGAGATGTAGGTGTTGGATTATTTATTTTCTAAGGGAACATATGTTCCATTAATCAGGGTTAATCTAGTAGCAATGTCACAAGTAGAATGGAAAAAAGAATCAATAGAAAGGTGCTAAGTGGAATCTAGATGATGTTGGTCTAAAATATGGATTTCAATATCTATTATATGAAGATATATATAGAATTAATGGATAAGATTTCAAACATGTATGATAAGTCTTTCACAATTAATAAAGTGTTCATGTTGTGGTGAATTTTTAGTAAGATAATTTCAAAAGGAAGATTGACAGGTGATTATATGAATAAGTTAAATATGATACAAAGTGATCTAGAGTCTCTTGGTGTGATGTTTTATAAAGGCATGTGGTCCTTAATTATTATATCATCACTTTTGGGATCATGGGAAGTGATGGTTACAATTACTATTAATTCTAGATTAAATAATGACTTGGTTTTTAAATAAATTTGTGATATGATATTAAATGAAAAGATCCAAAAGAAATAGGTTTTGGGTGGTATCAAAAGTATATTTAGTACAATTGGTAGGGGATTCTCTACCGAAATAATTCAAAATATAATAGGGATAAATATAGGAGATATGATTCATGGGAAGTTGGTTGGTCCCATTGATTTCTCATGTTGTAAATATGGAAATAAGGGACATTTATGGAAGGGTTAAGAGTGGAATGTTAATTCTACAAAACATGATTATGTCTCATCTGTAATCACCATAGGTGAAGGGAAGAATGGAACATTTATCCTAAGCATTACAAGTTCAATGGAGTCATGGATCCTTCAATCCAAAGCTTCATATTATTAAAATTATTAAAGGGTATTCATGCATAATTATGTGTTTAGAATCCTTGTCAAGTTTCACCTTATGGATGGATAAGTACTTGAGTTCATTGACAAAATAGAAGTGATCATTTGAATGAATAATGGATTTTTTTTATTTTAAAGGCATCCAAAACATCCCAGGTTTACAAAATAAACTTATTTCAGTTTCTCAGCTTGATGATGTGGGATTATGTACAATCATTACGGATGGTGTGTAAAAAACCAAAAAACGTTCCATGGGGGTGGACCATGGTATAGAGGATGAAAATTCTTACCTTATCACGGTTTTTTAAGGTATCATTAATGATAGAGAAACAATTTCAAATATGGTAAAGTTGTGGTATGATCGTCTAGGTCAAATTGGTGAGAAAGGTTTGCAGACCTTGGATGCTTAAGAATTGTTAAAGCTTATTGTTTAGAGTGCAGAAGATATGAGAATTTCATCCAAGAAAATCAATTTAAAGTGTTGTTAAATATGGTTGTAAATACACCAAAGAATAAAAATATTGATCTGGTTCATACAAATTTATGTGGATATCCATGGTGAGAACCAAGACCATAATGACGTTGAAATTTATTTAGGCTCATAATAGTGGTAAGTATAGAGGAAGGGTGTTTTAGATTATCATGAACTGATATCCTCGATCCATGAACCAAGTCAATTGACCCTATGGGTCTCCTATAATATCTTGGTTTCCTTCCCTTCACACCAAAGGATATTACCCATTATGGTCGCTTGTTAGATAGAAAACTATCTCCATAGACCAACACATGTTCTTTTAGTGTGTGTTTTCCTCACCCACGCCCACCATGGGAAACTTCTTAAGAGGTCACTCATCCTAATCACTACTCCATACTAAGAATTCTTAACTATGGAGTTCTATCAAGTTGAATCATAAAAAGAAAGGTGGTCCTTGTTGACATGGGTAGTAATATTTAGCCTTTTAAGTCTCACTTTTCTAGGGATGTTACACTCTCTACCCATTTAAAGAACATCATATTCATTGTTTACCCCACACACCAAACCCAGGAAGTGTCATTTCACTTATGGATGGGTATTGGATCTGATAACATTTTTTATGACATAATATACTCAAGTCATGTACCTGGTCACCTGACCTCATGGGTCTCTTATAATACCTTAGTTTCCTTACCAGAACACCATAGTCTATTACCCAATGCAGTCACTTATCTAACTAATAACTATCCCCATAGTCCAACACATATTCTTTTTGTGAATTTTCAAATGGAATGGGTTTTTGAAAGGAATTTTCTGTGATGTGATTTTTTTGGTAAATGTGTGTGTTCCACCAAGGTTGTTTTGTTTTTGAATTTGGGTTGGCTTGGATTATGGGAAATTCATTAGTGAAGGGTGGTTTCAAAATTTCTTGATGAAAATGGAATTTTTAGAAGAAAATATCTTTTGGTGTAATTTTTTTTGCCTAGTTTGAGGGATTATTGTTTTGTCTTTTATTTTTAGTTTTTTAAGGAATTGTGTGGTTTAATTTTTTGAGTCATGAATTAATATTTTTCATATATTTGTTGTTTGTAGTATGCCTCCCATAATGGTTAAAAGAGTTCCTTCTATTCTGGTGCCAATCCAGACTCCAAGTGGAGTGGTGGATACATAACCTTTATTAAGATTGGTTTTTATCATAGTATTCTTGAATCAGTGTCTGCCTTCTTTTGGTTGGTGATCAAGGGCTAGTGGAAGAGTTGAGGTGGTTGGAAGATATCAATATGGTCCTTGAATCTCTTGGGAACCTAAATATTTGTAGGTGAGAGTTGTTGATATCTTTCTTGTTGGTTTTAGCCGTGTTTTGTGGGAGTAAATGGTACCTCATTTGCAATGTGAATATATGTCTTGGGACTTTTTTAAAATAATGTTTTCTAGGGGTTATTTCTAGAGAATTTTAAAGTATATAAAGTGCTTAAGATTATGAGATTTTTTTAGGGTGGTTGATCAATTATGGAGTATTCCAATCATTTTTTTAATTTGGTCATATTTTCTCCAAAGTTGGTCATCAATGATACTGATAAATCTTATTTCTTCAAAAGAAGTCTTCTCCTAGATCTTGTTCCATCAGTGCTTTAGTTTGGTATAACATCTTTTCATGAGGTTTTCTTAGAGGTTATTCAAATAGAAGTTATCTAGAATAAGTATATTATAGTGGGTGATACCTTTGTTCCATCTAATGGGCATGAGGGTAACTCAATGAGTTAAGGGAAAAATTAGGATGAGATAGAGTTTGGATAAAAGGGTCTTTCTAATGGGAGGAGTAGGTCTCTCATGTTCATTTAGTGTAGTGCTCCGGGGAATTTTAAGCACTACTACTTGAATTATCCTTGGTTTTTCCTCTATTATGTATGTTTAGGTCTTATTATAAAGTTTTTAAAGTTGGATTTTGGTAATAGATCTTGGGTGCAGTTATTTTAAGGATGTGTTGATTTTGGGGCCTTTCCTTTTTTGGTTGTATCCTTATTGTTGGATATTTAGTGGTTGTCAAATTTTTTGGATGATTTCCCCTTTTTGGGATGTTTTTATGAATGATACACTTTTTCTATATTTATAGTGGATGGTTTGAATATTTTTTAAAGAATGTTATATTTCATTGTAGGATGTTTTCTCCCCCCTCTCCCTCCCCTTAGGTGTTTTTCATGGTTACTCATGAGTGTTGTTATTGAGCCTTATCTATTTGGGATAAACTTTATGGAGAGTTTTGGTCATGAACATTATTTGGATTGAGCCATGAGGTTATTGTTGTTTGGACATTATAAAGTCCTTTGGGTGCATGATTGGTTAATTGGGGTGCTTGATACACTGGTTGAGTTTGGTATGCTAGCTGGTGGTTGTCTTGCACCATTCGGGATTCACCGTGTAAGGGTGATCTAGTTTTGACAATAGGTTATCCACATGTGTCATGACCCAAGGTGAGATATAATGTCATATTTTTGAGGTTTGTTATAGTTTTTATTTCCTAATTAGGGTTTATAAGTGATTTTGTATGAGATTTAGTTTCTTTCATGGTTGTTCATTGTTCGAGGATGCATTCCTCGATAGTTTTTCTTTGGTTATTCCATGTTAGATAAAATCTAAATAGTGGTGAAACCATTCTAGAGGAACTCTAAATGGTGGGGAAACCATTCTATAGGAGATCTAAATTGTGTGGATAACCTGTTAGGTATCTCATGATTCATAGTACTTCTTGTTTGAGTTTATCAATGTGGTTGTGGTTGGAGATGTTTGGGAATATTGTGGTTGATCAGATTGATCATTTTGAGGATCTTAGTTGTTGTTTTTAAGTTGGTCCATGCTGAGTGGCTCATTTGTTTAGATCATCTTGGGAAATTTCTTTCCTTCTCCTATATTTCTCTTTGATCTAGGACTTTCTAGGAAAGAAAGTGGCGTGGTAGGGAGTTTGTGACGCCCACCGTGTCATAGTGTTGTTCTTTTTTTGTTCTTGGGTGAATTGGTGATCCGGTTTTAGTTTCCATGGATTTTCAGCTCGAAACTTGATTTTTTTTTTATTTTTTTCCCTTTTTCAATGGTTAGGGTGTATTGTTAAAGGGAATTTGTGCGTACTCCCTTCATCAGGATCCTTTTTAGTTAATTTTGAACTATACATGGTTTATCAGCATGGACTGCACACAATATTTCCCAAATCGTGCAACCCCTATGAGAAACTATGTGGAATTTTTTGTGTGTTAGGGGTGTTGTTCATGGATTACATGTGGTTAAGGAAAACATGTGACAAGTTTATAGTTAGCTCTTCAGTTTTGATAGTATTGGATGGAATAGTTGGAATACGGTTTTTCAAATCGTGCAGTGCATAGGGTAAACCATGTGAGGGGGTGCTTGTCCAAGGTAGTGACTAGCACACAATTGGCGCATAGTTTGGAAAACCATGTGTTTTGACCATGTTCTTAAATTTGATGTTTTCTTATGTTACCCCTATCATATTTAAGGTGATTTTAACCCCATTTCTCCCCTCCAATGTCGACCAACCCCTAAGAGCCTTGGAGGAGCTCCAATACCTTCAACCTCTTGAATCTTTTTCCTCATTTGATGTTTTCTGAGAGATTTGAGGTGATTTATTTCTCTCCTTATCTATTTTTTCATTTTCCCTCTTTTCTATCTTGGTTTTAGCTTCCCCCGTGAACCTTGGATATAATGTGGCTCAATTTTAGTGTTCTGAGTGGATCTAACACTCAAAAAATAGCAGATTAGTAGTGCTTTTTAGAGGGGGTTATGAACAAACCCCACTAATCATTGAATTTAGAGGGGGTTCAAAACTACCTCAAACTTTTTTAGCATTATTTTTTGAATATTTGTTTGGATTTCAGTGGCGGTTATGTCGAAACTGCTAAAAATTTAATAATTAGTGGTTTTGTATGTTTGATTGTATTTTAGAGATGTTATATATATATATATATATATATATGGATATTATAGGATATATATATATATAATGGAATTTGTTTTTTAAAATGGAAATAGTGGTGGTTCACAACCCCCTCTAATTTATGATATTAGAGGGGGTTCATAAGTTGATTCTAATCACATAGATTAGAGGGGGTTTGAACCTTATATAATTTAAGAAATTAGAGTTGGGTTCGAAACCCCTCTAATATTTGAAATTAAAGAGGGTTTTGAACCCCTTATAATTTATGAAATCAGAGGGGGGTTTGAACCCATCCTAATTTATAACATTATAAGTTGTTTTGAACCCCTTCTAATTTATTATATTATAGGGGGTTTTGAACCCCTTCTCATTTATGACATTAGAGGAGTTTTTGAACCCCTTCTAATTTATTACATTAGAATGGGTTTTGAACCCTTTATAATTTAATATATTAGAGGGGGTTGTAAACCCCCTCTAATTTATTACATTATATAGGGTTTTCAAACCACTCTAATTCATGAAATTAGAGGGGGTTCATGAACCACTACTAATCCCTTTTATTATAGGGGTTTTTTGACCCCCCCCCCCTTTAAATTTTTATTTATTTTTTAAACTAAATATCATATAAATTAAAATTCTATAATATATATATGTGTGTGTGTGTGCATGTGTGTGTGTGTGTCTGTTACATAAACGCGTTATATAAATGTATTGAAATGCATTATAAACATATATATATATATATACACATTATATAAATACTTTAAATAAATACTTATACATATAAATAACAATGTATACAAATATAAATATTGATATACATAATATAAATGTAATTATAAATATATTTATTCAAATATATATAATTTATATATGGTTTTATAAATACTATACATTTATATTATGATTTATATTATACATATATTATATTAAATACATTTTTATTGTTCATCTATGTGTAAATACATTTATACTATATTATGTATACAAATATATGTAATATAGAAAAAATTAAATATATATATATATATATATATTATTTATATTATTTATATTATATTATAAAATATTTTATTATATATATTATATTATAAAATATTTTCTTATATATATTATATTATAAAATATTTTCTTATATATATTATATTATAAAATATTTTGTCATATATATTTTCTTATATATATTTTCTTATAAAATATTTTATTATATATAAATTAATATTTATTAATTATATAATGATTTTATATATATTGTAGTATACCATATTAATTATAAATTTATTTAGTATATATATATATCATTTAATTATATGATATATTTCCAAGTATATGAATGTATTTAATTTCGTGTGTGTGTGTGTAGACATGATATAATATAAATTTATATAATTTCATACATAAATATATAATATAAATGTATTAAATATAATATATGTATAGTATAAATCATAAAATATATAAATATATAGTATTTATAAAACCAACATATAATTTGTATACTTTAAAAAATAGGTGTAATAATAACAACAATAATTAATAATTAATAATCTTATTGTTATACACATGGAAATATATATAAGTATATAAAAATAATTATATATATATATATATATTATAATTATATTATATCTATAAATATTATCTAAATACATAAATATGCATACTCTCACACACACACACAAATATAAATGCATTTATAAATATATGTATAAATATTTATTTATATATGTAAATATAATTATTTATATATATTAGATATACATAGATATAATATATATATATATTATACACAAATATATTATATATTATACATAAATAAAAACATATTATATTATTTAAATTTATATGGAAAATATATATACATATATATATATATTCTCAAATTCTACTATATATAAATAAATATACTTCATTTTATATATGAACTGTAAGTCAATTCTGCTCAGTGGTCTAGGTGCTCTATTCTTAGCGGTGGGTGTGAGGTTTTTTAATCCCTTTACCATTGGTGATCGGCATGTGCGCCCTGGGGCCCACGGAAAAGTGTCCGGCTTGGGGAGTCAACTGGGGGCGCGCTTGGGGGTCCACAGTCAAGGTTGTCTGGGGGTGTCTTCGGGTCATTGTGGGTTGTTAGGGGTGTCGAGGGTGTATGTTACTATTTATGGGGGGGTTGTTAGGGGTGTCATGGGGAGCATCTATTTTTATCTATGGGGGTTGTCCATGGGTGTCTATTTTGGGTTTCGGTCTCGAAATGCCCAACGGTTCCGTATCCAATGATGCGTGGACCTACTTTCCAAAGGTAGGTGTTCGCCGGATGGTCTGACCAGTGACGCTTAAGAACTCACGTTGGTCGAGAGGATGGGAAGCCGGGCTCATCACACCCTTTTGGGGGGAATTATTTCCTGTTCCGGGACTCTCTTATAGATTTAAGATGTATTCATATGTTCGTGAATCTTTGGTTTATACCCAAACATAGTATCCAAGGATTTAACCCTGGTGGGTAATGGTCAACTAGACACAGGAGTTTGAAATCATTTATGCCTGAGGTTTACCATCCCTCGTTGGATTAATGACCCCAAAGAGTCGGAACTCGCTTGAGGCGGCACTAGGAGTGGCACGGTGAACCGATGTGAAGATAATCAGATCGATCGGTTGTTGGGATTAAACCTCATAGAGGCTTCCTACGTACCCTGCTGTTGACGCTCCTTTCCATCACAGAGTCTAACAACTGAAAAAAGGGAAATACTTTAGTCTAATGTGATTCATCCTTTGAAGAAACATCAAAAATTGACAAAGGGATGAACAAGGAGAACATTGTCCATAGGTCGCGCAAGTTCCCTCATGGTCGCGCAAGTACACTTGCGCGCCGCCTAGTGGTCGTGCAAGTCTACTTGCGCGACACCTTATGGTCATGCAAGTGACTTGCGCGACCTAAGTGATAACCACCCGGTAACCGCCCGGGGACTTCTCCTGCCTATAAAAAGACCCTGTGGGCCCCCCATTTGAGAGGATCTTTTTCCAAAAACTCAGATTGAATATCCTGACACCCAAGTCTCTTCTCAAAGCTTCCGGAATACTTCTAATGTAATTTCTTACCTAGAACGGAAGATCTAAAGAGAGGGAGGAAGGCCTAAGTGTTGAAACTCATCAACACTTGCGCGCCTGAGTGGCCAACCCTTAAGGGAAAGTGGTCACACTTGCGCGCCGCCTTACTCCTTCGATAGAATTTGCGCGTCCCTTTTCTAGAAGAACCTCAAGAGGATTCTAAAGGGTTTAATAAAGAGTCGCTCAAGTATTTCAATGCTGGTTGACCATCGCGCAAGTACAACATGTGTCGCGCAGGCATACCTGCGCGATCAATACTTGCGCGCCCCAGCAGTACTTGCGCGCCTTCCAAGACTTACGCGCCCATTTCTTTTTGGGTGCCTTTCTTGCCCATTTCACCCCTCTTAAGTCATTACACCTTTCCTTTTCAAGATTCAGTCTTTCAAGACACTCTTCAAATCCATTTATGGCATGATTTCTTGATTTGACTTCCTTATCTGAAAGGAATTCAGTGAAATATCTCTCAAAACCTAGTGATTTAAATATCTTTATATCACCAAATATGGAGAGTTCATTCATTCAACCTCATCCTTTAAGATGAGAGAATCCTTAAACCTGGGCTTCCTTTTCAGGAATAAGTCCCAGTCATAATTATGGGCATCCTTCTTAGGAGTAATCCCCAAGTCCCTTAATTGTTTGGGCATCCTTCTTAAGAGTAAGCCCCAAGTCCTCTAATTTGGGCATCCTTCTTAGGAGTAAGCCCCAATCTCAAATATGGGCATCCTCTTTAGGAGTAATCCCTAAGTCCCTTAAATGTTTGGGCATCCTCCTCAGGAGTAAGCCCCAAACCTTAATCCTTAACCTGGGCTTCCTTTTCAGGAATTAGTCCCAGTCATAAATCTTGGGCATCCTACTCAGGAGTAAGCCCCAAGTCCCTTAAATTCACTTTAACCAATCCCAAGTTAGAGTATTCAAATATCCATGAAGCACATATACCTTTATGGACCCTGTTCCTGGATTTTCTCCCTAAAGTAAATCCTAACCTTCATTTATCTGGGCAGTCATACATACATAAGCCCCACATTATTTCTTATGATTGCATCTTTCATGGCACAATTGTCTAATTTTTACCAATACCTATTGTTTCTCACACCGAGCATGACTCACGTGAGCTTAGAGTGTAAAAGTAATTGTGACATCCTGCTTTGAGCCATCAATCATAAACATCATACCCTTATTCGAACTACGTGGGCTCTGATTCCTTTTCCAAAACAAAGGATACATAGGTAGCCCATCTATGGGTTTCGATCCCAACTTTGAAATAATTCATGTCCTTCTAAATGACAATAAACTTTAAGTGCCCCACTGAGTGGCTTTAAAACCAGCCTGGTCATCATAATGACCAAGAGACTTTTATATGAATGTTTTGAAGGTTACCATTGACCAAGAATCTCTAAATAGATATAGATGATTCTCTATTGATGAAGAACCTAGAATACATATAAAAGATTCTCTAAATTTCTTACATATTTAATAATTGATTGTCAAAACTGAAGGAAAAGCTCATTTTATACTTGGTAATGTAATAAGGATTCACGAACATAACTTAAATCTATAAAGAGAGTCCCAGAATAGACAATAATTCCCCTCAAAAAGGTGTGATGAGTCCGACCTCCCATCCTCTCGACCAATGAAAATTCCTAAGCCTCATCAGTCCACAAGTTAATGAGCGCCTACCTTTGGAAAGTAGGTCCAAATGGATGTGGAATCATTGGATGTTTCCAGTTCTATGAACAAACCCGCTAGAAACTGATCGGAACGTTTGAATCTCCCATCCAAGAGGTCATCCCCGAATTCCGAGGGAAACAAAAAATGGTGAACCCGACCTGAATCCTTAACCAAGTTAAAATGATGTTTTACCTATTTGTTAAGCCCCTATTTAAAAATCAATAAGAGGGCTAACAAAAACAATCATTGACATGTGTGCTCATCTAAAGGATGAAGTGACTGAATTTTATCTTGATTACGTCTGTTATATCAAACATGCACTCTTTTCCAAGATCTTCTATATTTCCATAATGGCTTCTCTCAAATTCACATCTATGAATACTGCTGCTGCAAATACCACTGCTGCTATTCCTACTGGATCATCATCCGCTCTGAGGATGACATCACCTACTCAGCATCTTCAACGCTGGGTATCAAATGTGCTAGTTAAGGAGTACCGTCAACACGGTACCATCCCAACTCTGGAGGCTGCCCGACAGGCCCTCCAAGTGAACAACTCACACAGGTCGTCCGGACAACGACGACCAGTGATCAAGAGGCAAGCGGTGCTGACTACCGTCTCCAAACGTTTCGGGTCGTTATCCCCGGAACGCAATTTCCATTCACTCCCTTACTCTGAGGAAGTGAATGAGCAGGTCCCTCAGGGTCTTAATTCAAAAAGACAGGATTCCTTCCCGAGGGCTCCCATTAACAATCGCCGCCAGACTTGTGCGGCAGTGCGCCCTCAACATGATGAGGGTACCGACTCCAGGCATTCAGCTCAGGTTCTTCGAACCCGAGCAGGCAAGATGAACCGCCAGAGACGGAATCCGGTTAATAATGGGCAGGTTTTCATCCCTGACATCTCCGGAGAATTCCACCAACCTAACTTGGTGGCGAACAATGAACAGGCACACACACCTGTCCGTTTTAATTCTGTTGTCCAGCAGACTCGTCTGGCAGCATCAAGCTAATCATGCCAGGCAATTCCGGCAGAGTACTATAGGCAGGAACATACACCTGCTTATGCATCATCAATTAGTCAGTAGGCTCGCCTGACTAAATATGATGGATTCCACCAACCTAACTTGGTGGCGAACAACGAACAGGAACACACACCTATCCATTTTAATTCCGATGTCCAGCAGACTCGTCTGGCAGCATCAAGCCAATCCCGCCAGGCAATTCCGGCGGAGTACTATAGGCAGGATCATACACCTGCTTATGCATCATCAGTTAGTCAGCAGGCTCGCCTGACTACATATGATGGATTCCACCAACCTAACTTGGTGGCGAACAACGAACAGCCACACACACCTATCCGTTTTAATTCCGCTGTCCAGCAGACTCGTCTGGCAGCATCAAGCCAATTCCGCCAGGCAATTCCGGCAGAGTACTATAGGCAGGAACATACACCTGCTTATGCATCATCAGTTAGTCAGTAGGCTCGCCTTACTACATATGATGGATCTCGTCAACTGCGTTTGGCGAAGTGTAATCAGTAGGCACATACACCTGCTAGTATTAATCAAGCCTACCAACAGTCTCTCTTGGTATCACACAGAGAAGTCAGTCGGAAAGCTCCGACGACAAACAGGAGGCAGACTCAACTCTCTGCCTCCACACTTGAGTACTGTCAGGATTCACTGACAAGAAAAGGAGGACAGGAGCAGGCACATACACCTACTCCAAACCCGGAATGGACGTATATTCCCGTTCCAGCGGCTGAAGTCACCAAGCATATTTTGTCAATGGTGAAAGAGCAGAAGAAAATTCCTGCTCATATTCTGGATGCTTGCCAGGATATCATAACAGCTTCAGCATTATCTCAGGGATAGACACATAAATCTATCCCTAGTAGTGGAGTGACACATCAACGATTCACTCCGGAACAGACACACACATCTATTCCAGTCCAAGAGGGTTACGGGGCATACTCCCCCATATCATACGGACAACCAAGTCAGGCATATACACCTGATTTGAGCGGATATTGTCAGCTTAACTTGACCATCTTTCCTGATCAGGCACATACACCTGCTCAGAGAAATCACTTTCGTCATCAAGTGGTTTCTAAAGCGAGTAAGAAGGCATCTAAGAAAAAGATCCACCCAGCACAGTCAGGAGATCAAAGGACAATCTGTAACCAGGCCTTGCTCGATGCTGGAGTTCTTGAAGCCCTCAGACATTTATCTGTTGGAATTCAAGATTCTACTCCCTCAGTTCCCAATAACGGGAACATTAATTCTGAAGGTCTTCAACAGACACTTCCTCATGAAGGCTTGCTTCATGAAAATTCGGTCAATCTTGAAGTTTCTTCTTCAGATGAGAACCACAGGAACCCTCTGTGTGGTCAGAAGACCAAGGAGCAAGAGATCTCATCTTTTTCTGTAACCCATTATGGTGGTCCTCCCCATGATGATGAATTTCGCTGTGAAATTCCTCTCCGCAGTAGTGATTCACATTGCCTGGAAAATACTTCAGGGGACAATGTAGTGCCGAGAAATCCCTCTTATCTTGAAGCACTTTCAAATGCGAAACCAGTCATGTATGATGCTTTATCTCTAGAAAGTGAAATACTTTCTCAATCAGAAGATAGCCCAGGGTGTAGGTCATTCTCCGAACCACCCCTAAGTCATGCATCTTCTAGTTTGATCAATGATCTCTCTACCAATCTTGTTGAATCCGATGAAGCAACAAGGAAATACCAACTCTGGTCAAAACAGGTAGAAGAATCTTCATTTAATGATAAAGAGGAAATGTTGAACATGAGGAAAAAACTGGCAAAAAGTGAGGTACCAGTCATGTTTTGGCCTTTGGCTGACTCCCAGTATGACATTCCAAAGATGTTGATGGAAGATGGAGTCCATGATATTCGTCTCAACATATGGAAAACACTTTGTCAATTGAAGAAGAAGGTATTATCTTATGATGAATATGAAAATCATCTTAAGATAATAGAAGGGCTAAAACGTCAGATTGATTTGGAATCTCTATCAGTCTCTCGATATCCGAAGGCTGAAAAGCAACAGAGAACCCTTCAACGTTCATGCCTTGGCGCACTAAGAAAATTGTGCCAGTTAATTGCTAATGCTCCATCTGGTGTTCATATCATAGGATGGGGTGTTCACGGAGCACTACATTTCACAGTGCTTTCCAGTTAGCAAAGCCCGCCGAAAATGGTCTGATGCAATGTTATTGCCCATCGCCGGCCACAGTCAATGGGCTTTGTTCATAATCAAAAGCGTGCTCAAGAACAGGCTTCAACTAGTTCCTCTCAAAATCAAGCATATAGAGAACAAGTTGTTGAATTGCTCCTACATCAAGCAGGTGAGAATATTGCACAAGCCTCTCGTATGGAGCAAACATGTCATCAAATGACAGAAGTCTCGGAAATCATCCAACGGTCTGTTGAACCAGGTGATAAAAGTGGATACAGGTTAATGCATCCAGCTAATTTCCGAACTAAGATTCGTAAGATCAAGAGATCTTTTAAGAAGATCTTAGAAATAGTAGGTCAAGAGCCACCCCATCTTGTCAGACTAGGGACTCCTTTAACCCAACCCTCATAGTCAACAAATGGGATTCGAGGAGTTGAGCGGAAGCAGCAGGAACATCCCCAGTTCACGAGACTGGGGACTCTTTCAAATCATCAATCCCCTTCTCAGAGAATGTCGGTCTTTTCTCGATTGGGGAAGAATCCCCAAGAGGAACGAAGATCCAAATTATCAGGAGATTCCCTCCAAGTTATAGCTCGTCAAGAAGTTCCTAAAAGATTAAATCAACAAAAGGCATTGTCTCATCAAATACATGAAAGAGGACAATATCACAGAAATGTTGATAGAAGGGATGCGATGCATTATGCATCAATCAATGTCATCAATGCCATTGTTGCTAATCCACCAGAGGAGACTCACTCAGGGGACTCAGATGAAGAGCGTCCTGCTCAAGAAAATGTACGCACCGATACAAATGAAGAAGGTGTGCATACACAAAGTCAAAGGATTACTCAGAACCTAGGTAATCCACTTCCTTCTCTCCAAAAAGTATCCAACAAAGGGAGGGGAAAGAATTAGGTTACATATCCTTCCTCTGAAGAAGGTCAATCGCTCTCGTTAGAGCAAAGGTTTGCACAACAAGAGGAAGAAATGAAAGAATTAAGAAGGTTGAATGCAGAACTACTTCAGAGTGTTATTCTTCTTAAGAATGATGAAGTCCGACAGCCGAAGGAATTAGTTGTAACTACTGAGATGGATCATGAATATCCTCCTTTATCATTACACCCTCAGAGGTCTAATCCTACAGGTCAAACGCAACAACGGTTGGTAGTGCTACCATCAGTTGCAGCACCAATCACCACGTCTGTCCAAGCTCCATTCATTGCACCTACCCAAGACCAAATTCAACCCGATGTTTCTCAAAAGTTAATAACTACTATTGAGTCATTAACAGCTCGGTTAGAAACTATGGAAGGGAAACGGGCGCAAGTTCAACCAGAAAATAAAGTTTACCCTGAATGGGTAGATTCAATTTCTCCTCCATCTAGTTTTGGAAACCCTGTTTTCCCTACTTTCAATGGATCAGGAGACCCTGAACAACATTTGATGCATTACGTGTCTTGTTGTGATCCTATGATGGGAACTCCAGAGCAGCAAGAAGCAGTGAAACTCAGATGCTTCGTGTGAACCTTGCAAGGACCAGCTTTTGTCTGGTATACAAGCTTGCAATCCCGGTCAATCATCGGATGGGAGGATCTTCGCCAAAAATTCCTTCTTCAGTTCAGCTCAACTTTGCCAAAAACGACAGTTTTCGATCTTACAAACTGCAAGCAAAGGGAGAATGAAAGAGTCTCTGATTTCATTGCTCGCTGGAAGGGATTAACATATTCCCTGAGTTTAGCACTCCCTCAGGAAGAGCTGTTGCCAATCTGTGTGGAAAATTTTCATGACGAATTACGCACGCCATTGATCCTTGTGAAATACATAGGAGGGTTTCGAGACCTTACTTCAATCGCTCAGCAGATTGAAGATTCCCTTATACAGGCTAAGGTTAAATCTCGTATAATTCCATCAGCTCCAGGAAGGAGAATGGGTAAAGCAGAAACTGCTACAGTTATGCTTAAACAAGCGCCTGTACCTATTTCTACTTTAAAACCTTCATCTTCTCAAAGGACTCCACCTTCTAAACGCCAACAACAAAGGCCGTTTCGTCCAAATGATCAAAGAGGTCAACGACGAAAACAATTTGAGGATATGAAGAGTAAAACATACTCTTTCCAAAGTGAGCAAGTTCCTGGTTACTTCATTTCAGCTCTGGAAAATAATTTGGTTCAATTACCAGTGCCCAAGAGGTCAAACAAGGAAGGAGATGAAGACCGTCTCAATTATTGTCCCTTTCATCAAATGTTGGGGCATCCCATCTAGGAGTGTTTTGTCTTTAAATAACTCCTGCAAAAGATGGTCGACTTGGGACAAGTCAAGTTGAAAGGTTCTTCGACTCAGGTAGCATGTGTTACTGCTACAGTTCCAGAGGAGGAAGGTGAATGGAAAGAAGTCAAAAGCAGAAATGCACAGAAGTATGATGATTGGATGGTCAGAAAGACAATCAATCGGACTCATGCCATTTTGTGAACACAATTAAAGAAACCAGTTGTGTCTTCTGACATGAATATTGCGGTAAAACCTTCTTCGTCAGAGGGAAAGTCCTCAAAGAAACGGTTTGATTCAAAGAAGAAAAAAGAATCAGAAGAAGATGAGTATGTGTCAAAGCCTAAATTTTCTTTGACTCTGGCAGACTTTATGTCATCTACTTCAAAACAATGGGAACCGCCCCATCAAACGGAACAGCCTAAACAGGCTAGTCAGGCAGAGTCTTTATTAGATGAAGAGTTAATCTTCGGTTCTGTTAATATGATTCAATTAACAGATTCGTATTCCAATCATAACTTCTGTTCTTATGAGCCTGAATTCCCTGTATCAAATAAGGGAATCCGAGGAAGTTCCTGAGGTTCAGGATACAGGGGAAGACGTGGATCTTTCTGAAGCCACTACTCCAATTTTACCCCTTCTGGCACTGTTTATGCAACAGAAACTCGTGGTAGAGCCCTTCAGCGAGCTCAAAAAAGAACAAGCAAGTTCTTCTGCCAATAGTCAACTCAGTCTTAGCACAATTATTTTGTAAGACCGATTGAAGGTTCCATCTTCTTTATCTCAGCAACTAAATGGATCTAATCAGTCTAATCTTCCAAAACCAAGGATTTTTCCAACTTCTATTCCAATACAAGATGCATCAGCTTCCAAAGCATCTGCTTCCAAGGTACCTGCTAAACCACATATTCCTGTTGGGAAATGCAGACCTTTAGATCAAAAGTATGATATATTGAAACACTTGGCCCAAGTACTGGCCAATTTATCAATTTTGGATGCTTTGAATCTATAAAAAGATCTTCGGGAAGCACTCATCGAAGCTTTGTCAAGTCCTTAGGAGTTTGAAGCTGAAATTGCTGCAGCTGAAGTCTATCACATAGAGAATAATCCTGCAGAATGCCATGCAGTGATATCTTTTACTGATAAAGATGAAGATGATGTTGTGCATGGGCACATAAAACCTCTGTACTTATCTGGAAAAGTCAATGGTGTAGATATCCGAAGAGCTTTCATTAACAATGGTTCAGGAGTCAACCTCATGCCCATCCGTACACTTCGTCGATTGGGCCTCACAGAATCTGATTTATTTCCTTCTACCATGATGTTAAAAGGATATGATAAAAATGAACAAGAACCACTGGGTGAAGTTACACTCAGAACTCAGTTTGGAGATCTTGTATCCAATTCGGATTTCATGATTTTTGATCAAGACTCAGCTTTCAACGTCTTGCTTGGAAGACCCTGGCTACATCAGCATGCAGCTATCCCTTCATAATACCATCAATGTCTCAAATACTGTTTCAATGGTCAAGTTGGAACATTGTATGGTGATAAGACCCTGTTCAAAATATGTGAGTCTCAGTACATTGAGGCGGAATTTTATCACATGAAGGGAAGAGAGAAATCTACAATGAAGGTAATTACCAAAATTAATGCTCCATATGGTTTGGAGAAAATTCCAATAAATCTATTTACACATGTGAGTACAGATTATGTGTTACCGATCAGTCAAATCGAAAAAATAGGCCCAAATCAAAATACTCTTATGGAAAGATCCATAATGTCAATTACGGCAGTTGAGCCAGACAACATGGGAGAAATTGGTAACCTATCAAACAGTGATGAAAGCACAAGTGGTGACGTATTCATTTCATCTGCTGAAATCCAATAGGTCTATACTTCGCCAATCAGGCCAGAAGAAGTTATATCAACATCATAGGTGAATAATGATTTCAATTCTCAATCCATCATCTCCTCTTTATTTCCCAAAGAAGGCCCTTTATCATCAATAGGGTCAGAAATAGAAACTTCTTCTTCAAAATGTGCAAATTTTGACATCCCTTATGATCATGAAAATTTCGTTTTGTCATCTACTATGCAAGTAGAAACAGAAGAAATAGCACATGATGAAGAGGAAGAGGAAGATCTTCGAGATGCTCCTCCAGCATTTGAAGAGGGTATCTTTACCACTATGGATGAACTCAGAGAAATAAATCTGGGTACAGAGAAAGATCCACGCCCCACTTTAATTAGTGTGGCCATGAACCTTGAAGATCAAGAGATGTATATTTCTTTTCTAAAGAAAAATAAAGATATTTTCGCTTGGAACTATACAGAAATTCCTGGGCTTGATCCTGATATTTCTACTCATCATTTGGGTTTACCAAAAGAACATCGAGGATTTAAGAAAGCCGCGAGAAGAACACACCCACCTTATGCTTCCAAAATTGAAGCTGAAGTGGATAAGCTGATCAAATCTAACTTCGTCAGAGAAGTTCAATATCCCAAGTGGTTGGATAATATTGTCCCTGTAAAGAAGAAGAATGGACAAATTAGGGTTTGCATCGATTTCAGAGATCTTAATCGGTATTGTCCTAAAGATGATTTCCCAGTTCCGATTACAGAACTCTTAATTGATGTGACGGCTAGCTATGAAGTACTTTCCTTCATGGATGGATATTCTGTATATAATCAGATCCGAATGGCCCCAGAAGATGAGTAATCTATAGCCTTCAGAGCCCCTCAAGGTGTGTTTTGTTACCGGGTGATGCCCTTTGGTTTAAAGAATGCAGGTGCAACATATCAACGCGCCATGCATCGTATCTTCAAACCTTTCTTAGGGAAGTTTGTTGAATGCTATTTAGACGATTTGGTGGTTAAATCCAAACAACGTTCTAATCACTTGGCTGATTTGGAAGTCATATTCCACAAGCTTCGACAACATAATTTGAAGATGAACCCCTTAAAATGTGCTTTTGGGGTAACCTCAGGAAAATTCCTCGGCTTCGTTGTACACCATCATGGTATTGAAGTCGATCCTGAGAAGACCAAATCAATCCTTGGTATGTCACCTCCTCAGAATTTGAAAGAATTAGAAGGACTTCAAGGACACTTAGCCTATATTCGGCGTTTCATCGCCAATTTGGCAGGAAAAAGTTTACCCTTTACCAAATTATTGAAAAAAGGAGTCACTTACCAGTGGACTGAAGAATGTCAAGAAGCGTTTGATGTTCTCAAGAAATACCTCTTGAGTCCACCAGTACTCATGCCACCTGTTGAAGGTAGACCACTTATCCTCTATGTGACATCTCTAGAGCAATCATTGGGTGCCTTTCTCACTCAAAAGAATGATGTTGGGAATGAAAATAGCCTCTACTATCTCAGTAGAACTATGCTTGAAGCAGAAACCCGGTATTCAAGTATTGAGAAGTGCTGCCTGGCATTAATCTTTGCAGTTCAAAAACTGAGACACTACCTGCAAAATCACGAGGTCCAATTGGTATCTCGCAATAATCCGCTCAAACTCATCCTTAGTTGTCCAATGCTTACCGGACGTCTAGCAAGGTGGGCAGTTATTTTGCAGCAGTTCGACATTCAGTATGTATCTCAAAAGGCAATAAAGGGCCAAGCTCTGGCTGATTTCCTGGCTGAACATCCTTCAGTAGAAGACACGTCTTTAGATATTGAACTCCCTAATGAGGAAGTTTTTTCTATTCAAGAGTATCCTCAAACATGGGAAATGTATTTTTATGGTGCTTCCAGAAGTCCAACAGGGAAGAAAATGGAAAATCCTAAATTCAACAAAGTTGGTTTAGGAATTGTACTCATTTCTCCAGATAAGGCATTGTTACCTTATTCCTTTTTATTGTGGGAAGGTGGTACTAATAATGAAGCTGAATACCAAGCTCTTATCATAGGCTTGGAGTTAGCGCTTCAAGCACAAGTGAATCACTTAAAGGTGAAAAGTGATTGAGACCTGGTAATCGAACAATTCAATGGGGATTATGCCATCAGAAAAAAAGAGTTAATACCTTTGTATGATTACGTCAGAAAGTTAATGGCGGAATTCCCTTCAGAACCGACATTTTCTTATGTCCCAAGATCACAAAATGCTCAAGCTGATGCACTGGCTAATATAGCCACAGCTTTAGCAGATCCAAATCGGGACGAGACAACCATCATTATTGCCCACCGTCGTGCAATTTCACCTTATGTTCAAGCCAGAATAGAGGAAATTAATGAAATTAGTCCCATTCCTGAACCGTATGGTCATACTACAGGATGGATGTCACATATCAGGGAATACCTTCAAAATAGAACACTTCCACCTGATAGAGCCGAGAAAGAACAAATCCGGCGACGTGTGGTCAATTTTACTCTTTATGATGGCCCAAACCACCTAGAGAAAATTCTCTACAAACATGGTTTTGATGGAGTTCTCTTCAGATTCATTGATGGTGAAGAGAAAATGGCTGTCATGAAAGAGGTACATGCAGGAGTATGTGGTGCCCACCATTCTGGACATAGATTGTCTGATCAAATTCGAAGGCTTGGATACTTTTGGCCTTCAATGATACAAGATTGTGTTGATTTCACAAAGAAATGTCATTCATGTCAAGTACATGCCAACTTCATTCATCAACCTCCAGAGTTTCTTCATACAGCTAAATACTCATGGCCATTTGCCACGTGGGGAATGGATGTGGTGGGACCTTACCCTTCAGCTACGGCCAAGCAGTTTAAGTACATTCTTACTGCTACTGATTTCTTTTCCAAATGGGCAGAGGTAGTACCTCTCAAAGAAGTCAGTTCTAAATTCATTGTTAGCTTCATCAAGTCTAACATCATTACTAGATTTGGTGTCCCTCATACCATATTGATGGACAACGGCACCAACTTCTGTTCTTCTGAGGTGAAGAAATTGTGTCAAGAATACAACATTAAATCCAACCATTCATCTCGGTATCATGCGGCAGCCAATGGACAAATAGAAGCCTTTAACAAGACTCTTTCAAATATACTGCAAAAGATGGTGGATAAAGATAAGAGGTCATGGCCTGATAAACTCTTTCATGCCTTATGGGCTTATCAGAATACCACCCGCAATGCAACGCGGTCAACTCCATATTCGTTGGTATATGGAACAGAAGCAGTCTTGCCGATTGAAGTTCAATTTCCCTCACTCAGAGTAGTCATTTGTGATCAGTTATCTACAGATGAGCAATCCCAAAAGCGATTGAATGAATTGGAACAGTTATATGAGAAAAGATTGTGCACTTTTCACCACTTGGAAATCTATCAGAATCGAATAGCACTAGCTTTTAACAAAAAAAGTTCGTCTTCGTTCATTCATTCAGGGAGAATTGGTATTAGTTCTCAGAACTCCAATGATACTAGGAAAGAAACCTCCCAAGCTTGAACCAAAATGGGAAAGACCTTATTCAATACATAGGGTCTACTCCAATGGAGCTTATTCATTAATCTTGATGGATGGAGAACTCATTACTACTCCAACTAATGCCAGATTTTTGAAGAAATGTTTTGTATAAAATAAAAAGTACCAGAATGTCCCCGCAACATGACACTAAACTGTGCAGCACCAGAATGTCCCCGCAACATGACACTAAACTGTGCAGCACCAGAATGTCCCCGCAACATGACACTAAACTGTGCAGCACCAGAATGTCCCCGCAACATGACACTAAACTATGCAGCACCAGAATGTCCCCGCAACATGACACTAAACTGTGCAGCACCAGTTCGTCCTTGTTATATGACGTTAAACTATACAGCAACGGTCTAAGCATATGACCCTAAACTATTTGCACATACGTCCAACATGACGTTAAACTGTGTCACCTTAAATGTCCCCGCAACATGACACTAAACTGTGCGGCACCATTTCGTCCTTGCTATATGACGTTAAACTATACAGCAACGGTCTAAGCATATGAACCTAAACTATTTGCACATACGTCCAACATGACGTTAAACTGTGTCACCTTAAATGTCCCCGCAACATGACACTAAACTGTGCAGCACCAGAATGTCCCCGCAACATGACACTAAACTGTGCAGCACCAGAATGTCCCCGCAACATGACACTAAACTGTGCAGCACCAGTTCGTCCTTGCTATATGACGTTAAACTATACAGAAACGGTCTAAGCATATGACCCTAAACTATTTGCAAGTCCCTTACGTTCAGCAAGACGTTAAACTGTGACGTCCTAACTACATGACTCTAAACTGTATAAAAGTCCCTTACGTCTGGAAAGACATTAAACTATATAATCATCAAAGGTCCTATATGACCTTAAACTACACCACCATCCAGGATGACATTAAACTGCACCATCCACGGTCCATGCATATGACCTTAAACTATTCGCACTTTCGTCCAACATGACGTTAAACTGGGGAAAAAATTCCCCAATGCGTTCAACATGACGTAAATGGTGTGTTATTTTGTCCTTACTGCATGACATTAAACTGCTCAGTCCCCCTTTCTTCCAACATGACGTTAAACTCTATTGTCCCCATCGTTCTAACTACATGACGCTAAACTGTACAGAAAATTCATGATATGTCCTACATGACATTAAACCGTATTTTGTCCCTGCTACATGACACTAAACTGTGCAGCACCAATAGTCCTAACTGCAAGACTTTAAACTACATAGTCCCTTTATATGTCCTACATGACATTAAACTATGCATCGTTAAGGTTGTTGTTACCTCTTGTTTCTCACACCGAGTATAACTCATGTGAGCTTAGAGAAAACCTCAACCGTAACACTCTCTTTGGGCTGCTAACCATGTATAAGTCCCAACAACATTTTTTTTTAGATCATTGTCCCCAAGAACAACATGATCATTAATTCATTCTTTAATTGAACTACACGGGCTTTGATCCTTGCCCTCCAGGCTGGGTATGTAGGCAACCTCCCAGGTTTCAAGCCCAAAAACAATCTCTTCACATCGGTTCACCACCATCTCATATGATGTTGATTCGTGAAAATGTCCCTAGAATCAATATCTTTACATTGGTTCACATTCATCCTTGTTATATGACATTAAACTATGCAACACTTTTTTCCGGTACGACAATAAACTACAATACTCTTTGATTTCCTCATTTGAGAGAGAACTATTATTGACATTGATTTTTCAATCATGTTTCATTTCAAAAGACTACGTGCATACATGGTAATACCTAAACTTTTTATCTCAGATTAAACCATCATTGCACTAAAGTCCCCTTTCACCCTTCACATGTACGAACCAAATTTGTAAAAAAGGTAGTTCTAGACCTACGTGGGCTTGATTCCCATCCTTATGGGATACGTAGGAATGTTCGAGTATCCCTCGAATCCAGCCCCAAGTCTTTTGGGCCTAACCCCAAATTTCACTTTCAGTCCCTTGGCTGAAAAGTTCTCATGAAAATACACACTGTGTATTCATTATTATGGTCCGAACTCTATGACCCTAAACTAAGATCTCTCATACTTTCATCCTGCACGACGGTAAACTTCATTTCAAGAACTACGTATGGCTTGATTCCCATTCTTATGAGATACGTAGTGAAGTCCAAAATTTCAATTCAGGACCCAGCCACAACATGATTATGGTTATCATTGACCTATGTATCTCTATATACATTGGACAATACCCATCTTTATGTGTTATAATCCTAACCTTAAATATTTTCAGATCTTCATAACCCTTTTCATGACTTTTAGTCACAAAAATGTCAAACTTCTGAGAATTCTTTTTGCCTGACTATGCAGTGCATGCCCATAGGTGGCCTTGCATAAACAGTCCACATAACAGACTTGTCAGCTGAAAGATGCTATTTATTTGACCATGCAGCCAATGCCCTTAGGTGGCCCTGCATAATTCAACCCTCTAACGGGTTTGTTGGATAATAGTAACTTCATTCTTGGGAAGAATGCCTCTTTTGTCCTTATTTGTCTTAAATGACGGTATGTAGGGATCTGAAAAAATAGCCATCCTTAACATATTTGTCCCATATCCTTTTTCATGATCTGAAAGTATTCAAGTCTATGGATTATTCTTCTTCCCTACGTTTGGGTCAGACCTTCGTAGGAGTGATATTCATCCAATTCTTCGATAATCTTGTCTGGAAATATCTTCTCCATATTCAAGTACCTATTTCCATACAACAAACTCTATACTTTGGAAGATTTGAATCTCCATAAACTTTCACTGGCTTTTAGCACTAGGAAAGTAAATTTCTGAGAGTTCTTTTTTCCTGACTATGCAGCACGTGCCCATAGGTGGCCTTGCATAAACAGTCCACATAACAGACTTGTCAGCCGAAAGATGCTATTTATTTGACCATGCAGCCAATGCCCTTAGGTGGCCCTGCATAATTCAACCCCCTAATGGGTTTTGTTAAATAATAGTAACTTCATTCTTGGAAACTACTTCTTCTAATGCCTTTTAGCTCTTTTTCATATCATTCCTCAGATTCAAATATTCTTAATCCATAGCTTACATATTTTCCCTCATACTTGAGTATGGTACTATGTTTTCAAATGAGTTGTCATGGAATTGAGTCAATTCTAATCTATTCCGGTCAAAGCTATTTCGACCTTAAACATTAGCCTTTGTATGTCCGACATGCATGACTTTAAACTTCCAGATTTCTTGTTTTTCTTTTTACCTCAGCGTCAAATCCTCTTTTCTCTCCGGATCCAACTCTGAGGGGGGACTTTTGTTGACACTCCTTTCCGTCACAGAGTCTAACGACTGAAAAAAGGGAAATAATTTAGTCTAATGTGATTCATCCTTTGAAGAAACATCAAAAATCGACAAAGGGATGAACAAGGAGAACATTTCCCATAGGTCGCGCAAGTTCCCTCATGGTCGCGCAAGTACACTTGCGCGCCGCCTATTGGTCGTGCAAGTCTACTTGCGCGACACCTTATGGTCGTGCAAGTGACTTGCGCGACCTAAGTGATAACTGCCCGGTAACTGCCCGGGGTCTTCTCCTGCCTATAAATAAACCCTGTGGGCCCCCCATTCGAGAGGATCTTTTTCCAAAAACTAATATTGAAGATCCCGACGCCCAAGTCTCTTCTCAAAGCTTCCGGAACACTTCTAAGGTAATTTCTTACCTAGAACGGAAGATCTAAAGAGAGGGAGGAAGGCCTAAGTGTTGAAACGCATCAACACTTGCGCGCCTGAGTGGCCAACCCTTAAGGGAAAGTGGTCACAGTTGCGTGCCGCCTTACTCCTTCGATAGAATTTGCGCATCCCTTTTCTGGAAGAACCTCAAGAGGATTCTAAAGGGTTTAATAAAGAGTCACTCAAGTATTTCAATGCTGGTTGACCATCACGCAAGTACAACATGTGTCGTGCAGGAATACCTGCGCGATCAATAGTTGCGCGCCCCAGCAGTACTTGCGCGCCTTCCAAGACTTGCGCGCCCATTTTTTTGGGTGCCTTTCTTGCCCATTTCACCCCTCTTAAGTCATTACACCTTTCCTTTTCAAGATTCAGTCTTTCAAGACACTCTTCAAATCCATTTATGGCATGATTTCTTAATTTGACTTCCTTATCTGAAAGGAATTCAGTGAAATATCTCTCAAAACCTAGTGATTTAAATATCTTTATATCACCAAATATGGAGAGTTCATTCATTCAACCTCATCCTTTAAGATGATAGAATCCTTAAACCTGGGCTTCCTTTTTAGGAATAAGTCCCAGTCATAATTATGGGCATCCTTCTTAGGAGTAAGCCCCAAGTCCCTTAATTGTTTGGGCATCCTTCTTAAGAGTAATCCCCAAGTCCTCTAATTTGGGCATCCTTCTTAGGAGTAAGCCCCAATCTCAAATATGGGCATCATGTTTAGGAGTAAGCCCCAATCCCTTAAATGTTTGGGCATCCTCCTCAGGAGTAAGCCCCAAACCTTAATCCTTAACCTGGGCTTCCTTTTCAGGAATAAGTCCCAGTCATAAATCTTGGGCATCCTCCTCAAGAGTAAGCCCCAAGTCCCTTAAATTCACTTTAACCAATCCCAAGTTAGAGTATTCAAATCTCCATGAAGCACATATACCTTTATGGACCCTATTCCTGGATTTTCTCCCTAAAGTAAATCCTAACCTTCATTTATATGGGCAGTCATACATACATACGCCCCACATTATTTCTTATGATTGCATCTTTCATGGCACAATTGTCTAATTTTTACCAATACCTCTTGTTTCTCACACCGAGCATGACTCACGTGAGCTTAGAGTGTAAAAGTAATTGTGACATCCTGCTTTGAGCCATCAATCATAAACATCATACCCTTATTCGAATTACGTGGGCTCTGATTCCTTTTTCAAAACAAAGGATACGTAGGTAGCCTATCTATGGGGTTCGATCCCAACTTTGAAATAATTCATGTCCTTCTGAATGACAATAAACTTCAAGTGCCCCACTGAGTGGCTTTAAAACCAGCCTGGTCATCATAATGACCAAGAGACTTTTATATGAATGTTTTGAAGGTTACCATTGACCAAGAATCTCTAAATAGATATAGATGATTCTCTATTGATGAATAACCTCGAATACATATAAAATATTCTCTAAATTTCTTACATATTTAATCATTGATTGTCAAAACTGAAGGAAAAGCTCATTTTATACTTGGTAATGTAATAAGGATTCACGAACATAACTTAAATATATAAAGAGGGTCCCAGAATAGACAATAATTCCCCTCAAAAACGTGTGATGAGTCCGACCTCCCATCCTCTCGACCAATGTAAATTCCTAAGCCTCATCATTCCACAAGCTAATGAGCGCCTACCTTTGGAAAGTAGGTCCAAATGGATGTGGAATCATTGGATGTTTCCGGTTCTACGAACAAACCTGCTAGAAACCAATCGGAACGTTTGAATCTCCCATCCAGGAGGTCATCCCCGAATTCCGAGGGAAACACCTACCTAGGGGACAGGGATCAAATTCCACGTAGTTCCCATGTACAGTTTATTATCATGCAGGACAAAGTCGAATCGGCGTGGAGGTTGTCGGAACAACCAGGTGGTGGGCTTAAACCTCTTGGAGGCTTCCTATGTACCCTGCCTAGGAGGCAGGGATCAAAGTCCACATAGTTCACATTGTCTTGGGACTTATGCTCTGAGGCGGCCCGGAATGATGGATTGGGGCTTACACTCTGAGGAGCCCTAGAGTGATGGATCGGGGCTTAAATTCTGAGGAGGCCCAGAGTGATGGATTGGGGCTTACACTCTGAGGAGGCCCATAAGAGGATGTCATGGTCGATGCTTACTTTATGCCCACGTGAGTCATGCTTGGTGTGAGAAACAAGAGGCAGCAGGGACCAGAGGATCACGTCGCAAGAGGTGCGTCCGTGAGAAGTAGAGTGGGGCTTACACATGAGGGCGACCCATGATGATAGATTGGGGCTTACACTCTGAGGAGGCCCAGGGCGACAAAGCACAGTGGGAGAGGGAAAGGGGGTGCTCCTGTGCCCATCTCCTCTCTTGAAGTACATGAGGGCTTCCTTATGATGGGTATTTTACTATCCCCGAGAAGCCCTTAACAAGTGGAGGGGAAGAAAGGAGATTCTCGAGCTCAGAATCCACATTACCATGGGAATGTGAACCCAAGAATGCTTCGGGAATCTACTCAAGGGTCGGGGAAACCCCTTCACCTCTATTTACTGTGGGTATTTGAACTCAAAACGGTGTGCTGATGCGCCTGAGGGTTACACCACACGGATCCAGTGGCTCTGGTGGAGGCCTCGGCTCGGGGCCGATGAGTAGTCCAATGAGGAGGTTTTGGAGGATCGGACCGGATTGGAAAGATTTTATATGTCTCAAGGAATGGGAACTCTGAAGGTTTTATCAGACCACGTAGGGGTATGGGTGGTGGTTCCCTTCACGTAGGGAAGTGCTACATGGCTGGAGAGGTCGTCTGTGAAACAGGGTGGTCTGTGGACTGAGAGGTCGTCTGCGAACCAGGAGGGTCCACGGACTGAGAGGCCGTCCTCGAACCAGGATGGTCCGCGGACTGATTGGCATCCCGCAAACTATGAGGGTTCGCGCCTTCGGGTTCAGCCCGCATACAAGGTTGGTACGCGGGGGGTTCCACACGAGCAACGGCGGCCAAGGTCGGCGTCGGTCGGGGGTTCATCGGTCGAGGCTTCGCCCACATAGGAGGGTGCTATGCAGTGCAGCGGATCAGAAAAGAGGCATAAACACCCTGGTCCGCGGGGAGTGCATCCTCGGAGGGGCTATGGTTCACGGTATTCTCCTTTTATGTAATTTTAAGTTCATAGTTCACCAATTTATTATGCATTTTCGGTTCCTTATTAGTTTGTTCCCAGGTTTATACCTTCTCTGGTTCGCGAACTTGAACTTCGCTGTTTGTGAAATCCTAATCCTTCCTTCGAAATCCTTCCACTGAGTCTGATCGATCTCCTCTGAATCCTCTTCCTCTGAATCCCAGTCCCTTTTTCTTTCCCCCTCGGCTTCCTTTTATAGAGTGGGGGAAGAGATGTATCTGCGGTCATGCGGCACCTTTTGCAGCGGCCCATGACCGAAAACCCAGTTTACGGCTAACTTGGTCAATCCGCGACTCGCGGTAGGTACTAAGCGCTTCCCCCCCCCCACGAACTGAACTCAGGGAGTGCTTCGCGGCCGTAGAGAGCTCTACCTCCATTCCACGAACGACAGTAGATGCAGCTTGAACCGGTCAACGTGGTCCGCGGTTGTGGCAGTTCACGACGGTGAACTGGATTGGCGCCCATCCTGCCTCGCGACTGCGGAGGATCTCCACCTCTATTTCGCGAACGGCGATCGTTCACGGAGGGGGTGCTTCGCGGATCCTGGCCATGTCGCGTTTTCACAGGACCAGTCTGCGGACTGGTCCTACTTGTGTCCCTTCTTTGGATTTTCTCCATTCTTTTCCCCAATTTTTTTGGGGATTTGGGTAGAATCTCCTTTTCGGATTTTTCAGGACCCTACAAATGCCCCCCATCGGAATGGGGTCCAATCGGAATGAAGAGGAGGCCATTCCGATGCAAAATGGTCCTGAAACTGAGATGGTTTGCGGTATGGAAGTGGACCCAGTAGGGGACCATGCCTATAAATACGGGGGGCCCTTCATTTTCCCTTTACCGAATTCTTCACGGAACCCAAACTCCCTCGCCTCCATGCGCTTGTTCCTTCGCGAAGTGCTTCCTCCGCGAACCGGCTACGATTTTCGCGAACCATTCCACCTTCACGGTTTCCTTCACCCATCAACCAATTCCCCAACCGTGAACCATTACTCTTAATTAATTAAAAATTAAGTCACGATGGGCTGTGAAGGAACTCTCTCTGTGATGTTGACGGTCCTCGAACTAAAATCCTTAAAAATTTCAACGTATTCCAAACTGAACAACTTAAATTCAGGATTGAAATTATGCGGAGCAACTTGGTTCGCAGTTTTCTAGCCAACGCCCCGTGGGCCAGAGTGTCACGAACTACTTTCACGAAGGGCTGGTTCGCAGGATACTGTCATTATAAACCACCCTTCGAGGCCTCCTCGCAGACTTTTCCATGAAGGCTCCTCAGTCATATATTTGTTATTTTTGTCTGAAAAAAAATTATTCCGAACTAACCACTTGTTGACTTTCACCGTGTAGGGAGAAAATATGGTTCCACCTCGTTCTTCACCAATGCACGCTGTAGAGCCTCTCCCAATTGGAGAAGGGATACATTTAGCTATGATTCGCAGAGCGGAGAACATCCAAGAGGACCCTAGTCGGTCCATCATTCCTGAGGATGGTGTCTTGAAAGATTTTCTCCCTCCTGAGCTCTTAGATTATCCACTATCAAATCGTCTTCCGCTTCATGGATTCAGTATTCAAGACGATGTCCCTATTCCCCCCACTTTCTTAGGTCTTCCTTCTCCTTTCTTGGAAGCGTCGTCTAAGTGTATTCAGGCAAACCTTACCCAATCGGGGGAGATGGTTTCCGAATCTGACCAGAAAGACACCTTTATTTTGAGAGGCTCTGTTTGAACCCAAAGTGATCAGCATGCCCACAACTGTTCTCAAGAATTTTTCCTCAAGATTTACCCTTCTATTATCAACCTTGCTCGAGTAGATCCCGATGCGGGGTGGATTCCTAGGTGGGATCTTCGGTCGGGCGAGCTCTTCTCAGATGACTGGGCCTGGGCTTTCTGGGTCCACCATCATTTTCGGGAGTCTCCCAAATCACTGGAAGCAGTCAATTTATACTCCACAGTGTGGTCTTCCCAATTTTCTATTTACCCACCATCCTTGGTCCTGCCAGACCTACTCAGTTGCTGGTGTTCAAGCACTAATACTTTCCACCTTGCCCATGGTGAAGTTCGCATTAGTTTGTGGGATATCCATCAATTGTGAGGGCTCCTGATTATCGGTGAAATGTATGAAGAATTTATGCCTACCCCAAACACGTGGGATGACGTCGAACAAGTGCCTTTATTAGCGAGTGATCTGTTGGTTATGGTGGAGCAATCACTAGGTCAGGCCTTGCGTGCCCGCTCTCTTATTCCCTATAATACCTGGATAGGGTTATTTATGAATACCACAGGCCATGTTCCAAAGATCAAGTTCCCAAGGACTCATCCTTCTCAACAGTCACGAACATCCCGAGGTTTCTACTGGGTAGTTCTGGAGGCGGGCGACTACCTTTCATGGGGTTACGAGGTATGCCCCGATGTGCCACCTATGCTCCGGCTAGCGGATTTGTTTTCTATGTTCTTGAGCGGGTGGATATTCCCTTCTCGGGATATTAATCCTGACATCAGGGCTTGAACCCTGATGATTGCAGGTGAGCTGGCAGAGGGCCACCTGGTGAATTTTGTCATGCCCACATTGGCTCGTATTTATGAATTATTGGGTCACATGCAGAAGGGCGGGCCACCCTTCCGTCTGAGTGGGACATTTCAATTTTTGTATGTGTGGGTAGTAGATCATTGTCGCTGCTATGAGTATATTCACAACACGGTCATCCTGCTCCCTACTTTTCGGTCTACCCTGCTTGATATAGCTGGAGTTCGCTTGAAATCCCTCATCTCTGGTGAAGTCCTTGAGCTTCTGAGTGACTTCTCCTAGTTTTCTTTCACTCCCTACCCCACCCCTTATGGCGTCTTAGTTGACAACCACCGGGGGATCCTAGAGGAGTGTTCTTACATGATGTCTCTGCGGGATAGATTTCTGTCTGTGCAAATCGATGGGGTTTCTCTGTGTGAGCTGTATGTCCCATATCATTTCTCTCTCCAGTTTGGGTGCATGCAAGTCCAAGTTTCCCTTCCTCCTCCTCAGGCTCGAGGACTGCACTTGGCCATACTTCATCAATGGTGGTTGATGCTGACACGGGAGGGATTTGACACGAGCATTCTCTTTCCTGTCGTGGGGGCGGCCGCTGGCCTTTCCATGGAGTATGGAAAGGCGTGGGAAAAATACTATCCCGATGGGATCCTAGGGAAGGTTGTTCGGCAGGTTCCCAAATTAGGAGGTATTGCGGTTGTTGCATCCACCGCACCTTCCTCATCAGCTCTAAGGGAGGATCGACTGATGTCTCATCGATCAAAGCAGCTCAGGGGATTTTCCTCTCCCAGTCCTGCAGTGGCCGAAGTTCAGACGGGTCCATCCTTCTTGGACGTGGATGCGGATGACCCTGTGGTTCCGAGTCCCAGCAAGACAATCCCGGAAGTTTTTCCATTTGATACCAGGCTTAGAAACTTCATCCCCAAGCATGAACTGGGGTTAGAGGCTCCAGACTTTCTAGTTTCGGAACCAACTTCTAGCGAGCACATGTCTGTGCTGGTTGCAATGCCAGATTTTGTTCCCGTGCTGTCCAGCGAGGATACCAAAGATCCTCGTGCCATGGCAGACCACCAGGCGGTGCGCAGGTGGGATTGGCCTCGGATTTGCGAGATCATTTCCAAAACTCCTCTAGCTGAGATGGAAACTAAGACTGAAGCTCTTCGACAGCTCTTCTTGGTTTTGGGGTCAGGTGGCTTTGATTATCGGCAGTTCCATTCTCTTGCGTGCCAAGTTTTAATGGATCGTGAGGAAGCTGCCACTAGAGAACATAAATTTTCTCAATTTTTTGCCATTCATTGCAAGACCCGATCCCTGGAGGAAGGCACGATACAGCTCCATCAGCTGATGGCACAGGAGGCGACCTCTCGAGATCAGGCGGCCGTCCTATCCTCTGAGTTGCATGAATGTGAAGAACGGGCAGTGATGCTGAGGAATCAGTTGTCAGCTGTGACCAGTCATCTTGAAACCATCAGAAAAGGGATCAATGATCTCCAAATAATAGTGGATCATACTCGTCCATTGGCTGAGGTTGAAGCCAGGGAGAAAGCCGTGTTGGAACGGTCTTGCAACGATCTCTGTCGCACGGTCGCTGATCTGGTGGAGAGAGAAATCCAGACTCCTTTGTGACTATCAGAACCACTCTTGTACTCTCTGTTTTACTTACCCCTCTCCCTTTTTTCATAAGGGAGAGACCCCATCTTGTGGACGTCCTCCCTTTACTTGTTTGAATGAAATACAGTCTCTGTCAATAATTTATTGCTGTGAAATTTTATTGTTACTAGAACAATTGTTGTGTAAATAACAATTCACTGAATCAAAATTAATCATAACTCAGGAAAACAAGCTCTAACTTTTTCCTAGACCATGGGGTCCAGCGAGCATAGTTTGACTATTGCTAGGGATTTTTAGAAGATCCCTACAAACTTTTTGTCTCTTCTTTTCATACCCTAATTTTTCCTGGACTCATTTAGTGTGAACCCAGTGGGTATGGCCTGACTTTTTCTTAGGTCTCCCTTTTCGGGTTTTCGGCCTAACAGGCTTTGTGCCTCTTTTCTTGGGCAGTTTAAATTCCTGCCGCCAAGACTATCATTACTGATGTTTTAGGTCGAACATATTTGACCAAGTATGGTGGGGCAAGGGGCCCAATGAGGTTTGGTTGATTAAAAGACATCTCAATATCCTTTAGACGTGTGTGGGGGGAACATGTTTAAATTTGAACGACATGCAAGGAATGTCTCAAGGCATGGGAGCCGCATCGGCGTACAGAGGTAGGAGGATCATCGCCTAAGGAAATATTGCCTTTGGTAGACAGGCCAGGGGAAATCAATATGCAGAGCCACTGAGGGCATGGTATGCATAGTCGTGCAAAGGTGTCCTTAAGTCAATGACTCTCCATTTCTGATGGCCATAGGACTTCATGAAAGTACGGTTTATGGAAACCACCATGGGTGGCCTAGAGAATTATGAAAACTGCAGGGGGTGGCTTGGAAAGGGTATGTGAAGTTTGAAAGTTTTTGAGAACATCTATATCAATTAGGAATGTGGAAGAAAGGTTCCTTTCCTACGCATTTATCTAGCATAAAGGATGGTTGGGGCTTGGTGTAGTTTAAAGTCATGCAGTTAGGACATCATTTAAAATGGAACGACTTCTTCTGGTTCTCGGTAATCTTTTCAGAGACGTTACACCATATTTAGGTAGGGTTGTGAAAGAGGTTGGTAAAGTGTAACTCAGAGGGTTTTCGAATCCCGGGATAGACATGGGGGCTCGGAGGCCAAGAGGCGTACAGAGAGAAGCATTGACTAAGGAAATCCTGCCTTTGGTAGACGGGCTAGGGGCGATCAATATGCAGAGTGATGAGGGAATGGTATGCATAGTCATGAAAAGGTGTCCTTAGGTCAATGATTGTATTCCCCCGATATCCAAGAAACTTCATGGAAGTTGAGATTTGGGACCACCAGGGGTGGCTTATGAGAGTTCGGGTTTTTCTGAGTGCAGAGTATGGTTTTTGATGAGAGGGTGCCTGGATACGGGGGAAACATCTAGACTGAACTTTTTGAGAATGGGTGAAGTAATTCCTTCTCACGCAGGTGTGAGACGGTGGCTTGTGTCGATCTGACCCATGCACTGAAGGACATAGAAAATCCTTCGTTCCTTACTGAACCCGTGGTGGGTTTGACCGTGCAGTTCAGTGCCATGCGGAAAAGACGAAGAGTATTATTAAAGTATGTTGTGCAGTTTAACGTCATGCAATGAGGATGAGGGACATTTTTATTTCCTTTGCCAATGCTGTGCAGTTTAACGTCGTGCAACTAGGACGATTGACCGTGCAGTTTAACGATGTGTGGTAAGGACGTAGTTAAAAAGGCCGCTCTTGATTAGAATGTAACTGAGCCCGAGTATCCTGGCATGTCCAAGATGTGGAGGGGGTTGATGTTGTAAATCATGGTTCTGGGGATTCTTGGATCAGGAGAGATGTTATGGAGGCTCTGAGGCCGGTAAGTGTATGGAGCTAAGAAAAGTCTCGCCCGGGGAAATCTTGCCTTTGGTGGATGAGCCCGGGGCTATCATTATGCAGAGCCATTGAGGGCATGGTATTCATAGTCGTACAAAGGTGTCCCTAAGTTTATAACTTTCCACTTCTGATGGCCATGAATGATTATGAAGATCCGCAATTTTCCAGGCCACGAAGTCTGTCATCGGGGAAGGAAATGTCTGAACATGTTGGGCATACTCAGCCCTGGCTGCCGTTAAAGCTTAGAGATCTCCCTGCGCTGATTTATTTTGCGCGCAGGGGTGTACCTTTACTCCATGCAGTTTAATGTCATGTGGTAAGTATGTGGTACTCCTAGTTTATCGGTCATAGAGCTCGGACCATTGGGTGACTATTACTGCAGTCACTCGAAGGATAACTGGGTCAACATGCTCTGATATACTTGGAATAAGGTGGGGGATCAAGGTTGTAAATTGAAACTTTGAGTTTTCCCGGATCAGGAGGTGTGGTGTGGGGATCTTAGGCCGGTAAGCGTACGGATCTAGGAAGAGTGTCGCCCAAGGAAATCTTGCCTTTGATGAAAGAGCCAGGGGCTATCATTATACAGAGCCGCTGAGGGCATGGTATGAATAGTCATACAAAGGTGTCCCCAGGTCAATAACTTTCCACTTCCGATGGCCATGAATGATTACGAGAATCTGAGATTGCTCATAGTACAATGTTCAGCATGTGGGGATAATGGTGTCTGAGCATACAAGAAACATCTTCACTGTAATTGTCTGTTGAGTCAAAGTAGCCTAGTCCTGGCTTGCTGTTCTTTGATGCAGGTCGCTATGTGAACCACCAGTGGACACATAGGCTAACCAGGTAGGGACACCCTAGAAACACTTAGATATATAGAGGGGATGAACTTGTAAACCACTGCTCCATAATTTTTTGGATCGAGAGATGTGATATGGGGGCTCTGAGGCCGGTAGGCGTACGAAGCTAGGAAGAGTGTCGCCCGAGGAAATATTGCCTTTGGTAGACGGGACAGGGGATATCAATATATAGATCTACTGAGGGCATGGTATGCACAGTCATACAAAGGTGTCCATGGGTCGATGACTTTCCACTTCCGATGGCCATGAATGGTTATGAAGATCCATAATTATCCGGGTCGTGGAGTCTGATGTATGGAGAGGATGCATCCAAATGTACAAGGAGTATCTCCATCTCGTTTCACCATGCATCTTGGGTGGGTCTCAATGAAGTCTGTGCAGTTTAACGTCATGCGGTGAGGAAAAAGTTCCTGCAGTTTAATGTCATGCAGTGAGGATGAAGTCTGTGCAGTTTAACGTCACGCGGTGAGGACGAAGTATACACCCTGTGCAGGTCTGGTCTGTACACGGGGGAAGGGGGCATTTTTTTCGAGGTGGATGGGCCAGCGTGTGGAATTCTAGCATCACTACATATCCTACGAGGGAAGGAATCAAGCCTCATGTAGTTCTCTGAAATATGATACACCCCGTGCAGGTCTGGTCCGTACACGGGGGAAAGGGGATTTTTAACATTATTTTCATTTGGGAGTGGCTGGGCCAGGATGGGGGATCCTGGCGTCGCTATGTATCCTGCGAGGGCAGAAATCAAGCTGCACATAGTTCTCTGAAAGGAGTACACCCCGTGCATGTCTGGTCCGTACACGGGGAAAGGGGACCATGTTAAAACTTCTTGTCTGTGCATTTTAACGTCATGCGGTGAGGACAATTGATACACCCCGTGCAGGTCTGGTCCATACATGGGGGGAATAAGGCATTTTTAACTTTTACTCAGGAGTAGCTGGGCCAGGACGGGGAGCCCTGACGTCGCTACGTATCCTGCGAGGGCAGGAATCAAGCCGTACGCAGTTCTCTGAAATCCATGCAGTTTAACATCATGTGGTAAGGATGAAATCCATACATTTTAACGTCATGTGGTTAGGACAAGGGGTATTATTAGATTCTGTGCAGTTTAACGTCGTGCAGTGAGGAAGAACTCCATGTAGTTTAACGTCATGTGGTAAGGACGAAATGCTCTTAGTTTAAGGTTATAGATTTTGGACTATTGGATGCTTGGAAGTTTAACGTCATGAAGCTCAGACGAGGGGAATTTTTTTTTCGAGGTGGCTGGGCCAGGGTGTGGAATTTTGGCGTCACTACGTATCCTATGAAGGTAGGAATCAAGCCTCACATAGTTCTCTGAAATATGATACACCCTGTGTATGTCTGGTCCGTACACAGGGGAAAGGGAATTTTTAACATTATTTTCATTCGAGAGTGGCTGGGCCGGGATGGGGGATCCCGGCGTCGCTACGTATCCTACAAGGGTAGGAATCAAGCCGCATGTAGTTATCTGAAAGGAGTACACCTCGTGTAGGTCTGGTCTGTTCACAGGGAAAGGGGACATTGTTAAAAATTCTTTTCTGTGTAGTTTAACGTCATGCGGTGAGGACAATTGATACACCCCGTGCAGGTCTGGTCCATACACAGAGGTAAGAAGGCATTTTTAAATTTTATTCGGGAGTGGCTGGGCCAGGACGGGGAGCGCTAACGTTTCTATGTATCCTGCGAGGGTAGGAATCAAGCCATGCATAGTTTTCTGAAATCCATGCAATTTAACATCGTGCGGTAAGGATAAAATCCATACATTTTAACATCATGTGGTTAGGACGAGGGGTATTATTAGATTCCGTGCATTTTAACATCATGCGGTGAGGACAAACTCCATGTAGTTTAACATCATGCGGTAAGGATGAAATTCTCTTATTTTAAGGTCATATAGTTTGGACCGTTGGGTACTTGGAAGTTTAACGTCATGCAGCTCGGATGAACATACACCTTTATTTATTATGTGAAATACTTATTTAGGAATCTCGCATTTGTAAGAGCGGTTGTGAATTGTATTTCCATGGAGATCAGGGTATATGCTCCATTGGAGTAGACCTTGTGCACAACGTATGGTCCCTCCCATTTGGGTTCCATCTTTAGAGGCTTCTTGTCGGGTATCATTGGGGTCCGGAGGACCAACACTAACTCTCCTTCCAAGAAAGACTGAAGATGAACCTTTTTGTTGAAGACTTGTGTGATCCGGTTCTGGTATACTTCCAGATCGTACAAGGTGTGCAACCGCTTCTCGTCTAGATGTTCCAATTCACTTAGCCGCTTTTCTGACTGCTCATCATCAGATAATTGATCACAAATGGAAACACGGAGTGAGGGAAGTTAGAGTTCATTGGGCAGGACTGCCTCTGTGTCGTACACCAATGAGTATGGGGTAGCCCGAGTAGCGGTTAGGATTGTGGTTCGATAAGCCCACAATGCATGGAGGAGTTTATCCGGACATGACTTCTTGTATTTGTCCACCATTCTTTGGAGAATTTTGGATAGGGTCTTGTTCAAAGCCTCTATCTATCCGTTTTTTGCTGCATGGTAGCTGGATGAGTGGTTAGCTTTGATACCATACTCGCAGTATAGTTTCTCCAATTCAGCAGAGCAGAAGTTGGTGTCGTTGTCTGTCAGTATGGTATGAGGGACACCAAATATGGTGATGATATTGGTCTTCAAAAAGCTAACAATATTTCTTGTCCCTACTTCCTTAAGGGGTATGGCTTCTGCCCACTTGGAAAAGAAGTCAGTTACCATGAGGATATACTTCAGTTGTTTGGCCGTGGAGGGAGGATATGGTCCCACAACATCCATCCCCCAGATGGAAAATTTCTAGGAGTACTTGGCTTGATGAAGTAACTCTGGGGGTTGGTGTATAAATTTTTCATGAATCTGGCATGAGTGGCATTTTGTGGTAAAATGCTCGTAGTCTCGTGCCACTGTGGGCCAATAGTACCCAAGCCTTCAAACCTGATGGGAAAGCTTGGTCCCTGGTTGATGTGCTCCACATGCTCCGACATGCACTTCAGTCGTGACGGCGGCAATTTCTTCCCCGTCAATACATCTGAGGATAACTCCATCGAGGCCTCGTTTGTAGAGGACCTCTTGTTGACCCCTGCCACCATATAGGACAAAGTTGATTGCCCTTCTCCGTATTTTCTCTCGTTCAGCCCTGTCTGATGGAAGTTCTCCCCATTGAAGGTAGTTTGAAATGGGGGTCATCCAGCCAGTGGCAGGAGCATATGGCTCGGGGACAGGGCTTAATTCGTGGATTTCTTCCGTCTTGGTCTGAACAAATGGCAATACCATTCGACAGTGAGAAATACTGATAACTGTTTCATCCCGGACTGGGTCAGCTAGGGCTATAGCCACATTGGATAATGCATCAGCCTGAGCATTCTGGGACTGGGGAATATAGGTCAATTTTGTTTCTATGGAGAACTCAGCCATTAACCCTTGAACGTGGTCAAACAAGGGTATCTGATCCTCCTTTTTAATAGCATAGTCACCATTGACTTGCTTGATGACCAGCTCCGAGTCACCTTTTACCTTAAGTTGTTGTACTTGTGCCTGGAGTGCGAACTCCAGGCCTGCAATGAGGGCTTGATATTCCACTTCATTGTTCATACATCCTTCTGATAGGAGGAAGGAATATGGAAAGACTGCCTTTTCTGGGGACACAAGTATTATTCCCAAACCTACTTTGTTGAATCTGGGATCCTCTGTCCTATTCCCGGTTGGGCTTCGGGATGTGTCGTCGAAGTACATTTCCCATGCTGGGAACTCCTCTCGAACTGAGAAGATGTCTTCATCAGGTAGCTCAGCGTCTAGTGCAGTGGTCCCTGTTAAAGGGTACTCTACCAGAAATTCTGCCAATGTCTGACCCTTGATGGATTTCTGAGGCACAAACCGGATGTCAAACTGTTGCAGGATGACCGCCCATTGGGATAGGCGTCTGGTTAGCATCGGTCGGCTGAGGATGTACTTGAGCGGGTTACTCCATGAGATAAAATGGACTTCGTGATGCTGTAGATAATGTCACAACTTTTGAACCATGAAGACTAAGGCTAAAATCTCTTCTCAATGTTTGAGTATCGAGTCTCAGCATCAATCATTGTTCGGCTGAGGTAATAGAGACTGTTTTCACTACCTGCGTCATTCTTTTGTGCGAGGAAGTCTCCTAGTGATCACTCTAAGGCAGTCACATACAATATGATAGGTCTTCCTTCAACCGGGGGCATGAGCACTGGTGGGCTTAAGAGGTACTTCTTAACGTTTTCGAACGCCTCTTGGAAGTCATCCGTCCATTGGTACGTGACCCCCTTCTTCATTAACCTGGTGAAGGGCAAACATTTGCCTCCCATGTTGGCTATGAACCGCCTAATATAGGCTAGGTGTCCTTGGAATACCCTCAACTCGGTGAGATTTCTAGGAGGTGGTATTCCAAGGATAGCCTTTGTCTTCTCAGGGTCGAGTTCGATGCCATGATGGCGTACGACGAAGCCAAGGAAATTCCCTGAGGTAACCCCAAAGGCGCATTTCAAGGGGTTCATCTTCAAGATATGCTGTCAGAGGTTGTTTAAGACAGTCTCAAGGTCTGACAGGTGATTCGAGCGCTGTCTGGACTTGACCACCAGGTCATACATGTAACATTCAATGAATTTCCCTAGGAGCAGTTTAAAGATCCGATGCATGGCGAGCTGATATGTGGCGCCAGCATTCTTGAGACCAAAGGGCATGACCCTATAATAGAATACCCCTTGAGGGTCCCTGAAGGCAGTGGCTTCTTCATCTTCTCAGGCCATCCTAATTTGATTATATCCATAATAGCCGTCCATGAAGGATAGAGCCTCGTACCTAGCCATCGCATCGATTAACAACTCGGTGATTGGGACCAGGAAATCATCTTTCGGACAATGCTGATTGGGATCTCTGAAGTCAATGTAGACGCGAATTTTCCCGTTATTTTTCTTGATAGGGATGATGTTGGCCAACCAAATGGGGTACTTGACCTCTCGAATGAATCCTTCTTTAATGAGATTATCTACTTCAGCTTCTATTTTGGTAGCATGTGAGGGATGCGTCCTTATGGCGGCCTGTTTATAGCCCCAGTGGTCTTCTGGAAAACCCAGGTGATGCGTCGCCACTTCAGGATCGAGTCCCGGTATTTCTGTGTAATTCCAGGCAAAAAAATACTAATGTTGCCTCAGTAAAGAGGTATATACCTCGTGCTCCTCGGGGGATATGGCCACACTAATGAGAGTAGGCCTCAGATCTTCCTCGGTACCCAGGTTTATTTCCCTGAGCTCATCCACCGTGGTGGAGATACCCTCCTCAAATGTGGGAGGTGCATCCCTAAGATCTTCCTCCTCTTCTTCTCCTGAGTCCTCGTCTTCTTGATCCGACGAGGAGATATATTCTAGTCTGAGCCTTCGAGGGTTTGAGGGAGAGGCATCATGGGCATCCCCACTTGAGTATTCATCCCCAAATCGAGGGTTGGCGGACGTTCTCGCATTGTCTCGCTCGGCCATCGTGGTTGAAGTCATAAGGACATCTGAATGCATGTCCGTACTTGAACTCCTACTCTCAACATGGTTGATGGGAAGGACATAATCTCTGCCAAGCTGCCTGAGGGGGTCATCAGGAACCATTTCCAGGCCATATGGAGCGAGGATCCAGTCGACACCATCGACCAAAGGATTCTTTTTCTTTTGCTCATAGAACCCGGAGTCAATGTAATGTGACTTGGAGAGCTCGAAAGGTGCCTTGTCAGCATGCAATGTTCCATTTTGTCCATTGACGCAGTACTTGATACACTGGTGGTAGGATGAATGAATGGCCATGTGCTTATGGAGCCACGGCCTTCCCAGCAGGGCATTGAATGTTGTGCTCTGTCGGACCACCAGGAATTCCGTGTAGGCTAACAGGTCACCAAAATGGGTCTTTAGCTTAATTTGTCCCATTGGTTTCTGCTCACTCTTGTCATAACCCAACAGAGTCGTGGCCGAGGGAATTAGGTCGTCCTCACTGTATCCCAACTTACGGAGTGTCCATAGGGGAAGGAGGTTAACTCCAGAGTCATTGTCTATAAAGACTTTTAGGACCTCAATACCATTTAGTGTGCTGGACACATATAGTGGTTTGATGTGTCCTTTCATGATGGCATCTTCATCCTGATCGGTGAAGGAAATCACCGAATTGCATTCAGCCGGGTTAGTCTTCGTCCAGTAAATTTCGGTGGTAGATACCTCATCTTGAAACTCCTGGGGGCTAATCAAAGCTTCTATAAGTGCCTCCCTGAGGTCTACTAACAGACTTAGGGCATCGAGGATTGACAGCTTGGCTGGTACCGATGCCAGCTGCTTAAGGATATCGTATTTATGCTCTAGCGGCCGATGCTTCTCCATTGGTAGGAGAGTCTTAGCAGGTGATTTAGGGGATGGATCATTTGATGAGGAGGGACCGGCCACAGGGTCGGATATCGATGGCATTCCCTCGTTTTGAGGACTTGGCCCGGCTGGTCTGTTTGTGTGCACTAGGAGGCCAGAAACATTCTCCTCCTCTGGTGGGTATCGCAGAACAACAGGGCCAGAGTGGCTGCTTGTGGAAGTGTAGGGGAATTCTTTCTCTTGTTGAGTCCGTTTAAGGGCTCTCCCACGGGTTTCCGTGATACTAATGGTTTGGGCCGGGGTCCAACCGTAGGGCTGGTTTCGGCCTTGGATGCACCTCCCCTGGTATCCCCTACCTCTGCAATTCCTCCTCCTGGCTCCTCGTGTAGGGAAATCGTGTTCATAACCATAACCTTCATCAAGGAATGATTCCATAAGATGGATGAAGTTAATAGAACCAAAGATTATCTCTTCATCCTCTGACAGGTCAACTTGGTTGGTTGTCCCTGATGGTGTCGTTTGGTGGGTCTGTGCCCGTGGCGCCAAATTCGAGGGCATGAAATCTACCAGAGTCGGGACTAAATTTAGCCTCATCTTGGACTGCTCCTCTTTCGATTGTTTCCTCCTTCTTCGATTACGCCCGGATGACCGGCTCACAGAAGGTTGTGAGGTCGATACTGTCGATTCTGCGGCTTTAGGGGCTGTTAGTGGCAACACCGGCTGCTGTAGTTGTGCTCGGAGTATGCCCTGGGCTTAGTTTATAGTCTTCCGAGTCATCCAGTTGTCAAATTTAGGCCTCTGCTTGCTGGTGACTTTATGCCACCCCTCCTGTTTGTCAGAGTCGGTGGTAGAGATACATGCCACATGTGCTGGGGGTGGTCCCAGCTCGACCTGCCTGAAGTCTACCATCCTCTACAAGAGGTATTTGAAGATGAATCATTCTCGGATACTGTGTCCCAACATCTGATGGTAGGGGCAATAATTTGGCCTGTCATCGTGGCCGACCTCTTCAGGTTTCCTCGGCTCCAGAAGGCGGAGCAAGTTGCAGTTCATTGCGGCTATGAAGTAGCCTCAGACTTGATCATCCTGGAATAAGTATACTTTTTGTATTCATTCCTCAAACTGGTTTCGCTTTAGCCCTCGCTGATCATCCCATTTAGGCGGAGGTGTCCGCTGATATACATGAGGCCCTTGATTATTTGGTGGAGGCCTAAGCAGTGGAGTGGGCACAGGGGCCGGCTTGAGTGTGACAGCGGACGCTTCAGCTCTAGGGGCTCTTTTCACAGGAGCCTGCAAGGCTATTCAGGACTTCAAATTATTCCGCTGTAGGGAGTCCTCAATTCTCTGGGCAATGGCCGAGAGATGGCGGAAGCCAGTGGTGCACTCCACTGGTATGAGTGGTGCCTGCAGCTCATCTCGAAGATTATCGATACATATGGCTAGAATATCATCTTGAGGCATTGTCATGTTTAGGGAATAAGTCAGACCCTTCCATCTCGTGATGAAATCTGATACCCTCTCGTTCTCCCTCTGCTTGCAGTTCATGAGATCGTTGACCGTTGTTTTAGGCAACGTTGAGATAAAGTGGAACAGAAACTGCTACCGAAGGTCTTCCCAGCTGTTAATTGATTGGGCTGGAAGACTCGTATACCAGATGAAGGCAGATCCTTACAAGGTTTGTACGAAGCATATGAGTTTTACTACTTCTTGTTGCTCTGGAGTTCCCATCATAGGGTCGCAATGGGATGCGTAGTGCATCAAATGCTGTTCCAGATTTCCTGATCCATTGAAGATATGAAATACAGGGCTCCCAAAATTGGGTGGAGGTGGTGTGTTGCTTACCCAATCCGGGTAGGGTCTCCGCTCTGGCTGTATCAGAGCACGTCAACCTTCCATCGCTTCTAATAGAGCTATTAGTGCCACAATGGTGTTGGTGAGACCCTGGTTTACATCCTGTTGGGCCCGGTCCTGGGCAGGCGTAGCCCAAGGCATTTCCTGAGGATCCGGATTGGCTGGCACTAGGGGTGTGTGTGCCGTTTGTGGCACCTTAGGAGGTTTCAGGCGTACTCGCTCCGGTTACTTCCTGGGTGGAGGGAAGTCTTGGTATTCATATGAATCTACGTTTAGGTAGTTGGACAGGCGGAGCGCCTCATTGGATGGGAGCCCTGGCCATATTTCGTTTGTCGGGGCAAACCTTAGTCTTTGAGGTTCACTTGTTGGGAGTGTTTGATGTGGCTCCTCCTAGGACACACTTTCAATAAGGCAGTTCCTCTGGAGTAGCTCGGCGTTAAGCCGCCTCAATTCTTTCATCTCCTCTTTCTGTCGAGCGAATCTCTCTTCGAGCGTGAGTGGCTCATCTTTGTCGAGAGAAGAAGGAGGGTTAAGGGTAACCAGTCCATTATTCTTATCCTTGTTGGAAGCTCGTTGGGTAGGCGGAGGAGGGTTGGCTGGAAGGAAATCCATATTTAGGGTGGCCCTCTGGTTCTAGGTTTGCAGACCTGGTGGTTCATTGTGAGTCACAGCCTGACCGGAACCGTCATCTACTGATCCATCCAGATTTTCATTTTCCCCGGTGTCACTCATGGGGTTATCCTCTATGGCATTGATGAATGCATATCGCGGGGTGGAAGAGATGTCATCTTCTAGATGGGAAGAGGATATCCTGCATCTTCCACTAGCCTTCCCTTTCATGACCTTGGATTTCCTTCGGACTTCTTGACAAAGTGTGACGCAGAAAGTTCTTTGATGCGACCTTACAGTGCGCCTTCCTCTCAGAGGGGATGATGATTCAAATGAAGGGATAGGACGGGAACCTCCTCTTCTGATTTTCCTCCCTAGATGAGATAATACTAACTCTCATGGGGGAGGTTGTTTTTGAGGGGGTAATAATGCCCCCAACCCTGAGGGATGGGGTTGGCTCCGTTCCTTGGACATCGAGTCTCTTCCCGATTTTATTGGTCTTACGGAGGCATTTGTTGTTAAAAATTCCCCAAACCCTGCATGCTAGGGTTGACCCTAGATTGCGGCAATGGCTAGGGATACCGCTAACTGCCTGATCCTGCGTGCCCCCATTCGGGGGTGAACTTGGATTGATGTCGAGTTCTTCTGTGAATCAATCCCTTCTAGGGAGGCATGCAATGATCACTCATTGGCCTCTATTAGGCGAGAGGCCTGCTGTATGCTCTCAGTGGCCTGATTCATGAGTTCTTGAATGGCTTGTTCCTATCAGGCCTGATGCTTCTGGGACTTACTCAAGGCCTGACTCTGTTGGGTGTGTTGCCTTTCCTGAACAGGGGGACCACTCGATTGTCGTCTTGACGTGATGACGTTGCAAGACACCATGACGAATGGATTTTTCTGGGCGGGGATCAGAGTGAAATGCATAGCTCCATGTTCTCCCCATCCCCTGATATGGACTCCCGTCAGAGTTTCACCGATGAGGCGGCACAACTGGTGCAGCGTACGAAGGCAGGCTATCTCCATGTTTCCTTTATGCCTCTCGGGTTGTTGTTTTCGGGCTGAAGGAAGTGCTTCTAGGTCGATGTGATGCAAGAGGTCCCTTATTGTCTTTAAGTGGTCTACATACCCATCGTAGGGCTGAAGGCTTGATTTCAGTCGGTAGAGGGTTGTCCATATATTATGGTGGATGTCGTGCACGCATTATTCCAACAACTCTCTGGGTATATCGAACTGAGAGGTGGTCATAGGCCAAAACATAACTGGTATATCATCCCTGGCCAGTCATTTTCTCAGGTGCAGTATATCAGCATACTCCTCCACTAGTGATTCCTCTACCTGGTTAGCCCAACTGAAACACTCACTGTCAGTGTAGTCAGAGGTAGTGGGACCGGTAGGTGATGAATCATTATGTGGGCGATTTTGAGGTGGTTCAGAGGATGAACGTGGCCCTGGATCGTCTCCTGATCACAGAAGGATGTCGTTGGTGACTAACTGGGAATCTAACATGCTTGATCCTATCCTTCTGAGTGCCTCAGCATATGAGGGCTTCTCTGTGCTTGATTCGGCAGGGGGAGGACCTTCCTGTCGATATGATATGTCATCGCGGGGAGGACCTCTACAATGGCATCCATAATGGAGAGGAATACCATTACTGCTTGATGCTTCACTGCATAGAGGAATTTTTTAGTGCACACCCTAGGGAGGACCTCCAAGGCGTGTCGCAACACGGGGAGGACCTTTTGGCTGTGTATCATCGTTACGGGGAGGACCTTCACAACAACTGCCATCATGGTGAGTATGACCATCATGGCATGACGTTCGATGTGAATCCTGGGGAGGACCTTCAGGACACACTACAACAAGTGGAGGACCTTCTTGTTGCTTAGTTCCAATGCGAGGAGGACCTTCGCAATGGCGGTCATGGTGGCGAGGACTACCATCACAGCTGCGGTAATAGCGAGGACTACCATTACTGCTGCTTCATGGAGAATATCTGCAGGATACATCCTATGGAGGGCCTACAGAATGTACCGCAATGAGGGGAGGGCCTTCTCATTGCTTTACGTCTCTATGGGGAGGACCTCCATTATCAGGGTGGTGAGGACTACCACTGTGATCTGATGCCCGGTTGCGCGGAGTGTCGTTACAGCATAACCCCTAGGGAGGACCTTTAGGACAGGTGAAGACAAGGAGAGGACCTTCTTGTCGTGATGAGACATCACTGTGGGGAGGGCCTCCGTATTTGCGACTATGATAGTGAGAACTACTATCATAATCTGTGGTCCCACTACATGGAGAGTGATTGTAGTGTATACCCTGGGGAGGACCTTCAGGGTTGACCGCAGCAAGTGGAGGACCTTCTTCTTTCTTGATCTTCTGGTCACGTGGAGGGTTTTCCTGACTCTCATCAAAAGATGATATCTCATGATCGATCATTATATGCCTTCGGGGGAGGCCCCCATGGGTGTTCTGGGGAGGACCTTCAGAGCTGCTGGTAGAAACCTTGCAGGTAGGACCTTCACAACTGCTACTACCACTCCCATAATATAGTAATGGAAGGGCAAGTTTCTGATCCTTTGATGTATGCTTAGCGGCGTTGGGAACCCCAGATTCTAGCATAGTGGAGTCATGAACTCCCTCTTTATTTTCCAGCTGCCTTTGGCACATTCAGGGCACTCTTTTGTGGGTAGCGGGGACCGTCTTCTATTGACAACGGCCTTCACCTTTGGGTCCCTGTCTAATTGGGTCCCATGATGTTTCCGGGATACGCCGACGAACATCTTGACTTTTAGCAGGGATATATGTCTGCTCTGGAGCATCCACCGTGATGGACGGGTGTCCCCCAGTTGGAATGAGTGAAGCTGCTCGATCCGATTGCCCTTGCATTGTGGAATATAGTCGGCGACCCTCATGGGCAGAAGCAGGGATGAAGATCTGCTCCGAGGTGGCTATCTCGTCTCTTAGATGAGTCTCCTCAATTGGGGAGACGGGCTCATGGGCCTGAGTCCTTGCTGTTTCCGCTGATGCAATTACATTCTGGCAAGTCTGCAAGATATGATCTGGGATCGATACCTACTCCTCCATCATTTCTAGGATATGTAGGGAGACATATTTGGCTGGAACGGGTATAAAGGACCATTCCGGTATCAGAGTAGGAATATCCTGCTCCGGTCCTCCAGTGGTCAGTGGGTACTGACCATTCTCCTGTGTCGGGGCAGGTGAACGAATTTGCCCCTGAACTGGGATACGCCGGTTTATCTCTCTGTTTTCCACCACATCGGGATGGCAGACTTTACTTGCATCCGCAGGGAGCTGGACCTGTATATATTGGTTTCCCACCATATCGAGTCGGTGGCCTTTGTTAGTGAGGAGATGTTCCCGCCTATGATTTGCCGCCAAATCTGGGTGGAGGGCTTTGTTGATCACCACCATATCAGGATGGCGGGCGTCAGAAGCAACTGCTAGGAGCTGGTCCTGCAGGCACTGGGTCGCCACCATGTCAAGCTGGTGGGCTTCACGACCTTGGGCAGGGAGAGGTGCCTGCCCGGTAAATGTCATCCGGTGTGAGCGACGGGCTTGATGGAGCTCGGTGGGGATGTGCGCTGGCTTGTATGATGCAGCCATGTCTGGATGGCGGGCTCGGGAGGACCGAACAGGTGTAGGTGCCTGTTCATGGTACATCTCTGTGGCTAGGAATCAGAGCTCCTCCTTAGGGACCAGGGTGATGACTGGTCCCTGGTTATACGTCTGCCGCCCTCGTCGGATGGTTAGAGGGGCCGGAGCTCAGGGAGCGTGGGCCTGAATCCTTGGGGAGACATCCTCCTCGGCGTGAGGATGTTGGGTCGTGGCGTGACCGCGATGACGTCTGCCGGTGGGGGCCTTGGAGCGGAACCCCCGTTCGGTGGGGATGAAGTCCTCAACGTCGACCTCATCCTCCTCCCTAAGATAAGGGAGGTAAGCATTGTCCCGTTCTAGGGATAGACTCCCAAAACAGTTGGAGACAACAACAGGGGTTGTTTGGATCTACCTTTTCGGCCATTGTTGGGCAGGTGACCGGCGAGTCCTGGCGGATTGGAGGGTGTGCATGGTCGCCTCCACCGTTGGGAGAGTATCATTCACGTGGTACTCTCGGATCACCGCGTCCGAGACCCAGCGTTGAAGATGCTGGGTGGGTGAAGGGGTTCTCTATAGGTGAGGAAGTCCTATCATTGCGTAGTTAGAATCACGCGCTTGTGAGTTCCTTCGGGACGTCATTGGATCGAAGGGAGTTCTGAAGGTAATACCTGTAAAACATTTTAACCAATACAAGCATCAAACCCGTAAAAGCATCATCTCATGATCCCATATGTAATTAATGACCTTTCTTGGCCAACCTTGTGAGTAAAAGGGGGCACAGAGTGGAATTAGATTAAATCTGTCATGCTTGGTTAAATATTCACGTCGGGTTCACCATTTTTGTTTTGGGTTTTGGTCTCGAAATTTCCAATGGTTCCATATCTGATGATGCATGGACCTGCTTTCCAAAGGCAGGTGTTCGCCGGATGTTCTGACCAACGACGCTTAAGAACTCACATTGGTCGATAGGATGGGAAGTCGGGCTCATCACACCCTTTTGGGGGGAATTATTGCTTGTTCCAGGACTCTCTTATAGATTTAAGATGTATTCATATGTTCGTGAATCTTTGGTTTATACCCAAACATAGTATCCATGGATTTAACTCTGGTGGGAAATGGTCAACTGGACACAGGGGTTCGAAATCATTTATGCCCGAGGATTACCATCCCTTGTTGGATTAATGACCCCGAAGAGTCGGAACTCGCTTGAGGCGGAACTATGAGTGGTGCGGTGAACTGATGTGAAGATAATCGGATCGACTGGTTTTTGGGCTTGAACATCATAAAGGCTTCCTACGTACCCTGCCTAGGGGAAAAGGATCAAAGTCCACGTAGTTCGCATGTACAGTTTATCATCATGCGGGACAAAGGCGAACCGACGTGAAGGTTGTCGAAACAACCAGGCGGTGGTCTTGAACCTCTTGGAGGCTTCCTATGTACCCTTCCTAGGAGACAGGGATCAAAGTCCATGTAGTTCGCATTGGCTTGAGACTTACGCTCTGAGGTGGCCCGGAATGATGGATTGGGGCTTACACTCTGAGGAGGACCAGAGTGATGGATTGGGGCTTACACTCTGAGGAGGCCCATAATAGGATGTCATGGTCGATGCTTACTCTAAGACCACGTGATTCATGCTCGGTCTGAGAAACAAGAGGCAGGAGGGACCAGAAGATCACTTCACGAGAGGTGCGTCCGTGAGAAGTAGAGTGGGGCTTACGCATGAGGGCGTCCCATGATGATAGATTGGGGCTTACACTCTGAGGAGGACCAGGGTGACAAAGTGCAGCGGTAGAGGGAAAGGGGGTGATTCTGTGCCCATCTCCTCTCTTGTAGTGTATGAGGGCTTCCTTCTGATGGGTATTTTACTATCCCCAAGAATCCCTTAACAAGTGAAGGGGCAGAAAGGGGATTCCCGAGCTTAGACTCCACATTACCATGGGAATGTGAACCTAGGAATGCTTCGGGAATCTTCTCAAGGGTTGGGGAAACCCCTTCGCCTCTATTTACCGTGGGTATGTGAACTCAAAATGGCACGTTGATGCACCTGAGGGTTACACCACACGGATCTGGTGGCTCTAGTGGAGGCCTCGGCTTGGGGCCAATGAGTAGGCCAATGAGAAGGTTGTGGAGGATCGGACCGGGTTGGAAAGATTCTATCTGGCTCGGGGAATGGGAACTCCGAAGGTTTGGGCAGACCACGCAGGGGTATGGGTGGTGGCGCCCTTCGCGTAGGGAAGTGCTACGCAGCTGGAGAGGCCATCCGCAAACCAGGGTGGTCTGCAGACTGAGAGGTCGTCCGCGATCCAGGAGGGTTCGCAGACTGAGAGGCCATCCGTGAACCAGGATGGTCCGCGGACTGATTGGCATCCCGCGAACCAGGAGGGTTTTCGGCTTCGAGTTCAGCATGCGTACAAGGTTGGTACTCGGGGGGTTCCACATGATAAGCAGTGACGAAGGTCGGTGCCGGTCGGGGGTTCGTCGGTCGAGGCTTCGCCCGCGTAGGAGGGTGCTACGCGGTGCGGTGGATCGGAAAAGAGGCATAAAAACCCTGGTCTATGGGGAGTGCATCCGCGGAGGGGTTATGGTTTGCGGTCTTATCCTTTTATGTTATTTTAAGTTCACGGTTCACCAAATTATTATGCATTTTCGGTTCCTTATTAGTTCGTTCCCAGGTTTATACCTAATGTGGTTCGCGAACTGGAACTTCGCTGTTTGTGAAATCCTAAGCCTTCCTTCTAAATCCTTCCACTGAGTCTGATCGATCTTCTTTGAATCCTCTTCCTCCAAATCCCAATACCTTTTTCTTTCCCCCTCGGTCTCCTTTTATAAAGTGGAGAAAGAGATGTATCTGTGGTCATGCGGCACCTTTTGCAGCGGCCCATGACCAAAAACCCAGTTTACGGCTGACTTGGTCAATCCATGACTCGCGGTAGGTACTGAGCGCTTCCCCCCCTGGAGAACCAAACTCAAGGAGTGCTTCACGGCCGCGGAGGGCTCCGCCTCCATTCCGCGAATGACAACGGATGCATCTTGAACCAGTCGACGCGGTTCGCGGTTGTGGTGGTTCACGACGGTGAACCGGATTGGCGCCCATCCTGCCTCGTGACCGCGGAGGATCTCCGCCTCCATTTCGCGAACGACGATGGTTCACGGAGGGGGTGCTTCACGGAGCCTGGCCACATCACGTTTTCATGGGACCGGTCCTGCTTGTGTCCCTTATTTGGATTTTCTCCATTATTTTCCCCAATTCTTTGGGGGATTTGGGTAGAATCTACTTTACGGATTTTTGAGGACCCTACAGTGTCATGGGTAGTTTTGGGGGTTTTTAGAGGTCGAGGGGACATTTGTTGGTGTCTATGGGTGTCTGGGTGGTTGTACGCAGGTCATTATGGGTTGTTAGGGGTGCCAAGGGGGGGGGCACTGGTGTCTATAGGGGTTTATCATGGGTGTCATGGGGGTGTCTATTGTTGTCTATGGGGGGTTGTTTGTGGGTGTCATGGGGGGTTTTTGGCATTGTCAATGGTTGAGGGGGTGTCTTCTGGTGTCTATGGATGTCTAGGGGGTTGCCAAGGGTGTCAAGGGTCATTAGTGGGTGTCATGGGTGGGGTTATATAAAAAAATATGCCCCATTTAGGGGCGGTTATGAAACTACCTATAAAATTGGAATTTGATACTCGATTAGAGGTGGTTATAATCACCCCTAATTGAAACATCAATTTATGGGAGGTTAAAACCATCTCTAATCCACTATTTATAATGAATTTTGGGTGAAATTGGAGGAGATTATAACTCCCTCTAATCTAACTACTGCTAAATTCATTCCCATTTTAATAGCACTTATCGAAAACCTCACCTCATCAGAGTAGGAAGGCATATTAGTGGTGGTTATGGGTAAATGATGATAATGTTTTTAGAGGGGTTATAACCCCCTCCAAATGAAAAAAAACTCTTCTAATCACTATATTTGTTTTGAAGTGTAATGTTTGTTTTTTTGGTGACTAGGGTTTTTGGATATCAGTATTTACGTTGATCCTTTAGTTTCTTTTTTTTACATTAGAAAGGACTTTGGGTGCATGATAGGGTAACTAGGGTGTGTTACACACCAATTGAGTTTGGTATGCTAGCTGGTGGTTGGCTTGCACTGTTTGGGATGTATCATGTGCGGGTGATCCAGTTTTAACCATAGGTTATTTGCATGTGTCATCACCCAAATTGAGATCTAATGTCATTCTATTGAGGTCTCTTGAATTTTTTTCCTCCTTTGGGTTTAGAAGTGATTTTTCTTGAGAGTGAGTTGCTCTCATGGTTGTTTGTTGTTTGGGGATGTGTTCCCTGATAGTTTTTCTTTGGTTCTTACATGTTAGATAAACTCTAAATAGTAGGTAAACCATTCTTTTCTAACTCTAAATGGTGGTGATAGAATTATAGAGGAGCTCTATATTGTGTGGAGACCCTGTTAGGTATCTCATTATTCATAGGACTTCTTGTTTGAGGATCGCATTTTGGTTGTGGTTGGAGATGTTTTGGAACTTTATGGTTGATCGGCTTAATCATTTTGAGGATCTTAGTTGGTGTTTTTCAAGTTTATACTTGCTGATTGGTTCATTTTTTAGATTATATTGGGACCTTTATTTATTTCTCTTGTATTTCTCTTCAATCGGGGACTTTCTAGGGAATAAATTGGCATGGTGGGGAGTTTGTGTCACCCCTAGTGTCGTAGTGTTGTTCTTTTTGTGTTCTTGGGTGAATTGGTGGTCCGGTTTAAGTTTCTAGGAATTTTAAACTAGAAACATTGATATTTTTGGGTTTTTTTCCTTTTTTTAATGGCTAGTCTATAGTGTTAGAGGGAAACTAAGTGGCCTCCCTTCATGATGAGCCATTTTAGTTCTTTTCAAACTATACATTGTCAGCCTGGAATGCACACAAAGTTTCCCAAACTGTGAAACCCCTATGAGAAACCATGTGAGATCCTTGGTGTCTCAGGGATGTGGTTCATAGATTATACATAGTTAAAGAAACCTTTTGAAAAATGTACAATTAGGTTTTCAGTTTTGATTGTACTAGATGGAATAGTTGGAGCACGACTTTTCTAACAATTCAGTACTTTGGGTAAACCATGTGAGGGGGTTTCTGGCTGAGGTAGTGACTAGAACACGGTTGGAACATGGTTTTGAAAACCATGCAACTTGCCCAAGTTTTTAATTTTGGGGTTTTCTTTCTTACACCTCTTTGATTTTAAGGTGTTTTAAACCCTATTTCTCCCCTCCTATGTTGGTCGACCCTTGGGATCCATGGAGGAGCTCCATCACCTTCCTACTCTTGAATATTGTCCCTACTTTGATGTTTTAAAAGATATTTGAGGTGATTTCTTCCTATCCTTATCTCTTATTCCCTTATTCTTCTCTTATCTATTGGTTTTGGATTCCCCCATGAACCCTAGATATCATGTGGCTCAATTTTAGGGTTCTAGGTGGATCTAATGTTGGTTTTTTTGTATATGGTTTGTGTACACTCTTATTTAGGTTGATCCTTGAGTTTATTTCTATTTGGACATTAGAAAGGCCTTTGGGTGTGTGACTGGGTAACTAGGGTGTTTCATACATCACTTGATTTTGGTATTCTAGTTGGTGGTTGGCTAGAGTCATTCGGGATACACCATCTAAAGGTGATCCAGTTTTAACCATAGGTTATCAGCATATGTCATGACCCAAGGTGAGATCTAATGTAATTTTATTGATTCTTCTTGTATTTTTTTATTATTTGGGTTTAGAAGTGATTTTGGTTGAGAGTGGGTTTCTCTCATGGTTTTTTATTGTTTGAGGATGCATTCCCTGATAGTTTCTATTTGGTTATACCATGTTAAATGAGCTCTAAATAGTGGGAAACCATTATATAGGAACTATAGATAGTGGGGAGATAGTTCTAGAGGAGCTATATATTGTGTGGAGACCCTATTAGGTCTCTCTTGCTTTATAGGACTTCTTGTTTGAGGTCTCATTGTGGTTGTGGTTGGAGATCTTTGGGAACTTTTTGGTTGATTGGATTGATCATTTTAAGGATCTTAGTTATTGTTTTTAAGGTTGATCCATGATGATTGCTTTGTTTATCTAGATCATATTGGGACTGCTCTTTCTTTATCTTGTGTTTATCTTCAATTAGGGACTTTCTAGGGAATAAATTGTCATGTTGGGGAGTTTGTGACACCCCTAGTTCCATGGTGTTATTCTTTTTAGTTTATTGCGTGAAGTGGTGGTCCGGTTTGATTTTCCATGGTTTTTAAACTCAAAACTTGGAAATTTTTGTATTTGTTACCTTTTGTAAATGGTTAGGGTGCACTATTAGAGGGAAACTATTTTTCCTCCCTTTATGAGGATCCTTTTTAGTTCATTTTTAACTACACACAGTTTTTCAGCATGGATTGCACATAATTTTTTCAAAACCTTGCAACCCCTATGAAAAACCATGTAGGATCCTTAGTGTCTCAGGGGTGTGGTGCATGGGTTAAACATAGTTAAGGAAACCATATGATAAGTGTACATTTAACTCTGTAGTTTTGATAGTACTAGATGGAACAGTTGGAGCATGGGTTTTTCAATAGTGTGGTGCTTAGGGTAAACCATGAAAGTAGGTGCCTAGCTAAGGAAATGACTAGAAAATTGTTTGTGCATGGTTTGGAAAACCATGTGACTTTCCTAGGTTTTTAATTTTGGGGTTTTATTATGTTACCCCTATTTTATTTTATGGGTTTTTAACCCTATTTATCCCCTCCTATATCATTCGGCCCTTGTAAGCCTTGTAGAAGATCCACCGCCTTCCTCCTCTTGAATCAAAACCCTCCTTTGATGTTTTCCAAGATATTTGAGGTGATTTTTTCATCTTATTATCTCTTATTCCCTTCTCCCTCTCTTCTCTCTTGGTTTTAGCTTCCCCCATGAACCCTAGATATCATGTGGCTAAATTTCAAGGTTTTGGGTGGATCTAATGTTGTATTTTTTGTGTCTAGGGTTTGTGGAAACTATTTTTATTCCCATGAATTCACTCACTATGTGAAAAGTCTACGGTTATCTTTTTGAAATGGTTTTCATGATGTGCATTGGGTTTTGACCTGATTTTGGTTTTCAACAAGTGTAAACTTGTTTTTAAATGGAATTTGGTTTTGAAATGAGGTATTAACCTCAAAGTGATTTATAAAATGGGTTTTTTTGGTTAATTTCAAATTTTTATTTGAAATTTTTGTGTGATTTACCCCTTGTGAAAATGAATTAATGGGACTTTTTGAAATGTGTTTTATGAAAATGAGGGATTTTGTCCATGTTTTATTATTCAAAGGTTGAGGCCTATGTATGATGGGTGGATTTGAAACTTTTTAAATAGTGTGAGTTATTTTCATCATTTATAAGAAATGTTTTAAGTTGTGTTTTATGAAATGTGAAAGGACATGGCATACTGATCCATGTTTTGGTGTTAAAGGCCCAATTGGAACCTTTAATTTAAAATAGTGGTTGTGATAAACACCCCTTTATTTCCCCTTGATTGTTTACACTTGTGTGGGTTGTTGATATATATGATAATCTTGATGATTCACTTTTGTGGGAATGTGCTTTTTATGTAATCATTAGGTCTTATTTATAGAGTTTTTCATCCATGGGAGTTAGGGGTGAGGGTAGAATTGTTTCTGCCTTGTGTGTTAGACTTGGATTGTTTATTCCTACCCTCAATTCTTTCATTGGTCATGAGAGACTAGGTACTAAGTGGAAGACCTAGCTTGTTAATATAGTTTTTCACATGTTTCTAGATTCCTCCTAGTCATTCTAGTAATAAGGTATAACTAGGGTTGGTCTTCGCATTAATGTTTGTGTAGACTAATTTGGTGATTGGTTATTTGAACTTCGGTGTAGCCTGGTAGTTGGTTCAATGGTGGTTATACCCTTATATGGTTATGTTCTTCGTACATTAGGGGTCCTAGGGTAGAACCCGTGACACATTCTATTTCATGGTTGCTTATTAATTGGGAGGAGTTTGATCTAGTTCTTATTTGTATCATTTCCCCTACTTTCATTGACATGGAGACTCTTTTTGTATACTGTTAATATATTCGTTATGACATATGTGTAGTGATTTCTTGATATTCTTGACCTGTGTGTGTTGGTTTGTTTCCTATGAAAATGAGTTTTCGAATATGTTGGAAAACCACTTTGAAATAAAGATACCCTTGTGTGAGTTCTTGGTGTGGATTTCAAACTGGTTGATTTGGTGAGGCTTTAGCTGGTTAAATTTCTTAAAGTAACTGTTTTCATTTATATAAAACAAATGAGTTGTTTTTGAGAAATTTTAATGGGTGTGTTTGGTTTCGGAATGGCTCTGTCCAATGTAATTGTTTTCAAAATGCATGTGTTTGGTTTTAGAAAATAGAGAGTAATGTTTTGGAATATGTTTATGGAATTGTTTTCATTTCCATACGATATATGTATGAAAAATCTTACTTTATAGATTTACTTTCAAACTATAATTGATTAATTACATTATGAAACATAATGTATAGTTTCGGAAAGTTGTGGTGGCCAACTAGGATTTTAGATCATGCCTATAAATTTCAGGTTCTAGGTTATCTATTGGATATGTTCTTACTAATTATGGCAAATGTAGGGTGATTTGGGTGGTGATGAGAAATCAGAGTTTTCATGGTGATGGTTTAGCCTCACATCTTGAGTTAGTTTGTTTTTATTTCATTTTTGTTTATATTTGTATCTATTCTATCTATATGTATCTTTTTATATGGATATTTTTTATTTATATAAAAATGGTTTGGATCATTGTAGTTGGTTATAACAGGTTTGTCATGTTGTTCATTTATATTGGATCTTCTATTTATTACCACTATCTTTATCGCTGATTTGGTATAATCATTCCCAAAGGGATTCTTATAAAGCCTTAGCGCTGGTCCCTTCGGTCCTTGTGATGGGCTGAGTCAAGTGTTGGGTCAGATGAAAGATCAAGACAATTTGTGATATAGATGTTCTGTTAGATGAATGGAATCTAGATAGAGAAGGTTATTCCTAAACCACCTGAACAGAATGGTGTTGTAGTACAGATCAAACAAATATTGAATGAGAAAGCCAAAAATATGAGTTTAAGTTTCATTTTTTCAAAGTAATTTTGGTCCAAAGTAGTTAATTGTGTGGATTATATCATGAATTGGATTCCTTTTAAACCACTAGCACAATAACTTCTGAAATAAAAATATTCTAGAAGGAAGGTGGGATTTACTCACCTAGAATTTTTTATATGTATCACATATTCCCTTGTCATTTCTAAGGATATGGATAAGTTGAAAGATAAGTATCAAGCATGTTTATTTGTGGTCTATGGTGATTAAAACTTTGGTTTCAGACTATGGGATAATAGTCAAAAAAATGTTACAGAGTATGAAACATCCTCTTCAATTATGAGGTCTTTTAAAAATATTGGCACCAGGTGAAAGATGTACTTTGGATCAAGGAACTAATAAAGAAAACTATGTTTGAACTTATCAGAGTTCAGGTGGTTTCAGGCTATTTAGGGAACATGGAAGATGAATTCTAAGAGGTGATACCAAGTTATATATTAGGGGATGATAATCCAATTCTAGAAGTACTAGAGTTTGATGTATTGAAATGATCTAGGATGGTGGAAGATCATGGTAGGGTTTTGAAAACATAGGATTCAGAGGTAGATAAACCTCAAACATTAAGGTGGTATACTAGGGTCAAAATATTGTTTCAAATGTTTGAGTCTACAATTCACTTTCTATTTCTTAAAGATAGTGGATAACATGAAAGAGTTAGTGAGGGGATAAGTCTATGTGACTCATTATAATACGAGTTATTAATTAAGTAATAACTATATTCCTTTAATATTTTTGATACATGGGTGTTAACAAAACTTTAGAAATGAAATAGGGAACTTCTGAACAAATGGGTTTATCATCTGTAGAAGAAAGTGGATGGTAGAGTATGGTACAAGTAATAGATGGTTATGAAGGGGTTACAACAATCATAAGGAGTGTATTTAACTAATATTTTCTCTCCTGATATGAAATACAAAACTATAAAGATGGTTCTTAGCCTCATTTTCAATGAATTTTTATTTCATGAAAAACTTGAGGTCAAGATAATGTTCCTTCATGGGGATTTAGAGTAAGAAATGTATATAGAGAAACTAGAAGGTTTCATACTAAAAAGGGATGAAAAAATAGTGTACAAGATCCATCAAAGTTTGTATGGTCTTAAGTAGGTATCAATGAAATAAAATTGGAAGTTTTATAACTTTATAATAGAACATATATTAATTTGGAGAAATGTGGATCATTACTTCTACGAGAAGGTGCATGATGATGTATCCTTCATTATTGTTTTTATCTATATTGATAACTTACTATTAGTTATACCTTTGAAGGAAAGTGTAGAATAGTTTCATTGTTAATTTCTTGGAAGTTCTCAAATGAAATATCATGGTTATATAAAAAATATGGTGGGGATGAGGATCATAAGATACATGAGATCCATAACTTAGTTACTTTATCATTTGTGGTATTTTTGGGTTGAAATACTTCTCCCTGCACTTATTTTAAAAATAAAAACACACAGATTTGTTATTTTTTTATCTTATAATAGTTTCCAAGTTGATTTTTTTTGATATTTTAAGTTTCAATAAAATAATAATTTTGATATATATTACCTTAATTGGAAGAAATCTTCAAAGTGTAAGTTTATCAAAGGGAAATTTATAAATGAGTTCTGTTTATTTCCCTTAAATAAGTGTTTCATAAGAAGTTTTCTTCAAAAAAAATTTGAAAGTATCTTTTTAGTAGCACTAAATAAACCTCTTAGATAGAAGAGTAACAATAGTAAATCTATTGGAAGGATAGCTGATGTTTCCAATACAGTTACAAATAAACCTTAGAATCAAAAAATCTAAAAGTTAGTGTAATTAAAACCTCCAACTATAAATACAATCATGATATTGAGTTTAATAAGTATATATGATGATGAAAAAATTTCTGAATGTTTCTTATGTTTTGAATTTTTCAACTTCTCATTACCTTGATTGCTTCTGTTTGTAATAATTTTAGGGGGTTTTATAATTAATAGCATCCATATATGAGGATTTATTTTGAATTATATTAATTTATTTCATTTTATTAATTTTTGGTATGATTAATGAGATTAACATCTCCTAAGGATAGGGAGACTAAATTCCTTCTGATCAGGTGATATTGATGGATTCTGAAAGGAAGAGAGAAAGTTATTTTGATTAGGATGATCGATGGCTTCCAGGTTTTTTGAAGACAAACTTATAGATAGGTTTATAATCAGAGATACCTAAATTTGTGTCTATATAACTCCTTGTTTTATTGGTTTAAATTGAATACCTTACTTATTTTATGTGTTATAAGTTTGTGTTCGGTTGTGTATAAGTTTTTTTCTACATATAGTTTATTAGTTATTTATTTTTATATCGTGATTCCTTTTATTTTCTTATAAAAGAGTGTGAATTTTTAAATAGTTAAAAAAAATAAAATTCACCCCCACCCCACCCCACTCTTATGTTATATCTATCACGATTCCCTAGGAAACATTTAGTGTCATAGTAAGGTCTTTAAATTTATTTTTTATTCTTACACTAATCGTATGGAAGAGAAAATGTTTTTTATTATAGGAGGTTTATCTATTATAATTTTAAAGAATATAAATACTATAAGACTAACAATATTTAATGAATATGACTATAAATACTAGAGATACTGTATAAATAATTTTTTGATTAATAATTGAGTGAATAATTTTGTTATGTTGACTGAAAATTATAAGATTCCTAATAAGGAAGTTGCAACTTTTACTGGACAAGAGAATACTAAATATGAGTTGAACTATAGAGTTTGTAACACTCTATTGTACTTAATGATGAGGAATATCTATATCCAAATATCTTCTTGTTAAATGGTGAAAAATATTTGGAGAAAGCAGGAAGTAACACATTTCAAAACTTCTAAGGATTTAGAAACCAGTAGAGCTATGCTTCGTGCAGATTATCAGGATTTTGATTTCTTACCTAATGAATTTGTTACAAAAATTCATTAGATATTTATGATTATTGTAAATATCTTGCAGTAAATTGGAGAGAAAGATTTATCGAATGAGAAACTTATTGATAATATTATTGATGTCATACCTAAATAATGGGAATCTAAGAGAATATATATAGATGACATGGAACATATAACTAAGTTGAGTATTAATGATATTATTGGAACCCTTATATAGTTTTAAATTATATTTAAGATAGATACTTAAAGGAAAAAAATAATAATGGGGTATCTTTTTCATCAAATTTTAGGGTATTTGCAGTTAGAAAAGCTATTTCTGGGAAAATTATTTCAAAATATTCAAAGTCTAAGATAATTTTTAATGATGATTCAAGTTATAGTACTTATGAGTAATGTGATAATGAACTTAAAAAAACTTGATAAATTAATGAATAGTATTGGTGGTAAGAAATATTTTCATTACAAACATAAAAATAATCAGAAGGATAAAAATGAGAACAAATATACTTTGGAATTGATTTGTTATGAATGTAAGAAACCAAGGCTTATCATACCTAATTTTCTGAGATTGAAAACGAGGGGTATAAGATCAAATATATATTATAAAGGTAAAGGAAAGAAAATTTTAAAATCTAACAACACTTGGAATGCCGGTGGTGTAGATAGTTCTTTAGATGGTAGTAGTGACAGTCAAAGGTTGTTAGTTTCTATGTTGATATTCTAAAGATTAATAAATTTTATATGGATAATTTATCAACTTAATATCTTATTGATTTTAAATTAAGTTCACATTACCTTGATAATTTGGATAATGAATTTATTTTAACTTCTTCAAAAGGAGAAAGGGTTGTTATATTAGAAGATGGGGATAGTTTACCATCATTTTAGGAAATGGATTGATATGTGACACTTCTAGAGAAAAATAATTATAAAGTTATAAAAGACTATGAATATCATAATGAAAATATTTCTAAATATAATAGTATAATTTCAAAACATTCTTTCAAAATTTCTAAAATTACATTGTAATTATATAAGAAATCTAATTCAATTTCAAATCAAAAAGATAAGAATTTGGTTTTGAAACTTAATTATAATATTTTTAGTTTGAAAAAACTTATATCAAATTTTAAATCTAGGAAGGAAAATTTTTATAAACATTATATTTAGTTTAAAACATATAGAAAAAATTATAGAGTATGATTTACTATAGAAAATTCAAATTTCCAATCAAATTATTATGTTCCTAAAAGTGAACCTTCTGTAAAAAATGACAAAGAGGATGTCACTGAAAAATAAATATTCCTTAAACTATGTTCAATATTTTGGTTTTTATAAATATTATATTTGTAGATAATTACTCATTGTACAACATAAAAGAGTTAGACATATGTGGATTCCGGAATTTTTTTTGCTAATAATTTTGGACCCAAGAAATTATGCGTACCAAAACCAAAGTTTTAATTTTTTAGGAAGGAAAGTTGAGTACCAGTTATAGAAACATTTGGTACATAGATAGAAGGTATTTAAGACACATGATATGAAATAAAAATTACTTATTAAGTTTTCAAAAACTAAAAGGTGTAAAATTATCCTTTGTAGATAATGATCAAGGATAAATCATTAGTATTGGTGATGTTGAGTTAAGACTTTAATTTCAAATGTTTTATGTGTTTTAGGACTCGGGAATAATATCATCATCATAAGTCAATTATATGATGAAATTTATCTTTTGAACTTTAGGAATGATACATGTAGTATTCAAATTTTAGAATATAAGTTTATTCTTTATATGGATTGGCATAATAATGTTTACACTTTAGACCTAGAGGACCATAGAAACCAAGAACTACCATGTTTTAAGTATAGTGGAAGATCATTCCTAGTTCTGGTGTGTAAGGTTAAGAAACTATAATATTATTACTTCAACTAAAATTTATAAGAAAATACTAGTAAGGGATTTACCATAGCTTAGGTTTAATTCCTGAAAATTAAGTGATCCTTATCAATATGGTAAGTAACAAAATTAGATATTTAAATCTATTAGTGGAATATCAACTATTGAATATTTATATTTAGTTCACATGGATTTATTTTTTCCTACATAAAATATAAGTATTAGAGGAAAACACTATGTGTATGTCTTGGTATATGATTACACTAGATATATTTGGGACTATTTTATGACAAAGAATTTGGATTCTATTTTTTTAAGAGTTTTCATAATCATGTTAAAAAGGAAAAAAACCTACCTCTAGTTACTATTCAAAGTGATCATAGTGGTTAATTTGAAAAAAAAATATTTTGAAACTTTTTATAGTAAACAATTCATTACTCATAACTTCTTAACATGAAGAAATCCTCGGCAAAATGGTATAGTGAATCAAATAAATATAATTTTTCAGGTAATTTCTTCAACCATGTTAAGTGAATAATAAATTTCTAAAAATTTTTAGGATGAATCTGTTAGTACTTCTTGTTAAACTATAAAATTATTTTTACTTCAACTTTTAATTAATAAAACTCCTTGTGAGTTATGGACTAAAAGAAAGACAAAACTTTATTACTTCACATTTTTTAGATGTAAAGTGTTCATTTAGAATACATAAGACCATTTATATAAATTTGATCTAAAATATGATGAGGTAATTTTTATTGGTTAGTCTACAAATATTAAGTAATATTGTGTTTTAACAAATTAATAAACATTAATGAGGAAATTTTTCATGTTAATTTTGATGAAACTAATCCTTTTTTTAAAATGTCTGAGAGTTGTGCCTTTTGGTGAGGTTTTTAAAACAACTTATTTTTAGAATCCTAAAAATGATTTTCAACGCGCATAAGATAATTATTAGGATGGAAGATTAATTGAACTTATAATTATAGAATTTTTTTCTTAAGAAGAAGTTCAAATTATTGCTGAAGAAAAACATTTTTCTTATCCATGATAGTCGATCTTAAAGAATCATCTCACTGATAATATTATTGGAAATGTAGGTAAACTAGTCAAAACTCGTAGTTCCTTAATAAATGAATGTGAACATTGTGTATTATTATCTTATTTTGAACCTAAAACAAATTATGAGACTTTAGGTGATGAATATTGGATAAGGTAAATTCAAGATAAACTCAATTAATTTTAAAGGAACAAAGATTGGACATTGGTAGAATGACCTAAAGATCTTCCTTTAATTAGAGTTAAATGGGTCCTCTGAAATAAACATGATGAAAATTTAATTATTATTAGAAATAAGGAAAGGATTTTTTAAGTGTTATAAACAAATTTAAGTAACATATTATTAAGAAACTTTTTCACTAATATCAAGACTTTAATATATTTGAATACTTATATATTTTGTATCTTATTTGAATTTTTCTCTTTATCAAATGGATGTGAAGTGTGTTTTTCTTAAAATATATGTTAATGAGGATGTTTTTATATATAAACCACGTTTTTTTAAAGTAAAAATTTTCCAAAACATTTATATAAACTTAATAATTAATGTTATGGACTTAAACAGTCTCTAAGAGCATGGTATGATAGGCTTACCAGATTTTTACTTCAGATAAATTTTGTTAAGGGAGCAGCTGATCCAACAATTTTTATAAAGAAATTTTTTAAGGACACCATAATTTTTTAAATTTATGTTTATGAAATTATCTTTAGTTAAACACAAAAATATATTTCTGGTTCTTTTTTGGAATTTATGAAATCTGAGTTTGGAATGAGCGTGATGGGTGAACTAACTTTTTTCCTTGGTTGTCAAATTTCTCAAAAACAGAAGGAAATTTTTTATCTCAAAAAAATTATATGAAATATTTACTCAAACATTTTTGTTTTGTAAATACTAAGAGTATAATTACTCCTATCATAACATCTAAATCTCTTAATCTTGAGGAATCTAGGAAATCGGTCACTACTAAAAAAGACATTAAAACCAATAGTTTTAAACCATTAGTATAGCCCTGGGAACCATTGGTATAGTCTATACCAATGGTTCCCATAATCGTTGGTATCTAATCTATTATGATACCCCTATACCAATGGTTTTTTTTGTAAATAATTGGTATAGGTAGTTTAAAATTTACTTTTACCAACTGTTTAATAAATCATTGGTATAGGGTGTTGTACCAACGGTTAAAAAACCATTACTATAGGCTCCCACTACACCAATCTAATAACCAAATTGAACTATAAACTAAAATAAAATACAATCAATATATTTCATGCTACAAAAAAATTATTCATTCAATCACAATACACATTGGATATAATAAATATATTGTATAATTCATATTTAATCAGTTGATAATTTAAAAATAAAGTCATAACACATATATGTTTAGTTTTCATCATCAAGAACCATCCGGAAGATAGTTTAATAAATATTAAGTCATAAATTGAGGGTAATAATATCTCCCTCATGACCACCATTGTCTTCATTATCACCACTATCATCGATAACATCATGAAGATCCTCACTAGCATCATTTCCTTCAGCATCTTTATCACCAACACCTCTAGGAAATTCATTTCCCCCAATACTATTAGGACCTTCATCAATTAGTGCATCGTATTAATCACTATCACTACCCTCGTCACAAACATCCTCACAAGAATCATTATATTCAACATCATCTCATGCATTCATCATTTTCAAAAAAAAATTGAATCTCTTTAATTTTTTTCATTTCCTACATTTAAAAACAAATATATATTTAATTATAAATTCATTACTAATGCATAAGTAAAATAAGACATAATAGGTGGTATTATATAATTAAGGCATACCAATTATCAATACAAATAAGGGATATGTGGTCACATAATATGATCCAATAATTGAGAATTTATTCTCACTAATCGTGATCAATTGATGTTTGACTTATTGATCTTTTTATTAGTTTTAAATTATTCAAGTAAATGGATTAATAAATAATCATTTATAATGTATTTATAAAATGTGTCTCATAATGTGTTTATGAAAATAACTCATTGGACTACCAATTAGTGCTCTTTTTCATAGTGATTAAAATATTGGACTATTGTGGAGAAATAGTGGTGGTGGAACATGAGGGTATTTGGGTGTCTCATGAAGTTAACAATAGTTTTTTTATAATGTTTTAATAATAAAAGTATGTTCATGGAATTAAAATCTAATTATGTTATCAAATAATGTTTTTCATTTCTTGTGGTTACAATGGTTTAGAAACTAGTTTGGAAATAGAAAGGTCTATAAAATTATAATTTCAAATATAATAAATTCAAATGGTTTGAGTGGGTATTAATAAAAGTTCTTTTAAATCATTGGTTTTTTATTTAAATAAATTCAATTTATTTTATTTATACTTCATTAAGATTTTTTAGAAATAAACTATGTTCTTTCGTTCTTATCAGATGGTTTTTACTTAATGTTTTTATTATTTTAAAGGTATTTTATTTAGTGTATTTTGATTTTTCTTTTATTGTATGTAATGTTTGTTTAAATTTTTGTGTTTATCCATGGATTGTATGATTCCATAAAATATAATGGATCCAAAGTAAATTTAAAATTCATAGGGATAATCACCATGGCTTTTTTAAATAGTTACTTCTTTGGTGACCTAATTGGTGATAGGTTGATATTTAATTTTAGGGGTTATTGTGCATTATGTATATTAATATTTAATTTTATAAGTTTAAAAATACATTTTCTTAATTTTTCTTAGTATAATATTCATTTATTTTATTTTTAATTAATACTTTTTATGGAAATTTCTTATTTTTTTAAAACTTGTTTGATATAAGTAAAAGTATGTAGGTTTATATGTTTAAACTAAGTATATTAAAAGGTTTTTTGATAAGAATATAATTTTAATTTAATTTTTGAAATTTTATCAATAAATGAATTTAAAACTTGATTTTGAATGAATTATTGATTTGATACTAAATCATCATGAGTATATTAAAGGGTAATTTGAAACCAAACGTTTTTTGAATGATTTAAAGTGGTTTAAGGAAAGATTATATGATTGAGATATAGAAAATTCCTATTATTTTGGATGTTTTAAGGTCATTTTTAATGACATTATTGGATTTTCTTTTTAAGTGTAATTATGATAAATTAAACATTTTTTTATTTCTATACTACAAAAACTATAATAATGAATAGTTTTTTTGAAATCATAATTATTAATTAGTTCCATTTTTAAATTATTATATGTAGATTAATTATTATTGAATTATATATTGAAAAATATTGTTTAATCTTATGTTTTCATGGTTTTAGGTTCTTAAGAACCACAAACTTGAAAAAAATATACATTAAAATTGATTATTTTAATGGTATCTAACATGTAAAGTAATGTTTTAATATAGTGGTTTAACTCTTTGGTCATTTATGTTTGTTTATCAAAATGATGTTCAAGTAAAAGGTTATAGTTTTTCTAATTTAAGGAATTTTCTGGACATCATAAATTACATTAAATACATATATATATATATATAGGATTTTATTCCAATATTTCTTGAAACAATCATATAGTTTTGAATATGGAGACTTATAGTTAAAATGCCTTTTTATTATTGTTGGGTGGTAATATTTGAGATAAAAATGTTTAAAATGGTTTTGTTAAATTAAAATTTATAATTTCAATGCGATGGTTTTTTAAAAATAGAAGTTTTATTTAAGTTTTTCTATAGAATGTGTTTATAGGGTGATTAGTCTCAAGGAATTAGAGCTTGTTTGGGTGTGATTTATTTTCCAAAAATATATTTTAAAGTAATGTATAGTTTTCATATTTTAGTAATTTCATAAAAGAATTTTGATATTAATTTTTATAAATAGTTTCGAGTTGAGTAAAATGATTGAAAATGAATTTTAATGATTAAAATTTGTTAAGGTTCAGTAGTTTTTAAACATGTGCTACTTAAGGCACATTTATTATGGATACTAAAATTTTAGTTTAAAGGAGTTTTTCATTGGTTTGTATATATTTTAAAATTGCTAATTTGTAGTAGATTTTATGATGTTTATATGGTATATACTAGTTTTGGTCTCACATGGATTCAAAATTTATCATTCAAGTTTTAACCATGTGTAATATGCCTAAATAGTCATAATGGATTTGTATTTAATTGATTTTAGTCAGGAGTTGAAAAAATGACATGTTTGATAAATTAGATTCTATAAAACTTGTAATGTTTCTTAAGGGAATTAGTGATGTAATGATAAAGATTCATTGAAATTTTTTTCTAAAGGTAAAAATATGTCTCTAATATATGTAATTTAATTCTAAAAAAAGTCTTAGAAATTTTACGGTTGAAATTTGGAAAAATAGGAAAACACTAGAAATTTTTAACACATTCATGGGGGTTTCATGGGTATACATCCCAAATTAAAATAAATATATTTCACTACTAAATCATTTTAAAAAATATATATATTCAAAATAACATAGAAGCTCATATATTTGATATATAAGTTTTTATATGGCAAGACATTTATAATACTAGCATGACATAATTCACTATCACATATCTACAAAAATATCCAATAATATAATATGAATACCAATTTTAATATAAAATTATTTAAATAATACTATTAGTTATCCAAAAATATCATAAGTTATGGAATATTCTATAATCAGTACACACTACTAGAAACCCTAATAAAGCATAATACATGGAGTGGGAAATAATTAATACATACTATTATATTAAACTCGGTTATACATAAAAAATATTTTTTTTCTCATTCTCAAGCATAGTAGCTCACCCCAAACTATGGATATGATTCATTGCGCTCAAAGATAACCTATGATTTGAGGTTATATACTTCATGACCAAAAACTCCATTCAGAAGACTGCTCTATATAATTCCAAACAACCAAAGAAATATTGTCCTTCATTAATACCATATTGGATGAAAGATGAAGTAACTACATGGAGTATTATGTGAAATATAGTGGAATAGTATAATGAAAGTAATTTTAGATATATGCCTCCCATGTCACAACAGCCTCCCCCCAAATAGTACTCCTCCTGGGATGACAATAAGAGAAGGGAGATGGTGACCACCTGAGTCCCGCCTCCAGTTTTCCCTGAGTTGGCGATTAGCATCGGTGGTATAATAACTATCCATATGGTAGGCATTACCCTATATGATAACATGAGGAAGAGAGAGGTAATATATATACACTGATCAAAACATTCTCAAAAATATAAAATAAATCCCAAGTGTTAAAATTCAATGTCATGAAATACTTAAACAACTGAAAAAGAAACTACAAGTACCAAAAAGTTAAAGATGGTAGTGACCAAGAAGCCCAAAAAACTCCTACAAAACCATAAGCTAGTAATATCCATACCAATATCCAATATGATCCTTTTTAACTGAAAATATTTTATATATATTTAGAGTTATCATAATATTATACTCAGTAGGATCCTCCCCGGAATCTCTCATGCAAAAGATAAAGAAAGCATGCTAAAGCACAAGGTACAACAATGAAACTAACTCATCACCTAAACAGGTATACTAATTTCTCAAAATCAACATGGATAACTCTCAACAATTATTTCATACAAGAGATCATATAATATAATAATGAAACATCAATGGTACCCCACTACCGCTTCCTCACTAGTTTTTTAATCTTCTCAATGTCACACATCCAGATCCATCTCTCTCCAAAATATGCCAGCCTAAAGACACCTAAGAATAGAATCACAACATGTGACTCATGCCTCATATCCTCACATAATACCATATCACATATCTATATAGTAACTAATTAGTTTATTTGATCCACCACATCCTATATAACATGTTTCATACATCAGATATTATACCTTAATCCATCACAGCGCATACAATGAGTAAGGAACCTCAAGCCATCACATCTTATACATTTCATACCTATAATCATCATTTGGATACTATATCTTGAGATAAATGTGTGTAAAATAACCACAATCCATAAAATTCATCTACACACATATATGAGAAAACTAACTGACATTTATACCAGTACAAGTAACTACCAAGTTAAGAGAGTGGGGCTAGAGGAGGTAGTTATCCATCAATCCTCCCATCGGAATATTATAGAAAAAACCCTACCTGTGACCAATAGGTGTAAGTAACCCTAATATATGGTGGTGGGGTATCATATGAAATAATATAATATACAAGATATAATATATATCACAATCACACTATAGGCATTACCTAGTCTTAATCTAAATTGAAACTATTGTCTCTTGGACACCCGGTTGCCACTTCTAGGGACTAGATATCCTATAAGCACACAATAAATTTAAGATATAAATTAATTAATTTTTTATTTGTATAATTTATTTTCTATACTTAATTTATTATCCATTAAATCAACCATTAACATTATTTCAATTTACATTCATTAACCAACAGTGTGAATTCCTTACCCTCTGGGCATAATCTAAACTGAGTCCATGGTTTCTCAATATTAACATATTTTCAGAATTTTAATTCCATAAAAGCCAACCCTATGGATTTATAATTTATTTTTAATTATTAAAATCATTCCATAACTCAGGAACTCTAAGAAAACTCTCCTAATCTACCACAAAGAGAAAACTTTCAACCAATAATATCTAGCTACCTCAAGTGGTGGGGAAAGGAATGTAGAAAAAACAAGAAACCCAAATATAATCTATTAAAAAAATTCATTTTAAGAAAGAATACAACTTTATAACATCAATGGGTAATCCCATTTTCAAACCATTACATCATCTTTGGTTTCATCTCTAACGTTGATATTCATATCCCAATGCATCTCACCATCACAGGCATCAACTGCTACCACATTATCTAGGCCTTCCCACCCAAATCACATCAAACATCCCAAGATCATCCATACTAGGATCATATCACATCATGAAATGAATTCACATCCATATCACATCACAAAATTAGTAGGAAAAAATAAACATAGTCAACAGATAAATCTAGGACCTAAAACATGGCATCCATCCTTAACATGAAATGATCTCTCATGGCTCCAAACACAAGGCACACATCCTTCTTAATAAATAATAAACTTAGTACATAGAATTTATCTTTATAAAACAACCATTTTTTATTCCATATTTAATTAACTAATTCATTATTCACTAGTTACAACTATAATAAACCTAATACATCAAGCTATAACAAGCTATAAAGAGTTAAACATGATCTTAGCATTAAAACTAGTTTAAAAAAACTTAGAGAAGTACCATTCTCATTAACATTCCTTTTAATTTCAACATTATAAAAAATAATTAACATGTTTCACATTATTTATCTATTCCATTATCATGGAAGAAACTATTTAATTAAGCATGTGCATTGCATTAATTTTAATGACCAACAAATTACAAGAAACACCGAATTCATTTGACATTCCTCTTCTTTATTTATTTATACAACCAATAAAAAATTAATGTATTAACATTATTTACCATTTTCTATCATTATAAACATGATGATCTATAGAACTATAAGATATGATAACAAGAATAAAATTAATTTCATGTTATCTAGAAAATTAATATGCAAACCATTATCATGGTATCAAACATCGACCTATGATCACAATACAATTCATTATTAATCCGGTTAAATATTTATTAGGTTAATTAAATTATCATAAAAATTTTTAAACCATGATAACTTTATGATTATTCATAGATAAATAGAAGAAGTTAAAAATCCCCAACCTCAAAGGCGTCAACATTTTTTACATGAGAATGGACCAACGTCATAGATCCCAATCACCCCTCTCACAAGATTTGTATCCCTATAAGGATGTCATTCCACAACCATGAAAACAAATAACTAAGAAATATTTGTTAGAATGATGTAGATAAACCATCGTCGCATGGAAAGAAGAAGTGGGAGGATCCAGATCTAAGAACCATGAGATAAAAAGGTAAAATGTACCTCGGATCACCACAGATCGAAAATGAGAATCCAAGAATCAATCCTTATCAAAGGGAACCCAAAACTCTTGAAGAGACAGTCATCATATTCTTGGGGTTTGGTAGAAAGGACATAGGGTTTGAGAAAACCTGAGGTTATGCAACTTATAAAGTCATGTTGCACAGTGAATTTTCATGGTGTGAAACCCTTTCATGTTGTGTAAGTGTCAGGTATTAATTATTATCAAAAAATGTGTTGTCTCATACCATTTAGACTTGAATTAATTCACTTTGTAAGGTACCCCCATGAACCAGCCTCACGCAATCCATGAACTGCATATTCATGACGTGAAACACTTAAACGTCATGAATTCTCCCTTCTAGTGGATTTTAGTATCCAAACACATCTATACCTTCTTTAGTCCTCCTTTGAGTGCATCATACTTCAAAAATACACAAACTGTCAGACTAGATGGATTTGAGGCCTTACATTAGATAGCTCTCAAAACATTCATGTTCTTAATAATCAAAAATCAAAACTAGAGAGAAAATGAAAAGGCTTCATGTAAGCAGCCACCCCATGAGATACATCTCATGGATATCTCTATCATAGGATCTCATCCACCTCATCATAGGAATAGCACAAAATCACAAAATAGCAACAACCAACTCCTAAACAATCTCCTAGGGGAGATACCTCTCAAATGAGAGAAAGGTTACTAAAAATCAATAATAGGGAATCATACCATAAACTAGAAAGGTCGACATCCATAAAAAAGAACAATGTAACAAGAGAATAGATAAATATTAAATAGATCAAGGTATTGAGTGTGAATATAAGACTCACATTCCCAATTATTCTCCTCTATGCCATAATGATGCCACAAGACACAAACTAAGGGAATATCATGTCTGCACAACACCTTCTCCTAGTAGTCCTGGATCTCCATAGGTTTCTCCTCAAGGGTTGCATCATCATCAACATCAATTTCACCCCAATTTATGACATGATAATCATCATTAAGGTAACAATAGATCTTCAAAACATTAAAAACATCATGTATTCTTCTCATATGTGGTGGAAGTTCTATTTGATACATGATGAATCCAACATGATCCAATGTCTTGAAAGACCCAAAAAACCAAGGATTAAGCTTACTCCCACACCCAAACCTTTGTTGCCCATGATGAGGAGTCACCTTTTAGAACACATGATATCCAATGTCGAACTAAAAAGGTATCCTCTTATAGGGATTTTTGACGATCCTATGCTACCTTCATCCTCTTATGAATTACCTGAACCATCTCTATTGTATTATGTACTAGTTCTGGTCAGAGAATTATTGCCTCTCTGACCCTGGTCTAGAAAAATGGAGAACAACAAGTTTGGTTGTGAAAATATTAAAATGGTACCATACCAATGGTGTAGTGGAAAATATTATTGTAATAAAACATTACCAAGGGAATGTTCCTCATCCATGAACCTCCAAAATCCAAGACATAAGTGTGCAACATGTCTTCAAGATTCTAGATGGTTCACTCTACCTGAACACCCATTTGTTGATGAAAGGTATCACTAAGGCATAACTAAAATCTAAAATCATGCTAGATGCCACTCCATAACCTAGAGGTAAAACAAGGATCTGAATCATATATGGTCATACTTGGGACTCTGTAGAGTCTCACCACCTCCTCTAGATACTTCCTTAATAAAAATTCATCTGATATCAACTCTCTAATCACTATAAAGTGGTATAATTTCATAAAATGATCCACTATCACCAATATATAATCATAGCCTCCCTGAGATTGAGGTAAACTAGTAACAAAGTCCATCGATATTTCTTACCACTTCAAATGGGGAATATCTAATGGCTAGAAAAAATCACCAGGAATATGGTGATCAGACTTCACCTTCTGGCGGACCAAACATTTAGAAACAAACTTTTCAACAGAACACTTCAACCTAGGGCACCAAAACTAACCTATAGGAGCTCAATATATATTCTTCACATTGGGATGTACCGACAAGGGTGAGCTATGGAACTCACATAGAACCATATCACACATTATTGAATGGATAAAAATCCTCTTATGAAACAACACATGGTATTGTCCATCCTCAAACCAACCATCAAGTGCATCGCTAAAAATAATTCAATCCCTCCAAACCTCCACCTCAGAATCCCCTAGCTGGGAATCCTCTACCCACTACACCAAATATAGCTATAGCGACATATTTAAAATAAAACCTCTCCCATATCTAGATGCATCATTGATAGTTATTCCATAACTCTCCAAAAATCTCTAGATTCATGAATAGCATCACTGCATGAATTCCTACTCAGTATATTGGCTACAACATTTCCCTTTCCTGGATTATAAAAAATCTATAAGTTATAATCCTAAAATAATTCCATACAGAAACAATAATTCAAGTTAAAGACATGATGGGATAATACATACCTCAAGATCTTATGGTCATTAAAAAACAAAAAAAAATCTTCAATTAGGTAATGTCATCATAACTTCAAAGAAAACACAACTACTTAGAGATCAAGATCATGGGTGGAATAGTTATGCTCATGGGGATGTAACTTCTAAGACCCATAAGAAATAACCAATATAATTTGAATTGGAATAAATCCCAAGATAAGATGTGAATCATCACATAAAACCTCAAAATGAACTCCCTCCACTGAAAAATAAAGGAACGGACCACTGACCAACTTCTCCTTTAGGTACTCAAAGTATTCCTGACATTGGTCAGTCATAAGAACACCTAATCCTTTATGGTCAAGGATGTTAGAGGAGTTGAAACCCAATAAAAATTAGTCGTGAACCTCATGTAATAGCCATCTATACCAAAGAGACTCCACACCTCTTCCACTATATTAGGGGCTTCCCAAGAAACATCTACCTCTATCTTCAAAGGATCTATAACTAATATCTTATAGGACATGACATTTCCTAATAAACGGACCTCATTAGACCAAAAATCACACTTTAAAAAATTCCCAAATAGTTTCTCATGGAAAAGAACTCCCAAAATGGTGTGAAGATTCTCTACATGATCCTCCTCAGATGCGAAGTACACAAGGATGTCATCAATGAAAACCACCATGAAATTATCCAGAAACTCTCTGAATATTGAATTCATCAACCCCATGGACACGAATGGATAATTCTTAACAGTCAATGTCATCACAATGAACTCATAATTACTATGATAAAAATGGAAATAAGTCTTCTAAATATCCTGATCCTTCATCTGCATATGATGATATCCCCACTGTAGATCAATCTATGAGAACCAACTCTATCCTTTCATAAAACAGAATAAATAATCAATTAATGGAATATGATATCAATTCTTCATCATTGTATGGTTAAAGTGATTATAATCGATACAAAGTCACAAACCACCACCTTTCTTCTTCACAAAAACATTAGTGCACCCCAAAGTGACACACTCAATCGGAAAAAAACATCACTACAACAGATCATTGAGTTGTACTAGAAAATATTGAAACTTAGAAGGAAATATCCAATATGAAGACATCCAGATAAGAGATTTGATCAGTTATAGCTGGATCCCAAACTAGATATCTCATCGACAAGGTAATTCTACAACCTCTTCTGGAAATACATCAGGGTGTCCTTCCACAACCCTAGAAAACTCTAACATCTGAACTTCTAATGAACTTAGCATCATATTTACCATAAAGTAAGACAAAGAAGGAATATTCCTCTAATCCATCCAAGGTACTCGCTCACCAACAAACACTATTGGCTCTCAATCAGCATCATATAACAAAACCTGCCACTTCAATCAATCCACGATAACATGAACTAAAGACACCCAATCCATATTGATAATGATGTTTTATGGTTTTATCCATAAATATAGGAAATATACCCAAGATAGGTGTTTTCCCAACATGATATCATAGTCTCTACATACTTCATACAAGTCAGCTCGACCTCCAACTAGCGTAGTCAATTCCAAGGGAATTGAAAGCCTCTCTACCTCAATCACCCAAGTAAGGATGAGGGTAGTTGATATGAAGGATTGTGTTCCTCCTAAATCAAAAAAACCACACACACATGTAGAAAAAAATAAAAGGGTGCCTAGAAAGATGTTTGGATCACCCAGTTTTTGCAACTCTAGATCATTAAGGTGACCATGACCTTCTCCATGACATCTCTGGCCCTATTAAAAACCACCTCCACATACTTTCTCTTCTCTTTGAGGATGAAGAGATTCTTAGGGATATACTATTCATTCCCCATATCCTTTATACTAATCCCAAACTATAACACCCTACTACTGATACCTCGGCTAAAACTGCCTCAATATAGGAACCTGAAGCGGAACACCTGTCGCATGCTGACTTCTCAGAAAGGTTGGGAACTCTTACCAATTATGACCTTGTCATCCATAAGAAAAACATGTGTATTATCCCTTATCATAGGTCTAAGAGATTATACCCCTAGATAAATAAGATTATGAGGGTTGGAACCTACCCCCAGCTGATCAAAAGATCTTTTGTATAGGAAACTAGGAACCCCAAACCATAGCTTTACTTCATCAGGAATCCTAAAGACTCACCTCTCATAGTGATATGGTTCTTGCTATCATCCTCTCAATGACTTCCCCTATTTCCAACACCTCAATATATGTATTCATCATAAATGGGGTGATCTAACACTATATATCTAGATGAAAATCCTCCTCAAAATTCCTCATCTTAACCTCTGAATCTAGAAAAAATTCTAAATAATACCACAGAAGGTTCCTGAAATGGATCTTAAGCTATCACACTGGAATTCCCCTATCGATGGGTAAGTAGCTCCTAGTTACTGGACACCTTCATAGTTGAAAAATGTAACTCTGCTCAGAACTAGTCTTGTAACTTCTCACACATGATTATTTACTCATTATGATCCTTGAGGAATAATAACCACCACTACCTCACTGCTCCATGTAGTATCATCATAGCCAATGATACCCAGTACTCCTTCTGAGCATGGATTGAACTGAAAGTTATCTCAACCTCCTCAAAAAAGTCTTATGTGACTGAATATTAAACAGATCCCTTATACTTATAAAAAATCTGGAACTAAAACTCTTGGAGTGACCTCCTCCAAGTTTTTTCATCACAGACCTCCAATCTATGGTGATCTTATGAAACATCTTCAGTGTGAACTTGAAAAGGACATCAAATTGAATCCATGACTAAAAAAATAACAAACTATTAGGGTTAAAAAACCTGGAATATTGAATATTTATCATTAATTAATTAATTAATTGTTATATTTTTAAGGTTTTAAACTATCCCAAGGTCTTCCCATTTCAAACATAGGCACAAAGAAGAATGGTGCATGATCTTTTCCTAAGTCTCTACCCTACAACTAGTATCACTTAATTTAGTAGGCTTAGTAAACTTAAAGGTATATACATCAGATCATAAGGTCACCTAAATACCCATGTCTCAGCCAATCTTCTATATTTACATTGCTTACTAAACTTAGATGACATTGTTTCCCTACCAACCCATGCAATATCATTTGTGACTAACTCCAAAATTTACCATATCCCTCAACCATAACCTTTGATACCACTTTTTCAAAAATCCCTCCCCACAAAAAGTACTCCTCATGGGCCAGTAATGAGATAAAGAATATGGTAATAGCCTAAATCATACCTCTAATAGGACTTAGGTTAGTGACTATCACTGAGGGTATAATAAACATACATATGGGAGGCATTACCCTCTAAGATAACATGCGGAAGAGATAGATAATAAAGATACACTAATCAACATCTGCTTATAAATATAAAATAAATACCAAGTGATAACATGAAATATCATATAGGACTAAAAAAACTAAAAAAAGAAACAACAAGTACCAAAAAGGTAAAGATGGTTGAGACCACAAATCCCAAACAGCTCCTACAAAACCATGAGCTAGTAATATCCAAACCGATCTCCAGCCTACTATTTTTGACCTCAAAATGGTTTATATATACATAAGGTGGTCATAAAAGTATACTGATTAGTTTCCTCCCTATATCCTTTCATGAAAAAGATTAAAAAAGCATGATAAATCACATTGTACATCAACGAAACTAACTCATCACCTAAACAGTTATACTAAGTTCTCAGCCTCACCATGTCTAACTCTCACCAAATATCACATACAAGAGAGAATATAATATAATAATGAAATTTCAATGGTACTATACTACTGTTTCCCAACTGGTTTGTATCTCTACCCCAACATTTCACATCCTAATACATCTCTCTCTAAAATAATCCAGATTGAAGACACCTAGTAAAGGCATCACAGCATACACCTCATGCATCACATCATCACAGCATCCCATTTCACATTTCCATATAGTAACCAAGTAGTTTATGGGAGCCACCACATCTCATATGATGTGTGAAATACATCGAGTATTATAGCTCAATCCATTATATCCCATACATTGATTAAGGAAGCTCAATATATCATAGCCTATTCATGTCATACATATAATAATATTTTGGATACTATATCTAGAGATACATGTGTTTGAAATAACCATAAGTTATCACATCCCACTACACACATATATGGGGAAACTAACCTCCATACATACCACCACAAGTAACTACCAAGAGAAGATAGTGAGGCCAGAGGGGGTAGTCATCTATCCATCCTCCCACTAGGATGTTGGGTAAAACACCCTCTCCAAGACCGCTGGGTGTCGAGCACCCTAACTGACATGGGGGGAGTAGTATATCAAAATAACAAAATATACGAGATAAAATATATCTCAAAACCACACTATTATAATCACCTAGTCCTAAGATCAACTATAGGTATCATCTCTTGGATACTCGGATTCCACTGCTAGGGACTAGATATCCTATAGGAAGACAAGCATTTTAAGAGATGCATTAATTACTTCTATTCTTTTTATCATTTCCTTTTACTAATTAATTTATTATCCATTAAATTGACCATTAAAATTGTTTTTAGTTACATTCATTAACTAACAGTTTGAAGTTCATGCCCTCCAGGAATAATCCAAACTAAGTCCATGCTTTCTCAAGATTAATAGATTTTCATCATTTTCATTCCATCGACAACAACCACTTGGATTTGTCATTTTTATTCATTATTAACATCATTACATAACCCAAAAAATCTAGGATAACCATCCTAAGCATACACTAAGAGGAAACATGCAACCAATCATATCTAGATTCCTCAAGTAGTAGGGAAAGGAATACAGATAAAACAAGAAACCATCCATCATCCATTAAATAAATTCATTTCAAGAAAGTATCCAGCTTTATCGCGTCAATAGGTAAGCCCATCATCAACTCCTTACATCATCCCTGGTGTCATCCCTAACACCAACACGAATATACCGATGCATTATGCCATCACAGTTGTCAATTGTCGCCACATCATCCGATCCTCCCCACCCATACCACATCTACCATCCCAATATTTTATCACATCATGAAGTGAAACTCACATCCATATCACATCAGAAAAGTAGTAGGGAACAAACAAGCATATCTAACAAGGCAATCTATACCCTAAAAGTATTCATCTATCCTTTACACAAAATGATCTCTCACAACACCAAATACAAGGCACTCTACCTTTTCAACAAATAGGAAACTCAGGACCTAGAAATTATCTTTATCAAAAAATTGGTTTTTATTCCATCTTGGATTAACCGATTAATTATTCACGAGTTCCAACTATAGTAAACCTAAGGCATCAAGCTATAACAATCCCTAAAAAGTTAAACATTCTCTTAGCATTAAAACTAGTTTCAACAAACTTAGAGAAGTAACATTATAATTAATATGCCTTTTCATTTCAACATTATCAATAATAATTAACATAATTCACATTCTTTATCAATTCCATTATCATAGAAGAACATATTTAATTAAGAATTTTCATTATATCAATTTAAATAACCAAAAAATTATAAGAACACCAGATTAATTTTGACATGACTCTTCTTTAAATATTTAGCCAACCAATTAACAATTACCAAATTTATGTTCTTTAGCATTTACCATCATGATAAACATACTAATACATTTCACCATAATACATGATAATAAGTAAAACATAGGTAACACACTATCTGGAAAATCAAGAGGTAAGCCGTTATCACGGTATCAAACATCGACATTTGATCGCAATCTAATTCATTATTAATCTTGTTAAATATTTATTAGGTTAATTCCATTTCTATACAAATGGATAAACCATGCTAAATTTATGATTGTTCGTAAATAAATATAATAATAAATGAATCTCCTACCTTAAAGTAATAAATGTTATTCACACAAGAATAGACCAATGTTAAAGATCTTGATCACCCCTCCCACAAGAGATGCATCCCTCCAAGGATGTCGCACCACAACCACACCAACAAAAAACAAATAAAAATATATTATAATGTTGGATAGAAACCATCATCTCATTTCAATAAGAAGTGGTAGGATACAGAATGAAGAAACATGAGAGAAAAAGGTAGAACATACCTCATATCACCACAGATCAAACATGGGATGCTGAGAATCGATCCCTATTTAAGGGATACCAAAAAACCTAAAGAGAGATATGTTTTCCACATGGGGTTTTGGAGAAAGTCTATAGGGTTTGAGAAAACCCAAGTCACTACAACATATAAAGACACACTGCACAATTTATTTTCATATCTTAAAACCTTTTCACATCATGTAAGTATCGGGTTTTAAGTCTTGTCAAAAAATATGTCACCTTAGACCATTTGTAATTGAATTAATTCATGTCGTGAGGCACCCCATGAACCAGCCTTAGACAAGTCATGAAATTCAAATTTAAGACATGAAAGGATTATACGTCATGAATTCTCCCTGCTCCCATATTTTAGTAGACAAACACCTCTAGATCTTCTCTAGGACTCCTATGAGTACCTCATACTTTAGAATCTCACAAAGGGTCAGAATAGTTGAATCTGGGACCTTACATCCCATATTAAAATAAGAATATCATCTTTAAATAAATCTAGTGTAAATAAAAATTGGGGAAAACCAAAAAAAATAAATAAAGTCAGTGTAGACAAGAATCCTACTAACATGTAAACGATTTTTTAAAATATCACATTATATAATAATTTAAGTCCATTCTATAAGACCCCAAAATGGTTAAAGTGTATATTTGTTGGAATTTTCACCTAAATCCTTACCAAATTAGAGTTTTTTATAAATATAAAATGTTAATTTTAATATGAAATTTCTTCTTTTGAAGACTATTTTTAGAGGATATAGATTTTATAAACATTCCAATGTTTAGGGTTATTTTTTGGTTTTGTTATGTGTTCAGTTACTATTTTTATATTATATGAATATTAATTTTGTTTTTCATAAGACATAAACTTTTTGAATTTTTCTTTTTAAAATAATTTATTAGTTAATTCATTATTCATTAACATTTTTTTGTTTAAATCTAGTTTCTAAATATCACTTTTATATTTCAAATGTTTTCTTAAAGTTTTTACTATATATGTTTTTAATAAAATTATAAGTGTGAAGATAAGATTTAAACCATTATTTTTTAACTAAAATCATCTTACATGTAAGATGATTTTACTATTTATATATAAACTATAAAATCATTTTACATGTAAAATCATTTTACAAATAACATATCAATAATGTCGTGTAATGTAAAAAAAATAGATATTTTCTAAATGAACCTTTAAATTTCATATAGATAGTAAATAAATAAAAATTATACTTGAAATAAAATTATAAAAACTAAAATATCAATTAAATCACACTAATTTGATAAATATCCCTTATAGAAAATAATATTTCAAATATTTATATAGAACCATAACCAAACACATGGTAATTACATTCTTTTTTATGTAATTCATAATATAGGCCATAAAAATGAAAAATAATGGGGATAAAATAAGAGAAAATAATAACATAAGAAACATACTTTAATTATTTAACCTAAATTTTCTTCATATTTCATAAAATAGTAATATAAAATTATAATTCATAAATAATAACAAAATGAACATGAACATTTAATCTCCAAGATTAACATAGTTAAATATAAAATTATAATTCATAAATAATATAAAAATGCACATTATCACTTAATCTCTAAGGAAAACATAGTTAATTTAATTCAAACATTAATCATTATTGAAAATAATGGGTATAAAACAATGTCTACTATTATTTCACTAAGATAAATAAATAATTTTACTTATTTTGATATTTATAAACTCTAAATATTAAAAAACCCCAATAAATTTCATGAAACATAAAACCCTAGACATCATTACAATGTAGGGCATGAAAATGTAGAAATAAGATAATGGAATAAGATGTAAGTGGAAGCAAAAAAACATACCATGATTATTCAACTCAAAAATTGTTTCAAAAATGAGGAGTAAAGGAGGAATATCCAATATAATTAGAGGGGAGGGATATCACTTCTGAAGGGGAGTCAAACATGCAATGGGAAGGAGGTGGATTTCTTTGTTGGTATTTAAGGGAACCATATACCAAGGGTTTTAAAAAATAATTAGTATAGGATAACACTATAACAAAAGTTTTAAAAACTATTGGTATAGGGGATCTATACCAATGGTTTTTAAAACCCTTGGTATAAGTCTATTGGTATATCTTATAATTCTAGTAGTGGGTTGATCCAAAACTTTTTAGAGGAATGATTGGAAGTTTACTTTATATCACAACTATTTGAAAATATTTTGTGTTTTTGTGTTCTTGTGATATAGATTTAAATAAAATAAAAAATAATCCCATATTAAATTTTTCAAATTAATTTTTTTATCTTAAAGGAACTTCATATCTTGGTATATTTTATTCTTTCGAAAGTGATTTTGAACTTCAAATTTTTTTCAGATTCTAGCTATGGTGGATCTAAAATGGATATAGAAAGTACATATGGAACTTGTGACTTATTAAGAGAAGATTTAGTGTCTTAGTCATGCATGAAATAATATTTTGTATCACTTTTTACTACTGAAGTCATATATGTAATGGAGGGAAGCTATTGAACCCATGTGTTTTGGACAAAACACAAACTCACTAATTTTGGTGTTTATTTTACTAAGAATCCAATTCATTATGATAACACTAGTTTTTTTGTTTTGTTTAAGAACTCAAAACATCACTCACAAGAAAAGTACATAGATATAGAACTCCATTTACTCTATAATCACATATAAAAAGGAGATATTATTCTTCAATTCATTGGAATGCAAGACCAAATTACTGATATTTCTACAAAACCCTTTCATTCTAAAAAAATTAAAATATATTAAAAAAAATATCGTAATGATAAATTTAAACTAATCATTAATCTACTTATTTTTTTAACCATCTCCTTATAGTGAAAAAATCCTCAAAAAAGTGGGAGCACATTTGTTTTTATAACCATCTATTTTATTTTAATTTTTTTTAGGAGGAAGATTTTTCAAAAGGAGTCTTTTTTAAGAAAAAATTCCATTATTAAAAAGGTGTTTTTATTATTCATAAGTTATTTTATGATTTTATAATATAAAATTTTTTCAAATTTTGGAAGTTTGAATATATTTTTTAAATCATAAAAAACTATGAAATTGTGCTTCATACAGAAGATTAAATCTCAACTATAAATTTGTCTTGAATTTGAATCATGTCTTACTTATTCTATAATAGTTAATTAAGTTATATAAGTTAATTTTGGTTTAAGAATTTTTAAATAAAATTCTTGTATATACTCGAAAAAATTGAAAAGTATAAGAAGGTGGGTGAATGAGTTTGAAATAAATTTAAAGTTTTTTTATGAAATAGTGACCTGAATCACCAAATCTTATAAGAATATTTTCAAGTTGACTTAAATTATCAGATTAGAAGTGAGGTATCATTCCAAATTAGTGGATGATATAAAATACCTTTCATTGAATCAAGATGAAGAGATCAAGGATCTTAAGAAAAAACTGAAGATTCAAGATGATAAGGATGATAGATTAGAGAATTAATTTAAAAATATGAATCATATTTCTAAAAAACTTTTTAAAAGGAATGATATATACTGAAATTTTGATTTTCTAAAACTTTAAGGTAGTTATTGACATACAAATGAATGAGTCCTTATGAATGCTTTATATTTCTGTATTTGTTTTGTTTTTATTATCTTCTTTAAAAGTTTTGGAATAATTTTTTATCAGTACTTTTACATTCAAGTTTAATTAATTTTTTATTATATTTAAAAAATTAAAAGGGCAAGAAAAGTACATAAAAAAATTTATGAAAGGGGAGTTTTGTAAGTTTGTGTTTTTAAAGGTTTTTTAAAACTTTTAATCCTGATTTTTTTATTCTTGTGTCTTGTGTTTTTCAAAAAGGGGAAGATTATTGGTTTGAAATAATTCTCCCTACACTTATTTTGAAAATAAAATTAGGAATATTGATTATTGTTTTATCTTATAATAGTTTCCAAGTTAATGTTTTTCAAGAATTTAAATTTTATTAAATCAGTAATTCATCTACATTACCTTAATCGGAAGAATTTTCCCAAGTGTAAGTTTACTAGTAGGAAAGGTATATATGAGTTCTATTTATTTCCTTTACATAAATATTTCAGAATATTTTTTCTTTGTATTGTTGTTTTTGGAAATAGAATTGTAGTGGCATTGAACATACTTCATCAATAGAAGAAGAACAAGACTAAATCCATTAAAAGGATAGCGGATGTCGTTGATGCAGTTACAACTAGACCCAAGAATTGTGAAATATAAAAATTAGAGTCATTACAGCATTCTTCTATAAATAGCACTTTGAACTTGTGGTGAAGTACATAAAATAATGAAAATATATCTAGATATTTCTTACATTTTGAAGTCCACAACTTCTCATTTCTTTGAGTGCGTCCATTTGTAATATTTTCATAGTGTTTTCTTCTTAAGATCAATAGTATATGAGAATTTATTATAAATACTCTTAATCTATATCATTGTATTTATGTTTTTATGATATATGAGATTGAGGACTCCTGGGGTTAAGGAGAAAAAATCATTCTGATTAGGTAAGATTCAGTATTTCAAAAAGGAAGATGGAAATTCATTATAATCAGGTTGATTAAGGGATTTCAGGGTTTTGGAAGACAAATCTACTAATAGGTTTATAATCAAGGATACCTAAAGTTAGGTTTACAAACTTTCTTACCACTTTGGGTTAAATTTAAGACCATACTCAGTTTAGGTGTTGTAAGTTTATATTTTATTATGCATAATTTTTTATCTAAAAATAGTTTCTTAGTAAATTTGTTTTTATATACAATTTCTTAGTTACTCTATTTTACTTTTATCATTAAAAAAATACCAGCTTATCGGAAGAAAATTATTACAAAAGTTTGTAATCTAGTTACTTTTATTTTCTTATATAAGAGCATGAATTTTTATTTTTTTTAAACTATAACTCACCCCCCCCCCCTCATATAGTATATCTTCCATACTTTCCTAGGAAAAATTTGGTATCAAAGTGACGTCTATACAATTATTTTTTTCTTATTATACTAACCTTGTAGAAGAGAAAAGAGTTTTTATTAAGGCAAGTTTATTTATTGGCATGTTGGAGAATCTAAATCCTACTACACTGCTAATTTTTTATGGATTTCACTATTAGTACTGAGGATATTGTATGAATACTTTTTTTATTAATACTATAGTGGATAATTTTGTTTTGATGACTATAAATTATAATATTCTTGGTAAGGAAGTTACAACTCTTACTAGAGAAGAGAAAAATTAATATCAGTTGAACTATAGAGTTTGGAACACTCTATTGTGATCAATGATAAGGAATATATAGGGTCAAATATATTCTTTCAAAATAATGAGTAATATATAAAGAAATCTGAAAGTAATGAATTTTGGAACTTATAAGGTTTTAGAAACCATAAAAGTTATACTTCATTAAAATTATTACAATTTTGATTTCTTTTCTAGTAAATATGTTACATAAATGCATCAGATATTTATGACTATTGTGAATAACTTATAGTATCCTGGAGATAAAGATTTATCAGATGAAAAATTTATTGAGAAGATTATTAATATCATGCCTACACTACTGGAAATTATGCCTTTACCAACGGTTTGAAACTCTTGGTAAAGGCTGCCAAACTGTTGGTATACTATATACCAACGGTTTGGCAAACTGTTGGAAATTAAGGTGTGGAAGTATCCCATTACCAACGGTTTTTGTAAAATCGTTGGGAAAGGAGGTTTGTAAATAGCATTGCAAACAGTTTTATAAACTATTGGTATTGCTGGAGGAATACAGCACTATACCAACGGTTTACTAAAACCATTGAGAAAGGCTGTTTGTAAAGAGTATTGCCAATGGTTTTACAAACCGTTGGCATTCCTGGAGTATTTCAATGTTTTACCAACAGTTTACTAAAACCATTGGTAAAAATATGTACACCAATATACCAACGGTTTAGTAAATTGTTGGTATAGTGTATTACCAGAATTTGACAGCACCTAAAATCCTTCACTGCACACTCAACTACTCACCTACATACACTCTTAATAGCAAGAAAAACACATGATATAGCACACAAAAGCACTTAAAAACATGATACTACTATAACCATGGAATGTACCATAATTATAATCATGTATATGAACCCAATTACCCTATGCAATACAAAATTCATAATTGAATTCTCAATTGAATACATGAAGAATGAATTATGTAATGAATTCTGAATTATGAATCAATAACACAAAAAAAATTAATTATGTTGCATATAGAATTCTGAATTATATATAACACATATAAAATAGCCTATATGTTTTTTATAGATTTTTCAATTAGAATAAGGGGTATGTGGCTAATTGTAATTTTCTCTCCTGGGTGTTTGAGGATGGGATTGAGGTGATCCATGGGGCTATGGTGTCACCATATGTATTCCTCACCACTGGGGTATTTTTATGAGACTTTGAAACTTATTTTTCAAGAATCTATGTGTAGCCTTGTTGACCAATTTGTTATATGGTATTCTTGAGTATTCATAGGTTTCATATGAAATCACTATATGATATTTATTTGTTGTATGTTATTGTATAGAATGAACAATCCGTGATTGAGAATTACAACATGAGTGTTGGTGCATGTTCATGATGGGATGTCGAGACTCATTCCTAATAAAATTCATGTTTTTCTATATATACAATTAACCATTATGTTTCAATCTATTTTGTCTCCTCTTACAGCTCATGAATAATAATTAGGGTGTTTTCGTGTGATTTCAAGTCATTCTGATGTCGTTCGGCATGCATTTGACCGGTAAACGCATGTTTTGGCCATTTACGACATGCGGAGTGTGTTTTCGGCCACCGCGGTCACACGAAACCTCCAATTGACATTCTGTATGGCTGACCAATTCACAATTCACCCACCCTTTGTTGTTGTCCAATTTCATGGCATTCGGAGGTCGTTCGGCCGGTTTCGACCACCCCACGCACGCTTTTCAAGCGCGCCGAACACCTAAAAAACACATATTCAGTCGTGCCTCACAAACCGTGCATCTGAATGATGTGGAGTCTCCTCATACACCTCAAGAATAATGATTATGGTTTTTTTGTGTGATTTCAAGTCATTCCGATGTCGTTCGGCATGCATTTGACAGTTAAACGCATGTTTTGGCCATTTACGACACGCGTAGTGTGTTTTCGGCCACTGTGATCACACGACACCTCCGATTGATGTGTCATTTGGATGAACATTTCACAATTCACTCACCCTTTGTTTTTGTCCGATTTCATGGCGTTATGAGGTCGTTCTACTGGTTTCGACCACCCCATGCACGCTTTTCAAGCACACCGAACACCTAAAAAACACATATTCAGTCGTTCCGCGCAAACCACGCGTCCAAATGACATGTCGTCTCCTCGTACAGCTCACGAATAATAATTAGGGTGTTTTCGTGTGATTTAAAGTCATTCTGATGTCGTTCAGAATGCATTTGACCGTTAAACGCATGTTTTGGCCATTTACGACACGCGGAGTGCGTTTTCAGCCACCGAGGTCACACAACACAGCCGATTGATGTGCCGTCTGGCCGATTATTTCTCAATTCACCCACCCTTTGTTGTCATATAATTTGATGGCATTCTGAGGTCGTTCGTCCGGTTTCGACCACCCCACGCACGCTTTTCAAGCGCGCCAAACACCTAAAAAACACATATTCAGTCGTGTCGTGCAAACCGCACGTCCGAATGATGTGTCGTCTCCTCTTACACCTCAAGAATAATAATTATGGTGTTTTCCTATTATTTCAATTCATTCTGATATCGTTCGGTAGGAATTTGACCGTTAAACGCATGTTTTGGCCATTTACGACACGCGGAGTGCGTTTTCGGCCACTACAGTCACACGACACCTCCGATTGACGTTTCGTCTGGTCGACCATTTTACAATTCACCCACCCTTTGTTTTCGTCCGATTTCATGGAATTATGAAATCGTTCGGCCGGTTTTGACCACCCCACGCACGCTTTTCAAGAGCGTCAAACACCTAAAACACACATATTTAGTTGTTCCATGCAAATCGTGCATCCGAATGATGTTACATCTCCTTGTACAGATCAAGAATAATAATTAGGGTGTTTTCGTGTCATTTCAAGTCATTCTGTTGTCGTTTGACATGCATTTGACCGTTAAACGCATGTTTTGGCCAATTACGACACGTGGAGTGCGTTTTAGGCCACTACGGTCACACGACACTTCTGATTGACGTTCCTTCTAGCCGACCATTTCACAATTCACTCACCGTTTGTTTTCATCTGATTTAATGGCATTCTGAGGTAGTTCGGCCGGTTTCGACCACCCCATGCACGCTTCTCAAGCGCGCTGAACACCTAAAAAACACATATTCAGCCGTGTCGCGCAAACCGCACGTCCAAATGATGTGACGTCTCCTCATACACCTCAAGAATAATAATTATGGTGTTTCTTGTGATTTCAAGTCATTCTGATGTCATTCGGCTTGCATTTTACCGTTAAACACATGTTTTGGCCATTTACGACACGCGGAGTGTGTTTTCGGCCACCACGGTCACAGGAAACCTCCAATTGACATTCCATCTAGCCGACCATTTCAAAATTCACCCACAATTTGTTGTCATCTGATTTCATGGCATTCTGAGGTCGTTCGGCCAGTTTCGACCACCCCACGCACGCTTTTCAAGCGGGTCAAACACCTAAAAAACACATATTTGGCCGTTCCGCGCAAACCGTGCATCCTAATGATGTGAATTCTACTAATACACCGCACGAATAATAATTAGGGTGTTTTCGTGTGATTTCAAGTCATTCTGATGTTGTTCTGCATGTATTTGATCGTTAAACACATGTTTTGGCCATTTACGACACGTGGAGTGCGTTTTCAGCCACAGCGGTCACACGACACCTCCGATTGATGTGTCGTCAAGCTGACCATTTCACAATTCACCCATCTTTGTTTTCGTCCGATTTTATGGCATTCCGAGGTCGTTCGGCCGGTTTCCACCACCCCACGCACGCTTTTCAAGCGCGTCGAACACCTAAAAAACACATATTCAGTTGTGCCGCACAAAACGCGTGTCTGAATGAAATTTCGTCTCCTCATAAAGCTCACGAATAATAATTAGGGTGTTTTCATGTGATTTCAAGTCATTTTGATGTCGTTAGGCGTGCATTTGACCGTTAAACTCATGTTTTGGCCATTTACGACACGTGGAGTGCGTTTTCAGCCATCGCGGTCACACGACACCTCCGATTGACGTGTCGTCAATCCTACCATTTCAAAATTCACCCACCCTTTGTTATCGTCTGATTTCATGGCATTCCGAGGTTGTTCAGCCAGTTTCGACCACCCCACACATGCATTTCAAGCCCACCGAACACCAAAAACACACATATTCAGCTGTGCCGCGCAAACCGCATATCCTAATGACGATTCATCCCCTCATACAGCTCAGGAATAATAATTAGGGTGTTTTCGTGTGATTCCAAGTCATTCTGATGTCGTTCGGCATGCATTTGACCGTTAAATGCATGTTTTGGCAATTTACGACATGCGGAATGCGTTTTCAGCCACTACGGTCACACGACAACTCTGATTGATGTTCCGTCTAGCCGACCATTTCACAATTCACCCACCCTTTGTTTTCGTCTGATTTCATGACATTCTGAGGTCGTTCGGCTGGTTTCGACCACCCCACGCACGCTTTTCAAGCGTGTCAAACACCTAAAAACACATATTCAGCCGTTCTGTGCAAACCACACGTCTGAATGACGTGTCGTCTCCTCATACACCTCAAGAATAATAATTATGGTGTTTTTGTGTGATTTCAAGTCATTCTGATGTCGTTCGGCATGCATTTGACCGTTAAATGCATGTTTTGGCCATTTACGACACGCGGAGTGTGTTTTCAGCCACCGCGGTCACATGACACCTCCGATTAATGTGTTGTCTAGACGACCATTTCACAATTCACCCACTCTTTGTTTTCGTCCTATTTTATGGCATTCTGAGGTCGTTCGGCCGGTTTTGACCACCCCACGCACGCTTTTCAAGCATGTCGAACACCTAAAAAACACATATTCTACCGTTCCACGCAAACCACGCATCTTAATGATGTTTTGTATCCTCATACACATCAAGAATATTAATTAGGGTGTTTTTTGTGATTTCAAGTCATTCTGATGTCGTTCAGCATGCATTTGACCATTAAACGCATGTTTTGGCCATTTACGACACGTGGAGTGTGTTTTCGGACACTGTGGTTACAGGACACCTCCAATTGAAATGTCATCTATCCGAACATTTCAAAATTCACCCACCCTTTGTTTTCGTCCGATTTCATGGAATTCTGAGGTCGTTCGGCCAGTTTCAACCACCCCACGCACGCTTTTCAAGCGCGACAAACACCTAAAATACACATATTCAGTCGTACCGTGCAAATCACGCGTCTGAATGACGTTCCATCTCCTCGTACAGCTCATGAATAAAAATTCGGGTGTTTAGTATGATTTCAAGTCATTCTGATGTCGTTCGACATGCATTTGACCGTTAAACGCATGTTTTGGCCATTTACGACACGCGGAGTGTGTTTTCGGCCACTGCGGTCACACGACACCTCCGATTGATGTGTCGTCTATCCAAACATTTCGAAATTCACCCACCCTTTGTTTTCTCCTAATTTCATGGCATTCCGAGGTCGTTCGGCTGGTTTCGACCACCCCATGCACGCTTTTGAAGCGCGCCGAACACCTGAAACACACATATTCAGCCGTGCCGCGCAAACCGCGTGTCCAAATGACATTTAATCTCCTCATAAACCTCAATAATAATAATTAGGGTGTTTTTGTGTGATTTCAAGTCATTCTGATGTCGTTCGGCATGCATTTGACCGTTAAACGCATGTTTTGGTCATTTACGACACGCGAAGTAAGTTTTCGGCCACCGCGGTCAAACGACACCTCTGATTGACATGTCGTCTATCCGACCATTTCAAAATTCACCCACTCTTTATTTCCGTCCGATTTAATGGCATTCTGTGGTCGTTCGTCCAGTTTCGACCACCCCACGCGCGCTTTTCAAACGCGTCGAGCACCTAAAAAACACATATTCAGCCGTGCCGCACAAACCACGCATCCAAATGACGTGTCGTCTCCTCGTACATCTCAAGAATAATAATTAGGGTGTTTTCGTGTAATTTTAAGTCATTCTGAGGTTGTTCGGCATGCATTTGACCATTAAACGCATGTTTTGGCCATTTACGACACGCGGAGTGCGTTTTCGGCCACTGCGGTCACACGAAACCTCCTATTGAAATTCCGTCTGGCTGACCATTTTAAAATTCACCCACCCTTTGTTGTCGTCCGATTTTATGGAATTCTGAGGTCGTTCGGACGATTTTGACCACTCCATGCACGCTTTTCAAGCGTGCCGAACACCTAAAAAACACATATTCAGTTGTGCCGCGCAAACAGCGTGTCCGAATGACGTGTCGTCTCCTTGTACAGCTCACGATTAATAATTAGGTTGTTTTCGTGTGATTTAAAGTCATTCTAATGTCGTTTGGCATGCATTTGACCATTAAACACATGTTTTGGCCATTTATGACACGCGGGGTTCATTTTCGGCCACCGCGGTCACACGACACCTCCGATTGACGTTCCGTTCGGCCGACCATTTCAAAATTTACCCACCCTTTGTTTTTGTCCGATTTCATGGCATTCCAAGATCATTCGGCCGGTTTCGACTACCCCACGCATGCTTTTCAAGCGCGTCGAACACCTAAAAATCACATATTCAGTCGTGCTGTGCAAACCACATGTCCAAATGATGTGTCGTCTCCTTGTACACCTCACGAATAATAATTAGGGTGTTTTTGTGTGATTTCAATTCATTCTGATGTCGTTCGGCATGCATTTGACCATTAAACGCATGTTTTGGCCATTTACGACACGTGGAGTGCGTTTTCGGCCACCGCGGTCACACGACACCTTATATTGACGTGCCGTCTGACTGACCATTTCACAATTCACCCACCCTTTGTTTTTTTCCGATTTCATGGCATTCTGAGTCCGTTCGGCTGGTTTCGACCACCCCACGCACGCTTTTCAAGCGCGCCCAACACCTAAAAAACACATATTCAGTCATGTCGCACAAAACATGTGTACGAATGACATTCCATATCCTCATACACATCACGAATAATAATTAGGGTGCTTTCATGTGATTTCAAGTCATTCCGATGTTGTTCATCATGCATTTGACCGTTAAATGCATGTTTTGGACATTTACGGCATGCGGAGTGCATTTTCGGCCATCGCGGTCACACGACACCTCCGATTGACGTGATGTCTAGCTGACCATTTCACAATTCACCCACCTTTTTTCATCTGATTTCATGGCATTCTGAGGTCGTTCGGCCAGTTTTGACCATCCCACGCACGCTTTTCAAGCACGCCGAACACCTAAAAAACACATATTCAGCCGTGTCGTGCAAACCGCACGTCCGAATGACGTGTCATTTCCTCTTACACCTCATGAATAATAATTAGTGTGTTTTCGTGTGATTTCAATTCATTCTTATGTCATTGGGAATGCATTTGACCATTAAATGCATGTTTTGGCCATTAACGACACGTAGAGTGCGTTTTCGGCCACTGTGGTCACACGACACCTCCAATTGACGTGTCGTCTAGCCGACCATTTTACAATTCACCCACCCTTTATTTTCATCCAATTTCATGGAATTCTGAGGTCGTTCAGCCAGTTTTGACCACCCCACACACGTTTTTCAAGCGCGTCGAACACCTAAAAAACACATATTCAGTCGTGCCGCACAAACCGCGTGTCCAAATGACGTGTTGTCTCCTCTTACACCTCAAGAATTAATAATTAGGGTGTTTTCGTGTGATTTCAAGTCATTCTGATGTCGTTCGGAATGCATTTGACCGTTAAACGCATGTTTTGGCCATTTACGATACGCGCAGTGCGTTTTCGGCCACCGCGGTCACACGACACCTCCAATTGACGTGTCGTCTAGCCAACCATTTCACAATTCACCCACCCTTTTTTCGCCCTATTTCATGGAATTCTGAGGTCGTTTGGTCAGTTTTCTGTATGCCAATTGTTTTTACTTAAAAGTGTATCCATTTTAAAGAAAAGAAAGACACTTTGAGTGGTACCGGCCACACCGTTCCTCAGATTGAGGTGGGGTTGACTCATACACATCAAAAATGACCCATGGATCCTCTTCCTAAAGTATCAATAGAATATGAATGAGTTTTTTTTGGTTTTCCGTATGTTAGTTATTGTTTTCACTTAAAATGTTTCCATTTCAAAGAAAAGTGGGACACTTTGAGTGTTGTCGGCCACACCGCACCTCGTATTGAGGTGGGGTTGACTCGTACACATCAAAAATGACTCATAGATCATTTTCCTAAAGTATCAACTGAATCCGAATTCATTTGGTTGGTTTTCCGTATGCCAATTGTTTTTACATAAAAGTGTATCCATTTAAAAAAAGACACTTTGAGTGGTATCGGCCACACCGTGCCTCAGATTGAGGTGGGGTTGACTCGTACACGTCACAAATGACCCATAGATCCTTTTCTTAAAGTATCAACAGAATCCAAATGAGTTTGGTTGGTTTTCCGTATGTCAGTTGTTGTTTTCATTTAAAATATTGTCCATTTCAAAGAAAAGTGACACACTTTGAGTGGTGTCGGCCACACCGCACCTCGGATTGAGGCGGAGTTTACTCGTACACGTCACTTGGATGTTTTGAGTGTCGTCAAGTGTGGATTGAAGATTCGGGTGAGTCTAATCCTCTCCTTGCTTCTTATTTTCGATTAGGGTTTGCACTCTTCTCTCATCTTCTTCCGAAGCTCTAAACCCCTCTTTTCCATTAAGATTTAGGGTGAATCTTGAAGAGAAATTAGATTGGGATCCGAGGTCCAGGGAGGAGGGTTTGGGGGCTATCCGGGGGGCTGTTCAGGGGTCCAGGGAGGAGGGTGGGGGGGATGTCCGGGGGGCTGTCTGGGGTCCAGGGAGGAGAGTTGGGGGGCTGTCTGGTGTCTAGGGAGGAGGGTCAGTAATGTATCTAAAACTCTATCTATGTATCATACATCGAATTCTGACAGGACTGCGAACCGTGGCAGAGTGTCATCTTGGAGCAGGGCCAAATCACGACATTACCATGGTGTGACCATGGCGTGACCGCGACGTGACCGCGGCATGACCACAGCATGTTGGCCCGGTCCAGTGACATCCTCATGGTAGCATCTTTCTGCCAGGATTCCGAATTAATCCTATGTAGTTTTCCTTCACATTATAGAAACTGATCATATGTTATAAAAAATAAACTCTTGATTCGGGATTGTGGTATGATAAAGATATATATTTTATATTCATTGTTTTTAAAAGTGGTACTAGGTAGTTGAAACTACTGATTGATAGTCAAATTATCACACCCTAAACTATCACTGTGAGTTTTCGTAGACATTGCACCTCTGTTGGAGGGGTTTTATTATAAAAACATGACTTTATTTATCAAATGAAACAATTATATTAAAGAAAACTTATTCAAGATATGAAATTTAATATAATTAAGCAGAATTAAGAAATAATCTAAATTAAATTTAAATAATTCTTAAATTAAAGAGGTTACGAGAGGGACTCTACCTCAAGGGGTGTCTCACATGGGTGTCTTGTGGTGTGTAGTGTCTATCTATGATTTTTGTGGTGCTTTTGTATTGTTGGAAATGTGTATTGCATGGTCATTTTAATAAATGCATTAGTCAATTAGAAAATAAACCCATAGTTAATAGAGATATACCCACTTTTGATAGAGAATACCATCCAAATAACCAACTCAGAAATCCGAGACCAGTATTTTACTTTACCAATTCCAATTACATATTATATGCAGCACCAACTTATGTTTTATGAACCAATCAATTAAAGTGAAAGAAACTCCTCACAATAACCCATAAAATCTCATATAGCATCACTCACCTCCAAACCATTATAACATCATTAGGCTTCCATATTTGGTCAAAAATAAAGAGTTATACTGAATTCAAAAATATCCATACCAGAGTGAAAAACCAGGTTAAAAAATAAAGAGTTATACAGAATTCAAAAATGTAATAGATCAATCTTCCCCTGATCACCATCACCATCACCACTGTCATCATCGGCCTCATCCTCGCCATCATCTCTATCCTCGTCATCTTCCTCATCATCGTCCCCATGCTCATCATCGGCCACATCCTCTCCCTCGGCCCCATCCTCGCCCTCGGCCCCATCCTCACCCTCGTCCTCATCCTCATCCTCACCCTCGTCCTCTTCAGCATCCTCATCATCACCAGGAATGTCATAATCTCAACTGCCACTAGAAATGCCACCTGGTGTATTGGATAATTCACCCATCGACGACATAAATGTCTGACAAGCCGCGCTGGCCTCTGGTGGAAGTGATGAAGATAAAGCTTTCATCAGTTTCATAAATTCTTTGTCCCTCGTTTGAACTTGTACTTCCAACTCTGTGACCCTTTTATCAGACTGTATTGCATGCTCCATGACCTATTCCTACTCGGTGGTACTAGAATGGATACCTGGAGAGGATCAAAACCTTGTCAGGACTATATTCTTACCAGGTCGGCAGCGTAATCGACCAGAGTGCTCCTCTCCCAAAACCTAATATAAATGATCGTGCGGCCCTAAATTGTCAGGATCCTGTGCATCAAGGGCATCTAAAGAATCCTATTAAAAATATTAATAGATTATTAAATGTCAAAATAGATATTAAACTTTGAAATAAACAAATTAAAACTTACAATCTTTTCTTTTGTCGGTTCATTAACCGCAGTTCCATTATTTTTCCTTCTACTCGAGAAAAAAAATTGATCAAGGGATACGTCCTTCAATATTCAATTTGTTCTTCTGTAATGACATTGAAACAATATAAAGTGCAAGTATAATCATATATTCAATATTCAATAAATCACAAAATTTAATTATGAAAAAATAAAAAGGGAAAGTACTAAAGAAAAATTATAAACAACTATATCGTACCAGCTGCCTCTCATGATCTGACATACTCGTGCACCCCAAAGTGTGGAGGTATTTCTTTGAATCAATGTTTTTTTGTTTTTTTCAGAAGATTCCTAAATAATGATTAATAATAAATTATATAATATTAATGAAAAATATGAAAACTTTCATTTAAATACCTCAAATGGGATTAATACCTTAAATTTGGTAGTCGCCCAATGGGTAATCATTTGGCGATATTACTCTATTAGGTAGTTATCCACGATAGGTAATGTCTCCAACTTCGTGCCCACTCTATCACACCATCCAACATACAGCTCATGCTTATAAGCTCTCCAAAGCTCTCCTAGCTCCTTTAAACGCGCTGGTCGTGCACCTTCACCATCAGGGAAGTTATACCGAAGCTGACACCCAATAGATTAATTAATATAAATACAAAAAAATACTACATTAAATCAAATATATTTTTTACCCATATTTGTGCCCACGCATTATCCTTGACTTCGTGTGGCAGATGTATCCAAGAGAGAGGGCTGACCGGAATGAAGTCGGAGTATTTGGCTAGCATCGCCAAAAAACCCTGACATTCCTACCCAGATTTATCAATCATTTGTGCATCATCATTGTATTCAACCATTAATTGTGTCTGGTGGTTCCATACCGCATGCAAGTGAGTACGCCCCCTCCCCCTCCTCTTATCAGTAGATGAATCTGTTATTAAAGAAAAAAAATATCAGTACAAGTTATAATAAAAATAAATTTTGGTATAAAAATTTGTTAGAGTTATATAAATATACCTGTGGTAGTCCGATCAATGGGCATAACTGGATGTGCAGAAGACGAAGGAATATCCTATATAGGTGGAGTGTCCCTCAGTGTATGCTCCTCAGCCACATACTATGTCAAAGCAGGAGTCAAAGAAGGTAGAATATAATAGCCCATATATAATGAACCATAAGCAAAATATGATGGCACAGACGTCTGGCCAATTGGTAGTGTAAACATCGGAGGCCTAAATATCCCGTGTGTCCCTAAAGACACACCAGGATTAGAATGGGGTGTGAAAGATACGTCTGTGGTAGGGGCATAATCCAATCGGGTACAAACAGTGGATCATCTAACTCTCTCACCACGAGCCCCCGTACCACTGACCTCAGTACCGGGACCACCAGATGGTCGTCTAACTCTGACACCACCCCCCCTCCTCCCACCAGCCTCTGTACTGGGAGAAATATCAGGCTCCTCGTCAGATATCTCTCGTCTAGGGGGTGGATCCTGAAAAAAAGTTTAACACAAAAGTAAACACATGATATTATAAGTTATTGAAATATATATATTTGAAATAAAATGATCACAAAAGGGATGAGTGGAGGAATACCCATCTGTGTCATGCGGCGATTATTTTCGGTCATCTTTTTTTGTCGCCTCTCTTCAATGGGTGTCATTTCCTGCAATGAAAACAAATATGGAAGTAATTAGAAACAGATAACTAATGTGTAACCCAAAACAAAAAATATAGAAAAACCATTCTGATAAAAAAACATAAAGAAACAAAATATTTATGGTGGTTTTAAGGTAAGTACTAGGATACACACTCTAAATGATGTAGGTGAAACATGTAGGTGAGAACACGACTGTATACTTCTATATATTTCCCACCACAACTTCGGGTTCACAATCAACTCTGACAATTGAGCTATTGGAATCATCATAAGTAATAAATGGATTGCTTCCAATTATAGTAGGGATAGTGTCAACTTCATCATCACCGTCATTAAAAACATGTCTGGGATTTACTTCAATAATTACATCGAATTTAGGATGATGATGATCTTTGACATAAAAAACTTGTTTCACCATTGATGCCAATACATATGGTTCATCGGTGGCAAGAGTGTGAGTCATGTCAATAACTCAAAATCCACAATCAACAATAAAGGTGCATTGACTCTTCATTGAATCAAACCATTGACATTTCATCATCGTGACTCGAACATGCGAGTAATAATCCAAAATTATTATTTTCTCCACGACTCCATAATAAGCTATATTTTCAGAACGAGGTCTATTATCCGATGAACTAGCATAACAGGCTGTTGTGGCAGTTAGCATAACACCATCATATTGTGTTCTCATGTTTCTTTCTCGTTCAATGATAATAAATTTGTATCCATTGATCACAAGTGATTTACAAGCATGAACCATGGTATTATGACCAAAAGCCAAAGCTCTTATTTCTTTAGAAACAAAGTATGTAGGAAAACTCAATACTTGAAATATAAACAAATAGTAAACTTAATTAAATATTATTTTTATTTAGTTATTAGAGAAATATTTTTACCTTCAATTTCAACCAAGCAGAAAACCCTTTGCTATGCAAAGTCTCTTTCCTTCTCAAAGATAAAGAACGATGCTTTCTATATATCAATTACTTATGTTCCGTATAGATAAAAATAATAATAGTTTAACAAATATTTAAAATTACAAGAGATAAGATAAGAGATACATGTACAATTTACTTACGTGATATACTCATTGAACAAATCACAATTGAACAAAATTATGCGATGTCCCATCTCTCTCTCTTCAAGGCTTAATGTCGTCAATATATATGATACCGAAATTCCTCCTTTTTAAGGAAGTGATAGAAAATTGGGTTCAATTTTCCCATACTGTTCTTCTTCATTTCTCATTGGTCTGTTTATTCTCGTAGTAAGATCAGACAAATACATTGAGCAGAAATCCATACATTCTTGAGCCAAGTAACCATTCACAATAGAACCTTTGGGAAAATTCCTATTCCGGACATATGATTTCAATATGCACATGTTTCTTTCAGTTGGATACATCCAACGGAAAGAAACGGGTCCTCCATGAAGTATTTCGGCCGGAAGATGGACAGTCAGATGCAACATGCATGTAAAAATGATTGAGGGAATATTTTATCTAACTCACACAAAATTAATGGTGTCTCATCCAACAGTTTTTTCAAGAAGGATTGGGACAACCTCTTAGCACAAAGATCTCTAAAAAAATAGCACAACCTAATAACTGAGACTCTAACATTATGGGATAGGAGATGAAGGATTGTTATTGGAATCAACTCATGAAAAAGGATGTGATAATCATGAGTCTTCAAAGATTTCAACTTTAACTCTTTTCTGTTGACCCATTTTGATATATTGCTTGAATAGCCATCAGGAACTTTAATATTCTCTATCACTTCCAGAAATTGATTTTTTTCAGTAGGTTTCATCATATAATAAGCACATGGAACTTGCCATTTATTTTCACTGATACAGACAGGATGCAATTCTGTTCTGATCCCCCAATCTACCAAGTCACGCCGAGATCGTAAATCATCTTTTTTCTTCCCCTTGAAATTTAGAAGAATAGAAAGCAACATTTCACATATATTCTTTTCAATGTGTGATTCTCGCTCAAATTTACCCAATAGAAGAAGGTAGGACGATCATTATAGTTTAGCTTGGGTTGTCGAATCCTCAGAGACCTAAGAAGTAACCTATAGACACGTACATTATATGGAATGTTTTTGTATATGAAGTGGCCAACTTGGGTTTATTTTAGATGGGTTTAAAGTAACTCTAAGAGACTTAAGTGAATTCAATTTAAAAGAATGAGTTGATCCTAGGTTATCACTCGGGTGGATTGGACGTATTTCCTTTTCAATGATTTAAATTTCTTATATTTGAGATGGGTTCATTTAAGGATATAAAACAACATCATCACTTACTGGTTTAATGCCTACACCCTTTAATACTAATCACCTATACACTTTAAGGATCAAAGTTTTGATCACTTCAAGGTAAAGGTTCGTATTAGCACTTGAAGCGTGTGGCCTTAAATTCAACAAGGACGATGGAGTTTAAAAATCATCAAATAAAAATCTCAATTAAAGAAGTGATTATACATTAATGAGGTGATAAATAACATCCAATAAAACCCCTTGCTACTCCCTTAGATCAACCCATAAGTGGGTTATCCCTCCATTGATTCTATGGTTTCAATGGAAGAGGAAAGTAAACTCGTGAGGGGAGAAATGGAGAAGTAAAAAAACACAATAAAATAACAATCACTCCACCGTTGTGTGATAATATCACAAGGTTTTGTATGAACAAGTTCACACCTTGAACCAATGGTATCAAAGTGATAATGATAAGAACAGAATAATAAGACAAGAATAACTTTTATTAAGAAACAAGGATGAATTAAAACAACTTACATGTGGAAGACAAATTTGAGACAACAAAACCGCAACATAACATTACAATGAAAGAAAGCTCAAAGATCCTTAAATCCTCAAAAAACACTGCCTTAAATAGGAATTTTAGAGCCCTTGGGTCGATCCTCCAACATTCCAAGTCTCCTCAATTAATTGTGGTAGGCCATAGGTGGGTGTAAAGTAAGGGAGAGTTGATTTTTCCACCCTTGACCCTAGGTGGCATCCAGCTTTCCTTCACCGAAAATAACCGCTTGTAAGACCTTCTATATGGACAAATCAGAGTGGTCCATAGAAGAAGAAAATGGATCCTCGGATGTTTTATAACCTCCTGTAAATTTGGTCCCATTTTGGAGTTTTGGATTCCGATATATGATCATATTAGTGGGCTGTTTTTATGAGCCGCAGAATCTGGCCCAGAATTTTATTTCTAACTTGGGACGCTTAAATAACCATAATGGAAGCAGAATTATCACTGGATCATGAAGAATTATTTGTTACCCTATATATCTTCTAGTATTCTAAGAAATTTGGGCTTCATTGAGCCTGTATTGGGGGCCCCACAGTCTCATCAGTGGGCTGGTGTCCAATCTGACTTCTCCATAATTGTTTCCTTTCATCACAAAATATCCCCATCTTCTTCCATGAATTATCCATTGATCCCTAAATCAAATATGTTCATATTTAAGTGTAGATCAATTTCCAAAAATATCAAATTAAAATATGTATAATTAGATTCCTTAAAATCAGATGAATCATTGGGTACTTTAAATGATGTTCAAAAATATACCACATAATAGTGCATTTTAAGAAAGAATTGCAATCATAATGTGAAATGATGTTCAAAGTGTAAAATACACTAAAATGGTGTTTATGAATAATAAATAACATGAATATTATATATATTAACAATGAATATTATCCTCATTTAGTGGCTAATCACACCCCCCAACTTGAGTTTTGCTAGTACCGAGCAAAATATATCTCAACAATATGAAATTCGAATTCCCTTTTCCAAAAACATTTTAATACACAATGATCACCAGAAACCTATATACCAAACAATCATGAAACCCATAAAAATAATTAAATACAAGATAGTTTCATAAGCAGATCCCAATCCCAATCCCATTCTTTTGTTCAAATTCATTGCCATATTTCATCCAATATCAATTAAGTATGAGGATGTGTTGTGCATCACAATAGACATGGGGGTTCATTTTTATTCAAGGGGGAAATGATGTAAGTGCTAGGTGGAATCACATTTCAATATTAAGATGAGTATTCAATTTTTTTATTGTTTTTTTTTGTTTTTGTTTTTTGCAATTTTGCCATGGTAATTGAAGTTGCACTCAAAAGAGTCAACCCCTGCAGTGAGACTTTGCCGATGACTCCCAGGCTCAAAGACCTTAGGGCAAAAAGTGAATCCCACATACTCGGGCATCATCTCGAGTTAAATCAGTCAAAAAAATTCAAATTACCAAAAATAGAGATAGAATTACTAACTCTGGGCCAGACAACTATGGAGTCACGATCCCCAAGTGCCGAAAGCCACGCATTAGGTCATTTCATTGCTCTACGCGCAAATTTTTTTTTTTGTTTAATTTTTAATTTTTTTTTTGAATACTCATATTAAACTAAAATGATCACCAAACCTATGCTATTTATTTGGGGGACCCCATGAACTCAAACTCATACCCCACTATCCAAAGGACGTGCATTGTGATCTTTTTTTTATTTGGATGAAAATATAAATGATGAAATATCACATTGGACAGCCACACTTTCCAAAATCTATGCTCATGAAATTATACAAGGATTAAAATCAGAATCAGGGCATGCTAAATTATTTGATATTCTATTTCAAAGTGTGAAATGTGTATTACCATGTTCAAAGTTAAAGGAATTTTTCCTTCCATTTACAATTGTTTTTTTTCAAATCATTTTTTTTTCAAAAGAATTTTTTTTTTCATCTCCCCCTCCCCAAATTAAAACAACACTGTCCCCAGTGTTTGAAGAAATGAAAATTTAGGAGTAGAGGAAGATAATGGAAGTTCAAAAAGGAAATTAAAAATGAGGATCATGAAATGAAGTCACCTGGTGGTTGAAGTTTAAAGTTTTTTCCGCTCCAATTTTTTCCTTTGATATCCATGTCGCTTGCAAAGTTCCCTAGTGGAAAAAGGAAAACAAACAAACAAAACAAAACAGTATATATATATATATATATAAGTAAAATATAAGTATATATATAAAATAAAATAAACTTATAATACATTGTCCTCTTTTTAAATTTCTGGGTAAGGTATTACTCAAGGATCACACCATGTGACACGGATGAATATGGTGATCCCCTTTCGTATCCATCCATACTCATAATAGAAGAACAGGTCAAAAGTCTATTTTTTATTATTATTATTTTTTTATTTTTTATTATTATTTTTTAAATATCAAAATGATTAATTAATCTTATTTTAAAAATAAATATGATTCAGAAAGATTAGAAACATGAAAACCATGGGTTGCCTCCCATGCATCGCTTTGTTTAACGTCATTAGCTCGACTTGAACCCCACGACTTACCCAATACCAACTTTCAACATTTTAAGGACCACATGTTTAACCACTTCTACTAGGTTGAGATTCATTCTATTTTTAGAATTTGTTTCATGCACAAACCTATGTTCTAAAATGAGTGGTAAAATCAAAGGAATATCAGAAATGGTTGATCTAGTTTCCTCTGTAGTCTTTCCTAAGACATCAATGATCATTCCAACTTTTTTGGTTTCAAGAGAAGAATGAATTCCAATTGAAAGGTCGTGATTATACCTTATGAAGTAATTCTTTAGCGGGGAGGGAAGGACAATAATTTTGATCTTGGGTTGGATAGGGCATTTATACACAAGTTGATATTTTGAATCCAACTTAGTTTCATTTTCCAAATTTCTCAACAAAATTGGTTCCTTTTGAATAGAATATTCAACCACCAAATTGGAAATATCAGTGTTAGGAATGGGTATGGACTCAATTTTTTTTATTTCTATCAATGGTTCAGGGATTGGTGTTTTTGAACAATCGTCAATAGAGTTATACTTAGGAGACTCAATCCACGATGTCAAATTTCCCTCTTGTGAATACATGAAATCAATTTCTTCCTGATTTAAAGACCCTTCAATAATTTCTTGATTCACTTCCCCTACCCCAAATCCAAAGGTTGGTTCTTTAATAAATTCTTGAGAGGTTTGTGGGAAACTAGACACTTCACATAAGGTTATGGAAGGGACAGTTTGCGTAGGGATGGGTTCCTCACAATTTTTAATGCTTTCTAGTTCTAACCTCAATGATGAAACCTAAAAATTCATTATCTTCATTTTTTGACACCGTTTTTCAAGTGATGGATGTGGATTAGGATGGATAAGGGGTTGAGACAGATGGTCTATTCCAGAAGGATAGCTATGTTGTTGGAATTCCATAGGAGGATGTTTAGATTGGATTTGTGGGGATTGAAACTCATTATATTTAGGAATGTTTTGTGGAGAATATGAGTTAAAACATTGTGTCTCAATTAGTTGTTGGTAATACCACCCGTAGAAACTATGATAGTCATTGTACATCACACTTGGTGTGGGGTGATCAATATAGGGAGAGGTTCCCCGTGTTTGGATTTGTTCAAAAGGGTTTTCCATAGGAATGAAATTGGGGATGAGATAAGAGAATTGTGATGAAAAAATAGGATGATAGTTTCTAAGATAACTTACTTAGGTCCCTAGAAACGACGCCAAAATTTGATTCTCACTCAAATTTACCCAAGAGAAGAAGGTAGGATGGTCATTGTAGTTTAGCTTGGGTTGTCGAATCCTTAGAGACCTAAGAAGTAATCTATAGACACGTACATTCAATGGACTATTTTTGAATATGAAGTGTCCAACTTGGGTTGATTTTATATGGGTTTAAAGTAAATCTAAGAGACTTAAGTGAATTCAATTTAAAAGAATGAGTTGATCCTAGGTTATCGCTCGGGGTGGATTAGACGTATTTCCTTTTCAATGATTTCAATTTCTTATATTTGAGATGGGTTCATTTAAGGAGATAAAACAACATCATCACTTAGTGGTTTAATTCCTACACCCTTTAATACTAATCACCTATACACTTGAAGGATCAAAGTTTTGAACACTTCAAGGTAAAGTTTCGTATTAGCACTTGAAGCGTGTGGCCTTAAATTCAACAAGGACGATGGAGTTTAAAAAACATCAAATAAAAATATCAATTAAAGAAGTTATTATACATTAATGAGGTGATAAATAACATCCAATACAACCCCTTGATACTCCCTTGGATCAAACCATAAGTGGGTTAGCCCTACATTGATTATATGGTTTCAATGGAAGCGGAAAGTAGACTCATGAGGGAAGAAATGGAGAAGTAAAAAAAACACAATAAAATAACAATCACTCCACTGTTGTGTGATAATCTCACAAGGTTTGGTATGAACAAGTTCACACCTTGAACCAAAGGTATCAAAGTGATAAGGATAATAACAGAATAATAAGATAAGAATAACTTTTATTAAGAAACAAGGATGAATTAAAACAACTTACAAGTGGAAGACAAATTTGAGACAACAAAACCGCAGCATAACATTACAATGAAAGAAAGCTCAAAGATCCTTAAATACTACAAAAACACTGCCTTAAATAGGCATTTTTGAGCCCTTGGGTAGAGCCTCTAACATTCCAAGTCTTCTCAATTAATTTTGGTAGGCCATAGGTGGGTGTAAAGTAAGGGAGAGTTGATTTTTCCACCCTTGACCCGAGTTGGCAGCGATCTTTCCTTCACCGAAAATAAGCGCTTCTAAGACCTTCTATATGGCAGAATCAGAGTGGTCCATAGAAGAAGAAAATGGATACTCGGAGGACTTCTAACCGCATGTAAAATTTGGGCCCATTTGGAGATTTATATTTCGAGATATGATCATATTATTGGGTTGTTTGTCTGGGCCGTAGAATCTGGCCCATAATTTTATATCTAACTTGGGACGCTTAAATAACCATAATGGAGGCAGAATTAGAACTTTCTCCTGAATAATTATTTGTTATCCTGTATTTATTATAGTATCCTATGAAATTTGGGATTCATTGGGCCTCTATTGTGGGCCCCCATAGTCTCATCAGTGGGTTGGTGTCCAATCTGACTTCTCCATAATTGTTTCCTTTCATCACAAAATATCCCCATCTTCTTCCATGAATTATCCATTGATCCCTAAATAAAACATGTTCATATTTAAGTGTAGATCAATTTACCAAAATATCAAATTAAAATATGTATAATTATATTCCTTAAAATCAGATGAATCATTGGGTACTTTAAATGATGTTAAAAAATGTACCATATAATAGTGCATTTTAAGAAAAAATTGCAATCATAATGTGAAATGATGTTCAAAGTGTAAAATGCACTAAAATGGTTTTTATGAATAATAAATTACATGAATATTATATATATTAAAAATTAATAATATCCTCATTTAGTGGCTAATCAATGTGCATTACGTCTAAGCAATGACATAACAAGTTGGTTGAACAATACGACAACTCAAAGAATATACTCTTCTTCTTCCAATTGTAATAGTTATCATTGGAAACATTTTTCCTCTTTATAGATTTCATTACACCCTTCCCAAATTAATAACTGAAATATTTCAATTCATTAAGCACATCAGTTCCAGACATATGCTGAGGTGGATCGTCAGTCTTTATGGTATTGTCAAATCTTCGACGATTGTTTCTATATGGATGGTTCATTGGCAAGAATCGTCGATGTCCCATAAAACTAAAACTACGATGATATTTTAGTCTTATCAATCAAGTATTCTTCATACAAACAGGACATGAAAATTTTCCTTTTGTGCTCCATCCAGACATCATTGGATAAGCAGGAAAATCATTGATCATCCACATAAGTGTAGCACGCATCTGAAATATGTCTTTCGAACATGCATCGTATGTGGGCACACCCACATCCCAAACAAAGTTTCAAATATTTTATTAAATGTTGCATGTATACATCTATATCATTTCCAAGATTAGAAGGGCCAAATATCATTATACTCAAGAAAGTGTAAGGATTTTTCATACACAACCATGGGGGAAGGTTATAAATGTGTATGAAAACCGGCCATGTGCTGTGTGAAGTAAGCATATGCCCAAATAGATTAAAATCGTCACATGAAAGACCCAGTCTCACATTACGCACATCGGCTACAAATTCAGGATATCGAGCATTAAATCTCTTCCATGAAAATCTATCTTCAGGGTGAACCAATTCTTCATTATTCTTTTATCTCTCGGTGGCATGCCATCGCATTTTTACTGATATTTCATGAGACATGAAACGGTTCTGTAATCTGGGGATTAATGGAAAGTTCCACATTACTTTTTGTGGCACACGAGATGGTGTTCCATCATCTTTTGGATTCCATAAGGAGGTTCCACATTTGATACAATCATTTATTTCAGCAGTTTCCTCCCAAAATAAGTTGCAATCATTCGGGCAAGCATGAATTTTTTTTTGAGAATCCAAGTTCGTCAACTAACTTCCATGTCATATAGTGGTTTGAGGGAATATCTGCATCATCTGGAAGTAAGTCCTTCAAGAAGGTAAGAATGTAATCAATTGTAGTATTTGAAATCCCATACATAGTTTTCCCATGAAACAATCAGATTAAAAATTCTAACTTTTTCATTTTACCACATTCCTAATATACTGGAGTCGTCGCAGCATCATTCAATTTTTTCACCCTATCAACATCATCATTTTCATTGGACGCATCATGTGTTCTTGTAATGAAATCCTATTGGCTAGACATCCTTTCCTTCTAATGATGCTGAATAAATGGAAACCGATCATATATCAAACTCTCCAATTCAATCCTATCATTTGGATCATCAACATTTTGAGATTCCATTTTCTCTCTATTGTGATACCACACATAATAGTTTTTTTGGAAACCATATTTGGTTATATGATAGTTAACTACTTCATGACTCAACCAAGGTCTTACAACACAATTAGAACATGGGCAGTGTATGTGACCACTATCTGAAGCCTTGTCAAATGCAAAATCTAGAAAGTTGTTCAAATTATTTTGAAAATCGGTTGAAATCCGATCAGTTTCGTACATCCAACTTCTATCCATTCTGTAAAAAAATTCAATAAGTCATTTCAAAGAAATTCAATAATATTGAAGTTTAATCAAAAAAATATTTAGGTAAATGACAATTGTTTACTTTAAATAAAAGCATAACTGTCACATTACTCTATATGAGAATCATATTAAGAAATACAACAAAATACAGTGTATATAAGAAAATAAGATACAGGTTGGTAGGGTGTATTCATTGAATCATGTCCCAATTGATTTTGGAGAGGGACCTTCAATAGTTATGGGTATGTATTTGATTAGAAACACCTATAAAAAGGATATCTAGGAATTGTGACGTCCCAAACCAGGATGCCACTCATTAGTGACCCGAACCCAGATAGCCACTCATTGGAGAGGGACCTTTAAGTTCTATTGTGTTTTATCTCACATACAAATAATAATTTTTGGGATGTCCGAGGTCCAGGGAGGAGGGTGGTGGGCTGTCTGGGGTCCAGGGAGGAGGGTGGGGGGTTGTCCAGGTTCGAGGAAGGGGGGGGGGGGGTTGTCCTAGGTCTAGAAAGGTGGGTGGGGGGCTGTTCGGGGTCCAGGGAGGAGGGGGGTTGTCCATGAAGGAGGGTGGGGGGATGTCTGGGGTCCAGGGAGGAGGGTGGGGGGCTGTCCAGGGTCCAGGAAAGAGGGGGGTTGTCTTGGGTCCAGGAAGGAGGGGGGTTATCATATGTAAATGGGATGTTTTCAGCACCTCATTTGGCCAAACATACTTTTCACCATAAGGGATTGGCCGTGTATATTTACATGGCTAACCAATTCATGTATTGTGTGTACATTCCCATGTACATTCTCAGGACACTAGATTATCGTAGACATCATGTCAACCGTTATACACACCATGTAAACCCTTATACCATATCGTCATTATTACAAACATTAATAACAACTTATTAAACAAAATCACTTGTCAAATATAATCAAATTGAACATAAATTAATAATAATATTGAATATATCAAGTAAAATGAAGTCATACTATCTTACATCCTAAATGACCACCCACAACCATGATTAATGACCACAAATCTCCCCTTTCGGCCAAATCAAAAGTGAAAAAAAAACACATAGTTGCAGAAAACAACTTCATTTGTGTGAAGAATAATAATCCCATGGTCCTCTTGATATTTGAACCACGCAGTCATGATTTTAGAGATAAACTTGTATCCCTGAAACCTTATGAGAAACACTATTCAATACATGTGTACTTTTTCTGATTTTCCCAAGCATTTTGAGGAACCCCAAATCAGTGAAAATTGTAATTTTGTTTTAAAATGGTGATTGAATAACTCATGTATGATGTTGAAGGTAGAATGATTAATGGTTATATTAGGTAAACTAATATTCATTAATATTGCGAATTTGACATTCTGTGAATTATTTTCATGAATAAGTAATAAGTACTACATGGGAAAAGGAGAGGACCCACCGAGAGTTCCCTTTGTAGATATTTTATTCATAAATAACATTGGATTGTACAGTTAAGTATTTATTATTTCTTCTGTGAAGAATAATCAGGGACCACATACTATTTTGAAAAGTTCAAGAAGATACTCCATATGTTCTATTGTGAAAAGAATAGTTATTAATGGTGTGCACCATGGCACTCCATCGCACCATGGCATACACCAGGAAGTCGAGCGCCATGTAATGGGTTCGCAATGGCTCATCTGAAAAGGTGCTCAGTGGCGCACGCTATTGTGCGCAATGGCGCGCAGTGGCATGGCGCGCGCAACTGCACCAACTTGTTCGCGATTAAAAAATACCTCAAAAAAACATCAAACAATGACCTCCATCATCACGCAACACTATCCTCTTCCCGCGACAGCCACAACCCAGCCCCTTCCAAACCAAGTCGAGCGGTGCGACCTAGTCATCTCCCTCGACAGCTACTTCTATACTGACCGACGACGATGACCCTACCCTCCACGTCCAGGGCAGACGTATGCACGCACACCTTGTGTGTGAACCAAACCCTAAGTAGTAATTTTTATCATTCAATTTTATTTATGTTTTCACTTTTTTTCCAGTTAATGTTGTCCGCCTATTTTCCTGTCAAGGGGCACTTTACTTTTTTTTCTACGTTTTTTTTTGTTTATTGTTTTTTTAGATATATGGTTTAAAATATTTAATTTTTGGTTTTAAATATTTTAGGAATTTGTTTTTTTTTTGTTTATTGTTTTTTTCTGCTGCGTTTTTTTATTCTTTCTATGCACCGCAAGTTAATATTGCCACGCACCTTATACCGCGCAATGCGCTTTTTCATCGGGGGGCCCTGTCGTTGTTGTATGTCGTGCACCGTAAATAACTATGGTGCAAAGGATAAGTGAACAGTGTGTCATTTTATATATATATTTATAGATTTTGATAGAAACATGATACATACTTGTTATGTAATACACATAGTGTACAAAAATTAAGATGAATAAGATCTTCATGTTTGACATGATCTTAATGAAACAAGTTATTTTCATGAAATACTATGAATAAATATTAAAAACAATTTCTTATGAGTTTATATACATGAAGATGTAATATTTGAAGCATTGAGATTAAAAAAAACTATGAATATTTGAAATTAAAACACAAGAAAGAGACATTATTCCCTTATAAATGTATATGTGTAATGAAAACATTAATTGGACAATGTGTACACCGATGTGGTGATTTGAGTACACAATTCGTGGACTTAGTGATTTGAGTACACAATTCGTGGAGTAGTGAATCATAGAATTTTCCAAAAACCCTAGAAATAGGGAATAACGATATCCTTGAGAATAGAAGGATGTCCTTGAGAAGAGTTGGAAGGATATCCTTGAGAAGAGGTGGAATGAGTCTAACCTGGCATTTGATATGATGGAAGATGTGCACCTGTGTTGGGGCTTCTCAAGGGATTCTCGGAGTCGGGAATCACTTCTGGAGAGTCATGCAATGCTTCTGGAATCGAGGGGGGGGGGGGTCACCTGCTGTTTGTCGAATTTGGGGCATCTTTTTCCCAACAGTTATTAAAAACTGTTAGGATATCATTGTTTTCCCAACGGTTTGATGAAACTGTTGGGAAAACTCCCTCAAAAACCATCTTTACCAACGGTTTATGCAAACCTTTGGTAAATATCACCTATACCAATGGTTCAAAAGAACCGTTGGTATACAAGTGTTGGGAAAAGTATGTTTTCCAGTAGTGCTAAATAATGAGAATCCAAGAGAACAGTTATACATGACATGAAATGTCTGACTAAGATGAATCTTGATGATATTATTAGAACCATTATGTAGTATGAAAGTATATATAAGATAAATGTTAAAAAAATAAAATAGGAAGAATGGGGTAGCTTTTCAACAACTTCTAGGGAGGTTACTACTAGAAAAGATAATTCTGGTGAAATTGTGTCAAAATCTTTAGTATGAGAGAAAAAGTTAAAGATGATTCAAGTTGTAGTGCTTCTAAGTAAAGTGAGAATGAACTTAATTATATTTCAAAATGAATGACTAGGATTATTTCTAAGAAATATTTTAATTACAAATATCAAAATAATGATAAGGATAAAAATTAATAGAAAGATACTTCTAAATTAATTTTTTAAGAATGTAAGAAAACCGGGCATATCAAACCAGATTTTACAAGGTTGAAAAGGAAGGATAGAATCACAAAGAGATATTATAAAGTTAAAGTAAATACAAGTTTGAAGGCTAATTAAACTTGGAATGAAAGTGGTGGAGATGCATATTTAGATAGTTCTTCAAATTTTAATGGTGATAGTCAAAAAAATGTTAGTTTTTATACTAATATCCCTAAGATCAAAAAAAATATGGTTATGGTATCTACTGAATCCCATTATAATTTTACATTAAGCACAAATTATCCTAATAATTTAGATGATGACTTTAGTTTAACTTATATAGAAGGATAAAAAGTTGTTTCATCTGAAGATGGGGATAGTTTACCTTCATTTGAGGAAATTACTAGATATGTGACTCTTCTTGAGAAAAATAATTCTAAAGTTATGAAAGAAAATGGTTATACTAAGTAAGATCATGTTAAATACAATATTAGGATTTCAAAACTTACTTCTGAAATTTCTAAATTTTCATCAAAATTACATAATAAATATAGTTCTATTTAAACTCATGAAGATAAGAATTTGGTTTTGAAACTTAATTCTATATTTTTTAGTCTAAAGAAACTTTTATAAAATTTTAAATCTAGGAATTAATTTTTTTAGTAATTTTATAGTTAATTTAAATCGTGTAGAACAAATTATGAAATATGATTTACATCAAAAAAATTACATTTCTAATCAAATTATTTTGTTCCTAAAAGTGCACATTTTATAAAAACAATATCAAAGAGGAGTTCACGAGAAAATAAATTTTCCTTAAAAAATGTTCAATATTTTTGTTTTCATAAAGCTTATATTTTTAGAGAATTAGTAGTTGTAAAATATAAAAGGGTTAGACATATGTGGATTCTTAAAGTTTTTCTTGCTAATACTTCTGAATCCAAGCAAGTCTGGGTACCAAAACCATATTTTTAATATTTTCGGGAAGGAATGTTGAGTACTAGTAGTATAAAAATTTGGTACATGGATATAAAATGTTCAAGAAACATTATAGAAAATAAAATTTACATCCAAAGTATTCCAAAAATGAATGGTAAAAAATTAACATTTAGAGATAATGATCAAGGAGAAATCATTGGTAGTTGTTATGTAGAGTTTCTTGGTAAGACTTTAATTTAAAAAGTTTTATGTGTTTTGGGAATCAAGAATAATCTCATCAGTATAATTAAATTATGTGATGAAGGTTATCTTGTGAACTTCATGAATGATACATGCACTGTTCAAATTCCAGGAGATAATTTTATTATTATTTTCTGATAGGAATGATAATATTTACACTTTAGGCTAATATGACATTAGAAACTAATATATAACTTTTTCAATTGAATTCAAAGATAATTCTTGGTTGTTTAATAGAAATTTAGGATAATGTAATATATTTACTTTAGCTAAAATTTCTAAGAAAGAAATTGTGAGGGATTTACTGGATCTTAGGTTTAATTCTTCAAAAGTCTAATATCTTTATCAATATGGTAAGAATAATAAGTTGAGATTTAAATATATTAGTGTAATATAAAATTTTAATGCTTTATATTTAGTGCATATGTATTTATTTCTACCTACACAAAATGGAATTATTGGAGGAAAAAACTATGTGTATGTATTGGTTAATGATAACACTAGATATAATGGGGTCTATTTTCTAACAAAGAAGTAAGAAGCACTTTTTTGTTTTAATAATTTTATTTCTCATGTTAAAAATTTTAAAAATATACATTTGGTTACGATTCATAGTGATCATGGTGGTATGTTTTAAAATTTTCATTTTGAAACTTTTTGTAGTAAAAAATGCATTACTCACAACTTATCAGCACCTATAACTCCTTAGAAAATGGTGTAGTTGACTGAAGAAATATAATTCTTCAGGAAATTGCTAGAACCATGTTGACTAAATACTCAATTTATAATTTTTTTTTTGATAAATATATTAGTACTACTTGTTATACTACAAATCAAGTTTTACTTTGGAATTTACATAATAAAACTCTTTATGACTATTGGACTGGTACAAATCCAAAACTTTCTTACTTCAAAGTTTTTTTATCTAAAATGTTTATTTTGAATACAAAAAAATTACATAAATTTATTCCAAAAGATGATGAGGCAATATTTCTTGGTTATTCTATAACTAGTAAGTCGTGTCAAGTTTTTAACAAACAAACAAACATTATTGAGGAAATAGTTCATGTTAAGTTTGATAAAACTAATCCTTTTGTTTTCAAATGCCTCGAAGTTGTGCCTTTGGATGATGTTTCTAAAATAACTTCTTTTTTGAATCTTGAAATGTATTTTCAACCCATGTTGAATAAATATTCGGATGAAATATTAACAAAAATTATGATTCCAAAAATTTTACCTTTAGAATAAGTTCATCCAGCTATTAAAGAACAACATTTTTCAAATCCATGACAATTGATCTTAAGAAATCATCTCACTGATAATATTAATGGAGATGTAGATCAACCAATCAAAACTCTTAGTTCCTTAAGAAAGGAATGTGAACATGGTTCATTATTAAATTTTTTTGAACCTAAAACACATGATGAGGCTTTAGGTGATAAATATTGGATAAGGGAAATGAAAGATGGAATCAACGCATTTGAACAGTACAAATTTTAGACATTGGTAGAATGACCTAATGATCTTCCTATAATTGGATTCAAATAGGTATTATGAAATAAACATGATGAAAATGGAATTATTTTTATAAATAATGAAAGTACTGTGGAAATGGTTATAATAAATAGGAAGGTATAGATTATGAAGAAACTTTTACACCAATAGTAAGACTTGAATCTATTCTAATACTTCTATCCTTTATAGATTATTTAAATTTTACTCTTTATTAAATGGATGTTAAGTGTGATTTTATTAATGGATATATTCTGGAAGAAGTTTTTATAAAAAAATATACTTGTTTTTTAAAGTATATAATTTTTGGAACATGTATATAAACTTACTAAGGTGCTTTATAGACTTAAATAATCTCCAAGAACCAAGTAAGACAAACTTACCATATTTTTACTTCATAATAATTCTGTTAAGGGTGAAAATGATCCAAATATATTTTTTAAATAAATTTTTTAAGGATTTCATCATTGTTAAAATTTATTTTTATGAAATTATCTTTGGTTCAACTCAAAAATATCTTTTTGATTCTTTTTCAGATCTTATAAAATATGATTTTTAAAATAAGATGACAGGTAAACTATTTTTTTTCCTTGGTTTTCAAATTTCTCAACACATGGAAGTAAATTTTTTATATAAAAAAACACATTAAAGATTTACACAAATGTTTTGTTTTTGAAAATTCTAAGAGTTTAAGTACTCATATTAGAATATCTAAATCTCTTGATCTTACTAGTTGATCAAAAACTGTTTAGAGGGGTGATTGGAAGTTTACTATATCTCATATATATTTGATGATATTTGATGTTTTAGGTGTTCTTGTGTGTAATATTTCAAGAAAATATAAAATAATCCAATATTAAAGTTTTTTAATGAATTATTTTTTATTTAAATAAACATTATATATTGGTATGTTTTATTCTTCTATATGTGATTTTTAACTTAAAGGTTTTTCATATGCTAAATTTTTTGAATGTAAAATGGGTATAATAAGTACAACTAGGAATATTCACTTATTAGGAGAAACTTTAGTGTATTGGTTATGTAATAAACAACATTCTTTATCAATTTATACTACTAAATTTGAATATGTAGTAGTAGGAAACTGTTTCACCCAATTGTTGTGGATGCAACACACACTCACTGATTTTGGTGTGTGTTTCACTAAGACTCTAACTCTTTCTGATAACACTAGTGTTTTTTCTTTTTCTAAGAACCCAAAACATAACTCATGAGAAAAGAACATAGATATAAGACACTATTTCCATTGGGATCACACACAAAAATTAGATATTATTATTTAATTTATTGGAATGTAAGACCAACTTATTGATATTTTTACAAAACCTATTCATTCTAAAATATTTTAATATATTAAGAAGAATTTAACCATGATCAATGTAAAATGATCATAAATATACTTCTTGTTTTTAATCATCTCCATAAAATTAAAAACTCTTCAAAAATGGGTAGTTGGGTACATTTGTTTTTATAACCATATTTTCTATTTTAAGTTTTTATGGAAGGAATGTTTTTCTAAAGGAGTATTTATTAAGTATAAAATTCACTTTTTATAAGGAATTTTTATTTTTCAGAAGTTATGTTGATTTTATAATATAGTTTTTTTATAAATTTTCTAATTTTGAATACATTGTTTAAATCCTAAATAAAATTATGACTTTATGCTTTATACGGAAGATTAAATCTCAATCAATGATTTTTTTGGAAGATAAATCATCTTTTAATTATTCTAAAATAGTTAATTGTTTTTTATAAATTAAGGTTGGTTTCATAAGTCTTAAAGAAAAGTATTTTTTAGACTCAAAAAATTTTAAAAGTGCAATAAAGTGGGTGAATGATCCTAAAATAGATTTTATGTTTTTCTAATGAATAAGTGATCAGAATCACCAAATATTATAAGATTTTTTTCAAGATGACTGAAAGTGTAAGATTAGAAGTGGTATAGGATTCTATAGCAATGGATAATCTAAAATCCATTTCAATTTTGTAGGATTAAGAGATCAAGGATGTCAAGAAAAAACTGAAGATAAAATATGATAAGTCTAACATATTGGAGAAGGAATTAAAAAATATGAAGTATGTTGTTAATGAAATTTATAAAAAGAATTGATATCTTCAAAATTTTTAATTTTGTTAAACTTTAAACTAGTTATTGAAATGAAAATTAATGTTTCCTTATGAAATCTCTATATATATTTTTCATTATATTATTTAAAAAATTTGTGTCTAATTTCTTAAAGATGATATTACTTTTAAGTTTAATTACTTTTTTTCTTTTTAAAAAATTCAGAGGGGGAGAAAACTAGAACACAATTTATTTTTAGAAAAGGGGATTTTTTTAAGTTTGTGTTTGTAATTTTTTTTTAAAAACTTGTAAGCCTAACTGTTTTTAATCATTCTTGTTTCATGTATTTTTTAAAAATGGGGTGATTATTGGGTCAAAAAATATCTCTCTGCACTTATTTTGAAAATAAAAATATTCATATTTATTATTTTTGTTTTACCTTACAATAATTTACAAGTTAATTTTTAAAGTATTTTAGGTTCTACTAAAATAGTTATTCCAACCAACATTACATTAATCAGAATAACTTTTCCAAATATAATTTTACCGGAAGAAAAGTTATATATGAGTTCAATTTATTTTATTTACATAAATTTTTCAGAAGTATTTTTATTTGTATTGAAGTTTTCCATAAGGATCTTGGTAGTGATGTCAAAAAAATTTCATTATTAGAAGAATAATACAAGTAGATCTATCGGAAGGATAACTGATCTTGTCAATGTAGTTACAACTAAACTAGAGAATCAAAAAATCTAAATGTTGGATTTATTACAACCATCATTTTTAAATAGAACTGTGATGTTGAAGTGAATAAATATATATGACGATGAAAATCTGTCTGAATACTGCTTACATTTTGAATTTTGAAACTTCTCATTTCCTTGAATGCATCCCTTTATAATATTTTTAGAGGTTTTTCTTCTTAAGAGAATCCTTCAGTGAGGATTTATTATAAATTCTCTGATGGTCTTTTGTTTTTCTTTACTATTTTTCTGATCGTTGAGATCGAGGGCTCCAAAGGATAAGGATACAAAATTTATTCCAATTTGTCGAGATCAAGGGATTCTAGAAGGAAGAAAAAATTTCATTCCAATCATCCTTATTAAAATATTTCAGGGTTTTGGAAGATAGAAATTCCAATAGGTTTATAATCAAGGATTCCTAAATTTGGGTCTACAAAATTTCTTATCACTTTAGGTTAAAGAAAATACCTCAATCAATTGAGGTGCTTTCATTTCTTGTTGTTTTTTGCATAAGTTTTTATTTACTTATAGTTTCTTAGTTACTTTGTTTCTATATACAATTTTTGAGTTACTCTAGTTTACTTTTATCATTTTGATTTTTTTCATAACTTATTGGAAAAGCCTCATTTTGAAAGTCTGAAATCTCATACTTACTTTTATTTTCTTATACAAGAGTGTTAATTTCTTAATTTTTGGAAAAATTACAATTCACCCCCCACCCACCCTATTATAGTATATCTATCATACTTTATTAGGAAATGGGTACATTTGGAAAGTATTATCATGATTCAGAATGAGTGATTCAAAGATTTTAAGTACTACCCTAGCTAGAAACTTCAATATTTCAAAGGATAATACACATAAAATAAAAAAAGAGGCTAAGTAAATGCCAAAGTTTCTATATGAATTAGCTATGGGAATCCTGATGTATTCCCTGGCTTGTACAAGATCGAATATCACTTATGTGGGAGGATTAGTTAGAAGATATATGGAAAATCTAGGAAAGGATCATTGGGAGTTCATAAAGTGGGTATTATAATATCTCAAAGTTTTAGTGGATCTATAAATTTGTTTTAAAATATAATATCACTTAAAAAGGTTTATAGATGAAGAATTTTGTGGATATATAGAGTCATTAAAGAGAACCGCTAACTTTTTGTTTACTTTTAGAGGCACTATCATGAGTTGGATGTCCCGATTATAACTTAGAGTTTCACTATCAACCAAGAAATATGAGTATGTTGAAACTATGGAAACAATGAAGGATTTGGTGTGGTTGAAGATTATATCAACCCATACTTTTCACAAATAGATATTACATATTATTATATGAATATTCATTACATAACATAATGATTTACACTAGAATCATATAGGTCTATTGACTTTGAAAACTTAGATTCATAAAAAGATTTTTCATATGGGATATACATCATATCCCACTAATTTATTCATAAATAGTACCCTTCTTAGACATATAATACTTAAAACCTTTCTTTAAAACTTGGGGAAAGGAAACTTGAGAAAGGGTGATCTCAAATTCTTAGTAATGGTAAACAAGGGGGATATCAATGATCACTTCAATATAACATGAGAATAAGGGTGTGAGAACATGATATTAACATTTAAAAACTAATCCCACCATATCATATATCATAATATTGTGTCATGGCATAAAGTTTGGCAGTTCATATGACATGAATCATAAAGGAATCAAAGAACATGAGCTATGAGAACATAACATCGACATAAGACATAAATTTTTGGAATACACATAAGTATATAAAATCATTCCCTTTATAGTCAAGGATCACTTAAAAGTATATCATAGTGTATTAGGTTCACTATTACTTAATTTTATCATATTAGTCAAGGTACATTCCTTATATTATCATAGTGTACATAGTCCCCTATTGAACTGGGTTCACTCTCCATTCCAGAACTGTTTATATCATGAGATATCCAACTTTACCCAATGAATTTGAGAGATATATAATCATGTTACTACCTATAACATAATTAAAATCATACATATATGTTCCATAAGATCATAAAACTTTCATCATAGCATAACCAGTAGAAAGGAAACGGGTTTTATAAACATTACATCATAGCATAACCCGTGGAAAAGAAATGGGTTTCATAAACATATTTCCATCATAATCATAAACCATATAGAGAATTAATAATGATGGTATCATTGTTTTATATCCTAATTAAACCTTAAGTAACATCAAATTAGGTTATCATAGATGAAAAATTCCTTTAAAAGATCACATGGAACATTTCTTGAGGAAAATACACTTTTCAATTTGAAATCACTAATTTAAAATATAAAAACATCCCAAATATTAAATAATTAATTTTATTTTAAAATAACATTTAAAATTGTAAATAAATATTTAAATCATTTATTTTTCATAATGGTGGTCAATTCCATTCATCACATATAATTTAAAAGAAAAAAAATCACACTTCTGTAAAAAAAAGTCAAAAAGTACATCGTTCGAAAAATGAAAAGAATACATATTTTAAAATATTTTTTAAAAATTAAATCATGGTTAAAAATTAATTTAAAAAATAATCATATAATATTAAAATATTCTTTAAAAAAAATTTAGAAAACATGGAAATATTTTCGACCAAATAGAAAAATGAAGTCAGTTTTCCTTAAAAAATATTCGATATCTTGAGTTATTAAAGAGAGTAAAATGAAAGGAAAACAAGTAATATCAAGAAATAAATATTTTAGAATAAAATTAATGGGATAATTGATATTTATATTATGAAATTTCATCATTAGAAACTTTATCTTAAACAATCCTGATAAACAATGAGATTGTAACCTAAAACTCTTACATCAAGTTTGACTTGCTTTGAAATCACATTAAACTCATGTATAATAAATTTAAATTTATTATAATTATATAAAATAGTCATTTACAAACTTATAATATCATATATTATCCAATTATAACATTTCAACACCCATTTATTAATAATTCTTTATTAAAATTATTGTTTCCGGGTGTTTAACTACTTTATTTTTTATGAGAATTTCAGTTTGGTAGTTTTGGTACTTGTACTTTGAATATAGTTCCATCATCTATAAAATGTTAATAATGATTTAAATATCATATATATTAATTATATTCATATTTTTAATTATCTATAAAATATATATATATATATATATGAATTACAAAGTTCATGGAGATGGTAGGTCGTACGTACTAATGAATGATGTTTTCACTTTTCGACAGGTGGAATGAAAGAAAGATAAATAATAATTCACATATAAAAGTAATTATTATATCATATATATCATATATATTCATTAAATATATATTGATTTCCATCCAATTAAAACAAAAATGAAAAATAAATCACAACGCTTCATAGAGGTGGTAGTCCACACGTTTTCATGAGCGATATTATCATTTTCCAACAGATAGAAAGAAGGTAGATAATGGTTACTTCATCCTAATAATAAGAATTAAATATATTTAAAATAATTAATACATTATTTTATAATGGATACCATGGATTTATATGTGGTATAATAAGAAATAAAATTGAAAATTCTCGGTTAAGAGTTATAACTCTTTGTTGAGAAACCTCTTTTGGATTACACCTTGAGCCTTAGATGGATGGTCTTTTGGAAAGACCAAAAGCTCAAAGATTTGTTTAATGGGGATATGATGGTTTTATTTAAGTTACTATATGAGATATAAGGCTCAAAATGTGTGACGATGATAGGATAGAGGTTCCCTTTTATAAGTGAGGGGAGGGGAACTCTTTGAATTACTTAAAGTATTAAAATAATATAAATTAATTTTTATAATCAAGTGACTTCAAGTTGATATATTTTTATGATAGTGTGAGTATGAGTAGAAATAATCTAATAAAATAATATTTATACAAGTCTAAGTGATTTTTTAACCATTACCTTATATTTTTTACCTCTCATTATTCCTTTTGACGATTACTACAAAATCAAAGTTTTTAACACTTTAAGGGTCAAGAATGTTATCATAAAAGGAAAATTGACCCATAAATGGACCATGGTTGATATTTTAAAACATATATCATTCAATTGTCTTAAGAAAGTATTTTATTAATTTTAACTCATTTAATAAAATATTGTTTATTATAAAATATTATTAATTTTGTTTTTGGAACTATTCATTTATTTTGACTTTAAAGCCATCAATATAGTTATAAAATTTGAATATAAACCTTTAAAACATATCTAATATGTTATATTTATCTACAAAAATCATTTAACATAGTAATTCATCCAAATTTTATTAATTTTAATATTTTTAAAATCATGTATTTTATTTTTCTATTAATTGAATAAATATTGTGTCAGCATTCTGTAAGAATTTAAGGTAAATATTCAGTCATTAAAATTTAAAAATAAATTACCATGATAAAAAATAATTTATATTTAAAATAAATACTTATAACTGAACTTATCCTCTTTTTATCCTTGTGAAAAAAATTAGATATATTAAAGTCAATAGAGTTACATTTTATATTTATTATTTTCTTAAAATAATATAAAGTTCATAATCAAAGAAAAATGGAACCAAGTAGCCATACATTAGAGAATTTGATGGAAATATCTCAACCCCACTCATTTAATAGGATAAATAAAAGTGTAAGATAAATTTTAAAGCATTATCCCAAAGTTTTAACCATGTTTTACCCATTTACCCTTACTGAGGTGACAAATATTTACAAGGTTACTATTCACAATGACTAAAAATAAAAGGGACCCATTTACTAAATTTTATCCTATTGATTCAAAATATTTAATTCATTTGTCAATATTTAATTTCTATAAGTGGAAGAAATTAATTTTAAAATGAGCGTGCAAGACACGACTAAAACCGATTTAAAAAAAATATATTTTTAAACATAAAATTGGATTTATTCTCATAACATAACTATAAAATAATTTAAATAAATTTTAAAACATTTGATTGAATATATAATATATAAATTTCATTAAAATAATTTACCAAAAGTTATTAATATAATTTATTAAGACAAAAACACATTGCAAGCATAAAAATAGTTTTTTTAGAAAAACATCTCTTTTACTTTTAAATGATTTTATTTTTATTTATAATTGATTGATAAGCAATGAATTTATTTTATACATGTTTAAATCATAAATTTTTCATAATATATTTATTCCTATTCATACCCACCAATTTAACAGCTTTGTTATAACAGTATATTATATTATGGTTCATTTAGACTCGGGGTTGCATGTGTTGCAAGATATCGAAGAAATTAAATTTATTTAAAAAGAAATATATCATAAAATCTTAGGGTATTAAATTATACCCCCATTAAAATTAATTTTACCCTTGAAATTACATCACTACAATACAAAAAAATTATGATATCTTTATTTCATCACATTCTTGGGTTCCCATGTAGCTTCTTTGAATTTTTTATTACTCCGGATAACTTTAACCAACTAAAACGTCTTGTTCCAATACACTTTATATTTATGATCCAATATTTCTACCAGATATTCTTTATAGGAAAGATCATGTTCTGGTGGTGCAACCTCTAAATTCAGCAAATGTGATGCATCAGATATGTACTTCCTTAGGATAGATACATGGAACACATCGTGAACTTGAGAGAGGTTCAGTGGAAGCACCAAGTGATAATATATTGTCCCAACTTGATCAAGAAACTTGAAGGGTACAATATACCTAGGGCTCAACTTTCCCTTATTTCTGAATCTCATAACCTTTTTCCATAGAGAAATTCAAAGGAATATATTTTACTAGCTTTAAATTCTATATCTCTTCGATGATTATCATCATCACTTTTTAGTCAAATATAAGATTCCTTGATGTACTATTGAATGGATCTAACTTTCTCTCCCATTTTATCAGATATCTCAGGACCCAATAAAATTATTTCTCAAAATTCATCCTAGTGCATTATAGTTCTACATTTATTTCTATAGAGGGCTTCAAAATGATCCATTTAAATGCTTGAGTGAAAGTAAATGTTGTAGGAAAACTCAGCTAGAGGAGGATGTTGATCCCAACCACCTTTGAAATCCATATAAAAAAACCTCATCATATCCTCTAGGGATTGAATGGATATATCAGATTGACCATCTATTTAAGGATGATAAGAAGTAATGAAACCCAACTCTGTATCCAGATTTTACTGAAGAGTTCACTGGATCTCCAAGATAATCCTTGGATCCCAATCAGATACAATAAAATGTGGTACTATATGCAACATTACAACTTCATTAATGTATATTCTGGAAATCTGATCATGATAGAAATATTTTTTGGTAATAATGAAGTGTGCTCGCTTCGTAAGGAGATCAACTACAACCCAAATAGCATTATAGACTTAATATGTTTTGGGGAGTCCATTGATAAAATACATGGTGATTTTTTACCATTTCTATACTGGTATGGGTAATGGTTATAGCATCCCCTTATAATTTTTTCTTTTATCCTTTTATTTCGAATATACCAAGCACTGAGGTACATACTCTACAATATCTTTCTTTATTGTCCCACTATAAATACTCTTTCAGATCTCTATACATCATTATAACTCCAAGATGAATAGAAAATGTTGAATTCAGAGTTTTATCCAACATCTCCTTATTAAAATCTCATATAGACAGTACATATACATGTTCCTAAACCTTATCATTCCATCACAATAAAGGTTGAACTCAGGAAAATTTCTCACCTTCTTTTTTATCTCAATATCTTCCTTCTACGCCTCATTAATATTTACTTGGATATATGGTTTATCATTAATTTGATAAAGATAATATTTATCCCCTTCCTATAAGATTTCCATATCTATCCTTTATAAATCAATAAATATTGGATCCTTTTTAACCATTATAATATAGAATCTAACATGATCCTTTCAACTCAGATCATCTCTAACTTATTCACTTTCCCAGGGTGGTAATGTATTGAGAAATCATAATCTTTAATCAACTCCAACCATCTTATTTGGAATACATTCATCTCTTTAAAAGTGAATATATTTTTTAAACTTTTATGATCAGTATAATTATCACAACTTTCTCTATAAAGATAATTCTTCCATATCTTTATTGTAAAAATTATGACAGCTAGCTCTAAATCATGAGTTGGGTAATTTTTTTCATGATCCTTCAATTGGCATGAGGCATAAGCTATCACCACATCATTCTGCATGAGTATGCATCCAAAACCCTTCTTCAATGCATCATTATAGATCACAAACCCTTCCCCATTGTAGGGTAGTGTAAGCATGGGTGCACTGACTGACCTTCTCATTAGTTCCTTGAAATTATCCTCACATTCATTTGTCCAAAGGAACTTTTCACTCTTTAGAGTTAACTTGGTGAGTAGATTAGACATCCATGAGAAATTATCCACAAATTGTTGGTAATATCCATCCAAACCAAGAAAACTAGGGATCTCAATCATAATCATTGGTCTGGGCCAATATTCAATAACTTTCATCTTTGATGGATCCACCGATATACCCTCACATGAGATTATAGAACCCAAAAATGAAACTTTCTATAGACAAAATTCCAACTTGGTAAAATGTATATACAGTTTCTCCTTTATTAGGGTCTTCTTAAAAATACTCAAATAATCTTCATTATCTTACTTGTTCTTTGAATATATTAGAATATTGTCTATAAATACTACCAAAAACTAATCAAGGTAATCTCTAAAGACTCTATTCATTATATCTATGGAGATAGCAAAGTAATTAGTAATACCAAATGGAATCACTATAAATTTATATTGTCCATACCTCGTATGGAATGTTCTATTGGGTAATTATTCACTTTTTGACCCTCAACTAATAGTATCCAGATCAAAGATAAATATTTTAAAAAGATTGAACTCATCATAATTGATTGAAAAAATCATCAATACAGGGTATAGGATACTTATTCTTGATTGTGATCTTGTTCAGTTCCTGATAATCAATACAGATTCACATGGATCCATATTTCTTATTAATGAAAATAATAGGTGCACCTCAAAGTGAAATACTTGGCTAAATGAATCCCATATCAATATTCTCTAATATTTTCTTCTTCAATTCTGAAAAATCTATCAGGGTCATTCTATATGGAGTCTTTTAAATAGATGTAATACTAGGTATGAGTTCTATTAAAAACCAAGCTTCGTGGTTTAGAGGAATACTAAGAAATTATTCCAGAAAGACATCAACAAACTCCCATACAATAAGAATATCTTTGATGTTGAGTTTCTCCCAAACCATATGGAATAAACACGCCTTTTGATTTGGAATAATGAACCATGCAATGGATGTAATTTCTATTGGAGGTTCATATTTATCATCACATTGATAAAATATCATAGGTTGGTTTGTAGTATCAAATGTGACTTCCTTTCCTTTGAATTTGATATGGAATTTATGTAAATAAATCTAATCCATGCCTATCATAACATATAATTCAACTAGAGGGAGAATAATGATATTTTCAAGAATCATATTCCCACAAAATTCAATCAAAGAAGAATCATAGACTTGAGATGAGATGATCATACCATTATCATTTTTCATTGCTAATTAAACATCTAATTGTTGGGGTGTCATTATGATACCCATATAAAATTATTCAGATATAAAAGAGTGGGTAGATACAAAATCAAATAATACATTTGAATTTATAGATTGGATGGTAATTATACCTTTATATTGAAAATGGGTTCCATAAACCCAACTTGTAATGTACATTGATTTCCATTAAATGTATACAGTTTGATATATGTGTGTGTGTGTGTGTGTGTTTGTGTGTGTGTGTGTTTTTTTGTCTTACCAAAATAGTTTTGATACTTATTCTTCCACTATATATATGTTAATTTCCTTAGATTACATGTTGTATCAAAGGGTTATAGCAGTTCCCAGGCTATAATGAAAACCTAGAGATGCTATAACAGTAATATTAAGGTAATGTCTTATGGACTAGATACATCATACTAATAGGACACTGATGATGTGTGACTATCATTTGATGGGGGCTCATAGTCAATGATACTTATTCTTATAAAGTTCCCACTTGGTGATCTCTAGTATTTGATATCATGAAGACAAAATCACTAATAGGAACACCATATGTTTTGGGTTTCATTGGTCATTGCTATCTATGAACATGTGTATTGGTCTCTGGACTTGAGATAATCATCAATGTGTGCCATTAAATCATGTACTTTGATGCAAGGAGAAAACCATGACAAGGAATTCATGGTGAGGAGGTTTGTGTTGGGTTCATCATTGGTGGTATTGAATTGGATGAATGATCAAGAGAGAATTTGTCGATTCCAAGTTGTGGACGTAATGTTTTCACCCTAGTTGATTGAGATGGTAGTACCTTTATAAATCTATGGTCATGTTATTTGAAGGTAAATTAGTCTGAATAGATCAACAAATAATAAATCAAGAAAGGATTATGACACAAGTTTGTGTCCTAATTTATGAGATATAGTATGATAAAGAGATTATATAACACAGTGTGTGTTCATGGGTTGGTTTTCATTGCTATAAATTTTCCTTATCTCTTTAGGGGACGTGATGGGTTTCTAGAATCTATTATTAGTCTATAAATACTATTTACTACTTTTTAGATAAGGGCCTAGTGGGTCACACATAATATCATATTCAATATTTTTTCCTACGAGTGTTGTCTAAGTTTTATCAATACCTGATAAATAAATAAATTCATTATTATTCTGGTAAAGAATAATTGGGATGAATTTATTTATTAAAATTATTTACAAGGGGTTAAGTAAACACAGGGATTAATATTATATGAATGAATATTATTTTAATATTCCATATTCATTTAATATTATTATAAGTTACGAGTCGAGTTAATGACTCGGTTTTATCATGTAATATATTTTATATATATTACAAGTTTTTGATAAAATATAAATAATTTTATGATGCAGTTATTTTGTCATAATTTATTATTTATTACTTATTTAGTGGATGTTAAAAATACGAGGTTTAGGTAACCCTAATCGGGTATTTTGAACATCCACTATATAAGTGGAGAGAATCTCATTCCAACATTATTTTCATCAGTCAGAATTGAGAGCTTATCTCTCCTCCTAAGTCTTGGATAAATAATCCCTCAATCTGAGCAAATGATCCAAGTTCACCTTCACAAATTGAATTAAGAGGATCGTGGTGATCGACATGACGTCTAATTGATCGTCTAAGCTCCATTGTATCACCCATAATCTGAAAAATGGCATACGCACATATTTGAGAAATGTGTGTGGATGATATAGAGGGGTTTGGAATCGGATCCTTCGACCAACGATCATTAGCGAATTACATCGTGTGTGCCCACCTCAATCAGTATGAGATACACATTCTTTTTTATTTTTCTATGCTCCAATTAAACTATGAGATATTCTTAAAATATACCAGGGCTTTGATCACTAGATTCGATGAAGTTTCATCACTCTGGTGATGAAAAAAATTAAATCACTAGCCCATCGGCTTCCACTACATGCCTCGATACTGTTTTTATGATCCAAGAAATTTATTTTTCTTTAAATTTTAAGTAGAGAGTTATAAATCAGTCTTAAAAAATATAATCGTGCATCAATCCAATATTGGATGACCAAGTTACATCATTTGGAACAAAAAAATTATGGATTGAAATGGTGTTTATCGGATATTCAAATTTCAAATTTTATGTTTTTGAAGAACATAGTGTATATATATATATATATATTGGTTTTTCGAGGTGGTTATGGTGACCCCATTTTATTCTGGTCACGACTTGGATGGAATCTGGTTGGAATCCGATAGTCGTATTTCCTTTAGCTGGTGACTGAAAATTCCACACGTTTTTTAGAATTTATAGAAATAAGACACAAAAAAATAAAATATTATTTTTTTGTTTAAAATAGCCTAATTGGGATGTGTTTTTAAGGTGAGTGGAAGACAAATGGTTCACGATTTATAATTTTTTTTCAAAAAAAATGAATTACCCATTGTCAAAATCCTACTTTGGGGCTTGAAAAGAAAGGAAAAAAGAAAACTAAGACCCATGTAGGCAGCGCCTTCCTCTGCACACTGGACCGCCCTCCTCGTCATCTCCCTCATGAGACCACCCTGCCTCCTTCATTCATACCCCGAAATCTTGAAGTAGCTGGCCAGGTCTTGGCCTCAGACCCTCCTCCTACTAGCTAGTATCACCTGCTCCTGTGAAGGCCGAACTCGTCGCACTGAAGCATCACCATATCCTTCTCGTGGGTTTGAATGTATGGTTGTGATCACCACCATCGTCTGATGCTCTCCACCATCGTCTTCCACTTGCTGGGTCCCATGGTCATGCATGTTGAGGCCAGACCATCTGCTGACCACCATGAGACTGATCCTCCACCTCCTTCGAGGTTCATCTATCAACCAAAACCAAGATCTGGCCTAACCATGAGCACCACCTACCCTCTTCCGTTATCTATCCATCATTCCTGATGTCATGCCTATCGATTCCATCCCTCTCACCAACCATATAGGGAATGCAGCCACCTCCCTGCTTTGATCCTGAGTGATCGAGCGCCTCCCTCTTCTGCAGTCGAGCACCACCTTCCACTCAATGCCCATCCTGCCAACTACCTAGTGTTTCCCTCCACTTTGATATTATACTTCATGCAAATTATTAGGATTTTGATTTACTTTATAGTAAATTTTTTACATAAATGCATCATATATTTATGACTATGGTGAATAACTTATAGTCTCTTGGAGATAAAGAGTTATAGGATGAGAAATTTATTGAGAATATTATTAATATCATGCCTAAAGAATGAGAATCCACGCGAACAACTATAGATGACATGAAATGTCTGACTAAGATGAGTCTTGAGGATATTATTGGAACCTTTATGTAGTATGAAAGTATATATAGGATAAATATGTTACATAAATGGTGATGTTTTACCATTTCCATTCTAGTATGGGTAATGGTTATAACATCCCCTTATAATTCTATCTTTCATCCTTTTCTTTCTGATATACCAAGCACCGAGGTACATACTCTACAATATCTCTCTTTATGTTGTCCCACTAGAAATACTCTTTCAGATCTATATACATCATTTTAACTCCAAGATGAATAGATAATGTTGAATTACGAGCTTTATCCAACATATCCTTATTCAAATCTCATATAGACGAGACATATATGTGTTCATGAACCTTATCATTCCATCATAATCAAGGTTGAACTTAGGAACATTTCACACCTTCTTTTTTATCTCAATATATTCCCTCTACACCTCTTTAATCTTTACTAGGATATATGGTTGATCATTAATTTGATAAAGATAAGATTTATCCCCTTCCTATAATATTTCTATATCTATCCTTTATAAATCCATAAATATTGTATCTTTTTTAACCCTTATAATAGATAAGCTAACATGATCCTTTCAACTCAGATCATCTTCTACCTTATTCACTTTCCTAGGGTGGTAATGTATTGAGTAGTAATAATATTTAATCAACTCCAACCATATTATTTGGAACAAATTCATCTCTTTATAAGGTAATATAGGTTTTAAACTTTTATGATCAGTATAAGTATCACACATTTCTCTGTAAATATAATTCTACCATATATTTAATTTAAAAATTAGGATAGTTAGCTCCAAATCATGAGTTGGGTAATTTTTTCCATGATCCTTCAATTGGCGGGAGGCATAAGCTATCACCATGTAATTCTGCATGAGTATGCATCCCATACCCTTCTTTAATGAATCACTATAGATCACAAACCCTTCCCCATTGCAGGGTAGTGTAAGCATGGGTACACTGAATGACCTTCTCATCAGTTCCATGAAATTTTCTCACATTAATCTGTCCAAAGGAACATGTCACTCTTCATAGTTAACTTGGTGAGTAGATTAGACATCCATAAAAAATTATCCACAAATTGTTGGTAATATCCATCCAAACCAAAAAAACTATGGATCTCAGTCGCAGTCATTGGTCTGGGCCAATATTCAATAACTTTCATCTTTGATGGATCCACCGATATACCCTCGCATGAGATTATAGGACCCAAAAATGAAACTTTCTATAGAAAAAATTCAAACTTGGTAAATTTTTTATGCAGTTTCTCCTTTATTGGGGTCTTCCTAAAAATACTCAAATAATCTTCATTATCTTACTTTTTCATTGAATATATAAGAATATTGTCTATAAATACTACCAAAAACTAATCAAGGTAATCTCTAAAGACTCTATTCATTCTATATATGAATATAGAAAGGGAATTAGTAATACCAAATGGAATCACTGTAAATTTATAGTGTCCATACCTCATATGGAAGGTTTTATTGGGTAATTATTCACTTTTTGACCCTTAGCTAATAGTATAAGGATCAAAGAAAAATATTTTAAAAATATTGAACTCCTCATAATTGATTGAAAAAATCATCAATACGGGGTAGAGGATACTTATTCCTAATTTTGATCTTGTTAAGTTTCTGATAATCAATACAGATTCACATTGATCTATATTTCTTCTTAATGAAAAGAATAGGTGAACCTCAAAGTGACACACTTGGCTGAATGAATCCCATATCAATATTCTCTAATATTTTCTTCTTTAATTATGAAAACTATATCAGGGACATTATATATGGATTATTTTAAATAGATGTGGTACTAGGTATGGGTTATATTGAAAACTCGGCTTCATGGTTTAGAAGAATAATAGAAAATTCTTCTAGAAAGACATCAACAAACTCTCGTACAAAATAATTTCTTCAATGTTGAGTTTCTACCAAAACATCTGGGATAAACACCCCTTTTGAATTTTAATAATGAACTATACAATGGGTGTAATTTCCATTAGAGGTTTATATTTAGCATCAGATCGATAAACGATCATAGGATGGTTTGGAATATCAAATGTGACTTCCTTTCCTTTGAATTTTATGTTGGATTTATGTAAATAAATATAATCCATGCCTAAGATAACATATAATTCAACTAGATGGAGAATAATGATATTTTCAAGAATCATATTACCACAAACTTCAATCAAATAATAATCATAGACTTGAGATGAGATAATCATACCATTATGAGTTTTCATTACTAATTCAACATCTAATCATTGGGGTGGAATTATGATACCCTTATAAAAGTTTTCAGATATAAAAGAGTGGGTAGATACAAAATCAAATAATACATTAGAATTTATAGAGTGGATGGTACTTATACCTTTCTATTGAAAGTGAGTTCCATAAACCCAACTTGTAATGTACTTTGATTTCCATTAAATGTATACAGTTTGATATGTGTGTGTATGTGTGTGTGTGTTTGTGTGTGTGTGTGTTTGTCTTACCAAAATAGTTTTGATACTTATTTTTCCACTATATATATGTTAATTTATTTAGATTACGTGTTTTATCAAAGGTTTATAGTCGTTCCCAAGCTATATTGAAAACCTAGAGATGCTATAACAGTAATATTAAGGTAATGTCTTATGGTCCAGATAAATCATACTAACATGACATAGATGATGTGTGACCATCATGTGATGGGGGATCGTAGTCATTGAGACTTATTATGATGAAGTTTTCACTTGGTGATCTTTAATAGTTGATATCATGAAGACAAACTCACTAATAGGAACACCACATGTTTTGGGTTTCATTGGTTGTTGCTATCTACGAACATGTGTATTGGTCTCTAGACTTGAGATCATCATCAATGTGTGTCATTAAATCATGTACTTTGATTCAAGGAGAAAACCATGACAAAGAATTCATGGAGAGGAGGTTTGTGTTGGGTTTATCATTAGTGGTATGAAATTGGTTGAATGATCAAGATTGAATTTGTCGATTCCAAGTTGTGGAAGTGATATTTCCGACCTAGTTGATTTGGATGGTAGAACCTTCATAAATCCATGGTCATGTTAGTCGAAGGTAAATTTGTCCAAATAGATCAACAAATAATAAATCAAGAATAGACAATGACACGAGGGTGTGTCCTAATTTATGAGATATGGTATGATAAAGAGATTATATTACAGAGTGTGTGTTCATATGTTGGTTTTCATTGCTATGAATTTTCCTTATCTATTTAGGGGCCTTAATGGGCTGCAAGAATATTCTCTTAGTCTTTGAATACTATTTACTACTTTTTAGATAAGGTCCCAGTGGGTCGCACACAATAGCATATTCAAGATTTTTTTCTATTTTAGTGAATAGGAATATAGGACATGGTGGGATCCACCATGGGGTCTGAGTGTTTTCCAAGTTTTTTCAATCCTTGATAAATAAATAAATTCATTATTATTCAAGTAAAGAATAATTGGGATGAATTTATTTATTAAAAGTATTTACAAGGGGTTTTAGTAAGCACAAGGATTAATATTATATGAATTAATATTATTTTAATATTCCATATTCATTTAATATTATTAGAATTTACGAGTCGATTTAATGACTCGGTTTTATCATGTAATATATTTTTTTATATTACAAGTTTTTGATAAAATATAAATAATTTTATGATGTAGTTATTTTGTCATGATTTATTATTTATTACTTATTTAGTGGACGTTAAAAGTACGGGGGTCAGGGAACCCTAATTGGGTATTTTGAACATACACTACATAAGTGGAGAGAACCTCATTCAAACATTCTATTCATCACTCATAATTGAGAGCTTGCCTCGCCTCCCAAGTCTTGGATAAAGAATCCATCAATCCAAATGAATGATCTAAGTTCACCTTTGCGAATCGAATTAAGAGGATCGTCGTGATCGATGTGATGTATAATTGATCGTCAAAGCTCTGATCTAGCACCCATAATTTGAAAAATTGAATACACGTGTGTTTGAGAAATGTGGGTGGATGATCTAGAGGTGTTTGGCATCGGATCCTTCGACCAACGATCATCATCGAATTACATTGGGTGTGCACACGTCAAATCAGTATGAGGTACACATTCTTTTTATTTTTCTATACTCCAATTAAACTATTTGATGTTACCAAACCATACCAGGTCTCGGATCACCTGATCCGATGAAGTTTCGTCATTCTGATGATTAGAAAAATTTAAATCCTCTGCCCATCATCATCCAATGCATGCCTCAATACTATTTTTCTGAGCCAAGAAAATTATTTTTCTTTAAATTTTAAGTAGAGAGTTATAAATCAGTCCCAAAAAATCTAATCACGCATAAATCCAATCTTGGATGACGGTATTTAGAACAAAACAATTATGGATCAAAATGGTTTTTTCATCGGTTTTTTGAGGCGGTTATGATGACCCCATTTTATTACGGTCACGGCTTGTATGGAATCTGATAGCCAGATTTCCTCTAGCTGGTGACTGAAACTTCCACACATTTTTTAGAATTTCTAGCAATAAGACACAAAAAAAATTAAAATATTATTTTATGTTTAAAATTTTATTTTGTATTTAAAATAGCCTAATTAGGATGTGTTTTTACGGTGGGTGGCGTAAAAATGGTTCATGGGTCATACCTCTTTTCCACAAACAAAAATGAATTACTCATTGTCAAATGCCTACTTTGAGGCTTGAAAAGAAAAAAAAAGAAAGACTAAGACCCACACAGGCGGCACCTTTCTCTCCACAGTGGACCGCCCTCCTCCTCATCTCCACCACCCTACCTCCTTCCTCGAGTTTTTTTTTACATTTTTTCGAAAAAATAATTTTAAAAATACTAACAGGTTAGAAATATTTTTTTTTACATCTTAAAGGTAGCACACAATGTGCCGCCTACGGTTCAGTTTCCGCCGGACCAAAGGCGGTTCTCCAGAAACTGCCTTGCGCCTTTGGGGAAATGAAAGGCGGCACACCAGTGCCCTCCTTTCGAATTTTTTTCTGCGAAAGGCGGCTTTGGAAGAGCCGCCTTTCATGTTTCAAATGGCCGAAGGCGGCTTCCCAGATGCCACCTTCGCCAAAAAAATCCCTATAAAAGGGAGCCGCCCCACCCATCCTCCCTCACTCACAAATCCCTCTTCTCTATAAAATTTTGAGAGCTCCTCTCTCTAAGTTGAGTTTTCCTTTGTGGTGATTCCGGAGACGCAAGGAGTATAAGATTTATGTGTAAAGCTTCATTTAGAGGTATTTTCTTATTTTAAAGTTATTTATTTATTTAATTGTAATTAGTTAATTTTAAATATTTAAGTATGTAGTAGTAGTTATTTAAAGAAAATAAATAAATAGTTATATTATTAATGTTTTAATTATTTAATATATAATGTTAGATTAAGGTATATGTAATTTAATATTATTAATGAATGATGATTAGGGATAGTTTATTTAATGTTAGATTAAAGTATGTATAATATAATATTATTAATGAATGATAATTAGGGATAATAATAATTTATTAATAATTTAGAGATAATTATAGAATAATTAAATGATGATTAAGGAATAATTAAGTCATGATTAAAGGGGTAATTAACTATGGATGATTAATGGGTGATTAAGGGGTAAATAAGGAATGTTTAAGGGGTGATTAATTGATGATTAAGGGATGATTAAGGGGTCATTAAGGTAATTAAGGAATGATTAAGTGATGATTAAGGAGTAATTAAGGAGTGATTAAGGGGTGATTAACTAACGATTAAGGGGATGATTAAGGGGTAATTAAGGAATGATTAAGTGATGATTAAGGGGTAATTAAGGAGTGATTAAGGGGTGATTAAGGGGTAATTAAGGAATGTTTAAGGGGTGATTAACTAACGATTAATGGGTGATTAACTAACGATTATGGGGTGATTAAGGGGTCATTAACTAATGATTAAGGAATGATTAGGGGATGGTTAAGGGGCAATTAAGTAATGTTTAAGTGATGATTAAGGGGTAATTAAGTAATGTTTAAGGGGTGATTAACTAACGATTAAGGGGGTGATTAAGGGTTCATTAACTAATTAAGGGGTAATTAAGGAATGAAGGGGTAATTAAAGAGTGATTAAGGGGTTAAGGGGATGATTAAGGGGTAATTAAGGAATGATTAAGTGATGATTAAGGGGTAATTAAGGAATATTTAAGGGGTGATTAACTAATGATTAAGGGGGTGATTAAGGGGTCATTAACTAATTAAGGGGTAATTAAGGAGTGATTAAGGGGTTAAGGGGATGATTAAGGGGTAATTAAGGAATGATTAAGTGATGATTAAGGGGTAATTAAGGAATGTTTAAGGGGTGATTAACGAATGATTAAGGGGTGATTAACTAACGATTAAGGGGTGATTAAGGGGTCATTAACTAATGATTAAGGAATGATTAGGGGATGGTTAAGTGGTAATTAAGTAATGTTTAAGTGATGATTAAGGGGTAATTAAGGAATGTTTAAGGGGTGATTAACTAACGATTAAGGAATGATTATGGGATGATTAAGGGGTAATTAAGTAATGTTTAAGTTTTGATTAACTAATGATTAATGGGTGATTAAGGGGTGGTTAACTAACGATTAATGGGTGATTAAGGGGTGATTAACTAATGATTAATGGGTGATTAAGGGGTGATTAACTAGGGATGATTAGGGGATGATTCAGGGGTGATTCAGGGTTCATTAACTAATGATTAAGGGATCATTAACTAACGATTAAGGGATGATTAAGTGGTCATTAAGTAAAGATTAAGGGATGATTAAGTAGTGAATTACCAACTCCTAACTGATTAACCAGCACTTAAGTAGTGATTAACCAGCACTTAAGTAGTGATTAACCAGCACTTAAGTAGTGACCGACACTTAAGTAGTGATCATGTAGAGACCCGAAGCCTGACGTACATGGACATTACATTACTTTTGCAGAATAATTATTACATAACAAAAAAACACACACAAGGACCGTAATAGTTTAGTGTCTTTGGAAACTCGGAATATAATCTTCTAATCGTGGTGAAAGATCTTCAACATCTCCCATAAAGATCTCCTTTTTTTAAACCTAATTCCTTTCTTTATGTCCTGGAAAAAAAACATAAAAGGGTGAGCTCAAATGCTCAGTAAGGGTAAACAAAAGAAATATCAATCACGTCTTATTCATAAGAACATATCTTTTGGAAATCTTAACCTACAAAAGAGATCATAATTTCATAACATGGGATAAATCTTAGTAGTGAAATGTAATCCCAATAATCATAACTTAAAACATGAAACTTTGTGGCATACACACATAATCATAGAGAATCATTTATTTTTATTCAAGACTCATTGCCAAGACTATCTTAGTGGACAAAGTCCCTTTCTGAACCGAGTTCATTCCTCATTTCAGTCCTGTTTCACTGAACCAGTATAACCTACCATTCCAGACATGTCTATCTCATGAGATATAAAATCTTTACCCAATGCATTGGAGGTAGATATAGGTCCCACCAATCTCATAATGATACCATTCTTATGTGTGCCACAAAATCATAATCCATACATCATTGCATAACCCATGTAATAAAAATGGGAATCTTAAACATCGTGACATCATAAAACAATTCTTATAAGATAAAGGAATTCATAAAAATATTTACATCACAACATAATAAAATCAATGTAATAATAGGGATAAAAACATAATCCTTTATTATCTTAGATGGAAAATAATTTTGATAAAACACTTGAACTTCATTCTTGAGGAAAATATCCTTTCTACTTCAAAAACAGTTTTCATTTCTTAACATGTCATACAATTTTAAACTAAAAGAATTTGATTAAAAATAAACTTGAAAACTTTAAAAGGAAGCTTCTTGGAAATAATGTTTTAAAAATCCATTCATGCCGTATAAGTTAAAAAAACATTCTTCGTACTTTTGTCGGAAAAGTCAAAAAGTACCTCGTACGAAAAACGACAAAAGATTCCTTTCATATCCTTTACTAAAAACTCACCGAAGGGTAAAATTGGATTTAAACAATTTTAGGTGTATGGAAATAATATTACATATTGAGGAAACATGGATTTTGATGATAAAATACACCCCAGTAAATACTAAAGTATAAACAATCTTGGGTAAAAATGAGATTGTGATATTTCCCTTACCTTATGTCTGATATGCTTTGTACGTATCTGAACCTCTTGAATAATGATTTAAATAATGTAATTAACTTATTACAGAATCATATTAATTGTTATGATATCATATATGGTTCACTTATGACTTTATATTACCCGTTCTTTTGTAAATTCCATGTTAAAGAAGCGTTTTGGGTAAAATCGTTTCATTTATCGTAGGTGTTTGGACTTGTTGTTCTTGACATTATTATTACTTATATCATGATTTACTTACTTACAGAATATAAAAAATGATTTATATATCATATATATTCAGTATATATATATAATAGATAGATAAATGAAATGAAACACACTGTTCATGGAAACGGTAGTCCGTACGTACGCATGAACGCTGTTTTCCTTTCCGTATTGTCTTGAATGGAAGTAAGTAGATGACATAAATATATATATATATATACATAAATCCAGTAGATTTAACATGACATATATTTCATTATTATTCATTATATATACTTTATAATCATTCATGAATGGTTAATGTGGATAATGAATCTCATCGCGTCGTGGAGACGGTAGTCCGTACGTACGCACGAGCGATGATATCGTTCTCATGATCGTGAACTTGTGTTGAAGTGTATGTATACTATTTCAGTATCAATATCATTTTATAATAATCATATATAGTTACTCATTACACCATTATACCCATCCAATTAAGGTGGTGGCAGAAAATAGATTACACCACGGCGTGGAGACAGTATTCTGTACGTACGCACGCGCGGTGATTTCCTTTTTCCGTAGGATGGATAGAAGGTTAATTAGAGTTGTTTCATATTTATAATAACATATCAGTATATAATAAATACTTATGTTATTAATTTATCATGAAACAACTAAATAATAAGAAGTTGAAGAAGAAAGAAATTGAAAAGGATCGGTAATGGATATTACCTATTTTGGACGCGCCTTTTCTTAACCTCCACTTAAAGAACTAAGGATGGTATTTTAAGAAGACCAGGACCTCTAGGATGATACTAGGGAAGTGGAGAAGAGATTTTGGTAGGGTTTGGCTGAACATGAATGCTCAAATTGGTGTGAGTAGGATAGGGAGGAAGTGCCCTTTTATAAGGGAGGAGAGGGGCACCTTAGGAAAATCTCAAAATATTATTTTATATTAAGGTCAAATTCGGTTTATAATGGTTCCAAAGGGTCTTATTTCGAAGCTAAAGTGGGGATGGGTCGAAATCCTCTCATCCAATAGGATTTAGACAAGTTTAGGATATTATTTAAACCTTATCAATTAGATTTAACTCTAAGTTAAATAATTTAACTTTTACCGTGTCTTTTTGTTTTCTTACACTATATGGTTAATAAACTTACTATATCAAGCCAAACGAACCCCAAGTTGTTTATTATTAATATATATAATCTTATCTAATTCATTTGGCCGAACCTTAGATTTTTAGGAATAAAATAAAAATTAATAATATAATATTTTTTTAAAAAAACTAATTTATGTCAATTTTGACACTATTTGGTACATGATTTTTATGAAATTCATAACAGAATGATAAGTTCTAACCAAGTTAATTAAATCAACAATAACATGTCATATTAACCTATAAAATTAGTGTAAGTCATAAAAAGTCTCAAATTACATTTATTTGGGCATTTATAACATCAATTATGTCAATATTTCATTAATAAGACAATTACTGCATCATCTTTGTGTCATAATAAATGATAATTATTAAATCCATAAAAATTCTAAATAAATTTCTATGATGTAGATAATTGTATTGTATTTCTGGAGACTATTCATGTTCGAAGTTTCATGAAGTTTATCACTAGATTAAAATTATTATACTTATAAGATTTAAGAAAGTGACATGTTGTCACATTCTTTGGTTTTAATAATAATTAAATTATTTTCATTGAAAAAATTTAATTAAATGAATCTCATCCGACCCTTAGGTTATATGGGTCTACTTTTAGTCATCCAATAGTATTTTTCCAAGTGTTAGGGTAATTTTATAATCTTATATTTACCCTTAATTACCTGATTTACCTTTAACTATAGTAAATAAAATTTACCGTAGTTACTATTCACAATGCCCAAAAATAAAAAGTAGCTTATTAACATAATTTTGGACCCACTGATTCCAAATATGGAATCCATTTTTCAAAATTCAATACACAAAAGATGTATAAATTAAATTAAAATTAATCCCGTTGTCGAAATAAAACGGGTTTTTCATTAAAACATTGCAAAAGATTGAATTGATTTAACCTACGAATTCAAGGTAAAATCAATGCTAATGACATAAATTATATTAAATGGTAAAAATATATTCTATTTATACTTTAAAACCATTCAATATTATAATTTAACCACATAAGATATTATGATGAAAAAAGTTGTTTTTAATTAAAATATTGCGTGTTTTTACTATTCATTAAAATATGAAAGTTATCGGAAAAATATCAAAACTTTATCTAATGTAAATTTTTATATCCTGATTCAAAAGAATAATTTTATTTTGTCAAATTGAACATATAAACATGTCAAAACTAGATTTAAAGTGGGTGCGCCATCAAAAGGCGGAAAAACTGCATTTTTTGAAAAATACTTATTTTACCCGAAAAATTTATTTTGTTCTTATACCATGTTCTAGAAAATGTGTAAGATGAATAATAATGTTATAAAATTCAAAATTTAGTTAATACTATTCATAACGGCTAGTTCATGACAATATTATAATAATATATCGTTGTTTATTAAAACCCGGTATTGCGTACAACACACGCTATCGAGGAAGGTCGTGATTGCGTGTAATGCAAGCCAAGTCAGGGTTGCATGTTGTGAAAAAATCCTTCGTTGTTTCGTATAACATAATCCAACCATATTTCATTTATACATTTAATATATATATATATATATACTCAATGTTGCGTAGAATAACTATTATCAAAATTGTGTGTAACACGATCCAAGAATAGTGTCACGTATACTGCAGGCTAATACGGTGTTGCGTATAGAGCAAGGTAATCTTGGTGTAGAATACAACACAAGACATTAATGAAATTAAAAGAATATTTTTCATAAAATCTCAGGTTGTTACATTCTACCCCCCTTAAAATTAATTTCGCCCTCGAAATTCGTCGGGGTTATAAATGGTTTACTACTCGAAAGTTTGTTTAATAGAAACCCACATCGTAAAAAGGAATACCAAAACATGGGTTTAAAAACTAAAGTATGAAATGTAACGGTTACCCAAATTAACTAATCACTGGGTTTCCACGTAGGATAACATAGGTGAAAATATGGATATGGAAGAAAAATCTAACTATCAAGTTCTGATGGAGAGTGGTAGAGAACATGGCTATGAAAAAGCCAACAATCGCAAAGTCATAAATTTGTGATGATCTAGGGTACCATCTGATTCATCAGATATAAGATCACTAGGACAACATTTTTGGTTTTCAATATCATTTCCCTAAAGTTGAAAATTTTGAATTAGAAGAAATACTTACTTGATTTTGGTACAATCTCACTGTTGTTCGTGCTTTGAACAATTTCCACTTCATCTCTTAAAGAAATGAAGTTGAATTTGTTATTCGTGAAGTGTTAACAGATCATGTGATAGAATGATGGGTCATTCCATCTTTTTCAAAAAAAAGTTTAGCAATAGTTATCAAATATACATAAGTCCGTATTTGGTGAGGTTAATCATATACGATTCCAAAAATGAACTTATACTTCTTATATCATACCGCTTAATAAAATAAAACTAGTTTCTACTAACCAGGGACTTTATGTAGGCCATTGGTATGTGATAAAGGCCCGTCGGACTTTAGTTGTGGGTTCGATTCCCATAGCCTTGGCTGACGCGATGGGCTGTCGCCCATCCTGCAGGTTTTCCTTTTTCTAAAGCTATATTACTATAACATCCCATCAATAATATCGAAAAAAGTTTTATCCTAACTTATGTCCAACATAATCTATTCCAATCTTTAGGATTATCTAAAATACTTTGGTCCAAGCTCATAGTATAAAGAAAATGATTACTTGAAATGTCATCAACCAAGCATGTGAATACCATCATTTATCCCCCATATATCTTGTTGGTCACATTCCAATCATGTGAATACCTTAATCATGTATTCTCTTGAAAAATGAATAACCATTAAACCTTAGTGAAAACATGAATGCTGTCAAAAGTTAACTCATTCCAAAATCCAAAAATTCTATATACTCAAACCATGATATAACCTTCTCCTTATACCAGTCATGAGCTCATGAATACTATCAAACATTTAATTTTCTCCTTATCCCTTCATTATGCGCGTATCATCTAAATTCCAAAAATATCTGAATAACCTTTCATGGATACTGGTACCATTAATCATACACTTTCAAAACTCAAGGAAAGACAACAGTGTAACAATCCTTTGATGTCTCTTTATTCCATAGTACCATGAGATTACTTATACAACATTACACATGATAAACATGTAATCATTCCACTACATTCTTAAACCATTGACTAATCTTCAACAATTCTTTCATCTCACATATCATTTGTAGTTTCTTCATCATCATCAACATAAATACTACCCATACGACCATACTGATTCTCTTCATGAGACTTTCCCTTAGGGCATTGGTTTGCATAATGCCCGTACATTCCACATTTAAAACATTTAACCATTGTTGATGTCGTAGCAATACCATTATCCTCATCCATGGTGTTAACTGAACCTTTTCCTTTTCACTTACTGGCTTTGTGTCCTTCTTTTCCACACCCAAAGCATCTTCCAGTTCCTTTGAAACATTCTCCTTGATGCCTCTTCCCACATGATTTACATAGGGTAAATTGAACTTTCTTTCCTCTATGATCATCATGAAACTCCATCTTTCTCTTATTAGTCGAGTCAATAAACTTACAAAATTTTACTTTACTGATCATATTACGAGATTGCTGATTCGGCATAATAATGATGTTTGGACTTCCAAATCCCATTTCATTTGGTTTCTCATGAAGAATATCATTCCATTGTCCATCATATCCTCCATTATCATGAATCATCTTGTCTCCAGCCATTTTCTAAAACCCAAAAAGAATGGTGTGAGAGGCAAAAATCATAATAAAGGGGGAGTAACTTCAATATCTAACATCTTTGGTTTAATCTAATATTGTTACCATAGTTCTAGGACTATATCCTATACGTATACTTATCCTTAGGTACATCCCTAGACATACCTTAGAAATATCTCTAGGGATCTCACTAACGTTTTCGCATCCTAGTTTCCAAAGGTTGACTAAACCTTTCCTCTGATACCAACTGTAGAGACCCGAAGCATGACGTACATGGACATTACATTACTTTTGCGGAATAATTAGTACATAACAAAAACACACACACAAGGACCATAATAGTTTAGTGTCTTTGGAAACTCAGAATATAATCTTCTAATCGTGGTGAAAGATCTTCAACATCTCCCATAAAGATCTCCTTTTTTTAAACCTAATTCCTTTCTTTATGTCCTGGAAAAAAACATAAAAGGGTGAGATAAAATGCTCAGTAAGGGTAAACAAAAGAAATATCAATCACGTCTTATTCATAAGAACATATCTTTTGGAAATCTTAACCTGCAAAAGAGATCATAATTTCATAACATGGGATAAATCATAGTAGTGAAATGTAATCCCAATAATAATAACTTAAAACATGAAACTTTGTGGCATACACACATAATCATATAGAATCATTTATTGTTAGTCAAGACTCATTTCCAAGACTATCTTAGTGGACAAAGTCCCTTTCTGAACCGAGTTCATTCCTCGTTTCAGTCCTGTTTCACTGAACCGATATAACCTACCGTTCCAGACATGTCTATCTCATGAGATATAAAATCTTTACCCAATGCATTGGAGGGAGATATAGGTCCCACCCATCTCATAATGATACCATTCTTATGTGTTCCACAAAATCATAATCCATACATCATTTCATAACCCATGTAATAAAAATGGGAATCTTAAACATCGTGACATCATAAAACAATTCTTATAAGATAAAGGAATTCATAAAAATATTTCCATCACAACATAATCAAATCAATTTAATAATAGGGATAAAAATATAACCCTTTAATATCTTAGATGAAAAATAATTTTGATAAAACACTTGAACTTCATTCTTGAGGAAAATATCCTTTCTACTTCAAAAACATTTTTCATTTCTTAACATGTCATACAATTTTAAACTAAAATAAGTTGATTAAAAATAAACTTTAAAACTTTAAAAGTAAGATTCTTGGAAATAATGTTTTAAAAATCCATTCATGCCGTATAAGTTAAAAAAACATTCTTCGTACTTTTGTCGGAAAAGTCAAAAAGTACCTCGTACGAAAAACGACAAAAGATTCCTTTCATATCCTTTACTAAAAACTCACCGAAGGGTAAAATTGGATTTAAACAATTGTAGGTGGATGGAAATAATATTACATATTGAGGACACATGGATTTGGATGATAAAATACACCCCAGTAAATACTAAAGTATAAACAATCTCGGGTAAAAATGAGATTGTGATATTTCCCTTACCTTATGTCCGATATGCTTTGTACGTATCCGAACCTCCTGAATAATGATTTAAATAATGTAATTAAATTATTACAGAATCATATTCATTGTTATGATATCATGTATGGTTCACTTATGACTTTATATTACCCGTTCTTTTGTAAATTCCATGTTAAAGAAGCGTTTTGGGTAAAATCGTTTCATTTATCGTAGGTGTTTGGACTTGTTGTTCTTGACATTATTATTACTTATATCATGATTTACTTACTTCCAGAATATAAAACATAATTTATATATCATATATATTCAGTATATATATATATATATAATAGATAGATAAATGAAATGAAACACACCGTTCATGGAGATGGTAGTCCGTACGTACGCATGAACGTTGTTTTCCTTTCCTTATTGTCTTGAATGGAAGTAAGTAGATGACATACATATATATATATACATAAATCCAGTAGATTTAAAATGTAATATATTTCATTATTATTCATTATATATACTTTATAATCATTCATGAATGGTTAATGTGGAGAATGAATCTCATCGCGTCGTGGAGACGGTAGTCCGTACGTACGCACGAGCGATGATATCGTTCTCATGATCGTGAACTTGTGTTGAAGTGTATGTATACTATTTCAGTATCAATATCATTTTATAATAATCCTATATAGTTACTCATTACACCATTATACCCATCCAATTAAGGTGGTGGCGGAAAATAGATTACACCACGGCGTGGAGACAGTATTCCGTACGTACGCACGCGCGGTGATTTCCTTTTTTCGTAGGATGGATAGAAGGTTAATTAGAGTTGTTTAATATTTATAATAACATATCAGTATATAATAAATACTGATGTTATTACTTTATCATGAAACAACTAAAGAATAATAAGTTTAAGAAGAAAGAAACTGAAAAATATCGGTAATGGATATTACCTCTTTTGGACGCGCCTTTTCTTAACCTCCACTTAAAGAACTAAGGATGGTCTTTGAAGAATACCAAGACCTCTAGGATGATACTAAGGAAGTGGAGAAGATATTTTCGCAGGGGTTGGCCGAGCATGAATGCTCAAATTGGTGTGAGGGGGATAGGGAGGAGGTGCCCTTTTATAAGGGAGGAGAGGGGCACCTTAGGAAAATCTCAAAATATTATTTTATATTAAGGTCAAATTCGGTTTATAATAGTTCCAAAGGGTCTTATTTCGAAGCTAAAGTGGGGATGGGTCGAAATACTCTCATAAAATAGGATTTAGACAAGTTTAGGATATTATTTAAACCTTATCAATTAGATTTAACTCTAAGTTAAATAATTTAACTTTTACCGTGTCTTTTTGTTTTCTTACACTATATGGTTAATAAACTTACTATATCAAGCCAAACGAACCCCAAGTTGTTTATTATTAATATATATAATCTTATATAATTCATTTTTCCGAACCTTATATTTTTAGGAATAAAATAACAATTAATAATATAATATATTTTTTTAAAAACTAATTTATGTCAATTTTGACACTATTTGGTACATGATTTTTATGAAATTCATAACAGAATGATAAGTTCTAACCAAGTTACTTAAATCAACAATAACATGTCATATTAACCTATAAAATTAGTGTAAGTCATAAAAAGTCTCAAATTACATTTATTTGGGCATTTATAACATCAATTATGTCAATATTTCATTAATAAGACAATTACTGCATCATCTTTGTGTCATAATAAATGATAATTATTTAATCCATAAAAATTCTAAATAAATTCCTATGATGTAGATAATTGTATTATCTTTCTGGAGACTATTCATGTTTGAAGTTTCATGACGTTTATCACTAGATTAAAATTTTTATACTTATAAGATTTAAGAAAGTGACATGTTGTCACATTCTTTGGTTTTAATAATAATTAAATTATTTTCATTGACAAAATTTAATTAAATGAATCTAATCCGACCCTTAGTTTATATGGGTCTAATTTTATTCATCCAATAGTATTTTTCCAAGTTTTAGGGTAATTTTATAATCTTATATTTACCCTTAATTACCCGATTTACCTTTAACTATAGTAAATAAAATTTACCGTAGTTACTATTCACAATGCCCAAAAATAAAAAGTAGCTTATTAACATAATCTGGACCCACTGATTCAAAATATGGAATCCATTTTTCCAAATTCAATACAAAAAAGATGCAGAAATTAAATTAAAATTAATCCCATTGTCGAAAGAAAACGGGTTTTTCTTTAAAACATTGCAAAAGATTGAATTGATTTAACCTACGAATTCAAGGTAAAATCAATGCTAATGGCATAAATTATATTAAATGGTAAAAATATATTCTATTTATACTTTAAAACCATTCAATATTATAATTTAACCACATAAGATATTATGATGAAAAAAGTTGTTTTTAATTAAAATATTGCGTGTTTTTACTATTCATTAAAATATGAAAGTTATCGGAAAAATATCAAAACTTTATCTAATGTAAATTTTTATATCCTGATTCAAAATAAGAATTTTATTTTGTCAAATTGAACATATAAACATGTCAAAACTAGATTTAAAGTGGGTGCGCCATCAAAAGGCGGCAAAGCTGGATTTTTTGAAAAATACTTATTTTACCTGAAAAATTTATTTTGTTCTTATACCATGTTCTAGAAAATGTGTAAGATGAATAATAATGTTATAAAATTCAAAATTTAGTTAATACTATTCATAACGGCTAGTTCATGACAATATTATAATAATATATCGTTGTTTATTAAAACCCGGTATTGCGTACAACACACGCTATCGAGGAAGGTCGCGATTGCGTGTAATGCAAGCCAAGTCAGGGTTGCATGTTGTGAAAGAATCCTTCGTTGTTTCGTATAATAGAATCCAACCATATTTCATTTATACATTTAATATATATATATATATATATACTTAATGTTGCGTAGAATAACTATTATCAAAATTGTGTGTAACACGATCCAAGAATAGTGTCGCGTATACTGCAAGCTAATACGGTGTTGCGTATAGAGCAAGGTAATCTTGGTGTAGAATACAACACAAGACATTAATGAAATTAAAAGAATATTTTTCATAAAATCTTGGGGTGTTACAGATTAACCAGCACTGTAATGAATCTTATTTTTTAGAGATCATTGAACATATCTTTAGTAAAGTTAAAAATTGTTCTACAAAACATTAGTGGCTTAATTTAGGAAGGTTTTAAAATTTTGGTGTCATGAAAGTTTATGTCGTTATCTAAGAAATTAAATCCCTGTATGGATACTACAAGTGGATGTGGCTCTGGCACAGCTGTACCTAGGGGTGAAAGCCCCGACAAGGAGTTTCGGGCCTGACCCGGGGTATCCTGGTACATGACAACGGGCCTTGCTGCACTCCTGGTTTGACACTCCCAGGGGATATGCTTTAGATGATTGATATTTACTTCATGAAGTACTAAAATACCTTTAAGAAGATAAAAAATGTTATTTGACATGTAACAAAACATTTTTGACATATTTAGTGATTAGTAAACATTTTTCATGTAGAGAGACATGTTTTCTTGTGTTTACTGCTATGGAAAGGTTATTCAAACCGAGCAAGGAGCTTCTTATAGTATACGGCCAACATATATGGTTAACACATCTTATTGTGTAACCATAACTGATCTTCAAGATAGAATTCGTGGTTGCTTAAATCTCGGTCCTCATCAAGAGATAAAGTCTATTAGTTATAGACATTTTCAATTCTCTGCCACGTTATGGCATCTTGCTTGTCCATTGGCTACTAATGAGCACTGGGTCCAAGCGGGAACTTTATTTTCCCAACGGTCTGATGGTGCAATGATGGAGTTATATGTTGAAGTTTCTAATGTACAACAACATCAAAATGTTCTAAGTCGTATACATGCACAAATAGTTTTTGAAGAAGCTTCATCCCAAGAAATTGAGGATGTTCGCCCTGTTGTGGAGGAGGAAAACTTAGATGATCTGCCATATTTACATATAATTCATTCTTCAGATGAGGAATTTAATAATGATGGAATAGACGGAGAAGACAATGATGATGGGGAGGGAGCTGGAGATGGGGAGGGAGCTGGAGAAGATAGGGTAGTAGTTTCTCGAAATAAAGTAGTTCAAGAACATTCTCGACCAACAATAAATCATCCACCACCCTTTGAATCTTGGTCCAAAGCAATGGAACGTGTACCTAAATTCGACAACAATGTTCTGACACCTGCAACAGAGTTTTCTGGAGTTATAGTGGACAGGTTTAGTGAGTTGGACAAAACATTATATAATGGAAGGGATTTTCCAAGTAAGGATGTGTTGAAGAGCTTATTAAAAATATTTCATATTGAGAGGAATTGTAGATATGTAGTTGAGGCATCATGTCGAAAAAAATACGTCATACGGTGTGATAAATTTGATGAGGACTGTAGATTCCGGTTGAGGGTGATTCCAGACATTGCATTTGGTGGATGGAGAATTTCAAAGATTGAGCCAGCTCATTCTTGTGTTCAGAAAAACTTGTCACAAGATCACACTGCTTTGGATGCCGAATTTGTGTCAACTGTTATCATTGAGATGATTAGGACATTTCAAGATGTTCCTATAGCCCTTTTGAAAGAGAGGATACTTCAAACTTTCAGTTATAAGATTTCTTATAACAAGGCATGGATAGCGAAACAGAAGGCAATTGTGAAGGTCTACGGTGATTGTGATGACTCGTATCGGGTGTTACCGTAATTATTAGCCATACTGAGCCACAAAAACCAAGTTGTCTACCATATAAATACGAAGGAACATGTGTTTGAAGATAATCGATTGGATCAATCTCATGTTAAATTTCATCGGTTATTCTGGGCATTCCTCATATGTATTCCCGCATTTCATTTCAGTAAACAGTTCATACAAATTGATGGAACATTTCTATCTGGAAAGTATAAGGGAGTATTTTTGATTGCGGAAACCCAAGATGGGAACCGTTCACCACTTTCTCTTGCATTTGCAATAGTGGAGAAGGAAAACTATGAATCTTGGAGCTGGTTTTTGGCATGCATCAGCAACCATTTCACACACATTCGAGGTGTCTGTTTAATATCTGATCGACATAGGGCAATAAATGAGGCAATCAATGCGGATCTGACTCATGGAGGCCCCCAAATGCACATCATTGATACTGCATCATACACATTGCTAGTAACGTGCGCAAAACCTTCCATAATGAGGCTATGAAGAATGCAATCACAAGGCTTGGTAAGCAATGTCGTCATTGATGTTTAATATTTTAATGTAAATAAAAATATAATTTCTATGACCTATGATCATATTTATGTAGCATATGAGCCAGATCAATGAATGTTTGAGGCGCGTTATGAAGAAATCCGCAAGGCTAACCAAGAAGTGTATGATTATATGATGAATATTCCAAAAGAGAAATGGACACTGGGATATAACGGGGGGAAGAGGTACGGACACATGACCACAAACATTTTGGAGTGTATAAATGGCATCTTCAAGGGGCTTCGTAAGTTACCAATTACTGCCCTAGTTTAGGAGACATTTTATCGCTGTGTCAAGTACTTCGTTGATAGACAAAAACTAGCCTCCGATGGGATTCAACAGGGGCTAAGATTTGGAAGAAACTTTCAACGAGATGTTGACAAGAACATTAAAGAAGCTTCCGGTTATCGAGTGTGTCTATTCCGTCAGGAAGACTCAGGATTTGAAGCTCAAGAGTGTTGTGACCCCATCACAGGTAACAACGGTGAAAAATTAGTGGTACTTCTATAAGAAAAACAATGTCAGTGTGGAAAGTTTCAGGAATTAAGGTTTCCATGCGCACATGCCATCGCAGCATGTGCATCTGTGAACGTATCATGGGAAGATTATGTTGATCCAGCATACCGATTGGAGGCCATTGCTAACTGTTATGTTGCACCATGGATGCCTGTTGGGGAGTTTCGATATTTCCCAATGCCTGAAGACCAGCCCATACTGATTCCTTACATCAATAGATTACGACCACAGGGAAGACCGGAGACCAACAGGATACGAAATGAGATGGATTGGCCTCAATAACAAGGGAAAAGGTTGAGATGTCATCTATGTCATCAAGAAGGGCATAACCGGAAACGATGTCCTAACATTGCTGGATCGAGTTCACACACTCAGCCACAATGATGTGTTGTATCCAACATGATCTTTTCATGTAGTCAGTTATATGTTGTTAATATCAGAGATGAACTTTTTAAGAATTGTTTCACATTTTCAATAAGCAACTTCTCTCCTTCCAATAACGAACCCCTGTATTCAATACTTTTAAATCCACTAATCTGAATGTAATCTTAGAAAACAAAAACATTATTAAAAACAGGTTATTTTTCACCGAGGATAAAAAATTATTGAAACAGTTATCATAAAGGATCTTTAGAAATCATACATAACCGGGATAAAATGTTTATATATATAAATGTATGACACCATATCTTAAAAAACATAATTTTCATGGTAAAAACATATCTAAAGACACGATAGATAAATGTTCTCCAAAATATGATTACATTCCCTTAACTTTTTCTAAAAAAACATCACATATCATTCATTATACCAATCATAACATTCTATTAAATTTAACATTATATTTACATTTTATAGTGAAGACTAATTTTTTTTTCTGGCTTCCAGATGGATGATATTTCACTCCTCACCGAGCAGCATAGGCATGTTTCTCGTGATGTGATAGAGGGTCGGAATGTTCAACGGATTAGGGTGCGGCGAGCACACCATTTTTGACACATGGCACCTCCAGCTGCTATTATACCATACTTACATCATGTTGGATTCTACGGCATTTCTTTTTTTGATTTCACTTACACTGATCATCCCCTTATTGCTTCCTTGGTCGAGATATGGAGACCAGAGACTCACACATTTCACTTGCCAGAGGGAGAGATGACTATCACCTTAGAGGATGTGGCAGTGCTACTCGGTATTTCTATTCAGGGAGATGCAGTTACTGGACCCACCAGTGGGGATTGGGCTGAGCTGGCATAGAGATTATTAGGTGTCGATATTTTGGCTGATCATACTGCTATAGATGGTGGGTCCATATCTATGCCTTGGCTTGCTTTTCAGTTCGCACATTTACCTGCTGATGCTGATGAGCAGACCATCATGTGTTATGCTCGGGCATATATCTTATGACTTATTGGAGGTACATTGTGTTTAGATCACTCGGGTGTGCATGTTCACATGATGTATCTTAGTTTACTGGAGGACTTTGATCGGATCGGGAGATACAGTTGGGGATCTGCATGTTTGGCCTACACTTATAGAGCATTATGTACGACATGCCACTCAGATCACACAGATCTCGGAGGATGCATCGTCCTTATACAGTTGTGGGCATGGGAGCACATCCCTGTCCTCGCCCCTGTTACTGTTGGTTAGAGGCTTCCTATAGATGTGCTACAGGACGCTCCACGTGGAAGATGGTATGATCCGTCATATTTATTTGTTTCTGATTGTATTATGATTTATTATATTTAATTTCTGATTATTTATCACTTTCAATGTTGTATTTGATAGGTGGAGTCAGGAACATCGCTTCGTCGATGCTCTGACCAACAATTTGCCTGCATATCGTATCATGTTGGACAATTTACTACCTGAAAGCGTAAGTATATATCATCATTTTCGTTTTTTGTTAACAAATTTCTCTGATGAAATGTCACGTGTCATTATAGATTCATTGGATTCCATACTGGATTCTGGTTCAGGACTTACCTACATACTGTACTGCTGGACTTCATGAGGTTATGGTTGTATTTCCACTCATTCACTTTCATATTATTGAGTGGCACCATCCTGATAGAGTTATGCATCAGTTTTGCTGTGTTCAGATGATTCCACCTGCACCAGGACAGTTACCAGCGCTTCATGGCTTAAATCTCATGGGGAGATAGCATTTCGATTGGCGACGATGACATGCCCAGTATGTCTCCATCTAGGACAATCGAGCAGAGCATCGTATCATAGGTGTACGTACGATGCGATTCTACCTATCAGATCAGGTAGAGTATGAGCCATGGTATAGAATTAAGTCTATATTGTATCTGACTCAGCACGGGAGAGGGATTCAGGATCTGGTTAGTCAATAAATTTCACATAATATATTTATTACACTATTTTATAATTCATTTTGAATCTCTGTAAAGCATACCAGACTACGACGACTATGTCGCATGACTGATCCAGAGGAGGAGGAGGTTTCTAGTTTATCTGTGATCCATGCTGCTTTGGAGGAGACGATGTCGATTTGTCGATCTATTCATGATAGTATCATCCATCCTAGACCCCAGAGACCTAATGTTCCTGCTCAGGAACATGATGCTCCTATCCCAGGAGATGAGGGTCCTGCTCAGGAACCTGCAGTAGAAGATGGTGTTGTTCCCCAGTGACAACAACGGCAATGGAGATCGCATCCTGCTGCACGTGAGCCCTCACCTGTTCCAGAGGCATAGGTCAGTGCTCTATCAGTCCAGACTAACCCGTCTGGGTTTCTGCAGCATGATGCAGCATGGGATCCATCTTTTTTGACCGGATATCCATAGTATTTTCCAGATATTTATTTTCCAGGGATCTATCAGGGGTTATCTCCCATGCCGCCATCTTTCATATCAGATCCTTCACAGCCTATATGGTTTCCTGAGGGTATGATGACAGCCCCTTCTACTTACGTAGTGGGAGAAGGATCTCGTGCACACGATGACATCCCTCTGACACCTCCTTCCATGCAGACTACGACAGAGGATCCCATGATTGATGTTCCAGTGCCCGAAGATCATCCCTCTTCGGGTCATCATACTCCATCCCAGCATGGAACATGTTGCTCTCGATATGGATGTACCATTCGCACACCACCTTGTGGGATAGAGCCTCACCATAGACACTAACATTACTTCTTCATGTATATGTTTTATATTTATTAAAAATATTGCATTACTTTTACTCTAAAATAATTTCATAAAAATTATCGATGACACATAATTTACAAGCTTTCAAAAACACCTATGTGAAACTTCATAATGGTTCAAGTACGTGACTTTGAAATCTTATAAAATATAAACTATAAGACCGATATGAATGAAAATTAAAATATGAATTAAACATATATGAGATAGTTGAAAACAAAATGAATTTATTAAGAAATGTCGATGATAAATAATTTAAAAGGTTTCAAAACCACCTTCCTGAAACTCAAAAATGTTTCAAGTAAGTGACTTTGAATGTGCAACGCTATGACAAACCTTTAGATGAAATGTGTCAGTTCCCCACTAGTTGTGCATGTTCCTCCAAAATTTTTAGGCTGTAGATAATCCACCTTAAGTTCCACATATCCTTATTCCTTCCATGGATTAATGTCAAACACTTCATCCCATTTGTTTAATTTATGGGGAAGTAAAACCTCATTCCTTTGAATATGCACATTACCATGGACATATACAATCAGAATTTAGCAAGAAAAACTACTAATCTCATGTTCACTGAAATACCCCTTAACGTAAGAATGATACAAATAGTGTAAGTACCCAATAACATGCTTCCAATCCATGTTGACTGGGCTATGTGGAATCATTGGTGTTTTCATCTGATTAATAATTTAAAAGGTTTCAAAAACACCTTAATAAAACTCAAAAATGTTTCAAGTAAGTGACTTTGAAAGCCTATAAAATATAAACTATAAGATATATTGAAATGAAACTTAAAACATGGATTAAACATATAATAAGTAATTTAAAATAAAAACCATTTCTTAAAAATTGTCGATGAAATACAATTATAAGCTTTCAAAAACACTTCTTGCAACTCAAAAATATTTCAGATATGAGACTTTGAAAGCCTATAAAATATAAACTTAAAGACTTATATAAATGAAAATTAGAACATAGATTAAACATATAAGAAGTAGTAGAAAAGTAATTAGTTAATTCTGGTGAGGGGGAAAACTGTTAGACCCTGGAATTGAAGGATAATGAGGATGACAAGGAAACATCAATCCCCACGCCCACCCCTTCCACCCATTCAACCAACTTCGGTAACTCGTATAGAAGTATCTTTTCAAAAAAATGAAATTCCACACCACCACAGCTTCCTACATCCATATTAACCCCCCAATTCAGTTTCATTAAATTTGGACAGCCCTCATTTTTACCAAAATCAAAGATGCACTATTAAACCATCACTTTTCAACCCCCACCTCAATAATACAAAATTCTTTGAGGGATGAGAAATGATTCGGCACATTTTAAAACATTGAAAATATTTTAATAAGGATCTCCTCAATGAAACTGAATTGGGGGTTGAAAGTCACCCAATGTTATGAGGAGCTCGTTTTTGAAAGGCACCCAATGTTTTAAAATGCCCCGAATCATTTCTCATCCCTTAAAGGATTTTGTATTTTTCAGGCGGGGGTTGAAAGTGGTGGTTTAATAGTGCATCTTTGACTTTGGTAAAAATTCAGGGTGTCCAAATTTAATGAAACTAAATTGGGGGGTTAATATGGATGTAGGAAGCTATGGTGGTGTGAAATTTCATTTTTTTGATAATATACTTCTATATGAGTTACCGAAGTTGGTTGAATGGGTGGAAGGGGTGGGCATGGGGGTTGATGTTTCCTTGTCATCCTCATTATCCTTCAATTCCAGGGTCTAACAGTTTTCCCCCTCACCAGAATTAACTAATTACTTTTCTACTACTTTTTATATATTTAATCTATGTTCTAAGTTTCATTTATATTAGTCTTTAAGTTTATATTTTATAGGCTTTCAAAGTCTCATATCTGAAATATTTTTGAGTTGCAAGAAGTGTTTTTGAAATCTTATAATTGTATTTCATCGACAATTTTTAAGAAATGGTTTTTATTTTAAATTACTTATTATGTGTTTAATCCATGTTTTAAGTTCCATTTCAATAGATCATGTAGTTTATATTTTATAGGCTTTCAAAGTCACTTACTTGAAACATTTTTGAGTTTCAAGAAGGTGGTTTTGAAACCTTTTAAATTATTAATCAGATGAAAACACCAACGATTCCACATAGCCCAGTCAACATGGATTGGAAGCATGTTATTGGGTACTTACACTATTTGTATCATTCTTACGTTAAGGGGTATTTCAGTGAACATGAGATTAGTAGTTTTTCTTGCAAAATGCTGATTGTATATGTCCATGGTAATGTGCATATTCAAAGGAATGAGGTTTTACTTCCCCATAAAGTAAACAAATGGAATGAAGTGTTTGACATTAATCCATGGAAGGCATAAGGCTATGTGGAACTTAAGGTGGATTATCACTAGCCTGAAAATTTTAGAGGAACATGCACATCTAGTGGGGAAGTGACACATTTCATCTAAAGGATTGTCATAGCATTGCACATTCCTAGAATCTATATTCCTAATGGTATAATACCTCCCTTATCATCTCACTTTACCAAGAAAAATTATCTAGAGCTTTTGAGGTTGATTTATACTCAGGGGCATGACAAAATTGCAAAGAAGTTTCTATTGTGTGTAAAGCATAGAAGCTGGTTGAGGTTTTCATTGCTGGAATGCATCTGAATGCTACGACAAAGTTAGAAGGACTAAGTTAAAATTAAAATTTTAATTTTATTTTGTCCAAAGGCGGCACCTGGTGTGCCTCCTTTGTTCTTTAATTAAGGGCAAAGGCGGTACACCAGGTGATGCCTTTCTTCAGCGCTGAAATTCCCCAAAGGCGGCACATGGTGTGCCACCTTTGAGATGTAAAAAAAATATTTTTAACCTGGTGGTATTTTTAAAATTATTTTTTTGAAAAAATGTAAAAAAAACTCTCCTTCCTCTATACCTCACAAGATCGGAGCAGCTGACCAGGTCTTGGCCTCCGCCCCTCCTCCTACTAGCTAGCGTCGCCTCCTCCCATTAAGGCCAAACTCGTCACACCGAATCCTCGCCATCTCCTTCTCATGGGTTTAAAAATATGGTTGTTCTCACCACCACCATCTGATGGTCACCACCAATGTCTGCCACTATCTAGGTCCCATTGTCGTGCCTGTTGAGGCCTAACCACCTAGTGACCACCGTGAGACTGGGCCGCCACCTCCTGTGAGGTTCATTTGTCAACCGCCGCCAAGATCTGGCCTAACCATGAGAACTGCCTACCCTCTTCCACTATCTAGCCGTCATTCCCAATGTCATTCCTATTGAGTTCATCCCTCCCACCAGCCAAATCAGGAATGCGGCCACCTCCCTGTTGTGATCCCAAGTAATCGGGTGCCTCCCGCTTCCGTAGTCGAGCACCGCCTTCCACTCAATGCCCGACAAGCCAACTACCTGGTGTTTCCCTCCTATTCTACGGCTGAGCAAGATATTCATTGTCCCACATTGATTCCTCAACCACGAGGTAATCCCTTTCATGGTTTTCATGGCACCTGTTAGTCCTGATTTTCCCTGTAATGGGTCTGGGTAGGTTTTCCCAACCTATAACTGGTCTGGACAAACCTTCCTATCCCAGAATACTCTGAGCTTATAGAGGTATGGCCCGGTCCACAATGGACCTAATAGTGGTTTTCAAGGCCCGAGTTTAATTAATATAATAAAAAATTAATTAATTTAATTTTAGTTTTAAATTAAATTAATTAAAATTAATTTTTTTTGTTTTAAATTAATAATATTTTGATATTCTGAAATATTAATTTAATTTTAGTATTTAATTAAATTAATTTATTAATTTATTTTTTGTAATTAAAATTAAATTAATGATGGGAATGAATAAAATAAATTATTTGAATTTATATAATTCCTTTAATTTATTTAAATACCCTCATACATTAAATTTATTGCAGTTTAACTTTTTTCGTGCATTTATTTATTATAGTTTCTTTTATTGAGCTAGTGACCATACTTATGTATTTTTGGGTTAATTACTTCAATTATTTTTTACATGTGTGCGATGATTGTAATTAGTAGGTAATTAAATGATGGTATGTGCATTTTCTTTTCATGTGTCCACTTTATTTGTTGTACATTTCACCCCTTGACCCCCTAATCTGTGTAAAAGTATATTTGTACATTATACAATGACGCTTTAAGGTGCAGACCCCACCAAAATGAGGTGGTACACCAGAAAAGAAGTGAATACACAAGACTGGGGGCTAGCTCCTATACGAGTTAGGACTCGACCCATGCAATGACCCGAAATTTTGAATAAATCTTGTTTCCTAATTTTGTGTGTTATTTTATTTTTCATACTCAACAAAACTGTTGCGTTTGATAACATGAGTATAATAAAAATGAGACTATTGGGTTTTGACTATTATATGACCGTTAGTCAGTATGACCGTGAAAACTAAATGTTGCGACTTTTGTCTCTAAATACAAGTGACCTTGGTTAATTAATATAGAAAAGAGATTCGATGGCCTCATCCAGTAGTCTCGGGCCAATCGAAGCCCATCTAACGGAACTTGGGAATGAGGTAGCACCATTGGGCTTTGCGCTGGACCAAACCCAAGTTAAACTTCATCGTGTGAAGCTAGAACGGAATCGCCTTCGCGAGAAGTTTAAACTGATAGAAATTACTACTCGTGCAATGTTATCTGAGCCTCCCTCGGATTCTCTCACCTTAGCACACCTTACACTTAGGTCCTATGCTGGTGTGATAAGGGACTATGTAAGGAGACCGTAACTGCCTTGTGTAATCCTTTGTTTTAAATAAAAATTTGGATTTCTTCTTATGATGAAGTTTATGAATTTTCAAATGTCCGGATAAATATAGTATGCATATTTTTGGTGAATTTTAGAGAAATGATATTTTAAAAAATGTTTATGTAAACCTTAAATAATTAAAAATGTGCAATGATTTTCCAAAAATGGTCTTCTACAATTATGTTCAGTACGAAATTTAGAGTCTAATAAGGTCAACTTAATTTTTGATGAATAGTAAATTATGAATAGTGATTTTATGCTTAGGATTAGTAATGTAACCAAATGGATTAGTAATCTCACTTAAAAAAAGCATTGATATAATCTAGGCACCTTGATTAAGTAATGTGATTCAATAAAATGGTTAAATAACGGTTTCATAAATTATTAGTCAAGTATTAGTTTTTTCGGGTGAATAGTGTTTTTTAATTAAAAATTTAATTAATAATATTTAGAAAATTATTTTTATAAAATGGATTTCATTTTTGAACTCAGAGCATCGATATTATGTTAAGGTAATTTTTGGGGATTTTTCTGAAAAAAATGAATTTTCGGTGAATAGTGTATTTATTTAAAAATTAAATTAAAAATATTTAGAAAATTATTTTTATAAAATGGAGTTGATTTTTGAAATTAGAGCATCAATATTTGGTTGAGGTGAAATTTTGGGATTTTTCTGAGAAAGTTGAATTTTTGATGAATAGTGAAAATACAGTTTTTAAGTTACGGGTGTTTAATGATATCATTAAATGATGTATTAAGTATTTAATCAATATGGTCGACTTATGAATAGTAATATAAGGTATGAGGTGTTCCAAGTGTCCAATACCATGGGAAAATATCATGGCCAAGCCCATGGTTTTGCCAAAACCACTAATGAGGTGTCCCTTGGCCATTAATGCCTTGTCCCCTCACTTTCCCTATAAATACCAAGCCATCCTCTCATCCATTCGACTCCCAACTCTACCCCAATGAAGATATGGTCTCATTACCTCCCAAGGAGTCCTCCCAAGGTTCCCCCAAGCCCTCAAGGTCCCAACCTTTGAGTTTTAAGAGTTACGTTTTAAGGTAAGGGATCCTACCTCTCTCTTTCTTTTCAAGTAATCTCTTTTATGTCATTTCTTTTATGCTTCATGATCTTATGTTGGAGGATGTTCCTTTATATTCCTTTTACTTACCTTTTCATTTTAATATGATGATAGACCCCCTCTTTCTCTCATCATTTTATTTTAATAATGTTAAATTGGCGTCGTTAGGTTGCCGAATTTTTAAGGGATTCTTTCACCCTTCTCGTTTTCAAGTTCTATTTTCATGTCAAGTATTTCAAGTTCCTTTTTATTATGATGGGTAATGATATATAAATCTATCATACTTATATTTTATTTTCATATGATGAGATACTCTATTTTATCTCTTCAATTCATTATTTTGAAGTTTTAAGTGGCGTCGTTAGGCTGCCAAATTTTTAAGGGATTCGTTCACCTTTCTCATTTTTTTTAAAAGTTCTACTTTCATGTCAAGTTGTTCAAGTTTTTTTTTATTATGTTGGGGTATGATATATATATCTATCATACTTATCTTTTATTTTCATATTATTAGAGACCCTATTTGATCTCGTCAATTCATTTTTGTTGAAGTTTAAGTGGTGCCGTTAGGCTGCCGAATTTTTAAGGGATTCTTTCACCTTTCTCATTTTTCAAAGTTCTACTTTCATGTCAAGTCTTTCAAGTTCCTTTTTATTATGTTGGGGTATGATCTATATATCTATAATAATTAAATTTTATTTTCATATTATGAGAGATCCTATTTTATCTCGTCAATTCATTTTTGTTGAAGTTTAAGTGGCGCTGTTAGGCTGCCGAATCTTTAAGGGATTCTTTCACCTTTCTCATTTTTCAAAGTTCTACTTTCATGTCAAGTCTTTAAAGTTCCTTTTTATTATGTTGGGGTATTATCTCTATATATATAATAATTAAATTTTATGTTCATATAATGAGAGACCCTATTTGATCTCGTCAATTCATTTTTGTTAAAGTTTACGTGACGCCGTTAGGCTGCCGAATTTTCATAAGAGAAATCTTATTTTTGTCTTCCTTTCATGTTCTTCATTTCATATGGTATGTCTTTCAAATTTCATTACCATGTTCTTAAATCCTTTATATTTTGTTCCCCTACTGTTTTATGGAAAATTTATGAGTGGGTGACCCATGTCCTTTCTCTTTTCAATGTTTTCTAAAACCTCGTAACATAGCCATTATGCTGCAGAATTTCCGTCTCAAAATGTCTCTCTCTTATTCTCAAATTCATTTATTTTATTAATTGAATACTCAAATCTCTTTATTCTAAAGGGAGATTCACATATATACCCAAATTTTCTATTTTAAATTCTGGTATTTACATACATGAGACCCGTTTTCCCTTTTTGTGGGTTTAAAGTGACATAAAGACCATGTCTTTAAAGCAGTTTTTAAAAACGTTATGATTATGAAATGAAACCCATTTCTTTTATGCTATATGGGTTGTTTATGAAATGATTGATGATGATATATGTGGCTCACATGATAATAAATACAAATTTAAGGGTGCGCCCTGATATCGCTCCAATTAATTGGGTAAAGACTTAATCTCTAGAGATGTCCATTTAGACGGATACCTTGGTGAATAACCTTGGTAATTTTTATTGGCACCTTGGGGATGGACCTTGGTTAAACAAAAATGATTGTCCTTGTTAAATTTTTTAGCCACATATTCAAGTTATGAAAAAACATTATTTTTATTATGATATGCCTCATGATTTCATTCTCATACCTTAAAGTTCTTTTCATGACTTTATTGATGTATCTCAAGTTCACATGTTAAATGTTTCCCTTGTTTCCCTTACTGGGACTTCTGCTCACCCTTTCTTTTGATGTATGTACCCAGGTTATGAGATGCAGTAACGAACCTAGGATGAACATAATTATAAGCCTTTCAAGTGTTTAATAAGAATGTTTTTTTTTGTTTCATGTATTAAGTTCCTGGTTTCCAAGACACTAAACCTTAAAGATCCTCGGTTTTTTAAAATGTAATGAGAAGTTATGTTATAAAAAGGTGGGATGCTATAACCCAAGTATAAAACCCCTAGATCAGGATTTATCTATTATTTTTAAAAATGATCAATAACAATTATATTATCAATACCAGTTGGGTAGAATTATTTCCTTTATGCATTTTTTGTTATTTTATGCAAGTACATGTTTACTGCGAGATCACATAAAATAATAAACAAGAAAAATTCATAAGTTTGTGGTGTATGTTTTTCTATTAATTCGTGTTCATTTATGAGAACAATAATATAGTTTGAACATATTTAATATAAATGGATTACATTCTTCACAAAATAATAAAATCCCTCAAAGTTATATTAATTTGTAATGCCTTCTTTTTCTCAAATTTGAACAAAACCAAGTATTTTGGGTGCTTTTCAGCCATAGCTGAGAGTGCCTCCAACTACTGGGGAGTTTGTATGCGAGTAATGGGTTGACTTAACTATATTTGGTCACAAGATAGTATACATACATATATTTCTATCACTTTATAGGAAAATTTTTGTGGGAATCAAGGTTATGATTCTAATAATCTAGGAATTTACTCAATAGGTCAAGGAACCTTGAGTTAAAGTGGTTGTCCAACCTAAAACTGGCCTTTAAACTCTCTGAGTAGTGGTATAGTTATAGCTTGTAGATTATGAGGGTAGGTTTCGAGGATCTTTTCAACTAAAATAATCAATAGAAAAAGTATTCCTAATCTAATAGTGAGGGATATTGAGGTTCGATAAAATAATGAGAGACATTTAATGATTTAATAATTAATTAATCAAAAATTTATAAAATGTAGTTGGGGTTTGGCTTAGTGGTAAGCACCCCGTAATACTACATGAAAAATGGGGGTTCAAAACCCATTGGGCGTAGGTACTGTAGCAGAAATGTAGTGGGTACTGTAGCAGCGGCGGTACTGTTGATCGGCGGGCACTGTAGCGGTGGCAGGGCACTGTAGCGGTGGCGATACTGTAGCGGGTACTGTAGCAGCCGGGTTACTATTCACAGAATAGGAATTTGGCCAAAAATTTGGGCCTACGGGCTATGTAATGGGCTACAAGCCCACTGGGCCTTCGGGCTATGTAATGGGTCTCCCTCTACCCAGTTAAAAGAGGTCTTTGCTTTGCTTTATTAATAAAAATGAGGCTTCGGCCCCAACCTTTTAAAAAAAAATCAAAAATTTATAAAAGGTAATCAATATAAAGTACTGACTACTAAAATTTATTTATTATAGATCTAAAATGAAAATCACCAACACCAACGAAACATTATCACTATGATCTATATTGGATAAATAAAATATTATGAGCATACATAACTTCTAGGATTGGTACAGGCACTTACACATATTACTACACCAATAAAAGAAGCTTTATGTGATAGAGTCATCACTTCTTGTTGATCCTCCTTAGGGAGAAAGAAAAGAGGATGAAGAAAAGTGGAAAATTCATATATATGATTCACTAGATGTTCACTACATCATGTTTTCATCTATGTCCATTCAATTGCAGAAAATACATGAGGATGAAGATGACTACAAGATCCTGACTTATCTCTAAGAACTATATTTGGAGAGAGAAAGGAAAGAAATGTATGAGATATCTAGTGAACTATATAGGTGCAGGATAGCGTAATTGAATCAAGTAGGACCTCACCTACTCAAGATTATTAGGTATATTGAGATACTTGAATCCCTTGGATTCATGATGAACCAAGAACTAGTGACAAATCTCACTCTTTCATATTTAGCGTTAAGATTCTCGACTTTCATTATTAACTAGAATACGAATAACATGAAAAATTCACTCCCAAATATTTTTTATTTGGTTCACCAAGATTATAAGGATATGAAGAATACCAATTATTAAGTTCTTAAGGTGAACAAGAGGATGAATTGTAAGCCTAAGGGATATAAATCCAAGTCTATAATAAAGACACTAATGCACCTTTCTTCCAAAAATCCAAGGATACAAAGGAATAGAAATGAGAAGAAGGTTTTATGCTTTTTATTTGGTAAGAAAGTCCAGTGGAAGAAGAATTGCAGAGTTGGGAAGAAGAATCATGGCGACACTTCTACTTCTGCTATTTTTTTTTCTTGAATGAAATATTTTATTATCTATAAGTTGGGTATTGAATACAGAATCTGGTTTACACATTTTTATTAATATACAAGAACCAAATATATTTAAGAAAATTTCAAAAGGTGAAGTGGGTCTCTGGACTTCAAATGGTGTGATTCTAGTATCCTTGTCAGTGTGAGATTATCACCTAACTTTTTCTAGTGGTTTGGTTCTTGTATTGAATAATTGCTATTATATACCTTCAACAACATATACTCTTAATTGAGTACCAACTAAAGCTAAGATGGGATTCTATAAGAGTTGTGGTATGAAAAGAAACTCAATCTATCACACATATGTGTATGGGGATGAGAGGATTTTTTTCAAGACTATACCTTGTGAAAAATTAGAATACAGAAGAATGAAGTTCATTTTTATAGGTCATCCTAAAGAAACCAAAGGATATTACCTATATAAACCTTTAAATAGAAAAGTTATTGTGGAAAGGCAAGCCACATTTCTAGAAAGGGAACACATTTCCAATGTAAATAGTGAGATTAATATTTAATTTTATGTAGTTAATTCTCTAGATGCACAAGAGTTGGTATGAGAACTATTTCTACAAGAGACAGTGGGAGATGAAGAAGTTCCCAAGACACAAGTACTGCATAGGTCAAATCAAGACGTTAGAGGACCAGAGTGTTATGGTTTTCTTATCACCAAGTCATGTGACACATTACTCCTTAAGGATGATAAACCTATAAACTACAAGGAAGCAATAGAAGGCAAGGATTATACAAAATTAAATGAATCCATGAATTATGATATGGAGTCCATGTATCAAAATTAAGTTTAGATTTTAGTGAAACCTCTAGCTGATGTAAACCCCATTGGGTGAAAATGGGTATTCAAGAAAAATATGGAAATGGATGGTAAGGTCAATACCAATAAGTTAAGACTGGTAGTGAAGGGTTTCAGACAATATCAAGGAATAAACTATGGCAAAACCTTCTCACCAGTAGCAATTATGAAATCCATCAAAAAAATTCTTGCCATAGTAGCCTTCTATGATTATGAGATTTGGAAAATGGATATCAAAACTACTTTTCAAAATGGTAGTTGGTTAAAGACATCTATATGACTCAAATTGAAGGATTTTTTAGGTCAAATAATGTCAGTAAAGTATCAAAACTGTATAGATCCATTTATGGGTTAAATAAGTCATCACGATCATGGAATGTTCATTTTGATGATTCCATAAAAGAATTTGGTTTTTTCAAAAAAAAATCCTTGCGTTTATAAAAAATTTAATGAGAATTCAATCATTTTCCTAGTGTTATATGTTGATGACATATTAATTATGAGAAATGAATTGCAAGTCTTATAGTTAGTTAAGCCTTTGTTAAATGAATAATTATCTATGAATGACTTAGGTGAACCAACCTACATTCTAGGGATCGAGATATAATGAGATAGATCTCGGAGGCTGTTTGGGATAAGTCAAAGTACATATATTGGTAAGGTACTTAAAAGGTACAATATAGAACAGTCCAAGTGAGGGTTGTTTCCCATGTCACACTATATCAATCTCTCTAAAAAAATGTTTCCACAAACATAGTAGGGGATTTAAAGAGTTATTATAATACCTTATTCCTTCTAAGTGGGATCTATCATGTATTTCATGCTATGTACTAAGTTTTATGTTTCCTTTTCTTTAAGCATGGTGGTAATATTTCAAGATAATTTAGGAGAGATATATTAGGAAGCTTTCAAAACTATCCTAAAGTACTTGAGGCATAAAATTGATATGTTCCTAGTGTATATAGGAGATGAGGAACTAGTTGTTAGAGGATACACTAATTCAAGTTTCCAGAAAGATCATGTTGATCTGAAATGGCAGTCAGGCAAAATCTTTTTCCTAAATGGCGGTGCAGTGAGCTGGAGAAGCTCGAAGAAACCTGTGGTCACTGATTCTATAGAATAATTCGAGTATATAATGGCTTATGATTCAATTGAGAAGTCATTTTGGATACGCATATTTTTCTTATACATTGGTGTTGTTCCTAGAAGTGCATACCCTATTCCAGTTTATTGTGATAATACTGTAGCAGTGGTGCTTTCTGAGGAGCCCAGGTCACACCATAAGACAAAGCATATACTTTGGAAGTTTCATATCTTGAAGGCTTTTACTCAGATAGGTGAATTCGTGGTAAGTATAGTAGCCATAGAGGACAACATGGAAGACCCCCGAACGAAATACATATCTCAGAAGAATCATGTTACTCATGTGAGAGCTAGCGGATTGAGACTTGTTAGTAGTTGTATCAAGTGAAAGTGGGAGTGTTGAAAGTGGGTGACCTGGACCCAAATTTTGATGTACTTTGATTATAATTACATGTATATAGTTTTATATGTATATATGTGTGTGGGTGGGTGGGTGGGTGTGGGTGTCTGTGTGTGGGTTTTTTGTGTGTTTCTCTTACCATAATAGAGTTGATACTTCTACATCCACTATATTTATGGTAATGTATTTATATTATGTGTCATTAAAAAGGGTTATATCAGTTCCCAGGCTATAATAAGAACTTAGAGATACTATGAAATTAATATTAAAGTAATTTTCTATGGTCTAGATATATTATAGTAATAGGAGATAGATAATGTGAGACTATCTGGTGTTAGGGGATCATAATAATTGATATTTATTTTCATGAATTTCACAATCGATGATCTCTAGTAGTTGGGATCATGAGGATAGACCCTCTAATAGGAACACTCCATGTTTTAGGTGTTGTTGGTTGTTCCTATCTACATACATGTGTTTTGGTCTCCTCGCTTGAGATCATTATCAATGTGTATCATTTTATTGCATAATTTTATGAAAGGAAAAACCCATGACAATTAATTCATGGTGAGGTAGTTTGTGTTGAGTGCATCATTGGTAATATGGAATTAGTTGAATTATCAAGATAGAATTTTTCACTTCTAAGTTGAGGAAGTGATATCTATGGCCTAATTAATTAGGATGGTAGCACCTTCATAAATCTGTGGCCATGGTATTCAAAGGTATATTCATCCAAAAATATCAACAAATAATAAAGTAATAAAATATGATGACACAAGTGTGTGACCTACTTTATGAGATATCATATGATAAATAGATTATATTACACAGTGCGTGTTCATAGGTTGGTTGTCGTTGCTATGACTTTTCCTTATCTATTTAGGGGACTTAATGGGTTGTTAGATTGTGTCCTTGGTCTATGAATACAATTTAATACTATCGAGATAAGGTCCTAGAGGATCGCACATAATAGCATATTCAAGAATCTACTGTATTCTGGTGAATAGGAATATAAGACATGGTGGGACCCACCATGAGATTCGAGTGGTTTCTAAGTTTTATCGATCACCGATAAATAAATAAATTCATTATTATTAAATTAATGAATAATTGGGTTTAATTTATTTATTAAAATTATTTACAAGTTGTTAAGTAAATACGAGGATTAATATTATACGAACGAATATTATTTTAATATTCCGTGTTTGTTTAATATTATTGGGAGTTATGAGTAAAGTTAATGACTTGGGTTTATCATGTAATATATTTTATATATATTATAAGTGTTTTATAAAATATAAATAATATTTATGACATAGTCAGTTCATCATATTTTATTATTTATTACTTAATTAGTTGATGTTAAAAATACGGTGGTCGGGGAACCCTAACTGGGTATTTTGAACATCAACTACATATGTGGAGAGAAGCCCATTCCAAAATTCTATCTATCTATAGAAATTGAGTGCTTATATATTATACTAGGTCCAAGATAGATAATCCCTCAATCTGATCAAATGATCCAAGTTCACCTTTGTGAATCGAAGGCAGAGGATCATGGTGATCAATGAGGCGTCGAAGAGATTATCGGAGCTCCACACTAGCACCCAGAATCTAACGAATGGAATATGTGAAGATTTGAGAAGAATGCGTAGATGATCTAGAGGGATTTGGTGTAAACCCCAAATATTTTATAGTATGTCACTTTTTAAATAAATTCAATCTCTTTGATAACTTACATGCATAAAACACCGAGCTTAAACAAACTCCAAAATATTTTATTTTAACACGTCCATTATAAAATATCCATTAAATTAGAGGGTGTGAATATGATTAACAATATTATGTAATATATATGAATTTCATGTTCAATTCCAATTTATTCATTCTTAGTAAATAAAGACATAATTTTCAGTAATGTCATTTTGTTCTTCATATATATGTTTTCTTCATAAAGTGATTTTTATTTATTTCTATGAGAAAATAAATATAATTAATTTTTGAAAATTTTAGAAAATTTATTAGATAAAATTAAAATAATTTTTATATTAATCATATTAAAATTATCTTAGGATGAATTTTTGTTAATTTTCTGAAAATTTTAATTTTTTAGTAAAAAAATACATATTTTTATAAAACTATCATTTTCTTTATATTTAAAATTTATTTTTTATTTTAAATTGATATATAATTAACTTAATTAATTTTTAGTTATATATAATCTAATTAATTTCATTTAAACAATATTTATACCTTATGTTGGTAAAATTACATTTTTTGGATTAAAAACACATTTTTCCAAAAAAAATTGTTTTTCTTTGTGTTTTGACAATTTAATTTTAAATATAATTTTGAAACTTATATGTTTTAAATTTTTAAAAATGAATTAAATATTTCGAATCATTAGGTCTAAATTATTTAATAATTTATTTTCATTGTCATGCATAAAAATGTTACCATGGTAAAAAAAATATTTATCATAGTGTAAGTAAAATAATGTAGCGGATTAAAGTTAGAAGGTAAAGGCTTAAAATACCTAAAAAATAATACATTAAATGGGTGTTTGATTTGTTTATAAACCTTAAATATAATTTAAAACATTAATTATAATCCAAATTATTTGGAATTAATGCCACCCAAATGTGGTTGGCATTAAATATAAAATAATCATTGTTTAATCACTTAAAGCCACCCCTCCTCAAGTATAAATATCACTCCTCACCGCCACCTTTATCCTCAAAAGACTTAAAGTTATTAAAATATATTAAAAATACTATCATCCCCATTTCCATACATCCAAGTGCTTCTGGTCTCACTGAAATACCAATTCCAAGTTTTTTAATGGGCCCTTCAAGGAGGTGATATTCAAGAGGTAACTTTTTCAAACAACCTCTATTAATTTCTTTTCTTTTTCTACATTTTATTCACATTCTTCACCCATAAAATCATAATAAATACAGTATAATGTATAAAATATAATTATGTATTGATAATGGAGTATCTTACATCCACCCCTCTTCTTATCTCCTCTTATTCAAAGAAACAAAACCTTATCCAAATTAAGGTGGTTAACCATCTCCATCAATAATGATTTTGTTCATTTTACATTACCACCTTAAAGGCTAGGCATAAAAGTATTATTATGGTTAAATAAGATTTTAATAGGTATATTATTACCTATTTCCTATTATGGAACTAATATATAGACATAATTTTAAATAAAATGATACTAGTTTGTGATAGTCAGAAAAATCCCAAAAATAAACTAAACATTTATCATTAACATTTTATTAAATGAATCATCCTCATTTCAGAAATTGAAATGATATATAGGAACATTTAAAATTATATTATTTCATTAATACCATTTCATTTCATTTTGGGAATTTATTTTCATTTGAAAATAAAATCCATAATTATACAGAAGTGAACTGGCCATGAAACTATGAAACAAACGCACCCTAAACAATGAAAATAATGAAATATTATTAATGAATGGGTGGTAAGATGTTATAAAATGGTCGTATAAGGTATTATAAATATGATTATAATTATTTAATTAATTAATAACATTATTTAAACCTTTATAAATGAGGTTAAATTACACAAAACTAAAGGTAATAGTGAGGTGAGGGTTTCTTGTCTCACTTTTACTTCTGTGAGGTATATGCCTTATTCACCACTTATTTATTTTATTTAGTGTATAGAGTACCCTTTGATGTATAATATCATGAATCTAATTTTATTCATGGTATTCAATTTTTCATCAATTTTATGAGTCATACGATTCAATTGATTATAAAGTGGTAAGAGATTTCCTAGCTCAATTTCCATTCATTAGGTTAAACTAATACTTCATTGATTATGTCATGTTAAGATTATGTGTGAGATGACTTTTGATTATCTCATACTGTATTTTAACTTTTTTATATGAATTTAAATATGATACACATAATTTATCCATTTTATTAATTATGACTTCAATGATAAAATATTTATAAGTGTCTTTCTTTTAAAAATTATCTTTTTAAAGTTTCCCATAAAACTCACTTTTTCTTCCATGTATGTGTTTTCTAAAATTGTTTCTAAAAATATTTTTATTATTCTCTTATAATATTTAAATTCATTTATTATCATGTTTTATTTTTTACAAAATTATTTGAAAGGATTCTTTTTTCATTTTCTAAATAAGGTTCCTTGTGACTTTTTGGAAAACAAATATAGAAGGAATGTTTTTTTAACTTATACAACATTAGTATATTTTCCCACTATCATGAAACCTTAATGTATTGAATATTAATTTAAAATATTGCAAGGTTATTTTCAAATAAAAATTTTTCTTTTATAATTTTTATGCATTTAAAAAAATGTTTTCAAAAAAAAGGATATTTTCATCAATAATAATTTCAAGTGATCTTTAAAAATAATTTTCTATATAAAATGAAATTATTTGATATTAATTAAGATTTACTGGGGACGTGATCAAAGGATACCATACTTGCTCTTTCTATGGATGGTTTATGATTATGTTGAAGTGATTAAATGTTTATAAACCCATTTATTTTACATGGGTTATTCTATGGTGAAATTTTTATGAAACCCATTTTTTCATGGATTCTAATATGATGAATGATTTATATTCTTTTGGAACACATATGTATGGTTTTCATTATGTGACGGGTCTAATTTATTGGTTAAATATTTATATCTCATGATATAATAATGGTAAAAATGTCTATGGGCTTGATCCACTATTGGAAATAGGTGTGTCCTGATCCACTATAGGAAACAAGTGTGTCCTGATCCACTATATTGAAGGTATTGGTAGTTCACCTTGACATATGAAATGGTTTTATATATTTATGATGGTTCCACACCTTTATGACATGAACTTAGAGATCATGATTGATTTATGATTATTTCTCACTCTTATGTTCCATGTTTTTTGAAATGATAATGTTTATGCCATGAATCATGTTTATGATTTATGATAGGTTGGGTATGAACTTAGTATGTTATAATCATGATCACATAACCTTATTCTTATCTTATTCTTTCAAATGATTATGGATTGGTATCTCCTATTTTTATTCTTACTGAGCATCCGATCTCAACCTTTTCTAATGTTTTCCCATTTTATGAAGAACTTTTTTAAGTATGATATGTATAAGAAGGGTTCTAGACATGAATAAATTTTGGGAGATGATATTGATTTTTACGAACCATAAATTTATATTTCAAGTTTCTAAAGAAACTAAAACCATATGGTTCTGGAATAGAGATTATTATTATGTATTGAATATTCATCTAAATAGATGTAATATTTGAGTATGAAAATAATTGGTCATTATATTTAGCATTGGATCCTTTGAGAAACAGTCACTGGTGACTTATGACAGGTGTGTGTGCTTCAAATTATAATGAGGTACACATTCCTTTCATTTTTTGTGCTAAATTTAAACTACACAAGATCCTAGGACTGTATTGGGGCTCTAATAACTGGATACAATGAATTTTCTTCACTCTGGTGATGGAAAAATTTTAAATCCCTAACCCATCAGCTTTCGTTGCATTCCCCAATACCTACACTTTCACCACTTCATTATTTTACCTCGTATTATAAATAGTTATTGAATGATATTTCCCTTTGTCTCTAGGATTAATAGGTTTATGAATTTGATAATTATTATTAACCTTTTTATTTTAGCACTGGTTATTATAATTTCCATACTTCTTACATTTGAAACACTGGGGTGTGGGTGGTGCATTCTATGGAACTTTCTCTCCATCATTATTTGGATTTTTATTCCCATAAATTTGGTATTTAATTTCCATATAACCTTAATTTCCACACTTAAATAATTTACCAGTTCCATTAAGACAATTTCCTCTATTTTTAATTCCACAATTTAAGTATAAATGAAAGTTCATCTTCTTCTCTCCATGGTTTTTATAATTTCCTTTGAATTCTATATTTCTTTTCTTATCAAAACTAATAGATTAATGGGTAAATACAATCTACATTTCCATATTGATAGCACATTGAATTATTTCTTCATAACTATATAAGACTCCTATTGATAACACCCATTGGATAATTTGTTTTAATCCACTGAAGAATCGATCAGCCTTACTTTCAAATTAGATGATAATACCAGAAGCATACCTCACATGTCTTGTAAACTTTTACTCATAGGTACTAATAGATTCATCACCCTTCTGCTTTAGATCAAGGAATTACTTATAATTTTTTATATGAATAATATAAATATATTATTTATTGAAAAATAAGATCTTAATCTCATCTCACTCCATAGAGTCAATTTCTTCCCATTTCCTCATGTTCTTGATAAGATTCCACCATTGATTTTCTTCTCCTTCCAAATGATAAACAACCAAAATAAATTTTTCATGTTCTGAACACTAGAGAAAAAATATCTTTTTAGTAATATTGATCCATTTCTTATCAACTATTAGATAAATAAACCCTCTAAAAAAATATGGATGTTTCTTCGTGAAGGACTCAAAAGTACATTCTTCCCTCTTTTGATCATTTTGAATCTCAATAAGATTCATAGCTTGAGGAAGTTGCATACAAATATCAAGGAGATTTGTTATTCCAACCCCCATAAATTTTGGTTTCTCAGAAGAAAAATCATTCAATTTTCTATCACAGTCAGCATTAACATGGTTCCTTTGAGTTCCATCCATTGAATAAAACCAAAAAACATAGTGTGGGCAACAATAATCATAGTAGGAGACTACATAATCCTAAAAAATAATTTATATAATTTTTAAATAATAACACCTTATTTTCAATCTATGATACCTCAGTTTTAACATATGTCATCCATGATTATAATATATTCAAATCCTTCATAATGGTTCATAAATAAAATTTTAGTAAACCTAATAATTTCTCCCAGGAGTATCAAACCAAGTGCGCTATAAGGGAACACTTTCTATGCACTAGAATGATGAATGTGATATAATCGACCAAATATTTTCAGGGTTATTACCTCTAGATGCATCTCTTCCAAACCCACATCCACTTATACTATCTATACAAGGATGATTTTATAGTAAAACCACACACCTTTCATTACCATAACTTAGGATGTCCTCCAATATAGAGGATTTTCCAAAGGGTTATCACTAAATTTTTATCATCCTATTTTGAAAAAGTAATTAAACCTTGTTTTGATACCAACTATAGAAACCCATATTTTTCATACATAGATATCACATATTATTAGATGAATATTCATTACATAACATAACTATCCACACCAAAATCATATGTGTCTAGTGCCTTTGGAAACTTGGATACATAAAAAACTTGTTCATATGAGATCCACATCATCTCCCACTAATTTCATCATAACTATAACCCTTCTTAGATATATAATAATTAAAACCTTTCTTCATAACCTAGGAAAAGGAAACATAATAAAGGGTAAACTCATATTCTTAATAAGGGTAAACAAGGGGATATCAATGATCACTTAAACATAAAATTATCATAAGGGTATGAGAACATGATCTTAACATTTAAAAAACATACCTAGCATATCATATATCATAATCTTGATTCATGTTATAAATATTTGTAGTTCATAAGACATGAATCATAATAGAATCAAAGAACATGATTTGTGAGAGAATAACATCAAAATAAGACATAAGTTTTTAGTATACATGTAAGCATAGACAATCATTTTCTTATTAGTCAAGGCTAATTTATAAGACTATCATAGTGAATTTGATTCACTCTATATTCTATTATATTATTCAAGGTTCACTCCCAATAATATAATAATGAACAGAGTCCCTTACTGGACTGGGTTCACTCCCCATTCGAGGCTTATTTATCTCATGAGATATCCATATTTACCCAATGAATGGAAGGGATATATAATTTAGATAACACCTATAAAATAATTAAAATAATATAAATATGTACCATAAGATCATAAAACATTCATTATAGCAAAACCTATATAAAGGAAATGGGTTTCAAAAACATTTAATCATAGAATAACCCGTGGAAAAGAAACGGGTTTTATAAAAATATTTTCATCATAATCATAAACTATCTAGATAATGAATAAGGATGGTTTTATTGGATAATATCTCAATTAAAACTTAATTAACATCAAAAGATATCATCATGGTTGAAAAATGACTTTAAAATATAACTTGGAACATTATTGTAGGAAAATATCCTTTTCACTTTGAAATCACTTATTTAAAATCTAAAAATTTCCCAAATATTAAAGAAAAAATTTTATTTGAAAATGATCTTGGAAACTTTTAAAGGAATATTAAAATCATTGAGTATTCATGATGATGGGAAATTATGTTCATGTCGTATAAGTTAAAAAGAAAAAATTCCTTTCACACTTTTGTAAAAAGGTAAAAAAGCAATTCATTTGGAAAATGAAAAGAATATTAATTTTAAACTATTTTGTAAAAATACAATCATGGGTAAAAATAAATTTAAAAAATAATAGGATAATATATAAAACATTCTGAAAAATATTTTTATAAAACATGTATTTGGAAGAAAATTGATTTTCCATCGAAGAGAGAAATAAAGTCAGTTTTCCTTAAAAACAATCTTTTGGTCTCTTAAGTTATTAAAGAGAGGAAAATTAAAGGAAATAATTTAATATCCAAAAAATAACTTGTGGATAAGAAAATAATTGGATTCTTGAGATATATATCATGAAATTTCATCATCAGAAACTTGATCTTAAATAATCCCGATAAATAATGAGATTGTAACATAAAACTTTTACTTCAAGTTCGACTTCAAAAGTTATTTAACCTTATTTATAATGGATTTAAATTTATTATAATTATTTAATAGATTAATTTATAGAATTATAATATCATTTATGATCCACATATAACATTTCAATGACCATTTATTAATAATTCCTTATTAAAATCATCATTTTTGGGTGTTTAACTGTTTCATTTTTAGGAAAATTTTGGTATGGTAGTTTCGGTCCTTGTATATTTTAACACCCTTCGGGTCACTAGTATGTTATTTTTTGAGTTTTATTTATTTTTTGGATTTTACTTGGATTTCCCAAGTTTCAGGGTTTGTAAATGGGGTTTTGGGGGGAAAACAAACCAGCCACGTGGTTAGCACATAATTTATTAAACCATGTGGATAACTATGCGAGAGTGGTGTGGGTGGTGAAAGTACTGTTTTTCATGGTTTTGGAATGGTTTTACAAATAATGATACAAACAAGGGAAACCATGTGTCTCATGTTTTTAGGGAATAGTGTCACCTGCATGGTTGGTGCATGGTTTTCCTAATCATGTGTCTTGTCTGGGTCACTAAAAAATTGGTATTTTAGAATTTTCCCCCTATCTTTTTTATGGGTTTTGACCCTCTATTTTTCCTCCCATCATGAATAGACCCTTATACTTGTCCTTTCAGCTCCTACCTCTCCTTTTTGGTGTATTTATCTTTAGTTCTTAGTGATTTGAATTTAGGTAAGTCCACATCTTATTGGTTATCTTCTTCTTTCCCCCTTCTTCATGCATATTCTTACATTTTTATTGAAGGGTGGAACTATAGGGGTTATTTTGGATGAATATAGTGTGTTTATGGGGGTTTTGGTTTTATTTCTTGTGTATTAGGTGTGTGAGGCCTTGTAATACCTATTTAGGGTGGTTGTCATTATAGGTGATGAGCTTTCGACTGAATCTGAGGTAGGTGTCTCTATTTAAGGGAATTTACCATAGCTTGCCTTTAAATTATGAATCATATTTGGTTTTTCCTTGTTTAATTACTAATTAAGTGATTTATGGTTTATTTATATTCCATATTTTATGTGTTTGATGGCTTGATTTAGCAATTGGGTGTTTAAAAAGTGTTTTTCCCAAAAGGGGATGACATGTGTACACCCCCAAGTGTTTGATAAAATGGATCAAACGGTTTTTATGGATTGAAATGGATTTATAAAATGGTTTCAGAAATGGTTTTATCTTTTTTAAGGTTTTTTAATAAAATGGGAATGTATTTTTGAAAAATGTCTTGTGAAATGGATTTCAATTATATGGAACATGTTTTTTATTGTGTGTCACGGAATAGCACATGGGTTAACCGGGTTGTGAGCAAGGGGTTATTTGAGGGGCCAAGAGAGCCTCCATTTTGTTTCTAAGGTACCATGAGAGAATTTGGGTAGGAATACCATGCGATATTCCTTTTTTGTTGAGTGACCATGAGATCTCTTGGAGCTTGGGCCTAGGGAAGACCGTGGGAGCTTTCACTTTGCTTATCTAGCTAGCATGATTATTTAGACTCACTCACATTATAACCTTGATTCTAAAACCCTAGGTTTACTTACTCATTATAGATTTGGGTTATAAGTTTTTTTGAATTGTATGAGTTCCATGATTGGTGTGATGATTTATTTTATGCCCATTTTCCATTTATTGGTTATATGATGATGATGCTTATGCTTACATTTTGCATGACTTGTTTAGATGTTGTAAGCATGTTAGGCCATGTGGATTTATTTATTTATTAAGGCATGGTTGGAAATGATTTTGTAAAACTTTTATTTGTTTTAAAGGAAAACCCAAAGGGATTTGAAAGGATTTTTTAAAAGAAAATCATTTTCAAAATGATTTATTTTTGAAAATGAGTTTTCATACTAATATATTAGTTTTTATGGGTAAAATGCAAAAATAGATTCATGGTGGTATTCTACTAGGATTTGTTCCTCACACCCTACATATTCCTTCAGGTATATGTAGAATTAGTTTTTCAGGACACGAGTAAGGGAAAGGGAAACATGTACCAAGGTGGTTCTTCTTGATTACCATTATCCATGTTTTGTTGGAGGAGATGCAGTCTCACTAGGTTGGATCGTGGAGGATCTGTTTTTTCATTTCGTATCTGTTGGGATGTTTATATTAATACTATTGAGATTTTTCCCATTATTATTATATTTTTGAGCTATAAATTGAGATACCATGTATATGGACCTTTGTGGCATGCTTATGTATGATGTTTGATTTGGTTTATGGTATATGTTTTTCATATGTGGTGTTGCTCTGGATGTTGTGCATGATTTCTGAATCTGATTACATTGTTGTGTCATTCCCATTTTATAGATGGTTCATTCCGATTTACCATGAGAAAAACCATTCCCAAGTGATTGATGGTCATGCCCAGTGCTTTTCATCTGCCCGTGGCAATCAGAAATGCACTTTGGTTCGTGTGATGAGCTGACTGGGTGACATTTTGGGTCGACCCGAGTTGGTTTATTTCAAAATGGTATCAGAGGATGTTGTTATTTGGGAGTTAGTGGTAGACTAGAACTAGGAATTTTGGAGCTTGGGAGGTAGGAATGTAAGAGTTCTAGGCTTGCTCTTCTTCATGTCGAACCTCAAGTTTCTATGGGTGTTTTGGGATTGTGGTTATGTTTTTGAGCCTGGTTATGGATTTTTTTTTATGATGATTTATATGTATTTACAAATTTCTATCGAGTCATAGGGTAATATTATGGGTCGTTTTTGGTTTTTGGGGTGAAAATGGGGGAGTTTGTAGGGGGTTCTTGGTTAAGGAACATGGTTAGTAGTAACCATGCACAAGCCATATGGCCTTTTCTGCTAAGCTCCCAATGTCACTCGCATAGTTGATGCATAGTTATCCAAACTATGTGGCCAAAACATACACATTGGGGAATACATGGTATTTTTTATGTTCTACCTATTTAATTTATAATTTGCCTTTATTCTTATGCTACTTGTTGAGACCAATGATGGGGATTTGTTTTGATTCATTTTATGTGGCATGAGATTGAATTTTTTTTATTTTTTTTATGTTTTTATGTTTTCTATATGATTCCTCCCATAAGGACCTTGTCTAGGCATAGATAGGGTTTTTTGGAGAGTACCCTATAGGCTATCCCTCTCCTTGATCTGTATTTAGTAGAGTTTTTTATCCATATGATCCAATCCTTGGGTCAAGTTGGTTCTTGGGACTAAACATGGATGATGGACCATGCTCAGATTTTTATAATGTAGAATCCACTAGTGTTCATGGTGATTAGGAACCGAATGATCCTGAGGAGTGACTGGGTAATATTGAAAGGATATTTGAGTTTTAAAAACCCCTGAGACCTCAAAAGTGGGATTTTCCATGTACATTCTAGAAAGACCAGTTAGAAAGTGGAAGGAGTTGATGGTGCTTTCTGAGCAGTACTAGTATCTCACATGGAACGCGTTTAAGGTGGATTTCAATTAGTGGTTCTACCCAAAGACCTTGAGGGTGGTGAAATAATATGAGTTCCTGAAACTATAGCAATGGGATCATTCGATGATGGTGTATGCTAAAAAATTCATGGAGTTGATTCATGTTTCTCAGGGTCTTCTCATGAATGACTACCTCAAAGCTTGGTGTTTTGAGATGGGTTTGAGGCCAAAAATTAGGTCTATGATTATTCTACTATGTCTATCGGCCTATTTAGAGGTGGTAAACAAGTAAGTGATGGTAGAGGAAAACTTGATTGTAAATACACGTCTCAACGGTGATCTTGTAGTGGGTGGAAGCCAAAGGTCTTCATTAGAACAAAAGCAAAAGCAAGATGAGCCTTATCGGGGCAGTGGCAGCAGTTTCTAATAGTTGTCGCACTTAGTTCCTATAGATTCTTCAAGATGTAAGCTTGTTGTTTATTATAAATGTGTGAAGGAAGGACACACCAGTCCAAATTGTGTAGAGACTCTGAGGATGTGCCACTAGTGTGGGAAGTTGGGGTATCTTCAACGCTTCTGTTAGTTATATCCATAGGGGTGGTGTGGGATCCATGTTATCTAAGGGAATAGAGGATTCTAGTGGTGTAGGATATCACCCTTATGATAAGAAAGGTTCTCATTGGGGAAACAAGACTCATGGTGGGTTTGATCCCAGAAATATTTATACAATAGAGGTTATTCCATAGGAATCAGATTCCAGATCAGCCACCATGAGAGGTATGGTGTTTATTGCATCTTCCATGGCATCAGTTTTATTTGAAACTGAAACATACCATTATTTCATTTATCTTAATTTGATTTATTATTTGGGTATGTGAGATGAGTTAATATAGTATGTTTTGGATTTTATAACCCTATTGGGTAGGAAGAAGGAGTAGGGTTTCAAGTTCCCTAGGTTCCATGTTTTGGTAGTTGATGTGGAAGTCATCTAGGACTTCCTTGTTTTGGACCTGGATGTTTTTTACCTGATTATTAGCATTGATTGGATGATTATATTGAAGTAATTGATTTATTTTTATCACCATATAGTCCAGTTCCTTTTTCATGATGGGAGCACTCATCTCTTTTTGGGTGAGTGGTGTCCGTGATCAGGGAGGGCAGAACCAGTTTCTTTGGAATTGGGGTTGATCTTGTGCCAATCGTCTAGGTTGTTTCCTAATGTTATTGAGTAGTGATATATGGGTGAACTTACAGTGGTCATTAATAGGTACCCTAATACATTTTTAGATGATTTTTTAGGATTTCCACCCTAGAAAATAGGCCAATTTTACTATCAATCTACTCCTCGGGATGAGATTGGTTTCCTTACTGTCTTACAGGATGGATCTATAAGAGATAAAAGAGTTGAAAGTACAACTTGAGGATCTTGATGGAAATGGATTCATTAAACCCATTATTTCAATGTGGTATTTTCCAGTGCTTTTTATAAAGAATGTGGACGGGAGCCTTTGACTTTTAATAGACTATTGTAATCTCAACTAGGTGACCATGAAGAATAAATACATGTTTCCAAGAATCGATGATCTATTTGATCAGCTTAGGGATCACTTTGAATTTATAAGATCGATATTAGATCTAGGTACCACCAGTTGAGGTTCTGGGGAGAGGATGTTCCAAAGACTGCCTTTTGGAGTTGATATGGACATTTCAAGTATTTGTTTATGTCATTAGGGCATACCAATGCTCCTATAATATTTATGGAGTTGATAAACCAGATATTCCACCATTTTATAGACTCATTCATGGTCATATTAATGGATTACATCTCAGTATATCCCAAGATATAGGAGAACATTGCTGACCACCTTGGGGTTGTTTTAGGTGTTTTGATAGAACATTGTATGTATACCAAGTTTTCCGTGTTCTAGTTTTGGATCCAGTAGGTGAGGTTTTTGGGCCACATTATTTCCAAGGTAGGAGTTTTTGTGGATCTATAGAAATTTTGAGTAGTCATGTCTTGGAATAAACCCAAGAATGTGCATGAAATCCATAGTTTTCTAGGATTGGTCAGGTACTAAAGAAATTTCATTTGGGACTCTCCAATCTAGCTTCTACCTTGACATCCTTGACAAGAAAAGGGATGAATTTTGTGTGGGATGAGAACTTATAGAGAGATTTTGAGAAATTGCAAGCCCATTTTACATCTATGCCAGTTCTAATTCTTCCTAAGCCTAGTAGGGCTTATACTATGTATTGTGGTGCTTCCGATGTGGGTTTGGGATGTGTGATGATACAAGATGACCATGTGGTGGCCTATGCCTCATGGAAGATGCACCCTCGTGAGTGAAATTACTACACCCATGACCTAGAACTAGAATTCATGATGAATTCACTAAAGATATTGATAAATTATCTCTTTGGGGAGTAGTTTATAGTGTATTCAAATCATGAAATCCTAAAGTACATTTTCACCCAAAGAGACTTAAATCTTAGATAGTGATACTAGGTGGAGTACATTTAGACTTTTGATTTTTATATTGAATATACACCCGAGAAGGGTAATTTTTTTATTGATGCGTTGAGAAAGAAGCTTCTATTATAGGCTATTCAAGAATTAGTAGATGAGTAGGGCCTGATGAGCCTATTTTCTAATATGAGGATGGAGATGTTGGAGAATGGAGAGCCAGTGTCTTTGGACAGTGTGTAGGCTAAACCCTCTCTTATCGATTAGGTTAAGAGTGATCAGGTATCCGAATATAAATTCTAGTATATTAGTAGTGATTTAAATAGTGGGCAGACCTCAGGAGATTGAACTCGGTATCCTAATGGTTTTGTCATGTTCATTAGACAATTGGTAGTTTCATTGGGCTTGAGGTATGAGGTGATGCATGAGGTGAATCATTCTAAGTGGGTTGTTCAACTTAGGGTGACCAGGATATTTTATACCTTGGGAGGCCAGTATTGGTGTCTCAGGATGAGGTAGGTAGTGCTTGTTTTTGTTTCTAGATTCTTGACCTACTAGAGAATTAAAGCAGAATATCAGAGACTAGCTAGGTTTTTGTAGCCACTTCATATTTCAGTGTGGAAGTGGTATGAGATCTTTATAGATTTCATGATCATATTACCTCATACCCAAAGTGGGAAAGATTCCATATGGGTGATTATTGATCATTTAATGAAATTATCCCACTTTATTTCTTTTAAGGAATCGATAAAGGTAGAGTACCATAGATTATTGTATGTTTGAGAGGTTGTTCGGCTTATCAATTTTCCCTCAATGATATTTTAGGATTGGGATTCTTGTTTCATATCTTGATTTTGGAAGGGACTCTTTGAGGCATTAGGAACCTAGCTAAAGTTTATCATTGTATATCACTCGAAGATGGATAGCCAGTTTGATTGGACCATCCATACCCTTGAAGAAATGTTGTGAGCATATGTGTTTGATTCCAAGGGTTCATGGGAAATGAATCTACCATTGGAACAGTTTTCATATAATAATAGATAGTAGGCCTCGATCGGGATGGCCCCATTTAAAGCACTATATGGGAAATCGTGTCAAACCTCATTTTGTTGTGCTCAAATGGGAGAGAATTATTTGGTTAGACTAAACCTCATCCAAGAGATAATCAAGATGGTACGAATGATTCAAAAAAGGTTAATGGAAACTCAGAGTCACTAGAAGTCATATTCTAACCATCATTGTTGTCTATTGGAGTTTCGTGTAAGGCCCCAACCCCAGTTACCTATAGTTTGTGCATTATTGTGTAACATCGGCATGATCACAAAAGATCAAGTCTCGAAAGATCGATTAGTTTAGTAGCCTTGGAAACACAATATACATTCATAAATGTTACATTACATCATAAAGTGAAAAATCACAATAACAAAGTCTCCATAGTCCACACTTCTATCCCCTTCAGACTATCCCTGTAGGTCAGTCATAAAATATTTCTTCACATCCTGGGAAAAATAAAACATTGAAAGGGGTGAGCTCAGATGCTCAGTAAGGATAACAATATAGAGGAAGCTTTCATAAATAAACATAAACATTTAAGGCAATGTATAACTAAAACAAAAGCCTTTTAAACTTGAACTTTAGCATAATATGGCAAAAGTAAAAATGAAATAATTCCATTTACTTATTCACATGGATATTCTACTGGTCGAATAATAACATGCAATATCAATAACTACTTTCATAATGATGGAATGCATAATACCAGACTATCATAACCACGTAGCCAAGGCCTCGTTCCAAGACTACAAATAAGATTTTGTCAAGGCCTCGTGCCAAGACACTAGTTTGTCTCATGAGACCTGCCGATGAAATTTTTTAAAAGATACTTACGTTTAAAATTTCTCAAATATACTCCAGTGTTTTTCTAAAAACATTATGCAAGCTTCTGAAAACAAAATAACTAATTCTGAGACTACTTGACTAATTACAGGCCATGATGGGTCTACGCCCAATCTCTTCCTGTCTACCACACTCGAGAGTCGGATTTTCTGAAAACATTTCTAAGTTTGCGTTAAATACTTATACATTTGCACTGTATTTTCATATATTTGAGAGAAATATCTCTATCTTTTTTTAAAATCATTTAAAAGTCACATAATTATAAAAGAAATCCTTTATTTTGAAAATATCCTTATAAGCGTGTAAGATAAGCTTCAAAGTTGTAATAACGGCGGAGAAGTCATTGTCTCCGCATACGTATGACAAAAAAACATTCCCTTTTGTCGTTTAGTAAAATGCTTCGTATAAAAATATTCCTCTTGAATAAACGTAAAAGTCAAAGGGGTTTATATACCGTATAAAAGAAAGTTGTGTATAAAACAAAATATGCCTCAATGAAAGGAGATTGAGACAAAGTCCCTTAAAAATATCATTTTTTTAAATAAAATAAATCTATTATGTGTATTCACTATAAGTAAATATAAATAAAGTACAAATATCAAGATAGGATATAATAATTTCATAACATAATTTGAAAGTATGAGATTAACCCAAAGAATAGAAATTGGGTTAAGAAGTTCCCTTACCTCGTGTCCGACTTCACTCGACCGTTCTTTAATCTCCTGAATAATAAACTAGAGTAAATATCTACTTTCTTAAGAACCTTTTTCAAGTTCATTATCCCTTTTATATCACTTATTACAATGTTATGAAAATTATGTAGTCATTTAAGTTAATAACGGTCGTTTTGTCGATCTTTGTTACTTGAGTAAACAATAAACTTCTTATAATTACTAGTTGTTTATGTGGTAGAATATCCATTATCTCCAGAATTATATTCATGATGTAGATATCATATATATCATATATATCCAGTATAAACATTCATTCATAATATTATGTAACATTTAGAGGTAAGAAATGAAATGCACCGTTCATGGAGACCGTAAGACGTACGTACACATGAACGCTACTTTCATTTCTATTTCATATTTAATGGAATGAAATCATAATGATATAAAGGTATATTATAATTCCAGTATAATATCATATATAATATCATTTACTCTATCCTTTATACATCCCACATATGGCATTAACGATTCAAATCACTTTGAGGGGGCGGCAGTCCGCACTTCCTAAAATGAAATTATCGCGTTTACCCATAATGGAAATCATAAAGGTATGCCATAAATGAAAAATACATAATCATAAGGAAAAAACATAATATATATCATATATAAAAATATTTTCATCATAATGGCCACCATGAGAGGTGTTAAAAGAAGATTGAACAAACATCGTTTCGTGAGGCAGTAATTCGCCACCCACAGAAATAGTATGTTCTTTAACCATTAGACGAAGGTGTGTGTAAGTGTAGCTTGAATAATTATCATAAAAAAATCATAGTATATTTAATATACTGGTGTTGTTACAAAAGATAGGTATAAAAATAGTTTATGGGGTGGAGAAGCAAAATAAATCAAAAGAACCCAAGTGAAGACATTACCTTTAAAATCGGGTAACTCTTTTTGATTTGAGCCAAAGGCTTCCTTGGGAAGAATTATGCCCAAAGTGAGGCTTCTAGGAGTAAGAGAGGGAAATTTAGAGAGTATTTTGGCAGAGGTTGGCCGAGCCAAATGGCTTTTAAGGTGTGAATAAGGTGGTATAGGTGGGGGTCTTTTATAAGAGGAGAGGAGGGGCACTCTTGGAAGGATTGATATGTTACTTTATTATGAAATTATTTTCAAATTCTAAAGGTCCCACAATGATATATTTCAAGTATAAGGTGATAAGGGTTCGAAATTCCCCAATAAAATAGGATTTGGACAAGTTTAAGTCTTAGATTTTACATTATCCTTCCATTTTATTAAAATCGTTAATTAATGAGGTAATCTTTGTATCATCATGGTGTCAAAAAAAATTAATTTATTTAATTTCTAAAAATTATAAAAAAAATATCATGATATAGGAAATCTTTTTATATTTCCAATTCGTATTTATAGTCGAAAATATAAATTATAAAACCCCATGTAATAATAGTTTTAGTAAAACAAAACATGTTTGTGCCAATTTTATTTTTAGTTTAAATAAAAAGTTATTAATGTCATTTTCTTACCCAAGTGGCTCCATGGGGTCACCAAGTTGACCCATGGATTGTATTGGTCTTCCATGACTCATCCAATAAGGGTAGGACATGTGTAAAGGTATTTTCATATTTTTATAATATCATTTTTACCTTAAATTTCACTAATTACCTTTAATCGCGATTAATAAAACTTAAAAGTTACTATTCACCAAAAAAATTATTTTAATCCCATTGAACCACATTTTACATCCTAATGACAACAATTTATATCGGATTTTTGAAATTCAATTCATAGAAGCGGTAAAGTTTCATTTAAATGAAAAATCAGTTTTTTAACTACCACTTAGTGGTTTCACTATTCATCAAAAATTGATGTTTTTCAGAACAATGCCAAAATTTCACCCTAAGATATAATTGATATTTCAAATTCAAAAATGATGTCTATTTTACAAAATCCCAAAAATATAATTTTCATTAATTAATTTTATAATTAATTCCCGCTGTCACAACAAATAGCGTGTTTTTAAGAAACAATATATATCAAAAGTTTGACAATTGTTTATATCCAATTTCAAAGTGAAATTAATTCTAATGACAACCATTGGATAAAATTGTAAAAATATATTCTAATTATACTTTAAAACCACTCAATAGTATAATTTAGCACTATAAATTATTTTTATTAAAATAGTTTTTTTATGTATTTTTCACTATTCATAAAAAAATTGGAAGTTCTCAGAAAATTTCAAAAAATTCAACTTAGGATAATTTCGATATTCTGAATACAAAAATGAATTCCATTTTGAAATATAAAATTTATATAATTTAAAAAGGTGGGTATTACTATTCATAACGGCTACTTTGATTGGTCACGGTGTGTTAGAACTCGAGGTTGCGTACAACACACACTGCTCTATTATTCAAAGAGAAGCGTACCATGGAAGCTTGTGGTGTTACATTCTCCCCTCCTTCAATAAATTGCGTCCTCACAATTTGAAATTTTTCTTTGAATATAAAAGTTTGAAAATATAAAATACCTTTGTGGAAAACCCACATCGGAAATAAGGTTAATAAAAATATAACTTTAAAAGAAAGAAAGAGAAGTACAAAGGTCACCCGAGATAGTCCATACTAGGATTCTATGAAAATATGGATATGGAAGAAAAAAAATCATCAAGTTCTGATGGAGAGTTGTAGAAAACAGGATTAGGAGAAAGTTAACCACAAGAAAATCACAAACTTGTGATTGGTTAAACGGTCTTTGAATCCCTAGTTAGAAAAGTTAACCGACAACGTTTTTGTTTTAAGTTACCTTTCATAAAGTTGAGGAATTTATTTAAGAGATTTACTAAGAATGTAAGGAAATATACTTACTTGTAATGTACACTTTCATTCTTTAATAAATTTTTACCACAAACCCATCTTTCACTCCAAATGGTAACAGAACTCAAAAATATTCAATTTATCCTGATTGTATAAGGTTCCAAATATTACCACATACCATTTAGATTAGGAAAACTATTTTGTAATAACCAGGGACTTCCTGTAGGCTAGTGTTAGGTAATAAAGGCTCGTCGCACTATGGTTGTGGGTTCGATTCCTGCAGCTTTGTCCGACGCGACGGTTTATCCCCTGACCTGTAGGTTGTCATTTTCCTAAAACTATAGTATTATAATATTCCAAAAATAATCTTCAGAAATATTTTAACCTTAAACAATACTATCCAAAGTTCAACTTAATCTATTCCAACCGTTATAGTTATCCAAAATACCTCTGTCCAGACTTTCTCTAAAAGGTCTCTAAATTCCAAAATCAATTGTATCATCAGATTCCTCAAACAAAGTAAAGTTTCTCTTATTGTCACATAAAAAAATATGATTACCTTCATCATATTAAAACCTTAATGAAAACAATAAGTACTTCAGTACAATCCTTATATATATCACATTATTCTTATAACCAGAATATAATCCTTGAGTCCAAAAGCACCAATAGATTAATTATTCCACTTCAACTGTAGTAACAGCATAAGATTGTCCTTGATCCCTTGGCCTTTTCTGAGGTAAGTTTCCCTAATGCTTAGGACATTCATTTTCATAATGCCCCATTTCCCTACAATTGTAGCATTCAACATTGATAGCCTCTTTCTTTCCCTTGCAATCACAAGCCTGGTGACCTTTTTCTCCACATTTATAACAAACTATCATTCCTTTTAGGCAAGTACCGGGGTGATTCTTCCCATAGTTATCGCATAATGTAAAATCCTTCTTTTCCTTTTTCCGTTTATCTGTCTCTTTTTCCACCGTTCTCTTCTTCTCTTACTTTACGTTATTGTCATAAGATTTAGAGAATTCCTTTTCTGTCTTGATAGCACATGAGACAATATCTTTGTACGACGAGAAGGTTTGTGAGACTAATGCTCGACGAAGAAATGGTTTTAACCCATCAAATAAATGATTAATCTTACTTCTTGGGTTATGTATATAATATGCAGCATACCTCGCTAACCTTGTAAAGTTGGCCTCATACTTTGCGACATTCTCATCCTCCTTTTGTCTCAGACTCAGAAATTGCCTTTCCATATCTGCTCGATGGTCACGAGGAAAGTATTTTTATAAGAAAAGATCTTTGAACTCTCTCCATTCCATACTTGATACTTCTTCATGTTCCTTTGTATTTTGAATCAATGACCACCATTGATTATCATCTCCAGTGAGGTGGTAAACTTCCATGATAACATTTTCCCTTTCACTACTTCCCAAGGCATGGAATATTTTCTCTTAGGAATTTATCCATTGCTCAGCTACTAAGGGATTTGTAATTCCATTGAATGTTGGTGGTTTTTTCCTCATGAAGCGATCTAACATTGATCCTCCACATTGCATATCAGGGTGCTCCATATGAGTAAGGTTATTATTCATAGCCTGAGTGAGTTGTCCCAGTATGGTGATAAGCTGATCAGCACTAGTTGTATCACCAGCTCCATTATAATTATCTTAAGTAGGAGGGAAATCCCTACATGGAGTGTATTCATTGATAAGGTTTACATTCCTTCCACTAGGCACCATTTCTAAACAATGGCATAAACTAGATCAGTTTATGAATAAAAATACATAATTCTGTACCTGTAAAACACTTAACATAAATTGAACAGTATATGGATATAATCCATATTCATAAAAAGAAATGTTTTCTTTGAGGAAGTATATACTCATAAACCCTTCATAATGGTTTGTAAAGAAAATGAGAATTATCCTAAGCATATCCCCTGGGAGTGTCGTAACCAAGAGTGCAGCAAGGCCCGTTGTCATGCACCAGTTCCCATTCGAGTCTAGCTCAAAGCGGTGTTTTCGGGTTTTACCCCTAGGTACATCTGTGCCAGAGCCGCCTCTACCTGCTCGTATCCAGACAGGGATGTATTGCTCGAAAACTCATAAAATCTCTATAATACCAAAATTCTAGGAATTTCTTCTATACTAATCCTCAAATTCTATCTTTGGGATATGTGCTCTAATCAGAGTTTATCTAAATCTAGCTTCCAAGGTTAGTACTAAACTACCTCTGATACCAACTGTAATGCCCTGACCCCAGTTACCCAGAGTCGGTTCATTATTGCGTAACATCGGCATGATCAAAAAAGATCAAGTCTCGAAAGACCGATTAGTTTAGTAGCCTTGGAAACACTAGATACATTCATAAATGTTATATTTACATAATAAAGTAAAAAATAACAATAACAAGGTCTCCATAGTCCACACTTCTATCCCCTTTAGACTATCCTTATAGGTCAGTCATAAAATATTTCTTCACATCCTGGGAAAAATAAAACATTGAAAGGGGTGAGCTCAGATGCTCAGTAAGGATAACAATATAGGGGAAGCTTTCATAAATAAACATAAACATTTAAGGCAATGTATAACTAAAAAAAAGCCTATTAAACTTGAACTTTAGCATAATATGGCAAAAGTAAAAATGAAATAATGTCATTTACTTATTCACATGGATATTCTACTGGTCGAATAATCACATAAAATATCAATAACCACTTTCATAATGATGGAATTCATAATGCCATATTATCATAACCACTTAGCCAAGGCCTCGTGCCAAGACTACAAATAAGATTTTGTCAAGGCCTTGTGCCAAGACACTAGTTTGTCTCATGAGACCAGCTGATGAAATTTTTTAGAAGATACTTACATTTAAAATTTCTCAAATATACTCCAGTATTTTTCTAAAAACATTATGCAAGCTTCTGAAAACAAAATAACTAATTCTGAGACTACTCGACTAATTACAGGCCATGATGGGTCCACGCCCAATCCCATCATGTCTACCACACTCGAGAGTCGGGTTTTCTGAAAAACATTTAAGCTTGCGTTAAATAATAATACATTTGCACTGGATTTTCATATATTTGAGAGAAATATCTCTCTCTCTTTTTTAAATCATTTAAAAGTCACATAATTTTAAAATAAAGCCTTTATTTTTAAAATATCCTTATAAGCGTGTAAGAGAAGCTTCAAAGGTGTAATAACAGCGGAGAAGTCATTGTCACCGTATACGTATGAAAAAAAAACATTCCCTTTTGTCGTTTAGTAAAATGTTTCATATAAAAATATTCCTCTTGAATAAACATAAAAGTCAAAGGGGTTTATACACCGTATAAAAGAAACTTGTGTATAAAACAAAATATGTCTCAATGAAAAGAGATTGAGACGAAGTCCCTTACAAAGATCATTTTTTTTAAATAAAATAAATCTATTATGTGTATTCACTATAAGTACACATAAATAAAGTACAAATATCAAGATAGAACATAATAATATCATGACATAATTTGAAAGTATGAGATTAACCCAAAGAATAGAAATTGGGTTAAGAAGTTCCCTTACCTCGTGTCCGACTTCACTCGATCGTTCTTTAATCTCCTGAATAATAAACTAGAGTTAATCTATACTTTCTTAAGAACCTTTTTCAAGTTCATTATACCTTTTATATCACTTATTACAATGTTATGAAAATTATGTAGTCATTTAAGTTAATAACGGTCGTTTTGTCGATATTTGTTACTTGAGTAAACAATAAACTTCTTATAATTACAAGTTGTTTATGTGGTAGAATATGCATTATCTCCAGAATTATATTCATGATTTAGATATCATATATATAATATATATCTAGTATATACATTCATTCATAATATTATGTAACATTTATAGGTAAGAAATGAAATGCACCGTTCATGGAGACGGTAAGCCGTACGTACGCATGAACGCTACTTTCATTTCTATTTCATATTTAATGGAATAAAATCATAATGATATAAAGGTATATTATAATTTTAGTATAATACCATATATAATATCATTTAATCCATCCTTTATACATCCCACATATGGCATTAACGATTCAAATCACTTTGAGGGGGCGATAGTCCGCACTTCCTAAAATGAAATTATCGCGTTTACCCATAATGGAAATCATAAAGGTATGCCATAAATGAAAAATACAGAATAATAAGGAAAACAAAAACATAATATATATCATATATAAAAATAGTTTCATCATAATGTCCACCATGAGAGGTGTTAAAAGAAGATTGAACAATCATCGTTTCGTGAGGCAGTAATTCGCCACCCACAGAAATAGTATGTTCTTTAACCATTAGACGAAGGTGTGTGTAAGTGTAGCTCGAATACTTATCATAACAACATACTAGTATATTTAACATACTGGTTTTGTTACAAAAGATATCGATAAAAAGAGTTTAGGGGGTTGGAGAAGAAAAATAAAACAAAAGAACTCAAGTGAAGACATTACCTTTAAAATCGGGTAACTCTTTTTAATTTGAGCCAAAGGCTTCCTTGGAAAGAATTATGCCCAAATTTAGGCTTCTAGGAGTAAGATAGGGAAGTTGAAAGAGTATTTTGGCAGAGTTTTTCCGATCCAAATGGCTTTGAAGGTGTGAATAAGGTGGTAGAGGTGGGGGCCTTTTATAAGAGGAGAGGAGGGGCACTCTTGGAAGGATTGAAATGTTACTTTATTATGAAATGATTTTCGAATTATAAAGGTCCCAAAATGATATATTTCTAGGTTAAGGTGATAAGTGTTCTAAATCCATCCATCCAATAGGCTTTGGACAAGTGTAAGTCTTAGATTTTACATTATCCTTCCATTTTATTAAAATCGTTAATTAATGAGGTAATCATTGTATCATCATGGTGTCATAAAAAATTTAATTTATTTAATGTCTAAAAATTATATAAAAAATATCATGATTTAGGAAATAATTTTATCTTTCCAATGAGTATTTATAGTCTAAAATATAAATTATACAACCCCATGTAATAATTGTTTTAGTAAAACAACACATGTTTGTGCCAATTTTATTTTTACTTTAAATAAAAAGTTATTAATGTAATTTTCTTACCCAAGTGGCTCCATGGGGTCCCCAAGTTGACCCATGGATTTTCTTGTTCGGCCATGACTCATACAATAAGGGTAGGACAAGTTTAAAGGTATTTTCATATTTTTATAATATCATTTTTACCTTAACTTTCACTAATTACCTTTAATCACGATTAATAAAACTTAAAAGTTACTATTCACCAAAAAATTATTTTAATCCCATTGAACCACATTATACATCATAATTACAACCATGTATGTTGGATTTTTGAAATTCAATTCATAGAAGCGGTAAAGCTTCATTTAAATGAAAAATCAGTTTTTTAACTAGCACTTAGTGGTGTCACTATTCATCAAAAATTGAAGTTTTTTAGAACAATGCCAAAATTTCACCCTAAGCTATAATTGATATTATGAATTCAAAAATGATGTCTATTTTAAAAAATTCCAAAAATATAAGTTGCATTAATTAATTTTATAATTAATTCTCGTTGTCACAACAAATAGCGTGTTTTTAAGAAACAATATATATCAAAAGATTGACAATTGTTTATGTCCAAATTTCAAAGTGAAATTAATTCTAATGACCACCATTGGATAAAATTGTAAAAATATATTCTAATTATACTTTAAAACCACTCAATATTATAATTTATCACTATAAATTATTTTGATTAAAAAAGTTGTTTTTAAGTATTTTTCACTATTCATAAAAAATTGGAAGTTCTCAGAAAATTAAAAAAAATTCAACTTAGGATAATTTCAATATTCTGAATACAAAAATGAAATCCATTTTGAAATATAAAATTTATATAATTTCAAAAGGTGGGTATTACTATTCATAACGGCTACTTTGATTGGTCGTAGTGTGTTAGAACTCGAGGTTGCGTACAACACACACTACTCTATTATTCAAAGAGAAGCGTACCATGGAAGCTTGGGGTGTTACATTTCGGGTTGGTGATCAAGTGTTTATACGGGTATCAGTTCGGCTGGGACACCACTGCTTAGGTAGAAAAGGGAATTTGGTGACGCATTATGTCAAGAAATTTCATGATGTGGAGTTTGTTGGGATGGTATCCTATCATTTGGAGTTTCCATCATGTCTAACCATGATCCATGGCATCTTTCATATTTCTCAGCTGAAGAGATCCCATTCGTGTTGTAATAGTGGGAACGCATACCTAACCAAACAATAATTTTGGTTACTATTTTATGTATACATTGAGATGTGAATGATGTATACTTACCATTATAGTGTTGATATTTATGTATCCACTATTTAAATGGTAATTTCCATGTATTATTTATCATATCAAAAGGTTATATCAGTTTCCATGCTATAATGTGAACCTCAAGATACTATGGAATTAATCTTAAACGTATGTCCTATAGTCAAGATACATCATACTGACTAGAAATAGTTGGTGTCTAACTATCATGTGTTGGGGGATCATAAGCATTAAGACTACTTCTCATGAATTTCGCACTAGGTGATCTTTAGTAGGTGAGATCATGAGGACAAACCCACTAATAGGAACACCGCATGTTTTAGGTGTTATTGGTTGTTCTAATCTATGAACATGTGTATTGGTATCCTAAATTGATATCATTATCAAAGTGTTTCATTTGATCATGTGCTTTGATGCAAGGAAAAAACCATGACATTGAAGTTGTGGAGAGGTAGCTTGTGTTGGGTGCGTTATTGGTGGTATAGAATTGGTTGAATGGTCAAGATAGAATTTGTTGCTTCTAACTAATCAGGATGGTATTACTTTGATAAATCCTTGTCCAAGGTATTCAAAGGTAAGTCTATACAATGGCCAACCACCCTCTTCTCCTGGTTTTGGCATCCCGCCCCTTTTTTGATAGCCACACCGTTGAACCCCGTCGGCGTCGTCCACCTCTGCTCACAGTGAGCCCTACCACCACTTGACCTCATGCACCGCCCCTAATTGGGTCTCCCTGGTTGCACGCCTCACAGGTCACTACCCTAACCAGCCTTCGATGGTGACTCGACTGACCGTGTGGGCAATCGCTGCCTCCAGCCATGTATTCCTACCAGTCTGTCACACAGTAAATCCACTATTTGATTATCCTCTACCCCATTCGGCCAAACTACAGGTTCTGTCTGACCTGATTTGCCTCGTAATGGAGAAAGGTGAGTTTTCCCAACCTGGAATGGGTCATGGTGGGTCTTTCTATCTTATAAAAACCCTGCACAGGTTCTGCATGGCCCGAAGTAGGCATGTGTAGGGTTGGCTTGGCCCGCAACTAGTCGGGGCGGGGTTTCTGAAACCGAAATTTTTTTTTAATAAAACCAAAAATTAATTTATTATTTTTTGGATAAAAATAATTATTATTATTTAAAAAATTAATTTAATTTGGTATAAAAAATAAATTGATTTATTAATTTATTAATTAAATTTTTTTAAAAATTTAAATTAATCATAGTACCAAGAAAATTAGATTATTTGAAAATAAATAATTTATTTAATTTATTAAATTACCTAATTCTTAAATTTATTACATTTTAATTTTTATTATACTTTTAAGTTACCCGTATACTAGTATTGAATAGTGACTGGCCCTTTTATTTGTCTGAGTTATTTTATTTAATTATTTATTATCTGTGTGTGATTCTTGTAATAATTAATTAATTTTACTGACATTTTGTACATTGTAATTTTTTATTCAATATGTATAAGAGTCTATGTGTCCATCATTATATGTATGTATTTTTCACTTCCCAAGACCCCCCTCTTACGTGCTAATATTGATGTACTATTGACAGTGATGTTTTAAGTTGCGGACCGTACCAAGTCGAGGCGAAATCCATATGAAAAGTGGACACACTGGACCAGGGACAAGTTGCATCATTAGTCAATACCTGACTTAGGTATGATACCCCTAATTCACAGTTGATCCATTGAGTTTAAATGGATCAACCAATATTAGATTCTTAAGACCAATCGGTTAATTTTATTTCCTTTATGAATTTTTTATCATTTTATGCATTCACTTGTCTATGGAAAACACATAAAATAATAAATAGAAAAAATGGATAAAGATGCAATGAATGTTTTTCTATTAATGTTCAGTTGTGAGTGTAAAAAAAAGCATGAACATATTAATAAAAATGGATTATGTTCATTAAAAATATTAAATACCCTCACATAAATATTAAGTCACAAACATCTTCCATCATTTGAATTTGAATAAAACTAGTTGTATGAGGTGCTCGTCAGCCATAGTTGAGGGTGCCTCCTACTATTGGGGGGTTCTTATGAACCTCCTGTGAGGTTCATTTGTCAACTGCGCCAAGATCTGGCCTAACCATGAGAACCACCTACCCTCTTGCGTTGTCTGGACATCATTCCCAATGTCATGCCTATTGAGTTCATCCCTCCCACTGGCCAAATCAAGAATGTGGCCACCTCCCTATTGTGATCCCGAGCACTGCCTTCCACTCAATACCTGACAATCTAGCTACCTGGTGTTTCCCTCCTATTCTATGGCTAAGCAAGATCTTTATTGTCCCACACTGATTCCTCAACCACAAGGTACCCACTTTCATGGCTTCCATGGCACCTGTTAGACCCGATTTGCCCTGTAATGGGCCGGGATAGGTCTTTCCAACCTAAAATGGGTTTGGAAAAACCGTCCTATCCTAGAATACCCCTATATAGGGTCTACCTAGCCCTAACGGGCTTCTAGAGGTATGGCCAGGTCCACAATGGACCTAAGAGTGGTTTTTAAGGCCCGAGTTAAATTAATATAATCAAAAATTAATTAATTTAATTTTAGTTTTAAATGAAATTAATTAAAATTAATTTTTTGTTTTAAATTAATAATATTTTGATATTCAGAAATTTTAATTTAATTTTAGTATTTATTTAAATTAATTTATTAATTTATTTTCCGTAATTAATATTAAATTAATGATCGGAATGAATAAAATAAATTATTTGAATTTATATAATTCCTTTAATTTATTTAAATACCCTCACACATTAAATTTATTGAAGTTTAATTTTTATCATGCATTTATTTATTATAGTTTCTTTTCTTGAGCTAGTGACCATACTTATGTATGTCTGGGTTAATTACTTCAATTATTTTTTACATGTGTGCGATGATTGTAATTAGTAGGTAATTAAATGATGGTATGTGCATTTTCTTTTCATGTGTCCACTTTATCTGTTGTATATTTCACCCCTAGACCCCCTCATCTGTGTAAAAGTATATTTGTACATTATACGATGACGCTTTAAGGTGAAGACCCCACCAAGATGAGGTGGTACACTAGAAAAGAAGCGAATACACTAGACTGGGGGCTAGCTGTTATATGAGTTAGGACTCGACCTAGGTATAAAACCCCCTAAATCAGGATTGATCTAGTATTTTTAAAAAGTATCAATCAAAATTATATTATCAAGACCAATTGGGTGGAATTATTTCTTTTATGCATTGTTTGTTATTTTATGCAAGTACATGTTTACTACGAGATCACATAAAATAATAAACAAGAAAAATGCATAAGTATGTGGTGTATGTTTTTCTATTAATTCTTGTTCATTTATGAGAACAACAATATATTTTGAACACATTTAATAGAAATGGATTACATTCTTCACAAAATAATAAAATCCCTTAAAGTTATATTAATTTGTAATTCCTTCTGTTTCTCAAATTTGAACAAAACCATGTATTTTGGGTGCTTTTTAACCATAGTTGAGAGTTCCTCCAACTACTGGGGAGTTTTTATGAGATTAATGGGTTGACTTAACTATATTTGGCCACAAAAGAGTATACATAGATATATTTCTATCACTTTATAGGCAAATTTTTGTGGGAATCAAGGTTATGATTCTAATAATCTAGGAATTTACTCAATAGGTCAAGGAACCATGAGTTAAAGTGGTTGTCCGGCCTAAAGTCGACCTTGAAACTCTCCGAGTAGTGGCATAGTTATAGCTTGTAGATTATAAGGGGAGGTTTCAAGGATCTTTTCAACTAAAATAATCAAGGGAAAAAGTATTCCTAATCTAATGGTGCGGGATATTGAGGTTCGATAAAATAGTGGGAGACATTTAATGATTTAATAATTAATTAATCAAAAATTTCTAAAAGGTAATCAATATAAAGTAATGACTACTAAAATTTATTTATTATAGATCTAAAATGGAAATCAACAACACCAACGAAACATTATCACTGTGATCTATATTGGATAAATAAAATATTATGAGCATCCATAACTTCTAGGATTGGTATAGGCACTTACACATAGTACTACCCCAATAAAAGAAGCTTTATGTGATAGAGTCATCACTTCTTGTTGATCCTCCTCAGGGAGAAAGAAAATAGGATGAAGAAAAGTGGAAAATTCATATAGATGATGCACTAGATGTTCACTTCATCATGTTTTCATATATGTCCATTCAATTGCAGAAAATGCATGAGGACGAAGATGACTACAAGATTCTGACTTATCTCTAAGAATTATATTTGGAGAGAGAAAGGAAAGAAATGTATGAGATATCTAGTGAACTATATAGGTGCAGGATAGTGTAATTGAATCAAGTAGGACCTCATGTACTCAAGATGATTAGGTATATTGAGATACTTAAATCCATTGGATTCATGTTGGACCAAGAACTAGTGACAAATCTCACTCTTTTATATTTAGCATTAAAATTCTCAACTTTCATTATTAACTAAAATATGAATAACATGAAAAATTCACTCCCAAATCTTTTGGATTTGGTTCACCAAGATTATAAGGATATAAATAATACCAATTATTAAGTCCTTAAGGTGAACAAGAGAATGAATTCCAAGGCTAAGGGATATTAATCTAAGTCTATAATAAAGACACTAATGCACCTTTATTCCAAAAATCCAAGGATACAAAGGAATAGAAATGAGAAGGAGGTTGTATGCGTTCTATTTGGTAAGAAAGGCTAGTGGAAGAAGAATCGCAGAGTTGGGAAGAAGAATCATGGAGATTCTTCTACTTCTGGTATTTTTTTCATTGAATGAAATATTTTATTATCTATAAGTTGGGTATTGGATACGGAATCTGGTTTACACATTTTTATTAATATACAAGAAACAAATATATTTAAGAAAATTTAAAAAGTTGAAGTGGGTATTTGGAATTCAAATGGTGCGATTCTAGTAGCCTTGTCGGTGTGAGATTATCACCTAACTTTTCCTAGTGGTTTGGTTATTGTATTGAATAATTGCTATTATATACCTTCGGTTACCAAAAATATAATCTCAGTGTCAAATATAGACACAATGGGATTTTATTTCAAGTTTGGAAATAAATTTTGTCACTTTTATATGGATAACATGTGTTATGTTACGGTGTATCTTAACAATGGGTTATATATACTTGAACTCAAAAAACCCAATAATTAAAATCAATAACAAATCCAGTGACCATGAATCATCTAATATCCTCCTATAGAAATTCAATCTTAGTCATGTAAATGAGAAGTTATTATAGAAATTACATAAATAAGTGAATTTAGACTCAATTGAGTTAAAACCCTTGGTTGTAGGTCATGTTTGTTTAAAATGGAAAATGACCAAACCACCCTTCTCTAGGAAGGAAGAAAGAGCCACTGAATTACTGGAATTAGTTCATACTAATGTATTCTGTCTATTCCTAATAGAGGAAAAGGGGTGGGTTTTCATAATTCATTAATTTTACTAATGACTATAGTAGTTATGGATGTATCTACTTAATATGGTATAATTAATATTCCTTTCATATGTTTATGGAATGCCAACATGAAGTTGAAAATCATCTTGGTAAGAAGATTAATGTACTTCGCTCAGATCGAGGAAGATAGTATATTAACTAAGATTTCATTGATCAATTGAAGTAGTGTAGGATAGTATCCCAACCCACTCCTATTTATACACCATATAGTAATAGTGTTAGTGAAAGGAGGAATCAGACCCTACTAGACATGGTCAAATCAATAATGAGTCAGGAAACTCTTCCATTGTCCTTTTGGGGATATGCCTTGCAGACAGCAGCATATACTCTTAATTGAGTACCAACTAAATCTAAGATGGGATTCTATAAGAGTTGTGGTATTAAAAGAAAATCAATCTATCACACATATGTGTATGGGGATGAGAGGATTTTTTTCAAGAATATACCTTGTGAAAAATTAGAATACAGAAGAATGAAGTTCATTTTTATAGGTCATCCTAAAGAAACCAAAGGATATTACCTATATAAACCTTTAAATAGAGAAGTGATTGTGGAAAGTAAATCTGCATTTCTAGAAAGGAAACACATTTCTAATGGAAATAGTGTGATTAATATTTAATTTGATGTAGTTAATTCACTAGATACACAAGAGTTGGTATGAGAACTATCTCTACAAGAGACAGTGGGAGATGAAGAAGTTCCCAAGACACAAGTACTACATAGGTCAAATCAAGACGTTAGAGGACCAGAGCGTTATGGTTTTCTTATCACCAAGTCATGTGACACATTACTCCTTAAGGATGATAAACCTCTAAACTACAAGGAAGCAATAGAAGGAAAGGATTATACAAAATGAAAAGATGCCATGAATTATGATATGGAGTCCACGTATCAAAATTAAGTTTATATTTTAGTAAAACCTCTAGCTGATGTAAACCCCATTGGGTGAAAATTGGTATTCAAGAAAAATATGGAAATGGATGGTAAGGTCAATACCTATAAGCTAAGATTGGTAGTGAAGGGTTTCAGACAATATCAAGGAATAAACTATGACAAAACCTTCTCACCAGTAGCAATTATGAAATCCATCAAAATATTTCTTGCAATAGTATCCTTATATGATTATGAGATTTGGAAAATGGATATCAAAACTACTTTTCAAAATGGTAGTTGGTTAAAGACATTTATATGACTCAAATTGAAGGATTTTTTAGGTCAAATAATGTCAGTGAAGTGTCGAAACTATAGAGATACATTTATGGGTTAAAGAAGTCATCACGATCATGGAATGTTCATTTTGATGATTCCATAAAATAATTTGGTTTTATCAAAAAAAATCCTTGTGTTTATAAAACATTTAATGGGAATTCCATCATTTTCTTAGTTTTATATGTTAATGACATATTAATTATGAGAAATGAATTGCAAGTCTTATAGTTAGTTACGGATTTGTTAAATGAATAATTATATATGAATGACTTAGGTTAAAAAGCCTACATTCTAGGGATCAAGATATAATGAGATAGATCTCAGAGGCTGTTTGGGATAAGTCAAAGTATATGTATTGGTAAGGTACTTAAAAGGTACAATATAGAACAGTCCAAGTGAGGGTTGTTTCCCATGTCACACTATATCAATCTCTCTTAAAAAAATGTTTCCACAAACATAGTAGGGGATTTAAAGAGTTATTATAATACCTTATGCCTTCTAAGTGGGATCTATCATGTATTACATGCTATGTACTAGGTTTTATGTTTCCTTTTCTTTAAGCATGGTGGTAATATTTCAAGATAATTTAGGAGAGCTAGATTGGGAAGCTGTCAAAACTATCCTAAAGTACTTGAGGCATAGAAAGGATATGTTCCTAGTGTATATAGGAGATGAGGAACTAGTTGTGAGAGGATGCACTAATTCTAGTTTCCAGAAAGATCATTTTGATCTGAAATGGCAGTCCAGCTAAATATTTTTTCTAAATGGTGGTACAGTGAGCTGGAGAAGCCCGAACAAACCTGTGGTCACTAATTCTATAGAATAATTCAAGTATATAATGGCTTCTGATGAAATTAAGAATTCATTTTGGATATGCATATTTGTCTTAGACATTGGTGTTGTTCCTAGAAGTGCATACCCTATTCCATTTTATTGTGATAATACTGTAGTAGTGGTGCTTTCCGAGGATCCCAGGTCACACCATAGGAGAAAGCATATACTTTGGAAGTTTCATATCTTGAGATATTTTACTCAGATAGGTAAATTCGTGAAAAGTATAGTAGCCATAGAAGACAACATGGAAGACCCCCTGACTAAAGACATATCTCAAAAGAATCATGTTACTCATGTGAGAGCTAGCGGATTGAGACTTGTTAGTAGTTGTCTCAAGTGCAAGTGGGGGTGTTGAAAGTGGGTGACCTAGACCCAAATTGTGATGTACTTTGATTATAATTACATGTATATAGTTTTATATGTATATATATGTAGGGGGTGTGGGTGTTTTTGTGTGTTTCTCTTACCATAATAGTGTTGATACTTCTACGTCCACTATATTTATGGTAATGTACTTAGATTATGTGTTATTAAAAAGGGTTATATCAGTTCCCAAACTATAATAAGAACCTATAGATACTATGAAATTAATATTAAAGTAATTTTCTATGGTCTGGATACATTATAGTAATAGGACAAGATAATGTGAGACTATATGGTGTCGTGGGATCATAAGAATTGATATTTCTTCTCATGAAGTTCACAATCGGTGATCTCTAGTAGTTGAGATCATGAGGATAAACCCTCTAATAGGAACACTCCATGTTTTATGTGTCGTTGGTTGTTCCTATCTACATACATGTGTATTGGTCTCCTCTCTTGAGATCATTATCAATGTGTACCATTTTATTGAATACTTTTATGCAAGGAAAAGCCCATGACAATGAAGTCATGGTGAGGTAGTTTGTATTGGGTGCATCATTGGTAATATGGCATTATTTGAATGATAAAGATAGAATTTGTCACTTCTGAGTTGAGGAAGTGATATCTATTGCCTGATTAATTAGGATGGTAGCACCTTCATAAATCCATGGTCGTGGTAGTCAAAGGTATATTCATCCAAAAATATCAACAAATAATAAAGTAATAAAATATGATGACACAAGTGTGTGTCCTACTTTATGAGATATCATATGATAAAGAGATTATATTACACAGTGCATGTTCATAGGTTGGTTGTCGTTGCTATGACTTTTCCTTATCTATTTAGGGGACTTGATGGGTTGTTAGACTATTTCCTTGGTCTATGAATACTATTTAATACTATCAAGATAAGGTCCTAGAGGATCTCACATAATAGTATATTCGAGAATCTACTATATTCTGGTGAATAGGAATATAGGACATGGTGGGACCAACCAAGAGATCCGAGTGGTTTCCAAGTTTTATCGATCACCGATAAATAAATAAATTCATTATTATTAAAGTAAAAAATAATTGGGTTTAATTTATTTATTAAAAGTATTTACAAGTTGTTAAGTAAATATGAGGATTAATATTATACAAAAGAATATTATTTTAATATTCTATAATTGTTTAATACAGTTGGAAGTTATGAGTAAAGTTAATGACTTGGGTTTATCATGTAATATATTTTATATATATTATAAGTGTTTTATAAAATATAAATAATATTTATGAAGTATTCAGTTCATCATAGTTTATTATTTATTACTTATTTAGTGGATGTTAAAAATACGGTGGTCGGGGAACCCTAAATGGGTATTTTGAACATCAACTATATAAGTGGAGAGAATCCTATTCCAACATTCTATTAATCTATAGAAATTGAGTGCTTATATCTCCTACTAGGTCCAAGATAGATAATCCCTCAATCTGATCGAATGATCCAAGTTCACCTTTGTGAATCAAAGGCAGAGGATCGTGGTGATCAATGAGGCATCGAAGAGATTATCGGAGCTCCGCACAGGCACCCAGAATCTGATGAATGGAATATGTGAAGATTTTATAAGAATGTGTAGATTATATAGATGGATTTGGTGTAAAACCCCAATATTTTATAGTATGTATCTTTTTAAATAAATTCAATCTCTTCGATAGCTTACATACATAAAACACCGAGCTTAAACGAACTCCAAAATATTTTATTTTAACACATCCATTATAAAATATCCATTAAATTAGAGGGTGTGAATATGATTAACTATATTATGTAATATATATGAATTTAATGTTCAATACCAATTTATTTATTCTTAGTAAATAAAGACATAATTTTCAGTAATGTCATTTTGTTCTTCATATATATGTTTTCTTCAAAAAGTGATTTTTATTTATTTCTTTGAGAAAATAAATATAATTAATTTTTGAAAATTTTAGAAAATTTATTAGATAAAATTAACATCATTTTTATATTCATCATATTAAAATTATCTTAGGATGAATTTTTTTTAATTTTCTGAAAATTTTAATTTTTTAGTAAAAAAATACATATTTTTATAAAACTATCATTTTTTTATATTTAAAATTTATTTTTTATTTTAAATTGATATAAAATTAACTTAAGTAAATTTTAGTTAGATATAATCTAATTAATTCCATTTAAATAATATTTATACCTTATGTTGGTTTAAGTACATTTTTTGGATTAAAAACACATTTTTCCAAAAACAAATTGTTTTTTGTTGCGTTTTGACAGTTTAATTTTAAATATAATTTTGAAATTTATATGTTTTAAATTTTTAAAAATTGATTAAATATTTTGAATCATTAGGTCCAAATTATTTAATAATTTATTTACAATGTGATTCATAAAAAATTTACCATGGTAAAAAAATATTTATCGTAGTATAAGTAAAATAATGTAGCAGGTTAAAGTTAAAAGGTAAAGGCTTTAAATACCTAAACAATACTACATTAAATGGGTGTTTGATGTGTTTATAAACCTTAAATATAATTTAAAACATTAATTATAATCCAAATTATTTGGAATTAATTCCACCCAAATGTGGTTGGATTTAAATATAAAATAATGATTATCTAATCACTTAAAACCACCCCTCCTCATGTATAAATATCACTCCTCACCGCCACCGTTATCCTCAAAAGCCTTGAAGCTATTAAAATATATTAAAAATCTTATTATCCCCAAATCCCCACATCAAAGTGCTTCTGGTCTCACTCAAATACCAATTCCAAGTTTCTTAATGGGCCCTTCAAGGAGGTGATATTCAAGAGGTAACTTTTTCAAACAACCTCTATTAATTTCTTTTATTTTTCTAAATTTTATTCACATATTTCACCCATAAAATAATTATATAATACAGTATAATGTATATAATATAATTATATATTTATAATGGAGTATCTTATATCCTCCCCTTTTCTTATCTCCTCTTATTCAAAGAAACAAAACCCTTATCCAAATTATGGTGGTTAACCATCTCCATCAATAATGATTTTGTTCATTTTACATTACCACCTTAAAGGCTAGGCATAAAAATATTATTTTGGTTAAATAAGATTTTAATAGGTATATTATTACCTATTTCCTATTCTGGAACTAATATATAGACACAATTTTAAATAAAATGATACTAGTTTGTGATAGTCAGAAAAATCCCAAAAATAAACTAAACATTTATCATTAACATTTTATTAAATGAATCATCCTAATTTTATAAATTGAAATGATATATGGGAACATTTAAAATTATATTAGTTCATGAATACCATTTCATTTCACTTTGGGCATTTATTTTCATTTGACAATAAAATCCATAATTATATACTAGTGAACTGGCCATGAAACCATGAAATGAACGCACCCAAAACAACGAAAATAATGAACTATTATTAATGAATGGGTGGAAAGATGTTATAAAATGGTCATATAAGGTATTATAAATATTATTATAGTTATTTAATTAATTAATAACATTATTTAAACCTTTATAAATGAGGTTAAAGTACACAAAACTAAAGGTAATAGTGAGGTGAGGGTTTCTCGTCTCACTTTTACTTCTATGAGATATATGCCTTATTCACCACTTATTTATTTTATGTAGTGTATATAATACCCTTTTATGTATAATATCATGAATATAATTTTATTCATGGTATTCAATTTTTCTTCAATTTTATGAGTCATACGATTCAATTGATTACAAAGTTGTAAGGGATTTCCTAGCTCAATTTCCATTCATTGGGTTAAACTTCTACTTCATTGATTATGTCGTGTTAAGTTTATATGTGAGATGACTTTTGATTATATTATACTATATTTTAACTTTTTTATATGTATTTACATATGATACACATAATTTATTCATTTTATTAATTATGACATCAATGATACAATATTTATAAGGGTCTTTTTTTAAATTATCTTTTTAAAGTTTCCCATAAAACTCTCTTTTTCTTCCATGTCCATGTTTTCCAAAATTGTTTCTGAAAATATTTTTATTATTCTATTATGAATATTTAAATTCATTTATTATCATGTTTTATTTTTTACAAAACTATTTGAAAGGATTCTTTTTTTCATTTTCTAAATAAGGTTCCTTGTGACTTTTTGGAAAAAAATATACAAGTAATGTTTTTTTAACTTATACAGCATTAGCAGATTTTTTCCACTATCATGACACCTAAATGTATTAAATATTCATTTAAAATATTACAAGGTTATTTTCAAATAAAAATTTTTCTTTTATAATTTTTAGGCATTTAAAAAAATGTTTTCAAAATAAAAAGGATATTTTCATCAATAATAATTTCAAGTGATCTTTAAAAATAATTTTCTATATAATATGAAATTATTTGATATTAATTAAGATTTATTGGGGATGTGATCAAATTATACCATACTTTATCCTTATATGGATGGTTTATGATTATGTTGAAGTGATTAAATGTTTATGAACCCATTTCTTTTACATGGGCTATGCTATGATGAAATTTTTATGAAACCCATTTTTTTATAGATTATAATATTATGAATGATTTATATTCTTTTGGAGCACATATGTATGGTTTTCATTATGTGACGGGTCCAATTAATTGGTTAAATATTTATATCTCATGAGATAATATTGGTAAAAATTTCTATGGGCTTGATCCACTATTGGAAATAGGTGCGTCTTGATCCACTATAGGAAACAAGTGTGTCCTGATCCATTATGTTGAAGGTATTAGTAGTTAACCTTGAAATATGAAATAGTTTTATATATTTATGATGGTTCCACACTTTTATGACATGAACTTACAGATCATGATTGATTTATGATTATTTCTCACTCTTATGTTCCATGTTTTCTGAAATGATAATGTTTATGCCATGAATCATGTTTATGATCTATGATAGGTTGGGTATGAACTTAGTAAGTTATAATCATGATCACATAACCTTATTATTATCTTATTCTTTCAAATGATTATGGATTGATATCTCCTATTTTTATTCTTACTAAGCATCTGATCTCAACCTTTTCTAATGTTTTCTCATTTTATGAAGAAATGTTTTAAGTATGATATGTATAAGAAGGGTTCTAGAAATGAATAAATTTTGGGAGAGATATAGATTTTTACGAACCATATATTTATATTTCAAGTTTCTAAAGAAACTAAAACCATATGGTTCTAGAATAGATATTATTATTGTGTATTGAATATTCATCTAAATAGATGTAATATTTGAGTATGAAAATAATTGGTCGTTATATTCAGCATTCGATCCTTTGAGAAACATTCACTAGTGACTTGTGATGGGTGTGTGTGCTTCAAATTAGAATGAGGTACACATTCATTTCATTTTTTGCGCTAAATTTAAACTACGCAAGATCCTCGGACTCTATCGGGGCTCGAATCACCAGATACGATGAATTTTCTTCACTCTGGTGATGGAAAAAATTTAAATCCCTAACCCATCGGCTTTCGTTGCATTCCCCAATACCTATACTTTCACCACTTCATTATTTTACCCCGTAATATATTTAGCGATCGAATGATATTTCCCTTTGTATCTAGGATTAATAAGTTTATTACTTTGATCATCATTATTAACCTTTTTATTTTAGCACTGGTTATTATAATTTCCATACTCCTTACATTTGAAACACCGGAGTGTGGGTGGTGCATTCTATGGAACTTTCTCTCTATCATTATTTGGATTTTTCTTCCCGTAACTTTGGTATTTAATTTCCCTATAACCTTAATTTCCACACTTAAAGAATTTACCAATTCCATTAAGACAATGTCCTCTATTTTTCTTTCCACAATTTAAGTATAAATGAAAGTTCATCTTCTTCTCTCCATGGTTTTTATAATTTCCTTTGAATTATATCTTTCTTTTCTTATCAAAACTAAGAGATTAATGGGTAAATCCAATCGTTGTTTCCATATTGAGAGCACATTGAATGATTTATTCATAACTATATAATAATCTTATTGATAACACCCATTTGATACTTTGTTTTAATCCACTTTAGAATCAATCAGCCTTACTTTTAAATTAGATGATAATACCAGAAGCATACCTCGAATGTCTTGTAAAATCTTCCTCATAGGCACTAATAGATTCATCACCATTCTGCTTTAACTAAAGGAATTACTTATAATTTTTTATATGAATAATATGAATAAATTATTTATTGGAAAATAAGATCTTAATCTCATCTCACTCCATAGAGTCAATTTCTTCCCATTTCCTCATGTTCTTGATAAGATTCCACCATTTATTTTCTTCTCCTTCCAAATGATAAACAGCCAAAATAAATTTTTTATGTTCCAAACGCTAGAGTAAAAAAAATAACTTTTTAGTAATATTGATCTATTTCTTATCAACTATTGGATAAATAAACCCTCTGAAAAATATGGATTTTTCCTCATGAAGGACTCAAAAGTACATTCTTCCCTCTTTTGATCGTTTTTAATCTCACTAGGATTCATAACTTGAGGAAGTTGCATACAAATATCAGGGAGATTTTTTATTCCAACCCCCATAAATTTTGGTTTCTCAGAAGGGAAATCATTCAATTTTCTATCACAATCTGCATTAACATGGTTCCTTTGAGTTCCATCCATTGAATAAAACCAAAAAACCTAGTGTGGGAAACAATAATCATAGTAGGAGACTACATAATCCTGAAAAATAATTTATATAATGTTTAAGTCATGAAACCTTATTTTCAATCTATGATACCTCAGTTTTAACATAGTTCATCCATGATTATAATATATTCAAATCTTTCATAATGGTTCATAAATAAAATTTTAGTTAACCTAATAATTTCCCCCAGGAGTATCAAACCAAGTGTGTTGTAAGGGAACACTCACCATGCACTAGAATGATGAATGTGATATAATAGACCAAATCTTTTCAGGGTTATTACCTCTAGATGCATCTCTTCCAAACCCACATCTACTTATAGTATCTATACAAGGATTATTTTATAGGAAAACCACACACCTTTCATTACCATAACTTTGGATGTCCTCTAATATAGAGGATTATCCTAAGGGTTCTCACTAAATTTTTATCATCCTATTTTGAAAAGGTAACTAAACCTTGCTTTGATACCAACTATAGAAACCCATATTTTTCATACATAGATATAACATATTATTATATGAATATTCATTACATAACATAACTATCCACACCAATATCATATGTGTCTAGTGCCTTTGGAAACTTGGATACATAAACAAATTGTTCATATGAGATCCACATCATATCCCACTAGTTTCATCATAAATATAACCATTATTAGACATATAATTATTAAAACCTTTCTTTATAACCCAGGGAAAGGAAACATAATAAAGGGTAAACTCATATGCTTAGTAAGGGTAAATAAGGGGATATCAATGATCACTTAAACATAAAATTATCATAAGGGTATGAGAACATGATCTTAACATTTAAAAACAATACCTAGTATATCATATATCATAATCTTGATTCATGGTATAAATATTGGTATTTCATAAGACATGAATCATAATGGAATCAAATAACATGAGTTGTGAGAGAATAACATCAGAATAAGACATAATTTTGTAGTATACATGTAATCATAGACAATCATTTCCTTATCAGTCAAGGGTCATTTATAAGACTTTCATAGTGAATTGGATTCACTCTATATTCTATTATATTATTCAAGGTTCACTCCCAATAATATCATAATGAACAGAGTCCCTTACTGGACTGGGTTCACTCCCCATTCCAGGCTTATTTATCTCATGAGATATCCATATTTACCCAATGCATTGGAGGGACATATAATTTAAATACCACCCATAAAATAATGAAAATAATATAAATATGTACCATAAGATCATAAAAAATTGATCATATCATAACCTATATAAAGTAAATCGGTTTCAAAAACATTTAATCATAGAATAACCTGTGGAAAAGAAACGGGTTTTATAAAAATATTTTCTCCATAATCATAAGCTATCCAGATAATGAATAAGGATGGTTTTATTATATAATATCTCAATTAAAACTTAATTAACATAAAAATATATCATCATGGTTGAAAAATGTTATTAAAATATCACTTGGAACATTATTGTAGGAAAATATCCTTTTCACTTTGAAATCACTTATTTAAAATATAAAAATTTCCCAAATATTAAAGAAAAAATTTTATTTGAAAATGATCTTGGAAAATTTTAAGGTAATATTAAAATCATTGAGTATTCATGATGATGGGAAATTCTGTTCATGTCTTATAAGTTAAAAGAAAACATTCCTTTCACACTTTAGTAAAAAGGTAAAAAAGTAATTCATTTGGAAAATGAAAAGAAGATTAATTTTAAAATATTTTGTAAAAATACAATCATGGGTAAAAATAAATTTAAAAAATAATAGGATAATATAAAAAATATTCTTAAAAATATTTTTATAAAACATGTATTTGGAAGAAATTTGATTTTCCATCGAAGAGATAAATACAGTCAGTTTTCCTTAAAAACATTCTTTCGGTCTCTTAAGTTATTAAAGAGAGGAAAATTAAAGGACAGTAATTAATATCCAAAAATAAATAGTGGATGAGAAAATCATTGTATTATTGAGATATATATCATGAAATTTCATCATCAGAAACTTGATCTTAAACAATCCCGATAAATAATGAGAATGTAACTTAAAACTCTTACTTCAACTTCGACTTACTTAGAAAGTTATTTAACCTTATTTATAATGGATTTAAATTTATTATACTTATTTAATAGAGTAATTTATATAATTATAATATCATTTATGATCCACTTATAACATTTAAATTACCATTTATTAATAATTACTTATTAAAATCATCATTTTGGGGTGTTTAACTGTTTCATTTTTAGGAGAATTTTGGTATGGTAGTTTCGGTCTTTGTAGATTTTGACACCCTTCGGGTCACTAGTATGTTATTTTTTGAGTTTTATTTATTTTTTGGATTTTACTTGGAGTTCCCAAATTTAGGGTTTTGTAAATGGGGTTTTTAGGGGAAGACAAACCAGCCACATGGTCAGCACACAATTTGTTAAACCATGTGGATAACTATGCGAGAGTGGTGCAGGTGGTGAAAGTAGTTTTTTTCATGGTTTTGGAATGGTTTTCCAAATCATGAGACAAACAAGGGAAACCGTGTGTCTCATGTTTTTAGGGGATAATGTCACCTGCATAGTTGGTGGATGGTTTTCCTAATCATGTTTCTTTTCCAGGTCACTTAAAAATTGGTATTTTAGCATTTTTCCCCTATCATTTTTTATGGGTTTTGAACCTCTATTTATCTTCCCATCATTAATAGACCCTTATACTTGTCCTTTGAGCTCCTAAATCTCCTTTTTGGTGTATTTCTCTTTTTTACTTAGTGATTTGGATTTAGGTAAGTCCAAATCTTATTAGTTATCTTCTTCTTTCCCCCTTATTAATGCTTATTCTTCCATTTTTATAGAAGGGTGGAACCATAGGGGTCATTTTGGATTAATATAGTGTGTTTTATGGGGGTTTTGGTTTTATTTCTTGAGGCCTTGTTATACCTATTTTGGGTGGTTTTCATTATAGGTGATGAGCTTTCGACCGAATATGAGGTAGGTGTCTCTATTTAAGGGAATTTACCATAGCTTACCTTTAAATTGTGAATCATATTTGGTTTTTCCTTGTTTAATTATTAATTAAATGATTTATAGTTTATTTATATTCCATATTTTATGTGTTTGATGGCTTGATTTGGAAATTGGGTGTTTAAAAAGTGTTTTTCCCAAAAGGGGATGGCATGTGTACACCCCTAAGTGTTTCATAAAATGGATCAAATAATTTTTATGGATTGAAATGGATTTCTAAAATGGTTTTAGAATTTTTTTTATCTTTTTAAAGGTGTTTTGATAAAATGGGAATGTATTTTTGAAAAATTTCTTGTGAAATGGATTTGAATTATATGGACCATGTTTTTTTATTGTGTGTCATGGAGTAGCACATGGGTTAACCAGGGTGTGAGCAAGGGGTTGTTTAAGGGGCCAAGAGAGCCTTCGGGTAGGGTGATCATGAGAGCCTCCATTTTGTTCCCAAGGGATCGTGAGAGAATTTGGGTAGGAATACCATGTGATATTCCTTTTTTGTTGAGTAACCATGAGATCTCTTGGAGCTTGGGCCCAGGGAAGACCATGGGAGCTTCCACTTTGTTTATCCAGCTATCATACTTATTTAGACTCACTCACATTATAACCTTGATGTTAAAACCCTAGGTTTACTTACTCATTATAGATTTAGTTTATATGTTTTTGTGAATTGTATGAGTTCGATGATTGGTGTGATTATTTATGTCATGCCCATTTTTCATTTATTGGTTATATGATGATGATGCTTATGCTTACATTTTTCATGACTTGTTTAGGTGCTGTAAGCATGTTAGGCCATGTGGATTTATTTATTTATTTATTTAATGTATGTTTGGAAATTATTTTTTAAAACTTTGATTTGTTTTAAAGAAAAACCCAAAGGGATTTGAAAGGATTGTTTAAAAGAAAATCGTTTTCAAAGTGATTTAGTTTTGAAAATGAGATTTCATACTAATATATTAGTTTTCGTGGGTAAAATACATAAATAAATTCATGGTGGTATACTATTAGGCTTTGATCCTCACACCCTACATATTCCTTCAATCATATGTAGACTTAGTTTTTCAGGACACGAGTAAGGGAAAGGGAAACATGTACCAAGGTAGCTCTTCTTTATTATTGTTATCCATGTTTTGTTGGAGGAGATGCAGTCTCACTGGGTTGGATCGTGGAGGATCCAGTTTTTTCATTTCGTATCTGTTGGGATGTGTACATTAATAATATTGGGATTTTCCCCATTATTATTATATTTTTGAGCTATAAATTGAGATACCATGTATATGGACCTTTGTTTCATGCTTATGTATGATGTTTGATTTGGTTTATGGTATATGTTTTTCATATGCGGTGTTGCTCTGGATGTTGTGCATGCTTTCTAAATATAATTACATTGGTGTGTCATTCCCATTTTATATATGGTTCATTCCGGTTTACCATGAGAAAAAACATTCCCAAGTGATTGATGTTCATGCCCAGTGCTTGTTGTCTGCTCATGGCAATCAAAAATTCACTTTGGTCTATGTGATGAGCCGACTAGGTGACGATTTGGGTTGACCTGAGTTGTTTTATTTCAAAATGGTATCAGAGGAGGTTGTTATTTGGGAGTTAGTGGTAGAATTGAACTAGGAATTTTGGAGCTTGGGAGGTAGGAATGTAGGAGTTCCAGGCCTGCTCTTCTTCAAGTCAAACCTCAAGTTTCCCTGGGTGTTCTGGGATTGTGGTTATGTTTTTGAGCCTGGTTATGGGTTTCTTTGATGATGATTTATATGTAATTACCAATTTATATCAAGTTATAGGGTAATCTTGTGGGTTGTTTTGGGTTTTGGGGTGAAAATGGGGGAGTTTGTAGGGGGTCACGGTTAAGGAACATGGTTAGTAGTAACCATGTGCAAGCCATATGGCCTTTTTTGCTAAGCTCCCAATGTCACTCTCATATTTAGTGCACAGTTATCCAAACTATGTGGCCAAAACATACACATTGGGGAATACATGGTATTTTTTATGTTCTAACTATTTAATTTATAATTTCCCTTTATTCTTATGCTACTTGTTGAGACCAATGATGGGGATTTGTTTTGATTCATTTTATGTGGCATGAGATTGAATTTTATTTGATTTTTTTTGTGGTTTTCTGTTTTGTAGATGATTCCTCCCATAAGGACCTTGTCTAGGTATAGAGAGGGGTTTTGGGGAGTACACTATAGGCTATCCCTCCCCTTGATCTGAATTTAGTAGATTTTTTTATCCATTTGATCCAATCCTTGGGTAAAGTTGGTTCTTGGGAGTAAACATGGATGATGGACCATGCTCAGAATTTTATGATGTAGAATCCACTAGTGTTCCTGGTGATTAGGAACCCAATGATCTTGAGGAGTGACTGGGTAATATTGAAAGGATCTTTGAGTTTTAAAAACCCCTGAGACCTCAAAATTGAGATTTTCCATGTACATTCTAGAAAGACTAGTTAGAAAGTGGAAGGATTTGATGGTGCTTTTTGAGTACATTGAGGATCTCACATGGAACACGTTTAAGGTGTATTTTAATTAGTGGTTCTACCCAAAGACCTTGAGGGTGGTGAAATACAATGATTTCCTGAAACTGGAGCAAGGGGATCATTCTATGATGGTGTATGCTAAAAAATTCATCGAGTTGATTCATGTTTCGCTGGGTCTTCTCATGAATGACTACCTCAAAGCTTGGTGTTTCGAGATGGGTTTTAGGCCAAAAAATACGTCTATTATTGTTATACTATGTCTATCGGCCTATTTAGAGGTGGTAAACAAGTATGTGATGGTAGAGGAAAACTTGATTGGAAATACACATCTCAACAGTGATCTTGTAGTGGGTGGAAGCCAAAGGTATTCATCAGAACAAAAGCGAAAGAAAGATGAGCCTTATCGGGGAAGTGGCAGGAGTTTCTAATAGTTGTCGCACTTAGTTACTATAGATTCTTCAAGATGTAAGATTGTTATTTATTATCAATGTGTTAAAGAAGGACACACCAAGCCTAATTTTTTAGAGACTCTAAGGATGTTCCACTAGTGTGGGAAGTCGGGGTATCTTCAATGCTTCTGTTAGTTATATCCATAGGGGGTGGTGTGGGATACATGTTGTATAAGGGTATAGAGGCTTCTAGTGGTGTAGGATATCACCCTTATGGTAAGAAAGATTTTCATTGGTGAAAGTACACTCATGGTGGGTCTGATCCTGGGAATCTTTATACAATAGAGGCTATTCTATAGGAATCAGATTCCAGATCAGCCACCATGAGAGGTATGGTGTTTATTGCATCTTCCATGGCATCAGTTTTATTTGAAACTAGAAGATCCCATTATTTCATTTCTCTTAATTTGATTTATTATTTGGGTATGTGAGATGAGTTTATATAGTATGTTTTGGATTTTCTAACCCTATTGGGTAGAATGAAGGAGTAGGGTTTCAAGTTCCCTAGGTTCCATTTTTTGGTGGTTGATGTGGAAGTCATCTAGGACTTCCTTATTTTGGACCTGGATGTTTTTTACCTAATTATCAACATTGATTGGATGATTATATTCAAGGAACCAATTGATTTTTATCACCATATAGTCCAGTTCCTTTTTCATGATGGGAGCACTCATCTCTTTTTGGGTGAGTGGTTTTCGTGATTAGGGAGGACATGACCAGTTTCTTTGGAATTGGGGTTGATCTTGTGTCAATTGTCTAGGTTTTTTCCTGATTTTATTGAGTAGTGATCTATGGTTGAACTTACAGTGGTCATTAATAGGTACCCTAATACATTTTTAGAGGATTTTTTAGGATTTACACCCTAAAAAATAGGTCGATTTTTCTATCAACCTACTTCTCATGATGATATTGGCTTCCTTACTATCTTACTAGATAGCTCTAGAAGAGATAAAAGAGTTGAATGTACAACTTGAGTATCTTGAGGGAAAGGGATTCATTCAACCCATTATTTCAGTGTAGTATTTTTTAGTTCTTTTTATAAAGAATGTGGACGGGAGCCTTTGACTTTTCATAGACTATTGTAAGCTCAACCAGGTGACCATGAAGAAAAGATACATGTTTCCAAGAATTGATGATCTATTTGATCAGCTTAGAGGATCATTTTGAATTTATAAGATCGATATGAGATCTAGGTACAACTAGTTGAAGTTTTGGGGATAGGATGTTCCAAAGACTGCCTTTTGGAGTTGATATAGACATTTCAAGTATTTGTTTATGTCATTCAGGAATACCAATGCTCCTATAATATTTATGGAGTTGATAAACCGGATCTTCCACCATTTTATAGACTCATTCATGGTCATATTTATGGATGAAATCTTGGTATATCCCAAGATATAGGAGAACCATGCTGACCACCTTGGGGTTTTTTTAGGTGTTTTGAGAGAACACCGTATGTATACCAAGTTTTCCATGTTCTAGTTTTGGATCCAATAGGTGAGGTTTTTGGGCCACATGATTTCCAAGGTAGGAGTTTTTGTGTATCTATATAAATTTTTAGTAGTCATGTCTTGGAATCAACCCAAGAATGTGCATGAAATCCATATTTTTCTAGTATTGATCGGGTACTATTGACATTTCATTTGGGACTCTCAAATATAGCTTCTCCCTTGACATCCTTGACTAGAAAAAGGATGAATTTTGTGTGGGATTAGAACTTATAGAGAGATTTTGAGAAATTTTAGGCCCATTTTACAACTATGCCAGTTCTAATTCTTCCTAATCCTAGTAGGGCTTATACTATGTATTGTGGTGCTTTCGATGTAGGTTTGGGGTGTGTGATGATACAAGATGACCATGTGGTGGCCTATGTCTCACGGAAGATGCGCCCTCATGAGTGAAATTACTACACCCATGACCTAGAACTAGAATTCACGATGCATTCATTAAAGATATAGAGAAATTATCTCTTTGGGGAGTAGTTTATAGTGTATTCAAATCATGAAATCCTGAAGTACATTTTCACCCAAAGAGACTTAAATCTTAGATAGTGATACTGGGTGGAGTACATTTAGACTTTTGATTTTTATATTGAATATACACTCGAGAAGGGTAATTTGGTTATTGATGCATTGAGAAAGAAGCTTCTAGTATAGGCTATTCAAGAATCAGTAGATGAGTAGGGCCTGATAAGCCTATTTTCTAATATGAGGATGGAGATGTTGGAGAATCGAGAGCCAGTGTCTTTAGACAGTGTGTAGGCCACACCCTCTCTTATCGATTAGGTTAAGAGTGATCGACTATCCGAATATAAATTCTAGTATATTAGCAGTGATTTAAATAGTGGTTAGACCTCGAGAGATTGAACTCGGTATCCTAATGGTTTTATCATATTCATTAGACAACCGGTAGTTCCATTGGGATTGAGTTAGGAGGTGATGCATGAGGTGAATCATTCTAATTGGGTTGTTCACCTTAGGGTGACCAGGATATTTTATACCTTGGGAGGCCAGTATTGGTGTCTCGGGATGAGGTAGGCAGTGCTTGTTTCTGTTTCTAGATTCTTGAACTACTGGAGAATTAAAGCAGAACATCAGAGACCAGATGGGTTTTTGTAGCCACTTCATATTCCAGTGTGGAAGTGGGATGAGATCTTTATAGATTTCATGATCGTATTACCTCATACCCAAAGTGGGAAAGATTCCATATGGGTGATTATTGATCGTTTGATGAAATTATCCCACTTTCTTTCTATTAAGTAATCAATAAAGGTAGAGTACCATGGATTATTGTATGTTTGAGAGGTTGTTCAGCTTATCGAATTTCCCTCAATGATATTTTAGGATTGGGGTTATTGTTTCATATCTTGATTTTGGAAGGGATTCTATGAGGCATTAGGAACCTAGCTAAAGTTGGGCATTGTATATCACTTGAAGATGGATGTCCAGTTTGATTGGACCATCCATACCCTTGAAGAAATTTTGTGAGCATATGTGTTTGATTCCAGTGGTTCATGGGAAAGGAATCTACCATTGGACCAGTTTTCATATAATAATATTTATCAGTCCTCGATCAGGATGTACCCATTTGAAGCACTATATGGGTAGTCGTGTCAATCCTCATTGTGTTGGGTTCAAATGGGAGAGCATTATTTGGTTAGAATGAAACTCATCCAGGAGATAAAAAATATGGTAAGAATGATTCAAAAAAGGCTAATGACAACTTAGAGTCACTAGAAGCCATATTCTAACCATCATTGTTGTCTGTTGGAGTTTCGTGTTGGTGATCAAGTGTTTCTACGGGTATTAGTTCGACTGGTACACCACTGCTTAGGGAGACAAGGGAATTTGGTGACACGGTATGCTGATAAATTCCATGATGTGGAGTGTATTGGGATGGCAACCTATCATTTGGAGTTTCTATCATGTCTAACCATGATCCATGTCATCTTTCATGTTTCTCAGCTGAAGAGATCCCATCTTTGTTCTAATAGTGGGTACCCTAGACCTAACTAAACAATAATTACGATTACTATTTTATGTATACATTGAGATATTCATGATTTATACTTACCATTATAGTGATTATATTTATGTATCCACTATTTAAATGGTAATTTACATGTATTATTTATCATATCAAAAGGTTATATCAGTTCCCATGCTATAATGTGAACCTCAAGATATTATGGAATTAATCTTAAACGTATGTCCTATAGTAAAGATACATCATACTTATTAGAAATAGTTGGTGTCTAACTATCAGGTGTTGGGGGATCATAAGCATTGATACTACTTCTCATGAATTTCTCACTTGGTGATCTTTAGTAGGTGAGATCAGGAGGACAAACCCACTAATATAAACACCGCATGTTTTAGGTGTTATTTGTTGTTCCGATCTATGAACATGTGTATTGGTATCCTAAATTGATATCATTATCAAAGTGTGTCATTTGATCATGTTCTTTGATGCAAGGAAAAAACCATGACATTGAAGTTGTGGAGAGGTAGCTTGTGTTGGCTACATTATTGGTGGTATAGAATTGGTTGAATGGTCAAGATAGAATTTGTTGCTTCTAACTAATCAGGATGGTATTACTTTGATAAATCCTTGTCCAAGGTATTCAAAGGTAAGTCTATACAGTGTCAAACCACCCTCCTCTCCTGGTTTCTCCAACCCGCCCTTTTTTTGATATCCACACTGTTGAACCTCATCGGCGTCGTCCACCTCTGCTCACAGTGATCTCTACCGCCACTTGACCTTGTGCACCGCCCCTGATCGGGTCTCCCTGGTTGAACGCCTCATAGGTCACTACCCTAACCAGCCTTCAATGGTAACTCGGCTGACCGCGTGGGCAATCGCTGCCTCCATCCATGTATTTCTACCCTTCTATTGCACGGTAAATCCATTATTTGATTATCCTCTACCCCATTCGGCCAAACTGCGGGTTCTGTCTGACCTGATTTGCCTTGAAATGGAGAAAGGTGGGTTTTCCCAACCTGGAACGGGTCATGGTGGGTCTTTCTATCCTAGAAAAACCCTCCACAGGCTCTGCATGGCCCGAAATAGGCTTGTGTAGGGTTGGATTGGCCCGCAACTAGTCGGGTCGGGGTTTCTGAGACCAAACAATTTTTTTAATAAAAACAAAATTTAATTTATTGTTTTTTGTATAAAAAAATATTATTATTATTTAAAAAATTAATTTAATTTGGTATAAAAATTAAATTGATTTATTAATTTATTAATTAAATTTGTTTAAAATTTTAAATTAATCATGGGGCCCAGAAAATTAGATTATTTGAAAATAAATAATTAATTTAATTTATTAAATTACCTAATTCTTAAATTTATTACATTTTAATTTTTATTATACTTTTAAGTTACTCGTATACTAGTATTGAATAGTGACTGACCCTTGTATTTGTCTGAGTTATTTTATTTAATTATTTATTATATGTGTGTGATTCTTGTAATAATTAATTAATTTTATTGACATTCTCTACATTGTCATTTTTTATTCAATATGTATAAGAGTCTATGTTTCCATCATTATATGTATATATTTTAAACTTCCCAAGACCCCCCTCCTATGTGCTAGTATTGATGTACTATCAACAGTGATGTTTTAAGTTGCGGATCGTACCAAGTTGAGGCGAAATCCATATGAGAAGTGGACACACTGTACCAAGGACAAGTTGCATCATTAGTCAATACCTGACTTAGGTATGATACCCCTAATTCACAGTTGATACATTGAGTTTAAATGGATCAACCAATATTAGATTCTTAAGACCAATCGGGTAATTTTATTTCCTTTTTTCATTTTTTATCATTTTATGCATTCACTTGTATATGGAAAACACATAAAATAATAAATAGAAAAAATGGATAAAGATGCAATGAATATTTTTAATTAATGTTCAGTTGTGAGCATAAAAAAATCATGAACATATTAATAGAAATAGATTACGTTCATTAAAAATATTAAATACCCTAACATAAATATTAAGTCACAAACATCTTCCATCATTTGAATTTGAATAAAACTAGTTGTACGAGGTGCTCGTCAGCCATAGTTGAGGGTGCCTCCTACTACTGGGGGGTTCTTATGAGAGCTATGGGTTGATTTAAATAATGATTTCAGTAAATAAGTATCCATATCTATCTTATTTCATCTTTAGAGGTAAGCATTTATTAAATCAAGTTTTTGATTTTAGAAGTTGAGACTTCACTCAATAGATCAAGGACCATGAGTAAATGTAGTCAGCTAGTCAAATTATTATCTTGAACTCTCTGAGTAGTGGTGTATCCATAACTTGTAGACTATGAGGAGAGTTTAAAAGTATCTTTTCCACTAGAATAATCTAGATATATTGTAGTCTGATTCTAGTATACAGGGTTTCTAGAGTTTGATAAAATAGTGGGAGACATTTGATGATTAAATTAATCAGTAATGTCTAATCAGTAATCAAGATAAAATTACAATCATCTAGATTTTTTTATATAGAAAAATGGAAAGTAATACCAAAATTTAACTATGATAAATATTGTATAAAGTCAATTTCCTCACTATAAAGTGTATCTAAGATTAGTACAAGCACTTACGCACAATGCTATGATATAGGAAATTCAAGGTGTTGGAGTCCCCAATTCCTATTGAGCCACCTCAAGAAACAAGGATGAGAAAAATTCTTACAGGAGACTCATTTATAATGTATGTGATTGTTTTGTCATAATGCTATCATCATGGTCTGATGTGAGTTGTGGATACAACATCCAGACATGGATCATCTTATATGTTGTCTCATATCTGAGAACATTACAAGGAGAAATTGAAGCGAGATATGAATGAGTGATGATTACACTGTATATGTGTAAATTGAAATATGGATCATGATATTTCAATACATCCCTTTATAATATTTTTATCACCCATTTACTCTGGTTTTGTTTAAAATTACAAAATGAATAGTATGGAGAAAAACACTATGTTACCTTTTGGGTAAGGTTCTCTAAGAAATAAGAACATTAAATAAATATTAATATTTAGTTTTTATGGCGAACAAGTTGAAAGACAAGGTGAAATGAGTGATGAAAACGGTGATGTCAAATTCACCTTCACAACATCCTTCAAAGAAAAGTGGTTTCCCATCATAAAGGATTTTATTTTCTTTTCATGTTGTGAAATAAAGTTATGGAAGATGAATTCAATCAACTGAATTGAAGATAAAAGTAATCACGTCTTCTTTAGGTATATTCATCAAATGTACATAATGTTTTTATAATAATTTTTGGGGATTAAATAAAATATTCCTATTACATGTGTGTATTTAAATACAGTAACCAAGTAAGTATAGAAATGTTACTATAAGTAAGGTGTGTTCTCCAAATGGTTAAGGAAGGGTGGTTCCTAAGTTAGTAATGAGAAGTACACAACTTATATATTGAAAATTTTATTTATTATAGTTAAACTTTTTTTGAGTAATACAAAAACATTTATCTCATGTGTCCTTTAGACACAAGGTGACATTATTCCATTTTTGCAATGAATGTTGTTTTTTGTGTTTAATACTCAATCAATAGTTCAATAATGCTTGAATCATTAATAATACCAGGAATATAAAATGTAAGACTTATATACCCAGTTGTGAGAAGATAAAACTTTATCATGAAAAAATAAGTAGTTGTCAAGGATATACCCAATATAGTTTTTGAATCTTTATATTTAAATACCATAGGTACTATTGACATAATTATGTACTGGGTTTTGGACAAATAAACCCTTAGAAATAAAGGTAAACCATAAAGATTTTGGAATTAGTTCATCTAAAGAGTGTGCACTATTCCAAGGTAAAGATAGTTGTAAATATACTTCATAAGATTAATGTAAGTGTTTATGGAATGTGAAAGTAAAATATGGTATATTCATGGTTATAAGATATGATTTTCTTCAGGTTGGTGTGCTAAATAATAGCTTGACTAAGCATTCATCAATAAATATAATCTAGCATGGAATAATTCTTAAATGAACATTACTTTATCCTCATCAATGGTGAATCTTACATAAAAAAATGAATCAATAAAATATATCTTATAGTAATTCATAAACACACATTTCCTTATACACATCAGAGTCAGGATGTAAGTAGAGAAGCATTAATTTTGAGACATATACGCATTGCAGTGACTTCCATTATTTTTAGATAAATGCTATGAAAATAGAGGCATTATCCCATAACCATATGTAAACTATCATGAAAAATGGATATAATATGAGTTATAGTATGATGGATATCCATTATGTCATAATAATATGTGTTTATATTCAAATTTTTTGTTAAGGATATAAAAAAACTTACATCTAGAGAAACAAAATGTGCATCTAAAGTAGTTATCCTAAAGTTTTATAAGGATATTACTTAAATCCCTAAGATAGAAAAAGATAGTCATGTTATAGAATATATTTATATAAAATGTTGAATATTTCTATTTGAGGTAGTTAGAGAAAGATTGACTTGGGTTTATTCAATGTCATAGATAGATATATATTTGACATAAGAACAAGTTCCACAAGAGCATGTGGAAAAGAGAATGTTCCAAATACATGTACTGTGTAGGAATTTTGAAACCATGGTAGTGGTTTTATATTCACCACAACCAGTAACCCATTATTCATTGAGAATAATAATTCCTACAAGTAATCAGTATGTGAAAATTAGCTAAGATTTAAAAGATCAATTAAAATTCAATAATGGATTCCATTTATCAAAGTACAAGGAGTGTATTATTTTGAATACTATATGTTTAGTAACATATATAAAAAAATAGGCTTATAGTTAGTCAAGACCATAATTAAATTAACTCTCCAAATTTTTTCTTAAAGTAGAAACCTAAGTTATGAGGAACAAGATCTACTGAGGAAGATCTAAAGGTTTCTTAGACCAAGTAAATGGTATGTATACTAACATGGTATTGAAAATACAAGTTGGAATAATTCAAGAGAGAATTTTTACCAATGTCACATGGCATAAATCACTTCAATAAGACATCCATATGAATAGGGTGAGATTAAATTGGTGAGTTTAATTCTATACACTTTTATGATGGATCAATCACATATTCCATGATATTTACAAGAAATGATATTTCCAACATAAACTTTATGATAGGAAGATATCAATTATATCTAGGAGAATTGTAAGGAAATCATTCATAACTATCCTATTGTGCTTGATCAAGTATAAAATGAATTTACCTATTATGTGGAGAGGAAGGGATACTAGTTACAAGGGGACACAAACTAGTATTCCTATAGATCAATATGATCTAATATCGCAATCAGACTAAGTTAATGAGCGAAAAAATCTCATATAATCTAGTGGTAGTTGTATCTATAAATACTAAGTATGTTAAAGATTTTGAGGAAGCTAATAAGCAATGTATAAAAAATTCAATGTTTTAGTTTCAGTTCTTAGAATCGCACCTAATAAGTAAAGTTTTATCATCATGGTAATTTTTCTACTAGTACTAGCCAAGATTTCAAGTTTAGACAGTGAAGAAAAGGAGTATACTTTGGGATATTATCTCTTGAGAAGTATTAATCAATGAGGTTAGGTCACAGATAGAATAATATCCACGTAGAGAAAACGTGGAAGTCCCATGGCTAAAGTCATAACTTAGTAGATTTATGTTCTTATCATGTGAGATCTAAAAAGGATAGTTATAAAGTTGGATCTAGTGAACGTTTAATAGTTGTAATAGTGGGTTCCATATACCCAACCAAACATTACTTTTCAATTACCATTTCATGTATACAGTGAGATATGCATGATATATACTTACCATTATAGTGTTTATATTTCTGCATCCACTATTTAAATGTTAATATCCATAGATTATTTGTTATATAAAAAGGTTATAGAAGTTCTCAATCTATAATGAGAACCTCTATATACTATAAAATTAATCTTAAAATTGTGTCTTATGTCCAAGATACATCATACTAATTGGAAAAATTTTATATCTAACTATCAAGTGTTGGGGGCTCATAAGAATTCAGATTTCTTCTTATCAAGTTCACACATGGTGATCTCTAGTGGGTGAGATCATTATTACAGACCCTCCAATAGGAACACCACATGTTTCAGGTGTCATTGGTTGTTCTTATCTACAAATATGTGTATTGGTAAATAGACATGAGATCATTATCAATGTGTACCATTTGACCACGTAATTTTATGCAAGACAAAAACCATGACATTGAATTTGTGTCAAGGTAGCTTATGTTGGGTGCTTCATTGGTGGTATGGAATTGGTTGAATGGTCAAGATAGAATTTATCGCTTTAAGGTTGAGGAAGTGATATCTTGGGCCTAGTTTATTAGGATGGTAGTACCTTCATAAATCCTTGGCTAATGTAGTTGAAGATAAGTATGTATAGTTACATAAACAAATAATAAATCAAGAGTGGATAATGACACAAGTTGTGCATCCATCTTTATGAGATATCACGAGACAAATAGATTATATTAAAAAATGTGTGTTTATAGGATGGTTTTCATTTCTATTACTATACCTTATCATTTTAGGGGCCTTGATGGATTGCTATACTTTACTCTTGGTCTATAAATTTAATTCACTACTATTGAGATAAGGGCCTAGAGGTTCACACACAATAGCATATTAAAGAGTCTACTCTATTCTAGTAAATAGAAATATAGGACATGGTGGGCCCCACCACGGGGTCTAATGGTTTTCCAAGTAATCAATCACTATTGTATAAATAAATTCATTATTATTAGAGTATAGAATAATTGGGTTGAATTTATTTATTAAAAGTATTCACAAGGTATTAGGTGAATACATGGAAAATATTATATGAATGAATATTATTTTATTCAAGGTTCATTTAATATTAGTGGGAATTATGAGTTGAGTTAATGGATCATGTTTATCATGTAATATATATTTAATATATATTACAATTAAATGATAAAATATAAATAATATTTATGATGCAGTTAGTTCATCATAACTATTTATTTATTTCATATTTAGTTGATATTAAATATATAGGGGTCAGTGAACCATTTCTAGGTATTTGAACATCCATTATATAAATAAAAGAATAATATCATTATAATGAATATTCAATCACTATAAATTGAGATATTATCTCTCCTCCTGTATCATGTAGAGAGAAAATATCTCTCTGAGTGATCAATCCCAGAACGCCTTTGATGGGTTAAAGGGATGAGATCAAGGTGATCATTGTGACGTCGAAGGAAACATCGGAGCTCTATGCTAACAACTAGAATTAAATTATAGGAATCTGTATGTATTTTTGGAGTGTGTTTGGATGATCTAGATGGGTTCATATTTATATATTTTGAGAAATGATCATCAGTGACTAGCTGTAGTCGAATGCAACCCCAAATCGAATGAGGTACTCATTTATTTATTTTTGTGCTTATTAAATTAATGTGAGATCTTTAGACCTCTACCATGGCTTAGATGATAGGAAGAAACATAGTTATGTCACTTTGGTGATGAAAAATTTTAAATACCAAGTCCACCAAATTCCGCTATATGCCCTAGTACCATCAATCTGGACCCATCTCATGTGCTTGAGTGGGAATAATTTGATCTTGAGTCTAATACCACCATTGTGAAGAAACCTATTTGTATCATGGATCTTCATAAGAAGGTTCTCCATGGAAATTTTATCTTGTTGGTCGGTGTCCACTGGTAGCAAGGCAGCGATATCCATGAGACATAGGAGTGGGAAACCTTAGTGAGGGAGTAGTGGCCTCACCTTCTTTCTTCTTTGAATACCTAAGGACTTTCTGGGGTCAGAAAGTTTCATGGTATAGATTTTGTGATATTATTTTTGTCACTAGTATGTTCTTTTTTTTATTTGTCTTGGCCTTGGAGTTCTCGAGCATCGGGGCTCGAAAATGTGGTTTTTTTTGGGGGGGAGACTAGGTGCACAGTTAGCACACGGTTTGCTTAACCATGCAGCTAATCATGTGATAATATTATATATGGTGATAGTGTAGTTTTTCATAGTTTGGGCATGGTTTTCCAAATCATACGACACCCTGGGAAAATCTTGTGGCTCAAATTTTTGGGGCATAGTGGCACCCACACAATTTTCCTAATCGTGCGGCCAAACCATGAAGTCTTTCCAAGTCACTTAAAAATGATATTTTACCATTTTATCTTATCATTTTTAAAGGATTTTGACCCTATATTTATCTTACCATCATGCATATCCCCTCCTCCTTGGTCTTGGAGCTCCTATCACTTCTTGGTGGTGAATTTATCTTGAGTTTTTGTGATTTGTATTGAGATAAGTCCAAATCCTCTTGGTTTTCTTCTTCCTTCCCCCTTCTTCATGATTTTTTTTATTTTTTTGGAGGTGTGGAACCCTAGGGGTGATGTTGACTGAATCTAAGGTGTTTTATGGGGTTTTTGGTTTTATTTCTTATATCTTAGGTGTGTGAGTCCTTGCTTTACCTCTTCTGAGTGGTTGTCATCAAAGGTGATGAGATTTAAACTGAATTTGAGGTAGGTGTCTCTATTTAAGGGGTTTTCCCTAAATCACCTTTAAATTATGAATCACATTAGGTTTATGTTTGTTTAATTTAAAAATAAATTATTTATGGTTTATGTATATTCCATGTTTGATTTTTTTGATAGATTGATTTGGAAATTAGGTGTCTAAAAATGGGTTTTCACAAAAGGGGGTGGCATGTGTGCACCCCAAGTGTTTGATAAAATGGATCAAAGAGGTTTTATGGATTTAAATGGATTTCTAAAATGGTTTTAGAAATTTTTTTACCTTGTTGAAAGTTTTTTGATAAAATTATAATGGATTTTTGAAAATGGATTGTTAAGTGGATTTTAATCATATAGAACGTGTTTTGAGATTGTGTGGCATGGAATAGAAGATGGGTTAATCAGGGTGTGAGTGATGGGTTTCTGAGGAATCATGAGATCCTTTATGAAGGGGGGTTATGAGAGAATCCATCTTGTTTTCAAGGGACCATGAGAGCCTTTGGGTGGGAAGATTGTGTGAGCTTCTGTTTTTTTTTTTTTTGAGAGAGATAGTGAGAGATATTGGAGTTTGTTCCTAGGGAAGATCATGCGAGATATTGGAGTTAGTGCCCTAGAACCAACTTTTGTTTAGTTTATGATAACTTGTATTCATAGTTTTAATATTAATAAACTCCTTATTACATCATGATTTTTCTTCTGTGTAACATGGTATGTGATAATTTCCTAAGAGTAGCTTTTATGCTAAAAGGTCATATCAGTTCCACGCTATGATGAGAACCAAGAAGTGCTACAAAGCTATTCTTAAATATATTTTCTATATCCAGATGATATAATTTTAGGGATACAAATGATACAGGATATTAGGGGTGGAGACTCATAGGACTTTGAGGCACCTTATCATGGTGTACACCCTTGGTAATATCTTTTGTAGGATATTATGAGAATGATACTTGCTAGCAGGAAATCCATATTTATATGTGTAATAGTATGTTCCTATATGTGGATATTTGTATTGATCCTTATTCTTTAAGATTATTATTAATGAGTATTATGAGTCACATACTTTGATATATTGATGAAAAATGTGATGACATGTGTTCACGGTGAGGTAGGATATGCTAGGTGCATCATGAGTAATATTGCATTAATGAATAATGTGAGGAAGGATTTTTCCTTTCATTCTTTAATATAATTTGATATCTTAGTACCTGTTATGGAAATTATATAACCTAAATAAATCTATGGATATGGTGTTCTATAGGAAAGTTTGGTTTTTGAGAAGTCAAAGAAAGAGACATCAAGCACATAGGTTGATGGAACTAGCATGCTACTTGCTTGATTAGAGATATTGTGATAAAGGGATTATATTACACAGTAAGAACTTATATGAGGTATTATGTCATTTCGACATTAACTTCTTTCTATATGGGTTCCTTAGAATTTTTCTAGATGTTAACCTTGGACTTTATACTACTTCTCTTAATGCCACTAAGAAAGTGACCTAGAGGGTCACACACTAAATGTATCCAAAATCTCAGTTAAATAATATATTATTATTTATTATTTAACAAGTTGAATAAATATTATTACCATATATGGTTTAATAATTATTCATGTATGCTTGATCACATATATTATGTCACCAATCATTTTAAAGAATATTATGTGAGCATAATATTTAATAAATATTTATTTTATATTTAGTTAATATAATATTTATTTAATTATTGGTGAATAATGTAGTGATATTTATTTATTAAATAAATAGTCGTTATTCAAGGCCTGATAAATATAGTGTAGGAATGGAGGACCAAGTTTTTAGGTCCAGTTAGAAATAATATATATTTAATGTTATTTGATTAAATAATATTTAATGTAATTCGCAAGTTAAGAACATGTCGAGGAAATAATATTATTATTATTATTATTTTGACATGGGTTTCCAAATGGGACCAAATAAATATTAAAGGAAACTTTTCAAAATATTTATTTCTAAACCCTAGCAGTATTTAAACCCAATTATATTATTTTCTTAGATATCCAATTCATTTTTTGTTTTGCACAATGATAAATGGAGAGAATCCTATCAAGACCTAGAGAGATCCCTCTCTGATAACACCCCAAAGAACAGAGATTGATATTCCTCCACCATTCACTCTTAAGTAAAGAGATATCAAATATTATTCTTTGGAAGTGATTCTTGTGGAAATAAAAAACGACCAATGCAAGAAATAGGATATTTTGTGCTAGAACCCAAAGATTACTACGATGAAGTTCAGAGATTTTTGGAATATGTGTGGATCACTACTAGAGGGAATTTAATCTTGATTCCTACAATGCAACGACGGTACAATGTAGATATATTGTCAGGTCCATCAATTAAGAAATAATTCCCTTAAGGTAATTATTAATTGATTAAATTAATTATAAATAATATGTGATGATCTTATTTTTGGTTCCATCATTTTATTCATTGTCAATTTTCTTTGATTCAATTCTGTTGATCATAGAGTTTATCATCGTGTAGATCTAGGACTGATCATCGATCATGACAAAAAGAAAAGTTGGGAATGAACCATAACACACTTTCATTGTTCCTGGAACCTTAAAGTGGTATCATAGAGTTCACATAATTATTTATAATTATTTAAATATCATTGATTGATTTACACATTTTTCATTTAGTTTTCAATTCAAGTTTGATTTTTCTTTTAATATGAATTGTGAGATCTTCTTATTCCTATTTCGTTTTTCATATATATAATCAAAATGATTAATGTTATGAATGAAATAAAATCAAAGATCTCATCTGGATGTGTTGAGCATTCTGGACAGATAGCACAAGAGTACACACTGTGTAATTGAAGTTACACGTCGTGTGCTAGTGTTCAATGCACTGAGAATTAATTTAGAATTAATTTATACCATGTTCATTGAATACATATGGTGAATTTAATTTCTTACACCATGTGTTGACCGGGACAACCTAGTGTGCAGTCAGTCAGAGTACATGTCATGTAGCCCACATAGATGGAGTGTAGTCCTTTAAGTCATAGATGGGCCATGTATTTCCATACACGGCCTGCCTGATTGGTGACCATGTAACTCGGGGACTATACACCATGTAGCCCTTTGTACACACCATGTACTCCAATTTTTCTAAGGCATGGTTTACACACCAATTTTCTATGTGTGTGCCTTGGATAGATAATGAGAGACGTACAAAATGTATAGCTCTTTGTGTATTATACAAAATTACTCAAAATTAAAATTAATCTATTATACTATGTAAACCTTATCGACGTGTTCTTACGTGTGTTCATTATGTTGATAAGACATGACATGTGATGGGTTTTAATATATATATATATATATATATATATAATTTTAATTAATTTTTGTGTAATGTTCATATCTACATATCATGTATGAGTCGTACTATAGTTATTACTCTATGGGCATTGAAGCATGACATGTGACAGAAAAATCATGTAATTCATGTAATCATTAATTTCATAGTGCACATTATGAAATTAAGTGATAATTCATGTATTCCATATGTCATAAGAGTAAATATTATACGAGTATAATACATATTGGGTAGATTCGGATGGGTATTCACTATATTTCCTCCAAGGTACATTTATGTAAACAGGTAATTTTAAATAAATTTATTTAATTTGTTTAAAATTATGATGGATAAGAATCAAAAGGAAATTTGGATTATAATTAAGATAAAATAATTTATTAATTAAAAAATATAATTAATTAATTCGAGCACGATTTATCTTAAATATGAATGATTAAGAATTAAATTATAGTTTTATTAAATATGTACTTTGTTTCATGCATGTGGATGATCGTGAGAATAGACCAAACCTTTATATGTGATTGGTTGCATTTAATTTATTATTAAATTAAATTTGTGGTATGCGTGTCACCTCTCATCTCATTATGTATGGGCATGCGTGCATGGGGTTTCTTTTATGTAAACCCCTTGTTTCTCTCATCTGCATGTTATTAAAAGCATATGTAATGCATGAAGCTCCCAAACTAGTGAAGGTGGTTCAAGTTTGTATCCAATGAGAAACCAATCCAAGAGAGGTACATATGTGGATAGGTGGAAAACTATAACAAAAACCTTAATTGGTTCAATGTGTTTTTCCCTAGGTTGACAGTTGGTTTATCATCCGAAAGATAAACTAAACATTAGTAAAAACTCATGATCATACCAATTTATTATTTTATTAATTTCAAGTTTCATGGTTTTTTAATTATAGATGTTTTGTCGTGATCAGATGTATTAATGAATTAACAGTCATGAAAAATAGAACTAAAATAAATTAGTTTATGCGTAAATCTAAGACATGGTTTATCATTTAAGTAAATACACTTAATATTAAAAATAATATAATAAGGATAATAATTGGAAATTTATTCATAAAATAGAAAATACCTCAATTATATATATTAATTTGGTATATATTTCCACTACTTCAGTTAAAATTAAACAATAGTTCAAAGTGATTGGCCATCCAAAGTTGGGATGCTTTCAATTATTGGGGAATTATAACTTGAATTTTTGGGTTGACTTAACCTATTTCACATCAAGGGTTTACTTCCAAAGTATGACTTGGTGTAACTAAGAGGAAAATGTTGAGGAAATCCAATTTAAGGATTTCAAGATTAGGGAGTCCACTCAATAGATCAAGGAACTATGAGTTAATGCAGTTGGAATTTGGAATGCCTACCTAAAACCATTCAAGTTGCTTGACCAACCATGGTTGGGGTAATGAGAAGGGTAATATATATTTTTCCACTAGAATTTAAAAGCAATATTATATTTTGTAGCCAATGGTGGGGGCTATTGGGTTTTGATAATATAGTGGGAGATTAATAAATATAATATTTATTTATTTGTATGAATTTTATCAGATGAAGTACTAAAATTCTGCTCATCTTATTTGTAAAAACATCAATAAAATGACTTCAAACATATCACTGTGATCCATACTTGGGAAGGATAACCTTCTCACTGGCATAAATTTCCAAGAGTAGAAAAGGCACTTGCATGTTATCTTTCTCTATGAAATGAAATTGTATGTTCTGGAAGAACCAATTTCTGATGCACCTAGAAATGAGGCTAGTGAGTAAGAGTTGTCTATCTATGATAAATAGTTGAATTATACTACATATGTTTAGTGTTTAATGCTATCATCCATGACCAATGATATTTTGAAGCAACATGAGGACATGGATGCATATAGCATGATGTCTCACCTTAGGGATCTCTATCAAGAGAAGGTGAGACAAGAGAGATATGAGATATCCAATTATTTATTTATAACTAATCTTGGAGATTCTACAATAGTTGGGCCTCATGTATTAAAGATTATTGACTACATTGAACACTTATACATCTTAGGGATTAAATTTTCGAATGATTTGCGTATAGATCTCATACTTTCATCACTTCCCAATAACTTACCTAGTTTTATTGTTAATTACAATATGTGAAATAATGAGAAGAGTCCTTTGGAACTTATTAATTTGATTCATCAAGTGGATAAGTACATGGGGAATAATAAACCTATGATCCTAATATTGAATAAGAAAATGAATAAAAAGGAAAAGGGGCTCAAGACTCGTAACAAGTCCAAAGCTCCCGAGAACCATCCTTCCAAGAAGAGGAAGATCTGGAGTAAGGGAAAGAAAAATGAGGCAGTATGTTTTTCATGTGGAAAACCAAGCCACTAGAAGAGGAAATAAACCTATAATAAAGGGGAAGATAAAGGTGCATTCGTTATCGAGTGTAATATTTCAATATCTACACATTGGGTATTAAATACAGCTTGGGGTGCTCATATATGTATCCAAATGTAGGAACCAAGTAGATTCATTAATATTTATAAAGGATATGTGGATATGAGAGATGATAATGGTGTGAGGTTGGATGCTCTATCCATTGGTGACTACCACCTTTCATTTCCAATGGGAATGATTTTGGTTTTAAAATATTGTTATTATGTACCAATAGTTACCAAGAACATAATTTATGTATCATTACTAGATACAGATGGATTTATTTTCAAGTTTGGAAATGAATGTTTTTTATTTTATAAAGAAAAAAAATTTATGGTATGGAACATTTAAATAATAGTCATTATGTTTTAAATTTTGAAAACCACTGCTGGAAAACAAGGATATCCCAACGGTTTAAAACTATTTGGATAGGTTAGCAAACCATTGGTATATGTTATACCAATGGTTTTCCAAACCATTGGGTGGTAAGGCATGGGGATAGACCTATACCAATAGTTACAGAGTAACTGTTGGTATAGATCAATAAAAAATACAATATCCATATAGTTTAAATAAAACGGTTTCAATATATAATTACCAACAGTCTTTAATCATTGGTAAATTTTAAATCTAGAACCTATAACAACAGTTTATAAACCATTGGTATATAGGTTTACCGATAGTTTTTTAATAACCGTTGGTATACTTAATGTTGTAAATCTATACCAATGGTTAGTGAACCGTTGGTATAGATTAATTTTTCCAACTCTATACCAAAGGTTTATGAACGGTTGGTATATAGTGCTCCAAAATTCAACAGCAGCCTGTCCTCTTTCCTCCCCTCTGTAATGTACAGAATTCAACAGAAGCCTACCTCCCCTATTTCCTCCCCTCTACAATATACAGAATTCAACACCTGAAAATACAAAAAAACAATATACAATGATTATACAACACCTAAAAATATATAATTAAAAAAAACTCATGCCCACAATACAATGTACAGAATTCAAAAAAAACACTCATAGAGACAATATACATAATCATACTGAACTCAAAATACTAACACCTAAAAATACCCAACACCCTAGGAACTCTCTTCCTATGAGTATGGGCTCTATCTCCTCCATTTATATCCTCTATATGATTTCTAGACATAGGAAGTGGACTAACTACTATTTTTTATGAACCTAAATGATGTGGGTTGTAACTTCATCGAGATCAACCTATCAAGTATTACTAAGTTGTGTAACAATAATCTAGTTCCTTTCAATGAATTTCATCTTATTCAAGTTTCATTTGTTGGTAGTAACTCATTGGTTTAGATTAAAACTAGGAATGAGGTTTGGGTATTGAAAATTCACCTGTGTATTTCATTGATAATGTGTGATGGAACTGAATAGCATTGGGCATTCCATTAGAGTTATATAATATTTCCCATATAATGATTCCTATGGTGGGGATCTCCTTGATTCTTCGGGAGGAATCAGTTTATGACACTATGGTATATTGATTTGGACAATTGTAGTGATTGTGGTATTGAATTTGGGTGATAGTGAGCTTTTGGCTCATACTAGAAAGTGTGATGGGAATTTTGAAAAGAGAAAGATTCTGAGGAAGTCAATTTTATTCGATCCTGGACTATAGATCACTTCTTATAAGTGATAAAGAGTTTGATCAGGATTCATGATTCATGTGACACAAAAACATCTCAAGGGAGGTAACCACTTTGGTGGGGAGATTGTAATAGCCCACATCATTACTAGTTGGAATTTCCTAGGTAATATTGAACCTCACTTTTCTAAATAGTTGGTTTTTAGGACTATAAATTATAGTAACATTTTGATTGTTTGAGTATCCCAAAATAGAGTTTTGGGATAGGTATCAATGCTAAAGTGATAACCTAGAGGTTCATGAGGTCATCTAGATGAGTGTACAGGGGGAATCATTGTTGAGAAATGTTACCATATTTCACTGACATCGTGAATAGTGTATTTATCACATGAAGTGGATTCTTTTGGTGGCTTAAAAGGTTTTAGTATATAAAGATAGTGTTTGGGATTAGACCCTTAATTTTCATGGTGTAATGATAGAAGTCACATCGTGAAATACGGACAACTTCTTTTTTATTAATTTAATAGAGCGTATTGGCCCTCTATTGCTTTGAGTAATTGGTATTCACATGAGAGGGATTAACTAGAACCTCCCTCTCTCATTTATCCTCCAATTTAGACAATTTTGGGTGTGATTCAACAATTACAAAGGTAAGGATATTATTCACTCATCTATATTCATTGTTATTTACCCATTGTTTCTGATTTTGGGAATTTTCATTTTAGGTATTTTTTATGATCCTCCTAAGTTTCATGGAATGAAAAAAAAATTATGGTGTTTTCACTCATCCTAGATATAGGAGAACGTGAGATGAGATTGGTATGCTATCGCACATAATTTTGGTGAATGTATGTTACCTAGTTTAACTCTTTTAAAATTTACAATTTAATTATATTAAATTGGACTATGTCTTCTTTTCAGGTGATAGGGAGTTTCCCTAGAAAAATTCAGGATCATTCTACAAACCTTCCATGGATTTTTGGTCGTAGTTATATCTAGGAATTGATATCTAGTAATTCATTATAAAAGTAATCCTTTTGACTTATAATGTGAGTTTCCTTTTAAAAAAATAATTTATTATAATTTATTTATAATGAATTAATTTAGAGAACTTGGGAATGAGTAGGACCTCATGGTGGTTGATGGTGACCCAATAGACATGGGTGAGTTGGAAAAAATAGATGGGATTTCTTGGATGGTTGTTGGATTCATTTGAATTGGGGAAGGTATTACCCTCATCCCACCCCCTCCCCACCTGCACACCCCCCTCCCCACCTGCATACCACACCCCCCTCCCCACCTGCACAGCCCACCCCCCCTCCCCACCTCACCTCCATCAGCCTCCCCCCTCCACATCACCCCACCTCCACAGCCACCCCCCACCTACATAGCCACCCCCCACCTGCACACTCCCCCACTTGCACACCCCCCCCCCCCACCCCACCCACTTGCACACCCCCTCCCCACCTGCACACCCCCCTCCCCACCTGCACAACCCCCACTCCCCACCTCACCCCTAGAAACCTCCCCCTACACCACCACCCCCCTCCCCCCTGCACACCCCCCTCCCCCACCTATCACACCCCCCGCCACCACCCACTTGCACACCCCCCCCTCCCACCTACACACCCCCACTCCCCACCTCACCCCCAGCAGCCTCCCCCTACACCCCCCTCCCCCTTGCACACCCCCCTACCCCACCTGCACAGCCCCCTCCCCTTGCACACCCACTCCCCCACCTGCACACCCCCCACCTGCACACCCCCCTCCCCACCTGAACACCCCCCCCACCCCCCTCCCCACCTGCCTAAGAAATTTCAAAAATTAAAAACCCATTAACATTTCTAAAAAACCATGTTCTTTTATTTAATGAAAATATCCATTTTAATAACATTTCATAGGCTTAAGCCTTCTTTAAATTGAAAACATTCATTTTGAAATACAAATATTAATATCACATAAGAGTCATTAAATTCAAAACTCATCTCCCAAACATATTTATAAACCATTATATAATGGAAGAAAACAAAACAAAAATGTGTCAACCATAACAAATCTAGAACCACTATGTCATAAAGTATTAAAAATATACACAAAATATAGGTGATCTGCAACAAAATAATAATTGGGGACAACGTGGAAGTCCATTTGGATAGCTCTTCATATCTATCTTTATTCATTAAATCCTCCATGATTAAGGGTGATTTTAGCAGTGTGTATATGGAATTCCTAGGTATGATTCCTCTTCACCTCCCTCAATTTCACTCTCCCCCAACTTCCCTTTGATTTATTTGTTATGGATTTAGGAACTATATGAACATTTTACCAAAACATAGTGCAATAAATAAAAGAGCATGGGGATTTTTTTGGAGATTGATAGTGGAAGCATGAAGATGATGAATACTCAAGGTTTATTAATTATTTAGATAGAGTAAATACCTCAAGTGACATATAGTGGTTTGATAGTGATGATATAATTACTCTATGGGTAGATTAAAAGGATTTTATAAGGTAATTTATAAACATATGGATCTATTTTCAAGTGAATGGACTAGGGCCTAAGGGCATAGTGGTGAGTAAGGATCCTGGTGTGACCTTCTAGACCTTGGGAATATTTTACCATGAATTAAGATATGAGATTATCTCTATGGATGGGATTTATTGATTCCAATGTAAAACATTGGTTTAAGAAAACCTATGGGTTATGGAATCTAACCTAAAGGGGTTAGAATTATATTGAGGTGAAATGATATATATTTCAATCTATTGATACAATCATGGGTGAGGTATTTTGGTGATGTAACCTACATGAATATGATATATAAAAAATATAATTAATGAATAAGGTATTAGGAGGAAAATATAGATTCATGTGGTCTGGTTTTCCTTGTGGGAAATGTGATAGTTAATAGGTTTAACTTTTATGATTGATAAATCAGTGGTGGGGTTTTGCATAGATTCCCAGAGTGGTGTGCTAAGTGATGGGATTAAGATTTAAATATAATTTTTTACGGTAGTAATGACTAGATCTAGTTACATGATATATTTGGATACATGAAATTTCTATGTATTGGAAATTCTTACATGAATCTGGAAAATTACAGAATTCACTCAAATCCACTCATAGCCTCTCCAGATGACTTCCAACCGACCTCAAAAACACCTTCTAAAATCATGAAACATTATACCATGATGTATTCATACTGACCAGATCAATAAGATTCATAATTTATCAGCAAATCAAAATATTTTTGGTAACAAATAAAACAACACAAATTATCAAGTGCAGCATGATATGTGAATGAGATTAGATCAAAAATGGTGTCCTATAATGTAAAGCATCAAAAGAAAATGAATCAGATAAAGATGACTAAGATGTGTTATAATTAAAATGAATAATCTCAAGTTCTTCATCCAATAGTTTGAGTGTATGTAAAAAGATAATTGTGAAATATCTTTGTTACCATGTAAAAAAGAGAATTTATAGAATCCATACCTACATATCAAGTCAAGTTTTATTATTTATAAATAAAGAAATAAAGATAACAGGACCTACCTAATCACACATATATTCAGTCACGGCAAATCATCAAACATCAAATGTTAGTAATATCAGTGAAAAATGTAACGGATCAATTTATCCCTCATCACAATCACTATCATCACTATCATCATCATCCTCATCCACTTCATCATTCATGTCCCCATAATCATCCCTTTACTCATCCCCACCCTCATCCTTGGCCTCCTCCTTTCCCACGTCCTCCGCCTTGGCCTCCTCCTCACCCTCGTCCTTAGAATCATCCTCGGCCTCGGCCACTTCCTCACCATCATCATCACCAGCAATGAAATTGTCTAGAACACCAATAGAACTACCAACTTGTGCACTATATATTTAATTCATCGATGACATATATTCATCACAAGTTGTGATGACCTCCGGTTGAAGTGCTGAACATAAAACTTTCATCAGTTTCATAAATTCAGTGTTTTCCCTAGCGGACTATTCTTCCACCTCTATGAACCTTTTTTCAGCCTCTTTATCTTGTGCCTTAACCTGTTACAACTTGGTGACACTACAACTGGTACCTGAATAGGGCCAATACCTCTTCGAGACTATACTCTTCTCAGTTCAGCCATGTACTCTTCTAGGGTGTTCATCTCCCAACACCTGATGTAAGTGATTATTTAGCCCAAAATTGTCAGGTTCCTGGGAATCAAGGGCCTATAAAGCATCCTGTTACAAATATAAATAGATTATTAAGTTACAAAATAGATATTAAATTTTGAAAGAAACAAATTAAAACTTACAATCGACTGTTGTGTCGGTTTTTTATCCACACTTCCATATTTTTTCCTTCTACTCAAGCAAAACAGTTTTTATTGAGGCACTCGTCCTTCAATATTAAATTCTTGCCTATAGCATGACATTGAATGTGGGAAACCATAATTAAAAATAGGTTACCAATAATTAATTTCATAATAAAAAATATATTAAAACTTCAAAAATAGAATAAATTATGGAGGAAATAATATAAATTGAAATTCCTAAAGAAAAGTTATAAACAACTATCGTACCTGTTGGATTGGTGTTGCCCAATCCGGTTGGGCCGAATGCTTGTGGCCTGCAACTGTCGTGGTTCGACTTTGGGGTCAACTTCACTGTAGCGCTTTTGACTTCCAACTAGCAGACACTATAGCACTTTTGACAAAGTGAGCCGCTGATCACTGTTGCAACGCGGACTACTATTCGGAACAGTGGACCGTCTTCTTCATATATAGCCCATTTCGGGCTAGGGTTTTACTACTGAAAAAAAACCTCTGTAATTTTTGCTCCCAAATACTGAATTTCTTCCTCTCCCGTGGACGTAGGGATTTTTCCCAAACCATGTAAATCGTTATGTCCTCTGCTTTCTTTATTTCGTTTTTTCCCGTTTTCTGTCATTGTGTCTCCTGACGATTCCGCATCAACTGGTATCAAAGGGTGAGTTCGGAATTCTCCAATGATGGCTCTAGATGAAGGAAAAGTGAAGATCGATTGCTTCGATGGAACTGATTTCAGTTTCTGGAGGATACAGATCGAGGATTATCTTTATCAGAAAAAGATGCACTTGCCACTTCTGGGTGTGAAGCCAGTGGACATGGAGAAGTCAGAGTGGGAGCTACTGGATCGACAGGTTCTGGGTGTTGTGTGCCTGACGTTGGAAAAAAACGTGGTGTTCAACATCAGAGAGGAGAAGACAACAGTGGACCTGATGAAATCCCTCACAAACATGTACGAGAAGCCTTCTACAGTAAACAAGGTGCATTTGATACGACGATTGTTCAACCTAAAAATGGTTAAAGGGAGACCTGTGGCGGATCATATCAACGAATTCAATACCATCATAAGTCAGTTTTCATCGGTGGACATTGACCTTGGTGATGAGGTATGTGCTCTGGTTTTACTATCTTCATTACCAGAGAGTTGGGAAGCAACTGTAACAGCTGTGAGCAGCACTTCGGGGAATACGAAGATGGCTCTGAAAGATATACGGGATCTAATCCTTAGTGAGGATGTTCGAAGAAGAGAATCAGGCAGATTCTCTGGTTCTGCTTTTAACGTTGAAGGAAGAGTAAGGTACCCACAGCGGGACAATTGCAGAGGAAGATCGAAGTCAAGAGGAAAGAGCAGAGACAAGGCAAAGGGGCCTGGTCCTACCTTCTGGACATGAGGGAAGAAAGGACATGACAAGGAGTGCAGAGATAACCGAAAGAGACCTGAAACCAGTGGAGCAAACACTGTAGCTGAAGGAACTGATGAAGTTTTGCTGCTGAGCGTGGACAGCCCGATGGAGTCTTGGATTATAGACTCTGGGGCATCTTTCCATTCTACATCGAAGAAGGTTTTCCTAAACAATTTTGTTTCTAGAAATTTTGGAAAGGTGCATCTTGCTGATGATGAGCCCTTACAGATTGTGGGTAAAGGAGATGCACGAATCAAGACCAACAGTGGGAGCTTGGTGGTTCTAGAAAACATGAGGTATATCCCTGGCTTGAGAAGAAACCTTATTTCTGTTGGACAACTTGATGATGCAAGGTTGAGTACCACATTCACTGGTGGTGCATGGAAGATCACCCGAGGAGCTATGGTCATAGCTCAGGGAGCAAAGAATGGCACCCTGTACAATATGACAGAAACTGGCATGGACATGGCTGCATCACTGGAAGCTGTCGGAGGTTCTCAACTGTGGCACTACAGACTCGGCCACATGAGTGAAAAGGGGATGAAGGTGCTGGCAACAAAAGGGTTGCTACCAGAGCTGAAGTCGGTGGAAGTAGGCTTTTGTGAAGATTGCATCTTTGGAAAGCAGAAGAAGGTGTCCTTTGCAAAAGGAGGCATAACACCGAAGGCTGGAAAGCTGGACCTGGTGCATACAGATGTTTGGGAGCCTTCACCAGTACCATCCCTCAGAGGGTCGCAATATTATGTGACATTCATCGATGACTCAACGAGGAAGGTATGGGTTTACTTTCTGAAGAACAAATCTGATGTGTTTAAGATATTTCAGAAGTGGAAAGTCATGGTGGAGAACGAGTCAGGAGCAAAGCTGAAATGTTTGAGGTCTGACAACGGTGGAGAGTATGGCAGTCAGGAGTTCAGAAAATTTTGTTCTGAAAATGGAATTCAGTGGGAGAAGACAATCCTAGGAACACCACAATAGAATGGTGTGGCAGAGAGGATGAATAGGACACTGAATGAACGTTCCAAGAGCATGAGGCTGCATTCAGGGTTACCCAAGACCTTTTGGGATGATGCAGTGAATATGGAAGCATATATCATAAATAGGAGTCCCTCTGTGCCAATGGGGGAATGTCTACCTGAGGAACTCTGGTCTGGTAAGGTGTTAAGACTCTCACATTTACGATTCTTTGGCAGTTTAGCATATGTTCATGTTGATGCTAATGCAAGGGACAAGATTGTTACCAAGTCCAAAAGATGTTTCTTTATAGGCTATGGTGGTGAGGATTTTGGGCATCGCTTTTGGGATGATCTCAACAGGATGGTCATCAGGAGCCAAAATGTGGTATTCAATGAAGGTTTCATGTACAAAGATCACCATGCAGTTGAAGATGAAAATGGGAACATTGAATCAGAATGCAAAAATCAAGTGGAGCTTGAAGGTGTGTCTGAGCTTGAGAGATCTGAACCGGTGGAACCTACTACTCCAGTGGAGTTAAGGATATCATCAAGGGTGAGAAGGCTCGTGCATAGGTATTCACCATCATTGAATTATCTTTTATTGACTGACGGTGGAGAACCAGAATGCTTTGAATAAGCAATGCAGCTGAAGGAGTCGAGCAAGTGGGAACTGGCTATGAAGGAGGAGATTTCCTCATTGCATGAGAACAACACTTGGGAGCTGACACCTCTGCCAAGAGGAAAGAAAGCATTGCAGAATAAGTGGGTCTACCGGGTCAAGGAAGAACATGATGGCAAGAGGAGGTTCAAGGAAAGGCTGGTGGTGAAAGGCTTTCAACAGAAGGAGGGAGTAGATTTCACTGAAATCTTCTCACTTGTAGTAAAGCTTACCACCATCCGGGTGGTTCTCAGCATTGTGGCGTCAGAAGACTTGCATCTTGAGAACATTGATGTCAAGACTGATTTCCTTCATGGAGATCTGGAGGAGGACATCTACATGTAGCAGCCAGAGGCATATGTAGTGTCTGGAAAGGAAGACCTGGTGTGCAAACTCCAGAAGAGCTTATATGGATTGAAGCAGGCACCCAGGCAGTGGAACAAGAAGTTTGATTCATTTATGTCTAAAAATGAATATAAACGATGTGGCATGGATCAATATTGCTACATCAAGTCTTTCGGTGATGAATACATTATATTGCTTCTGTATGTGGATGACATGCTCATTGCAGGATCATGTATGCAGAGGATTAATGAGTTGAAAGGGCAGTTGGATGAGGAGTTTGAAATGAAGGATCTTAGAGAAGCTGGAAAGATTCTGAGAATGAAGATCAAGAGAGACCGTACAGTTGGAACATTAATGTTGTCATGGGCTGATTACATTGGGAAGGTTCTTAGAAGATTCAGCATGCTGGAAGCAAAGGCAGTCTCTATTACCCTGGTGAGCCACTTCAAACTATCAAAGGAGCAATCACCAAAGACGGTAGAAGAGGTGGAATACATGGAAAAAGATCCATACGCATCAGCTATTGGAAGCCTGATGTATGCCATGGTCTGCACTTGACCTGACATTGCTCATGCAGTGGGAGTTGTAAGCAGGTATATGGAAAACCCTGGAAAGAAACATTGGGAAGCTGTGAAGTGGATACTGAGGTATTAGAAGGGCATCAAGGAGGTATCTCTATGCTTTGGGAAAGGAACTTCATTGCATGGGTATGTGGATGCTGACCTTGGAGGCGATGTCGACAGTAGGAGGAGTACCACGGGTTATGTTTTTACCTGTGGAGGAACTGCGGTAAGTTGGATATCACAATTGCAGAAGGTGGTAGCTTTATCCACCACAGAGGCAGAATACATTGTTGTAACAGAAGCTGGGAAAGAGATGGTTTGGCTGAAGAACTTCTTGGATGAATTGGGAAGAAAGCGAAAGGAGAATGTATTGCACTGTGATAGTCAGAGTGTTATACATCTTGCCAAGAACCCATTGTTTCATGCCCGGACGAAGCACATTCAGTTGAAGTACCATTTCATCAGAGGTTTGATGCAGGATGGGTTGTTGACCTTGTAGAAGATCTGTGGAACCAACAATCTGGAAGACATGTTGACAAAGCCTATGGTGATACAGAAGTTCAGGCACTATTGTTCCTCTATTGGTCTCCACTGATGAACGGAGGATGAGAGGCAGAATGATGGAGGACTTGATGGGAGCACAAGAGGAAAACAGTTTGTATTTCATGAATATGTGAAAGAATGCCACTGGTGAGTGAAGAAGAGGAATAACTTAGATTAAGTAAGTTGTCTTCATCAGTTTCATCGAAGCATAGCAGTGCAGAAGATCAGGCTACAAGTGGGAGATTGTTGGATTGGTGTTGCCCGATCCGGTTCGGCACTGTAGAAATACAGACCACTGTAGTAGAACTGACCGACCGACACCGACAGGCACTGTAGCGGTGAGAACTTTGGGGTCAACTTCACTGTAGTGCTTTTGACTTCCAGCTGGTAGACACTGTAGCACTTTTGACAAAGTGATCCGCCGATCACTGTTGTAACACGGACTACTATTCGGAACAGTGGACTGTCTTCTTCATATGTAGCCCATTTCGGGCTAGGGTTTTACTACTGAAAAAAAAAACCTCTGTAATTTTTGCTCCTAAATACTGAATTTCTGCCTCTCCTGTGGACGTAGGTATTTTTCCCGAACCATGTAAATCGTTGTGTCCTCTGCTTTCTTTCTTTCGTTTTTTCCCATTTTCTGTCGTTGTGTCTCCCAACGATTCCGCATCAGTACCTGCTTCCTCTCATGATCTGACATCGTAGTACATACAAATGTGTGGAGGTATTTTTAGAATCAATGTTTTATTATTATTTTTTACAGATGATTCATAAATAAAATTAAATAATAAAAAATATAGTATTGATGAAAAACACGAAAATTTTAATTTAAATATCTCAAATTTGATAATACCGTAAACTTGATAGTCGTTCAATGAGTAATTATTTGTTGATACTGTTATATCAGAAAATAATCCATGATAGGTACCACCTCTAAGTTTTTTCCAACTCTAGCATGACATCCAATATACAACTCGTGCTTATAGGCTCTCCAAATCTCACCGAACTCCTTTAGACGTGTTGGCTATGCACCCTCACCATCGGGGAAATTAAACCAAAGATGACACCAAAATATTAATTCATATAAATTCAAAAATAATATATTATATTAAATACAACAGATTTTTTTACCCATATTTATACCCAAGCATTATCCTTGACTTCGTTTGGAAACTGTCTGCATGAGAGCGGACTGACGGGAATGATGTCAGAGTATTTGGAAAGAGTCGCCAAAAAACTCTGACATTGTTGCCTTGTTTTTTCAATAATTTGATTGTCTTTATTGTAGTCCACCATCAACTGTGTGAGACAGTTCTACACTGCATGCATGTGTGTATGCCCCCTCCCCCACCTCCTATCATTATATGTATCTGTTATGAAAGAAAAACAAATATTATATCAATACATGTTATAATGAAAATAAATAATGGTATAAAAATTTGTTAGGGTTCTATAAATATACATGCAGCAGTCTAATCAATGGGAACCACTGGATCTGAAAAAACTAAAGGAACACCCTATATAGGTGGAGTGGGTCCCAATGTATGCTCCATAGGCACAGACCGTAGTGGATCAAGAGTCGAAGAATATGGAATATAGAAGCTCAGATAGAAGGAAGTATAAGTAAAAGAAGAGGTCATGGATGGATAGCCAAATGCATGATATAGATGAGGAGTGGGAATCATCATCAGATATAGTATATAAGGATGAGGAGGCTCAGATGAAAAGGGTGGTGAAAACATGGGAGGCCTAAATATCCCATGTGTCCCTAACGAAAAACCTGGATCGGAATGTGGGATAGATGGTACGCCAGTGGGAGGGGCAGGGTCTAATTGAGTGCACTGACTAGATCGTATATCTCTCGTATCACCCTCCCTCACACCACCGGCTTGAATATTGGGACCACTACTAGGCTACTCATAAAATAATTGTTGCCTAAGTGGTGGATCTTGAAAAAATGTTTAAAACAAAATTAATCACATAGAATTATATATTATTTAAATATATATATATTTGAAATAAAATACTCACAATAGGCACTAGTGGAGGAACTCCCATCTCAGCCATGCGACGATTGTTGTCTGACATCCTTTTTCATTGCATCTCTTCAATAGGATTCATTTCCTGCATTTGAAAACAAATATGGAAGTAATTAGAAAATGATAACTAATGCGTAACCCAAAAACTGAAATATATGAGAGGGGATAGGGGTATTCATGGGTTCTGAGGTCAAGCAGCCATGGTCAATAAAGTATTGAAATGTTAAAGGGGGTCTTAGAGTTAAACTAATTTTATACATGGTCAATAAAGCATTTAAATGTTCACCAAGTTAGAAATGTTGGTTTTGTAGGTTTGAATACAGTTCAAGTTAGATACAACATATTTGTAGTCAATATTAAATCAATTTGAATAGTAACAACCTTAACAACCCAAGTCAAGCTAAACTAAGAAAAATGAGAACATGGATGGATGATTCTATATATTTCCCACAAAAAAAATTGGGTTCATAATCAACTCTGACGATTGAGCTATTAGATTCATCATAAGTAATAAATGGATTGGTTTCGATGGTAGTAGGGATGGTTTCAATTCCATCATCACCGTAATCAAAAACATGTCTTGGAATTACTTTAATAATGACACAAAATTTAGGTCGAAGATGATCTTTGACATAAAAAACTTGTTTCGTCATTGATGCCAATACATATGGTTCATCGGTAGTAAGAGTGTGAGTCGTGTCAATAACTCGAAATCCACAATCATCAATAAAAGTGACATGCCTCATCATTAAATCAAACCACTGGAATTTCATCATCGTGACTTGACCATGAGAGTAATAATCCGATATTATTATTTTCTCAACAACTCCATAATAATATACATTTTCAAAATGAGGTCTAATATCTGATTCAATGGCATAATAGTCTGTTGTGGCAGTTAGCCTAGCACCATCATGTTGTGTTCTCATGTTCTTTTCTCATTCAATGATAATAAATCTGTACCCATTTATCATAATTGATTTACAATCACAAACCATGATATTAGGACCAAAATCCAAAGATCTTATTTCCTTAGAAACAGATTCTGTAGGAAAAATCGATACCTAAAATATAAAAAAATATTAAATTTAATTAAATATTGATATTATTTATTTATTACAGTAATATTTCTACCTTCAATTTCAACCAAGTAAAAAACTCTTTACTGTGAAAAGTCTTTCTCCTTCTTAAATATAAAGAATGATGCTTTCTATTTATCATTTCTTTGTGTTCCCTATAGATAAAAATAGAAATATTTTAATAGATATGTAAAATTACAAGATAGGAGATAAGATATATATGTTCAATTTACTTACTTGATGTAGTCGTTGAACAAATCAAAGTTGAACAACATTGTGCGATGCGACATATCCCGCTCTCCAAGGCTTAATGTCATCAATGTATATGATCTGGAATTCCCCCTATTTGAGGAAGTGATGGAAAATTGGGTTCAATTTTCTCATACTATTCTTCTTCATTTCTCATTGGTCTGTTCATTCTTATAGTAAGATCAGACAAATACATTGAGAAAAAATCCATTCATTCTTGAGCCAAGTAACCATTCACGATTGAACCTTCGATATGATTCCTATTTTGGACATAATATTTCAATGTGTACATATTTATTTTAGTTGGATGCATCCAACAGAAAGAAACAGGTCCTCTAAGAAGTATTTTAGTTGGAATATGGACAATCAGATGCAACATGCGTGTGAAAAATGATGGATGAAATATTTTCTCTAATTAACACAAAATTAATGGTGTCTCTGCCAGCATTTTTTGCAAGAAAGACTTTGACAAGTTATTAGCACAAAGATATCTAAACAAATGGCACAACCAAATAACTGTCACCCTTACATTATTGAAAAAAAAAGATGATGGGTTTATATTAGAATTAACTCATACCGAAGGACGTGATAATCATGAGTCTTCAAAGATTTCAGCTTCAACTCTCTTATGTTGACCCATTTTGGTATATTGCTTTAATAGCCATCAGAAACTTTAATAGTCTCTGGTAATTCTAGAAATTGATTTTTTTCTGCAGGTTCCATCACATAAGAAGCACGTGGAACTTGCCATTTATTTTCACTGATATACACAGGATGCAGTTTTGGTCTAATTCCCTAATCCACCAAGTTACACCGAGATCTTAAATCATCTTTTGTCTTTACCTTGATATTTAGAAGAATCAAAAGGAACATTTCACATATATTCTTTTCAATGTGCATTACGTCTAAACAATGACGTAACAAATTGGTTGACCAATATGGCAACTCAAAGAAGATACTCCTCTTTTTCCAATTGTAACAAGTATCATTGGAAATGTTCTTTCTCTTTCTAGATTTCCTTTGACCCTTCCCAAATGAAAAAATTAAATCTTTCAATTCATTAAGCACGTCGGTTCTAAACATACACTAAGGTAGATCATCAGTCTCCATGGTATTGTCAAATCTTAGACGATTGCTTCTATATGGATGGTTCATTGTCAAGAATCGTCGATTCCCCATAAAACTAAAACTACGGTGATATTTCAGTCTTCTGGATCGAGTATTCTTCATACAAACAGGACATGATAGTTTTCCTTTCGTGCTCCATCCATACATCATTGTATAAGAAGGAAAATCATTTATCATCCATATAAGCGTAGCACGTATATGAAATATGTCTTTCGAACATGCATTGTATGTGCGCACACCCATGTCCCAAAGAAGTTTCAACTCTTTTATTAAAGGTTGCATGTATACAGCTATATCATTTCTAGGATCAGAAGGTCCAGATATAAGTATACTCATGAAAGTGAAAGGTTTTTTCATACACAACCATGGGGGAAGGTTATAAATGTGTATGAAAATTGGCCATGTGATGTGTGAAGTAAGTATCTGCCCAAACGGATTAAAACTGTCACATTAAAGAATCAACCTCATATTACACACATCAGCTTCAAAAATAGGATGTTGAGCATTAAATCTCTGCCATGCAAATCCATCTGCAGAGTAGACCAACTCTTAATTATTCTTCTTTCTCTCGGTATCATGCCATCACATTTTTATTGATATTTCTTTAGACATTAAAATATTCTAGAGTCTGGGGATCAATGTAAAGTGACACATTAATTTATGTGGCACACGGGATGGTGTTCCATCAGCTTTTGGCTTCCATCTACATGTTCCATATTTGATACAATCATTTCTTTCAGCCATTTTCTCCCAGAATAAGTCGCAATCTTTCGGGCAAGCATGAATTTTGTTTTTTGAAAATCAAAGTTATTCAACTAATTTCCATGCCATATAGTGGTTTGATGGAATATCTACATCATCTGGAATTAATTCCTTCAAGAAGGTAAAAATGTAATAAATGGTAGTATTATAAATCCCATGCATGGTTTTCCCATGAAACATTCAAATTAAAAATTCCAACTTTTTTATTTTACCACATTGTCGATATACTGGAGTTGTCGCAGCATCATTCAATTTTTTCACTCTGTCAACATCATTATTTTCATTGGACGCATCATGTGTGCCCATATCAAAGTCTTCTTGGGTCAACATCCTTTTCTTCTCATGATGATGAATAAATGGAAACCGTTCATATATCAAATTCTTCAATCCAGTCCTCTCATTTGGATTATCAGCATTTTAAGATTCCATTTTCTCCCCATTGTGATACCAAACATAATAGTTTTTTTAAAAACCATATTTTTTATATGGTAGATAACTTATTCATAGATCAACCAAAGTATTCCAACATAATTTTAACATGGTCAGTTTATGTGACTACTATCTGAAGCATTTTCAAATGCAAAATCTAAAAATCTCTCCAAGTTTTTTTGAAAATTTCTTGAGATCCAATCACTTTCATACATCCAACTTCTATCCATTCTATAAAAAAATTATAATCAGTCATTTGTGAAAGCAATTAAATAAGATTGAAGTTAAATCAAAAATATTTTTAAGTAAATGAGAAATGTTCACTTTATATAAAACCATAACTGACACAATATGTAGATACATGTTGAAACATAGAATTGGAAATTATAGTATTGTATCAACATCGATTTGAGACTGTGTAAGAGAAAACAAAATGACACATAGTGGAATTAAAAAAATAGGATTTTTAGTTCCAATATAGAACATAGTCCAATTCACATGATAGTAACCCACTACTAAGCACGTTTATTTTAAAAAATAAAATGAACCATAACATGGATCAGGTTTTACATGCAATAACTACACACTAGGAAGTCCAGAATACAACCGGCCTCTATTATAGTCATTCATGTGAAAAATATGTAAAAATAATGATCAAGTAGTATTGAATTAAAACCTTTTAAATAATAAGATAAGTGATAAGTAAATATACATTAAAAACATGCACAACTCAAATGCAAAAATGAAACATATAGGTTGAATAGTGTATTAGGTTTTTTATGCAATACAGTATTAGATCAACTTTGGTTGATGAATAATATTTAAATATATACCTCATATAAGATTAAATGATCCAATGAATCTTTATATTAGGTGTGGTAATAAATCTCAGAAAATAATGTTTTATGTGGAGAAGTAAGTAACATAGTACCCTCATATGTTCCATACACCCATTTCATTTGAGTATTTATTGAATTTATACTCAAATACTAAAACATTATCCACTGAGTAACAATCATAATTAATTAATCATATTGATAATATTTTTTGAAAGTATTAAATGGTAATATATTCATTAAATGGTAAGATATTCATTAATCATATTGACAATCTTTTGGTGTAGCATGCAATGAAAGACACAAATGAATTTGAATTTATTCAAAAATAGTAATAATTCATTAAAACTCAAGGTGTTACAAACTCAATGAGTGTACACTCCCATATCACTCGATCACACCACTAGGCTCATTCTTCAATGAGTCACATGCCATAAAACCTACGCTCATTCAACTAAAAAGTGACCATGATTTTCATCCATGTCAAATTTATCTAGAAAAAATCACCCTTGGTTATTCCTTCCCAACAATACTAAAAAATCACACTCATGTCATGGATTACTAAATGATCACTAGTCACTTAGGCATTACTAAAAAACCACAAAGAACATATTCATGCTCTATCCATCCTAGATCCAACCATATCATATCATAATCAACTGTCAAATCAAAAACCACACCCAAAACCAATAGGTCTAGGTATCTAATAAATCATTCCCTCTTCATATAATCATGATTCCTAAATTACTTCAAGTAATTTAAATTAAAAGGATATAAATAATTCTACATTTCTTCACTTTTACCATCACAAGGGTATCAAAATAATCAAGGTGATTCATTCCCATCACGAACCATATTTTTATGATTACCTTTAATACTTTAAACAATTATAAATCCATAAAATTAATAAATGAACCCCCTAGTGTTAAAATACATTCATTGCACTAATGGAATTTATTTACAACATCAGAGAACATCCCAAAATAAGATCCACATGTTCTTTCCTCAAAAAACATTGTGGTTTGGGTGGGTATAATTCCACTAACAAGTTATATAGGAAACCCATATAAAACTCATTATGGACACTTTATAGAACTAAACCCTATGTAATTAGAAAATTCAGTCACACATAAGAATATAAATTTCATGTGAATCCTACATGCCACATATGATGAATGTACACAATCCTATTTCCTTTATGGTCCAAGTGTTAAAACCACAAATTACAATATCAAATCATCACATCATACTTGAGTAAATATCACAACTATAACATTGATAATAAAGAAGTGAAATTTTTATAACCCTATTAACCTATAATTACCACTGGAGATGGGTTCATGAATCACCTACTTTAGGACTATCACAAGTCCAACACATTCCTATCACCTTATAATTATCCCCAGATAGTAAGAAAAATTAAACACTCTAATATTGATTTTTATGCCCAGAATAAAACAAAAATAATAGAATCCAAGTAGGTGCACAACAACACCTCAGGTGCACCTCCACATACCTCAAATACTATCAACTAGCAGTGAGATACTAAATCAAACATTGGGTATACCAAGTTATATTCATAAACATGGGGTACTAGAGAGGAGGAGGAGAGATTCTTTGTAATCAACGGGGCAAGAATGAGGGTCAATGATGAATAGACAAGGAGAATCAAGAAACAAATGATAAATATAGATGTATCATATTCTTCTTTTCCATAAGAGATTATCCTACACTAGTGATCATTCAGTTCTTCAAGTAGTTCATATTATGTCATTAGTTTATACCCTTTGATTTATTTTTCAGGCATTTATTCTTTATATTTTTAACTTTCTATAATTTTTTTATCTTAGCATAAGCCTGAATTTAGTTATATTTTTTAACCCATATATTTATTTTAATTGTTCCTTGATTTCAACCATGTTACACATTATGATATAATTATATGGGATCACACCATCCAATAATGGTTTTTCACATCACTCATGTAATTTTCAGACCATTGTTCTTTATGTTCATTTTCTTTATCCAATGGGGCCATTATTTGACATTTTCAGTATGGTTTGGAGCACAAATAATCACTTAAATTCATGGAGGATGTTTGAACAACCTATATATTAGATCCTTGGGGATGTATTATAGAATATTTTTGGTGGAGGGTAATTAATTAGATGTATGGAACCCTAAAAAGAATTGGTTGGCATGATGGATTACTAATCAGGTAATTAGAGATCCTGTTTTTTCCAATGGAGGCCAGAAATCAATATTTAAAAATCACTCCCCCCCCAATAAAATACAAATATTATTAGTGGTAAAATAGTGAAGAAAGTGTTGAAAATCATATATATGTAATCTATGTGAGGAAATACTTCGGGTTCTATAAAATCATTTACTATACTCCATGTATCATGAAGGAACATGTTCCATGTAGTCTGGGATTTCAGGGATAAAAGTGTTTTGGATGATCTAATTACTACCCACCCTTTAATATGGACAACACATCATGTTATCATACCCATGCAACAAATTCATGTGCCAATGGGCTATTTATAGCACCCCATTTAGCCAAATATACCTTTCACTATAAGGGATTGGCCATATGTATTTACATGGCTATCTAAGTCATGTATTGTGTGTACATTCCCAAGACCCTAGATTATCGTATACACCATGTGAACCATTATACACACCATGTGAACCCTTATACCATGTTTTCATTATTATAACCATTAATAACAACTTATTATACAAAATCATTAGTCATAGATAATCAAAGTGCACATAAATTAATAATACTATTGGATATATCAAGTAAAATGAAACCATAATATCTTACATCCCAAATGAACACCCACAAGGCTGATTAATGACCACATGGAGCTCTCCTTTCAGGAAAATCAAAATAGAAAAAAAAATAGATGTAAATCAATAAAACTAAGGTATAACTTACAAATTTGAAGTGTAGAAGAAAAAAATTCATGATTGAATATGGATCGATCAGTGGAAGAATTTCTGTAGGCTGGGGAAGATGGAGCTTTGATTTAGGGTAGCAATCAAGCGGAGGGGGAACTAGAGGCACAATATGCATTTACGGAAAAACTTTCCCAATGGTTTTTTAAAACTGTTGGGATATATAGTGTATCCCAATGGTTCTTTAAAACCATTGGGAAATATTTTCGAATGGGATACTATCCCAACGGTTTACTTAAACCGTTAGGATATATTGATTCTATACATACTATACCAATAGTTTGTACAAACCATTGGTATAGTCTCCCTATACCAACAGTTTTCTCAAACTGTTGGTATATAAGTGTTGGTATAGAGCCCATTTTCAGCAGTGAACCAAGTATTGAAAATTTATAATGAATCATGTTCACATGAATCATATAAAACCCAACTATAGAATCACCATATTGGTCTTGTAAATGAGAAGCATTTGAAAAAGCTCTATCAAGATGGTTATTTAGACTCATCTGATCTAAAACCACTTAAAATATGGCATTCCTTTTTATAAGGAAAAATGACTAAACTTTCATTCATTGGATAGGATGAAAGGGCCATAGAGCTATTAGTATTGGTACACACTGATGTGTGTGTACCATTTCCAGTATAATCTAGTGGTGGGTTTTCTAACTTCATAACTTTTACTGATGACTTGAGTAGATGTGGTTATGTCTACTTGATAAGGTATAAGTCCAAGTCCTTTAAGGTATTCAAGAATGAAGTAGATAATCAACTTGGAAATAAGATAAAAAATATTTGATCAGGTCAAGGTGTTGAATATCTTAACCAAGAGTTTATTACCTTTCTATGGGAGTTTGGGATTCTATATCAACTTACTCCACCTTACACACCATAGTGGAATGGTGTTATTGAAAGGAGGAAATGTAATTTTTTAGATATGGTAAGGTCAATAATGAGTCGTGTATATCTTCCATTATCCTTTTGGGGATATTAATTACAAACTACAACGTGAACATTAAACTGAGTTCCAACTAAAGCAGTAAATTGAATTCCCTTCGAGTTATGGAGTGCAAAGAAACCTATTTTATCACATACACATGTATGGGGTTGTGAGGAATTTGTTAAGGCCTTCTCAGGAAACAAAATATCACCTCTAGGAACAAAGTGTGTCTTTATAGGGTATCTTAAGGAAACAAAAGGATACTACCTATACAACACCTTGGACAAGAAAGTGATTGTAGCTAAATAAGTCGTATTTTTTAAGAGGGAGCACGTCCACAAAAAGGTTACTGGGACCAATATTGAATTTTATGAAGTTGATGATCAAGATACATAAGAGTTAGAATAGTAACTGGTTCCATAGGTCCCCGTGTAAGAAGTAGTTCATGAAACACAAGTACTACATAGGAGCACAAGAGAGGTAAGAGGACCATAGAGATATGGTTTTCTAGTCAAAGAATATGGTGACTCATTATTGTTTGACAATGAGAAACCTATCTCCTACAAGGAGGTAGTAGAGGGCATCAAAGCTGCAATATGGAGAGAATCCATGAATTCTAAAATGGATTCTATATATCATAACCAATTTTGGGTTTTGGTTAATGCGCCAGTTGATGTAAAGTCCATAGGGTGAAAATGGGTATTCAAAATAAAAATGGACATGTAAAGTAAAGTAAATACCTATAAAGTAAGGCTAGTGGATAAAGGGTTTAAATAGCATCAAGGAATTGACTACGATGTAACCTTTTCACCAGTTTCCATGTTTATGTCCATCAAAATTCTACTTTCTATAGAAGCTTTCCATGACTATGAGATTTTTACTACTACAAAAGAGGCCTTTAATAGCTCTATAATATTCCTTTATCAGTGCTAAAAAATGATGATAAAAGAAGAATGGTTAAAAGCCCAAAGCTTTTATCAAAACTTTTTTTAGTGCTATTAAAGGGCCCTTTTAACATAGATTTTTTATCATTGTTAAAGGGGGCCTTTAACAGCACTTTTTTAGGAATGATAAAGGCAGTGCTATTAAATGGGGTAAAATTATGTTTTTTTAGAAGTTTATGATCCCAAACCCTTTATCAGCACTTCCACGACACCTTTAACAGTTCTCCCCCCACCTTCATCAGCTCTTTTCACCCCACCACCCCTTTTATCATCACTTTGTGAATTTCCAGCCTCATGTGCACCCACCTGGATTCAAACCCTACACCTCTCCTTCGAATATGTAATGTCTTTAACACTACACCATGTTGTTTTGTTGTCTGTTTAATGATATTTCTATTTATTTATAAATATATACATATATATTTATATTTATTTATATTTATTTATATATTTATATAATTATTTTTAAATACATTTATACAATATATGTGTGTGTGTGATATATATATATACTTATATTTATTTAAATATATTATATATTATACTCATTTACATATACTATAATATAATATATATATATATATATATTTGTTTATTAATACACACATATATGTATATATAAACATTATAAATATATTTTTATAATGTAAAAAATGTTTAGATATTTTTTTAAATAAATTTTTAGAATATGTATTGATTTATATATATTAGAATATACATTTTTACGTAAATATGTTGATATATGTATTTATATGAGTGATTTATTATAAGTAAATATAAGAAAATATGCATATATTTATTTATAAATAAACTTATGTTGTGAAAAACGATAAAATTTCAAAACCATAATATCAATATGAATGTGAGACATGGGAATAAATTTAGTCTATACCCAAAAAAGGCAATAATACCCCCTTAAATGAAGCTGAAAATCCATCGAATGTTAAAAAAAAATTGGGATAACCCGACTAAAAAATCAATTTTGGAGGTATTTTAGAACATTTTTATCATTAAAAAATATTTCATAGGTTTACTTATGTCATTAAGGTTATATAACTCTTCGCAGGCTTCGATTTGATATGTGGTAGAGCCTAAACAGACACCCAAATCAAAAGTTATGGTCGTTTTAAGTTTGAGTTACATTTTCAACTTATTTTAGATATTTTATTGATTTTTTGATTTTTTTTATCTTCAGATTGATATTAAATGACTATTACTCAGTAAAAATAAGAAAATTATTAATTAAAAATATTTTTTAAATTATTTTATAAACCATTTTCACTAAATATCTTATATATTAAGTGTAAATTCCTATTTACCTTATCTAAGACATATTTTAAAAAATATATATTATATTTATATCAATATTAATATTTTATTTTTAATGAAATATATTTTTTTAAGTATACCATTATTAGTACTACTAAAAAAGCACAAATAAAGGGGGTTATTTATCAGCGCTTCTAAAAAAGCATTGATAAACACCCCCCCCCCCCGAGTGCTTTTTGACAAGCGCTGATAAAATACCTCATTTATCAGTTCTTTTTTAAAAGTACTGATAAAAGATGGGCCTTTAGAAGCACCTGTAAAAAAACACTCATAAAGGCCTCCCTTTAACAGTGTTTTTTTAGCACTGGCATAGGGGTCTTTAACAGCGCTTTTAGCTAGCACTGGATAAACCCAGTTTTGCAGTAGTGTTGGAAAATGGATTTCAAAACTGCATTCCTTAATGGGAACCTTCAGGAAGATGTCTATATAACACACAAAAAAAGGGTTTGTGACACTAGGTGATGCCAAAAATATTTTAAAGTTGCGAAGATCCATTTATGGATTAAAGCAATCATCTAGGTTATGGAACATTCGATTCAATGAAGCTATAAAATAATTTGGTTTTATTAAGAAAGAATGTGATCCATGTGTTTACAATAGGTTTAATGGAAATGCATTCATTATCCTAATAGTATATGTTGATGACATATTACTTATTGGAAATGACATACCAGTCTTACAGTCAATTAAGGACTGGTTAAACAAGTGTTTCTCCATGAAGAAATTAGGTGAAGCTGCCTATATTCTAGGGATCAAGATCATTCATGATAGATCCAAGTGGCTACTTGGACTAATTAAAATTACATATATTGACCAGATACTAAATATATTTAGTATGGAACAATCCAAGAGGAGATTGGTTCCAGTGTCACATGGTTTACATCTTTTTAAGAAAACATTTCCTTAGACACAACATGAGAAATAGAGAATGAGTAAGATCTCATACGCTTTGGCGATAGGATCAATCATGTATTCCATGTTATGTACTAGACTTGATTTTTTTATGAATTGATCATGGTAGGAATATATAAAGAATATCTAGGAGAACAACATTGGTCTGCTATTAAGTTTTTCCTCAAGTATCTGAGAAGAACTAAGAATACGTTCATCATGTATGGAGGAGATAAGGAGTTGATCATCATGGGTTATACAGATGTTGGTTTTCAAATAGAGCAGAATGATCTGAAGTCACAGTTAGGATATGTTTTCTGTCTCAATGGAGGAGCTGTGAGTTAGAAGAGTTCAAAGCATCCAGTTATTACTGATTTTACAGCTGAGTCTAAGTATATAGCAGCTTCTGATATATCTAAGGAATCCATTTGTATAAAAAAATCAAGGATATTTATGTGGTACTTAGAAGTAAAGAACCAATCAAATTGTATTTTGATAATACTATAACAGTGGATCTTGCAAAAGAGCCAAGGTCACACCAGCTGACAAAGCATATACACCAAAAGTATCATTTCTTAATGGATTTTTATCATAAGAGTGAATTTATAGTAAGAAGGGTACCTATGGAAGAGAACGTGGTGGACCCTTGACTAAAGTCCTTTCTCAGTAGAATCATGAGTATCAGTGAGATCTAATAGATTGAAGGTTTTAAGTATTTGGCTCTAGTGAAAGTGGTATTTTGTTGGAGTTGATGCCCTGGAACCTTATGTGTACTTTATGACAACTTGTATTCATAGATTTTGAATATTAATAAACTACTTATCACATCATGATTTTTTTTTATGTAACATAGTATGTGATAATGTCCTAAGAGTAGTTGTTGCACTAAAAGGTCATAGAAGTTCTCTACAATGGTGAGAACCCAAAAGGGTTATGACACTATTCTTAAATATATTTTTTATAGCTGGATGATATCATTTGAGGGACATAGATGATATAGGCTATCAGGGGTGGAGACTCATAGGACTTTGAGGCACCTTATCATGGTGTGCACCCTTGGTAATATCTAGTATAGGATATTATGAGAATGAGACCCTCTAGTAAGAAATATATATTTATATGTGTCATTGAATGTTCATATCTGCATATGTGTGTATTGATCCTTATAATTTAAGATTATTATTAATGAGTATTATAGGTCTCGTACTTTGATGTATTGACTAAAATTGTGATGACATATGTTCATATTAAGGTAGGATATTGTCACGACCCATCCCTCGGGGCCCATGTCGTGATTACCCCAAGCCCGCCTTCCATAGGCTAGGGGTTGGCGACTAGCACCGAAAGGCATATACCCTAAAATGGGAAGGCATTGCCTTTATAACCTATAAACTCACACAAACCAAGCACACAGTAATATAAAAGCACAAAGTAAACTATATAGTAAACAAGGTATATACAGAAAGTGAAGGGGCTAGAATATAAGCCCAACTGAAAAGTAAAAGTAAAACTGGAAAGTATAAGTAAAACTGGAAATAGCTCCTATGAACACCCACCAAGGACCCTACCTAAAGGGTAGGTACAACTCTCGAATGGTCGTCCCAGTGGATCGTCTCATCTAATTTCCACCTTTGATCAGCCTCCAGTCTGGTACCCTCGACCTCGATCAGTGTTGTCAGTCGTCTACACAAGACACAGAAAGGTGCGGGCATAGCTCGTGTAGGGGTGATTATAACAATACTCAGTATGAACCCGAGACCCTCGTAGGTCTCCTAGAGTTCCACAAAGGAATAACCACAAAGCACGAAGAAGTAGTCATCAACACTACCTAGGTATATGCCCATACATATACCTAAGTTATCAAAATACACAAGGGTAACACCATGAAGGTAGAAGTACCACACAGGTAACACCAAGAAGGTAGAAGTACCACACAGGTAATGCCATGAAGGTAGAAGTACCACACAGGTAACACCACGATGGTAAAAGACTCAGTTCACACCAGGTATTAGTGAAATATAGAATTACAGATGATTATTCACGAAGCTAGATCATCTTATTATGTCAAGATGTACTGCTGCTAATTATACAGAGTTTGGACCACACAGGATCGATAGGTAATAACCCCCTCAATGACCCACACAGGCTCTGACCCACACAGGATCGGTATGCGCAGATCCACATAGGATCATTGAGCGCTGACCCACACAGGATTTGACCCACACAGGATCGATATGCACTGAACCACATAGGATCGCTAAGCACTAACCCACACAGGATTTGACCCACACATTATCGGTGCTAAACCACATAGGATCGCTCGATACTAACCTCCATATGATCTGTCTCTAACCTCCGCCTCACTGCCAGCCACTAAATTCCCACTAATAGCACGTTTGGGAGAACCGCTCCTAAAGCCATCGGTCGTACCTCAATTGCCATTAATTTCTACAAAGAAGTATCCCAAAGGTATTTTACTTCATAAGGGACCTAATGCAACAGAAGTCACGTCAATTGGACGTCTGATCAGAAAGTTATTATCATTTCTGCTCCGAGGGAACAGTTGGATTCGGGGTTCGATCCAACTTGGACGTACTCCAACTTTATCCAAAACTAAATTTAATTATATCAAAAGTACCATCTCAATCCAAGGATTCTGGTTTCGTATATGGTTCGTCAAACGGATACCCGGATCACAAGTTTTTGCCAAAAAGGCATAACTCAGACCGGATGGGCCCAGGTCCGGTCCGACCTAGTCAGACCAACCCGATTCGGGTCCGGCCTGGTTGGCATGGGCCTCGGTGGGCCTGGTTCTCTAGGCCATGGTCCGGCCCAGCCCGCTGGGTGCGACTCGGTGGCGTGGCCCTCTGGGTGCGGCCCGCTGGGTGGCCCATGGTGTAGCCCGCGATCTTGTGGCCCATCATGGCAGGGTCCTCCCTAGCTGCAACCTGGGGGGAGCCCCCCCCCCCCCCCCCAAGTATTCCGAATGGCCTGATGGTCATTTGGTCGCCCTGCTGGCATGAGGGACTGCCAGAGTGGTCCCGCTCGGCGTGATGCGACCGACCGAAACGGTCGGCCGGTTCTCCTCCCAGCAGTGGGGACGCGCGCCGTTGTCCACCTACGGCCAGCTGAGTGTCGGCCACCCTCCGGCCTCCGCCGCGGCCAAGCTGCCACAGCCTCCTGCTCTAGCAGCATGGATGCATGTCACCGCTGTTCCATGCGGCCATTCAGATTCCAGCCGCCACCTTGCTCCGCTGCGGCTAACGGGCCACGACCTCCTCCTCAACCGGCGGCACGGACGCGCGCAGACCCACCTTCCTCATGGTCGGCCGAGTTCCGGCTACCGCCTTCCTCCGTGAGCCTTCGCGGCTTCGTTCCAAGCCCTAAAATTATGATGTTCGTGTATTCTCGATCCTCGAGTTGAGGGCTCTGCGTCCATACATCGTGCTCAACAAAACTTTGTGTTTCCAGCATCATTAAATATTTGTCATTGATGAAAGAACGAAGAACGTGTGAAGAACAAAGATAAAGGGTCAAGGTATAAGTGTGGGAAGATGGCCATGTTTTTTTGGCCATCATCGTTGTGAATCAAGAATATGAAGAATCAACAAAATGAGATTTAATCATAATTCAATTTAAAACCCCTACCTTGACGCTTATTAAAGGTGTCGTGAGGAAGGAGATGAAATTGATGAAGGGGTGTCGGCATTCGTCGCTCCCACAACTTGCTTCCAAACCATGCTCCAACGTCAACGTTCTTGATCTGAAGAGTTTTTCCTCGTTGTAAGATGATCCTCCAAAATCTCTCTCTAAGGCTCTCCTCTTTTTCCAATGATTTTTCCAACCTCGAGCAATGTGAGAAGCCAACTTAATAAATTAAGATTATTAATTAATAAAAGTTGGCTCATTAATTAAATTGGAGTTGGAACATTAACTAGGGGGAATTCTAAGGGTCACCTCCCATTAAAGAAGAGAGTTTGGGTGGTCCCCACCACTAAATTCAAAATGGGAGGTTTCAATTTCAAAAATAAAATAAAGCATGTTTATTTTATTTTCTCCCACAAAAAGTATGAAAACTAATTTTCACCCTCGACCTACTGTGGTCAAGGTGAGGGTCTCCTTAAGATAATATCAGCATTGTGAGTTCAACAGTGTCCTCATATTTCAATTCTGAGCACCAGTTCAAAAGTTACAAAATGCCACTCGAGCGTTTACTGAATATACCCAAAAAAAAGTTTAGAAATTCATTCCGGGCACACCGGGCCTCATAATCATGCGCCTTCAATTTTCTAGGACTCGTAATATTCCCATATAATTAAAAAAAATTAGATGGAAAATTCCAGGTCTTTACATTCTCCCCATCTCGGGGATTTGTGTCCCTGAAAGCCACGACACAAACTAGGGAAACAAGTGGGGGTACTGAGCATGAATCTGAGCCTCCCGCTCCCATGTGCTCTCCTGGATATTCTCGTGCTGCCAATGAATGCACACCAGAGGTATCGACCGCCCCCGAAGGACTCTCTCCTGTCGATCCTCAATCTCTAATGGAACCTCTGAAAATGTCTCCCCATCGTCGATGTCTAGCTCACCGTGGTCGATGATGTGAGATGGTTCGTTCACGTATCTCCTGAGTTAGGATACGTGGAAGACTTTGTGCACCTTTTCTATCTTCGGTGAAAGGACTAGGCGGTATTCCACCTCACCAACTCTACTATGGACCTAAATGGGTCTGATGAACCTTGAAGATAACTTTTTGCCCCGAACCAATCTCCATAAACCTCGTCGAGGTGAGACTCGTAGAAAGACATGGTCACCATCCTCGAACTCCAGAGGTCTCTGTCTCCTGTCAGCATAAGATTTTTGCCTACTCTGTGCAGTCTCCATCCACTCCTGGATGATCTGCACCTTCTTCATGGTAGCTCGTACCATCTCTGGTCCCACGAGTGCTGACTCCCCTGGGTCAGTCCAGCATAGAGGTGATCTGCAAGGTCGTCTGTACAATGCCTCGAATGGTGCCATACCGATAGTGGAATGATAGTTGTTGTTGTATGCGAACTCCACTAAGGGAAAGTGATCCTCTCATCTGCGGCCAAAATAAAGGACATAAGCACATAGAATGTCCTTGAGGGTCTAAATGGTCTGATTTGTCTGAATATCCGTTTAAGGATGGAAGGCAGTGCTCAACCGAAGTTGTGTCCCAAACGCCTCCTGCAACCCCTTCCATAGACGGGAAGTGAAACTTGCATCACGATCAGAGACAATTGTAGATGTCACTCCATGAATCCGTACAATCTCCTGCACATAGAGGCATCCCAAACTCTCTACGGATCCATTCTCTCTGATAGGTAGGAAGTTGGATGACTTAGTGTGTCGGTCAATGATCACCCAGATATAATCATGACTCCTAGATGTGTGTGTAAGTCCCGTCACAAAGTCTATAGAAATTCCATCCCACTCCCACTCTGGCACCTCTAATGGTTGAACTAAGCCTGATGGAACCTGATGATTTGCCTTCACTTGCTGACAAGTGAGGCACCAAGAGACAAACTCTGCTACTACTTTCTTCATTACTAGCCACCAGTGCTGACATTGGAGGTCCTGGTACATCTTCTCCACTCCTGGATGTACCGCTAGAGGGGATGTATGTAACTCCCTCAACACTTCCTCCCTAAGCATCACTGGTACCATAGTACACCCTCTAAAGAAAATGGTGTGCTCCCCACCTTTAGAAAATCCATCAAGTGCCTGTCCTGTGGATATTTGAGCACGTCGAGCCTCGTAGTCGGTTTCCCCAAGCTGCGCCTCCCTAACTCACTGAAGGAGTGGGGGAGTGACTGTCAGAGACTGAAGATAAGATGCTCCATCTCGATCCACATAGGATATCCACAAAGTATCTAGCTTCTTCATCACCTCACTCGGCAACTGTATACCAGATCTCCTGCTGAGTACATATACTACTATGTTCCCCTTCCTAAGATTATAGACTATCTTGAAGTCATAGTCCTAGAGGAACTCAATACAATGCCGTTATCTCAGTTTCTGGTCCTTCTGATAGAAGATATACCTTAGACTCTTGTGATTAGAGTAGACTGTAAAATGTTCATCCATCAAGTAATGTTTCCACATCTTCAAGGTGAAGACCACTACAGCTAGCTCTAGGTCATGGGTAGTGTAGTTCTGCTCAATCTGTCTCAGCTGTTGAGAACCATACGTGATCACTTATCGCTCCTGCATCAGGACACATCCAAGACTAGTCTCTGATGCGTCGCAGTAGACTACGTATCCAACACCCTCCTCTGGTAGCCTCAAGATGGGGGCACTCGTCAGTCTCTGCCTCAGCTTCTGGAAACTCCGCTGGCATCTCTCTAACCACATGAAGGGTTTCCCCTTCTTTTTCAACAATGATAAGGGTGTCGCAACTCTAGAAAAATCAGGCACAACCATCCGGTAGTAACCTGTAATGGCCCGGACCTCTCCAGCCCATTCCTTTGTCAAAAATGAGGTCATGAAGTGTTCTAGAGGGTATAATGGACTTTTCTCACACTTTTCAGAATTTTGTAACTATACGCCGTGTAGTGTGAGTACACACCGTGTACCACCTCACCGGGTATACCCCATGTTGAAGTCGTGTCCTTTCCGTGTGAAATAAATGAGTACACGTCATTTAGCCCATACTACACGCCGTGTAGTGTCTCCCCGTGTATGCGTTACCCTCAAACTGTGTGTTGACCAGTCAACGGTCGTGTGCCATGTTGAATCCATGTCCTTGCTGTGTGAAATAAATGAGTACACGCCATGTATCCCATACTACATGTCGTGTAGTGTCTCCCCGCGTATGCATTACCTTCAAACCGTGTGTTGACCAGTCAACGACCATGTGCCGCGTTGAAGGCCGTGTTGGAAGCTGCGTGGTGACCGTGTGAAATGGCTGAGTACACGCCATGTACTATAAAGTAAACGCCGTGTACTTTAGTTTTTCATGCCTATAAAAGGAGGGGTCCTCTCCTCCTTTTCAAATCACTCCTCCCCACCCCTTTCCCTCGAGCAGAGCTCTCTCAAGAGACTCCAAGGCTCTTTTCTTCCATAACTTCTTCGTCTGAGCTCCGATTTACGATCCGTCAGCGGACACGGGATCGTAACGATGAGGCGGGAATTCTGAGCTTGGATATGTTGTCTTTACATCGGCCTTTCCTTCCCAACTTCCACCCGAGGAGGTTTTTCCGGGTTCTGACAGAAGCGACGGACGCCGACGGATGTCTTCTAAAACTAATTCGGGGGAGCGTTGTGATCAGAACCTGTCGAGGTAGGGATCTTACCTTCGTCTCTCTAAATTGTGCATCATGCGGGGTGGGTGTCCTCTTATTTACATGAAACACATTTTAGCTAGTTTAATAAAGATAATAAATGGATTATATAATGGGGATGGGAATTTTTTGAATGCAGTTACATTATTTATATCCTATGATATTATGTTCTGAATTAAATAGGCTTATGCCTACTGAAAATCACAGTCGTTGGGGGTCTTTTCTTGCACAATTAAATGTTGCCCTATCTTTCTAGACCGTTTATGGATGAAAACTTTGTGGAATGTGGAAATTGGTTAATCACATAAATTTGGATGATTAAATGAAAATATAGAACCCTTGTGTGATCACCCCGGTTAAACAAAACTGAAATAATAAACATGTGGGTGTTGGTTAGGGGTTTTTTATGTGAAGGGGGTGTTTTTGTGTGTTGTTGTGGATCGGTTGAGTAGCGGGGCTGCGGTTGGCTTGGTTGTGGGTTGGTGTGAATGCTGTGTTGGTAATGGGCAGCGGGGCTGCGATAAACGGTATCAAGGGACGATAATGTACGAGTTTCAATGTGTTTGTGGTTATGGTGGTTGGCAGTGGGACTGCAGGGATGGGTTTGAATGTTAATGAACTATGGGTTGTGAATAATAAATAACAATGGAAGAATTAATTAATGGTGGGGAATGGTAATGGAACGAAAATGATAATCAATGGGGTTGGTTGGTTAATAAGAAAGGACTTATTGTGTTGCTTGTGTTTTTCCTAACTTGATTTGTGGATGGAAAGGATATGTTTTACGAACAATCGGTGTGGTTGGTTGTGGATAGTTTCCCAGTAGTTAGGGAACTATTAAACTAATTCTTTTGAAACATGAAAACATAAATGGGGTTGGGTTTGTTTGTTGTATGCATTCTTCGTAGTAGCAGTGCCGAGGCACGTGCTCAGTTTCCATATTTAGAAGCCATAGGTTGGGTTGTGTGTTGTTACATATTTATATCTATATCTTTGTGTTTTGTCGCACCCCACCCATGTTGAGCACTTAGTGTCGAACACTCCCATTTCATGGGAGAGGGTGTTTTCCCCTTAGTTACTATCTCCTTCCTGTTCCTTCTTCCATAGGCTATGATGGCTTGATGCGACCTTACACCCAAGACTCTTCGGGTAGGTTTCGATTGGGGTGGTTTTAGCCCAAGACTCTTCGGGCAGGTTTACTATTTCCCAAGAATCTTCGCGATGAGGCCCAGGTGTGTGCGGGTGGGATGTGTGGTTTGTGAGGCCCAGGTGTGTGCGGGTGGGATGTGTGGTTTGTGTGGCCCAAGTGTGTGCGGGCGGGATATGTGGTTGTGAGGCCCAGGTGTGTGCGGGCGGGTTACGTGGTTGTGAGGCCCAGATGTGTGCGGGTGGGAAGAGTGTGGTAGCGTTAGGACGTTCTCCATTAGGAAGAGCAGCTAACTAGTGGGAAATGGTACGGGGTACCCAATACTATTGTTCTTATATACTACTACTACATGTTGTTTGTGTTTTTTGTGAGCGTGGTTGGTGAAGTTGGGTGGATAGAATTCCTTGTTAGGTTTTGGTTTCTTCTGTTGTTCTCACGGGACATTAGGATGTCTCCCCACTTATGCACGAGAGCTTTAGGTTTCCCTACTGAGTATACTTTTATTCTCACCCTATGTTTACTTTTTGGTTTCTAAGAGGACTACCAGGGCCGTTCAAAACGATACTAGTCGGGACAGTAGGAGTTGTTGCAGTTTTTGTACTCTTGTTTCTTTTGGTATTGTACTTTTGAGTTTTCTTGTACTTTTACTTGTTTCATAACGATTTAAACATGCATGTGGGATTGGTTTGGGTTTATTTACTTGTCTTCTTTTCTTTTGGTGTTTGAATCATCCTATTTCCCGATCTTAAATAATAAAAAGGGTAATGCCTCCCATATTTGTAAAAACTCATACCCTTGGTGCTAGTCGCTACCCCGGGGCCTACTGGAGGCGGGACTCGGGGGTAATTATCTCCCTTTCACCATTGCCAGCTCAGGAGGGGCATCTTTTTTGGGAGGGGGTCATGACAGAATGGTATCAGAGGTGATGGTTGAGAGGTAGGATGGAGTTTGTAGTTAGGCACAGTGAGTGTTGCATGGGATGGTAGGGAAACAGTGTTGGCTGATCTTGGTGTGTGACATAGGCCAGGGAAGACCGGCTAGGACACGAGATTTTAGGGCCCCCGTGATCCGATGCAAGGAATTTGAGCCTACCGAACGACCAAGTGAGACTACATTTATTGTAGGGTAGAGACCCTAGGGAAGGTACATGCATCATCATGATTGTGTTTTACTTGATTTGGGTGTTCTGGGAAATAAATTGAAATAAAATGATAAAATAAAACCTTGAGAAATTTCCTTACTACTTGGGCTTAGGCGATCCTTGTTTACCGTACAACTATGGCACCTCGACGACGTCCCCGGGTGACTCAGACGGCCGAGGCCCAGCAGATTCAATCGGTCGATCATTTGAGGATTGACCGAGAGGAGGAAGATAGCCAGTGGCAGAAGACTCTCTGTTCTTTCCAGCGACAAACCCTTAAGAAGTACGAGGGTAGTACTTCGGATATGGAGACAGAGGGGTGGCTTGAAGAGCTAGGGATCACTTTTACTTTTATCCGTGCTCCAAGGGAGTACTGGGTTCCCCTATCAGTAATTCAGCTGAGAGGTACGGCGCGAAAGTGGTGGACGCTCTACCTTGGAGAGAGGACAGAGGCAGAGGTTCCATGGGCTAACTTTGAGAAGGAATTCCGAGAGGAATTCCTTTATTCCATGATCAAGGTGGAGAAGTGGAAAGAGTTACTCTCCCTCCAGTAGGGGAGTATGTCAGTATGATAGTTGGGGATCAAGTTCAAGGATCTCCTACGCTTTGCTCCGGATCTCTTTCTGGATGAGGAGTCTCGGGCGAGATGTTTGGAGGAGGCGCTTCGTCCTTCGCTCCAGTATGTTGTCACCCCCTTCACCCTTCTGACGTACTTGGCAGTACAGAAGAAGGAAGAGGTTGTAGAGAGGATGCACTCGTAGGGAGGTGCACCACGTGAGGGGATCCAGCCGGGTTCCTTGAAAGGGAAGGCATTCAGCAGCAGGTCTCCTGCGACGGGACCTTCTAGATTCAAGACAGTAGGGAGCAGGCCCCAGCAGTTTCAGTTTAGATCTCCAGGTCCTCATCCCTTTTTAACGATCCCAGGACCGAAGTGTTTCTCTTTTATAGGGTTCAGCCACATTCAGAGTCGGTGCCCGACCCAAGCTCAGTACGGTGGAGGTGGGCAGGTTCAGTGCCCGCCTTAGCAGCACCAGTCGCCGGCGAGGCCCTTCCAGCAGCAGCAGGACCCTGCTCCTCCCAGGGTAGACTTTGCGGGAGGAGGCCAACCTCAGGGTGCTCCTCAGGGACCTCGACCAGGGCATGGTCGGGGAGGTGGACAACATCAGAGAGGCAGAGGAGCTGGGCGTGGACAGTTTCATGCAGCAGAGTTATCAAATCCAGCAGGACCAGAGGTGGTGCGAGGTACGATTTGTTTGTTCAGCACTCTCATTTTTGCTTTGTTCGATTCGGGAGCTTCGCACTCCTTTGTTTCACCTGGTCTATCCCGTGCTTTGGGACTAGACGTAGAGAGAATTTTTGTACCCCTGGTGCTGAGTACACCAGTTGGAGGCTAGACCAGCGTATCTTGTATTTGTCGGGGATGTGGGCTAACGTTGGGACCGTATTGATCTAGTGGGGACATTCTTTTGCAACAGATGAATCCATACGATGTCATCCTAGGCATCGACTGGCTGTTTTCTGTTAGTGTCATTATCGACTGCTTCCGAAGAAGGGTCGTATTCTCTGACATGGATGGGCAGCGTGTATCTTTGGTTGTCGAGAGGAGCTATCAGGTGGGAATCTATCATGTGAAGCCTCTCCTTTCCTTGTTAGGCGGGTTATCAGTGGTTTCAACTGATACAGAGATGATGGATGTCCCAGAGGTTGTTTGGGAGTTCCTCAATGTTTTTCCCGAGGAGGTTGTGACTCTACCCCCCCCCCCCCCCCCCCGACGTGACGTTGAGTTCGAGATAGACTTATAGCCTGGGGATCATCCAATTTCTATGGACCCTTATCGTATGGCACCTTTGGAGTTGCAGGAGTTGCGGATTCAGATTGACGATCTGATGGAAAAGGGTTTTGTTTGACCCAGCATGTCGCCATGGGGTGCTCAAGTTTTGTTTGTGAAGAAGGCAGATGGTGGTCTCAGGCTATGCATAGACTACCGAAGGTTGAATCAGGTAACAGTCAAGAACCGTTACCCCCTTCCAAGGATAGATGATCTCTTCGACCAATTGAGGGGAGTAGGTTGGTTTTCTAAGATTGATCTACGATCTAGATATCATCAGCTGAGGGTAAAGGACAGTGACATCTCAAAGACGGCTTTTAGGTGCAGGTATAGGCACTTCGAGTTTGTAGTGATGTCATTTGGAGTTACGAATGCACCAGCAGTGTTCATGGCACTTATGAACTTTGTCTTCCGAGAGTTTCTGGACCGGTTCGTCATTATGTTTATCGATGACATCCCTATCTACTCAATATCAGAGGAGGAGCACGTTGAGCATCTCAGGGAAGTCTTGAAAGTCCTTCTATACCACTAGATTTATGGGAAGTTGTCAAAGTGTAAGTTCTTGATGCAAGAAGTACACTTCCTTGGGCACGTGGTGTCTCAGTATGGAGTGTCAGTGGACCTGTAGAAGGTAGAGGAATTTGTTTCTTGGGCATCACCCAAGAGCGTAGCAGAAGTTCGTAGTTTCCTGGGGTTGGTAGGTTATTATCAGAGGTTCATTTCGGACTTCTCTTGAGTTGCTGCTCCATTGACAGCTTTGACTAGGAAGAACCAGGTCTTCCTATAGAGCGAGAAGTGCCAGAAATCATTCGACTACCTGAAGGAGAAGTTGTTCAGTGCTCCAGTACTTAGGTTTCCAAAGGAAGGGTTGTTGTATGAGGTGTTTTTTGATGCTTCTGGCCTTGGTTTGGGGTGCGTGCTGATGCAGAAGAAGGGTGTGATCAGTTATGGGTCTAGGCAGTTGTTCCCTCACGAGCGTAACTATTCCACCCATGACCTAGAGCTTGCAGAAGTAGTGTTCGCACTGAAGTTGTGGCGACATTACCTCTTTGGGGAGCGCTTTGTGGTCTTCTCAGATCACAAGAGCTTACGTTATATCTTCTCTTAGCGTGACCTGAACTTGTGGCAGCAGAGATGGGTCGAGTTTCTCTAAGACTGTGACTTCAATATCTCTTACACTGAAGGTAAGGGAAATTTTGTGGCTGATGCCCTGAGCAGGAAGTCACATAAGGAAGTGGTTCGGGAATCCACTGATGCCTGGAAAGTGATGGGAGAGTTGGCTGCCTTGCACTTGGATGCAAGGGTAGAAGGTGTTAGAGGATGTTTGTTTCAGATGATGGTGCAGTCCTCCTTGTTGCAGCAAGTGGAAGAGTCTCAGTGGGGGGACTCCGAGGCGGAAGTAATGTGGGATCCTGTTGATCAGGGAAATGCTCTAGAAGGATGGTTAGAGGACAGCCGACATCGGATTCTTTTTCATGGAAGGTTTTTTGTTCCGGAGGTGATGTGTGAGAGAGTTCTCCGTGAGTTCCATATCTCAGCCTTGAAGGTATATTTGGGAGTTTCAAAAATGTACCAAGTCCTGAGGGAATAGTTTTGGTGGCCCGGAGTGAAATGGGCGGTGGCAGAGTTTGTGGCTAAGTGCCTAGTGTGTCGGCAAGTAAAGGCAGAACATCGTGTTCCCAGTGGTTTGTTGCATCCTTTAGATGTCCCCGAGTGGAAGTGGGATGACATCTCGATGGACTTCATCACAGGACTACCTAGAGCTCAGGGTGGTTATGATGCTATCTGGGTAGTGGTTGATCGACTGACGAAGTCAGCTCACTTCTTAGCAATTAAGGAGTCGGGCCCGGTGAGTACCTTAGCACAGAGGTACGTAGACGAGGTGGTGCGTTTGCATGGAGTTCCAAAGACTATCATCTCAGATCAGGATACTCGGTTTACCTCATGAGTCTGGAGGGGGTTACAGCATGCTTTTGGCACCCAGCTACGCCTTAGAACTGCTTGCACCCCCAGACCGATGGGCAGACAGAGCGGACTATCCAGACATTGGAGGACATGTTGCGGGCATACGTTCTGGATTTTGGAGGATCATGGGTGCGACACTTGCCTTTAGTAGAGTTTTCCTACAACAACAGCTTCCACTCTACTATTGACATGGCACCATTTGAGGCTTTGTATGGAAGACCATGTCGTTCACCCATTTGTTGGGAATAGGTTGGTGAGACAAGTGCTCTTGGGCCAGAGGTAGTACAGAGCACCACAGAGAAAGTCCAGCTTGTGCATGAGAGGATGAAAGCGGCTCAGGACCGACAGAAGTCTTATGATGATCATCGGAGGAGGCCCTTGGAGTTCGAGGTGGGAGATCATTTGTTCTTAAAGGTTTCCCCTCGACGGGGGCAGAGGAGGTTTGGGAAGGGGAGTAATCTCTCCCCTAGGTTCATCTGACCTTTTGAGGTGCGGAGGCGATTCGGCGAGGTGGCGTATCAGCTGGGCCTACCACCTCAGTTGGAGAAGGTTCATGACTTCTTCCACATCTCCCAGCTTCGTCGGTACTTACACGACGACTCTCACGTTATCGACTGGGGATAATTAGATATGGGAGATGACGCGACCTTCGAGGAACAACCAGTCAGAATCGAGGATCGTAAAGAGAAGGTGCTCCATGGACGAACCATCGCCTTGGTTCATGTGTTGTGGAGGCATGGAGGCCTCGAGGAGAGCACTTGGGAGCGGGAGGCCTAGATGCATTCTCAGTACCCGGAGTTGTTTTGACTTGTGTTTTTCCTTGTTCTTCTGAGCCTTGTTTTGATGTTATACTTTGTACCTTTGTTATATGGAATGCTTGGCTATTCGGTTGTGAGACATTTTGTTTCCTTGTTCTATGGAAGTGTGTAACATGTTCGGATGTGTGGGGGAAGGGAAAAACCTTATCCTTAATCGAGACGCATTAATGCGGATGCGATTGAACCCATGCGGGTGATTCAGTTCCGCCTAAAGCGGATAATATCTCGACATAGGAGAAGGAATTTCCCCAAACCACGTGTTCGGGCAGTGTGTTGGTTGTACGATGTTGCGGGCAATGCGAGTTGAAAAATCCTAATGTATGGAAGTAGGAAGACCCAATTCTTAATCGAGACGCATTAATGGGGATGTGATTAAACCCGTGTAGGCAAGTCAGTGCCGCCTAAAGTAGATAATATCTCGACATAGGAGAAGGAATTCCTAACACCTGTGATTAGGGTTGTTGGTTGGGTTCCTATTATAATGAGAACCCTTAGAGGTATCTTGTTAGGTTCCTCTGGGTTGGTTTTGAATTCTCAGGGATGAGAATGTTTTAAGAGGTATCTGATGTAATGGCCCCGACCTCTCCGGCCCATTCCTTTGTCAAAAAGGAGGTCATGAAGTTTTCTGGAGGGTAGAATGGACTTTTCCCACACTTTTCAGAATTTTGTAACTACACGTCGTGTAGTGTGAGTACACGATGTGTACCACCTCGCCGGGTATACCCCATGTTGAAGTCGTTTCCTTGTCATGTGAAATAAATGAGTACCCACCGTGTAGCACATACTACGCGCCGTGTAGTGTCTCCCCGCGTATGTGTTACCCTCAAACTGTGTGTTGACCAATCAACGATTGTGTGTCGTGTTGAAGTCGTTCCCTTTCCGTGTGAAATAAATGAGTACATGCCATGTAGCCCATACTACACGTTGTGTAGTGTCTCCTCGCTTATGTGTTACCTTCAAACCGTGTGTTGACCAGTCAACGACCGTGTGCCGCATTGAAGGCCGTGTCGGAAGTCGTGTGGTGACCGTGTGAAATAGCCGAGTACACGCCCTATACTATAAAGTACATGCTATGTACTTTATTTTTTCACGCCTATAAATGGTGGGGTCCTCTCCTCCTTTTCAAATCACTCCTCTCCTCCCCTTTCCCTCGAGTAGAGCTCTCCCAAGAGACTCCAAGGCTCTTTTCTTCCATAACTTCTTCGTACGAGCTCTGATTTAAGATCCTTCAGTGGCCACGGGATCGTAACGACGAGGCGGGACTTCTGATCTTGGATCTGTTGTATTTACTTTGGCCTTTCCTTCCCAGCTTCCACCCGAGGAGGTTTTTCCGGGTTTTGACAGAAGCGACGGACGCCGACGGACGTCTTCTAAAACTGATCCGGGGGAGCGTTGTGATCAGAACCTGTCGAGGTAGGTATCTTACCTTCGTCTCTCTAAATTGTGCATCATGCGGGGTGGGTTTCCTCTTGTTTACATGAAACACATTTGAACCTGTTTAATAAAGATAATAAATGGCTTATATAATGGGGATGAGAATTTTGTGAATGCAGTTACATTATTTATATCATGTGATATTATGTTGTGAATTGAATAGGCTTATGCCTACTGAAAATCAAGGTCGTTGAGGGCCTTTGCTTGCGCAATTAAATGTTGCCCTATCTTTCTAGACTGTTTATGGATGAAAAATTTTTGGAATGTGGAAATTGGTTAATCACGTAAATTTGGATGATTAAATGAAAATCTAGAACCCTTGTGTGATCACCCCGATTGAACAAAACTGAAATAATAAACATGTATGTGATTGTTAGGGTTTATTTATGTGAAGGGGGTGTTTTTGTGTGTTGTTGTGGATCGGTTGAGCAGCAGGGTTGCGGTTGTCTTAGTTGTGGGTTGGTGTGAATGTTGTGTTGGTAATAGGCAGTGGGGCTGCGATAAACGGTATCAAGGGATGATAATGTATGAGTTTTGATGTGTTTGTGGTTATGGTGGTTGGCAGCAGGACTGCAGGAATGGGTTTGAATGTTAATGAACTATGGTTTGTGAATAATAAATAAAAATGGAACAATTAATGAATGGTGGGGCATGGTAATGGAACGAAAATGATAATCAATGGGGTTGGTTGGTTAATAATAAGGGACTTGTTGTGTTTCTTGTGTTTTTTCCTAACTTGATTTGTGGATGTCAGGGATATGTTTTACAAATGATCGGTGTGGTTGGTTGTGGATAGTTGCCCAGTAGTTAAGGAACTATTAAACTAATTCTGTTGAAACATGAAAACCTAAATGGGGTTGGGGTTGTTTGTTGTATGCATGCTTCGTAGTAGCAATGCTGAGGCACGTGCTCAGTTTCTCTGTTTAGAAGCCATAGGTTGGGATGTGTGTTGGTACATATTTATATCTGTATCTTTGTGTTTTGTCGCACCCCACCCATGTTGAGAACTTAGTGTTGAACACTCCCATTTCATGGGAGAGGGTGTTTTCCCATTAGTTACTAGCTCCTTCCTGCTCCTTCTTCCTTAGGCTGTGATGTCTTGAGGCGACCTTTCACCCAAGACTCTTCGGGTAGGTTTCGATTGGGGTGGTTTTATCCCAAGACTCTTCGGGCAGGTTTACTATTTCCCAAGAATCTTTGGGATGAGGCCCAGGTGTGTGTGGGCGAGATGTGTGGTTTGTGAGGTTCAGGTGTGTGCGGACGGGATGTGTGGTTTGTGAGGCCCAGGTGTGTGCGGGCGGGATATGCGGTTGTGAGGCCCAAGTGTGTGCGGGTGGGTTACGTGGTTGTGAGGCCCAGGTGTGTGTGGGTCGGAAGAGTGTGGTAGCGTCAGGACGTTTTCCGTTAGGAAGAGCAGCTAACTAGTGGGAAATGGTGTGGGGTACCCAATACTCTTGTTCTTATATACTACTACTACTTTTTGTTTGTGTTTTTGGTGAGTGTGGCTGGTGAGGTTGGGTGGATAGAGTTCCTTTTTAGGTTTTGGTTTCTTCTATTATTCTCACGGGACATTAGGATATCTCCCCACTTGTGCACGAGAGCTTTAGGTTTACCTACTGAGTATACTTGTATGCTCACCCTACGTTTACTTTCAGGTTTCTAGGAGGACTACCAGGGTCGTGCAGGACCCTACTAGTCAGGAAAGTTGGAGTTGTTGAAGTTGATGTACTCTTGTTTCTTTTGGTATTGTACTTTTGAGTTTTCTTGTACTTGTACTTGTTTCAGAACTATTTAAACATGCATGTGGGATTGGTTTGGGTTTATATACTTGTCTTCTTTTCTTTTGGTGTTTGAATCATCCTATTTCCCGATCTTAAATAATAAAAAGGGTAATGCCTCCCATATTTGTAAAAACTCATACCCTTGGTGCTAGTCGCCACCCTGGGGCCTACTGGAGGCGGGACTTGGGGGTCATTATCTCCCTTTCACCATTTCCAGATCAGGAGGGGCATCTTTTGTGGGAGGGGTCATGATATAACCCACCAAACCCAGGAAACTCCGCACCTCTGTCACGCTCCTGGGTGGCTCCCAAGCAAGCACTACCTCGATCTTCTCTGGATCCATCGCAACTCCAGCCTCTGAGATGATATGGATGAGAAAGTGAACCTCTTGGATCCAGAACTGGCACTTAGAGAGCTTACAATAAAGCTAGTGCTCTCGGAGTGTGTCTAGAACTATCTGTAGATGATGGGCATGCTCCTCCTCCATCACTGAGTATATCAGGATGTCATCGATGAAGACTACCACAAAGAAATCAAGGTATAGCTGGAAGATCCTATTCATGATTCTCATGAACACTATTGGGGTGTCAGTCTTGTTGAAAGGCATAACCAAAAACTCATAATGGCCATACCGACATCTTAAGGTCGTCTTCTGCACATCCTCATCTCGTACTCTAAGCTGGTGATAGCCTGATCTAAGGTCTATCTTCAAAAACCATCGTGCTCCCTTCAGCTGATCAAAGAGATCGTCAATCCTCGGGAGTGGGTACTTGTTCTTCACGGTCACCTGGTTTAGGCACCGACAGTCCACACAGAGTCTCAAACTCCCATCCGCCTTCTTGGTGAACAAAATCAGGGCTGCCCAAGGAGAAAAAATGGGCCTAATAAACCCCTTGCTCTACAAGTCCTCCAACTGTACTCGCAGCTCTCGTAGCTCTACGGGAGCCCTCCGATATGCTGGTGTATATATCGGTGTCGTCCCGGGGTATAAGTCGATGTAAAAGTCCACTTATCTGTGAGGAGGTAGACCTAAAACATCGTGTGGAAAAACATCAGCGTACTAGTCCACCACTACAGGATAGCTCAAACTCTCAACATCAACTGCTCTGAGGGTAAGGCTAGCCAACTTATGTATGATCGGTTGCACCCTCCTCTGGGTAAGTCCATCCTATGCTGCAAAGGTTCCCTTCTCATCGGTGAAGGAAAAACTAGTCTCATCTGTGCGGACACACCGCACTTTGCACCTAATATAGTCAATCTGAGCATGGACTATGGATAACCAGTCCATAGCCAAGATGACGTCATATGGCCTCGACGCTACTACTAGAAGATCACAGTAGAATATTTTTCCTCCTAGAGTAAGCTCACACTATCAGCACTAGTGCATAATCGTCGAATCTGCTCCCGTAGGAGTCTCTAGTTATAAGGATCGAGCCAACGACTCCACCAGAATCTCTAAGATCCGAACGAGGGTCGTGGCAATAAATGAGTGACTGGAACCTATGTCTATAAGTATTGTAGCTAGGGTAGGGTAGACACAGATCGTACCTCATATCAACTCTGGAGAACCATGGTCATAGGCCTTAGCTGCCTAGAGAAGAGCTCATCCCTGTCCACCTACTACCTGTGGTCGGGGTGGACCACCTAGAGGTGGTGGCGGTAGAACCTCGAATCGCCGCCTACCTTTTGTTGCATGGACTTCTCCTCTGTCATGTCCGCCTCCTGCCTGAGGACCTCCTCGATCTAATATTCACCTTTTCATAGGCGGTCCTTCAACCGTCTGTTGGTCGTTCATACGGCGGGTCGGGCAGTCGCGATCCATGTGTCCCTGCCCGTCGCACGAGTAACACCGCCCGATCCTCGCCTGTCCTACTCTGTCTCAAGAGCCCCACACCACCAACCATGTATCCTGTGGTCATCCACTTGTAGTTTGGGTCCTCTTGGACCTCTTCATCATCAGTCTACTACCAACTTCCGATGACTCTACTACATGTCGTCCGGTGGTGCGTCTCGCTACCGGCAACTGCTCAGCAAGGAAGCTCTCCACTAAGAGTGCTCTCTCTAACACCCCCGCCTGTATCAGGATGCTAAGAGAAACCATCTAATCTCTAATATCCCATCTGATCCCCTACTCGAAGGTCTGGTCCCTGAATAAAGGGTCTCACACCATATCATTGGAGTAGTGTGAGAGGTCGGTGAACCTCGCTGAATACTGATCCACAGTTATGCTACCCTACTACAAGTGGAGAAGCTCATGTATATGCACAGAGTGTAGGGTCACTGGGATGAACTCTGCCCTAAAAAGGCTCTCGAATTCCACCCAGATGATTCACCCCATCGTGAACCTAGAGCATCAAGCTCCACCATCTACTCGCTGCTTCCTGAAGAAGACTAGTGGCAAGGATCACCATGAGATCAGCTGGTGTCCCTACCAGTTGAAAAACTCTAACCACGGCCTCCATCCAATCCTCATCCACCTGTATATCTGTCTCATCCTGGAACCTCGATGGCCTCTGGCGCTGGAACTCATCCAATGTACTCAAGCGGCATGCAACCTATGCTATTGGGGCTGGTGGCATCAGTTGTCTAACGGGTAGTGGTGTTGCAGGTACACCACCTGATGGTACAACTGATGTAAGAGGGCCCTACACCGAAGCCTTGTTGCTCGGTGGGTTGTCATCACATACTCTACTCGGAACCCTGGCTAGCTGTCTGTGTGGAGGCATCCTGAAATGATACAGGTGCTCCATGGTTAATAAGTTATACCTGGTGAGATGAATCAATGAGTTTAAAAAAGAAAACTTTTCAAAACAGACACGCAGTTAGTGTTTTCATGCACTGAGTCGAAAATCAGAATTCAGGGTCCTGGTATATGAATATGTCGGTCGCTGCACCAAAACTAGACTCCCTGAACTGAAAACCACATTCATCACACTTAACATTATTGCCACATAGAAAAGATCAGAGTTCTAGTTCTTCGGTAGAACCTAACTTCTCTGATACCAATTTGTCATGACCCGTCCCCCGAGGCCCGGTCCGTGACTACCCCAAGCCCACCTTCCATAGGCCAAGATATGGAAACTAGAACCGAAAGGCATATACCTTAAAACGGGAAGGCATTGCCTTTATAACCTTTAAACTTACACAAACCAAGCACACAGCAAGATACAAGCACAAAGTAATCTATATAGTAAACTCGGTGTATACAGAAAGTAAAGGGTCCAGAATACAAGCCCAACTGAAAAGTACAAGTAAAACTGGAAAGTACAAGTAAAACTAGAAAGAGCTCTTGTGAACACCCGCCAAGGACCCTACCTGAAGGGTGGGTATAGCTCTCGAATGGTCGTCCTTGCGGATCGTCTCGTCTAATGTCCACCTCCAATCAGCCTCTAGTCTGGTACCCTCAACCTCGATCAGCATTGTCCATCATCTGCACAAGACACAGCAAGGTGCAAGCATAGCCTGTGTAGGGGTGAGTATAAAAATACTCAGTAGGGACCCCGAGACCCTCGTAGGTCCCCCTAGAGTTCCACAAAGTAATAACCAAAAACCACGAAGCAGTAGTAATCAACACTACTTAGGTATATACCCATACATATACCTAAGTTATCAAAATACACAAGGGTAACACCATGAAGGTAGAAGTAACACATAGGTAACACCATGAAGGTAGAAGTACCACACAGGTAATATCACGAAGGTAGAAGTACCATACAGGTAACACCATGAAGATAAAAGACTCAGATCACACTAGGTATTAGTGAAGTATAGAAGTACATATGATTAATCGCAAATCTATATCATCTTATTCTGTCAAGAGGTACTGCTACTGATTATACGGAGTCTGACCCACATAGGATCTATAGATACTAACCCCTATAATGACCCACACTAGATATGACCCACACAGGATCGGTATACGCTGACCCACACAGGATCGCTGAGCACTAACCCACACAGGATCTGGCCCACACATGATCAGTATGCGCTGACCCACACAGGATCACTGAACACTGACCCACACAGGATCTGACCCACACAGGATCATTACTGACCCACATAGGATCGCTCGGTACTAACCTCTGTATGATCTGTCTCCAACCTTCACCTCACTGCCAACCACTGGATTCTCGTTAATAGCACGTTTTGGAGAACGGCTCCTCAAGCCATCAGTCATACCTCAACCACCACGAATTTCCACGAAGAAGTATCCCAAATGTCTTTTACGACATAAGGGACCTAACACAATAGATTTCATGTCAATCGGACGTTCAGTCTGTAAGTTATTAGTGTTTCTACTCCGAGGCCCCAGTTGGATTCGGGGTTCGATCCAACTCGGCCATACTCCAACTTTATCCAAAACTCAAGTGGAGTATACCAAAAGGACCATCTCGATCCAAGGATTCTGGTTCCGTAGAAGGTTCATCAAATGGACTCCTGAATCACAAGTTATGGCCAAAAAGGCATAACTAGGACCGGATAGGCCCGGGTCCGGTCCGACCCAGTCGGATTGACCTGGCCTAGGCCAACCTGACCTGGTCCGGGTCCGGCCTGGTTGGCCTGGGCCCTCGACGGTCCGGGTTCGTTGGGTAGTGGTCCAACCCGAACAGTGAAAGGGATGGCCCGGCCCATGAAAGGGACGTCCCGCTGGGCACGGCCTGGTGGTGCGGCCCGTTGGGCGCGGCTCGGTGGTGCGGCCCACTAGGTGCGGCCTGTAGTGCAGCCCGCAGTCGGGTGGCCGGTTGTGCCGGGGTCCGCCCTAGCCGCAACCCGGGGGGGGAGCCCCCCCCCCCCCCTGGTATTTCAAATGTCCTGATGGCTGTTTGGTCACCTTGTTGGAATGCAGGACCGTTGGATCGGTCCCGCTCAGCGTGACACAGTCGGCCGAAACAGCCGGTCGGTTCTCCTCCCAGTGGCGCGGACGCACAGCGTTTTCCACCTGTGGCCGGTCGAGTGTCGGCCACCCTCTGGCCTCCACCGCGGCCAAGCGGTCGTGGCTCCTACTCTGTTGGCATGGACGTGCACCGCTACTTCACCACGCGGCCGTCCGGATGTCGGTCGCCACCCCTACTCCAGCACGGCCGACAGGCCGCGGCCTCCTGCTCAACCGACGGCGAGGACGCGCGCCGCCCCCACCTTCCTCGCGGCCGGCCGCCGCCTTCTTCCATGAGCCATCGCAGCTTCGTTCCAAGCCCGAAAATTATTACATTCTTGTATTCTCTATCCTTGAGTCGAGGGCACTACATCCATACGTCACACTAAACAAAACTTTGTGTTTCCAGCGTCATTAGATATTTGGCGCTGATGAACGCACGAAGAACGCATGAAGAACAAAGATAAAGGGGCAAGGTATAAGTGTAGGACAATGGCCATGTTTGTTTGGTCATCGTTGTTGTGAATCAAGAATATGAAGAATCAAAAAAAATAGATTTAATCATAATTCAATTTAAAACCCCTACCTTGACGCTCTTTAGAGGTGTCGTAAGGAATGAGATGAAATCGATGAAGGGGTGTCGGTGTTCGTCACTCCCGCAACTCGCTTCCGAACCACACTCTAATGTCAATGTTATTGATCCAAAGAGTTGTTCATCGTTGGAAGATGATCCTCCAAAATCTCTCTCCAAGGCTCTCCTCTTTTTCCAATGATTTTTTCAACCTCAAGCAATGTGAGAAGCCAACTTAATAAATTAAGATTATTAATTAATCAAAGTTGGCACATTAATTAAATTGGAGTTAGCACATTAACTAGGGGGAATTCCAAGGGTCACCTCCCATTGAAGAAGAGAGTTCAGGTGGTCCCCACCACTAAATTCAAAATGGGAGGTTTCAATTTCAAAATTAAAATAAAGCATGTTTATTTTATTTTCTCCCACGAAAAGTTTGAAAACTAATTTTCACCCTTGAACTACTATGGTCGAGATGAAGGTCTCCTTAAGAGAATATTGGCGTTGTGAGTTCAACATGTCCTCGGATTTCAATTCCAACCACCGGTTCAAAAGTTACAAAATGCCGCTCGTGCGTTTACTAAACATACCTGATAAAAAGTTCAGAAATTCATTCCGGGAACACCGGGCCTCGGAATCATGCGCCGTTAATTTTCGCAGACTCGTAATATTCCCATATAATTAAAAAAACATGGAAAATTCCATGTCTTTATAGATATGTTGGGTGCGTCACGAATAATATTTCATTAATGAATAATGAAATAAAGGATTTTTCCCTTCTGTTATTTAAGGGAATTTCATATCTAAGTCCCTTTGATGGAAATGATATAGCCTAAATAAATCCATTTCCATTGTGTTTATATGCAAGTTCGATTTTCAGAAAGTCGAAGAAAGAGGCATCAAGCACGTAGGTTGATGGCACCAGCATGCAACCTACTTGATGAGAGATATCACAATAAGGGGATTATATTACACAGTAATCATCTATATAAGGTACTATATCATTGCAGCATTAACTTATTTCTCTATGGGTGCCCTGGAATTTTTTTAGATGCTAACCTTGAACTTTAGGTTTCTTCACCTTATGCCACTGAGAAAGAGGCCTATAGGATCACACACTAAGTGTATTGAGAATCTCAGTAAAATAATATATTATTATTTATTATCTAACAATTTGAATAAATATTATTCCCGCATTTGGTTTAATAATTATTTATGTATGCTTGATCGAATATATTCCATCATGAGTTATTCAAGAGAATATTATGTGAGCGGAATATTTAATAAATATTTATTTATTATTTAGTGAATATAATATTTATTTATTTATTGGAAAATAATGCATTGATATTTATTTATTAAATAAATAGTCATTATTCAAGACCCAATAAATATAGTGAAGGAATGGTGGATCTATTTTTTAGGTCTGGTGAGAAATAATATATATTGAATATAATTTTATTAAATAATATTTAATTTAATTTTCAAGTTAATCACATGTCGAGGAAATATTATTATTATTATTATTATTATTATTATTTTGACATGCGGTTTCGTAAGGGATTAAATAAATATTAAAGGGAACCTGTGTAAATATTTATTTCTAAATCCTAGTGGTATTTTAACCTGATTATATTATTTTATCATAGATCCAATTCATTTTGTGTTGTGCACAATGATAGTCGAAGAGAATCTTCTCAAACCCTAGATAGCTCCCTCTCCAATAACACTCCCAAGAACAGAGAGTGGTCTTCCTCCACCATTCACTCTCAAGTCAATAGAGATCAAGAAGAACACTTTGGAATCAATTCTCATGGTGATCAAAGGCGAATGATTCAAGTGAAAGGATTTTTCATGCTAGCACCCAGATATTCCTACGGCAACATTCAGAAATTTTTTGAACACGTGTGGACCACCACTAGAGGGAATTTTCTCTTGATTCCTACAATGCAACGATGATACAATGTAGACCTATTTTCAGATCTATCGATAAAGAAATAATTCCTACAAGGTAATTCTTAATTGATTAAATTAATTATAAATAATATATGATGATCCTCTCTCTGATTTCGAAGTTTTATCCATTTTATGTTTTATTTTATTCAATTCCATCAATCATAGAATTTATCAACGTGTAGATCTAGGATTGATCATCGATCATGAAAAAAAGAAAAGTTGGGAATGACCCATCGCGTGCTTCCGATGTGCTCAGAACCTTCAAGAGCTTCCACTTTGCTTATCTTCCTGGCGTACTTGTTTTGAATCGATCACATTAGACTCTTGGGGTTAGATCCCTGGGTGTACTTACTCATGTTGGATTTGGTTTATATATTTTTATGCATTGTATGAGTTCCATTTTTAGTGTGATGATTTATGTTATGCCCATTTTCCATTTATTGGTTATATGATGATGATTCTTATGCTTACTTTTTCCATGGCTTGTTTAGATGATGTGAGCATGTTGGGTTGTGTTGATTTTTTTATTTATTTGAGCCATGGTTAGAAATTAATTTGGAAAAACTTATTTTTTTAAAGGAAACTCCAAAGTGATTTGAAAGGATTGTTTATAAGAAAAAAATCAAAGTGATTTAGATTTTAAAATGAGTTTTCAAACTGATTTATTGGTTTGCATGGGTAAAAGCCTTAAATAGTTTCATGGTGGTATCCTACTGGGCTATATGCCTCACACCCTACATATTTCTTTGGGCGTATGTATACTTTGTTTTGTAAGACATAGGTAAGGTAAAGGGAACAATGTACTAGGGTAGCTCTTCTTGATTATCATCGTTTGTGTTTTGTTGGAGGAGACGTGGTCTCACTGGGTTGGATCATGGAGGAATTTTTTTAGAATTTTGTATCTGTTGGGATGTGTACATTTCTACTATTTGGATTTATCCCCTTCTTCTTATATTTTTGAACTATGACTTGAGATACCATGTATATGTCCCTTTTGTGGCATGCTTTTATATGATTTTTAATTTGTTTTATGGTGCCAGATGTTATGTATGCTTACTGACATTGATGATATATGTGTCACCATCCTATTTTATGGATGGATCATTCTGGTTTTTCATGGGAAAAACCATTTCCATGTGATTGTTGTTCATGCCCAGTGCTTATCGTCAGCCTGTGGTGATCGGGAATGCGCTTTAGGGTGTGTGATGAGCCAACTCGGGTGATGGGTTAGGTTGAACTGGGTTTGTTACATACTTTGATCAGGCTTTCATCATCTCCAAAATTTTAATCATGATATAAATATAATATATATTCATTATATACATATTTATAACTATCCATAAAATATATAGATAGAAAAATTAATTACACCATTCATGGTTATGGTGGGTCGTACGTACGCATGAATGATATTTTCACTTTTCAATGGATGAAATGAAAGAAAGTTAAATAATAATTCAACTTTATAGAATCATTATTATATCATATATATCATATATATCAACTAAATATATCCTTATTACTACACAACTAAATCAGAAATGAAAAATGAATCACATCACTTTGTGAAGGTGACAATTCACATGTACGCACAAGCGACGTTATCATTTTCCAATGGATGAAAATAAGGTGGATAATGGTTATTTAATCATTATAATAACAATTTATTATATTTAATATATTGAATTTATTATTTTAGGATGGATTTCATGGATTTATAGGAGGTGGAAGAAGAAATAAAATTGAAAACACACTGTTAAGAGTTATACCTCTTCGTTGAGAAACAACTTCTGGCTTACACCTTAATCCTTGGAGGGATGATCTTTTGGAAATACCATAAGCTCATGGATGTGGTAAATAAATCTAGTAAGGTATTATGGTAGTGCTTTTCCAAGATATAAGGCTCAAAAGGTGTGAGGAAGAGAGGATAAGAGGTTCCATTTTATAAGTGAGGGGATGGGCACTCTTAGAATTACTTAAAGTATTAAAAAAATTAATTTTTATAATCAAGTGAATCTAAATTTACATATTTATAATATAGGATGAGTATAATTCAAAATCCTCTCATCCAATAATATTTAGATAAGTTTAAGTGATTTTTGAAACCTTGTCACTTAGTTTTAACCCTTCATTGATCATTTTGACAATTACCACAAAATCAAAGTTTTTAACTCTTTAAGGGTTAAGAATGTTACCATAAAAGGAAAAGTGATCCATAAATGGGTCATGGTTGACATGTTCAACCATATCTCATTCACTTTTCCAAATATAGTATTTTTATGAATTTTAAATCATCTAATAAAATATTATTAATGTCATTTTTGGAACTATTCATTTACTTTTACTTTAAAGTCATTAAGATAGTTATGGAATTCAAATATAAACCTTTCACACATCCCTAATATATTATATTTATTTACAAAATTCATGAAACACAATAATTCATCCAAATTTTATTAGTTTTAATATTTTTAAAATCATTTATTTTATTTTTCTATTAATTGAATAAATATTGTGTTGACTTTTCATAAGCATTTAATGTAATTATTCAATCACTAAAAAATAAAAATAAATTACCATGATAAAAAACATTAATTCATATTTCAAAAAAAACATTTAGAACCGAACTTATCCTCTTTTTATCATCATGTAAAAAATTGAGAGATATTAAAGTCAAGAGCATGACATTTTATAGAATTTATTTTTTAAGATTCAATTTCTATAAGTGGCATAAATTCATTTTAAAATAAACATGCAAAGCACGATGGAAACCACTTTTAAAAAAAATACATTTTTAAGCATAAAACTAGATTTATTCTCATCTCATGCCTAGAAAATACATTATATAAATGTTAAAATATTTTATTGAATATATAATATATATTCCATTAAAATAATTCACCTATAGTGATTAATTTAATTTATTAGGATAAAAACACATTGCACGCATAAAAGCAGTTTTTTTAGAAAAACATCTCTTTTACTTTCAAAAGATTTTTTTTATTTCTAATCAACTAATAACCAATGAATTTATTTTATACATGTGTGAACCATACATTTTTCATAATTTAGTTGGTTCTAATCATACCTATAAATTTAACAGCTAAATTATAAGGGTATACTATATTATAATTCATTTAGACTCGGGGTTGTGTGTATAGCAAGCTATCGAAGGAATTAAATTAATTTAAAATAAATATATCATAAAATCTTAGTGTGTTATAAGAGTCTATTGGAGTAGATCTAAAGAAGAAAAGAGATCGACTTGTTTTATTGTGACAGACAAAGCATGATTCACTTGACCAAGAATCTGGCATTTCACTCACGGACGAAGCACATACAACTGAAGTACCACTTCATCTGGAAGCTTATGGAAGATGAGGTGCTAAAACTGTGAAATGATAAAGAGAATTAGTATCCAGCTAATATGCTAAAAATTTATATCTTGGGAATGTTTGGAGTGTTGTTGCGCTTCAGTGGGGCTTGGATAACTTGGAGTTCATAAGATCTTGGGTGTTTCGGTAGATTGGAAGTGAGGAATTGAATATGTTAGTTATGAAACAAAGTATTTTTGACCTAGTGGACTTGGTAATAAAGCCTAAAAATTATTCTCAAGTGGGAGATTGTTAGTCTTAGAGTGAGAATCCATTTTTCGGCTTCATGCTGAAGTTTCAGGAGAGGAGTAACTTCTAGAACTTCATATAGTGCCAAAGGTAAGGTGACAGTTGATTTAGAATTGTGGAATCAATATGTGATGATGATGAATCTAGATGATGGCAGTGGAGGCTACGTCAAAATAATCTGAGTATCGAAGAGGCTATGTAAGATTAATCTGTCAAGATGGATGAGTCCAGATATAGGTGCAAGTGTTGGAAGCTGGAGGATGCATTCTGAAGGCTGGCACTGATGCAGGAATACGAGAGGATAAGTTTGGGAGCTTGTGTTGTTCACCAAGGAGTTCAGTTGAGGCATTGGTATTCATCCATTGGTCATGTTCATGTAGTCAGTCATTCTTAAAGTTCATATAGCAGTGGAACTGGGAATATCATAAGTTAGGTGTTATGGTTACCTATAAATATGTGGTGGGGTCATATGTATTGTGATTGATGATTTTGGATCGCACTTAATCTTCTATTAGCTTGTGATTTGGAATTATTCATTTCGTTGTAATCTTTTTTTCCTTTTCTAGTTAAGTTTTTATTTATCGTGGATTAGGAATTATTTTGAACCATGTTAAACCCTTATCTTTGTTGCGTGTGTGTTCTCTTTTTTTTATCACTTTTTTATTTGGGTTGTTTGTTTTGAGTTTCTTCTAAGTTCTGCAATGTGTGTGGTTGTGTTTGTGTGACTTGTCGATTTCAGATACACCTATTTGTGGCATTGAGTTTTTCCAGACCATCTGGTAACCTTGTTTCACGATTGAGGTTCTGGAGGTTGAGTCATTCCTAAACTACTGCATTTGATGGAACAATGGTATCCCTCTAATATTTCTTATTCTTATCTTTCCTAAATTCTAGAGATTTTGGAATCCATGAAATCCTTCTATTTTCTCTTGATCTAGCTGTCATGGGTGCTTAGCCTAAGCGAATTAAAGGTAACTCATATTCTCGTGGAAACTGCTATATCTATTTTTGATAGGTGTGCCCCTCTTCCTTCTAATATTACTTAAAGGATAGGTTGGAATTCACTAATACAAATAGGGCTTCTAATAGCGATAAAAACTGCCTTTAATAGTGCTAAAAAGCGATGTTAATATCGGCGAAGATAAAGGGGGGGGGTCCCCTTTATTAGTGCTAAACATAGCGCTGATAAAGGTAGTATTTATCAGCGCTATTTTTAGTGCTAATAAATTGATAATATATCAGTGCTAAAAATAACGCTAATAAATACTACCTTTATCAGCACTATTTTGTGAGCTGATATATTATCCATTTATTAGCGCTTAATTAGCACTGATAAAGGCCAAATTGCCTGTGCAAACCCAGAACCTGTACAGCACCTGCACACATGAGACAACACCTGCACACACAGCATAAACAACACCTACACACAAAGCATAGAAGAACAAAAATGCTATCTACATTTACTTGAAATCATGAATACAAAACAAAACACTTCTATATACATTTCAAACAATATTTAATTTGGTTACAATTACAATTATCCAACAAACAGTTAAAAACATTGATGTTTCATCCTTTTTGTATCCATGATTCACTCTAAAAAATTGTCGTCCATGGTATTAGTTTCCGAACAAAGCATTAGAACTTAGGAAAAATATTTCACCTATATAAGAAAACAAATATTATGTTAGAAAATACAGTAATGAAATAAATTAAACATTAATATGAAAGAATACATTAATAAAATGTCAATTGTTACCTGTTACAACCTTTACATGTCCATATTTCCTTGGATTGAATTAATCTTTTAGAAGATGCTCAACATGATTCATTGACTTATAAATATTTTTTTGTTAAGATTACATGGATGAGAAAATAAGAGGAATAAATATCAACAACAACATAGAATCTAAAAGTTTTCATTTATTGACAATAAAAAAAGGGAGGAATCTCCACAGGTTATACAATATGACATATACATGATGCTGTATTCAATTTCATAGGATTATTCAATTTTAGAATAAATTCTAATAGTTTTCTAGTGATACCACCATCCTAGATAGGTTATAAACCTAATAGTTACATATATCAAGAGCCTCTTAGAGTGCACTCTCCCATGCCAGGTCAAAGGGAATGAGTGTTAGCGTGTCCGCATCAGACATTGGGTCCGACCCTGCTTGGACCCTGGCCACATATGCCTCTCCAAGGACCCCATATGATATATAAGGTCTCGTTGAAGGTATGGAAGGAATGTATTTCTCAGTTTTAGAGAGGTCCTGATGAGAACCTACACAATTAGATAGGTCATGATCATATTGGTTCACTTTTCTTTTGATCTCCTAGTTCTTTAGTGTGATTAGACAACCCCCCCCCCCCTCCCCTCCCTGAGACAGCCCCCTGGACAGCCCCCTCCTGACCCCTGGACAGCCCCCCCCCCCTCCCACCACTCCACATGCATCCCCCTCCCTCCTCCTGGACACCCCCCCCTGCAGCCCCTCCCTACCCCTGGATAGAACCCGCCCCCCTCCCACCACTCCACCTGTAGCCCCCCTCCCCTTCCAGCCCCCCTCCCTTTCCCTGGACACCCCCCCCCCCTCCTAGACAGCCCCCCCCCCCCTCCTAGACATCCCCCTCTCCTGTACACCCTCTCCTTCCTGGACAACCCCCCTCTCTCCCCTCCCCAAGACAGCCCCCCAAGACAGCCCCTCTCTTCCCCTGAACACCCCCCCTCCCCTGGACAACCCCCCTCCCTCCCACCACTCTACCTGCAACCCCCCTCCCTCCCCCTGGACAGCCCCCCCCCCCCCTCCTCTCCTGGACAGCTCCCCCTCCCCCCCTGGACACCCCCTCCTTCCTAGATAACCCCCCTCTCTCCCCTCCCCGAGACAGCCCCCTCTCTACCCCTAGACACCCCCCCCTGCAGCCCCCCTCCCTCCTACCACTCCACCTGCAACCCCCCTCCCACCTCCTGGACAACCCCCACTCCCTCCCCTTGCAGCCCCCCTCCCTTTCCCTGGACAGCCCCCTTCCCACCCCCTGGACAACCCCCTCCCCTCCTGGACAGCACCCCCCCCCCCACACACACACTTCCGAACACCCCCTCCTTCCTGGACAACCCCCCTCCCTCCCCTCCCCGAGACAGCCCCCTGGATAGAACAAAAACATATTGTTCTGCAAATCTATAGTGAACTTGAACCAGCAAAAACCAAATGATATCTTTAGAAAATGAAAGAAAATCGACTGAAAATCTATCAATGACAATAGTAACAATAATAATAATAGATTTTAGTGGGTATGACCAAATGAACATATTGTCATAAAAAACTTTTTTGTTACAAAAAGAGGAAGAAACCCTTGAAATTTTTAGAATTAAGCCGTTGTATCCAAAATGGAATCTCTCACGTTGCACCAACAGTGGTGGGATCAAGAGCAGCGAAGTTGGGAACATGATTTGACGGAGCAAGATGAATACTGAAAACATACCACTAACATTTTGCACAGCATGGAGAAAGTTCCTTAACAAGAGGGGGAGCGACTTACATTGGTGATGAGAATGACTAAGACACAGGCAAAGGAAGATGATCGGTTGATGCTGGCTATGGAGGAGACTGACACGTTCTGACAGAGGTGGAAACAGGGAGACGAATCGAAGAGATGCGATCGGGATGACGGTTGCATATTTGGAGGAAAATGTGACTGAAACTGAGCAAGAGGATCCATCTACACTTTGTTTTCCACGGGACCACATGTAGAAGTCGGAAAGTATGGTGAAACTAGAAAAGCACGCATCTGGACTCGAAGAAATTGCGGCAGACAATGCTCGGTCAATAGTGATCATGGAGGATATAGCACAGAGGTGAGAACAACATGGAGAACATGATCACAGTCACATGTGATGGGAAACAAGTTTCCCAATGAACTGAAAACCCTTTGTTTGATATAAGGGAACTTAGGATATGGGACACATGAGTGGAAACATGTGAGAACTTATCCATAAAAGATCTTTTCACTACCATTCAGACTGCGAATGATTATGAATCAGTGTTTTTTAATCTAGTGGTACCATCTGACATTCTTGTTTGGAGGCAAAAACCCCATTGATGGAACCACACCATCACTCTTGAGATAGTGAACTGTAACAGCTTCTTATTTTAAGCACCTGGGTGAAACTTTTGGAAAAAACCTAGCACAGAATGCATGGCTTCTACAGCCTACATTTGAGTGAATTTCAGTCTTATCTTTTGGGCTTTTAGTCATGTCTTTGATGGACTAAATGAAGATATTAAAGTCTATTTAAAGGCAACATGGTGATCTTGTTAAAGGCTCAAAATAGTCTTTTATCATGTTTTCTGATCTACCTCGACTAAATGAAGATATAAATGAGTACCCACCGTGTAGCACATACTACGCGCCGTGTAGTGTCTCCCCGCGTATGTGTTACCCTCAAACTGTGTGTTGACCAGTCAACGATTGTGTGTCGTGTTGAAGTCGTTCCCTTGCCGTGTGAAATAAATGAGTACATGCCATGTAGCCCATACTACACGTTGTGTAGTGTCTCCTCGCTTATGTGTTACCTTCAAACCGTGTGTTGACCAGTCAACGACCGTGTGCCGCATTGAAGGCCGTGTCGGAAGTCGTGTGGTGACCGTGTGAAATAGCCGAGTACACGCCCTATACTATAAAGTACATGCTATGTACTTTATTTTTTCACGCCTATAAATGGTGGGGTCCTCTCCTCCTTTTCAAATCACTCCTCTCCTCCCCTTTCCCTCGAGTAGAGCTCTCCCAAGAGACTCCAAGGCTCTTTTCTTCCATAACTTCTTCGTACGAGCTCTGATTTAAGATCCTTCAGTGGCCACGGGATCGTAACGACGAGGCGGGACTTCTGATCTTGGATCTGTTGTATTTCCTTTGGCCTTTCCTTCCCAGCTTCCACCCGAGGAGGTTTTTCCGGGTTTTGACAGAAGCGACGGACGCCGACGGACGTCTTCTAAAACTGATCCGGGGGAGCGTTGTGATCAGAACCTGTCGAGGTAGGTATCTTACCTTCGTCTCTCTAAATTGTGCATCATGCGGGGTGGGTTTCCTCTTGTTTACATGAAACACATTTGAACCTGTTTAATAAAGATAATAAATGGCTTATATAATGGGGATGAGAATTTTGTGAATGTAGTTACATTATTTATATCATGTGATATTATGTTGTGAATTGAATAGGCTTATGCCTACTGAAAATCAAGGTCGTTGAGGGCCTTTTCTTGCGCAATTAAATGTTGCCCTATCTTTCTAGACTGTTTATGGATGAAAAATTTTTGGAATGTGGAAATTGGTTAATCACGTAAATTTGGATGATTAAATGAAAATCTAGAACCCTTGTGTGATCACCCCGATTGAACAAAACTGAAATAATAAACATGTATGTGATTGTTAGGGTTTGTTTATGTGAAGGGGCTGTTTTTGTGTGTTGTTGTGGATTGGTTGAGCAGCAGGGTTGCGGTTGTCTTGGTTGTGGGTTGGTGTGAATGTTGTGTTGGTAATGGGCAGTGGGGCTGCGATAAACGGTATCAAGGGATGATAATGTATGAGTTTTGATGTGTTTGTGGTTATGGTGGTTGGCAGCAAGACTGCAGGGATGGGTTTGAATGTTAATGAACTATGGTTTGTGAATAATAAATAAAAATGGAATAATTAATGAATGGTGGGGCATGGTAATGGAACGAAAATGATAATCAATGGGGTTGGTTGGTTAATAATAAGGGACTTGTTGTGTTTCTTGTGTTTTTCCTAACTTGATTTGTGGATGTCAGGGATATGTTTTACAAATGATCGGTGTGGTTGGTTGTGGATAGTTGCCCAGTAGTTAAGGAACTATTAAACTAATTCTGTTGAAACATGAAAACCTAAATGGGGTTGGGGTTGTTTGTTGTATGCATGCTTCGTAGTAGCAATGCTGAGGCACGTGCTCAGTTTCTCTGTTTAGAAGCCATAGGTTGGGATGTGTGTTGGTACATATTTATATCTGTATCTTTGTGTTTTGTCGCACCCCACCCATGTTGAGAACTTAGTTTTGAACACTCCCATTTCATGGGAGAGGGTGTTTTCCCATTAGTTACTAGCTCCTTCCTGCTCCTTCTTCCATAGGCTGTGATGTCTTGAGGCGACCTTTCACCCAAGACTCTTCGGGTAGGTTTCGATTGGGGTGGTTTTATCCCAAGACTCTTCGGGCAGGTTTACTATTTCCCAAGAATCTTTGGGATGAGGCCCAGGTGTGTGTGGGCGGGATGTGTGGTTTGTGAGGTTCAGGTGTGTGCGGACGGGATGTGTGGTTTGTGAGGCCCAGGTGTGTGCGGGCGGGATATGCGGTTGTGAGGCCCAAGTGTGTGCGGGTGGGTTACGTGGTTGTGAGGCCCAGGTGTGTGTGGGTCGGAAGAGTGTGGTAGCGTCAGGACGTTTTCCGTTAGGAAGAGCAGCTAACTAGTGGGAAATGGTGCGGGGTACCCAATACTCTTGTTCTTATATACTACTACTACTTTTTGTTTGTGTTTTTGGTGAGTGTGGCTGGTGAGGTTGGGTGGATAGAGTTCCTTTTTAGGTTTTGGTTTCTTCTATTATTCTCACGGGACATTAGGATATCTCCCCACTTGTGCACGAGAGCTTTAGGTTTCCCTACTGAGTATACTTGTATGCTCACCCTACGTTTACTTTCAGGTTTCTAGGAGGACTACCAGGGTCGTGCGGGACCCTACTAGTCAGGAAAGTTGGAGTTGTTGAAGTTGATGTACTCTTGTTTATTTTGGTATTGTACTTTTGAGTTTTCTTGTACTTGTACTTGTTTCAGAACTATTTAAACATGCATGTGGGATTGGTTTGGGTTTATATACTTGTCTTCTTTTCTTTTGGTGTTTGAATCATCCTATTTCCCGATCTTAAATAATAAAAAGGGTAATGCCTCCCATATTTGTAAAAACTCATACCCTTGGTGCTAGTCGCCACCCTGGGGCCTACTGGAGGCGGGACTTGGGGGTCATTATCTCCCTTTCACCATTTCCAGATCAGGAGGGGCATCTTTTGTGGGAGGGGTCATGATATAACCCACCAAACCCAGGAAACTCCGCACCTCTGTCACGCTCCTGGGTGGCTCCCAAGAAAGCACTGCCTCGATCTTCTCTGGATCCATCGCAACTCCAGCCTCTGAGATGATATGGATGAGAAAGTGAACCTCTTGGATCCAGAACTGGCACTTAGAGAGCTTACAATAAAGCTAGTTCTCTCGGAGTGTGTCTAGAACTATCTGTAGATGATGGGCATGCTCCTCCTCCATCACTGAGTATATCAGGATGTCATCGATGAAGACTACCACAAAGAAATCAAGGTATAGCTGGAAGATCCTATTCATGATTCTCATGAACACTATTGGGGTGTCAGTCATGTTGAAAGGCATAACAAAAAACTCATAATGGCCATACCGACATCTTAAGGTCGTCTTCTGCACATCCTCATCTCGTACTCTAAGCTGGTGATAGCCTGATCTAAGGTCTATCTTCAAAAACCATTGTGCTCCCTTCAGCTGATCAAAGAGATCGTCAATCCTCGGGAGTGGGTACTTGTTCTTCACGGTCACCTGGTTTAGGCACCGACAGTCCACACAGAGTCTCAAACTCCCATCCGCCTTCTTGGTGAACAAAATCAGGGCTGCCCAAGGAGAAAAAATGGGCCTAATAAACCCCTTGCTCTACAAGTCCTCCAACTGTACTCGCAGCTCTCGTAGCTCTACGGGAGCCCTCCGATATGCTGGTGTAGATATCGGTGTCGTCCCGGGGTATAAGTCGATGTAAAAGTCCACTTATCTATGAGGAGGTAGACCTAGAACATCGTGTGGAAAAACATCAGCGTACTAGTCCACCACTACAGGATAGCTCAAACTCTCAACATCAACTGCTCTGAGGGTAAGGCTAGCCAACTTATGTATGATCGGTTGCACCCTCCTCTGGGTAAGTCCATCCTATCCTGCAAAGGTTCCCTTCTCATCGGTGAAGGAAAAACTAGTCTCATCTGTGCGGACACACCGCACTTTGCACCTAATATAGTCAATCTGAGCATGGACTATGGATAACCAGTCCATAGCCAAGATGACGTCATATGGCCTCGACGCTACTACTAGAAGATCACAGTAGAATATTTCGCCTCCTAGAGTAAGCTCACACTATCAGCACTAGTGCATAATCGTCGAATCTGCTCCCGTAGGAGTCTCTAGTTGTAAGGATCGAGCCAACGACTCCACCAGAATCTCTAAGATCCGAACGAGGGTCGTGGCAATAAATGAGTGACTGGAACCTATTTCTATAAGTATTGTAGCTAGGGTAGGGTAGACACAGATCGTACCTCATATCAACTCTGGAGAACCATGGTCATAGGCCTTAGCTGCCTAGAGAAGAGCTCATCCCTGTCCACCTACTCCCTGTGGTTGGGGTGGACCACCTAGAGGTGGTGGCGGTAGAACCTCGAATCGCCGCCTACCTCCTGTTGCACGGACTGCTCCTCTGTCATGTCCGCCTCCTGCCTGAGGACCTCCTCGATCTAATATTCACCTTTTCATAGGCGGTCCTTCAACCGTCTGTTGGTCGTTCATACGGCGGGTCGGGCAGTCGCGATCCATGTGTCCCTGCCCGTCGCACGAGTAACACCGCCCGATCCTCGCCTGTCCTACTCTGTCTCAAGAGCCCCACACCACCAACCATGTATCCTGTGGTCATCCACTTGTAGGTTGGGTCCTCTTGGACCTCTTCATCATCAGTCTACTACCAACTTCCGATGACTCTATTACATGTCGTCCGGTGGTGCGTCTCGCTACCGGCAACTGCTCAGCAAGGAAGCTCTCCACTAAGAGTGCTCTCTCTAACACCCCCGCCTGTATCAGGATTCTAAGAGAACCCATCTAATCTCTAATATCCCATCTGATCCCCTACTCGAAGGTCTGGTCCCTGAATAAAGGGTCTCACACCATATCATTGGAGTAGCGTGAGAGGTCGGTGAACCTCGCTGAATACTGATCCACAGTTATGCTACCCTACTACAAGTGGAGAAGCTCATGTATATGCACAGAGTGTAGGGTCACTGGGATGAACTCTGCCCTAAAAAGGCTCTCGAATTCCACCCAGATGATTCACCCCATCGTGAACCTAGAGCATCAAGCTCCACCATCTACTCGCTGCTTCCTGAAGAAGACTAGTGGCAAGGATCACCATGAGATCAGCTGGTGTCCCTACCAGTTGAAAAACTCTAACCACGGCCTCCATCCAATCCTCAGCCACCTGTATATCTGTCTCGTCCTGGAACCTCGGTGGCCTCTGGCGCTGGAACTCATCCAATGTACTCAAGCGGCATGCAACCTATGCTATTGGGGCTGGTGGCATCAGTTGTCTAACGGGTAGTGGTGTTGCAGGTACACCACCTGATGGTACAACTGATGTAAGAGGGCCCTACACCGAAGCCTTGTTGCTCGGTGGGTTGTCATCACATACTCTACTCGGAACCCTGGCTAGCTGTCTGTGTGGAGGCATCCTGAAATGATACAGGTGCTCCATGGTTAATAAGTTATACCTGGTGAGATGAATCAAGGAGTTTAAAAAGAAAACTTTTCAAAACAGACACGCAGTTAGTGTTTTCATGCACTGAGTCGAAAATCAGAATTCAGGGTCCTGGTATATGAATATGTCGGTCGCTGCACCAAAACTAGACTCCCTGAACTAAAAACCACATTCATCACACTTAACACTATTGCCACATAGAAAATATCAGAGTTCTAGTTCTTCGGTAGAACCTAACTTCTCTGATACCAATTTGTCATGACCCGTCTCCCGAGGCCCGGTCCGTGACTACCCCAAGCCCACCTTCAATAGGCCAAGAGATGGAAACTAGAACCGAAAGGCATATACCCTAAAACGGGAAGGCATTGCCTTTATAACCTTTAAACTCACACAAACCAAGCACACAGCAAGATACAAGCACAAAGTAAACTATATAGTAAACTCGGTGTATACAGAAAGTAAAGGGTCCAGAATACAAGCCCAACTGAAAAGTACAAGTAAAACTGGAAAGTACAAGTAAAACTGGAAATAGCTCTTGTGAACACCCGCCAAGGACCCTACCTGAAGGGTGGGTATAGCTCTCGAATGGTCGTCCTTGCGGATCGTCTCGTCTAATGTCCACCTCCAATCAGCCTCTAGTCTGATACCCTCAACCTCGATCAGCATTGTCCATCATCTGCATAAGACACAGCAAGGTGCAAGCATAGCCTGTGTAGGGGTGAGTATAAAAATACTCAGTAGGGACCCCGAGACCCTCGTAGGTCCCCTAGAGTTCCACAAAGTAATAACCAAAAACCACGAAGCAGTAGTAATCAACACTACTTAGGTATATACCCATACATATACCTAAGTTATCAAAATACACAAGGGTAACACCATGAAGGTAGAAGTAACACATAGGTAACACCATGAAGGTAGAAGTACCACACAGGTAATATCACGAAGGTAGAAGTACCATACAGGTAACACCATGAAGATAAAAGACTCAGCTCACACTAGGTATTAGTGAAGTATAGAAGTACATATGATTAATCGCAAATCTATATCATCTTATTCTGTCAAGAGGTACTACTACTGATTATACGGAGTCTGACCCACATAGGATCTATAGATACTAACCCCTATAATGACCCACACTAGATCTGAGCCACACAGGATCGGTATACGCTGACCCACACAGGATCGCTGAGCACTAACCCACACAGGATCTGGCCCACACAGGATCAGTATGCGCTGACCCACACAGGATCACTGAACACTGACCCACACAGGATCTGACCCACACAGGATCATTACTGACCCACATAGGATCGCTCGGTACTAACCTCTGTATGATCTGTCTCCAACCTTCGCCTCACTGCCAACCACTGGATTCTCGTTAATAGCACGTTTGGGAGAACGGCTCCTCAAGCCATCAGTCATACCTCAACCACCACGAATTTCCATGAAGAAGTATCCCAAATGTCTTTTACGACATAAGGGACCTAACACAATAGATTTCATGTCAATCGGACGTTCATTCTGTAAGTTATTAGTGTTTCTACTCCGAGGCCCCGGTTGGATTCGGGGTTCGATCCAGCTCGGCCATACTCCAACTTTATCCAAAACTCAAGTGGAGTATACCAAAAGGACCATCTCGATCCAAGGATTATGGTTCCGTAGAAGGTTCATCAAATGGACTCCTGAATCACAAGTTATGGCCAAAAAGGCGTAACTAGGACCGGATAGGCCCGGGTCCGGTCCGACCCAGTCGGATTGACCTGGCCTAGGCCAACCTGACCTGGTCCGGGTCCGGCCTGGTTGGCCTGGGCCTCGACGGTCCGGGTTCGTTGGGTAGTGGTCCAACCCGAACAGTGAAAGGGATGGCCCGGCCCATGAAAGGGACGGCCCGCTGGGCACGGCCTGGTGGTGCGGCCCGTTGGGCGCGGCTCGGTGGTGCGGCCCACTAGGTGCGGCCTGTAGTGCAGCCCGCAGTCGGGTGGCCGGTTGTGCCGGGGTCCGCCCTAGCCGCAACCCGGGGGGGAGCCCCCCCCCCTGGTATTTCAAATGTCCTGATGGCTGTTTGGTCACCTTGTTGGAATGCAGGACCGTTGGATCGGTCCCGCTCAGCGTGACACAGTTGGCCAAAACAGCCGGTCGGTTCTCCTCCCAGTAGCGCGGACGCACAGCGTTTTCCACCTATGGCCGGTCGAGTGTCGGCCACCCTCTGGCCTCCACCGCGGCCAAGCGGTCGTGGCCTCCTACTCTGTTGGCATGGACGTGCACCGCTACTTCACCACGCGGCCGTCCGGATGTCGGTCGCCACCCTACTCCAGCACGGCCGACAGGCCGCGGCCTCCTGCTCAACCGACGGCGAGGACGCGCGCCGCCCCCACCTTCCTCGCGGCCGGCCGCCGCCTTCTTCCATGAGCCATCGCAGCTTCGTTCCAAGCCCGAAAATTATTACATTCTTGTATTCTCTATCCTTGAGTTGAGGGCACTACATCCATACGTCACGCTAAACAAAACTTTGTGTTTCCAGCGTCATTAGATATTTGGCGCTGATGAACGCACGAAGAACGCATGAAGAACAAAGATAAAGGGGCAAGGTATAAGTGTAGGACAATGGCCATGTTTGTTTGGTCATCGTTGTTGTGAATCAAGAATATGAAGAATCAAAAAAAATAGATTTAATCATAATTCAATTTAAAACCCCTACCTTGACGCTCTTTAGAGGTGTCGTAAGGAATGAGATGAAATCGATGAAGGGGTGTCGGTGTTCTTCACTCCCGCAACTCGCTTCCGAACCACACTCTAATGTCAATGTTATTGATCCAAAGAGTTGTTCATCGTTGGAAGATGATCCTCCAAAATCTCTCTCCAAGGCTCTCCTCTTTTTCCAATGATTTTTTCAACCTCAAGCAATGTGAGAAGCCAACTTAATAAATTAAGATTATTAATTAATCAAAGTTGGCACATTAATTAAATTGGAGTTAGCACATTAACTAGGGGGAATTCCAAGGGTCACCTCCCATTAAAGAAGAGAGTTCAGGTGGTCCCCACCACTAAATTCAAAATGGGAGGTTTCAATTTCAAAATTAAAATAAAGCATGTTTATTTTATTTTCTCCCATGAAAAGTTTGAAAACTAATTTTCACCCTTGAACTACTATGGTCGAGATGAAGGTCTCCTTAAGAGAATATTGGCGTTGTGAGTTCAACATGTCCTCGGATTTCAATTCCAACCACCGGTTCAAAAGTTACAAAACGCCGCTCGTGCGTTTACTAAACATACCTGATAAAAAGTTCAGAAATTCATTCCGGGAACACCGGGCCTCGGAATCATGCGCCGTTAATTTTCGCAGACTCGTAATATTCCCATATAATTAAAAAAACATGGAAAATTCCATGTCTTTATAGATATGTTGGGTACGTCACGAATAATATTTCATTAATGAATAATGAAATAAAGGATTTTTCCCTTCTGTTATTTAAGGGAATTTCATATCTAAGTCCCTTTGATGGAAATGATATAGCCTAAATAAATCCATTTCCATTGTGTTTATATGCAAGTTCGATTTTCAGAAAGTCGAAGAAAGAGGCATCAAGCACGTAGGTTGATGGCACCAGCATGCAACCTACTTGATGAGAGATATCACAATAAGGGGATTATATTACACAGTAATCATCTATATAAGGTACTATATCATTGCAGCATTAACTTATTTCTCTATGGGTGTCCTGGAATTTTTTTAGATGCTAACCTTGAACTTTAGGTTTCTTCACCTTATGCCACTGAGAAAGAGGCCTATAGGATCACACACTAAGTGTATTGAGAATCTCAGTAAAATAATATATTATTAGTTATTATCTAACAATTTGAATAAATATTATTCCCGCATTTGGTTTAATAATTATTTATGTATGCTTGATCGAATATATTCCATCATGAGTTATTCAAGAGAATATTATGTGAGCGGAATATTTAATAAATATTTATTTATTATTTAGTGAATATAATATTTATTTATTTATTGGAAAATAATGCATTGATATTTATTTATTAAATAAATAGTCATTATTCAAGACCCAATAAATATAGTGAAGGAATGGTGGATCTATTTTTTAGGTCTGGTGAGAAATAATATATATTGAATATAATTTTATTAAATAATATTTAATTTAATTTTCAAGTTAATCACATGTCGAGGAAATATTATTATTATTATTATTATTATTATTTTGACATGCGGTTTCGTAAGGGATTAAATAAATATTAAAGGGAACCTGTGTAAATATTTATTTCTAAATCCTAGTGGTATTTTAACCTGATTATATTATTTTATCATAGATCCAATTCATTTTGTGTTGTGCACAATGATAGTCGAAGAGAATCTTCTCAAACCCTAGATAGCTCCCTCTCCAATAACACTCCCAAGAACAGAGAGTGGTCTTCCTCCACCATTCACTCTCAAGTCAATAGAGATCAAGAAGAACACTTTGGAATCAATTCTCATGGTGATCAAAGGCGAATGATTCAAGTGAAAGGATTTTTCATGCTAGCACCCAGATATTCCTACGGCAACATTCAGAAATTTTTTGAACACGTGTGGACCACCACTAGAGGGAATTTTCTCTTGATTCCTACAATGCAACGACGATACAATGTAGACCTATTTTCAGATCTATCGATAAAGAAATAATTCCTACAAGGTAATTCTTAATTGATTAAATTAATTATAAATAATATATGATGATCCTCTCTCTGATTTCGAAGTTTTATCCATTTTATGTTTTATTTTATTCAATTCCATCAATCATAGAATTTATCAACGTGTAGATCTAGGATTGATCATCGATCATGAAAAAAAGAAAAGTTGGGAATGACCCATCGCGTGCTTCCGATGTGCTCAGAACCTTCAAGAGCTTCCACTTTGCTTATCTTCCTGGCGTACTTGTTTTGAATCGATCACATTAGACTCTTGGGGTTAGATCCCTGGGTGTACTTACTCATGTTGGATTTGGTTTATATATTTTTATGCATTGTATGAGTTCCATTTTTAGTGTGATGATTTATGTTATGCCCATTTTCCATTTATTGGTTATATGATGATGATTCTTATGCTTACTTTTTCCATGCCTTGTTTAGATGATGTGAGCATGTTGGGTTGTGTTGATTTTTTTATTTATTTGAGCCATGGTTAGAAATTAATTTGGAAAAACTTATTTTTTTAAAGGAAACTCCAAAGTGATTTGAAAGGATTGTTTAAAAGAAAAAAATCAAAGTGATTTAGATTTTAAAATGAGTTTTCAAACTGATTTATTGGTTTGCATGGGTAAAAGCCTTAAATAGTTTCATGGTGGTATCCTACTGGGCTATATGCCTCACACCCTACATATTTCTTTGGGCGTATGTATACTTTGTTTTGTAAGACATAGGTAAGGTAAAGGGAACAATGTACTAGGGTAGCTCTTCTTGATTATCATCGTTTGTGTTTTGTTGGAGGAGACGTGGTCTCACTGGGTTGGATCATGGAGGAATTTTTTTAGAATTTTGTATCTGTTGGGATGTGTACATTTCTACTATTTGGATTTATCCCCTTCTTCTTATATTTTTGAACTATGACTTGAGATACCATGTATATGTCCCTTTTGTGGCATGCTTTTATATGATTTTTAATTTATTTTATGGTGCCAGATGTTATGTATGCTTACTGACATTGATGATATATGTGTCACCATCCTATTTTATGGATGGATCATTCTGGTTTTTCATGGGAAAAACCATTTCCATGTGATTGTTGTTCATGCCCAGTGCTTATCGTCAGCCTGTGGTGATCGGGAATGCGCTTTAGGGTGTGTGATGAGCCAACTCGGGTGATGGGTTAGGTTGAACTGGGTTTGTTACATACTTTGATCAGGCTTTCATCATCTCCAAAATTTTAATCATGATATAAATATAATATATATTCATTATATACATATTTATAACTATCCATAAAATATATAGATAGAAAAATTAATTACACCATTCATGGTTATGGTGGGTCGTACGTACGCATGAATGATATTTTCACTTTTCAATGGATGAAATGAAAGAAAGTTAAATAATAATTCAACTTTATAGAATCATTATTATATCATATATATCATATATATCAACTAAATATATCCTTATTACTACACAACTAAATCAGAAATGAAAAATGAATCACATCACTTTGTGAAGGTGACAATTCACATGTACGCACAAGCGACGTTATCATTTTCCAATGGATGAAAATAAGGTGGATAATGGTTATTTAATCATTATAATAACAATTTATTATATTTAATATATTGAATTTATTATTTTAGGATGGATTTCATGGATTTATAGGAGGTGGAAGAAGAAATAAAATTGAAAACACACTGTTAAGAGTTATACCTCTTCGTTGAGAAACAACTTCTGGCTTACACCTTAATCCTTGGAGGGATGATCTTTTGGAAATACCATAAGCTCATGGATGTGGTAAATAAATCTAGTAAGATATTATGGTAGTGCTTTTCCAAGATATAAGGCTCAAAAGGTGTGAGGAAGAGAGGATAAGAGGTTCCATTTTATAAGTGAGGGGATGGGCACTCTTAGAATTACTTAAAGTATTAAAAAAATTAATTTTTATAATCAAGTGAATCTAAATTTACATATTTATAATATAGGATGAGTATAATTCAAAATCCTCTCATCCAATAATATTTAGATAAGTTTAAGTGATTTTTGAAACCTTGTCACTTAGTTTTAACCCTTCATTGATCATTTTGACAATTACCACAAAATCAAAGTTTTTAACTCTTTAAGGGTTAAGAATGTTACCATAAAAGGAAAAGTGATCCATAAATGGGTCATGGTTGACATGTTCAACCATATCTCATTCACTTTTCCAAATATAGTATTTTTATGAATTTTAAATCATCTAATAAAATATTATTAATGTCATTTTTGGAACTATTCATTTACTTTTACTTTAAAGTCATTAAGATAGTTATGGAATTCAAATATAAACCTTTCACACATCCCTAATATATTATATTTATTTACAAAATTCATGAAACACAATAATTCATCCAAATTTTATTAGTTTTAATATTTTTAAAATCATTTATTTTATTTTTCTATTAATTGAATAAATATTGTGTTGACTTTTCATAAGCATTTAATGTAATTATTCAATCACTAAAAAATAAAAATAAATTACCATGATAAAAAAAATTAATTCATATTTCAAAAAAAACATTTAGAACCGAACTTATCCTCTTTTTATCATCATGTAAAAAATTGAGAGATATTAAAGTCAAGAGCATGACATTTTATAGAATTTATTTTTTAAGATTCAATTTCTATAAGTGGCATAAATTCATTTTAAAATAAACATGCAAAGCACGATGGAAACCACTTTTAAAAAAAATACATTTTTAAGCATAAAACTAGATTTATTCTCATCTCATGCCTAGAAAATACATTATATAAATGTTAAAATATTTTATTGAATATATAATATATATTCCATTAAAATAATTCACCTATAGTGATTAATTTAATTTATTAGGATAAAAACACATTGCACGCATAAAAGCAGTTTTTTTAGAAAAACATCTCTTTTACTTTCAAAAGATTTTTTTTATTTCTAATCAACTAATAACCAATGAATTTATTTTATACATGTGTGAACCATACATTTTTCATAATTTAGTTGGTTCTAATCATACCTATAAATTTAACAGCTAAATTATAAGGGTATACTATATTATAATTCATTTAGACTCGGGGTTGTGTGTATAGCAAGCTATCGAAGGAATTAAATTAATTTAAAATAAATATATCATAAAATCTTAGTGTGTTATAAGAGTCTATTGGAGTAGATCTAAAGAAGAAAAGAGATCGACTTGTTTTATTGTGACAGACAAAGCATGATTCACTTGACCAAGAATCTGGCATTTCACTCACGGACGAAGCACATACAACTGAAGTACCACTTCATCTGGAAGCTTATGGAAGATGAGGTGCTAAAACTGTGAAATGATAAAGAGAATTAGTATCCAGCTAATATGCTAAAAATTTATATCTTGGGAATGTTTGGAGTGTTGTTGCGCTTCAGTGGGGCTTGGATAACTTGGAGTTCATAAGATCTTGGGTGTTTCGGTAGATTGGAAGTGAGGAATTGAATATGTTAGTTATGAAACAAAGTATTTTTGACCTAGTGGACTTGGTAATAAAGCCTAAAAATTATTCTCAAGTGGGAGATTGTTAGTCTTAGAGTGAGAATCCATTTTTCGGCTTCATGCTGAAGTTTCAGGAGAGTAGTAACTTCTAGAACTTCATATAGTGCCAAAGGTAAGGTGACAGTTGATTTAGAATTGTGGAATCAATATGTGATGATGATGAATCTAGATGATGGTAGTGGAGGCTACGTCAAAATAATCTGAGTATCGAAGAGGCTATGTAAGATTAATCTGTCAAGATGGATGAGTCCAGATATAGGTGCAAGTGTTGGAAGCTGGAGGATGCATTCTGAAGGCTGGCACTGATGCAGGAATACGAGAGGATAAGTTTGGGAGCTTGTGTTGTTCACCAAGGAGTTCAGTTGAGGCATTGGTATTCATCCATTGGTCATGTTCATGTAGTCAGTCATTCTTAAAGTTCATATAGCAGTGGAACTGGGAATATCATAAGTTAGGTGTTATGGTTACCTATAAATATGTGGTGGGGTCATATGTATTGTGATTGATGATTTTGGATCGCACTTAATCTTCTATTAGCTTGTGATTTGGAATTATTCATTTCGTTGTAATCTTTTTTTTCCTTTTCTAGTTAAGTTTTTATTTATCGTGGATTAGGACTTATTTTGAACCATGTTAAACCCTTATCTTTGTTGCGTGTGTGTTCTCTTTTTTTTATCACTTTTTTATTTGGGTTGTTTGTTTTGAGTTTCTTCTAAGTTCTGCAATGTGTGTGGTTGTGTTTGTGTGACTTGTCGATTTCAGATACACCTATTTGTGGCATTGAGTTTTTCCAGACCATCTGGTAACCTTGTTTCACGATTGAGGTTCTGGAGGTTGAGTCATTCCTAAACTACTACATTTGATGGAACAATGGTATCCCTCTAATATTTCTTATTCTTATCTTTCCTAAATTCTAGAGATTTTGGAATCCATGAAATCCTTCTATTTTCTCTTGATCTAGCTGTCATGGGTGCTTAGCCTAAGCGAATTAAAGGTAACTCATATTCTCGTGGAAACTGCTATATCTATTTTTGATAGGTGTGCCCCTCTTCCTTCTAATATTACTTAAAGGATAGGTTGGAATTCACTAATACAAATAGGGCTTCTAATAGCGATAAAAACTGCCTTTAATAGTGCTAAAAAGCGATGTTAATATTGGCGAAGATAAAGGGGGGGTCCCCTTTATTAGTGCTAAACATAGCGCTGATAAAGGTAGTATTTATCAGCGCTATTTTTAGTGCTAATAAATGGATAATATATCAGTGCTAAAAATAACGCTAATAAATACTACCTTTATCAGCACTATTTTGTGAGCTGATATATTATCCATTTATTAGCGCTTAATTAGCACTGATAAAGGCCAAATTGCCTGTGCAAACCCAGAACCTGTACAGCACCTGCACACATGAGACAACACCTGCACACACAGCATAAACAACACCTACACACAAAGCATAGAAGAACAAAAATGCTATCTACATTTACTTGAAATCATGAATACAAAACAAAACACTTCTATATACATTTCAAACAATATTTAATTTGGTTACAATTACAATTATTCAACAAACAGTTAAAAACATTGATGTTTCATCCTTTTTGTATCCATGATTCACTCTAAAAAATTGTCGTCCATGGTATTAGTTTCCGAACAAAGCATTAGAACTTAGGAAAAAGATTTCACCTATATAAGAAAACAAATATTATGTTAGAAAATACAGTAATGAAATAAATTAAACATTAATATGAAAGAATACATTAATAAAATGTCAATTGTTACCTGTTACAACCTTTACATGTCCATATTTCCTTGGATTGAATTAATCTTTTAGAAGATGCTCAACATGATTCATTGACTTATAAATATTTTTTTGTTAAGATTACATGGATGAGAAAATAAGAGGAATAAATATCAACAACAACATAGAATCTAAAAGTTTTCATTTATTGACAATAAAAAAAGGGAGGAATCTCCACAGGTTATACAATATGACATATACATGATGCTGTATTCAATTTCATAGGATTATTCAATTTTAGAATAAATTCTAATAGTTTTCTAGTGATACCACCATCCTAGATAGGTTATAAACCTAATAGTTACATATATCAAGAGCCTCTTAGAGTGCACTCTCCCATGCCAGGTCAAAGGGAATGAGTGTTAGCGTGTCCGCATCAGACATTGGGTCCGACCCTGCTTGGACCCTGGCCACTTATGCCTCTCCAAGGACCCCATATGATATATAAGGTCTCGTTGAAGGTATGGAAGGAATGTATTTCTCAGTTTTAGAGAGGTCCTGATGAGAACCTACACAATTAGATAGGTCATGATCATATTGGTTCACTTTTCTTTTGATCTCCTAGTTCTTTAGTGTGATTAGACAACCCCCCCCCCCTCCCTGAGACAGCCCCCTGGACAGCCCCCTCCTGACCCCTGGACAGCCCCCCCCCCCCTCCCACCACTCCACATGCATCCCCCTCCCTCCTCCTGGACACCCCCCCCCCCCTGCAGCCCCTCCCTACCCCTGGATAGAACCCGCCCCCCTCCCACCACTCCACCTGTAGCCCCCCTCCCCTTCCAGCCCCCCTCCCTTTCCCTGGACACCCCCCCCCCCCTCCTAGACAGCCCCCCCCCCTCCTAGACATCCCCCTCTCCTGTACACCCTCTCCTTCCTGGACAACCCCCCTCTCTCCCCTCCCCAAGACAGCCCCCCAAGACAGCCCCTCTCTTCCCCTGAACACCCCCCCTCCCCTGGACAACCCCACTCCCTCCCACCACTCTACCTGCAACCCCCCTCCCTCCCCCTGGACAGCCCCCCCCCCCCCTCCTCTCCTGGACAGCTCCCCCTCCCCCCCTGGACACCCCCTCCTTCCTAGATAACCCCCTCTCTCCCCTCCCCGAGACAGCCCCCTCTCTACCCCTAGACACCCCCCCTGCAGCCCCCCTCCCTCCTACCACTCCACCTGCAACCCCCCTCCCACCTCCTGGACAACCCCCACTCCCTCCCCTTGCAGCCCCCCTCCCTTTCCCTGGACAGCCCCCTTCCCACCCCCTGGACAACCCCCTCCCCTCCTGGACAGCACCCCCCCCCCACACACACACACACTTCCGAACACCCCCTCCTTCCTGGACAACCCCCCTCCCTCCCCTCCCCGAGACAGCCCCCTGGATAGAACAAAAACATATTGTTCTGCAAATCTATAGTGAACTTGAACCAGCAAAAACCAAATGATATCTTTAGAAAATGAAAGAAAATCGACTGAAAATCTATCAATGACAATAGTAACAATAATAATAATAGATTTTAGTGGGTATGACCAAATGAACATATTGTCATAAAAAACTTTTTTGTTACAAAAAGAGGAAGAAACCCTTGAAATTTTTAGAATTAAGCCATTGTATCCAAAATGGAATCTCTCACGTTGCACCAACAGTGGTGGGATCAAGAGCAGCGAAGTTGGGAACATGATTTGACGGAGAAAGATGAATACTGAAAACATACCACTAACATTTTGCACAGCATGGAGAAAGTTCCTTAACAAGAGGGGGAGCGACTTACATTGGTGATGAGAATGACTAAGACACAGGCAAAGGAAGATGATCGGTTGATGCTGGCTATGGAGGAGACTGACACGTTCTGACAGAGGTGGAAACAGGGAGACGAATCGAAGAGATGCGATCGGGATGACGGTTGCATATTTGGAGGAAAATGTGACTGAAACTGAGCAAGAGGATCCATCTACACTTTGTTTTCCACGGGACCACATGTAGAAGTCGGAAAGTATGGTGAAACTAGAAAAGCACGCATCTGGACTCGAAGAAATTGCGGCAGACAATGCTCGGTCAATAGTGATCATGGAGGATATAGCACAGAGGTGAGAACAACATGGAGAACATGATCACAGTCACATGTGATGGGAAACAAGTTTCCCAATGAACTGAAAACCCTTTGTTTGATATAAGGGAACTTAGGATATGGGACACATGAGTGGAAACATGTGAGAACTTATCCATAAAAGATCTTTTCACTACCATTCAGACTGCGAATGATTATGAATCAGTGTTTTTTAATCTAGTGGTACCATCTGACATTCTTGTTTGGAGGCAAAAACCCCATTGATGGAACCACACCATCACTCTTGAGATAGTGAACTGTAACAGCTTCTTATTTTAAGCACCTGGGTGAAACTTTTGGAAAAAACCTGGCACAGAATGCATGGCTTCTACAGCCTACATTTGAGTGAATTTCAGTCTTATCTTTTGGGCTTTTAGTCATGTCTTTGATGGACTAAATGAAGATATTAAAGTCTATTTAAAGGCAACATGGTGATCTTGTTAAAGGCTCAAAATAGTCTTTTATCATGTTTTCTGATCTACCTCGACTAAATGAAGATATAAATGAGTACCCACCGTGTAGCACATACTACGCGCCGTGTAGTGTCTCCCCGCGTATGTGTTACCCTCAAACTGTGTGTTGACCAGTCAACGATTGTGTGTCGTGTTGAAGTCGTTCCCTTGCCGTGTGAAATAAATGAGTACATGCCATGTAGCCCATACTACACGTTGTGTAGTGTCTCCTCGCTTATGTGTTACCTTCAAACCGTGTGTTGACCAGTCAACGACCGTGTGCCGCATTGAAGGCCGTGTCGGAAGTCGTGTGGTGACCGTGTGAAATAGCCGAGTACACGCCCTATACTATAAAGTACATGCTATGTACTTTATTTTTTCACGCCTATAAATGGTGGGGTCCTCTCCTCCTTTTCAAATCACTCCTCTCCTCCCCTTTCCCTCGAGTAGAGCTCTCCCAAGAGACTCCAAGGCTCTTTTCTTCTATAACTTCTTCGTACGAGCTCTGATTTAAGATCCTTCAGTGGCCACGGGATCGTAACGACGAGGCGGGACTTCTGATCTTGTATCTGTTGTATTTTCTTTGGCCTTTCCTTCCCAGCTTCCACCCGAGGAGCTTTTTCCGGGTTTTGACAGAAGCGACGGATGCCGACGGACGTCTTCTAAAACTGATCCGGGGGAGCGTTGTGATTAGAACCTGTCGAGGTAGGTATCTTACCTTCGTCTCTCTAAATTGTGCATCATGCGGGGTGGGTTTCCTCTTGTTTACATGAAACACATTTGAACCTGTTTAATAAAGATAATAAATGGCTTATATAATGGGGATGAGAATTTTGTGAATGTAGTTACATTATTTATATCATGTGATATTATGTTGTGAATTGAATAGGCTTATGCCTACTGAAAATCAAGGTCGTTGAGGGCCTTTGCTTGCGCAATTAAATGTTGCCCTATCTTTCTAGACTGTTTATGGATGAAAAATTTTTGGAATGTGGAAATTGGTTAATCACGTAAATTTGGATGATTAAATGAAAATCTAGAACCCTTGTGTGATCACCCCGATTGAACAAAACTGAAATAATAAACATGTATGTGATTGTTAGGGTTTGTTTATGTGAAGGGGGTGTTTTTGTGTGTTGTTGTGGATTGGTTGAGCAGCAGGGTTGCGGTTGTCTTGGTTGTGGGTTGGTGTGAATGTTGTGTTGGTAATGGGCAGTGGGCTGCGATAAACGGTATCAAGGGATGATAATGTATTAGTTTTGATGTGTTTGTGGTTATGGTGGTTGGCAGCAAGACTGCAGGGATGGGTTTGAATGTTAATGAACTATGGTTTGTGAATAATAAATAAAAATGGAATAATTAATGAATGGTGGGGCATGGTAATGGAACGAAAATGATAATCAATGGGGTTGGTTGGTTAATAATAAGGGACTTGTTGTGTTTCTTGTGTTTTTCCTAACTTGATTTGTGGATGTCAGGGATATGTTTTACAAATGATCGGTGTGGTTGGTTGTGGATAGTTTCCCAGTAGTTAAGGAACTATTAAACTAATTCTGTTGAAACATGAAAACCTAAATGGGGTTGGGGTTGTTTGTTGTATGCATGCTTCGTAGTAGCAATGCTGAGGCACGTGCTCAGTTTCTCTGTTTAGAAGCCATAGGTTGGGATGTGTGTTGGTACATATTTATATCTGTATCTTTGTGTTTTGTCGCACCCCACCCATGTTGAGAACTTAGTGTTGAACACTCCCATTTCATGGGAGAGGGTGTTTTCCCATTAGTTACTAGCTCCTTCCTGCTCCTTCTTCCATAGGCTGTGATGTCTTGAGGCGACCTTTCACCCAAGACTCTTCGGGTAGGTTTCGATTGGGGTGGTTTTATCCCAAGACTCTTCGGGCAGGTTTACTATTTCCCAAGAATCTTTGGGATGAGGCCCAGGTGTGTGTGGGCGGGATGTGTGGTTTGTGAGGTTCAGGTGTGTGCGGACGGGATGTGTGGTTTGTGAGGCCCAGGTGTGTGCGGGCGGGATATGCGGTTGTGAGGCCCAAGTGTGTGCGGGTGGGTTACGTGGTTGTGAGGCCCAGGTGTGTGTGGGTCGGAAGAGTGTGGTAGCGTCAGGACGTTTTCCGTTAGGAAGAGCAGCTAACTAGTGGGAAATGGTGCGGGGTACCCAATACTCTTGTTCTTATATACTACTACTACTTTTTGTTTGTGTTTTTGGTGAGTGTGGCTGGTGAGGTTGGGTGGATAGAGTTCCTTTTTAGGTTTTGGTTTCTTCTATTATTCTCACGGGACATTAGGATATCTCCCCACTTGTGCACGAGAGCTTTAGGTTTCCCTACTGAGTATACTTGTATGCTCACCCTACGTTTACTTTCAGGTTTCTAGGAGGACTACCAGGGTCGTGCGGGACCCTACTAGTCAGGAAAGTTGGAGTTGTTGAAGTTGATGTACTCTTGTTTCTTTTGGTATTGTACTTTTGAGTTTTCTTGTACTTGTACTTGTTTCAGAACTATTTAAACATGCATGTGGGATTGGTTTGGGTTTATATACTTGTCTTCTTTTCTTTTGGTGTTTGAATCATCCTATTTCCCGATCTTAAATAATAAAAAGGGTAATGCCTCCCATATTTGTAAAAACTCATACCCTTGGTGCTAGTCGCCACCCTGGGGCCTACTGGAGGCGGGACTTGGGGGTCATTATCTCCCTTTCACCATTTCCAGATCAGGAGGGGCATCTTTTGTGGGAGGGGTCATGATATAACCCACCAAACCCAGGAAACTCCGCACCTCTGTCACGCTCCTGGGTGGCTCCCAAGAAAGCACTGCCTCGATCTTCTCTGGATCCATCGCAACTCCAGCCTCTGAGATGATATGGATGAGAAAGTGAACCTCTTGGATCCAGAACTGGCACTTAGAGAGCTTACAATAAAGCTAGTGCTCTCGGAGTGTGTCTAGAACTATCTGTAGATGATGGGCATGCTCCTCCTCCATCACTGAGTATATCAGGATGTCATCGATGAAGACTACCACAAAGAAATCAAGGTATAGCTGGAAGATCCTATTCATGATTCTCATGAACACTATTGGGGTGTCAGTCATGTTGAAAGGCATAACCAAAAACTCATAATGGCCATACCGACATCTTAAGGTCGTCTTCTGCACATCCTCATCTCGTACTCTAAGCTGGTGATAGCCTGATCTAAGGTCTATCTTCAAAAACCATCGTGCTCCCTTCAGCTGATCAAAGAGATCGTCAATCCTCGGGAGTGGGTACTTGTTCTTCACGGTCACCTGGTTTAGGCACCGACAGTCCACACAGAGTCTCAAACTCCCATCCACCTTCTTGGTGAACAAAATCAGGGCTGCCCAAGGAGAAAAAATGGGCCTAATAAACCCCTTGCTCTACAAGTCCTCCAACTGTACTCGCAGCTCTCGTAGCTCTACGGGAGCCCTCCGATATGCTAGTGTAGATATCGGTGTCGTCCCGGGGTATAAGTCGATGTAAAAGTCCACTTATCTGTGAGGAGGTAGACCTAGAACATCGTGTGGAAAAACATCAGCGTACTAGTCCACCACTACAGGATAGCTCAAACTCTCAACATCAACTGCTCTGAGGGTAAGGCTAGCCAACTTATGTATGATCGGTTTCACCCTCCTCTGGGTAAGTCCATCCTATGCTGCAAAGGTTCCCTTCTCATCGGTGAAGGAAAAACTAGTCTCATCTGTGCGGACACACCGCACTTTGCACCTAATATAGTCAATCTGAGCATGGACTATGGATAACCAGTCCATAGCCAAGATGACGTCATATGGCCTCGACGCTACTACTAGAAGATCACAGTAGAATATTTCGCCTCCTAGAGTAAGCTCACACTATCAGCACTAGTGCATAATCGTCGAATCTGCTCCCGTAGGAGTCTCTAGTTGTAAGGATCGAGCCAACGACTCCACCAGAATCTCTAAGATCCGAACGAGGGTCGTGGCAATAAATGAGTGACTGGAACCTATTTCTATAAGTATTGTAGCTAGGGTAGGGTAGACACAGATCGTACCTCATATCAACTCTGGAGAACCATGGTCATAGGCCTTAGCTGCCTAGAGAAGAGCTCATCCCTGTCCACCTACTCCCTGTGGTCGGGGTGGACCACCTAGAGGTGGTGGCGGTAGAACCTCGAATCGCCGCCTACCTCCTGTTGCACGGACTGCTCCTCTGTCATGTCCGCCTCCTGCCTGAGGACCTCCTCGATCTAATATTCACCTTTTCATAGGCGGTCCTTCAACCGTCTGTTGGTCGTTCATACGGCGGGTCGGGCAGTCGCGATCCATGTGTCCCTGCCCGTCGCACGAGTAACACCGCCCGATCCTCGCCTGTCCTACTCTGTCTCAAGAGCCCCACACCACCAACCATGTATCCTGTGGTCATCCACTTGTAGGTTGGGTCCTCTTGGACCTCTTCATCATCAGTCTACTACCAACTTCCGATGACTCTACTACATGTCGTCCGGTGGTGCGTCTCGCTACCGGCAACTGCTCAGCAAGGAAGCTCTCCACTAAGAGTGCTCTCTCTAACACCCCCGCCTGTATCAGGATGCTAAGAGAAACCATCTAATCTCTAATATCCCATCTGATTCCCTACTCGAAGGTCTGGTCCCTGAATAAAGGGTCTCACACCATATCATTGGAGTAGCGTGAGAGGTCGGTGAACCTCGCTGAATACTGATCCACAGTTATGCTACCCTACTACAAGTGGAGAAGCTCATGTATATGCACAGAGTGTAGGGTCACTGGGATGAACTCTGCCCTAAAAAGGATCTCGAATTCCACCCAGATGATTCACCCCATCGTGAACCTAGAGCATCAAGCTCCACCATCTACTCGCTGCTTCCTGAAGAAGACTAGTGGCAAGGATCACCATGAGATCAGCTGGTGTCCCTACCAGTTGAAAAACTCTAACCACGGCCTCCATCCAATCCTCAGCCACCTGTATATCTGTCTCGTCCTGGAACCTCGGTGGCCTCTGGCGCTAGAACTCATCCAATGTACTCAAGCGGCATGCAACCTATGCTATTGGGGCTGGTGGCATCAGTTGTCTAACGGGTAGTGGTGTTGCAGGTACACCACCTGATGGTACAACTGATGTAAGAGGGCCCTACACCGAAGCCTTGTTGCTCGGTGGGTTGTCATCACATACTCTACTCGGAACCCTGGCTAGCTGTCTGTGTGGAGGCATCCTGAAATGATACAGGTGCTCCATGGTTAATAAGTTATACCTGGTGAGATGAATCAAGGAGTTTAAAAAGAAAACTTTTCAAAACAGACACGCAGTTAGTGTTTTCATGCACTGAGTCGAAAATCAGAATTCAGGGTCCTGGTATATGAATATGTCAGTCGCTGCACCAAAACTAGACTCCCTGAACTAAAAACCACATTCATCACACTTAACACTATTGCCACATAGAAAATATCAGAGTTCTAGTTCTTCGGTAGAACCTAACTTCTCTGATACCAATTTGTCATGACCCGTCTCCCGAGGCCCGGTCCGTGACTACCCCAAGCCCACCTTCCATAGGCCAAGAGATGGAAACTAGAACCGAAAGGCATATACCCTAAAACGGGAAGGCATTGCCTTTATAACCTTTAAACTCACACAAACCAAGCACACAGCAAGATACAAGCACAAAGTAAACTATATAGTAAACTCGGTGTATACAGAGAGTAAAGGGTCCAGAATACAAGCCCAACTGAAAAGTACAAGTAAAACTGGAAAGTACAAGTAAAACTGGAAATAGCTCTTGTGAACACCCGCTAAGGACCCTACCTGAAGGGTGGGTATAGCTCTCGAATGGTCGTCCTTGCGGATCGTCTCGTCTAATGTCCACCTCCAATCAGCCTCTAGTCTGGTACCCTCAACCTCGATCAGCATTGTCCATCATCTGCACAAGACACAGCAAGGTGCAAGCATAGCCTGTGTAGGGGTGAGTATAAAAATACTCAGTAGGGACCCCGAGACCCTCGTAGGTCCCCTAGAGTTCCACAAAGTAATAACCAAAAACCACGAAGCAGTAGTAATCAACACTACTTAGGTATATACCCATACATATACCTAAGTTATCAAAATACACAAGGGTAACACCATGAAGGTAGAAGTAACACATAGGTAACACCATGAAGGTAGAAGTACCACACAGGTAATATCACGAAGGTAGAAGTACCATACAGGTAACACCATGAAGATAAAAGACTCAGCTCACACTAGGTATTAGTGAAGTATAGAAGTACATATGATTAATCGCAAATCTATATCATCTTATTCTGTCAAGAGGTACTACTACTGATTATACGGAGTCTGACCGACATAGGATCTATAGATACTAACCCCTATAATGACCCACACTAGATCTGAGCCACACAGGATCGGTATACGCTGACCCACACAGGATCGCTGAGCACTAACCCACACAGGATCTGGCCCACACAGGATCAGTATGCGCTGACCCACACAGGATCACTGAACACTGACCCACACAGGATCTGACCCACACAGGATCATTACTGACCCACATAGGATCGCTCGGTACTAACCTCTGTATGATCTGTCTCCAACCTTCGCCTCACTTCCAACCACTGGATTCTCGTTAATAGCACGTTTGGGAGAACGGCTCCTCAAGCCATCAGTCATACCTCAACCACCACGAATTTCCACGAAGAAGTATCCCAAATGTCTTTTACGACATAAGGGACCTAACACAATAGATTTCATGTCAATCGGACGTTCAGTCTGTAAGTTATTAGTGTTTCTACTCCGAGGCCCCGGTTGGATTCGGGGTTCGATCCAGCTCGGCCATACTCCAACTTTATCCAAAACTCAAGTGGAGTATACCAAAAGGACCATCTCGATCCAAGGATTCTGGTTCCGTAGAAGGTTCATCAAATGGACTCCTGAATCACAAGTTATGGCCAAAAAGGCGTAACTAGGACCGGATAGGCCCGGGTCCGGTCCGACCCAGTCGGATTGACCTGGCCTAGGCCAACCTGACCTGGTCCGGGTCCGGCCTGGTTGGCCTGGGCCTCGACGGTCCGGGTTTGTTGGGTAGTGGTCCAACCCGAACAGTGAAAGGGATGGCCCGGCCCATGAAAGGGACGGCCCGCTGGGCACGGCCTGGTGGTGCGGCCCGTTGGGCGCGGCTCGGTGGTGCGGCCCACTAGGTGCGGCCTGTAGTGCAGCCCACAGTCGGGTGGCCGGTTGTGCCGGGGTCCACCCTAGCCGCAACCCGGGGGGAGCCCCCCCCCCTGGTATTTCAAATGTCCTGATGGCCGTTTGGTCACCTTGTTGGAATGCAGGACCGTTGGATCGGTCCCGCTCAGCGTGACACAGTCGGCCGAAACAGCCAGTCGGTTCTCCTCCCAGTGGCGCGGACGCACATCGTTTTCCACCTGTGGCCGGTCGAGTGTCGGCCACCCTCTGGCCTCCACCGCGGCCAAGCGGTCATGGCCTCCTACTCTGTTGGCATGGACGTGCACCGCTACTTCACCACGCGGCCGTCCGGATGTCGGTCGCCACCCTACTCCAGCACGGCCGACAGGCCGCGGCCTCCTGCTCAACCGACGGCGAGGACGCGCGCCGCCCCCACCTTCCTCGCGGCCGGCTGCCGCCTTCTTCCATGAGCCATCGCAGCTTCGTTCCAAGCCCGAAAATTATTACATTATTGTATTCTCTATCCTTGAGTCGAGGGCACTACATCCATACGTCACGCTAAACAAAACATTGTGTTTCCAGCGTCATTAGATATTTGGCGCTGATGAACGCACGAAGAACGCATGAAGAACAAAGATAAAGGGGCAAGGTATAAGTGTAGGACAATGGCCATGTTTGTTTGGTCATCGTTGTTGTGAATCAAGAATATGAAGAATCAAAAAAAATAGATTTAATCATAATTCAATTTAAAACCCCTACCTTGACGCTCTTTAGAGGTGTCGTAAGGAATGAGATGAAATCGATGAAGGGGTGTCGGTGTTCGTCACTCCCGCAACTCGCTTCCGAACCACACTCTAATGTCAATGTTATTGATCCAAAGAGTTGTTCCTCGTTGGAAGATGATCCTCCAAAATCTCTCTCCAAGGCTCTCCTCTTTTTCCAATGATTTTTTCAACCTCAAGCAATGTGAGAAGCCAACTTAATAAATTAAGATTATTAATTAATCAAAGTTGGCACATTAATTAAATTGGAGTTAGCACATTAACTAGGGGGAATTCCAAGGGTCACCTCCCATTAAAGAAGAGAGTTTAGGTGGTCCCCACCACTAAATTCAAAATGGGAGGTTTCAATTTCAAAATTAAAATAAAGCATGTTTATTTTATTTTCTCCCACGAAAAGTTTGAAAACTAATTTTCACCCTTGAACTACTATGGTCGAGATGAAGGTCTCCTTAAGAGAATATTGGCGTTGTGAGTTCAACATGTCCTCGGATTTCAATTCCAACCACCGGTTCAAAAGTTACAAAACGCCGCTCGTGCGTTTACTAAACATACCTGATAAAAAGTTCAGAAATTCATTCCCGGAACACCGGGCCTCGGAATCATGCACCGTTAATTTTCGCAGACTCGTAATATTCCCATATAATTAAAAAAAACATGGAAAATTCCATGTCTTTATAGATATGTTGGGTGCGTCACGAATAATATTTCATTAATGAATAATGAAATAAAGGATTTTTCCCTTCTGTTATTTAAGGGAATTTCATATCTAAGTCCCTTTGATGGAAATGATATAGCCTAAATAAATCCATTTCCATTGTGTTTATATGCAAGTTCGATTTTCAGAAAGTCGAAGAAAGAGGCATCAAGCACGTAGGTTGATGGCACCAGCATGCAACCTACTTGATGAGAGATATCACAATAAGGGGATTATATTACACAGTAATCATCTATATAAGGTACTATATCATTGCAGCATTAACTTATTTCTCTATGGGTGTCCTGGAATTTTTTTAGATGCTAACCTTGAACTTTAGGTTTCTTCACCTTATGCCACTGAGAAAGAGGCCTATAGGATCACACACTAAGTGTATTGAGAATCTCAGTAAAATAATATATTATTAGTTATTATCTAACAATTTGAATAAATATTATTCCCGCATTTGGTTTAATAATTATTTATGTATGCTTGATCGAATATATTCCATCATGAGTTATTCAAGAGAATATTATGTGAGCGGAATATTTAATAAATATTTATTTATTATTTAGTGAATATAATATTTATTTATTTATTGGAAAATAATGCATTGATATTTATTTATTAAATAAATAGTCATTATTCAAGACCCAATAAATATAGTGAAGGAATGGTGGATCTATTTTTTAGGTCTGGTGAGAAATAATATATATTGAATATAATTTTATTAAATAATATTTAATTTAATTTTCAAGTTAATCACATGTCGAGGAAATATTATTATTATTATTATTATTATTATTATTTTGACATGCGGTTTCGTAAGGGATTAAATAAATATTAAAGGGAACCTGTGTAAATATTTATTTCTAAATCCTAGTGGTATTTTAACCTGATTATATTATTTTATCATAGATCCAATTCATTTTGTGTTGTGCACAATGATAGTCGAAGAGAATCTTCTCAAACCCTAGATAGCTCCCTCTCCAATAACACTCCCAAGAACAGAGAGTGGTCTTCCTCCACCATTCACTCTCAAGTCAATAGAGATCAAGAAGAACACTTTGGAATCAATTCTCATGGTGATCAAAGGCGAATGATTCAAGTGAAAGGATTTTTCATGCTAGCACCCAGATATTCCTACGGCAACATTCAGAAATTTTTTGAACACGTGTGGACCACCACTAGAGGGAATTTTCTCTTGATTCCTACAATGCAACGACGATACAATGTAGACCTATTTTCAGATCTATCGATAAAGAAATAATTCCTACAAGGTAATTCTTAATTGATTAAATTAATTATAAATAATATATGATGATCCTCTCTCTGATTTCGAAGTTTTATCCATTTTATGTTTTATTTTATTCAATTCCATCAATCATAGAATTTATCAACGTGTAGATCTAGGATTGATCATCGATCATGAAAAAAAGAAAAGTTGGGAATGACCCATCGCGTGCTTCCGATGTGCTCAGAACCTTCAAGAGCTTCCACTTTGCTTATCTTCCTGGCGTACTTGTTTTGAATCGATCACATTAGACTCTTGGGGTTAGATCCCTGGGTGTACTTACTCATGTTGGATTTGGTTTATATATTTTTATGCATTGTATGAGTTCCATTTTTAGTGTGATGATTTATGTTATGCCCATTTTCCATTTATTGGTTATATGATGATGATTCTTATGCTTACTTTTTCCATGCCTTGTTTAGATGATGTGAGCATGTTGGGTTGTGTTGATTTTTTTATTTATTTGAGCCATGGTTAGAAATTAATTTGGAAAAACTTATTTTTTTAAAGGAAACTCCAAAGTGATTTGAAAGGATTGTTTAAAAGAAAAAAATCAAAGTGATTTAGATTTTAAAATGAGTTTTCAAACTGATTTATTGGTTTGCATGGGTAAAAGCCTTAAATAGATTCATGGTGGTATCCTACTGGGCTATATGCCTCACACCCTACATATTTCTTTGGGCGTATGTATACTTTGTTTTGTAAGACATAGGTAAGGTAAAGGGAACAATGTACTAGGGTAGCTCTTCTTGATTATCATCGTTTGTGTTTTGTTGGAGGAGACGTGGTCTCACTGGGTTGGATCATGGAGGAATTTTTTTAGAATTTTGTATCTGTTGGGATGTGTACATTTCTACTATTTGGATTTATCCCCTTCTTCTTATATTTTTGAACTATGACTTGAGATACCATGTATATGTCCCTTTTAGGGCATGCTTTTATATGATTTTTAATTTGTTTTATGGTGCCAGATGTTATGTATGCTTACTGACATTGATGATATATGTGTCACCATCCTATTTTATGGATGGATCATTCTGGTTTTTCATGGGAAAAACCATTTCCATGTGATTTTTGTTCATGCCCAGTGCTTATCGTCAGCCTGTGGTGATCGGGAATGCGCTTTAGGGTGTGTGATGAGCCAACTCGGGTGATGGGTTAGGTTGAACTGGGTTTGTTACATACTTTGATCAGGCTTTCATCATCTCCAAAATTTTAATCATGATATAAATATAATATATATTCATTATATACATATTTATAACTATCCATAAAATATATAGATAGAAAAATTAATTACACCATTCATGGTTATGGTGGGTCGTACGTACGCATGAATGATATTTTCACTTTTCAATGGATGAAATGAAAGAAAGTTAAATAATAATTCAACTTTATAGAATCATTATTATATCATATATATCATATATATCAACTAAATATATCCTTATTACTACACAACTAAAGCAGAAATGAAAAATGAATCACATCACTTTGTGAAGGTGACAATTCACATGTACGCACAAGCGACGTTATCATTTTCCAATGGATGAAAATAAGGTGGATAATGGTTATTTAATCATTATAATAACAATTTATTATATTTAATATATTGAATTTATTATTTTAGGATGGATTTCATGGATTTATAGGAGGTGGAAGAAGAAATAAAATTGAAAACACTCTGTTAAGAGTTATACCTCTTCGTTGAGAAACAACTTCTGGCTTACACCTTAATCCTTGGAGGGATGATCTTTTGGAAATACCATAAGCTCATGGATGTGGTAAATAAATCTAGTAAGGTATTATGGTAGTTCTTTTCCAAGATATAAGGCTCAAAAGGTGTGAGGAAGAGAGGATAAGAGGTTCCATTTTATAAGTGAGGGGATGGGCACTCTTAGAATTACTTAAAGTATTAAAAAAATTAATTTTTATAATCAAGTGAATCTAAATTTACATATTTATAATATAGGATGAGTATAATTCAAAATCCTCTCATCCAATAATATTTAGATAAGTTTAAGTGATTTTTGAAACCTTGTCACTTAGTTTTAACCCTTCATTGATCATTTTGACAATTACCACAAAATCAAAGTTTTTAACTCTTTAAGGGTTAAGAATGTTACCATAAAAGGAAAAGTGATCCATAAATGGGTCATGGTTGACATGTTCAACCATATCTCATTCACTTTTCCAAATATAGTATTTTTATGAATTTTAAATCATCTAATAAAATATTATTAATGCCATTTTTGGAACTATTCATTTACTTTTACTTTAAAGTCATTAAGATAGTTATGGAATTCAAATATAAACCTTTCACACATCCCTAATATATTATATTTATTTACAAAATTCATGAAACACAATAATTCATCCAAATTTTATTAGTTTTAATATTTTTAAAATCATTTATTTTATTTTTCTATTAATTGAATAAATATTGTGTTGACTTTTCATAAGCATTTAATGTAATTATTCAATCACTAAAAAATAAAAATAAATTACCATGATAAAAAAAATTAATTCATATTTCAAAAAAAAACATTTAGAACCGAACTTATCCTCTTTTTATCATCATGTAAAAAATTGAGAGATATTAAAGTCAAGAGCATGACATTTTATAGAATTTATTTTTTAAGATTCAATTTCTATAAGTGGCATAAATTCATTTTAAAATAAACATGCAAAGCACGATGGAAACCAATTTTAAAAAAATACATTTTTAAGCATAAAACTAGATTTATTCTCATCTCATGACTAGAAAATACATTATATAAATGTTAAAATATTTTACTGAATATATAATATATATTCCATTAAAATAATTCACCTATAGTGATTAATTTAATTTATTAGGATAAAAACACATTGCACGCATAAAAGCAGTTTTTTTAGAAAAACATATCTTTTACTTTCAAAAGATTTTTTTTATTTCTAATCAACTAATAACCAATGAATTTATTTTATACATGTGTGAACCATACATTTTTCATAATTTAGTTGGTTCTAATCATACCTATAAATTTAACAGCTAAATTATAAGGGTATACTATATTATAATTCATTTAGACTCGGGGTTGTGTGTATAGCAAGCTATCGAAGGAATTAAATTAATTTAAAATAAATATATCATAAAATCTTAGTGTGTTATAAGAGTCTATTGGAGTAGATCTAAAGAAGAAAAGAGATCGACTTGTTTTATTGTGATAGACAAAGCATGATTCACTTGACCAAGAATCTGGCATTTCACTCACGGACGAAGCACATACAACTGAAGTACCACTTCATCTGGAAGCTTATGGAAGATGAGGTGCTAAAACTGTGAAATGATAAAGAGAATTAGTATCCAGCTAATATGCTAAAAATTTATATCTTGGGAATGTTTGGAGTGTTGTTGCGCTTTAGTGGGGCTTGGATAACTTGGAGGTCATAAGATCTTGGGTGTTTCGGTAGATTGGAAGTGAGGAATTGAATATGTTAGTTATGAAACAAAGTATTTTTGACCTAGTGGACTTGGTAATAAAGCCTAAAAATTATTCTCAAGTGGGAGATTGTTAGTCTTAGAGTGAGAATCCATTTTTCGGCTTCATGCTGAAGTTTCAGGAGAGGAGTAACTTCTAGAACTTCATATAGTGCCAAAGGTAAGGTGACAGTTGATTTAGAATTGTGGAATCAATATGTGATGATGATGAATCTAGATGATGGCAGTGGAGGCTACGTCAAAATAATCTGAGTATCGAAGAGGCTATGTAAGATTAATCTGTCAAGATGGATGAGTCCAGATATAGGTGCAAGTGTTGGAAGCTGGAGGATGCATTCTGAAGGCTGGCACTGATGCAGGAATACGAGAGGATAAGTTTGGGAGCTTGTGTTGTTCACCAAGGAGTTCAGTTGAGGCATTGGTATTCATCTATTGGTCATGTTCATGTAGTCAGTCATTCTTAAAGTTCATATAGCAGTGGAACTGGGAATATCATAAGTTAGGTGTTATGGTTACCTATAAATATGTGGTGGGGTCATATGTATTGTGATTGATGATTTTGGATCGCACTTAATCTTCTATTAGCTTGTGATTTGGAATTATTCATTTCGTTGTAATCTTTTTTTTCCTTTTCTAGTTAAGTTTTTATTTATCGTGGATTAGGACTTATTTTGAACCATGTTAAACCCTTATCTTTGTTGCGTGTGTGTTCTCTTTTTTTATCACTTTTTTATTTGGGTTGTTTGTTTTGAGTTTCTTCTAAGTTCTGCAATGTGTGTGGTTGTGTTTGTGTGACTTGTCGATTTCAGATACACCTATTTGTGGCATTGAGTTTTTCCAGACCATCTGGTAACCTTGTTTCACGATTGAGGTTCTGGAGGTTGAGTCATTCCTAAACTACTGCATTTGATGGAACAATGGTATCCCTCTAATATTTCTTATTCTTGTCTTTCCTAAATTCTAGAGATTTTGGAATCCATGAAATCCTTCTATTTTCTCTTGATCTAGCTGTCATGGGTGCTTAGCCTAAGCGAATTAAAGGTAACTCATATTCTCGTGGAAACTGCTATATCTATTTCTGATAGGTGTGCCCCTCTTCCTTCTAATATTACTTAAAGGATAGGTTGGAATTCACTAATACAAATAGGGCTTCTAATAGCGATAAAAACTGCCTTTAATAGTGCTAAAAAGCGATGTTAATATTGGCGAAGATAAAGGGGGGAGTCCCCTTTATTAGTGCTAAACATAGCGCTGATAAAGGTAGTATTTATCAGCGCTATTTTTAGTGCTAATAAATGGATAATATATCAGTGCTAAAAATAACGCTAATAAATACTACCTTTATCAGCACTATTTTGTGAGCTGATATATTATCCATTTATTAGCGCTTAATTAGCACTGATAAAGGCCAAATTGCCTGTGCAAACCCAGAACCTGTACAGCACCTGCACACATGAGACAACACCTGCACACACAGCATAAACAACACCTACACACAAAGCATAGAAGAACAAAAATGCTATCTACATTTACTTGAAATCATGAATACAAAACAAAACACTTCTATATACATTTCAAACAATATTTAATTTGGTTACAATTACAATTATCCAACAAACAGTTAAAAACATTGATGTTTCATCCTTTTTGTATCCATGATTCACTCTAAAAAATTGTCGTCCATGGTATTAGTTTCCGAACAAAGCATTAGAACTTAGGAAAAAGATTTCACCTATATAAGAAAACAAATATTATGTTAGAAAATACAGTAATGAAATAAATTAAACATTAATATGAAAGAATACATTAATAAAATGTCAATTGTTACCTGTTACAACCTTTACATGTCCATATTTCCTTGGATTGAATTAATCTTTTAGAAGATGCTCAACATGATTCATTGACTTATAAATATTTTTTTGTTAAGATTACATGGATGATAAAATAAGAGGAATAAATATCAACAACAACATAGAATCTAAAAGTTTTCATTTATTGACAATAAAAAAAGGGAGGAATCTCCACAGGTTATACAATATGACATATACATGATGCTGTATTCAATTTCATAGGATTATTCAATTTTAGAATAAATTCTAATAGTTTTCTAGTGATACCACCATCCTAGATAGGTTATAAACCTAATAGTTACATATATCAAGAGCCTCTTAGAGTGCACTCTCCCATGCCAGGTCAAAGGGAATGAGTGTTAGCGTGTCCGCATCAGACATTGGGTCCGACCCTGCTTGGACCCTGGCCACTTATGCCTCTCCAAGGACCCCATATGATATATAAGGTCTCGTTGAAGGTATGGAAGGAATGTATTTCTCAGTTTTAGAGAGGTCCTGATGAGAACCTACACAATTAGATAGGTCATGATCATATTGGTTCACTTTTCTTTTGATCTCCTAGTTCTTTAGTGTGATTAGACAACCCCCCCCCCCCTCCCCTCCCTGAGACAGCCCCCTGGACAGCCCCCTCCTGACCCCTGGACAGCCCCCCCCCCCTCCCACCACTCCACATGCATCCCCCTCCCTCCTCCTGGACACCCCCCCCTGCAGCCCCTCCCTACCCCTGGATAGAACCCACCCCCCTCCCACCACTCCACCTGTAGCCCCCCTCCCTCCTCCTAGACAACTCCCCTCCCTCCCCTTCCAGCCCCCCTCCCTTTCCCTGGACACCCCCCCCCTCCTAGACAGCCCCCCCCCCCCTCCTAGACATCCCCCTCTCCTGTACACCCTCTCCTTCCTGGACAACCCCCCTCTCTCCCCTCCCCAAGACAGCCCCCCAAGACAGCCCCTCTCTTCCCCTGAACACCCCCCCTCCCCTGGACAACCCCCCTCCCTCCCACCACTCTACCTGCAACCCCCCTCCCTCCCCCTGGACAGCCCCCCCCCCCCCTCCTCTCCTGGACAGCTCCCCCTCCCCCCCTGGACACCCCCTCCTTCCTAGATAACCCCCCTCTCTCCCCTCCCCGAGACAGCCCCCTCTCTACCCCTAGACACCCCCCCTGCAGCCCCCCTCCCTCCTACCACTCCACCTGCAACCCCCCTCCCACCTCCTGGACAACCCCCACTCCCTCCCCTTGCAGCCCCCCTCCCTTTCCCTGGACAGCCCCCTTCCCACCCCCTGGACAACCCCCTCCCCTCCTGGACAGCACCCCCCCCCCCACACACACACACACTTCCGAACACCCCCTCCTTCCTGGACAACCCCCCTCCCTCCCCTCCCCGAGACAGCCCCCTGGATAGAACAAAAACATATTGTTCTGCAAATCTATAGTGAACTTGAACCAGCAAAAACCAAATGATATCTTTAGAAAATGAAAGAAAATTGACTGAAAATCTATCAATGAAAATAGTAACAATAATAATAATAGATTTTAGTGGGTATGACCAAATGAACATATTGTCATAAAAAACTTTTTTGTTACAAAAAGAGGAAGAAACCCTTGAAATTTTTAGAATTAAGCCATTGTATCCAAAATGGAATCTCTCACGTTGCACCAACAGTGGTGGGATCAAGAGCAGCGAAGTTGGGAACATGATTTGACGGAGCAAGATGAATACTGAAAACATACCACTAACATTTTGCACAGCATGGAGAAAGTTCCTTAACAAGAGGGGGAGCGACTTACATTGGTGATGAGAATGACTAAGACACAGGCAAAGGAAGATGATCGGTTGATGCTGGCTATGGAGGAGACTGACACGTTCTGACAGAGGTGGAAACAGAGAGACGAATCGAAGAGATGCGATCGGGATGACGGTTGCATATTTGGAGGAAAATGTGACTGAAACTAAGCAAGAGGATCCATCTACACTTTGTTTTCCACGGGACCACATGTAGAAGTCGGAAAGTATGGTGAAACTAGAAAAGCACGCATCTGGACTCGAAGAAATTGCGGCAGACAATGCTCGGTCAATAGTGATCATGGAGGATATAGCACAGAGGTGAGAACAACATGGAGAACATGATCACAGTCACATGTGATGGGAAACAAGTTTCCCAATGAACTGAAAACCCTTTGTTTGATATAAGGGAACTTAGGATATGGGACACATGAGTGGAAACATGTGAGAACTTATCCATAAAAGATCTTTTCACTACCATTCAGACTGTGAATGATTATGAATCAGTGTTTTTTAATCTAGTGGTACCATCTGACATTCTTGTTTGGAGGCAAAAACCCCATTGATGGAACCACACCATCACTCTTGCGATAGTGAACTGTAACAGCTTCTTATTTTAAGCACCTGGGTGAAACTTTTGGAAAAAACCTGGCACAGAATGCAGGCTTCTACAGCCTACATTTGAGTGAATTTCAGTCTTATCTTTTGGGCTTTTAGTCATGTCTTTGATGGACTAAATGAAGATATTAAAGTCTATTTAAAGGAAACATGGTGATCTTGTTAAAGGCTCAAAATAGTCTTTTATCATGTTTTCTGATCTACCTCGACGCTCTGATTAACATCAATTCCCCCTACCCCTGGACAGCACCCCCCCCCCCTCCCTCCTCCTAGAAAACCCCCCCTCCCTTCCCTTGTAGCCCCTCTCCCTTTCCTTGGACAACTCCCTTCCCACCCCCTGGACAGCCCCCTCCCCTCCTGGATAGCCCCCCTCCCCTCTTGGACACCCCCCACCTCTACTCCTGGACACCCCCTCCTTCCTGGACAACCACCTCCCTCCCCTCCCTGAGACACCCCCCCCCCCTCCCACCACTCCACCTATAGCCCCCCTCCCTCTTCCTGGACAACCCCCCTCCCTCCCCTTGCATCCCCCTCCCTTTCCATGGATAGCCCCTTTCCCACCCCCTGGACAGCCCCCTCCCCTCCTGGACACCCCCCCTCCACTCCTGGACACCCCCCACCCACCCTCCCACCTGGACACCCCCCCTCCCTCCTGGACACCCCCTCCCTCCTAGTTCTTTAGTGTATACCCATTAATAACCTTATTTATCCAACTATATTTTCATCATCTATTTGATAATTGAATAAATATTATTCATACACCATCATTCAATAATATAAATTATAAAATCATATATATTTTGAAGAGATGCAGTTCAACAAATCAAGGAAAAACACCAAACAAAAAATATATTGGAGGAATATGAACAAAATTTCACATAAATATAATGTGAGAAAGGTAAATGATGAATGTGTTGGGTCTTTATGACATTAAATAAGATATATTGGGCCTCAAATTGAACTGGAATATAATTCTTGGGCCTTTACATGGGCTTGGAATTGGTTTGGTTGGTTGGAACTTTTGATGCCTCACTACGGACCCACTTCAGGCTACTCTAGAAGTGATCTACCCATTGTATATTATCAGTATTGAATAGAATTGAATAGATATTTTTCTGGACACCCCCTCCCTTCTGGACAAACCCCCTCCCTCCCCTCTTGGACATCCCACTCATGGACACCCCCCTCCCTTTTGGACACCCCCCCACTCCTGGACAGCCCCCCTCCCTTCTGGACACCCCCCATCCACCCTCACTCCTGGACACCCCCTCCCTCCTAGACACACCCCCTCCTGGACACCCCCCCCCCACTCCTGGACATCCCCCTCCCTCCTGGACACCCCCCCCCATATATAAGGGAAACTAAAATTGAAAAATTGAAAATCCAAGAAATTGGTTCCCATCAAGCTTTTAAGATGCTTGTGAGTAGACTGAATGACTATGCATTGGTCGACTTCCACACTATCGACCAGTGTAGTCCAATGAGTTATGCTTTACTAGAAAGACAAATCATTTCTAAAACCATTCTTCATAACCTAAGGATATAAAACATAATAAAGGGTGATCATATATGCTCAATAATTGTAAACAAGGGAGATATCAATGATCATATATGGATAATATAAGTAGTAGAAATTCACCTTCATCATATTTGTGTACAATCTTCCATCAGGTATGTTTCCCATTCATTTCTAAACACATCTATATCATCTTGTGAATATGAGTTTTTGCGACAGTCATGGTAGTACTGAAAAAATATAAACATAAAAAGGATTAATAAATATTTTAAATGAACTCGTAATTATTTTCGAAAATAACTTGTCAGGGATGCTAGTTTGTTGATGAAATACGACCTCTTTCATAAATTTACAAACATAATAACCATAGTCATTTCCATTTGTTTGTTTTGGACAATGTAGAAACATCGACAAAAATAAGTAATTTGTTTTGATATGTGTTTGGATAGTGCAATGTTATTATATATACCATGATACTTTTCTAGTTTTAGATATTGTAGGTGTTCTTATCCTTAGGACCTAGATTCATTCCATGTAGTAGATGATATTGATGCACTGCCCTATCATAACAGAATCCTCATTAAAATATAATGTAAATTATATAACTAGATGTTTAGTTTTAAAATGTTGAATCTAGTGTATTACAAATTAACAAATGTCATCATGCATGGTCGGTTTGCTGGATATCCATGCATTGAATCCATAAAATAAATCTTTGGAGTATCCAAATTGACTGCAATCACCATCCAATGCTGCCTAAAAACACAAAAAGGGAATAAGTAAAGAAAGAAATGAAAATATAGTTGATATGATTAAATTGTAGAGTTTTACCCTTGCATCGTTGGTATTAAAAAGAGTCTGTCATCCGTAATTTTGTTTTCAAACGATTTGAGCAGGGATGACATTATTACAGCCTCTTTATCAAAATATATTTCGTCTTTTGAAGAGGTGATGTGAGGACTAACAAGTCTAAATTTTTGTTCATGGGGAAATCCCTTCAATTTTTTTTCATACATACGCCTGTGAAAAATATAAAATGTATTTAGTCATAATTATCAGAGAATATCATATTTTGTAAAATCAAATCATGAAAACATACCTCATGTATACATTTACAACTGAGGAGCCTAGCCATTCATACTTGAGGATTTCATTTACATTTTCAGCACTAATGAAATCTGATGCTTCCTCTTCGTACATATTTTTTTCAAAATCAAATGTGTGAGCATTGTTGTCTATCAACTTTGTATCCACATGAGCATGCAATGATATTAACTGTGGATATAGAACGGGCAGGGTGAAGGTGCTCTCAGTAGATCGTTTCAATTGGTTGGTTGATCCGTGAGATAGTTTTGAGCTGATATTTCGTTTCGCCCCCTTCTCTTTGTTTTTCTATAATAACATTCATCGGTTCATACCTTTTTTCATTAAATGTTAAAGATCCAGCTTGAAAAATAAATTGTAAATGGATACCTCCTTGTCGACATTTTTTTTATAAGAATTTTCGGCCATGCGATAAATGTTCCAACAGCTTGTTCAACCATATGAATGTCATCATCGTCATTTGGAAAAGGTAGCTCAGCACTCGGATCATTAGATACGTTAATTGACACTCTGAAATGATCTGTTGGAAGTTGTCTGTTGTGTAGCATGTCGTTTTGCGTATTGAACACCATAGCCCTCGCTACAAGGCGATAGGTGGGAGTTGATAGATATAAATCACAGTCATTTTCACCCTGTAGAATATTAGTATAGGAAAGGTATCAATGTCTATGTGATTCACATTTCACATAAAAAATTATTAAAACATTGATTACCTCAGCTAAGTCAGGTTTTTTAGGGAAATGGCTCGCTTCAAAGCTGGTGGGGGGTGGGGCGGGATCGTCACACACAGGTTGTTGTTGAGTTGTTTCTTCTCTTTGTCTCTCCCCCATCAAACTTGCTATCATCTCTCTATGGTATTTTAATTCTTTCTGAAAAATAGGTAATTTTTCTTGCAGCTTTTCCATTTTTTTCATTTTGATCATCCACTTGTTTTTGTTTTTGAAAATATGTTCGGGGTGTCACCCCAAAACCCGCACCTCTGACGCGGCCATACTATTCTGGGTGCTTCAAGGCCACTGAAAGTATGTCTGCATCTGGTGTGGGTTTTGTTGATTCCTATAACTATGTCAGATAGAAAATATAGAAAAATAATTAGTTATTGTAATGTAATAGAGATTTAAAGCAAATCAAATTTATATTATGTCATACTTACACATGTTTCCCACACTTTTTTGTGTGTTTTAATCTATCAGTATCCCCTCTTTATTTACACGAGCCTCCTTCTATAGCACATGGCGTGGTATGGATATGGCTTTAGATTTCAATTCATCAATATGCATATAAATATATAAACATGGTTATGGTGTTGTTTTAGGTCACATACAAGTAGTACGATAGATTTAAAATATGTACCAATTTTTTCTCAAGTGAAGCATACCCCATCCTTGCTTTACAGTAAGGGTAAGCTGGTTCTGTTGTGCATTTTTTATTTTCAGCACTCAGTTGTTGTTTCATAAATAAAAAATTTTCAATCAAAGTGATGAATACAATCAACGTCAAACAACGTATTACCCCACACAATGTACCTAAAAAGTCTGCTCCCCATGACGGTTGATAAACGTATCCCACGCTCCTTGGGATATCAAGTGTGTATAAAGAGGAGGTGGGTGCGGCTTGATTTTCCCTTCAGCATCTTTAAGATTATATTTTGTTAAAATTGTGCGGAAACCTCTATGAATCCTTTCTAAAACTCTTAATATATATTCCTTGTGCGAGGCATCTACTATAAATGCACTCTACAATGGATAATGAAGAGTAATTCAATGTTTTCATATTTTATTTTATTTTAAAAAATTAAAAAAAATGATATCATAATGTTACCGTAATATCTTCCCACATTAGTGTCTTAAGCCTAGTGACAACATGGTTCCATGACTGTACATCAATTGGAACACGTTTTCGAGTGACGATTCTAATGTAGCTACTAAATATGGCTCTGTTGTGGTTAACATGTTGGCCTCACTTATTCCATCTCACCTCAAATTTGATGCCTTTTGTTTTTTCCTTAAGGATTTTGGCTAACACTGTCAAACTATGGCACTATTGTTTTTTTTTTGTGCTCTCAGGGTTTCATTTCCTACCATTTCCTCAGAAGTATCATCATTATGTTCCTCTGGAGCACTAGCATCGGCACTAGGACCAGCAGCAACAGGTTAAGAAACATGTTGTACCTCAGCACTAGGACCAGCAGCAACAGGTTGAGAAACCTGTTGTACCTCAGCACTGGGACCAGCAACAACAGGTTGAGAAACCTGTTGTTGCTCTGCACTGGGACCACCACCAGCTGGTTGAGAGACCTTTTGTGCCTCGGGATTGGGCGCATCAGCAGGTGCAAAAGTCATTATCTGCAGAAGTGGTTTAACATTTAATTTAGATTATATAAAAGCAGCAGCGAACAGATAATAACATAACGTAACACAATGTATATTACAATAAACAAATAACTTGATTATTGTACTCTCTTTTTTTTAAAGGCTGAAGAGATTTAACCCCTCTATCGACTATGTAAATCCCTTCATTGTGGTCTCCTCTGACATACAAAACTTCGTCTACATTGGGACTACTGTGAAATGATTGTGAATTCCCTATAAAATGGTCATCCTCTGTTGAACTTTCATCTGACCCTTTAGTTTTTTTGGTTGATAACAGAACAATTGACCAATTTCGGTTTGCAGGGTCTGGAACATAAAATACTTGTACTGCCTATGATTCCATTATAAATGGTTCGTCTTTCTCCCCTTCCTTACTGAAATCAACTTTCACGAATCCTAATTCATCTATTTTAACAGCACTCCTGTTATCAACCCACTTGCATTGAAAAATCGGCACTTTGAATTTCGTATAATCCAACTCCCATATTCGTTTGATGATGCCAAAGTATGACATATTCGCATAAATTAGATTTTTGTCCTTAGCACTGGAAACATGCATCGCCTCAGCCATAAGTCTAACCCCACTATTCTTCATGGTACTATCTTCATCATGTTCATTAGTACATAATGTATAACCATTAACTGTATAAGCATTGTAAGATAATACATACACACTTGCTTCTCTGGATAGCCAATGAATTCGTTCTGAAATTGAGTCTGGATTTTCATCTAACTGCTTAAAAATATGGTTCCGAAACCATCCTATAAATTGTCGATTATGTGTATTTGATATCCATTTCTCAGCCCTAGAAGGATTCGAATGCCTAAGAATTTCTTTGTGGGTTTGAACATATGGGTCAGCGTCGAAACTGTTATGCAAAACGTAAAGGTGAGTCTGCTCCCAATCTGTAATATTGATTATGACAACCTCTCTTCTAGAAATTCCTTCACCCTCAATCCACTCAGTGTGATGAGATTTCAGCAGGCCAACGTTTTCTACACCAAACAAGTATTCGGTACAGAATTCAATGGCTTCCTCAACAATATATTGCTCCGCAATACAACCCTCTGGCTGACTTTGATTTTCGACATACCCTTTCAAAATCTTTATATATTGTTCAATGGAGTACATCTATCTATAATGTACAGGACCACATAGTCGAATCTCTCTCACCAAATGAACCATCATATCGAAAAATTTCAGTGGGAATAACATTTCCAATTCACATAATATGACGACAATTTATCTTTCCATAGTTGGCAATTTCGTCGGGTCTATAACTTTGTTGCATATAGCTTTGAAGAAGAAACAGAGCTTTGTTAATGTATGGAATACATTCTTGGTAAAAATGCAACGTAAAGCTATAGGAATTAGATCTTGCATCGAAACATGGCAGTCATGTGATTTTAGACCCTTTAATTTTAAATTTCTCATTGACATGACGTTCTTGATATTTGATTAATACCCCTCTGGAACCTTTACGTCATTCAAGAAGTTGCAAAACTGATATCTCTCCTTCCTGGAAAGAGTGTAAGTAATAGGAGGAAGAAATATTTGTTTTTCACCCTTCACTGGTGCCAACTCTTCTCGTATTCCCATCTCAACCATATCTAATCTAGCCTTAATTCCATCCTTTATTTTTTCGGGTGCATTTAGCAATGTGTCGATGACACTATCACATACATTTTTTTCAACATGCACAAGAAAATGTCTGACATACATAAAATTCCAGTATGGTAATTCAAAAAAAAATTGATCTCTTTTTCCAACCAGTTTTCGTAAGGTTTTTTGAAAATGGTTTACCAAAAGTAGTGTACAAATCTTTTACTTTCTCAAACAATTGATAACCTGTTAGTGGAGACGGTGTTGTATGTTCTTCTGAACTTCCATCGAATGATGTTATCCAAGATCGGTACTTATGCCGTCGGGGTAGAAATATGTGATGTCCTAGAAACACAGTTTTCGATGAATTTTTCATCCTAATTGATTGTGTACCTTGTTCGCAAACGGGACACCCTTGAGTTCCTTTAGTGCTATATCCCGAAAAATTTCCATAAGCAGGAAAGTTATTTATCATCCCGTACAACATGGATTTCAAAGTGAAATCTTCATTTTTGTAAGCATCATACAACGTAACACCTGAATCCCATAATATTTTCAAATCCTTGATCAATGGAGCCAAATAAACATCAATATCATTACCCGGTTGTTTTGGTCCTGATATAAGCATAGATAACATGATGTATTTTCATTTCATGCATAACCACGGTGGTAGGTTATAATTTACCAACATAATCGGTCATGTACTGTGACTGCTGCTTTGAAAACCAAAAGGATTCACCCCATCTGTAGATAATTCCAGATGAAGGTTTCTCAGCTCGTTTCCAAATTCAGGATACTTGTGATCAATTCTCTTCCACTGAGGAGAGTTTATCGGGTGACATAGTTTCCCATATTTAATTCTTGTATCTACATGCTATGTCAATTGTCCTGTAGTCTCCTCACTTCCATATAGGCACCTAAACCTTGGAATGATTGGAAAGTACCATACAAATTTTGTAGTACTGGAATCATCTTTCTTGTATCGAGAAGCACCAAAATTTGGGCATTCTTTAAGTGATTTGTGGTCCTTGTGAAACAATATACAGTCATTTGGGCAGGCGTGTATTCTTTCAAAGATCATACCCATCGATCGTAGCATTCTTTTGGCATCATATGTTCAGCTTGGGAGTTCATTATCTTCTGGGAGCATGTCATTCAGGAGAGCAAGTAGTTCCGTAAAACTGGCATCACTCCACCCATTGCCTACTTTCAAATTATACAGTTTCAGTATGGCTGACAATGCTATATATTTAGTGCAACCAGCATACAATGGCATTTTTGAACAACTCTTTAACTTCTCAAACAATTTTGGGCAATCTTGAAGTTCATCTTCAACTGTACTTGTCATTTCCTCAATACGATCTTCATCATCATTCACATCTGTAATCACATCCTCCATACAATCGTCTTCACTGTTCACACTTGTAATCATATTAGATGATCCATAAAACACCGTGTTATCCGAGCCACTACCTACATTCGTTTTTTCCCATGTTTATTCCAACATTTATAACTTTGATCTATTACGTGACAGATCATGTGTTCTTACAACTCCTCTAGACTAATTTGTCTTGAATAACAACAGTGTAAACACGGATAAAGGATTTGAGAAGGGTTTCATGCATGATCTTCTGTAAACTTGATAAACTCTTTCACGCCATCTTCATACTCTTTTGTCAACCGATTGGAATTCATCCATTCTTTATTCATATTCATCATCTGTATGGGTTCGATCTCGAACTTGCCTAATATTATGTTTTAATTAATCAAGTAGCATTGTTTGGGTTTTATAAAAAAAATCATGGTACAAATGCCTCTACCATGAACCATCATTGGATACAATTTAACTGTTACTCTAACCTCACTAACTCTATGTCCACAAATTTCTTCTCCAAACTATAAAATATAAAAATAAACACATCACATGTGGTTATAAAGTCCATACAGGTGTGATTGTAAACATAACCAGTAGGATGCCCTCAAAAAAACAATGTAAGGATATAATGGGCTACTCATACATGAAATAGAGGAACCTACCCCAAAACATGTGAAAGTACTTGAACTCTATCTATATATGGGGGATTGTGCCCTGTCTTTTGTGTATCTCCATGGATTACCTAAAACCTATACATGGAGGACTCTTCACCGAAACATGGGGGATTACCATACTCCATATTTTCTCCAAACATCTCACTTTTCAGTTGTCAACTCTCAAGCAGAGTGAAGATAATTAAAATATCCAAACCATATCATGTGCAATTTCTAATGATTGAGGGAATCATACTATTGTGATCTAAATGAGAAGATATTTATAATGGGATACTCATACATGAAATACTGTCATATAAGTGAAAAATAAATAATAATAATGAAAATAACATAGCACACAATTTGTTCAATGGATACACAATGTGTAGGTTTCTCGGTCAAGGTTGGTTGTATACTACGATTTCTAAACTCATGTGAAATCCATATACATGGTGTGTCTAGTAGGGTGAACATTGTGTATGGATAAGATTTACCTAATTTAATCTGACATATATCAAATTAATTTCAAGTTAGTCTTATTAAGACTGCATGATGCCTTTAAAAATACATGACATATAGAATAACGTGAGCTAAAGGCGTGTACTTTAGATACATACTGAGTCACCTCACCGGTTATGCATCACATTTTTGTGGAATACACAATGTGTATTCCTTACATGACCACTAGGGGTGTATAGTCTATACACATCAAGTTTCTATGGTATATATACATGGTGTGAGTGAAGTAAAACACATATCATGTGGTTCTACCATTATTTCATGGCATGTACAAGGTTTCATGCTGAAGTATGTTTCTTGGAGATACATTGTGTGTGACCTAGGCTCACATGACATGTAACATTTAAAATGAAACTTATTCCAAGTTTGAGTTAAAAGATGAGTCATGTGGTGTAAATTTTGGAGATAAATGTTGTGTGGAATTAAAATCTATATGAAATCCATGTATGGTGAAGCATGTTCCATTTAACAAGACTACATACCATGTATTTTAAAAATATATAGAATATGAAAAACATCATCTTCACACCATAAAGTGTCTCATAGAGTCCTCTAGAAGTGGTTTTCTAGGATTCAGTGGAATTGCACTAGTAACAAAGTGGTGGTGCCATTGAAATGGGTAAAGTTTGGATTGATATTCAATGGTGGAAGAACTACAACATGGAAAACAAATGGCATATCAATCATTCCAACAACTGCAACACCATACAAAAACACAATCGTGCTCACAATCGCAACACCATACAAACCAAACAATCACAATTTCAGATTTTAAAAAGCATACCTTATTCAATTTTGTTTGTTAATTCATAGGTTATCACATCAGTTTTATAATCCTGGGGCGTTCATTCATAAGTTAAGTATACGTAAATTTCCAATTTTTATATTCAAATGTTCAACAGGAACCAACCAACATGCAATTCATTTAGTGTGCAAACAAGGACCACCAACGGCCACGATTTTCAGCGGGGTGTTTAGCCCGTACATTTCACATTATAACCATCAATATCAAATAGTAATAACATGCGAACAAGAGGAAACTGATGAGTAACAGGAGAAAATTCACCGCGAAGGTGTCGTTCAGCACACGACAGAGGTACGTTCACGGCAGAGGAGAGGCGCACAGCAGAGGAGATTTCCAATTGAAAATAAAACATAAAATAGGGGAAACCCATGAGAATAAAATAATCTAAAACTGAGTACACCATTTACCACATCCCACAAACCCCAAGAACCCACTAAAACCAAAATCAACCCACACCATGGTTAAACACACCTTAAGATAACAAGAAAATATAGAACCCACCTTCGATAGAATGAGTTCGGCAGACTTTTAAAATATAAAAGATGAACATACAATGGAAACAAGGTTGAAACAAGTAAACTTTAGATATTTCATTCCCATTGCTAAAACTAGTACCCTAGCCAAGGTTTCATACACTGGAGGCATCGGCAAGATGGATCACCATAATTAACTTTTTCCAAGAAGTGAAATACCCAAGATGGATCACCAAAATTGTCCCCATTAAGAAAAATAATAGGTAGAATAGGGTCCACATTAACTTTAGAGACCTTAATTGACATTTCCAAAGGATGATTTCCCATTACAGATCAAAGAAATATTGATTGATTCAACTAATAGTTTCCAAGCCCTTTCTATCATGGACAGGTACTTGGGGTACAATCAAATCAAGATGGACCTTGGAGATGAAGAAGCTACAGTGGAGGTAGCTGTGGAGGAGGCAGCCGCGGAGGAGGCAGCAGTACCGAAGGCAGCGGTGGCGGAGGCAGCAGCGGCAGAGGCAGCGGTGCCGGAGGCAGCGACGCCGAAGGTAGCGGCGGCAGAGGAGGATGACGGTCGCGGCGGAGGAGGAAAACCCAGCAGTGGTAGCAGAGGAGGAGGAGGAGGAGGAGAGGTCGTGGCAGAAGAGGGGCCTGGTTCAGCTTCCGTGAAAGCTTGACCGCGTGCAAGAGAGGAGGGGCCTATTAGGGTTATTAAATAAAAACCATAGGAACCTTTATCAGCGCTCAATAAAAGCGCTGATAAATGTATGTTTTATCAGGGCTAAAATAAAAGCGCTGATAAAGGTATGTTTTATCAGCGCTTTTATTTTAGCGTTGATAAAACATACCTTTATCAGCGCTTTTAACGAGCACTGATAATGGTTCTAGCAGTTTTTATTTAATAATTTATTTATGTTCTTATATATTTATTTAAAATGACATATAAGATAAATATATATTTATTTATTAATAATTATAACAATAAAGAGTATATATTTATAAATATTGGTATATAATTGTTAATCTATACAAAAAACACTATTTTTTATTATAAATATTATAAATTTATATAAATTAAGAATAAAAACATTTATCACCGCTAAAATAAGCGCTGATAAATGTTCCCTTTATCAGCGCTAAAAAAGCGCTCATAAAGGGTACACCTTTATCAGTGCTTATTTTAGCGCTGATAAAGGTTAGATTTATCAACGCTTTTAACTAGCACTGATAAAGGCACACCCCTTTATCAGCGCTTTCTGTTTAGCACAGATAAAGGGTAACGCTTCCCTTGCCCTGTTTTGATTATGAGTGTGCCTTGGTTGATCTTTTCGTTTCCTTACTATGATAGTATTATCATATTTGTGCACAATTTGAAATGTTTAATTGCTTCCATAATTTATTAAAATGGGAATCCTAGAATGTGGTTTACGTTTTCTTTAAAAGTGATTTAGAAGTATGCTCACATGAAATGTTTACTTGAATTGTTAAGTGCCTTTCACATGTTGCTTGATGTTTGGTATGCATGCATATTAGAAAGGGTATGTGACTGCTATGTAATTGTTAAGTATGTATTCCTTGATTAGAGCATGGTGATGGGATGGGATCTCAGTGCGCCGACTTTGTATACCTCTTACCCCTTTTCCATGGGACGGACTTGGTCCCCAACTTGGTAAACCCTTTCCTTTATTCCACGGGATGATCTTATGTGCTGACTTTTTATACATATCCACCTACATAAAACAGACAATTAGATTGTCATACCTCCAGCCTGACAGTGTTATCAAGATGTTCCCAATACAGGTAGGCGAAGGTGGGACCCTCACAGTATAGGTAGTTACTTATTTTGAATATCAATGTTATACTCTATAATATGCCAAGCATGTTTTGCTTTGTTTATGCTTGGGTGGCGATCACTTACTATTTTGTTATATTCATGCCTCGCACGTGCCTCTATGGGACGCGTGTAGACCTTATCGTGCATGATCCAAGTAAAGAGGAAAACACCGGAGAATCTGGGCTAGTACTGCATGGGGTCTGGATCATAGACAACACTTTCTTTCATACTTTTTAGAGGGAATTGAAGTGTAAATGCAGGGGATTTTCAGGATATTCGTTATAATGACCCACGTCGTCATAGGTTGTAAAAATCAAGAGAAATTAAAACTTTTTGTTCCGAGGAGTGTTTCAGGGGGGGGGATGTTTAAATTCTTCTATGAGATGACTTGAGATAATTTTTTTTGAACACTCTGTTTTTCCTAGAATAGATTATTTACGCTAGGATTAGAGTTTGGTGGAAATCTGAATGGTTCGAATTTTCATGAAATATTTAATACTTAATATTTAATTAATTAAATATTAATTTATTCACGAGTTTTCATTCGGTGATGCGTCGGTGCTAGGCCAGGGCCTTTTTCTTTTTCTTTTTCTTTCTTTTTCTTTTTCTTTCTTTTTCTTTTTCTTTTTCTTTTTCTTTTTCTTTCTTTTTCTTTTTCCTTTTTCTTTTTCTTTTTCTTCCTTTTTCTTTTTTACCTTGTTTTCCTTTTCTATTCTCCCTTGTCTTGTCGCACATTCCCATGGGGCTCTCCCCTTTGGGGTCTTCAGAGGGAGAGGGGGGAGGAGGCACCGCCTGGGGAGCCGCTGTGGAGGTAGATCAGGCATCGGTGGGTGCGTGGCATAGATCCAATGCGAAGCTTCGATGGTTTTCACTCGGAGGTAGGGTCGTTTTTATGTTTTTGCCATAAATCCCCATATCATAATTGTTTTCAAGTTTTAAATCCTTTTATAGGATGTTGGGGACCTCTTGGGGGTCGATCTATGGCTTTTGGGGAGAAATCGGAGGTTTCTGACCATTTTGGGAGTTTTCCGTTCAGGAGAACTCATGTACATGATGTGTGGTTCAAAGAACACTCATTGTGTGTTCTTCCTTTTCATGGAAGATGCATTTTTTGATACTACATGTCGTGTATGGGAAACTCGGGGTGTAGTCGAGGGTACAACCAAAACCCTGTGACAAGGCGCATGGCCATGTAGGGTACATGACCAAAGCCCAAGTGAGGTACACGCCCAGCGCAAATTATCGTCTCCAATTACTCCTGTGAACTGGATGGTCCAGTCCACTGGAACCAAGCACAAATCTGACTGGAACTTTCAGTGTTCACCAGAACAATGAAAGTTCCACTGGAACTTTTTTACTGTTCCAGTGAACAATGACAGTTCCAGTCGGATTTTTGCATGGTTCCAGTGGACTGGACCGTCCAGTTCACCGGAGTAATTGGAGACGATTCTGGTCCCACGCCCAGTGGTCGTGTACTGTAGTTGGCCAAACCCCGTGTGGGGTACATGGCCAGGTGTAGGGTTGGACACCCTATGTGGGGTACACATCGTGTACCAAACAGACATGTTGTGTACTTAATGGAAGTACATGATGAGTGGATTGTGGTACGCAACCAAGGAGGACCGTTGGGGTTACACATCATGAACTTTTTCCTATCTTAGCTTGTTTTGACCATTTTAGCCCTATAGTCAGAATTGGACATGAGATGTGTTCATTCTGAGCGTTTTTTCACATAGATCGTGGTGGTGGAATCCTTTCGGTGTTTAGAGTCTCTTTGGATGGTGTTTTGGACTAAGAGAGTTCAATGGTAGGATTCCTTTGAGGTTTGGATTCAGAATCCTCTAGTGTGTTGGGTTGTGATCTCGATGATCGGCCTGGCTCGAGTGTGTCGTGGCGATTTTTTTAGGATCTTTCAAATGGATCCCAGAAGGCGGGATTGAGTAGTATCTCTGAGGAGATCTTGGTTTGTCCCTGGATGTCAGGACCGGTTGCTTGAGGCTGGAGCAGTTGAGGTTTGGATCCTATGTTTGAGGATCGGAGCCGTTGGAGCCTTCGAGCTGGGTTGGCACCGTGGGAAGGCGATTACGGCTAGGAGGCATTGAGTTGATGTTGAGATGAGTCTGAGAAACTCTTGAGGATGCCCTTATGTGCTGATTTCTAATCGAGTAATCACTGTATGTCATTATCAACTGTTGAGAATGATTGTGCGGCATGGTGTTGCCTTGTATGCCCCTATGGGCGAGATGGTACCCAAGGATGGGTTGTTTGTCAGGAAGGCCAGCAGAGGTTTTCTTGTGTGGGCTTTACCCCGAGGCTTCTCTTATGCTAAGGAGCCCTCTGTAGGGTTTCCTGCTTTTGAAGTAGTCATGAGGATCATTGAGAACGCTCTTGTAGGCGTGCTTGTACTTTTGGATGCCCCTGCGGGCACGTTATTAATCGAGGATCGGTTGGAGGCCGTTAAGGGCCGTTTGGGCTATTTTCGCATCGGGCTTTGTCTTGTGCTTTTGATGAGGTGGATGAACCCCTCATTGGGTGTCCTGCTCTTGTTGTGGCCTTTGGGTCGTTTGAGGATCCTTAGACGGGTGTGACCTGAGAGCTTAGGTGCAGCAAGGGAGTCTCTAATAAGACATCGCTTTATGTTGCAAACTCGGGGACCTGGGAGCCCTGAGTTTTGTTTGACCCTAAGGAGGATCGTTGAGAGCCCATTGTAGCTCTTTTGATGGATGAGGAGATTCAAGGGATCGAGAGAGTCTCATGCTTTGTTGGTCGAGAGTTGATCAGTGATGGTAGTTCAGCTGTTTGGACGATGGGTTCGATAGTTGGATCGACCCATGTTCTATTGGCCTTTGGTCAAGATGTTTGAGACAGATTCTACTCCGGACTTGGTTTGGGGAGGAGACCCTTCAGATATCTTGGACTGGGCATTGGCCATGAATTTTGATTTGGTTCTCTACTCTATTAGCTAATTGTGGTTAGACGGGCTTAGGGAGTTAATGAGCGATCTGGATGAGTGCACCCCACTTGTTGAGAATTACACTCTGGCTGGTTGCTTGTCATGGATGTTGAGTGCTCATGGGCACCTTGATGGGACCCATGGGATAGTGCATTTAGTAGGCCCATAGATTGATGGGACCCCTGGGACAGTGTTTGTCGGGCCCATAGTTAGAGGGATCCCCTAGGGCAATGTACACTATCGGGCCCTTGTTTTGAGCTCGTATTGTTTTGCATGACTTTCAGGACATTACGGTTTCTCTAGAGAGCAACAGAGATCTAGTGTCAATTCGGATCGTGCCATTGGAGTCCTAGAGCTCGATAGTTGCGTGTTGTCATGTGGACGCCTATGGTTATGCACTGGAATCCGACATTCATGCCTCTGTGTTTAGACGTTTGGGAGATCCTGTTTAGATTTGGGAGACGCTCCTGGTGGGTAATCAGCTGGTGCTTGTTTTGCATGTGAGTTTGTATGGTTATATGTTGCATTTCATTTATTATAGCATGATGTTGTTTCAGTTTATTATGTGTAATGTTTATCCATGTGGATATTTTAGGTGATTTTTTGTTGTTATTACACTCAGGGTAAAGTCTTTTCATTGCATCTTTTAGACGGGTGTGACCTGAGAGCTTAGGTGCAGCAAGGGAGTCTCTAACGGTGCACTTCTGTGGGGGGAAAGTAACGCCCTTATGATATATGATTTTGTACAAGTTTTTCCAAATTGTTTGTTAGTATTTATGGTGAATTATTTAATTGATTTTCTACCGAAACTAAAGCATGATTAATTTTTCAGTTGACAGAACAAATACCGTTTCTTTCAAATTGTTCAGATAAAACAATGTCGTCAAACAAAGCATGCATAGCATAATATCCAGAGAAAATATGGAAATGGTAGAAGTATTTCTTTACATGAGATTAAAAGGTAATAAAAGAATATAATCAACACCTGCAGTGGACTTGAAGAAGGTTGTCATAGCAAATCCAAGGGCTCGGATGTTGATCTCACACCCATGTTGTGTTGTTTTCCCCTCCCTCTCCCTCTCCCTCTCCCCCTCGCCACAGCAGTTGGAGGGGGAGGAGAAAGCTTTGGTGTGTTAGATTCAAACACCCATCCAAAATCTGAATTTACTTTACCATTACCATCAGGATTCTGCTTCGAACTCGAGCTCTGAGGGTTAGCATTTAACGCTGAGCCACCTTGCTCGGTAGAATTTCGAGCATTCAAAATTGACCCCGTCTGGCTTGTACTGGAAACAGTCGAGGCGGCCAAATTTGATCGGGGTGGCCAGTTGGCGAAGGGATCTATATCATCAAAAGTTGAAGCCACGGCTCCACTCCCATTCACCTGAGGAGGCCATTCTATGTTAGTAGAGGGGCATGACGAAGGTGCCTCGGGTTTGGGTGGTGGTGCCTTTGTTGGGGGAACCCAATCTTCATCCCAAGCTGCACTCATCTTTGTCACGGAGGAGACGGAGCCAGTAGCCTGAAGACGAAGTCCATCTGCAGAGGAACATCTTTTCATGTCGGGAAAACCGACATCACTCACTCTAACTCCACGCTTTTCTTCAATCCTCCTGCAAAATCAACGCATAACCCTAAATTCACAAGGCAACTTGCACAAATCACGCAATAGATGGAGAAATAATACCCAAGGATGTCCTTGAAAAATAGCATGTATTTAGCCAACTGTTGAACATTCAACTGCGGGGCTGTGAGCAGAGGGGCAAGTAATGGCAGGACGTGCTCAGCAGTGAACTCTATCCCATACTGAACAACACACACACTTCAGACACAGTTGAAGCAACATGGGATTTCTGTTTTCATTTTTCAAAAATGTATTAAAAAATATATTGTAATTTGGTTTATGTAAATGAAAAACATATTTTAGAACATGAAAATGAAAATAATATATTTTTAAAAAACTAAAAAAATGTGTTTTCATGTTTTCTGGAAAATAAACAAGGCAATGTGAGATGAATCGCATTAATTCTAATTTTCTGATTCTAAGCAAAAATTAATCGAATACATTATTAATATATTTTTAGAAAATTTAAAAAAAAAACGTTTTACATGACCACACAAATCCTTAACAGTCAGCATTGGCAGCAAAAAGTTTTACCTGCTTCAAAATAGAGTTTGAGATCCCAAGAGTGCACATCAGCGTTGGAGGAGATCGGTCAACAGAAGTGCACCGTTGGATTGTTTGCAAAATATTCAGGACAGCGTGCTTGTCAAGCATCGGAACCAATTCACTGAAACAAAGCAAAGCGTTCACCCTCACCTGCCAAAAAACAACTTCAAATCAGCATAACGCATCCTTTACCATAGAAAAACACTATTTTAACTCAGTGATCACGCAATGTTTTCATGGTGAATATATTCAACAATGTCATGACGTCGATTCAGCATCCTTTAACTGATAAAAAATGGCTAACACAGACAAGAGTAACAGTGGACAAAGAACTCAAAAATCTGTTGAGAGATATGAATCTCTGTAATATTTAAAAGAAAGAAAAAAACATACAGCTGCAACAGTTGTCCTGAGAGCCAATCCATGGACGCGAGGCAAAATAGTCTGTTTAACAAGCTGCACGGCAACAAATGTTTAGAGAAATTTTCAATAAAAAAAATTGTTATTCTTGATGTTAGTTTATACTAAGCACATGCAACAACTGCTTATAAGCCTCCGAGAAAATAACCGGTGTTTGTTCTGTTTCTATAAAAACACCACTTAAATTCCATAAGAAAACCATCTAAATCAGTGGCAGAGACCCATTTTTCAAAAACCAATCTATGAACACATAAGTTAACATGTGTGATTCTACAGCCCACAATCACAGGCACGTGCCATGATTCTCATTCACGGTTAAGAATGCCAAAAAAAATGATTGCAAATGAAAAAGACCAGTGTCAAACTGCAGATAAATACAGTCACAGGAGAACTTTAAATAGTATACTAATGTGAACGCGCTATATTCTGCTTATTTATCTGATAAACACTGATGCCTCAAAACAATGCAAATCGATATATTAATGTAATAAAATAGATCATGCATATACCATTGAAACGCACCTCCATGATGCACACACATGGATACAAACTAAGTCACTAGAGCTTATAGTCAACCTATAACTCTTGCATATGGATACTGTTGGATTGGTGTTGCCCGATCCGGTTGGGCCGAATGCTTGTGTCCCGCAACTGTAGCAATGCTGACCACTGTAGCGGAGCTGACCGACCGACACCGACAGGCACTGTAGCGGTGCGTACTTCGGGGGTCAACTTTACTGTAACGCTTTTGACAAAGCCAGCCGCCGTTCACTGTAGCGACGCGGACCACTTTTCGAACAATAATCGTCTTCTCCATTGTTTTATAGCCCTTTTTCGGGCTAGGGTTTCTACTGAAAATCCTCTGTAATTTCGTGCTCCCGAATCATAGTGAAATTCTGCCTCTCCCGTGGACGTAGGGATTTTTCCCGAACCACGTAAATCGTTGTGTCCCTTGCTTTCTTTCTTTTCGTTTTTTCTCGTTTCTGTCGTTGTGTCTCCCGACGATTCCGCAACAACTGGTATCAGAGGGAAGTTCGGAATTCTCCAACGATGTCTCTGGATGAAGGCAAAGTGAAGATCGATCGCTTCGATGGAACTGATTTCAGTTTCTGGAGGATGCAGATCGAGAATTATCTTTATCAGAAAAAGATGCATTTGCCGCTTCTGGGTATGAAGCCAGCGGACATGGAGAAGTCGGAGTGGGAGCTACTGGATCGACAGGTTCTGGGTGTTGTGCGCCTGACGTTGGCAAAAAACGTGGCGTTCAACATCAGAGAAGAGAAGACGACGGTGGACCTGATGAAAGCTCTCACAAATATGTACGAGAAGCCTTCTGCGGCAAACAAGGTGCATTTGATACGACGATTGTTCAACCTGAAAATGGTTGAAGGGAGACCTGTTGCAGATCATATCAACGAGTTTAATACCATCATAAGTCAGTTGTCATCGGTGGACATTAATCTTGGTGATGAGGTATGTGCTCTGGTTTTATTATCTTCGTTACCTGAAAGTTGGGAAGCAACTGTAACAGCTGTGAGCAGCACTTCGGGGAATACGAAGATGGCTCTGAAAGATATAAGGGACCTAATCCTTAGTGAGGATGTTCGAAGAAGAGAATCAGGCAGATTCTCTAGTTCTGAACGTTGAAGGAAGAGGAAGGTACCCACAGCGGGACAATCACAGAGGACGATCGAAGTCAAGAGGAAAGAGCAGAGACAAGGCAAAGGGGTCTGGTCCTACCTGCTGGACATGCGGGAAGAAAGGACATGTCAAGAAGGAGTGCAGAGATAACCGGAAGGGACCTGAAACCAGTGGAGCAAATGCGGTAGCTAAAGAAACTGATGACGTGCTACTGCTCAGCGTGGACAGACCGATGGAGTCTTGGATTTTAGACTCTGGGGCGTCTTTCCATTCTACATCGGAGAATGGTTTCCTGAACAATTTTGTTTCTAGAAATTTTGGCAAGGTGCATCTTGCTGATGACGAGCCCTTGCAGATTGTGGGGAAAGGAGATGTACGGATCAAGACCAACAGTGGGAGCTTGCTGGTTCTGGAAAACGTGAGGTACATCCCTGGTTTAAGAAGAAATCTCATTTTCTGTGGGACAGCTTGATGATGCAGGGTTGAGTACCACGTTCACTGTAGCGGAGCTGACCGACCGACACCGACAGACACTGTAGCGGTGCGGACTTCGGGGTCAACAGTACTGTAGCGCTTTTGACAAAGCCAGCCGTCGTTCACTGTAGCGACGCGGACCACTTTTTCGAATAGTGATCGTCTTCTCCATTTGTTTTATAGCCCATTTCGGGCTAGGGTTTGTTGTTGGAAATCCTCTGTAATTTCTGTGCTCCCGAATCATAGTGAAAATCTGCCTCTCCCGTGGACGTAGGGATTTTTCCCGAACCACGTAAATCGTCGTGTTCATTGTTGCTTTTCTTTCTTTCGTTTTCTCGTTTTCTGTCGTTCTGTCTCCCGGTGATTCCGCAACAGCATGGAAGATCACAAAAGGAGTTATGGTCATAGCTCAGGGAGCAAAGAATGGCACCCTGTACAACCTGACAGAAACTTGCATGGACATGGCTGCATCACTGGAAGCTGTCGGAGGTTCTCAATTGTGGCACTACAGACTCGGCCACATGAGTGAAAAGGGGATGAAGGTGCTGGCAACAAAAGAGTTGCTACCAGAGCTGAAGTCGGTGGAAGTAGGCTTATGTGAAGATTGCATCTTTGGAAAGCAGAGGAAGGTGTCCTTTGCAAAAGGAGGCAGAACACCGAAGGCTGGAAAGCTGGACCTGGTGCATACAGATGTTTGGGGGCCTGCACCAGTACCATCCCTCGAAGGGTCACAATATTATGTGACATTCATCGATGACTCAAAAAGGAAGGTATGAGTTTACTTTCTGAAGAATAAATCTGATGTGTTCAAGATGTTTCAGAAGTGGAAAGTCATGCTGGAGAACGAGTTAGGAGCAAAGCTGAAATGTTTGAGGTCTGACAACGGTGGAGAGTATGGCAGTCAGGAGTTCAGGGAATTTTGTTCTGATAATGGAATTCGGTGGGAGAAAACAATCCCAGGAACACCACAACAGAATGGTGTGGCAGAGAGGATGAATAAGACACTGAATGAACGTGTCAGGAGCATGAGGCTGCACTCAGGGTTGCCCAAAACCTTCTGGGCTGATGCAGTAAACATGGCAGCGTATCTGATCAATAGGAGTTCATCTGTGCCAATGGGAGAACGCCTACCCGAGGAGCTCTGGTCTGGTAAGGAGGTAAAACTCTCACATTTAAGAGTATTTGGCAGTTTAGCTTATGTACACATTGATGCTAACTCAAGGGACAAGCTTGATGCTAAGTCCAAGCTATGTTTCTTTATTGGCTATGGTGCTGATGAGTTTGGTTACCGGTTTTGGGATGATCACAAGAAGATGGTTATCAGGAGCCAGAACGTGGTATTCAATGAAGGTGTCATGTACAAAGATCGCCATGAAGCTGAAGATGGAAATGGGAACATTGAATCAGAGTGCAAAGAGCAAGTGGAGCTTGAATGTGTGCCTGAGCTTGAGAGATCCGAGCCGGTGGAACCTACTACTCCAGTGGAGTTGAGGAGATCATCAAGGGTGAGAAGGTCTGTGCAGAGGTATTCACCATCATTGCATTATCTGTTATTGACTGACGGTGGAGAACCAGAATGCTTTGAAGAGTCAATTCAGCTGAAGGAGTCAAGCAAGTGGGAGCTGGCAATGGAGGAGATTTCCTCATTGCATGACAACAACACTTGGGAGTTGACATCCCTGCCAGCAGGAAAGAAAGCATTGCAGAACAAGTGGGTCTACCGGGTGAAGGAAGAGAATGATGGCAAGAGGAGGTTCAAGGCAAGGCTGGTGGTGAAAGGCTTCCAACAGAAGGAGGGAGTGGATTTCACGGAAATATTCTCACCAGTAGTAAAGCTTACCACCATCCGGGTGGTTCTCAGCATTGTGGCGTCAGAAGACTTGCATCTTGAGCAGCTTGATGTCAAGACTGCTTTCCTTCATGGAGATCTGGAGGAAGACATCTACATGCAGCAGCCAGAGGGATATGTAGTGTCTGGAAAGGAAGACTTGGTGTGCAAACTCCAGAAGAGCTTATATGGACTGAAGCAGGCACCGAGACAGTGGAACAAGAAGTTTGATTCATTTATGTCAAAAAATGAATATAAACGATGTGGCATGGATCAATGTTGCTACATCAAGTCTTTCGGTGATGAATATATTATATTGCTTCTGTATGTGGATGATATGCTCATTGCAGGATCATGTATGCAGAGGATTAATGAGCTGAAAAGGCAGTTGGCTGAGGAGTTTGAAATGAAGGATCTTGGAGAAGCTGGCAAGATTCTGGGAATAAAGATCAAGAGAGACCGCACAGCTGGAACATTAATGTTGTCACAGGCTGATTACATTGGGAAGTGTTGGAGTCTGCATCCCACATCGGACTTGAGGTCCGGTGTGGTTTTTAATATTCATTATAAATACACCCCAAGGGCTCCTTTAGAGTAAACACCTTGGGGGTTCGGTTTCTCTCATTTTATTCTCATACATGGTATCAGAGGAGGTTTTTTTTTGAAACCCAATCCCTCCCTCCCTATTTTTTTCCCCCTTCCTTTAGGGTTTCCCGGTCCGGGGGGCGGCGGCCTCAAGGCCCCGTAGGGTTACCGTCGCCGCCCCTCCGCCTCTGCTCCACACTACTCCTGCTGGTCCTCCCTCCCGGCAGCTCTCCTGCATGGCGCGGCTCCCCTTCCCGGCGGCCCTCTCCCTCCCTAGTACGCGGCTCCCGTCGCGCCTCCCTCTCGCGCGGCTCCCGCGCATCCGACGGCTTTCCCCCTCCGCCTCGGCCCGGCTCTCCTCCCCGACGGCTTGCCTCCCGCGCCTCCCGCTGCTCCCGCGCGCTCGCGGCTCCCGGCGGATCTCCCTCCAGTCCGGCGACCCCTCTCTAACGGCCCTCCTCTGCACGCTCCCTTCCAGCGGCTCTCCCTACTGGCACGGCTCCCTTCGCCCAGCGGCGCCTCGTCCTCGGCCTCGCCCCCGCGGATAGACTCCCGGCCATTCTGCCTGGCGCTGCTCCCGGCTCCCGACTCTCCCGGCCCTCCCGTCTTGCGACGCTCCTCCTGTCCAGTGGCCCTCCGCGCACCTCCCGGCCGGCCCTCCGCGCGCCCTCCCGGCCCTTCCCGGATTTTTCGGCCAGATCCGGCGATTCCCGGCCGGATCCGAACCGCTCCGGCCGGATCCGGTGATTTCCGGCCAGGTCCGGACAGCTCCGGCCTGATCCAAGCTACTCCGGCCAGATCCGGCGATTTTCGGCCAGATCTGGCCAGATCCGGACTGTTCCGGCCAGCAACCGGCCTCCACCCGTGCCGACCGCTCCACACAGGTGGCCTCCTCCGGCTTCCAGCGCCGCCTCCCGGCCTCCTGCACCCTCGTCGGCCTCCTCCTGCGGCATCCCCGCCTCGCCGGCATCTCCCGGCACCTCCCGGCGGCCGCATCTCTGTCCGTCGGCACGTCCATTCGCTAGCGTAGCAACTCAACCACCTAGGATTAGGGCCCCGTTGGCGCCGCCAGATCCCGCAACACTTCTGCGGAATCCCCACCTCCCGTCGCCGGCCCCGCAAGTGCGGTTTTCCCGGTGCTAGTTTGGATTTCTCGGCGTTTCATCGACCGGCCCCACTAGTGCGGCATTCCTGGCGTCCCGTCAACTGGCCGGTCTGCGTGGTCATCTGCTGCGGCCGCAACATCTTCCATCCATCATCCTGCGGGGGAGCTTCAATCGTGAGGGGGAGCAGCAACTTTTGCAGCTTTCTTTTTATTTCGTCATGTTTTGTCATCAAGCTGGGTATGTCCAGCTTGAGGGGGAGTGTTAGCGTCTGTTTTTATTGTTTTTTTTTTCATTATGTGTCCAAGCTAGGTACACCTAGCTTGAGGGGGAGTGTTGGAGTCTGCATCCCACATCGGACTTGAGGTCCGGTGTGGTTTTTAATATTCATTATAAATACACCCCAAGGGCTCCTTTAGAGTAAACACCTTGGGGGTTCGGTTTCTCTCATTTTATTCTCATACAGGAAGGTTCTGAGAAGATTCAGCATGCTGGAAGCAAAGGCAGTCTCTATTCCCCTGGCGAGCCACTTCAAACTATCAAAGGAGCAATCACCGAAGACGGCAGAAGAGGTGAAGTACATGACAAAAGTTCCATACGCATCAGCTGTGGGAAGCCTGATGTATGCCATGGTCTGTACTCGACCTGACATTGCTCATGCAGTGGGAGTTGTGAGCAGGTATATGGCTAACCCTGGAAAACAACATTGGGAAGGTGTGAAGTGGATACTAAGGTATTTGAAAGGCAGCAAGGAGGTATCTCTGTGCTTTGGGAAAGGAACTTCATTGCAGGGGTATGTGGATGCTGACCTTGGAGGCAATGTTGACAGCAGGAGGAGTACCACGGGTTATGTCTTTACCTGTGGAGGAACTGCGGTAAGTTGGATATCACAATTGCAGAAGGTGGTGGGGCTTTATCCACCACAGAGGCAGAATACATTGCTGTAACAGAAGCTGGGAAAGAGATGGTTTGGCTGAAGAGCTTAATGGATGAATTGGGAAGAAAGCGAGAGGAGAATGTATTGCACTGTGACAGTCAGAGTGCTATACATCTTGCCAAGAACCCAGTGTTTCATGCCCGGACGAAGCACATTCAGTTGAAGTACCATTTCATCAGAGCTTTGATACAGGATGGGTTGCTGACCTTGCAGAAGATCTGTGGAACCAACAATCCGGCAGACATGTTGACAAAGCCTATGGTGATACAGAAGTTGAGGCACTGCTGTGCCTCTGTTGGTCTCCACTGATGAACGGAGGATGAGAGGCAGAATGATGGAGGACTTGATGGGAGCAGAAGAGGAAAACAGTTTGTATTTCATGAATCTGTGAAAGCACGGCACTGGTGAGTGAACAAGAGGAAGAACTTAGATTAAGTAAGTTGTCTTCATCAGTTGCATCGAAGCATAGCAGTGCAGCGAATCAGGCTACAAGTGGGAGATTGTTGGATTGGTGTTGCCCGATCCGGTTGGGCCGAATGCCTGTGGCCCGCAACTGTAGCAATGCTTACCACTGTAGCGGAGCTGACCGACCGACACCGACAGGCACTGTAGCGGCGCGGACTTCGGGGTCAACTTTACTATAGCGCTTTTGACAAAGCCAGTCGCCGTTCACTGTAGCGACACAGACCACTTTTCGAACAGTGATCGTCTTCTCCATTGTTTTATAGCCCTTTTTCGAGCTAGGGTTTCTACTGAAAATCCTCTGTAATTTCGTGCTCCCGAATCATAGTGAAATTCTGCATTTCCCGTGGACGTAGGGATTTTTCACGAACCACGTAAATCGTTGTGTCCCTTGCTTTCTTTCTTTTCATTTTTTCTCGTTTCTGTCGTTGTGTCTCCCGGCGATTCCGCAACAGATACACACTCATACAAGCCGCAAAAAAGCAATTAACTTTACATCCAACCTCGAATTCAATATCAACCATGTTAACTTTACATCCAACCTCTAATTCAATATCAACCATGTTTTTTTTTCCTACACTTTCCAATGTCTACCTAGAATTTAATATCTACTAGATAACTTTTTAACCATTAGAATTTATGTGAATAATTTGACTAGTTTGAGGTAGCATTCTGGTTTTAAAAGCTACGAGAGAACCAACATGCAAACATTGCATGGAATATTGGTGCACAGATTGGACGGTACAATGGGTGAAACTTGGGAGCAATCCTTTTGGTGAGTTATGAACTTCCTTGGTTTTTTTTCGTTTATTATTGGTTTAATTGGGCAAACATCGATGTTAAAGTGAAGACCAAGTTAAACAACGGATATTTATACAAAGGTTGAAGGCACCCTTGAAAGTCAGGCAAGGATGTAGGCACTGATGAGCTAACTGGACAAAACAACATTAAATCTGGTTCCATTTGCTTAACTTCGCTCTATTAAACAATTTCATTAACACTATTACTCAACAATATTGAAAACCTAACAACAAATGACTTTCCGGCTTAACATCCAGAGCATTTTACCCTTCAAAGCAATATTCATACAAGTTGACCAAAAACATGTCCAAGCTCCTAATAACATTGTGGGTTTAATTCATGATCTTCAAGAAGCAACGGAACAGAAAAAATCTTGTTGCGGAAATGCCGACAGTCGCAGCGACAGATCAGGTTTGCAGATGAAGAAAAGTTGGAAACAAAAGAAGAAGAACACAGACACAACGATTTACGTGGTTCGGGAATAATCTCTACGTCCACAGAGAGACAGAAATATCACTATAGTCGGGAGCACAAAATTATAGGGAGTTTCAGGGTTCTCAAGCACCCAGAAACCCTAGCCCAAAATGGGCTAATAAAGAAGATGAAGCATTAATCCACCAACCGCACAAAAAATCCGTTGTGCTACAGCGAAAAGTGGTAGTCCACATTGCTGCAGTGTCACGGCCACCAAAGTCCAAGCTGCTGCAACGGCTAGCGACTGGAAGTCCACGAAACTATAGTACCGTTGTCTCCAAAGTCCGCAACTGCTACAGTGTCATGTCAGTGTCAATCGGTCAGTTCTGCTACAGTTGGTTAGAGTTCCTACAGTGTCCCAAATTTTGGGTCGAGGACCTTCGGCCCCTAGACCCCCGGAACAGGGGTGCGTTGCCCCCTGCAAATCTCAACGAGTTCACCGCGGAACTTGGCCCATGGAGTTGCAGCCTGGTGCGCAATATGGGCCGCAAATATCGGCCCAACATCATCCAAAACAAATCGAGCGACACCAATCCAACAAAACTGTAATTACAAGGACGGTAATGAGGGCCATTCGACATCACTTATTAAAACCTGTCATCAACACTTATCACTTACAATAAGTGGGGTTTTTTTTAAAAAAAATGGTTTTTCTTCTTGAAAGAGCCCGAGGATCGTTCAAGAACACTGAGAGGCGTGAATCGGTATTGAAATATCATTTTCAACTTTTCACACGTGTTGCCTTCAATGCTGGTTAAAACACAACACTCATACACATCTCTAATGCTAGATAATCACCCCCAAAAATGAATGAAAATAAATGAGTGATACCAAGATTTTTACTAGACTGACCACTTGATGCGAGTGCCTATTCCTTTGGTGCATCATGAATAATATCTCACTTCACACAGTTTGATTCTCTTTTTATCAAAATCAACCAAGATGAGTATCAATAGAATATCCTTCCTGGCGTGGGCCACCAGCCCACACACTCTCTTCATCACCAATTACAAAGTGTATCACACACTCTTTTATCAATATCAACCGAGATGAGTGACAACAGAATTTCGTTTTTGTGCTGATCTTTATTACAAAGTGCATCACACGCTCTTTGTGCATCCCGTACAAATACAACATCAAAGAAATTCTCAAAATGAAGAAAAATAATGATAATCACTTCCCATAGCATCAAATATCTTCTTCTTCCTTGGATTGATGAGCAGCAATGATTCTTCTTAAATGATCACTTACGGTAGCATCAAATATTTTCCTTTGGTTATTGGGTGTTCTTGTGTTTGTCCACCAACATTTTCATCACCAACTATATTTGGAGACTCCATATGCTTTTTCCCCCATGAATGTTTTCTTTTAGAGTTTTCCATGTCACCCTCATCATTGGTAAAGTCAGAGTCAGCATCATCTTTATTTATTTCAGCAACATCATCTGCATGTTACATCAAACTGTCCAGAAATTTCAGACAGTCTTTTCCGACCTCAAACTGATTTCTCTAATCAGGTTAATCTTCAGTGACCTGATTTCTCCAGTTTTTCATTGTAGCAATGATAACTTATTCTGTTTGCTGTGTATTCAAGGAATATACCATCATTCGCCGGCTCATAAAAGTTGCCAAGATGTTTTCCCTTCACTTTGATAACACAAGGGCTGTAAAACAAGTTTTGCAAGATGGGCTTCTTCTTGCACCACATTTCATATGGCAACATGTCGGAATTTGATCTCAATAGACAATGATTTTGCACATGAACTGCCATTGAAATGACTTGTTTCAAAAAATATCTTGACATATCATGCCCAATCAGCATAATTCATATCATATCCACCAAACTTTGATTTTTTTGCCTAGTGACGCCACTTTGCTGGGGTGTGTAGGGTGAGTTCACCTCATGTCATATATTGTGCTTATCAGGATGCTCTTCAAACTGGCCATTTGTATATTCCAAGCCATTGTCAGAACAAATTTTTTTGATAGTGTAGTTTGTTTCATTCTCAGTTGTCCTCTTGAAACTTCTAATTTCTGTAAAGGTTCTCAGCTGTCCTCTTGAAACTTTTAATTTCAGTGAAGGTCTGTCATTTATTTGTCATAAAAATAATACATGTCTTGCGAGTAAAATCATTAATGAAAGATATTAAGTACTAATTTTCAAGTGTGGAGTTTTTGCTCATCAGACCACAAACATCAGCTTTCTCATATTGACTTTGTGACTGTCTTACATGAAAAGTCTCTCTCTTTTTAGATTAAGAAAATTACAGATATTAAGTACTAATTTTCAAGTGTGGAGTTTTTGCTCATCAGACCACAAACATCAGCTTTCTCATATTGACTTCATGACATGTCTTAAATGAAAAGTCTCTCTCTTTTTAGATTAAGAAAATTACAGATGGCATCTTCAGGAATCAGCTTTCTCATATTTTCTGGCTAAGATGACCAAAACTTCAATGCCATAAAGAGTTCTCTTCTTCCATGCTAAGATGGCATGAATTTTACCCGTCACCAATTAGGAAAACATTTCCAATGGTTTTTTTGCCTTTTCGTCGGAATTACTCCATCTCTCAACCTCTCCATTTTCCAGAAGAAAAGTAAATTCCCATAATCACACAGTCACGGGGCACTAAGAAGGTTATGTTTCAGATCTAGATAGAATACATTCTTGAATTTGAGGTTTTTCTTCCCAAAGTCCGTTGTCCAGCTAATCTTCAACAGACCATCATTGGAAAATGTGGTAATTCCTCAATATTTTTCAATGTCTTTGGGAATCTTTTTATCACCCATCGTGTGCGACAAGCAACCATAGTTGAGTATCTGAGGTTTCTCCTGCGAGGCGTCGTAAGCCACTTAAACCACCATGGATTGTTCTTTGCCTTTTCTTAGTTTCTGATAATTCTTTGGAGTCGCTCTTTGTTTGAGTTGAGTTGAAGAGTTGTGAGGAACTCAACAGTCGTATGACCATGTTGGCAACACCTCCTGCATGTCTCGTCAAGATACTCAAAATTATTTTTCAACTCAACATTTTGTTGCACTTGTTGTGGATGAATTTTCTTAATGTTTTGGGATTGTCTCCCCCTTAAATCAACATCTCTCCTTTGAATAGGAAAAAACATGTTATGCCGAAACACACAACACCAACAACGTCCTTGAAATCTGAGGATTTCTTCTCGGACTAGCAATATTCGCAGAATATTTCTTCCGCTGATTTTTCATTTTCTGAGGAACCAACTGCGCTCCTTTTAGTGAACCAAAATTTTGAAGAATGCTCATTTCCTTCCACTTGGAGTAATAATTTTATTTTGAATTTTTTGCTATTCGGATAGTAGCAGATTTTGGCTTTTCTCGAAAGAAATCTGCCAAAACAGCAATCTGTTTCTCTCCCTTGTGAGAGACAAATTCAATACCTTTGTGGTCGGTTGACCTAGTGGTTTCTCCTTCAACATATCCAAATCCTTGTACAACAAGGATAACAAACAAGTTTTAAACCCAATTAAATGGGGTCGGCTACATGGATCAAACGTCGCCAATAGCTCTGTTGAAGACCATGTTTTCATTGAAACCATTTAGAACACGATCATCTTGAATGATTTGTTTAAATGTTCTTTTAGGTCGGCTTCTATTTCTTTTAATAAGTGTATTTGTCATTAAGCTTACCCTCTTAACAGGTGCATCCCTATGTCTTCTTCTAACATGTCGAAACCATCTTAATCTAGTCTCAGTCTTCTTCTCATCAATCAAAACCACTCCATTTTTTTCTCGAACACATTCATTTATAATTCTATTCATCTTAGTATGTCCACATGTTCATCTTAACATTTTCTTTCTATTACCCTTATTTTTTGTTTAAGATGTCCCTTCAAAGGTCAACACTCACTACTATATAGAATAGTTGGTTTAATACCATCTTAATCTAGTCTCAGTCCTCTTCTCATCAATCAAAACCACTCCATTTTTTTCTCGAACACATTCATTTATAATTCTATTCATCTTAGTATGTCCACATGTTCATCTTAACATTTTCTTTCTGTTACCCTTATTTTTTGTTTAAGATGTCCCTTCAAAGGTCAACACTCACTACTATATAGAATAGTTGGTTTAATAACAGTCTCAAATCCTTGTGTACCCAAATAATGTGACCTTTGTTGACTTAAGCACTGGCTAAGCATCTTTGATGTCATAACTTGTTTCTCTGTAGATTAAGAACTTTCACCAATTTCTTCAACGAATTTCTCATAAACTTAAAATTATTCAAATATCTTTCAGACACAAGCACCTTCGATTGTAGCTTTTAGACTTCCACCTCTTTAGATAACAAACTTGAAGTCATATCATCAATTGTCTTGTTCTGCTCAGTAAGCAAAACATTTAAGGCTCAATCTTCATTAAAAGTTGATGTTCCTTCTAGGTCAATTTTTGCCCATCTTCGCAAGTCTTCAACATTCTTTAGAGAGGTGTTTTCCTTCTCTAATTTGGCAATTTTTTTTATAAACATTTCAAGCTTCATCCGTACAACATGCTTCTTGGTTTCTTCTTCATCCACTTCAAATTCTTCCTCATTACTTGAAGAATTATCATGTAACACCCCTGAAAAAGTAAGACTTAATAGACTAAATGTTACAGCTCATGTAAACGAGGTACACCTTCCCTTTCGGGAACCTACCTGGTTAGAACTTCACATTTAAGTGAGTTTGTCCTAGATTAATGACAAGATGGGTGACCTCCTGGGAAGTTTCTCAGGGTATGTATGAGTCAGGACAAAGCACACTAAAAGAACATGTGTTGGTCTGTGGGGGTATTCATTAGTCTGATAAGTGACCCCGGTGGGTAATAGCTTATGGTGTGCTAGGAAGGCAACCAGGGTATTACCAGAGACGCATGGGGTCAAATGACCAGGTTCATGGCTCGGGGAGGTCAGGTCATGACAAATGGTATCAGAGCCAATATCTGGTCAGAAGTGCAGTGGCACTGCCTGGGTTTGAGGTGTGGGATCCACAACGAGGACATTGTATTTTAAAGGGTTGAGAGTGTAAAACCCAAGGAAAAGTGAGACTTAATAGAAATAAAATATTTTATTCCACCCGCCAAAGGCAGCTCCAAACACTCTACAAAGATGCGGCCCGGAGACTCGATCCCGTGATCTCTACCCCAAATCCCTAACCCCCCTACCACGCGTGGGGCAGAGACTTAATAGACTAAATGTTATTACTCATGTTTACAAAGTGCGCCTTTTTTTTCAGAAATCTAACTGATTAGAACTCCAAAGTTAAGCGAGTTTGACCTAGAGTAGTGTTAGAATAGGTGACCTCTTAGAAAGTTACTCAAGGTGTATGTGAGTGATAATAAAGCACACTAAAAGAACATGTGTTGGTTTGTGGGGACATTCATTCGTCTAATAATTGACCCGATGGGTAATAGTTTGTGGTGTGCTGGGAAGACAACCAGGGTATTACCAGAGACGCATGGGGTCAGATGACCGGGATCATGGCTCAGGGAGGTCCAATAGTGACATCAACTTCATTTTCATGAGCCATAAGAACATGTTCACGTTCATCTTCATAATTTTCCTTTTCAACATTGTTGTTGTCACTGCAAGAGGCTTCACCCTTGGAGAGAAAATTTCTTCTCATTGTCTTTGGAATCATTTTCCCCTTCCTTTTAAGAGAAAGTTTATCGTTTTTTATAGAGAAAGCCATTGTTATTTTTCTTGTAAAAAAAATATCATTGATGATTCATCATTCTCCTCTTCATTATTCTTCTTAGGGAAGCTTGTGGAGATATGACCAACATTGCCACAGTTAAAGCACTAGAAGGTAGTTTGTCTTTATATTTGCTCTTACCCCTTCCAAAAATTTTAGAGAAAAGGGATACAAATTCTTCATGGTTATTTTCCCCAACCTCATCTTCGGATTTTTCTTGAGAATTGTATTTCTTCTCATTAATTTTCAAGCCTTTGAAAACTTTAAAGGTCATCTCCTCATCTCATACGTGATCAAAATATTGTGAAGTCAGCCAAGAGACGGACCATCCAAACCTCGATCTTCCAATGTTGAGATTTTAGCATCAAACTTTTCTGAAAGTATTCGCAGCAACTTCTTCACAACAACAATGGGGCCTTCTAGCTTCTCTATAGCCACAAATGGTACTCACAATTATATTCACTCATGCAAAGAAATCATTCACAGACTCATCCCCAGCCATAAGAAAATCTTCTGTTCTCTACAAAGTGTTGCAAAAACACCGACAGTCACACGACAAAGGTTTGCAGATGAAGAAAATACAGAAACAAAGAAGAAGATGAAGATGAACACGGACATAAAAATTTACGTGGTTCAGGAATAATCTCTACCTCCACGGAGAGGCAGAATCACTTCACTATGAAATCCAGAAGCACGATTACAAGGAGATCAGAGTTTCACACACACAGAAACTCTAGCTCGAATGAGCTAATAAAGATGAAATATTATGTCACCAATCGCACAATAAGACCACTATGCTACAGTAAACTGTGGTTGGAAGTCTGCACTGCTACAGTGTTGCGAGCACCCAAGTCCAAAATTTCAAACTGCTACAGTAATCGTGTCAAAGTTTGCACAACTACAGTGCCCTGTCGGTGTCGCCCGATTAGCTCTACTACAGTCAATCGGAGTTGCTAGAGTCGCCCGATTAGCTCTACACACTCAATGATTACTGTCAAAAATGAATGAAAACAAACAAGTGACACTGAGATTTTTATCAAGACTTGCCGCTCAATGTGAGTGGCAAGTCCTAGGTGTGTCGTGGGTGATATCCCACTTCGCATGGTTTGTTCTCATATTATCAAGATCAAACAAAATGAGCGGTAAAGGTATGTCCTTGAACCATCATTATAACTTGTATCCCACACTCCTGGTGCACCCCGCACAGATAAAACATCAAAGAAATTCTCATAATGATTAAGAATAATAATGATAATTACTTGCCGAAACAGCAGATATCTTCTTCTTCCTTGAGCAGATGAACAGTCACGTTTCTTAGAGAGTAGTCTCCACAAAATTATGTTCAACAACTATTCTCTCATGAGTCTCATACTTTCTGTTTTCACAAAATTTGATTCTTCTCATTTCTTCAGCAGCAATAATACTTTCTGTTTTCATCATTAATACCTGTAACCACTTGTAAATGAAAAAGAATAATCCTTTCTTTGACAGGCCAGCTCCAACGGTATTGGGAGGTTTTTTTTATTGAAATAAACTTCCCCATAATCCACGACATTTTATCAGAAAATACCCGGAATAAATCAGTCAAAATTCTCATAGAAATAAACTGTGCAGTACGTTGAGTAGATCGAAGCGGAAACCCTGCATAGCGTAGAAATCCACACACTTCAATAATACGTTGAGTAGACTCATGCAGAGTCAATGCGTTAAGTAGAAACAGTGAATTTGTTCAACACAACCACGGAGTAGAAATGGCCTGCACCTTTATGTTGCATGCAGTAGAAATCTCCACACTACTTCACGCATATCGTCTGTGTTGAGTATAATTTCTTCGCTGCTTCACACAAAACATTTGCAGCGAGTATAAATCATGATGTGTGTGGTAAATCTAATAATTTGACACTCATGTTGATCTCTGTAGAGTTGTGCTCCTTACCTCAATGAGAGGTGGAGCCCCTTATTTATGGATAGAGGAAAAGTAATACAAGACAGAGCAAACCAATGTGAGACTCTAAAATACATATAACCAGGTCCAACACTCCCCCTCAAGCTAGAACAGGTATAGTTTGTTCAACACAACCACGGAGTAGAAATGGCCTGCACCTTTATGTTGCATGCAGTAGAAATCTCCACACTACTTCACGCATATCGTCTGTGTTGAGTATAATTTCTTCGCTGCTTCACACAAAACATTTGCAGCGAGTATAATTCATGATGTGTGTGGTAAATCTAATAATTTGACAGTCATGTTGATCTCTGTAGAGTTGTGCTCCTTACCTCAATGAGAGGTGGAGCCCCTTATTTATGGATAGAGGAAAAGTAATACAAGACAGAGTAAACCAATGTGAGACTCTAAAATACATATAACCAGGTCCAACACTCCCCCTCAAGCTAGAACAGGTATAGTTTGGACGAAGAGTCCCACAAACAAAGAGAGAATACATCACAAAGACCAAACACACTCCCACTCAAGCTAGGTCGTAGATGTCGTAGATGTCGTAGATGTCGTGAATGCCCAGCTTGGTGCATAGAGAAACCAATCGAGCTCCTGGCAGCATTTGGTGAAGATGTCGACAAGCTAATGAGCTGTTGGAATGTAGCTGAAAGTGATATGCTTTTGCTCAATGTGATGTTGAAGGAAGTAACAGTCAATTTCAATATGCATCGTGTATTCATGAAATACTGGATTAGAAGCAATCTTTGTGGCCACCCGATTATCACATCAAATATGAGCAGGAGTCTGGGGCGAGAAACCAATTTCATGGAGAAGGTGACAAAGCCAAAGAATTTCGACAGTGACCGTGGTCATCGCACAGTATTCAGATTCAGCACTGGATCAGAAGACGACGATTTGTTTCTTGTTTCGCCAGGAAATCAAGTTACCAACCAGAAAAACAGCAAATCCAAAAGTAGACTTTCGAGTAGATAAGCATCCAGCATCACAGAAGGCCTCAATGTTCAGATTATCATGATGTAAATACCGAAGACCACGAGAAAATTCTTTCTTAATATATTTGACAATGCGAAGAACAACGACCCACTGGGATTTCATCGGATGGTTCATGAATTGGCTGACTTTGATGACAACGTGGACAATATCCAGACGAGTCATAGTAAGATAATTGAGATTGCCCGCAAAACGACAATACCGGTCTGGATGAGAATATGGGCTAGTGGTATCATGGAGGTAACGTTCCCCTAGTTCAAGAGGAGTGTCGACATCAGTTGCCTGAGACAAACCAGTATCCTATAAGATATCCAACGCATATTTTCATTGTGAAAGAAAGATGTCGGTTGGAGAGCGATTAAATGTCAAGAAAATACTTCAAAGGACCCAATTCTTTTGTATGAAACAGCTGTTGTAGATAAGCCTTGAGACGGGCAATGCCATGAGAATCACTACCGGTAATAATGATATCAACAACATACACAACACAGAGGATGCAATCAGAGGACGTTCATCGATAAAAAATAGTGTGATCATTCATACTCCGAGATAGACCAAACGTAGTGATGACAATGCAAAATCGGTCAAACCAAGCACGACGAGACTGCTTTAGTCCATAAAGAGACCGATGAAGCCAACAGACATGAGAACTGACCCCTGAGGCAATGAAGCCAGGAGGTTGTTGCGGATAAACTATCTCGTCAATAAAACCATGCGGGAATGCATTCTTGACATCAAGTTGATGAAGAGGTCAATGATAAGCAGCTATAAGAGGGACGAGTGTCACGAACATAACAAAGACACTCAAATATAGGAAGTGGAAGAGGGTGAGCGAAAGAGCGAAACAGAGCCCGAAACGGAGTCTCCCCCTAAAGGATAAAAGTAAGGCAATTTATGAGATAGGCGGCAGCAAGAATCGCATCCCCCAAAAATGAAATAATATGACACGAGGAGTTTTCAAAAAATGACGATGCTTACGTTTGGCTACACCATTCTGCTAAGGGGTATCAGGACAGGATGTTTGATTAAAGACACCGTGATCCTAGAGGAACTGCTGAAGGGAAGAAGATAAATATTCACGTCCATTGTATGAACGGAGACATTTAATAGTCGTGGAGAACTAGTGTGAATTTCATGGTAAAATGTTTTGAAAATACCACACCTCAAAACGATCGCGAATGAAATAAAGCCATGTCATGCGAGAGAAGTCATCAATAAAGGATACATAATAACGGTACCCAAACTGAGGACCACGCAGGGACCCCGGACATCGGAATGGACTATGTCAAAAGGTTTAGACGCACACATCACCAAACGAGGAACATAAGATGCGCAATGATGTTTAGCAAACTTACAGGACCCGCAATGAAAAGAAAAGTGTAGACTGAATTGGGGGCAAAGCTGATGTAAGATTGAAACCGAAGGATGACCATGGCGAAAATATAGATCTAGAGCACAATCAGATGTGGACGAGCAAGCAAGGGGTGGCGGGGTATCAAACATGTATACGCCATCTCAAAGATGACCCCAACCAAACTCCAGAGTCATCGATCGCTCCTAAAAAACAAGACCAGGTGATGTAAAAATAGCAACACAGTTCAAGTCTTTTGTGAGCTTACTGATGGAGAGGAGATTAAAAGGACTTCAAGAAACATGAGTCACTGAAATCAAGCGAATACCAGGAGTTGGGGAGCAAGTGTTGAATCCCGCAATAGGGATTGTGGACCCATGGCACCAGTATACGGACGATAGGTAGTAAGCATACCTGCATCACCAGTGAGATAGTCAGAAACATCAGAAAAAAGCATCCAAACAGCCGAGCGACGAGAGACACAAGCGATAGTACTGTCAGTCTGAGCAACAGAGGTCGAAGAGGAGGCAGGTAGCGAGGCGGCTCGATGAGAGTGTATACACGCATTCTTAGCTATTGATAGTTCCAGGTTATAACGGATAACGGATGGTGGTGAGGAAGTTGGCATATCATGAAGTAGATTGGGATGGGGTGACAAGATAAGACCAAGCCAGCGGGAAGGGTTGAGCGAGGAATCCAGCAGGAATAGCCAGAAATCTGGCCTCAGCAACGGTAAGAGGAATCCGTGAGCGCGTTCAGATGGCATGAGGTCGGAGTCGTGATGCCGGAGAGAGGCGCCATAGGGGAGCAGTGACGCTGGGAGGTCGTGACTGGGACTCGTCCAGCAAGAGGCGGAGGCTAAGGTGCGTGTAGAATAGGAAATCCCCCTTACCTCAAGGTAAGGCGGCAGAAGTAGATCTCCGAGAAGCAAGGCAACCAGCATAATCAGCATCACAAAAGGCCTCAATATTCAGATGAGCATGTTGGGAGTAGCGAAGACCACGAACAGTATCTCCCTTGATGTATTTGCCGATGCGGAGGATAGCATCCCAATGAGAGGTGGTCGGATGCTCCAAAAATTGGCTCACTTTGCCAACAGCGCAGGCAATGTCGGGGCGAATCATGGTGAGATAATTGAGTTTGCCCACCAGTCGACGGTACCGCTCTGGATGTGAATACGGTTCTGAGGAGTGATAAAGAGACCGCTCCCCAGGCTCCAGAGGAGTGTCCACAGCAATGGCCTGTGTCAGCCCAGCATCCTGCAGAATATCCAACGCATATTTCCGTTGGCAGAGGGAGATGGTGTCCGGAGAATAAGATACCTCAATGCCTAGGAAGTATGTGAGAGGACTGAGATCCTTAGTGTGAAAGTGCAGGTGAAGATGCCCCTTAAGGTGGGCGATACGAGCAGAGCTGCTGCCGGTGATGATGATATCATCCACATAAACGACCAACAGGATGCAACCAGCAGAGGTCGTCCTGTAGAACACAGTGTGGTTCTTCATGCTGTGAGAGAGCCCAAAGTCGGTGACGACAGTGCTGAAGCGGCCGAACCAAACACGAGGAGACTGCTTGAGGCCGTAAAGAGAGCGACAGAGTCGACAGACTTGAGACTCGACGCCGGAGGCACAAAATCCGGGGGGTTGTTGCAGATAAACCTCTTCCTCAAGAAATCCATGGAGGGAGGCATTCTTGACATCCAGTTGATGAAGAGGCCAATGACGATGAGCCGCCAGAGAGATGAATAACCGAACGGAGGCCATCTTGGCAACTGAAGAGAAGGTATCAAAATAGTCAATACCGTAAGTCTGTGCGAAACCCTTTGCCACAAGGCGAGCTTTGAGTCGATGGAGAGTGTCATCGGGATTCAGCCTGACTGTGTAAATCCATTTGTTGCCAACCGCCTGTTTGTTTGTTGGAAGAGGGACAAGATCCCAAGTATGGTTTTTTTCGAGAGCCTGCAACTCATCCCGCATTGCTACTAGCCATCCCGGGTGAGATTTTGCATCACCAACTGTGCGAGGAATAGATATTATCTCCAGAGTTGACAGACTCTTGTATGAAGATACAAATAGAGTACTCTGGCAAGAGCGAGTACCTTTCCGGAGGGCAATGGGCAAGTCGTTTGGTGTCGAGGCAGGAGCATCGGACGAAGCGGGGACGAAGCGGGGACGACAGTGTCATTGGCCGGGACGGGGGATACAGTTGATAGACGACATGAGTAGACCCTACCAAAATGGGAAGGGAGAACGGAGAGCTCTCAACAAATGAGATGTCAGCAGAGATGACATATCTACGTAGATCCGGTGAGAAACAACGATATCCGCGCTGAGTGCGGGAATACCCAAGAAAGATGCACCGGAGGGATTTGGGAGAGAGTTTGGAGAGGTCGGGACGAGTGTCACGAACATAACAGAGGCATCCGAACACCCGAAGTGGAAGAGAGTGAGGAAGGAGAGAGGAGAACAGAGCCCGAAAAGGAGTCTCCGCCTGAAGAATAGAAGAAGGAAGGCGGTTTATAAGGTAAGTAGCAGTGAAGATGACATCTCCCCAAAAAAGCAGAGGCATCTGTCGGTGGAAGAGGAGGGCACGAGCAGTCTCTAGAATATGTCTGTGTTTCCGCTCGGTCACTCCATTCTGCTGGGGTGTATCAGGACAGGAGGTCTGATGAATGATATCTTTCGCCTGGAGGAACAGCCGAAAGGGAGTGGAGAGATATTCACGCCCATTGTCCGAGCAGAGACATTTAACAGAGATGGAAAATTGGTTATGAATTTCATTGTAAAATGTCTGGAATGTGGAAAACACTTCAAAGCGTTCTCAAAGGAGGTACAGCCAAGTCATTCACGAAAAATCATCAATGAAAGATATATATAATATTTATACCCCAAATGACTCGAGATCGTACAAGGACCCCACACATCTGAATGAACCAGATCAAAAGGTTGTGAGGCCCTTGTATCCACCCAAGGAATGTATGAAGTGCGATGATATTTCACAAAAAACAAGACTCACAATGAAAAGAAAGATGCCGACTAAAATCTGGATAAAGCTGATGAATGGTGGAGGCGGGTGGATGTCCCAACCGGGAATGAAGATCCAATGCTCTAGCAGCGACAGATGTGCAGGCGACGGCTGTCGGTCCAACGAACATGTAGACCCCGTCCCAAAGCTGGCCTCTACCAAGTTCCCGGTCCGTAGTCCGCTCCTGAAAGACAACAGCAGATGATGTAAATATGGCAGCACAGTTGTAATCCTTTGTAAGCTTGCTAATAGAAAGAAGATTAAATAGACTGCGGGGCACATGTACCACAGAGGGCAAGTGAAGCGATGAAAGTCAAAGAGCATGCACCAAAGCCCACAATGGGGATAGTGGAATCATCAGCGACGGTGATGGCTGAGAAACCGGCTTAAGGACAGTAGGAGGTCAACATACCAGCATCACCGGTGATTTGGTCGGAGGCACCTGAGTCGAGCATCCAGGCAGGTGAGCGAAGGCCGACGAAGGCAGCGAAACCAGCAGAGTGGGCTAGAGAAGCCGAAGACGGACCCGGTACTGCAGAGTTCCGAGAATCGTGAAGCAGTCGGAGGTCCGTCATAGAAAGGTCCAAAGATGGTGGAAGAGCTGAGACTGATGAGGAAGCCTCCTGGACCGCCGTCTGACCCTGCCGCGGTTGTTGAGATCGGCGGCCATTAAGAACTCAGCAGCAGTCGATTAGGTGGCCGAGTTTGCCACAGTGCTGACAGAGGGGACGAGGACGGCCCTCCACACGGCCACGTCCACAATTGCCCTAGGAACGTCCACCGCCACAACCGACACGAGCAGAGTGGTCGATGATGGGGGTGGGCGGAGGAAGAGCTCATTGGGCCTTGCCCAGGCGATGATACACCTGTGGTATCACCAGTGTAGACGGGCTAGCAAGCATCTCGGTAGTCGTCGTGGTATACTCAGGAGCGAGGCCATTGAGAAGATTGAAGATGCAGAGTCGGTCCCTCTGGGTCTAAGCATTCGTCGGTGTCTGGGGAACGGGCCACAACTCTTACAACTCATCGCGAAGACCTTTCCACTCCATGAAATATGCTGGGAAGGATTTGTCCTGCTATCGGATATGCGACAGTCTCTGAAGAACATCGGAGACCCGAGCCAAATCATTGGTCTCGGAATACATGATGTTTGTTGGAGTCTGTATCCCACATCAGACTTGTGGTCCGATGTGACATTTATCATTCATTATAAAAGAACGCCTCAGCCTCACTTTGAGGTAAGGAGGCAAAAGGGTTTTCTCAACCTACATGGTATCAGAGGGAACCTAATCCCAAACCCCTCCTCCCATTTTATTTCCCCCCCTATCTAGGGTTTCTCATTTCCTCTCCCAGGACCACAAGTCCGATGTGGGATACAAACTCCAACAATGTTCAAGAAATCCCAGAGTTCCTTGACTATATTTGCAGTCCAGGTGACATCTTTGACTAAGCGATCTGTTGGAGTATGGGTAACTTCCAGCACCACTTACTTTGTAACTTCCAGCCCCACTTCTTTTGTAACCTCCCTTGTAACTTCCTCTTACAGTTTTTTATAAATACAGGCCCTCTCCTTACCTTGAGGGTAAGAGGGATCTCTGATTTACATGGTATCAGAGGGATTTTTATCCCGAACCCTCCCTCCTTTGCGGATTCCCGGCAATCTCCCGGCCCCGCCTCTCTATCCACTGCCCTAGCCATTCCTGGTGGCCCTCCCTCCCGGCGGCTCACCCTCCTGGCGAACCCTCCCTCTAGGCAGCGCTAACCGGCCAGCGGCTCCAATCTCGCGGCCCCTACTGCATCGCGGCGCCCGCCTCTCCCTCCCGGTGTGGCTCCACCTCCCGGCGGGCCTCCCTCAGGCGCGACACCCAGCCCAGCGCCCTTCCCCGGTGGCGCGGCTCCCGACCCCGGCGTCCGCCGTCCTCCCGCAGTGCGCCCTCGTCCCAGCGGGCCTTCGCCCAGCGCCCGCGCCTCTCCGTCGCGCTCACCCTTTTGTCGCGCTCGCCTGCTGCTCTCCGGCGTCCAGACCCGACGACCTCGGCGCGACTCTTCTACAGCGGATCTCCTCCAGGTTCGCCTTCCCTCCCGGCGCGTCTCCTCCCGTCGCGCCCCGCGACACCTCCTCGTCGCGCCTCCCGCGACGCCTCCCAGACGCGACTCCCGTCGCCTCCCAACTCTCCCGGCTCTTCCCGGCTGCGACGCCTCCAGACGAGGCGCCCTCCTACAGGCGCGGCTCCCTCCGACCCAGCGAGCGCGCCTCCAGCGCGGATAATCCCTCCGCCAGACATCCGACCCTCTGGTGCTCCCCTCTCCACGCCGCAAACCGCCGGCCTCCTCCTCCAGATCCCGCCGCAGCATCCGCACAGCAGCACCCTCGACCAGTGGCGCCTCCGCCCAGCGGCGTAGTCGCCCCGGCGCTCTCCCTCCAGCCCCAACGGCTCCATCAGCACAGACCAGGCTCTTCCCGGTCTTTCCAGCGCCCCACGTGCACCGCTCCCCGGCAAGGCTCCCTGCTTCCGGCTCATCCCTCCGCTGCATCTTCGGTATCACCGCTCCGCTTCCATGGCAGACTCTTCCCCACTGCCGCCGCTGATCACCGCTTCTACCCGCCTTGTGGATGACCGATTGGACTCCACAAATTTCTCCATTTGGCGGAAGACTGTTGTGATGTCCCTCACTGGCATGGACCTCGATCATCATCTTGAGAATCCTCCCCCAGCCACGGCTGATCCCAAATATCGTTCCTGGAAACTTGCTGACAGCAAGATATTCGCTCTGCTGGTCAATTCCATGGAACGATCGGTTAAAGATGTCACCCGCACCGCAAATACCGTCAAGGAGCTCTGGGACTCCTTGAATATCATGTACTCCGAAACCAATAACCTCGCTCGGGTGTCCGATATCCTTCACCGACTGTCCCATGTTCGCCAGCAGGCCCAATCCTTTACAACCTACTTCCTGGAATGGAAAGGGCTGCGTGATGAATTGCAGGAGTTGTGGCCCATTCCACAAACACCGGCCGAAGCTCAGACCCAGCGAGACCAGCTCTGTCTCTTCACTCTTCTCAACGGCCTCGCTCCAGAATTTGCCACCACGGCAACCGAATTGCTCGCTAGCTCGTCGACGCTGGAGATCCCACAGGTGTATCACTGACTCAGCAAGGCCCAGCGGGCTCTTCCTCCTACCGCCCCCGTTAACGACCACTCAGCTCTCGTCGGTCACGGCGGTGGCCGTTCATCTGGTCCTCGTGGACGTGGTCGTGTGGACAGTCGACCACGTCCCCTCTGTCAACACTGTGGCAAGGTTGGCCACACGATCGACCGATGTTGGGTCCTGCATGGACGTCCATCTCAGCGCCCGCGGCAGGGACAGACGGCGGTCCAGGAAGCACCATCGGCAGTTGCAACTCTTCCTCACTCTCTGGACCTTTCGATGGCCGACATCCGGCTGACTCATGATCCTCGGGAATCTGCCGAACCCGGCCCATCAGCAGCTTCTATAGCCCATTCTGCTCACTCCACTGCCTTTGTCGACCGTCGCTCCCCTGCTTGGATGTTGGACTCAGGCGCCTCCGACCACCTCACCGGTGATGCTGGTATGTTGACCTCTTACTGCCCTTACACCGGTCCCTCAGCCATCACGGTCGCTGATGGCTCCACTATCCCGATTGTGGGCTTCGGCACCTGCTCTCTGACTCCAACGATTCACCTACCCTTTGTGGCACATGTACCCCGCAATCCATTTAATCTTCTTTCCATCAGTAAGCTGACAAAAGATTCTAACTGCGCTGCCATATTTTCCTCCTCTGGTGTTGTTTTTCAGGAGCAGACAACGAACCGGGAACTTGGTAGAGGCCGACTTCAGGACGGGGTCTACCTGTTCGATGCACCAGCACCCATCGCTTGCTCATCTACCTCTTCTCCAGCTTTGGATCTTCATTCCCGGTTGGGACATCCGCCGACATCCACCATTCATCAACTTTTTCCAGAGTTTCGTCGGAATATTTCATTTCATTGTGAGTCTTGTACCTTTGCAAAACATCATCGATCTACATACCTACCTCGGGTGGATACACGGGCCTCAAACCCTTTTGATCTCGTTCATTCAGATGTTTGGGGTCTTTGTACCATTTCGAGTCATTTGGGCTACAAGTACTATATCTCTTTCATCGATGATTATTCGCGAATGACTTGGCTTTACCTCCTTCGAGAACGCTCCGACGTGTTTTCCACCTTCCAAACATTTTATGCTGAGATTCAGAATCAATTTTCCCTCTCGGTCAAATGTCTCTGCTCCGACAATGGGCGTGAGTATCTCTCCAATTCCTTTCGGCAGTTTCTCCAGACGAAAGGCATCCTTCATCAGACCTCCTGCCCTGATACACCCCAGCAGAATGGCGTGGCCGAGCGGAAACACAGACATATTCTGGAAACTGCTTGTGCCCTCCTCTTTCACCGACAGGTGCCTCTGCAGTTTTGGGGCGATGCCATTCTCACTGCCACCTACCTGATAAACCGTCTTCCTTCCACTATCCTTCGAGGGGAAACTCCTTTTCGGACTTTGTTCTCCTCTCTCCCTCTTCACTCCCTTCCCATTCGCGTGTTTGGGTGCCTCTGTTACGTTCACGACACACGTCCAGGTCTCTCCAAACTCGCTCCCAAATCCCTCCGTTGCATCTTTTTAGGCTATTCCCGCACTCAACGCGGCTATCGCTGTTTTTCCCCCGACCTACGGCGGTATGTCATCTCGGCCGACGTAGCCTTTGTTGAAAATTCTCCATTCCTCCTTCCTTCTCCTCATCCTGACCCTGCCATCTATGATTGTCTTCCTCTCATCATCCATCCTCCACCGTCGTCAACCCCTGTTGACACACATTTTGGTCAGGTCTACTCCCGGCGTCCTTCGACTGTATTCCCCGTCCTGGCCAATGACACTGACGCTCCCGCTTCGTCCGCTGCTCCTGCTCCGCCACCCGAGGACTTGCCCATTGCCCTTCGGAAAGTTACTAGCTCCTGCCAGAGTACTCCTCTATTTGTATCTTCATACAGGGGTTTGTCCGCTCTGGAGACAGTCTCTGTACCTCGCACGATTGGTGAAGCCAAATCTCACCCCGGGTGGCTAGCTGCAATGCGGGATGAATTGCAGGCTCTAGAGGATAACCATACTTAGGATCTTGTACCTCTTCCAGCAGGCAAACAGGCCGTGGGCAGCAAGTGGATTTACACCGTCAGGCTCAATCCCGATGGCACTCTCCGCCGCCTCAAAGCCCGCCTTGTTGCCAAAGGCTTTGCACAGACGTACGGTGTTGACTACTTTGATACCTTCTCACCGGTTGCCAAGATGGCCTCTGTCCGATTATTCATCTCTCTTGCCGCCCATCATCAGTGGCATCTTCATCAGTTGGATGTCAAAAATGCCTTCCTCCATGGCTTCCTTGAGGAAGAAATTTATCTGCAGCAGCCCCCCGGATTTTGTGCCTTCGGCGCTGAATCTCGAGTCTGCCGTCGCCGCCGCTCTCTTTACGGCCTCAAGCAGTCTCCCCGTGCTTGGTTCGGCCGCTTTAGCACGGCCATTGGCGATTTTGGGCTTTCTCGCAGTATGAAGGATCACACTGTCTTCTACCGGACGAGTGCACGTGGCTGCATCTTATTGGTCGTATATGTGGATGACATCGTCATCACCGGCAACGACTCTGTGGGTATTACCCACCTCAAGGCCCATCTACACCACCACTTCAACACGAAGGATCTTGGTCCTCTCACCTACTTTCTCGGCATCGAGGTTTCCTATTCCTCGGACACCATCTCCCCCTGCCAACGGAAGTATGCATTGGATATATTACAGGATGCTGGGCTGACTCAGGCCACTGCGGTTGATACTCCTCTCGAGCCTGGGGAGCGGTCTCTTTATGCCTCCTCAGCACTATACCCACATCCCGAGCGGTACCGTCGGTTGGTGGGCCAACTCAATTATCTCACCATGACTCAACCCGACATCTCCTGTGCGGTTGCCAAGGTCAGTCAATTTATGGAGCATCCAACCACCTCTCAATGGGATGCGGTCATCCGCATCGCCAAATACATCAAGAGAGATCCTGCCCGTGGTTTTCATTACTCCCAGCATCCTCATCAGTATATTGAGGCCTTCTGTGATGCTGATTATGCTGGCTGCCTTGCTACTCGGAAATCTACATCTGGGTTTGCCATATTCTTAGCAGGCAATCTCATTTCTTGGCGAAGCAAGAAACAGACGGTCGTCTCTCGCTCCAGTGCCGAGTCTGAGTACCGTGCCATGGCCACCGTCACTACCGAGATCCTATGGCTTCAACACCTCCTCCAGGAGCTTGGCTTTCCTCAGCAGACTTCTGCTCACATATGGTGTGACAATCAGGCCGCCACTAAAATTGCTTCGAATCCCGTTTACCATGAACGCACGAAGCATATAGAGGTGGACTGTCACTTTCTTCGCCACCACCTGGAGAACAAACATGTCAGCTTTAGCCACATTTCCACGGCGGACCAGCTTGCTGACATCTTCACCAAAGGCCTCCCTGGTGCTCGCCTCGCCTCTCTTAGTTCCAAGCTGGGGATCCACAGCATCTGCCGCCCAGCTTGAGGGGGAGTTACGGTCTTCTTTTTTTTTATGTGTCCAAGCTAGGTACACCTAGCTTGAGGGGGAGTGTTGGAGTATGGGTAACTTCCAGCACCACTTACTTTGTAACTTCCAGCCCCACTTCTTTTGTAACCTCCCTTGTAACTTCCTCTTACAGTTTTTTATAAATACAGGCCCTCTCCTTACCTTGAGGGTAAGAGGGATCTCTGATTTACACGATCCATTGAATTGACCAGCAAGGCGTAGATCTTGCTGTCATCAAATTTCCACGGACAGTATTTGGGATCGGTATTTGGGAAGGTCCATTCCGGTAAGGGACATCAACACAATCTTCCGCCAGATAGAGAAGTTGGTGGAGTCGAGCCGCGCATCGACGAGGCGGGTGGAGGCGGTGATCATCTGGGACAGAGAAGAAGAGGCTGCCATGGAGGACTCGGACATCTACAGAAGACGACAGGTTCAGCGGTGCGTCGTGCCCGCAATGAGAGGCCGCAAAAAGGTGGTGCCAGGTGAATCCGGGAAGCAACAGGGGCGAGCAGCGCCTGGAGCCGACGGAGGAACCGATAGGCGTCGCGGCAGGAATAAAGGGCCGCTGCGGGAGGTCCGAACAGAGAAGGCGGGGTAGGTAGTCGCCAAAGCAGGCGGTAGCCAGGAAGCGTCGTTAGAGGCAGGGGCAGGTGTAGCCGCTGATGGAGTCGCGGGAGCCAGGAAGCCTTGTTCGAAGGGCGAGTTGGGAGTCGCCGGACGAAGCAGGCACGCCGCATCTGAGGGAGCCGACAGGTGCGGGAGTCGGCAGGTGCGGGAGCTGGCAGGTGCGGGAGCCGGAAATGGCGGCGGGTAGGGCGGGAGCCGCTGGAGGCGAACCGGGAGTCACGATGGGTCATCGGGTCGGGAGTCGCTGAGGGGTTTGAAAGTGCGCAGCCGAGAGAGTGCCAGCAGGAGCGCACAGAGGAGGAGGCGGGGTCTGTCTTCGCCGGGAAGTCGCAGGAGAGGAGGTGGCGGGTAGAGCTGCGTCGCGGATTTGAGGGGCGCCCGGGATGTAGCGCGATAGAGGGGCTACAGCGGGATGATGCCGGAGGAAGCCGCAGGAGGGAGCCGCAGGAGGGAGCCGCAAAAGACGAGAGCAGGGGGGGGCTGCTTAGGGCAGAGCCGGGATGGTGGGGGTGGCTGCGTAGGGCAGACCCAGGAGGGGGGATGGTGCCACATAGGGTGCAACAGGGAGGAAAAAAAATAACGGGTTCCCTTTGATACCATGTAGAATAGGAAATCCCCCTTACCTCAAGGTGAGGCGAAGGCCTACTTTTATAGATTGAGAATACAGAATACATACAGGAGTATTCCGATGTGGGACTCGAAAATACCCAGAATAGTAAAAATAGAGTTTAACAATGCACATGGAGGAGCAATGCAGAAGAGAGGCAGAGAGAGAAGGGGTTGCGCGATATGCTAGAGCGAGAAGTCTGGACATGCACGCAGAGAAGCGCGCACCAGTGGGCGCGACAAGACAAGCGCCCAAATTACCATGATCGCGCTTAGTGGAGAGGCGCGCCTGGTGTAGTTCTCTGCGCGTGAGACAAAGAGGAAGAAGTCATCTGAAAATATGAACGTCAGGGAGATCACCGCCAGGATTGGACATCACCATCAAAAGTTGCGATATGTTTGGCACAGGCACACTCGCCAGGGGAGCCACATGGGCAGCGAGGCGCGACAGGGTCGCGCTCAGAAGGGAAGGCGGCTAGGGCACAACAAAGAGGAGCAAAAGGGCGAAGGGAGGGTGGTGCGAGCAGGGGGTCGGCCCTCGACAGCGACGCGCAAGCGGTGCGCGGTGGGAGGACGGCCCTCGATGGCAAAGAGAAGGCGGGTGAAGCGCGTTAAGGAGGTGCACCCGAGAGGGCGGCGAGGCGCAACGGAATGAGTCGGGCCACAACAAAGTGGGGGGAATAGGGTGGAGGTTTACTCTGATACCATGTAGAGTTGTGCTCCTTACCTCAATGAGAGCTGGAGCCCTTTATTTACAGATAGAGGGAAAGTAATACAAGACAGAGTCAACCAATGTAAGACTCTAAAATACACATAACCGGATCCAACAATATCAAATTCAGCACTCCATGATTAATATAATCACTCACTAAAGAATGAATTTCATAGTCTACTCTCAAGAGAGACCTTCTTGACACCGCATCACAGGTTAGAGTGCTATTTTTAGAAAAATCCATCTCTAAGTGACAAGGATTCTCATGCTAATGAAATTTTTCGATAGCCTTCCCTTAGGTCTCTTTACTACAATTTCTAGAAAAACAGTTGAACTTCAATTAGCAATCTGGAAATATTTATACAGAAATAAGCAGTTTTCAACTAGTGTTGTCAAACAGGCCCTAAATGATCATCAAGCAAGGGCAGAATCACTAGATCTTGCACAACAGATGCATTGGTTTCTGACTAAGAACACTACAACCATGAATGCGCCACCCTATAGCCCAAACAGTACTAAACCAAAAAAGAAAGGAAAATATTAAAGAAATGAGAAGGAGAAAATGAAATTTAAAATAAAGATTTACGAAAAGATAAAATAAACCAATAAAAATGCAAGGCCACACCTGAAAATCAAGTTGCTTGGCAAGAGGTGCGGATTTTCTCAATACTTCTTCTTGTATGCGAGCATCATTGTCGCCGTAGGCACGAACAAGCAGAGGCAGGACATGGGACACTAACTGTTCCTGACTAGCCTGGGATAATTAAATACAAGATCACAGTATGGCTAATAGCAATACATAATTCAAGCAAGTTATTAAAAAAACAAGCAAGCAATATTACCATCAGTTTGAAGCCACAGGTTTTTTGTGAAAATCCATGCAACCATGCAGGTCATAGTACATCTAAATGAACGAGATATGCCGTAATAAAACCACTTTGTATATGATGAAATTTGGCTATGTCATATTTCCCGACAAAGGGGATATCGTAAAGCATGAAATAAGATTTCATGCCACTGGCCTTTTCAACCATAAAGCACAATTGAATCATATCGCAAGGCGCCATTTCCCATGCAATCGTAGTGCACAGCATGCATATCGTAAGGCATTTTATTTGATACAATGCATAGAATGCCACTAACTATGATCGAAGTAGCAACTGAATGATTATCGTCAGGAAGCCTTCCACATAAGCTATCATTAAAAGGCCGTTGCATAAGATGCAACGCACTGGAATTAGATACATTCATGCATGAGATGTATGAAGTGGCCAATGCATTTACTCATGCGTTGTATGAACAATCGAGGAGCGCCTTCGAGGGCCCTATAAAGAGCCCACTGCCATGCGATGGCAGGGCGCACGATTGTTTGTTCATTCATAGTCGAAGCTCCCTCCTATCCGAAGCTCTCTTTTTTCTATCACCTTAACACGATGAGGCGCTAGCACGTCGTGGAGGAAGGATCCTGCTCGAACATTGAGCAATCCATCCTAGCCCATGGATACACCGCAGAGGAGGGATGTTTTTGCCTATTATGAGACCTTCATCAAGCATTAATGAAGATAGATGTTGTGACTAATTGGTAAGGTACACATTTACCAGTTTCTTCATTTCTAGTATGTGTGCTTCCATTTATTCTTACATGGTGATCTTGGATTGGGTTTCTAAGAGATCTAACAACACTTAAGAGCGCATCATACCGCAAATACGGTATACACAATATCATATGCAACGACATCCCAGGCACTGGATGTTTTAATATTACACAAACCTCCTGTCATAGCCTACGATAGATGTTGCGCGCCGAGTTATTCATACGCAGAGGCATATCACGGGTTACAATAGCCAGTGCCTTGATTATCAATTCCATTTTACGATCGACAGTGCTTAAATACGATTGAAGAGAAAAAAATTATTTTTCTTTATAATTCAATTATGTATTGAATTTGTTATTTATAAATTGTTTATAAATGATGATAAAAAGTATTTTGGGGATATTTATTAATTTATAGTGTTTATAAATTAATTAATTATAAAAAGTTGATAATTAATTAATAATTGTTTATGAAACATTTATTAATAAATATTCCATAACATTAAGTGTTAATATTAAAATACATTTTTTCAAATTACATGAGATGCCTTATGACTTAGAAATAAAGTGTTTATTTAGAAATCATAAGATTAATTTATTGAACTTATAATTTACAAAATAAGGCAAAAAATTTAAGTTTATATTTTAAAATTATGAATTGTTCATAATACTTAATTTGAATCGTTGAAATTAAGGATCTTATTTGGAATATTATTTAAACCACATCAAAAGAGTTTTGATGATTGATTTGATCAAGCCTTGAATAATGTTGAGTATATGATATTTAGATTATATAATATGATTATTTATTTAAAATTGTAGAATGGGAAAACCCTCTTACCTCAAGGTGAGGCGGAGGCCTACTTTTATAGATTAAGGATAAAGAATATATACAGGAGTATTCCGATGTGGGACTCGGAAAGACCCAGAATAATAAAAATAGGATTTAACACTCCCCCTCAAACTGGACATGCCCAACTTGGACAACGAGTCCCACAAAAAGAAAGATGAAATCATACACGACCAGACACACTCCCCCTCAAGCTGAGCGAGGCTAGGCGAGTCCCTGAGAGGCATTTGGTGAAAATGTCGACAAACTAGTCCACCATCGGGATGTGGCTAAAGCGGACGTGATCAAGCTCCAGGTGATGGCGAAAAAAGTGGCAGTCCACCTCAATATGTTTCGTGCTTTCATGGAAGACGGGATTCGAAGCTATCTTGGTGGCTGTCTGATTGTCACACCAGATGTGAGTAGATGTCTGCGGAGGAAAGTCAAGCTCCTGAAGGAGATGTTGAAGCCAAATGATCTCCGTGTTGCCGGTAGCCATGACACGGTACTCGGATTCCGCACTGGAGCGAGAGACGACCGTCTGTTTCTTGCTGCGCCAGGAGATGAGGTTGTCTGCCAAGAAGACAGAAAAACCCAGAAGTGGATCTCCGAGTAGCAAGGCAACCAGTATAATCAACATCATAAAAGGCCTCAATATTCAGATGAGCATGCTGGGAGTAGCAAAGACCACGAGCAAGGTCTCGCTTGATGTATTTGGCGATGCGGAGGACAGCATCCCAATGAAAGGTGGTCGGATGCTCTATAAATTGGCTCACTTTGCCAACAGCGCAGGCAATGTCAGGGTGAATCATGGTGAGATAATTGAGTTTGTTCACCAATCGACGGAACCGCTCTGGGTGTGAATATGGTTCCGAGGAGGCATAAAGAGACCGTTCCCCAGGCTCCAGAGGAGTGTCCACAGCAATGGCTTGAGTCAGCCCAGCATCCTGCAGAATATCCAACGCGTATTTCCGTTGGCAGAGGGAGATGGTGTCTGGAGAATAGGATACCTCGATGCTTAGAAAGTATGTGAGATGACCGAGATCCTTAGTGTGGAAGTGCTGGTGAAGATGGCCCTTAAGGTGGGTGATACCAGCAGAGTGGCTGGCGGTGATGATGATATCATCCACATAAACGACCAACAGGATGGAACTAGCGAAGGTCGTCCTGTAGAACACAGTGTGGTCCATCATGCTGCGAGAGAGCCCAAAGTCGGTGACGATAGTGCTGAAGCGGCCGAACCAAGCACGAGGAGACTGCTTGAGGTCGTAAAGAGAGCGGCGGAATCGACAGACTTGTGACTCGGTGTCGGAGGCACAAAATCCAGGGGGCTGTTGTAGATAAACTTCTTCCTTAAGAAATCCAGAGAGGAAGGCATTCTTGACATCTAGTTGATGAAGAGGCCAATGATGATGAGCCGCCAGAGAGATGAATAACCGAACGGAGGCCATCTTGGCAACTGAAGAAAAGGTATCAAGATAGTCAATACCGTAAGTCTGTGCGAATACCTTTGCCACAAGTCGGACTTTGAGTCGATGAAGAGTGTCATCGGGATTCAGCCTGACAGTGTAAATCCATTTGCTGTCATCTGCCTGTTTGCCTGCGGGAAGAGGAACAAGATCCCAAGTATGGTTTTCTTCCAGAGCCTACAACTCATCCCACATTGCTACTAGCCATCCAGGATGAGATTTTGCATCTCCAACTGTGCGAGGAATAGATATTGTGTCCAGAGCTGACATACTCCTGTATGAAGATACAAATAGAAGAGCACTCTGGCAAGAGCGAGTACCTTTCCGGAGGGCAATCGGCAAGTCGTTTGGTGTCGGGGCAGAAGCATCGGACGAAGCGGGGACGACGGTGTCATTGGCCGGGACGGGGGGGTACAGTTGATGGACGACGTGAGTAGACCCTACCAAAATGGGTGTCAGCAGCAGGGGGAGACACCGGAGGAGGGTGGATGATGAGAGGAAGACAATCATCAATGGCAGAGTCATGATGAGAAGAGGGAAGGGAGAACGGAGAGCTCTCAACAAATGAGACGTCACCACAGATGACGTACCTCTATAGGTCCGGTGAGAAGCAACGATATTCGCGCTCAGTGCGGGAATAGCCAAGGAAGATGCACCGAAGGGATTTGGGAGAGAGTTTGGAGACGCCGGGACGAGTGTCACGAACATAACAGAGGCATCCGAACACCCGAAGTGGAAGAGAGTGAGGAGGGGGAGAGGAGAACAGAGCCCGAAAAGAAGTCTCCCCCTGAAGGATAGAAGAAGGAAGGCGGTTTATAAGATTGGTATCGCCCCAAAAAAGCAGAGGCACCTGTCGGTGGAAGAGGGCACGAGCAGTCTCTAAAATATGTCTGTGTTTCCGCTCAGCCACTCCATTTTGGGTGTCAGCAGCAGGGGGAGACACCGGAGGAGGGTGGATGATGAGAGGAAGACAATCATCAATGGCAGAGTCAGGATGAGAAGAGAGAAGGGAGAACGGAGAGCTCTCAACAAATGAGACATCACCACAGATGACGTACCTCCGTAGGTACGGTTAGAAGCAACGATATTCGCGCTCAGTACGGGAATGGCCAAGGAAGATGCACCGAAGGGATTTGAGAGAGAGTTTGGAGAGGCCGAGACGAGTGTCACGAACATAACAGAGGCATCCGAACACTCGAAGTGGAAGAGAGTGAGGAGGGAGAGAGGAGAACAGAGCCCGAAAAGAAGTCTCCCCCTGAAGGATAGAAGAAGGAAGGCAGTTTATAAGATAGGTAGCAGTGGGGATGGTATCGCCCCAAAAAAGCAGAGGCACCTGTCGGTGGAAGAGGAGGGCACGAGCAGTCTCTAAAATATGTCTGTGTTTCCGCTCAGCCACTCCATTTTGTTGGGGTGTATCAGGACAGGAGGTCTGATGAATGATGCCTTTCGTCTAAAGGAACTGCCGAAAGGGAGTGGAGAGATATTCACGCCCATTGTACGAGCGGAGACATTTAACAGAGTGAAAATTGGTTATGAATTTCATTGTAAAATGTCTGGAAGGTGGAAAACACTTCGGAGCGTTCTCGAATGAGGTATAGCCAAGTCATTCGCGAAAAATCATCAATGAAAGATATATAATACTTATACCCCAAATGACTCGGGATGGTACAGGGACCCCACAAGTCGAATGAACCAGATCAAAAGGGTGTGAGGCCCGTGTATCCACCCGAGGAATGTATGAAGTGCGATGATATTTCGCAAAAGAACAAGACTCACAATGAAAAGAAAGATGCTGACTAAAATCAGGATAAAGCTGATGAATGGTGGAGGCGGGTGGGTGTCCCAACCGGGAATGAAGATCCAATGCTCTAGCAGCGACAGATGTGCAGGCAACTGTTGTCGGGCCATCGAACATGTAGACCCCGTCCCGAAATTGGCCTCTACCAAGTTCCCGGTTTGTAGTCCGCTCCAGAAAGACAACAACAGAAGATGTAAATATGGCAGCACAGTTGTAATCCTTTGTAAGCTTACTGATAGAAAGAAGATTAAATGGGTTGTGGGGCACATGTGCCACAGATGGCAGGTGAAGCAAGGAAGTAAGGGAGCATGCACCAAAGCCCGAAGACGGACTGGGTCCTGCAGAGTTCTGAGAATCGTGAAACAGTCGAAGGTCCGCCATAGATAGGTCCAAAGATTGTGGCAGAGCTGAGACTGATAAGGAAGCCTCTTGGACCGCCGTCTGACCCTGCTGCGGTTGCGGAGATGGGCGGCCATGAAGAACCCAACAACGGTCGATCAGGTGGCCGAGCTTGCCACAGTGCTGACAGAGGGGCCGAGGACGGCCTCCACACGGCCACGTCCACGATTGCCCGAGGTGTTAGAGTTGGTGGCTAGAACCAACTACTTTGTACTTTATTCATTAATAAATACCTTATCACATCTTGATTGTTCTTCTGCGTGACAATGCAGGTGATAATGTCCTATGGACAGTTGTTGCATTAAAGGGTCATAGCGGATCCCTGTTATGATGAGAACCTGGAAGTGCCATAACACTGTTCTTGAATATATGTTCTATGGCCGGATGATGTTATTTGAGAGACACAAATAATACAGGTCATTAGGGGTGAGGACTCATAAAACTTTGAGGCACCTTCTCATGGTGTGCGCCCTTGGTAATATCCAGGAGGATATTATGAGAACAAGACCCGCCAGTAGGAAATCCACTTTTCATAGTGTCATTGGATGTTCCTATCTGCGGACGTGTGTATTGGTCCTTAGACTTTAAGATTATTATTTGTAGATTGGGAAATCCCCTTGCCTCCTTTTCCTCAAAGTGAGGCTGAGGCGTTCTTTTATAATGAATGATAAAGACCACATCGGACCACAAGTCCAATGTGGGATACAGACTCCAACACTCCCCCTCAAGGAGGTGTCGGCCGGGGGGAGCCGCGTAGGGCAGGCCGTCGGGGCAGAGGATCCGCGGAGGGGCGCAGGGAACAGCGTCGAGCAAGGAGGTGCCGGCGGGGGGGGGGGGGGGGGGGGGGGGGGGGGGGGGGGAACCGTCGGGAGGGCAGGGCGTTAAGCCGTCAGGAACAAACCGCGTCGCGCCGTCGACCATCGCGCGCAGAGAGGAGACCACCGTGATGACGGGGCCGTCGCGTCGGGAGGAAAGCCGTCAGGGCGGAAGGGGCGTCGTCGGGGAGAACCGTCGGCTGGGAGTGCGTCGCGGGGAGGGACGCCGCTGGAGCGGTGCATGCGGGAGAGGTTCCGCCGTGATGGGATGCCGCGACAGGATCGGGAGGCGCGGCCTAGGACGAGGCCGTCGCGCGCAGCGGGGAAAGATGCCGGCAGGGGGAAGATCCGCCGGGGGTGAGATGTGGCAGAGGGGGCGCGGCTGAAGGAGACGCCAGCAGGGGGAGGTCCGCCGGGAGGGAGGGCCTGCGCGACCGGGAGGAGCAACGGAGGGGGGGGGGCGGCCGACTATTTAGATTTGAGCCGCCGCCCCCGGACGGGGAAAGCCCTAAAGCCCGAACGGAGAAAAAAAATAAGGGAGGAAGGGATCGGGTTTTGAAAACCCTCTGATACCATGTAGATTGGGAAATCCTCTTACCTCCTTTTCCTCAAAGTGAGGCTGAGGCGTTCTTTTATAATGAATGATAAAGACCACATCGGACCACAAGTCCAATGTGGGATACAGACTCCAACATTATTAATGGGTATTACAACTCGCGCACTTAGATGTATTGACGAAAACCGTGACGACGCACTGTTCGCAGCGAGGTAGGATACGTTGGGTGCGTCACGAGTAATACTGCATTAATAGATAATGCGAGAAAGGATTTGTCCCTTCTGTTCCATAACGAAAGTAGATATCTCAGGCCCTTTAATGGAATTGATATAGCCTACATAAATCCATGGTCATAGTAAGGTATGGGCGAGTTCAATTCCGGAAAGTCAAAAAAGAATAATTGAGCACATGGGTTGATGACACTAGCATGCAACCCACTTGATTAGAGATATCGAGACAAAGAGATTATATTACACGGTAAACGTTCGTAGGAGGTGACACGTCATTGCGGCGTTAACTTCTTTCTCTATGGGTGCCTTGGCGTGTTGCTAGAAGCTAACCTTGGACTTTAGGCAGGCTCCGCCTAATGCCACTGAGAAAGGGGCCTAGAGGGTCACACACTAAGTGTGTCCAAGTATCTCAGTTAAATATTAATTTAACAAGTTAATTAAATATTATTCCCGACTGTGGTTTAATAATTATTTAAGGATGCTTGATTGCATTTATTTCGACACTAGTTATTTGAGAGAATATATTGTGGGCGAAATAATATATATTTATTAGCGAGTAATGCAGTTAAATTTATGTAACAAATGAATAGCCATTACTCAAGGACTAATAAATGTGGTGGAGGAAATAAAGGAAAATGGAAAATAAAAGTACACGCCGTGTATATTAAATATACATGTCGTGTAGTTTTATGGAAAACGAGTACATGTCGTGTAATAATGATTACATGGCATGTAGTTTTTCCAGTCGGGATTTTGAGGAAATAATATCGTTTTATTAAATGATAGTTATTATAATCAGCGTGGGCGCATGTCAAGGAATTAATCATTCGACATGGGGGTTTTCAATAAAAGTTAATGAAATAAATAAAACGCGTAACGCATTTATTTATTGTCATAACTGTATAACCTCAAACCCGATTATAAATATCCTCACAACTCCAACACTTTTTCCCAATCGTTGTGCACAACAATTCTGGAGAATTCTTTTAAGGCCGAAAGAACTACTTCCTCCAAAAACGCTCTCAAGACCGAGAGAGATCCTCCTCCATCGGATCAAGGCGATCGAAGGCGGGCATCGCAAGCGAAGGTTCTTCTGTGCTAGCACCCGGAGATCCCTTCGGCGACTTCCAGAGATACGTGGAGCACATGTGGATCACCGCTAGAGGAATCCTACACTTGGATTCTACGACGCAACGACGGATAACATCGGATCGTGACCAGAGACATCAACGAAAAAAGAATTCCATCAAGGTAATTCTTGTCAATTAATTAAATTAATTATAACCAACATATGATGATCCTATCTCTATGGTTCTGAGACTCCCTCTTGTTTTTCGTTCTTCGATCTATTCCAAAGATCTGGCGTTTTATATCGTGACGGATCTCGGTTTGAACGTTGTTTAACGCTAAAATTAAAGTTGGGCAAACCCACCAGCGCGCTTCCGCTGCGCCCAGAACCTACACGTGGAGCGTCCACCGCCACGATCGACGAGAGCAGAGTGATCGATGATGGGGGTGGGCGGAGGAAGAGCGCGTTGGGCCTTGCCCAGGCGATGATACACGGGTGGTATCGCCAGTGTAAACGAGCTGGCGAGCATCTCGGTAGCCGTCGTGGCATACTCAGGAGCGAGGCCATTGAAAAGATTGAAGATGCTGAGTTGGTCCCTCTGGGTCTGAGCGTCCGTCAATGCCTGGGGAACGGGCCACAATTTTTGCAACTCATCCCGAAGACCATTCCACTCCATGAAATATGCGGGTAAGGATTTGTCCTGGTGTTGGATATGCAATAATTTCTGAAGAAAATCGAAGACCCGAGCCAAATTGTTGGTCTCAGAATACATGATAGTCAAGGAATCCCAGAGTTCCTCGACTGTATTCGCAGTCTGGGCGACATCTTTGACTGAGCGATCCATGGAATTGACCAGCAAGGCGTAATCTTGCTGTCAGCAAGTTTCCACGGACGGTATTTGGGATCGGTGGAGTCCGGTGGAGGATCCTCAAGGTGTGAATCAAGGTCCATTTCGGTATGGGACATCAACACCGTCTTCCGCCAGATGGAGAAGTTGATGGAGTCGAGCCGCTCATCAACAAGGCAGGTGGAGGCGGTGATCATCTGGGGCAGAGCAGAAGAGGCTGCCATGGAGGACTCGGACATCGGCAGAAGATGACAGGTTCAGTGGTGCGTCGTGCCCGCAATGAGAGGCCGCAAAAAAATGGTGGTGCCTGGTGAATCTGGGAAGCAGCAGAGGCGCCGCAGCGGGAATAGATGGCCGCTGCGGGAAGTCCGAACGGAGAGGGCGGGGCCAGTAATCGCTGAAGAAGGCGGTAGCCAGGATGCGCCGTGAGAGGCGGGGCCGGGCGTAGATGCTGATGGAGTCGCGGGAGCCGGGCAGCCGTGTTCGACGGGCGGGCCGGGAGTTGCCGCTGGGAAGGGCGGGTCGGGAGTCGTCGGACGAAGCAGGCATGTCGCGTTTGAGGGAGGGTGGGTGCCTGGAGAGGCGGGAGCCAGCAGAGGCGGGAGCCGGCAGGTGCGAGAGTCGGCTGGTGCGAGAGCCAGCAGGGGCGGAGCCGGCAGGTGCGGGGGCCCACAGGTGCGGAGGCCGGCAGGTACGGAGGTCGGAAGGTGCGAAGCCGGCAGTTGCGGAGGTTGGCAGGTGCGGAGGCCGACAGGTGCGGAGGCCGACAGGTGCGGAGGCCGACAGGTGCGGAGGCCGACAGTTGCGGGAGCAGGCCGGTGCGGGAGCCGGCTGGTGCGCGAGCCGGCAGGGGCGGAGCCGACAGGTGCGAGGGCCGGCAGGTGCGAAGCCGGAAGTTGCAGGAGCAGGCCAGTGCAGGAGCCGGAAACGACAGCGGGTAGGGCGGGAGCCGCTTGAGTTTGGAGGTGCGCAGCCGGGGGAATGTCGGCGGGAGCGCACAGAGGAGGAGGTGGGGCCGGACTTCGTCGGGATGTCGTAGGAGAGGTGGCGGCGGGGAGAGCTACGTCACGAAAGGGAGGGGCCCCCAGGATGTAGCGTGACGGAGGGGCGACGCCGAGACGATACCAGAGGAAGCCGTCGAAGGGAGCGCTTGGACGAGGGTGTCAAGGAGTCGCGCGAAGAAAGGGGCCGGGATCGGGACGCCGGGAGGGTGGCGCAGCGGAGGAGGCACCGCGTAGGGCAGAGTCGGGGTGGCCGCGTAGGGCAGACCCACGGGAGGGGGGGGAGGGGAGGCCGCGTAGGGCAGACCCACGGGAGGGGGGAAAAAATCAATGGGATTTACCCTTTGATACCATGTAGAATGGGAAAACCCTCTTACCTCAAGGTGACGCGGATGCCTACTTTTATAGATTGAGGATAAAGAATATATACAGGAGTATTCCGATGTGAGACTCGGAAATACTCAGAATAATAAAAATAGGGTTTAACAAAAATTTATGAATGTGGTATATTATGAATGTGGGTATGTTTTAGTTTAATTGTTAAACAACTTCTAGAGATGCATCTAAGTAGTTACATGTATGTCGTGATTATGGATTTAGTTTTCCATGTAATTTGACTTTGGTTTTAAATTAAAGTTATTAGCTTGAATTTATTTGTTGGATATAGTATATACAAATTAGGTGTTAGAATTATAATGAATCTGAATCTCTTTTGAGTAAATTATCCTTGGATAGAAGGACTTCAGGTCAGACTTCCCACTGACCTGGAGGCTTATGTCTTGTCTAGAAAAGTGGGGATTGGCTATCTGTGGCTCTAGGATTACTCATCTGGGGATTGTTAATTTCATATAATTCTAAATCTTTACATGAAAAATTCATGTACCTTATGCATAAGATGCATTTGGATATATGTAAATATGTTCGGCTTCTACTTTTGAGTAAGCAACAAAAACTATGGATTGTGTAAAAAGTTACACATCAATATGGTTTTAACATATTGATTTGGTGAAGGAATAAGATTTCAAATCAAATCATCTATAAACATGCATATATAAAGGGAATAACATGAGATAAGATGTTGGGAGTAAATCTCTTTCAGATACTAAGTGTTAGATTCCTTCTAAAGTGGCACTTGTCAAAACCTCAATAATCTAACCGAGTAGGTCATGTCGAGGCTGGGTGTCCATCGATTATCTTGTGTAAGGCGAGCAAGTAATAGGTGATCCTAGATTATCCAGCCGAGTAGGTCATTTCAAAGTTGGGTGCCCCTGGATTATTTTGTGTAAACTTAGTGTTTGCTTCAAAACCCAAATAATTAGGATACCAAAAGAATAGGGTTAGGTTTATCTATATGACAATGGCCGAGAATATTTATCCACCTCCCTGAGGCAGTTTCTCAAAGATCACGGCATCCTTCATCAAACATTCTGCCCCGATATGCCTCAGCAGAATGGAGTGGCCGAGCGTAAACATCGTCATATTCTAGAGAGTGTTCGTGCCATTAATTTCACATGCAAGTGCCTCTTCATTTTTTGGGGACGCTACCTTTACTGTTACCTACCTTATAAACCGTCTTCCTTCTTCTATCCTTCAGGGGGAGACTTCTTTTCAGACTATATTCTCCTTTTTCCCTCTTCATCTGCTTCCACTCCATGTGTTTGGGTGTCTTTGTTATGTACGTGACACTCGTCCTAACCTCTCAAAATTTTCTCCAAAATCTTTCCATTGCATCTTTATCGGATATTCTCGCACTCAGCGCAGATGCCGATGTTTCTCTCCAAACTTGCGATGTTATATCATCTTTGTTGATATCTCTTGTTGAGAGTTCTTCATTCTCTCCCTCCTCTTCCCACCCAGACACCACTATCGATGACTATCTTCCTCTCACCATCCACCCACCTCTGCCTCAAATTCCCACTCTGTTGATCACCGTTTTGACACTGACTACTCTCGTCGACCATCGAATGTGTTCCCCGTCCAGGTCGAGGACACCATCTCCTCAGCTTCATATGAAGCTCCTGCTCCGACAACAGACAACTTGTCAATTGCATTGCGGAAAGGTACTCACTCTTGCTAGAATAATCCTCCTTACACAACTTCATATCTGTGCTCTGGAGACGATATTTGTTCCTCACAAGGTTGGAGAAGCCAAATCTCATCTTGAGTGGCTTCAATCAATGCGGGATGAATTGTAGGCTTTGGACGACAATCATACCTGAGACCCGATCCCCCTTCTGGCAGGTAAACAGGTGGTCGGCGGCAAATGGATTTATACAGTACGCCTAAATGCATATGGCACTCTTCATCGCCTTAAAGTCAGACATGTGGCAAAAGGCTTTGCCCAAACCTGTGGCATCTGTCCGATAATTGTATTTCCAGGTTAAGTGTATTTCTGAGTCCCACATCACATTATTCTGACTTGTAATTATTTTACTCTATAAAAAAATGTCTCCACCTCTCCTTGAGGTAGGGGAATTCGTACCATTTTATGGATCATATCACCTATGAGTGAGTAAAAGCTTATGTAATGATGGAACTCCCAGACGAGTGGAGACAGTCCGAGTTAAAGAGCCGAGGCAAAACCAAATCGAGACAATACATAGGAGCCAAAGGTGGAATGGTGCAACACGAACCAAGTTGTGGTTCAAGGTGTTTTCCCCTATAGGGTCGAGGGTTAGGTTATAATCTGCTGGATAAACTAACCACTAGAGAATCTCATGATTATGTCACTTATATTTTATTTATGTTAGTTGCATGGTTAATTGTTTATTTATGTTGATGTCGTGCAATCATCTAATAAATGAAGTACGAAGCATGCAAGATAGATTGAAATATAACCGAATAATGGATAAATGTTTTATGAGACATAGTTAATCACTTAAGTAGAATCCACTTAATATTAACAAGTAATGTGAAAAGATAAAATGGGTTTTACGCATTAGAATTCACTAAGTTAAAAACGACCCCATAGTTCAAAGTGATTGACCAACCCAAGTCGGGGTGCTTTCAATTATCGGGGAACTTTTACCTTGAAGTTTTGGGTTGACTTAACTTGGCTTACATCAAGAGTTGACTGCTCAAGCAGGACTTAGTGTAACTAAGATGCAAAGGTTGAGGAAATCTTTAATCAAGATTTCAGGATTATGGAGTTCGCTTAACGGATCAAGAAACTACGACTTAATGTAGTTGACAAGTTACACCTACCTAAAACCCTTCAAATAACTTGTCAGACCCATGTCTCGGTTATGAGAAGGAAAATATAGATCTTGGCCACAAGAATATCTAAGCGATAAGATATTCCAAAACTGATGGAGGACTATTAGGTTTCGAAAAATAGAAGATTAAAAAAAATTAATAAAATTTAAATTTATTAATCTATTTTTGTAATCAAAACGAGGACTAATTATCTACTCTTAATTTGTAGAAATGGAAAATCAAACGACTTCGACAATATCATTGTGATTCATACTGAAGAAGGATAACTTTGTCACGACCCGACCCGACCCATCGGAGCCTGCCTGGCCAGCGGCACGCCGAGTCGTGACAACTCTAAGCCCGCCTCTAATAGGCCAAAGGCTGGCAACAAACGCCGAGTAGGCATAAAATGAAATGGGAGGTATTACTCTAATGTACCTGTACGCACACACTCAACTATCTTTGTGCAATGTGCAAAGGAAAAATACAACATCTAGAGTACATCCATGCATGCAATAATTTCTAGGAAAACATCCGAGTACAACAATATAAGATTGAAACATAAATGGGCAAAATACACACTCAACCAGAAAGATGTCCCGCTCTGATAACTATTAGAAAAAGAACACTGAAGAGAGTCTGGCTCATGGTCACTAAGTTCGACCACCGAACGCGGTCAATGCACCCAAGTACCACTACGTTCCACCGAAGTCGTCGTTGATCTGTCCATCATTTGCATAAGGCACGACACGTGCGGGCGAAACCCATGCAAGGGTGAGTATATAAATACCTAGAAGGACGCCCCAAAAACCAGAAAGGGAGCAAAAACAAAGGTAATGAATCATCTCAACCCATAAGAGAAAGGAATCCCAACAACAGATATATGCTCATAAAGAAACCCAAACGAGAGAGAAATGAGATCTCTATCTCCACGCCCAGCTAAGAACAACGATGAGTCTATCTGCAGCTCCATAGGTCCATCTATGATATCTCGCGCCCCACGCAATCTCATAAGAATCAATGTGGAGGGGCCCGCTCCTCACAACTATGCTCCACAACCGAGGGAGAACTAGCTCCAGTGGAGGACTTGTGCCCCACCGGAGCTCGAAGACAGGGGAATACAAACTCTGTAGATAGAGGACTTGCGCCCTCTTTAGTATGGGGAGAGCACCGACCCTGCCTATATAAGAGTATGGGGGACCCGGGCCCCAATGCAACAGAAGAGTACCAACCACGACATCTCTCTGATGATCCTGTCTGATCACTGCCACGGCCACGAGTCAGCTTTTATTGAAGCGACATACCCGTCCACCGGCTTCTTCCATTCCCAAACTCATCTCAACAAACAAACTCATCAGAGACCACCCAACCGATTCATTCACGGCTTGTGTCGGTAATTTCCTGCTCGGTGCATCGACGACCACATTCCCTTTTTCAGGAGTATAAGCAATATCAAAATAAGTCAGAAGATACTCCACCTAGCGTCTCCGTCGCAAGTTCAAATCCCTCTAAGTGAAAATATACCTCAGGCTTTTATGATCAAAATATACTGTAAAATGCTCCCCAAAAGGATAGTGACACCACGTTTTGAGTGCATTCATAACCGTTGTCAACTCAAGATCGTGGGTAGGGTAGTTCTTCTCATGAGGGCGTAATTGGTGAGAGTCATAGGCTACCACCTGTCTCCCATGCATCAATACACACCCCAAACTCGGTCCAGAAGCATCGCAAAAAACATCATAACCCGAACCTGGTTCCAAAAAAATCAAAATTAGAGCTGAAGTCAACCTCACTTTCAGTTCCTCAAAAGATCTTTGACACTTGTCATTCCACTCAAACTTCACACCCTTACGTGTAGAGCTGTCATCGGAGATGCAAGTTTGGAGAAGTCCCGAACAAACCGCCAATAATAACAAGCCAACCCCAAGAAGCTTTGGATCTCAAACACATTTCTGGGTCGCTCCCAAGACATAACTGTCTGTACCTCTTCAGGATCCACTGAGACGTCCCTCTCAGATATAACATGCCCCAGAAACTTTACTTCTTGAATCGAAAACTCGCATTTGTAAAGCTTACTGTTAAACCCAGTTTTATTATAATGGGTATTTCCGAGTCCCACATCGGAATATCCCACCATGTAATCTTTTTTACTCATCTATAAAAGAATGTCCCCGTCTCACATTGAGGTAAGGGGAATTCGCCCAAAACCTACACTTACCATATAAATGATGTTCCCTCAAAGTTCTAAGAATGATATCCAAATGGTCCATGTGCTCCTCATCCGACTTGGAGCAAACCAAGATATCATCAACGAACACCACAACAAAAGAATCCAAGAACCGTTGAAAGATCTGGTTCATCAATGCCATAAACACCGCAAGAGCGTTAGTCGGTCCAAATGGCATAACCAGAAACTCGAAATGCCCATACTGGCTCCTAAACGTTGTCTTAGGTATATCCTCTTCACGAACTCTCAACTGGTGGTACCCTGACCGCAGGTCAATCTTTGAAAACCAATGAGTCCCTCTAAGTTGATCAAAGAGATCATCCGCAGGTCAATCTTTGAAAACCAACCAGCCCCTCTAAGTTGATCAAAGAGATCGTCAATTTTGAGCAAGGGATATTTGTTCTTAACCGTCACCCGATTTCGATAATCAATACAAAGTCTGAAGCTCTCGTCTGCCTTCTTAGCAAAGAGGACAGGCGAAGCCCATGGTGACATGCTAGGACGAATAAATCTCTTAGCCTCGAGATCCGCAACCTAGACCTTAAGTTCTATCAACTCAACAGGAGTTATACGGTAAGATGGCATAAAAATAGGCATCATACCAGGTAGCAAGTCAATGGTAAACTAGGCCTCTCTTAGGGGTGGTAAACCAGAAAAATCATCTGGAAAGACCTCGAGGTACACACACACCACCGCAGGAAGCAGACTACCCAAACAAAGGTCAACACCATCAAGAAACATCTTTGCCAACTGACACGAGATTACTCCAAGCATAAGGAACAACGGGCTCCGCCCTTCCCGGTCTAGAGTCCTACTCACCCTGAAAAATATGAGTGACTCTGTCGGCAGATAAGAACTGAACCCGATGGTGATAACAATTTATCTGGGTCTTAAGTGGACAATGGTTAATATGCTCGACCATTTCCCATTCACTTCACAAAAGATATGATTTTTATTTTTAACATTTAAAATTGAGTAATTATTTCCTAAGCATTAATCAATACTTTTTCATTAAGAAAAACTTTTATACATATTTTTCATAATTTAGTAATTCATATTCATACTCGTCAATCTACTGGCTAGGCGATAACAGTCACATTTAAATAATAATATTTTCATGCTATATCACGGTTTGTTTAAGTTTGATGTTGCGTATGGTACATGGTTTCGAACATAGTATTTATTTAAAATAAAATACATTTTAAAATCTCGAGAAGTTACAGAGTACATGTTGAACTATGTATCCAACAACTTCGACAAAGTGCATCTATCGGATGATAAAGCTTTGGAAATCATGGGGAAGGGAGATGTTAGAGACGAGATGAAGAATGGAAGTTTTTTGGAACCGAAACTTGTTCAACACCTTCCAGGTCTTCGGAAAAAACTTATTTCAGTAGGATAGTTGGATGAAACGGGCTACGGAACAAGCTTCGTAAATGGAGTGTGGAAAATCACTCAGGGTTCCCTAGTTATTACAAGAGGTGTAAACGATGGCACATTGTATCTAACCGGTAAAGCAGAGGGAGCAACAATTTTTCGGAGCATCAACTTCTAGAGCTTCAACTTCTGGAAGTTCAAAGTTATGGCAGCGTCGCCTTGGGCAGTGAGAAAAACTTGAATGTTTTAGTTGCTAATGGTCTAATGAAGTTGGATTCTTCAGACTTCGAAAGTTGAGAAAGTTGTTTACTTGGAAAGCAATGAAAGGTTTCATTCAATTTGGATGAAAGGACATCCAAAAGCCGAAAACTAGAATTGGTTCACACTGATGTGTGGGGACCTAGTCCAATTAAATCTCAGAAAGGGTCACAATATTTTGTGACATTTATTGACTACTCCACGAAGAAGGTATGGGTATACTTCTTGAAACATAAATCCGAAGTGTTTGGAGTTTTCATTCAGTGGAAAGCAGTGGTTGAAAGGAAGACCAAAAACAAGTTGAAGTGTTTGAGAACAAATAATGAGGGTGAGTACACCGGAATGAGTTTCTAGTACACCTGATCAACCAGAGTCCATCAACACTGGTGGGGCAGGAGTTACCGAAAGTATTGTGGTCCGGTGAAGTATCGGAACTTACCTTAAAGTCTTTGAAAGCATCGCCTTTGTTCATGTGGATGCTAAGGACCGAGACAAACTCAAAGCAAAGTCCTGCACATGTTTCTTTATTGGGTATGGTGACGAGGACTTTGTGTTCTGATTTAAGGATGGTGACACTGGGCAAGTTATCAGAAGTCAAAATGTACTCTTTAATGAGCGGGTCCTGTGGAGAGACTAAAATTTGGCGGAGAAGCAAGTTGAGAACAAAGAATCATCTGAAGTCTAAGTTGATCTGAGCAGAAGGCCCGGAGGAGTTCGAATTCCGAAAGGTTCAAATGAGGTTGAATCCATTGGAAGTTGACAAGTTCTGAAGGAAAGTTCAGTGGGCACAGAGAGTTCGAGAATGAGACCAGCGAAAGATGTACCTAAAATCTCAGGAACTGGTGAAGCTCAGCATGGACTATTGGAAGGTGGTATTCCATAAATTACAGTTCAGAAAAGGGCGGAGCCACGGGCAGAATTGCGAAGATCCAACAGAATCAGACGACCAATACAAAGGTATAGAGTTGACTTGCACTTCGTGCTTTTAACAGAAGCGGCAAGTCTCAGTAATTTCGAAAAGTGAGAGTTGGCTATGAAGTATGAGGTGGATTCATTGCATGCTGGGGACTTCATCAGTTTGACTTGCACTTCTTGTTACCGAAAGGTGTATAGTGATGGGGACTTCATCAATTTGCTTCCGCACATGGATGAAATGCTTATGATGGGTCTGTGCATTCAACGGATTCAGAAGCTGAAAAATGATTTGCCCGAAGGTTTGAAATGAAAGACTCTGGTGAAGCCAAGAAAATCTTGGGCAAGCGGATCCAGTGAGATAGGAAGACCGGGAGTTTGGTTCTATCTCGTAGAGAGTATATTCAGAAGATCGTGGGAAAATTCAAAATGAGCAGATGCAAAGTTGTCTCAAGTCCATTAGTGGGACACTTCAATCTATCCAAGGAGCAAGCACTTAAATCTGAAGAAGAGGCAAAGCACATGATTAAGGTACTGTATGCATCGGCAATAGGAAGTCTTATGTACGCCATGGTGTGCACTCGCCCGGATATTGTTTATATAGTGGGAGTTGTCAGTCGGTTCATGTCAAATTCGGGAAAAGATCGTTGGGAAGATACTAATCTTTGTTTCAAAGAAGATGATCCATTACAGAAATATGTTGACGCAAACTTTAGGGGTGATTTCGACACTCGAAAAAGCATAATCGGCTTTGTCTTTATCTTCGGAGGAACCACAGTCGGTTGGAAGTCAAAGTTGCAATTGGTTGTTGCACTCTCCTCAATGAAAGTTGAATATGTTACAGCAACGGAAAAAAGGAAGGACATGGTATGGTTAAGGCATCTGATTGGGGGGCTCGAAGGCCGTCAGAAAGGTGGATTGCTCTACTGTGATAGTCATAGTGCAGTTCATTTGGCAAAGAATCCGGTTTTTTATGCAAGGACAAAGCATATCAACCTTAAGTATCAGTTCATTCGGAAGTTGTTGGGGGATGTAGAGTTGGAGTTGTTGGAGATAGCCAAAAGACAAAATCCGATTAATATGTTCACAAAGGCTTTAGTCCAAGAGAGTTTGAGGCGACATTATGCCTCAGTCAGACTAAGTGAACGGATGATGATGGAGAAGCATTGAATGCAGCGAAAATGGGTGTTGTTTGCCAAATTGTTGGAGATTGTTGTAGAGATCCTTGAAGCATTCTTCAAGTGGGAGATTGTTGGGATTGTGAAGGCTCTTCATGTGTCGGATTTAGTTCACCAGAAGGAGTGGCTCTAGTTGATGGTTCGGTCTGATGGAAACAACGGCAGAAAGTCTTCAGTAAGGGGCGGGATGGTCGGAAGGAGTTGACTTCGGATGGATGCATGGACAAGCTGGTCTTGAGTTTAACGTAAGGTGGAGTGTGGTGAAGTCAAACGACCTGAAGCAGGCGGTGTGTTCAACCTTCCAGTTGTTAGCAGTCAAGTCGAGGATTGCTACAAGAGATCAGCAGTTACTGTTGCCAACGGATGGACCCCAGCAAATATGTCGGTGCAACCGGTTGACCCATTGGGACCCACTATAAAGGTGGGTAAGATCACATGTTGATGTGTGTTGCAATCATTGGATGTTTAGTGATCTACGTGGCTATCAAGTCACAGTGATTGTAAACTCTAATTTTCAGACAAAAATGAAATGTTGCAATATTTCTCCCGTTGACGTAGGAGTAAAAGTATGAACCATGTAAAAAAAATTTGTGTTTCTTATTTTTCCTTATTTCCACTCGCATGAATGTATGGTGAGTTGTGAGTGAAAGCGCCAGAGTGAGTCGACTCAGTGCGGTGGCTAGGGCGAGGAATTTCTTCCTAGTTCCGGTACAATGACAACGGGAGAGTCCCTTCCTGAGTTTGCTTCCGCCAACCTGATTTTGGTGTCTTTACTTCAAGTGGTTGAAGTTTAATGCGGGATTCTCAACTGTGTGCACATGCAAATGCTACTTCTTGAGTTGCAGGTCGGGCAGGACCTCAATCTTGGGAGCTCGGTCGAAAGACGAGCCTTCGGGATAAAGAACGGTCAGAGTTTGGTTTATCTGCTCCTTTTTTCAATTGGTCGTGCTTGGAGGCTATCATGGGAGTTGGTTGTCTTCTATTTGGTTATATGTTGTTTTTATGTATTGCAGGTTGTGATGTGCATCCATGCAGAGGTTGGCGGTGCTCGATTATTTTTAAAAACCTATTTCTTTTATTTAGGCAAGTTATGCCTACTTGTTTAAAGAAAATACCTTTGTATGGTTTGGTGTGTCTGATTTGTTATCAGATGATGTTTCTCTCATTGATATTGAGCTTTATGTACTCCCTAAAAATAATTGGGAGAATGATTCTTTTGTTTACAGGCTTTGGGAAAGTCGGGGGAATCAGACGGTATGGAAGAAAATCATTCCCCAAACAGCCATTATTATAACCCTTGACGTTCTTCATCAGCCTCTTCCAGTCGGGAAACGCACCTTAGGCCATGTGGCGCTCCAGCTTGGGTCATATGATAGGTGTCGGACCAGGACGTTGCAATTACATTATCACATTACAGTTGCAGATACAAGGGCTTGAATCCTCAACTTCCAACATGCACACCCAATCCCCTTAGCAACTGACCTAGTGGTGGTGGCAAGAGAAGAAATTATGATGCCATTTCAAATCAATTATAATGCAGTGGAATTTATTTGACTTTTATTGTTGCAAGTTTAACTTTGAACAATTAAAAAATTCATATTAAGGTGAAGACTTCAAGACCATTTTAATATTATACAAACTCATTTAAACAAAATGCTCATATGGCAATAAAATATCTAATCATAGAAACCAATGAACTCAATACAATTAATGATGATTTTCAGAGTTTGCACCACTAGGTAATTTATTAGATTAAACTAGTCAAAAGATGGTCCTTTACCTTTCAATAATAGAGTTGCCTCATCAACTAATTGGAAAACAAAATATCAATAGCAGTACATCTTAACCTCTAAATACATTGAAAAAAGGAAAATGCAGAAACAAATACATATAGGAATGCAAAACGAGGAAGGAACCGCATCACTAAACATAAACTCATTGTGTGCTACAAAACAAATGGGGATAGGAGTTGGAAATACCTTACTAATAATAAGAGTTGCATGCTTCATAAGTAACAAGAGAGTCTCGCCTGCTGCAGTGCTGAGAACGGGAACAAGTGCTGGCATTGTTGAGAGATCAAAATCATTTTTTTCCTGCAATAGGCAAAAATCCATCATTTGTCCTTCAACAAATGGACAGGGCAGCATGATCATCCAATGTAAGTGATCAAAACAGTTTCTGCAGTCAAATATTTAAATTTTCTGAAATGCCTGCATAACATTAAAATAATAACCTTTACAAAATCAGAAAATTTGAATGCATGCCTCTATGAAAGTGTTAGGCTTGAAATAATTCAAATTATAAAAATAATAAATTTAAAAATGAACTTTTCAAGAAAAAATTAACCAGCCATGGGTAAATTTGATTGCAAAATATAATAATAACAATAATAAATAAATCATTGATTGATAATTTCGTTGGATTCTTCCGGTGAGTGATTTTCCAAGATTCTAGTAGATAAGACAACTAAAAAATTGTTTTTGCGGCCCACTGAAATGATTAAAGTTCAAAATGAAGGACCCTAAAACTTAATTTCGGAAAGAAAACAAAACTTGTGGCAATCTGTTGAGGTTTCTTAGATAAAGCATTTGAATCAAAAGGTTTTAGGCACTATTAGCATAGTTGAATTAAGAGCTTCCACAAGTCAGTTATTTTTCTTGCTGATTGTTGGTAGATAAAAACTTTTTGATAAATGTTGTCAAAATCAAACTTAGTGAACAAATGAATGTTTGCACATCCTGCAGCCAGCAAACCTCTTCACACCTCTTCTGAATAAGAAAAACATAATCTTCTTCAACAAATAGTGACGCCAGTTATTTTTTTAAGGAATTTGAATAGGAAATCCCCCTTACCTCAAGGTGAGGCAGAGGCCTACTTTTATAGATTGAGAAAACAGAATACATACAGAAGTATTCCGATGTGGGACTCAGAAATACCCAAAATAATAAAATAGAGTTTTAACACTCCTCCTCAAGCTGGACATGCCCAACTTGGACCACGAGTCCCACAAAAAGAAAGATGACATCAGACAAGACCAGATGCTTCGTGCTCCAGGTGGTGGCGAAGAAAGTAGCAGTCTAGCTCAATATGCTTTGTGCGTTCATGGAAGACGGGATTCGAAACAATCTTGGTGGCGGTCTGATTGTCACACCAGATGTGAGCAGATGTCTGCGGAGCAAAGCCAAGCTCCTGGAGGAGATGTCGAAGCCAAATGATCCCCGTGGTGACGGTGGCCAGGGCACGGTACTCGGACTCCACACTGGATCGGGAGACCACAGCCTGTTTCTTGTTGCGCCAGGAGATGAGGTTGTCTACCAAGAACACGGCAAACCCAGAAGTAGATTTTCGGGTAGCAAGGCAACCAGCATAGTCAGCACCACAAAAGGCCTCAATATTCAGATGAGCATGGTGGGAGTAGCGAAGACCATGGACAGGATCTCTCTTGATGTATTTGGCGATGCGGAGGACAGCATCCCACTGAGAGGTGGTCAGATGCTCCATGAATTGGCTCACTTTGCCAACAGCGCAGGCAATGTCTGGACGAGTCATAGTGAAATAATTGAGTTTGTCCACCAGTCGATGGTACCTCTATGGGTGTGAATACGGTTCCGATGAGTCATAGAGAGACTGTTCCCCAGGCTCCAGAGGAGTGTCCACAGCAGTGGCCTGTGTCAGCCCAGCATCCTGCAGAATATCCAACGCATATCTCCTTTGGCAAAGGAAGATGGTGTCCAGAGAATAGGAGACCTCGATGCCTAGGAAGTATGTGAGAGGGTCGAGATCCTTGGTGTGAAAGTGATGGTGAAGATGCCCCTTGAGGTGGGTGATTCCATTAGAGTCGCTCCCGGTGATAATGATATCATCCACATAAACAACCAACAGAATGCAACCGACGGATGTCGTCCGATAGAACACGGTGTGGTCCTTCATGCTGCGAGAGAGCCCAAAGTCGGTGACGACGATGCTGAAGCGGTCAAACCAAGCACGAGGTGACTGCTTGAGATCGTAAAAAGAGCGGCGTAGTCGACAAACTTGAGATTCGACACCGGAGCACAAAATCTGGGGGGTTGCTGCAGATAAACCTCTTCCTCAAGAAAACCATAGAGGAAGGCATTCTTGACATCCAGTTGATGAAGAGGTCAGTGATGATGGGCGGCCAGAGAGATAGATAATCGAACAGAGACCATCTTGCCAACTGGAGAGTAGATATCAAAATAGTCAACACCATAAGTCTGCACGAAGACCTTGGCCACAAGGCGGGGCTTTGAGTCGATGGAGAGTGTCATCGGGATTAAGCCTGACTGTGTAAATTCATTTGCTGCCAACCGCCTGTTTGCCCGTCGGAAGGGAGACAAGGTCCCAAGTATGGTTTTCTTCCAGAGTCCGCAATTCATCTCTCATTGCTGCTAACCAACCTGGGTGAGATTTTGCATCACCAACTGTGCGGGGAATAGATACCGTCTCCAGAGCTGACAAACCCCTGTATGAAGATGTAAATAGAGGAATATCCTGACAAGAGCGAGTACCTTTCCGGAGTGTGATGGGCAAGTCGTCTGGTGCCGGGACAGGAGTATCGGACGAAGCTGGGACGACGGTGTCATTGGTCGGGACAGGAGATACAGTTGATGGACGACAAGAGTAGACCCTACCATAATGGGTATCAACAGGGGGTGACACGGGAGGAGAGTGGATGATGATAGGTAGGCAATCATCAATGGCAGAGTCAGGATGAGGAGAGGGGAGGGAGAACGGAAAGCTCTCAACAAATGAGACGTCAGCAGAGATGACATACCTTCGTAGGTCCGGTGAGAAGCAGCGATATCCGCGCTGAGTGCGGGAATAGCCAAGGAGATGCACCGGAGGGATTTGGGAGAGAGTTTGGAGAGGCCGGGACGAGTGTCACGAACATACCAGAGGCATCCAAACACCCGAAGTGGAAGAGAGTGGGGAGTGAGAGAGGAGAACAGAGCCCGAAAAGGAGTCTCCCCCTGAAGGATGGAAGAAGGAAGACGGTTTATAAGGTAGGTAGCAGTGAGGATCGCATCCCCCCAAAAGAGCAGAGGCACATGTCGATGGAAGAGGAGGGCACGAGCAGTCTCCAGAATATGTCTATGTTTCCGCTCTGCCACTCCATTTTGCTGGGGTGTATCAGGACAGGAGGTCTGATGAATGATGTCTTTCGCCTGGAGGAACTGCCGAAAGGGAGTGGAGAGATATTCACACTCATTGTCCGAGCGGAGACATTTAAAAGAGACGGAAAATTGGTTATGAATTTCATTGTATAATGTCTGGAATGTGGAAAACACTTCGGAGCATTCTCGGAGGTACAGTCAAGTCATTCCCGAAAAATCATCAATGAAAGATATATAATATTTATACCCCAAATGACTCGAGATGGTACAGGGACCTCACACGTCTGAATGATTGAACCAGATCAAAAGGGTGTGAGGCCCGTGTATCCACCCGAAGAATGTATGAAGTGCGATGATGTTTCGCAAAAGAACAAGACTCACAATGAAAAGAAAGATGCTGACTAAAATCTAGATAAAGCTGATGAATGGTGGAGGCGGGTGGATGTCCCAACCGGGAATGAAGATCCAATGCTCGAGCAGCGACAGATGTGCAGGCGACAGTTATCAGTCCATCTAACATGTAGACCCCGTCCCGAAGCTGGCATCTACCAAGTTCCCGGTTCGTAGTCCGCTCCTGAAAGACAACAGCAGAGGATGTAAATACGGCAGCACAGTTGTAATCCTTTGTTAGCTTACTAGTAGAAAAAAGATTAAATGGACTGCGGGACACATGTGCCACAGAAGGCAGGTGAATCGATGAAGTCAGGGAGCATGAACCAAAGCCAGCAATGGGGATAGTGGAGTCATCAGCGACGGTGATGGCTGAGGAATCGGCATAAGGACAGTAGGAAGTCAACATACCAGCATCACATGTTATGTGGTCGGAGGCACCTGAGTCAAGCATCTAGGCAGGGGAGCGACGGCCGACGAAGGCAACGGAACCAGCAGAGTGGGCTAGAGAAGCTGAAGACAAACCGGGTCCTGCGGGGTCCGAGGATAGTGAAGCAGCCGAAGGTCCGCCATAGAAAGGTCCAGAGATGGTGGAAGAGTTGCGACTGATGAGGAAGCCTCATGAACCGCCGTCTGACCCTGCCACGATTGCTGAGATGGGCATCCATGAACAACCCAGCAGCGGTCAATCAGATTTGCCACAGTGTTGACAAAGGGGACGAGGACGTCCCTCCACACGGCCACGTCCACAAGTGCCCGAGGAGTGTCCACCGCCACGACCGATGAGATCAGAGTGCTCGATGATGGGGGTGGGTGGGGGAAGAGCCCGTTGGGCCTTGCCCAGGCGATGATAGACATGTGGTATCTTCAGTGCAGAAGCGAGCATCTCGGTAGCCGTGGTGGCATACTCAGGAGCGAGGCCATTGAGAAGATTGAAGATGCAGAGTTGGTCCCTCTGGGTCTGAGCGTCCGCCGGTGTGTGGGGAACGGGCCACAACTCTTGCAACTCATCGTGAAGACCTTTCCAATCCATGAAATGTGTTGGGAAAGACTTGTCCTGTTGTTGGATATGCGACAGTCGCTGAAGAACATCGGAGACCCGAGCCAAATTATTGGTCTCGGAATACATGAAGTTCAAGGAATCTTAAAGTTCCTTGACTGTATTCGCAGTCCAGGTGAAATCCTTGACTGAGCGATACAATGAATTGACCAGCAAGACGTAGATCTTGATGTCAGCAAGCTTCCACGGACGGTATTTGGGATCGGTGGATTCCGATGGAGGATCCTCAAGGTGAAAATCAAGGTCCATTCCGGTCAAGGACATCAACACAGTCTTCCGCCAGATGGAGAAGTTGGTGGAGTCGAGCCGCTCATCGACGAGGCGGGTGGAGGCTGTGATCATCTGGGGCAGAGCAGAAGAGGTTGCCATGGAGGCATGAAATAGCTGCCGAAGATGTCAGGAGCAGCGGGTTGTCGCGATGAGTGGTTGCAAGAAGGCGGGGTCAATTGAATCCAGGAATTCGCAGTTGCGGGTTGCGCCTGGAGCCGGAATCACCTCTAGAAGGGGGTGGAGCCGCATCGGGAGAGGACCGCAACGGGATTTTCGTCGTAGGAGAGGGCGGTCTCCGGGAAGCCGTATAAGCCGATGAGCGTCGGGAAGCCGCATGGACGACGGGGCTGGTAGAACGCCGGGAATGGAGCTGGGAGTCACGGCGGGGTTGATCGTGTCGGGACGGAGAAGCCGAGGGTGGTTCGTCGTCGCCGAGACTGCCGAAGAAGAGAGTCGTAAGGGTCGTCGCGTACAGGGAGACGTTGTCGCGGGAGGGCCTCTGATCGTGGGAGGAGGCGGCGGCGTGGGATGCCGCAGTAGGAAACGGGATCGGGAGTTTGCTGAGGGCCGGTGTCGGGAGGGAGGCGGCGCTGGAAGCTGCGTTGAACGGGAGGGCGGGGTCGTGCATAGCGGGAGAGGCGGGAGCCGGCAGGTCACTCGCCTGGAGATGCGGGAGCGGGAGCCGGAATGGTTGGCGGGTAGGGCGAGAGCCGCAGGAAGTGCAGGAGGTGCAGGAGCCGGAAAGGCTGGCGGGTAGGGCGGGAGCCGCGAAGGGATTGGTCGGAGATGCGCACAGAGGAGGAGGCGGGGCCGGTTTTCGCCAGGAATCCGCAGGAGATGCGGCGGTGGGGAGAGCGACGCCGCGGGAGGGAGGGGTGCTCGGGTTGTGTCGCGACGAAGGGGTGATATTGGGACGACGCCGGAGGGAGCCGCCGGAGGGAGCCTACGTAGGGCAGAGTCGGGAGAGGGGGGCTGCGTAGGGCAGACCCGGAAGAAGGGGTGCCACGTAGGGCAGAATCGAAAAAAAAAATATAATGGGATTTTCTCTCTAATACCATGTAGAATAGGAAATCCCCCTTACCTCAAGGTGAGGCGGAGGCCTACTTTTATAGATTGAGAAAACGAAATACATACAGAAGTATTCCGATGTGGGACTCGGAAATACCTAAAATAATAAAATAGGGTTTAACAAGGACCATAACCCAGCATGAACCCCCACATTAAATTCATCATTAATTGTATACTTTTACTATGACTCAATGATACTGACACCAAGAACAGGCCTTTAAATTTCACTTTCACTCCTGAAACACAGCTTGAATGGCCTTTTAAATCCACTTTTGGCTCATAAGACGCAACTTGACTGTCATCAGCAGTCTCATTGTGTCTTATGATAACTAATACACCAGATGTCACTCTCCATCAACTTGAGGAGACATTGGCATGCTGAGAATGAACAGTTGCTCAGATAAATTGAAAAAGACATGTGCTTGAGCCAGTAAACAGGGCCATGCCATCTAACATGAGAAGAATTGTTTTGATCTAGAATATCAGTTTCAATTAACAATGTACAATGCCTGTCCTTGATGTGTTTAAAACCCGTTTGCCACTGGGAAACTAGGTTTTTGTTATAAGTTTCTGGAATATTCTTGCAACCCCCATTATTCTTATATATTTATTAGCTTAAGCCATCACATGTGTCCATTGTGTGCATCAAACTCTCATGGAGTAACTTCATTATCCCATGCTTCTATCAACTACTTTCCAGGAAATGATCTGAAAGCAGTGGATGACACGTCAATAGACGGTGAGGCAGAGTATACAATGATTGAATACCAAGTCCGGAAAAAGTTTATGCTTATTATCATGAAAAGCTTCTAATAATTTTGTTTTGTTGGTACAGTTTTCCAAACATTGATTGACAGCTAGGTGTGTATGCAGCCCCGCACTTGGGAATGCACGTCGGGAGAGAGGAGTGTGGCATGACCGGAACATGTAACAAATAATAATTATTAAATTTCAAGTAAAATCAATAAAAATAATACAAACTGATAAGAACAGGTAAGTACCTGAGATTCCGCGATTCTAAGCACCATAGGCAGAATAACAGGTTGCAAAACCATATTTCTAAGTTCAGAACAAAGGGGCGGTAGTACCTGCAAGCAATTTGATAGGAAGAGATGGCATATCTAGGTTCAAAATCATATCTCTAAGTTCATAATAAAATGTCTATATCAGCTTTTGCAAGAACCACACAGCCCAGACAACACACCCGACCCGACCAACCCGACCCGAATCCAGACCGACCCAAATCAATTAATAATTTATTATTATAATTTTAATTTAAAAATTAATTTGAAATTTAATTTGTTAACCCTTTTTTAAGAGACATGGCCACGCTTAGTCTTCCCCGCTGTGCGGGCCACCTGGCCCGCCCCACAAGGTAGTATCATTCAAAAATATATTTATAAAATAGTTTTCATGAACAAAAAACAAACTGTAATCAAACAAGGCCTTAACATGTATAATTTAATATCTAATAAGGGTCAATGAAATGATCGTTGATTATCACTCTAAAGACTTGACATGGAAAAGAACAGCAGATATAATTGACAGAAGAAACAGATATTAAAAAAAGACAAACATGCTGATGTAAAATAAAAGGTTCACAAAAAATTCAGTGAAAAAAAATCTAAAGCAATCACTAAACTTGCATTAAACAGTAATTCAAAATGCCTCGTTAAAAATTTAATTATGATCGATAAATTCATAGCAGTTAATTTACACCTTATACCGCAACACACGGGAATCAAAATCTTTCCACATTCCAGATAAAGCTTTTAGAAACTCAGACTTCTGCATATTATCCCTTTCCTGCAAAAATAAAATAACACATATCACTCAACAATCAGATCATCCAACAACTACTTTCATTGAAAGCCCAAACCCCACAAGCATGTTGAAATAACTACAAAACTTCAATGCATACAAGCATGTGATCTAGAAAGCGGATAGCACGCAATCTAGTGTCGTCCCGAAAAAATGGAGAACCTGCAAAGAAGAAATTGGACTTAAAAGGTTTTTCCACAAATGTAGGGGGGTGTAAAGAAAAATTAAGGGAGTCAGCTGACAACTGCAACCTGATGCAAGGAGAAAAAAATCTTCTTGCATTTGTCATGCTGATTTATCACGAATAAACATATTTCGACTTCATGTTTTTTAGCATAAATGACAAGTTCAAGAGGCTGGCGAGATTTTACAAATTCCCAGATGAAAATAAAGCATATATTGTCTTCCATCCAACTTTTCTTAGGGTCTGTTTCACAGCACTTACTGAAAACTGATAATAAGACTATTCACATATGATAATCAATTTGAAACAATTAGTGTTTGTTCTGCCTCTAAAAGAACACTTGCACTTAAATTCCAGGAGAAAACTTAAATAAGTAGGCAGAAAATCATTTTTTCAATAAGAAGTCCGAAAACAGTTAAAATACAGAAGCACTCATAACAAGTGATAAGTGCTATAAGCAGTTTTCAATAAATGTTGTCAAACAGACCGTGGTAGATCGAAGACAAAGGGCTTTAATGGGGTGGGGTAGCAAATACAGCTACAGAAAATTTCACCAGTGAAATCCAGGGCTGTTGGCCTGTAAGATTCATTTGCAGAGAGCATCCTTTGCAGATCAGGAACGAACTCTGGCGGAATGGATAAAAAGGCTTCACTGGATAAGTAAGTTAAATTATTCATGTACTGCAATGAGGATAAAAGGAAATTACATGATTAATAATTATAACAATAGATATTGATCAAATAAACAATTCAATCTTTCCAACAACAATTTGAACAAATAAGCTTTCACTTCCAAAATCCACTCACTCAAAAACACAAGGTCACCAAAAATGAATGCATTTACACGTCCAAACATAATTGTTCAAGGGTACATGTTTCACAGCACACAACCCTGTGAGCCACAAAGACAGTCTTTTACCACTAAATGCCATTGGATTACCTGAATGCACAACATTCACTTATTCACTTAAACCAATGCATGCATATAGCCAGACAGACCCTATAACTCCTCAACAAAGCAAGCAACGTCAGTTTTCACCCAACAAAGTTCCTCCCATAACTACATTAAAAATAAAACAGAACATTGAAGGAAAAAAAGACACATAAAAGGGACAAGGGAAGGTGAATTACAAACCCCATCTCAACAGTTCCGAAACTCATATTAAAAATGTATAGTAGAAAATTTGAAATTGAATAAAACATAAAATATTAAGCACATTCGCTTTGCCAATCATCAGTGAATTTGGCAAGTAGAGAAGACATAAAAGCAGGAAAATATTTTGGAGTTGAATCTACAATATTACCATTTTAACATTGTTGTGGCAGTCAAACAACGGCTTACGAGCAATCAAGTGGTAGGCCAGGCATCCAAAACTGAATATATCAGAAGAACAGCTAACTGAGGGTGTTTTACTTTTAACGAGTTCAGGGGCAGAATAATTTAATGATGGCTGAAGAGGTAAAACAGAATCCTCCACATCATATTCCTGCATATCAAGCGAAGGAAAAGGATCCATAAATAAAGAAATGTAGAACACAAAAAAATACATTTAATCAAAGAACTGTTTCTTCCGGATCAAAAGGCGTCACTTACAGAAAAATGGAAAGCCTGGCCATTAACCATGCCGCCAGATGCTTGATCAGAGGAAATAGCAAAACCAAAACCACCAAGCTTCCAGGCTCCACTTAAAGTAATCAAGACATTCTACAATAAGAAATGACAAATATAAACCCTTTCTGAGAACCCCGCAAATATTATAAACATGATCAGAGTAACCAGCTTTACCAAAACAAATAATGCTATTTCACATTTCAGAAAAATATTTCTGGACTCCAAAATACAAATTGCATCAATGGAACACCAAGGAGTGCCAGCTCATGTAATATTTCACAATACAGGCTAAAGATTAAATTTGAGAAGGTGGAGACCATATCTCAGCAAAAATACCAGAGGGAAGCCCAAGGGCACCGAAACATTTCCTTTTAAGAGAAGAATAATGGGAAGATCAAATATATATATATATATATATATATATTACCAGGTGAACAGAAACAAGCATTTATCAGCACAACATAGCCTCCACATAAAAACAGCCAAATCCCTGGTATTCCGCATAGTGAAAAATAACTAAAACCCAAAAGTAAATACTGAAGACGTGATTGAAACCATGATATTGTATAAACATTCCAAATACAAACAACAGAGCAAGATTCCCTTTCAAATGAAATTACTGAGAACACAAATCCAACAAAATATACATAGTTCATCTAAGGAACAGAAAGATCTGCGTGGGAAATGGTTTGTGCAACCACTCCCAAATAAGAAATTTTGAATTTTTTAAAATAAGATGAATAGTGTTAGCTTCTGTTCATGATTAGGAAGCTCTCAACAGCCGCATACGAAAAATAAAAGAAACTAAACAAAAGACCACTGCTTATATGAACTACTATGGGCTTATGGGTAGAAAAAAATAAAAGGTCATGTTTGCATTATCAACACTACTCTTCAGAATAAAACAACAAGAAAATTAAAATATATCTATTAAAGAAAAGACCACTGCTTATATGAAACCGATGATCACATTAATAAAGCATCATGAATGAGTTGGAACCTCAGGGGATATGGCACGATGGATAAGATGGGCATTACTGTGGAGGAAGTCCAGTGATTCTGCAATCTGAAGCAGACCGTGCTTCACCTCTAACAATTGCATTTCCTGAAGGAGATGTATTTGTCAGCAACCTACAGATATAATATGACATATCACAAACATAAAAGAAATGCCTAAGAGGAAGATAGTCTGGATACCAAACAAACAACTTAATAACTACAAGACCTTAAGCCCTTGAAATTGTCCAAGACTGAGAATTTGTTTTTCATGTTAGAATACTATATTAGGAAAGTAGCAGTATCTCAAATGTAATCATAACTTTACATAATTATTACGGGCTCCATGAGGGATCCTTGAATTTCTTAAATCCTTATCAACAAGGGTGTTGAGATGAGAGAAACTATGTATGTCGATGTTTAGGGTGCCTTCGTTTCTCGGAAATTTAGTTAGGGTTATGACCCAGCAAACCCAGTGAGGGGGCACGCCATCCATGGATCATTATGTCAACAAATTGAAAACTTCACAAAAAAAACGATCATTCATTAGATTACACAAAACCACACAGATAAATCCAAATAGCCATTGGCAAGAAACAAGAGATGATAAGACATCAAGAAGGGAATTTAAGGTTATGTTTGGGAGTTTTGTGTGGGATGAAATATAATAGTCATTAGTGGACTTAAATGGAAGGAAATGGAAAGGAGTCACATGTGTCCACTCTATTCCAACTTCAGCCTCTTGATTTGGGGATAAAGTATTTTAAAATTTTGAATAGCAAGACCATCCCTTGTCATTTCATTCCAGCGTGAAATCTTTCTGATAGAGATTGTACAGCCTGGAAAGCATACTCCAGAAGGGGGGGGAGCACAGCACAGCCTGGAATCTGGAAGGCTTATTCCAAAAAGGGGAGAAGGGGCCCACCGAGGAATCTGGGGCGTCTAGGTGGTTTTAACAAATTGGGGAAGGACTGAGGCGGTCCCCACAGCAGCTTGTAAGGGGGTTGTTAAGTGAGAGTGGGTATTTAAAATGGAAGGAACTGGATGGAAAAAAAGGCAGGAATTATTCTGTGTTTGGGATTTGGCCAGGGGGGCTTGGGCGAGAGGGGGGAGTCCTCTCGTGTATTCTTCTTTCTTCTTCCATCTTTCTTCTCTTTCCTCCCTCCTGTAATTATGTTCCAGCATTTCTCGATAAATATACGAAGAAGCCAGCTCTAGTGGGATTGTCACTCGTTCCAATCAATGGGTCCGACCTGCTAGATTTCCTTCCGAGGGAGAAGAGTGTTGTCAAATGGTCCTACCCTCCAGCACGATCATTGCACGAACGAAGTAGCAATGGAGACACGACACCAAGCTCGCCTGGATGGAGTGGAATAGAGGTTGGGGCGGCTTGAATCACTACTGGAGACCTGGGACCTGGGAGCAGGTGCGAGAGGAGCAGGCTGAATTCCGGAAGGCCCAAGTGCATGAACAAGCTGAACTCTGCAAGATGGTCGCAGGTTGGTGCGACGCCAGGAGAAAGCTCCTCGGCGGGATGAGGCGCGTCCGTCTCTGGTGACGAAACTCTCTTCTTTGCACGTAGAGGAGTCGGGCGAACCCAAGGAGCGAAACCTAGATGCCTGAATGGTTGTGCTCCACTTCAACAATGGGACATCAACCTGCAGCTAGATGGGTGGAGCTCCCAGTGTTCAATGGAAGGGGTCCCACGGGTTAGATCGCGCGTGTTGAGCTTTATTTCAACATCTTCCAAACATCGAATGAATCGAAGGTGCCTCTTGTCAAGATGAGCATGGAGGATACTGTAGTCCACTGGTTTGCCATCTTTAGGTTAGTTTTCCCTGAAATAACTTTGACGGCCTTTAGGGAAGATATGATGGAGTGATTCGGCGGCCAGGAAGTTCAAACTCCATATACGAAGATGAAAAATACTACTAGCAAGGCTCAAGGTGAGTTATCTTCATTATGTCTCTTGCGGGACGATGTGCGGCCATCAGTGATCATGGTGGAATCCGACAGGAATTCAGTTGGAATCAAAGAAACGACAAAGCAACACAGAGGGGCGGTCTGAAAGGAGTACATGGCCCCTGTCACGCACGATGAGAAGCAAGTTTCTCTAGGCACTGAATTACCTGGGTTTGAGGGGAGGGATCCAAGGAGCACGAACACTCGAATGGAGTTGAATTTCCAAAAGTACGGGCACAACATGGGCACGAATGCAAGCCCTTCGGCCTTTCTGCTCGTGCATTCTCATGCAATTCATCAATCTTTGGATGAACTGCTCAGGGAAGTTGTGAAGGAGAAGGGTTGTCGTATGGGCACAGTTGCAACCGGGTTACCAAGGCTAAATGGTTTACCTACGGGATCGGTATTCAATACACGCAGCAGTTGTGATGAATCTTCGCTCATGGCAACAACTCCTCCCGAAACCGGTTCAAAGTTGAGTAAATCGTTATAGTTGGGGGAGTTGCACGCTCTGTTCAAGGTGGATTCGTTCGAGAAAGAGGACATGCTCTGTGGACTCTTGCCAGGAGATGCCTTGTCCTTTCCGCCGGACAAGTTGCAGCTTGCCTTGGGGAAGAGAGGACATATTGTTGTTGTTTCTAGAGTTGGCACTAACATTGCTCTCGCCCTGCAAGAGAAGGGCCCTGTTCTGGGTGTATTATGTGTTCATGTTGTTGGAATGGAGGAAATTGGGCATCAGAAGATTGCTTCCTTAATTTCAAAAGAGGGTCCCAACATAGGGGACTTTCAAATTTTCGGGGTTGCTAAACCTTGGGGCACACTTCAAGGATATGGATACCCTGAGTGTGGAACCTCCCTTTGCAAGTTTCAGTGGATTATTTATGGTGGCACGGAGCCACCTGCCATCTATTCAACTCATCTTTTGCAATTAAAAGACAAAGTTTATTTCTCTTTGCTCAAGACCAAAGTGTCTATAACTAAGTCTATTTATGGGCCCCGACCAACTATTCAGGTAGAAGAACTTCGTCAAAGGAAGCTACTAATGAAGAATTTGAGGAGTTTGCGCACTTATTAAGGTCTGCGAAGGCGAAGTCTATGCATTCAAAGCCCTCCAAATCCATCTGGAAGGAAGATGAAAAAATTCGATACAAACTTGTCTTGAGGCATTTTCCCTCAGTGCATGCAAACACGATGAACAAGAGCAAACAGCAGGGTGATCAAGCAATGGGACAAGCAAAAATGGCACAATCTGCTGCAAATCTACTCATAGACATTGGGCATTTCCCTGTACATGTCAGCTTTGATTTGTTAAAGCTGAATGTTCGTACTGATCATTCGAGGGAGGTTATGTGGGCAGCTGAGATACTACTGCAAGAGCCTTGTGACCCAGATGAGGTTACCCAAAAGGATCTTATAGAAGGTTTATGCCATTGATGTCGATGAAGCTGATGAGTTTGATGATGCCTTGAGTTAAATTCAGTGGGTCCGTCATCTGTACATGGGGCCTCTCTTGATTTTCAGTTTGGCTTCATGAAAATCTCTCTCAAAATTACCAGGGCATTTAAAGAGAGCATGCGTGGCACGTGGAGGTTCACTCACTCACTTGTATGGATTTATTCCACAATTGAGAAAGACAGACCCAGTGAATCTGTCTGATGCTTGTGTTGGTCATCACTTCAAAGAAAAGGAATTCAAGATTTCATTTATTCAGCAAATTCTTGGTCAACGAAGTTTTTTACACTAACACAGCAACGGGCGGCTCCTTTACTTTGGTTGAGAGCCAAGTGTGACAAAGCTCCAATACAACGTCATACTCAAAGCTGGAATTTGCTGAGCAACTACATGCTTGCTGAAATTGAAGGTGCTGGAATAAAAATACAGCTGGAGCTGGACTTCCCCTTCCAGACTCAACTGCAAAATAAGAGGGCTGTTGAGCTAGCGGCTACCAAAGAGGAGATCAGCCACCAAAAAAGTGATTTTGATTCATACAATGTCCGAAAGGGAAGGGACGGGGATGGAAAAAAAGGGAAGGGTTGTAGTGGTCCCCACAGCAGTCTGTTAAGGGGGCTGCTGAAGGTTCTGGGCGCAACGGAAGCGCGTGGGTGGATGTGCCCACTTGGCTTTTTGTCATTAATAATGATCAATCCGGGATCAATACGACGATAAACGTCAGTCTCCACGGATCGAATCATAGAAATGGACAAAGAAAAAGAAAGTCCCGGAACCACAAAGTAGGATCCTTACAGGTTGATTATAATTAATTTAATCAATTGAAAAGAAGTACATTTTGGTGTTCTTTCTTCGTTGATATTCTTGATCACCTTCCGATATGATTCGTCGTTGTGTCACTGAAGCCAAGTGTAGACTTCCTCTAGCGATGATCCACACGTGCACCTCGTATCTCTGGACGTCGCCAAAGGAGTCTCCGGGTGCTAGCGTGGAGAAACCTTTGCTTGCGTTGTCCGCCTTAGATCGTCTTGATCTGATGGAAGAGGATCTCTCTCGGTCTTGAGAGCGTTCTTGGAGGAAGAGGTTCTTTCGGCCTTGAAAGAATTCTCCAGAATTGTTGTGCACAACGATTCTCTTGTAGAGTTATGACAATAAATAAACGCGTTACGTGTTTCATTCATTTCATTAACTCTTATTGAAAACCCCCATATCGAATAATTAATTCCTTGACATGCGCTCACGCTGATTATAATAAATATCATTTAATAAAACAATATTATATCCTCAAAATCCCGAAAGGGAAAACTACACGGCGTGTAATAATAAATACACGGTGTGTACTTGTTTTTCATTGAAAACTACACGGTGTGTATATTGTTTTCATTTATTCATTTCATTTCCAAAATGAAAACTACACGGCGTGTACATTTAATAATACACGGCGTGTACTTGTTTTCAAAATAAAAACTACACGGCATGTAATAATTAATACACGGCGTGTACTTGTTTTCATTTTATTCTTCCTCCAACATTAAAACGATTTAGGCTTCCTTGAATAATTATTAAACCACGTACGGGAATAATCTTTATTCTACTTGAGATACTTGAATACACTTAGTGTGTGACCCTCTAGGCCTCTTTCTCGTTGGAATTAGGCGGGCTTGCCTAAAGTCCAAGATTAATGTCTAGCAACGGATCAAGGCACCCAAGAGAAAGAAGTTGACGCCGCATTGACGTATCACCTCATACGAATGCTTACTGTGTAATTTAATTTATTTGTCTCAATATCTCATCAAGCAGGTTTCATGGCAGTGTCATAAACCTATATGCTTGATCCGTCATTCTTTAACTACCTGAAATAAACTCGCCGTTTACACCATGGCCATGGAATTTAATGCGACAGTTCTATTTCAATCAAAGGGCCGAGATATCAACTTCCATAAATGGAAGGGACAAATCCTTCACCGACTTATCCATTAACAACATGTCATTCATGACGCACCCAACGTACCCTACTTCCCGCCAACTGTCTGCGTGACGGTTTTCGTCAGTAAATCTAAGTGCGCGAGTCATGACATGAGTTAATGATAATCTTCCAGTCTAAGGACCATTACACACGCTCGTAGATAGCAATGTCCGATGACACTAAGACATGCGGAATTGCTACTGGCGAGTTTGTTCTCATAATCTTCCATCTTGGAGATTACCAAGTGCGAACTCCATGAGAGAGAGTCTCGTCTTCTTACGAGTACTCGCACATGACGGTCTGTATACTATGTGTCCTATCATAGTATGTCATCCAACCGTAGAACTTTATTTAAGAATATTCTTATAGCATTTCAAGGTTATCATCATAGCGGGGATTTACCATGACCTTATTAATGCAACAAATATTCCAGGACATTATTATATTATAGTCATGCAGAACAATGAACAATATATAACAAGAGTATATTCATGTAAACAAAGTACAAAACAGTTGGTTCTCAGGACACCAACCCTTACAAACTCCCACTTGGACTAGAGTCAACTGCCTACGAGAGTACATTCATGTAATCAAAGTACAAAACAGTTGGTTCTCGGGACACGAACCCTTACAAACTTCCACTTGGACTAGACCCAACTGCCTACGACTTTTAGTCCGCTAGACCTCACATGATGATCATGTTTCTGCGGAGTCAAGGCTTTAGTCAAGGGGTCCACCACGTTGTCTTCCGTGGAAATACTGCTCACTGCAACTTCACCTCTCTGAGAAAAATCCCTCAAGAGATGATACTTCCGAAGTATGTGCTTTGTCCGCTGATGTGACATTGGCTCTTTTGCAAGTGTCACCGCTACAGTATTATCACAATAGAGTGTGATAGGATCTTTATTGCTCGGTACTACATCCAACTCTTGGACGAAGCTTCGCATCCATACTGCTTCTTTAGCTGCCTCAGAAGCTGCGATATACTCGGACTCCGCTGTAGAATCTGCCACCACACTTTGCTTTGAGCTCTTCCAACTCACTGCACCTCCATTCAAACTGAAGATATATCTAGTCTGCGACTTCATGTCATCTTGATCAGTCTGGAAACTGGCATCTACATGTCCTCTGATGACTAGTTTCTCATCTCCTCCATAAATCAGGAACATATCCTTAGTACGCCTCAGATACTTAAGGATAGTCTTGACTGTCATCCAATAGCGGTCTCCTGGATCAGCTTGATATTTGTCTACCGCACTTAATGCGTAAGCAACATCTAGCCTCGTACATAGCATAGCATACATAACTGACTCAATCGCGGATGCGTAAGGGATCCTTGTCATTCTCTTTCTTTCCTCATGTGTCTGAGGACGCATTTTCTTGAAAAGATGAATGGCATGTGACACTGGCAACAATCCCCTCTTGGACTGTTCCATACTGAATCTCTTCAGTATCTTGTCAATGTATGTACTTTGACTCAGGCCCAGCATTCTCTTGGATCTATCACAATGGATCTTGATCCCAAGAATATATGCTGCCTCGCCCAAGTCTTTCATGGAGAAGCATTTATGCAACCATGCCTTAACTGACTGTAAGACAGGTACTTCGTTTCCAATTAGTAATATGTCATCAACATATACAATTAGGAAAATGATTGCACTTCCACTAAACTTTTTGTAGACACAAGGCTCACATTCGTTCTTAACAAAGCCAAATTCTGTTACAGCTTCATCAAAACGAATGTTCCATGACCTTGATGCTTGCTTTAATCCATAAATGGATTTCTGCAACTTGCATACTTTGTTGGCATCCTTTGGAGTCACAAACCCTTCAGGTTGTGTCATGTAGACATCTTCCTGGAGGTTCCCGTTAAGGAATGTTGTTTTGACATCCATTTGCCAAATTTCATAGTCATGGTAAGCGGCAATGCCAATAGGATTCTGATGGATTTCAGCATCGCAACCGGTGAAAAGGTTTCATCATAGTCAATTCTTTGACGTTGTCTAAAACTTTTTGCAACCAGTCGTGCCTTATAGGTGCTGACTTGCCCCTCCATGTTCAGTTTCTTCTTGAATACCCATTTATTACCAATAGGCTTTACATCAACTGGAGGATCTACCAAAATCTAGACTTGGTTTTGGTACATGAAATCCATTTCAGAATTCATGGCTTCTTGCCACATGGCAACGTTTGTGCCTTCAACTGCTTCCTTGTAGGTAAGAGGATCATCATTGTCAACCAATAATGAGTCACCATCCTCGGTGACAAGAAAACCATATCGTTCTGGTTCTCTCACATCTCTCGTGCTCCTACGCAGTTCTTGTGTCTCTGGAACAGATTGTTCTTCCACAGGGCTTTGTGGAATCTGTTCTTGTACCAACTCCTGCGTATCTTGAGCCTCGACTTCATCGAAGTCTATCTCGCTCCCACTATCTCCTTTCGAGATGTGCTCCCTCTCAAGGAATATGGCGTGTCTTGCCACTGTAACCTTTTTGTCTGAGGGGTTGTATAGGTAATATCCCCTTGTTTCCTTGGGATATCCTATGTGCGCTGTTGTTTGTAATGCATGTCCCCAAAAGGATTATGGAAGACTCGCATGACTCATCATTGATCTCACCATGTCCAACAGGGTGCGGTTCCTCCTTTCACTTACACCATTCCACTGAGGTGTGTAAGGAGTGAGTTGAGATAGAATCCCAAACTCCCGTAAGAAATCAATGAAGTCCTGATTAAGATATTCTCCTCCTCTGTCTGAGCGGAGTTTCTTAATCTTCTTACCAAGCTGGTTCTCAACTTCATTCTTGTATTCTTTGAACCAATCAAAAGAATCTGACTTATACCTCATTAAGTAAATATATTCATATCTACTAAAATCATCAGTAAAAGTTATGAAGTATGAGAACCCACCCCTTCCTTCAACTGGAAATGGCTCACACGCATCTGTGTGAACTAATTCTAGAAGCTCTTTAGCTCTTTCACATTTCCCACTAAATGGGGCTTTGGTCATTTTGTCTTGTAGACACGCATGACATACACCAAGTGGTTTTAGTTCGAAAGAATCTAAATACCCATCTTGATGTAATTTTGTCAAACGTTTCTCATTGACATGACCTAGCCGGTGATGTCAAAGTTGAGTGTGGTATGAGTCATGTGAATTAACTTTGTCATCGATTGTCATTACTTGGTTTGTGTAGTCTAACACATAAAGGTCGTTATATAAATGTGCTCTACCAAAACAAATGCTATCTTTATAAAAGTAGCAACATCCACTTCCAAACTTGAAGATGAATCCATCAGTATCTAATCTGGATACTGAAATAATGTTTTTGGTTACAGAGGGTACATAATAACATCCTTTCAAAACCAAGACCATCCCAGTAGGTAATGTGAGATGGTAGTCTCTGACAGCTACAACAGTGAGTCTGGCTCCATTGGCTGCTCGTAGATCCACCTCACCTCGGTCAATCTTTCTGAATCTACTTGGTTCCTGTATTTGGATACAGATGTGAGCACCGCAAGCAGTATCTAATACCCAATTAGTAGAAACAGATAGATTGCATTCGATAACAAACGCACCTGAAGCTTCCCCTTGCTTCCTTGGCTGGGTGCAGTTTTTCTTCCAATGGCCCTTCTTGCCACATGCAAAACAAACAGCATCTTGTTCCCTTGTCTCCCCTTTGATCTTCCTTTTCTTGGAAGGCCTTGAAGATGCTTTGGGCTTAAAGCTCTTCGCCTTCCCTTTCCTTTTATTCACCATGAGGACAGAAGGCTTTTCACGCTTCATGTCATTGTCCACTTGGCGAATGAGGATAAGAAGATCAGACAGAGACTTCTCAATGTTGTTCATGTTGAAGTTCACAACAAAGTTAGAGAAGCTCTGGGGGAGTAATGCAAGAATGAGATCGGTACCTAGTTCTTCGGGGAGTTTAAACCCTGAAACCTCCAAGCGCTCAATGTAGCCAATGAGCTTGACTACATGAGGCCCGGCTGGGGCACCCTCTCCAAGCTTGCTCTGAAATAGAGCCTTGGAGATCTCAAACCTTTCTTGTCTTGCTCTCTCCTAGTATAGACCACGGAGGTGCTCGAGCATGTTGTAGGCATCCATGTCTTCATGAGACTTCATGAGCTCACTAGACATTGATGACACCATCAAACATTGAACGTCGAGTGCATCGCTCAAATGTTGATCATAGACCAGGAAATCTTCATCACTCGCCCCTTGGACAGGCGGATCAGGAAGTGAGGACTCCAGCACGTAAACTTTCGTTCATGGCGTAGGATAACCCGAAGGCACCTAAACCATTCCTGAAAGTTACTACCGGTGAGGATATTGTCTTTATCCAGAATTGATCGCAGAGAAAATGTGGTTGACGAGTTTGTCATTTCGATTCTACAAATTAAAAGAGCAGATTTATCAGTACTTTCTTGATTACATTTTTATGAAAAATAATAAATGAATTTATTAATTCTCCCACTATTTTATCAAGTCCCAATGGCCCTCACCATTGAACTCGGAATGTCCAGTTGCTTCGACATTCTAGTGGCAAGGATCCATATTCCCCTTCACATAACCCCAACAAGGGTTGGTCAAGCTATTTGAAGGTATTTAGGTAGGCAGGTCTTTGCCAATTGTGAGCTTACAGTTCCTTGATCTGTTGAGTGGACTCCCCAATCCTGAAATCCTGACTTGGATTTTCTCAACTCTTGCCTCCAATATTACATCAAGTTTAGCAAGGGCTACTCCTCTTGATGTAATATGGTTAAGTCAACCTGAAACCTTTCATAAGGGCTTCCTTTATAAAAGTAAGTGTCCCAACAAGGGTTGGTCAAACACATAGTTTTATTGAGTCTTGCCCTTAATCAAGTAACGGAAGGCTTGGTCTGACTTAATATGGTATTTGAGGGATTTTATTCTTTATGCGTAGTTTTGCATTATCACATGCTTGTTAATATTAAGTGATGCTTTTTTAAGTGATTAACCATGTTCTGATAATGTTTACGCATAGTCCGGTTTTTATTTTATTCCATCTTTGCATGCTTGTTTATTAATTATGTGATCGCGACAACACATACAAAATAAATAAACCACATGCAATCAGACAGAATTAAAATAAAATGGCATGATCATGAGCTTCTATTGGTTAGCTTATCTAACGGTTTTGATAAGCTAACCCTGACCTAAGGGAAACACCTTGAACCTGATGATTCGTGTTTTGCAGCTCCCACATGTCCACCTTTGTATCTTCTTGGGTTGGTTTCGCCTCAGCTTCGGATTTCGAACCAACTCATCTGGCTTGGGAGATCCTCCATTACATGGGGTTTACATTAAAGAAACCATGGTCACGCAGACCCTACATTTTATTGGAAGAAGGCTCGCTGGCCAACGAATTTAAATTAAACAAATTTAAATGAAACCATACACACATACAAAGAGTTTTTGATCTAGCTCATGATCATCCATAGCATGCAACGACATTTACGCATATTTAGAATTCAAATTCTTTTAATCGTTCTATTATTTAAGATAAGTGCGCTTGAATTCAATTAATTATGATCTTATAATTAATCAATTCTTTATCTTAAATTCTTTTCTGAATTTCCTTGAGATTCTTCTCATCCATATTCCTTGTACAGGTCTTTGTACTTTTGGAGGAAACCTGGTGAAATTTCTGGAAAGTACACGGCGTGTAGTTTATATTTACACGGCGTGTATTTCTTTTCACCTTTTATCCAAAGAACAAGTCGGGGCTTTGGCGTGTTTTATGTACTTTGGAAATTTTGGAGTACACGGCGTGTAGATAAATCATACAAGGCGTGTACTTGTTACGCGGTAACCGGCCTGGCGATCCCGTGTACGTGGTACGCGGCTTCTCCTTTGTACATGGTTTCACTTGGGCCGGATCGGACTACACGGCGTGTTGCTCCAACATACACGCCGTGTATTCCGGTTCCCACGCGCCGTTTAATTCTGGTCAACACGGGGTGTTAAATGCTTAGGTGTAATCAATTCACACAGCGTGGTTTGACGGACCAGTACCGGTTCGTTGAACCTGAGTACACGGCGTGTAGTTTTCATTACACGTCGTGTATTTCCGTGTTGTACAGACATAAAAAGCAGCTCTTCCGGATGAGTTCCTCGTTTTTATTTTAATCAAAAATTAAAATTAAAAAGGTCGTTTCTGTGATATGAATTGAGAAACGAAGGAGGAAGAACAAATCTCGTTTATTCAGATTTATAGAACGATTTATTTCGAATTGAATCAAATATAAATGTGTAAATTATCAATGAAAATTAAATAACTATAATCAACGTTGTAACCTCCCTTTGATACCAATTGAAGGTTCTGGGCGCAGCGCAAGCGCGTAGGATCGTTACAGGTTGATTATAATTAATTTAATCAATTGAAAAGAAGTACCTTTTGGTGTTCTTTCTTCGTTGATATTCTTGATCACGTTCCGATGTGATTCGCCGTTGCGTCGCAGAAGCCAAGTGTAGACTTCCTCTAGCGGTGATCCACACGTGCACTTCGTATCTCTGGACGTCGCCAAAGGAGTCTCCGGGTGCTAGCGTATTAACATTTGCTTGCGTTGTCCGCCTTAGATCGTCTTGATCCGATGGAAGAGAATCTCTCTCGGTCTTGAGAGCGTTCTTGGAGGAAGAGGTTCTTTCGGCCTTGAAAGAATTCTCCAGAATTGTTGTGCATAACGATTCTCTTGTGTAGGAAAAGAGTTGGGGTTGTGAGGATATTTATAATCGAGTTTGAGGTTGTAGAGTTATGACAATAAATAAACGCGTTATGCGTTTCATTTATTTCATTAACTCTTATTGAAAACTCCAATGTCGAATAATTAATTCCTTGACATGCACTCACGCTGATTATAATAAATATCATTTAATAAAACAATATTATATCCTCAAAATCCTGACTGGAAAAACTACACGGCGTGTAATAATAAATACACAGCGTGTACTTGTTTTTCATTGAAAACTACACGGCGTGTACATTCAATGTACACGGTGTGTATATCTTGTTTTCATTTATTCATTTCCTTTCCAAAATGAAAACTACACGGCGTGTACATTTAATAATACACGGCGTGTACTTGTTTTCAAAATAAAAACTACACGGCGTGTAATAATTAATACACGGCGTGTACTTGTTTTCATTTTATTCTTCCTCCAACATTAAAGCGATCTAGGCTTCCTTGAATGATTATTAAACCACATACGGGAATAATTTTTATTCTACTTGAGATACTTGAATACACTTAGTGTGTGACCCTCTAAGCCTCTTTCTTGTTGGCACTAGGCGGGCTTGCCTAAAGTCCAAGATTACTGTCTAGCAACGGGTCAAGGCACCCAAGAGAAAGAAGTTGACGCCGCATTGACGTATCACCTCATACGAACGCTTACTGTGTAATTTAATCCCTTTGTCTCAATATCTCATCAAGCAGGTTTCATGTCAGTGTCATAAACCTATATGTTTGATCCGTCGTTCTTTGACTACCTGAAATAAACTCGTCGTTTACACCATGGCCATGGAAGTTAATGCGACGGTTCTATTTCAATCAAGGGTCGAGATATCAACTTCCATAAATGGAAGGGGCAAATCCTTCCTCGACTTATCCATTAACAACATGTCACTCGTGACACACCCAACGTACCCTACTTCCCGCCAACTGTCTGCGTGACAGTTTTCGTCAGTAAATCTAAGTGCACGAGTCATGACATGAGTTAATGATAATCTTCCAGTCTAAGGACCATTACACACGCTCGTAGATAGCAATGTTCGATGACACCAAGACATGCGGAATTGCTACTAGCGGGTCTGTTCTCATAATCGGCCATCTTGGAGATTACCAAGTGCAAACTCCATGAGAGAGAGTCTCGTCTTCTTACGAGTACTCGCACATGACGGTCTGTATACTATGTGTCCTATCATAGTATGTCATCCAACCGTAGAACTTTATTTAAGAATATTGTTATAGCATTTCAAAGTTCTCATCATAGCGGGGATCTGTCATGACCTTATTAATGCAACAAATATTTCAAGACATTATTATATTATAGTCATGCAGAACAATGAACAATATATAACAAGAGTACATTCATGTAATCAAAGTACAAAACAGTTGGTTCTCAGGACACCAACCCTTACAGCTGCTACGTGAGAGTGGGTATTTAAAAGGGAAGGGACGGGGTGAAGAAAAAGGCAGGAATTATTCTGTGTTTGAGATTCGGCCAAGAGGTTTGGGCAAGAGGGGGGAGTCCTCTCGTGTATTCTTCTTTCTTCTTCCATCTTTCTTCTCTGTCCCTCCTGTGATTATGTTCCAGCATTTCTCGATAAATATATAAAGAAGTCAGCTCTAGTGGGACTGCCGGTGCTGGCTCCTATAACTTCCTTTCAAAACACACTGCATTTTTTATTGTTCATTTCATTTCATTACTTCCTCCAAACAATGGCCATTAACATTTCAGTAGTCTATTCTACTTCATTGCTTCCAAAAATAAGGTCTCAAACATTGCCTGAAATGCAAGTTCGGTAGCGCAAAGCTGTAAAAACATGCAGAGACAGATTTAAACAGCACTGCGATAGAACACTGGAAACCAAGATTCCACACTGAGTTGTCACTGGTCACGCAAAGAAAATGAGAAGCTGATAAAATGCTTGAAAACAAAGTACGAGGAATTCAGATTTCAGTCAAATCAATTAAAAAAATTAAAAATACCCACCATCCCAGTTAGTTCCTTGGGTAATTTCTCAATATTGTCCGTAAGGCCCAATAGATTGGCCACAGAAGCAAACAGCGGCTCGGTCACCATTGCCATGGCATTCTTATTTTCATCCAATGCCTGAACAACGTGCAACACGCCAGGATGCCTCAACCTAACAAGGCGACCTGCATCAGCCCGAATCATGTCCAAAAATGCATCCTCGGCGGCCTTGGAGAGGCCAGCTCTCTGGCGGGCCTCCGATAGAGCGCGCTTGTCGAGAACCCACACGCAGACCACGGGGTACTGTTGGGATTGTGTTGTCGAACGCGCGCTTTTGGCCGTGTAGAGCTTCCATGAGAGACCCGGTCCGGCAGAGCCGACCTGATCGAGTAGCTCGTACTCCTGGAGGGCTCTGGGCCCGGTGACCTCCTGAACTGTCGTTTGAACGGTCTTTTCGATAACTGCAGCCGTCTTGGCTAAGGCTTGGGTTAGGGTTTTCATGTTCAGCGACATGACTTCAGAGGTTGATCGAAGTTCCTTATGACGCCTCTCTCTTTATCGTTCTCTCGCCTCCTTCCCTATTCCTGTGACCAATTGTTCTGTCTGTGGGTTCCGTTTTCCCTCCCCGTGTGGAAAATCAACTGAATTTGGGTCATCGAAAACAAGTCGGTCTCCTCCGTCCTCATTCGCCGTTCCCTGCGGCCTGCTTCGGTTGGCCTTGGCCGTCAGTTTTATTTTCGTTCGATTTTTTTTAGAAAAAAATGGTTGACATTGGTGAGTTATTTTCAGTTTCTACAGGGGATGTGAAACCGGAACCCACACGAATCCGATTAAGGATAACTAGCTGCCCCACAGCCAGTTGTCCTTGGGTATTTCGGTGTAATTAAATTATTGTTTTGATCATTGGTTATCATTTTTACTAAAAAAACATTTTATCCAACAAACATTATATTTAAATCTTTTTTTTTAATGATGCTAGGTGTTAAAATTGAGCATTGAATTGATGGTTTTGGTATACATAAAAATCATTACTTCAATCCACTATGTCATTGTCAGTAGAGGTGTGGACGAGTAGGACAGGTTGGCCCATAAGGTGGATCATACGGGCTACGAATTTTATTGAGCGGTCGGACCAGCCCACAAAGAATGTGGGATTAAAAAATAAAAACATGACCATATTCATGCGGGGCTCGCAAACTAACGGGCCGACCCACAGGTTTGGAGAAAATAATATATAAAAATATTTTTTTTCTTGATGAACCATGGTAAAGTGGAGCGGGGAAATAAAAATGATTGAGATTGGGAAAAATATTTAGTTTTCAATTAACAATAACTCTACCAACAACAACAACCGTTAAAAAAATCATATCCTTGATGATTTATGGGATTAATATCGTCTCATGTGTATCATTTAACACGGTTGTCCAAACCAGCTTATGGACAACAATACTCATGCGTCTCTCGTTAACACTGCAACTGATATATATAATATTTATTACATATACATATAATAATATATATTATTTATTGTATAAATCTATTATCTATTATATATACTAAAGCTTTGTGTTTCTTGACTTACATGTCACCAGGGTAGAGTGTCACATCTCCTATTCCTTTGTTTCCTCATATCGCGACCCCATCCCATTTTGCAGTCGCATTCTGCTCTCCCCCGATTAGTCGTTGACATTAGGGTTTCCTCGCTTCTTCTACAACCATTCCTCGCCTCCACCTTTACATCCATTCCACCGTTCTCTCTCGCATAGATCTGACGACCTATCATCTTCTACCTTGGTTCAACCACCCGATTCCCCGCTACCTTCCATTAGTTCATCCCTCCATCGATTCCCAATGTACCCCGTAATAACCTGCACCTCCTAGGGTTCCGACTACTGGTTTTCTTGCACGTCTACTACGTTTTCCGTGAAGCTTCGCCCGCTAATTATCGGGATATCCGTCGTCCTCTACTACTTTTCAACCTTCAGAATCCCCTCATATTGTCAAACGATTCATGAATTACCCCGCTGACACCTTGCATCCGCCTTTTCCCATCCAAGGTTTTCTGTAACATTCCCTCCTTTAATACCGCATCAGGCTCCCGGAATCCCTCGAATCCTCCTACGGTTCGTGGGGGTCACCTGACGCTGCAAACTTCATCAGTCTTCTCGCATCTATTCGAAGATCCTAGGGTATGCGCATCTCTTTTATTTTTGTCACCTGCAATCCCCGTAAACAGTTTAGGTATCTGTTAGACTTCAAGTTACTACGATTTATACAATAATCATCCGTCTCTACTAAATCTAGCATGAACGAACAAGAGCTGCGTTATGAAGAATCTCTCGTGGAACAAGAGTTGAAGGTAAAAATTCTTTTGGCGATTACAACGATACTGCTTAATTTGTTTCACTTTTATTTATAGTTTGATTGCAAGTCCGTGACTTTTATGCTTGTCTACCCATGAATTGTTTCAAAACATGCCGAGGGAAACCTTGAAATTCCTTTTCTCACAAGTATTTTTAGAGCAGTTGTGAATTTCGTAAAATCTTTTTAAAATTATCAATCTGAATTCAAGCATTGTATTCATGACAGCCAAAACTAAAACAATCCTTTAATCGCCAAATCTCCACCGCTACAGCCATGTTGTGCACACGCTATTTTCACCACCTGATTGCATAGCCTAATAAGTGTATGAAATGGTAATTTGATTGTCTTAAAATTCATTACTCATTAGGTTGGTATGTATCACTGATTGACCAATGTTTACTACACCTTTAATGATTTATGAAAACCAATTTTATTTTTTTTGCAAAAGTTTTCTTTAAATCTTTAAGATGCCCTCTGTATTATTATCATCATTCTTCATTATATACACTAAGAAAAACATCTGTATCATAGATTTAGTTATTTTATTTCTTCTATAAATTTTTTAGTATTATTATATGCTGGAGTTTTTTTCTTATGTCATTACAATACATATGTTCTTCTAATTCATCATCTGCAACAACTATTTCATTCGTAAAGACGATATTTATTCACCTATTCATTTTTTTCAGGGTTCACAATTCGTTCCACCACTTAAAAATGAGTTGCAGTTTAGGTATGCCTAACTTAATTTATTCACTAGCGAGTTTATTACTTTATCTCTCATGTAGATTGTATTAATGATTTGTATAAAAGTGTTGCATTACATGAATAATGTAATTTATGTTCGCCATTATAGTTTATATTATATGTTGTATACTCAATAGTTTTTAGCTTCCATCATTTTTTCCAATCAAATGATTATTGCCTTCCATTATTCTATCATTATAGTTCATTGATTATCGTCGGTTTTCGTGTTTTCAAGTAAACAAGAATCGTCAGTTTATTTGTGTAATCATGTTTCAATGATGGTATTTCAGTGGACAAAGGGAACATTTAATTTTTACTACATCTTTAATGATTTATGAAAACCTATTTTATTTTTTTGTGCAATTTTCATTTAATCTTTCATATTCTTTCTGTATTATTATCATCATTCTTTATTATATATTTTGAGAAAAACATTTTCATCAGAGATTTAGTTTTAATAACATTCCACAGACCTTGCAGAATCTTAGGTAAATATGACAATTAATGAAGACTTATTGCAAGAACACTTTGTGATTGGTTGACCATACAACTTCAACTTGGTGAAAAACTACTACAAATATAAACACCACAAATTATGTTGCAATTAATGATTGGGTTTTTATCATTATGTATTAAAATTAATCATTTTCACATTTCTCATTTTTATTATTACAACCACTGGTCTTTATTTTATCTGTCTTTCACTTTGTATTTCACCGCACACATTAATGTTTCCGTAATGAATGCAATTGAAATTGAATTGAAATCTCCATCCTCAAAAATTAGAAATTCCTTTACTTTTAATTTATCATTTTTTTCAACTATTCTAATGGTGTCTCCATATTTTATCCACTCATATTCCATTATTATGCACCACAACTTTGGCATGCGATTCTCGTCACCTGTATCTACGGTGAACCTTCATTTACACTATCGTAACCTCCTCGACGCATTGCAAAAACACCTCGGGCTTGCAATTCCAGTTCCCTCTATCTACGGTAACCCCTAAAGAAATCATTTTGCTGTAAGATTTTGTTCCACTTTAACATTTTAACTCCTTTGAAATTAAATCCGTGTAAAGTTGTTAAATGCAGATAGATGACTCTTGACTCTTACAAATTAGCAAGAGTGGGTGTAAATTTGGAGGGTCTTACCCTGGTTAAGCAGACTTGTATGAATTAGGTCTCAATCCATTCACCCTTTTATTTCTAGCTTGGTTTCAGGTATGGGCTTCCAAGGATCTTTGACTGCCGAAAGGTACGTTGCACTAATCTGAATCTCTTGGGACCCATTTGACTATGAGAATGTCTTTTGGTTTCTATTTTCATGAGATATATTTAACTGAACCTTGTATTTTCACAATTCTTTATTTATTTATTTGTGTTGGATCATTCACGCACAATTCAGATCATCCACAGTTTTTGCCTGGAGGTATGTTTCACTAATTTGACAAGAGACGCATGATAACTCTTACGGGGCAAGATGATATTGATGCTTTAGTACCATAATTATTTCCCACATGCCTATTTATGGATTTATCTTCATGTGTGTGTATTTTTTGTCATTTACAGTATTCACTTAGTAGTATATATATATATATGTGTATTTATCTTTATGTGTGTGTATTTGTTGTCATTTGTAGTGATTTTTATACCGGAAGTTTTTGTGTCTGGCAGCACAGGATGTGACCATGATAGAATTTCTCACAGATGGGGTATTGATATTGGTGAGAGAAATGATGGATGATCCTCTTTTGACCAACTATAGGTGTTATATGAACCTTTTTTATGACTTCTTTTTTATTATCCGAGATGCCATTGGAATCCATCTTTTAATGTGTCCTTACATTAATTTTTTTGGACATGATCCTGTTAGTGTAATTATGGTGGATGAGGCCTATGAAAGATCTCTTTAGACAGATTTCTTATTGGGACTCTTGAAAAAGTTAGTTTTTTGTAAGATCAATCTATGTGAAATTCTTCCAGAAACCGAAGAGTCCATGTGTATCCTTTTTGAACTTATCATTATAAATCTAGATCCAACATTGTTGACCCGAACTATGCCTCATTATCTCATCAACTACAATTTAAGCAAAATCAATGTCTGCTTTCTTCGAGAGGATGTTTTTTTAAGAACTAATATGCGATACAATTTATCCTTTTTTTGTGGGATGGGTGTTTCCATTCAATCATGTTGATCACGCCTATTTTATATATTGAAAATTAGCAGAACCTGCTATCTTATCCATTGAGGTATGTTGTTTTTATTATTGGACTTTTTCCCCTCAAATCTTTTAAATTCACATCCTCTTGCCTTTTATCTTTCTCTGACTTTTCTTTTAAGAAATAAAAAAAACATGCTAAGAGACCAGTTTGGCTTGTAGGCATGTTATTTTTTTGTGACACAACAACAACAAACAAGACTTAAAACGCATGGTGTTTTTGGAAAAACATTATGACAAATTAATTAGACCTATCAGGGAAGGGGGTTTGATGTGCAACTCTATTATGTTGAAGAACCTGTCTCAGAGTATCTTCATGCCTCGGTTTTGACTGTTTTGTCAATCCATGATCAGGTACTGTTGTCTTTGGAGTAACGTGTTTATGTGATGATAAGTTCATGCACACATTTTCTGAATGTTCAATCCCCTATAGAGTGCCTATTTCATATTACTATCAATGTTTTATCCTTCAAATGGTTTTCATTTGCATTTATTGAATTGTTTTTAGTGATTTTCAGTTACACTTATTATCTTTGTGGTGGATCTCATAGTTTCAGATTAAATATTCTCATAGTTTTAGATTAAATATAAATAATTTGTCTTAAAAAATGCAATCTTGCATATTTATTTCCCATGTGATTATTTAGAAGCCCATGGGTGATGTTTTGTATTTCCTTCGGGGCAACATGATATTGATGTCTTAGTCCAGTTGCTAAGTGAAGAAACTCAAAACAATGGAAGTATGTCTTCAGGTGCGTTTGTCATTTATTTTACAAAATTCTAGAAATGTTGTGACAGTCCAACTTCTGCTATATACTATCTTACTTTGAGCTTAGTATTATTTCAATTCCTACTATTGCATCAACTACTACTATATACTCTCTTTCTTTGAGCTCAGTATTGTCTTAACTCCTACATACTATCTATCAACTCCTACTAGATTTTGGAGAAATACGCCATCATGGAAGACTAGAGAAAGGGCATATTCTAGGATCCTCTATCTTGTATTTCAGTATCGTTTACATTATTTAGGTGTTGTACATATGTGTTTATGAAACATACATGATTTTTTGTGCCAAATAACTGTTAATTTTACATTTCCTGTTTTTGTATACTGTAGAAGCCCATAATAGTCCATTTTATTACAACGCCATGTTGGAATGATAATTGTTTGTTATACTGTACAATGATGAAATAGGTCACAAGTTATTGTAATACTATGTTTAGTATATAGTACAATACCAGAATAGTCAATTTTATTACAACACCATGTTTGAATGGTAACAGTTTGTTATAAAGTGCAGTGATGAAATTGGTCACAAGTTATTGCAATGCTAGGTTCGGTATACAGTACAATTCTAGAACAATCAATTTTATTAGTACTATTATGTTCTGTTTCATTGTTATATTGGACTTCAAGATTTAAATATTCATTACTATTTATTAATCTATACAATTGTTATTGCATCTGCAGATTGCAGTTGTTGGATGATTTTGAAGTTGAAGACTTATTGCAACAACACTTTGTTCCCAGCACTGTACAACTTCATCTAGTTGAAAAACTTCTACAAACATCAACATCATAAATTTTCATGCAATTAAAGATTGAGTTTTCTCATTATGTATTCAAATTAATCATCTTCCCAGTTCACATTTTTTATTATTATGACCACTCTTATATTTTATTTCTCTTTCACTTCGAATTACACTTAACACATTACTTGAATGCAGTTGAAATTGAATTGCAATCTCCCTCCAAAATTAGAAATTCCTTTTTATACATCATTTTTTTTCAAGTATTTTAATGGTGTGTCCATATTTTATCCACTCCTATTCCATTGTTATGCACCAATACTTTGTGATTAAAAAATATTCAACATTACCATTTCTTATAAACTTTTACAAATAGCATTCTCTTATTAAATAAAAACCATTATTCCAATATGTCGTGCGTACGCACGGGTGAGTACTAGTTTATATAATACATATGATATATTTATTATATATGATATATTTATTACATATGATATATTTATTACATATACATATAATATATATTATTTATTGTATGCACATAGGAAAAATTTTAATGAAAACTTCCACTGAAAATTTCATGTGCAAATTTCTATTGGAAATTTCATGTGCAAATTTCTACTGAAAATTTCATGTGTAAATTTCCGTAGAAATTTTACATTTCAAATTTTATCTTAAAATTCAAATGAAAATATATTAATACATGAATAAAAAATGAAAATTTTCACACAAAAAAATTGCATTGAAAATTTTCACATAAAAACTTTTACTGCAAACTTTCACTTAAAAAATAATTTGAATCCCCACTTAAATTTCCAGTGCAAAATTCAACTTGTTTTTTTATAATTATACTGGAATTTTTATTAAAAAAATTATAAAATAAATTCATGCTTAAATTTTCAGTTTAAATATATTAACACATAAATAAATAATATAATTTTTCACTGAAAATTTGAACTGCAAATTTTCTATGCAAATTTTCAGTGCAAACTTCCGTAGGAAATTCACATTGCAAATTTTCACTAGAGATTTGCAGTTCATTTTTTCACTTAAAATTAAAATGTAGATATATTAAAACATAAATAAAAAATTTAAATTTTCAACAATTAAAACTAAAATACAAATATATTAATACATATACAAAAAATGTAAATTTTTGTTGAAAATTTGCACAAAAAACTTTTAGTACAAATTTCCACTAGAAAAATTTAGTTCAAATTTCCACTTAAATTTCAAGTAAAAATTTCCATTTGATTTTTATTATAATTATACTGAAAATTTGATTAGAAAAATTTTAAAATAATTTTTTCTCAAATTTTTAGTTCAAATATATTAACACATAAATAATGCAACTTTGCACTGAAAATTTGAACTGTAAATTTCTTATGGAAATTTTCATTGCAAACTGCCACTGTAAATTCTTAGTGCAAATTTCCACAAGAAATCTGCGATTCAGTTTTGCAATTCAAATTACAATATAAATACATTAAAACAAAAATTAAAAATGTGAATTTTTACTGGAAAATTGCATTTAAAATTAGCATTAGAAACTTTAACTATAAATTTCCACTAGAAACATCCATTTAAAACTACAATAAAAATATACTGATACATAAATAAAAAATAAAAAAATTCATCATAAATTTACATTGAAATTTTACACAGGAAACACTTAGTGGAAATTTCCATTAGAAAACTGTAGTTAAAATTTTCATTTAAATGTCTAATGCAAATCACCAAATTATATTTTATATGCACTGAAATTTTACTCTTATCAGTATAAATTTGTACTCAAAATTTGCATTGAAATTTTACAATGAAAATTTGTACTGGAGACTTGATTATCAAAATTTTAAAATAAATACATGTTTAGGTTTTCAATGCTAATATATTAATACATAATATTATTATATATTTATTATTTTTATTTATTATTTTTATTTATCCTATTCATTAATTTTTTCTAAGTTGATTTAAAAAACTCCTAGTAATATATATATATATATATATATATATATTCTTAAAATAAAATAATGGATGTTATATTTTTTTAATTGAATGATGTTATCAAAAATTATAAAAAATAAAAAACTTATGTTAACGTATATTTTATTTTAAAGTAAAAAGCTAGGAATTATTTTATATTTAAAAATGCTATAAAAAATACATAAATATTAATATATAAAAAATCATAATAATCAAATTAAAATACATAAATCAAAATATCAGTAAAGTGTTGTATTAGAAACAAAAGGGTAGTCTTGTACATCTGTTTTCAGAATTATTACATCAATATTTTAATACATCAATCCTATTTGTTAATCTAATGTCATGCTCCAGATAAATACACACGTCATCCATCCCACGACCAATATGACCATCACTACCACAGATTCGGGTTTTTGTAGTGCCATCCCTTTAACAACACTAAAAAAAGCGCTGATAAAGTGGGGTTTTATCAGCGCTTATTTAAAAGCGCTGATAAAGACCCCCCTTTATCATTGCTTTTTTTACTAGCGCTGATAAATGGTATATTTCAAAAAAATCATTAAAAGTAATATATTAATATATTAATATATAAATATATAAATATATTGATAATGATATAAATATAATATATATATTTTAAATGTGTTTTAGATAAGGATAAATAGAAATTTAAACTTAATATATAAGATATTTTCACCTATTGTCCCGGTTTGGCTTGGTTTCCCTGGTTTACCGATTCACCTCTTTAAGCATATGGCCCTATTTCTGATTGCTGGTCTGATTGGCTCCCCATTGAAGTTGAAAATTGCAACCAAAAAACTTTCTAGGCCTTCGATTGCTAGGATTTGTACCAAGATTGATGTCTCTAAATCCCTTCCAAAACAAATCTGGATTCAAAATGGCAACCATGGCTTCTTACAAGAGGTGATTTATGAACGTCTGCCCTCTTATTGTTCGGTTTGTTTTAAAATTGGGCATTTATCCAGTGAATGTGGTAAGACAGTCTGTCCAACTTCTCGCAAGACTTGGCTTGTGAAGGGCAAGCTAAAGACGGAAATGGAAGATTGTACAGAAGAGTCTATGAAAGCGAAGGCGCTTGCAGGACCCTCTAGAACTAAGAACCCCTTTGGTGAAAAAATCGAGGATGTTGAAATACCTGCTGATGCTCAGTCTCATTCCATGGACAATGTTGAGAGTGGTTTTGAACCTGGACGCTTCCAGGGTTTTGTTGATGATGTCCATAGTGTTCAAAATGACCCCTCTAAGGAGGATAATCGGGAGGTTCTTTCTAAATCTGACCTGGATAAATGCCCAGCACAGAAAACACCCTTGTTGGAGGCTAATCAGAAAGCTGATCAAATTGAAGAGGACTTCCTAAAATCAAGCTCTAGAAAAGGGAAAAAACAAATTGTAGATGTAGATGGTTTCATTACTCCCAATCCCAAAAAAATGAGGAAGCGTAGAGATTACTCTCAAATGGAACGAACAATTGTCACGAGGTCACTTGATACTTATAAAAAGGAAAATCCTGCAAATTCAACTACAACGAATTTGGTTGACCAGAGTACAAACTTCTTTGGAGCTCTCACTACAAACACTCCTTCACAACTTGAGATCGATCCTGCTTTTGCACCTCCTAATGATAAACTGAATGAAGTCTCTGACCTGATGGTGAAGAGTGCGGATCAGGATGCTGTGGAGGTAATTGAAAATTTGGACTCTCGACTGGAACAATGAGACAAATTGGCTTATCAGAGGCTCAGAGATGGTGAAATTTTTGTGGAAACTTATCTGGATATCAAACGCCGACTGTTTAATAAGAGGTTGGTGCATGAATATTGTAGGTTTCGGGCGCAGCGGAAGTGCGTTGGTGGGTTTGCCCAACTTTAATTTTAACGTTTAAACAACGTTCAATCTGAGATCTGTCACGATGTAAAACGCCGAATCTTTGGAATGGAATGAAGAACGAAAAACTTAAGAGGGAATCCCGAAACCACAGAGATAGGATCATAATATGTTGGTTATAATTAATTTAATTAATTCACGAGAATTACCTTGGTGGAATTCTTTCTTCGTTGATGTCTCCGGTCACGATCCTGTGATCCGTCGTTGCGTTGTAGAATCCAAGTGTAGGATTCCTCTAGCGGTGATCCACACGTGTGCCACGTATCTCCGGACGTCGCCAAAGGGATCTCTGGGTGCTAGCGCGGAAGAACCTTCGCTTGCGATGTCCGCCTTCAATCACCTTGGTCTCTCGGTCTTGAGAGCGTTCTTGGAGGAAGGAGTTCTTTCAGCCTTGAAAGAATTCTCCAGAATTGTTGTGCACAACGATTGAGGAAAAGTGTTGGGGTTGTGAGGATATTTATAATCGGGTTTGAGGTTATAGAGTTATGACAATAAATAAATGTGTTACGCGTTTTATTTATTTTATTAACTCTTATTGAAAACCCCCATGTCCGAATTATTAATTCCTTGACATGAGCCCACACTGATTATAATAAATATCATTTAAAAAAACAATATTATATCCTCAAAATCCCGACTGGAAAAACTACACGGTGTGTAATCGTTTTTCCATAAAACTACATGGTGTGTATATTTAATATACACGGCGTGTACTTTTATTTTCCAATTTCCTTTATTTCTTCCACCACATTTATTAGTCCTTGAGTAATGGCTATTTATTTCTTAAATAAATGTAACTGCATTACTCACTAATAAATGTATTATTTCACCCAAAATATATTCTCTCTAATAACTAGTGTGGAAATAAATTCAATCAGGTATACTTAAATAATTATTAAACAACAGTCATGAATAATATTTATTTAACTTGTTAAATTAATATTTAACTGAGATACATGGACACACTTAGTGTGTGACCCTCTAGGCCCCTTTCTCAGTGGCATTAGGCGGAGCCTGCCTAAAGTCCAAAGTTAGCGTCTAGAAACACGCCAAGGCACCCATAGATAAATAAGTTAATGCCACAATGATGTGTCACCTCATACGAACGCTTACCGTGTAATATAATCCCTTTTCCTCGATATCTCTAATCAAGTGGGTTGCATGCTAGTGCTATCAACCCATGTGCTCGATTATTCTTTCTTTGACTTTCTGGAATTGAACTCGCTCATACTTTACCATGTACATGGATTTATTTATGCTATATCAATTCCATCAAAGGGATTGAGATATATACTTCCGTTATGGAACAGAAGGGAAAAATCTTTTCTCGCATTATCTATTAATGTAGTATTACTCGTGACGCACCCAACGTATCCTACCTCGCTGCGAACAGTGTGTCGTCACAGTTTTCGTCAATACATCTAAGTGCACGAGTTATAATACCCATTAATAATAATCTTAAAGTCTAAGGACCAATACACACGTCCGTAGATAGGAACATCCAATGACACTATGAAATGTGGATTTCCTACTGGCGATCCTCGTTCTCATAATATCCTCCTGGATATTACCAAGGGCGCACACCATGAGAAGGTGCCTCAAAGTTTTATGAGTCCTCACCCCTAATGACATGTATTATTTGTGCCCCTCAAATAATATCATCCGGCCATAGAACATATATTCAAGAACAGTGTTATGGCACTTCTGGGTTCTCATCATAGCAGGGATCCGCTATGAACCTTTAATGCAACAGCTGTCCTTCGGACATTATCACATGCATTGTCACACAGAAGAATAATCAAGATGTGATAAGGCTTTTATTAATGAATAAAGTACAAAGTAGTTGGTTCTAGGCCACCAACTCCAACAGACTCCCACTTGGACTAGAGCCAATTGATAACAACCTTTAACCCGCTAGCTCTCACATGATATTCATGCTTCTGCTGAGATAGGCCTTTAGTCATGGGGTTTGCCACATTCTCTTCCGTGGACACTCTGCTCACTACAACTTCACCCTTTTGATAGAAATACCTCAAGAGGTGACACTTTCAGAGTATATTCTTTGTCCGTTGATGTGACCTTGGTTCTTTCGCAAGAGCCACCGCTGTAGTAATATCACAATACAATGTAATGAGATCTTTACTGCTAGGCACCACATCAAGATCCTGGACAAAGTTTCGAATCCACACGGCTTCCTTGGCTGCATCAGAAGCCGCTATATATTCGGGCTCTGCTGTAGAATCGGCGACAACTGGCTGCTTTGAACTCTTCCAGCTCACAACTCCTCCATTGAGACAGAAAACATATCCAGATTGCGACTTTAGGTCATTCTGATCTATATGAAAACCAGCATCAACATACCCTCTGATGACAAGATCCTCTTCTCCTCCATACATCAGGAACATATCCTTAGTTCTTCTTAGATACTTAAGGATAGTTTTAACAACAGTCCAATGTTGTTCTCCTAGATCTGCTTGATATCTGCCTACCATGCTCAATGCATAGGCAACATCAAGCCTAGTACACAACATGGCATACATGATGGATCCTATAGCCGAAGCGTATGGGATCTTACTCATTCTATCTTTCTCTTGTTGTGTCTGAGGACACATTTTATTAGAAAGATGTAGGACATGTGACACTAGAACTAATCCTCTCTTGGATTGTTCCATACTAAATATCTTTAGTATCTGGTCAATGTATGTACTCTGACTTAGTCCAAGAAGCCTCTTGGATCTATCACTAATGATCTTGATCCCTAGAATGTAGGTTGTTTCACCCAAGTCCTTCATGGAGAAACACTTGTTCAACCAGTCCTTAACTGACTATAAGATTGGTACATCGTTTCCAATAAGCAATATGTTGTCAACATATACTACTAGGATAACGATCGCATTCCCATTAAACCGCTTATAAACACATGGCTCACATTCGTTCTTAATGAACCCAAATTCCTTTATGGCTTCATCATATCGAATGTTCCATGACCTGGATGCTTGCTTTAATCCATAAATGGATTTCTGCAACTTACAAACCCTTTTGGCTTCACTTGGTGTCACAAACCCTTCTGGTTGTGTCATATAGACATCTTCTTGAAGGTTCCCATTAAGGAATGCTGTTTTGACATCCATCTACCAAACCTCGTAGTCATGGTAAGCTGCTATGGCAAGTATGATTCTTATGGATTTAAACATGGAAACTGGTGAGAAGGTTTCATCATAGTCAATTCCTTGACACTGTCTGAACCCTTTAGCCACTAGCCTTGCTTTATAGGTGCTAACTTGACCTTCCATGTCTAGCTTTCTCTTGAATACCCATTTTTATCCAACAGGCTTTACATCAACTGGCTCATCGACCAAAACCCAGACTTGGTTCTGATACATGGAATCCATCTCAGAATTCATAGCTTCTATCCATCTTGAAACTTCTGATCTTTCTACTACTTCCTTGTAGGAGGAGGTTCATCATTGTCCAACAATAATGATTCACCATCCTCGGTGACTAGGAAACCAAATCTCTCTGGTTCCCTTACCTCTCTTGAGCTCCTACACAGTACTTGTGTTTCTGGAACCTCTTCCACGGGGACCTGTGGAACTTGTTCCTGTACCAACTCTTGTGTATCTTGAGCATCAACTTCATCGAAGTCAATCTTGCTCCCAATATCCTTCTTGAGGATGTTCTCCCTCTCAAGAAAGACGGTTTGTCTGGCGACAATCACTTTCTTTTCTGAAGGGTTATATAGGTAATATCCTTTCATTTCCTTGGGATATCCTATAAAGATACACCTCATTCCCCGGGGTGTTAGTTTGTTGCCTGAGGAGGCCTTAAAAAACACCTCGCATCCCCATACACGTGTGTGTGACAAAATGGGTTTCTTTCCATTCCATAGCTTGGAGGGAATTCCATTTTCCGCCTTAGTTGGTACTCGGTTTAATGTGTTTTCTACAGTTTGTAATGCATATCCCCAAAAGGATAATGAAAGATCCGCATGACTCATCATCGACCTCACCATGTTCAACAAGGTGCGGTTCCTCCTTTCACTAACACTGTTCCACTGTGGTGTATAAGGAGTAGTGAGCTGAGATAGAATCCCAGACTCCTGTAGAAGATCGATGAACTCTTGGTTCAGATATTCTCCACCTCGATTTGATCAAAGTTTCTTTATCTTCTTACCAAGCTGATTCTCTACTTCATTCTTGAATTCCTTAAATTTCTCTAAGGCCTTTGACTTATATCTAATTAAGTAGACATATCCATATCTACTCAAATCATCAGTAAAATTAATGAAGTAAGAATATCCACCTCTAGCTTCTATTGGAAATGGTCCACACAAATCCGTGTGTACCAATCCTAGAAGCTCTGTGGCCCTTTCACCATGTCCACCAAAAGGCGGCTTGGTCATTTTTCCTTGTAAACAATCATGATATCTATCAAGTTTTTTTAACTCAGTAGAGTCTAAATAGCCATCTTGGCAGAGCTTTGTCAAGTGCTTATCGTTCACATGACCGATACGGTGATGCTACAACTGGGTGATGTATGAGTCATGTGAGTTTGTTTCGTTATCGATTGCCAACACTTGGTTTTCGTAATTTAATACATACAAACCATTATTTAAATGTTCCATACCATAACATATGTTGTTCTTATAAAAGAGACAACCCTTATTTCCAAATTTAAAAACAAATCCATCCATATCCAAACAAGATACATAAATTATGTTCTTGGTAACACTAGTCACATAATAACAGTTATGTAAAACCAAAACCATCCCAGTCGACAGTGAGAGGTGGTAATCACCAATAGCCAACGCAGCCAGCCTTGTGCCATTTGCAGCTCGAAGATCCACATCTCCTCTGGAAATCTTTCTAAATCTACTTGGTTCCTGCATTTGAATACATATGTGAGACCCAAAAGCTGTATCTAATACCCAATGTGTAGAAATAGAAAGATTACACTCGATAACGAATGCACATTTAGCGTCCCCACGCTTCTGGGTGCAGTTTCTCTTCCAGTGGCCCTGATTGCCACATGCAAAACACACCACCTCCCGTTTCTTTCCCTACCTCTGGATCTTCCCCTTCTTGGAGGGATGGTGCTCGGGGGATTCAGACCATTTATAAGTCTTTGGCCCCTTTTCCTTGTCCTTACTTTTCTTGTTCACCATAAGGACTGTGGGTTTGTCACGCCCCATGTCCTTGTCTACCTGGAAAATCAAGGTCAGAAGCTCCGATAGACTCTTCTCATTTCCGCTCATGTTATAATTGACAATGAATCTAGAGAAGGTCTTGGGAAGTGATGATAGGATGAGATCTATACGCAACTCATCCATGAATTTAATCCCTAAGATGTCTAGGCGTTCAATGTAGCCAATAAGCTTGACTACATGAGGCCCAACTGGCACAGACTCTCCAAGCTTAGTTGTAAACAAAGCATTGTAGATCTCATATCTCTCTTGTATCACCTTCTCTTGGTAGAGATCCTTAAGGTGAGACATCATGTTATACGCGTCCATGTTTTCATGTTGCTTCAAGAGCTCATTAGACATGGCCGATAGCATGAAACACTGGACATCTGTGGCATCATCCATGTGTTTCGCATAGAGAGATATTTCCTCATCACTGGCCTCTTTCCCAGGCACAACTGAAATATGCTCTTCCAGCATATACAATTTCCTTTCGTGGCGAAGGATGACGCGTAAACGCCTCTGCCACTCTTGGAAATCGGTGCCAATGAGAAGGTTTTCCTTCTCGAGTATGGTGCACAATGATATGTTTGAAGTAATTTTCTTTTCGTTTCTACAAATTAATATGAGCAAAGGTTTAGTACTTTATTACAAAAATGATAAAAATAAATAAATTAATACTTATTAGTCTCCCACTATTTTATCTAAATCCAATAGCCCTCACCATTGACTTCAGAATATTCTATTGCCTGAATATTCTAGTGGAAAGGATCCATATTGCCCTTCGCATTACCCCAACTAGGGTTGGTCAAGCAACTTGAAGGGTTTTAGGTAGGCATTCCAAATGCCAACTACATTAAATCGTAGCTCCTTGATCCAATGAGTGGACTCCCCAATCCTAAAATCCTTTTATTTTGTATTTCCTCAACCTTTGCCTCTTGGTCACACCAAGTCCTGCTGTGGCAGTCAACCCTTGATGCGAACCAAGTCAAGTCAACCCAAAATCTTTAATTAGAATTCCCCGATAATTGAAAGCACCCCAACTAGGGTTGGTCAAGCACTTTGAACTATGGTTCGATTCTAACCAAGATTATGGAAGGCTATACCAACTTAATATTTCTTTTGAGGGATTTTATCCTTATACGTAAATTTCCATTTTATTATCTTTGATTACATTCTTGTTAATATTAAGTGAGATATAATTAAGTGATTAACCATGTCTAAGATAATATTTACGCATAAGCCGGTTTTTTTTATTTTAGTTCCATCTTGCATGCTTGTTTAATTCATTAATTGTGTGATCATGACAAAACACCCACAATAAATAAACCATGCAACTGACAGAAATTAAATAAATGGTATGATCATGAGATTTTCTATTGGTTAGTTTATCTAGCGGTTGATAAACTAACCCAAGACCTAGGGGAGAAAAACCTCGAACCTTTCGGGTTCGTGTTTACAGCTTTTCACCTATCCACCTTTGTATCTCCTTGGATTGGTTTCACCTTTGCTCCTGACTTGAGCCGACTCCACTAGTTTGGGAGCTCCATCCATTACATATGCATTTATCTCACATGCAGGTGAGGGGTAAAATGGGTTTTTACATAAAAGAATCCTTGGGCACGCAGACCCTACATATTAATGAGGAGAAGGCTCGCAGACCAAAAAATTTAAATAAATAAATTAAAAGAAACCATTCACATACAAAGGTCTTGGTCTAGCTCATGATCATACATACATTCAACGATATTTACGCATAAATAAAACTAGCATTCAATTCTTTAATTGTTCTTGCTTAAGATAAATCACGCTCGAATCAATTAATTATCTTTAATTAATCAATCCTTTTATCTTAAATCCTTTTCTAAATTTACTTGAGATTCTCATCCATCATAATTTTAAACAAATAAATTTATTTAAAATTATCCTTGTACGTAACTTGTACCTTGGAGGCAACCCGGTGAATTACCATTTATTACGCAGATGTTAAATTAAACAAATATATATAAAACACCTATCATGTATTGTGCCTCAGCTTTACGCCTGCACTATGGTACACATCTTAAGGGTTTGTATAATATAATAATAAATTTTAATAAATCTGTGTAATTTGGGTGAGTACACAGCGTGTAGTTCCGACTACACGACGTGTATTTTTCTTCACCGTCCATCTGAAGTACACGCCCAGGGACATGGCGTGTTAATGTAATTTGGAAATTTTCAGAGTACACGACATGTACAGTAGGACACACGCTGTGTAGTTTCCACGTTACATGGTTTCCAGCCGGGAAAGCCGTGTACGGGGTACATGGTCCAACCCTAACCCGAAGGGACTACACGCCGTGTTCTATTGGACCACACGACGTGTAATCCGGAAACCATGTGCCACCTATTCCTGATCAACACACGGTGTCATTAATGACTTAGATATGATCAATACACGACCTGATTTGGCAGACCAGTCTGATGCATTAACCTAGACTACACGACATGTACTTCCAAATACACGCCCTGTATTCTCGTGTTGTACGTCCAGGAACGTTTTGATCCTCCGAATGAGATTCTCTATTTTATTTTAATCAAAAATTAAAAGAAAAGGTTGTTTTTGTATGGTGAATGAGAAATGATAGAGGAGGAACAGATCTTGAGATTCAGATTTAAAGAACGATTATCTTGAATTGAAACAACTAAATTATTTAATGCGTAGATCACCAACAAAAAACTAAATAATTATAATCAACGATATGACTGCTCTGATACCACTTGTAGGTTCCGGGCGCAGCAGAAGTGCATTGGTGGGTTTTCCCAACTTTAATTTTAACGTTTAAACAACGTTCAATCCGAGATCCGTCATGATGTAAAAAGTCGAATCTTTGAAATAGAACGAAGAACGAAAAACTTAAGAGGGAATCCCAAAAAACACAGAGATATGATCATCGTATGTTGGTTATAATTAATTTAATTAATTCACAAGAATTACCTTGGTGGAATTCTTTCTTCGTTGATGTCTCCAGTCACGATCCTATGATTCGTCATTGCGTCATAGAATCCAAGTATAGAATTCCTCTAGTGGTGATCCACACGTGTGCTATGTATCTTCGGACGTCGCCGAAGGGATATCTGGGTGATAGCGCGGAAGAACCTTCGCTTGCGATGTCCGCCTTCGATCACCTTGGTCTCTCAGTCTTGAGAGTGTTTTTGGAGGAAGGAATTCTTTTGTCCTTGAAAGAATTCTCCAGAATTGTTGTGCACAACGATTGAGAAAAAGTGTTGGGGTTGTGAGGATATTTATAATCGGGTTTGAGGTTATAGAGTTATGACAATAAATAAACGTGTTACGCATTTCATTTATTCCATTAACTCTTATTGAAAACCCCCATGTCCGAATTATTAATTCCTTGACATGCGCCCACGCTAATTATAATAAATATCATTTAATAAAACAATATTATATCCTCAAAATCCCGATTGGAAAAACTACACGGCGTGTAATCGTTTTTCCATAAAACTACACGGCGTGTATATTTAATATACATGGCGTGTACTTTTATTTTCCACTTTCCTTTATTTCCTCCACCACATTTATTAGTCCTTGAGTAATGGCTATTTATTTCTTAAATAAATGCAACTGCATTACTCGCTAATAAATGTATTATTTCGCCCACAATATATTCTCTCGAATAACTAGTGTCGAAATAAATGCAATCAGACATCCTTAAATAATTATTAAACAAAAGTCGGGAATAATATTTATTTAACTTGTTAAATTAATATTTAACTGAGATACATGGACACACTTAGTGTGTGACCCTCTAGGACCCTTTCTCAGTGGCATTAGGCGGAGCCTGCCTAAAGTCCAAGGTTAGCGTCTAGCAACACGCCAAGGCACCCATAGAGAAAGAAGTTAACACTGAAATGATGTGTCACCTCATACGAATGCTTACCGTGTAATATAATCCCTTTGCCTTGATATCTCTAATCAAGCAGGTTGCATGCTAGTGCCATCAACCCATGTGCTCGATTATTCTTTCTTTGACTTTCCGGAATTGAACTTGCCCATACTTTACCATATCCATGGATTTATTTAGGATATATCAGTTCCATCAAAGGGCTTGAGATATCTACTTATGTTATGGAACAGAAGGGACAAATCCTTTCTCGAATATCTATTAATGTAGTATTACTCGTGACGTACCCAACATATCCTACCTTGCTACGAACAGTGTGTCGTCACATTTTTCGTCAATACATCTAAGTGCATGAGTTGTAATACCCATTAATAATAATCTTAAAGTCTAAGAACCAATACACACGTCCGTAGATAGGAACATCCAATGACACTATGAAATATGGATTTCCTACTGGAGGGCCTTGTCCTCATAATATTCTCCTGGATATTACCAAGGGCGCACACCATGAGAAGGTGCCTCAAAGTTTTATGAGTCCTCACCCCTAATGAACTGTATTATTTATGCCCCTCAAATAATATCATCCTACCATAGAACATATATTCAAGAACAATGTTATGGCACTTCCGGGTTCTCATCATAGCAGGGATCCGCTATGACCCTTTAATGCAACAGCTTTCCTTAGGACATCATCACATGCATTGTCACGCAGAAGAACAATCAAGATGTGATAAGGCTTTTATTAATGAATAAAGTACAAAGTAGTTGGTTCTAGGCCACCAACTCCAACAAATATATCCAAACTCCCTAATTTTCTTTGTCCAGTGCTGCTCTGCTCACATGGCACGACTCTCTGCTCTCATGTCACGGACATTCCTGCATGTCCCCTACCTTGGAGCTCACTTGGAGCGGCCGCACTTGTTGCTTGATGTGTTTGAGCTTCTTTGTTTTATCTACTTGTTCTTCTCTCTCTTTTGGGTTGGTTTAAACTCATTACACCTTGAGTTTGTATTGTAATACGTTTATTTTAATAAATTTTTGGGGCATGAGTTGGGTTGCCAATTCATGTCTCCGTTTGTGTTAAAAAAATATAAGATATTTAGTAAAAAAATGTTATGAAATAATTTAAAAAATATTTTTAATTGATATTTTTGTTATTTTTATCGAATAATAGTCATTTAATAAAAATTTGAATATAAAATAAATAAATAAATAAATAAAAGGTCTAAAATAAGTTGAAAAAATAACTCAAACTTCAAATGACCATAACTTTTGATCCAAGTGTCCGTTTAAGCTCTACCACATATCAAATAGAAGCTTGCAATGAGGTATACACCTATATAATTAGGGGTACCCTGATTGAGGTTTTTTAGAGGCCAAAAAAGGCCTAGAAGGCCTCTAAAATTGAGTTTTTAGTCGGCGTACCCCGATTTTTTTAACATTTGATGGATTTTCAGGCTCATTTATGGGGGTCTTTTTACCCTTTTCTGGTGGGGACTAAATTTATTCATAGGTCTTACATTCATATTGATATAATGGTTTTAAAATTTTATAATTTTTCACAATGTACTGTTATTTATAACCAAATATATAACAATATATACATATTTTTTATATATTCACACCTAAAAATTTAATTTTATAAATAATTATTTAAACATATTTACATATAAAATATATTTATTAATATATAAGGCTTATCTAAATAAAAAATAATATCCATTTTATTTAAAATACAAAATATGAATATTTATATACCTATATAATGTGTGTGTGTGTGTGTCTATATATATATATTAGTGTGTGTGTGTGTGCGTTTTAGCAAACTCATATATATTATCTATATATTCTAGCATATAAATAGACATATTAATATATAATAATATATATATATATGTATAATTATACTTACAAATACACATTTATATAATACATATACATGTGTATGTATGTTTTATATATGTATGTATTTATTTATTTATAAACACACAAAAAAAAATATTTTATAAATGTATTTAAAACTAATCTTACAAATATATATTAATACATGAATAAATATATAACTAAATATGTATTAATATACGAATAAATATACAGATAAAAAATATAACTATATAACTATATAAATAAATAGATATAAATAGATATAAATATACGAATAAATAAATAAATAAATATATATATTAATATAACTGGATAACTATATATATTAATATAAATATATTTTAATATATGCATATATATAAATAAATAGATATATCATTAAATGGAGAACAAAGTAACATGAAGGAGTGGTAAAGTGTCTAGCGCGCAGGGAAAAGGTCTTGAGTTCGAATCCAGGGAGAGGCATGGGTGCACGCGCAGGTGTAGGGGGGGCTAGTACTGTTAAAGGGTTGGGGAGAGCACTGTTAAAGGTTGGCTGGTGGGGGTGAGCGTGAGTGGGGGGCTTCCAAGCACTGTTGGGGGGGGGGGGGCGAGCGTTGTTGAAAGGGGGTGGCGATGAGCCCTGTTAAAAGGGATCCCCGATTTTTGGATTTTTTTTTTATATTTTTTGAATTTTATCAGCGCTAAGAAAAGTGCTGATTTTGGCTCCTTTTATAAACGTTTTTTAGAATCGATAAAAGGGGAATTTATCAGCTCTTTTCTGAGTGCTGATAAAAGGGACCCCCTTTATCTTCACTCAGATTAACAATGCTAAAAAAGCGCTATTAAAAGCTATTTCTAGCGCTGATAAAAGCGCTATCTATAGTAGTGCGTCAGGTTCAAAACCCAACATGAGATAATATTTTCTCTAATTTATGTATGATTGTATTAAATTTGAACTATTTTTGTTCCACACTCATGTTAATTTATTGTATTACATTGTTTTATTTTATTTTTTAAACATAAATTTTTGGAATACTGGTTATAATTGTGGGTCAAATAAGACCCGCAAACACCCGACGGGCTAGTCTGCGTGGGTTGCAGGTTGGATCAAATGCGGTACGAATTTTTGCGAACCTAAATATTCAAAGCCCTAACCCACATAAATCCACGAGATAATGAATCGGCTCGCAGTCATATGGATTTTTTAACAGGTATAATTATTAGAGAACCTCATGAAGGAGAGAGCACGGTGCAATTAAATTGGTTTAAACCGATGTTTGCATGGGTTATTTTGGTGACCAAAATGCTTGCAATCATCCGAAAAGAGTGTCCAAATTGTTAAGAATTCTAACCCAAAATTAACCTTCATAAAAGGCCAGAGAATCAACAAAATTTTGACCTATGAATCACCTCTTCTTGCAAGAAACAATGACGATATCAAATGATATAGGTGATGAAATAATGAGACTTGCAAGGATTATATACTCTTAACCACTACTTTTGGGTCAATCTAGTGCATGACGGAACTGATTCAGTCACCATGAAGTGCCTTAAGCCCACACTCTCAGGTCTAGTGCTAAAAATATATCCTTACACAATAACTTTGATACAGACTGAGACGACTCGAGTGTAACACACATATATTTTACATTATTTTTATAATTTAAACATCACATCTCACAAATTCACACACAATCCCAGAGCCCAAATGTTTAGTGACTTTGAAGATTGCCTATACAATCTTCTTATTTCACAATAAGTCTTCAACCTTTTCCATATGATTCTCTGCACATGCTATCCTTTTAGAAATTTTATACCTAATACTCTTCTTTATTTACCGAGGAATGGAAACACAATAAAATAAGATCTCAGATACCCGGTAAGAGTAAACATAAAGGATAACATTCAAAGATCATATGTGAGTATAAGTCTAACAAGCGCATATGAGAACATAATCAAGGTGTATAGACCCAACACAAGAGAATCATACCCAATAATTCATATATCATAAATCATGAGTCGTGACATAAGCCTTTTGGCGTAACATAAGGCATAAGTCATAGGAGTGAAAACATGAGTCATATGAGTAAAAACACGAGTCAATAATCACGAGTCACATGAACATATCATAATAACATAAAAATGTGGCACAAAATAGAACTAATAGCATGTTTCAAGGTTAACCATAGAGACATCCATCACAAAATGGATCAGGCTAACAATCTGCCTGTAACATGGTATGATTGACCTAATAACTTGAGTACCATTTTTAGGCTTGGGCTAACCACCTGTGTACCTTTCTAGGCTTGGGATAACCACCCATGAACCTTTTTAGGCTTGGGATAACCACATGTGTATCTTTTTAGACTTTGTATAACCATCAAAATACCTTTTTAGGCTTGGGATAACCACCCTTGTACCTTTTTAGGCTCATGTCAACCCTCCATGAACCTTTTTAGGCTCGAACTAACCACATGTGTACCTTTTTAGGTTTGGGATAACCACCTGTATACCTATTTGGGCTTGGGCTAACCCTTCGTATACCTTTTTAGGTTCAGAATAACCACTTGTGTACCTTTTTAAGCTTGGTTTGACTACTAGTGCAACCTTTTTAGGCTTCAACTAACCACCCATGTACTTTTTTAGGCTTGAGATAACCACCCATGTACCTTTTTAGGCATGCACTAGCCACTTTTATACCTTTTTAGGCTTGGGATAACCACCCATGTACCTTTTTAGGCTTGTAATAACCACCCCTATACCTTTTTAGGCTTGGGATAACCACTCACATATGTTTTTAGGCTTGGGCAAAACACCTGTGTATCATAACCTTTTGGGTTTTGGCTCACTACCCGTGTACCCCTTTTGAGCTCACGAGATATAAAAATTTACCTAATTCATTAAGGGGCTATAACAGAGCCACCTATCACACAATGATAAACCATACATATGCATGCCACAAGAACATGAAAACATTCATAAATCCATCATAGTTTAATTAACCCATGAAAAAGAAATGATTTTTATAAAAAGATCCATAAGACATTATCATAATACATACAAAGAATGAAAGTGGATGGTATCATTAGAGCATATAAAACATTAAAAGAAGTTGATATGGATGGAAAAATATTTTATAAGAGCATTAAAATTTACTCAAAGAAAGAAGAAGAAACACCTTTTATATCTTTGATACCTTTTAAGAAAATATTTAATAAAATAATGGGAATAAAAATTTATTTAGAAAATATGAAAACCCAAGGAGGAAGTTTCTTAAAGAAAAATGATGAATGTGGTAGAAAAATGAGTTAATAAAAAAACTTTAAAAAAAAATCCCCTCCACACTTTTATAAAAAATTCAAATTCATTAGAGAATGAATCATTCAGAAAAAATTAAAAATATTCCTTTTAAACTTCTGTAAAGTAATTCAAAGAAATTGGAATGCGACCTTAAGAATCATTGAACTGTAAAGAAGTATATTCATAAAGAAATTCAAATAATATGGACATAGAGGAGAAAGATCTCTGACCAATAACAAGATACAAGGCCACATTTACTTACAAGAAACCTTTCATTCAAATTATGAACCAAAGGTTGATTAAATGATAAGAATACATGAAAACCATAGAAATAACTAGAGGAAAAGAAAATAGATGAGGTTTAAGAGAGAGATAACAAACATTTTCCTCAAATGGGAGTTCAGACATATATAATCTCAATTTGAACATGAGATTGGAAAAGTAACTCTCACAACTTCAATAATCTCCGAATCAAAATCCTTGAAAGAAATAAATTGATGTGGATTTGTAAATCTCATAAATTACATAAAAATAAATGTATGGACAACATACATACCACATAAAAGAAAATAAGTGATGAATGTAAAGACTTGTGTTTTTTCAGACTGTGAAATTGAGAAGAAATTTGAATTGTCACCTTCAGATGCTCATGAGGGGTAAAAAAGTAATTTTACCCTAGTAAATGATCTCATATAGTTTTTATAACCACTCCATTGGTTCCAGAATAGGGTGTTTATTCTAATACAGAAGTTTGGTGTATTTCTGAGCCATTTGAATTTTCATGGAATAATTAATAATTAATATTTAATTAATTAAATATCAATTTATTCGCGCATGTTAGTTTTGAGATATCTTTTAAATGGAGTATCAAATTGAGATTATTTATATACAATTGAGTTTGGAATGGAAAATTTTTCCTAGTTGAGGCATAAACTCACATTGGGCGTTGAGCCAGGGCATGCGCCCCTTTTTCTTTTCTTTCTTCCTTTTCCTCTTCCTATTTTCTTTCTTCTCCTTCTATGGATTCTCAAGTACGAACCTTTTAGTCTTCCCCTTACTATGACCTATATATAAAATGGATAGGTAGAGATAGAGAGAGATAGAGAGGGGGGAGAGGGAAGAGTGTAGGTGTCCTCACGAAGCTTAGGAGGAGTCGATTTGTTGTGCGACAACTGTGAATCGTGAATATGGGTGAAGCTTTGATGAATTCCACCCAAAGGTAGGCTGTTTTAATTTTATGTCATAAATCCCCATATATTTGTCTATTTCTAGTTTTAAGGTCCTATTATGTATGTTAAGGACTCCTTTAGGGTCGATCTATGCTTAACTAGGGAAAACGAGGGTTTTAGGCCGATTTGGGTGTTTCTGTTTGGGAAAACCTGTGTACATGGTGTGTGGTTTAGAGGACACAAATCATGTGTTATTAATATTCATGGAATATGAATTTTTGGAGGTACACACCATGTTATGGGAGTACACATAGTGTACCGGTACTTAGCCATGTTGCCTGAGTACATGAGTTAATGAATTTATTAGAAATACACGTCATGTACCAGGGGTAAATGTCATGTAGTTGTACTCAACCATGTAGTCGAGTGCATGACCAGGAAACCCATATAGGGAAAATTGGCCATATAGGGTGCACAATTAGACCCCATGCAGGATGCACGCAGTGTAGAAGTACACGATCAATAAAAAACATATGGTCAGGCCATGTGTGGTACACGAATAGGTAACCCATGTAGGGTACACACCATGTATATGAATTAAATTCCATGTACTTGGGTTTTACATGAAAAGTATGACTGAAGTACACACCTAGGTGGAGCTTTGAGGATACACAATGTGTACTCGGGTATACACGTCGTGTACTGCTCCCTTACTACCCTTTTTAGGGTTTTTCCTCTTTTCATGACTTAGAGTTGGAATTGGATAAAATATGTGTGCATTTTGAGAATTTTTTTTCACATATATCATGATGATAGAACCCATGGTGTGTTTTGAGGACTCTTAAGAGGAATTTTGGGGCAGTTGTCTTATAATGAAGATGTTCTTCCTCTAATAATTGAATCCAGCTGTCTCCTGAGAGTGAGACATGGGATGATACCCAATTTAGGGTCATGTAAATGGTTGAAAAACTTAGTATTAGATCATCAGTTTCCTTGTTTCATACTGAATTCAACCAATCCTTAGTCAGTGGGATTGGGTCATGACTTGGTGAGACCAATTAGTTGGGTGTTTGGACAAACTTAGGGTGAGACCTTGATTTGAGATGGGATATGAGCCATCTCGCTTGACCTATGTTTAAATGACTTTCCCTTTTTGTCTAAGAGTTCATCCTATGTGTTGATACATCCATAAGGCATGGTTATCCCGTGAGACTAGTATATACTCAAGGATCCCAAGAGGGATGCCTTCGCTTATGTTTTAACCTAGAGGATCCCTTGTAGGATGCCTCTTATTGTTTACTATTTTCGAGGATCCCCTATGGGATGCCTTTGCTTATGTATTGTTTATGAGGATCCCATGTGGGATACCTCTTCCTATGTACCATTTTTAAGTATCCCAAAAGGGATGCCCCTAATTTTTTACTGACTTATAGGATCCCAAGAGGGATGCCTTTACTTATGTGGGAACCTCAAGGATCCCGAGTAGGATTCATCTTCCGTGTATTGACCTAGGGGACCCTAGAGGGTTCTATAGTGTTTAAATAACCCTAATACAGTGTGTTGTGGGTTTGGGTAGAGATGACAGTGGGTGTCACCTTAGAACCCATACCAAACTTGTGATCCTAAGGGGTTGAGGCAGTAATGATGGGTTCAAGAATTCAACCACCCTCGCTCTTTACTTATTCTATCATATGGTTAATTTTTATGAAACTATGATTTCTATATGAACTTCTTAGTACTAGGATGATGAGCCTGATGTGATGAGATGATCCATTTGGGATGCCCACATATACTTTCTAGATTATATTGATGAATTATATTATGCCTTCAGTGATATTTGGATTCCCATGTAGGAATACCTTAGATAGGATCATAGGGAAGATGAATTATATTACGCCTTGAGTGATAATTGGATTCCCATGTAAGAATTCCTTGGACAGAATTATATGTAAGATGAAATCCGTTAAAGAGGTTGTCAGGTGGGTGTATTTCCCCTGAGTACCAAATGCTAATAAAATTCATGAGGACTAATGACAATATCTTTAATGTGATGCCTAGGATACTCCCTAGGACTGGAGTGGGCACACCATTACCACATTGCCCAAACTTTCCTAGGAATAGGGATGTTGAGTTATTTATTATATGATGCCTTGAGAGACGCTTGGATTCCCTATGTAGAATGTCTTGGGTGGGCTCTTAGAGAGAATGAAAATTATATCATGGATTGAGAAATACATGGGTTCCCTATATGGAATGCCTCAGACAGGCTCATAGGACACATTGATTAATTATATTATTCTTAATGTTGTACATTATGATCCTCATCATTTATTGAGATTAGTCGACATGGTGTTCCATAGTTAAGATCAAGATTATTAGACTTGATGTTTCACAATTATGATTGAGATTAGTGGAAATAACGTTCCACATATGTGAGTACCTGGGATTGATGCGCTTAGGTACCAAGTAGGAGATATCAGGTAAATTCATGAGGTTTGGTTGGGGATTCCATGGTTGTAGAGATTGCATATTATTTAGAATGCATGGCCATTGAGACATGCTTAGAGACACACTACAAAAAAACATTGAATTTATAAGAGGTTATTTTTGACATTAAAAGGGGTTATAACCCCTACTAAAGGTATTAACGATGATTGTGGGGAACCGCTGCTAATGTGGCCACCTACTATTAGTAGGGGCGGTTTTGAGGAACCGCTGGTAAAATCATGATGACTTTAGTGGAGGTTACATTAGAGGGGGGTTTAAACCCCCTATAATGTTGACTTAAACCCACTAAAAAATCTTATATTAGTGGCGGTTTGAATGGAACCAGGACCGATTTAGGGCTATAGGGGCGATTTAAACCACCCCTAATGTGGTTACTTTAGGGGCGGTTATGGAAACCGCCCCTAAAGCCTCTGTTTTTTTAATTGGACTCGGCGCGCCCCCGTCCCCGTCTCCGTGTCTACTCGGCGCGCCCCGTCTATCTCCCGTCCCCCATCTTTGTGTCTACGGCGTGCCCTATCACTCATCCCCGCTATCCGTATCTCTCCCATCCCTCATATCCGTGTTTACCTAGCATGCCCTATCACCCCCGTTGTTTGTCTCTCTCCCTGTCCCCCATCTCTTATTCCCTTGGCTGCTGCTCCATCTCTCTCCCCGTACACTATGCCATCGACACCCGCCTCCCCCTGTCGCCCCCGTCACCCGCCCCCCCCTGTGTCTCCCCGTCACCCACCTCCAGTTCACCACTTCGCTTCCCCAAGGGCCCCATCACCCACCTCTAGTTCACCTCCAGTTCAATGTTGTTTCCTGTTATTTTTATAAAAATGAGGTGGTGTAAGGATTCGAACCACAGACTGCATAACATCACAAGAAAACCAACCCACAGTTTTACCACTACAATATTTGATTTTTTAAGTATAATAAGTCATATTATCCTCTATTTATATATATATTTGATTCATTATTTTAATACATATTATTTATATCATATATTTTAACACATTTAAACATATAAACTATATATTCATTTATATAAACTATATATTTGTATATATATACACATATGTTTATATATATATAAATATATTCATTTAAATTGTTTATATACTTAAATACATATTTATATATTATATACATGTTTATTTATATAATTTATATAAATAATTATATATATATATAGATATATATATTTAAGTATATAAATAATTTAAATGAATATATTTATAAATACATTTATATGTCTATGCGTTTGTGTATTTATATAATATTTATATAATCGATGCACAACTATGTGGACTTTCTTTTTCTATCTTTTTAATTTGAATCAGTTATTTTTTCTGTATTTTCCATTGTATTTTCCCAGATAATTTACATTTTAAAAATCAAATAATTGCATGTAGATATAATATGATTATAATATATATATATTTAATTATTTTTATATACTTATATATATATGTGTGTGTGTGTGTGATAACAATAATAATATTATTTATTATTATTGTTATTACACTTATTTTTTAAACTATAAAATTTATATATCAGTTTTATAAATACCATACATTTATTTTATGATTTATATCATTCATATATTATATTAAATACATTTATATTATATATTTATGTAAATTATTTATATACTTAAATACATATTTATATATTATATACAAGTTTATTTAAATAATATATATATATAAGTATTTACTTTATATATTTATAAAATGTATCTAAAAAAATATTTATATAATGTATTTCAATACATATATTTATTATTATGTACATTATTATATATTTATTTGTATAAATTGTATATAATTAATATTATATGAAATACATATATATGAAATACAATTTATACAAATATTTATATTATATATAGTTAATATTAAATGAAATGCAATTTATACAAATATTATATATGAAATAAAATTTATACAATTATTTATATAATGTTATATGAAATACAATTTATAAAAATATTTATATAATGTATTTCAATACATATATTTATTATTATGCACATTAATATATATGTATTTCAATAAATATAATTGTATAATATTATGAACAATAATATATATGTATTTTAATAAATATAATTGTTTAATATTGTGTACATTAATATATATTTATTTGTATAAATTGCATATCATATAATATTGATTATATATAATATTAAATCAGGAACATATTATTTGAAAATATATTTATTATTATTATATTATAAATTATAAAAACTACAAGCTTGGGTTTTTATATGATATATTTTTTAAATACATTATATTTATTTATATATTTATATAATATGTTTATACTTTTATATTATATATAATTAATATCATATGAAATACAATTTATAAAAATAAATTAATATTAATGTACATAAAATTATAAAATTATATTTATGTATACATATAAATACAATTAAATACAATCATATAAATATTCTATATGATATTCATATATATAACGCATTTAAATACATTTATATATTGTGTTTTAATTATATATATATATTATGGAAGTTTCTTTTTAAAAAAATAGTGGGGGTTCACAACCCCCTCTAATTTAAAGACATTAGAGGGGGTTTTGAACCCCCTCTAATTTAAAGATATTAGAAGGGGTTTTGAACCCCCTCTAATTTAAATACATTAGAGGGGGTTTTGAACCCCCTCTAATTTAAAGACATTGAGTGAGGTTTTGAACCCCTCCAATTTAATACATTAGAGGGGTTTTTCAACCCCCTCTAATTTAAAGACATTAGAGGGGGTTTTGAACCCCCTCTACTCCGAATAGCCCGAAGGCCTTCTTTTTTATTTTATTATAGATAATCCTCCTTTTAAGGGTTGAAGGGGAACCCAAACATGACCCGTAGGCCCAAGGCACAAGGCCCAACATGACCTGTAATACATGACCCTAAGGCCCAGAGGCATACCATGCCCATCACATGACTCGTAGGCCCAACACACTAGAACTGCCCCTCCCCAGCTTCTGCATCATTGATCGCCTTTAGCTGCCCACCTGCATTACTGATCGGCTAGCATTGCCCCGTACAAAGATGCATGGTGCCTGGTCCTGATGGCGGTTACCATACCCTCTCATTCTTCCAATCCGGTTAGCTCTACTTCTGGTGACTGCTACTGGTGCTCTGATCCTCTTCTGGGGCATGCTCTGTGTGAACTGGGCTACTTCATGGTCTTCAATGGCTCAAAGGCCCTATGGCCTGAAGGCCTTTAATGGCCTAAAGGCCCTTGAGACCCGTAGTCCCAAACCGGTGGCCCGAAAGCCCAAATCGGGTGAATAGTTCTAGCTACTACAGTACCGAACAGTGCCTGCTACAACACTGCTATAGTACCCCCCCAAAATTTGCCTCCACCCGGATTTGAACCTGGGTCTCTTAGATGCCAAGCAGGAGCCCTCTAATTTAAATACATTAGAGGGGTTTTTGAACCCCCTCTAATTTAAATACATTAGAGGGGGTTTTAAACCCCCTCTAATTTAAATACATTAGAGTGGGGTTTTGAACCCCTCTAATTTAAGACATTAGAGGGGGTTTTCAACCCCCTCTAATTTAAAGACATTAAAGGGGGTTTTGAACCCCCTCTAGAATCCAAATGGATATTAAAAAGACAATGTTAAAAAATTTAGAGGGGGTTTAAAACCCCCTCTAATTTAAGAAATTAAAGGGGATCTATAACCCCCTCTAAATTCTATGATTAACAGGGGTTCTACGTAATCTATCTAATTTTTTTATAAAATGAATTTAGATGGGGTTCAGAACCCCCTCTAAATTTGACAATTAGAAGGGGTTGTGCAGAACCCCCTATAATTATATAGAAAATGAATTTAGAGGGGGTTGTGAATAACCCCCTCTAAATAACCCCCTCTAATGTACTGTTTTTTTGTAGTGACATTTCTAGAATTGGTTGAATCAGGTATAGTGGATCTAGGTCACATATCCAAGGATCAACTATGGACTCATTTTATTTATTTCATTCCTATTGTGTCACATCTAGGATGATCATATTGCATGAACATTCACTTCTGATAGAAAATTATAGGTTTTCCATTGGAGGTATCCTGTTGAGATTATTTATCACCCCTATAAATTCACCTCGATGTGTGTGAAAATCTTATGTCTATTTTCAAGCTGAGCATGGATGCACAATGGTTAGTTCTAAGGCCCAGGGTTGCACGATCGAGTGGATTCGGTCTTGTGGATTCTTATGATCGGGCTGGAGTAGTTCGATAGTGTCTTAGAGAGTGGTTATGTGGTTAAATCAGAGTTAACAGTAGAGCCTTGTGCTTTTATTTGTATTTATTTCATTCCTATATATATGGTCAGCCCAGTGGGTGATCAGTGTTATATATATGACATGGTTGTTTGGGCCTTTACTGTATTTCATTTATTATAGCCTTGTTTATATTTATTTCTTCTGTAATATGGTTATTTACTACTATAGATGATGTTTGGTTATTTTCACTATTGCTTACTCTAAATGAGGGAATAGTCTCCCCACAGATACACCCTAGGCCCTCACTACAAGATGGTAACGTCTAGCATACGGGGAGCTGCACTTGAGGCCTTGTTTCCAACCGGTCCAGTTACTATTTATAGAGTGAACCGGGTCGGGATGCAACAAAGTGGCATCAAAGCTGTTCTTTTCCTATTATTTTACTATTTGGGATATTATAGATAGAAGTATTAGGAATGTGTCAGAACACATAATGGATATCGAATTGGTGTATCGAGAATACTTGTTCCGGTAAGAAACCCAAGTTACCAGGAATATAGGATTGATGTTCTTGATATGTGATATTATAGTTGTATACGATTTTCAATTTGAGTGACACACATGTGGTTTAGAGTTTATGATTTATTATAGATTCATGGATCTCATCACATTGTCAAGAGGCTATTGTTGGTTTTTAATCTTGTTCGATAGAGGCAATAGGTATTGTTCATGCATCATATTTGGTATGTAGGGTCCACATGTTATAGGCCTATAGTGTGTGATTTTGATGATGAATGAGGCCAATTATTTAAAGTGTCAACAACAACCTAAATGGTGTTTTCCCATATAGGTTCTTATTGGAGTTATACTCACTTAGGACAACATTATATTTCCTTCTAATGGTAGGTCATGTGGATCTATGGTGAGATATTTGACAGTGAGGCTGATGACTTGGTCCTCATGCATGGGAGGTGTAATGACCCCAATAGGTCAATAGGGAACATGATGCCCAAGTGTTTGACCCCTCATGGGGCATTGTTACTTATGTTTAGTTATTTAAAGTATCGGTGACAACCTATACGGTATTTTCCTGCATAATATGAAATGAAATTCTACTTAATCGAACCATGTGAGTGTGACATGACATAGATAGTTGAGATGATGTTGTGTGTGTATAGTTGATCCTTGTAGGTCAATGTTAGTAGCTAATTAATTTTCAGCAGACCCAATGTGGGTGTATCCTTTTTAGGTGTGGTTAACTAAATATTCATAACAACCTATATGGAGTTTTCCCATCTAACTTGCTATGATATTTTACTTAACTGACATTCTTTTATGGTTATCTAATCATATCATTGAGTGTAATGTTGATAGGTACCTGAATGATTTTAGTGAACTAGATCTCAAGGGGGTATTAACGTATATGAATGCTCAATGAGTTTCAGTTATTCATCTTTGATATGTTCTTATCATGAACCTACAGGGAGTAGTTCCTTATGAGGATGCTCAGAGTGGATCAAAGCCTGGTAGGATGATGCTTGGTAGGTGATGTCATTATAATCCCTTCCTTATGTTGATAGATTTTGACCCTCTCATATCGATGTCATATTTACCTTACTTAAATAGGATTTGCCTTTGGGATAGGTGGTTGGACCTAGTGATCCTGTTATGAGACTTGATTTCTAGGGCTAGGTGGGAGACCTACATGCCCTTAGTTTTGACTCAGACCTTAGTAAGTTGATGGTTAGTTTGATCGAGGGCAACATACGAGAGGTGTTGGCCTGAGTTTTCGAATGCCTTTCTAGGCGATGATCTTGGTTATATGATCATACATAGACTAATGCTTGGTGGGTACTTAGGTTTTTCATTACAGGTAGGTTGATGCCTTGGTTTCCGAGGAAGCACCTATGGTGCTTAGGTATCAAGACTGACTTCCATGGGAAGGACTGTTTGGGTGCCTAGCCCTGTTGACCAATGGATGCTTTCTAGCAGCTTGTTAGAGTGTGGATAGATTCTTGTGATGGGAATGATGCCTTGTGATGGGTGGTTGTGGAATAAATCGCCACACTGGCAAGGTGCTTGATTTTAAAGAGGGGTTCCAAGGGGGCTACTAACTTAATGATACTGACATTCCATTTAGCATTGTCAACTTGGCCTTATTGATTAATGGTTTTGAATATGATGCTTATGGGCATAGAGACCTAGAGATTTGGGTAGATTAAAGAAAGTTACCCGTGATGAGGGTTATCTTGGGAATAAATTGGGGGTCATGAGATGATTGATCTGTGGTTGGACATGGACACACATTGTCGGGATACATGATGTTAAGAGTTAGTTAAAGGAAAATTTAGCGTATTTTGATGTGAATGTGGCTCAGGGAGAGTGATACAAACCTATCAATGGAATCTCAATGTGCTTCTAGTCTAGTGGTGGTCATTCCCAATATCTTGACATTGTCCTAAGTACGCTGAGAGAGCATTGTCTCTACATCAAGATTTTTCTTTATACCTTTTGTGGATTGATGATGAAACTTATCGAGGTACACTCAAGGAGTGGTATAAGGTAATCCATATGTTGGGGAGTCCACCATTGGCTGTTTGAGGGTGGTGACTCTCATTCTAAGTTAAAACTTAGCAGTTTTCATGGAAATCGTTCTCGTGAATAAGGAATGAGATATTTTGAAAGTTGTTAGTAAAGAATGAGCGGTTTTGGCCATACCAATCATTACATTCGATGATGAACAAAGTGTGGGATGTGAAGATTGGATATCAGTTATAAAGTGATGATAAGAGTATTCTTATGGTGGGGAGTACCAGATCGAGCACAGTTGAACATATATAATGTTGGGAGATTTATTTACATTTTGGGACCAATTGTTGGATGGTCAAGATAGTGTAGTTGTGAAGATAATAGGGATGGTATCATGAAAACTGTTTGAGTACCAAGGATTCTCGGGGATGAGAAGGGTCATGGTGGGGAGGTTGTAAAGACCCGTGTTTCTTTGGACTGAAATTGAGATTTTTTTTAATTTTTTTCCTTCAGATTCCCATGAGGGGTAAAAAAATCATTTTACCCTATCAAATGATCTCAAAAATAGTTTTACCACTTTTTTGGTCCTTAAATAGAGTATTTACCCTAATATAGAAGTTTGGTGGATTTCTAAGTTGTTTTATTTTTTTAGAAATAATTAATAATTAACATTCAATTAATTAAATATCAATTTATTTAAGTATGTTCATTCAGACATATATTTTGAAAAGAGTGTTACATTGAAATTCTATCTTCATATTTGAGTCTGAAATGACGTTTTTTTCTTAGTTGAGGTATAAACTCATGCTGGGTGTTGGGGCCAGGCCCATGCCCCATTTTCATTTTCATTTTCTTTTTCTCCCTTTCCTTTCCCCCTTTTCTTTCTTCTTCTATATTGGATTATCATGTATGCCCCCTGTGTGCTTCCCCTTTCAACAACCTAGATATAAAAGGGGGATTGGGGGGGGGGGGTCTCCATGAAGCTTAGGAGGAGCTGAATTGTTGTGCGGTATCTGTGAATCATGAATATAGGCAAATATTCAGTAGATTCCACTCAAAGGTAGGTCATTTTTACGTTTATGTAGTAAATCCCCATATATTTACCTCTTTCTAGTTTTAAGGACATATTATGTTTGATTAGGACCCCTTGAGGGATGATCTATGGTTAACCAAGGAAAAGCAAGGGTTTTGGGTTGATTTGGGGGTTTCTATTAAGGAAAATCCATGTACACGATGTGTGGTTCATAGAACACACATTGTGTGTGGTTATGAGAAAACACACCGCGTGTTCTTACTGTTAGGGTAAGATGACTTTTTTGAGCTACACACCATGTACTAGGAGTACACTCCATGTACCAGTACTTGGCCATGTAGCCAAGTACACGGGATGATGGATTTATCGAAAATACATGTCGTTTACCAAGGGTACACACCGTGTAGTCGTACTTGGCCATGTAGTCAAGTGCATGGCCAGAAAGCCTATGTAGGCCAGAACCTATGTGGGATAAATGCTGTGTAGAAGTACATGACTAGGCGAAAACACATGGCCAAGCCATGTGTGGTACATTGTAAGGCACCCCATGTAGGGTACACGCTATGTACTTGGGGTTTTACATGTTAATTTCAGCTGAAGTACATGCCCAGGTGGAGCTTTGTGGGTATACACCATGTACTCAGGGTATACATGCTGTGTATTGATCCATTGCTACCCTTTTTAAGGTTTTTCCTTTTTTCATGCCCCAGATTTGGAATTGGACAAAACAGAAGTCCATTTTGAGTATTTTTTCACATAGATCATGATGATGGAACCCATGGGGTGTTTTGAGGACTCTTAAGAGGCGTTTTGGGGTGGTTGAATTATAATGTATATTTTCTTCCTCTGGTAATAAAATACATATATCTTATAATAGTGAGATAGGGGATGAGACCCAGTTGAGGGTTTTGTTAATGGTTGATATACTTGGCATGTGATCACTAATTTCCTCATTTCATGTTGACTTAGATCAATCCCTTGTTATTAGGACTGGGTTGTGACTTGGTGAGACCAATTGGTTGGGTGTTCATACCAACCTTGGGTGAGACCTAGATATGAGATGAGTTGTGAGCCATCTCCCTAGACTGATGTTTAAATGATTTTCCATTTTTGGTTAAGAGGTTGTTCTATGTGTTGACATGACCGAAAGGTGTGGTTATCTCGTGAGACTAGTATATACTTGAGGATCCCAAGAGGTATGCCTCCACTTATGTTTTGACCTAGAGGATCCCTTTTAGGATGCCTCTTATTCATTATTGTTTTAGAGGATCCCCTATAGGATGCCTTTGCCTATGTACTATTTCTGAGAATCCCATGTAGGATGCCTCTTACTATATACCATTTTTGAGGACACTAAGAGAGATTCCTCTACTTCTATAGTGACTTATAGGATCCCAAAAGGGATTCCTTTACTTATGTGTGGACCTCAAGGATACCAAGTAGGATGCCTCTTCTGTGAATTAACCTAGGGGACCACAGAGGGTACTCCAGTGTTTGACCAACCCTAAGCCAGTGTTGTGTGGGTTTGGGTAGATATGGTAGTGGTTGTCACCATAAAACCCTTACCAAACTTTTGAGCCTGAGGGAATGAGGCATTAACGATGGGTTTAGGTGTTTGACCACCCTTACTCTTTACTTACACATTCACATGGTTACTTTTTATGTAGGTGTGATTTCTAGAGGCGTGTCTTGGTACTAGGACTACGAGCTTGATGTGATGAGATGATCTGTTTGGGATGCCCAGATGTACTTCTTGAGATTCATCGATGAATTATATTATGCATTTAGTGATAAATGGATTCCCATGTAGGAATACCTTAGACTAGATCATAGGGAAAATGAATTATATTATTCCTCGATTGATACTTGGATTCCCATGTAGGGATGCCTTGGATGGACTCATAGGGTAGATGAAATCTATTATATAGGCTATCGGGTGGGCACATTTCCCCTGATCACCAGATGCTTATGAAATTCACAAGGATTTATGAAAATCTCCTTGATGTGATGCCTAGGATACTCCCTAGGATTGGGGTGGATGCACTATTAACACATTTCCTATACTTTCATGGGAATAGGGATACTGAGTGCATTATTATATGTCACCTTGAGTGATACCTGGATTCCCTACATTGGATTCCCTAGACAAGATCTTAGGGTGAATGGAAATTATATTATGCCTTGAGAAATACATGATTTCCCTATATAGAATTATTTAGATGAGATCATATGACATATTGATTAATTATATTATGTTTGATGTATGACATGACGCTCCTCATAATTTATTGAGATTAGTGGACATGGAATTCTATAGTTATGATTGAGATCAGTGGACAATACAGTCAACAGTTACGATTGAGGTTCGTGGACAAAGTGTTCCAGATACATGAGTACCTAGGATTGATGTGTACAAGTACCAAGTGAGAGATATTGGGTAAATTCATGAGGTTTGGTTAACATTTCCATTTATTTGGAGCCTATATATTGTTTGGAATGCATGGTCATTGAGACATGATCCGATACATTTCTAGAACTAGCCTAAGTAGGTATGATCAATTAGGGTCATAGAACCAAGGATCAACTGTGGAATCATTTTATTTATTTCATTCCAGTTGTTCCTAGATTAGGATGATCATATTTCATGAACATTCAATTATGACAATAGAGTATAGGTTCACCATTGGGGGTGACCTACTGAGATTATTTATCATTCCCTGTACATTCACCTCAGTGTGCATGCAGACCTTATATCTGATTTTAGGTTGATCACAGACACACGATGGTTAGGGCTGAGTCCCAGGGTTGCATGAATAAGCAGATATGCTTGTGTGGATTCTTATGATTGGTTTGGAATATTTTGATGGTGACTTGGAGACTGATTATGTGGTTCATCTCGGAGTTAGGAGTAGAGATTTGTGCTTTTTTTCCTTTTATTCCTATATATGAGGTCAACCCATTGGGTGATCAATATTGTATGTATGACATGGTTATTCGAGACTTTACTGTATTTAATTTATTATAACCTATTTATATTTATTATTTTTCAACTTTGATTATTTACTACTATGGATGATGTTTGGTTATTTCTGTTGTTCTTACTCTAATACGAGGGTGTAGTCTCCCTAAAAACACACCCTAGGACCTCGCTATTAGTTGATAGCCTCTGACATATAGGGAAGTTCTCTTGATACCTTGATTACAATCAGTTTGGTTATTGTTTATAGATTGAACAGGTCAGGACATAATAATGAATATGAAGCATATTTCAATGGCTAGAAATCGGGATGAAATACTCTTACACACATCATATTTTTGAATTAAGATTAATTTGGAAAGGATTTAAAGAGAAATAAATGTAAATACAATAAAAATAATATGAATTAAATTATAATTCAATCATAAGTTATAATTTACCTAAATAATAATAATAAATTTCAATAAGAACGATCATAACTCAATAAACAAAAATTGAGTTAACAAAAACCCTTACCTTAGATTCCCGATTGGTCAAATATGATTTAACATAATGTATAATAAAAATATATATATTAATAACTTGTTTTAGAACCTTATTAATATCCATTAACTATTATACACTTCATTTATAATCATTCTCCATACATATATTAGCTAGTTATAGTTTATTTTCATCATCACATGTTAATAATTTTGTTCATTTCGTATGAGTTTTATAATAACGATGTCGATCCCCATTAATTGATAGAAATTTCATCATTATAAGATTATTAAATTTAATGGAATCATTGTGTTTCAATGATTTATGAAGCCCCATTTTCATTTTATATAAATCATGAATATGGTTTGTGAGAATAGAATCCATGACGAGCTTGTTTTGGGTAGTTTGCTGATAACAATGAGTTACTTTATTTTGATCATTCATTTTTTTGTGTTACCATTATAGAATCATATTCATAACATAAATTACCATTTAATATAATATATCACCATTATTAAGGTATTTATGATCATTTATGGTTGAGATGGTGAATATTGTATAACATCGTTCATGCATGTGGTTAAACTGACCCATATAAGAATGTATTATACCAATGAATGAGAAGAGTATAAAGTTATATAATATAAGTATCACTTTATAAAAATCATAATGATGTCAATATAACATCATTAAAGTGGATAATGTGGTTTAGTAAGAGTGGATATGAGAAATTAAATAAAAAAATAAATAAAAACTTGTTACCTAATTTGGTGAAATCGCTCCTTCTCACGATGAATTCCCTTAAAATAAAAGACTAGGCCTTCTTATTGTGACTAGGAGATTCCAAAATTTGAATAGAATTATAGGATAAGTAAAATGGAAATGTATTCAATAGGAATTTTAAGTAATATAGTTTTTTTAAGTGGGCGTAAGTGATCTCCTTTTATAGGTGAAAATGAAGGACACGTCAGTGGAAACTAAAGTTAGGTGTGGGGTAAATATGGAGTCACATAGGAGTTAGGTGAGTTAGGTAAAGAAAGGTTGATGATACATGTGGATATGAATTTCAAATACAATAAAGGACTTTTAGAAGGTATATGTTTCAGATTAATTTAATAATATTTGAGCCTTGGAAGAATACCCATTTTACCCCCATTAACCCATATTAAATATTTACCATTGAAATTACTTTTTTAATAAAAATATATGATGACCCATTTTACCAAATTTCTACATGATAAATATGAATTTGGAAACTTAATCTAATTTAGTTTCTTGACATTAAAAAACTAACTTTTATATTAAAACATAAAATATATAGAAAAATGTTTTTAATTGAAAAATTAATTTTTAAATATTAAGTGTTCTTATTCTTATTTCCTATCAATTTACTAATTAAATAAATGTTAATATATTTTTTTATATATTTAAAACATTAAATTAGTTTCATTATTTAAAATTATTCAATTCAATTTATCAATATAAAATTACATGAAGCCTAAAAAAATAATTCTCTGAAAACAACCCTTTTACTGTTACCGCAGTAATTAACTTTAACCTCAATAACTTATTCTTATGCCTAAAAATGAAAATGTACTTATTAAATAATTTTAACATGGTGATTACAAATATTAAAACCATTTTATTAGATTCAATTTCTAGAGGTGATAAAAATTAATTTTAATATAAGCACACATAACACATAAAAACATTTTATAGAAAAAATGTATTTTTAGGCACAAAATGAATTTATTATTATTGATTGCCTAGTAATAACCATTGGATGATTGTTAATTTATTTTTTCACATGTTTTATCAATACATTTCATTAAAATTATTATTTAGTAATAATTAATTTTATCAAGATAAAAATACACAACACTTTTAGAAAAACAGTTATTTGAAAAAAAATACCTTTTATATTAAATGATCTCAATTCATATTCCATTAAAATTAATTAATTGTATTCTAAAAATTTAATTTTATCTATCCATTGATATTAAAATATTTATTTGAATTTTATAAATACATTCTATCATTATTTAATAATAATAATATGTAACACATAAAAATATTTCTATAAATAAATATTTTAATTAAATATTATATATTTGTTTCATTATTTATTATTTGTGAATTATATTATTTTATTTTTTTTACTAATAACACACAAATTAAATATACCTATTGGATATATTTATATACAACAACCATATTTCCAATGACTATATTTCCAACGACCACATTTATAACGACCAAATTTTACTCCTATATATAACCTTATATACATCCCTAAAATCATTAATCTTATTCATTAACTTCTCCCCAAACAAGCTTATAATGACTCTATTTCTTAGTTTTCTCTCTATAGTTGTGATCAAGGTTATGATATTCATGGAAAACTATGAAGATACATATTTTTATATTCATTGTATTTTTATATACTTGTGGTTTTATTCCTCTTATACCTTTCTTAGTGATGTTTTTTATTGTATTCTCATAACCTATTCATGTTTATCTTGTATTTTAATATTTTATCTCAATAAAATGTATCACGGTTCATTTTAGTTTGAATTTTCATATGAAATAAGCTATTTATCTTATTTATTTAAAGGGAAATACATACCAAAATTATGGGGTGTTACACCCCCCTCAAATAAACTATGTCCTTAAAATTTTAATTATCTCTCATGAACATAAATTTAAAAGGGTAACCATAAGATAAACATGATTGAAGATATAATTTCTAATGAGATATTGACATTTATATCTTATTTAAGACTATGGAACTCCTCTTTGCCTTCCAAATATGCATATATTGATATTTTCATCTATCTTAACCATGTGAAACTAATATGTTTTATTAAAGTATATAAATAATTATACTTTTTAATGAGTTTATAGAGGCATACCTTGAATTTCTTGATATATATAGAAAATTTTACATAATTTATCCACTACACCATCCAAATGGTAGATGGTAAAGATGTATTTTTCATACTTGAAACAAAAAAACATAAATTTTATTTCTTGTTGATCAATTTTTCAACCGTTGATTGATTGAAAAATACACTAAAGGATAATGGAATTATTTTTAAAAATGATTCAATTATGAGTTGTTTATCCTATTTATAGCCATCAATTAAAACCAAATTTGTTAGTATAAATAATATTAGAGTCAAACATAATATAAATATGGAAACTAATCCTATGGTTTCATAACCAATGACACATTTGACATGCCATCAATGTTGACTTCCTTCTTAACTATTTGTGTAAAGTAACCAACATTATTGGGTATCAAGACCCATATTATTTATTTTTTTACCAAATGAAAATTATCATTATACTTGCATCGAGATGCGATCATGGGATGATTTAGGAAATTAAATGAGATTTATCTATCCTAAAATTGATATGAACCCTTTGAAAAGAGATATAATCCATGTCTAATACCACATCAAATTATCTTAAGGGAAGAAGAGATAAATCTATAAGAAATAACTTCCAAAAAATCTTAAGGAATATTTTTATTCCTTGGACATAATCATTGGGGGTTTTATTGATAATTTAACATCCAATGTTTTAGGTCACGAATCAACATTCATAATAAACTTGCATGACATGAAAATAAGACATCTGCATATCTAGAGTGAAGGATAAGTATACCTTTCACCACTTAATTATCATGACCCACTTCAGTGGTTTTCATTTCATAGTATCTTACTTGTTCCCTTGGTTTTGGGGGTTACTTATTCTTATTATCCTTGTTAGCACTTGGATTGGGGAATCAATTTGAATAATGCCCAAATTAATTTCATTTGAAGAATTAAAGTGTGGGTGATGTATAAGTTAGGAATTTATTACCCTGAATTGTATTCACCAGATTTTTTATCCCTCTTCAATGATCATAGCTCAATGTTAAACCATTCTACACTTGAAACATTTTCATGTTCCTTTCAAGAAATTTCTCAGGTGCTTCCTCCCACATTTTTTTCATGTTAATAATTGAATATTCTTTCCTCCATGGTCTTTATCACCTAAAATTTAATAAAAATATATTTTTATTTTTATTTATTTCATTTTAGATTTTAAAAATGTTCAAGTTTTAATCATAACTCAAGATATATGGGTAATCATAACTATAGGATCTTCAATGCTAGCTCTAATATTATTTGGTTTCTCATTGGGAAAATCACCACATTGTCCATCGTAACCATTATTAACTTGGTTTTTCCTACATTAGAATATTAATTTAAATAATGGAAGTTTTAGGTATGAAAATATAATTACCCAACCCTTTTACACATATTATTACAATATTTTTAACATAAAAATCCACTAAACACAACCTAAAGATTGGGAATACTAGTGTCTTTGGATGACTAGGTACATAAAATATTGAAAAGAAGGTAAAATAAAATTCCTTTATTTAAATCTTCATAATGAGATCCCAAATCTCTTTGATATCCTAAAATTTTATAGGATAACCTGGGGAGTACATAAACAAAACGGGTGAGCTAAAAAACCCATTAAGGGAATAAAAATGATGAAGAAGCATAACATACGAGTCAAAAGGAATAACACAGTATCATAAATGAAAAGGTTCATGGATAATCATAAGGGATAATGAAATAAAGAAAATGGAATCATAAGATCACGACATCATACAAATTTAGCAACATCATAAAACATGACTTCAAAATAAGTCAAGGATAACTGCTAAGACAACATCACATAGTGGACAAAGTCCCATCATGGATTAGGTTTACTCCCCAATATCATACATATCATCTCATGATACATAAATATTACCCAATGAATTGGATTTATATCTATGCACACCCATAATAACATGTTCATGCTTATTTGTGACATAAAATGAAATCAAATTTAAGGCATAAACATAAGAATTACCCATGAAAAGAAATGGGTTTCATAATCTTGCCTCATTTCACAATCAAAGGATATTTAATAAAAATTCCAAAGAGAATAAATAGTTAAATATTTTGGATATTAATATTTTAATAAATAATCATAGGTCTCAATTTTTTTGTTAATTTAAAAAAACATCATAAGAAAGGGTAGATAATTGGGTATAAAAATGAACCTTCAAAACAGTTTTATAAGGAATCAGTTGAAGAATTTTAAAGAAAGCATGAACATGGTGTTATCTTTGAAAACCATAGGAAAACCAAAATGGTTTTCCCTAAAATATTATTTTATTTAATTAAATCATGAATGGGAATAAATAATTTAAAATAGTTTCACATAAAAGGGTTAAGGGATAGAAAAGTTACCCTTAATTGGGTTTGATTTTAAACAAGGAATTTGTGAAATGAATTTAAGGCATGTATAACCCCATAAAAGGAAGGGAGAATAATCTAGGTATATATAAAAGATATATATATATATATATATAATTTATATGAATTACATAACATCAAAAGAATATAGAAATTGAATTAGAGAGGGAAACTTCATAGCCTAATGAAAATAGGGTGGTTCAGAGAGATCCCTAACCTTATGCACAGATTTATTCTACACTTTCACTTAACATCCAAAATAATAAAATTATATTCATTAATTTATTTATTTAAAACTATTTCCATATATATTTTATTTACAATAATTTTATTATATTCATTTATAACCATTTCAATGAGATATAATGTTTAATTTCATTGTTCTGAGGATGCTCATTTCATGGTTCCAAGGTTGGATCACTTGTGGATAATTATTGAAGTTATTTTCAAATGAGACTATAAATGCATAAGTGAAATGAAATGATATTCGTGTCCTTAAAGAAATTGAAATGGTCCCAAATATCCATAAGTTTTGTGGAATAAGGATGATTTATTTAGTAAAAACTTTAACGTTATACGGTTAGTTCATTTAGACAGTTTTATCGACCATCATAAATTAGTTTCCTTTTATTTAATATTATGACTATATATTCATTACATAATTTGAAAAAATATATAAAATACATAATTATTCCACTTTAAATCATTATAAGTGAATTCAAACCCGCTATGAAGGTGGTAATGGAAAATGAAAACTCATCATCCACAGAGGTGGTGGATTGACATAATATGGATGATGTTTTCATTTTTTATAATAAAAGAAGAATATAAGAGTATGAATGATATATATTCCATTATCAAAATAAAATTATAGTATATATATGATACTAGAGTCATTATACCTTGTTGTATGAGGGGGTGAGGAGAAAGTAGAGGAATAAAAGAATTTAAAATTGGTAGTTTGAGAATATTACTTCTTGAATTCCATATCTTGAAATACAGTTTAAGGTACCTTGTTTTTGAATTTTGGTGAGGCCATCACTATTAATACGTGAGTTAGAGGTATGTAAATATAATTGGATAGCAATTGGGTAAGCTCCAAGGCTTAGAAGGTGTGTGGAGAAGGGGTGGAATTTATAAGAGGAGGGGATAGTTGCTTTGAATGTTATATTCATTAGTTTAATATTTTGGATCAAAAATACAAATAACAATGAATCTTGCGATTATATATAGTAACTAGTTCATGTGAGTTTGAAAAAATGGGTGATTACATCATCCATGACTCATAAATTCATGTATTTATCTTATAATATAAATTACCATATTTTGTTATTCATAAAAAATCAACTATTTTAGAAAAATACCAAAAAATAACCCTAATAAATTTTCAACATGTAGATTACAAAAAATAAATCCATTTTATGAAAATAAATTTATAAATATGAGAAATTTAATTTTTAAATAAAAAATTTATTTATTTGAAAAATAGAAATTTTAATATTATGGTCAATTTTATGACCCTTTGAAAAATTACTTATGCTCTCATAAAATTATATTATCATTATAATGAAACCTAATATTAATTTATAAACCCATTTTATGAAAACAAAAATTATTTTAAATCATTATATTCATTATAAAAATTCAAATAAAATATTTATGTTTTACAAAAATATAAACACCCACTTTATCATTTTTGAAACATTTATTTACTGGTATCATGATATAAATATATCAAATTCTCATTTTATATGATAATTAAATATCATTTTACACTTCCATAAGTGGGATATTATTCTAACAATCATATTACTATTCCTAACAATTAGATTACTATTCTAACAGCCAGATTACTATTCTAATGGTCATATTATTATTCCAATGGTTAGATTTGTAACTGTCATATGGTTTCCCTAATTTCTATAAATACCTAATATTTCATTCATTATTCATTCAATTCTATTTTCCATAAAGGTAAAATTTACATTTTCATTATTAATATTACATTACGAATATTCTGCTTCATTTCTACAGTGTTGTTCATGAGTGTGGTTATTCTGGTGGATCGAGCATATCCAAATTTTAATATCTTAGTTATATTATTTTCTATTTTTATCCCATTGTAATATTTTCAATTATTATGGCCATATTTATTCTCTAAATGTAATGTTCAAATTAGTATAATAATATGTTTTTAGTTTTCATTATATGTTTCATGTGCATTATATAATACTACATTACTAAATATTACACATTTATATAAGAAGGGAAATTCCATTGGTAAAGATTTTATTTCATTAAATAGAATACTTAAATTAATAAATTTATAAAATGAAATTACAAACTTAAAATAAGTGAATCATAAATGATATATATACCCTAACTCATGAATCTCTAGGTTTCAATTTAGGATATACATGGTCATTTTACTATTATGTCCTCAAACCTAACTAGTTATATATTACATCATATAATTCCATAATAATATTTTTTAAATCCTTCATAATGGTTTGTAAAGATAATTCAAATCAACTAAAACATATCCCCAGGGAATGTCAAACCAGGAGTATAGTTAGACCCAATTATTGTGCATCGAGTGAAGATCGAGTCGATTCCCAACCAACCTTTTTCAGGTATTATTAACCCTAGGTGTATCTATGTCAGAGATTGCATCCACTTATTTGTATCTAGACAATGATTATATTATTAGGGAGTCACACATTCTATACATTAAATACAATTTTAGGATATTTTCTTTTTTATTTAGACTTATCCTTAGGGTTTGCACTAATTTTTTCTAGTCATAATTCCCCAAAATAACTAAACCCTACTATGATACCAAATGAAGCACCCCAAACCCTAAATCTCAGGTTCAATGCTAAAAATATATCCTTAAACACTGGCATTGATACCAATTTAGATTACCTAAGTGTAACACACACATATTCTACATCATCTTCATAATTTAAAAATTACATCTCACAAATTCAAATACAATCATAGAACCCAAAGGTTTTGTGTCTTTGGAGATTAGATACATGATATTCTTATTTCATAACAAATATTTAACTTTTTACACAATATTATCCACACATTTTATACTTCTATACATTTCATATATAATACTCTTCTTCATTTCTTGGGGAATAGAAAGATAAGATAAGGGTGATCCTAAATGCTCAATAAGGGTAAACATAAGAGATAATAATAAAAGATTATATGTGAGAACAAGTCCAATATATTGACATGCGAACATAAACAAGGTACATGGACCTAAAAAAATATAATCATACCCAATAATTTATATATCAAAAATCATGAGTCATGTAATGTACTAGATTTTTGAGCAGGTCAAAATTCCTCAACCCTTTTGATTTTTTTTGTGCTTGGTGGTCGAACCAACTTTTCTATTAATCTTTAGAACCTAATTCTAAGAGTTTTATTGACCCAAGGCCTTGTTTTTAGATATGGTTTAAGGATTAAAAAGTGACTCAGAGTTTTAGGTGAGTTTCGGGCACATCGTGCCCTGAAAATTCAGTTTTGGGAAAGTGAAGATTGAGGTGGATGGTTAGATTTAACCATGAGGCCTCCCAAGAATAACCATATGACCCGCCTTGTGCATTTGACATGGTTTGTCAAACTGTGTGGGTGGAGGAACAAAACCATGCGACACCTTTTAAATTTTTAACAGAGGACATCCGCACAGTCTGAGCATGGTTTAGCAAACTGTATGCCTAATCGTGTGCAGTGTGGTTCTTGAATAGTGATCACAACACAGTTGGTGCGCGATTAGCCAAACCATGCATACAAACTACACGGGTCATTAAAAAGCGGGAAATTATAAATTTTCCCCTTCCCCTTTATCTTCTTTTACTTCCATTTCTCCTCTATTCCACCACATGCACAACAGGGGATCTCTCATTTCTTCTCCACCCATGATTTGGCCTATATCCTTTATCCGAGCACTGTTTAAAATTTGTGTGATCTCATTGGAAGCATATCAATAATGGATTTAACCCTATTTCCTTCTATTTTATCTCTCTATACAAAATGCTAAATCTGTGTGATCTATTTCCCCCTATTTTAGGGTGTTTGTATAAAATCCTAATTTCTCTCATTTTGGCTTGAGTTAGAGGCCGATATCATATGACCGAGAACCTACGAGCATAAGGTAGGTGGTGCCTATATTTCTCCTTAATTTTACAGGTGTTTTGGGGTGAATACCTAAATGCACATGTTGGGTTGGCCGAGAGAGGCCCTTAATTAAATAATGCTTGTCTTGAATTAAATCATTGATTCTACAGGATTCCATTTGGTATTCCCTAGTCCTTTTATATTTGTTAAGATAGGTAAGGGGATTATGAACAACTAGGCAGGGTAGTCCAGTTGTGTGATTTAAATTAATTAAATTTTTATATATTGATTGTATTGGTTCTATGGGAATGTGACATACATGGACTAAAGATTGAGGTGATGTTGATCACCTAGACCGAGGTGACATGGTCATCCGACTGAGGGTGTTTCCTGGGACACATGGGGTGATGATGATCACCAGGTCATGGTGACATGGTCATCCGTTTAAAGTGATGAGATCATCAGGATAAGGGCATCAATCTTGAGACTTGAGATAATTTTGACCATTAGGACTTAGTGACATGGTCGTAGGGGCATAAGGTTCTAGATGATGTGTCTTAGGATATTTTTGGTGATTTATGCTCACCTTTATTAGTCGATGATCCATTGGAGTCATGTTCACACACACATGACTCAGTTGAGGTGGTGTTGACCACTCGTTGTGGGTGAAGGCTTCCATAGATATTATGGCTTAGGGGATGGTGTTGACTATCAGTTATGTTGGAGGAAATCACCATATAAATCTATAGGGATGGTGATGAACCATTGATATATGATGTTGAGACCATTGGTTGGGGGATGAGGCTCGCCGTGATACTTGAGGATGATGGGTTGGGATCATTAGAGGACAAATGTCATCATGCCTTGGGATGTCGAGATATTGAGATGAAGGTGATTTATTTATTATTGGACAGACATAGGCATGCCTCGAGATGTCGGGCTATGTGTCGATAAGGAATTTCTGAGTTGAGGTTTGAGGGACCATGAATTATTGTTTGGGAATGCCATTTGGATATAGGTAACTTGATTGATGACACAAGAGGTGTCAGATGGAACATGGTGTTGGGTGATGTTTTTATATATGGAACCTGAGGGTTCACATGGCATAATTGTTCTTCAGGGGATTCCTGGGGAACTAATCCATGGGTCCTCACCACTGCAAATATATATATGCAGACATGATCTATATGCTATATATATATTTGTGGGCACATGTTTAGACATATTTCAATGATGACCAAAGTAGGTGAACACTTATTTGTGGTCATTGAGCACAAAAGAAGTAGGTTATTTATTAAATGTGAATGAATTGAATTTTATTTATATTTTTCATGCACCTATATAATTATGGATGTAATACTGGAACACGTTGGTGGTTTCCTACCGAGTTCACACTCACACCCTACACGGGCCCCTCGAGATGAGTATAGATTTCATGTCTCTGAGATCAAGTAAGTGATTAGGATTAAGAGCTAGACCTTAGTGATCATAGTGGTATCTTTTTCATGGGATGGATGGAAAGGGACCATGGTGGTTCTTAAAACAATATGGAGTTTCATTTTATCCTTTTAATGCTTTATATATGTATGTACTGATGGTCGACGACATGAATCCATATTTATTTTTTGTTTTGTATGACCTATCTTGGCATGTTTTAATATCTTCAAATGGTATGTTTCCTTAAAATTATGAGTTTATTGCTGCTTTTTTTATGCTTCTGTTGAGTTTCTGTATTTCTTACACTGATTTATGGTCCTTTTTCCATTGTTTTATATATATACGGACCTTTGATATTATCATCACCTGAGGGTATGTCTCCCCATTATCACCTAATTAGATCCTCACTGCTAGTCGAAAACCTTTGGCATATGGGGAGGCATGCCTAAGGCCCAATGGTAAACCGACCCGGAGTACAGGTTAAGTGGAAAACTAGGTTGGGGAACTACAAGTCACAACATAAGAATTTTGGAATAACATAAGACATGATTCATATGAGTGAAAACCTGAGTCAATAATCATGATCTATGCAAACATAAAATAATAACATAAACACGTGGCATGAAATAAAACTAATAACATGTCTCATGTCTAAACACAAGGTTATTAATAAAATAATTAACTAGGCTAACCGCTTTCCCATAATATAGTAGGCTTTGGAAAACAACCCATGTACCCTTTTTAATCTTGTATTAACCACTCATGTACCTTTTTAGGCTTGGGATAACCACCAATGTTCCTTTTTAGGCTTTTTCTAACCACCAGTGTACCTTTTTATGCTAGGGATAACCATCTATGTACCTTTTTAGGATCTATATAACCCCCTGTGTACCTTTTTAGGTTCATAATAACCACCAGTGTACCTTTTTAGGCTCGAGTTAATCACCTGTGTACCTTTTTAATCTTAGTATAATCATCAATGTAACTTTTTAGGATTGGGATAACTATATATGTACCTTTATAGGCTTGATATAAATACTCATGTACCTTTTTAGGCCTAGTGAGTAGTGGGGTTGATGTTGATTCCTCAGTTCCTCCCTCAGAGTCCTCCCCACCCTCTTATAACATGGTTTAATAGGCGAAGACTCCCTCATTAAACCTTTGAATGGATCTCATTCCCTTTCCACTGAAGATATCCCCATATCCACTGGATATCATGATCCTAACCAAGTCTCCTCGCTATACAAGATTGAAAACTCAAGGTAAGGAACTAGCTCTTCCCTATTACCCCTGTACACACCTCTTCCCTGGTACCCTAGACCTTCATTTTTCTCCCCAATCATAATTTTGAATAGATAAAATGTATTATATTATCCTCAGGAAATCCCAAATCACCAATCTTTGGACCCCGCGTGCGACTAGGGTGATTTTCATGTGATAGTGGATGATCCTAGGACTCCCCCACCCCTACTCCAACCCCAAACAGAGTATGCACTGGGTCTCATTCAAAGTGGATCTCTTACTATTCTTAATCTCAAGTTAATATCCTTCATGTACTAGGGTCCAAAACTTGGCATCTATTATTTTGATGATATCCCTAATCATATAGAATGCTTAAGGCCTGAGGGCCCGAGTGAAGATGGATTTTCTCTCCAATGAGGTTTATAATTTTTTTTATATTTTTATGGTGCTTGAACCGGAAAAAAGTTCTTCCAAGATTGAAATTTTTTCTATTAAGATGGAAACTTATTATTTAATACATGATGATCCCACTAATCACTATATTTGAATCTTCTAGAATTACTCTATCTATGATCAAAACATTTTGGTTAAAGTCTATTATGGTCGTTTGGATTGATTCTTCTCTTTTGTATATGATAAGTGTAATGATTGGTTAAGGGAAAAAATTTGGCGTGATCATGAAGCCTTCAATCTAGAAGAATCAACCTAGTTGGTGGGTGGTGACTTTGATATAATTATGGATTCATCTAAGAAGAAATATGGAGGCTTGTATCCTCATAGGCATAGAATTTAAGTATCTTCTTTTGTAGATCAAAAGGGTCACCTTGATATGGGCTTCTCAGGTGACAAGTACACTTGGTGAAATAATAAAAGAGGTAGTTGGAACACATGATTTAAGTTGTATTATTGTATTTCCAATATTTTATCCATCTCTTCATTCTCGAATGTAGTAGTCTCCCATTTGGTTCATGCACTTTCAGACCACTCCACTCTCCTCATCAATCTGAAGTCTAGGAGTGATGATAGAGAGAATTTCTTTTTCTCTAACTGGTGAAATCATAATACCAACTATTTAAAAGTGGTGTAGGACTCCTAGACTAATACTAAGTAGTGAAGGATTTGGATCATCTTTCACAAGAAACTATGTCGCATGAATAAAGAACTTACTACATGGGACAACACCCAATCCTCCTAAACCCAAGACCTGGATGCCATCAAACCAAATATTAAGATCATGGAATCTAGAATATAAAAGGAGTGGGATTATGACACCTTTGAATCCCTTACCCTAAAAAAGAATCAGTTTAATGAGATGATGCTTGATCATGAGAGAATCTAGTGTGAAAGATCTAGATCCACTTGGATCAGAGAACGAGACTATAATATGATGTTTTTTCATGCATGATTAAAAGAAAAATGAAATGGTAGAACTATGAACATATGCCTGGATGATTTTTCTTTCACTAATTACCTAGAGGTGTTGGGTGATATGGATGACTCTTATTTCAATTCCATACTCTAAAACTCTAACCCATGCATTCATGATAGATACCCTGATGAACATGAAGACATCTTCAATTCTATACCACATGTGGTTTCAACACACACCAATGCCCTCTTTAATAACATCCATGATGATGAGGAGGTTTGGGATGAAATTAGATCCCTTAACTAGGATATCTTTCCAGGACCTTATAGATTCATGGGATTATTTTATGTGAACTCCTAGGCTATCATCAAGAATGATCTAATTGAGTAATTTTAATATTTTTTTATGGTTGCTATATTCCTTGGGTTAAATATGCCACGACGATGTTCCTCATTCCCAAATTTAAGTAATATTCACATATAATATAATTCAATCCCATAATCATGTGTGATTTCTCTTATAAAGTCTTACCTTCCATTATCAACACGAGGCTTTCTCAATTCATTCACAACTGGGTATCAAAAGAGAAACATGGTTTTATAAAAGGAAGATTCATTCAAGGGGACATTACTATAGATAAATAAATTATTGGAGATATTAATAAGATGGTAGTGGGTTATAATATTGTAATTAAAGTGGATATGGGCAAGGCATATGATAGACTCAAGTGGAATTTTATTCTTTGGGTGATGAGATGCATGGGTTTCTTGGACTGGGTGGTTGATCTATTCTTCCATTATTATAGATCACCTTGGTTCTCTATTGTATTCATGGGAAGATAATGTGAATACTTCAAGTTGGTTAGGAGATACAATAGTGGGACACCTTGTCTCATGGCATCTTCATTATGGTTCAGGATACTCTCAGTAGACACATTTCTTCTTGTATGAAACTCGACACCATTCGTACCTACCACTCTAAGGCCCACTTCAATGGGGTGTCCCACCTCCTATTTGCTAATGAAATGGTGTTATTTATCAATGGTTGTAGCTCTTATATAAATTTATTTAATAATATCATGGAGGAGTATTCAAGGCGGATTGGGAAAACTATCAATCATGATAAAAGTTGTGTGTTTATTCCATCCTCATGCCCATAAAGACATGCATAGAAAATTGAATCCATGCTAGACATTTACAGAAATAACTTACCCATGAATTACTTGGGTGAACCAATTGATCATGGTAGACTTCATATCTTTCAATTAAAAGGAGTGGTATAAAATATCACCAACCACATCAAGAATTGGAAAAACCATTTTTTTCGTTTGGAGGGAGAATTACCCTCCTCAATTGCATCTTGTATTCCATCCCCATGCACATCCTCTCAGTTGTTAAGGTGCCTAGGGAGATTAATAAAGATATTTATAACATATTATCCTCATTTATTGGATATTCCCATAGATAGGGGATATTCCATTGGACCTCCTAGAATAAGTTATACAAACCAGTGGATAATGAAGGTATCAATGTAAGGAATGTTGTAGATGAGATGTAATACTTATAAGAAAAAAATGGCCTGATAGGTCATTAAAGTACATTCTATTTAGATTAGGTTTATCATTGAGAAATATGGAAATATATTGAATCTACCAAGAGGTAATTTCCCCCCTTTATGTAGATCTATTCAAGGCCACATACCAGTGCTTCAACACCACTCTCGCTGGATTATTGGACATGGGGATATTAACTTATGACACTGCAACTAGGTAGGTGATGTGTTGGGATATGAAGTATCACTACTGGAAAACCAGGTATTTGCGACGGGCTATTTGCGACGGGATCCCGTCGCAAATAGCCATTTGCGACGGGGTCCCGTCGCAAATAGCCCGTTGCGGAAAACGCCGTCGCAACTAAACTTATTTGCGACGGGACCGTCGCTAAAGCCCTTTTTTGCGACGGGCATTCTCCCCGTCGCAAATAGTATTCCGTTTTTTGTAAAAAACTTTTTAAACAGTTATTGCGACGGGCCCGTCGCAAATACCTTTTGCGACGGTTCCCGTCGCAAATTGTTTTTGCGACGGGCCCGTCGCAATAACATTTTTTTTTAAAAAATAAAAAAAATAATAATACTAGTATTTGCGACGGGAACCGGGACCCGTCGCAATTACTATGAATAGTATTTGCGACGGGACCCGTCGCAAATACTCTTTTTAAAAAAAAATAAAAAAATATTAATAATACTAGTATTTGCGACGGGCATAGTATCCCGTCGCAAATACTATAAAAAAAATAAAAAAAAATAATTAATAAATTATTTTAATTAATATAATAATAGAATTATAATTTACAAATGAAAATAATAAATTATTTTAATTAATATAATAATAGTAGAATTATAATTCAAAAATAAAAATAATAGAATACTAATAAATAATTTAATTAATATAATAATATTATAATTATAATTCATAAATAAAAAAATATTAATAAGTTATTTTAATTAATATAAAAATAATAGAATTATTTTACATTCAAATATTAAAATAATTCAAGTATTACCAAAAAATAATTAAATTATAATATTATAAAATTTTAATATATATATAAAATTTTAATATATATATAAAATTTAATATTATAAAATATAAATATTATTATTATTCATATTAATATTGTTATTTAAAAATATAATATTATTAATATTTTATAATGAGACAGAAACTACGAATAGAAAAAAAAAATATTTTGATTTCACAAATTTTATAACAGAAATACAAACTCTAATCTGTAGGAGGGGGGGGAGGTGGGGGATCTGCAGATGGTGGTGGAGGAAACTCCATCCCTAAAGCATGAGTGAGTCGGCGCATGTACTCCATCTGCTCCTGATGCTGCTGCTGCCACCGACTCGTCTGCTCCTCGTACAGCTGCTGCTGGCGTCGACGCTCCTCCTCATGCTGCTGACGTATCTGCTCCTGCTCCTGTCGGAGACTCTCTATCTGTGCAGTCTGAGATCGCAACTGCTCCTCATACTGTGTAGAAGAAGATGCACGAGCTCCCCTCGAGCTGGACGCCGACATCGCAGCACTGCCATAATAATCTCCGGGAGTCAGTCGAGAGCCGATACCAACTACCCGGCCCTTCTCGAAGGCATACTGGGTGGCCTGCATCCATGCCGCCTCATCAAACTGACGGGCAGTGGTCTGATCTGATGACTCGGCCTGACTCTCAGGCCGGGCCTGTGCCGCTGCGGCCTCATATGACTCCTACAGTTGCAATTTAAAATTAAAATTGTGAATATATTATATGCAGTTAATTTTTAAACTTGAAAACAAATAATACTGACCACGATGTGATGCTGACGATCACCTCTAAGCTCCCCAGTAGCAGGATCACTATACATCCTCCGATATACGTCGTACTCTGTAATATCGGGGTGCTCGACAGCCTATAAGAATAAAAAATAAACTGTTAATATTTATAGTTATATAAAATATTTATAAATAATGTACGTACCAGATGCTGTCTATGAGTACTGAAAGAACGACTCCCAGCTCGATGAGTCACCTCCTGCCTCCCCCGATTCTGCCTCCCCACCGATGATCTCCTCTGAAAGGCACCACTCAACCAGTGCGCACATAATCCATCCCATACATGGGATGAAATGTACTCTGGTCGGTGTGCTCTACATGACTCCTCAAAATCTGACACTCCTGATTTCTTCATCGCAGCTTTTCTTAAATTGTGCAAAAACTGACGAAGGCGATCACGCATGGCCACCTCCCATGCCTCGTGGATGGCGTCACGCATGGTATCCTCGATCGGATACCATAAACCCTACAAATAAATCAAAATATCAAGTTAGAAATGAAATAATTTTCAAAATAAAAATTATTTATTTACGTACGTACCAACCAATGGCCGAACATGGCCTGCTGCACATCAATGGGAATCTGCTCCCATGTGGTCCACGGCTGAGAAAAATAGTTGCGCAAAATAGCGCTGCCCTGTCCGACTGCTATATGCGAAAAACTGAAAAAATAATAAACATTTATTATGTGAATAGATTAATGAAATCTTAGTCAAATTCACAAGTTATTACACAGGTTATCACACCTCCGGGTGCGCGGATCAAACCCAAGACGTGGACGTCGCTCGGGGACGGGGTCAGGAATCATCAATCGTGCAAGACCGCGCCCCCTCCGCGTACTCCCTGAAGCGCCTGCAGGCTGAGGGTCATCTGCCAACAACTCATCCGCATCGAAAGGCAGGTCAGCCTCCGTCAACTCACGAAATGTGGCCTCGTCCATCTGAAACAGAAAATGTTAATATTAGCAAATAATTGATAATTACTATTATATATACATATATATACATATTATGATTGTATATAAATACCATGGAATTCTATAAGTGTTCATCTTCATCATCATCTTCATATATGTCAATGTCATCTTCATATTCCTCCTCAACATCATCGATATCCATTCGAGTTGCAGTTGCTTCATCTCTTACCATTTCAAATTCATGTGTGACATCATTAACATCATCGTCATCACCGACTCTTAAATGTGGGGTGTCGTCATCGATACTCATATCTCTTTGTAAAAAAGATTGATTTTGAGTACTTTCTTGAAAAACTTCAATTCTTTGCACATCAGTGAAAGCACATTCACTTTGACTAAACTGATTGTCTCGAATTTTGATTTTTATTACACTCCACCAATCAGTCAAGTCTCTTGATGTTGCACAGTACTTTGCATAATAAACTTGATATGCCTGTTGAGCCAATAAGAATGGTTCATTTACTGCGAGAACACTTTTACATTTAATATCGATGATTCCATGAGTCGGATGAACACGCACGCCTCTCTCTGTATCCAACCACCGACATTTGAACATGGTTATGTAATGTTGTCCAAGATAACAGAGTTCAATGATTTCATCAAGCATGCCATAAAAGTCAACTTCATTTTCTCGATGATGAGATCCTCTCAAGCTAACTCCACTGTTCATTGTTTTTTTCGATTCCCCATATGCATGCGTGTGGAATCGAAATCCATTCACCACATATGCATTATAAGTTTTAACAAGTTTGGAAGGTGGGTTACTCAATACACAGAGCCGTTTGTCAATTTTATCAGCATGTCGAGACACCTGAAGATTTGTGAAATAATTATCAATATAGTAAACTATACATTGAATGAGTTGCTAAATGATAAAGAATTTATGTTACCAGTTTTTGAAACCACTGAGAGAAATTTTTCAGTCGCCGTTCTTCGAGAGCAGCTGCTGTAATTTGTGGAATTTGTTTCTTGATATGATTATCATACAACCTATAAAAACCAAAGTTATTTACTGTAACATAAATGATAGAATAAGTGATATAAACACTTACAGTACAACTGATGTCATCTCTTCACAGTTGAGCAGAACATACGTATGAGCTCTATGATGTTCATCATCTGAAAGCCAGCGTTCAGAAACTCCACCAAAACCAAGCTCTGACTGGTTGAAAACAGATAATTGATTGTCGATTTCATCAATATTCCTCTCATTCCGTCCCATTCGGTTGTGTTTTGAAGGATACTCAGATTCAAAATAATGGGAGCAGAAAAAAGATATTTCCTCTTGCAAATAAGCTTCTGCAATAGATCCTTCAACAGATGCTTTGTTGCGTACTTTTCTTTTCAATTTTTGCATGCATCTTTCAAATGGGTACATCCATCGAAACTGTACCGGACCTCCACATTTGGCTTCATATGGCAAATGTAACATCAAATGTTCCATTGAGTCGAAGAAAGACGGCGGGAATATTTTTTCCAGTTTACATATAATTACAACAACATCTTTTTCAAGTTTGCCTAGAGCATCATAATCTGCCGTAGCCGCACAAATTTCCCGAAAAAAATGAGACATGTCTGTTATGGAATCCCAAATCACAGAATTCAACAGACCTCTTAATCCAATTGGTAGAAGTCTCTCCATTATAACATGACAATCATGACTTTTCAATCCAGTAATATGACCATTCTTTACACATCTACCCAAATTGGAAGCACAGCCATCTGGAAGTCTCAAATCTGCAATCCACTGACAAAATAATAAACGGTTTTCTTTAGACAGTGTATAAGCTGCTTTTGGTTTCAGTAACCTTTCTGTTCTGACATTCTCAAATAGTTCCAATTCTGGACGTCTGCAAATTTGGGCAAGATCTAAACGTGCATTTACATTGTCTTTGCTCTTTCCTGGCGTATCCAAAACTGTATGAAACAAATTATCAAAACAGTTCTTCTCAATATGCATGACATCTAACATGTGTCGGACCAACAAATCAGACCAATATGGCAAATCCCAAAATATGCTACGTTTAATCCAATTGTGTTCTTTCCCAAAACCAGAAATTTTCTGTTGGTTTATTGTGGGACCAAAAGTGATGGGAGGTAATGAAAATACAACCGATTTTAACTCCGAACCTGATAGCATTTTTGGAGGTCCATCCCTTTCAACTGTTCCTTTTCTGAAATGAGATCTGTTTCTGCGAAAAGGATGATCAGCTGGAAGAAATCTGCGATGACAGTCAAAATAACAAGGTTTCTTTCCATGAATGAGCATAAATGCTTTGTTCTCTCCCATACAGTAAGGACATGATTTCTGACCATGTGTACTCCAGCCAGATAACATCCCATAAGCCGGGAAGTCACTTATTGTCCACATCAATGCTGCTCTCAGTATGAAATTCTGTTTCGTTGCAACATCATATGTACTGACACCAGTACTCCACAATAAATTTAATTCATCAATCAATGGCTTCAAATAAACATCAATATTTTTCTTCGGATGTCCTGGAATTAGTAAAGTCAAAAAGATATATGGCTCCTTCATCAACATCCATGGAGGTAAATTATACGGAGTTAAAAAAACAGGCCAACATGAATATTGACTACCATAAGATCCAAACGGACAGAAACCATCAGTGGAAAGGCCCAGTCGAACATTTCTAGCTTCTAAAGCAAATGATGGATGCACTCTATCAAAATGTTTCCATGAATCACCATCGGCTGGATGATTCAAGCTTTTATCGGTTGAAATATTCTCTTTATGCCATGACATCATTGTCGCTGTATTCTTAGACATGAATAAACGCTGAAGTCTGGATGTAAGCGGAAAATATCTCAACTGTTTTACAGGAATCAAACCAGACTTCCCGTGTTGTCCTTCTTTATATCTCTGTTGCCCACATGTGGGACAACTATCCAACGACTCATTTTCCCCTGAATATAAAATGCAGTCATTTGAACATGCATGAATCTTCTGACAAGTAAGCCCCAAATTTCGAACCAACCTCTTACTTTCATAGTAATTTGCAGGTAAAACATTTCCTTCGGGTAACAGTGTTTTCAGCAAAGAAAATATCTGGTCAAAACATGTGTTTGACATTCCGTTATCTGATTTGATAGCCATAAATTTTGCAACTGCTTCTAATTTGCTCATCTTGCAGCCAGGATATAATGCATCCTCAGCAGACTTCAACAACTCATAAAATTCAGACGGTCCCAACTCAGGATTTGAAGCTATATCAGCCGGAGTTTCTGTATGTTGAACAGATGAACCTGCAACATCATGTACTAAATCTTGAAACTGGGATGGATCCGGAATCAAGTTGGTATCAGCTGCTCTGGAACTGCGTTCACCGTGTTGATACCAAAAAACATAATCAGCTTGAAAACCAAAACGCAAGAGATGTTCCCCCACTTTGTCAAACGTGTCAAACGTTCTCAATGCACATTTTCTGCAAGGGCATTTTATCTTTCCTTCTGAAACAAATTCTGAATTTGATGCCGCAAATGATAAAAAAATCTCCACACCCTCTATATATACTGGATTTAAACCAGAACCATTTGGATTTCTGCGTTGATTTATCCATATGCGGTCATCTAATAATGACTGTTGACGACCTCGCTGTTCCATATTTTTCTATAAAATATAAAAGCATTACTGGTTTTGAATAATTTGTTAGAAAAAACACTCAAGCAAGGATTACTAATTATTACAATTTATTACTAATTATTACAATTTATTGCTAATTATTACTATTTATTACTAATTTAGCAATACTTAGCAATACTTAGCAAAAGGAAAACTGCTTGAATAATGAAAGGAAATTTGATAATCATCGTTGTGGAGATGGTTATAAATTTTCCCTTCATTATCCAAGCAGATTTCGTTTACTAATTATTAGTAATAAAAAAAATATTATCAATATTTACGAAAAAACAATATTAATATTATTAAAATAATAAAAAAAATTAAAAAATATTAAAATTATCAATATTCAGAACAAACTTTGTTCTATTATTAACATGTTCAAATCTTAAAGGGTCGTCAATTGTCAATTTTTTGCTAAGTGTTCTTGAGTATTCCTGAGTATTCCTGAGTATTCCTGATTATTTGTGAGTATTCCTGATTATTTGTGAGTATTCGTGAGTATTCGTGATTATTCGTGAGTATTCGTGATTATACGTGAGTATTCGTGAGTATTCGTGAGTATTCGTGAGTATTCCTGAGTATTCCTGATTATTCCTAATTATTCCTAATTATTTGCAATTATTCCTAATTATTTGCAATTATTGGTAATTATTGGCAATTATTGGTCATTATTGGCAATTATTACTAATTATTCCTAATTAATCCTAATTATTCCTAATTAATCCTACTTATTCCTAATTAATCCTACTTATTCCTAATTATTCCTAATTATTACTAATTATTCCTAATTATTGCTAATTATTACTAATTATTGCTAATTATTTCTAATTATTGCTAATTATTGCTAATTATTTCTAATTATTGCTAATTATTTCTAATTATTGCTAATTATTTCAAATTATTGCTAATTATTGCTAATTATTGCTAATTATTGGTAATTATTTCTAATTATTTCTAATTATTTCTAATTATTCGTAATTATTACTAATTATTAGTAATTAATACTAATTATTGGTAATTATTGCTAATTATTGGTAATTATTGCTAATTATTGGTAATTATTGCTAATTATTGGTAATTAATACTAATTATTGGTAATTATTACTAATTATTGTTAATTATTACTAATTATTGGTAATTATTACTAATTATTGGTAATTATTACTAATTATTGGTAATTATTACTAATTATTCGTAATTAATACTAATTATTCCTAATTAATACTAATTATTCCTAATTAATACTAATTATTCCTAATTATTGTTAATTAGTCCTAATTATTACTAATTATTGTTAATTATTCCTAATTATTACTAATTATTGTTAATTATTCCTAATTATTACTAATTATTGGTAATTAATACTAATTATTGGTAATTATTACTAATTATTCCTAATTAATACTAATTATTGGTAATTATTACTAATTATTCCTAATTAATACTAATTATTACTAATTATTGTTAATTATTCCTAATTAATACTAATTATTACTAATTATTGTTAATTATTCCTAATTATTACTAATTATTGTTAATTATTCCTAGTTATTACTAATTATTGTTAATTATTCCTAATTAATACTAATTATTGGTAATTATTACTAATTATTGGTAATTATTACTAATTATTGGTAATTATTACTAATTATTGGTAATTATTACTAATTATTCCTAATTAATACTAATTATTCCTAATTATTGTTAATTAGTCCTAATTATTACTAATTATTGTTAATTATTCCTAATTATTACTAATTATTGTTAATTATTCCTAATTATTACTAATTATTGGTAATTAATACTAATTATTGGTAATTAATACTAATTATTGGTAATTATTACTAATTATTCCTAATTAATACTAATTATTCGTAATTATTCCTACTTATTGTTAATTATTCCTAATTATTACTAATTATTGTTAATTATTCCTAATTATTACTAATTATTGGTAATTAATACTAATTATTGGTAATTAATACTAATTATTGGTAATTAATACTAATTATTGGTAATTAATACTAATTATTGGTAATTAATACTAATTATTGGTAATTAATACTAATTATTCCTAATTAATACTAATTATTTGTAATTAATACGAATTATTTGTAATTAAAACTAATTATTGGTAATTATTACTAATTATTGGTAATTAATACTAATTATTGGTAATTAATACTAATTATTCCTAATTAATACTAATTATTCCTAATTATTCCTAATTATTACTAATTATTCCTAATTATTACTAATTATTCCTAATTATTACTAATTATTCCTAATTATTACTAATTATTCCTAATTATTCCTAATTATTACTAATTATTCCTAATTATTGTTAATTATTCCTAATTATTACTAATTATTGTTAATTATTCCTAATTATTACGAATTATTGGTAATTAATACTAATTATTACGAATTATTGGTAATTAATACTAATTATTGGTAATTAATACTACTTATTGGTAATTAAGACTAATTATTTGTAATTAATACTAATTATTCCTAATTAATACTAATTATTTGTAATTAATACTAATTATTCCTAATTATTCCTAATTATTGGTAATTATTACTAATTATTCCTAATTAATACTAATTATTCCTAATTATTCTTAATTATTACTAATTATTCCTAATTATTCCTAATTATTACTAATTATTCCTAATTATTACTAATTATTGTTAATTATTCGTAATTATTGTTAATTATTCCTAATTATTAGTAATTATTGTTAATTATTCCTAATTATTACGAATTATTGGTAATTAATACTAATTATTGGTAATTAATACTAATTAATGGTAATTATTACTAATTATAGGTAATTAATACTAATTATTGTTAATTATTGGTAATTATTACTAATTATTCTTAATTATTGATAATTATTAGTAATAAAATGAATAATTATCAATAATTAGAAATAATTACCAATAATTACAAATAATAACATTATTAATATATTTTATTATTAATATTAAAATAATATAATTTTCTAATTTATATACAGTTCTTTTTTCATCTGTGCGTTTTCTATCTCCACATACAAATAATACATGTGAAGACAGCAAACACACAGATGAAAAAAGAACTGTATATATATAAAAAATTATATTATTTTAATATTAATAATAAAATAAACTAATAATGTAATAATGTTCTTATTCCTAATTATTGGTATTTATTACTAGTTATTAATATTTATTCTTAATTATTAAAAATTATTACTAATTATTCCTAATTACCATATAAACAATACTAATAATTTAAATTTATTAAGTAATAAAACAATGTAAACAAAATTAAATTACAACTAATTAATAATAATAAAAACTAATAAAAAATTAAAAATAAATAAAAAATTAAAATGAAGATAAATACCTTGAAAATTGATCTGTTCTGATCGTTCTTCAAAACTTTAATATCAGCTCCGGAGAAAAAACTTAAACTGGAGAAAAACTAAACTCTAGAAATATGATTCTGAGAGAGAGAGAAGATAAAGAATGAGAATGAAATGAAAAAAACGGATGGGGGTATTTATAGGTTAGATTAGTTGCGACGGGTCCATTTGCGACGGGATTCCCGTCGCAAATAGTATTATTTGCGACGGGACCCGTCGCAAATACCTTCGCCAACATTTATTACGGTCAACCGGTAAATAGTTATTTGCGACGGGTCCCGTCGCAAATAACCCTCTGCCGACATAGTATTTGCGACGGGGGAATATTCCCGTCGCAAATACCATTTACCGCCGCCGGCTATTTGCGACGGGAATATTTCCCCGTCGCAAATACGTTTCCCGCGATTTGGCGCGCATCGCGGGAAAACTATTTGCGACGGGGAAAGCAATCCCGTCGCAAATGCCTCATTATTTGCGACGGGGATGTACCCCCGTCGCAAATACTTTTTTAACATGACTATTTGCGACGGGATTTAATCCCGTCGCAAATAACCCGTCGCAATTGCTCATTTTTCCCGTAGTGTATGATCCACACTAGAGATGACCTTTAAGAAATACATCCACTACCCCTCTTTCATCCAAGCGATCTTTAAACCCAACCAAAAAATGCTCTATAACAGTATCAAGATAGAGGGCATCCCTAATGCTTGTATATTCATGGGTTCTACATTGGGTATATTCTCCACTAAGGAAAATAAATGCATGATGAAATCGTATCATGACCTTGATGTGTAGGGTATTCTCCTCTAGTGAAAGGATATTACATCTAAATTCAACTTCTAGGTCTGTAGAATTCATAACCCCGTGTTACCAACCAATGCGGTAATTAAAGTCAAGGGAGTTTTATTATCCTCAAAGTTATCTTATTTCTAGGTTTATAAGGAGGAATCAAACCTGTATCTATTTTTTCAAAGAAAGTGGGCAGGCATACTATGAATAAAATTTGGAGAGTTCATCATTTTTACAAAACCTATTAATTACTTTGAGGATTTACTTCAACTTTGGTTCAATGGTGTCGATATTAACAAATATGGGAGGAATGCACAAACTCTCCTCCTCACGGATGAATGTTGGTGTATCTGGGAATCAAGGAATAAGGTTCACCATAATGGCCTCCCTTATCAGGTAGTTCTTTTGTGGTGAGTTCCATATGCATCTTTTTAGAACTCTTTCATATTCTAAATCACCCGGAGGAGGCACCCTATTTAAGGAATTGTATGGTTAGAAGTTACCCTTCACCTTTTTTCAGACACTCTCCCTTAGGAAACTGGGTTTGCTGGACTCCTACCAAACTTGGAATTAAACTCATGTAATAATGGTTACATGGGGGGGTGATTAATTTGTGATTATAAAGGATTTGTGATATTTTCCTTCAGTGCGTTCTATGGGAAAGGAAATTCACTTTAGGTAGAGGCTAATGCCAACCTCAATAACCTCAATCTATGCCATTCAAATCATATTTATTTGGATAAAATGAAGATGAAATCAAAGATCATATGTATTTATCTTAAAGTTTTCATCTACAATCCTTGTAAAATCACTTATTTTATCCACAAATTCAAGACCATAATTACCTATGGTATTGAGTTTCTCCACACATGGCATAAAGAGAACTGTGTTGCTGACTTTCTTATTGCAAGGGCTTTCCATGAGTCCCCCCTCATGTTGTTTTCTAACACTGGATCGATTCCCCTATGATTTTTTGACATTATTATATGGTTATCTCTTTTAATTCACTTTTATAGCCCCTGACCAGTCACCCTTGCATGTTCATATTTCCTCCTATTAATAAAAATTCAATTCTTGGGTGTGTGTGTGTGTCGTAACCACACAAGTAAATTTTAAGGATTTGAATAACTACTCATGTAACACAACCTTTTGGGATCGAGATCACCACCCATGTACCATTTTTAATCACATGATTTATAAAAATTTACCCAATGCATTAAAAGGATACAACAAACCCACCTGTCACATAATGATGAACTATACATATGTGTGCCATAAGAATATGAAAACATTCATAATTATATAATAGCTTAATTAACCTGTAAGAAAGAAATGGGATTAATGAAAACATATATAAGATATTATCACAATCCATGCAGATAAATAAGGTGTATGGTGCCATTATAACATAAGAAACATTAAAGGATGTTGACATAGATAAAAAAACTTTTATAAGAGCGTAAAAATTTACTTAGAGAAAGAAGAAGAAATACCCTTTACATTTATTATACATTTTAATTAATAAAAAAATGGGATAAAGATTTGTTTGAAAACCATGAAAACATAAATATTAATCTTCTTAAATAAAACTAATAAAGGTGACAGAAAAATGCGTTATTATAGATTTTTTTTTAAAAAAATTCCTTTCACACTTTTGTAAAGAAATTCAAAATCATTAGAAAATGAATCGTGTAGAAAATGTTAAAAATATTACTTTAAAACTTTAGTAAAACAAGTCAAATAAATTATAAATTATCTTTAAGTAATCATTTAAGTGTAGGGAAGTATATCCATAAAGAAATATAAAGAATATGAACATGAAGGAGAAATATTCTTGACTGATAAGAAGATACAAGTTCAACTTCACTAATAAGAAACCTTTCAATAGAATTATGAACCAAAGGTTGATGTAATGGAAATAAGACATATAAAACCTATAAATAACCATATTATAATAAAATATATGGGGTTTAAGAGATAATGAAGTTTTTACACATACAATCTCAATTTGAACATGATATTAGAAAAGTAACTCCCATGACTTCCATAAACTTTAAATCAAAATACCTTGAAAGAAAAACTTGAGATGGATTTGAAAATAAATTTACTTTCATAAAAAGATATATATTGTTAGTATATACACTACATAAAATAAAACAAGTGGTAAATATGAAACATATCTTAATGGATGAAAATTGAGATGAAAACCCCTTATAAACATCATATTTTTGAAGTAAGATTCATTTTAAAATAATTTTATGAGAAAGAAATGTAAATAACTAGAATCATAATATGAAATAAAATATAATTAAATTATAAGGTATAATTCACCCAAATTATAAGAATAAAGTTCAAGAATAATGATCATGTCTTAGTGAATGGAAATTGAGTTAACAAAAACCCTTACCTTGGATTCTCGCTTGGTCAAATGTGATTCAACATCTTGTATAATAAACATAAATATTTTAGTCACTTATTTAAGAACCTTATTCATATATATTACCTTTTATGCACTTAATTTATAATCATTCCCCACACATAGATTAGTTATAGTTTATTTTCATCATCACATGTTAATAATTTTGTTCGTTTCATACAAGTTTTGTAATGGTGATATTGATCTTCAATCATTGATAAAAAGTTCAACATTCCTATATTATTAAAGGTAACATAATTATTATGTTTCAATGATTTATGAATTCTTATTTTCATTTTAAGGAAGTCATGAGTATGTTTTGTGAGAATGAAATCTATGATGATCTTGTTCCGGGTAATTTGACGATAACGAGTTACTTTATTTTGATAATTAATTTTTTATGTTAAAATTATGAAACCATATTCATAACTTAAATTAACATTTAATATCATATATTAATATTATTAAGGTCTTTATGATCATTTATGATGGAGAGATGAAGATATTATAACATCATTAATGTAGGTGGTTAAACTGACACATACAAGAACATATTATACCAATGAATGAGAACATGTTTGAATTTATATAATAATAGTATTAGTATCATTACAAAAGATAATGTAGTTTAGGAAGAGTGCATATAATAAATTAAATTAAAATAATAAAGAAAAAATTACCAACTTTGGAAAAATTGCTCCTCCTCATGATGACTTCCCTTAGAATGAAGGAATTAGGATTTCTTCTTGTGATCAGGGGATTCCAAATGTGGAAGAGGATTATAGTATAAGTAAAATTGATAGGGATTAAAGATTAATTATAAAGAATATAGTGGTTTGAATTATGTGTAATCAAGATCATTTTATTGGTGAAAATGAGAGACATATCCTTGAAAATTAAAGTTAGGTGAGGGATAAAGATGGAATCACATAATAGTTAGATAAATAAAGGTTTGTGAGATATGAAGGTATGAATTTACAACCAAAAAAAGGTATTCTAGAAGGTCTATTTTTCACGTTAATTTAACAAAATTCAATCCATATAAGATTACCCGTTTTACCCCCATTAATCTAGATTAAACTTTTACCATCATAATTAATTTTTTAATAAAAATATATTATGTCACATCTTTAAATTTTTTTACAAGATTATTTAGAATTTTAAATCCATTCAAACTAATTCAATTTCTATATATGAGAAAATTAATTTTTAAATTAAAACTTAAGACATACAAAAAAATTATTTTCCTTGAAAAATTACATTTTGAATATTAATTGTTTTTATTCTTATTTCCTATAAATTTACTAATTATATGAGTGTAAATATATTTGTTTATTTATTTAAAACATTACATTAAATTCATTATTTAAAATATATTAATTCGATTTATTAAGATAAAAACACATAGTGCTTAAAAAACAATTCTTTGAAAACGAACCTTTTACCATTACCATGATAATTAACTTTAACCCAATAACGTTTATTATGCATAAAAATAAAATTTACCTTATTTCCTAATTTGAACATGCTGATTCCAAAAATAAGTGTGTATAACTTATAAAACCATTTTTTAGAAAAAAATATATTTTTTAGCATAAAATGATTTTTTTAGCATAAAATGAATTTATTCTTATCACTTGCCTATTAATAAATATTGTAAGATTCTTAATTTATTTCCTTGTATATATTATCAATATATTTCATTAAAACCATTCTTTAGTAGCGATTAATTTTATTAAAATAAAAATTCACAATACTTTTAGAAAAATAGTTCTTTAAAAAAATACTCCATTTATATTAAATGATCTTAACCCAGATACCATTAAAATCAATTACTTGTATTCTAACCATTTAATTTTATCAATCCATTGATATTAAAATATTTATTTTAATTTTATTAATGCACCATATCATTATTTAATAGTAATTACGCGTAACACATAATTTTTTTTGTAAATAAAAATTTTAATTAAATATTAATATTTTTTCATTATTTATTATTTGCGGATTATATTATTTTAATTTTTTTAATAAAAATACACAACTTTAGTAAACCTATTGGGTATATGTATATCCAATGGCCATATTTCCAATGACCATGTTTTCAATGACCATATTTATAATGGTCGGATTTTACTTCTATATATAACCTTATATACATCACTAAAATCCTTTATCATATTCATTCCCTTCTCTCTCAATATTCCTATAATAGATCTATTTCTTAGAATTATTTATATACTCATTATCAAGGTTATAATCTTCATAGAAATACACAATGATAAAGATTTTATGTTCGTTGTATTTTTATATACTTATGGTTTTGTCCCTATTGTATTTTTAAGGATGTTTTATGGTATTATCATAATTCATTCATGTTTATCTCAAATTTTTATATATTATATAAATAATAAATATCACAGTTTATTTTAGTTTGTCATTTCATGTGAAATGAGATATTTAACATATTTATTTAAAGGGAAATACATACTAAAACCATGGGGTGTTACACACCACACATAGAGAGAGGGAACAAAGTGAAGCCTTCACCTTCAATAGCTATGAATAACTAATGTAAAAAAAATCATCATGAACCCATTCATCGCAGAACCAACATGGTTATATACAAAACCCCCACTTTCCATCTCTCCTTTAACGCAAGACTTATTAGTGTTCAACTTTGAACCCAAAATTGGTGCCTGGTAACAAATCCATCACCCATGAAGAGGTGGATCTCCTGTGGAGAAAAGGACTAATTGATGGATAAGTGAACAACAATCTCAATATGATTTGATTAAATAATATAATAAGAGCTCCTACCTTCACTAAACTAGAAAAATATCTGATTATATTGAAGACCTCTCGGAAGAGAACATGAAGATAGAAAGAACCAAACCCAAAATGGGATTCATTTTTATCACCCCATAAATTCTACTAGATAGATACCTGACCACTATAATTGACCTGGTATACCTTGGAATCAAGGTGCATTCTTGGTTTCCATAGTCTGAAAAAAAGTTTCAATAGTATCACACGTGGAATGAGAACAATTTACCCTTTATTATCTATAAAGAATGAATGAAGTTAAAATAGGCACATCATTAAAAAAATATACATGATTCAAAACATAATACAATAAAATAAATAATTGAATATATAAAAAGGTGTAATAATAAAATACATGATCTGACACAACTAAAATAAAAAGTCTAAACATCTCTATATAACACAAAAAATCCTATACATATCACCACCTCTACAGTCTCACACTCGAGCCATGGTCAGCTATTAATGAATAAGAACATTGCTCATACCTATAAGAGACACTATTAGCAATTCTAAAGGATTGAGTAGGATTTATTGACAATAAGGATTTAAGTGATGTAAATATGACAAGACTAGTGTTGGAAGATCAATAAATCAAGTTGAATTTATTAATAATGTCATTGTTGAAAACACCTGATTGAAGATGACCAAAGTGATAAAGTGATGCATGGGAGATTGTTTGTTCCCATAGGAAATTTCCAAGGTATGTTGCTGACATTAAGCATCATAACTATACATGTTTCAATTGTTGAAAAATAAGTGATTTTTCAAGTGGAATATGTCTGAGAGAAAACTGGAAGTGAAGTGCCATGAGTTGTGTTACACAATAGTACAAGATGACCAAGTCAGGAAGGCCACACCCATGGTGGAGGGAATGTTTTATTGATATTTACTAACACGGGAAAGACCACACCCATGGTGGTGGTCGTGGTGAAGATAGAGAAAAAGTTATGGAAGACCACACTCATGGTGGAGGGAATATTATGAAGGGAGATACCCAAAATAAGAAAATGGAAAGGGACCATGCCTATGGTGGTCCTTGTGGTTTCATTTCAGAACACCTTTCCAAAATGAGTATAAGTAGGATACCATTCCCGTAATGGTAGTGAAAATGGTTAATAGGTGTAATTATAACCCAAAACCACCAAGTTGATCATCGTACATGCTATAGGGCTCAACATTTTAGTGGAAAAGGATAAGAAATATTGCACTAGGACATGGTGAAGAAGTCGTGGTTGAGATGTAGTTTAAAGGGGGGTGAAACAGGTTGGGCCACACCTACTGTGAAGGAGGTCATTATTGACAGGTGGAGTGGCAAGCCAAAATGGCCGGGTTTAGTTGACCACACCCATGGTGTTGGGTGTTTTGGAGGAAAAATAGGTAGAAGATTTTCACCAGCCTATTGTGTAAGGCATATCGATGGTGGCATGAATATCTTGGGATAAATTAATTAGGTGATGCATGAGATGGATTTTTAATTATTCAATAATCATGGGACACATTTTTTAGTCCATGATTCAAGAAGGTTTAAAGGTGATTCATAACATTTGAGTTGGTGAATTTATTTAGAATAAATTCATGCTATAAAGGAGTTACAAAATTTTCCAATAAAAAATTATGTTGACTGCATTTTTAGGAAATCATGGAGGATAATTATGGAGAAGTTATGGGCAATTTTTAAATCCCATGATGAGGTTTCAAGGTGTGTGGTTTATAGGCACATGGCCTCCCAATTTTAGAAAGGGAAGATTGAAAAGTAAAAAGGATAAATATTGCACACATTGCATATTCATTTTTTAGAGAAGAAAAAGTTTTATTCCAGGAGAGGGGTTGGAAGGTTGAAGAGTTTAAAACTATTAAATATCATTACAAGAAGAATAATGAGATTCTTCTACAATAATAAAGAGTAATTCTATAATTTTTCTAGAAATTAAAGAAAAATTGATACATCGAGATTATTTTCACATATTCTGAAGAAGACACAAAAGGGACTTCAACAAAGCATCTACCCATATTTAAAGATGGATTTAATGATTTTATGAAGGGAACTACATGTCTATAAATTGTGTTTAGATCCTTCCCAAAGAAGTGAGTAAATGAGGAGGAAGATGGCAGTGATCTGACGGTGAACCTTGGGATACAGTGCATCGACCCTAAACTTTGTAAGTAAGTGAGCCTTGGGAAACAATGAGTCAACCATAAACCTTGAAAAGAAGCGAGTTTGAGTATATGAGTGATCGATCCTAAACCGCACCATTGTTCAGTGTAGATGATAGATTTTTGTTCACAAAACATCACTATAGCATGATCCTTAGAGTAGCCCAATGAGGGTGAACCAAGTAAATACTCGTGTACCTATTTACTTTATGCATGCACACCAAAACAGATCAAACAACCTAATGAATATTCGGTAAAATATAATAAAAAGTGACCCTCAAGGTTGAGAGATTAAGATTCTATAGGAAAAGTGAGATATTAAAGGAGTAAGAGTTTTAAATTTGATAAGTCTTACACACCCTGATTCACCCCCCTCTCAGGGTGATCCCACTCTATCCCCTATTGAGGGACTACCAATTGGTATCAAAGGGAGGTTCATTTTTCTTGTATTTTTTATTTATCTATATTTATATGAAGTTTTTTTAATAAATATGACATCCACAATGAAGGCTCTTATGTTTTATGGAAATAATTTCAAAACATGGAAAAATGAGTTCATCCATTTCATGGAAGATTATCTTAGAGTTCTTCAAGAAGTGGTTGAATATGGAATTGTTTTTTTGAGTTGAAATAAAGTCATATTTGAGACAAATCAAAGAAATATTATAATTTATGATTTATTCAAAGAGAAATTAAAATAGGCTCTCAAGTATGATCTATAAAAAAATGTGAATCATTGCAAGTTATACAAATATACATGGATGAAGTTGGAAGATATGTTTGGAAAAGTAGATAAGCCTAAAGAAAATTGTCTTATACCAAAAGGTAAAAGGAAGAATAAAAGGAGGAAGTCATCCCAAAAGTGGAATTCTCCAACTGAGGTAAAATATGAGCCTAATATTATTTTTGATTCTAACCTTCTTGTAGAGAAACAATATGAAATTTTAGACTCTATCTTGGAGCTAAAAATGAGATTTGATTCTAGTGGTGAATATTTAATAACATCAATTTTCTATTCTATAGAATAAACATGCAACAACAAAGAATATCAATGGACAATCATGCATGAAGTGTACTTTTCAATGATTGAATATTTTTTCTTAGAAAACATGGAATTGAAGAAAGAGGAAGTGAAATTTAATATCAACATAAGAAATATGGGAGAAAAAAATGAAAGAACAAAGAAGCATGACTGAAAATCTCTCCCAATAGATTTTAAAATAGATGGTCATGAAGAAGGAATTAGAGGCAAGTGTTCTTTCACTATAACACAAACTAAATAAAGAAAATGGTCTTTGAGATATGTTGACTCATAGTTGAAAAATTTGGCTATAGAATTGTATGAAAACTATGAGAAGATAAGATATATTTAGGAGATTATTAACACCTAAAAATAAAATATGAATATCCCCTAAACAAAACCTCAACTTATGAAAAAATGAAGAGAAATCTAGTTCTAAAATCTAGAAGAAAAGAGTTATTCCTTGCAAAATCCAGAAGTGAAGTTCTATGGAAGTAGGAATAACTAATGTGCTTATACTGTGGAAGATTTGGGAACATCATGAGTATATGTTTTGAAGACAATAAGCATAAAGAAATTATAAGAACCCCAGAAGTTCTAACATATCATTCAAGGAGAGGCTAAATGTGTAGGTTCTAGGCATAGTGGAAGCACATGGATGGGTGTACCTAACTTTAATTTTTCCATTAACAATGATCAATCTGAGATTCGTCACAATGATAAAATGACATATCTTTAGAATAGAATGAATAATGAAAGAAAAGTGGGGAGTACTAGAACCATAGATAGGATCATCATATATTGGTTATAATTAATTTAATTAAAATACAAGAATTACCTTGATGGAATTCACTCTCTGTTGATGTTTTCAGTCATGATCTGATGTGATTTGTCATTACATCACATAAGCCAAGTGTAGGCTTCCTCTAGCAGTGATCCACATGTGATCCATGTATCTCTAGACATCACCAAAGGAATCTCTAGGTGCTAGAATGGAATAGCCTTCGCTTGAGATATCCACCTTCGATCACCTTGAGAGTAGCTTCCAAAGCACTCTCCTTGATTCGATGTAGGTGGATCTCTCTTATAACTTGAGTGCATTCTTAGAGGAAAGGAATTATATATTTTCTTGAGAGATTTCTCTAGATTTGTTGTTCACAACCACAAATAATTGCTAGGCTTGATGACAATAATGTAATTGGGATTTTATTACTTAGAATAATAAAATTAATTAATTACCCAAAAGCATTTATTCATTTCATTTAATTTTTAGTAAAACCCCACGTCTAATAATAATATTTGACTATTATTATCACTTGACATGCACCCAATGAATTAAAACTAATATTATTTAATTAAATAAATAATATTATTTCTCACAAATCCCCATAAAAACTACACAATGTGTATATTAATATACACGGCGTGTACTTTTGTTTTTCCATTTTCTTTATTTCCTCCAACACATTTATTAGACCTTGAATAATGACCATTTATTTATTAAATAAATATAACTGCATTACTTGCTAATAAATATATTATTTCTCCCACAATATATTCTCTCGAATAACTATTGTTGAAATAAATGTGATCAGACATCCTTGAATAATCATTAAACCACAATCATGAATAATATTTATTCAACTTGTTAAATGAATATTTAACTGAGATACTTGGACACACTTAGTGTGTGACCCTCTAGGCCTCTTTCTCAGTGGCATTAGGCGGAGCCTACCTAAATTCCTAGGTTATCATATTGAAATAGGCCAAAACACCCATAGAGAAAGACGTTAACACCACAATGATGTGTCACTTCCTATGAACGTTTTTCATGTAATGTAATACCTTTGTCAAGATATCTCCAATCAAGTGGGTTGCATGATAGTTCCATCAACCCATGTTCTTGATTATTCTTTCTTTGAATTCTTAGAATTGAACTTTACCATTCCTTACCATGGCCATAAATTTATTTAGGCTATATAAATTCCATCAAAGGGCCTAAGATATCAACTTCTGTTATGGAATAGAAGGGACAAATCCTTTCTTGAATTATCTATTAATGCAGTATTACTCGTGACACACCCAACATATCCTACCTCACTGCGAACAATGTGTTGTCACATTTTTCATCAATACATCTAAGTGTGCAAGTTGTAATACCCATTAATAATAATCTTAAAGTCTAAGGACCAATACACACGTCTGCAGATAGGAACATCCAATGAAACTATGAAATGTGGATTTCCTACTGGTGGGTCTCATTCTCATAATATCCTATTGGATATTACCAAGGGTGTACACCATGAGAATGTGCCTCAAAGTTTTATAATTCCTCACCCCTAATGGCCTGTATTATTTACATCCTTCAAACAACATCATTCGGCCATAGAACATATATTCAAGAATAGTGTTATGACACTTTTGGGTTCTCATTAGAGTAGGGATCCGTTACAACCCTTTAGTGAAAAATCCATCCTTAGGACATTATCAAATGCATTATATTATAGAAGAAAAATCAAGATGTGATAAGGTATTTATTAACACAAGTTTATCATAAAGTACAAAGTAGTTGGTTCTAGGCCACCAACTCCAACAGACTCCCACTTGGACTAGTGACAACTACTAACAACCTTTAACCTGATATCTCTCACATGATATTCATGCTTGTGTTGAGATAGGCCTTTAGTCATGGGGTCTTCCACGTTCTCTTCTGTGAACACTCTGATCACTTCAACTTCACCCTTTTGATAGAAATCCCTCAAGAGGTGATACTTCTGGAGAATGTTCTTTTTCCTTTGATGTGACCTTGGTTCTTTTTCAAGATCCACTGCTGTAGTATTATCACAATACAATGTTATAGGGTCTATATTTATAGGCACCACATCAAGCTCATGGAAAAAGTTTCAAATCCATATGGCTTCCTTGGTTACATCAGAAGCCTCTATATATTCAGACTCCGCTGTAGAATCGACAACAACTGGCTGCTTTGAACTCTTCCAAATCACAGCTCCTCCGTTGAGATAGAAAAAATATCCTAATTGCGACTTCATATCATTCTGATCTATTTCAAAACCAACATCAGCATACCCTCTGATGATAAGCTCATCGTCTCCTCCATACACCAAGAAAATATCCTCAATTCTTCTCAGATACTTAAGGATAGTCTTAACAACAGTCCAATGCTTTTCTCCTGGATCTGATTGATATCCGCCTACCATGCTCAGTGCATAGGAAACATCAAGACTGGTATATAACATGGTATACATTATGGATCCTATATCCAAAGCATATGAGATCTTACTCATCCTATCTTTCTTTTATTGTTTATGAGGACACATTCTCTTAGAAAGATGTAGGCCACATGAAACTGGAACTAATCCCCTCTTGGATTGTTCCATACTAAATATTTTTAGTATCTGGTCAATGTATGTACCTTGACTTAGTCTAAGAATCCTCTTGGATCTATCATGAATGATCTTGATCCCTAGAATGTAGGCTGCTTCACCTAATTCCTTCATAGAGAAACACTTGTTCAACTAGTCCTTAACTGAATGTAAAACTGGTATATCATTTCCAATAAGTAGTATTTCATCAACATATACTACTAGGATAATGACCACATTCCCATTAAACCGCTTATAAACACATGGCTCATATTCATTCTTAATGAAATCAAATTCCTTTATGGATTCATAAAATCAAATGTTCTGTGACCTGGATGCTTTCTTTAATCCATAAATGCATCTATGCAACTTGCAAACCCATTTTTATTCACTTGGTTTCACAAACCCTTCTGGTTGTGTTATGTAGACATCTTATTGAAGGTTCCCATTAAGGAATGATATTTTGACATCCATTTTCCAAATCTTGTAGTCATGGTAAGCTGTTATGGCAAGTATGATTCTTATGGATTTAAACATGAAAACTAGTGAGAAGGTTTCATCATAGTCAATTCCTTGACGCTGTTTGAATCCTTTAGCCACTACCCTTGATTTATAGGTGCTAACTTGACCTTCTATGTCCATTTTTCTATTAAATACCCATTTTCATCTAATAGGATTTACATAAAATGGATCATCAAACAGAACCTATACTTGGTTATAATACATGGAATCTATCTCAGAATTCATAGCTTCTATCTATTTTGCAGCTTTTGAGCTCTCTACTACTTCCTTTTAGGATATAGATTCATCATTGTCCAACAATAATGATTCACCATCCTCAGTGACTAGGAAACCAAATATATCTGGTTCCCTTACCTCTCTTGATCTCCTTCATAGTACTTGTGTTTCTGTAACCTCTTCCATGGGGACCTATGAAACTTGTTCCTATACCAACTCCCGTGTATATTGAGCATCAAATTTGTCGAAGTCAATATTTTCTCCACTATACTTTTTGAGGATGTTCTCCCTCTCAAGAAATACGGCTTGTCTAGCGATAATCACTTTCTTGCCTCAAGGGTTATATAGGTAATATCCTTTCGTTTTCTTGGGATATCCTGTAAAGATACACCTCGTGCCCTGGGGTGATAGTTTGTTGCCTGAGAAGGCCTTAATAAATTCCTAGTATCCCTATACATATTTGTGCAAAAAAATGGGTTTCTTTCCATTCCATAACTCATAGGGAAATTTATTTTCCACCTTATTTGGTACTCAATTTAATGTGTATGCTATAATTTGTAATGAATATCCCCAAAAGGATAATGGAAGATTTTCATGACTCATCATCGGCCACACCATGTCCAAAAAGGAGTGGTTTCTCCTTTCACTAACACCATTCCACTATGGTGTATAAGGAGGAGTGAGTTGAGATAGAATCCCAGACTCCCATAAAAGGTTGATGAACTCTTGGTTCAAATATTCTCCACCTAAATCTGATCTAAGATTCTTTATCTTCTTACCAAGCTGATTCTCTACTTCATTCTTGAATTCCTTAAATTTCTCTAAGGACTTTGACTTATACCTCATTAAGTAGATATATCCATATCCACTCAAATCATCAATAAAAGTAATGAAGTAAGAATATCCACCTCTAGATTATATTGGAAATGTTCCACACACATCTGTGTGCACCAATCATAGAAGCTATGCGTCCCTTTCAATCTGTCCACCGAAAGGAATCTTAGTCATTTTACCTTGTAAATAATCGTGACATCTATCCAGTGGTTTTAGCCCAGTAGAGTCTAAATAACCATCTTGGTAGAGCTTTGTCAAGTACTTCTCATTTACATAAACAAGACGGTGATGCCACAACTAGGTGTTGTATGAGTCATGTTAGTTTGTTTCCTTATCAATTTCCAATACTTGGTTTTCATAATTTAATATATACAAACCATTATTTAAATTCACTATACCATAACATACATTGTTCTTATAAAAAAAAACTTATTTCCAAACTTTAAAATAAATCCATCCATATCTAAACATGATACATAAATTATGTTCTTGGTAACACTAGACACATAATAACAGTTATATAAAACTAAAAGCATCCTAGTTGGCATCGAGAGATGCTAACCACCAATGGGCAACACAACTAGCCTCACGCCATTAGAAGCTCAAAGATCCACCTGTCCTCTGGCAATCTTTCTAAATTTACTTGGTTCCTACATTTGAATATATATGTGATCCCCACAAGCTATATATAATACCCAATGTGTAGAAATGGAAAGATTACACTTGATAAAGAACACACCTTTAGCATCCCCATGCTTATGGGTGTAGTTCCTCTTCCAGTGGCCTGGATTGACACATGCAAAACAAACCGCCTCCCATTCCTTGCCCTACCTCTAGATCTTCCCCTTCTTAGGGGGATGGTGCTCAGGGGCTTTAGACCATTTATAAATCCTTGCCCCTTTTCCTTGTCCTTCCTCTTCTTATTCACCATAATGACTGTAGATTTTTCATGCCCCTTGTCCTTATCTACCTGGAAAATTAAGGTCATAAGTTCCAATAGACTCTTCTCATTATTTCTCATGTTGTAGTTGACAATAAATCTAGAGAAGGTCTTGGGCAGTGATGACAGGATGAGATCTGTACACAACTCATCTGGGAACTTAATTTATAAGATGTCCAGACATTCAATGTAGACAATAAGCTTGACTACATGAGGCCCAACTGGCATAGACTCTCAAATATTAGTTGTGAACAAGGAATTGGAGATCTCATATCTCTCATTCTCTTGATAGAGATCCTTAAGGTGAGACATCATGCTATACACGTCCATGTTTTCATGTTTCTTCAAGAGCTCATTAGACATGGTTGATAACATTAAACATTGGACATATGTGGAATCATCAAAATGTTTCATATAGAGAGATATTTCTTCATCACCGACCTCTTTTCTAGGCACAATTGGAATAGGCTCCCCCAACACATTCAATTTACTCTCGTGGCGAAGGATGATACGTAAACACCTCTATCATTCTTAGAAATTAGTATCGGTGAGAAGGTTTTCCTTCTCGAGTATGGTTCACAATGATATGTTTGAAGTCATTTTTCTTTTTGTTTATAAAAATTAAGATGAGTAAATATTTAGTACTTTATCATGATAAAAACTGAGACAAATAAATAAATTAATACTTATTAGTCTCCCACTATTTTATCAAAATCCAATAGCCCTCACCATTGACTTCAAAATATTCTATTGCCTGAATATTCTAGTGGTAAGGATCCATATTTCCCTTCGTATTACCCCAACTAGGGTTGGTAAAGCAACTTGAAAGTTTTTAGGTAGGCATTCCAAAGGCCAACTGCATTAACTCGCAGTTCCTTGATCCGTTGAGTGGACTCCCCAATCCTAAAATCCTTTTATTTTGGATTTTTTCAACCTTTGCCTCTTGGTCACACAAAGTCCTACTGTGAAAGTCAAACCTTTATGTGAACCAAGTCAATTCAACCCAAAAACTTGAATTATATTTCCCCGATAATTGAAATCACCCCAACTAGGGTTGGTCAATCACTTTAAACTATGGTTCAATTCTAACCAAGATTATAGAAGGCTATACTGACTTAATGTTTCTTTGAGGGATTTTATCCTTATATGTAAATTTCTATTTTATTATATTTATTACATGCTTGTTAATATTAAGTAGGATTTACTTAAGTGATTAACCACGTCTAAGATAATATTTATGCATAATCCGGTCTTATTTTAGTTTCATCTTGCATGCTTGTTTAATTCATTAATTGTGTGATCGTGACAACACACCCACAATAAATAAACCATGAAATTAACAGAAATAAAATAAATGGAATGATCATGAGCTTGTTATATTAGTTAGTTTATATAGCGGCTGATAAACTAACTCAAGACCTAGGGGAGAAACACCTTGAACCTTTTGGGTTCATGTTTACAACTTTCCACCTATATCTCCTTGGGTTGGTTTCAACTCAGCTCCTAACTTGGACCGCCTCAACTATCTTGGGAGCTCTATCAATTACATATGATTTTGTCTCACACGCAGGTGAGGAGTAAAAGGGGTTTTACATAAAAGAAACCTTGGGCACGCATGCCCTACATATTAATGAGGAGAAGAATCGCAAGCCAACAAATTTAATTTAAATAAATAAATTAAAAGAAACCATCCACATACAAAGGTCTTGGTCTATCTCATGATCATCCATACATGAAACGATATTTATGAATAAATATAACTATTATTCAATTATTTAATCATTATTGTTTAAGATAAATCACGCTCGAATCAATTAATTATCTTTAATTAATCAATCCTTTTATCTTAAACCCTTTTCTGAATTTCCTTGAAATTATCATCCATCATAATTTTAAACAAATAAATTCATTTAAAATTATATTTTTACATAACTTGTACCTTGGAAGCAACCTGGTGAATTACTATTCATAACTACCCAATGAGTAGAAATAAAAATTACATAGTTGTTAAATTAAACACACATATATATAAAACACCTATCACGTGTTGTGCCTCAGCTTTACGCCCACACTGTGGTACACATCTCAAGGGTTTGTATAATATAATAATAAATTTTAATAAATATGTGTAATTTGGATGAGTACATGGTGTGTAGTTCCAACTACACGGTGTATAATATCATTCACCGTCCATCCAAAGTACACGCCTGGGGATACGATGTGTAAGTGTACTTTGGAAATCCTCAGAGTACACGACATGTCCAGTGGGCCACACACCGTGTAGTATCTGCGTTACATGGTCTCTAGCTGGGCAAGCTGTGTATGAGGTACACAGTCCAACCCTAACCCGAAGGGACTACACTCCATGTCTAGTGCGCCACACAGCCTGTAATCCAGAAATCACACGCCACCTGTTTCTGGTCAACACACAATCTTTAAAACTTAGAAAAACTCCAATGACATGGACTGGTTTGGCAGACCAATCCCGATACATTGAACCTTGATACACGACATGTGAATCCAACTATATGCCGTGTATTCTAGTGTTGTACAACTAGGAACCTTTGGCACATTCAGATGAGATCCTCTGTTTTATTTTAATCAAAATTAAAAGAAAATATTGTTTATGTAACGTGAACAAGAAACGAAAGAGGAGGAATAGATCTTTAAATTCAGATTTTCATAACAATTAACTTGAATTAAAAAAACTAATTATTAAATGAGTAAATCATCAACAAAAAACTAAATAATTATAATCAACGATATGAACCCTCTGATACCACTTGTAGGTTCCAAGCGCAACGGAAGCGCATGAATGGGTGTACCAAACTTTATTTTTTTTGTTAAAAACGATCAATCTGAGATCCATCACGATGAGAAAATGAAAAATATTCAGAATAGAACGAATAAAGAAAGAAAATAGGGGAGTCCCAGAACCATATAATGGATCATTATATGTTGGTTATAATTAATTTAATTAAAAGACAAGAATTACCTTGATGGAATTCTCTCTCTGTTGATGTTTTCGGTCATGATCTGATGTGATCCATTGTTGCGTCATAGGAGTCAAGTGTAGGATTACTCTAGCGGTGATCCACATGTGCTCTACATACCTCTGAATGTCGCCGAAGAAATATCCTAGTGCTAGCACAGAAGAGCCTTCACTTGTGATGTCTGCCTTCGATCGCCTTGAGAGCAGCTTCGAAAGCACTCTCCTTGATCCGGTGGAGGAGGATCTCTCTCGTAACTTGAGAGAGTTCTTGGAGGAAAGGAATTATCTATTTTATTGAGAACTTTCTCCAGATCTATTATAAAAAACCACAAATAATGGCTAGGCTTGATGAGAATAATGTAATTGGGATTTTATTATTTTGAATAATAAAATGAATTAATTACCTGAAATCATTTATTCATTTAATTTAATTCTTTGTAAAACTCCATGTTTAATAGTAACAATTGAATATTATTATCACTTGACATGCACCCAGTGAATTACACCTAATATTATTTAATTAAATAAATAATATTATTTCTCACAAATCCCTAGAAAAACTACACGGTGTGTATATTAATATACACGACATGTACTTTTGTTTTTCCATTTTCTTTATTTCCTCAACCAAATTTATTAGAAATTTAATAATGATTATTTATTTCTTAAATAAATATCACTTAATTACCCTCTAATAAATATATTATTTCTCCTACAATATATTCTCTCAAATAACTAGTGTTGAAATAAATACGATTAGGAATCCTTGAATAATTATTAAACCATAATCGGGAATAATCTCTATTAAAATTATTAAATGAATATTTAACTAAGATACTTGGACACACTTAGTGTGTGACCCTATAGGCCTATTTCTTAGTGGAATTAGGAGGAGCCTACCTAAAGTCTAAGGTTAGCATCTAACAACATGCCAAAATACCCATAAAGAAATAAGTTAACGCCACAATGACGTGTCACCTCCTATGAACGCTTACCGTGTAATGTAATCCCTTTTTCATGATATATCCAATTAAGAGGGTTGCATGATAGTTCCATCAACCCATGTGCTCGATTATTATTTCTTTGAATTCCTGGAATTGAACTTTCCCATTCCTTACCATAGCCACAAATTTATTTAGGCTATATCAATTCCATCAAATGGCTTGAGATATCGACTTCCGTTATGAAACAGAAGAGAAAAATCCTTTCTTACATTATCTATTAATGCAGTATTACTCATGACACACCCAACATATCCTACCTCGCTGTGAACAATGTGTCATCATAGTTTTTGTCAATACATCTAAGTGCGTGAGTTGTAATACCTATTAATAATAATCTCAAAGTCTAAGGACCAATACACACGTCCGTAGATAGGAACATCCAACAACACTATGAAATGTGGATTTCCTACTGATAGGTCTCATTCTCATAATATCCTCCCAGATATTAACAAGGATGCACACCATGAGAAGTTTCCTCAAAGTTTTATGAGTCCTAACCCCTAATGGACTGTATTATTTGTTTCCTTCAAATAACATCATTCGGCCATAAAATAAATATTCAATAATAGTGTTATGGAACTTCCGAGTTCTCATCACAATAGGGATCTACTGTGACCATTTAGTGCAACAGCTATCCTTAGGACATTATCACATGAATTTTTACACAGAAGAACAATTAATATTTGATAAGGTATTTATTAATACAAGTTTATCATAAAGTACAAAGTAGTTGGTTCTAGACCACCAACTCCAACAAAATGAGGTATGAATCTTATGGTAAATGATTTATTTGTTCTAGAATCATCCACATGGCATGGTATTGAAATTAGAGTAATGAATTTAATAGTGAAGAAGCCACAAATAAACAATCTAATACTATGAATTATAAGAAGAATGATTATCCTGAAAAAAAACCTATCAAGATGGAAAATAGGTTCAATGTTTTGGAGTATGAAACTGAGCATCAATGAAGGGTGTATCAAGAACCTAGATCTAGATACTCACAAAAACTCTCTTAGAAGAAAAGAAAACAAATTAGGAAGCATAAGTAAGAGGTTATAACATCTATGAAGAAGGTGTAAGATAATGAGAAATTGAATACATCGATGAAATCCCGAGGTGAGATCCACTACTTATGAAATTCATGAAGATACTTGTTTGAGTGTGGTAAATTCCACAATTGTGGAAAATCTCAAGCTAAGGATAGATGAAAATGTTCATACATATAAAGAGATGTGTGGGAGTGGTATTACACAAATTAAATTCTTTAAAAATAGTTCAAGTTTTTTGATTACAAGTGATGATGAAGAACTTGAGGAGATGATTTCATTCCCTTCTTGAAATATGGAAAAGGTAAAAGGAAATATTGAATGTGATGGGTTGTTTATCTTGACCAGTTCCATTCCTCAACTCAAGGAATTTTGAGGTACCCCTATCCCCATATGCTTTATTATTTCTAACTATTTGTAAATAGGTGAAGAATTAAGGGGGAGAAATGATCCATGTGTGATTGTGATAGAGAATCACACATGGATGGAGATAAATGTAAATTCAAACAAATATAAATGCTCATGCTTGTGGAGAATTTTCATGCTGAAAATACATGTAAATGAGACCCGAATGGTGTACAACAATGTTGTTATTTTACTTTACATTTTCCCAAATTATTAAAATGGTATCTTGATTTAAAAATTGGTTTCCATTTAGTTTCAATTGGTATCAAGCTACAAATATTTTTGGTAGTAGGCAGTGTGTTTCAATTAGGTCACAAAAAGGAATAAGATAATTGGGAAGAGTAGTGTGATTGAAATTTTAGATTCATATATTTGTTTTCTAACATTTGGTATCATATATATTATTATATAGGGTTCCAAAAGCTACTGAAATATATTGATTCATAGACACTTGGTTTACCCAAATTGATCCAAAGTAATTAGTGTCAAGAGTTGAAGGCTTTTGGGGAGTTTGTGATAACATTTAAAGGCTGTTAAGCCTTATAAATAAAGATAAATATGTTCACATGTGAAGTGTATCAGACTTGAAAATTGGTATCATGAGTTTATTTATAACAAATGGTATCAATTTATCTTGTTTGGTATGATCATCACACTCCAAGTACTTTAATGCTTATTCAAAAATGGTTTTTTATTAATCATGTTGGAGATCGTAGGTTGAGAAAAGTGAAGTCAAAGATGCACAATCTTTAAATGGAATTCATGAGTGACATGGAAACCTTGTGGTTGTTTTCAAAACTCTTGTTTATCACACTGAGCTTTGGATTAGTAGGATTATATGATTTGTTTACATATAAAGTTATAAGTGTTAAATACACCTAGTGAATCTCTTGAGAAGGTGAAACTATGGTGGAAAGAGAAATTCTAGAATTGGAAGATCCAACCATAAATGATTTTAAATTAGTTTAAATATTTTTAGATTATTGTCATTTGTTTGAACATAAAAATGTGGAAGAAAAATATTAATGGTATGTTGATTAATGGATATGGATAGAGATGAAGAATCCTTCCCTATCCTCATAGGGTAAGTTGAATCCCATGATGAATCCCTATTGGAAGTAGAAGACAAAGGGGGATTTTATATTTCTTGGAATATATTTCTACATCAAGGGGGAGATGATGTGGATTTTATGTTCCCTCTAATAAGGATGAGAAAAAATAAAAGTGAATCTCTATATATGATGGGGGAAATATTGGAAATACCCTCAACATTTCATTTCCAATAAGGGGGAGAGAAGTTCGATGTGTGCATCATGCATTGTCAATAAAACCCAAAGGGGTAGATTGTTAGCAATCCTAAAGGATTGAGTTTTAGTTTTTGAGAATAAAGATTAAAGTGATGTCATGATGATAAGATGGGTGTTTTAATCTCAATGAAACAAGTCATATTTATTGACAATATAATTTTTGAAAATACATGATTGAATATGACCAAAGTGATGAATTGATGCTTGGGAGATTGTTCCCAAAGAAAATTTACAAGGTATGTTGTTAACATCAAGAGTCATAGCTATACATATTGGAATTGTTTAAAAAGAAGTGATTTTTCAAGTAGAATATGTCTAAGAGAAATCCATAAGTGAAGCACTGTGATTTTTGATGCATAATAGTGCGAAAATGGACAAATTAGTAAGGTCATGCCCATGGTTTAAGGTGTGTTGTATTAGTATTTAACAATATAGGCAAGACCATGACCATGGTGGTGGTTATGGTGAAGATAAAGGAGAATGTTAGGAAGACCAGACCCATGGTGGAGGTTGTATTGTCATGACTCGAACCTAGTCAGGCTCGAGCCGTAACTACCCTAATCCCACCTCTATAGGCTAGGGGTTGGCGACTAGTGCTGAAGGCATAAAAACTCAGGGAGGCCTTTACCTAACACCTGTACACACACACAACCAACTCAATGAAAAAGTGCAGAGGGAAAAGAAATACAAGATGAAAATTCTATAAATAAAATGAACATGCACGATCCTCTTGATAGTACAAAGGGTACAGTAGTGTATACTAAAAATTAAAAGGGAAAAAACACACGCCCAAACCAAAAACATGTCCCAACCCGAAGGAAACTGAAAAAGAGTAACAAGTGAGAGAGACCTGCTTCTGTATCCCAAATCTTACCACCATACATGCTCCACACATTCTGTATACCTAAGCTCCTCTAAAATCACGATTGAACTATCCATCATCTGAAAAATACACAACATGGGTTGGGCGAAGTCCATAAAAGGGTGAGTATATACATACCCAATAGGACACCCTAAAAAGGTGAAGGGGGAAATGGTAAGAGAATACAATTGGAAGGAATCAGTGTAGTAACAAGGTATAATAAAAGTTAATAGAAGAGTACAGCTCCATCCAAAAATAGATATGACCATTCAAAGAAACCCAAAATAGAGAGTAAGGAGATCTTCATATCACAGCTCAACCCAAGAAAGTTAGCATCCATCAGTACTAGGGTAAAAACCATCTGCGGTTCCCATCACCTCGTCGTAACTGCCTAGGAGGCATAAGTCAAAGGGGATCAAATCACCACACTTTGATACTATCCGCTTTGGGAAGCACTTACTCACCCACACAGTTTTGGGTAACATCACAAGGACACTTCTCAGTGGGTAAAGCACTCCTCTTTCTCACGAGTAATTAGGTAAGAAAAACCACTCCTCATCACTGTGCTGTGCAGACGAGGGTCCTACTTTGGTAGTCATAGAGGAACACCACTTCCCAACCCTACTAGAGGGTAAACTCAGCATGATCTTCGGGGAACGCCACTGCCCAACCCAACTAGAGGGTAAGCCTGGAACTATCACCGGGGAAGGACACTGCCCAACCCATCTAGAGGGAAAGCTCGGTACTGTTGTTGGGGAATTCCACTGCCCAATCTAGCTAGAGGGTAAACCTGGTACCATTGTTGGTGAAAACCACCACCTAGCCCAGCTAGAGGGTAAGCCCAGTACTGTCGTTGGGGAATGACCAACTGGAGGGTAAGCCTGATACTGTCATCGCAGAACACCACTGTCTAGCCCAGCTAGATGGTAAGCCTGATACTATCGTCGGAGAATGCCACTTCCTAACCCAGCTAGAGGGTAAGCCCAGATCTGCTCTAGCCATCCCTACTGGAAGGTGCCTCTCAGAAAAGCATCAAGGAACTCTGATCATCCCTACTAGAAGGTGCCTCTCAGAAAATCATCAAGGAAATATGATCTTCCCTGCTGGAAGGTGCCTCTTGGAAAAGCACCACTGTAGTCATCGAGTACCTCCCCATATAGGCATCACACATGGAACATTTGAACATATCTCTTCATACATCTTCTCCACTCTCACGAGAGTCTAAACTGAACCAAGCCATTGGTTCTATTCAAACACATAAAAGGATCTTCCATCGATATTCCTTTCAAGTTTACACATTTAATGAGATCACAAACAAGGATCTGCACATTCAAATGGATCACACCATTTCGATCCTTGCAGAAAAACATGCAAGATCGACTACATATTCACCCTAAACAGACATCCGATGGAAAAGTCATATGTCGCTGTAATACGCTCGAGAGGCATCCCATGGGGCCCCCTCCTCGGTCAAAAAACAAATTATATGGATCGAACCATTACAATCCTCGCAAAAAAACACATGAGGACTACTCATTCATCCAAAATGGATACCCAGAGAAAAAACTGTGTTTCACCGCAACACGTGCGAACCAGGCCTCATGGGGACTATGCCTTGACCTCGAATTAAATATTTGAAATTTGTTTCAAAAGATCTGATTCGATTTCAGGATCACAACACCACTGAAGGAACGTCGATTTGATGTAGCATGTAGAAATTATGGCAGGTCAAAGATTTAATAATAATAATAAATTATTATTATTTGGACATTTCGGGGACCCAATCTGCAAATCGAAGAAGTTGAAAAAATTCGGTCTCAAAAAGACCATCTTGAAAACTTGATTGCACTACCGCAGATGATACGTCCATTAGGCGTCGTATGCAGGAGTTATGACGGGTCAAAGATATAATAATAACATTAAATAGATTATTTCATGAGGGTTTCATGGGCCCAGGTCGCAGGTCAGAGAAATTTTTTCAAAGTGTTCTTAAAATGATCGCATCGTTGATGGGGTCACATGGTCCCTGACATCTCGTTGATTGGACTTCTCATGGGGGAGTTACGTGTGTTTAAATAATAATAATAATAATATTATTATTATTCTTATTATTTTTCTTTTGTTTTTATTATTATTTTCCCTTTTTTGTTTTTTCCTCCCCCTAGGGTTTCCCCCTTGACCCCCCATTTCTCACTTGGCCACCACACCTGTGCCGCCTAGACACCGCCCTTCGACCTCACCTATCACCGACCTCTAGCTGCTGCACCATCCCACTGTCCACCGGCCCTGCTGGCCCCCACTGTCGCTCGCCTGAAGCCGCACTAGATTGCATTGGCCCCACTCCATCATGCTTCCACGATCACCTCGCACTGCCTCCATTACCTGAACCACGCGCCGGACTGCCGCCAAGGGTTGCCACCTGCCCACCACCGGAGCAGCATCCCCCTGCCAGACCACCTTGCTCGGAGACACGCCGGACCGCCGTCCCGACTAACTCACACGCACCGTGTGGATGCGCATATCCTTTTTCAGGTTTCCACACCTTCGTTCTAAGCCCAAATATTATGACAATTGTAGATCTGCCATCCTTGGGTCATGGTCTATGCATATCCATTCTCCACTCACAATTTTGTTCTCGTTTTTTGATTCTCCTCAAATCCAGGCAGTCAACCGGGCTAGGCTTGCCTGAAAATTGTCAAACCGGGATCCGGGTGGATTCCGCGATGATGATCGCGAAGAAATAGGGGAGAAAGGCATTAAAACCAAAGTTTTTAGACATCGTCGGCCAAGAGTTCTTGGCCGGTGATCTGGATTTGGCACCAGGGTTAGAGAAAATGATATACAATAGTAAATCTGATTCATAGCTTCATGCAGAGTTTGGAAATAGGGGCACAGGTTGAAGAATTAACAAAAAACATGCTCAAAGTTTAATTCAGGGTGTAATAACACCAAGAACTAGTCCTACATCAATCTTGAATATTTTTCTGATGAAGGGAGTGCTTGCCAACAGAGGAGGAGACTTGTTGATTTGTCATGTCTCAATCTACCTGGATTCAAAGTTCTGTCATTTTTCTTCATCATTCATCAAACAACAGAAGGAGAGGATGAGAGAGGAGGATTCATTGTTGAAAAAAAGGGTTACGAGTCCAAAATTTCATAACCATGAATTTATATCCACAAACTAGGTTTAGGATATTAACCAAATAATTAAATAGATAATTATTTAATTACTTAATTATTCATCCACGATGGAACATAAGCCTAACTCACGATACCGACAAAGGTTATACCATTCCTAGGGTAAAACCTATGTTCTGAACTCAACAGTGGTCTCAGATTTCTCATCTGATACCCTATTTGTGATTTATTCAGGTTTGAGCTATTAAATGAATAAATTACTAATTTAATTCATCCATTTAACATACCTCTAATGAGATATGGGTCTGAACGTCCCGCACCAAATCATTTTATGTCTCACCTAGAGGAAACACTGCATTTTGGACACAACCATGGTCTTATATTTCTAATCTGATTAACCATTTAAAAGATATCCCATTTTTTGACACATGCATAGTATAAAAATACTTAATAATTTTAAAATTAATTCCAAACACACTGGGCCTTATAATTTCACATCGTTTCTATGCATAGGTATGGAAATATTCTTAAAAATATTTCAAAGTCTTATTAGAAAAAAATCAGGTCTATACATGTGTTGTGAAGGGAAATTTCCAAAATGGGAAACTGGAAAGGGACCATGCCCATGGTGGTCCTCGTGGTGTTATTTCAATACACCTATCCAAAACAAACATATTTAGGAGACCATGCCCATACTGGTAGTGACCATGGTTGATGGGTGGATGTGAAACCCAAAACGAATAGGCTGGTCATAGCGCATATTGTGGCGCTCAACGTTTTAGAGGAAAACAACCATAAGTATTTCACCCAACCATGAAGAAGAAGTCATGGTCAATTTGTTGTTTAAAGGGGGCCAACACAGCTTAGACCATTCTTATTGTGAAGGAGGTTATGGTCGAAAGGTAGAGTATCAGGGAGAAATGGTTAGGTCCATAAGACTATTGCCATGGTACTAGTCGGTTTGGAGGCAAAACAGTCAGAAGTTTTTCACCAGGACATGGTGAAAGGTGTGTCGGCGATGGCACACAGATCCCAGGTAAAATCGATTAGGTGATGCATGAGATGGATTTTAAGTTATTCAATAATCACGATATACATTTTTTAGCCCACGATTAAAGTAGTTTCAAAGGTGATTTGTAACATTTGAGTTGGTGAAATTATTTGGAATAAATTCATGTTGTAAAGGAGTTACAACATTATCCATGAAGTAATTACATTGAATTCATTTTGAGGAAATCATGGAGGAGTCTTATGGAGGAGTTATGGGTAGTTTTAAAAACCTATGATAAGGCTACCAGGTGTCCTGTTGATGGGCCTATGGACTCTTTATTTTAAGAAGGGGATATCGGCTGACAAAAGAGGTTGAATATTGCACACATTGAATATATGATTTTAATAGAAGAAATATTTTTGTTCTAGGTGAGGGGATAAAAGGATGAAGAGTTAATAACTGTTGAAGATCATGATAAGAATAAGAAGATGGTGATTATTGTTCAATATCAAATCATAATTCCAGACTTGTTCTGGAAAGTAAAGAAGAAGTGCTACATCAATGGTATTTTCATAGATTATGAAGCAGAGATAAAATGGAATTAAATGGAGCATATACCTATATTTGAAGATTTATTAAATGATTCTATGAAGTAAACTACATGTCTATAAATTGTGTGTGGATCCTTACCAGATCATTGAGAAAAGGAAGAGGAAGAAGATGACAGTGAGCTGACAATGACCCTTGTGTGACAGTGAGTCGACCCTAAACTTTTTATGGCAGTGAGCCTTAAGCAATAATGAGTTGATCCTAAAACTTTTAAGGTAGTGAGATAGGGAATAATAGTGAACTATCTCAAACCCCATCATTGTTCATTGTGGATAGTAGATTTTGGTGCACGAAACATCACTGTAGCATACTCATTGAAGTAGCCCAATGAGGGTGAACCAAGTAAATACTCATGTCCTTATTTAATTTATTCATGCACACCAAAACAAATCAAGCAGCCAAATTCATATCTAATAAAATATCATAACAAGTGACCCTCAAGGTTGAGAGGTCAAGACCCTATTGGCAAGTGAGATATTAAAGGAGTAAGAGTTTTAAATTTGATAAGTCTTGTACACCCTAATTCACCCACCCTCCCAGGGTGATCTCACTCTATCCCCTATTGAGGGGCTAATAAAAACCAAATGAATACAAGGATGCATACACAACAAGATGTGTTTATATGGTGTGATAATGATCCCAATAGTATTTGACTGAATATCATATCCATTCCCTCTATTCTAAAATTTGTATATGATATTTTTAACTTCAATTAAAAAAATACCATTTTTATCTTTTAATAAAACCAAGTAACATGAAAAAATGACATTTGAATATTTATTTAAAAATACAATAGTTAGAAATGTTGATGGAAAACATGAAAGTAAATCAAAATATACATGTAAATGAGTGAAAGAATAAGTGAAAGGTAGTTTATAATAAAAACCATACCAAAGCATCATGGTAGATTACTTAAGGGACTAAGGTAAGGATACCTAGGATCCTCATACTAACCAAATCCATAATCATATCCATAATCATCATCATATCCATTATCATATCCATAACCATATCCAACTGCACATAGGTTGTTATCTAGAGTGTCATCCTACACTAACATAAATAATCACTACCCATAGTGTCATCCTACACTGATGATGAGAAAGTTGGGGAGAGTGGCCTCATAACCTAGGTTAGTACTTTTCCTAGGAAACCTCCTAGGTACCCAAGGTATTCCTATGAAATTTTACATGAATAAATAAGTTTTAAATCATCCAAACATAACATGTGATTCCACCCCTTCACCATGATCCAAAATACATCAATGGAATATAGTAATATACAAGAAATTCATAATAAAAAGGAGTATCCATGTCAAGGGGTGAATCATGGAATAACATTTTTGGTAAAACATTTCAAATAAATCTAAACACCTATTTATTTTTTTAAATACGTTTTAAGAAAACTATAATAATTCTAAATAATTAATATCTAATCGTTCCATGAAATAATTTTACCAAAGAATATAAATGTCTAATTTAAGAAGGGGTAAGAATCACATCGACATAAATCACAGAGTGAACCAAATTTAATAAATCCAAACACATCTTTATCATTTTAAAACATCACCAAAACTTAATATTCATCTCTTAGAAATCATAAGAAATTATTCCAAACAAACATCTTCAGAAATTTTGTATGAAATATATATAAGACATTTTAACAAATAACTTAAGTGCATGGAAAAACACCAGAGGAATTTTCATGTATAATTTCCATAAAACTCCTTTGAAATGACTTTTAATAGATAAATAAATCATGGAAAGGTCATGTATACAAATCATAAATAATTCATAATCTAATTTTATAGGAAAAAATATAATTTAAAGGTTTAAGAAACCATGGTTTTTAATAAATAAAGTGGTAGGGATATAATCAGCTACCTGAAAGCGATGAAACCTTGACACCTTCACTGAACATTGATGGAATAGGGTTAGAGAAGAGGTTTACATACCTTTAACACAAAAAAACCATGTAATTTGAGGGGTTTTCCATAACATTAAAAAACCTTGATATTTCCATGACATAAACCCTAGATAATGAGAAAATATGAGAAGAGGTGAAAGAAGATAAGGTGAGAAGGAGAAAGGAGAATAAAAATAGAGAAAGGGGTTGAAATTCCTTGAATATGATAAAGATCCTCCAAGGAAGAAGGACAAATGAAAGAGAGGAGAAGGGATAGATCTTCATTTAATAATAATAGTAATAATAATAATAATAATAATCTATGTCAATATAAATATCCAATAACCAATAATAATAACACAATAAAATACATAACTCATAAATTCTATTAGAATTTTATAAACATATAACTAAAATATTAGAAACATATTCCATAAATATTTTATACTTATACAATATTAAAAAACACCACTATAATATTACACATAGAAATTATGAAGGGTCTTGGGAAGTTGTAAAATGAAAAATCATATTTGGATTAAAAATTGAAGAACTACACAGTCATCTTGTATAGTCTCTCAAATCATGAATGAGACCGTACAACTCACTATGAATTAATAATTGACACTGTATAGTCACCATGAACAATCTCTAGGACCGCGCACATATCATGTATCACCCAATAATTCATAAAAAACTTTAAAAATATTGTATTTTCATTCCAAAATATTATTATAACCTAAAATGAAAAAAGCGGGGTATTACAAAGGGAATATTTTCCCCACATAATCAATTGATTCCCTCCCAAAAGGTTGGAAGGTGAAAAATTTAACCAATCATAGTGGAAATAATCAGATATTCCTAGTGGATCTTGCAGACACACCTGGGGGGGGGGGGGTGAATGAGGTGTTGTCAAATTCTTTTTCCAAAAACCAATTATTACTTTTAATCATCCAAACCCCTTTGTCTTTGAACCTCTAATTCTAGTTAAAGGAGATGGATCTTTTGTAGTTTAACCTAGAATACACTTAATGTAATGTAGATAAAGAAATAAAGACATAACCTGTGTTTTTATAAGGTTCAATCTCATTGTGAGCACATTCCTTACTGCAACCGGTTATTATCTCTATCCAAAAAAAATCACTAGAAATATTGCTATCAATTTACTAGTGGTTATAGGCTATTTTTACCCTAACCCATTGGTGCATTCCACACCAACACAACCTCCCATCATGTTAATAATTACTAGCATCCCACTGGACTTTAGAGCTTCTCACTGCAGGTTACAAGCTTCTTTACTCCTCTACTTAAAGTATATCCTGATTTTTCTAGGGATGTCTCTACACCCACAAAGTCTAATATGCTCACTCAATCAGAGTGACTTCAATTAACTTAGTATTTTCTTAACTGAACCATGAAACTCGACCTCAAATTATGTACAACTTCCATTTATTCTGAATCTATAGATGCATATTAAACCCAAATATTCTTCACTTAATCTCAGCACTACAAGCTTGGGTAAACATTGATTTTATATGACTACCACTATAGGAAAAATGACTTTTGCAACTGGTGGCTGACCCATCACAAATAGTCCATCGACATATACTATTTGCGATAAGATACGATTCTCATCGAAAATAGTTGATTAAAAAATAGTATTTGCGATAGGAATATATTCCCGTCGCAAATACCTTTGGCACGCGTTGTGCGTCAAACCACGAGAAGACTATTTGCGATGGGGATTTACATCCGTCGCAAATGACATCCCGTGTTTTTTGTTATTTGTGATGGGTGTTTACTCCTGTCACAAATACTTTCCGTTATTTGAAGTTATTTGTGACGAGATGTCCTCCCATCGCAAATAAAGTGTCGGCAAAGGATATTTGCAATGGGGTTCATTGCAAATACTCTTTTTTACCACCGTCGTAATTAATAACGATGACACTATTTGCAATGAGACTCATCACAAATAATGTTATTTGCAATGAGAATCCCGTCGCAAATATTCCCATCACAAATAATTTAACCTATATATACCTCCTGGATTTTTCTCATTCCATTCTTCTATGAACTCCTCTCCCCTTCTCCCCTCTCATATTCTTCTCTTTAAACCTTTTCAAGTTTTAAACTTTACATGGAAGAAACTTTCAAGTTTTACATCTGTTGAAAGATTCAGTTTTAAGGTATTTATTTAATATATTTATTTTTTATTTTATTTATTTTATTTTATGTTAGTAATAATTATTATTAATTAGACGTAATTGGATTTAATTAGAATTAGTTTGTTTCAAAAATATTTATTTTTAATTTGTAGTAATGTTTTTAATTAAAAGTAAATAGTTTTAATTTGTAATAATTTGTTTTAATTATTAGTAATTAGTAATAATGAGCTGTAATTACTAATAATTAGCTGTAATTAGTAATAATTAGTGGTAATTAGTAAAAATTAGCGGTAATTAGTAAAAATTAGTAAAAATTAGTGGTAATTAGTAAAAATTAGTTGTAATTAGTAAAAATTAGTTGTAATTAGTAAAAATTAGATGCAATTAGTAAAAATTAGTAATAATTAGTAGCAATTGGTAATAATAAGTAATAAATTGTAAAAATTAGTAATAAATTGTTACAAACTAATAAAAATTAGTAAATATTAGTGGAAATTAGTAAAAATTAGTAAAAATTAGTAAAAATTAGTGGTAATTAGTAAAAATTTGTAATAATTAGTGGTAATTAGTAATAATCAATAATAAATTGTAAAAATGAGTAATAAATTCTTATAAGCTAATAAAAATTAGTAATATTTTTTTATAAACTAATAAAAATGGTAGTAATTAGTAAAAATTATTAAAAATTAGAAATAATTCATAAAAATTAGTAATGATTCATAAAAATTAGTAATAATTGTTGGTAATTAGTAGAAATTAGTGGTAATTAGTAATAATTAGTAATAAATTGTTATAAACTAAAAAAATTAGTAAAAATTAGTTTTAATTACTAATAATTAGAAAAAATTAGTAATAATTTTTAATAATTAGTAATAATTCACAATAATTAGTAATAATTAGTATAAATTAGTGGTAATTAGTAAAAATTAGTGGTAATTAGTAAAAATTAGTGTTAATTAGAAAAAATTTGTAATAATTAGTGGTAATTAGTAATAATTAATAATAAATTGTTATAAACTGATAAAAATTTGTAATAAATTGTTATAAACTAATAAAAATTAGTAAAAATTAATGGCAATTACTAATAATTTGTAATAATTATTAATAATTAGTAATAATTCGTAAAAATTAATAAAAATTAGTAATAATTCATAATAATTAGTAAAAATTAGTAAAAATTTAAAATAATTTCTAATTATTTGTAAAAATTAGTGTTAAATAGTAAAAATTAGTGGCAATAAGTAATAATTATTGGTAATTAGTAAAAAATAGTAATAATTAGTAATAATTAGTAAAAATTAGTAAAAAATAGTTATAATTAGTAATAAATAGTAATAATTAGTAAAAATTATTAAAAATTAGTAAAAATTAGTAAAAATTAGCTATAATTAGTAATAATTAGTAGTAATTTGTAATAATTAGTAAATTTTTTTATAAATTAATAAAAATTAACAAATTGATAGAATTAATAATAAATTTATATAAAATAGTATAAATTTTTAATTTTATATAATTTACTGTAAATTGATATAAATTAGTATAATTTATTTTAAATTGTTTTAAAATAATATAAATTGTAATAAATTAAAAAAAAGTGAAAAATGAATATGTCGTCCATTTTTAGGTCATGAGTAATGCCAGATTTGGATATGGTTGACCCAAATTGATCATTTCTCATGACCTGAAAATTAAAAATTTTGTGATTTACATATTTTTAGTAATTTATAATATATTTTATTACTTTATATTAAATCATACTTAAAATTAGCATTGATTACTAAAAAATAGTGATAATTATGAAATATTAGTGATAATTTGAAAAAACATAAATAGGGATGGTAGGACATGACACGTCAATGGAAGGAGGAGGAGGAGGAGGAGATGCATTGATGAGAGGACATGATTGACATAAATTGGTGCAATGAAAATTTGGACATGGTTGATATAAATTGGTTTCATCACCTGAATATTGTAAAATCTATGATTTATATCTTTTTAGTAAATCATAGAATATACAATCTTTAGGTGATTAGAAATGACCAATTTGTGCTTCCCATATCCAAATTTGTCACTAGGTCTCCAGAACCAGGGTAGGCAGGATATGACGCATCGATGGTAGAACCAGCAGTAGGAGGAGGAGATGCATCAACATGACATGGTTGACACAAATTGGTGCAATGTAAAATTTGGACATGGTTGAAATAAATTGGTTTCATCACCTGAATATTTTAAAATCTATGATTTACACCTTTTTAGTAAATCATAGAATTTAAAATCTTCAAGTGATTAGAAATTATTAATTTGTGCCAACCATGTCCAAATTTTTCAGTAGGTCACTAAAACCAGGGCAGACAGGATGTGATGCATCGATGAAAGTAGGAGGAGGATGAGATGTGTCGATGGTAGGAGTAACAACATGAGTAGATGATGGAGTACATGTGATAATTATTGTCAATTAGAAATATTTAGTTTTAATTAGTAAAAATTAGTGATAAATTAGTAAACATTAGAGATAAATTAGTAAACATTAATGGTAAATCACTATAATTATTAAAAATTAGTGGTAATTATATAAAATTAGTAAAAAATGGTGGTAATTAGTAAAAATGAGTAAAAATAAACATTAAATCACTATAATTAGTAAAAAATAATAGTAATTAATAAAAATCAATGGTAATTAGTAAAAATTAGTAGTAAATAGATAAAATTGACAATATTTATAAGTAAATTATAATTTTTTTTAAATTTATACTCTTTTGGATCATCTTATTATTATATCAAATTATTTATAAAAAAATTATTTATTTTATATTTTTTAGAGAAATATGGAACAAGTCGACAAAAGTATTTATTACATGATCATGATTGGATAAATCATCATAGGAATATAAATGGTTCTAGTATAAATCCTATATATGTTAAAGGTGTTGAATACTTTTTATCATTTGCATCATCAAAACCATAATTTGTTTCAGAAGGTACAGTTAAGTGTCCATGTAATAAATGTGATCTAAGAAGGTTTGAAATATTTGAAAACTTTGGAGGTCATCTATTGCATTTTGGTTTTCGAACAAATTGTGTTTTTTGGTATCAACATGGTGAATGTAGTTTCATAGAAGATACTAATAATTTGGTTTCAGATCCATCATGGTTTCAAAATTTAGTACATGATGTTTCTGGTCTATCTTTTTAACAAACTGAAACTAATGATGATATTGGTTTAACTCATGAGTTGGAACTATCTTAATTTTATGATTTTTTGAAGTGTTCTGAAGATTCATTATATCCTGGTTGCAAGATAATAAAATTTGAAGCAGTTTCAAAATTTAAGGCTATTAAATTAGATAATAGAATGTTAAACAACTATTTTGATCAGATATTCTTTTCAGTTAAAGCACTATTATCTAAAGGAAATGTATTACCTATAAATTTCTATGAGAGAAATATGTTGGTTTATAATTTGGGTATTGGTCATCATAATATTCATGTATGTTCAAATGATTACATCTTATATTATAGTGAAACTGAGTCCTTGGTTAGTTGTCCTGCATGTGGACAATCGAGGCACAAAGAGGCTTAATTAGGGAAGTATGGATTGATTCCTATAAAAAATTTGAGGTATTTCCCACTTACACCTAGATTGAATCATTTATTTTTGTATCAGAACACATCGTCATTAATTTCATGGCACCAAACAAATATTTCAATCAGTAAAAGATTAAATCATCATTTTAATGGTGATTTATGGAAACATTTTGATCAATTACATTCATCTTTTGCTTCAGAATCCAAAAACACGTGATTGGGTCTTTCTAATAATGGTTTCTGTCCATTCGGTTCTTATGATAATCAATATTATTGCTGGTCTATATTTATCACTCCATACAATTTACCTCCTTGGATGTTGATGAATGAGACATATATCTTTTTGACCTTATTAATTCCAAGAAATCAAAAAAATAATATTGATGTTTATTTGAAGACATTGATTGATGAGTTAAATTTATTATGGAATAGTGGTTTCAGTACATGTGATGTTGTTGAAAAACAAAATTTTCTAATGAAAGCTACATTTATGTGAACAATTAGTGACTTCCCAACATATGGAATGTTATCTGGTTGGAGTACAAATGGTCCAAAATCATGTTCATACTATATAAGTGACAACAAAGAGTTTATGCTCATCAATGGAAGAAAATCTTTTTTTTCCGACTGTCATCGAATATTTCTCCCTACTGATCTTCCTTTTTGGAGGAACAAATATAATTTTATAAAAAACACAATTAAAAGAGATAGACCTCCAATAATGATCTTAGGTATTGAGTTAAAATATATTGTCTCTTTATTACCTCCAATTACCTTTAGACCAACTATAAAAAAATAGATGTCTTTGAGAAAGAACATAATTGGATAAGATGGATCATTTTTTGTGATCTGTCATATTGGTCTGATTTGTTAGTCTGTCACATGCTAGATGTCATGCATATTGAGAAGAATTGTTTTGATAATATATTTTATATAGTTTTGGACACACCTGGTAAGACCAAAGATAATGTAAAGGCATGATTAGTTCTTTCCAAAATTTGCAGGTGACCAGAACTTGAGCTGTTTGAAAATGAAAGACTGTATAATTTAATGAACCCAAAAGTAGCTTATATAGTTTACAAAGAAAATTATTTATTATTTTGTCAGTGGATTTTTGATTTGAGGCTTTTTTATGGTTATGTTTCTAATTTTTCTAGATGTGTTATAAATGGTCATATTATTGGATTAAAAATTCACGACTGTCATGTTATAATGGAAATAATTATACTGTAAGATCTTAAACAATTCTGAAGATGTCTCAGGCTTGTTTACAAGTAATATTTTACCTTTTATTGAGTAATTTTCATTTGGGATTTACCTTGGGTTGAATTTGGGTGATTTTTTAGAAACATTTATGGAAAAAGGACTGTGCATGGTTGGCACATGGTTAGAGAAGACCGCGCACCCAGCCCAGCAAACCGTGAAACCTTAGACAATAGGGATGTGCATGGTTGACACATGGCTTGTCAACGCATGAACCCTAAAAGGAAAAATCGTGCACCCCAAAAATAACTGGCGCATGATTAGGAAAAAATGTGTTCCCTTACCAACTAGGTTTTTGATGATTTCAGAGATTTCTGGATGGATTCTAAGGCCTTATGACCTTATTTCTTCATGATTTGAAGCCCAGATCAAAGATCCACAACTCTCTCAGTAAGAGAACCCTAACCCTTTGGTTTCCCATTCTTCTTATTTCCTCCTCCTATTATTTTGGTAGTTTTTCTACTATAATTTAGTTTATATTTATATATATTCTTATGGATCTAGATCTAGTATTTTATATCTAGATCAATATTAAATAGATCTTGATTTGTTAATCTTGATTAAGGTTTTAGATCTGTATCCCGTTCTATATCACTGTGCTGCTCAATTTTTGGGTTTTTTGTTGGGTGATTGTTTATCAATAAATTGTGGTAGGTGGTTTATAATTCAAATACCATAGTCATGATCTTGATTACATGTATGAAAATTGTAGAATTTCTAGAGTTGTTTAGTAATTAGAATTTCCTAAATTTAATGAATAAATGCGGTTAATTAATTAATTGAGGTAATTGTGGAATTGTGAGATTTAGGGATTTTTGAATTAAATAATTAATTTGGGAATTAATTATGAGATATTTGAATTGTGAATTAGATAATTAATTTAGTAATTAATGATATAATTGGATTTTGAATTAGATAATTAATTGTGGAATTAATTATGAGATATTGAAATTGTAGATTGTGGATAATTAATTTTGGAATTAATTAGGGGTTATTGATATTTTTGATTTGAGTTATTAATTGTGGAATTAACTAAGGGGTATTCAGTTTGTGTGTTGAAAAATTAATTGATTAATTAATTATAGGATAATTATATTTTGAGTTAGATAATTAAATGATGAATTAATTATGGGATTATTGAGATGATGAATTTTGATTAATTAATTAGGGAATTAATTAAAGGGAATTGATGTGATGAACAAATTTTTGAATTAGTAATGGAATAGATATGATTAATTAATTATTGAGTTAATTAATACTATAGAGATGATTAATTAATTGTTGATTTAATTAATGAGATTGAGAAGATTAATCAATTTATGAGTTAAATAATGAAATTGAGATGATTAATTAATTATTGAATTAATTAATGAGACGATGAATGGTAACAATGAAATTAATATGATAATTGAGATCTAGAATGGTAAAAATAGAATTATGAGATTGAGATGAGATAAAATGGTAACAATGGAATTCTAATACATCCCTTGGGGATAGTCTAGACTCTGATGCAGGACAAAGTGGGTATTAAGTTATGAGTGTCCTCTAAAACTTGGGAAATTTATGTGATTATATAAAGAGTAATGTGATAATGTGATAAATGTTTACTTATGAATTATATTTATTGATTTATAGAACTTCATACTCTATTTTACTGGATATTGTTTTAGTCACTATTGATGGTGGCTTATTGAGTTGTACTCACACCCTACTCGGGCTGCTTGATCGGTACCTAAATAGACTTTGTGTTTTCTGAATAGGTTAAGGGAAAAGGCCCAGAGTTAGATGGTTGAGTTGGAATAGAGCATGGATGAGGGAACCCGACATAGTTCAGGATCCACTTGGGAGTCATTAGTGTCTTTATTTTGAGTCTGCACTTGACACTGGACACGTACTTTAGCATGACATGTTTTCTGCTTTAGTTTTGATGTTGTATTCCTAGTTTTAGTTATCATGAGATATTGTTAATTTTTATTGTTATATGTTATTTCACTATTGATTATTTATTTTTTCTACTGTATTAATCTAATAAAATAGGGCATAGTCTCCCCATTATCGACATATCAGACCCTCATTTCTAGTCGGTAGTCTCTGGTGTACGTGGAGGCACACTTGAGGTCACATGGTGCTCCGGCTTAGGGCACCGGTGTGTGGAACCTGGGATGAGATGTTATATCTACCAATTATATTTAGAGGTTTGTTGAATTCTATGTTTTGGGATGCATTAATAGAAATATCATATTTTTTCTGAGACATTTGTGCGGTGAAAATAGACTACGATGCACTAAGTAGACTATGGAAAGATATTATTTTAATTTTATGTAAATTGGAAAAAAATTGTTGGATTTATTTGATTCAATGGAACATTTTATATTACATTTGTTGCATGAAGAAAAATTTGGATGGATATTATAGTTCTGATGGATGTACCCATAAGATATATTCATATATAAATTGAAGAAAAAGGTATGTAATAAGTCATCGGTTGAAGGATCAATTGCAGAATCTTATTTGCAGGAGGAAATTTATTTTTTTTCTACTCTCATTATTTTCAATATGAATATCCATCAAAACATAACCAAATGGTCCGTATAAGAGAAATGTTGATGATGAAATGAAAAATCAATTATCAGTTTTTAATCAGTCTAAACTTGGCTTTTGTGGGGTTTATGAATGATGAATTTTAGATGATGAACATCACAGGGCTCATACATATGTTCTACTCAACTGTGAAGAAATGAAACCATTTGTATAGTGAGTGATACTACCACTTATTCTATATTTTTTAATTAAATTAATATTATTTTATTTGTAGGTTATATGATAATCATGTTAAGAAACAATTTCCACAAATTGCAGCAGCTGCTCTTGAAGAACGTCAGCAAAATAATTTTTCCTACTGGTTTCAAAAATTAGTAAAGTAAAATTTTTATGGTTTAATATATAAAATAAATTTATTACTTGTTATATTGATATTTTGTTTTCAAATTTTTAGGTATCTCAACATGCTGATAAAATTGAAAATCGATTGTATGTATTGAGTAACCCACCATCCAAAATAGTCAAATCTTATAATGCATATGTGGTGAATGGTTTTTGATTTCATACAAATTCATATGGTGAATAAAAAAACAATGAAAAATGGTGTTTTATTAAGAGGATATCATCATAGAGAAAGTGAAGTTGACTTTTATGGGTTATTAGAAGAAATAATTGAACTATGTTATCTGGGAAAAAATTACATAATGATGTTTAAATGTCATTGGTTAGATACTGATATAGGCTTGCATGTTCATCCAAGCCATGGAATCATTGATATTAAATATAAAATACTTCTTGTAGTAAGTGAACCATTTTTATTGGATCATCTGAAACATAAAATTTATTATACAAATTATTGTACTACTTCAAGAGAGTTAAGTGATTGGTGGAGCATAATAAAAATGAAATCTCATGAAAATCAGTTTATCCAAAGTGAATGTGGTTCTGCTGAAGTGAAAGGAATTAAAATTTTTCAAGATACAACTTCAAATCCATATTTTCCGTGAAGAGGCATGAATATCAATGATGAAACCCCATAATTATTGGTCGATGGTGGCGATGATGTTTTTGATGTAACAAATGAATTTTAAATAGTAAGAGATGATGAAGTTGAAACTTCTATAGAAATTGATGATATTGAGGAGGAATATAAAGATATTTACACCATCATGTACAAAGATGAGGATGAATATGGAGAATTAAACAATTACTTATTGGTTATAGTCAATATATATATATATATAATACTCATCTTCAATTATTTGATGACAATATTGTTTTCATGTTTTAGATGGCCGATGAGACTTATGATGACATCTTCTGTGACCTCTAGGAGGCTGTACTACCTGTTGATATGTCATCAGACCCTCAGGTTCCTAGTGTTTCCTTATCGACTCAGAGGGGTTAGGGTCTTGCAAGATTAATGATTCCTGACCCTATTCCCGAGCAATGGACACATCTTGACTTTGATCCACACACACAGAGGTATGTTCAGATGTGTATTTTAGTTAGTTTTCATTACTTTTCATTAATTTATTTATGTACTAATTGTTTAATTTTTTATTCTGTTTTTTTCACATCTTTTCGCATATAGATAATGGGTAGAGGAGTGCTATTTTGCGGAACTATTTTTTTGAGGCATGGGTGATATGGTATCAAGTTCCCAATGATGTTTGACAGTGCATGTTTGATCACTGGATGATACATAAATAAATAATATTTATTTTGAAATTTATTTAATTATTAACTTTCTATTATTAAAAAATACAGGGTTTATGGTATCCCATTAATGTTAGCTTTCTGAGTTCTATTAGGGAAGTCTGGGAGGTGTGTATGCGTGAGTGTTGTCGTCCTTTTTTACATAATTTGAGGAGGACAACCATGAAGAAGGCATGATTCATAGATTTTTATCAGTCCTGCTGTTCCCATTGACCTGATTACATATTATATCACGTTTCAGAAAGATTATGTTCATACTAGATGATATATAGTTTTTATAGGAGAGCGTCATTAGGTTAGAAGAACTAGGGGAGGTAGGAGGTGACACATTGTGTTGGTATTCATACATTCAGTACACATCGACGACATAGGGTAAGTATTTTTTTAATAATTTATATAACTTCATATGTAAACAGTTTATTTTATACTCATATAGGTAGTTGAACATCCCAATATTACAGAGTTCTACATTTACAAGAGGATGTACAATGATCCCGTTATTGAAGATATTACAGGAGGTCGCCATCATCAAATTGTGGTCAGTATATTTTTCTTAAGTTTAGAAATTAACTAAAAATATTTTTTAACTATTTTAATTTGAAATTGAAAATGAAGTAGTCATATGAGGCCGTGACTTCTCAAACATAGGATGATAGTCAGGCTAAGACTGAGAGTCAGACCACTGGTGCAACAGGATTTGATGATGTAGTATGGATACTGATGATGTAGTATGATTTCAAGAAGGTCTGAGTGGTTGGTATCAGTTTTCGACTGATGCCTATCAATTTTTATGGTACTTCTTCATGGTTGACGTCCAACTCTAGGGGAGCTCGAGGAGAGTCATCATCATCAGTCTCATAATATGAGGAGTAGTTGTGACCTTAAAGTGAGGTTATTAAGGCTATGCATAGAGAGCGGGATGAGATCCATCTACAACACCAACAACAATAGGAGGAGATGTGAAGATGGTAGGAGTAGTAGGATGAATACATGTAGTGGCTTGTTCAGGACATAGGGACACAGTTCTTTCCCTCTACTCTTCCACAAGAACCTCCCCCTCCCCCCACAGTGATGGATATATTATGGACATATATACTATGTTAAAATTTAAATGAAAATATTTTATATGTTCACAAATTTATTTATTACAATTTTTTAAATTATTTTGATATATTTTTATTTTTATTTAATTTTTTTTTTCATTTTTTCAAAAATTATTTTTGGGTTAAGTGACCCATCAAAAATAAGTATCTATTTAAAAAAATATTTGTTATGGGAAATCTCCCTATCGCAAAAGATAGTTTTTGTGATGAGCCGTTGCAAAAACTGTCTTTTACGGTTCCATTTTCGGCAACAGGTTATATAACGACCTAGAACTCTATCAATGAAATTTTCTTTCTAATTTTTATATAATATAGATCATATAGAATCACTTATAGAACACAATACAAACATAATAAATGAAGAATGAATGAAATAAGAGGTATTCCTAGAAGTTAAGAAACCTATACTGATGAAATACTAACATGCCCTTAGGAATAGTAATGTGACCATTATGAATAGTAAACTGGCCAATAGAATAGTAAACTCACCAATAAAATTATAAATAAAATTTTTCCATCTTATAAATGAAATTATGATATAATTATATCATATATTAAATAAATTAATATTTTAAAAATTAATATTTAAGTGTTGGTATTTTTATAAGTCATAAATATTTAATTACAATATTATAATTAATAAAATGATTTAAAAGAAAATTCATTTTCATAAAAATTATTTATAAATCAATATGTTTTTTTATTATTATATTAGGATAATTTTATGAGACATTAGTTAATTTTTTAAAGTGTTATAAAATCAATTATAAATTTAAAACTGTATTTTTCAAGTAAATAATAATTTTAATTAAAAATTAAAATTTTCATATTTAGAAAATTATTTTCATAAAATGGAGTTCATTTTTGAATTATACATGCCAAAAAATGGTTAGGGTGAATTTTTTGGATTTTCTGTAATACTTGAATTTTTTGTGAATAGTAAAATACAGTAATTTACAATATAAATACATTATAAGATAAATAAACTATTCCTTGAGTCATGGATGATGTAAGAAACCTTGGTTCGAACTCACATGCACTTATTAATGTATTTAGTCATAAAAATAAACACTATGAATTGTCTTGAGCAAAATAATAAAATAATGAATAAAATAATGAGAAATCGCCCCTCTCCTCCACTATAACCCGAATGACCCGAAGTCTTTCATTTTTTTTATTGATTTTTGAAAACCCCCTTTCAAGGGATGATGGGGAACCCTTACAAGGCTTTTAGTCTTTGATATTACATGGACCATAGGCTTAAGAGACATTACATGACCCGATGGTCTTAGGGAATTCAACTAGACTATAACTACAAGGAACTACCCCTGCCCAGCATCTACATCGTGATGGTAGCTCTTCACCTTCGCATGGTCATCCGGATAAGCTTCCCATGCAAACACAAGATGTTCCCTATGGCGTATCCATACCCTCTCATTCTTCCAAATCCATTGGTTCTGCTCTGGTGAGTGTGCATGCTCTGAATCCTCCTCTAGGGCTACTCCTTTTTTGTAGAGTCTGTGTGGGGAAACTGCACTGATCATGTGGCTCAAAGGACTTGAGGTGGCCCAAAGGCCTTGAGGTGGCCCAAAGTCCTTAAAGGTGGCCCAAAATCCTTACTGACCTGAAGGTCTGGGTGACCCAAAGGCCTTAAGGACTCTAAGCCCAAACTGGTGGCCCAAGGTGAATAGTTTCGGCTACTACAGTACCGAACAATACCTGTTACAGTACCTTCTACAGTGACTGCTACAATACTGCTACAGTATCATAATTATGTATCTGCCTAGTTTCAAACCTGGTTCTCATGGATGCACTTAGAGAAACCTCACCAATTGGGCTGAGGCTCATGTGCACGTCTCCTCCACTATAAAAACCACCCCTCACCCCTCTTATCCTCACCCATATAAGCCTTGAAACTTGTAAAAAATCTACCCAAATACTCTTTCCTATTCTATCCCCACGTTTAGGATATCTTGGTCTTTCCAAAAGACCAAAATCCCTTCCCTTAAGAAGGTTCTCAAGGAGGATAATTCAAGAGGTAAATCCTATTCCTTTTTCATTTAATTTCATTTCAATTTACTTTCTTTTCTTATCCTCTCCTAATATCCTCTATCCAAATGATCATGATAACTCCATTATAATCTATATAATTTAATGATATCATGTTAATGGAATATCCATCATTAATCTTCTTACTCTCCCTCTCTTATTTTAAAAACAAAATCATCATCCGAGAGGTGCTGATTTACAACCTTCATGGACAAAGAACTTTAATTCTTTAATTTATACTTCAATTCTGGTCATGAAGCCATTTTTATAGTTGAAACATATTATAAAATATTTATTATATCTTATTTAATGTTCTTTAACCATTCTATATATATTATATTAAACAATAGAATAAAACTATTTCATTATGTTCGAAAAACTGCTAAAATTAAGCTAAATGATTATCATTAATGATTCATCCTCATATATGGAAAAATAATAATAAATAATACCAATTACACTTCTAGTTCTCCATTAATATAATATAAATTCAATTCTGTAGAATTATACCCATTCCACATGAACTTCCATACTCATATTTAAGTATACCGATCGTGAAAACCAAGGAAACGAATGCTTCCGAGCAATAAAATTGTATCTTATAACTCATAAAAAAGGACATGAATGAAATTAATAAAATTATAATAAATGAAATAAATATATATAATTTAATTAATTAATTAATTGATTTAATTCTATTATCCAGTATGTTAAGGTCAATTGCAGAACACATTTGGGCATAAAGTAAGGGTTTTCTACCTGAACCTCCAATTTCTTTCAAGTTACTCTTTTTTTCTCACTTTACCCCAATTAAATTATTAATTATTATTATTTAATCCTCATAAATTATGTGTTAATGTTATATATATATTTACCAATCATAAAACTTCTTTATTTTATGGTGAGTTACATTTTTTAAAAGGATCTTTCTCAAACTCTTCCCGATAAATAAGCCCGATTCAAGGGAACTTCTCAAATCCTTACCTATTTTCAAGTGCACTATATAATCTATTTTAAGTCACAATTATTTTTATAAAATACCTCATTTTATTATGAAAAAAATATTAGTTCACTTCTATTTTTATACAATATTTTTCCAAAAGAACTCTTCTTTTCAAAGTAAACGAGTATTTCTCTCAAGTATTACTTGATGATTTTATAAGAGTATTTCCATCTATTTAAACACTCTTATTTATTATTATATTTAATTGGTATTGATATTTTATGATATCATATACCATATTTTATTGAATGTTTTATGATTAGTTTGACTGCAGATGTGTTATCTTGATACTATTCACCATATTACTCCAAATGGTTATTGTTTATGTTTACTGATTGGGGAAAGTTATTTAAATTTCACATGTTAGTTTCAATATGAATGTATATATTGATTATGTTTCTATCCTTTCATATGAGGAATGCATTGGAATTAGTAAGTGATAGGTGGGGCCTGCTAGAGCCCCTCGATGCATCAGTAGGTCTCATGAGACAAACTAGCCTAGGTTTTTACCCATTATGTATGGTGTCTTGGATGAGGACTCAATGGTATGATTATGATGTATAGCATTATTCATTCCCTCATTATGAAGCTAGTAATTTTTTGACCATGTGATTATTCGACTAGTAGAATATCTGTGGTTATATTTTATTATGGTATTATCAGTTTTTAATTCCTACCATTTTATGCTCAAGTTTACTTTTAATGGCATGTGTTATTTTAGTTATTCACCATGATTTATATTTTTTCTTCCATTATATTACTTATCCTTAATAAGAATATAAGATCACCCCTTTATTATGTTTTATTTTTCCCTAGGATGTGAAGATGTATTTTATGAATGACATGTGAGGATAATCTAGAATTTTATTGGTGTTTACAATATAGTTACCATGTTGTAATTCATTTCAAGATGTAATGAAACTATTATGTATGTATATGGTATTTCAATGCTACTAAACTATTTGTTCCTTTAGGATATGAATTCCCTGTTTATATGAAAATGTAATAAAATAAGGCACCAGATCTGAGAAACTAGGGTTGGGGTATTTATAGTTGGTATCATAGGAATTTTAGTATAAACATCAGAAAATAGATTTAGAAAACATAGATTATGGAACATAACCCTAAAAAATAATTTTAGGATAAGAAAAGAAGAAAATCCTAAAATTTTGGTAAGGAAGAGATTATGTGGGTCTTCCAAGCAATAAATCCCTGTTTGGATACTGCAAGTGGACATGGTTTTGGCATAGATATACCTAGGAGTAATAACTCTGACAAGGTGTTCTAGTCCTAACTTCTAGGTAACCTGGTACATGGAAATGAGCCTTACTGCGCACCTGGTTTGACACTCCTAGGAAATATTCTTAGGATAATTCACATTTTCTTTACAAACCATTATGAAGGATTTAAAGGTAAAAATGTTCCCAAATAAACCATTTTTATGATTATGAGAATAACTATGAATATAATTTCAATTCATGTTAAGTATTTTTATAGTATTGTGATTATACATTATGATTCATAACCTAATTTAGTGTATTCCATTATTTAGAAATGGTGCCTAGTGTAAGGAATGAAAATTGAATGAACTCATGTATCCCATATAGGGATTTCCCTCCTATGCAAGATAATGATATTGGTTCTAGAGCTATGATTGGTTCTGAGCAACTTATAACTATACCGGGACAACTGACTCAGGTTTCAAACAATAACCTTACACGTATGGAGCATCCTAATCCACAATGTGGAGGAGTAATGTTAGAACAATTTATGCGACAACAACCTCTATCATTCAATGGGACTACAAACCCATTTGTAGCTGAGCAGTCGATAAGTTCCTTAGAGAAGATATTTATCGCTTTGGGAAGTAATGAAAGGGAGAAGGTTGTCATGGAAGTTTATAATCTATTGGGAGATACAGATCAATGGTGATCACTAATCCAAAACACAAATGAGGAGAAAGAAATTACAAGTATGGAATGAAGGTATTTTAAGAAAATTTTACCAGAAGAATATTTTCCTCATGAACAATGAGAGGATATGGAAAGAAAATTCTTGAGTCTAATATATAAAGAGGATGAAAATGTTGACAAGTATGAATTCAACTTTACAAGATTACCAAGACATGTTGCAGTCTATACACATAATCCAAGGAGAAAGGTTGATCAATTATTTGATGGTTTAAAACCATTCCTATGAAGGGCACCAATCTCCCAAAATTTCTCATCATATAAAGATATAGTCTCATGTGCTATCAAGACAGAAAAATATTTCTCTAAGTCATATGAATTCAAAGTAAATCAAGAGAAGAAGAGGGATGATGAACACTTTGGAAAAGGAAATAAGGAAAAGGGGAAGAAGGGAAGAGTTAATTTTCCATCATGCAATAATTGTGGGAAGAAACACCCTGACACTTGCCCGAAGGGTATAAGTGTTTGTTACAAGTGCGGAGAAAAAGGCCACCAAGACCATGATTGAAAGGGGAAGAAAGAATCTACCAATGTTCAATGCTACAATTTCAAAGATATGGTACATTATGAAAATGACTATCCTAGGCGTTAAGGAAACTTTCCCCAAAGAAGGCCAAGGGAGTAAGACCAAGATTATGCGGTCAAAAATGCTGAGGTTGAAGTTTCTAATGATTTGGTGGTAGGTACTTTAATAATTTCCTCAAACTTATCCAATACTTTATTTAATTCTAGGTCATCTCATTCTTTTATATATTTCCAGTTTTCTAGGAAAATTATACATTTCCAATTTGATTTAATAAAGTATTTGTTAGTCAAAGCTTCTAAGGGAAGTATCATTGAAAAAGAGATGTGTCAATTAGTCCCCTTTACGACACATAAATTTTCTTTAGTTTCTAAACTTATCATCATACCTATGATTGAATTTGATATAATTCTTGGTATGAATTGACTTTCAAATTATGATGTAAAAATCTATTGCAAGAATAATGATGTTATAATTTTTGAGAATGATTAGAGTCCCTTATCTTTAGAGAAGAAACCTCTCCATCTGATTCTTATCTAGATCCACCCCTAGTAGCTCTTCTAAATGAAATTATTAGAGAGGATGAGAATGAAATATCTATGGGTGAGTAAAGAAATATTCAAATTGAGGATGTATATATTGTTCAAGAATATATCTATGTATTTCTTGGGGATTTACCTGGACATCCTCTAGAGCAGGAAGTTGAGTTCTATATTGATTTAATTTCAGGTTCAAGACCTATATCAAATAATCCTTATAGAATGTCCACTGTATAATTAGTAGAACTGAATAAAAAACTATAGGAATTGAGTGATAAAGGATTTATTCACCCTAGTATTTCTCCATGGGGATCCCCTATTCTCTTTGTCAAGAATAAATATGGGTCCATGAGGCTGTGTATTGACTATAGGGAAATCAATGCTATTACGATAAAGAAAAAGTATCCTCTTCCTTGCATTGATGATTAATTTGATCAACTTCATGAAGCCCAATATTTTTAAAAGATTGACCTTTGATTTGGATATCATCAGTTGTGTGTGAGGAAGGAAGATATTCCAAAGACAACATGTCGAACTAGGTATGGGCATTATGAGTTTATAGTAATGACTTTTTTACTTACTAATGTACCCTCTATTTTCATGGATCTAATGAATAGAGTTTTCAAGGAATATCTTGATGACTTTGTTGCGGTATTTATTAATGATATCTTCTTATACTCCAAAATATATGAACATCATGATAATCACTTGCGCATTATTCTGAATACTCTTAGAAGACATGAGTTATATGAGAAGTTTAGAAAGTGTGAATTATGGATTCAAATAATTTATTTTCTTGACCATATTATCTCTTAGTATAGAATATTAGATGATCCTATGAAGACAAAGTTAGTTCAAGACTGGACTACACCAACGAACATAACCGAGGTATGTAGTTTTATTTGTTTAGCAGGTTATTATTGGCATTTCATTCAGATATTCACCTGATTAGCTAACCCATTATCCAAGATTACTCATAAAGTGGTTAAAATCGTATAGAAAAAGAATGTGAAGAATGTTTTGAAGAACTAAAGAACAGGTTTGGGAATTCTCTAATCTTGACTCTAACACCAGGAAATGGTGGATTTTTGATTCATAGTGATGCATCAAAGAAAGGACTTAGTTGTGTCCTTATTCAAAATGATAGATTTATTATTTATGTATCAAGAAAATTAAAAACTCATGAACTAAACTATCCAACTCACGATCTTGAGTTAGTAGCTATAATCTTTGCTATCAAGATATGAAGACATTATCTTTATGGTGAAAGATGTGATATATATATACAGATCAAAATAGCTTCAAATATATCTTCTCACAGAAAGAAATCAACATGTGGAAAAGGTGATGGTGTGAGTTTCTTAAGGATTATGATTGTTCAATACACTATCACCTAGGGAAGGAAACTAAGGTAGTTGATGCATTGACCAGGAAAGATCATGGAGTTCTGAACAAAATGATAATTGACAAGGATCCTATGTATATGGATCTAGTGAGGATGGCTATATAAATTATAAAAGAAGGTGAAAAATCACTACATTTTCAATTGGTTCCCCAACCATATTTATTAGAAAGGATTAAACGTTCTCAGCCTGATGACAAGAATCTTCAGAAGAAAATTAAAGTTGTGAATGATGAGAAGTTAGAAGACTTCATGTATGAAGATGGAATTCTAAAATTTTGGAGGAGGCTATGTGTTACCTCTATACCTGATCTAAAAATGGAGTTATTAGATGATTACCATAGCTCAAATTTCTCTATACACCCTGGTAGCACTAAGATGTATAATGTTCTGAAGTAATATTTATGGTGGGATAATATGAAGCGAGAAATTGCTGATTATGTATCAAGATGTTTAGTTTTTCAATATATGAAGGGTGAAATACATCATCTTTGAGGAGTCTTGTAACCTATTCTTATTCCTACATGGAAATGGGATGACATCACTATGGATTTTTTCACCAGATTACCCAAAACTCCAAGAAATAATGATGCAATATGGGTAATTATTGATCAACTTACCAAATCTGCAAATTTCCTCACTATAATGGAAGATTTTACATTAGAGCACCTTGAAAGACTCTATATTAATGAATTTGTAAGACTTAATAGAGAACCTATTTCTATTTTGTCTGATCATGATCCACGATTTACATTGAAATTATGAAAAAGTATTCAAAAATATTTGGATACTGAGCTTCATTTGAGTACTTCTTATCACCCTCAAACTGATGGGCAGTTAGAAAGGATGATCCAAAATTTAGAAGACATGTTGAGATCATGATCACTTGATTTTAAAGTTATGTGGGATCAGTATTTACCTTTGGTATAGTTTTCCTACAACAACAATTTCCATTATAGCATTCAAATGGCACCATATAAAGCATTGTACGGAAAGAGATTTCATACACCAACATGTTTGGATGAAGTTGGTGAAAGGAAGCTTGTACGCCCAGTGCTTGTCGAGGAAATAAAAACTAAGGTAAATACTATTCAAAACCATATCAAAGAAGCTCAAAGTAGGAAAAAGATCTATGTTGATAATCTAAGGAAGGATTTGGAATTTCAAGTGTAAGATCATGTTTTCTTGAAAGTATCTCTATGGAAGGGTGTTATAATATTTGGGAAGAAAGGGAAACTGATCCCTAGGTAAATTGGTCCTTTTAAAATTCTGGAGAGAGTTGGAGCTATGGATTATTATTTGGAAATACCGCCTAGCATTCTAAGGTACACAATGTGTTCCACATCTCCCTGTTAAGGAAGTACATGCCATAACCAACACATGTACTCACTTATGAAGAAATAGAATTGGAACCTGACTTATCTTATTGTGAAGATCCTATCTGGATTATGGACAATAAAAAACATGTGTTGAGGAATCAAATGACTCGGCTGGTAAAATTACTTTGGAAAAATAATAAAATTGAAGAGGTGATGTGGGAGCCTGAGGAGATTATGATAAAGAACTACCCAAATATTTTTATGGGGTGACAATCTGGAAATTTCGAGGAAGAAATTTTTGTAGGAGGGGAGAATGTAATGACCCATAAATCTATTAATAAAATTTCACTTATTATGTTTATATAATATAGATCATATAAAATCACTTATATAACACAATACAAATATCATAAATTAATAATTAATGAAATAATAGGTATTCCTAGAAGTTAAGGAACCTATACTGATGAAATAGTAACATGCCCTTAGGAATAGTAATGTGACCCTTATGAATAGTAAACTGGCCAATAGAATAGCAACCTTACCAATGAAAGTATAAATAAAATTTGGACAACTTATAAATGAAATTATGATATAATTATATCATAGAGTAAGTAAATGAATATTTTAAAAATTAATATTTAAGTATTTGTATTTTTGTAAGTCATAAATATTTAATTGCAATATTATAATTAATAAAATTAATTTTCATAAATTTTTTTCATAAATCAACTTTTTGTTGTCTTATGATTTTAGGACAATTTTATGAGACCTTAGTTAATTTTTGAAAGTGTTATAAAATTAGTTATAAATTTAAAACTGTATTTTTTGAGTAAATAATGATTTTAATTAAAAATTAAATTTCTCATATTTATAAAATTATTTTTATAAAATAGAGTTCATTTTTTAATTCTACACATCGTAAAATGGTTGGGGGTGAATTTTTGGTATTTTTCTGAAATACTTGAATTTTTAGTGAATAGTAAAATACATTAATTTACAATATAAATACATTATAAGATAAATACACTATTAATTGAGTCATGATTGATGTAAGAATACTTGTTTCAAACTCAAATTAACTTATTAATTTATTTAGTCACAAGAATCAACAATATTTCTTGTCTTGAGAAAAATAATAAAATAATGAATAAAATAATGAGAAATCACCCCTCTCCTCCACTATAAAAACCACCCCTCACCCCCTCTTCTCCTCAAACATCTAAGCCTTTAATCACGTCAAAATTATACCAAAATCCTATTCCCTAGTCTCTCCCCATGCCCAGTAGCTCTTGGTATTTCTAAAAGACCAAAACCCCTCCCCTTAAGGAGGTTCCGAAGGAGGATAATTCAAGAGGTAAATCCTCTTCCTTTTTCTTTAAATTTCATTTAAATTTACTTTCTTTTCTTATCATATCCTCACATACTCCATAAAAATGTCCATGATAACTCCAGTATCATCTATATATTGGAATTATATCTTGTTAATGGAATATCTATCATCAATCTCCTTACACACACTCTCTCTCTTTTATTTTAAAAACGAAATCATCATCTGAGAAGTGCCTATTTACAACCTTCTTGGACGATGAACTTTCGCTCTTTAATTTATCATTCATGGATACTCATGAAAACATTTTTATGGTTGAACCATATTATAAAATATTTATTATATATTATGTAAGGTTATGTAATCATTTTATATATATGATATTAAATAATAGAACAAAACTATTTCAGTATGATCGAAAAACAGCTAAAATTAAGATAAACGGTCATCATTGATTATTCATCCTCATATATGGAAAAAATAACATATAATACCAATTAAAATTCTGGTTTTACATTAATATCATATAAATTCAATTCTGGATAATTATACCCATTCCACATGAACTTCCATACTCATATATAAGTATACCAATCATGAAAACCAAGAAAACGAACGCTTCTGAGTAATAAAATTGTATCTTATAACTCATAAAAAGACCATAAATGAACTTAATAAAATTATAATAAATAAAATAAATTTATATAAGGTTATAAATTAATTAATTTATATATTTAATTTGATTATCCAGGATGTTAAGGTCAAGTTAAGAACACATTCAGACATAAGGTAAGAGTTTTCTACCCAAACCTCCAATTTCTTTCAGGTTACTCTTTTTTCTCTCTTTAACCAAATGAAATTATTAATTATTCTTATTTATTCCTCATAAATTATTATTTAATTTTCTATATATATTTACCAATCATAATACTTATTTATTTTATGGGGAATTACATGTTTTAAAAGGATCTTTCTCAAACTCTTCCTGATAAACAAGCCCGATTCAAGCGAACTTCTCGAATCCTTACCTATTTTCAAGTGCACTATATAATATGTTTTAATATACCATTATTTTTATAAGATAACTCATTTTATTATGAAAAAACTATATTAGTTTACTTTTGGTTTTATACAAATATTTTTCTAAAAGAACTCTTCTTTGCAAAGTAAAAGAGTATTTCTCTCAAGTATTACTCAATGATTTTATAAGAGTATTTACATATATTCCAACACTCTTATTGATTATTATGTTTAATTGGGATTAATATTTTATGATATAATCTACCATATTTTATTGAATGTTTTATGATTATTTTGACTATGGATGTGATATCTTGATACCATTCACCATATTACTCCGAATGGTTAGTGTTTATGTCTACTGATTGGGGAATGTTATTTACATATCATATTTTAGTTTAAATATGAATGTATATATTGATTATGTTTATACCCTTTTATATGAGGAATGAATTGGAATTATTAAGTGATGCGTGGGGCCCTCTATATCCCCTCTATGCATCGGTAGGTCTCATAAGACAAACTAGATTGGGTTGTTACCCATTATGTATGGTGTCTTGGCTGAGGCCTCAGCGATATGATTATGTTGTCTGAATGACAAAAAATTAATCTTTTATTATAAGCATAATCCCCTTTTAATGGGTGAGTGGGAAAACCAGCATGAATTAAAGGACTTAAAGACATAAAACTGTGACCTAACAACCCAAAAACCATCAACAATCAGAACAAGCCAAAAAGAACAACTCCTCCATAGCATCAAAATCATTACGTCCAGATTCCACCAACACATCGCTGCTTGGATAGCTATCCCATGCATGGCTGCATGGGCCTGGTACCAATGAAAAAAGTCATACCCTCTCAAACATCCAAATCCAGATAGCAATGAGCTGATGAAAACTCCCTGCTCAAACCCCATCTGAAGCCGCCCCTTGAAGAAGGGCTGGATGCATAGGCTCTCAAATCCCATCACCACTATGATTATGATGTCCAAAATTATGCATTACTTCATTATGAATCTAGTAATTGTTTAACCATGTTATTATTAGACTAGTAGAATATCTGTCATTATGTTTTATTATGGAATTTTTAGTTTTTAATTCCTACAATTTTATGCTCATGTTTACTTTAAATGGAATGTGTTCTTTTAGTTATTCATCATGCTTTTTTATTTTTTGCTTCCACTATATTAATTACCCTTATTGAGAATCTAATATCACCCCTTTATTATGTTTTATTTTTCTCCAGGATGAAAATATGTATATTATGAATGACTTGCGAGGATAATCTAGAAGTTTATTAGTGTTTGCAATATAGTTACTATGTTTTAATTCATTTCAAGTTGTAATGAAACTATTATGTATGTATTTGGTTTTCCAATGCTACTAAACTATTTGTTTCTTTAGGATACGACTTCCTTGTTTATATTCCAATGTAATAAAATAAGGCACCAAGTTTGAGAAAATGGGGTTAGGGTCTTTACAAGTTATTTTTGACAGAACCCCATCAAAAATAACCCATCCAAAATAATCTTTTTTTTAGTTGTGTCCCATATTAGCTACAAGAACTCATACTTCTATATTTTTTTCTTCAACTGTAACTATCCAAAAATTCACTTAATCCAATTATTTTTCTCCTTCTTTGAAATCCAAATGGTTATTTATTCAACATATTCTTGACAATACTTCTTCTTTCTCTATAGTTCTAGTTCTCTCAAGAAATATAGTCACACCATTTAAAAAAACATAGCAACAACTCTTCTAATTTTATTTTTTTCTTAATCCTTGAAATTATATTCTTTTCATGTGTATGAGTTCCTACATTAATTTATTATCTCATTTCTAATTTCCATAAGTGGAAAATGTCAAATTTTATCATGTACCATGCCAAAAGTATCTTCTTTTTAAACTACTCCCTGATATGCTTTTTCAACTGAAAGGATATTCCAAAAAGTACCATTTTATTTTTATTTTCCCCATAAATTTCTTCTTATTGGAAAAATATGTGTTTATGTATAAAACAACAGTATAAACTTCTTTTTATTCTCAAAATATGATGTACAAATTCCTCACTTCAATATCCCCATCTATGTGATGTTTATACAATAACAAAAGCTTACAGAGTGGACACTACCATTTTGGCATGAGATATTGGAAGAACTTGAAATTTTAGAAGATATTATATTGTAAACACAACCTTAATCACTTCTAGATTAAATATTATTCCTTTATTTCAAGCTTTAATCACAAGTTCCTTATTATATTTAATCCACTGAATGAACAACATAAGCATCAATTAATTTAGCTCTTACATTTCTAAATTTATGAAATATGGAAGTCTTCTCATTTCTAGATAAAAATAAATATATATATAAAATCCTTTATTAAAATTATTTTCACTCAAATGGATTAGATCACACTGATAACAACTCTAAATAATATCCCAAGCTTCAATTGAAATTCATCAATATTATTCTTGAAAACCCATGAAGTTTCATCTTCTTAATTAATAATTAATCCCTCTTGATTTTCTCAAAAATAGGATTGAATAAATACTAGACAAGTATCATGATATTTATAACTTAAAATCACAACTCCATAATATTTGAATGTATTTTTCATCAGAATAAAAAATTTGGAAACTCAATTTTAGACTTTAAGAAAGTCTCTAAAAAAACTTCTCGCTCTGATATTCCTCTCAATGGATTAAAGACCTGCTACTATAATTTTATTTATAGAATAAAAAATATATTTGGATATTTGTGGTATTTATAACACTTTATAATAGGTTTGGAATAATCATATTTGATTTTATCATCAGATTATAAAATTTGGAAACTTCTTGTTTTGGTCCATAGAATTCCAAAATTTCACTATGTATTAATGTTTATACAGACCAGATGATATACACATAGAGGCATATCATGTTTATATAGGTTTTTATTCATGTATACACAACTCATTGAATGATTCCCACACATATAGATTCATTATTTCTATCCGTAAAATATTTATTACGCAGAAAACAAATTGATTGTCAGTAGACAAACTCTATGCACACACAATGAATATGATGGTCATGTAGTAGAAATATGGTGCTTATGTATCTAATAATTTTTCATATTTTTACTCAAATACATTGGATTATGCTTATGAACATTTGGATGATATTTATGCAGATCCATATCATGTTTATACAAAGTATACTTCATGTATATATAGCCATGTATGATGTTTACACAACAATAACATGATGGCTATGTAACTCAAGGATGATGATTACATAGAGGTATAATGATGCTTATGCATCTAAGAATATCATTTTACAATGTCTTCTGGTTTATATGATGTTTACACAACATAGTTAGATGATGCTTATGTAGATTTTAGGATTTTTCCATATTGTCTAGACTTTCTTGCATATATGTTTAGGGCCACATCAAACCATCTCCAACCTTATCCAATATTCATCCAAGAGTGTCAAAACACTAAATATAGTAAAATTAATTCTTGGTATACCATGGATGGATTCTAAATAACTTCAACTAGATTTCTTCCTTGAATGAGTATACTCTAATCCCTCCACTAGTTAGTTTCATCCAAATCACTTTCCAACCATTGTTGACAGTACACCGCAATCTTGGTACATGTTTTTAATATTAGGAATAGCTCAACAATCATAAAATATAATATCCACTACCTAGAATCTATCAATCCAGGTCTTCATAGATAGTAGAAACCCTCTCACTCTCCTCTACCCACTTAGATATAAGCAACCTCTATTTATTACCTTGACCAATATAAGCCACTCCTTTGAATGTACATGGAAACCAAATCTTTATTATTTAACACACATTGACTTATTTAATATAAACATAATTCAAGCTTCTTTAAATCCAAGGACACTTAATTCTACCCATTTATATTTTCTATCAATTCCAAAATTCTAAAAAAGTCAATGTAATCCTTCTCCCCCTAATTGAAAATAAATACAAAGGAGGGAAAATATTATCCCCCTTAATGAAATTGTAAGGAAGAATTAATATTTTTCCTTATCCCCCAAAGTGATATTAATAATCAAAATGGATGAATTTCTCAAAATAACTAGTCTAAATTTAAGAAACACATATTCTCTCCATTTAAGTCAATCCACTTTCCAAGTTCTCTACTAGTTCCATTAGACAATACATACATCAAAATTTCCTTCATAAGGTACCATCAAACCATTAAATTTAATTCTATATAGGCTAAATTTTTTTATAAAACAATATTGAGAAATTTATACAACAATACTATCTATAAATAAACCACCATGTGATGAAAACATTGAATTTCTATCTATAAGGGATATTTCAACAAATTTTAAATAATTTTTAAGATCCTACAACCACTTGAACACACATATCAAAACATTTAATATGCAAGTCAATTCTCCGTATTTGTTTAAATAATCACCCTCCTTAGTAAATATAATAAATATGAGTTAAAACAATGATGAGAGAATAAAAATAATACCCCACCCTTAAAATTTTAAGGGCCTGTCTGGATTTATAGATTTAAGTATAATTGTTAAAACTATATTAGCTTTACCTCTTTTTAAATCTCCCGCTCAAGGAATGCTCTTTATTCTTCATCACATTAAATTCTCAACTCTGGAACACAAAAACAGAAGACTTGAGAATAAGGTGGAATTCTTCAACTTCTCAGTTAAAGCAGTGGGTCCGATACTTGTTTATCAAAACTTGGAATCCTTTCTATGAAGGTATAAAGTGTTTATAAATCTTTATGATCGAGTTTTATTTGGATTTAAAAATCTATTTTTCTTTAGTAAACATATAATTTTTTTCTTTTTTATCATGACTCCTAGATGGAATGACCTTCTACACTTTATTAAATAGAGCACTACCTTTATTTTTAGATTGATATAATCTTATAACTTCTTCCAACTAATATAGACATATGATTAGAAAATATTTAGTCTCATGGTAATAATTCTCTTTGAGTGTGGATTCCTTTCTAGCAGCATCATTTTTAGTAGTATAAGAAATTGGTGATTTTTTTTTCTTTTTCACAACATCTTCCCTTATTATGGAATCCATTCCATTCACTTCACGGTATCATGTACTACCTTCTTCCACCTTCCATAAACTTCTTTATCATCTTATAAGCTACAAATTTTTGGCATACCTTCAACCTATTAACAAGGAGTGTCAACCACTGTAGAGACCCGTATCTTGACGTACATGGACATTACATTACATTTGCGGAATACTTAGTACATAACAAAAACACACACTAAAGGATCGTAATAGTTTAGTGTCTTTGGAAACTCGGAACGTAATCTTCTAATCGTGGTGAAAGTTCTTCAATATCTCCCATAAAGGTCATCCATTTTTTCTACCTAAAACCTTTCTTTATATCCTGGGGAAAAGAAAACATAAAAGGGTGAGCTCAAATGCTCAGTAAGGGTAAACAAAAGAAAAATCAATCACATCATATACATAGCTTTTGGAAATCTTAACCTGCAAAAGAGCTCATAATATCATAACATGGGATATATCATAGAAGTGAAATGTAATCCCAATAATCATAACTTAAAACATAAAACTTTGTGGCATACACACATAATCATAGAAAATCATTTTTTGTTAGTCAAGACTCAATGCCAAGACTATCTTAGTGGACAAAGTCCCTTTCTGAATCGAGTAACCCTCGTTTCAGTCCTGTTTCACTGAACCGGTATAACCTACCATTTCAGCCATGTCTATCTCATGAGATATAAAATCTTTACCCAATGCATTGGAGGGAGATATAGGTCCCACCCATCTTATAATGAATCCTTTCTTATGTGTGCCACATAATCATAAATCATACATCATCGCATAACCCATGTAATAAAAATGGGATTCTTAAACATCATGACATCATAAAACAATTCATATAAGATAAAGGAATTCATAAAAATAATTCCATCACAACATAATCAAATCAATGTAATAATAGGGATAAAAACAGAACCCTTTATTATCTTAGATGGAAAATAATTTTGATAAAACACTTTAACTCCATTCTTGAGGAAAATATCCTTTCTTCTTCAAAATCAATTTCTTTTCACAAAACATCATGCAATTTTAAAAGAAAGAGATTTTATTGAAAATAGCCATGAAATATTTTGGAGGAAGCTTCATGAAAATAAGGCTTTATAAAACCGTAAAAATCCGTTCGTGCCGCTTAAGTTAAAAAAAACATTCTTCTCGTACTTTTGTCGGAAAAGTCAAAAAGTACCTCGTACAAAAAACAACAAAAGATTCCTTTCATATCTTTTACTAAAAACTCACCGAAGGGTAAATTTGGATTTAAACAATTGTAGGTGGATGGAAATAACATTACATATTGAGGAAACATGGATTTGGATGATAAAATACACCCCAGTAAATACTTACGAATAAACAATCTCGAATAAAATGAGATTGTGATATTTCCCTTACCTTAGGTCCAATTTGCTTCGTATGTGTCCGAACCTCCTGTATAATGATTTAAATAATGTCATTGACTTATTACAGAATCATATTCATTGTTATGATATCATATATGGTTTACTTATGACTTTATATTACCCGTTCTTTTGTAAATTCCATGTTAAAGAAGCGTTTTGGGTAAAATCGTTTCATTTATCGTAGGTGTTTTGACTTGTTGTTCTTGACATTATTATTACTTATATCATGATTTAATTACTTCCAGAATATAAAATATGATTTATATATCATATATATTCAGTATATATATATATAATAGATAGATAAATAAAATGAAAAACACCGTTCATGGAGACGGTAGTCCGTATGTACGCATGAACGCTGTTTTTCTTTCCTTATTGTCTTGAAATGGAAGTAAGTAGATGACATACATATGTATATATATACATAAATCCAGTAGCTTTATAATGTCATATATTTCATTATTATTTCTTATATATACATTATAATCATTCTTAAATGGTTAACATGGAGAATGAATCTCATCGCGTCATGGAGACGGTAGTCCGTACGTACGCACGAGCGATGATATCATTTCTATAAATATTGAATTGAATTGGAATGGATTATACAATATATCAGAATCAATATGATGTTGTAATAACTATGTATAGTTATTCTTTACACCATTATACCCGTCCATGTAAGGTGGTGGTGGAAAATAGATTACACCACGGCGTGGAGACGGTATTCCGTACGTACGCACGCGCGGTGATTTCTTTTTCCGTAAGATGGATAGATGGTGAAATAGGGTTGTTTCATACTTATAATAACATATCAGTATATGAGTGATACTGATGTTATTACTTCATAATGAAACAATCTAAGAAGAAGAAGTGGAAGAAGAAATAAAGATGAAAGAATTGGTAACGGTAATTACCTCTTCTTTGAAGTGCCTCTTTGAGACCTCCTCTTAGGGCACTAGAATTGGTCTTTGAGGAAGACCAGAACCACTAGGATGTTGCTAGGGAAGTGTAGAAGAGATTTTGGCAGGGGTTGGCCGAGCTTGAGTGCTCAAATTGTTGTGAGGAGAAGGGGGAGGAGGTACCCTTTTATAAGGGAGGAGAGGGGCACCTTAGGAATTCTTAAAAATATTAATTTATAATAAATCTAACCCCACTTAAAAACCTCCAAAAATGACTCATATTCGAAGATTAGATGAGATAGGGTTGTAATCTCATCAACCAATCAAATTTAGACATGTTTTGATCTTATTTTAAACCTTATCATTTTGATTTATCCTTATTTAATCTATTTAAGTTTATTTGTGGTAATAAAATTCTAAATTTTAAATTATAACAAATAATTACTTATTTGTTGTGAATTTTCCATAATTGTTTACTCTATAACATTATATACCATATAAATATAAATTTATAATTTTTAAATACTTTTGTGATTTTTAAACAATTTTATAATATGTTATTTTTGTAAAATAACAATAGTGTCAATTTTGACACTATTCATTTATTTGAATTTAAATAAAATATATACAGAAGATATGTTCGAACTAAAAGCTTTAATATATTAATAAAAGGTCATATGTATCTATAAAATTACTGTATCACATTAAATAGTTCATATAATATTTATTTTATTATTTTTAAAACCATTTATTTGGTTTATCTCTTAATAAAATAATTACTACATCATTTTTGTATAATTATTTAATATACTTATTTGTTGTATAAAAATTTAAAATAAAATTCTATGATGAAGATAAATATATTACCTTTCACAATAATACTTTTACTCGAATTTATCATCTTAAAATCACAATATTTAAATTGTTATATTTATTAAATTATGAAGGTGACAACTTTGGCATCATTTAAAATAAAATAATATAAGTGTCATAATCGTTTTTATAAGGCTCCAAATGGTCAAATATTCGACCATTGGATGCTTATGGTTTACATTTACATGGACAATAAGTTTTTGTTAGGTATTTGTGCATTTTATGGTCACTAGTAGTTAAAAAAAACAATATTCTTTATTTTTCACTAGATAAACAATTTCTGCATCACTATTGTGTCATAATTAATGATAATTATTTAATCCCTAAAAATTATAAATAAATTTATATGATGTAGATAATTTAATTATCTTTCTGGAGACTATTCATTTTCGAAGTTTCATGAAGTTTATCACTAAATTAAAATTAATATACTTATAAGATTTAAGAGAGTGACATGTTGTCACTTTCTTTGGTTTTAATAATAATTAAGTTATTTTCATGGACAAATGTCCATTAAATGATTCTAATCCGACCCTTAGGTGATATGGGTCGACTTTTAGTCATCCAATAGGATTTTGACATTTGTTAGGGTAATTTTATAATATTATATTTACCCTTAATTACCCGATTTACCTTTAACTATGGTAAATAAAATTTACCGTAGTTACTATTCATAATTCCCAAAAATAAAAAGTAGCTTATTAACATAATTTGGACCCACTGATTCCAAATATGGAATCCATTTTTTAAAATTCAATACACAGAAGTTGCAGAAATTAAATTAAAATTAATCCCGTTGTCGAAAGAAAACGGGTTTTTCTTTAAAACATTGCAAAAGATTGAATTGATTTAACCTACGAATTCAAGGTAAAATCAATGCTAATGACATAAATTATATTAAATGGTAAAAATATATTCTATTTATACTTTAAAACCATTCAATATTATAATTTAACCACATAAGATATTACGATGAAAAAAGTTGTTTTTAATTAAAATATAGCGTGTTTTTACTATTCATTAAAATATGAAAGTTATCGGAAAAATATCAAAACTTTATCTAATGTAAATTTTTATATCCTGATTCAAAAGAAGAATATTATTTTGTCAAATTGAACATATAAACATGTCAAAAACTATATTTAAAGTGGTTGCGCCATCAAAAGGCGGTAAAACTGCATTTTTTGAAAAATACTTATTTTACCTGAAAAATTTATTTTGTTCTTATACCATGTTCTAGAAATGTGTAAGATGAATAATAATGTTATAAAATTCAAAATTTAGTTAATACTATTCATAACGGCTAGTTCATGACAATATTATAATAATATAACATTGTTTATTAAAACCCGGTATTGCGCACAACACACGCTATCGAGGAAGGTCGTGATTGCGTGTAATGCAAGCCAAGTCAGGGTTGCGTGTTGTGAAAGAATCCTTCGTTGTTTCGTATAACAGAATCCAACCATATTTCATTTATACATTTAATATATATATATATATACTCAATGTTGCGTAGAATAACTATTATCAAAATTGTGTGTAACACGGTCCAAGAATAGGGTTGCGTATACTGCAAGCTAATACGGTGTTGCGTATAGCGCAGGGTAATCTTGGTGTAGAATACAACATAAGACATTAATGAAATTAAAATAATATTTTTCATAAAATCTCGGGCTGTTACATTCTACCCCCCTTAAAATGAATTTCGCCCTCGAAATTCGTCGGGGTTATAAATGGTTTACTATTCGAAAGTTTCTTTAATAGAAACCCACATCGTAAAAAGGAATACCAAAACTTGGCTTTAATAACTAAAGTATGAAATGTAACGATTACCCAAATAAACTAATCACTGGGTTTCCACATAGGTGAAAATATGGATATGGAAGAGAAATCTAACCATCATGTTCTGATGGAGAGTGGTAGAGAACATGGCTATGGAAAAGCCAGTAATCACAAATCCATATATTTGTGATGATATAAGGTACCATCTGATTCATCAGGTATAAGATCATTAGGACAACATTTTTGGTTTTCAAGATCATTTCCCCTAAAGTTGAAAATTTGAATTAGAATAAATACTTACTTTATTTTGGTACAATCTCACTGTTGTTCGTGCCTTGAACAATTTACACTTCATCTCTTAAATAAATGAAGTTGAATTTGTTATTCGTGAAGTGTTAGCAGATCATGTGATAGAATGACGGGTCATTCCATCTGTCTCAAAAGGTTAGCAAAATTTATATACATAAGTCGATCTATAGTGGGATTAATCATATATGGTTCCTAAAATGGGCTTATACTTCATATATCATACTGCTTAATATAGTAACACTAGTTTCTACTAAACAGGGACTTCCTGTAGGTCAGTGGTAGGCGATAAAGGCCAGTCGCACTTTGGTTGTGGGTTCGATTCCTACAGCCTTGTCCGAAGCGATGGGTTGTCACCCGTCCTGCAGGTTGTCCTTTTTCTAAAACTATATTACTATAACATCCCATCGATAATATCGAAAAACAAACAATAATCCATTCCAATCTTTAGGCTTATCCATAATACTGGAGTCCACTCTCATAGTGAAAACGATTACCAGAGATTTAATACCATCGTTGAACCCCATATATCATAAGATATGTTTTGTTGGTCACATTCCAAACATTCAAAGTCCTTAATCATGTATTCTCTTGAATACCCATTGAACCTTAGTGAAAACTTGAATGCAGTTAAAAGTTAACACTTTCCACATAACAAAATCCTCAAAATTCTATATACTCAAACCATGATATCACTTAGTCCTTATATCAATCATGAGCTCATGAATACTGTCAAACATTTCATTTCCTCCTTATCCCTTCATTAGGCGCATAACATCTACTTTCCAAAATATTTGAATCACTTTTCATGGTTACCGGTACCTTAGAATTATTGAAAACCACGATAGACCAATACATAAATATTTCAATACACCATAAAAGTACCTCAACAACATTATTATTGAATACCAATACATAAACACTTCAGTCCATCCACTTCAATGATTGTCCTGGAATAAGTCCTTCCTTGATTTAGAAGTACCTTTTTAGGTCCGGGCATTGAGTTGGGTAATGCCCATGTTCTCCACAAATAAGACATTGAACTCCATAACAGTCTGTCACTCTATGACCCTTTTCTCCACACAGATAACATCGGTCCCTCCATTTGAGGTATTCCTCAAGGTTCTTCTTCCCTTCTTTAGAAATATCAATCTTCCTTTCTTTATGCTCCTCAACATGAGAACATGAATAATAGTTTATCTTCCTCTTCTTTGATGAATTAGTCATACCACTAAATTTCACCTTGTTAATCATATATCGCGATGACTGATTTGGCATAATCACAAGATCTTTCTCTCTAGGAATTACACAATTTGTTTTCTCATAGTCACCAATTTGTCCATTGGATTCAATGTTAACCGAATTCCTTCTGGTTCCCTCCATTAACTAAAACACAAAAAGAATCTTGTGAGAGGCAAAAATCATGCTAGGGAAAACAACATAGTAAAGGGGGAGTACCTTCAATATCTAACATCTTAGGTTTAACTCTATGATCGTTAGCGTAGTTCTAGTACTATAACTTATACGTATACTTAACCTTAGGGACATCCCTAGACATACCGTAGAAATATCTCTAGGGATCTCACTAACGTTTTCGCATCCTAGTTTCCAAAGGTTGACTAAACCTTTCCTCTGATACCAACTGTAGAGACCCGTATCTTGACGTACATGGACATTACATTACATTTTCGGAATACTTAGTACATAACAAAAACACACACTAAAGGATCGTAATAGTTTAGTGTCTTTGGAAACTCGGAACGTAATCTTCTAATCGTGGTGAAAGTTCTTCAATATCTCCCATAAAGGTCATCCCTTTTTTCTACCTAAAACCTTTCTTTATATCCTGGGGAAAAGAAAACATAAAAGGGTGAGCTCAAATGCTCAGTAAGGGTAAACAAAAGAAAAATCAATCACATCATATACATAGCTTTTGGAAATCTTAACCTGCAAAAGAGCTCATAATATCATAACATGGGATATATCATAGAAGTGAAATGTAATCCCAATAATCATAACTTAAAACATGAAACTTTGTGGCATACACACATAATCATAGAAAATCATTTCTTGTTAGTCAAGACTCAATGCCAAGACTATCTTAGTGGACAAAGTCCCTTTCTGAATCGAGTAACCCTCGTTTCAGTCCTGTTTCACTGAACCGGTATAACCTACCATTTCAGCCATGTCTATCTCATGAGATATAAAATCTTTACCCAATGCATTGGAGGGAGATATAGGTCCCACCCATCTTATAATGAATCCTTTCTTATGTGTTCCACATAATCATAAATCATACATCATCGCATAACCCATGTAATAAAAATGGGATTCCTAAACATCATGACATCATAAAACAATTCATATAAGATAAAGGAATTCATAAAAATAATTCCATCACAACATAATCAAATCAATGTAATAATAGGGATAAAAACAGAACCCTTTATTATCTTAGATGGAAAATAATTTTGATAAAACACTTTAACTCCATTCTTGAGGAAAATATCCTTTCTTCTTCAAAATCAATTTCTTTTCACAAAACATCATGCAATTTTAAAAGAAAGAGGTTTTATTGAAAATAGCCATGAAATATTTTGGAGGAAGCTTCATGAAAATAAGGCTTTATAAAACCGTAAAAATCCGTTCATGCCGCTTAAGTTAAAAAAAACATTCTTCTCGTACTTTTGTTGGAAAAGTCAAAAAGTACCTCGTACAAAAAACAACAAAAGATTCCTTTCATATCTTTTACTAAAAACTCACCGAAGGGTAAATTTGGATTTAAACAATTGTAGGTGGATGGAAATAACATTACATATTGAGGAAACATGGATTTGGATGATAAAATACACCCCAGTAAATACTTACGAATAAACAATCTCGAATAAAATGAGATTGTGATATTTCCCTTACCTTAGGTCCAATTTGCTTCGTATGTGTCCGAACCTCCTGTATAATGATTTAAATAATGTCATTGACTTATTACAGAATCATATTCATTGTTATGATATCATATATGGTTTACTTATGACTTTATATTACCCGTTCTTTTGTAAATTCCATGTTAAAGAAGCGTTTTGGGTAAAATCGTTTCATTTATCGTAGGTGTTTTTACTTGTTGTTCTTGACATTATTATTACTTATATCATGATTTAATTACTTCCAGAATATAAAATATGATTTATATATCATATATATTTAGTATATATATATATAATAGATAGATAAATAAAATGAAAAACACCGTTCATGGAGACGGTAGTCCGTACGTACGCATGAACGCTGTTTTTCTTTCCTTATTGTCTTGAAATGGAAGTAAGTAGATGAAATACATATGTATATATATACATAAATCAAGTAGCTTTATAATGTCATATATTTCATTATTATTTCTTATATATACATTATAATCATTCTTAAATGGTTAACATGGAGAATGAATCTCATCGCGTCGTGGAGACGGTAGTCCGTACGTACGCACGAGCGATGATATCATTTCTATAAATATTGAATTGAATTGGAGTGGATTATACAATATATCAGAATCAATATGATGTTGTAATAACTATGTATAGTTATTATTTACACCATTATACCCATCCATGTAAGGTGGTGGTGGAAAATAGATTACACCACGGCGTGGAGACGGTATTCCGTACGTACGCACGCGCGATGATTTCTTTTTCCGTAGGATGGATAGATGGTGAAATAGGATTGTTTCATACTTATAATAACATATCAGTATATGAGTGATACTGATGTTATTACTTCATAATGAAACAATCTAAGAAGAAGAAGTGGAAGAAGAAATAAAGATGAAAGAATTGGTAACGGTAATTACCTCTTCTTTGAAGTGCCTCTTTGAGACCTCCTCTTAGGGCACTAGAATTGGTCTTTGAGGAAGACCAGAACCACTAGGATGTTTCTAGGGAAGTGGAGAAGAGATTTTGGGAGGGGTTGGCCGAGCTTGAGTGCTCAAATTGTTGTGAGGAGAAGGGGGAGGAGGTACCCTTTTATAAGGGAGGAGAGGGGCACCTTAGGAATTCTTAAAAATATTAATTTATAATAAATCTAACCCCACTTAAAAACCTCCAAAAATGACTCATATTAGAAGATTAGATGAGATAGGGTTGTAATCTCATCAACCAATTAAATTTAGACATGTTTTGATCTTATTTTAAACCTTATCATTTTGATTTATCCTTATTTAATCTATTTAAGTTTATTTGTGGTAATAAAATTCTAAATTTTAAATTATAACAAATAATTACTTATTTGTTGTGAATTTTCCATAATTGTTTACTCTATAACATTATAGACCATATAAATATAAATTTATAATTTTTAAATACTTTTGTGATTTTTAAACAATTTTATAATATGTTATTTTTGTAAAATAACAATAGTGTCAATTTTGACACTATTCATTTATTTGAATTTAAATAAAATATATACAGAAGATATGTTCGAACTAAAAGATTTAATATATTAATAAAAGGTCATATGTATCTATAAAATTACTGTATCACATTAAATAGTTCATATAATATTTATTTTATTATTTTTAAAACCATTTATTTGGTTTATCTCTTAATAAAATAATTACTACATCATTTTTGTATAATTATTTAATATACTTATTTGTTGTATAAAAATTTAAAATAAAATTCTATGATGAAGATAAATATATTACCTTTCACAATAATACTTTTACTCGAATTTATCATCTTAAAATCACAATATTTAAATTGTTATATTTATTGAATTATGAAGGTGACAACTTTGGCATCATTTAAAATAAAATAATATAAGTGTCATAATCGTTTTTATAAGGCTCCAAATGGTCAAATATTCGACCATTGGATGCTTATGGTTTACATTTACATGTACAATAAGTTTTGGTTAGGTATTTGTGCATTTTATGGTCACTAGTAGTTAAAAAAAACAATATTCTTTATTTTTCACTAGATAAACAATTTCTGCATCACTATTGTGTCATAATTAATGATAATTATTTAATCCCTAAAAATTATAAATAAATTTATATGATGTAGATAATTTAATTATCTTTCTGGAGACTATTCATGTTCGAAGTTTCATGAAGTTTATCACTAAATTAAAATTAATATACTTATAAGATTTAAGAGAGTGACATGTTGTCACTTTCTTTGGTTTTAATAATAATTAAGTTATTTTCATGGACAAATGTCCATTAAATGATTCTAATCCAATCCTTAGGTGATATGGGTCGAATTTTAGTCATCCAATAGGATTTTGACATTTGTTAGGGTAATTTTATAATATTATATTTACCCTTAATTACCCGATTTACCTTTAACTATGGTAAATAAAATTTACCGTAGTTACTATTCATAATTCCCAAAAATAAAAAGTAGCTTATTAACATAATTTGGACCCACTGATTCCAAATATGGAATCCATTTTTTAAAATTCAATACACAGAAGTTGCAGAAATTAAATTAAAATTAATCCCGTTGTCGAAAGAAAACGGGTTTTTCTTTAAAACATTGCAAAAGATTGAATTGATTTAACCTACGAATTCAAGGTAAAATCAATGCTAATGACATACATTATATTAAATGGTAAAAATATATTCTATTTATACTTTAAAACCATTCAATATTATAATTTAACCACATAAGATATTACGATGAAAAAAGTTGTTTTTAATTAAAATATAGCGTGTTTTTACTATTCATTAAAATATGAAAGTTATCGGAAAAATATCAAAACTTTATCTAATGTAAATTTTTATATCCTGATTCAAAAGAAGAATATTATTTTGTCAAATTGAACATATAAACATGTCAAAAACTATATTTAAAGTGGTTGCGCCATCAAAAGGCGGTAAAACTGCATTTTTTGAAAAATACTTATTTTACCTGAAAAATTTATTTTGTTCTTATACCATGTTCTAGAAATGTGTAAGATGAATAATAATGTTATAAAATTCAAAATTTAGTTAATACTATTCATAACGGCTAGTTCATGACAATATTATAATAATATAACATTGTTTATTAAAACCCGGTATTGCGTACAACACACGCTATCGAGGAAGGTCGTGATTGCGTGTAATGCAAGCCAAGTCAGGGTTGCGTGTTGTGAAAGAATCCTTCGTTGTTTCGTATAACAGAATCCAACCATATTTCATTTATACATTTAATATATATATATATATATATACTCAATGTTGCGTAGAATAACTATTATCAAAATTGTGTGTAACACGGTCCAAGAATAGGGTTGCGTATACTGCAAGCTAATACGGTGTTGCGTATAGCGCAGGGTAATCTTGGTGTAGAATACAACATAAGACATTAATGAAATTAAAATAATATTTTTCATAAAATCTCGGGCTGTTACAACCACTATGCCAATCCTACTCTCTCTCTCTATCTCGGATTGACCCTTTCATTGATTATTCTAGTTTTCCTCATTTTGTCTTAGACATTCATGGTCATATTTTAATGTTACATGATGTGGACTATCTTACCCTAATATAATTATCTATTATTTATAGGTTTTGAAACTTTATTAATGTTGTTCACTATCTTCTTGTGTGTACTCTTATTCAATGATTTGGAACCCAATGTAGACTCACTTCCTTTACATTATTTGTTGACCTATTGCGTGGACTTATCTTATGATCATCATAATAATTGGAATGAGTTGGTAGAAACCAAAACTACTCAAATAAATATCTAACCTTATTATAATACTCATATATGTTGTTCAAGGAATAAAATCTATTCTTTGAGGAAAAATTATTCTTTTTTTTGCGAAGTATGTTTTTTACAGCATGTTTCCTTATCATGTCAGATTTTATCCCCTTGATTTAGGGATTATATTATATCCAAATATTGATTTATATTCCAACAATAAATATCCCTATTCTTGAATCTCTAACAACACCAACATCTTCCAATCAATATATTTCCTTTTCACTTTAGGTGTAATCTGTCTAGATTTTCCAGATTACATACCTTGCTGTTTTTGGGCCGGAACCCCACTAATTTAGGCATGGTTTGGAGGAAAAAATTTCATTGACTTTCTCATATATAATATTATTTTTGGTTTTTAAACTATTTTTATCTCTCAAAAATTGTATAGTTTTTGAGTTCAAATCTACACATACAGTTTAAACAGATTTAACACTAATAGATTCAATTGAGTTATGGGATACCTTTTCCCATGAGATTGAGGTTGAATATTATCCAGATTATATCAATATTATATTTCCACGATTAAGATAATTTTTTGATGCAATATTAATTTATAATGTTTTTTTGGTAGTACTATTTTTCTCAACAGATTGTGAAGTTTTGGCTAAGGTGGTTTCCAATTTTCTTATCTTTACCTCCAACTATAAACATTTCATATTGAGCATGTAATTATGGTATTCAAGTGTTTTCAAACATGCTATATAATCTCTCTTATACTTCTTCAACTGATCACAATTCTTTCCATTAGTCTCTTACAAATTTTTATCAAGCTCTCTCACTCCATTTTTCGTGATTTCTAGTTGAGAAATATTTATATCCTATGAGTCTTTATAAATTTTTTCAAAATCATGAATCACTTCTTTAAAAATCTTCAAAAATAATTATTTATAAAAAAACTCCTGTTATAATTCTTTATCAAAAAATAAATTCCTTTCATTGAAAAGTAGGACAGATTCTTCCTTGGTTTTCACTAGCTTTGTGAGACTGTTTTAGAAACTCATCTTCTTTTCTAGTGCTTCTTCTATGGAATCGGATTATTGTTCTAGCTGTGACTTCTCATCAATCCATACCTTAACATAATAATATATATATATATTATAACTTCTAGAATGAAATTATTCAAATAATCCTTAACCTCAAGGAAAACATATTCAACGTATTTAATGCAATCATTCTTATAGCGTGTAATTTCTCTATTTGAAGAATCATAACTAGTATAAAAAGGGTTTTCCACATAGTTTTTTTTGGTTTTAAATTCTAAAGTAATATTGGAAATAAGTTTTTCATTTTAGTTATTAGTAACCTATGTGAAAAAATGCATTTCACGTTGCTTGTTAAATAAGTGGTCATAGAAATCAGTCAAAATTTTTAGAATGAGAAGTATTTTTTACATTAGTTATTCTATAACGGATGTGAAAAATCATTTATCACATCAGTTATTGAAAATATTTTACATGGTAAACTATATTTTACATCGATTATACAATAATTTATGTGAAAAATATATTTTTTCCAATATTTCATGTCAGTTATACAATAAATCATGTAAAACATAATTTTATTAAAAACTAAATTTGTTGGTTAGAGAGAGTAACTCAATATGGGGTGAATTGAGTTCCCAATAAAAATTTCTCTAATTAAACTGGCCAATTAATCAAAAAAAAAAGATCGATATAAGATCCATCCTTTTAAAATATTTCTTAAAGAGTGATTAGGTTTCAGTTAAAATATGGTTTATAAATACCTTAGCTTTTGAGATAAATTTACTTAGATAAAAACATATATAAACACTAGTTAAGATTAATTGTAAAAGAAATTGTATTGTTTCTTAATGAAATATTATCTTGAAAAAGATATAAAAACAAAACAAATAAAATAGTGAAACAATGGAATAAACAAGAGGTTCAATATCAAGGTGATAACTAATACCCTCCACTTGACAATCACCTACTTCTAAGAAGATTATAAATATAATCAAAAAAATCCAAAAACTGTGTTAGGTATATAGTCAACAACAACAAGATGTTCAGGCTAAAAATCCTCTTCCATAGTTATACATGAGATGAAAGAAAAGAAAAAGTCACATAGGGACCTCTTCCATAAACACAATAGGAAATAGATAGAGAGAGAAGAGAATAACAAGTATTCTCCAAGAATATATAGGAGACAATGTGTGTTGGATAACAGTAAAACAACACATTTCTCAAAATAAAAATAGACAAAACAAAATAGAAATATCTTAGTCTGATGTGTTTTGTATGTTTTTAATCCTCATAGTAATAATTGTTAGGTTTCCGTGCTTTGTTCAGGAAAATTGAAGCAGAACAGAGGATTATAGAAATATGCAGGAATGCTTCTGATGATCTCTATGTGTTGTCTCAATCAGTCTTAGTAATGGATTCAGTGATTTTGTGTTGTTGATCTTCATAGAATATGAATGAGAAAGTTCAATGGAATTTTCAAATTCGATTGCACAATTTTCTTGGTCAATAGTAAAACATTGGATCTGAGTGTTTGGGTGTTTTTAAAGAGAGATATCCTTCATGATTATATAATAGTGCTTGTTTAAGGATATCCACTTTCATAAATATGTATTTTACTAAGTCTTAAAGACTCGTGGTTATAGCTCATCATGGTGATAATGGTGACTTGAGTCTGGTGGTATCTCATCCTAGTGGTAACAGTGACTTGAGTCTGGTGGTAGTTCATCCTGGCGGTAACGGTGACTTATAGCAAATGGTGTCTTTCCATAACTCTTAACAGAAATATTATAGAAGTAATGTTTTCATATAAAATTATATTATACAACATGTGAAATGTTAGTAATAAATTAATCATGGTTTGTGATTATTAAAATAAGATATGTAAAACACACTCCATCCAAGGAGGCGCCAACATTCTCCCCCCTTTTGATGATCACAAAACATGGTATTTTATAAAACATGTACTAAATACACAATTAAGAATTATTAGATATAGATATGCTTATATCAAAATTAAAAATTCCCAATTATACCCCCCTTTGAGATTATCAAAATAGTAATAAAAATGTATAAAGGAAAAGAACAGAAAGGAATTTCATTAACTTAGTACCAAAAAGATATAAGATAAAGATGAAAGGAAGAAAGTACATGATCCCTATCAAAGGGATATCACCAAAAATAGATTCACTCCTAAGAGGTTGGTAGCTGATCAACTTTCTCCTTTTATTTGGATATTTCCATATCTCTGTCTTCATCCTAATAAGAGACTGTTGAAGTAAAAGTTGGGGAAAATGTTGTAACATATGATAGAGTGGTAGTAGGAGGAATTGGTTCTCTGAAAAGAACTAGTTTGAGTTGTTTGATATCTTCAACTGGTGAAAAAATCAGAGGCTGTAGAGGTGAATTCATAAGACTGGTTGACTGAGAGATTAAAGCAGGTCTATACTGAACTATCCCTATGGATATGGTTGAAAGAACCACAGAAAAATAAATGTAATCTCTAGTAATAACAGTCGTCTGATGGATATGTTCTCCATGAAGGTGAATCTTCCTTATCTATTCTTCATGAGTACTGACATCACCCAAGGAATTTATGATTTCTTCACTGAACAATTATTACAAAAGATCCCTATCAAGCTGTATTGGAGCAGGAGGAGGTTCAGATGAAGTAGAGGCAATAGAATCTAAACTATCCAATTTTTGAGAAGTGGAACTCATGAATTCTGAAAAAGAGGTTTGCAGACCCTCCACTGAAGATTTCAAACTTGCTACCTCATATGTCAATCTTTTATTTTCAAATTTCATTTGTTGAATATGAAAACAAACTTTGGGTTGAATATGAGATATCACCAGCTCAAATAAATATCCAACACTGTCTTCATTAAGGTGAGAAATAGGTGATGTTTGGCTGTTCAAGACTTAGGAAAATTCTAAGACCAAATTCTTTCACAAGGTTTCCATATCTGAATGAACATCTTTCTAGAAAGAATCTAAATCAGCTCAGGTTACAAAATTATGAGAAAAAACCCTTGAAGGAGTGAGAAGATTTCCCTGTTCATGTGATACTGAATACTTAGCTAGTATTTATGTTTCCATGGGAGTGAAAGGATTTAACTCACCAGATTTATCTATCTAATTTACTATAAATCCTTCTCTTCTAAATTTAGAGTTATCATCTGAATGAATGTATGTTAACCCAAGTCTTAAAAAACCGGGAGATCTCTCCCATTCTTCAAAGGATCTAACTAAAGATCTGACATAGGGAAGAATTGGTGTGTCACTGGGTTTATGAGAACTCTGTACAACTTCAGTTCTTGATGGAACATGTGCTATCTATGGTAGTTGAAGATTGGTTGTCTGTGGAATTTGATCCACTAGAACTAGCTGATTTTCTAGAACTATAGGTAACTCCCCCACAATTGTAGCTGGTAGATCTTATATCTGATTGGTTTCCAAGGTCTCCATTGATTCCAACTGAGCCAGTTCAACTAACTACTCATCAGGATTGGGAGTTTTCTCCCCATTACATAAAACTTACTCATCCTTTGAAATAACAAATTATTGAGCAGGATTAATAGAATCAATGCAATCCTTTTAAATTTCCCCATGATCAGAATCACCTTCTTTGTCTTGATGAACTATGTGATCAGGACTACTTCCATCATTTCCATTAATAGGAATCTCATTAATAACTTCATCAACTTTGTCCTTAACAACCCCACTCAAAGATTCATATGGTTTCTCACGATCCATAATCTCTTCATCTACCTTTTTAGAAACAATATCATTTCCTCCATCATCACTCTATTCACTTGAACTCCTAGAGGTGGTCTATTTAAACTAATATTCTTTGGAAACTTCTATATCTTCTTCACCATCATGCTCAGGTAATAGTTTTTATGGAAGGTAGAGAGCTTGTAGAACTGACATGCTCACTGGATAATCTAGGTGGAGATTTTAGGATCTATAGATCACTTCCTTATTCAACTGACATATCTTCTTCTTCTTCATCTCTTTCAGAAATATTTATAATAGAATATTTAGGTATCTCATCAGGTTTAAGAGCAAGATCTACCATATCCTTTGGTCTAGTTGGGTAATCAATAAGATTATAATCATCATATAGTTTATCATTGTCCCTGACCAAACATCTCTTCCAGGTATTCCAACTTAATTTCACTCTTTTGAAGATAGATTTGGATAGATATAAACCACCCATTTTATCCTCAGATTCTTCTCTAGGATTAACATAACTCTTGAAATCTAAAATGGAAGATATCATTTTGGGATAGATGAGAGAGTTTGATCTATATCTATTCTATCATTTCTCACGAATATAGACCATAAAAAATATATAGAGATTTATTCTTTTACCTTTATTCATCAAATACAGGAAGTAGACATCTTGAAATATCAATGTGTTGAAGTCCCCTTTTCTTGGACATAAAACATGCTGTACAAAATTAAACATAAGATTGTACTCACCATCAAGATCTAAATCTATTGGTCTTCTCTTGGTTCCATCTATAATCAATTCTAGGAGAGCCTCTTCAAGCTTATCATTAGGCATAATTCCTTGAAAATATTCATAAACTTCTTTGTGAGGAATATTTAAACATTTTTCCTATTATTTTGAAGAGAAATAAATCTCTTCTCCATCTATTCTTCTTCGAATTCTATCAACTTTCTCCACAAAAATAAATTGCGCATTCTGATAAAATTCATAAACTATCCTCTAATAAAACACTCTATGATTCGAGGAAAACCAATACATCCATCTTTGTTTTTATATTACCTTTAACACTAGAGTATATCTAGTTGGAATCAACTGTGCATCAATCTATTTTTTGGCTTTGACTACGTGATCCTTTAAATTTGGGTTTACTAAAACGGATGTCAAACTACTCGCAGATACTCATCGTCTCTTGGAAGGCCTCACCTATTCTGGATTTGATTTGGTAACTCACTTCACATGATCCATTCGAATTGGTTGAAGGTTTTAGGATCAAGGAAGATGGAATATAGGTTCATGGGGAATGAAAGGGATTATGATTTCAAGGGTTTGGAGAGGTGAATAGTTTTTGAGTAATCCCGATATTTTTTTATCATTTTGGGATTCTAAAAGAATAATAATAAAATTAAGATAATAAAAATTTAATTAGTATAGGAAAATCATAACGGTAATAAAAAATAACAGTAACATAATAAGGAACAATGACTCATTCAATAGTGACTCATCAACGATGACTCATCAACAGTGACTCAATCGATGGTGACTCATCAATAGTGACTCAATCAATGGAGACTCATCAACAACAAATCAATCAACGGTGACTCATCAATGAAGACTCAACCAATAGTGACTCATCATTGGTGACTAAATCAACGATGACTCATTAGCTAAAGTTTATCATTCCTAATTCATGTTTGATGTAGTTTAATCTTTTATAATTAAAAGGCTTTGTGAATATATCATCTAGATGATGTCCAGTTCCAATAAATTATATAGTTATATCAGCCTTTTGATAATTATCTCTCAAAAAGTGATGTCTTAGATCAATTTGTTTTATTCTAGAGTGAGATAATTGATTTTTGGAAATATTTATTTCACTTGTGCTATCAAAATTAATAGGTACATGTCTAAATTGGTATCCAAAGTCTAGTAAAGTATATTTTCATTCAAAAGATTTATGCACAAAAACTACCTACAGCTATGGATTCAGCTTCAGTAGTATATAGTGAAACAAAATTTTGTTTCTTACTACACCATTATACTAGAGATTTTCCTAAAAGATGACATGTTCCTGATGTGATTTTTCTATCTAACTTGAAACCACTAAAATTAGCATCTGAATAACTAACTAAATCAAAATCATGTCCTCTTGAAAAAAATAATCCTAAATTGGTTGTATACTTGAGGTATTTAAAAATTATTTTGACAACTAATAAATGTGAATTGTTTGGATTTTCTTGAAAGAGATCACACATACATACACTAAACATAATATTTTTTCAACTCGAAATTAAGTAGAGAAGATTTCCAATCATACCTCTATAACTAGTTTGATCCAATGATTTACCAATTTCATCAAGGTATAGTTTATAGGTGGTACTCATGAGAGTATCACTTATTTTGGTACTCTTTAGGAAAAAGTGTTTTAATAGATATTTAGTGTATTTACTTTGATTTAAAATAATTCCTTCTTTATTTTGAAAAATCTGAAATCTAAGAAAGAATTTGAGTTCACCCATTAAACTCATTTCAAATTCACTTTGCATTAATTTTGAAAAATCAGAACATACTAAATCTTTAGTAGATCCAAAAATAATATCATACACATAAATTTGAACTATCAAAACATCTTTTGAAATTATTTTTATAAAGAGAGTTGGACCAGCTATTCCTTTTGAGAAACTTTTTGAAATAAGGAAAGAGGTAAGCCTATCATACCAAACTCTCAGATCCTATTTTAAACCATAAAAATATTTTTTTAATTTAAAAACACGATTTGGAAAATAAGGGTTTTGAAATCTTGGGGGTTGTTCGAAAAAACATCCTCAATTATAAATCCATTTAAGAATTCACTTTTAGTATCCATTTGATATAGTTTGAAGTCCACATGTGATGAATAATAAAGTGTTATCCTAATGGATTCAAGTTTTTATATAGGTGAAAAAGTTTCTTCATAATCAATACCTTATTCTTGATTATAACCTTGTGAAAATAATCCAGATTTATTTCTTACTATAGTTCCAGATTCATCAACCTTTTTTCTAAACACCCACTTAGTGCCAATAGTCACAGTATATTTTTTCCCAGTCAATAAGTTCCTAAACATTGTTTATTTCAAACTTATTAAGTTATTATTTCATAGATATTACCCTGAATTCATCATTGATGGCATAATTGATGTTCTTAGGTTCAATTTGTGACAATAAGTCTTGATGTTCAATTTGATTTCCTAGGGAAGCTCTAGTCTATGAACATCTGTTTAATTTTTCTATTACTAAATCTAAAGGGTGGTGTGAATGAGTCCCAATGGGTCTCTAAAAAGAGGGGCTAGTAGGTTTAGGGTTTTCTTCCTGTTCAGGTTTTGGTGGATCACTGACTGTAGTGTCTATTTGTTAAACAAAACTTTCAGATGGTTTGGAATTGAGATTCAGAGATGAAAGATCATCCTCAAGGTCTTCTAAGATAGTATTATATTCATTGGGACCAGTTTTATCAAACTTGATACGAATAGATTATTCCATTGTTCTGGTCTTCTTATTAAACACTCTATAGGATTTTCTAGAAATTGAATACCCAAGGAAAATTCCTTTATTGTTATTGGAAGAAAATTTATCCAATTTATCCTTTGTATTAAGAATAAACACTTTGCCAAAAAAAACTCTAAAGTAATTAACCTTTGGTTTTATATTATTCTATAACTCATAAGATTTTTTTTTATTTTAGAGAGGTCTAATAAAAACAATATTAATAATATAACATGTTGTATTAACAGCTTCAACCCAAAATTAGATAGGTAGGTTATACTCATTTAACATAGTTCGAGCTATCTCCTAAAGAGTCCTATTTCTTCTTTCTACCACACCATTTTGTTGTGGTGTCCTAGGAGTAGGAAATTTGTGATTATAGCCATTTTGAGAATAGAATGAATTAAAGTCTTGATTTTCAAATTCTCAACCATGATCACTCCTTAAGGTCTTAATCCTAAGTACACTAAGGTTTTCTACAGATTTGGAATACTTAATAAATTAAGAAAAAGATTAACTTTTGTTAGCTAGAAAGAATATCCAAGTGTATCCAGAGAAGTCATCTACAAGGACATAGACATAGTGTTTTCCATTTAGACTGGAAACTCTGGCAGTTCCAAAGAGTTCTATATAGATTAACTCTAGAGGCTGAGAGGTTGAAACTTCTTTCTTAGATTTAAAATAAATCATATGAAGTTTCCCTTTTTGGCAGGGATTATAAACTCTATCATTTGAGAATTCAAGCCTTGGTATGTCTCTAACCAACCCTTTACTAGTTAGCTTTCTAAGTGAGTGAATATTACAATGGCCTAGTCTCCTATGCCAAAGACAAGATTCTTTATGTCACACACAAACTTTTGAAATAATTTTATTTTATTATTTTATCTGATTTTGAAATATTCTGTCAGGGTGTGGGCCGAGCCTGGCTGATATTTTTTTCATTTTTGACAATAAAGGAATATTTTGGCCTTGGTAGTGTCCAACACATGGACATGGCATGGTTGAAGCCGCGCAGCTTCTCCCAGGTCAATGTGTGGCCTGCCTGATGTTCGAGTCAAATAAATAAAAATGAAATGAATAATAAAATAAGGACAAATTAAAATAAGAGAATAAAATGAAGTTTAATAAATTATTTTAATAATAATAATAGTAATTATTATTATTATTATTATTATTATTGTTAATGTTTTAATTATGTTATTTTTATGAATATCATTAATATAATTATTATTGATAATGTTTCAATTTAAGAATATTATTATTATTATCTTGGTTAATATTTTAATTAAGAATATTATTATTATTAATATTACTATTATTATTAAAATATTATTGTCATTAATATTATTATCATTTAAGATTGTTATAATTATATTTTATTATTATTATTATTATTAAGAAAATTATTATTATTATAATTATTATAATCTTAATTATTATTAATTTACTTTTATTTTTATTTTCATTTTAGTTAGGGTTTAAAAAAAGAAAAAATAAGAAAGGGGAAAGGCATTCTAGGCTAGATAACCCTTCTCCCCCGTAAACCTACCCTGGTGCGACCTCCCCCCCCTTCTACCTCCATTTTGCAACACCCCCTTGTGCTTCCTTCTTCCTCCCGGTTATCTAGCGATGTCGTGCTGCCTCCTCTCCTTGCTGCACGACCCACACCCACTGGCCTCCTGCTCAGTCCGGTGCACACCCCTCCTTTATTATCTGACACTATCCGACTCATCCCCCGCCTTCCCTGCTAATGCTTTTTCCGGAAACCATGACCCCGATCATCAACCTCTCCTCTAAAACACAGGGCTTCCCCTGATAAGACCCTACTTCCTCCTTAATAGGGTTTTGGTTCATTTTTATTTGGGGTTTTAGGTTTCGAGCAGGTAGGATATTATATTTAGGGTTAATTATTGATGATTTTGATTCCGTTGTTTGATTTAGGGTTCAATTGGGTTATTTTCATGGTGCAGAATTGGTTTTAACAAAGTTTTATTACATGTTTGGTCTTAAAAATAATTTTTCCCACGTGAAATTGGGTGGTTTCACATTCAAACAATTGTTTTTGTTGAGTTTATTTTGGTCAATTAATTTGACATGTTCTTTTACTATTGCACGTGGTTTAAAGATGGTATTTGATAAAAATTAAATATGTTTTTAATTTTAAAGTGACATTTTTATGGACTTTGGGTATGTTCCATGTGTTAAGCCTTGGTGTTCACCTTTGTAATGTTTTAAAAATTATGAAAATGACTTATTTCATTCTGAAAGTGGTGAGAAACTAGTTTTTGAAAGAATTTGATATGCGTTGGGTTGGAATTGGTTTATTAATGTGAATTTGGGTGTACTTTTCATGTAAAACCTTGTTGTGCCTCTTTTAGGTGCTTTATAAATTAAATAAATGGTTTATTTAATTTTTCAAGTGGTGTAAATCATGTTTTCAAGGGCACTTATAATGAAAATGGGTTTGGGTGTATGTTTTTTAACGGGAAATGAATAATTTGGAATGTTTGGTTTGTCATTAATTTTTAAATGTAAATTTTAAATGGTTTAAATGATGAGATGTGTGTTTTTGAATTGGTTCCAGTTTATATGATGATTTGAAAAGGCCTTTGGAAACAGTTAAATTGATTAAGTGCTTTTCTTTTAATATTGTCAAATGGGTTTTATAAGTTATGTAAGTGGTGTGAAATATATTTTCAAATGGTTTAGTGTGCATTTGGGTTTAAAGAGTGTTTTTGGTGTAATTTTTTTTGGTACTAATTTTGAAGTGTTTCATAATTTTTTTATTGATTTATTAAATTATATGTGCAGTGTGTGGTCCTTTTTGGTGGTTTTGAGTCGTCGGGTCTAAGACGACTCACCTGCATGTGCATAGGTAAGTGTATATATATAAATATATATATATATATGGGTTCTATCATTATATTTATAGTCATCCATGGTAGTGAATATACATGTATGGGGCTAGGTGTGCCTATGCATATATATGAAAAATACATACGTAGGTGAGTGGAGACTAGTGTATGAATATAAGCATATATGTAAGGATTCCCTTGCACATGTTCATAGCTATGCAGGTATGTGTATAGGGGATATGTGTCCTTATATGTATGTGAAAGTGCATATACTTAGTGGGGGAGCAACAAATCTTAGTTAGAAAGCGCCAAGGGCCGAATGTTCAGTTTGGTTCTACCCTGAGGTAGGTCCCCTATGCCTATACCTTTAAATTGAATTCATTAATTTCTTGAGTGTTTAAAAAAAATATTTCTTTTATATTAAATAGTATATGAATGATATGTAAAGTGACGATGATGCTTCATGATGACCTTTCCTTCATTTTTTAGGTTAACTTTAAGTGTTGACATGTGTTTTTTTATTAAAATATAATCCCAAGCTTTTTTTATAATGCTTAACAATTTAAGTGATTAAAAACAGTTTCTAAAATGGTTTTGGGTGTGTGGTGGGTATTTCGAAAAAATATCAGTGTGTATATTAGTTGTGAAATTTGATTTAAATGAATATGGATTCTTGTGTGATTTAAAAAAGGGAAAATTCCACAATTTGGTAAGTTAGGAAAAGTGTATGTGCTTTGATGTGGATTCAATGTTAAATAATGATTTACCTTTCTTAAATGGGTTGCTTGGATTTAAGAATGGTTTCAAGTTGTTTTAAAATGTGTGAAGTAATGAGACTTGTTTTAAACCTTGAAAATTATTTGTAAATGTGAAAACCCTTCTTGAGGCATGCCCCATTATTTTAGAAACTTGATATGCATGTTAAATGTGTGATTTATGGTATGTGCCTAGTGAAGAGGCTTGTTCTTTGTTGTGTGACTTATAAAAAGGGTGATACGCTCAAGGAGGGAGATCGGTGGTGAGAGGTTGGATGTGTTTTTGAGTAAAGAAAATGAGAATTTCATATATTTTTTCTTGATAAAAACTCACTACCACTTGAAATGGAGCACATGGGAAACCTAGGTATCTAGGTGGGCAGACTAGGAATAATACACTAGATGATACAGAAGTGGTTCGTCCCAGTTTCGTCTAGCAGGATTGACGCTTACAACACTAACTAAACATAATGATGATTTATTGGATACCATTAGGTAATGGGTGTGTTCCCTAATAGTGTATCGTGCATGATAACGTGGTTCATTTTCATTTCCATACCACATTTCACTAAGGTAGGAGGATCCTAGGTCCCCAACCAACACTATATGCTTAGATATTTTCAATGGTTCTTGTGATATGATTTTCAATTCATATTTTCATGCTTGTTCCCTCCTTTTTGAAAACCATATTTTTAATCTAAATTGGTATCCTTTAATTTTGAGATGTTAATGTTTGCTTGGAGCCTTTTTTTTAAAATTAAGTGGAAGATAAATTCTTTTATTGAAAATGAAAGCTTGTTACTTGAATTTGAAAAGAATGAAAAAATTACTTTAGTATTTATTATTTTAAAACTATCACATTTTGGGTTTCTTTTTAAAGGTAAGGGCATAGGGTGTTGTTGTGCACTATCATTCCTATAGAGAATCCCACTGATCACGCCTAATTTATTTTTCCAGTTTCAGGTTTCTCTAGTCATGGTTCACTATGGGAGAAAGTTTGTTTTTTTATTTTCCATGGTGACCCACGAGGTCACTTGAGGTATGTTTCGCTACTTAGTTTATTTTTATTTCTATTCCTAGTGTTGTTTTTGTTTTTTTCAATTTTTATTTAGTTATATTTCTTTTATAAGGGGAAAACTGCTACCAAATATCTTATTTTGATGCCTGACACTAGTTTTCAACCCGTAGGGATTGGGAACGCCCCTTAGGCCTTGCTGCAGACCGGGTCGGGCACCAGGTTAGACAACGACCCAACTTGGTTCATGAAAAAATTGTATCAGAGGAGGTTCTATCTTTTGGGTCTTTTTTCCTAGGAAAGATTCATGGAAGAACATAACTAGCATTGTCAGAACTCAATGTTCTGGTTATGAGTAAGGTGCCTGGCTAGAAAACCTCATAGCGGGACTTAAGTTACCAGGGGAAATCAGTTTCAAGTGAGTCTTCTATTCCTTGCAGTTCATTGATGTTTGGGAAATGAAAATAGAGTTGTGTCAATGGTCTATGTGAGCTCTTAGGGCCTTTCAAGTCACGTGGAGTTGGGAACATTTTCCTAAAACACTCTTTGTGATAGTGGTGTGATTGGTGTATGAACGTCAACCATATGTCCGGGTCTCCCATCGACACTAGTTTCCACTTGAATTGTCTTGTGACTCCTTCAGTTATGAAAAATGATTTTTGAAAACCCATGTTTAAAAAGTGTGATAATTGAGTTTTAAAATAGGATCGGTTTGATTGGGTTCTTGGGCCTCCTCATTAGCTAGTGTATGCCCCCATAAAGAGTTAGTGCACGGTTGAAGTGCGACCATGGGTGATTCTCCATGGGTGGATCCTCTAGTTGATCAATGTAAAAACATTATTCTTCTTAAAAATTAGAATATGAATCCACCTTTCTTTTTGTGGTCTAGTGGATCCTCTCATATCAGGAGAGAAGATGAAAGAGGATTTGGAAGAAACTTTGGTCTCTTGGGTTGATTGGGTTATTAAATTTGGAGTTCAACATAATTAAGTCTGTAAGTCATGTTTGAAAGAGACAAAAGAAACTATAGTGGGGAAAAGTAGTAGCAGTCTGGAGTTGTCGATGCGGGATTCTATTTTAAAGAGGGCCTTTGGGTTTTTCATTGGTTTCAACTAAGTAAGATATCTTGTTAAGACACATGTGTGGTGAATCTAGTTATAAGAGGTGGTTATGGATGCCTTTAGAAATCACATGTTGTTAGGGACTTAGGTTAATGTATCTCTCTTGAAATATCTTTTTTCAGTTTCAAGGGTCATGTTTGGTGACACTTTGCAGTGTCGTGTTATCACTTGATAACATAGGTGATGGTTACACACCCTTCTGAGAATATCAGCTATGATAAAAGCGCGTTTCCTTTAGGAAATACTAAACATCTTTATTCTAGAGTAAGGTTTCTTCCGTGTGTCCTTCCTCTCAAAGTTTCTTATTCGAAGTAAAAAGGGGAGATTCCAATGCATATTTTAAGCCCTTACTTCGATAAGTGTTGTGTGGAAAAAATTGATGCTGAAGCGTACTGCATCTAATGGTAGTTTTTGGGTCATGGTATAGTCATTTATGGCACCAGAAGGAGAAGTTTCATGGGGGGGGGGGGGGGTTGAAGCCTGACTGTAAGGCAAGAGATGCTTCAATCATCAGAGATTCAACTATAGGTCTTTTAGTGAAGCTAGAACATAGTCATGAGAACCCCAATGGCATGAAAGGTTTGGATATGAGTTTTGTTCTTAGTGTGGGAGATGGAGATAGTTTAAGCCTCTGGTGTAGTTTTTTTGTTTTAATTATTCCTGTTCGGTGGAAGGTGGTGGGAGGACCTTGTTTACACATTATGACTGTTTGGGTGTAAGAGTTTCTCATTAGTTATAAGAAGGTATAATCATCTTGTTTCCTTAGAATCCTGATGGTTGTGTTCCACTAAATGTGGATCTTCTTTTAATGGCCCCTACGTGGCCTGTGCTTATAAATAGAGAGTAGTTAGATTTGTGTTATTTTGGGGGAAATAAACCATTGGGATGTGTCGGTGGTGGTCTTTTTGGTCCATTGGATGACCCCTTCCCTTCCCTCCGCTTGTGGTGGGGGTTCTTGGTCCGTACAAAGTAGCACTTGAGTTTGAATAATATGGCTAGTTTTTATGGTGGGGAGAACCACTGTGGGTCCTGTTGAAAGTTCCACTAAAATGAAATGGTGTTAGCCTATTCCTGGTGGCGGGGAGTCTGTCCGGGCCTCCCTATGTTAGTGTCCTGGTTTCGCCTTTGGTGTAGGCTATTTCTTATGATGAGGAGTCCGTTCGGGACTCCTTGTGTTAGTGATTAGGATTTGTTGTTCATTTTAGGTGGACTTCTTGAGTTTCTCAGAAGTGTTCAAATTATTTTGTCTTGGGAAATTGAATGGTTATTTGTGAGAATTTTTTTCTTTTGATCATTAATCGGAGGTGACTTAACTTTTGGGGGCGAGCGTCACTTGGGGAGTCCATTTTGGGTCTCTTGAGTTTATTTTGTAAGTCTTTTATCCTTGTTGATTGTGACCTTACTTTTCTCTCTTTTTTTGTTTGTCAGAAACCTCTTTGAGCTAAGATAGTGTACCGGTTCTGTCCTCTAAACAATATTGGAATGAATTTCCGAGGACGAAAAGCTTTATGGTGGGGATAATTGTCAAACCTGGAATTTTGAAATAATTTTATTTTATTATTTTATCTGATTTTGAAATATTCTTTCGAGGTGCGGGTCAAGCTCGGTTGATTTTTTTTGCATTTTTGCTAATAAAGGAATATTTTGGCCTTGGTAGTGTCCAATGCACGAGCAAGGCACGGTCGAAGCCACGTGGCTTCACCCGAGTCACCGTGTGGCCTTCCTGATGTTCGAGTCAAATAAATAAAAATGAAATGAATAATAAAATAAGGACAAAGTAAAATAAGAGAATAAAATGAATTTTAATAAATTATTTTAATAATAATAATAATGGTGATTTTTATTATTATTGTTGTTGATGTTTTAATTAAGTTATTATTATTAATATCATAAATATCATTATTATTGATAATGTTTCAATTAAAAAATATTATTATTATTATTATTATATTGGTTAATATTTTAATTAAGAATATTATTATTATCATTACTATTACTATTATTATTAAAATATTAATGCCATTAATATTATTAATATTTAAGATTATTATAATTAGATTTTATTATTATTATTATTAATATTGTTTTTATTATTATTATTATTAAAGACATTATTATAATAATTATTATAATCTTCATTATTATTAATTTAATTTAATTTTAATTTTATTTTAGTTAGGGTTTAAAAAAAGGAAAAAAAGAAAGGGGAGAGCCATTCTAGGATCGATCCCCCCCTCTAACCCTACCCTAGCGCTACCTCCCCCTACCCTTCTACCTCCATTACGCAACACCCCCTCATGCTGCCTTCTTCCTCTCGATCAGCTAGCCATGTCACGCCACCTCCCCTCCTTGCAGCGCGACCCACACCCACTGGCCTCCTGCTCAGTCCGGCGCACACCCCTCCTCTGCTATCCGGCGCTGTCTGATGCGCCCCCACCTTCACTGCCAGTGCTTTTTCTAGAAACCACAACCCCGGTCGCCTACCTCTCCTTTGACGCACATGCCTTCCCCCAGTAAGACCCTACTTCCTCCTTGTTAGGGCTTTGGTTCATTTTTATTTAGGGTTTTAGGTTTTTAGCGGGTAAGATATTAGATTTAGGGTTAATTCTTGAAAATTTTGGTTCCATTGTTTGATTTAGGGTTCAATTGGGTTATTTTCATGGCATAGAATTGGTTTTAACAAAGGTTCATTACGCATTTGGTTTTAAAAATAATTTTTCCGGCATGAAATTGGGTGGTTTCACATGAAAAGAACTTTTTTTGTTGAGTTTATTTTGGTTAATTAATTTGACATGTTCTTTTACTATTGCACGTGGTGCGAAGATGGTATTTGATAAAAATTAAATATATTTTTAATTTTAAAGTGACATTTTTTGTGGACTTTGGGTATGGTCCATGTGTTAAGCCTTGGTGTGCACCTTGGTAATGTTTTATAAATTATGAAAATGACTTATTTCATTATGCAAGTGGTGCGAAACTAGTTTTTGAAATAATTTGATATGTGTTTGGGTTGGAATTGGTTTCTTAATGTGAATTTGGGTATAATTTTCATGTAAAACCTTATTGTTCCTCTTTTAGGGGCTTTATAAATTGTACAAATGGTTTATTTAATTTTTCAAGTGGTGGAAATCACGTTTTCAAGGGAACTTATGGTGAAAATGAGTTTGGGTGTAGGTTTTTTAAAGGAAAATGCATAATTTGGCATGTTTGGTTTGTTGTGAATTTCTAAATGTAAATTTTAAATGGTTTAAATGATGAAACGAATGTTTTGGAATTGGTTCTGGTTTATGTGATGACTTGAAAAGGCCTTTGGAAACCATTAAATTGATTATGTGCTTTTCTTTTAATATTGTCAAATGGATTTTATGAGTTATGTAAGTGGTGTGAAATGTATTTTCAAATGGTTTAGTATGAGTTTGGGTTTAAAGTGTGTTTTTGGTGTAATTTTTTTGGTGATAATTTTTAAGTGTTTCGTAAATTGTTTTATTGATTTATTAAATTATATGTGTAGTGTGTGGTTCCGACTTGGTGGTTTCGAGTCATCGGGTCTAAGGAGAATTAGTTGTGTGTGTATAGGTAAGTATATATATATATATATATATATATATATATATATATATATATATATATATATATATATGGGTTCCCTCGTTACATGTATAATCATCCATGGAAGTGAATATACATGTATAAGGCCAAGTATGACCATGTGTATATATAAAAATTCATACATAAGTGAGTGGAAACTAGTATATGCATATAAGAATATATGTAAGGATACCCTTGCACAAATTCATGGCCATGCGAGTGTTTTTATAGGGGATAGGTGTCCTTATATATTTTTAAAAGTGCATATACTAAGTGGGGGAGTAGAAACTCTTAGTTATAAAGCGCCAAGGGACGGATGTTTGGTTTGGTTCCACCCTAAGGTAGGTTCCCTATGCCTATACCTTTAAATTGAATTCCTTAATTTCTTGAGTGTTTTAAAAGAATATTTCTATTATATTAAATAGTATATGCATGCTATGTAAAGTGATGATGATGTTTGATTTTGTCCTTTCCTTTTTTTTCTTTTAGGTTCACTTTAAGTGTTGGCATGTGTTTTTTTTCATTAAAATATGATTTCAAGTTTGTTTTAGAATTTTTAACATCTTATGTTATTAAAAGTAGTTTTTAAAATGGTTTTGGGTGTGTGGTGGGTATTTCTCAAAAATGTTTGTGTGTATATTAGTTGTGAAAATTGTTTTAAATGAATATGTATTCTTGTATGATTTTAAAAAGGAGAAATTCCATGATTTGGTAAGTTTAGAAAATGTATGGGATTTGATGTGAATTAAAGTTTAAATAACGATTTACCTTTCTTAAATGGGTTGCTTTTATTTAAGCATGGTTTCAAGTTGTTTTAAAATGTGTGAATTAATGAGTCCAGTTTGGAACCTTGAAAATGATTTTTAAATTTGAAAAATCCCTCTTGAGGCATGCCCCATTGTTTTAGAAACATGATATGTATGTTAAATGTGTGATTTGTGGTATGTGGCTAGTGAGTCTTGTTCTTTGTTGTGTGACTTATAAAAAGGGGGATGTGCTCAAGGAGGGAGATCAATGGTGAGATGTTGAATTTGTTTTGAGTAAAGAAAATGATAAGTTCATATATGTTTTCTTGATAAATACTCATCACCATTGAAACTAAGCACATGGAAAACCTAAGTATCTAGGTGGGTGGACTAGGACTTGTATGCTAGATGATATGGAAGTTGTTTGTCCGAGTTGTTTCTAGAATAATTGACGCTTACAACACCAAATAAACATAATTATGATTGATTGGAGACCACTAGGTAATGGGTGTGTTCCCTACTAGTGGCTCGTGCATGAGAACATGGTTCTTTGTGGTTGTTATACCACGTTTCACTGAGGTACGAGGATCCTAGGTCCCCAACTAATACTAGCTTATTAGGGATTTCCCATGGTTCTTGTGATATGATTTTCGATTCAGTTGTTTCATGCTTGTTCCCTCCTTTGTGAAAACCAAATTTTTAATCTAAATTGGTCTTCTTTCACTTCGAAATGTTAATGCATGCTTGGAGCATTTTTTTTAAAATAAAGTGGAAGAGAAATAATTTTCTTGAAAATGAAATCTTGTTACTTGAATTTGAAAAGATTGAAAAACATTATTTTAGTATGAATTATTTTCAAACTATCATGTTTTGAGTTTGTTTTTAAAGGTAAGGGAATATGATGTTGTTGTACTCTGGCATTCCTACTGAGCATCCTGATGCTCAAGCATACTTTATTTTTCCAGTTTTAGGTTTCTCTAGTCATGGTTTTCTCTAGGAGTGAGTGTGTTTTTTTAAATTCCATGGTGACCCACGAGGTCAATTGAGGTATGTTTCTCTACTTAGTTTATTTTTATTTCTTCTGCTAGTGTTGTTTTTGTTTTGTTCAGTTTTTATTTAGTTATATTTATTTTTCTTAAGGGACAAACCATTCCCAATTGTCTTATTTTGATGCCCAAAACTAGTTTCCAGCCCGTGGGGATCGGGAACACACCTCAGGACTTACTGCAGACTGGGTCAGGAACTAGATCAGATGGAGACCCAACTTGGTTCATGAAACTTTATGAACTGCATTTAAGAGAGAAATATTATTTGAATTTAAAGAATTTAAATCAATAGAGTAAATATTATCATTTCTCAAAGCAGTAAAAATAAATTCATTTTTACCATTAAAAACATTATAGGCATTGTTTTCAAATTTAACATAAAATCTATCATCACAAAATTGGGATATGCTAAGAATATTATATTTTAATCTATATATATATATAACTTTAGAAATTTATACATAATTAGAATTACCAATTTGGCCAAGGCTGATGATTTTCCTGTTTTTATTGTCACCAAAAGTGACATTTCCACCATCAGCTTTAATAAAATTCTTGAAGTTTGAATACTCACTAGTCATGTGTATGTAACATCCACTGTCCAGATACCATATGCATTTGCTAGAGGTTTTCAAATAGGTTTCCTATGATGTGCTTGCTGTAAAGAACATGTTGGCTCTATCAGACCTATCTTATTGACTAATGAATGAGTCAGTTACACTATCTTTGGAGGCATTACATGTTTCTTTCATGGTCTTTTTTTATATCTTGTCCTTATCTTCATACTTATTTTTATATTTTAATTTTGGACATTCAACTTTAATGTGGTCTTTTCTATTACATTCATAATAGGTAACTTCATTTTGAGTATCATCCCTTTTCAAATTCCTTTTCAAATTATTTTTCCACTTTCCTTTATTATCATAATCTCATCTGAAGTTTGAATTTTTGAAGAAATTCTTTTTCCTATAGAATCTATTGAATCATATTTCTATGTGTTTTATTTCTTCATCACTATCACCAGAAGATCCTTCTTCGCTGGAATCTTTGACTTGTACCTTTTCTTTTTGTCTAGAGGTAGTATATTTTAAGGCTACTAATTTTATTTTTGGTTTATCTTCATCAATATATTTGTTGAATTTAAGCTATTCTTCATACATCATAGGATTTACTATCAATTCCTTGACATGTAGTTTACTTAAATCACACAAGTCTCTGATTGACATAGATATTCCTATCCATCTACCAGGTAAGCATCTAAGCAGTCTCATCACTTGATATTTGTCTGTTACTTGATTTCCAAGTGAGTGCATAGTATTCACTATTTCATTGAACCCAAGATACATATCAAAAATAGGTTCATCATATTTCATTTTAAAAGTATCATATTTAATTGTATATATATTTAGTCTCATTTCCTTGATATTTGATATTCCTTCATGTGAGACAATTAAGGTATCCCATATTTCAAAATCATATTTGCAAGTAGATATTCCATTGAATTCATAATCTCTTAAAACACATAAAAAATTATTCACAGCTTTAAAATTATTATTGTATGTAGTTTTTGTAGCACTACTCAACTCACTTCTAGAAGTTTGTGGTATTTCATATTTATCTTCTATTATAGTCCATATATCAAAACCTATACTTTCCAAATGTATTATCATTTTTATTTTCCATTGAGCATATTTGTTGCCATTAAAATAAGGAGGTCTGTTGGTAGCAAATCCTTCATGTCTATTATACATAAAGAACTAAAATTTAGAAATGATAGAAATTTGAGATCTTTATAATAAAACTAAAATCACAGTTAAAAAGGTAAATTTAAATAAACATCCCTATGATACCAAATATTGGTCAGAGAGAATAACTCAAGAGGGGGTGAATTGAGTTCCCAATAATTTTTTTTATAAATAAACTCTCCAATTAATCAAAATAGCAGATCGATATAAGATCTATACTTTTAAAATATTTCTTAAAGAGTGATTAGGTCTCAGTTAAAATATGATTTAGAAATACCTTAACTTTTGAGATCAATTTACTTAGATAGAAAAATATATAAACAGTAGTTAAGATTAATTATCAAATCAATTGTTTTGTTTGTTAATGAAACATTATCTTGAAAAAGATATAAAAAAGAAACAAATAACATAGTGACATAGAGGAATAAACAAGAGGTTTAGTCTCAAAGTGATACCTAATCCCCTCCACTTGGAAATCACATACTTCCAAGAAGATTATAAATATAATCAAATAAATCCACAACCTGGATTAGGTATATAGTCAATAACAAAAAGTTGTTTAGGAAAAAATCATCTTCCATAGTTATACGTCTGATGAAATAAAAGCACAGGTCACAAAGGGACCTCTTCCATAAACTCATTGGGAAACAGATAGAGTAAGTAAATAATAACAAGTATTTTTAAAGAATATTTAGGAGACAGTGTGTATTGGATAATATTAAAAAAACACACTGATCAAAATAAAAATAGGAAGAACAAAATATAAAGAGCTCAGTCTGATGTGTTCTGTATGTTTGTAATCCTTAGATCAACAATTGTGAGAAGTTTGTGCTTTGTTCAAGAAAATTTAAGCAGAACAGAGGATTGTAGAAATCTGCAGGAATGATTCAGATGATCTTTATCTATTATCTCAATCATTCTTGGTAATGGGTTCAGTGCTTCTGTGTCATTTATCTTCACGGAATGTGAATCATAAAGTTCAAGATATTTTGCAAATTCAATCACACAATTTTCTTGGTCGATAGTAAAACATTGGATCTGAGTGTTCAGGTGTGTTTATAGAGAGAAATCCTTCATGATCATATAGAAATACTTGTTGAAGGAGATCCACTTTCCTTAGTACGTCTTTTACTAAGTCTTAAAGACTTGGTCAAACCATCCAGGAATAGATTTTTCCATTGAACCATTTATGCCAAATATCTTAGAAAGTAATGGTAATAAGAGTGCTGGTAGTGACTCAGAATCTGGCAGTGACTCTGCTGACAGTACTCCTTTGGTGGTAGCGGTGACTTGAGTCTGGAAGTATCTCATCCTGGTGATAATGGTGAATTTAGTTCGGTGGTATCTCATCATGGCAGTAATGGTGAATTTAGTCTGGTGGTAGCTCATCCTGGAGGTAGCAATGACTTGTAACCAATGGTGTCTTTCCATAACCCTTAACAGAAATATTATAGAAGTAATATTTTCATATAAAATTATATTATACAATATGTGAATCATTAGTAATAAATGAATCATGGTTTGTGGTCATTAAAATAAGAGATTTCAAACACACTCCATCCAAGGAGGTTCCAACAAAAATCAAATACAATAGCCTAGCAATACAACAAGACAAAGAGAACTAGAAAACAATAGCAAAAATAGAACCGGAAAATAGAAGCACAAATTCAAATCATTTCAACTTTATAATTTAAAATTTAAAATTTAAAATATATATTGAAAATAAACTAAAACCCAATCAAACCTGTGAAATAATCCACCCATGCTCCTTGTAAGTGATTTAGATATTTATCAAAATAAGGGAGAGGGGCATAAAAAATCTAAAAATTAAAAGGAAAGAATTTAATATGTATTCTCAATATAATTATAAGATAAATTAAAGTAAATTATATGATAAAATTTAACCTTGTGGAATTTTGTAACCATCCCGATTGAACTTATTTTGAATGTAAATCTTAGAATATAATATCCACATTCCTTTACTCCTTATTAATAATGAAAATTATTTTTTAAAAGATTTTTTCAATTAAAAATAACATTTTAAGTACTTGAAATTAAAATTTTGTAATTATAAATGAGAAGTCACCCTTGCACACACATATTTGATCTTTTCTTTCCTCTTTCATGTTGTATCTATAAAGTAATACCATGCCCTATTTGAGAATGATATGTATGAAATAAAATTAAAATTCATTATAATATATAAGTATTAAAATAATCAAACATACATGTCTAATACATTGTAAAAATTCTCTTACATGTCACCACGTATAGAGAATAATTAGTAAGTTGTCTTCTCTTTTGCAAAAAAATACACAATATCCAATGGCCACTAATATAAAAAAATATAATGATTTTGGTTATACAGTTAATATCATTAACACTTTAAGAAATATATGTTTCATACCTATCAATATAAGGAATAATCCAATACTGATTTGTGTTATTTTGAAATATTTCAAAAATATTTAATGTTCTTCCTATATCATTCATTATCATCATTAATGTTGAAATAAATAATGGTTCAAAAAATCCATATACAGATGTTGTATCATACTGAATAAAAAGTGTATAAATATACCTAATACAAAACAAACATAAGTATTAAGTTTCATTAAATTAAAATAATTGAAAGAAATATAATAATCAACTTACATGGAAAATATAGTCATTTCAGACCCACAAATGTCATCATCCATTGGAAGCTCATAAACTCCCAACAACAAAGATGAATATGTTGATAATTTATAATATCCATAAGAAGTAGTATCTAAGGCCATAGTGTCCTGTAAATGTTGCTGTCTAACCAGTATGTTTTTAACTTGGAATTATTCTTGTAAAAAAATATAGTTAAATATGTAAATATTAAAATGTCAAAACAAATGTAACACCAATATGAAATAAAGGATAAAATATATGTATATGTATGTGGAAATTTATCAAAAAAGTCTAGATGAAAAAACTAAAAAATGACAGATACTTCATCCAAATACAGTGACCGAATTTGTAAGAAATGGTACTCTTGATGATCTATCTATATTATCCTACATTATAACCCTAATACGATCCATATTTATCATTTAATTATGAAAAATATCCCAAATATAATATATAATCCTATATTCAACAATATAATGCTCGGGATGCTAAACATATAACTCAAAATATATGGGAATATAAGGAATATGAGGCCTAGGAATTGGATATATAGGAATAGGTAGAGGAATGGGATATGCATTCAAATGTGGAGGAGTGGGATTCATAGCTTGAAACTATCTTTGCATGTCTGCAAATATCCACTGTAACGAAGCTATAATACTCTCCTCCACTATCTCACCCATATCCTAAACTTTATCTTATAAAGCTTCTATTTTTTACTTTATAGACATCCTCTATTAAAGAGGATCCATAATGATCAAACACTTTTTTAATCGATATACTTGCCTCGTATCCTCATATGTTACCCGGGTGTTTGAGTTTTCCCATTACAGTAGCTAAAATATCCTTCATACCCTCAGATATAAAGGTCCCATGTGTGATCTTCTCCTCAAGGGATTCTTATATAGAATATTTGAAAAATTTATTAGTGAATCACAATATATAAAGATTTAAAATAAATAAAATAATATAAAAAATTAAATAGCTCCTTAAAATCCTCTCTATTACAACCCTCTAATATTCTATAAGATATCTTCCATTTTTTCTCATTCGGGACCTCTTCTATTTTTCATGCCTAATTGGGGGGAAGGAGGGTCAACCTCTATGGATCTTGAATATCTGTCTCTTATTTTTTGATTTTTATCCATTATTTTTTCTTCTAAAAATATATTCCTTCCATGAGATAAAGTATGGTGTTATATGTTTTTGGATTGGATCTTATGATGATATATCCTCAGTTTCTATAAATTAAAGATAAAAAAATCATTAATATTATCATTATTATAAAAAAAATCTAAAATATAGAATTTCACTTACCAAAAATGATTCTTTTTGTCTAATTTCAACAAAATGCTTCCATGTATCTTTATCTTGAAAAGGATATATATCACATGTATTTTTATTTTATATTGACCTAAAAATGAAATCTGATGTGATGATTGATTTAAAATCACTCCATATCCTATCATCTAAGGATAAACATTTTTTCCATATTTATATACTATTAGGTATATCAAATATCATTTGACGGGAAGGGAAAAAACCTACACTAGTAAAAAAATGTCATGATAAGTGAAATAATAAGAAATAACCGTATTAAAACCATCTCCCATAATTGATATATTGTCTCTTTATCGATACTTTTCCAATTACAAATCAAAATGCTAAATTTATTTTAATATTGAATTATAATAAAAGTATTAATTTTTTTTTGTATTTAGACCCCTAGGATTATCATTATCATTAAACTCAACATATATCCTATGATCCTGGCTATGGGAAACCGATAACTTGGGTAAATGTGTGCTACCATGTTTACCAACCTTGGAATCCTTATTTACCCTTATGAAAGTATAAGGTTCCTCTACATAAGGATGAGGAGTTTCCTCAGTAGAATTATGTGTATGATCCTCCCTAGAAGCTCAAGGTTACTATGCTGTTTGATATGAAATTACCATATAAATTAAATTAACAAACAATTATTACACAAATATAAAATTCCAACAGTTACATATAAAATTAAATAAAAAATGAAAAATATTCAAACAAAAAGTAAAAAAAAACTAAACACATTTTTATTAATATTTATTAAAGTAGTTAAATAAAATGATAACAACATTAATAAGAGAAAAAATTCTATAAATAGAGGAAAATAAAAATTAAGTAAAATATTATACAAATACAACTGTTACATAAAAAATTGAATAATAATTTTAAAACGATATAAACAAAACAAAAAAATACAAAACAAACCATCATTTATCATATTAGTTAGAGTAGTTAACAAAAATGTTAAAAAGAATACTAACTTTATTATTTATTTTATTTGTTATCAGTTAACAATGTTAAAATAATATTGACAATATTTATGAAACATAAAATTATATAGACAAAATTAAACAAATCTTAAGTAAAAATTTATACAAATCTAACAGTTATATATAAATTTGAATAATTGAAAAATGATACAAACCAAGCTAAAATAATATAAACAAATAATTTATCATATTTGTTGAAATATGCATTTTAATTTAAAAAATTAAATGAATATATCTTGCATTTTATGAAATTTAAAATGATAAACAAGAAGTAAATATATGTTACATGTAATATTAGGAATTTATTATAGGATTTTTCCCATATTCATTTCTCATGATCATTCTGTATGAAAAAAACATAACTACAATGTGGACATCAATATTCTCTGATAATCTTTCCATGGAAGTATGTGTCTCATATAAATCAGAATTTTCATCAAGTTTTTCATCACCAAAATACCATTTTTCCTTGTAAAACGATAGACCACTATACATTTGATGGATTAATAACATATAAAATTGGTTTTTTAGGTGTTTCCATGATAAAAGGATCGGTTGTGTATTGAAATCTATTCATATTTACTAGTGTCATACCAAATTCACCATACCCGACACTGTTGTTACCAATAACCCATTTGCAGTTAAACACTTGAACTCAAAATTTAATGTAATAAATATCCCATATTTATTCAATAACACCATAATATACACTTGTCATATAGATTAGTTTTTTTCTTTGGCACTCAAATGATGCATTGCTCATGTGAATACTAATACACTATTATTATGAACTGTACTTATATTATCCTAATCTTTGGTATAAAATATATAGCCATTAATTTCATACCCGAACCATGTTAATAAATTTAAACTTGGGTAGAACTCTCACCATCACAATGTTTTTGATGCATCTAATATACTATTCATGGTCTCTTTAAACAATGGTAAAAATACTTTTTAATCTCATTCAATATCAGTATATATTTCTTCTTTTGATAACATTGTTTTAACACCTTAATATGAAATGTTATATATAGATGAGCATCATTTATGTTATTAAAGATGTATAAATATATGTGATTTATCTATTCACCTATCAATTATTTTACTTTAAATACAAAAATCCCCTTTCCCCCAAAACTGAATCATTTATAGCAATATGTAGAAAAACCAATGTGCTCCATTACAGAAAAATAGTTTATAAAAAACTCTATAACCTCTTCAGAAATATAATTCTCAATAATGGAGGCTTCTGGTTGATAGGTATTCTTACCATATCCCTTTAATATCATAATATACCTTTAAAAAGGATACATGAAATATATATATACTTGTTATCAAAGATTTATTTCTCACCCCAAATGAACCATTAAATGCACCATGATATCAAAAAATGATGGAGGAATGTGTATTTATAGTTGAAAAAGTAAAAAAAATGCATTATTCTTCAAAATGTTCAATTAATCAAGATTAATAACTTTGTTAAAAATTGAATTGAAAAAATAATACACCTTTATGATAGATATTATGACATGGATGGGTAGTATTACAAGCAATGCAATTAGTAGAAGCTATTGCATCATGATGTGACAATCATAAGATTTCATTCCTTTTATCTTTAAATATTTTAGTGACACAAAAGTCTTTACATTTTAAGAACAACCCTACTATACTTTGATACCATGGAGGCACTGGAAAAAACTAATTTTCTCACTCTTGGATAATTTATGATAAGCTAAAGGTAGGCATATTTATCTTCTATTAGAAGTGGGAGCTAACTCCAAACGTATTCCCATTGACAGTAAGTCCAATCATTCATTCAAACCATCCATAGTGTTTACTTTAATATATAAAAATTTTCCAATCAAACTATTAAAAATATTTTTCTCAACATTTATGAAATCAATGTTATGTTTTAACTCATGTGTAACATATACTATTTAATTACAACAAGTAAGCTTTTCATTCTAAAGAAATAATAACACAATTCAAATAACTTTATTAAAGACCGTGATTAAAAAATAAATTAAAAATTTATATAAATTTAATTTGATGAAATGAATTTCATTTTTGTATCCATTATTTCAAAATTATCTTATAATAATTTTTTGATATTTTTTAGAAATAGTTTATTTTTAAGTGAATAGTGAAAAATAATGATTTTACAAATATGTCACTTTTATGACATTATAATTATATAAGAATAAATTGAAGTTTTATGAAAACTTTACGGTATACCATATATATATAAATTAAATAATTAATATAATAAATATAAAAATATAATATGATTAACATTTTGGAAATCTAAGTAATTTTTTTGTTCAAATAAAAACTATATTTAGTTATTTTTCTTTTAATCAAGTATCTACAAGATACATTTTGGTTTTGTTTTGATTTTAAAGAAAAATAATTCTTCTATAATTTAACATAATCCAATTAATACCATTGGAATCAATATTACACTTTATTTTTCTGTAAAATCATTTTTATGCTTAAAATAAATATTTTTCTAAAAATGATTTTCGTTGTGTTTTGAAAACTTATATTAAAAGTATTTTCTACCAATTATAGAATTTTAATCTTTTAAAATTTATTCCATATTTATAATAATATTAATTAATATAATATAATAGGGTCAACTTAATTTTTTCTCATAATGAATAGTAAAAATAGTAAAATTTTGTTACAACGGTTAAGGTTAAAATGGGTTTATTGGAGGGGGGGGGGGGTTTAAAATAAAATGATAAAGGTTAAAATGAACTAAAAACTTATCTAAATCATATTTTATGGTAATATATCAACCTTATATCACTTCTATTTGAATATGATTCATTTTTCTGATATTTATCTTGAGTAATACATTAATATATTTTAATCTTTTGAAAAATTCCAAGTATGTTCTCTCCCACATTTATAATAGGACATCACATATCCTCTATTATCCATGCTTAAATATCCAATTAGTTCAAAAAATACCTGAAAAAATAATTTCTTAACATCCCTCCCCATTTCCTATAGGTCTTGGTTTGATCACAATACCACCCTAAGAAATATTTAGGTATAAACCAAATGAGGTTGTCCGAAGAAGTGCTATAGTTCTTAACTGAGTGTTTTATTTATTTATTTATTCTTATAAATACTTCATTTATATGATAAACTTGATTATATTATAACATAATTATATCCAATATACTAAGATTTTATTATTTCTAAGTCACAAACTTTATTTATATCCTTATCTAATAAATGAGAAATGAAAGCATCGTTCGTGTGTATATGTGGACTACCTCCTCACGAAGCGATGTATTTCATTTTTCATCAACACTATTAATGGATAGTTATTATAATGAATATAATGTTTATATATGATATTTATAAAATATTTATGATCCTATAACTATAATATTTCATTTATCTACTAACCCTTCCACCCTTTAAAAAATTATAATGTTGCCGGTGTGTACATGTGGACTACCCCCTCCACAAAGCGATGAGATTCATTTTTCATGTACATATTTCATGGATTATTATAAATATATATATAATTAATATATATTATTTTTATGAAATTATCAAAATTCTGAATATGGATGAACCATGAGAAATATGCAAGGATTGAAACTACCAAAGTGAAACTTACATGAAAAATGGAACAATTAACTCTTAGAAATGACAATTTTAATAAGAAATTATTAATAAAAAGATGTTGAAATGTTATAAGTGGATTATATATGATATTATAAGTATATATATGATTTTTTAAATAATTATTATAAATTTAAATTTATTATACAGGAGGTTAAAATCACTTACGATGCAAGTAAAACTTTAGGAAATGGATTTCTGTTACAATTTCATTTTATTTCAGGATTGTTTATATTCATATTTACTTTGGGAAAATTATATGATCCTAATATCTTAAACCCCATTTATTTTCTTGTCCTATGATTATGTTTGGGTTTTATATGTTTATTTTACATTTCTTCTCTTTTTGGATCAAAAATAAACATGTAAGTTACATTTAAGGGACTTTCTTTTAAAAATATTGTTTTAAAGTTTTTCTTCCAACTCCATTTATTACTTATCCATATTTTCTTTAAAATATTTTCAAGAATGTTTTTAATATTCTCTAAATATTTATTAAATTCATTTTTACCCATATTTGAATTTTTATAAAAGGTTTAAAAGGAATCTTCTTGTCATTTTCTGAATGAGATACTTTTTACCAAATGTGTGAATGAAATCTATGTTTTAACGCACATCTCATGAATAGAATTTCCCAGAGTCATGAATACCCTTTTCTTTTGAGACCAATTTACAAGTTTCCATGTTTATTTTCAAAGAAATTTTTTTCCTAATATTATATAATATTTTATATTTCAAATAATTGATTTCAAAAATGAAAAGGCTATTTTCCTAAAGAAATGTTTCAGTGATCTTTTAGAGGTATTATCATCTATGAAAACACCCATTGATGTTTTTGGGTATAAATACAATAATATCATATTTATTATTTATTTTTTATGGCTTATTATTATGATCATGAAATATCGATGTTCCATATTCTTGATTCAATATGGATAATTTTTGACTTATAAGGCATTTTGAAAATGAATTGTACTGATCATTCAAAAATGAGGAAATAATAGGATGTGAAAGTGATTGGTGGATTAAAATTATAGATAAATCCTTGATATATCCACTTATTTCATGAGTAAAAACACCAAGCATTCCATATTGGATGGGTATCTGGTTTACACCTACCTATTTATTGGAAATGATGTCTTTGTTGAGAGGCCTTAATGGTAAGATTCATGCTATCTTGGTTGAGTGGTATGAATTTCCTTTATTAAGAATTAAGTTTTCATTAACCATATATTTTCTATGTTTATATTATCCATTCATATTCATTAAAATCAAGTTGTTTATTTAATAACATGTGTTTTGATTATCCAATCTGCTATATTGATTATGACTTATTTACTCATGATACCTTTCCCTGTATGTAACCCTTAATAAGCATCTAAGGTCACCCTTTACTTGTTTTACTTTTCCCAAGATATAAAGAAGGATATTATGAATTATTTCAAGGATGAAATAATGTTTCTTATTTCGTGTTTTTATATTTCCAATGTAATATGAGAATCATGTATGCATCTAGTTTACTAAGCCCACTAAACTGTTTGATCCTATATTGTGAGATCCCTTTTATCTTGTACTAATGTAATAAAGTAAACACTAGATTTGGGTTTCTATATTTGGGTTGTTATAGTAGGTATTAGAGAAAGTTTAACAGGAACCTTGGTAACTAGATATAAAATGAACATATCTAATATGATAATTATGATAATCCTTTAAGGCATTTGAAAATTTTTACCATTATAGTGTTTTTTATTTTATGAATCAATATTCATGATTATTATGAAGTAACTTAGTGTGTGATATTGTTTAGAGATTACACCTAATAAAATAAAGAGAATAAAAACCTATATTCAATGTAGGAATTTCCCTACTAAGCAATCCAATACAACTGGAATTAGAATTGAGAAGATCATGGCCATATTAGGGTAGCTGAATCAGGTTATTAAAAATAAACTTGGATGTATAGAGAAACATGTTGTTCCATAGTATGATTAACCTATTATGGATCTCTTAATATGATTGAAACCTTCATCTTTTAATATAATTACTAATCTATTGGTATTTGAATAATGAATTAATTCACTCGAAAAGATATTACTGTCTTGGAAAAATAATGAAATGGAAAAGGTTATTATGGTAGTGTATTGTCTTAAGGGAGATATTGATTAATAATGTTCATTGATCTAGATCACTAAAGAGATTTATGAAATAAAAATCATGGAATGAATAAATTTTAAAGTTATATTCTTTGAGAAATACTTTCCTTGAGAACATTGAGTTAAAATGGAGAGGAATTTTATCAATTTAAAGAATAAGGACAAAGACAGTATTGTAGATTATTAGGATAACTTTATAAGATTATATAGACATAATATGGACTACATATTTAATTTGGAAAGAAATATTGATCGTTTATTTTATGGGATTAAGTCGAGTATCTAAAGGGAACTATTTTCTCAAACATTTCCATCATATAGAGATATAGTATCAAGTGCTATCAAGACAGGTAAAGAATTTTATAGGTCTTATATATTTAGGGGAAATAAAGAAAAGAATAGGTTGGTTGAGCATCAAGGAAAAAGGAAATATTTGAAATAATAATAAAGGGAGGATAATATTTTCAATATGTGATAATTGTGTAAAAAAACACCCAGGTACTTACTTAATGGGGATAATATATATTTTTCAATTATGGATAAAGGGGTCATAAGGATATTAAATACAAGGAAAATAAAGAAACCACTATTATACAGTGCTTTAACTATAAAGATATGGGTCATTATTCATACAAATATCCCAAGCATCAAGGGAACCTCCCATAAAAGATGCCAAGGGGAGAAGGCCAAGCTTATGTGATTACTATAACTGAGGTTAAAGTTCCCAAATATGTGGTGCCAAGTAATTTGATCATAAAATAAAATTTAGATAATTATTTATATTTTATATTAATTCCATAACATCAAAATTAGAGAGAAATTTAGTTAGAGAGGTAAATTTCATAACCCAATGAAAATAGGGTGGTTCGAAGATATCCCTTACTTTATGCCCAAATTCACTTCGATTGTACTTAACATCCTGAATAATCAAAATTTTATTTATTTATTAATTAATTTAAAAACTTATATATATATATATTTTGTTTAATATAATTTTATTATGTTCATTTATAAACATTTCAATGAGATATAATGTTTAATTTCATTGTTCCTAGGGTTCTCATTTCATGGTTCCAAGGTCGGATCACTTATGGATAATTATTGAAGTTCTCATCAAATGAGACTAAAAATCCAAAAGTGAAATGAAATTATATTCAAATCCTTACATAAATATAAATTTCCCCAAATATATATAAGTTTTGTGACATAGGTATGATTCATTTAGTAAAAACATTAATGTTATACAGTTAGTTCATTCAGGCGGTTTTATCAACCATTAAAAACTAGTTTCATTTTATTTAATATTATGACTATATATTAATTAAATAATGTAGATGTCATCACCTTATTTGCATAGGCTGATTACTTTGAGGGTCTGTGAGGGGTTCCTTCAGTGGTTGGGGTGGTTTCAGAGGGGTTTTCCTTGTTTGATTTTCATGGATCTGTTTGATTTTTTTTGTGAAATGGTGAATCCGACCAGTTTCAATGGTTTTTAGGATGGAGGCCCTGTTATTTGTGATGGTGGTTTTTGATGGTGACAATGATGAGGAACACCAGTGAATGTGGTGTGCGGTCGTTGGATTGACGTTGATGGTGGTGACAGAGAAGCGGCGCGAGGAATGTTGTTCGGGTTCCTGTGTTTTGAGAAGGTTCGTGATGACGGTGGCCAGACCAGATTGTCTCACCGGCGACATGATCCGATGATAGCTCCGCCGTCGTCCCACTATGAATAGTGGTGCGTGGTGTTTCGGCTTGTCTTTCCGGCGGTATGATTGGAGGTGAAGTTGGATTTCGCGTTGACATGTTCCTCGAGGTGGTTGTGCGGCTCGAGGTGGACACGTGGTTCATGTTGTTTTTGAATTTTGAATTTCTGAAGTTTTTTTGCTTTTGGATGATTTTCTGTTTGGTTGTGAGGTTACCGGTTATCATAAACTGGCTTTATGAAAATCAAAAAAAGATTTCCAGAATGAAGACGGTGAACTGACATAATATGGATGATGTTTTTATTTTTTAGAATAAAAGGAGAATAGTAGAGGATGGATGATTGAAATTATATTACAAAAATAAAATTACTATATATATATATATATTATAATGGACTCATTATTCCATGTTGGATGAGGGGGTCAAAAGAAAGTAGAGGAAGAAAATAATTTAAAATAGGAAGTTTGAGAATATTACTTCTTGAATTCCATCTATTGAAATAAACCTTAAGGCACTTTGGTTTTACCTTTTAGTGATACCAACACTATGAGTACATGGTTTAGATGGTTGGAAATATTATTGGAAAACAATTGGGAAATCTCCAAGGCTTATAAGGTGTGAGGAGAATGAGTGGTATTTATAAGAGGAGGGGAGGGGTGTTTTTGAATATTATATTCATTAGTTCAATATTTTGGCTCAAGACTACTAATAATGATGAATCTTTTGATTATATATAGTAACTAGTGCACATTATTTTGAACTAATGTTTGATTACATCATCTATGAATCATAATTTCATGTATTTAGCTTATAATAAAAATTATTGTTCTTTACTATTCATAAAAAATTAAATTGTTTTAGAAAAATACCAAAAATTCACCATAAGAATTTTTTGACATGTATATTGAAAAAAGGAAATCCATTTTATGAAAATAAATTTATAAATATGAGAAATTTTATTTTTATTTATTTTAAAAATACAAATTTTAATATTATAGTTAATTTTATTACCCTTTGAAAAATTACTTATGGTCTCATTAAATTATATTATCATTATAATTAAACTTAATATTATTTTATAAACCCATTTGATGAAAATAAAATTTATTTTAAATTATTATATTTTTTATAAAAATTCAAAAAAAATATTTATGCTTTGCAAAAAAATAAACACTTATTTTATCATTTTTGAAACATTTATTTACTTTTATCATGATATAGATATTTCATATTCTCATTTTATAAGATAACTAAATATCATTTTACACTTCCATAAGTGGGGATACTATCTTAAAAGTCATATTACTATTCCTAATAGTTATATTACTATTCCAACGGTCAAATTACTATTCTAACGGCCAGATTTGTAATGGTCATATGCTCTACCTACTTTATATAAATACCTAATATTTAATTCATTATTTGTTAAATTCTATTTTCTCGCAAGGTTATATATATTTTCATTTTCAAGATTAACATTGCATTAATAATATTATGATTCATTTCTATTGTTCTGTTCATGAGTGTGGTTATTATGGTGGATCAAATAGATCCAAATTTTAATATTTTAGTTATATTATTTTCTATTTTTACCCCATTATAATATTTTCAATTAATATGGACATATTTATTCTCTAAATTTAATGTACAAATTAATATAATAAAATGTTTCTAGTTTTCATTATATGTTGCATGTGCTTTATATAATACTACATTACTAAATATTACACGTTTATATAAGAAGGGAAATTCCATTAATTAAGATTTTGGGTCATTATAGAGAATACTTAAATTAATAAATGTATAAAAGGATATTATAAACTTAGAAGTAGTGACTCATAAATGACATATATACCCTAACTAACGAATCTATAGGTTTCAATCTAGGATATCCAAGATCATTTTCCTTTTATGTTCTCTAACTTAACTAGTTATATATTACATCATTTAATTCCATAATAATATTTTTTTTATATAACTTATAATGGTTTGTAAAGAGCATGTGAATCAACTAAAACATATCCCTAGGGAATGTCAAACCAAATGTATAGTTAAACCCACTTTCTTTGCATCGAGTGAAGATTGAATTGATACCAAACCAACCTTTTTCAGGGATAATTATCCCTAGGTGCATCTATTTTAGAGCTTGCATCCACTTGTTTGTATCCAGATAGGGATTCCATTGTTAGGGAGTCACACATTCTATACATTACCTGAAATTTTAGGACATTTTCCTATATTTAGAGTTATTTTTTGGCTTTACACTAATGTTTTATAGTCATAATTCGCCCAAATAACTAAACCCTTCTATGATACCAACTAAATTACCCCAAAACTTAACTCCTAGGTCAGTGCTAAAAATATATCCTTAAACACAAGATTTGATACCAACTAAGATGATCCAATCATAAAACACATATATTATACATCATATTTATAATTTAAACATTACATCTCATGAATTCACACAAAATCCTAGAACCCAAAGGTTTTGTGTCTTTAGAGATTAGATACATGATCTTCTTATTTCATAAGAAATATTTAATTTTTTTCCATAAGATTATCCAAACATGCTATCCTTATAGACATTTCATACTTAATACTCCTTTTAATTTCTTAGGGAATGGAAATATAATAAAAGGGTGAGCCTAAATGCTCAATAAGGGTAAACATAAGAGATAAAAATCAAAGATCATATGTGAGCATAAGTCCAAAATATGGGCATGAGAATATAACCAAGGTACATGGACCTAAAAAAATAGAATCATGCCCAATAATTTATATATCATAAATCATGAGTCATGACATAAGAATTTTGGCATAACATAAGACATGATTCATATGAGTGAAAACATGAGTCAATAAACATGAGCCTTGCGATCATAACATAATAATATAAACATGTGGCATAAAATAAAACTAATAACATGTATCAAGTCTAACCATAAATACATTCATCACATAATGTACTAGGATAACCACCTACCCATAATGTAGTATGCTTGGGATAACAATCCGTGTACCCTTTTTAGGCTTGGATTAAACATTTGCATACCTTTTTAGGATTGGTATAACCACCAATGTACCTTTTTAGGCTTGATATAACCATAAGTGTAGTCTAGGGAAAACTACCCATGTACCTTTTTAGGACCGATCTAATACCCTATGTGTCTTTTTAGGCTTGAACTAACCACCAGTGTACCTTTTTAGTCTTGATCTAATCACCTGTGTACCTTTTTGTCTTGGGATAACCATCAATGTAACATTTTAGGCTTAAGATAACCACCTATGTACCTTTTTAGGCCCAATCTAACCACTCATGTACCTTTATGTGCACCTTTTTAGGCTTGTGCTAACCACCCATGTAACTTTTTAGGCTTGGGGTAACCACATATGTAACTTTTAAGGATTAGGATAACCACTCCTATACCATGATATTTTGGGCTCAAGATCACCACCTATGTAATATTTTTGAGCACATGAGATATAGAAATTTACCCAATGTATTAAAAGGATACAACATACCCACCTGTCACATAATGATGAACCATACATATGTACACCATAAGAACATGAAAAAATTCATAATTATATCATAGATTAATTAGCCTATGAAAAAGAAATGGATTTTATGAAAAAATCCATTAGATATTATCATAATCCATCCAGATAAATAAAGTTTATGGTTCCATTATAACATAATAAAAATTAAATAATGTTAAAATATATAAAAACACTTTTATAAGAGTATAAAAATTTACTTAGAGATAGAAGTAGAAACACCCTTTACATTTTTTATACCTTTTAATTAATAAATAATGGGAATAGAAATATCTTTGAAAACCATGAAAACTTAAAAGAGTAAGTTTCTTAAATAAAACTGATAAAGGTGGAAGAAAAATGCATTATTATGGAAAATGTTTTAAAAAAATTAATTTCACACTTTTGTAAAGAAATTAAAAATCATTAGAAAATGACTCGTGTATAAAATGTTAAAAATATTCCTTTAAAACTTTTGAAAAGTAATTCAAAAAAATTTGAAAGTATCCTTAAGAAATCATTAAATTGTAGAGAAGTACATCCATAAATAAATATAAATAATATAGTCATGGAAGAGAATTATTCTCAACTTATAATAAGATATAAGTACAACTTCACTAACATGAAACCTTTCGATCTAATTATGAACCAAAGGTATATGAAATGCTAATAAAACATGTAAAAACTATAAATAACCATAGGAGAAGAAAATAGTTGGGGTTTAAGATATAATGAACAAAATTTTCCCTAAATATGAGTTCATACATATAAAATCTCAATTTAAACATTATATTAGAAAAGTAACTCTTACGAATTCCATAAAATTTGAATAAAAATTCCTTGAAAGAAAGAACTTGAGATGAATTTTAAATCCATTGAATTTCATAAAAATATATCCATTATAAGTATATACACCACATAAAATAAAACAAGTGGTGAATATGAAACATATCTCAATGGAAGGAAATTGAGATGAAAAACCCTTATAAACATCATATTTTTGAAGTAAGATTAATTTTAAAATGATTTTATGAGAAAAAATTTAAATCCCTAGAATAATAATGTAACATCCTATTACTGATCTGATAGGTATTCCTTTAACCTTGTTTCGTTGACTTGATAGGGTTGATAATGAAATGGTAGGATACCTATAATGGTGAAGTCATAGATTTTTTGGACTCCTAGATTTAACTAAAGTTTTCTGCAGGCTGTCGGAGGGTTACAGGTTGTGTAACTGGGTTACACGACGTGTAATGGTTTCTAGAGACAAGTCATGAAAGGATTCATGTTGTGAAGGTTACACATCATTAATAACATTTATATGTCGTGAGTTATTTAATAGACATTTTTTAATTAGATTCGACACATTTTTTAGTAATTTTAGATATTAACTATTTCACAGTGTGAAAGGGTATTACATGTCGTGTAATACCCTAATTGTGTATTTTTTAAACAGGTAGAATGACTAAGATCTCTTTTCTCCTCTACTCAAGTTTCTTCTCCCTTGACCTAAAGCCTTACCCAGGAGATCTTGAAGCTCTACAACCCTTACAGATCCTATTGTTTGGAATTCAATCATTGTTGTGCTTGTGGTGTGATTCCTGGGCAATAATTCTTCTTCATTCTTTGTCTTTATCTCTTTCTCCTCCTTTGGTATTTCAATATATCATCCTAAAATTGATGGATATAAGATCCATGATGTTGGATATCGTTTCTAGGTTGATTTTTGAGGTTTTATTCACATTTTTTCTCATTGATGGGTGCTTTTTCAAGTGTTACATTTTGGGAAATGGTAGGCGATTCTGTCTTTTTATCCAAATTGATTAACATTGAATCACTTGATTTATTTCAACAGATTATTTAAATTCAATTTCTCAAACTTGATATCAATTGATATAATAAAATCCAATTCCAGTGAATTAGGAGATTTGAAATGGTTTTGGCATGAGAATTGGGAAAAACCCCAATTCCATTGAATTGGGGTGTGTTTATGGAAATCAGATAATTTAAATTTTTTAATTTAAATTGGAATTTTTATAGAAAAAATTTCAATTAAAATTTTGAATTTAATTGTGTAAATGAATTGTGAAATTGATGGAATTGGTTTTGAATGGATTTTAAACTTGGGAAAATGGATTAAAATGTTTTTATATAAACCTAGTGGTTTTATCTTGTTAAAGAGGAATGTTTTTGATTAAAACTCGTTTTAGTTTTAAATGGAAAATTGGCATTGAAATGAAAGAATGAGATTTAATTGTATTTTAAGTAGTCTTAAAATAAATTTCCATTGATTTTGTAAGAGAACATGATAGTATTAGGTAGTTGGTGAGTTATTTGGGCACACTATACACTATTAAAACATTCTAAAACATACATGAAGTGGGTCATATCCCTGATGGGATGGTGAAGAGTTGAATTTTCCCAGTGTTAGGAGGATGTGTGTATACACATATTGCTGAGATCACTTAGAGAGTTCAAAGTTCTATAGTTGGAAATACTATCTTACCTACTTGGAATATGATTATGTTTATCGCTTATTATTTATATTTGAGATATAAATGTATTACAATGTTGTAATACTTATTTAATCACCTCTTGGATTTACATAAACTATTTCATGTAACTATTTTATTTAAGCCATTATTTTAGAAATATTCCATCACTTGTAAAGCCTTTGCTTAAAGTATTTTTACATCACTTGAACTGTATAACATGATTTGTTTAAATATTATTTAAAAATTCCAAACCAGTTTATTTTAAAAATTTAAAGCATCCGTTTGGTTAATATATTTTTGTAATCTTTTATGGAATCCTTAGTGCGACCCTTCTGGTCTTTTTATCTCACACCCTACTTGTGCCTTTAGATGTTTTTAGATTATCTCATTTCAAATTCGAGCAAGGGGAAAGGATCTCTTGGAAGTGTATCCAGCTATTGAACCTTGGATGTGGTGAGTTTTGTCCTTAGGGGCTTGGGTTTCAGTACTTTGGGCTTGTCTGTGATCTATTGTATCCAGGTACTTTACTCCCAGCGGAGTTTCTTTTATTATGTATACTGACTTGTCTCTTTTTTTTACTTTTTCAATGATTGTGGAAAAGTTGTTCCCACTTTCAATTGTATAATTCCAAGTCCTAGTAGCCAACTCATAAGGATTGAGAATTTCCTTAGGGCTATGTTAGGGATAGCTTGGTTATTAGGTTACTAGGGTACCCGGGCTGGTTTGTGAAAAAATGGCATCAAAGTAGGCTATTGAGATTTTTTCTTAAAGTCCTTATGCAGTTGAAATCTTTTCGGGACTTAGGAGGCAGTTGCAATTGAGTGCCTCTCCATCTCTCACTATAATGAACCTTAAGTCTCCAGGGGTGGTTAGGGAAGATAAACTTGTAGATTGATTATAGTTTTTCCCTATTGTGATTTGGTTGGAGTGAAGTCTAAATATCGTTGTTTCATTTGTTGGGAATAATATCCCTTGTTGCTCAGTTTAAGTGTTAGTTTGATGTCTTCCTTGTTGTCTATTGATGTTGTGTATCATCAAGCCTCTGATAAGATGTGAAAATCAGATCCAGGAGGAAGTTTCTACTGAACCACAGTGAGAGAATCCTCAAGTGGACCCAATTCTAGTTGAGTATTGGAACCATGGTCATTCTATTCATGAATTGTAGTATGGTTTTGGTTTGTTGTCAATCCTCAGTTGAAGTTCAGAATGTGTTCCAACAAAGTGATCTTACAATTCAAGCAGATAATAGTATTAAAGGTGGCACCATTTTCTAGTGTTTTCCAAATTTATGGACCTCAAAATTTTCAAATGGAGAAAAGTGTTTCTGGAAAAGGGACTTGCGAGCCGATTACTTGGAGGCTTGGAAACTTGCGCGACTTTTGGTTTTCAAGACCAGAACATGAAAATATGGTAAAGGGAGAAGGGATCCCAAGTTTGGAAGTTGGTCACGCAAGTGATTTTCAGGGGCAGAGACTTGCGGGCCTAAACTTGCACACCGAGGGGAGACTTGCGCTCCGTCGCGCAGGGTTTCTAAATGCCTATAAATACAGGTCGAACCCTCCTCATTCGGCATGAAGTTCAGACTTCGAGAAAATCAGAGCTCCCATCGCGCAGGTGTAGTGGTCACGCAAGTGGTGGTGGGTTGCGCAAGTTGAAGTTGTGCGACAGTTGTTAGCTACACATCCAAGGTGGTTTGGGCGAGAAAGGGGTTGTGTCTCGCAAGTTTGAAGTTTAAGAAGTGAATGTCACGCAAGTGGTTGAGGTGTACTTGCATGCCGGTTTGGACTTGCGTTCCGAGACAGGCGTGCTGTCTTGAAACTTGCGCACCAGTCTTGGAGAAGCGCGCCAGGTGTAGTTGAAGCACGCTGGTCCTTTTAGAGCTGCACGAAAGCTGTAAGATTTCCTGATACCTTCGGTGAAAAGTGATATTAGTCTATGGGTGGGAGTTGGACTTCAACAAAGCATATACATACAACAGAGGATGTATTCATTAGCGAAGATGAAGATACCTTCACATCTATAAACCGAGTGGGACTTCACCAAGGGCAGTGATCCAGGGGGAGTCAATGGGAGTGACCCGAGGGACGCAATAGGCTATCCCTAAACAATTGTAAAGGCAGTGAGCCTGGGACAAAGTGAATGTTCCCAAATCTTTGTAATCCACAATGAGTAAAGAATAGTGGAATTTGGTACGACCGAAAACCTATCGGCATATGCTCCTTGGATGTAGCCCTTAGTGGTGAACCAAGTAAAAAGTTCTATGTCATCTCTTTGCATGTGAATGTTTTATTTACTCTCATATCCATCATACAGGTTAAACTAGTTTCTAACAACATGGGACCAAGATCCTCCAGTTTAAAAGAAAAAGTTGACACCCTGATTCAATCCTCCCCTCTTAGGGTGTCCCGGGGTCCTTCAAGTGGTATCAGAGTGTACAGGTTGCTGGTGTTTGATCTGTTTTTTTACCGCCATGGAAAATTTAGCCAGTGTTAGGGGAGTTCCCCTCTTTGATGGAAGTAATTTTCAGATTTGGAGGAACAAAATGAGATCTCATCTAAGATCCCTTGGAATGGATGTTCTGTTTTCCACTATGCAAGGTATACATGTTACTGATCCAACAGGGCTGGCTATGACTGATGCCGATAGGAAAATTCTTGATGCTGTTGCTAAAGCATATAATACTCTCACTGCAGACCTTTCTGATCAGATCTATCTAAAGGTTATGAGTTTCACCTTAGCAAAGTCCACGTGGGATAAACTTGAAAATATTTATGAAGGATATAACAAAGTGAAGGAGGAGAAACTACAAGTCCTACACAATAGGTTTGATGATCTGAAGATGCATCCTAATGAGAATGCAAACTCCTTCTTCAATCGAATTACTGAAGTGGTTGGAGCAATTCGGGGTCTAGGTGAAGAAATCAAAGACGTTGACATTGTAAAGAAAATATTAAGAAGACTTCCACCCCCGTACAATGAAAAGGTGTCAGCCCTTGAGGAAAGAGATCTTTCCAAACTTTCTTTGGATGATCTATTGAGCAGCCTAGTGGCATATGAAATAAGAGTCAAACCAGAAGATGCTACTACACGAGTAAGCAAGGAAATGGCATTAAAATCCATAGAGAAACTGAAAATTTCAAAAGATAGTAGTGATGAAGATGATGAGTAAAAAGAAATTCTTTCTCTCATTGCCAAGAAGTTCCAGAAGGGAAAGAGGAAATTCAAAGGGAAGTTACCTCTAGCTTTCTTTCGTTGTGGCAAAGTCAGGAAAATTTCTTCTCAGTGCTTAAGAAAGATCGATAATGATGATAGCGATGATGAAAACATTAAGAATACTCAAAAAAGGGTTTTCAAGAAAGGATACTTCAAATATAGAAATAAAGTTCTGAAGAAGAGTTTTGTCTATGAAGAGAAAGAAGATGATAATGAATTCTGTGATAAAGAAGAAACAAGATTTAAAACTGGGAACCATGCTTCCATAATGGCCACTGTTGAAAAATCAGAAGATACTGGTGGAGAAAATCTATTGAAAACCAGTGCAGATCCTGAGTTGCAACTTAAGGATGCTGTTATTAAGCTTAAGATTAAATGTAAGAGTTGAAATAAGTGGAAATAAATTGTAGAAGAATCAAATGAATATGTTGATCAACTTGAAGATGAAATTAAATGACTGCAAGAATTTGTGAAAGTACAGTCTTAAATCCTTGAAATAAATGACGATGTAGTGGATCTGAAGCTCAGAATTGAAGAGCTGGGAAAGGTCATCAATGACCTCACATCTAGACTGGAAGAAAAATCCAATACTACTGAGGGTCTTGAGGAGGAAGTTGTTACTCTTAGGAGTAAACTTGTGACTGAATCAATTTCAAAAGAATCAAGGAAGAAAATACAGTTTGGAAGATTCTCAGATGCAGAATTACTGGCAAGATCCAAGTGTGGTTCAGACGGGGTTGGAAAAATCTTGAGTGATCAAAGACCCTCTTGCATGGTAAAGAGTGTAATTGGCTTTGAAGTTGAGACATTAGCTGTTGGAAGTGAAGAGAGCTAAAAGAAAGACAAGATTAAAGTTGGACATGTTGAAACATTGCCTGAAGTGCTGAAAAAGAAACCCTCAATCCAAAAAAAAGGAGAACTGAAAATTATCCTCAAATATTCAGAAATGACAATCAGTACAAATATTCTCCCAAGGAAGAAGGTATGATGAGAAATTAAAGTGAGAAGACATTTCCTCTCATGAAGTGTCAGTTCTGTGGCTATTTGGGCCATACCATGTCATATTGAAAAGAGGCAAGGAGCTACTTGAATGGGGAAGATCTGGGATGTCAACAAAGGAGACTGACTTCATATCCTCCATCTTATAGAAGAAATAGTTTCTATGGATACTGTTTTCGTTTTTCTAACTTTGGTCATAAGGCTATTAATTGCAGGTAGATAAGGGACATGGACACCTCATTCTGAAGTTCAAGACAAGTCAAATCTCATCAACAAGATTGTGTTGCTCTTATAAACAGGTTTTCTCCTCTCGAAGAAGACTTCGACTATGAAGAACCGATATACACAGATGAGATAATTGAAAGGACATCAGGGCTCTATACTCAATCCAATTTCTCATGGAAATAAAGGAAGAAAATTAAAAAATACAACCTTATATAGGTGGCCCTCAAAGCTACAAAAAGCAACAGTAACTGGATTCTAGACATCGGTTGTTCATCTCATATGGAAATTAATGCTGGCCTGTTAATGGTTATAAAAAGGAAGGTTGATGGTATAGTACAATTTGGTAATGATGGAGCTCCGAAAATCAAAGGCAATGGAAGTACTGAATTAGCTAATGGAGAGCTAAAGAAGACTGAAGTCCTTTATGTAGATGGACTACGTCATAATCTACTCAGTGTGATTCAACTCTATGACTCAGGACTTATAGTTACTTTTAATCAAAAAGGATGCACTATCAAGGGAAATATAGGCAATTCACTAATGAAGGGGTGTGAAACAGAAGGCAACTTGTATTAGGTTGATAGTAAAGAAATTTTTTGTTACATTACTGTTGAAGAAGAATAAAATTTGTGGCATCAGAGACTGGGATACATCAATCAACACGACATGGAGAAAATATCAAAATTGAGTATTTTTATGGACATTCCCAACCTGAAGCGTGAGCATGAAAAGTCTTGTGATTCTTACATTCGTGGAAAGATGGTCTGTAGTTCATATCGGCCAAAGAAGAAAAGGGCATCTCATCTTCTTGATCTAATTCATACAGATGTATGCGGGCCAATAAATGTTGCCGGAACTCACGGAGAAAGGTACTTTGTCCTTTTCATATATGATTACAGTAGAATGGCATGTGTTATGGTCATTCACAGGAAACGAAAAGTGCTTGACTGCATGAAAATATATCGGCGAATCGCCGAGAATGATACTGGACAAACAATCAAAGTGTTGCAATATGACAATGGAGGGGAATACATGTCCATTGAATTTGAAAATTACCTAGAGAAGCATGGGATACAACATGAAGTAGCTACTGTGAGAACTCCACAACAAAATGGAGTTGTTGAACGTAGGAATCGACAGGTGAACAACATGGCACAATCTATGCTGATCGAGATTCATATTCCACGACATTACTGGAAAGAGACTATTCAAGCTGTGGTGTATATTCAAAATCGAACAGGACTTTATATGGGTGATACGAAGACACCATATGAATTATGGCATGGAAGGAAGCCCTCTTTTAAATACTTTCGTGTTTTTGGAAGTAAATGCTTCATCATAAACAAAGAAGGAAATCAAGGGAAGTATGAAGATAATGCAGATGAAGGAATTTTCCTCAGATACTCAATGAACAGCAAAGCCTACAAGTGTTTCAACAAGTTATTAGGAAGGATTGTGGAAAGCATTGATGTTAAGATAATTGAAGAGAAAACCACAAATGATTCAAGGACGTCATATGCTGATGTGATAGAAAGTGAGGAAGAAAGTGAACGTGGAGAAAATACAAATACAGAAATAGAGGAAGCTATACAAAACACTCAGCATTCATATCATGATGTTGACTTAGAAGAAGAATCTGAAGAAGAAACTATGGCTAGAGAGAATGCAACTGAACCTCACAGGAGAAATTGAAGAGCTGAGATTGATCCATCTAACATAATTGGGGACAAGAGTGCACCCACTCAAACAAAGAGGATGAGGAATAAAACGAAATCTACATTTTTATCAGTTGTGGATCCATCATCATTTGAAGAAGCTACAAAGGATGAATCAGGGGTAAAAGCCATGAATGAAGAGTTAGATCAGATTGACAAGAATCATACATGGGATCTTTTCCAGATACCCGAAGGTCACAATGTGATCGGTACAAAATGGATCTTCAAGAACAAGTTTGATTAGCATGGTGGTGTTATTAGAAAGAAGGCACGACTAGTATGTAAAGGATACTCCCAGATTGAAGGCGTTGATGTTGAAGAAACCTTTGCTCCAGTGGCTAGACTGGAGTCAATCATGTTTTTCCTTTCCATGGCACTCCAAAGAGGATATAAAGTATATCAAATGAATGTCAAGACAAAATTCTTGAATGGTGTACTTGAAGAAGAAGTCTACATTGAACAACCAGTGGGTTTTGTTCTTGGTACTGATGAAACAAAGGTCTGCAAACTGAAGAAAGCTCTATATGGTTTAAAGTAGGCACCACGAGTATGGTATTCCTGACTGGAATCATATTTCAAGAAGCTAGAATTCAAAATAGGATGAGTTTATCACAATCTATATGTGAAAAATTCCCCAAAAGATCAGTTCATGGTTCTATTCTATGTTTATGACATTATATTTGGTGGCAGCAGGAAAAAATCAGTGGATGAATTTTCCAATCACATGAAATCGGAATTTGAAATGTCTATGATTGGGGACCTCACATATTTCTTGGGGATGAGGTGATTCAAAGGCTGGATTACACTTTCATTTCTCAAGAAAAGTATTCAAGAGAGCTGCTGAAGAAGTTTAATATGCAAGACTTAAAACCAATATAAAGTCCGATTACAGTTGGAACCAAACTTGGAAAGCATGAAGATGGGGAATCTATAGACCCCACTATGTACAGGAGGATAATTGGGAGCCTACTGTACCTGACAACGACAGGGATAGATATTGTCTTTGCAACTTGTCTAGTGGACCGCTTTTAGATTAATCCAAAGGAGGAACATATGACAATAGTAAAAAGAATCATGAGGTATATTCAAGGTACTCACAATTGTGGCATATACTTTGCCGTAGGAAGAGACAGTGAATTATCAACATTTTCTGGTGCTGACTGGGCTGGAGATGTAGTGGACAGAAAGTCCACCAGTGGTGGAGCATTCTATATTGGGAATAAATGTGTTGGTCGGTTGAGCAAGAAACAAGAAAGTACTTCTCTCAGTACTGCTGAAGTTGATTATATCTCTACCACAAAGGCATGCACTCAACTGCTATGGATGAAGCAACAACTAACATATATTGGTGATGAGGTGAAGCAACCAATGGTAATTTACTGTGATAACAAGAGCACAATTGATCTTATGAATAATCCTATTCAGAATTCTTGTACAAAACATATTGAAATCAGGTATCACTTTATCCAAAAAAAAGTTGAGCAAGGAGTGATTAGAATGGATCATGTGGGAACTGATGAGCAAGTGGCTGATATCCCGACCAATCCACTGTCAGCGGCTGTGTTTGAGAAGCATCGGTTGAACCTCAGTGTTTAGCCACATCCCAGTGCATAAGGAGGTTACAAATTACCCCTCTCCTCAGTTATGTTAATTGTTTTTAATCTGTTTATGGATGCGATGCAGGTTTGTGGGGGCGATACTATCCACGAGGAGTGTGGTTTGAGCTGAACAATGAACATTTACCGGTCTTTGGGTTTATTGACAATGGGGGAGAAAGGAATAAATTCAGGCATGTAATGCTTTTATGACACATTGAGAATTCATTGTCTGTGATAGGATGGGAAGGAATACATTTGACATGTAATGCTTATGTGACACTGTAAGAGAATTTATGACACTGTAAGAGAATTTCTTGGGCGTCATTGAGAATTCCAAAACACGGGAACCCAATTCAAGCTTCCTCTCTTGTTCTCTACACCAATCATTGATCACATAGACTTAGAGTGTTGGCTGAGTTGATTCTTGCATTTGTGGTTTGCCTATGGCTGGTGCTTTATTGAATTTATTTATTGATTGCCAACAAACCCAAAGGGGGATATTGTTGGAACCATGGTCGTTCTATTCATGAATTGGAGTATGGTTCATGATTGTTTTCAATCCTCAGTGGAGGTTCAGGATCTGTGCCATCAAAGTGATCTTACAATTCAAGTAGATAACAGTATTGAAGGTAGCACCATTTTCCAGTGTTTGCCAAATTTCTGGACCTCAAAATTGTCAAATGGAGAAAAGTATTTTTGGAAAAGGGACTTGCGCGACGATTACTTGGAGGCTTGGAAAATTGCGCACATTTTGTTTTTCAAGATAAGAACATGAAAATATGGCAAAGGGAGAAGGGCGCCCAAGTTTGGAAGTTGGTCGCGCAAGTGATTTTTGGGGGCAGAGACTTGCGCGCCGAAACTTGCGCGCCGAGGGGAGACTTGCGCGCTGTCGCACAGGGTGTCCAAATGCCTATAAATACAGGTCAAACCCTCCTCATTCAGCGTGAAGTTCAGACTTAGAGAAAATTAGAGCTCCCATCACACAGGTGTAGTGGTCGCACAAGTGGTGTTGGGTCGCACAAGTTGAAGTTGCGCAACAGTTGTTAGCTGTGCGTCCAAGGTGGTTTGGGCGAGAAAGGGGTTGTGTCGCGCAAGTGGTTGAGGTGAACTTGCACGTCGGTTTGGACTTGCGTGATGAGACTTGCGCGCCATCTTGAAACTTGCACGCCGGGCTTGGAGAAGCGCGCTAGGTGTAGTTGAAGCACGCCAGTCCTTTTGGAGCTGCACGAAATCTGGAATATTTCCTGATAGCTTCGGTGGAAAGTGAGATTAGTCTACGGGTGAGAGTTGGACTTCAACAAATCATCTACATACAACATATGATGTATTCATTAGTGAATATTAAGAGACCTTCATGTCTATAAACTGAGTGGGACTTCACCAAGGGTAGTGAGCCAGGGGGAGTCAACGGGAGTGACCCAAGGGACGCAATAGGCTATCCCTGAACAATTGTAAAGGCAGTGAGCCTGGGACAAAGTGATTATTCCCAAATCTTTGTAATCCACAACGAGTGAAGAATAGTGGAATTTGGTATGACTGATAACCTTTCGGCGTATGCTCCTTGGACGTAGCCCTTAGCGGCAAACCAAGTAAAAGGTGCTGTGTAATCTCTTTGCATGTGCATGTTTTATTTACTCGCATATCCATTATACAGGTTAAACTAGTTTCTACCAACGTGGGAACAAGATCCGTCAGTTTAAAAGAAAAAGTTGACACCCTGATTCACCCCTCCCCTCTCAGGGTGTCCCGGGGTCCTTCAAGTGGTATCAGAGGGTACAAGTTGCTGGTGTTTGATTTTTTTTACCACCATGGAAAATTCAGCCAGTGTTAGGGGAGTTACCCTCTTTGATGGAAGTAATTTTCAGATTTGTAAGAACAGAATGAGATCTCATCTATGATCCCTTATAATGGATGTTCTATTTTCCACTATGCAAGGTATACATGTTACTGATCCAACAGGGATGGCTATGACTGATGCCGATAAGAAAATTCTTGATGCTGATGCTAAAGAGCAGAATTCTCTCACTACAACCCTTTCTGATCAGATCTATCTAAAGGTTATGAGTTGAACCTCAGCAAAGTCCATGTGGGATAAACTTTAAAATATTTATGAAGGAGATAGAAAAGTGAAGGAGGTGAAACTACAAGTCCTACACAATAGGTTTGATGATCTGAAGATGCATCCTGATGAGAATGTAAACTCCTTCTTCAATCGAATTACTGAAGTGGTTGGAGCAATTCAGGGTCTAGGTGAAGAAATAAAAGATGTTGACATAGTAAAGAAAATATTAAGAAGGATTACTCCCCTGTACAATGAAAAGGTGTCATCCCTTAAGGAAAGATATCTTTACAAACTTTCTTTGGATGATCTGTTGAGAAACCTAGTGGGATATGAAATGAGATTCAAACCAGAAGATGTTACTACACGAGTAAGCAAGGAAATGGTGTTCAAATCCATAGAGAAACTGAAAATTTTAAAATATATTAGTGGTGAAGACGATGAGGAAAAATAAATTATTTCTATCATTTCCAAGAAGTTCCAGAAGGGAAAAGGGAAATTCAAAGGGAAGTTACCTCTAGCTTGCTTTCATTGTGGTAAATTTAGGCACATTGCTTCTCAGTGCTTAATAAAGATCAATGATGATGATAGCGATGCTGAAAACATTGATAAGCCTCAGAAAAGGTTTTTCAAGAAATGAGACTTCAAATCTAGAAATTAAGTTCTGAAGAAGAGTTTTTTCTGTAAAGAGGAAGAAGATGATAATGAATTCTGTGATGAAGAAGAACCATAATTTAAAACTGGGAACCATGCTTCCATGATGACCACTATTGAAAAATCAGAAGATACTGGTGGAGAAGATCTGTTAAAAACCAGTGCTGATCCCGAGTTTCAACTTAAGGATGATGTTAGTAAGCTTAATATTAAATGTAAGAGTTTCAATAAGTGGAAATCAATTGTAGAAGAATCAACTGAATATGTTGATCAAATTGAAGATAAAATTGAATGACTAGAATAATTTGTGAAAGTACAGTCTAAAATCCTTGAAAGCAATGATGATGTAGTGGATTTGATGCTGAGAATTGAAGAGCAGGGAAAGGTCATCAATGACCTCACATCCAGATTGGAATAAAAATCCAAGACTGCTAAGGGTCTTAAGGAGGAAGTTGTTACTCTTAGGAGTAAACTTGAGACTGAATCAATTTAAAAATAATCAAGGAAGAAAATATAGTTTGGAAGATTCTTAGATGCAGAATTACTGGCAAGAACCAAGTGTGGTTCAGATGAGGTTGGAAAAATCTTGAGTGATCAAATACCCGCTTGTATGGGAATGAGTGGAATTGGCTGTGAAGCTGAGACATCAACTGCTGGAAGTGAAGAGAGCCAAAAGAAAGACAAGATGACAGTTGGACATGTTGAAATGTTGCTTGAAGTGCTGAAAAAGAAACCCTCAATCCAAACTAAAAGGAGAACTGAAAATTATCCTCAAATATTCAGAAATAATATCCAGTATAACTATTCTCCCAAGGAAGAAGGTATGAGGAGAAATTAAAGCGAGAAGACATTTCCTTTCATGAAGTGTCAGTTTCGTGGCTATCTGGGCCATACCATGTCATATTGTGAAGAGTCAAGGAGCTACTTGAATGGGGAAGATCTGGGATGTCAACAAAGGATACTGACTTCATATCCTCCATCTTATAGAAGAAATAGTTTCTATGGATACTATTTCCATTATTCTAACTTTGTTCATAAGACTGTTAATTGCGGGCAGAGAAGGGATGTGGACACCTCATACCAGAGTTCAAGACTAGTCAAATCTCGTCAATAAGATAGTGTTTCTCTTACAAACAGGTTTTCTCCTCTTGAAGAAGACTTCGACTATGAAGAACCAATGTACACAGATGAGATAATTGAAAGTCCATCAGTGCTCTATACTCAATCTAATGTCTCACAGAAATAAAGGAAGAAAATTGAGAAATCCAACCTTGTAGAGGTGGCCCTTAAAGCTACAAAAATTAACAGTACCTGGATTTTAGAAAAAAGTTGTTCATCTCATATGACAGGTAATGCTGGTCTATTAACATATATCAAAAGGAAGGTTGATGGTATAATATGATTTGGTAATGATAGAGCTCTGAAAATCAAAGGCAATGGAAGTACCGCATTAGCTAATGGAGATCTACACAAGACTTAAGTTCTTTATGTAGATGGCCTACGTCATAATCTATTCAGTGTGAGTCAACTCTATGACTCGAGACTTATAATTACTTTTAATCAGAAAGCCTACACTATCAAGGGAAAGACAGACAATTCACTTATGAAGGGATGCAGAATAGAAGGCAACTTGTATCAGGTTGATAGTAAAGAAAATTTTTGTTACATGACTGTTGAAGAAGAAAACAATTTGTGGCATCGGAGACTGGGACACATCAATCAACAAGACATGGAGAAAATATCAAAATTGAGGATTGTCATGGACATTCCCAACCTAAAGCATGAGCCTGAAAAGTATTGTGATGCTTGCATTCGTGGAAAGCTGCTCTACAGTTCATATCGGCCAAAGAAGAAAAGGGCATCCTATCTTCTTGATCTAATTCATACAGATGTATGCGGGATGATAAATGTTGCCGGAACTCATGGATAAAAGTACTTTGTCCTTTTCATAGATGATTACATTAGAATGGCATGTGTTATAGTCATTCACAGGAAACGACAAGTGCTTGAATTCATGAAAACATATCGGCGAATCGCCGAGAATGATACTAGACGAATAATCAAAGTGTTGCAATCTGACAATGGAGGGGAATACACATCCATTGAATTTGAAAATTACCTGGATAAGTATGGGATACAACATGAGGTAGCTGCTATGAGAACTCCACAACAAAATGGAGTTGTTTAACATAGGAATTGATAGGTGAACAACATGGCATGAACTATGCTGATTGAGAGTCGTATTCCATGACATTACTAGAAAGAGGATGTTCAAGCTGCGATGTATATTCAAAATAGAATAGGACTTTATATGGATGATACAAAGACATCATATGAATTGTGTCATGGAAGGAAGCCCTCTTTGAAATAATTTTGTGTTTTTGGAAGTAAATGCTTCATCAGAAACAAAGAAGGAAATCAAGGGAAGTATGGAGATAATGCAGATGAAGGAATTTTCCTCAGATACTCAATGAACAACAAAGCCTACAAGTGTTTCAACAAGCGATTAGGAAGGATTATGGAAATCAATGATGTTAAGATAATTGAAGAGAAAAACACAAATGCTTTAAGGATTTTATATGCTGATGTGATAGAAAGTGAGGAAGAAAGTGAACGTGGAGAAAATACAAATACAGAAATAGAGGAAGCTATACAAAATAATCAGCAGTCACATCATGATGTTGACTCAGAATAAGAATCTGAAGAAGAAACTATGGCTGGAGAGAATGCAACTAAATCTCACAAGAGAAATCGAAGAGCTGAGATTGATCCATCTAACATAATTGGGGACAGGATTGCACCAACTCAAACAAGGAGGATGAGGAATAACATGCAATCTGCATTTCTGTCAGTTGTGGAGCCATCCTCATTTGAAGAAGATGCAAAGGATGAATAATGGGTGAAAGCCATGAATGAAGATTTAGATCAGATTGACAAGAATCAGATATGGGATCTTGTCTAGAGACTCGAAGGTCACAATGTGATTGGTACAAAATGGATCTTCAAGAACAAGTTTGATAAGCATGGAAGTGTTATTAGAAATAAGGCATGACTGATATGTAAAGGATACTCCCAGATTGAAGGCATTGATGTTGAAGAAACCTTTTCTCCAATGGCTAGACAAGATTCTATCAGGATTTTCCTTGCCATGGCACTCCAAAGAGGATATAAAGTATGTCAAATGGATGTCAAGACAACATTCTTGAATGGTGTACTCGAAGAAGAAGCCTACATTGAACAACCAGTGGGTTTTGTTCTTGGTACTGATGAAACAAAGGTCTGCAAACTGAATAAAGCTCTATATGGTTTAAATCAGGCACCACGAGCATGGTATTCCCAGCTGGACTCATATCTCAAGAAGCTGGAATTAAAAAGAGGAGGAGTTTATCACAATCTATATGTGAAGAATTCCCTAAAAGATCAGTTCATGGTTCTATTCTACGTTGATGACATTATATTTGGTGGTAGAAGGCAGAAATCAGTGGATGAATTTTCCAATCACATGAAATCAGAATTTGAAATGTCTATGATTGGGGAGATCACATATTTCTTAGGGCTACAGGTGATTCAAAGGCAGGATTAAACTTTCATTTATCAAGGAAAGTATGCAAGAGATCTGCTGAAGAATTTTAATATGCAAGACTCCATACCAATATCAAATCCGATTGTATTTGGAACCAAACTTGGAAAGCATGAGGATGGGGAATCTATAGACCCCACTATGTACAAGAGGATAATTGGGAGCCTACTGTACCTGACAGCGACACAACCAGATATTGTCTTTGCAACCTATCTAGTGGCCCGCTTTCAGAGTAATCCAAAGGAGGAACATATGGTGACAGTAAAAAGAATCATGAGGTATATTCAAGGTACTCAAAATTGTGGATTATACTTTGCCGCAGGAAGAGATAGTGAATTATCAACATTTTCTGATGCTGACTGGGCTGGTGATGTAGTGGACAGAAATTCCACCAGTGGTGGAGCATTCTATATTGGGAATAAATGTGTTGGATGGTTGAGCAAGAAACAAGAAAGTACTTCTCTCAGTACTAATGAAGTTGAGTATATCTCTTCCACAAAGGCATGCACTCAACTACTATGGATGAAGCAATAAATAAAAATATTGGTGATGAGGTGAAGAAACCAATGGTAATTTACTGTGATAACAAGAGTGAAATTGATCTTATGAAGAATCTTGTTCATCATTCTCATACAAAACATATTGAAATTAGGTATTACTTTATCAAAGAAAAAGTTGAGTAAGGAGTGATTAGAATGGATCATGTGGTAACTGATGAGAAAGTGGATGATATCCTAACCAAGCCACTATCAACGACTGTGTTTGAGAAGCATCGGTTGAACCTCAGTGTTCAGCCACCTCCTAGTGCATAAGGAGGTTACGAATTACCCCTCTCCCTAGTTATGTTAATTATTTTTAATCTGTTTATGGATGCGATGTAGGTTTGTGGGGGTGATACTATCTAGGGGGAGTGTGGTTTAAGTTGAACAATGAAAATTTACCGATCTTTGGGTTTATTGTCAATGGGGGAGAAAGGAATAAATTCAAGCATGTAATGATTTTGTGACACATTGATAATTCAGTGTCGGTGATAGGATGGGAAGGAATACATTGGACATGTAATGCTTCTGTGACACTGTAAGAGAATGTATGACACTGTAAGAGAATTTCTTGGGAGTCATTGAGAATTCCAAAACACGGGAACCCAATTCAAGATTCCTCTCTTGTTTTCTACACTGAGCGTTGCTCACGTAGACTTAGAGTATTGGCTGAGTTGATTCTTGCGTTTGTGGTTTTCCTATGGCTGGTGCTTTAGTGAATTTATTTATTGATTGCCAACAAACCCAAAGTGGGAGATTGTTGGAACCATGGTCGTTCTATGCATGAATTGGAGTATGGTTTTTGTTTGTTGTCAATCCTCAGTGGAAGTTTAGAATGTGTGCCAGAAAATTGATCTTACAATTCAAGCAGATAACAGTATTGAAGGTGGCACTGTTTTCCAGTGTTTGACAAATTTCTGGACCTCAAAATTGTCAAATGGAGAAAAGTGTTTTTGGCAAATGGACTTGCGCGCCGATTACTTGGAGGCTTGGAAAATTTTTCACCTTTTTTTTTCAAGATCATAAAATGAAAATATGGCAAAGGGAGAAGGGCGCCCAAGTTTGGAAGTTTGTCGCGCAAGTGATTTTCAGGGGCAGAGACTTGCGCGCCGAGGGGAGACTTGCGCGCCGTCACGCAGGGTGTCCAAATGCCTATAAATACAGGTCGACCCTCCTCATTTGGCATGAAGTTCAGACTTAGAGAAAATTAGAGCTCCCGTGGTGTAGGTGTAGTGGTCGTGCAAGTGGTGGTGGGTCGCACAAGTTGAAGTTGTGTGACAGTTGTTAGCTGTGCATCCAAGGTGGTTTGGGCAAGAAAGTGGTTGTGTCGTGCAAGTTTAAAGTTGAAGAAGTGAGTGTCGCACAAGTGGTTGAGGTGAACTTGCACACTAGTTTGTACTTGCATGCCGAGACTTGTGCGCTATCTTGAAACTTGCATGTCGGGATTGGAGAAGTGCTCCAGGTGTAGTTGAAGCACGTCGGTCCTTTTGGAGCTGCACGAAAGCTATAAGATTGCCCGATAGCTTCGGTGCAAAGTGAGATTAGTCTATGGGTGAGAGTTGGACTTCAACAGAGCATCTACATACAATAGTGGATGTATTCATTAGCAAAGATGAAGATACCTTCACGTCTATAAACTAAGTGGGACTTCACCAAGGGCAGTGAGCAAGGGGGAGTCAACGGGAGTGACCTGAGGGACACAGTAGGCTATCTCTGAACAATTGTAAAGGCAGTGAGCCTGGGACAGAGTGACTGTTCGCAAATATTTGTAATCCAAAATTAGTGAAGAATAGTGGAATTTGGTACGACCAACAACCTGTCGGCATATGATCCTTGGACGTATCCCTTAGTGGTGAACCAAGTAAAAAGTGTTTTGTCATCTATTTTCATGTGAATGTTTTATTTACTCTCATATCCATCATACAGGTTAAACTAGTTTCTACCAATGTGGGAACAAGATCCGTCAGTTTAAAAGAAAAAGTTGACACCCTGATTCACCCCTCCCCTCTCAGGGTGTCCCGGGGTCCTTTATTGAGGTGGTTGTGCACACTATCCAAGCTCTAGGATATGCACCACATCTAGTCATCGTTCAGGCTGTAACTATCAATCCTTAGGGGGATGTTATGTGAAATCATTATCAATATTTCCTTTACAAGAATACACTAGTTTTAAAAGTCTCCACTGATCCCCAACATACTGAGGAATGGTTGGGAAGGAGAGAACATCTGTTTGAGTTCTTGGAGACATCAGATGAGATCAAGGTAAAGTGTTCCACCTTCATGCTGGAAGGACTGAGTAGGAGATGGTGAGATATGATGGTGATAATAAAGAAACATAAGGGATTAGAGTGGAAATACTTAAAGGTTCTTTTCACCAACTAGTTATATACAGAGTCTATGGAATTGGCCAATGATGTGGGGTTTTTCAAGGTTGATAAGGCTGACAAAACCGTGATGTGTATTCAAATCTCTTTACTGAGCTGGTGTAGTTTTCACCAAAGATTGTATCTAATGAGAGGATGAATGTCACACCCCAACCTCGGACGACTGTTTATTTTATTTTATTTTTACTATTTACTCAGTCTGGAGTCAATTGGACAAGGTTTAGTTGGGACCTGGTTTGAAATTTTTGATGTTTGATGTTTTGGTTGGGCTTGGGCCGGTGTACGGTCACCGCACCATTAGCGGCGACTGTGCATTTGGTCCAAGTGAATGTCTGGTGGTGCAACACTTCAAATAAATAATAAAATTAAATAAATAAATTAAGCTAATTGAATAGGGAAGATAAATAAAATTTTATATTGATAAAGCAAGGTTAACGTTTAAATTTTCATAATGAGAATATTTTTCCACGATTGGAAATATTATTATTATTTAATTTAGTAATAAAACTGTTATTATTAAATTGTTATAAATATAATTGTTATTTAAAATGAAATGTAATAAAAGTATCATTTTAATTATCCTTGAGTTTATTATTAATTTCATTTTTTCATTATTAATATAATAATAATTATTATTAACCTTTTCATTTTTTATATTATTTTGATTAAAAAAAAGGAAACCCTACCTTACCTGGCGGCGGCCCCTTTCTCCCCCCTTTGTTCGTTCTCCCTTCTGCGCCCAGGACCCCGCCCTCGGTCCCCCTTCCCCAGGCTTCGCCGCTCCGACGCCCAACTTGAATTTTCCCCTCGCCCCCGCTCAGCCTCCCGTGCCCCTGTTGATCCGCCCCTCCCATGCCTCATGCTACCAGCCTTCTCGCCGCTCGTCCCTCCCTTGTGCCAGCTACCCGCAACGCCACCCCCTTTCTGGAGACCTCTGCCAGCGCAACCCCCTCACCGGCGCACACCACCCGACCGCGCGACTCCCTCCTCCGGCCTCCTTCCCGACGCGGCCAGCAGCCCCTCGCAGGCTCTCGGCCTCCTACTTACACTTGGCCTGGTACGCTGCACCCTCCCTTGGCCGAGCATCTCCCGGACAGCCATCGCACACCCGCAACCCTCCCGACCAGCAGGTCCGTCCGACAAACCCAGTCCGGTGCGTACACCCCCCCGGCTGGTCAGCTCTGTTCGAGGCGCCCCCTTTTGGTGCCAGCGCCTCTTCCGGCAACCGCGACCCCAACCGCCGACTCTTCTTCCGGCGCGTCATCCCCTCGGTAGTCTCCTCTTCCCTCCCCCCAAAGGTTTGAGTTCTTGTTAATTGGGGTTTTGGTTTTATAATGGGAGGAGTGTCTAATTTCAGTGTTGATTCTTGATATTTTTTTGTTTTGGTTGTTTGTTTTAGGGACTGAGTTGGATCCCTCATGGTTCGATTGGGGTGCGATTGGTGTTTGACACCAATTTTGGGAGTTTTCGACACCCGATGTAAGTTGTTTCGTTCCCTAACGCCATTTTATGAGTTTAATGTGCTTAACTGAATTTATTAACGCGTTCTTTAACTTGTTTATGTGGTGAGAAATGTATTCTTGGAGTGTTTTGACATGCATTCAGGTGGGAAATAATTATTTCAATGTGTTTGCCTTGTTGTGCACCCTTGAATTTTTTTAAATTATTTTAATATTGCTCTTTGAGCTGTTTAAATAATTTATCAAGCCATTCATGTGATGCGGATTCGGGTGTTAAATGGTTCTTTGTGTACGTTTGGTTTCAAAAGGGGGGATTTTATGTGTATTTTGGTGTGAAGTATTTTTGGTTTTTCTTGAAATGATCTAATAAGCAGTTTAATGATTTATAGAATTATTTAGATGGCGTGAAAGTGGTTTTTTTGAAAGTGGTGAATATGCGTTTGTTTTTAAAGTAGTGTGTTTATATAAAATAAGACATGTTCTTGGTGTAAACCCCTTTTTGCGTCACTTGGTGGTGTTTTAAGTCTTCAAAATGGAATTTTTTGACATGTGGGTATTTTTATTAAGTTTTGATTTGGGTTTTACTTGTGAACTTGGTGATTTTTATAGAGTTGTTTTTTGAATCGTATCTTGATTGCTTTGTTTTGGGTTCATTTTGTTTAATCTGCACCAGTGTCAAGGTGGATTTTACTCTGTCTATTCATTTGGATTATTTTAAGACAATATTTCGGTGTTTTTAGATTCTTTGCATTTTTGCAGCGCATTGGCAAGGTTTTTCCATGATGTTACGGTCGTCGGCAAGTGGTGCGTGCTTGTGCGCAAGTTGGGACGTACCGCATCGTCGTCGTAACCGAGCTGCGAGTCGAGGTAGGTCCCCCACTACACTCACCTTTAAATTTAGAATTTATTAATTGCTTGATATTTTATTAATTTTAATGAATGAGAAATAAAATAAGATAATTAATTTTTAAATGATTATTTGGTGTGAAAAAGGCCGTTTATTTTATACCGAACACTTGAAATATTTTCTTGATGAGCGGACACCCAGTATTGAAAGGATGCCCATTTGGCCTTTAAACATAATTCACAGAATTTCAAATGTACTTTTATTTTTAAATATAAATGATTTCTTCTAAACAAGTGTTTTGGGTTTTCTCGAGAAATGAGGTTTTGCTTTAAAATTGGTGAAGCCCCGTTTGGCACTTTAATAAAATAAATTATTTTGGAAAACCCACTCAGGGGTGATCTTTGGTGTGCGTTGATTGCATGAGTTTTGTGTGATATTTGTGCATCGTGACTGATTGATTTATATTGTGGACGCACCCCTTTTTTATGTGTTGACATGGGAACCTGGAATATTGAGTGAATTTTCTGAGAACAATTACTACACTAGTTTAGAATACACACTAGCTAGTGGCCCCATAGCAGGGGAATACTGAGTTATTGCTACTATGGGGATTGGGCCCCTCAGTTAGGCCATGTCGGGCTATGCCGAGCGTTAGGGCATTATGACGTCATTGAGTTAGGGAATGCCTTCAGGATGAGTCACATGTATAGTATATTCTGGATTGTTCACGATCTCCTAGGTTCGACCCATGTTTCTATTAGTGTTTATTTGTATGTGGTGGATGGTTGAGAGGTCTAGTTCGGTTGCTGGCCCCTGTGTGCCACTTTTTCCATTTCCCTTGGTGTGTGTTGTGTGTTATGTGTAGTTTCATTTTGGCTAATAACTAAAGTTTGGTTTTCTAATTGTTCGAAAAAATGTTTTAAAATGTAATTCACATGTTCCTTTCAAACATTAAGAATTTTTTTTAAATTAAAAAGGTCAATAGACTGATACTTGTTTTAGAAATGAAAGTGTGTGTGTGAAAACCAATATTTTGTATATTTAGTTCAAACCTGGATTTAGTAAATTTCTTTATTTAAAGGTAGTGCATTGGGAATAGATATCGGGCTAGCCTACTGAGTTTTAATACTCACGCCTATAGTTCTTTTATGTTTTTAGTGTTTGTGTAGGCTACATTTTGGGTGCGTTCGACTTGGGCGACGTTTGTTCATGAGTTGGAGAGTGACCCGCAAGGTCACACGGAGATAGTGGTTGTCTCTTTCAGTTAGTTTTATTTTATTTTGTTCTTGTTTAGTTACTTTAATCTGTTTATTTATTTTGCGCTGCTCTGTTTTATTTCAGCTGCCTTATTTATTTATTTATACTGGGAGAAATCATTCCCATAGCCTCTGTTGATGCCCTGGCGCTTGTCGCCAGCCCAAGAGGATCGGGAACGCCTCTCGGGCCATGTTGCGGACCGGCTCGGGTGACCGGTTCAGGGTCGACCTGGGTTGGTTCGTGAAAATGAAGGGTTGACGGTTTGAGTTAGAAATTTTATCATATATTTTTTCTCATGTTTTCTTGCTAAATATGACCCCTTATGATGATGTACTAGATAGGGTGATTATGGTTTAGATGGACTTCACTGGGAAGTCAGGGTTATCAGGAGTTTCTTTCTTTCCTAATGGTAGTGTGAGTTCCGTTAAGGGAAAATGAATGTGTAATGATTCTCACGGCAGTTTAGAACACCAACCTCCTATGGACATTTAGGACACTTACAAAGATTCTTCCATAATTTTTCTACTCCACATAGTGGGACATGATCATAAAATCCTCCTAAAACTTAGGGGAAATCTGATGCTTCATGTATAAAATGGTTCCAACTATAGACATCTGAAACAAAGCTACTATATACAGTGGAAGAGTATCTAGAGGAATAAGATGCATGTCTAGCAACTATAAGAGGCACCATTACTATAGATTCGAAATTAGTATTTGCTTTATTTGATACTAGTGTATCTCACTCATTTATTTCAACCCTTATTGTTAATCTTCTTAATATTCCTATGGATATTTTATCTTGTGCAATGTATATTACTAAACCCCTTAGTATAAAGAGAGAGCTAGGTCTCTGTAGTCCTCCTTGTGTCTTCTCTCTATCTGATGTCGAGCTAGATTGAAGTTTTCTAGTCCTCAACATAAAATATATTGATGTCATATTTAGGATTGATTAGATCATTTCCAATAAATCCTAGATTGATTGTTTTCTTCTATGGGTCTACTTTACTACACCTAGTGGTGTATCTCTTTTATTTCAAGGATAATGGGACCCAAGGTCAAGCAGAGCCAGAACTTCTTATCCAAAGTTGTGGAAAGAAATATCAAGTGTTTTATTTTGATCTAGAGAAAGAATCTTTGAGAAGTTATCTCCCTCTAGTTATTTTCGAGTTTTCTGATGTGTTTCCTTCTATTTTTTAGTTTTCCATTGGTAAGGTAGGTTGATTTTTCTATTGACTTAATGTATGGAACTCAACCAGTTTCAATTCCCTCTTACTGAATGGAACCAACTGAAATGAAAGAGCTGAAGTCCCAATTGGACGATCTTCTTGAGAAAGGATTTATATGCCTGAGTGTGTCACCCTAAACGGTGTTGGTTCTCTTCTCTAAGAAAGCTAATGACTCCCTTCACTTATGTGTTTATTACCAAAAGCTCAATTAAGTGATGGTAAAAAAAAGTATCCATTTCCATATATTGATGATATTTTTGATTAGTTGAAAGGGGTGAAGTGGTTTTAAAATATAGACCTCTGATATTGTTACCATAAGTTGAGGATAAAATACTATAAAATTCAGAAAATTTGCTTTTGGAGTAGGTATGTCCATTATAAGTACCTTATTATGCCCTTTGGTATGACAAATGCTCCTACAATTTTAATGGATCTAATTAAAAAGATTTTCCATGAGTATCTGGATAACTTTGTGGTAGTATTTTTGGATGACATCCTCATTTACTCCAAGTTTGAGGAGGATCATTTTCATCATCTAAGAACAGTTCTGAGTCTACTGAGAAATTACCGACTTTATGCCAATCTTTAAAAATGTGATTTTTGGATTCGGGAATTGAAATTCTCAGGACACGTGGTGTCTGAGTAGGGTGTATCAGTTGATCCTAAGAAAATGAAAACTTTTATGACTTGGGAGAAACCAAAAAATGTATTCAAGATTAGAATATTCTTGGGATTAGTCAGGTATTATCATTCGTTCGTGAAAGACTTCTCAAAGTTGGCTTCTCTTATGACTACTCTAACTTGAAAGGGGGTGAAGCTTGCTTGGAATGATAAATGTCAGAGTTATTTTTTTGAGACGAAATGTATTTTGACTACTACACCGATGTTGAATATTCTAGAGAATGTGTAGGGATATATGGTATTTTGTGATGTGTTGTGTTCATGATTTGACTGTATTCTTATACAGGGCGATCATGTAGTTTTTTTATTTATTTTTATTTTTTTAGAATATGGTTCCTGGCTAGAAAAACAAGGCACTATAAATATAAAGGAAAATAATTAAAAAAGTTTAAAAGACAGAAACATGTTACAATATTTATTATGAAAAGGAAGTAAGTGAGTAGGAATTTCATCAAGCCATGTAATGTGTTGATTGACTCCCTTGTTTGTAAGGCCATCAACAACCATGTTAGCTTCACGATAAATATGGGTGATGATGTAGTTGATGTCGAGAAGAGAATGGATGAATTCCATCCAATGGGTGGTGATCGACCACGCAAGATGTATTACACCATTACAAACTACTTGCACAATGGTGGTCGAATCACTCTCAATCTAGAGGTTGTTTCAACTGTGTTGTTTGGAAAAAAAGACGGCATGAATCTTACCCATCATTTCAACTTCCAGTGAGGAAAAAATTCCACAAATACCATAGAAGAAACCAATGATCTGATAAATATGATTCCTAAAGATGGTGCCAAAACCCGCAGGGCCTAGATTGACTTTGGAAGTGCCATCCACATTAACCTTAATCCATCCGAGAAGAGGGGCATGCCAGAAGAATTCAAAAGTACGGTGAGGATGGAAATAGTTTCCAGAAATACGTAATCGTCTAAGGATGCCAAATTCATGCACCGTGTTGTTACAGTGACCATTTTGGATCAAAGCAGCTTCACAAATGGAAATGAGAATCCGAGTTCATCCTACATTAAGACTGGATGAGAATTTATTATGAATAAGAGCATTTATATAATACCATATCATGTGGTGAAGCTCAAAAAAAATATCAAGGAAAATCTTCTTAATTTGCTGATAAATATTTAGATCCACACATCTCTTTAATTGAGATTTGAAAGAGTCATGCATCCACCATCTGCAATAAAAAATGTCAAAAATATAATTCCAAAGAGCAGAAGCAGTGGCACAGGAAAGAAAGATATGATTAGAATCTTCTCTGTGTTAATTGAAGAGACTACATTTAGAACATAGTTGAAAATTAGACTATTGAAGATGATCATCAGTGGGTAGTCTGTTATGATAAATCTACCAAATAAGAGTAAATCTTGAGGGTTTTATACAAGTTTTGTCAAAAAAATTTAACCACCCAAAATCACTTTCAGAGTTACAAAAAAAGTGGCTGTAAAAGTTTTTAGAATCAAGCATGCCATTATGATCAGGTTCCCAAACTAATAAATCATCAGTGTTAGAGAAGGGGTAGGTTTCAATGACATTCATAATGTTATTAGGAAGAGAATCATTTCGAGAATTAAGAACATATCTGATAGAGAGGTTGGTGTTCTCAGGGCTTTGATCAAGGGAAACCCTTGAAATTAAAGGAGTGCCAGCCCAGTTATCTAACCAGAAGTTCATTGAGGAGTTTCTAGAGACCATCCACCTGGAGTTACTCATAATGGAATAAAAAGAGTGTTTTTGGATGGCCAGATAGAGGAGGCAAGAAATATAGAGTTTCCTTTCTTAAGTTTTTGAAGAAATATATTTTTAAAGAAGTTGATAGAATCAGAGTTATTATAGAAAATACTCCAAGTGATCCTGGCTTGAAGAGCCTCATTAAAATGTTTAATATTTTTAATGCCAATACCTCCCTTCTCAATTGGTTTGAAACAAGTTGACTAGGGGATGGTGACAAGTTATCTTTCCACAGTGCTACCGGTCCAAACAAAATTTTTGAATGAGGTATTCATTTTTTTATAATACTAGTAGTCCATTTGTATACCATCATAGAGTAAACCATTTTAGAAACAATAGTAGATTTGACAAGGCATATTCTACCCACCATAGAGAGGGACTTTCCTTTCCAAGAGGAAAGCTGATTTATTACTCGATTGGCAATTTTCAAGGAAATGAAAAGATTTGGGTCTTCCCCAAAAGATGGGGACACCTAGGTACTTAAAAGGGAGAGATACCTCTTTTATACTTAAGTCACTTATAATGCTGAATTTCCTATTAGAGGGAAATTTCTTTCCAAAGAAGATAGAATATTTGTTCCAGCTAATCATTTGACCATATATTTCCTCATAGTGAGCAAGGGAATTTTTGAGGGTTCAAATGTTTCTTTTATCACCTTGAAGAAAAATAATGATATCATCAGCATACAATAGGTGAGTAAGAGCGTTCATATTTTTGAAGCATGGATGGGTTTAAGTTTGTTTTGATCAACCAGACAAGTGAAAAGATGACTAAGATAGTCCTCTTCAATGGAGAAAAGGATGGAAGAAAGAGGGTCCCCCTGTCTGACACCTTTAGTGCATTTGAAATATCCCCGGGGGGAACCATTAATAAGAATAGAGATGGAGGCCGAATTGAAAAAAGTTCAGATAGTAGTGATAAATGCATCACTAAAACCAAAATATTGAAGCACTTTAAAAATAAAACTCCAGTCCATGGTATCAAAGGATTTTTTAATGTCAAGTTTAATGGAAATATTAACACCTATTTTGGTTTTGTTTAAGGTGTTAAAGCACTCAGAAGCAAGAAAAATGCAATTTTGGATGGATCTACCCTTAATAAACCCAAATTGATTCCAGGAAATTAATTTTTCAGTGATAGAAGAGATCCTGTGTAAGAACCCGGTTCTTATTTTGAGGTAAGAGCTTCTTCTTTTCTCTTTTTCGTAAGTGTTTTTGAGAAAATATGGAAAATGGGGAAAAATCCTGAATTTTGGAAAGTAAACGCCGTGTACTTTGTCCAGACGCCGTATACTTTTGTCCGTGTGGTATGGGTACACGGGGCATGTGGCCATGCCGGGGATGAAGGGTGTAGGAACTGACTACACGCCGTGTAGTGGTCCTTTACACGCCGTGTAGTCAGTCGGCAGGCCAAAACAGTAAGGTGGTGGAGCAGCCGCCAGCTAGACGACAGTACACGCCGTGTAGTCAGGAGTACATGCCATGTACTCATGTCGATGGATGAACAGTGTGGCGGTGCCGCTAGAGGAACAGTTAAATGAAGGAAGTACACACCGTGTACTTGGAAGTACATGCCGTGTACTTTGTTTTTTTTCGCTTAAAATGGGAAGTAGCCTCCCCTGTTCACAGGGAAGGTTTAGAACGGGAATAGAGATCGGGAGAGGATGACCGAACCTTCAGAGATCTGCCGGGCGCACGTCTGGAATCCGATTCCGCTTCGGACGATCTCGTTGGAACTGCACGGGTAAGCCCTCGTCTTCTCCTGGTGTGGTTCATACCAATTATTTCCCTAACAAAAGTTATTTACATTTGAGCGGGTTTTATTATTCGTCAGATCTACGTCGTTCCTGGGCGTTTCTGGAACCGACATTCACGTATAACGTTTTTTGGCGTTAAAGGTAGGTGGCTTGGTGTTAATTTTTCCAACTGTTGTGTGTTTTTTGCATTTTTGTGCCACAAACCCATGTTGGGGTGTCGTGTGGATGAGGCCATTGCTATATTAAACACCTAGAATTGAATAGGTGATTAATTATGATAATAAAATGTTGGTTGTGATCATTGCTTGGATCCAGGACCATCCCGAGGGGTGCGTTCCCTTGTTTAGCTGTTTGGCCAGGATACTCGAGGGTATGACTTGTTTAAATTATGCATTATTTTTTCCTTGAGAGGAATTGTATTCAAATTTCATGTTTATATGTTGGGCATGGCCTAGTTACTTATGCCTGAGGGTGGTGTTTTGCTATAGCCTAAGGGCGTGACTGTATTAGCCTGAGGGAAACGTTCTATTTCGCCTGAGGGTAACCTTTCGTGCCTGAGGGCTTGACTTCTGTGCCTGAGGGAAACACTTTGTATGCCTGAGGGCATGATTCTGTTATGCCTGAGGGAGAGATTCTGATTACCCGAGGGTGAGATTTTACTTGTCTGAGGACGCTGACTGATTATTTAGAAATTCACCGTGGTGGTTCTAAATATTAAGTGGATTAAATGAATAATTAAATGGAAATATAACTGGTAAGTTAGTTACTTTTTAGTACTACTTAGTTTATTTAATTTTTACTACTGCACACTTGTTGCATGTTTTACACATAGTTGAGAACGAGCCTTTGGTGGGTGCCTACTGAGATATATTTCTCACACCCTGTTTGGGTCATTCTTTTCAGCCTAAACAGATTACGTTTCTGCAGGTGTGGATAGGGGAAAGAGTCCCTATATGGTACTTGACTGTTTCTGAGGAGTTTGAGGGCATGGGACCGAGCCTAGGCTCGCGATGCTGCCAGTTGTTTTGTTTTGTTTTGCTGTACTCTGTATTGTATGGTATTGCTATGCTATGTAACATGTTCTGGCTGTTTTCTAAGAACTTGAGACATGTAGCATCATTATTTATATACTGTTGTTTGTACCTATTACAGTTGTTTATTCCAGTTATGTGTATGGTTTATTGCTTCCGCTGTTGTTGTATGTTTTAATTATATTCCGCTACACTACACTTTGAAAAATGAGGGAATAGTTTCCTCACTATCAGACCTGGGCCCTCACTGCTAGTCGGAAGCCTCTGGCATTTGGGGAAATGCGCTTGAGGTCATGTGGCGAACCGGGTTCAGGGCACCCGTTGAGTGGCACCCGGAACCGGGACGTTACAAAGTGGTATCAGAGGGGTTCTTTTCTTTGACTTACTATTTGGAGCCGTAGTTAGGGATAGGAAGAACGATAGTTGGTAATAAGCTGTGCCCAGGCGTAGCTAACCCATGTATAGGGAAAATCCAATTTACCTCGTATTAAAATTTTACTGATTTTGAAATTTACTGTTGATATGTTTTCACCGTTGGGTGACGCACTTGAGATTGTGCTGTTATAATTTATTTGTGAGTTCTATTTAGTTGAAACCCGATGAGATGAGGGTATGCCATCTCATGCATCATATAGGCAAATGTTAGATATCACATTCCATGCATAGTTTCCATGCCATATAGGTGCATTAGAAATTGCATGTTGTTGTGATAGTTTTTGTGCTAGTAAAGCATGCTGTCGTGATAGCTACTTTGATAAAATACCTACTTTGTGATAGGGTAATTTTATTTGAGCCTTTTGATAGAATGGACGCAAAAATTTGGTTTTTGGGAAGTATGGGCCCCCATTGACTGGAATTTGGTAGATCATTAGCTATTTATTAGTCACAACACAGATAAGATGTCAAAATTTGATTCGTGGAGAGTATGGGCCCTCAAAAGTCGGAATTTGAAACTTAAGTGTTGTTTTTCGGTATTTTCTGGGTTCTGGGAAGTTTTTGAGGCATACTGTCCGGAAACCCAGTATACACGCCGTGTAGTATTTTTACACATGCCATGTATGGCCTTCTGTTCAGGAAGGAAAATAAACTTTTTGAGTACACGCCGTGTACCGCGAGTACACGCCGTGTAGTCTCTTCCCGTGTCAAAAACCATGTGGGTAGTGACATGGGGAAGGGAAGGCTTGGGTAAAACACGCCGTGTACCTTAGGTACACACCGTGTAGTGTTGACCCAGAGTCCGACCGTGTAACTAACAACACGATTCAATGAAATCCTGTACAGAACATGCCGTGTCAATGATGAACACGCCATGTAGTGTGACCTGGGGACTCGTCCATGTAACTAACAACACAGGTCGGTGTCACCCCTCCTTGAATGCGCCGTGTACATATGGGACACGTTGTGTAATCTTGTCCGAGGATAGACCGTGTGGAGTTAGCTGTGTGACTGGAAAATGGGGTGATGTACACGACGTGTGCGGGTGTAACACGCCGTGTAGTGTCAAACCGAGTAGTTGGCCATTTCACAAACGACACTGGCAGTTGGAAAATAACACCATACACGCCGTGTAGATTATATACACACCGTGTAGTTTTTGCTCAAACAGGAGCCGTGTGGCTTAGCCGTGCAGAAGGACCCGGGCAGGGAAAGGAATTCAAGTACACACCGTGTAGTTAGTATACACGCCATGTAGTCTTGTTTTGCACATCTTGAAATGCATTCTTCCTCTTGTTCCCTTTTTGGTTCCTTCATTTTCAGTCTTTGATAAATCTTGTTCTAAGGCATGCATTTGACCTTGTAGTGTCATGCCGCCGAGACGACCACGTGTTGTTCGCCAGGAGAGTGGCAACGAGTATACTCCAAAGATGGTGGGCCATGGGTTACTATTGGACCCTCCAGCAGAGCCGGATGTGGCGCCAGCTGTTATACCAGATGTAGGCGCGGAAGCGCAGTTTCGTGAAGGCTTTATTTGGTTCATGCAGACCTTTCAGGGAGCACCGCCGGCTGCCTCATCTATGGATGAGCTTACTCGTATCTTCCAGAAGCAGCATCTGCCTACATTTTCAGGGGATGACGGACTGCAGGCTGCGGAGTCTTGGCTAGGATCGATGCAGACTATTTTCAAGCATCTTGAGATGCCTCCAGGGCGGAGGGTCAAGCTCGTGACATACATGCTACGTGATTCCACCAAGAGGTGGTGGGATGTAACCACCAAGTTAGATCATCACAAATACATGGCGTGGGAGTATTTTCAAACAGTCTTCTATGACTTCTTCTTTCCCGAGATGCTGCGGGCAGACATAGCTCAAGAGTTCATGAATCTGCAGTAGGGTGCCATCTCGGTGATGGACTATTTTGCTTGCTTCACCGAGCTTTAGCGTTTTTCACCCGTGATGGTGGGTGATGAGACATTGAGAGCCCGAAGTTTTAAGGATGGTATTTGGTATGACATCCGAGCACTGGTGAATGTCTTCAGGTTGTCTACTGTACATGCTATTGTGAACTAGGCGCTGATTACAGAAAGGAACCTGCGGGAAGCTAGCGGTGTGGGCTAGGGCAGTTCAGCACCAGTTACTGGTACTATTTCTACTGGAAAGAGGAAGAGAGAGATGGATTTCTCTCAGGGTGGCAGTACCATCCAGGCAGTTTCTTCAGGTGGCCCGATCAGGTGCTACCAGTGTGGCAGAGAGGGGCACAAGAGACCACAGTGTCCACGTGATCCAGTGGAGTGTCGAGCTTGCAGCAAGATGGGTCATTTTCAGTACTTTTACAGGGCGTTTCTGCCAGTGGATAGTGAGAGAGGTTATGTACAGACTCCGCGTGTGGGAGTAGGACCAGTGGCTTCTTATCAGTAGGGAAACTGGAAGACGTCAGGGCGTGGAGGAAGAGATGGTGTTCGTGGCCGTGGTAGCTAGACACCAGGATCTTAGAGGTAGCAGGATGGGACAGCTCAGGGTAGTCAGGCTGTGTCGCAGGGCTGCGACACTGGGCAGACATATGCAGTGCAACAGACCCAGCAGGAGCAGGATCCCGGACCTTCTACAGTCAGAGGTACTATTCTAGTAGCTTCTGTTTTATCTTCAGTACTTTTCGATATGGGTGCTACACATAGTTTCATATCTGTACCCATTATGGAGAGCCTTGGGATCTGTGTTACTACTTCTTCTAATGTCATGATGCTAGACACTCCGTTGGGGACTAGAACGACTAGTGTGCGTCAGTGCAAGGAGTGCCCCCTTGAGGTTGGTGGGTGTCACCTTCTTTGGGACCTCTATGTCTTAGAGATGACGAGCTATGACATCATTCTAGGAATGGACTGGTTGGTTCCCTTTCATGCCTTTGTAGACTACTATCGTCTCATGGTGCATTTCACGTCACCATAGGGTGGAGAGTTTCTATACAAGGGCGAGTGGGATGTTTAGGCAAGTCGAGCTGGACCAGAGTATCATGGGCGAGGTGGAGTCACAGCTCAGATTTCGAGCTTATATCTGGATGATCAGGGGACTTTTTAGACAGATTTCCCTCCAGTGGTTGATCGTTTCAGGGATGTCTTCCCAGATGACTTTTCAGGTCTACCTCCGGAGCGAGAGGTAGATTTCTCTATTGAGCTTGTGCCAGGAGCAGCACCGGTGTCTATTCCTCCTTATAGGATCGCTACACCTGAGCTGCAGGAGCTCAAGAGGCAGTTAGAGGAGTTACAGGAAAAGGGCTTTATCCAACCCAGTACTTCTTCTAGGGGTTCACCGATCCTCTTTGTGAAGAAGGCAGATGGTACCCTCACACTCTGTGTGGATTATCGGAAGCTGAACCAGTTGACGGTTAAGAACCAATATCCCTTGACAAGGTTTGATGATCTATTTGATCAACTTCGTGGAGCATGAGTGTTCTCGAATATTGACTTGAGATCCGGATATCATAAGCTGAACGTGAGACCGTCGGACATACCGCTTACAGCTTTTTGGAGCAGATATGGTCTGTATGAGTACTTGGTTATGCCATTCGGACTCACGAATGTGCCAACTGTATTCATGGATCCGATGAATCGAGTTTTCCATCCATATCTAGATTCTTTTGTGGTAGTATTCGTGGACGACATCTTAGTGTACTCTAACACTCGACATGACCATTCCACCCATCTTGAGATCATATTGAGTACACCGAGAGAGCATCGACTATATGCTAAGCTCTCAAAGTGCCACTTTTGGATGGATCAGATTCACTTCCTGGGTCACATTATCTCAGGGGCATGAGTTGTAGTAGACCCAGAGAAGGTGAGAGCATTAGTTTCCTGGGAGCAGCCGAAGACGGTGTTTGAGGTACAAAGTTTCTTAGGGCTGGCTGGTTACTACAGATGCTTCATACATGACTTCTCCCGCTTAGCAGCACCATTGACGGGTCTGACTAAGAAGGGTGTGAAGTTCGTTTGGTCAGAAGCTTGCGAGACATCCTTTCAGGACCTAAAAGGACGGCTGACATCAACATCGATCCTGATACTCCTAGAGAAGGGGAAGAGCTATATAGTTTACTATGACACATCAGGTATTGGGTTGGGAGCAGTGTTGATGCAGGGTGATCGAGTTGTTGCGTACGAGTATCAGCAGTTGAGGCCGCATGAGAGGAATTACCCGACACATGATCTCGAGTTGGCTGCAGTTGTGCATGCGTTGCACTATTGGAGACATTATCTATTGGGATAGCATTTTGTGGTATTCACCTTCCACAAAAGCCTCAAGTATATCTTTACTCAGCGTGACCTGAATCTGAGGCAGAGAATGTGGGTCGAGTACCTACAGTCCTTTGATTTTGAGCTTGCCTATACACCTGGTAAAGGTAATGCAGTAGCTGATGCACTAAGCAAGAAGAATCAGATACAGGCAGTGCAGGAAGCCAGTGGTGAGTGGTAGCTTATGGCTTTGTTCTCGGAGATGCATCTGGAGGTGCAAGATAGTCAGGGGCAGACTTATCTTTCCTCGTTAGCTGTGACATATACCCTCCTGGATAGAGTGAGGATGAGACAACTATCTGATTCAGAAGGCCTAGTTCTACGGGAGTCGGTGGCAAGTGTGGACCCTCCTCCTAGTTGGACGATAGTCAATGATGAAGTTCTGTGTTTCCATGGACGCGTATGGGTTCCAGGGGATATACGCAAGGAGCTGATACAGGAGTTTCATGCTTCAGCTTGGGCAGTTCATCCTGGGGTTACCAAGATTTACAGAGACTTGAGACGTCAGTACTAGTGGTTAGGTATGAAGAGATATGTAGCTGGTTATTTTACGAGATGTTCCACCTGTCAGCAGGTGAAGGCAGCATCAGAGACCAGATGGACTGTTACAGCAGTTACCCATTCCGGAGTGGAAATGGGATGATGTCACGATGGATTTCGTGACTGGATTGCCGAGGTCACCTCATGGAAATGACGCCATGTGGGTTGTTGTGGACAGACTCACGAAGGTAGCTCACTTCTTGCCGATCAAGGAGACCTTCAGTGTTGACGAGCTCGATAGGCTATATATCTAAGAAATCGTGTGTCTTCATGGGGTCCCTCGTTCTATAATTTCAGATAGGGATGCCCGCTTTACGTCTCGTTTCTGGCAGAGTTTTCAGAGGGCACTGGGTACACAGGTGCTTCTGAGCACAACATACCACCCTCAGACAGATGGCAAATCAGAGCATACGATACAGGTGCTAGAGGACATGCTGCATACATGCATCCTAGACTTTGGGGGCTCTTGGGAGAAGCATATACCCTTAGTTGAGTTTTCCTATAACAATAGATTTCAGGTGACTATTGAGATGGCACCATACGAGGATTTATATGGTAGGCCATGCCGATCACCCTTGTGCTGGTTAGAGGCAGGTGAGGCAGCTCAACTGGGACCACGTATCGTGCAGGAGACTTCTGAGCAGGTCCAGTTGATTCATAAGTGGATGGCTACCGCATAGTATCGTCATAAGTCATATGCGGATCGCTACAGACGACCTTTAGAGTTCATTGTCGGGGATCATGTTTTCTTGCGTGTTTCGCCGAGGCTGGGACACAAGCAGATCAGGAGATAGGGTAAACTTTCACCGTGGTATGAGGGGCCATTTGAGATTTTGGAGAGAGTCGGGTTGGTTGCCCATCAGTTGCGATTACCGCAGTGATACCAAGCCATTCAAGAAATCTTCCACGTATCTCAGTTGCGTCACTATCATTCGGACCCATCTCACATCTTTCAGCCCGAGGAGGTTGAGCTTCTGATGGATGCGTCCTTTGAGGAGCATCCGATTTGTATCATTTACAGGAGCACGAAGGTTCTCTGAGGTCTGTCAGTTCCTCTCGTACGGGTGCTATGGCAGCATGACTGAGTGTAGGACGAAACCTGGGAGCGGGAGACCGACGTACATGCTAAGTGGCCGGAGTTGTTCACGGCTATATCTTCACCACCCTTGTAAGGGAAATTCGGGGATGAATTTCTATAAGGGGGGAAGTTTGTAAGAACCCGGTTCTTATTTTGAGGTATGGGCTTCTTCTTTTCTCTTTTCCGTAAGTGTTTTTGAGAAAATATGGAAAATGGGGAAAAATCCTGAATTTTGGAAAGTATACGCCGTGTACTTTGTCCACACGCCGTGTACTTTTGTCCATGTGGTATGGGCACACGGGGCGTGTGGCCATGCCGGGGATGAAGGGTGTAGGAACCGACTACACGTCGTGTAGTGGTCCTTTACACGCCGTGTAGTCAGTCGGCAGGCCAAAACAGTAAGGTGGTGGAGCAGCCACCAGCTGGACGATAGTACACGCCGTGTAGTCGGGAGTACATGCCGTGTACTCATGTCGACGGATGAACAGTGTGGTGGTGCCACCAGAGGAACAGTAAAATGAAGTAAGTACACACCGTGTACTTGGAAGTACACACTGTGTACTTGGATGTACACGCTGTGTACTTTGTTTTTTTCGCTTAAAATGGGCATTATCCTCCCCTGTTCATAGGGAAGGTTTAGAATGGGAAGAGAGCTTGGGAGAGGATGACCGAACCTTTGGAGATCCGTCGGGCGCATCTCTGGAATCCGATTCTGCTTCGGACGATCTCGTTGGAAGCGCACGGGTAAGCCCTCTCTTCTCCTTGTGTGGTTCATACCAATTATTTACCTAACAGAAGTTATTTATGTTTGAGAAGGTTTTATTCTTCGTCAGATCTACGTCGTTCGTGGGATTTTCTGGAACCAACGTTCACGTATAACGTTTGTTGGCGTTAAAGGTAGGTGGATTGGTTTTAATTTTTCCAACTGTCGTGTGTTTTGTGCATTTTTGTGCCACGAACCCATGTTGGGGTGTCGTGTGGCTGAGGCCATTTCTATATTAAACACCTAGAATTGAATAGGTGATTAATTATGATAATAAAATGTTGGTTGGGATCATTGCTTGGATCCAGGACCATCCCGAGGGGTGCGTTCCTCTGTTTAGCCATTTGGCCAGGATACCTGAGGGTATGCCTTGTTTAAATTATGCATTACTTTTTCCTTGAGAGGAATTGTATTAAAATTGCATGTTTATATGTTGGGAATGGCCCGGTTACTTATGCCTGAGGGTGGTATTTTTCTATAGCCAGAGGGCGTGACTGTATTAGCCTGAGGGCAACATTCTATTTAGCCTGAGGGAAAACTTTCGTGCCTGAGGGCTTGACTTCTGTGCCTAAGGGTGACACTTCGTATACCTGAGGGAGAGATTCTGCTATGCCTGAGGGTGAGATTATGATTACCTGAGGGTGAGATTTTACTTGTCTGAGGACGCTGACTGATTTTTTAGAAATTCACCGTGGTGGTTATAAATATTAAGTGGATTAAATGAATAATTAAATGGAAATATAACTGGTAAGTTAGTTACTTTTTAGTACTACTTAGTTTATTGCATTTTCACTACTGCACACTTGTTTCATGTTTTACACACAGTTGAGAACAGGCCTTTGGTGGGTGCCTACTGAGATATATTTCTCACACCCTGTTTGGGTCATGCTTTTCGGCCCAAATAGATTACGTTTCTGCAGGTGTGGATAGGGAAAAGAGTCCCTATACAGGTACTTGACTATTGCTGAGGAGTTTGAGGGCATGGGACCGAGCCTAGGCTCGCGATGCTGCCAGCTATTTTGTTTTGTTTTGCTGTACTCTGTATTGTATTGTATTGCTCTACTATGTAACATGTTCTGGCTATTTTATAAGAACTTGAGACATATAGGATCATTATTTATATACTGTTGGTTGTACCTATTGCAGTTGTTTATTCCAGTTATGTGTATGGTTTATTGATTCCGGTGTTGTTGTATGTTTTAATTATATTCCACTGCGCTACACTTTGACAAATGAGGGCATAGTTTCCCCACTATCAGACCTGGGCCCTCGCTGCTAGTCGGCAGCCTCTGGCATTTGGGGAAATGCGTTTGAGGTCATGTGGCGAATCGGGTTTGGGGCACCTGTTGAGTGGCACCTGGAACCGGGATGTTACATCCTGTTAGCAATTATTTTCATGATAATTTTATAGAGGGTATTAATGAGGGAAATAGACCTAAACAAGTGGATCTCAGAAGCATTTCCAGCCTTTGGAATTAGAGAGAGAAATTGGGTATTTAGGCCATGAGGGATAACACCATTGGAGAACAAGGATTTGATAAGCTTCCAAACATCACAATTAATAATATCCCAGTAGTGTTGAAAGAAACCATTATTAAATCCATCAGGGCTAGGAGCACTATCAGGATTTAAACTAAAGATAGTGTCTTTAATTTCATGATCAAGCAGAGTGTTAAGAAGAAATTTGTTATCTTCATCACTAACCACTATCGGAATTATCTCAGGTAAGAGGTATTTGTTATTATCATGGCCATTAAATATAGATTCAAAATAAGAAACAATGTTTTTGGAAATATTATTGTCGTTGTCTAAAATGTTTTAACCATATTTTAAAGAGACAAGAGGTCTACAAGATTTCTAAGATCTTTGAATGGAATTATATAACTTAGTGTTTCTATCACCGTCGGATAACCATTTTACTTTTAAAACTTGTTTCCTCATCCTCTCCTTAAATGTGAGCAAAGAATTGAGCTTTATAGAGATGTTTATTTCATGATTCAGATGAGTTCTAAAGTCAGAATTTGTGCTATTATTTTGAAGATGATTAAGCTCATTCTCAAGGAGAAGGATATATTTGTTGATTTTTTTGACATGAGAGCTACACCAACCTTTGATCATCTATTTAAGAGACTTTAATTTGGAAGGGAAAACAAAAGTATCATTGCAATGAGTCATGGAGAGCCAAAAATTCTTTATGATGTCAGTGCATTCAGTGTTAGAGAACCAAGCATTATTAAATCTAAAAGGAAGTGGACGTTTAACAATGTTGGTGGAGACATTGACCAAAATAGAATGATGATCAGAATGGAGCTTGTGAAGGGAGGTGCTGGAAATAGGGTCCCATTTATCTAGGGTAGGAACATTTGTGAAGGCTCTATCTAGTTTAGAGGTGACCAACCTATTGTATTGTTTTCTATACCATGTGTATTTGGAACTCGTAAGATTTATTTTAATGAGGTTGTTGTCTTCGATAGTGGTTTTGAATTATCTCATGGAGATCGTAGCACGTGGAGGAACAATTTTCTCACTTGAATTGAGAATAGCGTTGAAGTCTCCAATTATAAACCAAGGTGTTAGAGTGCTATTACGTAGATAAGTGAGATCATCCTGAAGAGGTCTACTATCTTTATATATATTCTTGGAATAAACAAAGGAGCAGAAAATAAGAGTGCCCTCAAGAACAAAATCACATGTGAAGACTTGATCTGATATGTTAAAAATGTTGACATTTTGAATGGAAGAGTGCGAGAAGATCCATAGAGAATCAACAATAGAGGAATTTTTAGTTGCACCAGTGAAGGAATATCCATACTAAAATAAGTGGTGGAACTTAGTAGAGAAAATGATTTTAGGTTCTGCAATAGCAAACAAAATAGGGTAGTGTGTGATGATCATTCTTTTTTAAAACAGAGAGTGTGTCATAGTTGGAAATACCTTGACAGTTCCAAAAAAGGATCTTCATTTAGACCTAGATTTGGAGTTAGAACTCACTTTTTTATTGTTTCCTGAACCCTTATGTCTAGTAGATATTCTAATTTGTTTAGAAGTAATTGGGATCTTGTTCATTTCCTGACTACTTATAGAAGTAGGAGGGTTATTTGTGCTTCCTTTCTTATAATTCTCCTTCACAGGTAAATATATAATGTTTTTAGTGTTATTGGGATCATGTTTATCCTCATTATGAGCATTCAAGTTCACAAAATTTTCAAACATAACACTGTCATGAGATATACCTACTGATTTAATGCCAGAGTGAAGATATTTTGTACCTGAAGCATTTGAGGCAGGGCTATGAGTTGCTGTACCTGGATTCATTCCTAGTTGCTGCCCATAATCTAGTAGTAGTGTGTCCATCAGGTTTGAATGATCAAGAGTGCTCTCTGCTTTCCTTTGTAGACCTGGGACAACAAGATCTAGGGAATTTCCCAGAACTTCTTTAGGTGACAGCCTTTTAGCGTGGGAACTGTCTATGACAAATGATTGTTCATAAAAATCAATTAACATAACTCTTCCCATATCTGAGTCAGGTTTGAGATTGTATTTATTCTGCTCAGATGTAGTTGTAATAACTGGTTTGGTCTCAGTCAATGTGCCTACCTGTTTAGCATCACAGCCTGTAGAGGATTCTTATTGGATTTCTCTTCTTGATGTCTTAGAGTTATCCATGATAGGTAACTCCATGGTGTTTTTAGTGCTATTGGAATCAAGTTTATCATCATTCAGAGTATTTAGGTTCACAACATTCATAGGCATAACACTGTCATTAGATTCATATATTCCTACTGATTTAATGCTAGAGTGAAGAGATGTTTTACCTGAAACAATTGAGGCAGTGACATGAGATGATATACCTGAGTGCATTCATAGTTTCTGTTCAGAATCCAGTAATGGTGTGTCTTTTTCAATAACCTGTTTGGTCTCAAGTAGTGTGCCAACCTGTTTTGCATCACAGCCTAGACCCAAAGTTGGGGGCAAGTTGCTGCAAGTTGGTGACTCCTGTTGGGGTTCTATACCTGCAACTAGGTTACCAAAAAAGTGCCCAATATATTTCCCCTTTACCTTACCTTCAAGCATAGAGTTTCTTGTGCTCAAGGAAGCATTACTTGAATCATGAGAATTAGAAACAATATTACTAGTGGGGGTAGATACCTTACCTTTATCATTCTCCCCAAGTTCCTTTTCTTGCTATTTTTGAATAACATCTATAATAGTGGATTCAAGATCATTAAGGAGGTTACTTTATTCCACTTCTACAAGATCAGACTAGGAGGCAATCAAAGTGTTCATTACAGATTTTGATTTAATGTATTTATTCATCCATACCTCATTATTTCTTTTAGAAGATTCAGGGATTTCAGTGATGGGTGGATTTCCTTTTTGTTATTTTTTATTTACTTCCATTCATTATATATCTGTTGGACCACTTGTTTCCTAATCACCCTACAATGTGCTATAGTGTGGACAATAAATTTGAAATTTTCATATTATGGTGGTTTTTTCTCATATTCGATCCTAATTTCTGTTTTATATTCTTTGGCATAGAAGCTTATTGAATTAGGGAGAGGTGCAGCAAGGTTAACCTCAACCATTACCCGTGCAAAGAGGCCCAAATCAACATTTAGTGTTCTTTGGTAAATTTTCAGTGGTAATCCAATGCAAGACACAATGTCATTAAGTATTTTAGGATTCCAAAAGTACCCATTTAATCCATGTAATCTGACCCATATTTGGTCCATTGTAGTCCTATGAGTGTAAGGGTTGAACACATAGTCCCATTCAGAAATCCTAAGTAAACAAAGTTTTAAAAGTAGGATACCGTTATCCCATACTCTATCAAGGTTAGATTGAGAATTGAATATAAAGTGAAAATATCCACGGCCTATGGGAACTAGTTTCCAATTCGATATACCCCAAAAGTGTGTAATTCTAGGTTTAAGATCTATTAAAGTCTAGGGGAAATCACCTTTCAAGTAGGAGATGCGGCCCATGATGGAGAATTTGCAGAGAAACTCACGTTGATGAAGTGCCTCTGGATCTGCTTCAACCATGAAATCACCACCATCTAACTTCTTGAGAAGAGGAGGTCTCGTTGATAAAAGATCTTTGCTGAGATATGTGCTTTTAAGCGCATCCAGGAAGGAGACACCATTACGTATCCCCACGAACAGATTGGTGAGACCTCCATCATTTGATTTTCTTTCATTATTTTCAGCATCAGATCCTCGCTTATCAGACTTCTGATTTTGGAAGAGGTGGGAGTCAAATCTCTTAGGCACAAGAAACACATCAACCATTATAGGAAGAGAGTGGGAGTTTAGAAAACCCCAGCTGCTCACGATTTTAGAGAGAGATGGTATCCCATCTCTCTAGAAATTCCTTCTTTTTCAACTCTTGATTAATTCATTATTACGAGAAATCATGTAGTTGATTATGGATCTCATTAGATTAGGTCACATGTGAAGAATTATCCTACCCATGAACTTTTACTTGTGGTTGTAATTCATATGATTAAGTGTTTGAGACACTAACTTTTTGAAGAAAGGTTTACTGTGTATTTAGACCACAAAATCTTGAGTTCTATCTTCTCTAAAAAATATTTTAATCTTTACAAAGGCATTGGGTGGAGTACCTGAAATCTTTCAATTTTGACATCACCTATAACCCAGGGAAAGGGAATGTCATTGAATATGCGTTGAGCATGAAACTTACAACCCAGGCAGTGAAAGAATCTTAGGAAGAGTGGAATTTTATGACACTTTTTTCATAGTTGCATATTAGAGTTTAGGAGAAAGGGGTTGAAGTTTATTTATCCAATGTTCAGTTGAAATCTGATCTTCTTGAGATGATTCTTCAGGATCAAGAGCTTTTTGATGAATTTCATAGCATTAAATAATCTCTTTATGGTGGGGAGACAATTACCCAGTGGACGTTATCCAAATAGGGTGTTCTATGTTATAGGAGTCACTTTGTTTTTCCATTAGTGGCAATGATGGTTGTGATAGGGGATTGCCATAATTCTCAGTGGGATATGCACCCAAGAACCACTAAGATGTTATATGACATGAATCAATAGTTCAAGTTTCTAGGTATGAGATAGGGGATTGCTGAGTTTGTCTCACATTTCTATATGTGACAACAGGTGAAGGACGAGCATCATAAACCTTCAGGTATACTTCATCCACTTCCAGTTTCTACTTGGAAGTAGGGTGAAATATCTATGGACTTTATGGTTAGGTTTACTCATATATAGAGAAAGAAGAATGTGATATGGGTTGTGATTGACGATCTAAACAAGTCGGCTCACTTCATACCCATTTGTGATACAACCAAAGTTAAGGAGTTGAGAAATCTCTATGTGAAAGAGATTGTTCATTTTCATGATGTTATATCTTCTATAGTCTATGATAGGGATCCTCAGTTTACTTCTCACTTTTTGAGAGGCCTTCAGGAGGAACTGGGATCTTAGGTCTGTTTGAGAATGACCTACCATCCACAGTCAGATGGACAGACATGTAGAGCTATATAGATTCTTGAGGATATTCTCTGCGCCTGTGTTCTCTACTTAGGTGGGGATTTGTATGATCACTTGGGGCTAGTTGAGTTTTCTTATAACAATAATTATTATTCCATGATCATAATGGCCCTTTTTTAGGGCTTGTATAAACAGTCTTATAAATATCTCTTGTGTTGGTTGGATATTGGTGAAAGTGCTCTGGTTGGAATAATCCTAGTTCAAGAGATGACAAAAAAAATACAATAAATTTTTCAGAGATTGTTGACAACACATATCTGATATAAGTCCTATGTTGATCGTCACCATAGAAATTTAGAGTTCTCTATTGGTGACTAGGTTCTCTTGAAAGTTTCACCCCATTTAGGTCATTGATGTATTGGGAGGTAAGGGAATATTTCTCCTCATTTTGTTTGACCTTTTGAGGTTATTGAATAGTTAGGGAAAGTTTCATACCATTTAACACTTCCACCATAGATAATGTCGATACATAATGTATTACATGTATCGTAGCTAAGAAATTTTTTATCTAATCCATATCATGTTTTGAACTGGAGTGATCTGTAGATTGAACCCGATTTATCTTTGATTGAGAAGCTAGTTAGGATAGTTGATTCTGAGACCAAGGTACTTCGTGGGAGGATGATACATTTGGTTTATGTGCTATGGTACCATGGTTCTGATAATCATGATATGTGGGAACGTGAGGAACTGATGAGAGAGAAGTAGCCTCATCTTTTTGGCATGGAATCTTCTTCATAGGATTTTTGGGGACAAAAAGTTTTTATGGTGGGGAGGTTGTAAAATCTCGTTAATGATTTGACAGGTATGTCTTTAACCTTATCAAGTATTTTTATTTTCATTGATTGGGTAGGGTAGAGAATGAATTGGGAGAATACCTATAATGGTGAAGTTAGATATTTGTTGGAATCTCACCTTTAACCATCATTTTCTATAGGCTTTCAGAGGGTTACACGCCATGTAACTAGGTTATAGGATGTGTAATGGTTTCTGGAGGAAAGTCGTGAAAATCTTTATGTTGTGAAGGGTACACATCATGACTATCATTTAAATGTTGCGAGTTGTTTAATGTATGGTTTATAATTCAAGGCGATGTATTTTTTGGGGGTTTCGAATATTAACTATTTCATGGAATGAAAGGGTATTACACATTGTGTAATACCCCGACTGCATTTTTTTAAACAAGAAGAACAAATGAGATATATTTTATCCTACACTATAGTTTATTATCCATCAACCTAAAGCCTTACCCAGGTGATATTGAAGCTCTAAAACCCTTTCACATTCTCTTGTTTGGTGTTCGATCATCCCTGCGCTTGTGGTGCATTTCCCAGGTAAGCATTCTCCTCTATTCTTCGTCTTTATCTATTTATCCTCCTTTGGGATTTTGATAGATCATCCTAAAATTTATGGATCTAAGATCCGTGATTTTGGATACCATTTATAGGTTTTGAGGTATTATTCACCTTTGTTCTCATTAATGAGTTCTGTTGTGAGTGTTTCATTTCAGGAGAAGGTAGGTGATTCCGTATTGTTTAGAAAAATTGATTAACTTTGAATTGCTTGATTTATTTCAACTGCTGATTTAAATTAAATTTATAAAACATGATTTAAATTGATGTAATAAAATCCAATTCCAGTGAATTGGGATATTTGAAATTATTTTGGCATTAGAATTGGGAAACCCCCCAATTCCATTGAATTGGGGTGTGTTTATGGAAATCAGTTGATTTGAATTGTTTAATTTAAATTGGAATTTTGATGGAAACAATTTCAATTAAATTGTGGAAATGAATTGTGAAATTGATGGAATTTATTTTGAATGGATTTCAAACTTGTGGAAATGGATTAAAATGTTTTGATAGAAACCCATTGGTTTTATCTTGTTAAAGAGGCGTGTTTTTTTTATTAAAACCCATTTTGGTTTTAAATTGAAAATTGGAATTTAAATAGAAGAATGGGATTTAATTGTATTTTAAGCAGTCTTAAAATAAATTTCCCATCATTGACTGTGTATGATCACATGGAATCCTTAGGTAGTTGGTGATTTATTTTGGCACACTCTACGCTATTATAATGTTCTAAAACATACCTGCAGTGGGTCACATCACCGATGGGATGGTGATGAGTTTCCTTTGGCCTATGTCAGGGGTACATGTGTGTACAAATATTACTGAGATCACTTAGAGAGTGTGGAGTCCTATAACCGGAAATACTATCGTACTTATTTGGAATATGACCATGGTTCTCTCTTATTATTTATATTTGAGATATAAATGTATGCCAATGTTGTAAAACAACTTTACGTGCCTTCTGGATTTATATAAAATATTTTATGTAACTATTTTTTATGCCATTGTTTTTGAAATATTCCATCACTTGTAAAGCCTTTGCTTAAAGTATTTTTTCATCATTTGAACTGTATAACATGATTTATTTAAATACACTTTGAAAATGCCAAGCCTGTTTATTTTAAAAAATGAAATAATCCCTTTGGTTAATCTATTTTTGGCATCTATTATGGAATCCTTGGCGAGACTCTACTGAGATTTTTAGATCACACCCTACTTGTGCATTTGGGTGTTTGTAGATTATCTCATTCCAGGTTTGAGAAAGGGGAAATGATCTCTTGGATGTGGATCCAACTATTGAACCTTGGACTTGGTGAGTCTTGTCCTTAAGGACTTGGGTTGGAGTAATTTGGGATTGTTTATGCCCTATTGTATTTTGGTACTTTACTCTAAGTGGATTTTCTTTTGTTATGCATACTGACTTGTCTGTTTTTTTACTTCCACAATTCTTGTGAAAAAAATATTCCCACTCTCAATTGTATGTGTAACGTCCCAGTTCCGGAAGCCGCCTAGAGGCACCCCATACCCGAATAGTCACATGGCCTCAAGCACATTTCCCCAAACACCAGAGGCTGCCGACTAGCAGTGAGGGACTTAGGTGTGATAGTGGGGAAACTATGCCCTTATTGGCAGAGTACATAGCGGAAGTAAATAAACATGCAATAGCGGAAGATCTGTGCCTAACAGTCAGTGAGTATATGGTAGGTAATAGTGCAATAAGCAGTAAACAGTAGCAGCAATAGCAGGTAGTAATCAGTAAGCAGTAAATAGGGAGATATACAACAGTGATCAATCCACAGAACAACAAACAGCAGTGAAGCAACAGCTAATGCACAAACAGGAAACCCTTTGGAAAGTACTCACAACCATCCCCTCTGGTCCTATCCAAGAAGTACCACAACCCTCTGGGTAGTGCACTCAGCCTAACCCCTATTGTTTGGTCATACGAATTTATAAGACTCTCTAGGGAAGCTCACTTGGTAAATTCCTCTTATAGTCTAGGGTAGTCAGGGACTCTCTGAGGGAGATCACACGGTCTAACCCTCTTGGCCCCAAGGTCTAGAGACTCTCTGAGGAAGATCACTCTGTCAATTGTCCTATAGCCTCAGGTATACCATAGACTCTCTGAGGAAGCTCACTCGGTCAATTCCTCCTATAGCCTGGGAAGGTTTTAAAGATATTCAAACAAGATGAAGACTCTTCGAGGAAGCTCACTCGGTCTACCCTCCTGTAGTATATAATAACTAAGACTCTCTGGAAAGCTCACTCGATCTATCCCCTATAGTCTATAATGTCCAAGACTCTTTGAGGAAGCTCACTCAGTCTATCCCCATATAGTCTATAATATCTAAGACTCTCTGGGAAGCTCACTAAGCCATTCCCTTGTAGTCTATAGCACCGGGTTCTCACGGTCCCGTGCCAGTCAGTGCATATTAATGATATAGGGCCAGAGAACACCTATAGAGCTACTTGGCTAACCATAGTACACCTATAGAGATACTTGGATAAACAGTCTATAGAGAAACAAGCATGTTAACAACATCATTCCATCCTACGATCACAAGGCATGGAAACAGGTACAACGACCAAAGGCTAACAAGACCCAAAGGTCGTAACAAGAACAAAGCATGAAAAAACATCCATGAACAACGATTATCCACAAGAATGATCAATTTACCTCTACACAAGCATGCAATCAAGGTAGAAATAACCACCAGGGAAAAAAGGTAAACACGCAATACCCCGTTCATGAGTATTGGTGGAATTTGCACATAAAACTCAAAGACATCGAAAGGTAAGGCGCAAACCACCTACCTAGATCCTAGGAGATCAATATACTTGAACCACGAGGCTTGATTCTCCTCAGAATGACGTAGATCTATGAAAAAACACAAAACATTCAACCCACGAAAACTTAAGAAAGAGGAGAAATTGGAAAATGAGGCTCTAGGAGAAGGAAGAACTCACCGCTGCGGTTCCAACACAATTGGCGGTGGTTGATTCAGAGAATGGATGAAGGATCAGGAATTCGGAGAAGTTCTGCGGTCGTACGACGTCTCTCGGTCAAATGGGACCTAGAAGAAGATGATTTTGTCGATTAGGCGCGATCCTGGTTTGTTTAATGAAAAAAAGAAAATACACGGTGTGTACTTCTTGAGTACATGGCGTGTACTCTAATTTTCCGTACTCCACTTTAAGCAGCCTCCACTTCACCCCTACACACCATGTGTGTGGCCCAGACACGGCCAACACACGGCCTGACACATAAATGGAGTACACGGTGTGTACTCAGAAAGTACATGGCGTGTACTTCAAAAATTTCCAGAAATTTCCCTTTTCTCAAAAACTCCAGGAAAAAGAAAGACATACCTGAAAACGAAGATCCGGGTTCTTACAAACCTCCTCCCTTAAAGAAATTCATCCCTGAATTTCCCTAGTGAGGTGTAGAAGAAGAAACCCCAAACATCTCCGGCCACTGCGATCGTACATCGGCCTCCCTCTCCCAAGTCTCGTCCTGTACTCGCCCGTGCTGCCATATCACCCATAATAGAGGAATAGACTGGCCACAGAGAACCTTCATACTGCAATCGATAATCCGGATTTAATGCTCCTCAAACAATGCATCCGCTTGCAGCTCAACCTCCTCGGGTTGGAAGACATGAGACGGGTCTGAAAAGTAACGTCGGAGCTGAGAAACGTGGAAGACGTCATGCATAGTCTAGTACCTCTGAGGTAACCGCAACCGATAGGCAACCGACCCAACTCTCTCCAACACCTCAAATGACCCGACGTACCATGGTGAAAGATTACCCTGTCTCTGAATCCTCTTGTGTCCCAACCTCGGTGTGACACGCAGGAAAACCTAATCCCTGACCTCGAACTCCAGAGGTCATCTCCACTGATCAGCATAAGACTTATGTCGAGACTATGCTGTAGCCATCCTCTTTCGAATAAACTCTATCTGCTCTGAGGTCTCCTGAACAAGACGAGATCCCAGCAAAGCTGCCTCTCCTATCTCCAGCCAGCATAAGGGTGATCGGCATGACCTACCGTACAAAGCCTCTTAAGGTGCCATTTGAATAGTTTCCTAGAAACTATTGTTATAGGAAAACTCCACCAAAGGAATATGCTTCTCCCAAGAACCGAAAAAATTCTAGAATGCAAGCTCGGAGCATATCCTCAAGCACCTGGATCGCATGCTCGGACTAGACATCAGTCTGGGGGTGATATGCTGTACTCAAAAGTACCTATGTACCCAAATCCTTATGAAGTCCCTGCCAGAACTAAGAAGTAAAGCATGCATCCCTGTCTGAAACAATGGAGTTTGGAACTCTATGTAGACGTATAATCTCTCAGATGTACAACCATCCCAGCTCATCAAAACTGATGGTATCCTTGATCGGCAAGAAGTGAGCAACCTTCGTAAGCCTGTCAATGACAACCCAAACAACATCACTCCCTCGAGGTGACCTCGGTAACCCGGTCACGAATTCCATCGCGACATCGTTCCACTTCCACTCGGGAATGGGTAACTGTTGTAAAAGACCTACTGGTCGCTGATGCTCTGCTTTCACCTGTTGGAAAGTAGAACATCTCATGACAAAACCAGCAACATCTCTCTTCATACCTGGCCACCAATACTAGTGGTGTAGATCACGATACATCTTGGTGATGCTAGGATAAACTGACTAAACTGAGGAATGAAAATCCCACATCATCTCCTCGCATATGTCTGTTGGAACCCATATGCGTCCCTGGAAACGCAAGATCTCATCCTCACCCACTGTCCATCCAGGAAGAGGGTCCTCTTCTGACACACTCTCCCATATGACTAATCCTTCTGAGTCTGATAGCTTCCTCATCTGTACCCGATCAAGAGGAGAAGAGGTAACAACTATAGAAGATAGGTAAGTCTTTCCCTGTCTATCGTGCATCTCTAGATGCATCTCAAAGAACAGATCCATAAGCTTCCACTCACTACTGGCCTCCTGAACTACCTGAATCTAAGTTATCCTGTTCAATGCATCTGCCACTACGTTTCCCTTTCCCAGCGTATAGGAGAGCTTGAAGTCAAAAGACTAAAGATACTCGACCCACCCGCGCTGTCTCAGATTCAGATCACGCTGAGTGAAGATATACTTGAGACTCTTGTGGTCGGTGAAAACCAAAAATTTCTCTCCCATAAGGTAGTGTCTCCAACAGCGTAAGGCATGAACAACAACTGCCAACTCCAGATCATGCATCAGGTAGTTCCTCTCATGTGGCCTCAACTGTCGAGACCCGTAAGCAATGACCCCATCTCCCTACATAAGCACAACTCCTAGAATGATACCTGAAGCATCACAATAAACAATATATCCCTTGCTCGGCTCTGGTAAGACTAGTATTGGTGATGACGTCAACCTCCCCTTCAGCTCCTGAAAGGCTGACTCACAAGAATCTGAACACAAAAACTTCGCCCCCTTCTTGGTCAGACCTGTCAGCAGTGCTTCTAGGCGTGAAAATTCCTGTATGAAATGCTTGTAGTATCCGTCCAGCCCTAGAAAACTCCACACCTCAAAGACATTCTTTGGCTGTTCCCAGAAAACTATAGCTCTAAATTTCTATGGGTCCACTGATACTCCTGTCCATGAGATGACGTGACCTAATAAGTGAATCTGATCCATCAAAAAGTGGCATTTAGAGAGATTAACATATAACTGATTCCCCCTCAGTGTACTCAGAATGGTCTCAAGGTGTGTGGCATGGTCGTGTCGAGTGTGAGAGTATACCAAGATTTCGTCCATGAAAACCATCACAAAGGAATCCAAGTACGGATGGAACACTCGATTCATCAGTGCCATAAAAACTGCTGGTGCGTTTGTAAGACCGAACGGCATGACTGTATACTTGTATAGACCATACCTACTCCTGAAGGCTGTAAGAGGTATATTTGATGGTCTAACATGCAACTGATGATAACTGGACCTCAAATTGATCTTCGAGAACACCTGGGCTCCTCAAATCTGATCAAAGAGATCATCGATCCTCAGCAAGGGATATCGGTTCTTGACCATCAACTGGTTCGGCTTCCGATAATCCACACAAATCCAAAGGGTTACATCTTCCTTCTTTGAAAAAAGGATAGGAGAACCCCAAGGAGAAGTACTGGGTCAGATGAAACCCTTTGCTTGCAACTCTTCCAACTGCTTCTTGAGTTCCTGTAACTCAGGTGTAGCTATCCTATAAGGAGGAATGGACACCGGTACCGCTCCTGGAACTAGCTCAAACGAGAAGTCTACCTCATGCTCCGGAGGCAAACCTAAAAAGTCCTTTGGAAATACATCCCTAAAAAGATCCACCACTGGAGGAAATTCTAATTGTGAAGTCCCCTGGTCATCCAGATAAAGACTGGAAATCTGGGCTATAAATCCTCCTATCCCATGATGCTCTGGTCCAGCTCTACCCATCTGGACATCCCACTCACCTATATGAAGGAAAGATCCTCCTTGTGGTGATACGAAACTCACCGTACGATGATAGAAGTCGACGACTAACTGGAAGGGAACCAATCAGTCCATCCCGAGAATGACGTTATAGCCCGTCATCTCTAGGACATAGAGGTCCCATAAGAAAAGACACCCTGCAACCTCAAGAGGACACTCTCTGCACTGACGTACGTTAGATGTCCTCTTTCCCAACGATGTGTCAAGGGTCAGCATGTCGGCAGAAGAAAAGATACAGAGACCAAGGCTCTCCACAACAACAAGAGAGATAAAACTATGCGAAGAACCAGTATCAAAAAGGGATGAAGATAAAACTGAGGCTACTAGGATCGTACCTCGAACTGTAGAAGGTCCGGGATCCTGCTCCTGGTAGGTCTGCTCCACGACGAAATTCTGGGCTGTACCACGGCCTAGTACCCCTGGCTGACCACTCTGAGCTGATCCAATCCGCTGTTGCTGATGACCTGGTGACTGAACACCACGGCCGTGACCTCCACCTCGACTCGAACGGCCGGAAGAACTCCAGTTCCTAGACTAGTGAGAAACTGGAGAAGCATCTCCTGAATGCAGGGTCATAGAAGAACCCCTACCACCAGCTGAAGGTGAGAAGATCTGAAAAAAGCACTGAAGATGGCCCATCTTGCCACAAGACTGACACTCCATCAGGTCCCTATGGCACTGAGGCCTAGTATGACCACTCCTACTGCACTGTTAGCATATGACATGGCTGCCTGAAGATACATCCCTCCTACTTTGATTTCCCCGAGAAGACTCTCTACGACGCTTCCTACTATCCATAGGAGGAACACCAGCTCTGGATGTCGAACCGCCCTGGATCACTACTCCAGAATCTCTCAGGTTGCACTCAATGATCAGTGCCTGGTTGACGATAGAGGATATTGAAGTCAACCTGAAGATATTCACCTGGGAACAGATCTCCTGCCTTAGACCGTCCTCAAACTTCCTAGCAAGGAACAACTCATCACCTGCTGGGATCGGCGTGAAGCACCACAGCTCGGTTGATTAGACAATAAAAACACATTTTATAATTACATTTTATTGGGATTAAAAGTTCATTTTTGATCATATGGGCCTGAGTTAGTACATTTTAATTTTAAACATCCACTCTCATCAATTGTGCACTTCATGCCTAATGTACACCAATTTAGGCCCAATGACTCATCTAATTTTATTGAATGTAATTATTCATGTTTTAATATTATATTTTTGGAAATGTATCTTAACTTAAAATTTAAATGTTTCTCATTCAAGGAGCAAGGAAAGATTCATAAAGGATGATGAAGATATTTGGTGATGAAAGGAGACAATTCTGGTGAAGGCAGATTGGACACCAACCCACTGTTGAGGATGTGGGTCCCACAATACTGGACCAATGAAGCCCAAATTTCTTGTGATGATAGAATACATACATGGGAACAAATCATTCTTCATGCCAAAGTGCTAATTAGATCTCCATGATGGTGATCAAGGCAGTCCAAATGGAAGATCAGAATCTAGGCCAGAATCTGCGGCCCAGAATGTCAGCCCAATGAATCTTCCATATCTCCCGAACAATAAAGTAAATTAGGCTGATATTTTACAAGCTGTTAGAAGATATCCGGGGATTCATTTTTGTCTTCTATGGCCCACTCCAAATCGGATATCTATAAGGACTTTGAAGCGGATCGGTCAAGTGGATGCAAGCTGGATGCCATCTCGGGTCAAGGGTGGAGAAGTCTCCTCTCCACATACTTTCCACCACCTATGCCTACCCTCATTGATTGGGATGACTTGGACTGTTGGAGCTTGGCCTAAGGATCCAAATTTTCCTATTTAAGGTAGTGGTGGTGAGGAGGAACATATAATTTCTTTCATGTAATGTTATTATGCTCAATTTTCATTGTAATGCTTTCATTTCCCCATGTAAGTTTCTTTTTGTATTTCTAAGTTCTTAATCCAATTCCTTCTCTTCTCTTCTTCCAATTTATATACTTAAATCTCTAAAATCACAAAATCACAGTGATAAATCTGTGTGTTGGTGATATAGTTCACACATAGGTGTGAATTCCATTCACACACACGGAGGAGTGCTCGTTATTTCCGCGGTTTTAATCTCTTCAATTCAATTCTTGTAAGCTGTCTTCCACCCACCATTGATAGCATATCATCAATGGAGGGATAAACCTTTAATGGTTTGATCTTAGGAAGATGAAAAGGCTGGATTGAATGTTATTTAATGCACGAATTGTTGTTAATTGGTTAAATAATTCAAGACTTCCATTCTTCAATTATTTTCGTTCCTCATCTTCACTGTGTTTGAAAAAGCTAATTCCAATTACTAAATTGACCATATACCTTGGACAGATCTTGAATCTGGTTCTCTAAGTGTGTTGGTGACTAGTAATTGAGTTTATTTAGAATCTAACCAGAAAATGATGAAGGTAGTGTTATTTTGAAGAATGTTTTCATCAAGAATTAATAAAACCAAAAATTTGTCTAAAGAAATAAAATGCATTCAATCCACCCAAGCATAACCCTAAGATCAACCCATTTCATTATAATTGAACTCAATTAAGCTTATTAGTCTTCTCCAAAAATACTTAAAAACAAATCCAAGTTGGCCACTTCATAGCCAAAAATCCATCCCTTAGGTTGTGTATCTTAGGTATCTTCTTAGGTCTCTGTGGAATCGACAACCCAAGATACACTACAAGGACCGTTCTACCCTTCTTCTCTTGGGTAAATTTGGACGTGAACCAAATTTTGGCGCCGTTTCCGGGGACCAAGTAAGTACCTTAGATCCAAAAAACCTTCTTTCCTCACCTCCATTCTTCTACTCTCACCCAAGATCTCTTATCTTGTCCCTTTCTCGTTTTTTTAGCGCATGTCCGCCTACACCCACGATTTCTCAAACAGACTAGTTAGGGTGGAAAGTCCTAGGATAGAGGAGTCAAGTGTACCAAGGGGATTGTTTAAATCAAATCCAAATATTCTTGAAACCCCAAAGTCAGAACTTGAAACAAGTCCAATGGAGGGTCATCCACAAAATCAAATTGTAAACCCTGGGGGGAATCAAATGGGAAACCAAAACCAAGAAGCTCCAAACTTAGGGAATGTAATTGATCAAACCATGAAAGACTACCTCACTCCAGCTTTGACCAATGCCCCCTCATGCATTAGACACAATTCCATAGGAGACACCAACTACATATTCAAACCCCATGTCCTAAACCACCTTCCAACCTTTCATGGGATGGATTCAGAAATGCCATACCTTCATGTCAAAGAGTTCAACGACATTTTTGAAACCATGTGTCCCCCACATAAACTAGAATCCGCTAAGATGAGGATCTTTCCTTTTTCATTAAAGTATTGAGATAAAAACTGGCTAAACAACTTGAGACCTACATCAATCCACTCTTGGGACCAACTGCAAAGAGAATTCTACAAAAAATACTTCCCTCATCACAAAACAATTACACTTAAAAAGAGCATCCAAAACTTTTTTGAAAAAGAGGGAGAGTCATTTTATGAAACATGGGAGAGGTTCAAAGACACCCTAAACATGGTTCCACACCATGGGTTTTCCATACCTGAACAAGTGAGAATTTTCTATGAAGGGTTGGGTCCGGGTAATAAACAATTCATTGACATGATGTGTAATGGAACTTTTAAAAACAAGGCCCCAAATGATGCTTACGAGTATCTGGAAAGTCTGGCTGAACAAAACCAAACTTGGGGAACTTCACCTTATTCTAAAAAGCCACAAAGAACCACTGAAATTCATACACTTAGAGAAGAGGAAAGCCTTAGGGCTAAACTCGCAGCACTCTCTAGGAAGGTTGAAGAGATAGACCTTAGGAAAGTCCATGAAATCCAAAATGTCGACCTTGTTTGCACAATTTATGACAAACATGACCATAAAACAGACAACTGCCCAACCATTCCATCCATCAAGGATGTTCTTCTAGGAGGACTCCCAGCGGAAGTCAATGCCCTAAACTTTCAAAAGCCCCAATACCAAAACACCTTCAATCCAAGGTACAATGACCGCCCAGGCTTCCGATGGAAGGATAACCAACAACATAGCCAACCACAAGGGCAAAATCCTTACCCTAAACAGAACTACCAAACCCATAATCAGTTTCAAACCCAACCTATCCAATACCAATAGCCACCAGTCCATTTTCAACAAACCATTCCACCTTCAAAATATCCCCCAGTGATAAACCAATCTTCTCAAGCACCAACCCAAACTGTTCCACAAAGCCTACTAGAACAACTTTGCAAACAAATGGAAAGGATGAACTTGGAAGTCTCTTCCCTTAAACAAGAACTTCAAACAATCAAAACTGGGAAGGCACCCATGCCTACCCAAGCCATTCCACAACAAACAACAAGGGGAGAGTCAAGTTACACTCAATCAAATCATGAACAATTGAAAGCAGTGACAGTCTTAAGAAGTGGGAAATCAATTGAAAAACCTGAACAAACAATTTCAGAACTATTAAAAGATTCAACATCACTTCAAAATGATGAAACACAACCCAAAGATTCTGAAAAAACCAATGAGAATGAGAAGGAACCACAACCACACCAAAAACTCAAACAACCTGCTCCCTTCCCTCAATGCATGAGGGGGAAATCCAAGCCTGAAATGAGTGAAACCTTGAGAGAAATCTTCTCTCAAGTCAAGATGAACATTCCACTCCTCGATGAAATAAAAACCATACCAGCCTACTCAGAGTACCTTAAGGACTTGTGCACTTTTAAAAGGAAATTTTTACATAAAAACCAAGTCCTTTTGGCTGCTAATGTGAGCACCACCATTCAAGGGACCATTCCTCCAAAGATGAAAGACCCGGGTTGCCCTTACATCAATGTTGAACTAGGAGAGAAAAAGGTTGTCAAGGCCTTGTGTGACCTAGGGGCCAGTGTAAATCTCATTCCTTATGCCATGTATTGTTAGTTAGGGCACGAAGAACTCCAACCCACATCTGTCACTCTTCAACTCGCTGATCGTAGTGTTCGGGTTCCTAAGGGGATCTTAAAGGATGTTTTAGTGAAAGTTGAGAATTTCATTTACCCTGATGACTTCATTGTCCTTGACAATCATCCAAGATTAGGTCCTAGGGAGAAAACCCCAATCATTCTTGTCCATCCTTTCCTTGCAACAATCAACTCTGTTATCCGAGTCCGAAATGGGAACATGACCATCACCTTTGGGAACATGAGTCTAGACTTGAACATCTATAATGAAAACTCACAAATAGGAGATGACGAGGACATTCATGAAGTAAACATGTTAGGAAGCATTGAAAATGAATCCATAGAACATCAAGAAATATTTGATGGATGTTTAAGTCAGGATGAGATTGATTTCCTTTGTTCACATGAGGGAAGTTTATCTCCTTGGCTCGAATCATTTTCAAATTGCTCCTATGATGATGTCTTAGGACCAACAATCAGTGAAACCTTTTAGGAAATCACATTCATGGAGACAACTCAAAATCCCTTCCCTAACCCAATTCAATACAATCTTGTGGCTGAAACTTCTACACATGGGGAATCAATTCAATCTGAAAATCTAGGAAAAAAATTTGATCTTGATCTAATGCCCCAATCTTCTACTGAAATTCTGAACCAACCTGATCTTGAATTGAAGGAATTTCCTACTTCCCTCAAGTATGCCTTCCTAGGGGAAAATAAAACACATCCTATAGTCATATCTTCTTCTCTTGAAGCCAATCATGAGGGGATGCTTCTAGATGTCCTTAGGAAACACAAGAAAGCCATTGGTTGGACCCTGTCTGATATTCCTGGGATTAGCCCACTTATTGGAACTTATAGGATTACTCTTGAATCTGAATCCAAACCATGTCGTCAACCTCAGAGGAGACTCAATACAAATCTTATGGACGTGGTAAGGAAAGAACTTCTTAAGTTGTTGAAAGCTGATATCATCTACCCCATAGTTGAGAGTGAGTGGGTAAGCCCAATTCAAGTTGTCCCAAAGAAAGATGGAATCACTGTGATCACTAATAAGGATGGGGAAATTCTTCCAACTAGGGTGAGTAGTGGCTAGAGAGTCTTTATTGACTATAGGAAGCTCAACTCTTGTACCAAGAAGGACCATTTTCCCTTGCCCTTTATTGATCAAGTCCTCGAGAGAGTGGCGGGTCATCAATTCTATTGCTTCATAGATGGGTACTCAGGGTACAATCAAATCGAGGTCTCCTTGGAGGATCAAGGGAAGACAACCTTCACCTGTCCATTCGGCACCTTTTCCTTCAAACACATGCCGTTTGGGTTATGCAATTCCCCTGGAACCTTCCAGCGGTGCATGATGGGAATCTTCTCAGATATGGTAGGGGATTTTCTAGAGGTCTTCATGGATGACGCCTCTGTATTTGGGGATACATTTGAAGGATGTCTTAGGAATGTGGAGAGAGTTTTGTCAAGATGTGAAGAAAAGAATCTGGTCCTAAACTGGGAAAAATGCCATTTCATGGTAAAAGAGGGGTTAGTCCTTGGCCATATAGTCTCGGGTAGGGGAATTGAAGTTGATAAAGAAAAGGTTGACATCATTCGTCACCTTCCATCACCTAGAACTGTTAAGGAAGTGAGGTCCTTATTAAGACATGCTGGTTTCTATAGAAGATTCATTAAGGACTTTAGTTCAATCTCTCGTCCTCTTTGTGCTCTTCTAGTAAAGGATGCTCCATTTGTTTGGACAGAAAGCTGCGAGGGTTCATTTTCAACCCTTAAATCCGCTCTCACCTCTCCTCCCATTATGAAATCTCCAAACTGGGACCTTCCTTTTGAACTCATGTGTGATGCCAGTGACTTTGCTGTAGGAGCTGTGTTAGGACAATGGTGTGATAAAACCCCATATGTCATTTCCTATGCAAGAAAATCCTTAAATGAAGCCCAAATCAATTACACCACCACTGAAAAGGAGTTACTTGTTGTTGTGTTTGCCTTAGAGAAATTCAGGTCCTACCTCTTAGGATCACCCATCATTGTCTTCACCGACCATTCAGCTCTAAAATATCTCTTCCAAAAACAAGATGCCAAGGCTAGATTGATTAGGTGGGTCCTTCTTCTTCAAGAGTTCGATTTAACCATTAAGGATAAAAAAGGTGTCGAGAATGTTGTAGCTGATCACCTCTATAGGTTGGAATTCAAAGACAACTCACATCACCTTTCTGTGTCTGATTCATTTCTCGATGAGAACCTCTATTCTGTGAGTGATTTTCCTTGGTATGCTGACATAGCCAACTTCTTAGTTTCAGGGGTCATTCCAAAATTCTTAGGGACCCAAGCTAGAAGAAAATTTCTTTCTGATGTCAAGAATTATGTGTTTGATGATCCATACCTCTATAAGTTCTGTCCTGAACAAGTCATTAGGAGGTGTGTGCCAGAATCTGAACAAGAGTCCATCCTAATGTTCTGTCATAGTGAGGCTTGTGGAGGTCACTTTTCCTCTAATAAAACTTCTGCCAAGGTTCTTCAATGTGGTCTCTTTTGGCCCACCCTCTCAAGGGACTCCTACACATTTTGTTAAAGCTGTCATAGGTGTCAACAAGTAGGGTCCATCACAAAAAGGAATCAAATGCCTCTCACTCCAATATTAGTGGTTGAAATCTTTGACTGTTGGGGAATTGATTTCATGGGTCCCTTCCCAAACTCTAGGGGATATATTTACATTCTCTTGGCTGTCGATTATGTCTCAAAATGGGTTGAGGCCATTCCTACAAAATCCAATGACCATCAAACTGTGATTATATTCCTTAAAGAAAACATCTTCTCTAGATTTGGGATCCCTAGGTCTATCATTAGTGATCGTGGAACTCATTTCTGCAATCGCCCATTCTCATCACTCATGGAGAAGTATGGAATTTCTCACAAAGTTTCCACCGCTTACCACCCACAAACCAATGGTCAAGCTGAGTTAGCCAATCGAGAAATCAAACAAATTCTTGAGAAAACTGTTAATCTATCTAGGAAAGATTGGTCGAGCAAACTCTTAGATTCTCTTTGGGAATATCGAACAACATTTAAAACCATCCTAGGAATGTCCCCATATAGGCTGGTTTATGGTAAATCATTCCATTTTCCAGTGTAGATTGAGCATAAGGCCTTTTGGGCAATCAAAAAAATGAACTTTGACATTTCTTTGGCCGGAATAAAGAGGAAATTGGATCTAAACGAGCTTGAGGAACTTAGGATGGAGGCTTATGAAAATTCAAGGATCAATAAAGCTAGAGTTCAAGCCTACCAGTCTAGGAATCTTAAAACTAAACACATTGAACCAGAGAAACCTGTTCTTTTTTATAGTTCTAAACTTCATTTTCTCCCGGGAAAGTTGAGGTCTAGATGGTCCGGTCCATACATAGTGCATAAGGTGTACCCCCATGGGGCTGTTGAAATTCAAGATCCCACCAATGGTCAAATATTTAAAGTTAATGGTCATAGAGTCAAAACATTCATAGAACCATTCCAAAAACATGAAGTTGATGAAGACCTGAGTGAACCCACCTTTGATGAAAAAAACAATTAATCAATTAGGGGTTTAAGTTGAGCTAACGACGTTAAACAAAGCGTTGAATGGGAGGCAACCTATGATTTTTAAATTTACAATCACTTTATTGTTTTAATCAATTTTTTTTAGCAAAACAATTTGATATAATTTTACCTCATATTGTTGACCTGTTCTTCTCTTATGAGTATGGATGGGTATGAAAGGGGAGTGCCGTATTCATCCGTGTCACGCGGTGTGATCCCTGAGTATTATCTTACCCAAAAATTAAAAAGAAGACAATGTATCAACAATATAGGTGTTTGTAAGTTTTTATTTTATTATTATTAAAAAAAAACAAAACAAAAAAACAAAAAAAAAATGTAAAAAAAAGTGACACGCCGTAGGACGTGGGTCAAACCCCATCACGACCGGCGAAGCCGCGGGGCTCGAACCCGGGACCGAAGGGAGAAAGGGGTGCACGCCTACCACTGAACTACGGCGGGGCTGCCAATTTTGATGGATTTTCAAGGAAATCATAAGAGTACAAGTGTACACTACCGTGAGGATTCTTCAAGTGACATGAAGACCAAGGGATTAAATGAGAGCATCACAAACTTCAACATCAAATATCAGGTGAAATTGTTCTATGCTCCTATTTTCTGCCTCTACCCCTTCTAAATTATATTTTCTTTAAACACTGGGGACAATGTTATATTATGTTGGGGGGAGGTGAAAATAAAAATCAATCACATAGAGAAATAAAATGTGCGTGTTAATTGAATGAAAATTTTCCTTAACCTTGAACATGTTATTACACATTTCAAACCTTGAAAACTGAATATTAAATAATTTTGTATTCCTTGATTCTGATTTTAATACATGTTTAAGTTCATGAGCATAAAATTTTGGAAAGTGTGGCAGTCTAATGTGATTTTTCACTATTACATTTTCATCCAATTTTTATAAAAAAAATTCACAATGCACGTCTGTTGGATTATGGGGTATTAATTTGAATTCTTGGGGTCCCATAATAAATAGCATAGTTTTGGTGATCATTTTAAATTTTATATGAGTATTTTAAAATATATATATATATATATATATATAAAGAGGTGTAAAAAAGAAACAAAAAAAAGAAACAAAAAAAAAACAATAAATTTGCGCATAGAGCAATGAAATGACTTAATGTGTGGCTTTCGACACTTGGGGATCGTGACTCCATAGTGTTCTGGCCCAGAGTTGGGAATTTTATCTCAATTTGTGGAAATTCGAATTTGTTTTTGAATGAGTTAACTTGAGATGATGCCCAAGTATGTGGGCTTCACTTGGTGCCCTAAGGCCTTTGAGCCTGGGAGTCATCGGAAAAGTCTCGCTACAAGGGTTGACTCATTTGAATGAAATTTCAATAACCATGGAAACATTGCAAAAAAAAAAAGAAAAAAAGAAAAAATGAATACTCATATTAATATTAAAATGTGATTCCACCTAGTGCTTCCATCTTTTCCCCCTTGAATAAAAATGAACCCCCATGTCTATTGTGACACACAACACATCATCATGATTAATTGTAATTGGATGAAATGTGGCATTGAATTTGATCAGAAGAATGGGCTTGGGCTTGGGTTATACTTTAGAACCTACATTGTATTAAATGATTTTTATGGGATGCATAATTTTTTGGTATGAGGTATTTTGGTGAGCATTGTTTATTAAAATGTTTTTGGAAAAGGGAATTTGATTTTCATAATCTTTGAGTTATTTGCTCGGGACTAGAAAATCTCAAGTTGGGGGGTGTGATTAGACAATAAAAAAATTTTTTATAATTACATTTTATTGGGATTAAAAGTTCATTTTTGATCATATGGGCATGAGTTAATACATTTTAATTTTAAATATCCACTCTCATCAATTGTGCACTTCATGCCTAATGTACAACAATTTAGGCCCAATGACTCATCTAATTTTATTGAATGTAATTATTCATGTTTTAATATTATATTTTTGGAAATGTATATTCACTTAAAATTTAAATGTTTCTCATTCAGGGAGCAAGGAAAGATTCATAAAGGATGATGAAGATATTTGGTGATGAAAGGAGACAATTCTGGTGAAGGCAGATTGGACACCAACCCACTGTTGAGGATGTGGGTCCCAAAATACTGGACCAATGAAGCCCAAATTTCTTGTGATGATATAATACATATAGGGGAACAAATAATTCTTCAGGCCAAAGTGATAATTCGATCCCCATGATGGTGATCAAGGCATCCCAAATGGAAGATCAGAATCTGGGCCAGAATCTGCGGCCCAGAATGTCATCCCAATGAATCTTTCATATCTCTCGAACCATAAACTAAATTGGGCTGATATTTTACAGGCTGTTAGCAGACATCCTGGGATTAATTTTTGTCTTCTATGGACCACTCCAAATCGGCCATGTAGAAGGACGTTTAAGTGGATCTGTCAAGTGGATGCAAGATGGATGCCATCTCGGGTCAAGGGTGGAGAAGTCTCCTCTCCACCTACTTTCCAGCACCTATGCCTACCCTCATTGATTGGGATGACTTGGAATTTTGTAGCTAGGCCTAAGGATCAAAATTTTCCTATTTAAGGCAGTGGTGGTGAGGAGGAACATATACTTTATTTCATGTAATGTTATTATGCTCAATTTTCGTTGTAATGCTTTCATTTCCCCATGTAAGTTTCTTTTTGTATTTCTAAGTTCTTAATCCAATTCCTTCTCTTCTCTTCTTCCAATTTCTATACTTAAATATATAAAATCACAAAATCAGATTGATAACTCTGTGTGTTGGTGATATAGTTCACACATAGGTGTGAATTCCATTCACACATACGGAGGAGTGCTCATTATTTCTGCGGTTTTAATCTCTTCAATTCAATTCTTGTAAGCCGTCTTCCACCCACCATTGATAGCATATCATCAATGGAAGGATAAACCTTTAATGGGTTGATCTTAGGAAGATTCAAAGGCTGTATTGAATGTTATTTAATGCATGGATTTTTGTTAGTTGGTTAAATAATTCAAGACTTCCATTCTTCAATTATTTTCGCTCCTCATCTTCACTGTGTTTGAAAAAGCTAATTCCAATTACTAAATTGACCATATACATTGGAGAGATCATGAATCTGGTTCTCTAAGTGTGTTGGTTATTAGTAATTGAGTTTAGTTAGTATCTAACCAGAAAATGATGAAGGTAGTGTTATTTTGAATAATGGTTTCATCAAGAATTAATAAAACCAAAAATTTGTCTAAAGAAATAAAATGCATTCAATCCACCGAGGCGTAACCCTAAGATCAACCCATTTAATTATAATTGAACTCAAATAAGCTTATTAGTCTTCTCCCAAAACACTTAAAAACAAATCCAAGTTGGCCACTTCATAGCCAAAAATCCATCCCTTAGGTTGTGTATCTTAGGTATCTTCTTAGGTCTCTGTGGAATCGACAACCCAAGCTACACTACAAGGACCGTTCTACCCTTCTTCTCTTGGGTAAATTTGGGCGTGAACCATCGGTAAAGCGAGACGAGTAATCCATAACAGAAAGAGTACCTTGATGTAGACTCATAAACTCCCGGGCTCGGTCGACCCTCAAGGTCTTTGGGTAAAAGTAGTCATAGAAGGTGTGGCAAAACTCATCCCAAGACATACTCTACTGGCGCCCTAACTGATAGATCATCTCCCACCACCTCTTGGCGGTGTCTCGGAGCATATAAGTAGTCAGCTTTACCCTTTTATTTGGGGGTATCTCCAGATGCTCAAAGATCGTCAGTGTGGCCTCTAACCATGACTCTATAGCCTAGGGTCCTCCATCCCCTGAGAAAGTAGGAGGATGCTGTTGCTGGAAAACCTGCGTCAACTCAGCCATCGACGGGGCAGGAGGCAGTGCTCCCTGAAAGCTCTGCATCATCCTCAGGAAGTACTCCCTGAACTGCGCATCAGTTTCTGCGATGGGTATGACTACTGGTGCCAAGGATGGCACATCAGGAGGATCTGTAGGAGATCCCTGATTGGCCATATCCGGTGTCTGATCACTGTCTGGAAACTGACATACAACCGGAGGAAGTCTCGGAGGCATAGCTCTAGAAAGATCAAAAGCTCACCTTAGATCAGGATTATCAAAGACTGAGAACACAAGAGTAAAAAATGGGAACAGGAGAAGGAACATTCAAGTTTACAAAACAAGACTACACGACGTGTATAAAAACTACACGGCGTGTTCACTTAAAACAAAGACATGGGCATGTACTCCTGCCACCTCTGGTCGTGTAACACCCAAAACTACACGACGTGTTGTTCCCACACGCGGCATGTACTTGAACTATATTCCTCTGCCAGAGTCTCTTTACATGGATAACCCACACGGTCTTCTTAAACTGAGACTACACGGCGTGTTCCCTGTGGACATGGCATGTAGTAGACAAGGTTTCGGCGACCCGTGTTGTTAGTCACACGACTGGCTACACGACTGACCCTTACACGACGTGTTATAAACAAACACAGCGTGTATAGGAGAAGATAACACTGACCCATGTTGTTCATGACACTGCCGGGTACCTGGTACAAGACTACATAGCGTGTTATTTACCAACACGGTGTGTTCTACTCGAGCTTCCCCGACACGTGTTGTTAATGACACGGCCAGGTACACGGATCTATTCTACATGGCGTGCACCTAACGTATACAGCGTGTTCCTAAAGAAATTTCCTCAACCCCGTGTTCCTGCTCACACAGTCAGTGACACGGTCTAAAACTACATGGCATGTAGTCATAAAGTACCCATCGTGTATTCTGGGTTTTTTCGGGAAGTAGCTCAGAAACTGCACCGAAACCCAAAAACACAGAAAAAAAAGGCATGAAGGTGCCAAATTCCAATCCGCGGGGGCCTATACTCCCCACTAATCAAAGCTTGGCATCCAATACAGTCATATATAAGAAAAAATAGGTCAATGACTCACGAATTTCCAATTCAAGAGGGCCCATAACACCTCAAGAACCAAAATTTGGCGTTCATTTAAGCAAAGTACCACACAAACAGCCCTCTATCAAACAACATAGATTCTATCAAAGCATCTATCACAACAATATGCATAATCTACACAAGGTCTATCACAACAACATGTAATTGCTAATGAACCCTAGATGGCATGGAAAATATGCATGACATGTAATTTCTAACAAGTTCCTATATAATGCATGAGATGGCATACCCTCATCTAATCGGGTTGCGACAGAAATAGAACCATAATAGAAAAAACAATAACAACACAAGTCATGTGAATCACTCTAGGTAAAATCATATCAATCGTAAAATCTCAAAACTAGAAAACTACAATAAATGAGGTAGTATGGATTTTCCCTGTACACGGGTTAGCTACTCCTGGAAACAACTTATTACCAAGTACCAAATCCGTCCTACCCCTGTCTAAAGGCTCCAAACAGTAAATCAAGAGAAAAGAATCCCTATGATACCACTTTGTAACGTCCCGGTTCCGTAAGCCGCCCAGAGGCGCCCCGTACCCGGATAGTCACATGGACTCAAGCGCATTTCCCCAAATGCCAGAGGCTGCCAACTAGCAGTGAGGTCCTTGGGTGTGATAGTGGGGAAACTATTCCCTCATTAGCAGAGTACACAATGGAAGTAAATAAACATGCAATAGCGGAAGTAGTGAATAACCAACAATAATAAACAACGGGAGACTAAATCAAAAAACAACTGGAGCACATATGTATATATATGAAATTATGCATGATACATATCTAGGAAAGCATCCAAACAAGTCACAATGCTGAACAATACAATAGTACCAAAGCAAGTACAAAAGAAAGTAAACAACTCCTCAGCATCGCAAGCCAAAGCTTGGTCCCATGCTCTCCTGCTCCAAGCAATCAAGTACTAGAAGTCGAAGGGTGCTTTACCTTGTCTATACCTGCAACATCATAGTATGTTTGGGCCCAAAAGCATAACCCAAATAGGGTGTGAGACTAAATCCCAGTAGGCAACCACCCGAAGATCTGTGCCTAACAGTCAGTGAGTATATGGAAGGTAATAGTGCAATAAACAGTAAACAATAGCAGCAACAACAGACAGTAATTAGTAAGTAGTAAACATGGAGATATACAATAGTGATTAATCCATAGAACAACAAGCAGCGATGAAGCAACAACTAACACACAAATAGGAAACCCTCTGGAAAGTACTCGCAGCCATCCCCTCTGGTCCATGAATCCAACTGGGATTCAACACATCATTTCCAACCATACCCAACTATTAAATTATCAATAATTTCCATATTTATCACATCATTTATCAAATTTCAATATCACTAATCGTTGTTCATTTACCACATCCCCAATAGATCTTTAAAACCAAACATGTCACAATAAGAACTTACCCCCTTTTTACAATTCCATAAACATCACTTAAACATTTTTAGGTCCTTGAAAAAACAACTCACTTATTTAAAACATTTAAAAATGACCCTTCAACAAGGGTATTTATATTTAAAATCAAAATATTTCCAAGAGCCAACTATTCCCTTAAATTATTTAAAACAAACCACTCCAGAATTTACACAAGTATAAACCACACAGACAATCCAAACACCATTTTAACTCTAATAAAAACCCCTTTTCAAACACTTTGAGGTCAACACCTCCTTTATAAAACATTACCCATTTTAAAAGCATCATTTTCCTTTATTAAAAACCATAACTAGATAAAAAATCATATCATTTAGAAAATTTCAAAATCCATTTAGGAATTTCACAAAACTAGTATATAAATATTTCAATCTTCCTCTTTAACCATTCCCATATATCAAATAATCAATAAAACCCCATTAACTTTCATAATTAACCTATCTCAACATTTACCAATTCATTTTACTATTTTCAATGGTTTGGAATACCCCATGGGTAGCCCTAGGTTTGGTCTCCCATCATCAACAAATCCAATGGGGCTTGTGAAGGGTATCACACCTCACATTAACGCCAAAATTACTTTTATTATCAAAATACATAAAACACAGTGAGGTAGTAACTTGGAACAACCACATACACATATTAAAACATAAAGACTATGGAAAAATATGACCATTTTCTACTTGTTTATTTACCACACCTTTGATTATCTACATACACTATTTTACAGACTAGTTATTGCTTTATACACCATTGGTGGTGGCCTAATTAGTTTCACTCACACCCTTGTCAGGCCGCCATTGCACTTGGGTACCTGAGAAGACACTACTTGTTTTTTGTTACAGGTTTAGGGTGAGGGCTTGGTGTTTGGTTATGCATGGGATGATTGGTTGGAGCATGGGATTTTAGGACCAAGCTTGGACTTGGAACCGTATTGGGGGATTTTCCTAGTTTTGGTATTTTGGGTTTTGACTGTATGATTCCCTAAAATATAGTGTGCTCATAATATTATTGTATTATTTGTTACTTAGTTACTTATTGGATCTTACTATATGATGTCCACTTATTGCTCCTGCTGGTTATTTTATCCATTGATATTATTTTCTTTGCTATTTTACTTTGATAATCGGGCAAAGTCTCCCCATTTTATCTCTATAGAACCACACTACTAGTTGGAAGCCTTTGACATATGGGGAGGCATGCCTTAGGTCATGTGATGACCCATCTCAAGGAACCAATTTTAGTAGCTATTGGGATGATATGTTACAAAGTGGTATCATAGGTGTGTCTTTTGTCTTGCTATTTGGGGCATGGTAGATAGGAGACTAGGATCTTATTGAGGCTTGGTAACAAGATCATTCTTGGGTTCCTAAAACCCCACTTATGAGGGAAAAATCAAGTTTCTAGGGGTGATAATTGATGTTCTGTTTTTTTTCTTTTACAATTGATTGATATTTCCACCTCAAGTGGTGAACTTGGATGTGATTCTATTGATTTATGAGGTTTTATCTCTTGTCCCGATATGGAAATAGAGGCTGTGTGGGTTCATACATTATGCTAGGCCCATTGTATTGATAGGTTATTTGTATGTTTCCTATGATTAATAGTTCCCTAGGATTCATATAATAGTGGAGTACTTTTCTATATGTGGTTTATTCCTATTGATCTTACTTTGAAATATTTGTTAATAAAAATGTTTTGAAAGATTAATTTGAATAAAACTGGTATTTTTGAATTGTTAGGAAATAAAAAGGTTTTTCAATTTGAATTTTTGGATTTAAAAATTGTAAAGTTAAGTAAAGGGGAATGTGTAACGATGATACTTTTAGGGAAATTGGTTCATGTATCCTTAATGTTGTGATTTTACCCTCTTTATGGGTGGTTTGGGATTGAGAGTTCCCTAGTTTGAGACCTTAATTATGGGTCATGAGGCCTTGTTGGGTTTTAATGTATGGTTAAAGGGGTGTGATTGTTAAACCTTACATAGGGATGTGACCTTATGGGTTGTGATCATGCAGGTTCACATTGGGCCTTAAGAACATGTGTATTGGTTTGTGATACTGTTCATAGTGGTTATGTTGCGTTGGGTATGGAACCTAGAGTAAGTTGTTGGTTTTGGTGTTTTAAGAATCATGTGTTTGAAATGGGGGTATGACTTCTACCTGTGAGTAGCGAGTTATTGAGGTTTTATGTGTATGTATTATAGGAAAATATAGTGGACTTGATAGATGTGACTCCAGTTTAGGGAGTTGGTGTTGTTTAATCTTCATGGACGACCTGTGAGAGGGGTCATTCGGGTTGTCTGTACTTTTGGGTGCATGAGGCACAAGGTTTATATATTTTTTTAGTGACTCATAGAGAGTGTTGTCTAGTGTGGGTTTGGCCTATAGGTTTATGTAGTAAGTTCAATGGTTTTGTAGGTGAGACTTGAGTTATGGGCATGCACTTATGGTTTTAAGAAATTAAAGGTAACATAGAGGAAGGTTAGACTAGTGTTGTAGGTGCCTTGGGATGTGAATCATGAGTGGGTGATTTAGAGGTGGAATCGATGAATGGTGAGTGCCATATAATTTTGGAAAAGTGAATGGTTATGCCTTGTTTTCCTTATCAGGGAAGCACCTGGGTGCTTGTGGTTGGTTATAAGACCGGTTTTGAAAGAGTTAGGATTGTTTAGCTGTCTGATCCATCTATTTTGAAAATGGTTAATGAAGGTCATGGTGTTGAGTTTGGGATGACAAGAAAAGTGTGACCAAAGTTTTGATTAACACTTTTTTATGTTAGTGACACCTAGGGTGAGGGGTGGTCACACGGTTAGGCTTGTTTGTGTCAAATTTTGGGTTGTTTTAAGGGAATTTTGGGAATTCCTTGAGATTGATGAGGATAACAAACTGGGAGGCATGGTTAGTTGTGTGAATGTGCATTTGGGACTAGCTCCAGTATGGTACGTCTCATGGGATATTGAGAAGAGTTCAATGAATGACCATAAGAAAGTGCATGAACTCAAGAGTTCTGATGAGGATCAGGTGTGAGGAATGTGTGATTGATGCATGATGTTATTTGGTTTATGTAAAAAGGTGTCTCAGGAACAAGTTCCTATTTTCATTTGTTAAATTAAAGTGGGAAGAACTAGTTATGTGAGAGGCTATTTTGTTTTGGATAATTTTTGGTAGTTTTGTTAACAAAATCTTGGTGTAATTCTAGACTCAAGATGATCATTCCCAATATATTGACATTATCCGGGGTACACCAATAGATCATTGAATATAAACCAAGATACTTAATGTTTTATTCTTATGAGATGAAGGTAATTCTTGAAGGTTTCTCCCCAATATAATGTTAAAAGTGAAGTAGTGTGGTGGGAGGTGCACCACCACCCATCTCCAAATGGATTTAATGTGATGGTTTGCATGTCAGTGAATGATGGAGATGAGCAGTGGTGTAAAACATCACATGAAACCCATTTAGAGATGGGTGGTGGTGCACCTCCCACCACACTGCTTCACTTTTAACATTCTATAGGGGAGAAACCTTCAAGAAGTACCTTCATCCCATAAGAATAAAACCTTAAGTAGCTTGGTGTATATACAATGATCTATTGGTGTACCCCAGATGATTTCAATATATTGGGCATGATCGTCTTGAGTCTGGAAGTACACAAAACATCCATTTCCCACAAACCGTCACCATATGCCTCATTAAAAGTTGTGTTTTTACCATTTTCCCTACTGATATTATTACTTTCTCCCCCAACTTTCTCCCCCATTCAACCCCCCACAATAAGGGTGATGAACCAGCAGTCTCCCCCTCCTCCATGAGTGTTTCTCCTTCGATCCTTAAGTGTTCAGAGTTCCATTTAGTGTGAAATGAAGCTCTAGTTAAGTCTTCGAATCTACTTACTTCCATTTTAACGAAGATGTTTTTTGGTTGTTTTCTCTCCTTCCAAATATCTAAACCCTTATTTTTCCAGGGTATTATTCATATTAGTGTTTTAGGCCATTATATTTTGAATCAAGGGTTGAGATTAGGCAAGTATTAATTTATGAGCATGAGGCAGGTGGTATTTAAGATTTTTCCCATAGTCTTGATGTTTTAATATGTGTATATGGTTGTTTAAAGTTACTAAATCACTGTGTTTTTATTTATTTGGGTAAGAAAATTAATTTAGGAATTAATGTGAGCTGAAAGACCCTTCACATACCCCATTGGATCCGTTGATGATGTGAGACCAAACCTATGGCTACCCATGGGGTATTCCAAACCATTTAAAATGGTGAAATGAAATGGTAAATGTTGAGATAGGGTAATTATTAAAGTTAATGGGGTGTGATTTTTTATTTGGTATATGGGCATGGTTAAAGGGGAAAATTGAACTATTTATATACTATCTTTGTGAAATGACTAAAGGTATTTTGAAATGGATTAAGTGATATGATTTGGTTTTTGATCCAGTTATTATTTTCAATTAAGTAAAATGATGTATTGAAAATGGTTAATGTTTTTTGTAAAGGAGGTGTTTACCTCAAAGTTTTTGAAAATGTGTTCTTATTAGAGTTCAAATGGTGTTTGAATTTTGTGCGTGGTTTATACTTGTAGAAATGCTATAGTGGTTTCTTTTAAAGAATTGAAGGGAATGGTTGGACTTTGTCCGTGTTTTTATGTTAAAGAGAAAGACCCATGTTGAAGGGTATTTTTGAAGTGTTTTAATGAAGTGAGTTATTTTTTCAAGGCCCTAAAAAATGTTTAAGTTATGTTTATGAAATTATGAAAAAGGGGTTGGGTGTTATTGTGTTGTGTTTGGTTTTAAAGGTGTGTTGGGGACATGGTAAATGATGAATGATTAATGATATTTAAATTTGATAAATTATGTGATAAATATATAAATTATTTATAATATAATGGTTAGAGATGGCCGGACATGATGTTCCAAATCCCCTTTGGATTCATGGACTGATGCTCCATGTTTTCCAACGTATGACTAATAATTTGGGATATTGGACTGATGCTCCAATCCTTAATTTTTGGCGGGCCAGACTGATGCTACAGGCACCCCAATACACCATAATTTTTTAGGGAAATGACTAACACTCCTGAACCCAAGGGTATGGATATGGGGTTCTATATCAAGGTTAGGATGGTGGGACATGGAGTTCCGATTCTCAACTGGATTCATGGATCGATGCTCCATGTTTTTTGACTTGTGACCTAGTGTTTGGGTTGACCAGAAATAGAATTATAGATCCCAATTGGATTCTTTAGCTGAGGCTACTTGATTGAAAACCTATTACCCCAGTGATATATGTTATGGGTACCCAAATTGGTTCTCTATATTACACTGGATTAAATTAATGGATAAATGAACGCCCTTGTGAAATAAAATAGTAGTTTCCCATGATGATTCTATGAAAAACAATTAATGATGTAAATGGATAATTAAAAAATGGTAAATGTAAAATATATCCCCTTACTCCTTGTTAATTTATCAAACCTTTAACTATCTTCATAAACTATTGTAAAGATTTTTTATTGATTTAGACACCATTGGTGGTGACCTACTAAGTTTTACTCACACCTTGCTTGGGACTCCATAACACTTTGATACCTGAGTATACACTACTTATTTTTTGGCATAGGTTTAGGGTAGAGACCCAGTGTTTGGTTATGTGTGGGATGATCATTTGAAGCATGGTATGTCAAGATCAGGCTTGGACTCAGGACCGTGTTGGGGGATTTTTCTTATTTTGGTATTTTTGGTTTTTACTATATGACTACCTGACATGTAGTGTGACCATCATATTATTATATCATGTGTTACTTAGTTTCTTGTTGGATCATTTTGTGTGTTTTACATTTATTATTACTTATCGTTATTTTATCTATTGATATTATTTCCATTTTTTTTCTCTGATAAGTGGGTATAGTCTCCCCATCGTATCTCCATAGACCTTCACTGATAGTCAGCAGCCTCTGATGTATAGGGAGGCATGCCTAAATGTAAATACATACTAAAATCATAGGGTGTTACACACCACACATAGATAGTGTTAACAAATCTAAGCCTTCACCTTCACTAGATATGAATACCTAAAGAAAAAAAATCATCATGAACTGATTCATCATAGAACTAGAATGGTTACATAAAAAACCTCTACTATCCATCTCAACTTTAACACAAGACTTATTAATGTTTAGTTTCAAACCCAAACTTGGTGCTTGGTAACAAATCCATCACCCATGAAGAGGATGATCGCCTATAGAGAGGAGGACTATCTAATGGAGAAATGGACAATGATATCAGTATTAGTTGATTAAAGAATGTAATCAAAGAACCTTCCTTCATCAAATTAGAAAAATCATTGATTAGCTTTAAGACCTTTAGGAAGATAACATGAAGAGAGGAATAACCAAACCCAAATTGGGCTTCATTTTGATCACTCCACAGATTCCAATAGATGGATACTTGAACACTATACCTGAATCGTTATACCATGGAATTAAGGTGCATTCTCGATCACTATAGACTAAAAACAAGTTTCAATAGTATCACATATGAAATGAGAAGAGTTCACCCTTTACAATCTAAAAATAATGAATGAAATTAAAAGTATCATATAATTAAACAAAATATAAATTTATTCTAAAAATAATACAATAAAAAAATAAATGAATATATGAAAAGGTGGAATAATACAATAAATAATCTAAAATAAATAAACAAAAATTCTAAACATCCCCGTATGATACACAAACTCCTATGCATGTCACCAACTTTATAGTCTCTCACCCAATCCATGATCTGCTCTTAATGAATGTGAAAATTAATAATACTTATAAGAGACACTGTTACCAATCCTAAAGGATTGAGTTGAATTTGTAAATAATAAGGATTTAAGTGATATAAAGATGAAAATATGGGTATTGTAATCTCAATAAATCATGTTGGATTTATTTAAAATATCATTGTTGAAAATAGATGATTGAAGATGGATAAAGTGACGAAGTGATGCTTGGGAGATTTTTTGTTCCCAAAGAATACGGAGAAGGTATGTTATTGACATTAAGAATCATAACTATACATGTTTTATTTTTTAAAAAATAATTGATTTTTTCAAGTGGAAGATATCTGGGATAAAGATGGAAGTGAAGCACCATGAGTTTTTTTGCACAAGAGTATAAAATGACCAAGTCAGTAAGGCCACAACCATGGTAGTGGGAGTGTTTTTTGATATTTATTAACATACTAAAGACCATTCCCATGGTGGTGGAAATGATTAAAATGGAGAATAAGGATAAGATGACCATTCCCATGATGGAGGGAGTATTGTGAATGGATATGAAAAAAATGGGAAAATGGAAATGCATCATGCCTGTGGTGGTCACCGAGGTTGCATTTCAGTGCATTATCCAAAATGGGTATAAGTAGAAGACCATGATCATAGCTGAAGTGACCATGGTTAATAGGTGTAATTATAACCCAAAATAGATAGCCTGGTCATGGTGCATGCTATGGTTCTCAACATTTTAGTGGAAAATGTCTAGAAGTATTATACCATGTCATGGTGAAGAAGTTGTGGTTGAACTGTAGTTAAAATTAGGATGACACAAATTCAACCACACCATTTGTGAAGGAGGTTATGGTTGATAGGTTAGTGGAAGGCCAAAAAATCCAGGTTCAGGTGACTACACCCATGGTGTTAGGAATTTTTGAGGCAAAAAAGACATAAGTTATTCACTAGCCCATGGTGAAAGGTGTGTCGATAGTGGCATGAAAATATCATGTGAAATCAATCAGGAAATGCATGATCTAGATTTTTAGTGATTTAATAATCACATGACACATTTTTTATCCCAGGATTTAGGAATTTTTGAAGGTGATTCACAATATTTGAGTTGGTGAATCTATTTATAATAAATTCACACTAAAAAAGGAGTTACAATATTATCCACGAAGTGGTTATATTGATTGAATTTTGATGAATTCATGGAGGTGTTATGGGAAGTTTTTGAAGAGCATGATAAAGTTTTGAAGTGTCCAGTTGATGGGTTCATGGAATTCCTATTTTAGTAAGGGGATATTGGCTGGTAGAAGAGGTTAAATATTTCATGAATTTCATATTTTATTTTTAGATAAGAAAGAGTTTTGTTATAGGAGAGGGTATGAAAGGTTGAAGAGTTGAAAACATTCCAAGAATAATAAGAAGAATATTTTTATGGAATGGTAAAGGGGAATTCTATACTTTTTCTATAAAATAAAGAAAAATTTATACATCAAGAGTGTTTTCATAGATTGTGAAGAAGAAAAAAAGGGACTTCAAAAGAGAATCTACCCATATTTGAATATTAATTAAATGATGTTATGAAGGGACCTGAATTTCTATAAATTGTGTGTGGATCCTTCCTAGAGTAGTGATTAAATAAGGAGGAAAAATATGGTTGTGAGATGACAATGAGCCTTGGGAGACAATGTGTTAACCTTAAAATTTGTAAGGCAGTGAGCCTTGGGCAACAATGAGTTGACCATAAACCTTTTAAGGTAGTGAGCTTGGGAATATGAGCATCTTAGCTTGAACCAAACCATTTTTCAGTGTGGATAATAGATTTTAGTGGATGAAACATCACCTTATCATGATCCTTGGAGTATCCTAATGAGAATGAACCAAGTAAATACTTATGTCCCTATTAAATTTATGCATGCACAAAAAAATAGATGAAACAACCTAATTCATATATAGTAAAAGAGAATAAAAATTAACCACCAAGTTTGAGAGGATGAGATCTTATTTTTAAAGTGAGATATTAAAGGAGTTAGAGTTTTAAATTTGATAATTCTTTCATACCCTGATTCACCCCCCTCTTATTGTGATCTCAATCTAGCCCCTATTGAGGTATTGTAAATTGGTATCAAAGGGAGGTTCATTTTTCTTGGATTTTTTATTTATCAAACTTGATATGAAGTTATTGAATAAAGATAAAATCTAAAATGAAGGATCACATGTTTTATGGAAATAATTTCAAAACATGGAAAATTGATTTAATCCATTTCATGGAAGACTATCTTAGAGTTCCTCATGAAGTGGTTGAATATGGAATTGTTTTGTTAAGATGAAACAATTTTATCATTGATATAAATTAAAGAAATATTGAAATTGATGCATCATTCAAAGATACCTTAAAGGATTATCTTAAGAAAGACTTGTACAAAAATTTGAATCATTGAAAGTTATCCAAAAATATGTGGATGAAATTAGAATATATGTTTGGAAAAGAAGAGAATCCAAAATAAAACTATATTATGCCAAAAGGTAAAAAGAATAAGAATAAGAGGAATTTATCCTTGAAGTGGTGTTCTTTAGCCAAGCTAAAATCTGAGCCTAATATTATTTCTGATTCTAACCCTCATGTGGAGAAAAGATGTGAAATTTTAGACTCTCTATTGGATCTGAAGAGGATATGTGATTCTAATAGATAAAATGCAATAACATAAAGTTTGTATTCCATGTAATTACCATGCAATGATAAGGAATATAAATGTATAATCATACATGAAGTTTACTTTTCAATGATTGAATACTTTTACTTAAAAACATATATTTGAAGAAGGAGGAAGTGGAGTTGAATATAAAAATAAGGAATATGTGATTAAAAAAATGAAAGAACAAAGTCGCATGTTTGAAGATATCTCAAAAGATATTTTTTAAATAGATGGAAAAGAATAATGAATTAGAGGAAAGTGTTTGTTCACTAGGAACACAATCTGAAAAAAGAAAATTGGATTTGAGAGATATTGATGTAGAGTTGAAAAAGTTGGCTGTATAATTGAATGAAAAAGATGAGATGATAAGTGACCTTGAAGAGACGGTGGACACCTCAAAATAAAATATGAATATCCCTCCAAAACCTAGCTAAACTTGTGAAATAATGAATATAAATATAGATTTGAAATCTGTAAGAAAAGAGTTATTCCTTTGAAAATTTGTAAGTGTGGTTCCATGAAAGAAGGAAGCACTAAATTTATTCTATTGTGAAAGATTTGGGTATATCATGAATAGTTTTTTCAAAGACAAAAATACAAAAAAATATAATAATAACTTCACTAGTTCCAAAATATCATTGAGTGAGAGACCAAATGAGGTATGAATCTTATGGTAAATGATTTATTTATTATAACCTCGGTCATATGGAAAGGTATTGACATTATAAGAATGAATTAAAGGGTAAATAGTCCATATAGAGACACTCCACTCCCATGAATTATATGAATAATGATTATCTTGGAAAAGACCCATCAAGTTAGAAAACATGTTCAATGTTTTGGAGGATGAAATTGAGCATCAATGAAGGGTATATCAAGAACCTAGATCCATATACACACAAAAACTCTATTATAATCAAAGAAAACAAACTGGGAAGCATAAGAAAGAGGTTATATCAACTATGAAGAAGGTGGAGGGGAATTAGAATTTGAATCCATCGATGAAAAGGAGGTATTACAAGATGGCACTTTTGGCTGCCAAGGAAGTGGTTTTCTGTAGTGGTTCCACACAAACCACCAAAATAAGAAAGAATAAGATGCAATAAAGAATAATGATGGAGGTGAGATCCATTATTTATGAAATTCAAGAAGATAATTATTCAAGTATGATCGATTTGAAAACTATGTAAAATCCAAGATAAGGAGAGATGGAAATGCTAATATCTATGAAGATAAGTGTTTAAGTGGTTTCAAAAAAATTAAATACTTTATAAATAGTTAAAATGCTATGATTACAAGTGATTATGAAGAACTTGAAGAGATGATTTTATTCCTTTCCTAAAATCTGAAAAAGGTGAAGGAAAATATGGAGGTGATGAGTTGGTTTATCTCGACCCATCCTATTCCTCAAGTTGAGGAATTTTGAGGTACCCCTATCCCCATATTCTTTATTGTTTCAAACTATTTGTAAAGAGGTGAATAATTTAATGGGGGAAATGATCCGTGGGGTGATTATGCTAGAGAATAACATATTGATGATGATAAATTTAAATCAGGACAAGAAGAAATGTGCATGCTTATGGGGAATTTTCATTTTGAAAATACACAGAAAGAAGTCCTGAATGGTGTATAAAAATGTTGGTACCAGACTTTACATTTTCCATAATTATTCCAATGGTATCTTGATTTAACAATTGGTATCCATTTAGTTTCAATTGGTATTAAGATATAATTATTTTTGGTAGTAGGAAGTGTGTTTGAATGAGGAAATAAAAAGTAAGAAGATAATTTGGATGAGTGGCATGATTAAAATTTTAGATTCATATATTTGTTTTCTAACATTTTGTATCATCTTTATTATTATAAAAGGTGCTAAAAGAAGTTAAAATATGTTTATTCTTAGATATTTGGTTTTACCACATTTATCCAAAGTAATTTGTATCAACATTTGAATGGTTTGGGGGAGTTTTGATGAGATTAAAGGCTTCTAATCCTCACACATGAATATGAAGATATTCACATGTGAAGTGTCGCATAATTGAAAATTGGTATCATTAGTTTATTTATAAAAAATGGTATTAATTGATATTATTTATTATTATCCTTAGACTCTAATTAATTCAATACTTATTCACAAATGGTTTTTTATTAAGTGTGTTGGAGATCATAGGTTGAGAAAAGTGAAGTCAAAGCTGTATGATCTTTAAATGGAATTCATGATTAAGATGGACAACCTTGTGGATATTTTCAAAAAATCTTGTTTATTAAATTTATCTCCGACTTATTAGTCTTAGATAATTTATTTTCATCTGAATTTCCAAGTGTTAAATTCACTCAATGAATATCTTGAGACGGTGTGACTATGGTGGAAAGAGAAATTATGGAATTGGAAAATCCAACCAAAAAATATTTCAAATTAGTTTAATTTTTTTTCAATTATTATCATTTAGTTTAAATGTAAAAATTTGAAGATAAATCTTGAAGGTATGTTGATCAAGGGATATGGAAAGATATTATGAATCCTTCCCTATCCTCATAGGGGAAGTTAACGACCATGGGAATTCCCTCTTAGATGTATAAGATAAGGGAAAGTTGAGTTTTCTTGGAATATATTATTACATCAATGGGGTGATGATGTAGAGTTTATGTTCCCTCTAATAAGGAGGAGAATAAAGAAAAATGTATCTCTACATATTAAGGGGGAAATATTGGGAATACCCTTTGTATTTAATTTCTAATAATGGGGAGAGAAGTTTGATGGGTGCATCATGCATTGTCAATAAAATTCAAAGGGATATATTGTTAGAAATCCTAATTAATTGAGTTGTATTTTTAGAAAATAAGGATTGAATTGATGTTAATATTATAATATATATTTTGGAATCTCAATGAATCAATTTGGATTTTTTGACAATATCATTGTTGAAAACATATGATTGAAGATGACCAAAGTTATGAAGTGTTTGTTGAGAGAATATTTTTATCCAAAGAATATGGACAAGGTATGTTGTTTACATTAATAATCATAAATATAAATGTTGGAATTATTTACAAATAAGTGATTTTTAAAGTGGAATATGTATGGGAGTAATCCAAAAGTGAAGAACAATGATTTTTGTTTCACAAGAGTGAAAAATAGACCAGTTAGGAAGGTCTAACCCATGGTGGAGGGTGTGTTGTATTGATATTTTTCAATATAGGCCAGACCACACCCTTGGTAGTTTTCATGTTGAATATAGAGAATAAGTCCAGGAAGACCACACCCATGGTGTAGGGTGTGCTGTGAAGGGAGATTCTCAAAATGGGAAACTGGAAAGGGAACACACCCATGGTTGTCCTTATGGTGGTATTTCAATACACCTTTCCAAAATGGGAAGAGTTAGGAGAGAATTACCATAGAGGTAGTTTCCGTGGTTTATGAGTGGAAGTGTAACAAAAAATAGACAGAATGGTTATCATGCATGCCGCAGTGCTCAAAATTTTGGAGGAAAACGACCATAAGTATTGCACATGACCATAGAAAAGAAGAAAAAATTGAGATTATATTTAAAGGAGTATGACATGGGTTGGAACATTCTCATTGTAAAGGAGTCTGTGGTCTAAAGGTGGAGTAGGCGACCAAAATGGCCTACTCTATGAGACTATTCCTATGGTACTAGGTGTTATAGAGGCAAAACAGTTAGAATCTTTTCAACATGCCATGGTGAAAGGTTTGTCGATGGTGGCACATAAATCTTAGGAAAAATAAATCAGGTGATACATGAAATGGATTTTTAGTGATTCAATAATCAAAGAAAACATTTTTAGTCCATGATTCAATAATTTTCAAAAGGTGATTTTCAAAATTTGAGTTAGTGAATTTATTTGGAATAAATTCACACTACAAATGAGTTATAACATTTTCCATGATGTAGTTACATTGAATACAATTTGATGAAATCATAGAGGAGGATTATTGAGGAGTTATGGTAAGTTTTTAAATCCCATTATAAGGTTACCAGGTGTCTGGTTTATGAGCACATGACATCCTTATTTTAAGAAGGGGAGATCATTTGATAGAAGGGGTTGAATATTACACACATTGCATATCTGATTTTCAGAGAAGTAAGAGTTTTGTTCTAGGAAGTAGGATGGAAGGTTGAAGAGTTAGAAACCATTAAATATTATTCTAAGAAGAAGAATAATGTGGTTTTTGTGCAATGTTAAATATAAATTCTATACTTATTCTAGAAAGTAAATAAGAAGTGATATATCAATGGAGTTTTTCATAAACTATGAAGCAACAAAAAAATGGAATTAAATAGAGTATATAATTATATTTGAAGATTTATTAAATGATGTTGTGAAGTGAAATACATGGATATAAACTATGTGTAGATCCTTCTCAGATTAGTGAACAAAAGAGGAGGAAGAAGATGTCAGTGAGATGATAGTGACTGTTGGGTGACCATGAGTCGACCCTAAACTCTATAAGGCAGTGAACCTTGGGTGATAGCGAGTTAACCCTAAACATTTTAAGGTAGTGAAATTGGGAATAAGAGTGAACTATCTCAAACCCCACCATTATTTAGTTATAATAGTGGATTTTAGTGCACGACACACTACTTTAGTATACTCCTTGAAATATCCCAGTGAGAATGAACCAAGTAAATACGCATGTCCCTATTTACTTTATTTATGCACATAAAAATAGATCAAGAAACCAAATTCATATCCAATAAAAGAGCATAAAAAGTGACCCTCAATGTTTATAGGTGAATATCCTATTGGGAAATTGAGATATTAAAGGAGTAAGAGTTTTAAATTTAACTAGTTTAGTACACCTTGATTAACCCCCCCCCTTCTCAGGGTGATCTCACTATAGCTCCTATTGAGGGACTAACAAAAACCAAAATGAATACAAGGACACATACATCCCAATATGTGTTTATAGGTTGTGAGCACAATCCCAGTAGGACTTGACTGAATGTTATTTTCATTACCTCTATTCTAAAGTCCGTACATAATAGTTTGAACTATAGTTATGAAAATACCATTTTTTTATCTTTTATGAAAACCAAGTAGCCTAAAAAAGGAAATTTAAAATTTTATTTAAAAATAAATTAGTTAGACATGTTGATGGAAAACATGCAAGTAAATCAAAATATACATTTACATGTTTAAAATAATAAGTGAAAGGAAGTTTATAATAAGGACCATACTAAAGCATTATGGGAGAGTAATTAAGGTACTAAGGTAAGGAGTACTAGGATCCTCATACTAACCAAATGCATAATCATATCCATAATCATCCTCATATCTATAATTATATCCATAATCATATCCAACTGCACATAGGTTTTTTTCTAGAGTTTCATCCTACACTAGTAGAAATAATCACTACCCAGAGTGTCATCCTACACTAAAATGAGAAAGTTGGGGGGAGTGGCCTCATAACATAGCTTAGTACTTTTCCTAGGAACCCTCCTAGGCACCCAATGTATTCCTATGAAATTTTAACCAAATAAATAAGTTTTGAATCATCTAAATATAACATGTGATACCACCCCTTCAACATGATCCAAAATCCATCATTGGAATATATTAATATAAGATAAATTTATAATGAAAAGAAGCATCTATGTCAAGGGGTGAATCATTGAATAAAAACTTTTGATAAAACATTTCAAATCAATAAAAACACCTTTTTATTTCTTTTAAAAACATTTTAACAACATTATAATAGTTCTCTATAATTCATATCTAATAATTCCACAAAATCATTTCATCAAAGCATACACATGTTTTATTCAAGAAGGGGTAATAATTACATGGGAATAAATCACATATTGAACCAACTTTAATAAATCCAAACACATATTTATCATTTAAAAACATCACTAAAACTTGATATCAATATCTTATAAATCATAATAAATCATTCCAAAAAAACCTCTCCAATTTTTTTTGTGAGAAATATATATGATACATTTTAATAAATAACTCAAGTGCACAGAAAAACACTAGCAGAATTTTCATGTATAGTTTCCATAAAATTCCTTTGACATGCATTTTAATAGATAAAAAATCATATAAATCTCATGTATAAATATCATAAATAATTTATAATATAGTTTTATAAGAAAAAATATAATTTAAAGGTTCAACCATCCATGGGTTTTAACAATGAAAGGGGTAGGGTTAGAATCACCCACCTGGAAGTAATAAAAACTTAATTCCTTTACTGAACATCAATGGATTAGGGTTAGGTAAGAGGTTCACTTACCTTTCACAAAAAAAGTACCATTAAATTTTAGGGGTTTTCCTTAACATGAAAAAACAATGATATTTCCATGACATAAACCCAAGATAATGAGAAAATATGAGAAGAGGTGAAATAATAGAAGGAGAGAAAGATTAAGGAGAATAAAAATAGAGAAAGGGGTCAAAATGCATTGAGTCCAATTAATATCCTCTAAGGAAGAAGGAATAATTAAAGAGAGGATAAGGGAGTACTATTCATTTAATAATAACGACAACAACAACAATAACAATAATAATCTATGTCATTACAAATTTACAATATCCAATAAGATTAACTTAATAAAATACATAAATAATAAATTCTAGTATAATTTTATAAACATATAACTAAAATATTATAAACATATTCTATAAATATTATAACCTTATCAAATATTAAAAAAACCACTACAATATTCCATATAGAAATTATGAAGGGTCTTGGGAATTAGGGACATGGAAAAACTTATTTGAGGTAAAAATTAAAGAATTCACAACCATTTTCACGGTATCTTGAATCATGAACGAGGCCATAAAATTCACCATGCCTTAATAATTGACACCGCACGATCACCATGCATAGTATCTAGGACTGTTCACATACCATGTATCACCCAATAATTCAAAAAATCTTTAAAAAACTTGTTATTTTCATTCCAAAATAATATTATAACCCAAAATAAAAAAGTGGGTTGTTACAAAGGGAACATTTTTTCCATCATAATTGATCGATGACCTACTTGAAGGTTTTTGGAGGGGAAACATTTAACCAAACACAACAGAAATAATCTGATATTCTTAGTTGATCTTGCAGACACACCTGAAGGAGGGTGCGGTATGGGGGTGAATCAGGTGTTGTCAAATTCTTTTTCAAAAAACCAATTATTACTTTTAATCCTATAAAGCCCTTTGGATTTGAACCTATAACGCTAGTTAAAGTAGATGGATATTTTGTAGTTTAACCTAGTATAAACCTAATGAAATGTAGATAAAGAAATAAATATGGAACCTGTATTTTTAAAATGTTCAATCTCAATGTGATCCTACTACTTTATACAATCGGTTATTATCTCTATCCACAAAATTTCCACTAGAAATATTGTTATCAATTTACAAGTGGTTGTAGTCTATTTTTATCCCAACCCACTAGTGGACCCAACACAAAATCCCACCATGTTAATAATTTTCATCATCCCACTGGACTTCACAGCTTCTCACTACAGGTTATAATATTCTTTCCTCATCCTATTAAAGTAGATCCTAATTTGTCCAAGGATGTCTCTACACACACAAAGTCTAATATGCTTACTCAATTAGAGTGACTTCGATTAAATTAGTATTTTCATAATGGGACCATGTAACTTGACCTCTAATTCTATAAAACTATCATTTATTATTAATCAATATATGTGAATTAAACTCAAATATTATTCCCTTAAACTCAGTACTATAAGATTGGGTAAACACTAATTTTATATAAATTCCAACTCAGTTACAGGAACTCATACATCTACCTTATTTTTACTCAAATATAAATATCCAACAGATTAGGTTGGACACTTATTTTATTTCTTCTTTGAAACCCAACTTGTTTTTCCTTAAACCCCAACTCAACAACACTTCTTCTTTCTCTATAGGTATAGTTCTCTCAAGCAACATAGTCACACCCATTAAAAAAAATAGCATCAACTCTTATACTTTTATTTTTTTTCTTCCTCTTTGATATTCTCATATTTTCACATTCATTAATGACTATATTAATTTCTTATCTCATTTCCAATTTTTATAAGTGTAAAATGTCAAATTTTATCATGGATATTCCAAAAGTGTCTTCATTTTAAACTACTCCATGATATTATTTCTCAACTCAAAGGATATTTCATAAGCACCCTTTCATTTTTCTTCTTCCTCACCATTTATTATTATCATAAAAATATGTATTTAGTTATGAAATTATAGGATAAACTTCTTTTTCTTCTCAAAATAATATCTAAAAATACCATACTTCAATCTCCCCATGTTTATGAAGCTTATAAAACAACAAAAAATTATAGTGTGGAAATTACCATTCTGTCATGAGACCTTGGAAGTAATTTCATTTTTAGAATAGATTATATTGTAAAAAAAACCTTAATCACTTCTATATTAACTCTTATTCCTTTCTTCTTATCTTTAATCACAAGTTCCTTGTGATAATTAATCCACTAAATGAGCAACAAAAGCATCAAATGATTTAGATATTATATTTACAAATATATGAAATATTTAAGCCTTCTTATTTCAAGATAAAAATAAATCTCTAAAAAAAATCCTTCCTTAAAATTATTCTCACTATAATGGATCAGATCACACTGACAATGACTCTAAATAATAGCCTAAATTTCAATAGACATTCATCTATATTATTCTTTAAAACCCACGAAGTTTCATCTTCTTAATTATGAAGCTATTCCTCTTTATTTTCTAAAAAATTGGATTGAATAAATACTATACAATAATAATGATATTTATAACTTTAAATAAAAACTCCAACATCTTTAAATTTATTTTTTATTAGAATAAAAAAATTTGAAACACAATTTTAGTCTTTAAGAAAGTCTCTAAAAAATATTATTACTATGATTTTCCTCTCCATGGATTAAGGATAATCCCATATAATTTTATTTCATGAATAAAAAACCCATTTACATGTTTTTTATCTTTATAAAACTTTAGAATAACTTTGTAATTATCATATTTGATTTTATCATCAGATTTTAAAATTTGAAAACTCTATGTTTTGGTCCATATAATTCCAAAATTTCATGATGTCTTGATGTTTATATAAAAAAAATGATGTATAAATAGAGTAATATCATGTTTATAAAGTTATGGATTCATTTATATAAAACTCACTAAATTAATCCCACACATAAAGATTCATGATTGTGATCCATACAATCATGCTTATGCAGAGACAAATTTATTATTAGCAGAAAAACTATATGCATATGAAAATGAGCTTATAGTTATATAACAACAAGATGGTGCCTACATAGATATTAATTTGAAATATTTTCACTCTTCTATACTAGATTATTCTTATGAACATTGGGATGATATTTTTGTAGATTCAGTTCATGATTATACAAATCAGACTTCATGTGTATGTAGCAATGTATGGTGTTTATGTAGAAACAACATAATGATTTGGTATCTCAAGGATGATGCATACATAGATGTTGAATAATGGTTATGTATCTAAGAAATTTTCATTTCGTAACATCTAATGGTTTATATTATTTTTACATAACACATGAAGATAATGCTTATAGAAATTTCAAGACTTAGCCATACTATCTAGACTTCAATCATATATGTTCTAGGCTACTTCAAACCATCTCCATCCTTCTTTAATATTCATCCAAGATTGTTAAAAAACTAATTAAAATATACTTAATTCTTGGTATACCTTGTATTGCTTCTCAATAACTTTATTTATCATTCTTACTTGAATGAGTATACTCTAATATCTACACTATTTGGATGCATCAAAATCACTTTCCAACCATTGTTGATAGCACAAGACAACCTTGGTACATGTATTTAATATTAGGACCAGATAAACAATCATAAAATACAACATCCACCACCTAGAAGATATCAAGATAAGTATTTATATGTAGTAGAAACCTTCTCACTCTCCTCTACCCATATAGATATAAGCAACCACTATTTCTTTCTTCTTCCAGTATAATCCACTTACTCGTTTGCATGTATATGGAAACCAACTCTTCATTATTTTGCACAAACTTAATTAATTTATATTAAAAACAAATACAATTTAATATTATTCAAATCCATGTACACTTCATCCCCCCTTTAGATTTGTTATCAATTAAAAATGTTAAACAATTAAATGTTATCCTTCAACCCTAATTGAAAATAAATACAAAGGAGATAAAATATTCTTCCCCTTAATGACATTTTAAGGAATAATTAACATTTTTTATTCTCCCCCAAATGATAGTAATAATTAAAATGGAGTAATTTCTCAATATAACTGTTCTAAATTTAAGAAACACATATTATCTCCATTTGATTCCATCCATTTTACAAGTTCTCCATTAGTTACTTTAGATAATGGTGGCATCAAATTTTCCTTAGTAAGGTACCATCAAACCATTAAATTTAAGTTTAAGTGGGATAACCCTTTGTATAAAATAAGAGTGAAAAATTTAGACAACAATACTGTTTATAAATAAACCACCATGTGACACCAACACTAAATTTATTTCTATTGGAGATATTTCAAAATATTTTGAAGAATATTTAGGACCCTAAACTAAATTTAACACACAGATAAATTAATTTCAAGTTCAAGGTACTTCTAACCATTTGGTTAGATAATCACCCCTTGATAAAAATAATAAATATGAGTTAAAACATTGATGAGAGAATGAAAATAATACCACTCTTACATTTTGAAGAACCTGACTAGATTTATAGATTTATGTATAATTATTAAAAATCTAGTAGCTTAAAATATTTTTAAAAATCCCCCTCAAGGTATTCTCTCAATCTTTCATCACATTCAATTCTCAACTTTGGAACACAAAAACAGAAGACTTGGTAATAAGGTGGAATTCTTCAGCTTCTCTATTGGAGTAGCGGGGCCAATACTTTTTTCTTAACCCATGGACTCCTTTATTTTAAGGTATAAAGTATTTATACCTCTTTATGATTTCATTTTATTTGGATTTACAAATTTATTCCTACTTAGGAAACATATTATTCTTTTCTTTTTTAGCATGAATCCTAGCTAGAATGGCCTTCTCCACATTATTAAATACAACAATAGATTTATTTTATGATTTATATAATCACCCAAATTATTCTAACTTATCTATAAGTATAATTAACAAATATTTAGTCTCATGCTCATCATTCTCTTTGAGTCTGGATTCCTTTCCAGCAGTAATAATTTTTGCACTAGAATAAATTGGTGATTTTTTTCACAATAGCTTATCTTATTATGAAATACATGATATGAAATTTGTGGTATAATATCCTACCTTATTTGAACTTCCACACACTTATTTATCATCTTATAATAAACCCATTTTGGGAATCCTCTCAACCTATTCACAAGGAGTGTCAACCTCCACATCAATCATACTCTCTATCACTCTCTCTCTCTCTTGGATTGACTCTTTAATTAATGATTATAGTTTTCCCCTTTTTATTAGATATTAATGGAAATATTTCAATGTTACATGATGTTATCTCTCTTACAATAATATATGTATCTCTTTCCTATAGGTTATGCACTCTGATTACCTTTGTTAATTTTCTTCTTGGGCACACTCTTCTTCAATGATTTGGAACACAATGTAAACTCATTTCTTTTACATTTTTTATTGAATTATTGTGTGGCCTTATTTTATAATAATAATAATAATTGGAATTAATTGTAAGATACCACAACTCCTCAAATAAATGTATAACCTTGTTGTAATAATTATAGATGCTAATTAAGGAATCAAAATTGTTCTTCAAAGAAAAATTATTCTTTTTTTGAGAAGTTCGTTTTTTACAACATGTTTTATTCTTATGTAAGATTTTCTACCCTTGATTTAAGTGTTATATAGTATCCAGAAATTGAAATATTATTCCAAAAATCAATATCCCTATTCCTAAATCTCTAACAACACCAATATCTTCCAATCAATCTATTTCCTTTTCAATTTAGGTGCAATCTATCTAGATTTTATAAATTATATACCTTACTATTTTTGGGTTGGTACCCCAATGATTTGGGATTGGTTGTCATGGAATTTATCACATTCACTATTGATTTTTTTTTGGTTTTAAACTATTTTTATCTCTCTAATTTTGTATATTTTTTTTAGTTCAAATATGCACATATAGTTGAAATATATTTAACACTAATAGATTCAGTTGAGTTCTGAGATACATTTTTTTCCATGAGATTGAGGTGGAGGATTCTCTAGATGATATCAATATTCTATTTTCATTATTATTATCATACTTTTATACAGGATTAATTTATAATCTTTGTGTGGTGATACTCTTTTTCACAATAGATTGTGATGTTCTGGCTAGGATGGTTTCTAGGTTTATCATCTTTACCTAAAACTCTAGGAATTTTATATCGAGCATGAAATTGTAGTATTAAAGTGTTTTTAACCATTCTATAGAATCTATATTATACTTATTTAACTGATCATCCTACTTTCCATTAGTCTCTTACAACTATTTATCCATCTCCTTCACTCGATTTTCATTTATTTATAATTGAGCAATCTTTATATCCTCTAAGTCTCGATGAAAATTTTCAAAAGCGTGAATAAATTATTTGAAAATATTCTAAAACAATTCTTTATAAAAAACAATCCTTTTAATTTTTTATCAACTAAGAAAATCATTTCATTGAAAAGTAGGACCAATTCTTCCTTGGCTTTCATTAGCTTTGTGAGAGTGTTATAGTAACTCATCTTCTTTTCCAATCCTTCTTCCATGGAATTAGCTTCTTTTTCTAGCTATTAATTTTCATAAATATATCTCTTTAAATAAGAAAATATATATATGATAACTTCTATAAGGATATTATTCAAATAATCCTTCACCTAAAGACATATGTCTTTAATAGATTTAATGAAATCATTCACATAGCTTATACTTCCCCATTTTAGGAATCACCACTAGTGTAAAAAAGGGTTTTCCACATATTTTTTTTGGATTTTAATGTTGTTTAACTAGTGAAGTTATTGTTAGTGATTTTTTAAATAGGTTATTCATGTTGGTTATTATTAACTGATGTGAAAAAATTCATTTCATGTTGGCTATTAAATAAACTATCATATAAATAAATTAAAATTTTACAAATAGTAAGTGTTTTTCATAATGGTTATTATATAAATGACATGAAAAACCATTTAGAAAATCATTTATTAAAAATATTCAACATGGTAAACTATATTTCACATCAATTTACAATAACTAATGTGAAAAATAGATTATTTTTCAAACTTTTATGTTAGTTAAACAATAACTAGCATGAAACATAATTTGATTAAAATTAAATTCAAATACAGTAGCCCTATAGTATAACAACACAAATATAAAATAAAACAATAGAATAAATATAACCATAAAATAGCTTCACAAATTCAAATCATTTCAACTTTACATTTTGAAATTTATGCTTTAAAATATATATTAAAAAATAAACTAAAAACCAATCAAACCTATGAAATTATCCACCCATGATCCTTGTAAGTGATTTATATATTATTCAGAATAAGGGAAAGGGTTATCAAAAATATACAAATTAAAATGAAATAATTTAACATGTATTATCAATATAATTATAAGATAAATTAAATGACTGGATTTGATAAAATTTAACCTTATGGAATTTTTTAACTGTTCCGAGTGAAATTATTTTGAATGTAAATCATAGAATATAATATCCAAATTCATTTACTTCTTATTAATAATGAAAATTCTGTTTTAAAATATGTTTTCAATTAAAAATAATATTTTAATTAATTTAATCCAAAATTTAGTAATTATAAATTATAATTCATCATTGTAGACACATATTTGATCTTTATTATCATCTTTCCCATTTTATATCTAAATTAATCCCATGTCCTATTTGAAAATGATACGTATGAAATAAAATTAAAATCCATTATAATATATAAATATTCAAATAATTAAACATACGTGTCAAATACATTGAAAAAATTCTCTTGCGTATCACTATATTTAGAGAATAACCAGTAAGCTTTATTATCTTTTAGAAAAAATACACAATATCTAATGGACATTAATATATAAAAAATATAATGTGAGTGGTTATAAAGTTAAGAGAAATAACACATTAAGAAACATATGTTCTATAAAAATCCAGATAATTAATCATCCAACACTAATTTTCATTATTTTTAAATCATTTAGAAATATATATTGTTCTTTATATATCTTTCATTATTATAATTATTTTTGAAATAAATTGTGGGTCAAAAAATCCATATACAGATGTCGTATCATACTGAATAAAATGTTTATAAAGATACCTAATGAAAAAAAACATAAGTATTAATTTTAATTAAATTAAAATAATTGAAAGAAATGTGATAATCGACTTACATGGAAAATACTTGCCTCATGTTGATTGTAACGTCCCGGTTCCGAGACCCGCCCAGAGGTGCCCCGTAATCGTTTGGTAACATGTCCTCAAGTGCATTTACCTGAATACCAGAGGTTGTTACTAATGGGGGCCTTGGGTGTGATAGTGGGGAAACTATGCCCTCATTGGCAGAGTAACACAGCGAAAACAAAACAGATTGCAACAGAGCAATAATAATACCATTGCACAGTAAACAATGAAAGACTGAAAGTAAGAAAAAACTAGAGCACATATATAAATGGTGCATGATACAAATTTCTAGTAAAGAATCCGAACAAGTCACAATGATAGAATATAGTAATGATCTAAGTAAAAAAGAATATAGATAAAATCCAACAGCATCGCAAGCCTCAGCTTGGTCCCACGCTCTCCAGCTCCCCAGCAAATCAAGTACCTGAAGTAGAAGGGCGCTTGACCTTATATATACTTGAAGCAATATAATCTACTTGGGTCCAAAAGCATGACCCAAAAAGGGTGTGAGTCTAATACCAGTAGGCAACCACCCAAATATCTATGCCTAAAAATCAGTGAATATATATAGTAGACTATAATAAAAAAGAAGCAGTAAACAAGGAAGTACTCAAAAGTATACAATCCTACAGTTTAAATTGCATTCAATTACATATATCATGTAAGCAGATAATCACAAAAAGTTAACCCTATGGGAATTACTCCCAACCCAACCCCTGTGGTTCAACCAAATAAACACAAGCAACCCTCTTGGAAGTACAAATAGTCTAACCCCTCTAGTTCAACTTAGTATAGACTCTCTGAGGAAGCACTCACCATCAATTCCCCCTATAGTCTCATATCGGTAACTAATAGGCACTCTAAGGAAACACTCAATGTCCAATTCCCCCTGTGTCCCACATCGAGGAACTACAGACATTCTGAGGGAGAACTTACGTCCATCCCCCCTATGGTCTCACAACGTAACAGTAAAACAGACACTCTGGATAATCCCTCAATGTCCATTCTCCCTATGGTCTACTACACTAGTTTCCCATAGCCCTGTGTAAGTCAGTCGTGCACAATTATACCAAAACAACCAAAGTAAACCTTAAGAACTACTTGTCTAAACAATCTACAACATCTCATAGCATGTTAGATAAGAAACACTCCATCCTAACAAACCTAGTAAAGGAAAGAAAACAACAGCCTAACAGGAAAACTAGACCAATGGTCAAAACAAGAAAACATGGAAAAAACATCCACAAATTAACGAAGATAACCCTATTCTCAACAATTATCCTCTATCCAATCAAACTAGGCATAACAGGAAAAAACAGGGCTAAAACCGTAAACACACAAGACCTCTTTCAAGGGTGTTGGGAACTTTTTCACATATAACTCAAATAATATCTACGAAAAGGCACAAAACACCTACCTCGGTGTTGTAGGATCGCTATACGTGAACCTCAATCCTTGAATCACTCAAGAACACTGTAGATCTACAAAAAATGCTAAAAACTCTCAACCAAGGATAACTCTTGAAAGAGGAGGAATTAGAAAACGAAGCTATAGAAGAAGGAAGAGCTTACTATAGCCATCCTAATGTAATAAATGGCGATATATTCGGAGAAAGGATGCTCGATTAGGGTCTCGGTGAAGAATCAGTGCCATATGGACGCTCTCGGTCGAAGAAGGCGAAGAAGAAGACACTTCTGCCAATTAGACGCGACCCCGATCTGTTTAATGAAAAAAAGAAAGTACAAGGCGTGTACTTTCCCTTATCGATCTCCTCTTTAGGTAGCCTCTAGGTCACCACACACGGCTGTGTGCTCGGCCGTTACACGACTAGCACATGACAATGTGAAACAATAGAGTACACAACGTGTACATGTAAGTACACAGTGTGTACTTCAAAAATTTCCAGAAACTTCTATTTTCCTCAAAAACACTGGAAAATGGAAAACATACTTGAAAAGAAGATCTGAGTTCTTACAAACTTCCCCTTTAAAGAAATTCATCCCTGAATTTCTCTAGCATGTAGGTGTAGAAGAATCCTTGAAAATATCTGGCCACTGCGATCGTATATCAACCTCCCTTTCCCAGGTCTCATCCAGTACTCTCCTGTGCTGCCATAGCATTCATACCAGAGGAATAGACTGACCATGTAGAACCTTCGCACTTCGTTCAAAAATCCGGATAGGACGATCCTCGAACAAGGTGCCCACCTTGATCTCAACCTCCTAAGGTTGGGAAACATGAGACGGGTCTGAGAAGTAACGTCAAAGCTGAGAAATGTGGAAGATATCATGCATATCCCAGTACCTCTGAGGTAACTACAATTGATAGGAAACCGGCCCAACTCTCTCCAAAACCTCAAATGGCCCGACATACCTCAGTGAAAGCTTACCCTGTCTCCTAATCCTCCTGTGTCCCAACCTTGGTATGACGCATAGAAAAACCGGATCCCCAACCTCGAACTCCAGAGGTCATCTCTGATGATTACAATAAGACTTCTGTCATGACTGTGTAGCAGCCATCCTCTTCTGATTCAACTCTATCTGCTCTGTGGTCTCCTAGAAAAGATGAGGTCCTAGCATAGCTTCCTCTCCTGCCTCCAACCAACATAAGGGTGATCGGCATGTCCTTCCATACAAATCCTCATAAGGTGCCATCTGAATAGTTTCTGGAAAACTATTATGGTATGAAAACTCCACAAGAGGTATATGATTCTACCAAGAACCTCCAAGATCCAAGATGCATGCTATAAGCATGTCCTCAAGCACCTGAATCGTACGCCTGGACTGGCCATCTGTCTGGGGATGGTAAGTTGTAATCAAAAGTACCTGTGTACCCAAAGCCTTCTAAAGTCCCTACCAGACCCAAGAAGTAAAACATGCATCCATGTATGAAACAATGGAGTGTGGAAATCCATGTAAATGCACAATCTATTGAATGTAAAACCTTCTCATCTCATAAACACTGAAGGTCTCCTTGATTGTCAAGAAGTGAGAAACTTTTGTAAGTCTGTAAATGACAACCCAAACTGCATCATTCCCTCGAGGCGATCTCGGTATACATGTCATGAAATCCATCGCGAAATCATTCCACTTCCACTTAGGAATGGGCAACTACTGAAAAAGCTCTGCTGGTCACTGATGCTCTACTTTCACCTGATGACAGGTGGAAAAACTCATCATGAAACCAACAACATCTCTCTTCATACTTGTCCACCAATACTGATGGTGTAGATCATGATACATCTTGGTGACACCAGGATGAACTGCCCAAACTGAGGAATGAAAGTGCTGCATCAGCTCCTCATATATGTCTGCTGACACCCATACACTAAAAACACAAGATCTCATCCTCGCCTATGGTCCATCCAGGAATGGGTTCCTCTCATGACACACTTTCCCATAGGACTAGGCCATTTGAATCTGATAGCTGCCTCATTCGCACTTGATCAAGAAGAGTAGAGGTAATAGTTGCAGAAGAAAGAAGAACCTACCCCTGTCTATCGTGGACCTCCAAATTCATATCAGAGAATAGATCCATAAGCTTCCACTCACTACTAGCCTCCTAAACTACTTGTATCTGAGTCCTCTTGCTCAACGTATTAGCTACTACATTGCATTTCATAGGAGTATAAGCAAGCTCAAAGTCAAATAACTGAAGGTACTCAACCCACCTTTGTTGTCTCAAATTCAGGTCACGCTGAGTGAAGATATACTTGAGACTCTTTTGGTTGGTGAAAACCAAAAAATGTTATCCCAACAGGTAATGTCCCCAACAACGTAAATCATGAACAATAGTAGCCAACTCGAGATCGTGCGTTGGGTAGTTTCTCTCTTGTGGCCTCAACTACAGAGACCCGTATACAACGACTCCTTCCCCCCTGTATAAGAATATATTCCATCCCAATACCTGATGCATCACAGTACATAGTATAGCTCTTGCCCAACTCTAGAAATACTAGTATCAGTGCTTAAGTCAACCTCTCTTTCAGCTCCTGAAAGGTTGACTCACAAGAATCTGACCACAAGTACTTCACACCCTTCTTAGTCAGACCCGTCAGTGGCACTGCTAAGCGTGAAAAGTCCTGTATGAAATGTCTATAGTATCAAGCCAGCCTTAGGAAACTCTTCACCTCAAAGACGTTCTTTGTATGCTCCCAGGAAACTACTGCTCTCACTTTCTCTGGGTCTACTGATATAACATGACCCAAGAAGTGAATCTGATCCATCTAAAAGTGTAATTTTGAGAGATTAACATATAACTGATGCTCTCTCAGTGTACTCAAAACGATCTCAAGATGTGTGGCATGGTCTTGTCGAGTGTGAGAGTACACCAAGATATCATCCATAAAGACTACCATGAAATAATCCAAGTAATGATGGAACACTCGGTTCATCAGTTCCATGAACACTAAAGGCACATTCGTGAGACTGAATGGCATAACCACATACTCGTATAGACGATACCTACTTTAGAAGGCTATAAGAGGTACATATGATGGTCTAACACACAAATGATGGTAACCAGACCTCAAGTAAATCTTCGAGAATGCCCGGGCTCCTCGAAGCTGATCAAAGAGATCATAAATCCTTGGCCAGGGATATTAGTTCTTGACCGTCAACTGGTTCATCTTCCGATAATCCACACAAAGTCTGAGGGTGTTATCTTCCTTCTTCTTAAATAGAACATGAGAACCCCAAGGAGAAGTACTGGGTCGGATGAATCCCTTTGCCTGCAACTCCTCCAACTACTTCTTAAGCTCCTGAAACTCTAGTGTAGCCATCCTATAAGGAGGAATGGACATCGGTGCCACTCCTAGCACAAGTTCAATAGAAAATTCCACCTCTCTCTCTAGAGTAAAACCTGAAAAGTCCTCTGGAAATAAGTCCCTGAAACGATCCACCACTGGAGAAAATTCCAACTGTGAAGTCCCCTAGTCATCTAGATATAGACTAGCAATCTGGTCTATAACTCCTCCCAACCCATGATGCTCGAGTCCCACTCTACTCACCTGGACATCCCATTCACCCTTATGAAGAAATGATCCACCCTATAGTGATGTGAAACTCGCTCTACAACGATATAAATTGAAAATATATTGGAAGGGAACTAACCATTCCATTTTGAGAATGACGTCATAGCCCGTCATCTCTAAGACATAAAGGTCCCACAATAAGTGACACCCAAAAACCTCTAGAGGGCACTCCTTTCACTAACGTACTCTATCCGTTCTAGTCCCCAACATAGTGTCTAGAGTCAAGATATCAGTAGAAGAAAAGATACAGAGCCCAAGGCTTTACACAACAGCAACATATATAAAGCTATGGAAATCCCCTGTGTCAAAAGATAAGAAGCTAAAACTAAGGCTACTAGGATCGTACCTCGAACATTAGAGGGTCAGGGATCCTGCTCCTGCTAGGTCTACTCCACTATAAAATTTTGGACCGCACCATGAACCTGTGACCCTGTCTGACTACCCTGAGTTAATCCACCATGTTGTTGCTGAAAGTCTAGTGACTGACTACCATGAACACAACCTCCACCCCGGTCTGAATGACCAGAAGAACTCTAGATCCCTGACTGGTGAGAAACTGGTGGTGCTGCTCCTGAATGAGAATTCATAGAAGAACCCCTTTCACCAGCTTCTAGTGAGAAAAAATGACAGAAGCACTGAAGATGGCCCATATTTCCGCATGATCGACACTCCACTAGGTCTCTCGGGCAATGTGGCCTTGTATGTCTGCTCTTCCTGCACTGGTAACACACCACCTAGATACCAGAAGATGTCTCCCACCTCCTTGGATCTCCACACGTAGGCTCCCTACGATGCTTCCTGCTATCAGTAGGAGGGATACCAAATCTGGATGTCGATCCTCATTGGATCACAACTCTAGAATCCCTCACATTGTGCTCTATAATTAGCGCTTGGTTGACTATAGAAGTGATGGAAGTCAACTTGAAGATGTTCACTTGAGATCAGATGTCGCGCCTGAGACCATCCTCAAACTTCCTTGCTAGGAATAACTCATCACCTCCTGGGATGGGCTTGAAGCGATGTAGATCTGTGAAGCAATACGAATAATCCATAACAGAAAGAGTACCCTGCTCTAGAATCATGAACTCTCGGGATCGATTGGCCCTCAAAGTCTCCGGATAAAAGTAATCATAGAAGGCACACTGGAACTCATCCCACTCCATAACCCGCTGGCATCCCGCCTATGAGATCACATCCTATCATCTCTTGGAAGAATCCCGAAGCATGTATGTAGAAAGATTCACCCTCCTCTATAGAGGAATATCTAGATGATCAAAGATAGAAAACATGGCTTATAACCATGAATTTCTAGCCTGAGGTCCTCCTTACCCTGTGATGGTGGGAGGATGCCGCTACTAGAAAACCTGTGTCAACTCTGCCATAGACGGGGAAGGATGCGATGCTCCTCAAAAGGTCTGCATGAACCTCATAAAGTCCTCCCAGAAATGTTCATTAGCACCTGTGTCCGGAATGACGGCTGGTGCCAAGACTGGCACAACTGGAGGATCTAATAGTAGTCCTTGATCATCCATGTCTGGGGTCTAATCACTGCCCTGCAACTGGTGTACAACCAGAGGACATCTTGGTGGCATGAATCTATATGGTCAAGTGCACAGCTTAGATCCAGATTATCAAGGACTGCAACATAAAAGTGTAATAAGGGAACAAAAGAAAGAAAGCAATCAAGTTTTTCAAAACATGGATACACGACGTGTATAATTCCTACACGGCGTGTTCCCTTAATCCTACACATGGGTGTGTACTCCTGCCAACCTAGGTCATTTAACACCCCAAACACATGACGTGTTGTCCTAACACATGACGTGTACTTGAATCCTCTTCCCCTACCCGAGTCCTTTTACATGACTAAGGCATAAAATTCCCCTAGAACAAGACTACACAACGTGTTAGTTCCAGACATGGCGTGTACTAAACGAACTTCACCGATCTGTGTTGTTAGCTACACGGCCGGCCACACGGCTCACTCAACATGACGTGTTCCAGGTAGACACAATGTGTACAAGAAGGAATTCACCGACCCATGTTGTGTGCCACATGGCTGAATACATGGGTTACACTACACAGTGTGTTCAATCTTGACATGATATGTATAACCTAGGTTTTATCCATCCGTGTCGTTAGTCACACAGGAATACACACGGTCCACACAATACAACATTTGCATCCGGTACACGGCGTGTTCCACCAAAAATTTCCCAACCCCGTGTCTCTGTCCACACAGTCAGTGACATGGTTAGAGACTACATGGTGTGTACATATAGTACATGGTGTGTAATTAAGAAAAATAGTTCCTTCCCGAATAGAAGGACATATGGCGTGTATTCAACATTACACACTGTGTATTGTAGGTTTTTTTGGATAGTAAGCCTCAGAAACTACTCTGAAACCCAGAAAACACCAAAACGAACATTAAAGTGCCAAATTTCGATCCGTGGGGGCCCATACTCCCCACGAATCAAAGCTCGACATCTTATATAGGTCATAAACAAGGTTAACAGTGCAATGATCCACCAAATTCCGATCCATGAGGGCCCATAACACCTTAAGAACCAAAGTTTGGCATTCATTCAAACAAACCTTACACATTTCAATACCATATCAAAATCAGGTATTCTATAAAGGCATCTATCACAACAACATGCATATCTAGCTCAACATATATCACAACAACATGCAATCACTAATGCACCATAAATGGCATGGTAGGAATTCATGATATGTGATTTCTAACAAGTGCCTATATGATGAATGAGATGGCATACCCTCATCTCATCGGGTTACAACAGAAATAGAACCTAAATAATATCAACGATAACATCACAAAACATGTGGATCACCCAATGGTGAAATCAAATCAACTGTAAAATTGCAGAACCAGAAAATTTCAATAATGAGGTAAATTAGATTTTCCCTGTACACGGGTTAACTACGCCTGGGCACAACTTATTACCAAGTACCTATTCCTTCCTATCCCTGGATATAGGCTCCAAACAGTAAGTCAAGAAGAAAAGAAACCCTATGATACCACTTTTTAACGTCCCGATTCCGGGAGCCGGCCAGAGGTGCCTTGTACCCGGTTGGTCACATGGCCTCAAGCGCATTTCCCTGAATGCCAGAGGATACCAACTAGTAGTGAGGGCCTTGGGTGTGATAGTGGGGAAAATATGACCTCATTGTAAGAGTAAAATAGTGGAAAAAATAGATATAAATAACAGAAGTAATAATAATACCATTCAATAGTAAACAACGAAAGACTAAAAGTAAGAAACAATTAGAGAACATATATAAATGATGCATGATACATATGTCTAGGAAAGTAGCCAAAAAAGTCACACTGCTGGAATACAGTAATAACCAAAGTAAAAAATAAAAAAGATAAACTCTAGAAGCATCGCAAGCCTCAGCTTGGTCTCATTCTCTCCAGCTTCTCAGCAAACCAAGTACCTGAAGTAGAAGGGCGCTTGCCCTTATCTATACCTGCAACAATATAATCTGTTTGAGACCAAAAGCATGATCCAAACAGGGTGTGAGACTAATCCCAGTAGGCAACCACCCAAAGATCTATGCCTAATAGTCAGTGAATATATATGGCAGGCTATAATAAAAAAGAAGCAGTAAACAAGGAAGTACTCAAAAGTAAACATTCCTATAGTTTCAATTGCATTAAATTCCATATATCAAGTAAAAAGATAATCAAAAATAGGTAACCCTTTAGGAAGTAATCACAGCCTAACCCCTCTGGTTCCACCAAACAAATCCAAGCAACCCTTTGGGAAGTACACACAGTCTAACCCCTCTGGTTCAACTAAGCACATACTCTCTGAGGAAGCACTCACCATCAATTCCCCCTATAGTCTCGTATCAGTAACTAATAGGAACTCTGAGGAAGGAATCAATATCCAATTACCCCTATGGCCTGCATTGAGGAAGTACAGACACTCTGAGTGAGCACTTACGTCCATCCACCCTATGGTCTCGCAACGTAACAGTAAAACAGACACTCTCGAGAAGCCCTCAACGTCCATTCTCCCTATGGTCTACTACACCAGGTTCCCATAGCCCTGTGTAAGTCAATCTTGAACAATGATACAAAATCAGCCAAAGTAAACCTTAATAACTACTTGGATAAATAATCTACAACATCTCATAGCATGTCAGATAATAAACACTCCATCATAACAGAACTAGGAAAGGAAAGAAAACAAAAGCCTAACAGGCAAACTATACCAATAGTCAAAACAAGAAAACATGGGAAAAACATCTACAACTTATAAAAGATAACCCTATTCTCAAAAATTAACCCCTATCCAATCAAACTAGGCATAGCAGGCAAAAACAGGGCTAAAACCCTAAACACGCAATACCCCATTCAAGGGTATTGGACAATTTTGCACATATAACTCAAAGAATATCTATAGAAAGGCACAAACAACCTACCTAGGTGTTTTAGGATAATTATATGTGAAACTCAAGCCTTGAATCTCTCAATAACACCGTAGATCTACAAAAACGATAAAAACACTCAACCATGGATAACTCTTGAAAGAGGAGGAATCAGAAAACGAAGCTCTAGAAGAAGGGAGATCTTACCGTGGAGATCCCAACAAAATTGGCAGTGATCGATTTGGAGAACGAATTATCGATTAGGGGAACAACAAATAATCAACGCCATACAGATGATCTCGGTCAAAGAAGGTGTAGAAGAATACACTTCTTCCAATTAGACGTGACCCCGGTCCATTTAATGAAAAAAAATAAAGTACACGATGTGTACTTTATAAGTACATGGTGTGTACTTTCCCTTAACGAGCCCCGCTTTAGGTGGCCTCTAGGTCACCACACATGGCTGTGTGCTTGGCCATTACACGGCTAGCACATGACAACGTCCAGAAACTGAGTACATGACATGTATATATAAGTACACGACATGTACTTCAAAAATTTACAAAAATTCCTCTTTTTCTTAATAATAATGGAAAAAGGAAAACATACCTGAAAAGAAGATCAGGGTTCTTACATTGATTCCCAGAAAATCTCTAGTTATAAGATCTATGATATCTGTCTTTAAAATCAACGTAGTCATTTCACAGCCACAAATGTTAGAATCTATTTAAAGCTCACAAACTCCCTGCAACAAATAGGATTATGTTGATAATTTATAAAATCCATAAGAAGTAGAATCTGAATGCATAATGTTCTATAAATGTTGCTATCTAACCAGTATGTTTTTACCTTTGAAGCTTTCATATAAATAAAAAATATTTAAATATATAAATATTAAAATATTAAAACAAATTTAACACCATTATGAAATAAAGGATATAATATATACATATGTAGGTGGAAATTTATTGGACAAGTCTAGATGGAAAAAATAGAAAATGGATGATACATCATCAAACCATAGTACCTGATCTACACGAAATGATACTCGTACTAGTCTATATATTATATCCTACATTGTAACCCTACGATGTTTCATCTTTATTTATTGATGATGAAAAATATCTCCAGTATAATATATAATCCCATATGAAACATATGATTCTATGGATTCTTAACATATAAATCACAATAGATAGAAATATATAGAATATGAGTCTTAGTAGTTAGATATTCAGGAAATGGTAGAGGAGTGGGATATGTAGCCGAAGTTGGAGGAGTGGGATCTACAACCTGAAACTATCTTTTCCGGTCTATAAACATCTACTGTAATGAATCTCTAATCCTATCCTCTATTATCTCATCCATCTCATAAAATCTATATTATAAAACATATATTTTTTCCTTTATATATATCCTCCTTTAAAGAGGCTTTAGAATTACCAAACATGTTTTTAACTGATATACTTGCCTCACATCCTCATACGTGACCTGAGTGTTCAATTTTCCCATTACAGTAGCTAAAATATCCTTCATACCCTCAGATATGAAGGTCCCTTGTAGGCTCTTCTCCTCAGGGGATTCCTATATAGAATATTTGAAAAATTCATTAATGAATCACAATATATAGAGTTGAAATAACATAAATAATATAAATAACCTAAATAAATCCTTACAATCCTCTCCGCTACATGCCTAAACTCTTTTGTAAGATATTTTCCATTTTTTCTCATTTGGACCCTCTTTCATTTTTCATGTCTATCTAGGGGGAAAGGAGGGTCAACCTCTGTAGAGTTTGAAGGCTTTACTCACATTTTTTTAAATTTTTTTAGCCATTATTTGTTCTTCCAATAATGTATGGCCTCTATGAGATAAATTATGGGGCTATATATTTTTGTATTGGATCTACTAATGATATATCCTTAGTTACTATAAATAAAAGGCAAAAAAATTATTAACATGATAATTATTTTACAAAAAAACTTATAAAATATGACAATTCACTAACCCAAAATGATTCTTTCCATCTAATTTCAAGAGTCCACTTCCATGTATCGTTATATATAAGATTATATATATCATATGGATTTTTATTTTATCTTTCCCTAAAAATTAATTCTAATGAACATTTTTATTTAAAAACTCTCCATCTCCTAGCATCTAAAGATAAACATTTATTCCTAAATTTTCTACTCTTAGGTATATCAAATTTCATTTGATAAAAAGGAAAACACCTATATTAATAAAAACATGTCATGATAAGTAAAATAATAATAAATTATCTTATAGAACTTTTCTCTCATAATTGATATATTTCTTCTTTATCGACACTTTTCCAATCTCAAATCATAATTCTAGATTTCTCCCAAGCTTGAATTTCAAAAAAGTTTTAAATTATTTTTAATTTCAACCCCCTATGATTATAAATACCATCAAATTCAACATATATACAATCGTACTAGCTATAGGTAATGGATAACTTTGGTGAATGTGTGCAACCATGTTTACCAACCCTAGAAGCCTTCTATTCCCTTGTGAAAGTAGAAGGCTACAATACATAATGGTGAGGAGGCTCCTTAGCATAAATATGTGTACAATTCTCTCTAGAAGCTCACGGTAAATCATTTTTTTGATTTTACATTATCTGAAAAATCAAATTAACAAATAATTATTACACAAATATACACATCCAACTTTTACATATAAAATTAAATAAAAAATGAAAAATTATCAAACAAAAAGTAAACTAAACTAAACACATTTTTATTCATATTTATTAAATTAGTTTACTAAAATGATAACAAAATTAATGAGATATGAAATTATATAAACATATGTAAACAAAAATTAAGTAAAAGATTATACAAATACAACTATTTCATAAAAAATTGAATAATAAATTTAAATTTATATATAATAAAAAAACAAAAAAAAACCACTCTTTATCATATTCGTTAGTGTAGTTAACAAAAATGTTTAAAGGAATAAAAAAAGTATTCTTTATTTTATTCATTAGTAGTTAATATTGTTAGGATAATACTAACAATATTTTTAAAACATAAAATTATATAGAAAAAATAAAACAAAATCATAAGTAAAAAATTTATACAAATCCAATAGTTATATATAAAGATTTGTAATTGAAAAATGATATAAACAAAACTAAACTATTAGGAACAAATAATTTATCATATTTGTTGAAATATGTGTTTTAATTAAAAAAATAAAACTTATATATCTAACATTTTTTAAAAATTTATAAAGGTAAACAAGAAATGAATATATATTACTTTTAATATTAGGAATTTAATTAAGTATATTTTCCCATATTATTTTCTCCTGATTTTTTCGTATTAAACGAACCATATCTAAAATGTAGTCATAAATATTATCTGATAATATTTCCATTGAAATAGGTATCTCATATAAATAAAAAAACTCATCAAGTTTTTTATCAAAAAAATACCATTTTCCTTGTAATATGATAGAACACTACACATTTGATGGATCAAGAATATATAAAATATGTTTTGAAAGTGTTTCCATGAAAAAAAGGACATGTTGTTTAATGCAATGTATTCAGATTGACTAGTGTCATCCTAAATTCATCATGACCGACACTGTTGTCATCGACAACCCATTTGCAGTTAAACATAAAAACTCAAAATGTAATGTAATCAATATCCCATATTTCTTCAATAACTCTATAATATACACCTAACATAGAGATTATGTTTTTTTCTTTTTCATTCAAAAAATGAATTGCTTCTAAAAACACCAATACAATACTATTCTAAACTTCACTTCTATTATCCTGATATTTGGTATAAAATGTATAGTCATCAATGTCATACTTGAACCATTTAAAAAAATTTATATTTGGGTCTCCCTCTAACCATCTAAATGTTTCTGATGTATATGATATTCCATTCCTGGTCTCTTTAAAATATATTAAACATGTTTCTTAATCTCAATCAATATCGATATATATTTATTATTTGGATAAAATTATTTAACACCTTAACATGCAATGTTATATATGGCCGATCATCATCTATGTTATTAAAGATGTATAAATATACCTTCTTTATCTATTCACATGTCAATGATTTTACTATCAAGTCAAAAATCCCCTTTCCCCCAAAATTGACTCATTTATAGTGAGATGCCAACAAATTCATGTGCTCCATTGCAAACAAGTAGTTTGTACAAAACTTTGTAACCTCCTCAGAAATAGAAATCTCAAAAATGGAGGCTTTTGGTTGATAGTGATTATTAACATATCCCTATAATATATTCATACATATTTCAAAATTATGCATACAACATATAAATTCAGGTCTGCATTTATTTCTCACACAAAATTAACCATTAAATGCACCATGATATCAAAAAATGATAGAGGAAAGTACATTTTCAGTTGAGAAAGTATAAAAACTGCATCATTCTCCAAAATTTTCAATGAATTCTGATCAATAACTTTGTTAAAAATTGAATTGAAAAAATAACACACCTTCATGAGAGTCATTCCCACATGGATGTGCAGTATTAAATGCAATGAAATTCGTAGTAGCTGTTTCATGTTGATGTGACAATCATAAGATTTCATGCCTTTTATCTTCAAATATTTTAGTGACCCAAAAGTTTTAACATTTAAAGAATAACCCTACGATACTTTGATACTAGAGAGGCATTGGAAAAAACTAATTTTCTCTCTCTTGGATATTTTATTATAATCCAAAGGTAGTTATGTTCATCTTCCATTATAAGTGGGATCTAACTCGAAATGTATCATCATTATTTCAATTTTTATTAAGGAAAAGACAAAGAAATAAACAAACATGTCCACAAGACCACATGACCACATGAAACGTAAGGAACCTAAGGTGGTATAAAATAGTGAAGACCTAGGGAATCCCCTCTACATTTATGAAATCAATGTTAGGTTTGAACTCATGTGTAACACCTGATATTTTATTATAGAAATCAATATTTTCTTTCTAAAGAAATAATAACATAATCCACATAACTTTATTCAAGAGTGTGATTAAAACATATATTCAAAAAATTTATAGATTTAATTTGATAAATTAATTTCATTATTTTATCCAACATGTCAAAATTATCTTATAATTATTTTTTTTAGATTTTTCAGAAATAATTGATTTTTAGGTGCTAATTTTACAAAACTATCACTTTTATGACATTATAATGATATAAGAATAAATTGGAGTTTTATGAGAACTTTTTATATACCACACACAAACACAAATATATATATATATATTAAATAAGTAATACAATTCATATAAAAATATAATGTTAAAATTAGAAATAATTTTTAACATTTTGGAAATCGAAGTAATGTTTTTGTTCAAATAAAACTTTTTTTAGTTCTTTTTTATTTTAATCAAGTATTACAAGGTATGTTTAAGTTTTTGTTTGGTTTAAAATAAAACTAATTCTACTATAATTTAACATAATTCAATTAATCCCATTGTAATCAATATTATACTTTATTTTTCTATAAAATCATTTTTATGCTTAAAATAAACATTTTTCTAAAAATAGTTATCGTTGCATTTTGAGAAATTATATTAAAAGTAATTTCTACCACTTATAGAAGTTGAATATTGAAAAATGTATTCCATATTTTTAATAATAATAATTAATATAATATAATAGGTTCAACTTAATATTTGGTCATAATTAATAGTAAAATCAGTAAAATTTTATTACCACGGTAAAGGTTAAAACGGGTTTACCCAGGGGGGGTTAAAATAAAATGATAAAGGTTAAAATGACCTAAAAACATATCTAAAACCTATTTTATGGTAATATTTAAACCATATATCATATCCTATTTTAATATGATTCATTTTTGAGATATTGATCTTGAGTAAGACATCAATATATTTTAATCTTTTGAAAAATTCCAAGTGTGTCCTCTCTCCCACTTATAAAAGGACATCCCATATCCTCGATTATTCATGATTAAAGAGCCTATTATATCAATAAATATATTCCAAAATCCTTTCCCAAAACCCCGACCCATGTCCTATATGTCTTTATTTGATCACAATACCATCCTAAGAAGGATTTAGGGATAAACCTAAGGAGGTTGTTCGAAGAAGAGGTATTGTTATTAACTGAGTGTTTTCTTTTTTATTTATTATTATAACTACTTAATTTCTATGATAAACATGATTATATAATAAAATATGTATCTACCATATAATAATTTTTTATTATGTCTATGTATCAACCTTTATTCATCTCTTTCTCCAATAAATGGGAAGCGAAAGCATCATTCGTGCGTACGTGTGGACTACCGCCTCGTGAAATGATGTATTTAGTTTTTCATCACCTATATTCATGGATGGTTATTATTATGAATATAAAGTTTATATATTATATTTATTACATATTTATGATTATGGAAATATAATATACCATTTATCTTCTTTCCATTCCACCTATTAAAAAATTGACAATGTCGCTCATGCGTACGTGTGGACTACCACCTCCACAAAGCGATGTGATTCATTTTTCATGCACACATTTCATGGATTATTTAAATATGTATATGATGAATATATATTATATTTATATAATTGTTAACAGTATGAATATTATGGAACCATGAGATATATTCAAGGACTAAAACTACCAAACTGAAACTTACATGAAAAATAAAATAGTTAACACCCAAGAACAACAATTTTAATAAGTAATTATTAATAAACGGGCGTTGCAATGTTATAAGTGGATAATATATGATATTATAATTATGTATATGGTTTTGTTAAAGAATTCTAATAAATTTAAATTTATTATAAAGGAGGTTAAATTCACTCACGAGGTAAGTCAAAATTTAGGTAAGGGATTTATATTACAATCTCATTTTACTTGAGGACTATTTATGTTCATATTTACTTTGGGAAAATGATATGATACTAATATCTTAAACCTAATTTATTTTATTATAATCTTGTTATGTTTTTGTTTTATATGTTTATTTTAAATTTCTTTGCATTTTGGATAAAAAATAAATAAGTAATTTATATATAAGGTACTTTCCTTTAAAAATATTGTTTAAGTTTTTATTCCAACCCTATTTATTACATGTACATATTATCTTAAAAATGTTTTCAAGAATGTTTTTACTGTTATATAAAGATTTATGAATTTCATTTTTACCCACTTTTTACTTTCTGTAAAATGTTTAAAAGTAATATTCTTTCCATTTTCCGAATGAGGTACCTTTTACCAAAGGTGTGAATGAAATCTTTGTTTTAACACACATCACATGAACAAAATTTCCCGAAGTCATGGACACTATTTTATTTGAAGATTACTTTATAAGTTTCCATGGTTATTTTCAAAGAATTTTTTTTGCTAACATTCTATAAATGTTTATATTTTAACTAAGTAATTTCAAAAATGAAAAGGTTATTTTATACAAGAAACGTTCAATGATATTTTAAAGGTATTATTATTTATAAAAACACCAATTGATGTTACTGGGGATATAATACAATGATACCATATCTATTATTTCTTTTTATGGATTATTATTATGATAATTAAATATCTATTTTCCATATTATTGATTTAATACAAATAATTTTTTACTTATAAGGAATTTTTAAAATGAATTATATTGATCATTCAAAATATAAGGAATGCATTGGACATGAAAGTGATAGGTGGATCCTGATTATAGATAAACCCTTGGAGAATCCATATGTTTCATAAGAAAAAACACTAGGAATTCCATATTGGATGGGTACCTAGTTTACACCTACCCTTTTATTAATAATGATGTCATGGTTGAGAGGTCTTAATGGTAAGATTCATGAAATCTTGGTTGAGAGGCCTTGATTATGAATGTATAGAATTATGCATTTCCTTTATTAAGAATTTAGTTTTCATTATACATCTATTTTATATGTTTATATTATCCATTTATGTTCATTAAACTCAAATTTTTTATTGAATGACATGTGTTTTGATTATCCATTCTGCTATATTGGTTATGCCTTATTTATTCAGGATATATTTTTTTTGTACGTAACCTTTACTGAGAATCTAAGATCACCCTTTATTTGTTTTCATTTTATTAGGATATGAAGAAGGATATTATAAATTATTTCAAGGATCAAATAATGATACTTATGGTGTGTTTTTATATTTCCAATGTAATATGATAATCATGTATGTATCTAGTTTACCAAGACCACTAAACTGTTTGATCTTATATTGTGAGATCCCTTTTATCTTGTACTAATGCAATAAAGTAAACATTGGATTTGAGTTTCTAGGGTCGGGTTATTATAATTGGTATTATAGAAAGTTTATTAGGAACCTTAGTAACTAGATATTAAATGAACATATCTAACATGAGTATTATGATAATCCCTTAAGGTATTTGAGAAATTTTACCATTATAGTTTTTTTTATTTTATGACCCAATATTCATGATGATTATGAAGTAACTCAATGTGTGGATTTTTTTTAGAGATGAAACAAAATAAAATAAAAGGAATTAACACACATAGTCAATATATGAATTGCATTACTGAGAAATCCAATACTACTAGCATTGAAACTTAGAATATCATTGCCATATTAGGAAAGCTGACTCAAGTTATGATGAATAACCTTTCCTGTATGGAGAAAATGTCATTCCATAACACTATTCACCTAAGTCAGATCACATAATGCAACAGAAACCTTCACATTTTAATGAAATTACTAACCCTTTAGTATCTGAACAATTTATTAATTCACTCTAAATGATATTCCTGTCTTGGGAAAGTAATGAAATGAAAAAGGTTATACTGACAATGTATTTTCTGAAGGGAGATGTTGATTAATGGTGGTCATTGATCCATAGCACTAAATAGGTTTATAAAATAAAAAGTGTGGAATATATAAATTTTAAAGTTATATTATTTGAGAAATAATTTCCTTGAGTATATTGATTTTAATTGGATAATATGTTTCTCACTTTAAAGTATAAGGAAAAATAAAGAGTTATAGAGTTTGCAACTGTCATTACAAGATTATCTAGGCATATTGTAAACTACATATTTAATTTGAAAATTAATATTGACTATTTCTTTGATGTGATTAAGCTGAGTATCTGAAGGGAACCATTTTCTCAAACATTTTCATTATATGATGATATAGTATCAAGTGCCATCAAGATAGAGTAAAAATTTTATAGATCTTATATATTCATAGGAAATCTAGAAAATAATAGTTCGGTTGAGAATAAAGGAAAAAATAAATGTGTGAAAAAATAATAAAGGGAGGATAATATTTACAATATGTGATAATTATGTAAATAAACTAATATTTTCTAGCCAAGATCAATTTACCACAGAGAGGGGGAGAGGGTGAATTAGTGATATCTTTTTCTTTTAAGTTTCCTTTCGTTTGAAACAACCTTCACCTCCTATTAAAGACCTATCACTTTTCTGAAAACAGTACAATCAAAAATCCACAGGAACACAAGAATTTACAAGGTTAGCTACTCAAAAAGTGTATCTACATATTTGTAATGTCTTGAAAACAATCCAATACCACACAATCCACTAGAAAAATAATTTTTTGTGGATAAACAAATTAGTACATGACTTTATAATTGTGTAGAAATAGGTTCAATACAATAGTTCATCTGCTTCAAGTAGTGTGAAATGATGTAATGAAATTTTGTGTAATAAGTTATGAAACTTTTACCAGTTTCTTAAAGACTTGTTACCATGTTTAATTGTCAAATTTCTCTTATTTAATCTTGAAAAAAATTCTCCACTTTCCTACCCAGTAGTAGGTAAGAACTTATCTATAATTCATAATGATAATCAATCTGATACCCTAGTTGGATTATTCAGTCCAATTTCTCAGTTTAGAAATATATTTCTCCTAGAATACCACTGAAACGATTATGAATTAATTATTCCTTAGTCTAGAAAACTATTTTTGATTTCTTGGTCTGATCTGGTAACCACTAAATACGATCTTCCTTCTTCTTCTGTCCGGAAAACTTCCTTAGGAATGATCAATTTGAAAACCTATTCTCTCTAAAAACTTTAAGTACTTTTCCCTTATCTCTTCACCTATGAATAATAATCATGTCAGAAAGTACAATGTACTCTCCTCCTTTATCTGTGTGCCAAAAGTGGTTTAGGTAGGAATTTGAAAAGTTTTCCTGCTTAACTAAATTTCCTTATCTTAGAATTTCACCTTCATTTTGAACACATATTTTAATTCTTTAGTGATTCTCAAATATTCTAAATTCTTCTCAAACCTTATCAAATATTATCACATCTTCAGATCGCTTTAGAATTTTTAAACATTATTCAGTCCGATATCGATTATTGTTCTACTGTTTCTTCATTACGATGAATATATATGATCACTATAATTTTCTTAACCCACTTTCTAATACATCAAAAATGAAGAATTATCATTACGATTATCACTTGTAAACATAAATTTTTTAACCATTCTTCCATAAAAAAATTCAAATCTTCTAATGATATCAATATTTCATGGCATGATTTCAACAACAGCTTGAAAACCTCTTTGAAAAACACTTTTTCAAAACTCTTCAAGAAAATATCCTCTTCTTCTTTTCTTCATACTGATGATCCTTTGTCCAATGAAGTCCAACATATAATGAATTTATTGGTGTGGGCCTGCATTTGATGGAACTGTATTTGTCTGTCTCACTATAATGAAATCGATGTCACCTCCAGTCCAATTAGTCTTGATCCACTTGAGACACAAACAATAATTATTCTTTCTCTCGACCCACTTGTTAAGGAAACATGGTTTCTTTTCCTCTTTACCCAATTTATAAAAAAAAATTCATCCAAATGAAAATGGTTGATTACATTATTGATTAATCTCTGATCCCATTTTACATTGGTCCCAAAAACTCATACTTTTTCATCAGTCTCAGTAATCTCTACTTACTAATTTGAATCAACAACCTTCTTTGCCTCTGATTCCCTTTTTCGACCATCACTACGTCTGATGTATCGGTATCAGTATTAATCCAATGGATCAGATGAACACTACACCCGATAGACTGGTATCAGAAACTTCGAATCTTACAACTTCCAACTTCTTTATCTGATGATTTGTATCTTGTATCTTATTGGCCTGATTTAAAACCATCATCTTAATCTTCTCACATTTCATAGAAACATCAAATCCTTAAAACAATTATATGTCTAGTGTTCTCACACCAATGGACCAGGACTGAAAGACTTTTTCTTAAAACTTTCATCTTTTACAAACTTCTACTTGTAATCATGACTTCCTCATGACTTGAGAATAATTAGGATTAGCATAACATCATCTGAATTACATCAGAAATTATTATAAATTCCCATCCTTCCAGCATATTATTTCTTTCTAACCAACCTTCAAACCAATTGACAACACTTGTTCTCCATCTTTCCTTCATAAGGCTTGCATCAAATGTTTTTTATAAAACTTGTGATATTTGATAATTACAAATAAAAAATCATTATCATATTTCCATTATATCCATTCATACTCCAAAACACTTCCTACTTACAATCATAACTTTCTTTCTATACCCAAGGCGACTATGATGATCCATTTTCATCGAAAAATTCTTCATAAAATAATGGACTTTCTTTATAATTTTTTATACGATCATCTAATTATAATTGTGAGTTTGATGACCATTTATTACAAAGAGAGGTTATTTCTTTATTGTTTGACAAAAAAGGACAACAATTTTAGTAAAAACTTCTTTCAGCTTCCAAAAAAACTTCCAGCCAACTTGGGCATAAACCCACCTTTATATTTTTTTGTTAACCAATGTTCATAAATCAATGAACTTTGTAACTTCAAGTAATAGATTAATTATCAACAATTATAAAACTACATGAGATAACTCATTGTAGGAGACAAGAATCATTGAAAACAAGACCATGTTTTCCAAAGGTAGTGACTCATGAAACATATTCATCTTTATTCAAAAATTTATTCACTTCTTCCACTTTCCTATAAATTTTTTTTACTACAACCACCCCAAAAAAATATTAGAATAGTTCACACATTTATATGATGAGTTAACACCTCACCCATAACCCCACTACATACATGCTTCCTTGAAAGGTTTATCACATATAAATGGATAGATTTATGAATCAATTATCCCCCTTGAAAACACTATCCAAAGACAAGATGAGATAGGGGATAAAAACACATACCTAAACCTTGATAAGAAAGAGGTTGGATGACCATGTTCAACCTCATTTTGAAAAAAACTTCCGTTCGTAAAGGTTTTATGAAAATGACAGCAACTTGTTTCAATATAGGAACATAATCCACCTTGAATTCATTCTTCTCCACATGATATTTGATGAAATTATATTTGATATCAATATGTTTTTAATGAGAATGTTGTACCGGATTTCTCGTAAGGTTGATGGTACTTTTATTATCACAACCCAAGAGTAAGGGTAACTTCACTACAACAAGTAATTATTATAACTAAGTCTTCATCCATATAAGTTGGTTACCAGCTTGAGTGGAAGAAATATACTAATATTCATCCATGATAATAGTTACTGAATTTTTTCCCTGTATACATAATTACACTACTTTTACCTAGAAAGAAAACTTCACCAGATTTGGATCTTATATCATCAACATTTCTTGCCTAATCAGCATCTAAATACCCAAACAAGTCAATATATTCCAAGATATCATATCTGATTCCAAATTTTTTTGTGCCTTGATTTATCTAATAATTATTTTTCCATCCAATAGATGTGATTCTTTTAGAGCACTCTAAAATCTTGAACATAAGGTAATATTATAAATAATGTTTGGTTTTGAGGAATTCAAATACAACAAACTTACGATCAACTTAAAAAACTCTTTAGACTCAAATTATTTACCTTATCAATATTTTGTCAACTTAGTTCCCACAAAAATTGGTTTGGAAACTAGTTTTTAATTTTCCATGACAAACTTCTTAAGAAGTTCCTTAACATACTTTTATTGAGAAGGAAAAACGTGTTTCCTCTTTTGTAAGATTTTAACCCAAGTATTTCATTCCACATAGTATGGACTTCTCAAAAAAAAATTTATATCTTCATAAAATATTTCATAGGTTATTTCATCATTCCTAGCAAAGATAATTTCATCAATATAAATAATTACACTGAGTTAAAAATCTTAACTTTCTTTAAATAAAAATTACTATCAAATATTCCTTTCTTAAAAATCATCTTTATTAAGCAAGTATCCAATTCGGAATACCATGCCCTCAGATCTTGTTTTATCCCATACAAGGATTTCTTCAACTTACATACATAACTTTTATCCTTACCAACAGAAAATCCACACGGGTTTTCAATATAAAATTCCTCATCAAAATCACCATTTAAAAATGATGATTTCACAACCATCTATTTTTTTGTAAATTTGTTGTGCAGTAGTAGTAAGAAAGATTCTGATTGTTTCTAACCTTTCACTAGAGAAAAGTTTCATCAAAATTAATGCCTTTAATCTATGAGTAACATTTTCATGCTAATCTTCCTTTATTTCTTATCACTTCACCATCTTTATTTAACATGTTCAAGAAAACCCACTTTGTACCAATAATATTTTTTTCATTTGGATTAGGTACAAGTTCCCAAGTATCATTCTTCTCAATCTGATATAACTCTTAATTCATAGCATGAATCCATTCCAGACGCTCAAAATCTTCATTCACATCTTTCAGCTCGATTTTTGAATACAAAGAAGTATGTGTAATAATTTTTGATCTTCTTCTTGTTTGAACCTTTTGATGTTGATCACAAATTATTTTTTGAACTACCACTTTATTCCTTAACCTGGGATGAGTTTTTCTATATTCTTCCTCATCATTATAAACAATAGAGTCTGATTATTCTTATTGAGTAGGATTAAAATTGTTTTTATCCTTATTAGAATTGTTAACAAAAATTATTTCATCATGTTTTTCATCCTTATTTTGCATGATTTTGTTTAGAATATTCCTCAGTACTTTCAAAAAATTTCACATCAACAAATTCAACTAATCTTCCTATCACTTTGTTGAAACATATATATCCTATTCATTCTAAGGTATAGCTAAGAAAAATTCCATCTTCACCTCTCTGCTCAAACTTTCCAAGGTTTCCACCATTCTTCTTTATGATACATGGACTCCCAAAAACTCTTAAGTGTTTAAAACTTGGATTTTTGTCATAAAACATTTCATATGGAGTCCTATCTGAACTTGAACTGTATAAAAAACAGTTTTGAATATAAATGGTTGTGCTGATGGATTTAATACAAAAGTATCGAGAGAGAAAATGTTTAAGTAACATAGTTCTATCCATTTAAACCAAACTTCTATTTTTAATTTTAGAAACACTATTTTTTGAGGAATTTAGGGTGTATTTAAATCATTCTGAATTCCATGATTCTCAGGATAACTTTCAAATAATTCATTTTCGTATTCACCACCATTGTCATTTATCAACTTCTTCACTGAATAATCACATTTCTTCTCAGCTTTTCTCCTAATTTTTATAAAAATTTTCAGAGCATATGACATATTTTTCATATACATAACACAAGTAATGTGAGTAAATTCATCAGTGAAGGTAATGAAGTACTTATCTTTGTGAGTTGATTGTATACTCATTGAACCTCATATATCAGAATGAATAAGTTACAAAGGTCATTTTGAAAAAATTTCAACTATCATATGCACAGAGTTTGTAATATTTCCTTTCTAAAAAATTGTGTAACACCAATATATTATTATTGACATATCAAAAATAACATGAACAATGTATCACTTTGATAACTTTCTCATGTTTCTCTAAAACATGTGTCCCAAAATTTTATTCCATATATGATTCTCTTACACCATGCCTAAGTAAGAAGAGTTTTGGACCTCACCAACTTGGAAAAAGTTTTCTTTTGTACATTGGAATCTTGTAACTATATTTCCATATTCATCTCTTTTCACAACCCATATTTTCTAAAAACAACTTTATTACCTTCATCAAAACGTTGTGAAACAATTAGTAGGTTGTGTTTCAACCCATCAAAAAACAAATATTTCTTGGATTTTATCTTTTCTTCCCCAATGATGGATGATCCAACACCTTTGATTATGAGAGATTCATAATTTCTAAATGTCACTGTTCCTTATTTGAAGTATTTCACATTCATCAAAATTTTTAATTCTCCTATCATATGAAAACAATACCCACTATTCAATATCCAAGGTCATTATACTTTTGTAGCTTTGAGAGTGGTTTCAACAACAAGAGATTTTTCATCCCCTTTATCTTTCTTCACATCCAACTTCTTATAATTTATTAAGAAATTTTGTTGTGCCAGTAACAAAAATAGACATCCTTTTGCAAGATGTTCTGGTTGTTCACATATTTCAAAAATATTTTCCAAATTTTGGAATCTATTTTCAACTTTCACACCAAAATTCCCAGGTTTCTTCCAAACATCATTCATAGAATTATTCCTTTCAGTGTATTGACTCCCCCTAAAACTTTTACTTATATAATATTTGGAATAGAAGTAATGTTGTTGATTGAACCAATACATATTTTCCATATGTAAGAATCCAACATAATACTAGCAGTATCTATAGTTCCATACTATCTGGATTTGTGAGCATGTTTCTTAGAAACCTTCTTATATTTCTCACAATTTTTTTTGAGTAGAAAACATTCTATTATCACCCAAAATCTCCCTTTTCAACTCAGATTTATTTCTATCTTTATCAGAACCAGAAGTAGTAGAAACTTTTTTGGGCTCAGAAATTTTATAAACTTCTGACTTCACCACTTTATTGGGTTTGGCCACATACACAACTTTCCCAGCTTTATTATTTCAGGGAACAATTTCAACATTATTTCTAACCTTTGATGGTAAATTTTGTTTATTATTATCAAGTTTATTCACCCCATATATTTCACTGACTTTAGAAATAAAATTATTGAAACTTGTAACTCTTTAATTATCTTTAGAAGGTTTTTATTGAACAAGTTCCAACTCTTCTTATTTTGACTTAAAATTTAATTCTAGAGGTTTATTCTGATTCTTTTATTTTTCAATATATTTATTCAAATCATCAATATCTTCCATCATATTAACTTTATCATCAAGGAAAAATTCTTGTTTTTTTGTTGAGGAACTTTTATTTTTAATTTTCTTTATTTATTTATCAAGCCTTCCAATCTTTCTTAGGAATTATTTCATTTCTTCTTTTAGATAAAATTATAATAGAGTTTCTTCTTTTTCTTCTTCAGATATGTTGATTTTAAACTCTTCATTGTTAACTATTATAATGAAAGTATTCAATCCTTCATTCTTAATAGTTTTTTCATATTTAACTTCACTGTATTCTTCTTCATCAACTTTAGAAAAAAACTTATCCTTTTGGATTTTGAGAACTTTTTATCTTTACCTTTTGAATAAGATTTATCCTTGTTACCCTATTTATTCCATGATCTTCTTGGAATTATTTCATCTTCATCACTATCCTCTTCTTTCTTTCTTTAAGGACAATTAGCCGTAAAGTTCCCAACAACTCAAAATTCAAAACATTTCAAGGTAAGTTTCCATTTACATTTACCTATACCTATTTTCACATTTTTAGAAAACAAGGATAAAAATTCATCAATTTTTTTACATACCTAATTTTTGAAATCAGAGTCATCAACTTATTATTCTTTAATAACCTTCTTAGACTTTACTTTCTTAGAAGCCTTAAGTAAAATTTCTCAATAAACTTTTATTTTTTCTTTTAATAAATTTTCCCTTTCTTATTTAATCACTAATGAGATTACTATGAAGATCATCTAGAGATAGATTTTTAGGTTCTCTATCTTACAATGAGGAAAATTTTGTATTAATATTTTCAGGAAGAATTCTCAAGATAATTTCAACAATGGTTGAGTCTTCCAATTTCTCACTAAGAAATTTGATGGTGCTAATAATATAACTCTCCCTTGTAAAGAAGTCACAAATATATTTATACTCACCTATATTCATATCTTCATACTTTAGACTCTAAATTTGTAACTTGTATTTCTTCACCTTTGTATTTTATTTATAAATTTTCTTCAACTTTTCCCAGATACCTTTAGCAATAGAAACTCCCTCAATTCTTATAAAATCACTTTCAAAAAGTTATGAGAGTAATGAATTTTTATCTCTCGCATCATTCTCAATAATCTTATTATCATCAAATGTAAGAGGGAAATTTTATCAATAGGAGGAAATATATCTATTGCAGCTTCAAGAACATCATACCCAAGATACATAAGATAAGAAAACATTTTATCTTTACAAATATAATATTTCTTACCATAAAAGACCAAAATCATATTATTGTTAACACAATTAAGATTCTCCATCTCAAATTATCATAAAAAACTTCATTAGAGAGTAAACTAAGAGAATTTTTGCTCTGATACCACTTGATATTGCCCAACTAGGATTAATGTATCACTGAGAGGGGGATGGGGTAAATTAGTGATATATTTTTCTTTTAAGTTTCCTTTATTTGAAAATAAACATCACCTCCTATTAAAGATCTATCAATTTGAGGTAAACAAACAATCACACATCCACAAGAATATAATAAATTATAGGTTTAACTACTCAAAAAGAGTAGCTACGTCCTTGGAATAGTTTGAAAAAAATCCAATAATACACAATTCACTAGAAAACAATCCTTTTGTTTGGATACAATAAGTTGGATATTCCCTTATAATTGTGTCCCAATATGTTCAATAAAACAATTAATGTGCCTCAAATATCATGAAATGATGAAATGAAATTTTGTGTAAAAAGCTAAGAAATTATTACTAGTTACTTCAAAACATGTTACTGTGCTACCTTATCAACTTTAACTTATGTAATATTTAAAATAATTCTTCACTTTCATACCCAGCTATTGGTAAAAAATTATTTGAACTTTGTAATGACACTCAGTCTGATACCCCTGTCTAATTATTTAGCTCGATTAATCAATTTGAAAATATAATTATACTAGAATACCACCAATACAATTCTAAACTTCTTCTACCTCAGTCGGTAAAACCGTGTCTAATTGATTGGTCTGATCTAGTAACCACTGAATATGATCTTCCTCCTTATTCTTATTCTGTCTGGAAAACTTCCTCTGGAATAATCAATTCAGAAATCTATTCTCTCTAAAAACTTTTATCATTTCACCTTATGTCTTCAATTATAAACATTATTCATGTGAAAAAGTACAATGTACTCTCCAACTTTTATAATTTCACCAAAAACGATTTAGGTAGAAATCTGAAAAGTTTCCCCTCTCAACCAAATTTCATTAACTTAAAATTTAACCTTCATTTTGAACAAATATTTTACTTCTTTAGTGCTTATCAATTATTCTTAATTCTTTTAAAACCTTTTAGAATCTTCTCACATCTTCAGCTCACTTCAGACATTATAAAAATTCTTCAGTCCGATACCGATTTTTGTTCCGATGTTTCTTCATTATGATGGAAACATATGGTCACTCTAATTTTCTTGAACCACCTGCTAATACATCATAACTGAAGACTTATCGTTATGATGATCACTTTTAAAAATAAAACATTTAAACCATTAGGCCATAAACAAATCCATAACCTATAAAGATATTATCATTTCTTGGAAACACTTCCACAAAAACTTCAAAACCTCTTTTATAAACACTTTTTAAAAACCTGTCAAGAAAATATACTCTTCTTATTTTCTTCAGAACAATGATCCTTTTTCTGATGAAGTCCAGTTTCAAATGAATTTATCGGTGTTATATTATGTTTGATGGAACGTTCTCTGTCTGTCTCACTTTTATGAAATCGGTGTCACCTTTAATCTGATTAGTCTTGACCCACTCAAGACATGAAAAACAGTTCTTTCTCTCAACCCACTTATTAAGGAAGCGTGAATTCTTTTCCTCTTGACCTAATTGATACAAAAAAATTCATCCTGATGAAAATGGCTGACTGAATTATTTATTGATCTATGATCCCATTTTTCATTAGTCCTAAAAAATCCTGATTTCCCATCAGTCTAAAAAATATACACTTACTGATCTACATAAAAAAATTCTCTTCCAATGATTCCCTTTTGTAACTATCACTGTGTCTAATGTATCGGTGTCAGGATCACTCTGAGGGATCAGTGGCACATCACATCTGATAGATCAGTATAAAAAATCCTAACTCCAACAACATCCAACTTCTTTCTCTAATGATTTGTATCTTTTAGGTTGTTGTCCTAATTTAAGACTATCATATTTTTATTCTCATGTTCCACCCAAAAACTTATTAGACTTCAAGAAATTATATGTCTGGTGTTCTCACACCGATGGACTAATACCGCAATACTTTTTCTTTAAAATTTATTCTTTCACAAACTTATTCTTATAATCATGAATTCCTCATGAATTTTCGAACAATTTGGATCAGCATAGCATCATCTAAATTACATTATAAATTATTATAACTTCCCATAATTTTAGAATCTTCTTTCTTTTTAACCAACCTTCAAACCGATTAGAAGCACTTTTTATCACTCTTTCCTTCATAAGGATTGTATCACAAGTTGTTTAGAAAACTTATGATATTTGAGAATTAAACATCAGAAAAGCATCATCATATTTTCATCGGATCCAATAAAACTCTAAAACACTTTTTCATTATGATCATAACTTTTTTTTAGACCCAAGGTGATTATGATGATCCTTTTCTCTTAGAAAACTTATTCACAGACCAATGAACTTTCTTAAGTGTTTTATGTCTGATCATATGATTATGATTGTTATTTTGATCACCTTCTCTTATAAAGAGAGGTGATTTCTTTCTTCTTTAACAAAAAAATAAATAACTTTCAGTACAAACTTATTTTATCTTCCAAAAAAACTTCTAACCAACTTGGTCCCAATAGAAACACCCAGGTACTTACTTAATGGTTCACTAGTTTGTTTCAATTATGGAGAAAGGGGTCATAAGGCTATTAAATGTAAGGAAAATAGAGAAAACACTTCTATCCAATTATTCAAATGTAAAGAGATGGGGAATTATTAAAACCAATGTCCCAAAAATCAAGGGAACCTACCACAGAAGACTCTAAATGGAGAAGGAAAATCTTATATGATTACTACAAATGAGGTTAAAGTTCCTAAAGATGTGGTGGAAAGTACTTTGATCATAAACTAAAATTTAACTAATTATGTATTTGATTTTTCATCTTTACAATCATTTATATCATCCATGTTTTCTTATAAAATTATATATTTTCCTAGAACTGTAAGAAAGGATTTTTTATCAAGAATCTCAGTGGAAATTTTATTACAATAAGGTTTTGTCAGCTAGTTCCCATTATGAAACATGTACATAACCTATTTTCAAACCTAATTGTTATTCCTATGATTGAATTTGATATAATCTTTAGTATAGATCATCTTTAAAATTATAATGAGAAAATATATTTCCAAGAGAAATAGATTATGATTTGAGGATGAAGATATGGAATCTCTTATCTGTATAGGGGAGACTACATCATCTGAATCATATCTAAATCCACCTCCAGTATCTCTCCTTAATGAAATTATTTTGATAAGAAGAGTTGATACAACTTATGAATGAGAAAGGCATGACTAAAATAGAGTATGTACCTATTTTGAAGGAATAAATGTATGTGTTTCCTAAATAACTACATCAAAATCCACCTAAGTATGAATTTGAGTAATATATTGATCTCATACCTGATACAAAACCTATATCTAATACTCTTTACAATATTTACATAGTAAAATTAGTGGAATTGTAGAGGCGACAACTAGAATCATGTGATAAGGTATTTATACAACCTACTGTATCACCATGGAGAGCTCCTATTCTTTTTATTAAGAAGAAAGATAGGCCTATGAGGTTGTGTATCAATTATTGGGAAATAAATTACATTAACATAAATAAAAAGTATCTCATGCCTCCTATTGATGAATTTTTTGATAAGATTTAAAGAGATAAAAAATTTTCAAAGATTTATTTTCATTCTGGGTATCATCAACTATGAGTAAATACGGATGATATTCTAAATATGACATTTCAAAAGATGTATGGATATTATGAATTTATATTAATTACCTCTGGATTGACTAATTCACCCTATGTTTTTATGGATGCGATGAATATATTATTCAAAGATTATCTCAATAATTCTATTTTGGTATTTATTGATGATATCTTGATATAATCTAAAGACTATGATGAGTATAAAAATCATTTTTGAATAATTCTTAAGAATATTATAGAAAATGAGTTATATTGAAACTTTAGAATATATGAATTTTGGATTTAGAAAGTTTATTTTCTTGGATATATTTTTTATAAGGATGGAAGATCAGTTGATCCTTTAAAGACAAAGGTAGTGATGGAATGGAAAATTCCAATGAATATAACTAAGGTATGTAGTTTACTTGGATTAACATGTTACTATCGATGATTTGTTCAAAACATTTCTTGATTATCTAATCCATTTACTAAGTTGACATGTAAAGGGGTTATATTTATATGGTCCGAATAATGATAGAGTTTTTGACTATGTATCAAGGTAGTTAAAGATCCATGAACAAAATTATTCAACCCATGATCTTGATTTGTAAACCATAATATTTACATTTAATATATGGAGGCATTACCTTTATAGTGAAAAATGTGAAATATGTACAGATCAAAAAAGTTTGAAATAAATATTCTCACAAAAATAGATCAACATGAGTTAAAGGTGATGGATATAGTTACCCAAGGATTATTATTTCTCAGTGAGATATCACCATTGGAAGTAAAATAAGGTGGAAGATGCATCATGTATAAAATATCATGGGTTTTTGATTGAAATGTGGATTGAAAATGATTCTATATTCATGAATTTAATAAAGTTTTATATGAGAATAATTAAGGAAGGGGAATAACCACATCTATTCCAAATGATTTCCAAACCATCCTTATTAGAGAAAATAAAAATTTCTTAGATTTATGATAAGAATATTCAAAATAAAATCAAATCCATGAATGATGGTAAGTTGGTGGATTTCAATTATGAATATGGTATATTAAAATTTGGAAAGAGGATATGTGTTCCATACATGCCTTAGTTAAAAAGAGAATTATTTTATGGATCATATATATCAAAATTATCAAACACCCTGATAACACAAAAATATATTAGGATTTGAAAGATCATTCTTTATTGGATAATATGAAATGATAAATTTCATATTATATATCAAGATACTTGGTTTGTTAACAAGAAGAGTATGAGAGACAATATCTTAAAGGATTCATGTAACCTCTATATATTGCTATGTGGAAATCGGATGATATCCCTATTGGATTTTTTGTTGGATTGACAAATACTTCAATAAAGAATGATTCCATATGGATTATTTTTTATTCCTTCACAAAGTCTGCAAATTTCCTCACTATAAGGTAAGATATACCTCTTTAATGTTATATACATATTTATATTAATTAATTTGTGAGACATCATGGTGCACCTATTTTGATTGTATTTGATCATGAACCATGATTTACTCCAAAATTATAGAAAAGTATTTAGAAGGATCTTGAACATGAGATATATTTGATCACTTCTTATCATCGTCAGATAGATGAATAGTTCCAAGGGACTATTCATGCATTAAAAGGATGTTGAGGTCATTCTCACTTTACTTTCAAGGTACGTTGGATCAGTATTTACTTTTGGTAAAATATTAATATAATAATAGGTTCTATTATAGAATTCAAATGAAATTGTATGAATTGTTGTATAGGAAAATATTTCTTACACTAACTTATTAGGATGAAGTTATTGAAAGTATTTTTTAGTCCCAAAACATATTGAGGAGTCAACATTGAAAGTGAGAACTATTGAAAGACATATCAAGGTATACCAAAGTAGGAAAAATATCTATGAAGATAACAAAATGAAGGATTTATAATTTCAAATGGGAGATTATGTTTTCCTGGAGGTACCTCTATGGAAGGGTGTTATAAGGTTCAAAAAGAAAGGGAAACTAAGCCTTATGTACATTAGGAATTTTGAAATTATGGAAATAATTTAAGGCATGTCTTACCATTTATAAATTACACCTCTTCTATATGAATTTCATGATGTGTTACATATATCTTTATTGAGGAAGTACATTCCAGACCCAACATTTGTTCTCACCTATAAGGAAATATAATTGGAACATGATTTATCTTACTATGAATATCCTAACCAGATTCTTGACACTAGAGTAAATGTGTTGTGGAATCAAATGAATTTATTGGTGAAAGTAGTTTTGAGAAATCATAAAATTAAATAGGAAACATTGGAACCTAAAGAAGTTATAATGAATAACTACCCACATATATTCACGAGGTGATATTCTAGAAATTTCAAGGATGAAATTTTTTAAAGGAGGGAAGAATGTGATTCCCAAGATTCAATTATAGTAAGTAATCATTTTCTTTTTAAATAAATAATAATATCATACACATATATTTTTTAATAATGTGATTAAAACCTAAATTCATAGTTTTTTTAAATTTATTTTGATTAAATAAATTTTGTAATATCTTGTTATGGGATTTTAGGTACATACCTCCTTTTATTCTTAGTTATATTTATTTTCTTGTTGATCCTTAGTTGTTTCCATCACATCTTGGTTATGATTGTTGTTTCTTGGTTGTTTTACCCTTTTTTGAACTTTTAGAGGTGTGCGAGAGATTTTTTAGTTCTAGTTGTAGGGTTCAAGAGGTGGCTAAATCCATTGGCTTGGGAGTGGGCATGCTCCTGCAAAATGGAAAATCTATAAGAGACCAACCGACTAGCCAAAAAAGGCCACCAACTAGAAGATGGGAGGCTGATAGTGGTGCATTCCTACAATAATCCCACAGTCCATCCAATAGAATCCAACCGGTCATCTAGTGGGAAATCTATAATGTATTTAATTCTTCCAGGTGCCACTGAGTAGCTGGTGGAGGCTACCAGATAGATGGTGACATCGATGAGGCTGAGAAATGATAGGTAGACGTCATCATTTTGATTATTTTAACCTCTAGTTTAAGTCAAAATCTCCTCCCTCAAATTTCATTCAATCCAAAACTCCTTAAACGATTTCTAGAGAGGGTTTTGGATCTCCCAACCTATCTGTTCATATATCAAAGTTTTGATTGGTGCGTTGGATCTCTTTTGGTAAGTGTAATCTCAATATGATCATGGATTATCCTTTCCTCCTTTCTCTTTATCTTTGAGAGTGGTGATTACTGATAGAGCTAGATCTTAAATTATGAATTGTGATTCTAGGATTCTCCTTTGATCATTCAAGACCTCAAATCTTTATTGGTAGATCCCGTGTAGGTTTCTTTATCTTTATTAAGGTAGTTGGTTTTGTAAGTAAATCTATACCAATTTAAGACTTTGATGTTTGTTTCATTTAAATTTGTTTTCTAATTGAAATATAAATCTTTAATTGAGTCTCTTTATAAATGATTTGAAATGGCATGGTGTGCGCAATGAAATTACTTGATAATGGATTTTGAAAATTAGTTGTTTATTTCTAGAAAATTATTTTGCTTGAAATGAATTATTTGAAGTGTGATTTTGATGAGATAAAAAGGTAGGAAATTTTGTATGATTTAAAATGATAAGTTTTGAAATGAAATGAATGGTTTTTTTATGAAAACTATTTGAGGTTTGTTTTTTGGTATAAAAGGAATGTTTTTGAAACTTGAATTTGGGACCTGTGTAATGATTATTTGAAATGATTGAGATTAGTTATTTTGAATGGTAGCTCCATAAATGTTTGATTTACCATGAAGCACATGAAATCCTAGGTAGTTAGGTGGTAAGAACACACATATTGATGATGACAGTGCTAATTAAACTATCTTTAGGGTTTGGATTTTATTATTTGGTATTCTCTCCTATTCCCCCTAGGATTGGGATATAGGGAGTGTTTGCACACCTAGAGATATATTTCACAAAGATGTGAAAGGATCCACATAATAATATAACCTTGAGTCTCTTAACTATGGTGTTATGATTGAAAATTATTATACATTCCAATCATTGATTTAAATTATCTAATCATGCCTATTTTGATAGAAATTATTATTCTTTCCAATTTTTAAAAATTTTATTATATATTATAGATTTGATCGAAATGAAATTCTGAAACCAATTTAATTTTATCCATTGAAAGGTTTTATAAATCATGTTTTGATTATATATTTTAAAATATTTCCATGCCATGTTTTATTTAAAATTGATCAAAGTTGGTTTATTGCTTATAAATTTCTTATGAAACTCTTGGTGAGATCCCACTAAGATTTATTTCTCATTCCAAACCATTCCCTTAAACTGTTTGTATATTTTTTATACCAGGTATAGGAAAAGTGAAGTCACTAATCAGATCTGGTGGATGTTCTTTATTAGTTGTACCTTAAGAGTTAGTGGTCATCAGTGGAACATGTAATACAATTATTAGATGGGGATCTAGTGATGATGTATTGATGGTTTGATATGATGAATTGGGTTTTATTTCTATTTTGAAACTTGTATCTGTTTACTTATAGTGTTTTCTCTCTTGAGGAATGTTTGGTATATCGACTATTTACTACTTTATGCTTGCTGATTTATCTTGATGAGTTTTTATTGTGTAAAAATAATTACCTCTTTATTATTTTGATTCCCTAGAACTAGTCATCAACTTGTGGGGATTGAGAACACCCTTCAAGCCGTGTAAAAACTGATCCAGGCATCATTTAGATGGGTTATCTGGGTTTTTTTGTGAAAATTTAGCATCATAGGAGGTTTTTTCCTTTATTTATATATGTATGAAATTTGGGGTTCCTTGGTAGACATGATACAAGATTTTTGGGACTTAATGGGTAGGCTACGAGTGAGTTCCTGACTATCTCTCATTATAACCATCGTTAAGTTACCATGGTCTGTTGGGGAAAGTGTATTTGAGAATTGTTTTGATCCGATTCTAGACTTTTCCCTAAGATTTGATCTTATATTTGTGTTTAACATTTGAATTATGATTGATAGAGTTTATTATATTATGTTTATTGAATGAAATATTCCTTGTTATTTGTTGATGTCATGTAGTAACATTCCCCCAAGAAGTAATTTGAACATACCTTAGGAGGAATTTTTTGATGAACAATGAAAAACAAACCCTCCAGTTGATGAAAAACTTGTTGCAGTTTTTATACGATCAGTCTAAACTTTAGGCTAAGTAGCAACACATGTTACTATTCATGCTGTAGAGGTTGTACCCTGAAGGGATGATAGTTTGGATCATTTTAAGGAGTTCCTTAATCTGAATCCACTATCATTGTAGGTTACCAATAATCCCCAAGAGGTGGAGGATTAGTTGAAGAAGGTTGAGTTGGTCTTTGAGTTTTTAGATATTCCATAATCAATTATGGTGAAATGTACAATCTTCAAACTTGAAGGGCCTAGAATAAGGTGGTGGTATTCAATATGCTAACCATTTTTATAGATAAATTATCTCTAGAATCAATGGTGTTGATTAAGTTGATGAAGTTCCTTAAACTCCCACATGATGATTGAAAAATGACTCAACATGCCAACCATTTTTCTGAGCTAGTGAATTTCACACCTAAGGTAGTATTGAAAGAGAAGAAGAAATCTTAGAGGTTGGAAAAGGGTCTTCTAGAAGATATCCAATATCATATTTTCATGCGGAATCTCACCTTGTATGTTGATTTTCTAGACAGTGCTTTTATGGCTGAACTTGACTTGGATGATAATTCAAGTTTGATGGGGGTTTCCCCTACTCCCAGTGATAGCTCAAGTGGTCCCTTTAAAGGTAAGGGAAAGTGGGATGAGTCTTATGGTGGAAAACATAGTGGTTGATCTTGAGCATATACCTATTCTAAATCTTATATAGTATCAAGTAAATAACCAATGACTTTTTTCAGTGTGGTAAAGTTGGGAGATCAAAGCATATGCGTGATACACTGATATTTTTATGAAATTTTTTAAACATTTTTAAGGATTTTAAATAATATTTATTGTTAATGCCTATATAATTTAATGGTTTATTCAAAAGTGGTAATTTATAAGCAAAGTGTAAAAATTGATTCAAATGTGTAATAATTGATGAGTTTAGAAATTTTAGATTTTAGTATGAATTAATATTTAAATCTACCTAACATGTTTCCATATTTTTGAATAATTTTCAGGTAAAAATTTATTCCAAGCCTAGAAGGCCCTCAAACAGAGGCCCACAACTACATATTCAGCCCTATGAAGGTCTAGTTAGCCAATAATTACTTTGGGAGAGCCCATATGGGTCGACGAGGGTACATGGATCCTAGGAGGAGCCTACAACACATGAGCCTATAAGGATCTGTGGGTGTAGCATTGGGCTAAATCTCTCTGAGGATGTGTAGGTTAGGCGCAACCCATGTATAGTGTGTGCGTGTTTCTGGGAGATCACCTTGGTATGGGATTCTAAGATTCCTCATACATGAAATTTATTTTAAACAATTTCTTCATCCATTCTGTGTTTCTATGTGGGACAACTTAACTTGGGTACTATTCATTTTAAGCAAAATGATGCTGCTCGAGTCTAGTTGTGCTTTCCCCCACTTGGACACACCACTCTACTGTATACCACACCCCTCATTAACCCTAACCACCACTTCAACACTAGAAAACTCTATCTATTCTACTATAAAATCTCTATCTTGATCTTACCTACAACTGTTGATGCCTCTTACCACCAAAGAAGACCTCAGAGGCCCGTTTTGGCCATCATGAAGGAGATTTAAAATCATCCAACCACTATGAAGTGCAGATGAGGCTTGGTGAAGACTGATACTACAACTCAAGTTCCACTGCCACATTCATGAAGCTGCTGACACATCCCCATGAGCCCATGCACACCATGAAAAATTTATCAGAGCTACCCCAACTACCACACTGTCCACTACAAATATTTGAACACCCGATTATTTCGAGTGTTTCCAAAATGAATTTCAAGTCTCTTAGGGATATTTTAAATAATGGAAAAAAGATATATGTGATATTATATGTGATATTTTATATTTTTAAATATTCTATGATGATAATCTTCCTCTTTGGTTTGCCTATAAAATTATAAGTTTTCCCACTAGATAAATAGTTCTACATGAAGGAGTAGGCCACTATTATGGCCTCCACCGCTAGTTCTTTTTTTTTACTTCTATTATTTTAGTTTTTTTTTTCAATTTTATTCTCTTTAATATTAATACATGCATTATTTTTTCTTATTTAATTTAAATTATTACCCATGTTCATAATAATCATAATAATATTCTTCTTATTCTGTTTCTTCTTCTTCTTTTTATTTCATTCTTAACTATTTTATTATATTATTTTTTCTTATTCTTATTATTCTTATTCTTATTTTATTCTTATTTTGACCACTTCCTTCCTATTTTATTTTATTATTCTATCTCTCTCTATATTATTATTTTTATTATTTTTTTATTCTCTTTGTATTCTATACACCATTGCGATCTCTTACCCTCGACAATGATGGGTTGACATGAGGCATGGAACAGGGGAGGTTATGTGTTCTTAAATTCTTTCTTAAAGTTTATTTTGTGTTTTTGGTAGATGAAAGTTACATTCACGAGTGTTGAGTTTATCCACCATGAAATGAAACTCAATTATATTTCTATTATTTTATTTTTATATTTTCACTCACTTATATTGATCATAATCTCTTCACACTGTGTAGTGGAGTTGATCAATAGATAAGATGACATATGATGGAGTTAGGTGCTGAAAGATGTCACACTCTTAATTAAGGTGTACCATCAAACTTGATTATAAGAGGAGTTGGAATTTATATTTCTCAATTAATTAAATATTTCACAACACTAAATAAAAGGATATTAATTCATTCCTGTGATTTGATAATTTTATTATTAGACTCAACTTAAACAAATAAAGGATAATAATAATAGAATTCAAAACCAAACTCAGTAATAGGTGATTTCTTTCTAATCAAATTCTGTTTATCAATGCATGTTAGTTTAGTTTAAATTTTCATTATTTAAGTATTTTCATTAATTTAGGAAATAAAAAACCCAAATTCATTAGTGTTTTCATAAAATAATAAAAAAAATAGTTTAAGTAAATTAGAATAAGTAAGTAAACAATTTTGAGTCTCCTCACGTTAGATAACCCTAATCAGCTACTATGCTGCACTAAGAAAAAATTAGAAAGTTTCTTTTTCCACACCGCACGATAGGTCTACTATCAAAATTGGCACCATTTATGGGGAGATTATCATTAGTTTTATTTATTTTTATTTTTCACACACAGTAGATAGTTTATTTTGTTGTTTTATTGAAAAAATCAAAAAAAAGTTTGACTCACCTAGGTCTGTAGATGATAATGTTACCTTTTTTCTAGAAAGATCAAGGGAGCCCAGAGCCAAATTATAAAATAGGGGTAATTCATGGACCTAATCTAGGAGCTTAAAGAGACCCTCAAATAACCATCGACTGAATTATTTTATATAGAGTTAATTTAAATTGAAGAGTACTTACCAAAGTTTTATCAAGGAAGAGATAAGACACAAGAAGAGGCCTCCTTGTTTCCTCCGAAAATTTATGAAGAAATTCCCCAGGTGAAATTATAGTAACAAGTTACTAAAAAATCTAAAATATGAGATTCAATGTCTTGAAGATAAGGAAAAATATCTATAAGAAAAAATGGATCGGCTAACGAAGTATTTCAATGAATCCCTTAAGAAACCTAAACCCGAACCAGTTAAAGTTCCCTTAGTATTCCATAATTTTTATGTGGTCATATAAGAATTTGAGGCCATGATTGAGGAGTATTCATATCCCAACCATCTGAAGAATTAGATCCAAGATGACCATAATGAGCTAGAGTGGATTCGTGATGAGGAAGACCTGCCTACTGTGCTAAGTGTGGGAGATCAACAAGATCTGGACAAATTTTGGAATGATTATGAGGTAAAAATGATCTCCCAATTACTTAGATAGTATAATATCCAACACCATTTCATATCTTTCGAACATTGGAAGTGTAAGAAGCCACAAAAGTGGTGGAATTTGAAGAAAAGATAGAGGATCCTGACTATCTACCTCTATCCACTGAAATCCAACTTCAAGATACCCTTACCACCGACAAAGAGATTGATCTAGAACCAAGACAAGGTGATAATTTTAATTTTAACTCTTTATTTTCTGATTCAATTCAATCTAACTTGAGTATCATTCCTAACAGCTTTGAATTTTCATATTTTTCCAATCCATGTTATACCTTAGAGGAAGATGAAAGAACAAAACCTGGACTTGATGAGGAACACATAGATATCCTTAATTTTGATTACATTTTATTTTAGGAAGCCCATGAGTAATACCAAGTATTTGAGCCTAAGGAAACTAAGATAAAGGCTGAACAATTTTATAGGGAGAATTTTAATTTTGATACTTCATATTTAGATTTTATTCAATTGAAAATGCATGCTTACTTTCCCTTTGATCATTCAATTCATGCATCCCACATTGATCCTAAACTAAAAAATCAATATGAGGTTTCATAAATAGAAAATAAGGAGGATGATCCATACTTCATAGTACCCCCTCCTTGCAAGATACATATAACTGTAAAGGGGATGGATCTGATATACTATATACATGTATTATTCCTCATCAACATAAAAGAAATGGAAGCTGAGAAAAGCCACATATGGTAGTTCAAATATAAGAAGATACACCCACCTTCAGACCATGGATAACATTTTCTACTCACCTCTAGAGGAAGTAAAAACCTATATTCTACTTGAGGGATCACACCAATATTTATCTTTATCTACTTTCTAGTACTTATAATTTTAGTCTGAGGAATTAGTTCAACATGAATCCTCACTCCCATATCTTTTTGAACTTTAATAACATTATCCTTATGCTTAACTGATTAATTTTATTTTTTAGGACCATGATGAAAAGGAATCCCACAAATAGTAAATTAAGAGGACTACAACTTAATTTTAAAATGGAGTCCACTTTTGATTTTTATCTTTTAAAATCCGTGCATTTTTTCTAAGATCGTTTTTGAGTTTTAAACTGAATATTTCATGCCCATTCTTGAATTTATGATTTACTTGAATTATCTAGGATACATGAGTTTATTAAGAATCATGTGATGTCATATCTTATATTTTTATGGTAATGAGATTTAATGAGTAAAATGGAGAATTTAATGATTAGAGTAAAGCCTGGATATTAAAATGACGATTCATTATTTGAGCAAATTTCATGATTCATGTAAATTAAATTTTCCTAACATTTCTCACAATTTGAAAATTTGAAAATTATTTAATTTTTTTATTCATTCCATGGGATATTGTTCAAAATCATATGTCCCATTACCGAGAGAATTTATAGACCAAGTACTTCTTATTTTTTCTTGAGTATATTTCTTCAGTGATCTTGGGACATTTCACCTACTGGAACTTTCATTTAAACTTTTAAAATCTAATTAATGTGAAAAAAAAACTTTTAAAATGACTTAGGAATATTTTTATAATCCCTTATCCTTGATATTACCATAAACATAAATTCTTGTTTAGCCCATAGAGAACATGAATTACCTTGTTAGGAATGAGCCATATTTCAAGCCATTTTTTATCCATTCATAACCTCCTCTTAGTATTTGAATTATATTTTAAATTTTAAGTGTGAGGGTAAAGGGATTCATGATGGAATGGATGAAATACATTCTAATGAAAAATTATGGCGGTTATAATTATGGTAATTGAGAAAGTTTTTTGAATCGTTCATTTTTATTTATAGTTTTACATTCTTGAAAAAATAAAAAATAAAAATAAATGAAAATGAAAACCAAAATAAAATAATGTGGGTTGTGACTTATGAGTATAAAAAATCACCATCACCGGACTAATGATTTTTATCATACGTGGTTAGGTGGTGGATGTAAGATACATTACAAACATAACTTTTGAAAAAGTAAAAAAAAAATTAAAAAGGTTCTTTGATTTTTTTATAAATGTAGAGAAAATAATCAAGAAGGAGCACATCATTTATTATGTTTTATTTTGATCATAATCTTACTTTGAGTTTGGGAAGTGGGAGTTTTCATAATTTAAGGGGTGGGAGAATTCATTTATATTTTACTTTAGATATCATTCTTTATACTTTAAGAGATAAACCACCTCTTTGAGCCTTAATTTTTGAACATCAACCACCTTGTCATTTGAACCTTTATTATAATCCCTCATGATTTTATGTGTTTTTTCTTTAAAAAGTTAAAAAGTAGTTATTTTTCAAGATTCTAGATAATAATTATGTTCTCATGAAATGAGCATAAATCTACTTCAATTGTATCATGTTTGATGAGTGAAAATATTCAAAGGTGAGGTAAATCATGATTTGGTATATTTAATAATAATGAATTGAGGAACTTGAATTAATGAAAGGATAATTTCCCCCAATTTAAAAGGGGATAAAGTAAAAAAAGTTTGAATTGGTTTTTTATTTGTGAATTTATAAATTGAATTAATATTTTGGGTACATTTTTGAAAGTTTTATTTAACATTGATAATCATTTTATTTTATTAATTTTAAATTTGAATAATAGTAACACTGGTTCCTTATAAATTTCATATTGAGATTTAATTCTTAAGGAAAAACATGTTTTAAGTGTGGGGGTATTTGACACAATATTATTTTTATGAAATTTTTTAATTTTTTTAAGTATTTTAAATAGTTTTTAATGGAAATGACCATATAATTTAATGTTTTATTCAAAAGTCGTAATTTATAAACAAATTTTTATAATTGATTCAAATGGATAAGAATAGATAAATGTATAACTTTTGGATTTTGGTATGAAATAATGTTTAAATATACTTAATCTGTTACATATTTTTTAATAATTTTCATGTAAAAATTTATATCAATCCTATAAGGCCCTCAACTTGAGGCCCACAACCACATTTCCAGCCCTATGAAGGCCCAAATGGCCAAGAAGGCCTCCAGGAAAGCCTGTATGGGATAGTGAGGGTTCATATCCCCTAGGAGCAACCTATGACATTTTATCCCATGAGGAGATGAAGGTGTTGTTTTGGGTCAAATTCCACTTGTTCCTTACAGGTGAGGTGCGACCCATGTATAGTGTGTGCGTGTTTCTAGGATCCAACCCTGGTGTGAGATTTTGAGATAGCTAAACCACAAAATTTATTTTAAAAACCCACCTCATCCATTCCACATTTCAATGTGGGGCAATTAAACTCTATTAATGTTCATTTTAAGAGAAAAAATTCCACTCCACTCCAGCCGCACGTGCCCCCGCTCAGACACAATGCTTCACCACCTCCCCCACCCCTTTTTGATCATGCCCACCATTGTAACATCAAAAAAATCCATCTATTCTACTAGTGAAGCTTGAGCTTGTTCTTGTCTACCACTTCCCACACCCCTTACCACCATGTAAGACCTAAAAAGCCTATTTCAACCACCATGAAGGAGTGTTTGAATCATCCAACCACTATGAAGGCCAGATGAGGCTTGGTGAAGACTACTTCTACACCTTAAGTTCCACTGTAAGACGCATGAAGCTGTTTCCACATCCCCATGATCCCATGCACACTATGAAAAATTGAAGGGAGCTTCCCCAACTACCATGATGTTCACTGCAAATATTTGAACACCAGATTCTTTCAGGTGTTTCCAAAATAAATCTTGAGTCTCTTGGGGACATTTTGAAGAATGTAAAAATGATATATGTGAGATTTGAGATTTTTAAATATTCTCCATGTCCAATATTCCTACCTGGTTTTCCTATAAAAATATAAGTGTTCCCACAAGGGAAAGTTTTTGACCTGAGGGAGGAGGCCACTGTCAAGGCCGTCACTACTGCTATTTCTTTTTTTTTGGTATTTTAGTTTTATTTTTTCAATTCTATTTTATTTCATAATTACACATGAAATGTTTTATCTTATTTAATTTAAAATTTTAAACATGTTCATCATCATCATCATCATCATTATCATCTTCATATTCATCTACTTCTTCTTCATCTTTTGTGTTTTCTTCTTTTTTTTTAATTTCATTATTAACTATTTATTATTTTATTTTTTTATATTATTATTATTATTTTATTTTCTTCTTATTATTCACACTTATTTTATATTTTATATTTTTCTTATATCCCTCTCTATTTTTTTATTTTCTTCTTCTATTTCTCTTTTATCTACCATTGTGATATCTTACCCTTGACAATGAGGGGCTAACTCGAGGCTTAGACTAAGGGCGGTTAGGTTTTATTGATTTTTTTAAAGTTTATTTTTTGTTTTTGGTAGATACAAGTTACATGTATGGGTGTGTTGGTTTTACACCACAATATGCAACTCAATTCTATTTATATTATATTATTTTTTATCTTTTTCCTCCCTTCCATTAATCTTAAGCTATTTACATGGTGGATTTGATCCAATCAATGGATAAAAAGATATATGATAGAGCCAGGTCCGGGAAGATGTCACACTCTCTATTGAGGTGTTTCATCAACAATGATTATAGGAGGAGGTGAAATTTAGATTGACTAAGGCCTTTGAGATTTTACAAAACTAAATAAAAGGATAGTAATGCATGCTTTAGATTTCATAATTGGATTATCAAACTAAATTTAAACAAATAAAGGATTATAATTATAGAATGAAAAAACAAACTCAGAACTAAGTTATTTCTTTCTAATCACATTCTGTTTATAATTTCTTGTTAATTTAGTATAAATTTTCATTCTTCTTGAATTTTCATTATTTTAGAAAATAAATATAATCTAAATTCATTAGTGTTTTCATAAAACAATAAAAAGAACAAAAATAAATAGTTTAGATGAATTAGATTAAGTAAGTAAACAATTGTGAAGATCATCAAGTGAGATGAACCTGGTCACCTATTGTGCTACACTTGTAAGAACTTAGAATTTCTCTTTTGCCACACCCCATACTAGGTGTGCTATGAATGTGTATAGAGGCACTGAATATCTGTAGCTCCTATAGATGCACATGTCACTTTTAGATATTTTCCCATGTCTTTACTACTTCATATAGTGTAATGAGATTAAAAGTACCAGGAGGATCTATGATGTATCCAAATACTTAAAGAATAAATGGGTTCCATCCACAAGCATCAGGAATTAAGCTTATTCATATATTGGATTAGTGTCTAGGGAAATCTGATGAAGATCTTGTGACCATGAGAGGTACCATTAACATTAATTTATATTTAGTTTCTAATTTATTTGATATTGGTACCACTCATACTTCTTTATTTGATACTAGTACCACTCATTCCTTTATATCTATATATATTATAGAATTTTTTAACCCTTCTATGGATATCATGCCTTATGTTATATATATTTCTATGCCTTATGGGATGAAGAGATAATAGGGTTGTTGATTCACATATCGTACATTTTCTTTACCAAAAGTCAAGATTTATTAGGACCTTTTGGTTCTATACATAAAATCCATGGATATAATTATTGGAATGGATTGGATGATTTCTATTAGAGATTATATCAAATTTTATCTTCATTAGGTCTCCATTACTAATCTTAATGGGGTTTTCCATGTATTTTAGGGAGAATGTGTTTTGAGGTCAAGTCGATCTGGACCTCCTCTTCTGGAGTTGAGTAAGATGATATCTATGTTTTCCTTTGAATTAGAGTAGGAATCCTTTAGTGTTGATATACCACCAGTAGCATATTTGTTTCTTGATGTGTTACCATTTGACTTTTTTGGTTTTCCAATAGCAAGGTAGGTAACTTTTTATATCAACTTGGTACCAGATACCCAACCTATTTCTATTCCCTCTTATCATATGATGCTAGCTGAACTGAAGGAGTTAAAGATTCAATTAGTTGACTTGTCTACAAGGGATTCATTAAACCTAGTGTTTCTCCTTAGTTAACGCCAATGTTTTTTTTCTAAGAAGGTTGGTAGAACCCTTATCCTTTATGTTGATTATAGAAAGATCAATTGTCCATTATCAAGAATAAGTATCCATTGCCCCGAATTGATGATTTGTTTGGCCATCTGAATGATGTGAAGTGGTTATCAAAGATTAATCTTCAGTATTGTTATAACTAGCTTAGTATCAAAGATTATGATATCTCTAAGACCTCTTTTAAGGAGCAGGTATGACCATTACAAGTACCTTGTTATGCCTTTTGGTATGATAATTATTCCTACCATGTTTATGTAATTGATGAACAAGATTTTGAATTAGTACCTTTATTATTTTATAGTGGTATTTGTGGATAAAATATTAGTTTACTCTAAAACTAAGAAGGACCATGTACGTCACATAAGATTAGTTCTGGACATATTGAGAAATCAAAAACTCAATTCCATTCTTTTTAGATTCAATTTCTTGATTTGAGAGGAGAATTTCTTGGGAAACATTGTTTTTTTAAATGTTATCTCAGTTGATCTCAAGAAGGTGAAATATATTAGGACATAGGGGGGCATATAATGTCTTTGAGATTCAGATATTCATAGTCTTGGAAGGGTTTTATCACTGTTTTGTGAATGATTTCTCAAAGTTGGCTTCTTCGTTGACCACTCTCACTCAAAAGAGAGTAAATTTCTCATAGGATTTGAAATTTCAAGCTTCATTTGATGATTTGAAGTTTTTTTTGACTTCATCTCTTGTGTTGACTCTTTTAGAAGTTGGGAATGGCTATGTGGTCTTCTTTGATGCACCAGGTTCAGGTTTGGGATGCTTTCTTATATATTGTGATCATGTGATGGCATGTAGTTCTCGAAAACTTCAGCCTCATGAGAATAACTATCCCACACATGATCTTGAACTCACAACTATTATGCAGGATTTGAAGAGTTGGAGAAATTTTGTTGAAATGTTTACCATCGACTCTGATCACAAAATCTTGAGTTATATATTCTCACAAAAATATTTGGATCATCAATAGAAGCAGTTAGTGGAGTAATTGAAATCCTTTGATTTCAATATTGCATATAACCTTTATATGAGGAATGTCATTGCTGATGCTTTAATTAGGAAAATTCTATCCCAGGTTAGGTAATAATATTTCTAAGAATGGAATTTTATGGTTTAATTTGATCACATGTAGTTAGAAGTCCATGATGATGAGACTGTGGTTGTTTTATTGAGAATTCCATTGAACTCTTCACTTATTGAGATGAATCTCCTTGAAGAACAACTTAATGATGAGTTATGAGTCCATAGGGATTCTTTATATGATAGAGAGACCATAAAATATTGGTCTCTACCTGCCTGAAAGTTAGATTTTTATTTGATTTTCCAAAATCCGCTTTCATGTATTAGCGGTAACCTACAGACAGACCAAGCGGGAACCCAAAAATAACAACTGAATCCAAGTTCAAAATTCAAAATTCAAAAAGCACACCACCACTGAGAATCACGCTTGAAGATCAACCACATCACCTTGCCACCAGCCATCCTCATTTACCATCAACATCCACATCAACATCATCTTCCAACCACCACGAAAACCAATCACCGGAGGTCATCGGAAACCAGATCCGCCGTGAAACATCTCACCGCACCAAATCGTCATCATTCCCAACGAATCATAAAAAACCATACTGGGAATACCGAGATGAAGAGTATTGAAATCACCACAGTACCGTCGAGAGAAACCCGACGACCACTACCATAACCAAACATAAGCAAAAAAAAACCAGATCCACAAATTGAAACACCACCAAACATTAGACAGCAGATCGAACACTGATAATAGGTAAACAAACCATCACTGAAAGCATGAGGAATAAAACCGAAAGACCAAAGCCCTTGGAGGGGGACATGCGCATGGAACCCTGACGGACACCGAACCACACCTTCCAAAACTTCAATGTTACCACCACTCCAGATCCGAAAAGGAGAGGAGTAGCGGAACATGATGTCAGAGTAGTAGTAGAGTGGTCGAGGATACCAGACAACATCAATCATCGACGAGGAAGAAAATAGGGAACCTGGAAAGCGGGGGAAGACCATCCCGGGGAGTGCCATGAGGCTTGTCGACCACCGAATCGTGAAACCCAAAACCTATTTAAACCTCATCACCAAATCCGACCTAGAGAGGCCCTAAGGATCATGAGGGCAGAGCCACGGAAGGAGAAACCGAGAGCAACAACAACAAACCATCATCGGGAGCCCATGAGCGCGAGAAGAAAGATGATGACCCCAAAAAACCAGAGGAGTCATGTGAATAAAGAAAGCAACAGGAGGCGAGAGGAGGTGAGGAAAAAGTAAGAGGAATAAGGATGCCACCCAGACACGTCGTCAACTCCGAATCGGAGGATTTCTGGAAGAAACCCTAGGCGGAGCCGTGGAAGAGAGGAGAACCAGGAGATAAGGGAGACATCTCTTCAAAGGGAACTAAAAACATCAAATACTAGCCTCTACCTTATGAGGGTATCCTTTTCTTTAGGAACCATTATATTTTTCCATTTCCTATGAAGAAGTCAATAATGGGGGATTATCATCTTTCCTAGCAGGCATTGTACCCTAGAAGCATAAATATTTTTTATAACATGTGGTAAAATTTCTAGTGGCTAAATATAAAATAATACATTGATAATTTTATTTCTTTTTTATATACTTTTAAATAGATTAATACTGAGAATCATAATCTTTTAGGTCTTTTTTAGCCACTTACTACACTGACCTGGATGTGGGATGAGATATCTATGAACTTTGTGGTTGAGTTTCTATGAACACCTCGAGAAAATAATTCGATTTGGGTTGTGATTGACCAATTGAACAAATTGGCTCATCTTATTCCCATTTTTGATATGGAAAAAGTTTAGTAAGTAATAAATTCATGTGTGTAAGAGTTAATTATATTGCATGGAGTTATGTATGCCATGGTTTTTGATATGGATCCATAGTTCACTTCTCATTTTTGGAGAGTCCTCTAGGAGGTGATGGGATCCCATGTAAGTTTAAGAATAATGTACCATCCTAAGATAGATGGTTAGATAGAATGGGCTATAAAAATTATGGAGGACATTCTTCGTGCTTGTGTACTTAATTATGGAGGGGTTTGGGATAACCACTTAGGAATGATTGAGTTTTTTGAAACAAATAGTTACCAATTATCCATCAACATGGAACCCTTTGAGGCCTTTTATTGGATGATAATATAAATCTCTGTTTTATTGGTTGATGGTTGGTAAAGCTTCCATAATTAGACCTAGTTTGGTCCAAGAGATGATGAAAAAGGTTTAATTAATTCAACATATTATTGTGATGACACAACGTTGATAATTCTTATTTTGATCATAATTGACTCCCTTTAGAGTTCTCGGTTAGTGACCTTGTATTTTCGAGAGTTTCACCACATTGAGTCAATGATGTCTTGGAATATAGAGGAAGTTGGATACTAGATATGTGGGATCGCTTGAGGTTATTGAGTAGATTAGAAATGTGGCTTACAGTTGGGATTTACCACATTAGATGAAATTGATCAATAATGTGTTTCATGTTTGATAGCTCAAGAAGTATCTCTGTAAACCATCTCATGTCTTTACCTGGGAGGAACTTGATGTAGATCCAAATTTTTCTATGACCAGGAATCCGATTCAACTTATTGATTCTCATATAAAGGTTCATCATGTAAAGTCTACCCCCTAGTTCAGGTTCATTGGAAACATTGTTCTAATTCACATGAAACTTGGGAACGAGAATCATTGAGAGATCGGTGGACTAACCTCTTTACTATGGTGTCTTTTTGATAGGATTTATAGGACCAAAAAGAGCATATGGTGGGGAGATTATAACATCATGTTACCAGAATTAAAATAAAGACCTATTTTTGTTCTAGGTTCTATTTTTTTCATGTTGATTTTTAGTTGCTTCCATCACTTATTGGTTATGATTTTTGTTCCTTGGTTATTTTACCCTTGTTTGATCTTTTAGTGGGGTGTGGGAGAGTGGTTGGTTCTAGTTTATGGGTGGAGAGGTGGATGAGGACTCTATATTGAGAGTGGGCATGCTCTTATACTTGGAAAAGAAACAAGAGTCCCACATACTAGTCGGCGTGGGACACCAGCCACCCAGTGAGAGGCTGGATGTGCTTTATTCTTATCGGAATCCCATATGCCAGCTAGTATAATCCCATTTACTGGATAGTGGGACTTATAGAATAGAGTTCATTCTTCCAGGAGCCACCAGTTTTTTAGTGGAGGCCACTGGTTAGCCGATGATGCCAATGGGGCTGAGAAATGACAGGAAAATATCACATTTTTGTTTTTTAATCTCAAGTTTAAGTCTAAACAATTCCCCTTAAATTTCATTAGATTAAAAACTCCTCGAAGGATCTCTAAAGAGTATTTTAGCTCTCCCAACCTCATTTCTTCATGGATTCAATTATTGTTTAGTGCGTTGGATATATTTTAGTAAGTGTAATATCAATTTGATCATGGATTATCCTTCCCTCCTTTCTATACCTATCTGAGAGTGATTATTCTCATGTCATTTATGGATATAGATATTTAATCGAAGAATTATGATTCTAGGGTTCTCCTTTGATCATTCTATCCCTCAACTCTTCATTGCTGGATCCCATGTGAGTGTTTGTTAACATTGATTGATATGGGTGGGTTTGTAAAGAAATCACTATAAATTGAAACATTTTATGATTTTTTCATTTAAATCAGTTTTATAATTTATTTATAAATACTAAATTGAGTGTCTTTATAAAAAATTAAAAAGTAATGGTGTGCATGATGAAATCCCTTGATAATGGATTTTGAAAATAAAGTTTTGATTTCTAGAAAATGATTCTGATTAAAATGAATGATTTAAAGAATAATTTTAACAAGATTAAAAGGCATGAAATGTTTTACTAATTTAATTTATATGGTTTGAAACAAAATGAATTGGTTTTGATAAAAACCATTTGATGTTTGGTTTTTAAAATTAAAGGCATGATTTTGAAACTTGAACTTGGGGCTGATTGTAATGATTATTTAAAATGACTGAGATTGATTGAATTGAACGATATCCCCGTAAATTTTTATTTACCTTGAAGCACATGGGATCCTAGGTAATTAGGTGGGAAGAACACATGGATTTATGATGATAACTCTAACTAAACTATCTTGAGGGTAGGGAGTTTATTCTTTAGGATTCTCTCCTATTACCCAAGCCTTGGGAGTGTGTGCACAACTGTATCCATATTTCATTGAGATGTGTGAGTATCCATATATTAATCTAATACTAGGAATCTTAACCATGGTTCTATGATTAAAAATTATTATTCATGTTGATGATTTATTGAAATGTTTTTCTCATGTTTGTTTTGATAGAAATTATTATTTATATCTATTTTCACAAAGTTTCTTATATCTACTAGATTTTATGGAAATTAACTTTTGAAACCTATTTAATTATATCCATTTAAATTTTTTAAAAACATGTTTTGATTCAATCTATGAAAATATTTCCATTCCATGTTTTATTTAAAATTGAGAAATGTTGGTATATTTTTTATAGATTGCTTATGAAATGCTTGGTTAGATCCTACTAGTATTTATTTCTCACACCCTACCTTTAACTTTGGGGATTTTTAGATTTTCTTATACTAGGTATAGGAAAATGGAAATAACTACTAAAAGGTAGTGGATGTTCTTGATTAGAAGGACCTTGACATTTGGTGGTTATTAGTGGAACATGTGATCCACTTATTACATGGAGATCTGGTGATGATTCCATGATGGTTTTATATGATAACTTAAGTTGAATTAATGTTTTAAGGATTATATATATCTAATTTTGGTGTTTTTTACCTTGAGGAATGTTTTTAATACTTACCGTTTACTCTTTCATATATATATTTTTATCTTGATGAGTTGTTCTTGTGTAAAAATTGTTCCCTCGTGATTCTTTTGATGCCCGGGTGCTAGTCATCAGCCTATGGGGATCGAGAACACTATTTAGGCCATGCCAGAAATGATTAAAGTAGCATTTAGATAGATTATCTAGGTAAGTTCCTGAAAAATTTAAGTTTTTTAATTCATCATGTCAAAATTATCTTAATATTATTTTTTTGATATTTTTTATAAATAGTGGATTTTTAGATGAATAGAAAAAAATATTGATCTTAAAAAACTATAATTTTTATGATATTATAATGATTTAAGAATAAATTGAAGGTTTATATAAACTTTTTACTGTATATATATATATATTAAATAAGTAATATAATTCATATAAAATATAATTTTGAACTTGTAAATATATTCATAACATTTTGGAAACCCAAGTAACGTTTTTGTTCAAATAAATACTATCTTTAGTTATTTTATTTTAATCAAGTGTTTATAAGGATCCTTTCAATTTTGGTTTGGTTATAAAAATAAGTCTCCTTTAACTTAAACTAATATAATTAATCCCATTTGAGTCAAAATTATACTTTATCTTGCTGTAAAATCATTTTTATGGTTAAAATAAATATTTTTCTAAAAACAGTTTTCATTGCATTTTTCGAACTTATATTAAAAGTAATTTCTTCCACATATAAAATTTAGATATTTTAAAATATATTATATATTTTAATTCATGATAATTAATATAATTTAATAATATCAACTTAATTTTTTTTCATAATGAATAGTAAAAATAGTAAAATTTCGCTACCATGGTTAAGGTTAAAACAGGTTTATCGGGGGGGGGGGGGGGGTTAAGATAAAATTATAAGGGTTAAGATATCCTAAAAACTTTTCTAAATCCCATTTATAGTAATATTTATACCCTATCTCATCTTATATTCCAAGACAAGTCATTATGGAGCTATTTTTCTTGAGTAATACATTAATATATTTTAATCTTTTAAAAAATTTCAAGCGTGTCCACCATCCCACTTATAAAAGGAAACCACCTATCCTATATTATACACACTTTAATAGCATCTTATCTCTACCAATATTTGACCAAATAATTTACTAACAGCCCTCCCCATTTCTTATATTTCATTTTTTGATCATAATATCTTCGTAAGAAGGATTTAGGTATAAACCTAAGGAGGTTGTCCGAAAATGAGGTATAGTTCTTAACAATGTTTTATTTTTTATTTATTCTTATTACTATATCATTTATATGATAAAAATAATGATATAATATAATTATTATCTCAAATATATTTATATTTTATTATTTATATGGAAAACATTTACTCATATCCTTCTCTATCAAATGGGAAATGATAGTATTTTTTGTGTGTACATGCAGACTACCTTCTCACGATATGATGTATTTAATTTTTTAACATCACCATTAATGTATAGTTAATATGATTAATATAATATTTACATATTATATTTATAAAATATTCATCATTTTTTAAATATAACATATCTTTTATCTTCTTACCCTTCCACTCATTAAAAAAAATGTTGCTCGTGCGTACGTGTGGACTACCACCTCCATAAAGTTATACAATTCATTTTTCATATACTCATTTCATGGATTATTCTAAATATATATATAATTAATATATATTATATTCATATCATGATTAAAATTCTGTAGATGATGTGACTATGAGAAATATTCATGGACTGAAACTACTAAACCAAAACTTACATGAAAATAGAAATAGTTAAAACTCATAAATGACAATTTTAATAAGGAATTATTAATAAACAAATTTTGAATTATTATAAGTGGATTATATATGATATTATAAGTATTTATATGGTTCAATTAAATAATTATAAAAAAATAAAATTTATTATATAGGAGGTTAAAATCACTTACGTGGAAAATTGAACTTGAGGTAAGAGATTTCTATTATAATCTTATTTTATTTTAGGATTGTTTATGTTGAGATTTCCTTTGGGAATATTATATGATACTAACATATTAAAACCCAAATATTTTTTTCTCCTTTGGTTATGTTTTGGTTTTACATGTTTATTTTCTATTTCTTCTCTTATTAGATTGAAAATTAATATGTAAGTTACATCTACAAAACTTTCTTTTAAAAATATTTTTTGAAGTTTTTCCTCCAACTCTTTTTCTTCCATTTCCATATTTTCTTTAAAATGTTTTCAAGAATATTTGTAATATTATATAAAGATTTATTTAAGTCATTTTTAACCATGTTTTACTTTTTATAGAAATATTTAAAAGGAACCTACTTGTCATTTTCTGAATGAGGTATTTTTACCAATTGTGTGAACAAAATATTTGTTTTAATGTACACTACATAAGAAAATTTTACTGAAATAATGACTGCTATTTTATTTGAATCTTACTTTATAATTTTACATAATTATTTTCAAGGAAAATATTTTTCCTAATATTCTATAATTTTTGAGGTTTTAAATAAGTGATTTCAAAAATAAAAAGGGTATTTTCCTCAAGAAATGTTCTAGTGATCTTTTAAAGGTATTCTAATATATGAAAACACCCATTTATGTTACTAATGATATGATCTAATGGTTTCATATTTATTATTTCTTTTTATGGTTTATGATTATGAATATGAAATGTTTATATTACATATTCTTGATTCAATATATATAATTATTTAATTATGAGACATTTTGAAAAGGAACTACATTGATTATTAAAAATATAAGGAATGAATAAGACATGTAAGTGATGTGTGGGGCCTATTTATAGATATCCCCTCAATGAATTTATAGGTATCATAAGACAAAACAATAGGAATTCCATATTAGATGTGTATTTGGTTTACAACTAACCATTTATTAAGAATGATGTCTTGTTTGAGAGGTCTTGATGGTATGATTCATGATATCTTGTTTGAGAGATCTTGATCATGAATTTATATAATTACACATTTAATTTATTAATAATTCAGTTTTTATTATCCATGTGTTTTTTTACTAATATTATAGTTGTATGTTCATTGAAATCAAGCTATTAATTGAATGACCTGTGTTTTGATTATCAACTCTTCCATATTTATTATGCCTTATTTACTCATTATAGCTTCTCTTGTACGTAACCCTTTCTAAGTATCTGAGATCACCCTTTTGTTTTCTTTTCCTTAGGATATGAAGAAGGATATTATGAATGAGTTCAAGGATGAAATAATTATTCTTATAATGTTTTTTATATTTACAATGTAATATGGGAATTATGTATGTATATTGTTTACCAATACTATTAAATTGTTAGATCATTCATAGAGAGTTCCTTTTTATCTTGTACCAATGTAATAAAGAAAACACCAACACTAGGTTTATATCATCTGGTTATTAGATCCTAATATCTCAAATATTTAAGCTCAAAAAATATTGATTATTTCTTCAAAATATTTCTATCATAAATATATTTATGTGCCTTTTTTAATGCGACATAAATATTTTTCACCCTCTAAAAATAATGATTCGTTGACAAAGGTTTTAGAGAAATATAAAATTTCTATGATCCATTGAATTAATTTTTTAATCTTCAATAAGAGTTATATATAGATAAAAACCTTCAATGACCCATGTATATTGTTCTCATTCTATATTTTAGTTGATAATATGAAGTTTGTTCTTCACAAAATTTTAAATCTTTATGCCCCTCAACACTATATCAAGAAAAATTTCCATATGATTAGAAGTCATTTATAGTGAACATAATCATTAAATATAGTTGAAAATATTACATTTTATATGAATCATACACTCTGATACCTTCCTCCCATAAAAGTTTCAAATCATCAATTAAGTGTGACAAGAAAACATCAATATCATTTCCAGACTGTTTTGGTCTAGAAATCATTAAACTCAATATAATATATTTTCACTTCATACAAAATTTAAGAGATAAGTTATAAATTAACAAGAAAAATATCCATGAATATTGTTTTCTAATAAGGCTCCAATATGGATTCATTCTATCTATTCATAGTGCAAGTTTTAGATTTACAACTTCATCTCCGAATATAGGAATCTATTAATCATTTTTCTTACATTATGAACTATTAGCTAGATGAAATAATTTTCCATCAAATATTAACTCATCTATATTGCATATTAAACTTTTTTTCGTCATTTTAACTTGAAAATAAATACTTTAAATGATGAATTATATAAAGATACCAAATTTTATTAGTAGGAGTCTTGGTAATTCAAAAATAAACATGGGATTGTTTACTCAACTAATATTGTGATGTGCCACATTTAGGAAACTATAACATAATTTAATATTCCTCCCTATATAGGACACAATCATACTGGTATTTGTGTATCTTCTTTTATCCCAAAATCATTAGGCATAATATTTTCTTCACATTATAATGTGAATATAGAATATCGCTGTCTCCAGGAAGTATGTCTTTCAACAAATGTAGTAACTCCGTAAAACTCTTTTCACTCCATCCATTTCTGAACTTCAAGTAAATAAATACTAACACCATTGATAAAACAATAAATTTCATAAAACCTAGATACAATGGATTTTCGGTATCACCATATAGATGCTCGATCATTGATGCTTTCTCAATTTCATCTACTCCAATATCATGAATTATTTACTCAATTTGATCAGACTTGTCATCTTGAAAATATTCATCATCAATAGGTTGTGAATTCTACAGTATTTCACCTTACCAAATCCAAGGACTATAACTCAAATTAAAAAAATGACAAATTAAATGATCTTTTATTTCTCATCTTTGCAACTTTTTTATATTTAAACATTTCAAACACGAGAAGAAAAATAGGTCGTTGTTTGGAACATTTTTTTTGGGAAATACCAAAAAAATGTAAACTCCATCATATTCATTACTAATTCACCTTTCATTAATCCAACTATGACTCATCATCACCTATTAAAAATTATTAGTATAGAATATAAGTTACTAAATATTGAAATTTAATTTCAAATTTACTTTATTAAATAACTATACAAAAAAAATATCATAATATAAATGGCTAAATAATTTTTGAATGTCAATAATTTTTTTATAGTTTCAACTTATACAATGGGAATACACACACATTTTTTTAAAATTAAAATATAATATTTTATGAAAATATTTATATGTATAATAAAAAATATAAGAAAATACAATTCCCTATGGGAACAACCTAGTGGTTGTGTCTGATGGTTGTGTTTGTGAGGTCTTAGTTTTGAGCCTCCCCATGAAAACTTAGGTATATTTTAATTGTTCCTTCCCCTCCCTTAACTGATGTAATATATAGAAAATAAAAAATAATATGGTGATGATTCCATGAACTAAGTAAAATATTTCTATAGTGTCCTTTATCATTGTTAAATGTAAACAGTAAAAAAATATTATATACATAATATATAATATTTGATATTGAGAAAACATGAATTTACAAAATTCATAATAAATGGAACCATACCAAATTTTTATTCCAAATCCAATGGTTATAAAACCTGAAATGCACTGTGTTGCATTTGTTTTCAATGAGGTATGTTGTTGTCAAGGAATGAATGGATGGATGTCAAGGAGGTTCAATATGTGAATGACAAAGGATGTGATGGTGTTGGTGATTAATGGAGAATGGCCATGGTACTAAGATGCATGTCACTTAGGAGATTCACTAAGTGACATAGGATGTTGTGGTTGAAACATTCTCTATGTATATCAGACGATTGTAGAACTGATCTTAATGTTTCAATACTTGTATCAAGATGATACTAAGTTACACCACTTGAAGAATTGATGATGATGGAGCATCATAATATCTGATGATTGTTGAGCTGATCTTTAAGTTCATAGAACTTGTATCCCGATGATACAAAGTCACAACAATGTTAGAAGTCCATGCATTGTCTTCACAATGCATGAGGAGATGAAAGTGATCCATCCACAATCACTAAGTGGATGAAGTGGTTGAATGAAGTCCATGCACTATCACTTAGTGCATGTGAATTTGAAGAAGTTCCAATTTGATCTCTAATTGGATCAATGAAGAACATTGAAGATTATAAATGATTCAGGAGTTCGATTGATGAAGTGATCCTTGAGAATTCCATAACCTAAGTAAAGAGCATGAAGAAGTACAGAGGAATTCTCAAATGAACAAAGTGAGGAAGAAGGCTTGAAGGGCTTGGCATTTGGCTTATACTCATAGGAGAACTTTGTATTTGACAAAGTCCTTATTCATGCCTTTGCCAAAAAATATGGCCAGCCAAGGACACCTTGAGGGTTCAACCCCAAGGCACATGTGGTCCTAAGGTGCCACGCCCAAGGGGGAACCCGTGGGGCAAGCCCAAGGCGGCAGGAGGCCACGTAGTGATCAAATCCGCGCGGCAGGGGCGCATAGCGCGCGCTCGCGAGAGGCAGAGTGGGCGCCAGTGGCGCGCCCGAGTGGCAGGAGTGGGCACAAGAGCGCGCCCGCAGAGAGAACACGGTGCGGGGTGGCACCGTGGAGGTTGGAAGTTCAATCGAGGGGTTGCGGCAGGAGCTGGGTGATAAACCGTGGAAAAACCGCGCACCGTTTCGATGTGGGACGCACAATTTTCACCAGGAGCGAATCCTGGCCGATCGATTAATCGCGCGCCAGACCTCGGCCGCACATCTCATCGCGCCGCTCCCATTCAGATCCAGACCATCCGAGGTTATCTGATCGCCTGATCCGACGGCTCCCCGTCCGTCCTCAACCTTGAGCTCGCCCGAAGCCACCCGTGAGCTCTGTTCGAACCAGAGGCCTCCCCGACGACAAAATTCGAGTTCCCGGCCATCTCCGATCAAGCCGAAGAGTCCATTGGGATCGTCTCGATGCACTGAACCGATCCATGCTTAAAAATACACTTGCATGCAATGTTTGGAGAGTTTTTGTATCCGGCCGAGGCAAGACGAAGTTGCCGAGGTTTGGGTGTTTATGCTTGCATGTTTTGGATCGAAGGAAGGTCGTGCATGCGTTCTAAGTTGCATGCACGTAGAGGAAATTAAAAATGAGTTAAGCCGCGTGAAACAGAGGAGAAACAAGATTTTGGAAATCTTGAAAACCCGAGATATTCGGGAGTTTGAATTTATATCCACGCGGATTGAACGAGATGCATCTGCCGATATAAAGAGAGGCCTTGCTCTTGAATTTGCTTGCTGAAGTTTTATTGAAAACCCGAAGTCCCGCGGAGCACTTTGTGCCTCGCGAAGTAGAAGCCCCATGCACACTTGCGCGGCTGAAGAACTCGGGGCCACCCGAGGTCCCGAAGGAGTCCCCTACGCGCCTCCCTTGCGTGTCAGGAAGAACCCGAGGCCGCATTCTAGCGCGCCCGTGGTTGATTCCCTCTCTGCCTGCATACTTGCGCGGCAGGAGGAAGTGCACGCGGGTGTTGCACTTGCACACCCTGCGGCAGTGGAACTTGCGCGACACTTGCGCACCCTTTTGCCTTGTGACTTGTGCGACCCGCGGCTCAAACACACCTTGCGCGCAATGTCTTTGAAGGAGGAGTTCGGGTTGTGTGTTCAAGACAAGAGGAAGAACCTGAGACCTTGGCTTGGGTATGATCAAGTGGGTGAAGTAAAGAGCCCACCTTTGTGTGTGTGCTAAGTGCAAGGAAGGATTGCACCTTGTGTGTGAGCCACTTGGGAGAACACCCTACGGGCAGTGGGTGTGCAAAGGTGGAAGGCCACCACATTTGTGTGTGTGCAAAACAAGAGGAAGACCCGAGGCCATGTGTGTGCACAAAGAACAACACCAAGTGTTGTGTGCCAAGTGAAGTGGAAGAGCACACTTTTTGTGTGTGTAAGAATTGAATAAGCCATATCCTTGGTTGTGCATTTGAACAAAGAAGAACACACTTTAAGTGTGTGCATTTGAAGAGGCAGAGAGTTGTGACTAGTGTGTGCAAAGTGTGTACACACTAAGAAGAAGAGGAGACACCCCACACCAAAGTAGAACATACATTCAAGTGTGTGTATACAAATTGAATTTAGTGTGTGAAGGAAGTTGAGAAGTGGTGTGTGTGATAAAACGAATTACACCCTTTGTGGGTTTATTGCACCAAGAGAAAAGAAAGGGAAGTGCATGCATGTATGCATGCACATGCACATGTGAACAAAGCCAAATCTGGTTGTGTGCATTTGAGGAGTCCAAGACCAGGAGATCTTGAAGATATTGTGATGCCATGCATTCAGTGCATGAAGTTGAACTGAAGTGAGACTGGACCAGACTGAAGTTAAAGATATCAGTTGTCTGAGTATTCAGTAGTTGGAGAGAGAAGCCAGGTCATCCTGAGAAGAAGGAGATAAATCCTGAGCAAGACGAGAAGACCTGATCAACTCAAGTGATCAGAGGTACAGAGCAAGGCCAGCAGTCTTTATCCCAGGCTGCTGAAGATACTTGAAGAGCTGAACAAGAAGAAGAGCTGCTCGTGTGACTCGAGGAGCCAGGAGAAGCCCCCTGTGAGACTCAGGGTGGAAGAAGTCTTCAGTGGGATTCTGGAGCAGGCCAGTGGGACTCTGGTAACACTGTGAGACATAGTATAAAGACCCTCCTGTGGGACTCAGGAGAGATACAGTGGGACTCTGTATCAACCATTGTAATTCTAACAAGTTATAATGGAGTAACCATGTTGGGGCGTACAACCAACATGGCAAGGACGTAGGCCTTTGGTGCCGAACCATGTAAATCCTTGTGTCCTGTGCCTTTACATTTACTGCATTACTCGAGGAAAGGCTGAGAGATACAAGAAGATTGGATCGAGGCTTTAACCAGCCATAGAGGTTTAATTGATAAGGAATCAATTAGTAAAAAGTTTTAAGGGATCACTGATTCACCCCCTCCCCCTCTCAGTGATTCACACTGATCTGGGCACTTCAATTGGTATCAAAAGAAGGTTACCTCTAAAGGATCCAAGAGAGTCTTTATGAAGTGCAGATTTGAGGAAATGAAAGAACAGCCTCAAATGGAGATATTTGCCAAGACTCTGAAAAACAGAATGAAGAAATAGGCAAAGAAGATGAAGAAGAAGGGTGTTGCAATCAGAGAAACTCCTTCTATGGAAAGAAATGTGAAAGTCACATCAGATGACAATTCCTTTTATCATTCTTCTGATGAAGCCTGCTCTAGCTGTGATGAAGATGGAAGGAACAATGATCTTATAAATGCAATCAAATATCTTCAGAAGACAGTCCCCAAGGAAGTGGCAATGTGTATAGCTACAGGCATCCTTGATCTTCAAGAAGAAAAATTACAGCTAGAAGAAGAAGCCAATACAATGGAAGATCAGTTGGCTAAAAGGGTTGGCATAACCAACACTCTCAGAAAGCTGGTGAAGGCTAAGGATGAAACAGTTTCTCTTTGCAATGATAGATATGAAGATACTTCTAAAGAATTGCAAAGAAGCCTTTCTGAGAAAGAATTATTTAAAACTGTGGTCAAAGATGTTTTCCATGCACTGGAAAAGAGCCACAAAGTTTCAATGAATGTCAGAGATGCTCAACTTGAAGACAAAGTAAACAGGGTGAAGGAGCTGGACAATTCATTGCTAGAAATAAAAAAGGTGCATGAAGACCAGATAAAGCAGCTGGAAGAGAAATGGGAAGGAAGGCTAAGAACTATTGAGGATGAGAATAACTCCCTCAATATGAAATTCTTAGAACTGGAGGTGATATTGAACAATCAGCAATCACCCAAAGCTGAATCCTCCCAGTCAGCTGAAAGAAGAAATGTTGCTACTCAAGTGAGCTTTGAGAAGGATGATTCTAAAAGAAAGACATCCTCTAATGAAAGGGCAACATCTTCTAAAAAGAAGGTACCATCCATACCATCTTGTACTCATGCTTCTAATTGTGTTTCCACAAATAGTGCAGGATGGAAGAATAATTCCAAACAAGTATGGATGAAGACAATGAAGAAAGAAAGCTCTCCTGAAGCAGCACAACAATTCAAGACAGGTAACCTACAATCAGAAGGAATCAAAAAGTCAAGATTTGTGGGTCAATGTTGGTGTTGTAACAAGTATGGGCATTGTGCAAAGGATTGTTGGTACAATCCACTGAATGCCAAAGCACAGAGGAAGCCCATGCCTAGGGGGAGCAAGCCAGAAGAAAAGAAGCAGCATCCACAGGTCCAGAGACATCTGTTTACTGCAAATAGATTTGGATTACTTGAAAACATTTGAGATGATTGCAAAAGTGGTCAAAAAGATACATGTCAATCTCCAACTGTATCCAGAGCTCAAAAGAAGAAAAGATCACTGAACCTGGATAAAATGGAAACCTTGGGAAGCAAACAGAAGAAAGGTGACAATGCTCCCAAGAAGGTTTTGAAAAAGGAAAAGAAGACCTTGGAGTCTAAATCCAAGAAGGGTGATGCATCCAGAAGGACCACCAAGAAGAAATGCTTCTACTGTGGAAAGAAAGGACATATCATGGATCTTTGTAAAGAAGCCATGAAATTCAATAGAGGCAGACTGGACTCAAACAGAAGATCAATCCAAAAGAAGCAGAAGGGATTGATTGAAAACAAGTTTCCTAAGAGAGGTAGCTTGACAGCATCAAAGGAACCATGTGAAACTTCCAGAACTGAGGCCACACTTCCAAATGACTTGTTAGTCATATGGCCAAATCAGTTGCAACTTGCCAGAGAACTGCAAAGAGCTGAAGATGAAGTTCTGGCAATTGCTAAGGCAAAAGGGAAGAAGAAGATTTCACATGAAGATCAAGTTCTGTGTGTGAGGTGCAATCAAGCTGGACATACTAGTGATAAATTCATGATATTCATTCCAGCTCAGAAGGGATTCTTCAAAGGAATGAAGATTGCACCAGGAGACTCTAGTGCTCAGAAGGCACCTAGAAATACAGGAGTCACACACAAAGAAGTTAAAGAGGCGTTGAGATCCACACCAGCACAAACATCATTGAAGATCAAATGTGCAAGTGTGAAGAATGGTGAAAATGGGACATCTCGGTTGAGAGAATCTTCTCAACCTTGTTGTTCACATTGATGAACCAAGGAGGTTCCATCTTATTCCCTTATACTTCTGGTATTTACATGTTCTGACATTGCAGGGAATTGAAGATGATGATCATTCTCATCTGGAGAGTGGTTTGGACATAATGGAGTGCACCCCTTGAGGGGGAGCCAATCTAGAGAAGATGGTATTCTAAGATTTAATATCATCTTAAGAAAAGCTGAAGGTATTCCAATCATACTTTCATCCCTTGTTTCTTAATTGTATTCATCATGACAATTAAGGGGGAGTATTGATTGAAGACAAATTGATGAAAGGGGGAGCTTTATCATTGCACTGAACTTTCTAATGAGTTTTGTGAAGTATGTGCAGGATTTAGCAATTCATTGTTATATCTGAAAAATTTCAAACCCCTGAAGCATGATTTCACATGTACAGTGAATGTTGGACAGCATTGAGTTCCTTGGTTACATCACTCTTGTTTTCTACACCGGGTTAGCCCAAGTAGACTTAGAGATGATTTACTAAAGGTTCTTTGCTAAAGAGAACATGTGACATCATCCCTCTCTTAGTGATTTTTAAGAAGATTCTATTCAAAGGGAGGAAGAAATATTTTTAAGAGAACCACACCACACCTTTGCATTTGATTGCCAATAAGGGGGAGAAAATATTGGCACACATATTGACCCATTCATATGTGCAGAAGTAGTGTATTGACAACAAATACAAAGGGGGAGATTGAAATGCACTGTGTTGCATTTGTTGTCAATGAGGTATGTTGTTTTCAAGTAATGAATGGATGGATGTCAAGGAGTTTCAATATGTGAATGACAAAGGATGTGATGGTGTTGGTGATGAATGGAGAATGGCCATGGTAGTAAGATGCATGTCACTTAGGAGATTCACTAAGTGACATAGGATGTTGTGGTTGAAACATTCTCTATGTATATCAGACGATTGTAGAACTGATCTTAATGTTTCAATACTTGTATCAAGATGATACTAAGTTACACCACTTGAAGAATTGATGATGATGGAGCATCATAATATCTGATGATTGTTGAGATGATCTTTAAGTTCATAGAACTTGTATCCTGATGATACAAAGTCACAACAATGTTAGAAGTCCATGCATTGTCTTCACAATGCATGAGGAGATGAAAGTGATCCATCCACAATCACTAAGTGGATGAAGTGGTTGAATGAAGTCCATGCACTATCACTTAGTGCATGTGAATTTGAAGAAGTTCCAATTTGATCTCTGATTGGATCAATGAAGAACATTGAAGATTATAAATGATTCAGGAGTTCGATTGATGAAGTGATCCTTGAGAATTCCATATCCTAAGTGAAGAGCATGAAGAAGTACAGAGGAATTCTCAAATGAACAAAGTGAGGAAGAAGGCTTGAAGGGCTTGGCATTTGGCTTATACTCATAGGAGAACTTTGTATTTGACAAAGTCCTTATTCATGCCTTTGCCAAAAAATATGGCCATCCAAGGACACCTTGAGGGTTCAACCCCAAGGCACATGTGGGCCTAAGGCGCCACGCCCAAGGGGGAACCCGTGGGGCAAGCCCAAGGCGGCAGGAGGCCACGCGGTGATCAAATCCGCGCGGCAGGGGCGCATAGCGCGCGCCCGCGAGAGGCAGAGTGGGCGCCAGTGGCGCGCCCGAGTGGCATGAGTAGGCGCAAGAGCGTGCCCGCAGAGAGAACACGGTGAGGGGCGGCACCGTGGAGGTTGGAAGTTCAATCGAGGGGTTGCGGCAGGAGCTGGGTGATAAACCGCGGAAAAACCGCGCGCCGTTTCGATGTGGGATGCGCAATTTTCACCGGGAGCGAATCCTGGCAGCTCGATTAATCGCGCGCCAGATCTCGGCCGCACATCTCATCGCGCCGCTCCCGTTCAGATCCAGGCCGTCCGAGATTATCTGATCACCTGATCCAATGGATCCCCATCCGTCCTCAACCTTGAGCTCGCCCAAAGCCACCCGCGAGCTCCGTTCGAACCAGAGGCCTCCCCGACGACAAAATTCGAGTTCCCGGCCATCTCCGATCAAGCCGAAGAGTCCATTGGGATCGTCTCGACGCACTGAACCGATCCATGCTTAAAAGTACACTTGCATGCAATGTTTGGAGAGTTTTGGTATCCGGCCGAGGCAAGACGAATTTGCCGAGGTTTGGGTGTTTATGCTTGCATGTTTTGGATCGAAGGAAGGTCGTGCATGCGTTCTAAGTCGCATGCACGTAGAGGAAATTAAAAATGAGTTAAGCCGCGTGAAACAGAGGAGAAACAAGATTTTGGAAATCTTGAAAACCTGAGATATTCGGGAGTTTGAATTTATATCCACGCGGATTGAACGAGATGCCTCTGCCTATATAAAGAGAGGCCTTGCTCTTGAATTTTCTTGCTGAAGTTTTATTGAAAACCCGAAGTCCCGCGGAGCACTTTGTGCCTCGCGAAGTAGAATCCCCGCGCACACTTGCGCGGCTGAAGAACTCGGGGCCATCCGAGGTCCCGAAGGAGTCCCCTGCACGCCTCCCTTGCGTGTCAGGAAGAACCCGATGCCGCATTCTAGCGCGCCCGTGGTTGATTCCCTCTCTGCCTGCGTACTTGCGCGGCAGGAGGAAGTGCACGCAGGTGTTGCACTTGCACACCCCGTGGTAGTGGCACTTGCGCGACACTTGCGCACCCTTGTGCCTTGTGACTTGTGCGACCCGCGGCTCAAACACACCTTGCGCGCCATCTCTTTGAAGGAGGAGTTCGGGTTGTGTGTTCAAGACAAGAGGAAGAACCCGAGACCTTGGCTTGGGTATGATCAAGTGGGTGAAGTGAAGAGCCCACCTTTGTGTGTGTGCTAAGTGCAAGGAAGGATTGCACCTTGTGTGTGAGCCACTTGGGAGAACACCCTACGGGCAGTGGGTGTGCAAAGGTGGAAGGCCACCACATTTGTGTGTGTGCAAAACAAGAGGAAGACCCGAGGCCATGTGTGTGCACAAAGAACAACACCAAGTGGTGTGTGCCAAGTGAAGTGGAAGACCACACTTTGTGTGTGTGTAAGAATTGAATAAGCCATAGCCTTGGTTGTGCATTTGAACAAAGAAGAACACACTTTAAGTGTGTGCATTTGAAGAGGCCGAGAGTTGTGACTAGTGTGTGAAAAGTGTGTACACACTAAGAAGAAGAGGAGACACCCCACACCAAAGTAGAACATACATTCAAGTGTGTGTATACAAATTGAATTTAGTGTGTGAAGGAAGTTGAGAAGTGGTGTGTGTGATAAAACGAATTACACCCTTTGTGGGTTTATTGCACCAAGAGAAAATAAAGGGAAGTGCATGCATGTATGCATGCACATGTACACGTGAACAAAGCCAAATCTGGTTGTGTGCATTTGAGGAGTCCAAGACCAGGAGATCTTGAAGATATTGTGATGACATGCATTCAGTGCATGAAGTTGAACTGAAGTGAGACTGGACCAGACTGAAGTTAAAGATATCAGTTGTCTGAGTATTCAGTAGTTGGAGAGAGAAGCCAGGTCATCCTGAGAAGAAGGAGATAAATCCTGAGCAAGACGAGAAGACCTGATCAACTCAAGTGATCAGAGGTACAGAGCAAGGCCAGCAGTCTTTATCCTAGGCTGATGAAGATACTTGAAGAGCTGAACAAGAAGAAGAGCTACTCGTGTGACTCGAGGAGCCAGGAGAAGCCCCCTGTGAGACTCAGGGTGGAAGAAGTCTTCAGTGGGATTCTGGAGCAGGCCAGTGGGACTCTGGTAACACTGTGAGACGCAGTATAAAGACCCTCCTGTGGGACTCAGGAGAGATACAGTGGGACTCTGTATCGACCATTGTAATTCTAACAAGTTATAATGGAGTAACCATGTTGGGGCGTATAACCAACATGGCAAGGACGTAGGCCTTTGGTGCCGAACCTTGTAAATCCTTGTGTCCTGTGCCTTTACATTTACTGCATTACTCGAGGAAAGGCTGAGAGATACAAGAAGAGTGGATCGAGGCTTTAACCAGCCATAGAGGTTTAATTGATAAGGAATCAATTAGTAAAAAGTTTTAAGGGATCACTGATTCACCCCCTCCCCCTCTCAGTGATTCACACTGATCTGGGCACTTCAAAACCCACAAATTTTCTATCAAAATCAATTATTCCAAAATCACTATTCTGTATAAATTCATAATTTCTTGTGATTTTAATTGATAAAGTTCTCAATAGATCAAACTCAATTAATAACATATAAAATAATAACTAAATATTATAAGTGAGAAGTCCCACCTACTTAATCACATATAATTATGACATTCCCAAATTAATTGATCTAAAACACACACCAATGAGAATGAATCCTTCAATACCTAAACTCATTAAACTAAATACTCTATTCTATATAATGGAATTTTTAAATCCTATATAATAAATAAAAATTAATGAATAATTGAGGAAATTGAAAGATATATCAAAGAATAAAATGAATAAAAAAACCTAAAATTTAATTATAAACCCCAAAAATAAATCCGCATAAGAAATATATTGTATTTTTTTGACACCCATTAAATATAACTTAAACACTCATTAAACATACCTTAAACACCCATTAATCAGTAAATTAGATTGATTTATAACACATGTTCAATAAATAATAATCATTCAATCAAAAAACAATCTAAAACATAGATTTATCAAATTAAACAAACCTTATATGCCTTAAAAATTGAAATTATGAATATAATCCATGGAGAAATATCAGTGAGAAGTGGAATCAGAGGAAGATGATAGATGAGAAAGTGACATTGATGACAATGAAGACTGTGAGAGTAAAGAGTGAGGGAGACAAAAAGAATGATGATGAATATGAAGAATGAGATAAATCGATTTTTTATAGAGGTTTGTGAAGAAAATTAGTGTTCGTTGTGAGTGAAATTGAACACGCAACTCAAAAAATAAAATAAGATTGACACTTTATAATTTTTTAAAAATGAGTTCAATATCAGTTATGAAGTACCCGATGTAGAAAATATGGTTTTCTATGTTTTTCATTCGATAACTGACATAGAAAATCCACCAGCATGAGATATAACATTGGTTAATTTTTAATCGATGTGAAAAAAATTATCAGATTGGTTTATAATAACTAACATGATAAATGTGATGTTAAAACCCCTTCTTCCATGATTGTATAACCAATATACTCATCAGGATGTTTACCAATATGAAAAATTTAATTTAATGGTTGTTCCTCTTCCTTCTTTGAAGCCTTCATTATCTTCTTAGATTATTTCTTATTCCTTTTTAAAGTTATTATCTAAAACTTCCAAATCTATCTTAATAAGGAGGGAAATAACTTATTATATCTAAGTCTCTTCCATTAGATCTTTAAATCTGGTCTTCATGTATTCAGGTAAAAAATAATTGGGATTTTTTTTGATTCACTTAGTGATACCCTTATTCTTAAAACAAATTGTGATATAAATATAGATCCAATTCAGAGGGAATGTAAGATTTGATACTAATTAAGAGTCCCATTGTATTGTGTTGACACACCTGGTGGGTGAGTTAGGTGTTTTAAAATTCTTTTTATAAAAACCAATTCTTAATTTTAATATACTAAAACCCTTTGGATTTAAACCTCTGATACTGGTTAAAGTAGATTTATCTTTTATAGATTAACTTATAATTAACATAATTCAATCCAGATAAAGAAATAAAGATAGTACATGTGTTTTTACAAGTTTCGGTATCAATGTGATCCTACTCCTTACGAAAACCAACTATTATTACACTCCAAAAAATTTCAAAAAGAAATATTTTTATAAATTAACAAGTGGATGTGGGATGTTTTTATCATAACCAACTGGTGAATCCCATACAAACATTACATCCTACTAGAATTAAAAACTTTTGAATATTGGTTAAAATATTCTTTCATACTCTTAAATTAAGTCCCAATATATCCAGGGATGTCTCTACACCGACAAAGTTTGATCTTCTTCCTCAATTATAGTTACATTGACTACATTAGTATTGTCACAACTAAACCATGAAACTTGGCCTCTAGTTATGTGTAGCCTATATTTCTTATGAATCTATATTTGATAACTAAATTAAAATCTTATTCTCTAAAACTTAGTATTATATGATTGTACAAACGTGGATTTTAGATGACTACCACCACATCTAGAAATACCCTTAGTTTTCCCTTCTTCTTCCTCAACTGTAATAGACCAAAAGTTTAGGTAAACCACTTTTTATTCTTCTTTGAAACCTAACTATATATTCCTTTATCATAGGTTCAAAAACATCTATTCTTCATCGATAGGTCTATTTCTCTCAACTAACACAATTACACCCTTAAAAAACACAACAATTAATCTTCCACATCTCTTCTTTTATTCCTCCTCAAAATTATTATCTTCTCAAGTATATGATCAGCTATATTAATTACTTATATCATTTGTAATTTTGATAAGTATAAAATTTCAACTATAATCATGGGTCACACAAAAATTATATTCATTTTAAACAACTCTATGATATGATTTTTCAACTCAAAAGATATTCCATAAGCAACATTTTCTTTTACTTCTTCTTTCCAATTTATTATTCTTAATAAAATATGTCTTCAATCATGTGAAAATAGTATTAAATTATTTTTATTATAAAAATATTCTCCAAAAATCCTTCACTTAAATCTCCCAATAGTATGAACATAAAAAAAAACAACACCTTGTGGTGTGGGCACTACTACTACAGTATTATAGGTTGGAAACAATTGGTTTTTTAGGATAAATTATATTTTAAAAACAACTTTCATCACTTCAAAATTAGATCTACTTTCTTTATTATCAGTTTAAATCAAAATATATTTATGATATATAATCCATTAAACAAACAAAAAAATAATTAACTAATTTAGTTCTTGTATTTATAAATTTATGAAATTTGGAATTCTTCTCATTTTAAGATAAAAATAAATCTCTAAAAAACATCATGACTTAAACTTCTTGTTACTCAAATATCTTATATCACATATATAAATACTAAAAAAAAACAATAACGTAAGATTTGATGGAACTTCTTCCACATTATTCTTGAAAACCCATGAAGTTTCATATTCTTAATTAAGAATATCTTCCTCTTGTTTTTCTCAAAAAAGGATTGAATCATGAATAGCCAAGAATCATGATATTTATAACTTTAAAGCATAAAAATAATATATTAAAATGTATTTTTCATCAAAATAAAAAATTTAGAATCTCAATTTCAAACTTTAATGTCTCTCAAAATCATTCTTACTTTGATCTTCTTCTCCATGGATTGAAAATCAGACCCTATAATATTCTTGATTGATTCAAAAACTTATTTGTTTGTTTTTTATGTTTATAACACTTAATAATATCTTTTTTATCATCATATTTTATTTTATCATCAGATTATAAAATTAGGAAACTCTGTGTTTTGGTTTGTAGAATTAAAAAATTTCACTTTGATGTTTATATAGACCAGATTATGTATACGCAGAGGCACATCATGTTTACACAACTATAGATTCATACATATTAAATGAACCCAATGATTTCTATATAGACAGATTCATTATATGGTCCAGAAAATCATTATTTTGAAGTGGTATATTAATAGTTACACAAATAGACTCCACACATACTTAGAGAAGATAATAGTTACACAATAACACAATGATTATTACATATCTAGGAATTTGTCATATATTCTATCAGTTTCATTGGATGGTGATTATGCACATATATATGATGTCGACATAGTTCCTAGTAATGTTTACATTAATTAGAGTTATTGTATATGAAACCCTAGATGATTCTTATATAGTAGAAGACTGATGGTTACACAACTCAAGGATGATGTATATGTATAGGTATAATGATGCTTACACATCCAGAAATTTTTCATTTTAAAATGCTTACTGGATTAGATTATGGTTACATAGTATAGGAATATTATGTTTATACAGATTCTAGGATTTATATATATTATATAGACTTCAATAATATATGTTTAGGGACCCTTAAAACCAGATCTATCCTTCTCCAATATTTATCCAAGAGTATTCAAACACTAAATCCAATATCCTTAATTCTTGGTATACCTCAGATATTTTCTTGAAAACTTTAGCTATTTATCTTCTTTTAATGAGAACACTTTAATATCCCTACTATATGGATTCATCCAAATCACTTTATAACTATTTTTATACTACTCCACAAAATTAGTACATTTATTTGACATTAGAATCATATAAATAATCATCAGATATAATATCCACTATCTAGAAGCTATCTATCCAAGCCTTCATAGGTAGTAACAACCTTCTCCCTTTCCTCCACCAATGTAGATATGGGAAACCTATACTTATTTCCTTTTAAAATATAACCCACTTACTCCTATGAATATATATGGAAGTAAAATATTCATTATTTAGCACACATATACTTACTTTATATTGAAAAAAATACAATTCAAGATTCTTCAAATCCAAGGGTACTTCACAATAAAAGAAAACTGATTTCACTATAGGATTATTCCAATAATTTGGAATAACTAAAATATATGAATACTACATACATTTACTCTATTAAAACTAATTAGTTCAAGATTTTACATATGAGTTTGGTTAATATCAATGATAAGCACCCAAGATACTCCTTCTTCCTAGGGTATCCTAGGGAAAAGTAAATCTATTCGTATTTAGGAAGGGATCCCTTAAAGAAATGGTCTTCTCAAACCTTTGAGTAAATTCTTAAAGAGAAATGGGGACTAAAAAGAGTTTTGACCATGGGTTTTCACTAAAAGGTATGATGTAAAAAAGTCTAATAGTCTTAGGCTCCATTTTAAGGATTAAATAATTCTTCTCAATGTCCAAACAGTTCATAAACATTTATTTTCTTATCACTCAAATCATAAAAAATGTTTGGACTATGAAACAAGTTACAAACCATTTATAATGCTTCGCCAACCATGATTAAACATTTAACCATTTAAGTGTTTCATATTTTAACATAAAAATTTTCTTAAATAATCATCATATAATTATCAAACAATCATGTTAGTTAGTCGTAGGATAAGGAAGTTGAGTCTCATAATATCACATAACATAAACACTATCTAGAACGAAACCATGAAATGGTGAACCTGACTGTATTGTGGTTTACAATAACATAAACCATGACGTGGTTTATCCCAAATAACCATAGGTTGTGCTTTAGTGAATATTTATAACAATATTTGGCTTTCACTAAAACTTCATAATCTTATAATAATTTCACCTTATGTCACACTATTTGTAACAACTTTTATAAACTATATCTAAAATTATTTTATTTATCTTTTAAAACTAATTTTAGATAAACTGTTATTTATTTTCGCTATATGTTACATCATATTTAACAACTCACGAAAATCCATCCAAAACTTATTTTGGATATCCTCCAAAACACTTTTGCGGTAACTCTTAAATCTTTGTGCAAACACTTTGCAAAAAAAACTTAATCTTAATTTACATAATCAGAAATTTTGATCCCTAGTCATTTATAACATTGAAAAAAATTATGAATTCCATAATCCATAATTGTAAATATAGAGTGGCCTATAGAAACGATTTAGTACTACTGAAGATGTAAAGGGATATTTCATGATCTATACAAAAAAATGTATCTTTATACCTATGTCCACAAGATATATCATATAAAAGTATTCATAATCATATAATATATTTTACCAAGACATTGAGTGACCATAAAACATGGAGTATGAATAGAAGGAACTACCACAAATAGTACTGAGGCCTCACATAAGTATTCACCAAGAGGGGGTGAATTAGTGAATAATAATATTTTATGATTACTCCTTGATCAACCTTCATAATTGATTTATATGAACACAAACAAGTTTTCACCAACTTTCTTCTTCAACCCCAAAACCTTTTAATATTAATCAATTTAGTATAGTAAATCTATTTAAACATCTACACAACCAAATAGTGTAAAACAATTTACATGTTTCACCATTCAAAATGAATGGACACATCATTGGAATGGTATAACATCAAACATTCACACACGATCCCTTAGAATCACTAAATAGATTAAAAAAAGGATAGTTTATCCTTGAAACTCATGTGTGCACAAATTTATATAGATAAATATGATGTGATCCCACATAGAATCAAGATACATATTAAAATAAATATAATAAAGTATCTTATATCACTAATAATAATATTTAATTCCACTATCAATAGTGTGTTACCTCATCTTCACTTCTATGAGATATCTTGATATATAGTTGAACCTTTTATCATAAAATAACAAGAACAAACTCAGTAACTTATTGTGAAAGCACTACAATCCATCTTTCATAAAATAAAACTTTGATCTTCACCATTAAATTATTCCAAATATAAGAAATTTCAATTATTAATAGCCAATTTCCCCCAGGTGTCTCTTATTCATCTCTCTTATCTTAGAGACGTGTATCACTTCTATTACACACTTTAACAATACACATCCTCTCTCTTTAATTAAAATTTTAAATTCAAATTAAAAAAAAACCAACTACATCCTCCACTTAAGTTACTTTAATTCAATTAATTGGATCAATCCAACCCTCTATATCACCCTTTATATACTTTAGGGATGTAAATATTTGAGTTAGAGTATTCCATGAGCTAACCAAAAACCCACATCATAAAAAACACTAAAATCTATATTTTCCAATGGACCATGACATAGTGATGTCTAACCCTGATGTAATCAACTCAACCTCTCAGAATAGTTTTGAAATTATTATTGAACCATTACTTCACAACACATACCATGATTTAATGACATGACCGTTTTTCTTTCCATCCATTAAACACAACCATATCCCTATTTTCATCACCCCAGAGTAAAGTCTTGTCTATTTTATCTTTCATAAAATGAGCACTTCACATTGACTATAATGTAATGTATTAACTATTTTTCATTATTTTCCAAATACCACAACTAAACCTCACGTGATCATGATGTAATGAGGCTTCCCTGTTACACATAAGGGTTTTTAAAGACTATAATCAACACCACACCCATTTTATAATATTTACACATTTTTTTTAATTTGATACATGATTCCACAACTTTTATAACACTGAATTTCTATTATTTACTCATCATCCTCCTTTAAGGAATAAACTATGGAATTTTTTTGAAAGTACCATGAAATAATTCTACTTTCCTTCACTCAAATAGCTCCAAACCCAAAACTTTAACTTAAATATCCTTATAAAATCTTCCAAAAATCCAATAACATTTACATTATCTGAACTATATAAATTCTCATGAGTTTAAATATGATTTATGTGTTGAAAAATGTATTGGAAAAAAAGACAACATCAATGAAATAAATCACATATAATTCACTTCACCTTTAACCAACAATAAACCCCATTATAAAATAAACATATGTTGAGGAAAATTTACTCTTAAACATATTTTTAATCACAAAAATATATAAATATCATATATATTATTCATATGCTATCAATTTTTTGAGTGTATAATGACCAGATAGATGAACATATCACATATCATTCACCCGGATGGATGAACACATCACATATCATTCACCTAGATGGATGAACATTTCACATGAACTTAATCTAAATAGATAAGAATATTACATGTACCTTATCCAGGTATGGTCACACACTTCCTCAATTTATCACAATTAATGGCCCATCTATCATACTTGTCACATGAGAGGATAAATATTATCTTAGTTAAACATCAAACATCGACATTATCAGTAATATACCCAACCACCCCTGATTAGTTCATCCTCAAGGATGTCATAATAAATATATCAAAGTATGATGGTTCTTATGTTATGTATCTTTTTTACGTCTGGAATAAGGTTTCAATATTAATCTTTCACCCCTAGTATGCCAAATACACGGTGCATCACACTCTATGTGATATACACAATAACACACAAAACTCCTTTTATGTCTCATGGGTAAATTTTTTATCGCTATATGAAACCCAACCTATGCCAATCTTAACATGTAACAAAAACCTATAATACTTCATGATGACCATCGATTAAGGATAACTTAAAGTTATTATTTAATTGGTTAATTGAAATTTTATTTCGTGAATATATGCAAATAATGTGATTCAATTATAAAGTGGAGTCTTCCATTCATATAACATGATACATTTTTTATTCTTAAAATAATTTAAGAATACTAAAAAAACCATGAATAAGAATTTTAAAATCATATCCTATATGATATACCACCAGGAAAGCCTTATATTTTCTACGATTCTAGGGTTTTCTACACTCATTACATCTCTATGTAATTATCATCACATCTCTATGTAACTATCTGATAAATCATCATGTTTGAATCCTTTAATGGGAAATATATATAAATTAAATCATGTTTTAATTATAAATAGATTAGGATTCATAATCCTCATGTTCAACTCTGTGAGCATATTATTCAAACTTCTTTTCTTTAAATAGTCCAATGTCATGATGTTAATGATTATGTTGTGTGTTTAGAATTATTTTTAAGTTCATTATCATCATTGTAGAACCTTTCTATTAAAATGTTTATTTGAGGTAATTTCATAAACACTTTAATGTAACTCTTAATATTAAAATAATTATTTACTAGCATACCTTAATATCTTTTAGGATAAAAATGAACTTTCACTTTGGAGTAGACTGGTATAATCATTTATTTGTTAAATTTTGAGATTATCTAAGTTAAAGAATACTCCCACTAGCCTCTTTGAAACTATATTTTCTCTAAAATATATTTATAAGATGAAAAATCTATTGTTTTAGTAAATAAAACCCATTAACTTTATGAGAATATTTAATAAATAAACTATTAACACCCATATCTTACATGATATTCCATGTGTTTGGATAAATACTCTAAAAGTGAGATTTTATTCTTTAAAATATAGAACTGAAGGGAATTAGGAATTATTTTCCTTATATTTTAATAAATATGCTTGATAAAACACTTTTATCCTTGATAAAATTCCATTTATCCTTGTTAGTATACCCTTTTCCAAAGGGTATAATCTTTAATAAAATAAAGTAAATTCATGGTGAAGAGGGATATGATGGCTTTATTCCCTTTGTGTAAATGAACTTGGGGATTTATAAAAGTCTATAAAATAGGTATTGTAAAATTTTACATTCAGATTCATGTTAAAAAAATTGAATCCATAGTACCCCTTTTATGTATTTTTCATGGATCATGTGTAATTAAATTTAAGCACGAAGAAAAAAATCGAACGAAATTATAAACAATACCTTCTTTGTTTGAAAATACCAACATGATTCATGCACCTTCATCATGTTGTGGATAAAAGTAATAAATAAAGGAATACTATAGATCTTACACATATGAAACACATCTCCTATATTTCCTTTCTTTGATTCTCATGATCTATTGTGAGAAATCAATGCGCTTTACGACGTTTATTCGATCACGTGAAGAATGCGGACTCGATCCGAAGATGCTGGATCAATATGATCATGTTATTATCCTAGTATCTCTCCTTATAACTTGAGATAGATCTTGTGAGGAGTTAAAATTCTATAAATCCTCTTTTATTCTCATTTTTGGGCTCAAAATTTGGTTTTATAACAAGGTTTAACTCTGAAAAATTGTATTCAATACCTTAAAAAGTTAACCCTTAAAAACTAACCCATAACACCACTAATAACTTAGTTATCATATAATAAGTGATATAAATATTTTATCACTATATTTTGACATTAATAACATGTTATTTGATAAAAAGCGTCTCATTTTCTTAGCTTGTAAGCACCCCTTATAATTTAATGAACCTTGAACGCGTTATGTTTGTTTGAAAAATTATATTTTTCTCACATTCAATTTTATAATTAAACAAATTATGAATACCTTGTGAAATAAATTAAATCATTATTATTATGAACTTAAATAACATAATTGAGTTATTTTTTTACTTTTTATCATTCATACTCAAGTATTCACTGACCCCACACATGGGACCCACTACATCCTAAACTCCCAGTCATCCGAATATGTGGAACTTGTGCATAAAATTAAAGTGTGACAATCTAGGGTCATACCTTGATATAATTGAGTCATACCCATATACCAAGAGTGGTATCTAGTAACACATCAATTCCCCTAAGGAGATAAATAATATCATAGCTATGAAAACCTCCTATGAACATGCGACGTATAATATAATCTCTTTGTCTTGCAATATCTTATAGTACAAGATGCAAACTCTATATCATCATCATTTATTGCTTTATTTATTCATTTAAATTACTATTTGGACTTAACTTCAATCACCAGGGCCATGAATTGAATAAATTTACTACCATTATGATTAACTGGTCCTGATATATCTCTTCCTTTCAGAAGCGATAAATCATGTCTTAATCATTCATCCGATTTTATACTTCCAATGGCACACCCGACACAAAATACCATGCCAAAAATTAAATACCTTGGTTTTTTATTACATTAAAGTATGTGATAAAATGTTACACATTGATAATTATTTCAATTCAAGATACCAATACACATGCTCATAGGTAGGAACAAATAATGACACCTAAAACATGGGGTGTTACTATTAGTGGGTCAATCACCATGATCTCCTATACTTGATATCACCAAGTGAAAACTTCACGAGAAGAAGTATCAATACTTATAATACCATAAAACCTGCTAGTCAGACATAATCTATGTAACGACCCAAAATTTTGAATAAATCTTGTTTCCTAATTTCATGTGTTATTTTTTATACTCAAAAAAAAAATGTTTTATTTGATAAACATGATTATAAATAAAATGAGACCATTGGTTTTTGAGTGTTATATGACCATCGGTCAATATGACCACCGTGAACAAAATGTTTTGATTATTGTCTCTATATTTAAGTAATCTTGGTTAATTATTATAGAACGAAGATTTGATGGCCTCACCTAGTAGCCTTGGGCCGATCGAAGCCCATCTAACAGAGATTGGGAAGGAGGTAGCACCATTGGGCTTTGCTCTGGACCAAATCCAAGCCGAACTTCATCATGTGAAGCTAGAACGGAATCGCCTTCACGAGAAGTTCAAACTGATAGAAATTACTACTCGGGCAATGTTGACTGAGCCGCCCCAAAATTCTATCACCCTATCACACCTTACTCTTAGGTCCTATGCTGGTATTATAAGGGGTTATGTAACGAGACCGTAATTGCCTTGTGTAATCTTTTTTTTAAATAAAAATTTGGATTTCTTCTTATGATGATGTTTATGAATTTTCAAATGACCGGATAAATATTGTATGCATATTTTTGATGAATTTTAGAAAAAGGATATTTTAAAAATGGTTGTGTAAACCTTAAATAATTAAAAATGTGTAATGATTTTCGAAAAATGGTCTTCTAAAATTATGTTCAGTACGAAATTTAGAGTCTAATAAGATCAACTTGATTTTTGATGAATAGTAAATTATGAATAGTGATTTTATGATTAGGATTAGTAATATGACCAAATGGATTAGTAATCTCACTTAAAGAGAGTTTTAAAATAATCTAGGCACCTTGATTAAGTAATGTTATTCAATAAAATAGTTAAATAACGGTTTCATTAATTATTATTCAAGTATTAGTTTTTTCGGGTGAATAGTGTTTTTTAATTAAAAATTTAATTAAAAATAATTAGAAAATTATTTTTATAAAAATGACTTTATTTTTGAACTCAGAGCATCGATATTATGTTATGGTAATTTTTGGGGTTTTTTCTGAAAAAAATGAATTTTCGATGAATAGTGTTTTTATTTAAAAATTAAATTAAAAATATTTAGAAAATTATTTTTATAAAATGGAGTTCATATTTGTAATCAGAGCGTTGATATTTGGTTAAGGTGAAATTTTGGGATTATTCTGAGAAAGTTGAATTTTTGATGAATAGTGAAAATACAGTTTTTAAGTTACGGGTGTTTAATGACATCATTAAATGATGTATTAAGTTTGTAATCAATATGTTCGAATTATGAATAGTGAGATAAGGTATGAGGTGTCCCAAGTGGCCAATACCATGGGCAAATACCATGGGCAAGCCCATGGTTTTGCCAAAACCACTAATGAGGTGTCCCTTTGCCATTAATGCCTTGTCCCCTCACTTTCCCTATAAATACCAAGCCATCCTCTCATCCATTCGACTCCCCACTCTTCCCCAACGAAGTTCTGGTCTCATTACCTCCCAAGGAGTCCTACCAAGGTGCCCCCAAGCCCTCAAGGTCCCAACCTTTGAGGTTTAAGAGTTACATTTTAAGGTAAGGGATCCGACCCCTCTCTTTCTTTTCAAGTGATCTCTTTTATGTCATTCCTTTTATGCTCCATGTTCTTATTTTGGAGGATGTTATTTTATACTCCTCTTACTGCCCTTTTTATGTTCATATGATGAAATACCCCCTCTTACTCTCATCATTTCGTTTTAAGAAAGTTTAAGTGGCGCCGTTAGGCTGCCGAATTTTCAAGGGATTCATTCACCTCTCTCTTTTTCAAAGTTCTACTTTCATGTCAAGTCTTTCAAGTTCATTTTTATTATGTTGGGGTATGATCTCTATATTTATCATACTGTTCTTTTATGATCACATGATGAGAGACCCCATTTGATCTCTTCAATTCAGTATTTTGATGTCTTAAGTGGCGCCGTTAGGCTGCCGAATTTTTAAGTGGTTCTTCACCCTTCTCGTTTTGAAGTTCTACTTTCATGTCAAGTCTTTCAAGTTCATTTTTATTATGTTGGGGTATGATCTCTATATTTATCATACTGGTCTTTTATGATCACATGATGAGAGACCCCATTTGATCTCTTCAATTCAGTATTTTGATGTCTTAAGTGGCGCCGTTAGGCTGCCGAATTTTTAAGCGGTTCTTCACCCTTCTCGTTTTGAAGTTCTACTTTCATGTCAATTCTTTCAAGTTCCTTTATATTATGTTGGGGTATGATCTCTATATCTATCATACTGGACTCTTATGTTCATATGATGAGAGACCCTATTTGACCTTGTCAATTCAATTTTGTTGAAGTTTAAGTGATGCCGTTAGGCTGCCGAATTTTCACAAGAGAAATCTTGTTTTGTTTTCTTCCTTTCATGTTCTTCATTTCATATGGTATATTTTAAAATTTCATTACCATGTTCATAAATCCCTTATATTTTGTCCCTCTACTGTATGATGGGTCATTTATGAATGTTTGACCCATGTCCCCTCTTTTCTCAATGTTTTCTAAAACCTTGTAACATAGCCGTTATGCTGCAGAATTTTTCCCCTCAAAATGCCTCTCTTTTTTCTCAAAAATTATTTTATGTTATAAAGTGAATACTCAAAGCTCTTATTTCTACAAGGGTATTCACATATATATCAAAATGTTCCATTTTAAATTCTGGGATTTACATACATGAGACCCGCTTCCCTTTCCGTGGGTTTAAAGTGCCGTAAAGATCATGTCATTAAAGCAGTTTTTAAAATGTTATGATTATGAAATGAAACCCATTTATTTTATGCTATATGGGTTATTTATGAAATGTTTGATGATGATATATGTGGCTCACATGATAATAAAGGTAAATTTAAGGGTGCGCCCTGATAGCGCTCCAATGCATTGGGTAAAGACTTAATCTCTAGAGATGACCATTTTAACGACGCCTTGGTGAATAACCTTGGTAATTTTTTTAACGACACCTTGGGGATGGACCTTGGTGAAACGAAACGATTGCCAATATTAAATGTTGCAGCCACATCTTCAAGTTATGAAAAAGTTTTATTTTTATTATGATATGCATCATGATTTCATTTTCATGCCTTAAAGTTCTTTTCATGACTTTATTGATGTATCCCAAGTTCATATGTAAAATGTTTCACTTGTTTCCCTTGCTGGGCCTTCTGCTCACCCTTTCTTTTGATGTATGTCCCCAGGTTATGAGATTCAGTAATGAGCCTAGGGTGAACATGAGGAGAAGCCTTTCAAGTGTTGAAGAAGAATTCTTTATGTTGTTTTCATGTTTTAAGTTCCTGGTTTCCAAGACACTAAACCTTAAAGATCCTCGGTTTTGTAAAATGTAATTAAAGTTTATGTGATAAAAAGGTGGGATGCTATAGTTGGTATCAAAGGATGGTTTAGTTATTTGTGGAAATTAGGATATGAAAACTCTAGGAGGAACCCTATAGAAAAGTTTAATATAGGAAATCTTCCTGGTATTTTGGTGAGTATTGAGTAAGGGGTTGCCAAGCAAATACATCCCTGTCTGGATACGAGCAGGTAGAGGTGGCTCTGGCACAGATGTACATAGGGGTAAAACCCGAAAACACCGCTTTGAGCTAGACTCGAACGGGAACTGGTACACGACAACGGGCCTTGCTGCACTCTTGGTTACGACACTCCCGGGGGATATGCTTTGGTAAATTCATAAGCTTGGTATGAACCATTATTAAAGGAACAAAGATAAAATAAAATAAAGATTCACATAAGAATATATGATCATGGATAACCTAGATGGGAACCTAGGGGATCACAAGTTAGGGTATACTTTTCTTCTACAAGTTATCCTTATATGCTTTAAGTTCCTTTTCATGATTATTGGTTAAGTATTTAAGCCTCTAATTATACTTTATCTTCTTAGTTAATGGTGGGAAATGGAATAACGTGTCCCAACAACCAATGTGATAGTAAATGCGACAATTTCCGTATTAATATTTCAGAGTTGATTAGGGGATTAAAAGATGATTATTATTTTGGAAGGCGTTCACTATTTTGGGGACCCTATATGATCGAGGTAAATAGATTACTATAGTATTTTCATTGAGGAGTAAGGTTGACTTATATTTTGAAGAATTGATGAATTTAAGGTGGACTTATAGTAATTTAGGTTACTTTTGGGAATGATTAACCTATATTGGGTAAAATATGTTTAGGTTAGCTACTTTTGTTATAAGATGTTAGGAGTGGTTGATGTTGTCTGGAGATGAACAATGAAGTTGTTTTGGAAGACTATGTTATCAAATCCTTCTTGTATTTGGGTTTCAATCTTAGTTTGGTTTATTTTGAGGAATTTTAAGGACCGTTATTTATGGAGTGGTCTATGATGAACGTTGGGTAGTACCATGGAACTTTGAAGATTTAAAAGTAGGTTCTATTCCTATGGGATTCTTTCTTTTTGAAGAGTTGTTTTACCTTAACCTTTCTGTTTTTGGGATAATGTTTAAAGATAGAAGAAATAGATAGTTAATTTTTTGTAGATTATGTGATTCTATAGAAGATGATTCTTGTGCTTTTATGAGACCAAGTGTTTTTGAATTCTCATCATTTGGCGAAAAGATTAGTGTTGGTAGGGACTTGTTAAAGGATGAAACTCTACTTGAAGGTAGGTATATTTTCTTATGTTTTTGTTCTATGTAGTAAATGAAATCCTCAAAATTATGAAAAGAAACGTAAAACAAAAATGTTGTTGGTTTACGTTTCCTACTAGGTAATCAAAGACCGTTTACACACATCATAAGTTTGGGATTTTCTCATGGTTAACTTTCTCCTAATCATGTTCTCTATCACTCTCTCTCAGAACTGACCCTTTGTTTTTTCCTCCATGTCCATGTTTTCCTACATGGAACCCGAGTGTGGGTTAACTCAGGTGGCCTTTGTACTTCCTTTTCTTTCTTTTAAAGTAATGGTGTTACTGACTCTTTTTCCGATGTGGGACTTTCAATGAAATTTCAAAACCCAATTTAAAAAAAATTGTGAGGACGCAATTTCTTAAGGGGGGAAGATTGTAACGACCCGAAATTTTGAATAAATCTTGTTTCCTAATTTCATGTGTTATTTTTTATACTAAAAAAAAATGTTTTATTTGATAAACATGATTATAAATAAAATGATACCATTGGTTTTTGAGTGTTATATGACCATCGGTCAATATGACCACCGTGAACAAAATGTTTTGATTATTGTCTCTATATTTAAGTAATCTTGGTTAATTATTATAGAACGAAAATTTGATGGCCTCACCTAGTAGCCTTGGGCCGATCGAAGCCCATCTAACAGAGATTGGGAAGGAGGTAGCACCATTGGGCTTTGCTCTGGACCAAATCCAATCCGAACTTCATCATGTGAAGCTAGAACGGAATCGCCTTCACGAGAAGTTCAAACTGATAGAAATTACTACTCGGGCAATGTTGACTGAGCCGCCCCAAAATTCTATCACCCTAGCACACCTTACTCTTAGGTCCTATGCTGGTATTATAAGGGGTTATGTAACGAGACCGTAATTGCCTTGTGTAATCTTTTTTTTAAATAAAAATTTGGATTTCTTCTTATGATGATGTTTATGAATTTTCAAATGACCGGATAAATATTGTATGCATATTTTTGATGAATTTTAGAAAAAGGATATTTTAAAAATGGTTGTGTAAACCTTAAATAATTAAAAATGTGTAATGATTTTCGAAAAATGGTCTTCTACAATTATGTTCAGTACGAAATTTAGAGTCTAATAAGATCAACTTGATTTTTGATGAATAGTAAATTATGAATAGTGATTTTATGATTAGGATTAGTAATATGACCAAATGGATTAGTAATCTCACTTAAAGAGAGTTTTAAAATAATCTAGGCACCTTGATTAAGTAATGTTATTCAATAAAATAGTTAAATAACGGTTTCATTAATTATTATTCAAGTATTAGTTTTTTCGGGTGAATAGTGTTTTTTAATTAAAAATTTAATTAAAAATAATTAGAAAATTATTTTTATAAAAATGACTTTATTTTTGAACTCAGAGCATCGATATTATGTTATGGTAATTTTTGGGGTTTTTTCTGAAAAAAATGAATTTTCGATGAATAGTGTTTTTATTTAAAAATTAAATTAAAAATATTTAGAAAATTATTTTTATAAAATGGAGTTCATATTTGTAATCATAGCGTTGATATTTGGTTAAGGTGAAATTTTGGGATTATTCTGAGAAAGTTGAATTTTTTATGAATAGTGAAAATACAGTTTTTAAGTTACGGGTGTTTAATGACATCATTAAATGATGTATTAAGTTTGTAATCAATATGTTCGAATTATGAATAGTGAGATAAGGTATGAGGTGTCCCAAGTGGCCAATACCATGGGCAAATATCATGGGCAAGCCCATGGTTTTGCCAAAACCACTAATGAGGTGTCCCTTTGCCATTAATGCCTTGTCCCCTCACTTTCCCTATAAATACCAAGCCATCCTCTCATCCATTCGACTCCCCACTCTTCCCCAACGAAGTTCTGGTCTCATTACCTCCCAAGGAGTCCTACCAAGGTGCCCCCAAGCCCTCAAGGTCCCAACCTTTGAGGTTTAAGAGTTACATTTTAAGGTAAGGGATCCGACCCCTCTCTTTCTTTTCAAGTGATCTCTTTTATGTCATTCCTTTTATGCTCCATGTTCTTATTTTGGAGGATGTTCTTTTATAATCCTCTTACTGCCCTTTTTATGTTCATATGATGAAAGATCCCCTCTTACTCTCATCATTTCGTTTTAAGAAAGTTTAAGTGGCGCCGTTAGGCTGCCGAATTTTCAAGGGATTCATTCACCTCTCTCTTTTTCAAAGTTCTACTTTCATGTCAAGTCTTTCAAGTTCATTTTTATTATGTTGGGGTATGATATCTATTTTATCATACTGTTCTTTTATGATCACATGATGAGAGACCCCATTTGATCTCTTCAATTCAGTATTTTGATGTCTTAAGTGGCGCCGTTAGGCTGCCGAATTTTTAAGTGGTTCTTCACCCTTCTCGTTTTGAAGTTCTACTTTCATGTCAAGTCTTTCAAGTTCATTTTTATTATGTTGGGGTATGATCTCTATATTTATCATACTGGTCTTTTATGATCACATGATGAGAGACCCCATTTGATCTCTTCAATTCAGTATTTTGATGTCTTAAGTGGCGCCGTTAGGCTGCCGAATTTTTAAGCGGTTCTTCACCCTTCTCGTTTTGAAGTTCTACTTTCATGTCAATTCTTTCAAGTTCCTTTATATTATGTTGGGGTATGATCTCTATATCTATCATACTGGACTCTTATGTTCATATGATTAGAGACCCTATTTGACCTTGTCAATTCAATTTTGTTGAAGTTTAAGTGATGCCGTTAGGCTGCAGAATTTTCACAAGAGAAATCTTGTTTTGTTTTCTTCCTTTCATGTTCTTCATTTCATATGGTATATTTTCAAATTTCATTACCATGTTCATAAATCCCTTATATTTTGTCCCTCTACTGTATGATGGGTCATTTATGAATGTTTGACCCATGTCCCCTCTTTTCTCAATGTTTTCTAAAACCTTGTAACATAGCCGTTATGCTGCAGAATTTTTCCCCTCAAAATGCCTCTCTTTTTTCTCAAAAATTATTTTATGTTATAAAGTGAATACTCAAAGCTCTTATTTCTATAAGGGTATTCACATATATATCAAAATGTTCCATTTTAAATTCTGGGATTTACATACATGAGACCCGCTTCCCTTTCCGTGGGTTTAAAGTGCCGTAAAGATCATGTCATTAAAGCAGTTTTTAAAATGTTATGATTATGAAATGAAACCCATTTATTTTATGCTATATGGGTTATTTATGAAATGTTTGATGATGATATATGTGGCTCACATGATAATAAAGGTAAATTTAAGGGTGCGCCCTGATAGCGCTCCAATGCATTGGGTAAAGACTTAATCTCTAGAGATGACCATTTTAACGACGCCTTGGTGAATAACCTTGGTAATTTTTTTAACGACACCTTGGGGATGGACCTTGGTGAAACGAAACGATTGCCAATATTAAATGTTGCAGCCACATCTTCAAGTTATGAAAAAGTTTTATTTTTATTATGATATGCATCATGATTTCATTTTCATGCCTTAAAGTTCTTTTCATGACTTTATTGATGTATCCCAAGTTCATATGTAAAATGTTTCACTTGTTTCCCTTGCTGGGCCTTCTGCTCACCCTTTCTTTTGATGTATGTCCCCAGGTTATGAGATTCAGTAATGAGCCTAGGGTGAACATGAGGAGAAGCCTTTCAAGTGTTTAAGAAGAATTCTTTATGTTGTTTTCATGTTTTAAGTTCCTGGTTTCCAAGACACTAAACCTTAAAGATCCTCGGTTTTGTAAAATGTAATTAAAGTTTATGTGATAAAAAGGTGGGATGCTATAATCTATGTCATGATAGTATGATGTATCTAGACCATAAGACATGTGTTTAAGATTACTATCATAGTAACTCAAGGTTCTCATTATAGTAGATAATTTATACAACCTTTTGATATGACAAGTAATCTAAGAACATTACCAAACAAATAGTACATATATAATAAACATTACAGTGATGATATGATAAATACATGCATATATCAAAATTTATACATGTAATGGTAATCAAGGTACAAAAAGGAGTTGGGTCTAGGTAACCCACTCACAACACTCCCACTGCTAGCATCAATGTGTCCCCTCATGACTATCTCATCATCTCCTCCATACACTAGGAATATATCCTTTTTATGTATCAATTACTTTAGGATTATTTTTATATAAATCCAATCCATCTCTCATGGATTGACTCAATATCATCCCACCATGATTATATAAATGGAAGCATCAAACATAGTACATAACATGACATACAAGATAGATCCCACAACCATAGGATAAGGGATTCTACTCATTATTTAAATATCCTCCTTTTTCTATGAACATATTTTTTTAAATAGATTAATACCATGTGACAATGATGATAATACTCTCTCTGATTTTTCCATATTTTTCCTTTTGAGTAATTTTTCAATATATGTACTTTGACTTAGACTGAGCATACATGGAGATTTATATTGATAGTTATTGATCCCTAGAATATATTATTTTCACCTAATTCTTTCATAGAAAAGAATTAATTTAACAAAGTATTCAATAACTATAATAACTGCACTTCATTTATCATGATTTATATGCCATCAACATATAAAATTAGGAAAATGATGGAATTCCCACTAACCTTATTATATCCACATGTCTCTCATTAATTCTTAATGAAACCAAACTCTCTTATGGCCTCATAAGAATGGACATTCCATGATTGTGATGCCCAATTCTGTCCATATATAGATCTATATAGTTTTTTTACTTTATCAAAATTATTTGACTTAGTAAAACCTTCAGTATGTGTTATATATAAATCTTCAACCAACTTACCATTTAGAAAAGTTGTTTTGACATCTATTTTCCAAATTTCATAATAATGGAAGGTCACTATTCAAAGTAATATTCTGATGGATTTTAGCATTTTGACTCGTGATAAAGTTTCATCATAGTGTATGCCATGACATTTCTTGAAACCCTTTACAACCAATATGTCTTTATTGTTACTTACTTAAGCATCCATGTGAAGATGTTTCTTGAATACTCATTTACAACCAATATGTTTTACATTCCTGAATGGCTCAAAGGCTTTCTTTTTATTGATTTTTGATAACCCCTCTTTCAAGGGATGATGGGGGACCCTTACAAGGCCCGTAGTATTAGTGATTACATGACCCATAGGCCTTAGAAATTATAAAAACTATACTTGGAACTCCTCCTCCCAGCTTCTTCATCATGATATCAGCTCTTCACCTTTCACATGGCTATTCTGCTAGGATTCCCATGAAATCACAGGCTGGTCCTGATTGAAATGACATACCCTCTCTTTTTGAAAACCCTCTTAGATTCTGCTCTGGTGAATGCACCTACTCTGATCCCCGTCTGGAGTCTGCTCCTTGTAGATTCTGTTTAATCATTAAGCCCAAATTTTAGGTGGCCCGAAGGCCTTGAGGTGGCCCGAAGTCCTTGAGGTGGCCCAAAGGCCTTGAGGTGGCCCTAAAGCCTTGATGTGGCTCGAAAGCCTTACTGGCCTGAGGGACTTGGGTGGCTCGAAGGACTTAAAAGACCCAAGGCCCAAACCTGTGGCCCGAAAGCCCAAACAGATGAATAGTTCCAGATACTACAGTACCAAATAGTGTCTGCTACAATACTGCTATAGTACCCCCATAAATATGTCTCCACCTGGTTTTGAACTCGGGTCTCTTGGATGCACTTGTTGAGTCCTCACCAACTGGGTTGATGCTCTTGTGCACCAATATGTTTTACATCATTCATAGGATTTATCAAAATATAAACTTGATATTGGTACATGGACTCTATTTTATAATGCATATCTTCTTTCTATTTAGAATAATCCTTTCCAGATACTATTTCCTTATATGTCATAGGTTCATTATCCTCAAGGAGTAATGTGTTACATGACTCGGTAACAAGTAAAACATACCTCTTTGGTTCTCTAACCTCTCTCATAGACCTATTTAGTAATTGTGTCTTATGAACATATTTATTTTCCATCGGATCTTGTAGATATCATATCCACACTAACTCTTGTACATCCAGAGCATCAAATTCATCGAATTAAATCTTTATCCAATTAATTCCATTGTGAATTTTTTCTCTTTATAGAAATACGACATGTATTACCACAATTATTTTTCTATTTGAAGGGTTATATTGGTAATATCCTTTAGTTTCCTTCAGGTAACATATAAAGATTCACCTTATAATTCAGGAGGCTAGTTTTTCATTAAATATTGTGTTTAAAAATAACTCACATCCCCATACATATATGTGAGACATAATAAGTTTCTTTCTATACCACAAATGATATACAATCCCATTCACTGCCTTATTTAGTTCTCAATTTAGTGTATATTTTGTATTCTATACCACATATCCCCAAATGGATAATGGAAAAGTTATATGACTCATAATTGATATTACCACATCAAGTAAGGTATGATTAATACTTTCAATAACACTATTCTACTAAGGTGTATAAGGATGAGTGAGTTGGGAGACTATCCCACACTCCTTTAAGTGATTGATTAATGATAGGTTTAAATATTCCCAGCCACAATCTGAGAAAATATTATTAATCTTTTTCCAAGATGATTTTCTAATCCTTTTTGATATTTCATAAATATCTAAATGGAATCTAAATTATACCTCATTAAGTCAATATAACCACATCTGCTAAATCCATTGGTAAAAGTAATGAACAAAGATAACTCACCCATTTACTCTACTAGAAATAAACCTCATACATTAATATGAATCAAATCTAGTAGTTCTATATCCATTTATCCCATCTCAATGAAATTTGATTTGGTCATTTTACCTTATAATAAAGCATGACATACATCCAATGGTTTCAAATCAATATAGGATAAATATCCTGGTTGATGTAGTTTTCTTAAATGATTTTCATTTAGATGACCTATCCTGAAGTTCCATGGGTAGGTGGGACATGAGTCATTTTTTCTATATTTTGATTACTGAAACATGATTTTTAAGTTCAAGTATATATAATTAATTGTTAATATTCACCACACCATAACCCATTATATCCTTATAATTTGAAAACATTTATTTCTAAACGTTAAATAAAATACCATATTGTCTAATATTGACACATCCATCCAACATTAAATTTTTATTCAATGAAAAGAGGTACACAGAAACAAAGAGACCAAGAAAAAAGGACACACCAGGCCTTATGTATCTTGTAATATAAGGTACATAATAAAAATTATTTAATATAAGAACTAAACCACTAGAAAAAGTGAGATGATAATCTCCTATTACTAATATTTCCAATCTTGAACCATTTTTTTCTTGAATATCCACCTCTACCTTTTCAATATCCCGGAATCTACTTGGTTCCTATACTTGAATAAAAATGTGTAATCCACATGCCATATCCAATACCCGAATTATAGATATAAATATATTTCATTCAATGGAAAATATACCTGAAGAAGAAGCATCACCTTGCTTCCTTTTCCCATTTTTTAATTATTCTTGAAATAGACCTTTTCACCACAAGAAAAATAGATATATTATTACTTTTCACCCTCTCTCTATGTATCTATATATTCTTGTTGGGGTGGTTTATCAGTGAATTTTAATTTGACTTATCCTTTGACACCTTATCCGTGCCTTTCCTTCTCTTGTTCACTATAAGGACAAAAGAGTTGGAATTATTCATATACTTATCCTCTTGTAAAAATAAAACAAATAAATATGGGAGTGACTTATTCTTGTTATTAATATTATAATTAAAAATTAAATTCAAGAATATAGGTGGTAAAGATGAAATAATGAGATCAATTTCCAATTCTTGGTTCAATTTGAACCCAACAGATTCTAGTCTCTCAATGTACCCAATCATCTTGAGTACATGAGGGCCTGCATGACACCCTTATGGTATCCTAGACCTATAAAATGAACTTTACATCTCATATATTTCTTATCAATCCCTCTCTTGCTATAATTATTGTAGGTTAGATAACATCTTGTAGGAATATCCTCCCTCATGATTTTTTTGAAACTCAAAGGAATAGATGGAAACATGACACAACAGACATCCAATGAATAAACTATATACTTAATGTATTTATCTTTATCTACCTCAATTTCTCCCGAAATGGGATCAATAGGAAGTGGTGATTCCAATACATAATGTTTTATTCATTATCATATTACTATGTGAAAGTTTATGTACCACTCCTGGAAGTTATTTCCAGTAAGGATATTATTTTTAAACAATATTGATCGTAGTAAGATTCTATTGGTGGTGGTGAATGAAATTTGATATATATCAAATAAAATAATATATATAAGTACTTTATCTTTATTACTAAATGAAATTTTCAATTTTATTAAATTTAAAATTACTTCCACTATTTTATTGAATTCTAGTAGCCCTCAACTATAAAATTTGGAATATTCAAATGATTAAATATTCTAATAGAAATGATATTTCAAAACCTCTACTTGTAGTCCAAGATATAGCTACACCACTAATTAGAGAGTTTCATGGTAGGATTTTAGCTAGAAAACCACGTTGACTCATGGATCCTTGATTTGTTGAGTAAAGTCCCGAATTCTAGAAATTGTAACCTTGATTTACTCAAAACTTTTCCTATAAAGTTAAAACAAGCTAGCTATGACTACTTATTTGTGGAAAACATTAGTTAAGTTGACCCACAAATTTTCATTATAATTACCTAGTTGTAAGATTCACCCTCAACCATGTAACGCCCCGACCCCAGTTGCCCAGAGTCGGTGCATTAATTACATAACATTGGCATGATCACAAGAAAGATAAAATCTCGAAAGACCGATTGGTTTAGTAGCCTTGGAAACACTAGATATATTCATAAGGTTTTACATTACATTTCAAAGTGAAAAACTACTACAACAACAAAGTCTTCATATCCACACTATTAACCCCTCATAATATCCCTGCAAGTCATTCATAATTTACTTCTTCACTACCTGGGAAAAATAAAACATAGAAAAGGGGTGAGCTCAAATGCCCAGTAAGGATAACAATATAGCGGAACATTCATAATAAGCATAAACATTTAAGGCAATGAATTACTAAAACAAAAGCCTTTTAAAATTGAACTTCAACATAGTATGGCAAAAATAAAAATGAAATAATGCCATTTACTTATTCACATGGATATTCTACTAATCGAATAATCACATGCAATATCAATAACCACTTTCATAATGTTGGAATGCATAATGCCAGACTATCATAACCACATAGCCAAGGCCTCGTGCCAAGACTAAAAATAAGATTTTGTCAAGGCCTTGTGCCAAGACACTAGTTTGTCTCATGAGACATACCGATGCATCGAGGAGCTATAGCAGGCTCCACCCGTCACTTATTAAGTCCAATGCATTCCCATATGAAAAGGTTTAAACATAACATAAACATTCGTATTAAAACTAGCATACGAAATGTCAATAATTTCACCATAAACTATGAATGGTATAAAAATAGCACATCCACAGTCAAACATATCACAAAACCTTCAATACAATATAGAAGTTTTGTATCATAATAAATCAACTTCAAATAAGCGTAAAATCCATTAAAGGATGTTGATATAGATGAAATCAAAACACTTTTTAGAGAAATATCTCTTTTTATTTTGAAATCATTTAAGATCCATATAAAATAAAACATTTTCTTTGAAAATATTCTTATAAGCTTGTAAGGAAAGCTTCGACGATTTTATAATGGCGGAAAATAACCGCACCCGCCGTATAAGTTAAAAAAAACATTCTTACCTCAATTCTGTCGAAAAGGTTAAAAAGGACCTTGTTTTGAAAACGACGGAAAGATTCCTTTATAAACCTCTTATAAAAAGTCAAACAAGGGTATAAATGACTTTAACCCATATTCTTGTAAATAGTAAAAATGTTTTGAAATACATTTCGAAGAAACATGGATGTGGATGATAAAGAGATCCCAGTAGATTATTACGTATAATACAACCTCGGATAATGAAGAGATTGTGAAATAACCCTTACCTTGTACTTTTCCTTGGTTGGGGTAGGTTAACCTCCTGTATAATGGTGAAATAGTTGTTATTAAATTATACAAGAATCATATATATTAATATGATATCATATATGATCTTTTAACATTGATTTGTTAATAATATCTTAGAATTATCGTCGTTTCGGGAGTTAACTTACTCATTTTCTTTTATATGTTTTGTTAAATAAGCCATGGTTGTTGTATCTTATTCATATCCAGAATGATATACAGTCCTTAAACATCATTTTTAAATCATCAAATGATAATTATACTTGAATGGATACGATGGAGAATGAATCTCATCGCGTTCGTGGAGACGGTAGTCCGTACGTACGCACGAGCGACAATATCATTCTTTTGATATTAAAATAATATATAAATGGATGGTATATCATATATACAGAATCATTAACATGTTATATTTATTATTTACATGAGTTACACATCATTATTATACCCATCCAAATAATATTATATTGAATAACAATTACACCACGACGTGGAGACGGTAAGCCGTACGTACGCACGTATGGTGACATGTTATTCAAAGGGTGGATAGAATACTGAATATGATTGTACCATATTTATAATAACATCACAGTATATGTGAGATACTGGAGTTATTATTTCAGAATGGTAAGAACAAAGGAAGAAGAAGTGGAAGAAGAAATGAACTTAGAAAAGGGTGGTGAAATCATTACCTCTTCTTCGGGTTCTTCCTTTTGATTTGATCAAAAGGGCTCCTTAGGTTGGCTTTCTGATCAAACTAAGGCCTCTAGGTTGTAGTGAGAGATTTTGGGAGAGTATTTGGGCAGAGTTTGGCCGAACCAAAAGGCTTTGAAGGTGTGAAGAAATGAGAAGGAGGAGTGCCCTTTTATAAGAGGGGTGAGGGGCACCTTTGGAAAAGCTAGAAATATTAATTTATAATAAATTCATATTCGGTTTACAAAGGCTCCAAAGTTGACTATTCAAAGGATGAGGTGGGGATAGGTCGAAAACAACTCATCCAATAGAATTTAGACAGGTTTGGGTACTTATATTAACCTTATCTTTAAGTATTAACTCTAAGTTAATTAGTTTCACTTTTACAATGTCTCTTTGTATTTTTATATAATATGGTTAATAAACTTACTATATACATCCAAGCGACCCCCAAGTGGTCCATTAATGAGGAACCTATCATAATATAAGTCTCTTGGCCGAACCTTAGATTTTTAGGAATTTAATATCAATTAATAATATAATATTTGTTTTAAGAACTCTTTTATGTCAATTTTGACACTATTCAATAGTTGATTTTTGTGAAACTCCTAACAGATTGATTACTTCGAACAAAGTCAATTAAATCAATACTAATATATCATATTATCATAGAAAATTAGTTTAATTCATTAAAAGTTTCATATTATAATTATTTGGGTATTTATAAGATCAATTATTTTTATTTTTCACTATTTTAGTAATTACTGTATCATCATTGTGTCATAAATAAAATAAATTATATAATGTCTAAAAATTATAAATAAAATATCATTATGTAGGAAATCTTTTTAGCTTTCTAATGAATATTTATAATCGAAAATCCAACATGTATAACCCTATGTAAAAATTGTTCTTCTAAAAGATATAAGCTTATGGAATTTTTATTTTTATTTTAACTTTATTAATATAATGTGTCATTATCACTTACAAGTGGATCCATGGGGTCCCAGAATAGACCCAAAGATGCCCATGGTCGACCATGTATCAACCAATAGGGTTAAGACACGTTTTAGGGTAATTTAGTATTATTATAATATTATTTTTTAACCCTTATTTACCGGATTTACCCTTAACCATGGTAAATAAAATATTTACCGCAGTAATTATTCAAAATGTCTAAAAATAAAATTTACCTATTTACACAATTTGAACATCCTGATTCCAAATATGGAATCCATTTTTCTAAATTCAAAACACAGAAGTGGCAGAAATTAATTTAAAATTAATTCCCGCTGTCAAAACAAAAAGCGTGTTTTTAAGAGATAATAACTATCAAAAGATTGACACTTGTTTATGTTCGGTTTAATTGTAAAATTATGTCCAATGACCAAAATTATATTAAATGGTAAAAATATATTCTAAATATACTTTAAAAACACTCAAATTCACAATTTATCACTATTAATTATTTTGATTAAAAAAAGTTGTTTTTAATTAAAATTTAGTAATTTTCACTATTCATCAAAATATGAAAGTTATCCGAAATGTACCAAAATTTCACCCTAGGCTAATTTTGATATTCCGAATCCAAAAATGAAGTCCATTTTGAAATATAGAATATATATGATTTCAAAAAGTAGGTATTACTATTCACAACGGCTAGTTTAATTAGTTGTGGTGTGTGTTAGAACTCGAGGTTGCGTACAACACACGCTATCGCATTATTCGAAGGGAAACGTACCATAGAAGCTTGGGGTGTTACATTCTCCCCTCCTTCAAATAATTGCGTCCTCGCAATTTCTAGGGTATTACTGCATAAAAAGACTCGGGTGGTTCTTCATCATAAGTTCCTCGGGTTCCCACGTTGCCTCTTCCATCTTATGGTTTCTCCACAAAACTTTTACCAGACGCGTCGTCCGGTTTCTCAGTACTTGTTCTCTCGTATCAAGAATCTTGATGGGCTCTTCGCAATAAGACAGATCGGGTTCCAGTTCTAAGTCTTCATAGGTGAGTACATGCGTTGGGTCAGGCATGTATTTCCTCAACAGAGATACGTGGAACACATCGTGAACTTTGGAGAGACTTGGCGGCATTGCCAATCGGTAAGCTACAGCCCCAATTCGTTCTAGAATTTCGAAAGGTCCGATGTACCTGGGACTCAATTTACCTTTCTTACCAAAACGTATGACTCCCTTCCACGGAGATACCTTCAGGAAAACATGATCACCGACTTGAAATTCCAAATCCTTCCTTCGATTATCGGCATAGCTCTTCTGCCTACTTTGAGCTGCTTTAATGTGATTTTGGATTACCTTTACCTTTTCCATCGTTTCCTCCACCAGTTCTAGACCTACAAGTTTTCTTTCACCGACGTCATCCCAACAGGTTGGTGTACGACATCTCTTTCCGTATAACGCTTCATATGGTGCCATCTGAATACTCGAATGGAAGCTATTGTTATAGGAAAATTCTACTAGTGGTAAATATTGATCCCACATACCCTGAAAGTCAAGTGAGCAAGATCTCAACATGTCTTCTAAGGTCTGAATAGTCCGTTCTGATTTTCCGTCTGTCTGAGGGTGGTAAGCAGTGCTCAAATGAAGTTCAGTATCCAGGGATTTCTGAAGACTTTTCCAAAATCTTGAAGTAAAACGGGGATCACGATCAGAAACAATCGATAGGGGTACTCCATGAAGTCTCACAACTTCATTAATATATAGTCTTGCTAGACGTTCCAGGGGTAGATCTTCTCTTATAGCAAGAAAATGTGCTGACTTGGTAAGACGATCAACAATCACCCATATTGCATCATTCCTTCTAGGAGTCTTTGGTAGCCCCATGACAAAGTCCATCGTAACATTGTCCCATTTCCACTCCGGTATGGGAAGAGGTTGCATGACTCCTCCAGGCTGTTGCCTTCCAGCTTTCACTTGTTGACAAACCATACATCTTGACACAAAATCAGCAATCTCCCTCTTCATGTTGTCCCACCAAAAATGTTCCTTCAAATCTCTATACATTTTGGTGCTCCCAGGGTGTATAGAGAAATTGGAACTATGAGCATCATCCAGCAATTCCCTTTTTAGATCAGGTATATTGGGAACACAAAGTCTCTTCCCGAATTTCAAAATTCCATCTTCATACACAAAGTCTCTCAATCTCCCATCATTCACAGCTTTAATCTTCTTTTGGAATTCTTCATCATCGGTCTGAGAACTCTTAATTCTTTCTAGTAAAGATGGTTTGGCAACCATTTGAAAAAGCATTGATGTTTCACCTTCCCTGGTTATTCCCATGTCCATCTTCACTAGATCCATGAAAATTGGATCCCTTTCAATTCTCATATTGTTCAAAACTCCATGGTCTTTTCTACTCAAAGCATCTGCCACCTTGTTTGCCTTCCCTGGGTGGTAGTGTATCGTACAATCATAATCCTTGAGTAATTCAAGCCATCTCCTTTGCCTCATGTTGAGTTCTTTTTGTGAGAAAATATACTTCAAACTCTTGTGATCAGTATAAATCTCACATTTTTCACCATAGAGGTAGTGTCTCCATATCTTCAAAGCAAATATCACAGCTGCTAACTCGAGATCATGAGTAGGATAGTTTTGTTCATGAATTTTCAACTGTCGTGATGCATAGGCAATAACTCTATCATTCTGCATAAGGACACAGCCAAGTCCTTTCTTTGATGCATCACTATAAATAACGAACCCATCATTCCCCGATGGTAGAGTCAATATAGGAGCATTGACTAATCTTCTCTTCAGTTCTTCGAAACATTCTTCACACTCTTTTGTCCAAACAAATTTAACCCCTTTACGTGTGAGCTTCGTTAATGGGTTAGCCAATCGGGCAAAATTCTGGACGAAACGTCGATAATAACCTGCCAAACCAATAAAACTACGTACCTCAGTTATACTCGTAGGTGCTGGCCATTCTTGGATTGCCTTGGTCTTAGAAGGATCAACAGAGATTCCATCTTTAGAGACAATATGGCCAAGAAAAGAAATCTCCTGAAGCCAGAATTCACACTTGCTAAACTTTCCATATAATTCATGCCTCCTCAGAGTCTTCAAGATAATGCGCAAGTGATTTTCATGATCTTCGTAGGTTTTGGAGTATACCAAGATATCATCAATAAATACCACCACAAATTCATCGAGATACTCCTTGAAAACTCTATTCATTAGATCCATGAATACAGAGGGTGCATTAGTCAATCCAAACGGCATTACAGTAAACTCGTAATGCCCGTACCTGGTTCGAAATGCTGTCTTCGGAATGTCTTCCTTCTTCACACACAACTGATGGTATCCAGATCGAAGGTCAATCTTTGAAAAGTATTGAGCTCCATGCAGTTGGTCAAATAAATCATCAATACGAGGTAGGGGATACTTGTTCTTTATCGTTATAGCATTGATCTCCCTGTAGTCGATACATAACCTCATAGATCCATCTTTATTTTTAACAAAAAGAACAGGGGCTCCCCATGGAGAAACACTAGGGCGAATAAATCCCTTATTAATCAATTCCTCTAGTTGTTTCTTTAGTTCGAATAACTCTACAGTGGCCATTCTATAAGGGGTCTTCGATATAGGCCTTGATCCAGGAATCAAATCAATGGAAAACTCAACTTCTCGTTCTGGAGGATGTCCAGGTAAATCTTCCGGAAATACATCTACAAATTCTTTCACAACAGGTACATCCTCTATTTGAACATTCCTTTCCTCACCGACAGTTATTTCATTCTCTTCCTCCCCAATAATTGAATTAAGTTGAGCTACTGGGGGTGGATCTAAATAAGAATTAGGTGGTGACGATTCTGCTCTAAAAATAAGGTGCTCCTTATCATTATCATCAAGAATCGTAACCTCTTTCTTCTTACAATAAATCTTCGCATCATAGTCCGAAAGCCAGTCCATACCGAGGATTATATCAAACTCAATCATAGGTATGACGATGAGATCAGCAGATAAAGAAAATTTATGTGCTCTAATGGGAACTGATTCACAAAACTTTGTTGCAATGATACTTCCCTTAGGAGTTTTAACTGACAACTCCCTTATTAAATCAAATTGGAAATATCTAATTTTCTTAGCAAACTGGGAAGATATGAAACAATGCGATGATCCAGAATCAAATAATGTATTTGCTAAACTTGAGGAAACCATTAAATTACCTGCCACCACATCTTTCGGAGCTTCTACCTCAGCAGTAGTGATAGCATAAGCCTTGCCTTGATCCCTTGGCCTTTTCTGAGGTAAGTTCTCCTGACGCTTAGGACATGCATTTGCATAATGCCCCATCTCCCTTCAATTGTAGCACTGAACGTTGGTAGCTTCCTTCTTCCCCTTGCAATCATGAGCTTGGTGGCCTTTTTCACCACACTTGTAACAGACTCCCATTCCCTTCAGGCAAGTACCAGGATGTTTCTTCCCGCATTTACCACAAGATGGATATTCAACCTTTCCTTTCTTCCCCTTATTTCCATTCCCAGATTGATCAGCAGGTCTCTTCTTCTCTTGCTTTGCTTTAAAGTCATAAGACTTAGAGAATTCCTTTTCGGTCTTGATAGCACATGAGACAATGTCTTCGTACGATGAAAAGGATTGTGAGACTAATGCTCGACGGAGAAATGGTTTTAACCCATCAAAGAAACGATCAATCTTACTTCTTGGGTTGCGAATATAATCTCCAGCATACCTCGCTAACCTTGTAAAGTTAGCCTCATACTTTGTGACATTCTCATCCTCCTTTTGTCTCAGACTCAGAAATTGCCTTTCCATATCTGCTCGATGGTCGCGAGGAAAGTATTTTTCTAAAAACAGATCTTTGAACTCCCTCCATTCCATGTTTGATACTTCATCATCTTCCTTCATGTTTTGAATCAATGACCACCATTGATCAGCATCTCCAGTGAGGCGGTAAACTGCCATGATAACTTTTTCCCTTTCACTGCTCCCCAAAGCCTGAAATATTTTCTCTAGGGAAAATATCCATTGCTCAGCTACTAAGGGATTTGTATTCCCATTGAACGTTGGTGGTTGCTGTCTCATGAATCGATCTAACATTGATCCTCCACGCTGCGGATCAGGGTGCTCCATACGGGTAAGGTTATTATTCATAACCTGAGTAAGTTGTCCCAGTATGGTGATTAGCTGATCGGCACCAGTTGCATCACCAGCCCCACTATAATTATCTTGAGCAGGAGGGCAATCCCTACATGGAGTGCGCGTATTGATACGGTTTCCATTTCTTCCACTAGGCGCCATTTCTAAACAATGGCATAAACTAGATCAGTTTATGAATCAAAATACATAATCCCATACTTATAAAACACTAAACATAAATTGAACTATCTATGGATATAATCCATAATCATAAATATGTTTTCTTTGAGGAAGTATATACTCATAAACCCTTCATAATGATTTGTAAAGAAAGTGAGAGTTATCCTAAGCATATCCCCCGGGAGTGTCGTAACCAAGAGTGCAGCAAGGCCCGTTGTCGTGCACCAGTTCCCGTTCGAGTCTAGCTCAAAGCGGTGTTTTCGGGTTTTACCCCTAGGTACATCTGTGCCAGAGCCGCCTCTACCTGCTCGTATCCAGACAGGGATGTATTGCTCGGAAAACTCACAAAGTCTCTACAATACCAAAATTCTAGGAAGTTCTTCTATACTAATCCTCAAAGTTCATCTTAGGTCTACGTGCTCTAATCAGAGTTTATCTAAATCTAGTTTCCAAGGTTTGTACTAAACTTCCTCTGATACCAACTGTAACGCCCCGACCCCAGTTGCCCAGAGTCGGTGCATTAATTACATAACATTGGCATGATCACAAGAAAGATCAAATCTCGAAAGACCGATTGGTTTAGTAGCCTTGGAAACACTAGATATATTCATAAGGTTTTACATTACATTTCAAAGTGAAAAACTACTACAACAACAAAGTCTTCATATCCACACTATTAACCCCTCATAATATCCCTGCAAGTCATTCATAATTTACTTCTTCACTACCTGGGAAAAATAAAACATAGAAAAGGGGTGAGCTCAAATGCCCAGTAAGGATAACAATATAGCGGAACATTCATAATAAGCATAAACATTTAAGGCAATGAATTACTAAAACAAAAGCCTTTTAAAATTGAACTTCAACATAGTATGGCAAAAATAAAAATGAAATAATGCCATTTACTTATTCACATGGATATTCTACTAATCGAATAATCACATGCAATATCAATAACCACTTTCATAATGTTGGAATGCATAATGCCAGACTATCATAACCACATAGCCAAGGCCTCGTGCCAAGACTACAAATAAGATTTTGTCAAGGCCTTGTGCCAAGACACTAGTTTGTCTCATGAGACCTACCGATGCATCGAGGAGCTATAGCGGGCTCCACCCGTCACTTATTAAGTCCAATGCATTCCCATATGAAAAGGTTTAAACATAACATAAACATTCGTATTAAAACTAGCATACGAAATGTCAATAATTTCACCATAAACTATGAATGGTATAAAAATAGCACATCCACAGTCAAACATATCACAAAACCTTCAATACAATATAGAAGTTTTGTATCATAATAAATCAACTTCAAATAAGCGTAAAATCCATTAAAGGATGTTGACATAGATGAAATCAAAACACTTTTTAGAGAAATATCTCTTTTTATTTTGAAATCATTTAAGATCCATATAAAATAAAACATTTTCTTTGAAAATATTCTTATAAGCTTGTAAGGAAAGCTTCGACGATTTTATAATGGCGGAAAATAACCGCACCCGCCGTATAAGTTAAAAAAAAACATTCTTACCTCAATTCTGTCGAAAAGGTTAAAAAGGACCTTGTTTTGAAAACGACGGAAAGATTCCTTTATAAACCTCTTATAAAAAGTCAAACAAGGGTATAAATGACTTTAACCCATATTCTTGTAAATAGTAAAAATGTTTTGAAATACATTTCGAAGAAACATGGATGTGGATGATAAAGAGATCCCAGTAGATTATTACGTATAATACAACCTCGGATAATGAAGAGATTGTGAAATAACCCTTACCTTGTACTTTTCCTTGGTTGGGGTAGGTTAACCTCCTGTATAATGGTGAAATAGTTGTTATTAAATTATACAAGAATCATATATATTAATATGATATCATATATGATCTTTTAACATTGATTTGTTAATAATATCTTAGAATTATCGTCGTTTCGGGAGTTAACTTACTCATTTTCTTTTATATGTTTTGTTAAATAAGCCATGGTTGTTGTATCTTATTCATATCCAGAATGATATACAGTCCTTAAACATCATTTTTAAATCATCAAATGATAATTATACTTGAATGGATACGATGGAGAATGAATCTCATCGCGTTCGTGGAGACGGTAGTCCGTACGTACGCACGAGCGACAATATCATTCTTTTGATATTAAAATAATATATAAATGGATGGTATATCATATATACAGAATCATTAACATGTTATATTTATTATTTACATGAGTTACACATCATTATTATACCCATCCAAATAATATTATATTGAATAACAATTACACCACGACGTGGAGACGGTAAGCCGTACGTACGCACGTATGGTGACATGTTATTCAAAGGGTGGATAGAATACTGAATATGATTGTACCATATTTATAATAACATCCCAGTATATGTGAGATACTGGAGTTATTATTTCAGAATGGTAAGAACAAAGGAAGAAGAAGTGGAAGAAGAAATGAACTTAGAAAAGGGTGGTGAAATCATTACCTCTTCTTCGGGTTCTTCCTTTTGATTTGATCAAAAGGGCTCCTTAGGTTGGCTTTCTGATCAAACTAAGGCCTCTAGGTTGTAGTGAGAGATGTTGGGAGAGTATTTGGGCAGAGTTTGGCCGAACCAAAAGGCTTTGAAGGTGTGAAGAAATGAGAAGGAGGAGTGCCCTTTTATAAGAGGGGTGAGGGGCACCTTTGGAAAAGCTAGAAATATTAATTTATAATAAATTCATATTCGGTTTACAAAGGCTCCAAAGTTGACTATTCAAAGGATGAGGTGGGGATAGGTCGAAAACAACTCATCCAATAGAATTTAGACAGGTTTGGGTACTTATATTAACCTTATCTTTAAGTATTAACTCTAAGTTAATTAGTTTCACTTTTACAATGTCTCTTTGTATTTTTATATAATATGGTTAATAAACTTACTATATACATCCAAGGGACCCCCAAGTGGTCCATTAATGAGGAACCTATCATAATATAAGTCTCTTGGCCGAACCTTAGATTTTTAGGAATTTAATATCAATTAATAATATAATATTTGTTTTAAGAACTCTTTTATGTCAATTTTGACACTATTCAATAGTTGATTTTTGTGAAACTCCTAACAGATTGATTACTTCGAACAAAGTCAATTAAATCAATACTAATATATCATATTATCATAGAAAATTAGTTTAATTCATTAAAAGTTTCATATTATAATTATTTGGGTATTTATAAGATCAATTATTTTTATTTTTCACTATTTTAGTAATTACTGCATCATCATTGTGTCATAAATAAAATAAATTATATAATGTCTAAAAATTATAAATAAAATAGCATTATGTAGGAAATCTTTTTAGCTTTCTAATTAATATTTATAATCGAAAATCCAACATGTATAACCCTATGTAAAAATTGTTCTTCTAAAAGATATAAGCTTATGGAATTTTTATTTTTATTTTAACTTTATTAATATAATGTGTCATTATCACTTACAAGTGGATCCATGGGGTCCCAGAATAGACCCAAAGATGCCCATGGTCGACCATGTATCAACCAATATGGTTAAGACACGTTTTAGGGTAATTTAGTATTATTATAATATTATTTTTTAACCCTTATTTACCGGATTTACCCTTAACCATGGTAAATAAAATATTTACCGCAGTAATTATTCAAAATGTCTAAAAATAAAATTTACCTATTTACACAATTTGAAAATCCTGATTCCAAATATGGAATCCATTTTTCTAAATTCAAAACACAGAAGTGGCAGAAATTAATTTAAAATTAATTCCCGCTGTCAAAACAAAAAGCGTGTTTTTAAGAGATAATAACTATCAAAAGATTGACACTTGTTTATGTTCGGTTTAATTGTAAAATTATGTCCAATGACCAAAATTATATTAAATGGTAAAAATATATTCTAAATATACTTTAAAAACACTCAAATTCACAATTTATCACTATTAATTATTTTGATTAAAAAAAGTTGTTTTTAATTAAAATTTAGTAATTTTCACTATTCATCAAAATATGAAAGTTATCCGAAATGTACCAAAATTTCACCCTAGGCTAATTTTGATATTCCGAATCCAAAAATGAAGTCCATTTTGAAATATAGAATATATATGATTTCAAAAAGTAGGTATTACTATTCACAACGGCTAGTTTAATTAGTTGTGGTGTGTGTTAGAACTCGAGGTTGCGTACAACACACGCTATCGCATTATTCGAAGGGAAACGTACCATAGAAGCTTGGGGTGTTACAAACCAGGGCTGATAAGAACCTAAAAAATACAATTTTTTTTCAAATTCAAGTGATGAAATATTATTTTACTTAATATATTTTTAAGGGATTTAATTTATTTCAGAAAATGAAATCTATTTCTAGTTAGCATGTTGTCACTATGTGATCATGCTCACATATAACCATGTAAAATAGAAACCTTTCACCGTATGTTTATTCATATTTATCTTTTGATGCTTTTTAATTATTATACTTTGTGATCGCATAAAAACACATTCACAAAATAATAAACCATGAAAATGATAAAAATAAATAAATAAATAATGATGTGATCATGAATTGTTAACCAATAAATTAATGGATTTACTAAAACCTAGTGGAATTCATTAAGTTAATACCTAAATCTAATTGAAACACCCAAAAACTCTTGTTCATTTCACTAGTTTGGTTTCACGATGGCTATCGAATCAAACCAAATTATCATGAATGCCCTTGATATTTACATAGTATATTCATACACTTGTGAGGGGAACTTGTGATACAAAATTACATTTTATCACTTAAATGTGGGAATGCAGACCCTTTCACAAATTTAAGATGGTGGGACGATGCACATATCTTCCAAACAAAAATAATTTTTACATTTTAAAATTCAAATGTAATAATTAAATTTAATAAATAATAAATCAAACATGCACGGGTCGATCTCAGCTCATGATCAGTCAACATGCAATTATATTACATAATAAAAATTAAAATTTCAAAAATTCAACAATAGTATAATTTTAATGAATTAACTTTCATTAAAATAATTTTAATTTATTATCGATATGTCCCATGAGATCTGAAGTAATTTTCTTATATTACATACAATTAAATTTAATTTATGAAATTTTTTTAATTTTTTTTTGGGAATGTTTGGACATGAAGAGGGTCCTCGGATATGAAAAACAATAATTTGGATGGTCTAATAGGTTAGTGAAGTCAGGTTTGGATTGAGGCAACCCATGTTAGGGAAACCTGACATTTAGCCGGGTCAGGTGTTGGTCGCATGCCCCTTAGTGGGATGTGCCAGGGAGGGGTGAGGCACCCCATTTGGGGAACTACTTCATAATTGTAAATTAAAAAACATTATATATATATATATATCTATATAAGTGTTAACCAAAACCTAAATTTAATTGGGTATTTGTTAAACCCCCTTCCCCCTTTTTATATTATATTAAAAGGCCTTTGTGGTCATCCACACCCCACCATTTAGTGGCTTTGTGGATTTTCCCATTCACAATCAATGGGATGCGACATCAAATCCCCCACCCCTTTTTATGCCATATATATATATATATATTAGCTTTGTAATCACACATGAGGTGTGTAAAGAACCTTATACCATCCACATTTGATCCAAAAACCTATCCACATATATGAAGATATATATAATACTTATTAATTCCATATATATCAACATATATTTATTTTAAATTCATATTGAAAATTTTCAAAGACTCATTGATCTTTGATCGATCATATCTTAGTCATATGAACTTGGATCGACATGCCTTCAGTGGTGTTAGGATATTATCGAAACCCTATTCCCAAATATTAGAAAATTTAATTGAAAATTTTATGTTTTAGAGTAAAATAATTGCACGAACACTCTTATACTAATTTATAGAACACGGGGCTTTTTAGAAGAATATAAAATTGGTATTTTAAATTTTTTGGTTTGGAGTCATGTTAAAAACACTAAATCCACAATACCCCTTGCATATATTTTTCATGGATCACATAAAATTAAATTTAATCATAAAGAACAAAATTGAACACAACCATAAACATTACCATGTTCATTTGAAAATGCCAATATGATTCACCCACCATCAGTGTGTTGTGTCTTAAAGGAACCAAGTGAGGAATCCTATAGATCATCCAAACAAGAACCATAACTAATATATTGTTTTTATTTGATTCTCAGGTTCTGGAATAGGAAATCAAAGTTCTTTACAACACCCCTTCGATCGCATGAAGAACACATACTTGATTTGAATTTTTTAGATCAATCTGATCCTGTTATTCTCTTGATCTCCCTCTCAAGAAATTTAAAGAGAGATTAATAAGATATAAAATTAGATCAAGACTCTTTGAAGCTCATTTTTGGGCTCAAAAATTTGTTTTTATATCTAGGTTAAACTCTTAAAAAATTCATTCACGCACTTAAAAAGTTAACCCATAATAACTAACCCATAACACCACTAAATACTTAAATAACATATTGTAACTTAAATAAATATTTCATCACTATATTTTGGAATTAATAACATGTTAAGTGATAAAAGGTAAACCATTTTCTCATCTTGTAATCTCCCTTAATAATTTAATGAACCTTAAACATGTAATTTTCATTCAAAAAAATATATTTTTCTCATACTCACTTTTATAATGAAATAACTTGTGAAATAAATTCAATCATTATCCTTATAAAATTGAATAATATAAATTATTAATACTTTGATGTTCATCAAACTCATATGTGGGACCCACTACATAATAAAATCTTATTCATATGAGCAGGTTGAACTTTTGGATACACTTTGTGTATGACCCTCTAGGCCCTTGTCTTGTTAGCAGTGAGTCAAACCCATAAACAAGAACAGAATCTAGTAACACACCATGACCCTTGAATAGATAAATAATGTCATATCTATTACAACCTCCTATGGACATGTGCCGTATAATATAATCTCTTTGTCTCGCGATATCTCATAAATCAAGATGTACACTCATCATCATCATCCTTTATTTATTTATTAATTAAAATTTCTAGGTGGACTTACATTCAATCAACATGGCTATGGATTTAATAAATGTACTACCATCCATATTAAGTAGTCTTGAGATATCTATTCCTTTCAGAAGCAAAAAATCCTGTCTTGATCCTTCAACCAATGAAATACCACTAATGACACACCTAATACCAGATACCTAACCACAATTTCAATTCCATGGTTTCGTATTGCATTAAAGTATGCGATCAAATGGTACACATTGTTAATGATATCAATTCAAGATAACAATACACATGCATCTAGATAGTAACAACCAATAAAACTTGAAACATTTGGTTTTCTGATTGGCTGCCCAGTCCTTATAGTCTCCTATACTTGAAATCAATAAATGATAACTTCATGAGAAGAAGTATAATTGATTATAAGCCCCCAAACCTAATATTCATACATCATTTTTATCCTATAAGTATGATTTATCTAGACCATAGGACATGGGTTTATGATTACTGTTATAGTAACTCGAGGTCCTCATTATAGATGAGAAGTGCTATAAAATTTTGATACATCAAGTAATCTAAGGACATTACTATAAAAATAGTACATGATGAAGAAACATTACTACGCTGGTAAAATAAACACATGTATATATCAAACTATATACATGTAATGGTAATCAAAGTAGAAAAATGAGTTGGGTTTAAGGAACCCATTAAAAACATTCCTTCCACCCTATTATCCTTCACCCAACCTTCTATACATGCCTTGGTTACATTCTCCAAGGTGTTATGAGATGTGGATACCCTATTCTACTAGCATGAGCCATATTTTTGTGCCTAAATTCCTCACCTTGGTACTCACCTAAGATATCTTCCACACTCAACCCTTACATACCCAATCCACCAGGCACTGAAAACCACCCGAACTCGATAGGGAGAAAAAGCGGTTACCTACCTAGCTTTATTCCCTAGTATGCTATATAAATAGACCCCCTTGGTTCTTCATTTTAAAACATAGAGGAATTCTAAGAGAAACAATCCCAAGCATGTACTCAAGCCCTAAACCTCCACTTTAAGTCACTTTATAAGGTCAAAACCTTAAGAAAATGATGAGAATTAATTTAATTGAGTTATCTAAAGGATTAACACACAAAAAATTTGTAAAATACCATTTATCCCTTAGTTATATAAAACTAGGGTGAAGGTACCCTCCTAGATGAAACATTAGGGTTCCATACAACAAGGACATACCTTGAAACTCAATCTCACTAGAGCACTATGCATTTAAGTCACTCATGCCTCCATACTAAGGAAAACCTATGCCCAAACCTCCATACTAGGGTGAGCCTTCACCCAATCCTCCATACTAGGGAGAGCCTTCAACCAAATCCCATATTAGGGTTCCACATTCTCCCTAGTCCCTTGGTAGAGAACATTCTCTCCAAAGTATCCTACTTGGGAACCATAATCTCACAAGTCTCTATATTAGGGTGAAATTTTTCCAAAGTCTCCTACTTGGGAATCCCATTATCTAGGACTCCTCCACAGTCACCTGAGGTACACGATTTGCGTATACACATCAACACATGACTTTTTGAACATGTATTCCCTAATAATTTGACTCTCCTAATAACTCCTCCCCAACCAATATAAATCTCAAGGTAATTGTGATAATGTATTCCCTTGATAATGAGGGTCCCAATCACAGGGATACTAGTGAAACCTCTTATGGATTATAATACCTTCTTGGATAACCCATATCCATCATCTGACTTTCCAGAACACCTAGATTATTCCTTGAGTCCGATTAATGAGCCAGATACATATTTTAGGCCTCTTACTAAGTATAATACCCAAAAAACTACATTCAAATAAGTAGCCAACTAGGTTATGAATCTCTGAGTAACATATCATAATCCCCACACATATCCTTCCTATTCTGAAGTAGAAAGATGAAAACACCCATACATAAGTCCTAGTCAATCTATTCTTTTCATCCCTTTCAAGATACAAATATACTTAACACATGATGTTAAACTACATAGACCATTCCCATCACATGACATTAAATTTTACACTCTAACTAAATGAGAATTTGATTCCTATTAACCAGGATGTGTAGGATTCCTCTCTAAGGTTCAAACCTAATATCTAAAATAAAATTCACACCATGACATATTTTCAGTAAATCTTTCCACATGGATCCATATTCCTTGTGAATATATTCATCCCTCCCATCCATATCACCAATTTATGGGATGTAGGAGCACAAATAGGCCTCCTACTAGGTGTAATACCCAACTAGGTTCTCATTAATTATCTCATACCTATACCCCTATTGATAAGACCAAACCCTTCCTCATTAGTTTATATTCCTTGTGAGACCAAAAATATCATCACTAGGCTATATTCCATGTGAAAACATGATTTAATCTCATTGGGATATATTTCCTTTGACTATTATACCCTATATTATCTCATCACTAATAAATAAGATGAACTAGAATGGGATGCTCATGCGTAATTCCCACAATAACCATTTCTAGACATTTTCCACCTCAAATTCTTAGTTTCATGACTTTAAACTACATAAAACATGTCCAATAAACATGAAGTTAAAATTCTAGGAATAATTCATGGTTTCATGACCTTAAAGGCATCACATTGGTAATTATCAAATGAACTTAAAAGGAATGAAATTCCCCATTAAGTGGCATTGAACTATGAGGGTTTTGATTCCCTTTATAGTGATACATAGGAATCCCATTTTTGGGGCTTGACCCAAACTCCACAAACATCTACCTCCCCTTGGATGGAAATAAATTCAAAAGTTCCCAACTATGTGGCTTTAAACCATAGTGTAATCAATCTACCCTAAAAGGGAGCGATGAAGAACCTCTGATAGATACAGATGTGTTCCCATTAGTGCATCTCAATGATCAATCATTTTCATAGGGGTATCCAGCAATGTTATTAATAATACCAGGGAAGATAATCGAACATGACATAAATATATAATAGTGTCTCAAATTAGGTAAAACTTCCCCCCTCAAAAGTCACGGATGAGATTAAACTCTCATCCTCTTGACTAATATACATTATAGAGTGTTATTGGTATGTCCGAGTGATATAATACCTCTATAAAGAAGGTTTATGAATGACACAAAACAATCATGGGTCTAAATATCCATAAAATTAGTAAATTTGACGTAAATCATAAAGGTTTCGGGCATAGCGGAAGCGCATGGGTGGATGTGCCCACTTGGATTTTTGTCATTAGCAATGATCAATCTGGGATCAATACGACAATAAACGCCAGTCTCCATGGATCGAATCACAGAAAAAGGCAAAGAAGATGGTTTGTCCCGGAACCACAAACAAGGATCGTTACATGTTGATTATAAATAATTTAATTAATTATAAAGAAATACCTTTTGGGTGTTCTTTCTTCGTTGATGTTCTTGATCATGTTGCCGATGTGATCCGTCGTTGCGTCGCAGAAGCCAAGTGTAGACTCCCTCTAGTGGTGATCCACACGTGTACCTCGTATCTCTGGATGTCGCCAAAGGATTCTCCGGGTGCAAGCATGGAGAATCCTTTTCTTGCATTGTCTACCTTAGATCGTCTTGATCCGATGGAAGAGAATCTCTCTCGGTCTTGAGAGAGTTCTTGGAGTAAGTGGTTCTTTCAGCCTTGAAATAATTCTCCAAAGATGTTGTGCACAATGATTCTCTTGTGTAGGAAAAGAGTTGGGGCTGTGAGGATATTTATAATAGAGTTTGAGGTTGTAGAGTTATGAAAATAAATAAATGTGTTTACGCGTTTCATTTATTTCATTAACTCTTATTGAAAACCCCCATGTTGAATAATTAATTCCTTGACATGCGCTCAAGATGATTATAATAAATATAATTTAATAAAACGATATTATATCCTCAAAATCCCGACTGGAAAAACTACACGGCGTGTAATAATAAATACACGGCGTGTACTTATTTTTCATTGAAAACTACACAGAGTGTACATTAAATGTACACGGCATGTATATCTTGTTTTCATTTATTCATTTCCTTTCCAAAATAAAACTACACGGCGTGTACATTTAATAATACCCATCATGTAACTGTTTTTTTATTTTTCCTCCATCATTTAAAACAACTTAGGCTTCCTTGAATAATTATTAAACCACGTATGGGAATAATCTTTATTCAACTTGAGATACTTGGATACACTCAGTGTGTTACCCTCTAGGCCTCTTTCTCGTTGGTATTAGGCGGGCTTGTCTAAAGTCCAAGATTACTGTCTAGCAACAGGTCAAGGAACCCAAGAGAAAGAAGTTGACGCCGCATTGACGTATCACCTCATACGAACTCTTACTGTATAATTTAATCCCTTTGTCTCAATATCTCATCAAGCAGGTTTCATGGAAGTGTCATAAACCTATATGTTTGATCCATCGTTCTTTGACTACCTGAAATAAACTCTTTGTTTACACCATGGCTATGGAATTTACTGCGACAGTTCTATTTCAATCAAAGGGATGAGATATCAACTTCCATAAATGGAAGGGACAAATCCTTCATCGACTTATCCATTAACAACATGTCACTCGTGACGCACCCAACATACCCTACTTTCCGCCAACTGTCTGCGTGACAGTTTTTGTCAGTAAATCTAAGTGCGCGAGTCATGACATGAGTTAATGATAATCTTCCAGTCTAAGGACCATTACACACGCTTGCAGATAGCAATATCCGATGACAACAAGACATGCGGAATTACTACTGGCGGGTCTATTATCATAATCTCCCATCTTGGAGATTACCAAGTGCGAACTCCATGAGAGAGAGTCTCGTCTTCTTACGAGTACTCACACATGACGGTCTGTATACTATGTGTCCTATCATATTATGTCATCCAAATGCATAAATTTATTTAAGAATATTGTTATAGAATTTCAAGGATCTCATCATAGCGGGGATCTGCTATGACCTTATTAATGCAACAAATATTCGAGGACATTATTATATTATAGTAATGCAGAACAATGAACAATATATAATAAGTGAACATTGATGTAATCAAAGTACAAAATAGTTGGTTCTGAGGACACCAACCCTTAAAAACTCCCACTTGGACTAGGGCCAACTGCCTACGACTTTTAGTACGCTAGACCTCAAATAATGATCATGTTTCTGCTGAGTCAAGGCTTTAGTCAATGGGTCCGCCACATTGTCTTCCGTGGAAATATTGCTCACTGCAACTTCACCTCTCTGAGAAAAATCCCTCAAGAGATGATACTTCTGAATTATTTGCTTTGTCTGCTGATGTGACCTTGGCTCTTTTGCAAGTGCCACCGCTGCATTATTATCACAATAGAGTGTGATATCATCTTTACTGCTCGGTAAAACATCCAGCTCTTGGATGAAGCTTTGTATCCATACTTCTTCTTTAGATGCCTCAGAAGCTGCAATATACTCAGACTCCGCTGTAGAATATGCCACCACACTTTGTTTTGAGCTCTTCCAGCTCACTACACCTCCATTCAAACTGAAGATGTATCCAGTCTGCAACTTCATGTTATATTGATCAGTCTGGAAACTAGCATCTACATGTCTTGTAATGACTAGTTCCTCATCTCCTCCATAAACCAGGAACATATCCTTAGTACGCCTCAGATACTTAAGGATAGTCTTGACTACCATCTAATGGTTGTCTCCTAGATCAGCTTGATATCTGTCTACCACACTTAATGCGTAAGCAACATCTAGCCTCGTACATAGCATAACATACATGACTGACCCAATGGCGGATGCGTAAGGGATCTTTGCCATCTTATTTCTTTCCTCATGTGTCTGAGGCCACATTTTCTTGGAAAGATGAATTCCATGTGACACTGGAAACAATCCCCTCTTGGACTGTTCCATACTGAATCTCTTTAGTATCTTGTCAATGTATGTACTTTGACTTAGGCCCAACATTCTCTTGGATCTATCACGATGGATCTTGATCCCAGGAATATATGCCACCTCGCCCAAGTCTTTCATGGAGAAGCATTTATTCAACCATGCCTTAACTGACTGTAAGACAGGTACTTCGTTTCTAATTAGCAATATGTCATCAACATATACTATTAGGAAAACGACTGCACTTCCACTAAACCTTTTGTAGTCACAAGGCTCACATTCGTTCTTAACAAAGACAAATTACGTAACAGCTTCATCAAAATGAATGTTCCATGACCTTGATGATTTATTTAATCCATAAATGGATTTCTACAACTTGCATACCTTGTTGACATCCTTTGGAGTCACAAACCCTTCAGGTTGTGTCATGTAGACATCTTCCTGGAGGTTATCGTTAAGGAAAGCTGTTTTGACATCCATTTGTCAAATTTCATAGTCATGGTAAACAGAAATGGCCAATATAATTCTGATGGATTTCAGCATCGCAACCAGTGAAAAGGTTTCATCATAGTCAATTCCTTGACGCTGTCTAAAACCTTTTGCAACCAGTCGTGCCTTATAGGTGCTGACTTGCCCCTCCATGTCCAGTTTCTTCTTGAATACCCATTTATTACCAATAGGCTTTACATCAACTGGAGGATCTACCAAAATCCAGACTTGGTTTTGGTACATGGAATCCATTTCAGAATTCATGGCTTCATTCCACTTGGCAATGTCTGTGCCTTCAACTGCTTCCTTGTAGGTAAGAGTATCCTTATTGTCAACCAATAATGATTCACCATCCTTGGTGACAAGAAAACCATATCGTTCTGGCTCTCTCACCTCTCTCGTGCTCCTACGCAGTTCTTGTGTCTCTGGAACAGATTGTTCTTCCACGAGGCTTTGTGGAATCTGTTCTTGTACCAACTCATGTGTATCTTGAGCCTCTACTTCATCGAAGTTAATCTCTCTCCCACTATCACTTTTGGATATGTGCTCCCTCTCAAGGAATATGGCGTGTCTTTCCACAGTAACCTTTTTGTATGAGGGGTTGTATAGGTAATATCCCCTTGTTTCCTTGGGATATACTATAAAGATACACTTTGTGCCTTGGGGCGTGAGTTTGTTTCCTGAAAAGGCCTTAACAAATGATTCGCTACCCCACACATGTAAATTCGATAACATGGCTTTGTGTCCACTCCATAACTCGTATGGAATACCATTTATCGATTTAGTTGGTACTTGGTTTAGTATGTGAACTGCTTTTTGTAATGCATATCCCCAAAAGGTAATGGAAGACTCGCATGACTCATCATTGATCTCACCATGTCCAACAGGGTGCGGTTCCTCCTTTCACTTACACCATTCCACTACGGTGTGTAAGGATGAGTGAGTTGAGATAGAATACCAAACTCCTGTAAGAAATCAATTAAGTCCTGATTAAGATATTCTCCTCCTCTTTCTGAGCGGAGTTCTTAATCTTCTTACCAAGATGGTTCTCAACTTCATTCTTGTATTCTTTGAACCGATCAAAAGAATCTGACTTATACCTCATTAAATAGATATATCCATATCTACTAAAATCATCAGTAAAAGTTATGAAGTATGAGAACCCACCCCTTTCTTCAACTGGAAATGGTCCACACACATCTGTGTGAACTAATTCTAGAAGATCTTTAGCTCTTTCACCTTTCCCACTAAATGGGGCTTTGGTCATTTTGCCTTGTAGACACGCATGACATACACCAAGTGGTTTTAGTTCAAAAGAATCTAAATACCCATCTTGATGTAATTTTGTCAAACGTTTCTCATTGACATGACCTAGCCAGTGATGCCAAATTTGGGTGTGGTATGAGTCATGTGAATTAACTTTGTTATCGATTTCCATTACTTGGTTTGTGTAGTCTAACACATAAAGGCCGTTATATAAATGTGCCCTACCAAAACAAATGCTATCTTTATAAAAATAGAAACATCCACTTCCAAACTTGAATATGAATCCATCAGTATCTAATCTGGATACTGAAATAATGTTTTTGGTTACAGAGGGTACATAATAACATCCTTTCAAAACCAAGACCATCCCCGCAGGTAATGTGAGGTGGTAGTCCCCGACAGCTACAACAGCAAGTCTGGCTTCGTTGGCTGCTCGTAGATCTACCTCCCCTCGATCAATCTTCCTGAATCTACTTGGTTTCTGTATTTGGATACAGATGTGAGCACCACAAGAAGTATCTAATACCCAATTAGTAGAAACAGATAGATTTCATTTGATAACAAATGCTCCTGAAGCTTCCCCTTGCTTCCTTGGCTGGGTGCAGTTTTTCTTCTAGTAGCCCTTCTTTCTACATGCAAAAAAATATCATCTTGTTCCTTTTCCTCCCCTTGATCTTCCTTTTCTTGGAAGGCCTTGAAGAAGCTTGGTCTTAAATCTCTTCGCCTTCCCTTTCATTTTATTCACCATGAGAACAGAAGGATTTTCACACTTCATGTCAGTGTCCACTTGGCAAATGAGGATGAGACGATCGGACAGAGACTTCTCAATGTTGTTCATATTGAAGTTCACAACAAAGTTTGAGAAGCTCTGTGGGAGTGATGCAAGAATGAGATCAGTACCCAGTTCTTCGGAGAGTTTAAACCCTAGAACCTCCAAGCGCTCAATGTAGCCAATGAGCTTGACTACATGAGGCCCGGCTAGGGCACCCTCTCCAAGCTTGCTCTGAAATAGAGCCTTGGAGATCGCAAACCTTTCCTGTCTTGCTCTCTCCTGGTATAGACCATGGAGATGCTCGAGCATTCTATAGGCATCCATGTCTTCATGAGACTTCATGAGATCACTAGACATCGATGATAATATCAAACATTGAACGTCGAGAGCGTCATTCAAATTTTGATCATAGACTAGGAAATCTTCATCACTCGCCCCTAGGGTAGGAGAATCAGGAAGTGAGGACTCCAGCACGTAAAACTTTCGTTCATGGCGTAGGATAACCTGAAGGCACCTAAACCATTCCTGAAAGTTACTGCCGGTGAGGATATTGTCTTTATCCAGTATTGATTATAGAGAAAATGTGGTTGATGAGTTTGTCATTTGGATTCTACAAATTAAAAGAGCAGATTTATCAGTACTTTCTTGATTACATTTTTATGAGAAATAATAAATTAATTAATTCTCCCACTATTTTATCAAGTCCCAATGGCCCTCACCATTGAACTTGGAATGTCCAGTTTCTTTGACATTCTAGTGGAAAGGATCTATATTTCCCTTCGCATAACCCCAATAAGGGTTGGTCAAGCTATTTGAAGGTATTTAGGTAGTCAGGTCTTTGCTAACTGTGAGCTTACAGTTCCTTGATCTATTGAGTGGACTCCCCAATCCTAAAATCCTGACTTGGATTTCCTCAACTCTTGCCTCCAATATTACACCAAGTCTAGCAAGGGATACTTCTCTTGATGTAATATGGTTAAGTCAACCCAAAACCTTTCATAAGGTCTTCCTTTATAAAAGTAAGTGTCCCAACAAGGGTTGGTCAAACACATAGTTTTATTGAGTCTTGCCCTTAATCAGGTAATGGAAGGTTTGGTCTGACTTAATATGGTATTGAGGAATTTTATTCCTTTATGCGTAGTTTCGCATTATCACATTCTTGTTAATATTAAGTGATGCTTTCTTAAGTGATTAACCATGTTATGATAATGTTTACGCATAGTCTGGTTTTTATTTTATTCCATCTTTGCATGCCTATTCATTTTATTAATTATGTGATCGCGACAACACATACATAATAAATAAACCATGCAATCAGACAGAAATAAAATAAGATGGCATGATCATGAGCTTCTATTGGTTAGCTTATATATCAGTTTTGATAAGCTAACCTTGACCTAGGGAAAACACCTTGAACCTGTTGGTTCGTGTTTTGCAGCTCCCACCTGTCCACCTTTGTATCTTCTTGCGTCGATTTTTCCTCGGCTTCGGGATTTGAACCGTCTCCTCTGGCTTGGGAGATCCTCCAATATATGGGTTTACATTAAATAAACCATGGGCACGCAGGCCCTACATTTTATTGGAAGAAGGCTCGCAGGCCAACAAATTTAAATTAAATAAATTTAAATGAAATCATACACATAAAAAGGGTCTTTGGTCTAGCTCATGATCATCCACAGCATGCAACGACATTTACGCATATTAAGAATTCAAATTCTTTTAATCCCTATTTCATTTAAGATAAGTCACGCTCGAATTAAATTAATTATGATCTTATAATTAATCAATTATTTATCTTAAATTCCTTTCTGAATTTCCTTGAGATTCTTCTCATCCATATTCCTTGTACGGGTCTTTTTACATTGGAGGAAACCTGGTGAAATCCATTTCTGGAAAGTACATGGTGTGTAGTTTATATTTACACGGCGTGTATTTCTTTTCACCTTATTTCCAAAGTACACGCTGGGGCTTTGTCATGTTTTCTCTACTTTGGAAATTTTGGAGTACACAGTGTGTAGATGAATCATACACGGCGTGTACTTCCTTGTTACGCGGTAACTGACTTGGCAATCTCGTGTATGCGGAACACGGCTTCTCCTTGTACACGGTTTCACCTAGACCGGATCAGACTACACGACGTGTTGTTCCAACATACATGCCGTGTATTCCAGTTCCCACGCGTCGTTCAATTCTGGTCAACACGACGTGATTAATACTTAGGCATAATCAATTCACACGGCGTGGTTTGGCAGACCAGTGCTGGTTTATTGAACCTAAGTACACGACGTGTAGTTTTAATTACACACCGTGTAATCCCGTGTTGTACAGACAGAAAGAGCGACTCCTCTGGACGAATTCCTCATTTTTATTTTAATAAAAATTAAAATTAAAAAGTCGTTTCTGTGATATGAATCGAGAAACGAAGGAGGAATAATAGACCTCGTTTATTCAGATTAATAGAACGATATATTTCAAATTGAATCAAATATAAATGCGTAAATTATCAACGAAAATTAAATAACTATAATCAACATTGTAACCTCCCTCTGATACCATTTGAAGGTTCCTAGCATAGTGGAAGCGCGTGGTTGGATGTGCCCACTTGGCTTTTTGTCATTAGTAATGATCAATCTGGGATCAATACGACGATAAACGCCAGTCTCCACGGATCGAATCACAGAAAAAGACAAAGAAGATGGTTTGTCCCAGAACCACAAACAAGGATCGTTACAGGTTGATTATAATTAATTTAATTAATTATAAATAAATACCTTTTGGGTGTTCTTTCTTCATTTATGTTCTTGATCACGTTGTCGATGTGATCCGTCATTGCATCGTAGAAGCCAAGTGTAGACTCCCTCTAGCGGTGATCCACACGTGTACCTCGTATCTCTGGATGTCGCCAAAGGATTCTCCAGATGCTAGCGTGGAGAAGCCTTTGCTTGCATTGTCCGCCTTAGAACGTCTTGATCCGATGAAAGAGGATCTCTCTCGGTCTTGAGAGCATTCTTGGAGGAATAGGTTCTTTTGAACTTGAAATAATTCTCCAGAGATGTTGTGCACAATGATTCTCTTGTGTAGGAAAAGAGTTGGGGTTGTGATGATATTTATAATCAAGTTTGAGGTTGTAGAGTTATGACAATAAATAAACGCGTTTACGCATTTCATTTATTTCATTAACTCTTATTGAAAACCCCAATGTTGAATAATTAATTCCTTGACATGCGCTCACGCTGATTATAATAAATATCATTTAATAAAATGATATTATATCCTCAAAATCCCGACAGGAAAAACTACACGGCGTGTAATAATAAATACACGGCGTGTACTTGTTTTTCATTGAAAACTACACGGCGTGTACATTAAATGTACACAACATGTATATCTTTTTTTCATTTATTCATTTCCTTTCCAAAATAAAACTACATGGAATGTACATTTAATAATACACGGCATGTACTTGTTTTATTTTATTTTTTCTCCATCATTTAAAACAACTTAGGCTTCCTTGAATAATTATTAAACCACGTACAGGAATAATCTTTATTCAACTTGAGATACTTGGATACACTTAGTGTGTGACCCTCTAGGCCTCTTTCTCGTTGGCATTAGGCGGGCTTGCCTAAAGTCCAAGATTACTGTCTAGAAACAGGTCAAGGAACCCAAGATAAAGAAGTTGATGCCGCATTGACGTATCACCACATACGAACACTTACTGTGTAATTTAATCCCTTTGTCTCAATATCTCATCAAGCAGGTGTCATGGAAGTGTCATAAAACTATATGCTTGATCCATCGTTCTTTGAATACCTGAAATAAACTCATCATTTACACCATGGCCATGGAATTTAATACGACAGTTCTATTTCAATCAAAGGGCTGAGATATCAACTTCCATAAATGGAAGGGACAAATACTTCATCGACTTATCCATTAACAACATGTAACTCGTGATGCACCCAACGTACCCTACTTTCCACCAACTGTCTGCGTGACGGTTTTCATCAGTAAATCTAAGTGCGCGAGTCATGACATGAGTTAATGATAATCTTCCAGTCTAAGGACCATTACACACGCTCGCAGATAGAAATATCTGATGACACTAAGACATGCAGAATTACTACTGGCGGGTCTGTTCTCATAATCTCCCATATTGGGGATTACCAAGTGCGAACTCCATGAGAGAGAGTCTCGTCTTCTTACGAGTACTCGCACATGACGGTATGTATACTATGTGTCCTATCATAGTATGTCATCCAATCGCAGAACTTTATTTAAGAATACTGTTATAGCATTTCAAGGTTCTCATCATAGCGGGGATCTTCTATGACCTTATTAATGCAACAAATATTCCAGGACATTATTATATTGTAGTCATGCAGAACAATGAACAATATATAATAAGTGAACATTCATGTAATCAAAGTACAAAACAGTTGGTTCTGAGGACACCAACCCTTACAAATCCTTACATATGAAAGATATATATCGATTATGCACCTTTGTTTGTGATATTACACTAACAATTTTCTTGTCTGTGTTTTCCTCTTCAGGACCCATTTTAAGATCCCCCTTTGAGTCAAAAAATGGTATCATCCAGTGCACCATCACACATCAAGTCACTATAATAGAATTGTGACCATCATAGCGATACTCAGGGGGATTCTCAGCCGAGGCGATCGATATATTATTTAGATATAGGAAATGATTTTACCCCATAGACTGGGAGGATACTGTCACCAACCTAGATTCTTCAAAACCAAGTCACTAATTCCCTAGTGAAGGATTAACACTCCAACAGTATTATCCAAACTGTACAGGAAAACAGGGAGATCCTTATGGAAATGAAGCCTCATGGGCTTCTTCATTATCAAAGAACCAAAATAAAGCTAGTGGCACCCATCACCACCTCAAATAATTTCAGGATATTTTATCTAAAATGATACAACACATATATACCTTACATTTAGAAGATATAAAAGGATATAAGCTACATTCCTTAATTTTTTAGAAGTATCCTGGGATGGATCTTGTCAACAATCACCACCAACACCGTGTGGCTCTACCCCCTCATGAATTTTCGTCAGATACCACCCAAGAGAACTTAGTTTCGATCACCAAGAACTGGGACCAATAAGGAGGTATCACCAAGAGAATCAGATAATTAAATCTAGGGAGACAACTTATATGCACATCCCCATTGATGATGTCCACCAACACATCTTAGAAACAATCAGGGAGCAAGACCATATTCTTACTCCCACATGTACAGCTTTTTATAATATCTCTATGATAAATAGAGGATATAAGTGAGATACTATTCCAATTTACACTAAAAATCCTTTCAATATTCTAGTGGTGACTATAAAGATGACTCATATCCCTTCTCACTCCATTTAGAACTGCAATAATATCTTGAAAAACATAAAATAAATGCACCAACATACTCTGATGGTTACTAAGGGTAGGCCTATATTTATTCTACTAATAACACTAGAGAATCTTTTTAATATATTTTATTTCCTAATAGAGGGAAGAAATATAATGTATTGAGATTTTAGTATCAACTCCCCTTTAAAATAAAGACAATATTTAATAGCATACTCTACATGCAACACCAAACTAAAATTAAATTGTGATAACTTAAATCAATATTATTCATTTTTGACCTTTATAATACAACCATTAAATTGGAATGTATAAATAGAAGTAACCATATTATGAAAATAATATATAAATTATAGGAAATTGAATCAAGTCATATAAGTCTTCCTTATAAGGCTCATTTATCCAATCTTGGAAAAGAGGTCACTTCTCAAGGGTCTTCCCGAGACCAAGCCTAATGTGAAATCTAAAAACTGATGTTTGAGAGAAATTATTTACGGGAGAAGTTAAAGCTCATGTAAATAACTATGGGGTCTTTTCTAGCCAAAACACCACCCATGACTTACATTAGATTTTATCTTACCCTTAGGTCTGATGCAGAAATCTTGAGAGTTTATGTAAATAGAAATTAAGAGGTTATAAACATGTAATTATTAATGTAATACATTATTTATACATTTTTAATTTCCACTTTTAAATAAAATAAAATTACTTTTTAATATCAATGCACTTATAAAATTTAGTTAGTATATCTAAATAATTAATAAGACCATTTTATGAATAAAAATTCATTTTCTTAAAAAAAATTCCTTTTTTGGGGCTACATATTTTTTTAAGAAACTAAATATATTAAGGTTTAATTATGATAAAATATATTATTTATATTAATAATATATTAACACTAATTTAAATAATAATTTATAGGAAATAAGAATAAGAATAGTTAATATCTAAAATGTCATTTTCCCACTAAAACTATTTTTTTCATTAGATTTTATATTTCCATTTAAAAGTTAAATTCAAAAATTATAGAATTTGAATTTTAAAAAATGAAATTCATTTTTGGATTCAGTATAAAAACATTATATTATGGTGAATTTTTTAAATCTTTCTGAAAAGTTTGATTTTTTAGGTGAATAGTGAAAAATACCATTTTCAAAAATACCGAGACTTCTATGACATCATTAGTATATAATCAAAAATTAATTTTTTTTGGAAAATTTTTAATAATAAAATATTTATTAAATAAGGAAAATTATAAATTTAAATTACTAATTTTAATTTATAAACTTATATTTAACATTTTGGAACTTAAGTAATATTTTATTTCAATAAAAACTATTTTGACCTTTTCTTTTAATTAAGTATTATCATGGTGAAATTCCTTTTTGGGTTTATTTTAAATCTACATAAATACTATTTATTTAAAAAATATATATTAATGTCATATAAATCAAAAAATTTGATAAATTTATCCAAAATGTAATTTTTATTCTAAAATATACACTTTTTTTTCTAAAAATGAATTTTGTGTGTTATGTGCACTAATTAAAAAGTTAATTTTTCTCACCCTTGAAAAATTTCATTGATAAAATTATTTTTATATTTTAAATATTTATGTTCAAATTAGGTAATAATTCTAATTTAAATTTTTTTCATTAAAATTAATTACCAAGGATTACAATTAGTTACCATGGTAAAAGTGAAAAAAGGTAAAAAGGGTTTTACTAAGTGGAAAAGACCCAAAAAATTAATTTTTTTTAAATGAATGGTTTATGTGATTATCAATAAAACCAAATCTACTCTTCATTATTTTCAAATTTGGATTCCATTTTCCATGTGGAACATGTTACTTTTATATTATGAAGTAATATTTATAAAAATTGCATTACCTTTACTTATGAAAGGGCCCTTCCACCACCCATTCAAGGGAAATATAAAAATAATATTCATATTGAATAAATTAACCTTTTTACTTACCCTATATCCATGTACCACATTTTCATCCCCTTGATCCAAATAAAATACATAAATCCTCTATTTTCAAGAGGTACTCTATGGGAAGGTTTGAACTCTCAACTTGAGTATTAATATATTATTAGATTTTTTATTCTCTATATTTATCATGAATATATATTTTTACCATTAAATATAATTAAATAAGTATTATTAATATAATTAAATGTTTTTAGGTTAATGGTATAACCATTATCTACCTGTCCCCTTCTTTAAAAAAATGAGAACATAATTCGTGTGTACGTGCAAAATACTACCTCCATGAAGAAACACATTTCATTTTTCATAACCTCCTTACATGGTTGTTTATAAAAGGGTATTTTATTAATAAATATTATATTTTTAACATTTTTATTATTCTAAAAATATAAACCATTTTCTATCTTTCTCTCATTCTTTTTAAAATTAAAATGTTGTCTGTGTGTATGTACAGACTACCGCCTCCATGAAACGACATATTTTTTTTCACCACCCTACTAGAATGATTATAATAATTTATATAATTAATTAAAATTATTTTTATTAAATATTAAAGGTTATTTAATGTTTATTTTAATATTTAACATGTTATTAACATATAAACTTTTGTTCGTAAAAAATTATTGAAATATGCTCATCACCGATTTCTTCTTCACGAATCATGAATAAAATTATCATGGAATAAAAGTATAGTTTTATAAGTCATTATAAATAATATATTATAAAACCTTATATAATTTAGGAATTTTTAAATTGTTATAAGTGAATGAAAATCAACATCGACACTTTAAAACATGCGTGAAAAATCAAAATCGTTAACATTCGTTGATAAAAATATACTATAACTAACTAATAATTGTATAATAAATGATTATAATTAAATTTTAGAAATGGTAATATATATGAATAAGGTTATTAAATTGGTGATTAATATGATTATTTTTATGATACAATATATTAAGTCACTTTTATGAAAGTTGATGGTAAATGTAAGGATTTCATCTCAAATTTCCTTTTTTGAGACATGTTTTGTATTATGCACCTATTTTATTTTATTTGGTGTGTATAATGAATATTTGACATATTTTATCGTGATTAAATATATAATTCATGTAATTTAAAGTTACATTTCAACTTCTCCCACTCAATTAGGTTTTATTAAAATGTTGTAGAATTCATAAGGGTGTTTTCTTAATCAATTCCATTTCATTGAGTTACAATGCTTCATCTTAAATTTTATTTTTAGAAGTTGGGTAAATTATACCATAATATGGAATTATTATTTATTTAATTTTTTTTGGGGTATTTACATTTATATCACTTAAAACCCCTTTAAAATGTTTCTTACTTCATGAATTATGATATCTGTAAGTGTTCGTCTCAAATTTCCTACATTGAGACGTGTTTTGTATTATGAAACTATTTTTGTTTAAATGGTGAAAATTATACCTATTTTAAATATTATATGATGATTATATCTTTATTAATATTATTTAAAGTTTCATTTCAAGTATTATCTTTCAAATATGTTTTGAATCAAATGTTATAAAATCTATAAGGGTGTTTCTTAACTCAATACAATTTGGATAAATTCTAACATAATATTTAATTATTCTATATTTATTTTCTTTTTCTAGGTATTTACATTTCTATCACATAAAACCCCTTTAAAATGTTTCTTACTTCATAAATTATGATGTCTGTAAGGGGTTTCATCTTAATTTTCATTCATTGAGGCATGTTTTCATTTTATAAACCTAATATTATTTTAATATGGGGTACTTACTACCCCATTTTATTGTGTATATTATTTGAAATTATTTTTCATGAATTCCTCCTTCCAATCCTTTTGATTCAATTGTTACTAAATTTTCCTGATTTTTTCTTAAATCAACTTCTTTTCTTGATTCATAATGATTCCTCCATGAATATTATTTTACATTATGGTTTTATTCCATTCTATTATGATATTATAGTTCATTTACTCATTATTTTTTGGGTAATTAAATTTATGTATTTCTTTCTTCATAAAATTTAATGATTTTAAGAATAATACCCATCATTTTCAAATTAACTCCTTGTATTCCATATCCATATACAATATTTTCAATAATTTTCTATAATGACTTTAGTTTTAACCTATAAGACATTGGAATATTTATAAGAATATTTTAGAAGACAGACGCTGAGTCGGTAAAAAATTACGGGGCCTAGAGATATTTGAAAAAGTGATATTAAAGATATTTTTTCATGTATGTGAAGATTCTATTAAATCATGGAATAAGTCATGAGTGGAGTCTCAGATCATAAATTTGAGGCCGCGATTGAATTTAAAATTTCATTTTTACCCTAGCTGTGACAGAAAATTTGTCAACACTGGGAGTTTGGTCAGAGGCGAGTTGGCAGTGAGTTGTTAAGAGGAGGTTAATTGATTTAATAAAATATAAAAAATTAAATCCACCCCTTCTCCATTTGGTGTGAACAACATAGATAGGTGGTGAAAACCTCCCCTCCCCCTTTGGGGTGATGGATGAACTACCACCGATTCGTGGCAATGAGGTGCCATTGATCCCTATGTTTGATGCTGATCGTCATCAGATCAAGGAGTAGTATGATTCAGGAATCATTTTAGACCCAAAGCTTCAACATTTCTCTACAAGGTAGGAAGATTTTATTTTTAAGTCATAATACCATTTTTTATGCATTGTTTTACAGTTTTAGAGCCCTATTATGATTGCTAGATATCCCTTGAGGGTCAATCAGTAGATTTTTGGGGAAACCAGGGTGAACCGGGTGGCTCCTAAGGAAATTGATTCCAGAATTTACGATCACATGGTGTGTTTTATAGTGAGACATGTCGTGTGTTCTTACCATTTGGTGAAGATGACTTTTGGAGACTATACTTCGTGTACTAGGGTTACATGCCGTGTAGTGACCCCATGTCATGTGTCCAAGGGATATGGCCAAGATGTAGTGTCAAAAGAAATGGATTTGTAAAAGTACATGACTAAAGTACATGGGCATGGGGTTCCTGACACAGGAATAATAAAATGACATGATCAAGTGGACGCTTAGACTGGACACGCCATGTACCAATAGGTACATGCCATGTGTGAGACACGACTTTCCTACCCGTGTGGAGGAAGAACATGGCTAGTGGCCCAGGTGAGGCGAGACATTCCGTGTATAGCCTGTACATGCTGTGTATGCTCACAGTATAGATCAAGCAGTAAAAAATAAGACACATCCAAGTGATCAAGTTGGTTCGCACACCGTGTGTGACCAAGTGCACACTGTGTACTTTCTTGGGATTTTCTGCCTTGTGTATTGCCTTATTGAAAGCTCATATTCAAGTTTTTGAGTAGCCTATACTTAGTAGGTTTTCACATAGAATGTGATGGTTTACTCTATAGTTCCCTAAAATATATGATGTGTCATGATTCTATAATGAAACTATAGTAGCGGTGCTTAACCTTGGGTAGTGATTCGGGTGGATCACTAGGTTGGCGATAGGGTTGGAAACCTTACTTATAATCTCTGGATGTGGGTCCCCTATATTATTCAGTCTAGTATGACAATGCTCCCATTTTGTATCAGGGTGTTGTTCCCCTACCCATGAAAATGTTGCGATGTGAGGTATGATGAGCATGACAGTCCTTTCAGTAGTTCTTGACAAATGATAGAGATCAGTATGGTTAGTTTATAGAGACGTTAGGGTAGGTACTCCCTTTATGTATCCAAGTTTGGGTTTTCCTTACCTCCCTATTTTAGAATATAGAACTCCCCACATCATGGGTGTGGTTCCTCAACCCATGGTGGAGTTCTTCCAGGGTTGGTACTCCCCTATTAAAACAGGGTGAGGGTTTATCGTATCATTATTGTAGTTGGGGAAAATGCTCCCCTACCATATCATGGTGTGGGACCTCTATAATCATTGTAAAGATAGAGTAATTAATCCCCTATTGTACCAAGGTTTGGGTACCCTATTCTTGGATTTGGTACTCCCCTACCATGTTAGGGCACAAGTTATCTATATGATATGTATAGATAGAGTGGGTACTCCCCTATCATACTAGGGAGCGAGTACTCTATCATTAGAGTCAGAACTCCCATATTGCTCTAGGGTGTGAGTCCTCTATATGTATTGTTCTGGAATAGTTGGTACTCCCCTTTCATATCTAGGAGCAGGTCCTCTAGTATGGGGTTGATACTCCCTTGTTGTATCAGGGTGCTGGTCCCCCATGGTGATCATTCTGGTAGAGTAGTACTCCCCTATCATACTGGGTTTAGGGTTCTATATCCACAGAGCGGTACCCCCTATTGTATCAAGGTGTAGGTCCTATATCTATGGATTTATACTCCCCTCCCATGTTATGGTGTAATTCCTCTATCTTTGTACTGGTACTCCTCAGTCTTAGAGTAGTGACAAGAAGTGAGTCCTCCACTAGATTCCGAGCTTCCTCATTTATGGAGCATAGTTACAAGGAGTGTGAACATCCAATTTTTTACATATGATACCTGGTTGGGATTTTTTTTTCTCCTTAAATGAAGTGAAGTGAGGGAAACTCCATTCTGTAGTGATATATGCTTCATGGGATAGTTAGGAACTATTACTCCCTTAGATTTAGGGTATCGATGAGATGTAAGGCCCTTCGTTCTCTCACTTTAGAGAGGATTCTTGAGATTCATGGTCTAGAGTAGTTCTCCCTAGATTGTGTGTATTGGAGAGGGGTGGGACTCTCCTCTTGGGTTCATACAACCTTTCATAGGGTAAAAGATAATAAAGTAAGGATCTATGGTGATGGGAACTATAGTTTTACTTAGTGAGTTGTTCTCGATGGAGTGTGTTCTCTCAGGCATACAATCTGGACTAGTAGAGTTGCAACCGATGGAGTGTATATCTCATATATTTTTCATCTGGGATGGTTAATCTTGTGAAGTGTGTTCTCCGGGTTGTGTGTTACCTTTAGAGTCTTGATTACAATCTTGTAGCTGGCTATAAGGTCAAGACCTCATGAGACTTAGAGTCTGAGATAAGCATATCTGGATGATTTTAGGAGTCCTTACAGTGTTTTCACATGTCTTGGTTAACAACCCTTGTAGATTGAGATAACTACTCATGTAAAAACAAGGATGGTTTGACATGGAGTTTCCCTCTCGTTTGGGTTCACTTTGGATGGGTCAAGCATACTGTTGCCTTTTTTGTTTCTCCCATTTCTTTTGGGTTTTGGGGTGTCGACTGAGTATTTTTATACTCACCCTTGCATGGGATTTGGCCACACATATTGTGTCTTGTGCAGACCACATGCCTTTTGATGAAGTCCTAGTAGGAACCAAGGTAGGTAGAGCTTAGTGGACTTGACCGACCGAGGTATTTATTGGAGTTGGGCCGAAGAGCTTTTTGAGAGTTGCATTTGACAATGATCCCCTCCTTCGGATTAGATTGGACAATTTTATAGTTTTTGGTGGGCATGTGTTTTTACCTTTATTCACCTTCAGTACTTATGTTTTACTCTAGTTTGGAATAGATTTTTTCATGCATTTTATTTTACATATTTTATTATATCCACACTATTTCATGGAGGTATTTATGGGTGTGTTTGTACATATACCATAGGAAAAGGCCTAATATTTACTTGATATGCCTACTCGATGCTAGTATCTAGCCCCTAGCCTATTGGAGGTGGTCTTGGGGAGTTGTGGATTCGGATTTGTTGGGTCAGGTAATGAAAGAGTGGTATCATATCATTTTTATGTACAAGATCGTAGTGTTGTGAGATTGTTTTAGGTTTAATAGAGAGGGTGTTAAAGTGTTTTGAGTTCAGGTTTCATTCTATAAAATCTAGTGTTAGTGCAGTGGATGATGTATCCATTAACTAGGACTCTGATAACCTAATTTTTGAATCTGTACATTTACACATGTGTCATAGGGAAATTTTGGTACATGCATCTTATAGGACTAGGTTGTGGGTACCTTTTTATTCTTAATTCATCTCCCTGGATATACTCATTAAATGTGGAACATCTTGATATAATTTCATAATGCCACTACGATGACATCTAAAAAGGTATCCATGATGTGGTTGTGATGACGATCCACCCCATGATGAGGATTTAGTGCAAGGAACTAGTTTTGAGGTGGTACCTCTGGGTGGTCCTCCAATTGAGCCACCAGTCATTAAGCATAAAATTGTGTCGATAGTTTAGGATGAGGATTTGTATAGGATGAGTGCATTGTACAAGTTCTAGAGGTAGTGACCACTGAATAATTGGGGTGATCCATATCCCCAAGAAGATTATGATTGGCTTGAGGAAGTCATGCATGTTTTCTTCCTTGTGAGGACATGTCCTGATCAGTTGGTGGTCCTAGTGGTGAGTCTTCTATAGGGTTTGACCAAGATATAGTGGATTTTGGTGACACAGAACCATGATGAGGAGATTCTCACTTGAGTAAAGATTGAACAACTCTTCTGGGTAGAGTTTTACTCAACCACATTGAGATCAATGCATACCCAAGAGCTTTCATAGATTTATAAGGGTATCATGACCGTGGAAGAGTATTCAATGAGGTTCAAGGACCTATCATGATACTACTTAGATTTGTTTTTAAGGCCCATTATTCAGAGCTGATACCTTTGATCAAGGCCTCTGTAGATACATTCAAGAATGTGTGGTCTCCTTGTGCCTTTCCTCTTATCTGGGGGTACTGCAACTATCTCTGGAAGTGATGATCTTCATTTTGGAGGGATAGGTGGATGTGACCTGTAATGGTGGTCATGAGGATAAGACATCTGCAGCATCAAGTAGATGGTTTTTGACATGATCGTAGCATAGGAGACATACCCATTTCTAGACTCAGGCCTATGTGCCTGTAGTGTAGCGCCAAATTGGGGATCTGGTCAGCTATAGGAGAGGAATTATCTGATATTTCAAGTGGTTGAGAGGGTAATGATCGACAGACCACATTGGTAGAATTAGTATTTTCAGTAGGTAGTTCCTCATGGTGGAAGACGTGGAAGACACTACCTGAAAATCAACAAATAGTGTCAATTGTTTTTGGATATGGTGGCAGTTTAAACCACTGAAATATGCTACTATGGAAGTTTCAAAAAACTGCCGCTAAATTGTGTGTCAGCATACAATACGTAGTGGTTTCTTCAATTTAGTGGCGGGATATGGTAACTGTCATAGTAAACATATTTTTCGGCGGATTTTGTGGTTTTATCGGCAGTTTTCATGGTGGAAAATGATTTGTTTTTATGGCAGTTTACACCGCCGCTAAAAAATAATTTCATTTTCTTCGGGACAAGTGTAGATAAAACCAAGATAACCACTGTGAAATGATAACAGAAGATGAAAATTGTGTAGCAGCGGTTTTAACCACTGCTAAATTATTGTATGTAATGGTGGTTTTAATCACCACTGATAGTAAAATACCAAATTATAGTGGCAGTTTTAACCACCGCTAAAGCTAGATTTACAAAAAAACACAGCTGATTATGTAGCCCCATTACCAGTTCCCTGCAAAAAAACCATTTCAATTTCACATTAACATTAATCCTACATCCAAAAGAATACAAGTAAACCAACAATTTCATAAGAAAAAGCACTTTCAAATCCATACAATTGTCTGAGTATCACTCATTTCATAGTGTAATAATATTTCCACTGAGCCCATCCATGTGTTCCCCCTTAGGAACCAGTGTTACTCATATAAAGCTAATTAACCCAAACAGTGTGATCATCCATGATATAACATGTATCACCCTGATGTAAAAAGTATCAAAAACCTATGATCCCATCCTTAGTATTTCGTAAAGAGGAAAAAAGTGACTTTCAAGGTGTAACTAATACATTTTTCTTCGTTAAGTTTTAAATACTAATGACGCCATGTGTAGAGCCATGCCATCTTATAAATAAAGTTGATTTAATGAGGTTCACACCCATAATCCATTTCAATTATAAATTCATAAGGGACATGTAGTAATCAATACATAACTCATACCATTTAATTTAATTAATTAGGTAGTCCATTCCATAATTAAAGGTTTCTGAGAATTTAATAAAAGTAATAGGTCTTTGTGGAATACCGATGGTAGTTAACACCATACATGAAGAGGTATGTGGTAGGACATGATAGCATTCATTCCATATGAGAACATCTAGTTCCCTCAATAAGACTTAGGCCCTAACCACATAAAAGTGGGTTTGGTCACTAAGGAATACATAGGGGGTTGTCACATCCTCCCACAATTTATTTGAACTTCACATTGATAGTTTTGAAAACAAAACACTTAAAAGGGGGTTTTATTAGAGAGAAACTAATTATATTAAGTCATCCAAGGATTACACCGTTATGTGTAGTTCAAATTTGAGTTTCATGGTCCTTAACACGACCTATTTAATAAAAAAGGTATATTAATCCTAATGAACTATGTTTAAGAAATTAAACAACAAATTTACAAGTCTCCGCATGGAAGTCCTTCCAGAAATCATAGTGACACAATTTATAAAACATGAAGAATCTAATAGAAATGCTATAGACCACCTACCAAATACCATGGATGACCAACATGAATAATATCAAGGTATGCTCTATCCATATCGAGAGAAATTCTGGATATAGATGAATGCCCTGATAATATGGTGAATTTAGTTGCACCAAAATAATGCATCTAGAGAGGATATAAATGTAGAAAGAAGAAAAAAAGATTCCTAGACTCACTGATTGATATAAAACTCACTTGAAAGAGGTTGAATTGAACACCAGATAATGGGTATCGATCCAACCCTTTGAGAGGAGAGGATAGGAGGAGCATAGGTGGGAGCCCCCTTGAGAACACTGATGCACCCAATTTGTGTATACATTTCCATATATATAATTGAAGATAAAAGCATGTTTTCATCAAATATATGTGGTTTCATGAACATATTCTTCGATTTTGGTGAATCTGTTTACTTACAGGAGCTTTCAGGCTTAATACACGGATCAAGGGAAGTTTGTGAAATTTTTGAAACCACACGGCGTGTACTTTCTATACACGTCGTGTACATCCAGACAAGGACATGAACCAAAGCAGGGAGTACACGCCCATGTCTCCAGGCATAGATGCACGCCGTGTGGGTCGGAGCTACACGCCGTGTACCACTTTCTAGAAGCGGTGGTTACGGAGAAAAGTCCACACGACCATGTAGCCGTGTCTGCTTTTCTAGAAGGGACTAGTGGCGCTACACGCTATGTATGGTGGTGCTACACGCCGTGTTGGTTCAATTTGCAGGTGGCGCTGTGTGCAAAAGTCAAGAACGGCGTGCTCGGCCACCTTCCAGCGGAGAAAATGGCGCCAATACGCGTTGACGAAAAGTACACGGCGTGTACTTTCTATACACGTCGTGTACTTTATCTTTCTATAAAATGAGGCCTTGGCCTACGGATTTAAGGGGGTTCAGAACCATTGGAGGAGAGAGAAGCTCTGCTACCACCATTCCCGAAACCACCGAGGTGCCATCATTCCACTATTCCATCATTCCACCTTCCGATACTCTACCTCAACGCCTACACGATGAATCCGACAGGTATCACGTGTGTCGTTTCTCTCCTAAATTCCAGTGTAACTAAACCACTCGTGTTGGGGCTGTGGATGATGGGATCATAATTTGTATATTGTTTTATATAGTTGTGTTTGAATCGTTGTAATTCATCTCACTCTTCTTAAACCACTGTCTAATATAACTGAGAATTCTTAGCCGGACCAATGGAAGGATTCTCAGTGATACAAAAGAAAAGTAATGGTGAAACCATCCATGACCATTGGATGGTTTTCACTGATTCAAGTAATGGACTGGACGTAATAAAGCATTAAGGACATTGACTACCAGACCAAGGAGTCAATTGCTCTAATTCCAAACAAGAGGAACCAGACCAAGGAAATCTTGTAACAAAATGAAATCCTGAATGATTGAATTATTATGAACAACACAACCATTAAAGCAATCTACATAAGAATTCCTTGTTCACCACAGCCCCGATACGTCTTCTCTTTCCATTTCTAAAAACTCTTTTAATTTACCCGTTGTTTTATTTCAAACTGTATCCATTCTTCAAAGTAAATCAGTTTAGTTTTAATCAAAACCCAAAAATCAACCCAATCGTTCCTAAATTTTGCATACTTCACATAATTAAGTGTTAACTCAATTAAATTCATGCACGCCACGGTTCCCTGTGGATCGACCCTGAACTTAAGCTATACTAAAGTTCTAAGAACGAGTAATTAATTTGGGACGCATATAACTTCAATCAACGACAAGCGTAGACCAAATTTTGGCGCCGTTGCCGGGGAGCTACCGTTTGGTTTTAGTGCAAAGATTTAAATTGTGTTAATAATTGATTTAAGTGAAAATAAAAATAAAAAATTATCAAAAAACTCTTTTCTAATCCCATTTCAATTTTTTTTATTTTTCCCTTTTACGCCTGGTTTTCATTTTTGTGTTGTGTAGAACTTAAAGTGCATTTTTAGATGTTTTACACGATCCAGAAGTGTCGAGTCTTCAGAATTAGTTCCGCTTGACCCGGAAATTGAACGGACCTTGCTTCATCGTCGGCGTACACGGACAGAAACTAACAACCATCAACCAAAACTCATGGCAAACAAGGAAGAGGGAGCACCAACCGTAGATACTGTGAATGAGCATCAGTACCAGGATCAACAGCCTCCCACTGCTAGTCTACCTGAGCAACCTCCTGGAGCCTTCATGGAATTCCTCCCAAGGGATTACCAACGGCCGCCGCAGAAACTCTTCCCACGACCATTCTTTTCCCCTCAGGAGCAGTTTATGCAAGCTCCACCCCATCAACAACAACCTCTAATACATACCGTTATGGAGTACGGACTTCCATTGATTCACGGAGCTGATACGAGGATCGTTCGTCCTCCGGTCCAGGCCCAGCACTTCGAGATCAAGCCTTCTATCATGCAGCTGATCCAGAACACCATCCAATTTGGAGGCTTGGCCAGTGAGGACTCGAACGCCCATCTCGCCAATTTTCTAGAGATCTGTGACACCTTTTGGTACTATGGTATGTCCGAAGACGCCATCCATCTTCACCTATTCCCCTTTTCTCTACAAGATAAGGCAAAAGACTGGATCAAGGGGTTTCCACAACGCTCTATCCTCTCCTAAGAGGATCTAGCCTAGGCGTTCCTATCCAAATACTTCCCACCATCCAAGACGGAGACACTCCGAAATGAGATTCATAACTTCCAGCAGAATGACTCCGAGTAGTTGTACGAGTCCTGGGAACGCTTCAAGGAGATGTTACGAAAATTCCCCCATCACGGACTTCCACTCTGGATTCAAGTCCAGACCTTCTATGGAGGACTTACCATGAATACCAAGTCCATGGTGGACGCTGCTGCTGGAGGTACGGTGATGCGGAAGTCCCCCAAAGAACTATTCGAACTACTGGAAGACATGTCAGCCAATAGCTTCCAGTGGAACTCTGAGCGGGGGACTCAAAAGCGAGGTATGCACAACATGGATGCTACCACTATGTTAGTTGCTCAGTTGGACGATGTGTCCAAGAAAATCGATGCATTGAACCTCAAAGGAGCATCTCAAGTTCATACGACACACCATCCAGCATGTGGCGACTGTGGTGATAACCACATCAGGGGAGAATGCCCAGGATCGGCTGGAGGCCCCTTGACGGGCGAGGTGAGTTATTTTGCCCAAAATCGAGGGCCCAACTAGTACTAGCAGTACCAGAACCCGACATGGCGAGATCAACAGAACACATGCTGGGGCCAACAACAGTAGAATCCTCTACCCCAACGACCACCCAACTACAACCAACCTCCATATCAGAACCAATTCCAAAGTCCGCAACAACCCCAGCAGGGTCTTTATCAGCAACAAGGGTATCAAAACCCTCGTCCACCACAGCCACGACAACCACCTCCTCCACCGGCTCAACAACCACCTCAGCAGGAGAACACCTCAAGGTTAGAGGATCTGATGACTAAATTCATATCTACTATTGAGACACTGTTCCAGAATCAGGAAGCTTCAATTCAAGGCTTGGAGAATCAGATTGGCTAGCTGGAAAATCAACTCTCAGGGAGGTAGCTCGGTACACTACTGGGAAACACCGAAAAGAATCCAAGGGAGGAGGCTAATGCTATTATGCTCCAGAGTGGAAAAGAGCTCCACCAAAACCAATCAGCACAGCAAGGTGCATCCACACCCACTATTGAAGAAAAAGGTACCAATACCGACCCCTCCTCATCCAATAGCCCATAGAAGGAGGCTTTACAAAATAAATAAAAGGAAGTAATCCAACCATTCAAGCCCGCCTTACCCTTTCCGAAAAGATTGAAGCAGAGGAAGTTGGACCACCAATTCTGCAAATTTATGGATGTTTTCAAGAAGCTACATATCAACATACCATTTGCGGAAGCCCTGACACAAATGCCAACATACACCAAATTCATGAAGGAAATCCTCTCGAATAAGAGGAATATAGAGGATTTGGGCGTTATTGCACTAATGAAGGAGTGCTCCGCGGTGGTTTAATATTACATTCCTCCCAAACTCCAAGATCCAGGTAGTTTCACCATTCCATGAACTATTGGATCCTGTGAGTTTGGGAAGGCCCTCTGCGACTTAGGGGCCATCGTGAACCTCATGCCCCTCAGAGTTTTCAAGAAGCTGGGACTCCACGAGCTCAAGCCTACACGCGTCGCCCTTAAAATTGCTGATCGATCCATAAAGCACCCGAAGGGACTACTTGAGGACGTACTGGTCAAGGTGGGTAGGCTGATTCTCCCGGCTGATTTCATCATCCTCGACATGGGGGATGACCAGGAAGCACCTCTTATACTTGGAAGGCCTTTCTTGGCAACTGGGAAGGTACTGATCGATGTGCACCAAGGAGAGCTGATTTTCGGGGTAGGAGATGAGAGAGTCTCCTACAATGTTCTTAAAGCCATCAAGCAGGCATCATCATCTGATCATGAGGATTGTTCTGCAATAACTACCCTGGATGACCACCTAGTGGATGATCTGGTATGTTCTTATATTTCTGATAATTTTTACAATCCAGACATTCCTGTTGAATAAGATCCAGAGAACTTCCAACTCCTAGATGGCCAGGGTGGCCACTATTGGGGCCATTATCCACCGTAAAAATCAGGTAAGCAAGGTAAGTAGGTCGAGCCAATGACCTAAAACAAAGGCGCTTCCTGGGAGTCAACCCAGAGGTTACATGCCGTGTCCCACTTATATAAACGGCGTGTACTTATCTTTTTAATTTGTAAACTTAATGGTATAAATCTATAGAATAACAAATAACTAACTAGGGATGATGCCGGTGCCGATGGCAAAGTCACTGGAGTTTATTCGAGCTGTCCTTGGTTCGAATCCTCCTGACCTACCTTCGGCACGAGGTTCCTCCTTTTAATTACACGACGTGTGTGGTATTTTTAATCTATATATATATATATATAAATGTGTTTAATAAATCCCATGATGGGGATGGGCCGGTTGGCTAAAATCGTAATCCGGTTTCACAAGACCCGGGTTCGAATCCAGAAAACCGTCCCATTTCCATCATTTGTTCTTTTAATAAAACCACACAACGTGTACTCTAATATACGCCGTGTGTGCCATGATTTTTCAAATATAAATAAAAACGTTTTACAAATAAGAAATTACATGCGGGTGAAGTTTGCGGATTGGCAAAGTCTCGACACTAGGTTCACAAGACCCGGTTTTGAATCGTGCTAATCTCCCCGCTTCACCCCCATCCTTTCCTAAATAAAAACCACACGCCGTGCTTTTCTTTATTTCCGTGTGTATAGGCCATATAGAATAAATATATATATAAAATAAATATGAACAGCAGAACAACCTTTGCTCTAGTGGGTGAGGGCGTCTGTTCGAATCGGCCGATCGCCGGTTCGAATCCCGCCCCAAGCACCAGACCAAAGGTTGTACTACTCTTTTTCTTATTTTAAAATACACGGCATGTATTTCCCGATATATGTCATGTATAGGCTTATGTATAATATAATTTGTCAATATTTCTATTTTTAATAATTATTATTATATAGTTTACTATAATAATTATGTTTTTTAATTAAAAAAAAAGATACACGGCGTGTACTTTACATACACGTCGTGTACCTCGGCTATATAAGACGCGGGCCACCCGGCTTGAGGCCATGTTGCACGGCTGCCCCATTCCTCCCTTCTTCCCGTTTCTTCTCCCAAACGCCACCTGAAACCCCTTTTTTCCAAATCCGTCGATTTGGGGCATTTCAAGTTCTGATTACTCTCACATTGTGATCCTCGATCCAGGTACACCATTCTACACCCTCTGTTTCACATTTTTAGACTCATATAGGGTGTTTTTCGGATCGGCCAACTGTTCGACTTCCGGCAGTACACGACCATGAAATGAAGAACACACGCCGTGTACTTCTGAACAAGGCCTCAGAATGAATTTTCAGAAATTTGAATATACACGGTGTGTATGTTCGGTACACACCGTGTCCGTTTCATCGTGCCCGCGTACACCTTTTTACATGGTCTCACACACTATTTTTATTTACATGACGTGTGTGTCTGGTACACGCCGTGTCCATTGTTTGTGTTGGCCCCTTCGTGTGTGGCACATAACACGGCTTGTCACCCCATGTTCCAGAACACGGCGTGTCTGTTCGGTACACACCGTGTCATTTATATATGTGGCCGGCCCGTGTCTCCCCCTCTGCACGACCATGTTCTTTGTATGGAGTCCACGCCGTGTCCAGAAACTACACGGCATGTCTTGTTTTCTCTGAACTGTTAAAAACATGGCCGTGTCATTTGTTACACGACCACCTGCACTTTGATGTGAACACGGCGTGTATGTTTGGTACACGCCATGCCCTATTACATTGTGTCTTTCCACCCTCAGCGTGTCTTTCCAGAGAACACAGGATACTCTCCATTTCTGACTACACACCGTGTACTCTGGAATATACATCGTGTACTTTTATTTTCCAGTTTTCTCACATTTTCTTTGTTTTATTTTCTTCTTTTGTTTTGTTTTCTTTCTATTTTTCTTTATATTTCAGGATATGGCAGATCATGATCATTCCCGCGGGAAGCGGCCAGCCTCTGCCACCGAGGGCGAGGAGTCCAGTTATCATCGGATTTGACTCCGACCACCTACTCAGCCGGACCCCGATGCTCCGGTCTTTGAGCTCCCTCCGTTGGCCATTCTGCCGCCACTCACTCCCTCAGATGAGGCGGGGCCTCCTTCTGCTGCACCAGCTGCCATTTCCGTTGTACCATCATCATCAGCAGCTGGTCCCTCTTCGAGCACCCCTTCCACCGATCCACCTTCTTCTTCGGTGGATCCACCTCAAGAGCCAGATGCTGCTGCTGCATCGGCACCTAGGTCGGGACCTGCAGGTGCTCCCTATCCCTACACGGTGTTCCCAGTCACCGACCTCGTATACGACAGGCTCCGACGCTTTTCTCGTCGGCCGATACTATTGAGCGGCTGGTACCTTGACTGTAGCATTCCGCAGCGGCTAGGTATTTGGGAGGAGTTGGAGGTACTTCTCGGGCACACCGCACTCCTCGTGATTTTTCAGGTCAGCACTCCTGTGTTCTGAGATTTATTTTTGGAGTTTGCGGCCTCCTTTGAGTTCGATGGAGCGGAGTACCGAGAGACGCCTGTAGATGCGGTGTCAGTGGTTCGATTTCGGCTAGGCGTACGCCGTTTTTCTCTGACAATGACGGAGTTTGGTTGAGGGTGCGGCTTCTACCCCCATCCTTTCACCCCACCCCCTGTTTCTGACTTGACCCGGCCCGAGCGCTCTGACCTCATTTCCATGTGGCGGGAGATCGCTGGGCCTGACCACCGGTACTCCCCCACTTCTCAGAAGAGCACTCTTATAGCCGACCCCGTCTTTCGCTTCACCCACCGGTGCTTCAGCGCCATCCTCTTCCCCCGCCATGAGGATATGGGGGTCATGACCGGCCGTGACATGGAGCTTCTTACCTGTGTCATCTGGCATGCCTACCCGGACCTCCCCTTTCTTGTCGCCTCCTATTTTCACTCCATGTTTACCGGCCGTCAGGGCAACCTGAACGGCGAGTTTTACACCACCCCTCTTGCCCACCACTTGGGAGTATTCGAGCCCTCATTACCTCATGACTTGTAAGGTTCACCTCAGCGGATGGACTTCCTCATGCTCATTCGCATGGGATTGGTCCGGAAGCAGGGGGGTGCCTACATCCTTGCTCAGGCTCGAGCTCAGCCACCAGCCCCTACCCCACCTGCTGACCCCGCACCTCCTTCCCCACCTCCTCCAGCTTCTCCACCTCACCCACCTCCTACTGACCCCACTTCTTCTGACCTTCCTTCTTCTATCCCATCTCCCATCCCACCTACCCCCGCACCCTCGGTCGATCCGACCATTTCCCTCTGCCTAGCCACGATGGAGCAGCAGTTGGCCCATATCATCGGCCTCCAGGACACCATTGCATGCCATTTGATTCATATGTACGGTCTCCAGGATCGGATGGAGCATCTGTTGGTACATATTGCTCAGCATCTTGGTGTTCCACTACCTCAGCCACCAGCCCCTGCCTCCGTTCCTGGCCCTTCTGCTGCTGCTCCATCGCCGTCTCCTGCACCGGCCACAAATTCCGTTCCGCTGACTACGGTGAGCTCTGCTGCTGCCACTTCTGCCGGGCCAGGGCCTGCTGCTGAGCTTCCGATCCCAAGTCTAGCACCTGCAGCTCCTACTTCTTCAGCTACCCTTCCCGCTACCGAGTCAGATCCTCACCCTTCCACAACTCCTGCGCCATCTCTCTCGGCCGATTCTGTATAGGATGATGCTTCCCCTGAGGCAACACCATGATAGTGACATTTTCCTTTATCTTATATATATCTATTCTATCATTTTCTGTGCTGTGATGTTATGCATGTTTGTAGTTTTCTTTTTTCTTAACAGTCACAGGTACGAGCATGGAGCGCTTTGGGAATCACTTTTTCACGAGCGGAGTATTTTTCCATTTCTATTTTCTTTCTTTTTGGATTTACTTCTTCCACTACTTTCCCTCATTTTGTCCCCCATTTCTCCCCGCTGCCCACCCTTTACCTTGGTGTTGCACTTGGTGGACCATGTGCAGTGTTAAGTGTGGGGGCGCATCTATATCTTTCACCTTAGTCTTTTCACTTAAACTAACCTAGGAGACATCATTATTAGACTCTATATTTGTAAATGTAAAGCAATTTTGTTAATCAATCTTATAAATGCTAGAGTTATCAGTAGGAAATTTTGGAAAGGTTACATGCTTTTTCGTTTTTTGTAAGTATTTTAAAATGATTGCTGATATAGTTTTAATTACAACCTTTCATCCTTGATTAAATTACATTAATTAGGCTAATCATTTATATGCATGTCATGACCTGATTGTCCCTTTATTATTTTCCACTCCTGAGAGGTATTCTAAACCCTTTTTCGTATTTCTTTTCAAATACCCTCTTTCTTGAGATATTCTTAGGATATGCATCACTACCAGAATTTTAAAGTTTTTCTTTTTGAAACATGAAGAAATTTTTGAATTACTTTAACATGATTGAGGCATTAGATTGTTTCAACCCCTTTATCTTGAGACCTACCCTACATTTAATCTTCGTTGAGCCCATTGAAGCCATGAACAACCTTTATAGGAAGCCACATTACAAGCCTATTTCCCTTATTACCCTATTTCTTTTTAAACTTTTCATTATTATTCATTTAAGCTTTAAAGAGGGATTTGGCAAGACATGTCATATATTTTTGTTTACAGCCATGAAATAAAGTGTGGGGGAGTGCCTCTTGATTATTTGTGGCAGAATGAGTTCCAAACATGTACTCATTGTATTCATAAGGGAAGCCCTTGTGTTTTTTTATATATAAAAAAACAAAAAACAAACAAACAACAAGGTGACCTTATACTTTTTCACCCATAATCCCTACTTGCCTAAGGAAGTTGGTGACGATTACAAAAGCATTTGACTGAGCTTTTGAAGGATGTATTTTCAGTGAGCTTTACTTTGAATATCATGCAATGTTGTTTAAAGGAATTAGCCAACCTTTTTCAAGCCTCAGAATTTATTTTCACATATGAACCTACCAACCCTTAGCCATAGAAACATCTAAACCTTATTGACAAAGCCCTCATGATTTTTGTAATTCAATTTTTCTAAAGTGGAGAACAATATATCTTGCAAACCTATGGATAGAATGTATATGCCTTGGATTGATCATAACTTCAATTTAAAACATCTTGAGTGTGGAGTGTGATTTTAACTGGTAAGGTAAATCATCAAGTGGCATGCTTATTTTTGAAAGGTTGAACAATGTGTTGAAAGAGGATGAGAGTAGTTAATTACATTATATATAAGGCATGATTTTAATATCTTATGAATTGAATTTTTTTGTGCCTTTTAGAATTTTTCCTCAGTAACTTTATCATTTATACATTTGATTTACTAAATGCCTTCCTTTTCAAAGTATAGGCTCTCTTAATTAGATGTTGAGATTTTGCTTGAGGGAAAGCAAACGACTAAGTGTGGGGGAATTTGATGCACCCAATTTTTGTATACATTTCCATATATATATAATTGAAGATAAAAGCATGTTTTCAGAAAATATCTGTGGTTTCATGAACATATTCTTTGATTTTGGTGAATCTGTTTACTTACAGTAGCTTTCAGGCTTAATACACGGATCAAGGGAAGTTTGTGAAATTTTTGAAACTACACGGTGTGTACTTTCTATACATGCCGTGTACATCCAGACAAGGACATAGACCAAAGCAGGGAGTACACACCCATGTCTCCAGGTAGAGATGCATGCCGTGTGGGTCAGAGCTACACGCCGTGTACCACTTTCTCGAAGTAGTGGTTATGGAGAAATGTCCACACGACCATGTGGCCGTGTCTACTTTTCTAGAAGGGACTGGCGGCACTACACGCCGTGTATGGCATAGCTACACGCCGTGTTGGTTCAACTTGCAGGCGGCGCCGTGTGAAAAAGTCAAGAACGGCGTGCTCGGCCACCTTCTAGGGAAGAAAATGGCGCCAATACGCGTTGACGAAAAGTACACGGCGTGTACTTTCTATACACGTCGTGTACTTTATTTTTCTATAAAATGAGGCCTTGGACTACAGATTAAAGGGGGTTTAGAACCATTGGAGGAGAGAGAAGCTCTGCTACCACCATTCCCAAAACCACCGAGGTGCCGTCATTCCGCTATTCCGTCATTCCACCTTCCGATACTCTACCTCAACGCCTACACGATGAATCCGACAGGTATCACGTGTGTCGTTTCTCTCCTAAATTTTATGTGTAACTAAACCCATCGTTTTGGGGCTGTGGATGATGGGATCATAATTTGTATATTGTTTTATATAGTTGTGTTTGAATCGTTGTAATTCATCTTACTCTTCTTAAACCATTGTCTAATATAACTGAGAATTCTTAACCGGACCAAGGGAAGGATTCTCAGCGATACAAAAGAAAAGTAACGGTGAAAACATCCATGACCATTGGAAGGTTTTCACCGATTCAAGTAATGGACTGGATGTAATAAATAATTAAGGACATTGACTACCAAACCAAGGAGTCAATTGCTCCAATTCCAAACAAGAGGAACCAGACCAAAGAAATCTTGTAACAAAATGAAATCCCGAATGATTGAATTATTATGAACAACACAACCATTAAAGCAATCTGCATAAGAACTCCTTGTTCACCACAACCCCGACACGTCTTCTCTTTCCATTTCTAAAAACTCTTTTAATTTACCCGTTGTTTTATTTCAAACTGTATCCATTCTTCAAAGTAAATCAGTTTAGTTTTAATCAAAACCCAAAAATAAACCCAATCGTTTCTAAATTTTGCATACTTCACCTAATTAAGTGTTAACTCAATTAAATTCATGCACTCCAGGGTTCCCTGTGGATCGACCACGAAATTAATCTATACTAAAGTTCTAATAATGGGTAATTAATTTGGGACGCATATAACTTCAATCAACGACAAGAGTAGACCAAACACAAAGGAGAAATAAAGACAGGGTGAAAAGAAAAAAAGGACGGGGGGGAATTTTTGTAATTTTTAGTCTGTTTAATGAGGCACACAGTTGTTCTACATGGTTATTTATATTTTTTACCAACCATAATAATTACAATGATTACGGAGGGTGTTCTCATAGTTGATGAGAAAAAAATTGGAAACCGTGCAAAAAACTGTTCATTCTACATCTTTTCAATACCTGCATCATGTTGTACTAGTGCATGGATCTTTGTTTATTTTCTCTAAAATTTCGAAACTATTAGGATGACAGTATAATGATCCAGTGGGATGATGTTGAGTTTGGTATGCACCATATATGTCTACTTGAATAAAATTTTCCCTATTGTATTCATAGCATGACATTGGTGGATCATATAATCTTGTTGAAATTTTTACACATTATTATATGATTCATGAATATAAATATCCATTAATAAAACTTAAGGATCATAAATTACTAGTTTATTTGGAAGACTGGGTTCATAATACAAAAAATGAAACTTGAGAAATCAAGAAAATTTTAGGTCATGAAAATGTTTGGTGGAAACTCTGTGCCACACATGATACATATACAAACTGATAGTTACCATATTTTTCCAATATATCAACAATACAACTAATCATTGTCTGATGATGAACACAACTCGTCACCCTCTCCACCTTCATATCTACTTCCTGCTACCACCTATAAGAACATTATATTGAAAATTAAATACTGTTGTATATTTATATTTAAACTTAAAACCAAGAATAGTTTGCAAACTAAATGATTTTGAATTTTTGTGATTTATCTTCTCACCACTAGTCGATGCAATACCACTGGGGGAAGATCCAGTAATCTTATGATATAAATCAATCAATGCATTCTACAAAGTGAATATCTACCTCAAATCATTGTATGAAATAGGAAGGGAAACCAACTTCGTGACCATATGGCTTATAATATGGTCAAGTAATTCAGCGTCGTCATCCATAGGGACCCCATATGAATCAAATGGGTCAACTATATTCTCTCCAGTCATATTAAATACAGTATAACACTTCCTCCTTGGAATTACTGTCAATTAATCAAATAAAATTATGTTCATAACATATATTTCAAAAAAATTATGCATAAAAAAAAATTAAATATGATAACATATGCACAATACTAACAAAAAAAATATACATAACAATGATAATGAATGACTGCACAAATGCAATAAGTGGTTTCTAAATGAAGGCATAACTATGAATACAATCATTTCCCTCTTCAATCATGTCGGTTTCTCGCTCCATTACTTCATCCATCCTTTCTAAACTAATATTTTCAACATCATGATGGACAAATAAGTCAGCTTCTTAATGTTGATGAGATTCAATGTAAGAGGTAAAATCTTCCACTTCATCACCCATATCATACAAATATCTTTGTTTTACATGAGAAAATACACTCCACCCTTCATCCACAATATTATTCATATAATATACCATTTTCTCTTGTGATGATAAGATATATGGATCATGCATTTCATTATCACCAACATCCATCAAGTGAGATAATTTCACAGATTAAATTGCAAGCAATCTATTTTAACACCTCTAATAATATCGAACAAATTGAATTTGAATAAAACAACTAAAAAATGCTTGTGGTATTTTAATTCAATAATATCAGTCATCTTTCCATAGTATCCCACTTCATAAAATGTAAATATACCACTATTCTATGTTTTCAAATCCTCTTCTTGATTGACTGTATGAAATATAAATCCATTCACATTGTAAGCATCAAACTTTCTAACTTGTTTTAGAGGACCTCGAGAAAGAAACTTGAAATATTTTGACAACTCTACTCGAGTATCAGTATTCATGATCTAAAAATATATATACATTATTAGATTTACAAAATATATGTGTCAACCTAATATCCGTATTTATTGCAATATTTTTGAACTTACACATCATGCAAACTATTCAACAAGATCTTTATTAACATATTTCTTTATATATTTCTCATTTCATTTTTGACCTCTCATTAGTCTCTTTGTTTGTATCCTAAAATCTTCAATAAATTGATCTTGAATTTCACTATTCAATAGCACATATCTATGTGCCTATAATAATTCCATTTCTATTAGTGTAACATTTGACGTCCTCCCAACTGATCGGCCAATAACAGGAAATATTTTTTATTTTCCATGTATTTGAGATTGAGTCAATGTGTTATCAACACATCCAACCCGATTAAATATTGTCTCAATATCATCCAAGTATCTAGAACAAAAGGTAAGACACTCCTCTTCCAAATAGCCTTCAGCAATAGAGCCTTCTGGTTGAGATTTATTTCTCATGTATGATTTCAAATTCCCAAGATATCTGTGAAATAAAATAAGAAAACATAATTATATGTTTAATTAAGTGCCGAGATTTTCTTACACAACTAAAAAATATATCATCATGCTCCTTAAGTAGGTAAAACCACTTATAATATAATGATTTATTTCTTTTTAGTAATTCATTTGTCTCCCTTGTTATGTTTTTATTCAATGAATTTAGCTATTTATTCATTACTAACTTCAATTTATTTGTGCCACTGAGTGACACAACATATTATAGGAATTATATTTCTCCTGCCACTATTAGAAGTAAGAAAATCATGTCAACCCCATACCTTTAAATTATATATAAAACTTTAGTTGATCTCCACAACTGAGTTGGATACACATTAATTCTAGTCTCAAATATTCAATCCATTACCTGAACTTCTGTTACTCTAATATATAGATCCCTGAACTTTAATGTACACATTTTTACTTCACATGTCCATTAACATTCAATAACATATTTAATTAGTATCAACTCTAAAATTTTATTTCATTATTTTTATATCTCTTGAAATTTTTCCCTTCTAGTGGTTTTACCCATGTCAATATTTTTTAAATGATTTATTTTTCAACAACATCCTTTTCCAGCAAATATCTATCCTTACAAAAAATATTAATGATATGGTAATGGATCTTGATAAATTATAACATATCCTTAACCCATAGTTGATATTCAATTTTCTCATCACAATATCCAATGAGAAAACACAATTTTAAATTTTCATCATTTTTATTTCAATACATGGAATCAAAATATTTATACACAAAGATTTTAAAGTCTTTATGACGACCAACTACTAGTCATTTACTAGATTCAAACTCATATAGAATTTCCTGACCAACTGTTAATGTTGAAATTTTTTTGACAATGTTTTTTTGTAGCAATATGAACCTCCTCCAAAATCCTTGTGTTTGTTATGGATTACATCCTCATGCTTCATTACATTTCCATCAAAATATGATTCATTTGTTAAGAAATATAATTCTATTTTAGAGTTATGAGATCCTTATTCCCATTATTTATCCCATTATTCTTATCAAAATTAAATAAGATGTATCTCGTGCACCCAACACCACTTTCAGTCCCTATGAATTTAAAATTTCCGACACTTTCCATGTCCACCATGTATTTCCATTAAATAAAATCCTAAAACTCATAAATATTTTTTTTATATAGAAAATAAAAAATTTCTACAATGTATCATCATTAAATTTTATAACGTATGAAGAATCGTCAAAGGATTGAATAGGTGCAAGCCCCCAAAAATATTACTGAACAAGCTATAACTTTTGGCCTCTAGGATTCATTCAATATAAATTTAAGGATACATTTTTTCATCCATAACACAAAAATTTGAAACTATCAAATTTTCATTATATCATGAATCAGTGAGCCTTTTGTTGTCATAACTTCTATATTATTCTCGTTGAGATTATCCAATCTACAATGAAAAATATCCAGATCTTCTAAAGATGTAATTTTAGCCATTTCAATTCATCATAATTTTTTATCAAATACATAATCCCATTATGTACTACTCATATAAAAACTATTGATCCTAGAGTCACTTTCCAAAATCATTTTGCAATGCTGGTCCCATATCCTAATTCATAATGTATTCCTATGAAAATTTTGATCTTCAAATACTTCAGGAAATGATTAAATTCCTTTTTTTAAGATCCCATCATTCATAAGATGGATATTAACATCTCTATTCCCAATTATCTATTGATATTTATCATTCACCAAATGTAATTTTATAAAAAATATAGATACATAATTTTCTATTCATCTATAGACTCTCATTCAATGGAATGATTCTCCTAAGTAAATCACCCATGACTCAAACAAAATATTTACACCGAGGAAAAAATTGCATAATCCTATTATATTACTCATGGAATTTGTTATACTAAAATATGACATTCATATAGAACTTTTCCTATATATTTTAATATACTTCATTGTCTACCTTTTTTATGAATATAAAAGGGTAGGATCTACCCAATATTATTTACTCTAGTTACTATATCAACACTGGTCTTCCAATGTGATATTCTAATATTTTTTCTTCCACTAAGGTGACCATCCCCATCTATTAGCATTAAGTACACTACCTGATGTTTCATAGAATTATCTCTACCTTATCTTCCAATTCAAGATTAGGTTATAGATATAATCAAACACCAAATCATTTTTTCAATTGTAATTATTAACCATACTCACCATCCCATACTAACCTCTTGATATAATGACAATAGAATTAGTATCCAGAAATTATCCAGAAAAGTTTATTTCACCAATTTTAGATACCCACAATTAATATAATTCCAATCATAGTATCTTCATTCAATTTTCATTCCCCAAAACATATGCTCAAAAATAAAAATTCCAAATAAAATTTGTCGAGTATTTCTAGATTTTAATACATATATGTGAGTGACATTATTACATCAGCAGTTGTTTTATTTTAAAATATTTTAAATGAATAATACCTCAATGAAGAAATAATTTTTGGTGATAGAGAATTATTTTAAAAAAATTTCCATTTAGCATTTTCCATTTTCTATATCCATTGACTCGAAAATAGGGTATCTGGTATATTTTTTATTAGATGATCCTCCATCTTAATTTCCCAATATAAAAATATATATTATCCAAATTTTCAACATGAAACTTTCTATCATCCTACATCATATTATCTGATGATAGTATCTCCAATAAAAATTGATATATCTTCATTTATAGAGATAACCCAAAAACATAGCTACCACTTGTTATGAACCCACCTTTAGATACATTGTCTAGTTAATCCACTGGATGTTGCCAAAATCAACTAAAGGAAATACCTCTCTGGATGATGGTCACAAAAATATGTGTAAGAACACTATCATTCCAAAAATTCCCCCAACCCAATGTATAATAACTAAGTATACTTCATATCCTACTCACCATAATAAATTCTTCTTTATCAAACATGAGTGAACTCAAAAACATTCAATATCAATGAGAAAAAAATCAATATAAATAAAATGTAATAAAATAAAACAATAGATTAACATGATTTGGAAATTGAGTCCTAAGCACCTGGAAGAAACACAATTTCATTATTTTTATCCACTAGATGAAAAAAGTGATTAAACAACATAATACTAAGAATGGGTAAACTAAAACAATATTTGAAATATCTATATTAAATGTAACTCGTGATCTTTATGAATTAATATATTTTTTAGTCTCACTAATCATTGAGTTATTATAAACTTGTATACTATGTTTCCTATGGTAAAGAAGTTAAAATATCCCCTTGAAATCTAATTAAAAGAATCAGAATTACCTCAATTGGAGAACTAACGTAGAAAATCATTGTTTCTTAATATTTTGAAACTATAATGATTCAGTATACCTAATTTAATTATTTTGATATTTTGATGGACCTATCCACCTCTAAAAGATAAAATATTTTTGAAGTCTGGATAGTGAGTTGAACCATATACCACTAGTAACTAAAATTCTAATTAATGACTTTTTAAGAACTAAAAAAACCAGTGTTCTAAAAATAAGGTGGTTAACCGATATTTATATATGGGATATAATGGTATTTTTAGGATGATTTATTGATGATAGTTTTATGTAGACCCATCATGACATGACCATCATCGCTGGTCTACAACCTTGTAAATTCTCAGCACCTATAGAAATTTAGAAGTCCTTCTAAATTATTTCATATTTGATTATTTCTATCAGCACTTAGTAAATCATAGTTTTATTTTTAATGAACCCAGATCCTCCTTTGATCATATTTAGACTTTATATTTGTGTGATAGTTTTATTATGATCAATATAATTTTTTCCTCCCTTTGATTTTTTTATCAATATTTTCTTGGATGGGAGTTCATATCAGTGTTGTTAATTTGATTAGGTGGATTTTGGGTTGTAGTTTTGATGAGAACTTCACTGTGTTATACATTAAGGATGCTTTCAACCAGTGACCTTTGGTTTTGTGATGAACATATTCTTCTTGTTCTTGAGAAACAGTTATGAATATTTATTTGAGGTAAGGGATTCATATGGTTCACATTAATTTAAATTTATATGCAGGATAATCATGCATATGATTTTATGAATAAATACTAGTATTGAACTAATAATTATAATAATCTATATGTTTAATATTTTTAAAATAATTGGTGAAAAGGGTTTTGTGACTATAATGTGATTATATCTTTCTTTGTGGTGGTTTCCTCATGTTATTTTTTTTATTGTGGGAATCAATTACATTGATTATTTTTATTTCATAGAATATTTAATATATATAAAATACAGATAAAAATAAAAATATATTCAGACAAAGATAATAATGAATGAAGCATATAAACCGATTTAACCCTTATTTTCCAAAACTATTTACACAATGAAGTATTACTTTGATCCTATTTACTTGATTATCACAGATTTAATCAACTGGTAATTTTAGTATAATTAATTTCCTGAACCTGCTCATAATGAATAAGTTAATCATGTTGGTAAAGGATGATATTTATTGTGAGAATTAGATATTAATGGTTTAAGGTGTTCGATATTTATTTTTTATAAATGTGTATCCTTTGAATGATTTAGAATTTATTTATCCTTGATGTTCCATGTTATTGAGAAAATATTATTTATGAACATTTATATGAATAAATGATATATCCTTTTCCATGAATTGATATAAAAACATGAATGTTTGGATGAAAATGTCATGGGTCGGTTGTTTTTTCCTAGTTATGGGAATGGGTTTGTATTGATGATGATGGAATGGAATGGATTGTGTTGAAAGGTGTTTAGGATGAAACTAGGATGTTTTGATTAGTTTGGGATATTTGATTGGTATATTTTTTTATTGTTAATTTTATGCAGTGTTTATCTTCTTCATGTTAGATATTGGTTCTTTTCTTACAGTCATTCCTTCAATAAAATGGGATTTGTAAAGTAATTGAATAACCAAAACTTTGGAATGGTAATAAAAATTATTTTAAGCCAAGGTAACATGTGTTGATGATGATATATTTATTTAAAACCATAAATTGGTTCAGATGAATGTTTATATTTGTTTGGAATAAAATTTGAAATTAAAATGTGGAATATAAAAGAACCATGTATTTTGGTGGATAAAGTAAATGTTAAAACCTAAATTGATTATGTGGGTTTATAAATTTAATGGTAATTGTTTAATTACCTAATGGATAATTAATATAAACCTTGATTATTTTGTGTTTAAAAATGATATTATCTTTACATTTGTAGTGATGACAGTTGGGTTGTCATGTGTGATGTTAGCTAGAGTTGAAGTCTAAGGTGGATAGTTTCTCACAGGCTATTTATGGGATATATTATCAATATTTTATGAAATTTCATACACTCAAGCACCTGAGTCAATCATGCATTCAACATACATATTAGACTTGGGTTTTAGGTGTTCCTATTAAAATCTTGGTTGTCAAGGATTTGGATGACTAACTACTCCCTCAAACTACTCTGTATTCTAGATGTGGATATGGTATGTGAGCATATCTAGGTTGGGGTTTCTTATAGTATAGAGTATCTTTCAATTATTTATATAATGGATCTCATTTTTTACACACACACACTCACACTCACACACACACACACACATATAGGCAATATTGGCTTAAGGTTATGAAATATTCATTTATCCAAAATGTTATATCTTATAGTTATATAAGTGTATTTATGGATGAGTTGTAATGGCTTAAGGAATTTTGTCTACATGAAAATGATTTGATGGATCTCAATATTACAATGTGATTATGGGAATTTAAAGATGATATGTATGTGATGTATTTTCACGTATGTGTAGTAATGTATTGGAAAATACTTATGATGTGTTCTCATGGATTTGTAGTATGACTTCTAGAAAATATGGGGGAACTAGGACATTAGATGATGGAGTGCGGGAGACTAGTTCAGTGGGAAATTGGAAGTGAGGTAATTATCTCTATAAGGACCCAGCCTTAAAACATTACTTAATATTGAATTAAATGAATTAATTCACATTGAGGATCTTTTCAGGTTTAGAGTTTTATAGAATTAGTACATAACTATTACATCTCAAAATATTACAAAGTAGACACTTCTACTCAATTTCCATTTTTTCATAAAATAAAAAATCTTGAAAAAAAGAGTCATGTCTAGTTTCATGTTTTAGAGAGCATGACTTTTCCTTCATCCCATCCTTGACCCTATTCATCTTTAAGTCCTGTGAAAACATTTCAAAACTTGGGATGATCATAAAAATCTCAGTAAGGGTTATAAAAGAAATAAAGAAAACATTAGTTCATAAATATATACAAAACATAAAATCTTTTACTCACCTCATGAAATCATAAGATTTATGAATAACACATAGAAATCATAAATCATAAAGGTAACTTATGGCATCCATAACATACTTACATTGTAGCTATCACATCTACATAGGGAGTTACTTTGGAATACCCATCACAGTATATTCCATAAATCTATTAGAAGAAACATTCACGTTTACCTCCGTCACGTTACCCAATGCATTGGAGAGCTATCTCGGGCTCACCCGCCCTAGGTTTATCCCAGAACCACCCGTATACGTAAATAATGCCCAAGAACCATAACATAATCATAAAACATAACATAATCATAAAGGAAAGATAGCATTTCAACATTGAAATAACAATATAACATTTCAATATATTAACATATCAAAACCATTATCAAAACCATTTTCAATACCAAAAATATTTAAAATAGTATATGGTATTTATTTTCCTTTTAAAAACATTATGGCTTGTTAAGGAAACCAAAGATCAAATAATACTCGCGGTGGCGGAAAGGTCGTTGTCACCGCTTAAGTTAAAACAAAACATTATTTTTTTCATTTAGTAAAACTCTTCGTAGAAAAAGATTCCCTTTGAATAAAATGAAAATTCAAAGGTGTTTATATAGAATATAAAATAAAGTCTTTTATTATAATAAAGTATGCCTCAATGAAAGGAGATTGAGACGAAGTCCCTTACCTCGTGTCCGACTTGACTCGATCGTTCTTTAATCTCCTGAATAATAAACTAAAGTTAATTTATACTTTCTTAAGAATCTTTTTAAAGTTTATTATTCCTTTTATATCACTTATTACCATGTTATAAACATTATTTAGTCATTTAAGTTAATAACATTAATTTTGTCGATATTTGGTACTTGAGTCAAAAATGAACACCTTATATTTACAAGTTGTCCATGTGGTCAATGGAACATTATATCCAGAATGATATTAATTATTTAGATATCATATATATCATATATATATAGTATATTTATATATTTATAACAGTACATATCATTTGGAGGTAAGAAATGAAATGCACCATTCATAGAGACGGTAAGTCGTACGTACGCATGAACACTACTTTAATTTCTATTTATTATTTTAATGGAATTAAAACATAATGATACATAGGTATATTATAATTCCAGTATAATATCATATATAATATCATTAACTCCATCCTTTATACATCCCACATATGGCATTAACGAGTCATATCACTTTGAGGGGGCGGTAGTCCGCTCTTCCTCAAATGAAATTATCGCGTTTACCCATAATGGAAACCATAAAGGTATGATATAAAAGAAAAATACAGAAGCATAAAGAAAAAATAAACATAATATAAATCATATATAAATATAGTGTCATCTTAATGTCCACCATGATAGGTGGTAGGAGATAATCGAACAATCATCGTCTCGTGAGGTGTTAGTTTGCCATCCACAGAAATAGTATGTTCTTCACCCATTAGATGAAGGTGGGTGTAAGTGTAGTTCTAATACTTCTCATAACAACATACTAGTATATTTTGGATATTGATGTTGTTATAAAATAGAGTAATAAAAAGATTTTAGGGGTTGGAGAAGTAAAATAAAAGAAAAGAAGTTAAGAGAATCTGTTACCTTTAATTTGGGTAACTCCCTTTGGTATAAACCAAAAGGGTTTCTTAAAGTGCCTTATGCCTAAGGTAAGGCTTCTAGAAGGAGGAGATGGATTTATAGAAATTAATTGGGTTGTGTTTGGATGAGTCAAAAGTCTTGAGAGGGGTGAGGAATTTGTTAGAAGTGAGGGATTTTTATAAGAGGGAGGAGGGGCTCTTTAGGAAAGTGTGATAATATTATTTTATTATATTATGATATTCAATTTCTAAAGGTCCAAAACTCATTAAGGTAGAAGATAAGATGACACATGGTCAAAATAAATTCATACTATAATAATTGGACAGGTTTTGGATGTTATTTTAATATTTATAATCGTATATATTTAAATCATTTATTAATGAGGTAAACACTACGTCATTATTGTGTCATAAATAATTTAATTTATTCGAGGTCTAAAAATTATAAAAGAAACACCATGATGTAGGAAATCTTTTTAACTTTACAATGAATATTTATAGTCAAAACGATAAATTATATAACACCATATCAAAATTAATTTACAAATAGATATTTGTTTATGTCATTTTTACCTTTACTTTATGTTAATTAAAATAAAGTGTCATTATCATTCATAAGTGGATCCATGGGGTCCCAAAATCGACCCAAAGATTCTCATGGTCATCCATTACTCATACAATAATGTTAACACAAGTTTTAAGGTAAATTTTAATTATTATAATATTCTTTTTACCTTGAATTTCCTTATTTACCTTTAACCATGATAAATAAAAGTCAAAAGTTACTATTCACCAAAAATTATCTTCATCTTATTTAACCAAAGTTTACTTACTAATAACAACCATGTAAGTCATATTTTTGAAATTAAATTCAAAGAAGTGGTAAAATTTCATTTAAATGAAAAAGTTAGTTTTTTAAACTACTACTATGTCGTTTCACTATTCATCAAAAATTGAAGTTTTTAAGAAAACTACCAAAAATTTACCCTAATCTATATTTGATATTCCAAATTCAAAAATAATTCCTATTTAACCAAATTAAAAACATATAAGTTGTATTAATTAATTTAAAATTAATTCCCGTTGTTAAAACAAATAGCGTGTTTTTAAGTAACAATAACTATCAAAAGATTGACACTTGTTTATGTCCAATTTCAAAGTGAAATTAATTTCAATGACCAAAATTGGATTAAATGGTAAAAGTATATTCTAAATACACTTTAAAACCAATTAAAAATATAATATAACCATATAAATAAATTAGATTAAAACTCAGTTTTGAATTAAAATACAATATTTTTCACTATTCATTAAAAACGAACTTTATCCGAAAAATTTCAAAAATTTACACAAAGTAAATTTTGATGTTCCCATTCTAAAGAAGGATCTTATTTGGTCAATTATAATGTATTAAAGTGAAAAAAACAAGATTTAAATAGGGTTTTCCATTAAAAGGCGGTAAATCGACCTTTTAATGTAAATTATGCTTAAAATTAGATTTATTTACATTTTAAGCCTCTAACTTTTATTGGATAAATGTAAATACATTTAGAAAATATGTATAATTATATTTTAGTTAGTTGTGTTCATTCCCACCAATACAACATCTTGAAGTTAACTACCATTTAAAATAATAATATTATATTATTAGTGTGCAACGTAAGATTTCAAAGAAACTCGTTGTTGCATATTGGGTATGCTATCGAACATAGAAACCCCTTTAAAGTAAAATTAATATTTAATTCACAAATATTAATAAACATGAAATACGTATTATTCTTTATTTACCTGGGATGTTACATCCTTCCCCCTTTTTGGAAATTTCGTCCTCACAATTTTATGTATCAAAATAAGTGGGGGTATTTATCCCTCATATCATTTTCAGATTCCCACATTTCCTCTTCAACTATATGGTTTTCCCAAAAAACCTTTACCTAATGAATTACCTTATTCCGCAACACTTTCTCTCTTCGGTCAAGAATTTGGACTGGTTGTTTCTCATAAGAGAGATTCTCTGCCAACTGAACTACCTCTGGACTTAAAACATGACATGGATCTGGCATATACTTTCTCAACTTCAAAACATGAAACACATTTTGTTTCTGGGATAAAATTGAAGGTAAAGCCACTCTATACAAATCCAATTTTCTCTAGGATTTCATAAGGTCTAATGAACCTCGGACTCAACTTTCCCTTACCAAAATGCATCACACTTTTCCATGGAAAAACTTTGAGAAAGACATGATCACCTACCTGATCCTTCCTTCGATTATCCACATAACTTTTCTACCTGCTCTGAGCTGTTCTCATGTTCTTCTGAATCAACTGAACTTTCTCTACCAACTATTCTACCAATTCTTGTCCCATCATATTTTTTTCACCTATTTCATTCCAAAAAGCCAGAGTTCAACAAAACTTTCCATATAATGCCTCAAATGGATCCATCTTTATACTGGAATGAAAACAGTTATTATATGAAAATTTGACCAAAGAAAGATATTGGTCCCAAATTCCTAGGTAATCCAGTGAACAAGCTTGTAGCATATTCTCCAGAGTCTGAATTTTTCATTCTGATTACCCATCTGATTGAGGATGAAAAGCTATACTAAAATTTAATTCAGTACCCAACGACTTCTGAAGGCCTTTCCAAAAGTTAGAATTAAACATGGGATCACGATTAGATACAATGTAGAGGGGAACTCCCTGCAACCTGACTATCTATTTAATATACATCTGAGAAAGTTGATCTAGAGACAATGTATCTCTAATAGGAAGGAAATGAGTAGATTTAGTCAATCGATCAAAAATAACCCAGATTTCATTATTACCTCGATATGTATTTAGTAATACCACAATGAATTCCATGGATATATTTTCCCATTTCTACTCTGGCACCGGTAAAGGATGAAGCATACCTTTTGGTAACTTCCGCTCTGCTTTAACATGATGACAAGTCAAACACTTCACAGTAAAATCAGCAATATCTCTATTCATTCCATCCCACCAGTAATACTCCCAAAGATCTCTATACATCTTAGTACTTCCAGGATGAACTGAAAACGGGGAACTATGAGCATCACATAACAACTCATTCTTCAATTGTGAATCACAAGGCACACATAATCTCTTTCCAAATCTCCAAACACAATCATTATCAATGTTAAATTTATGAAACTTACCATTCTGAACCAACTCTACCTTTTTCCATAACTCACTATCTTCCTTCTATACCTACTTAATTCTGTCTGATAGAGATGATCTCACTGACACCTGATACAAAACAGAAGAATTTTCTACACCAACAACTTCTATGCCAAATTTTATCAAATCAAAAACCAAAGTATCTTGTTACAAACGTAACATTGTTAATGAAACATTACTTTTTCGACTCAAAGCATCAACCACTTTATTTGCTTTTCCCAGATGGTAATGGATCGTGCAATCATAATCCTTGATTAATTCCAGCCATCTCCTCTGTCTCATGTTTAATTCTTTCTAAGTGAATATATACTTTAAACTTTTGTGGTTAGTATATATTTCACATTTTACTCTATAAAAATGATGCCTCTAAATTTTTAAATAAAAAATAATAGTAGTTAATTCCAAATCATGTGTAGGGTTATTTAACTCATTTGTTTCAACTGACGTGAAGCATAAGAAATTACCTGATCATTCTACATTAAGACACAACCAAGTCCTTTCAACAAAGCATCAATGAAGATAATAAACTCACCATTTCTGGATGGTAGTGCCAAAACTATAGCATTCACTAATCTTCTTTTCAATTCCCGAAAACAATCATCACAATATTTTTTCTAGATGAAATTAACACCTTTTCGAGTTAACTTAGTCATTGGACTAGATAATCATGAAAAATTTTCAACAAACCTCCAATAATAACCTTCCAAACCAAGAAAAATACGGATCTCGGTTATATTTTTGGGTCTTGGACATTCTTCAACAACTTTTGTTTTAGCAGGATCAATAGTTATTCCATTTATTTAAACAATGTGACCAAGGAAAGAAATTTTTTGCAACCAAAACTCACACTTGCTGAATTTCCCAAATAGTTTCTTTTCTTTAAAGGTTTGTAAGACAACCCTTAAATGACTTTCATGTTCCTCTTTACTTTTAGAATAAACCAAATTATCATCAACGAACACAACAAAAAACTTATCCAAGAACTCACGGAAAATTATATTCATAAGATCTATGAATACAACAGGTGCATTGGTTAAACCAAAAAAAATAACTACAAATTCATAATGGCCATATCTAGTACGAAACATAGTCTTCAGAATGTCTTCTTCTTTCACTTTCAACCAACGATACACCAATCTCAAGTCAATCTTCGAAAAATACTGAGCTCCCTAGAGCTGATCAAACAAATCATTGATATGAGGAAAATGATACCTGTTCGTAACAGTGATGTTATTCAATACTCTATAATCAATGCATGGTCTCATTGAACCATCTTTATTTTTAACAAACAAGATAGGAGCACCCCATGGTGATGTGCTAGGTCGAATGAAACCTTTATCTAATAACTCCTATAATTTCTTCTTTAACTCTAAAAGTTCAATTTGATCCATTTGATAAGGGGGTTTTGAAATTGGATTAACATCAGGAACTAAGTCAACATTAAATTCAACTTCACGATTAGGTATAATACCAGACAACTCATTAGAAAAAACATCAAGTTACTCATTTACCACTAGCACATCATTAATCTGAATAGTTCCTTTATTTTCAACAATATGTGCAAGGTAATAATCATTTCCATCTTTTACTAGTTTCTCAGCTTCTTGATATGTTATCAAAATAAAGGGTTCATTCTTGTACACAAACTAAAAATCATTTTGAAAAGAAACCTCTTTAGCTCTGCATTTAATCTTAGCATGATAAACAGAAATCGAATCCATACCCAAAATAACATCAAAGTCTTCTAGAAGAAAAACAATAAGGTTTTCAGGTATATTCTTTCCGCACACAAGGACGGGAAGGTTCTTATGTTTTCTTTATCTCAACATTTCCTCCATGTGTTTTAACCATAAGTTCTGTATTCATATCTTGATATGGAATTCCCAATTTACTAGAAAACTTCTCAGAAATGAATGAGAGTGTAGACCCTGAATCAAACAACACATTGGCATAATCTGAACAAACAAACAATGTACCTGATACTACTTCATTTGATGGCCCAACATCTATTGAATTAGTTGCGAAGGATTTAACCACCGCTTTCTTCTTGTAGTCTGAATACTTTCCCTTAGTTGAGTTCTTTGTTGGACACTCATTTTCATAATGACCCATTTCATTGCACTTAAAACATTTTACTGACTGTAAATCAAATTTTTTCTTACCGTTAACCTAATATTTTTCAATGAAATTATGAGCCTTATGTACCATTTTACCACATCAATAGCACTTACTAGAATTCAAAAGACATTCCCCAACATGTTTTTTCCACAATTTTCACAAAATTTAAACTTAAGTTTCTTACCGTCAGACTTTTTTGAAGAGTTCTTCCCTTTTGCCTGCCACCTCGACCTCTTATTCTATTATTTGTCAAAGAACATCTGATCATCGATAAACTCCATTTCCACCTTCTCTGCACAACAAACAAGTTTTCCATAACTTTTGAACTCACGAGAATCTCAATCCCTTCGATACTTTGGCTTTAATCCTGAGTAAAAATGGTTGATTTTACTATCAAGATCTCATATGAAATTTGGAACATACCTTGCCGGTCGAGTGGATTTTGCTTCATAAACAGCCACTGAGTCATCTTACTGCCACAATTCCAGGAATTATTTTTCCATCCTAAGACGAACCACCTTGGGAAAATATTTCTCAAGAAACATAACTTTGAATTCATCCCAATCAAGAGCATCAATCTCCTCACAATCCCTGATATTTTTCACCATCGAACACCATGGATCAGCTTCACCTTCAAAATGGTAAATAACATGACTGAACTTTTGATGTTCTGAACACCCCATGACATCAAAAATTTTCACCAGTGATTTAATCCACCCTTCTGCTAGCACATGGTCAGATGATCCTTTGAATGATTGGGGATGTTGCCTCATGAAATTCTCTACTACCGACATGTTCCTCTATGGTTGATCTGGCTGATCACGTGCATGGATTCCACCACCATTTATAGCCTGAGTCAACTATTCCATCACTGAAACAAACTATTCAGTTCCGATTCTGACCATCTCATGTTGCTGATTTGGAAGGTTGTCTTCCTTATGATGTCATCCCAACACAGCTACCCTATTTCCTCTGTGGAAAACCATTCTAAACACAGAAATATCTTAGGCGAAGCAACATGGTAATCTTTAAATTCTATATGATTTCAATATTAACATAAATTACATTATGGATATGAATTTAACAACACACTAAATCCTAAAGTTATCTAAACCAACCTATGATACCAATTATAAGGAACCAACCTTAAAAAATTACATAATATTGAATTAATCGATTTAATTTACATTGAGGATCTTTTCAGGTTTAGAGTTTTAGAGAATTAGAACATAACTATTACATCTCAAAATATTACAAAGTTGAAACTTCTACTTAGTTTCCATTTTTTTCATAAAATAAAAACTCTTGAAAAAAAGAGTCATGTCTAGTTCCATGTTTTAGACAACATAACTTTTCCTTGATCCCATCCGTGACACTATTCATCTTTAAGTCCTGTGAAAACATTTCAAAACTTGGGATGATCATAAAAAGCTCAGTAAGGGTTATAAAACAGAGAAAGAAAACATTAGTTCATAAATACATACAAAACATAAACTCTTTTACTTACCTCATGAAATCATAATATTTATGAATAACACATATAAATCATAAATCATAAAGGTAACTTGTGTCATCCATAACATATTTACATTGTAGCTATCACATCTACATAGGGAGTTACTTTGGAATAACCATCAAAGTATATTCCATAAATATCTTAGGAGAAGCATTCATGTTTACCTCCGTCATGTTACCCAAATATTTGGAGAGCTATCTCGGGCTCACCCACCCTAGGTTTAACACGAAACCACCTGTATACGTCAATAATGCCCAAGAACCATAACATGATCATAACACATAACATAAGCATAAAGGAAAGATAATATTTCCACATTGCAATAACAATATAAAATTTCAATATATTAATGTATCAAAACCATTATCAAAACCATTTTCAATACCAAAAATATATAAAATAGTATATCTTATTTGTTTTCCTTTTAAAAACATTACAACTTATTAAGGAATCCAAAGATCAAATAATACTCACGGTGGCGGAAAGGTCATTGTCACCACTTACATTAAAAATAAACATTATTTTTTCATTTAATAAAAAGATTTGTAGAAAAGGATTTCCATTGAATGAAATGAAAATTAAATGGTGTTTATACAGCGAATAAAATAAAGTCATGTATTAGAACAAAATATGCCTCAATGAAAGGAGATTGAGATGAATTCCCTTACCTCATCTCCAACTTGACTCGATCATTCTTTAATATCTTGAATAATAAACTAAAGTTAATTTATACTTGCTTAAGAACCTTTTTCAAGTTTATTATTCCTTTTATATAACTTATTAACATGTTATAAACATTATGTAATCATTTAAGTTAACAACTTTCATTTTTTCGATATTTGGTACTTGAGTCAAAAATGAACACCTTATATTTACAAGTTGTCCATGTGGTCAATAGTACATTATATCCAGAATGATATTCATTATTTATATATCATATATATCATATATATCTAGTATATCTATATTTATAACAGTACATATCTTTTGGAGGTAAGAAATGAAATGCACCTTTCATGGAGACGGTAAGCCGTACGTAAGCATGAATGCTACTTTCATTTCTATTACTTATTTTAATGGAATTAAAACAAAATTATACATATATATATTATAATTATAGTATAATATCATATATAATACCATTAACTCCATCCTCTATACGTCCCACATATGTCATTAACGAGTCATATCACTTTGAGGGGGCGGTAGTCTGCACTTCCTCAAATGAAATTATCGCGTTTACCCATAATGGAAACCATAAAGGTATTCTATAAAAGAAAAATACAGAAGCATAAAGAAAAAATAAACATAATATATATCATATATAAATATAGTTTCATCTTAATGTCCACCATGATAGTCGGTAGGAGATAATCAAACAATCATCGTCTCGTGAGGCGTTAGTTTTCCATCCACAGAAACACTATGTTCTTCACCCATTAGATGGAGGTGTGTGTAAGTGTAGTTTGAATCCTTATTATAAAAACATCCTAGTATATTGAGGATACTTGTGTTATTATAAAATAGAGGAATAAATAGAGTTTAGGGGTTGTATAAGTAAAATAAAAGAAAAGAAGTTAAGAGAAACTGTTACCTTTAATTTGGGTAACTCTCTTTGGTATGAACAAAAAAAGTTTCTTGAAGTGCCTTCTACCTAAGGTAAGGCTTCTAGGATGAGGATAGGGATTTAGGGAGTTTAATTGGGGAGAGGTTGGATGAGTCAAAATGCTTTAGAGGTGTGAGGAATTGGTTAGAATTGAGGGATTTTTATAAGGGGGAGGAGGGGCTCTTTAGGAAAGTGTGATAATATTATTTTATTATATAATCATATTCGGTTTCTAAAGGTCCAAAACTCATTAAGGTAGAATATACGATGACTAATGGTCAAAATAAATTCATCCAATAAGAATTGGATAGGGTTTGGATGTTATTTTAATATTTATAATATTATTTATTTAAATCATTTATTAATGAGGTAAACACTGCGTCATTATTGTGTCATAAATAATTTAATTTATTAAATGTCTAAAAATTATAAAACAAATACCATGATGTAGGAAATCACTTTATCTTCCCAATGAATATTTATAGTCGAAACTATAACTTATATAACCCCATGTAAAAATTAATTTACAATGAGATATTTGTTTATGTCATTTTTTGCTTTTACTTTAAGTTAATTAAAATAAAGTGTCATTATCATTCATAAGTGGCTCCATGGGGTCCCAAAATCGACCCAAGGATGTCCATGGTCAGAAATTACTCATCCAATAATGTTATTACAAGTGTTAAGGTAATTTGTAATTATTATAATACTCTTTTTACCTTGAATTACCCTATTTACCTTTAACCGTGGTAAATAAAAGTCCAAAGTTACTATTCACCAAAAATTATTTTCATCTTATTAAACCACATTTTACTTACTAATAACAACCATGTATGTCAGATTTTTGAAATTCAATTCACAGAAGTTGTAAAATTTCATTTAAAAGAAAAATTCATTTTTTTAAACTACTACTAAGTCGTTTCACTATTCATAAAAAATTGAAGTTTTTCAGAAAACTACCAAAAATTCAGTGTAAGCTATATTTGATATTCCAAATTCAAAAATAATTTATTTTTTACCAAATTCAAAACATAGAATTTTCATTAATTAATTTAAAATTAATTTCTGTTGTTAAAACAAATAGCGTGTTTTTAAAAAGCAATAACTATCAAAAGATTGACACTTGTTTATGTCCAATTTCAAAGTGAAATTAATTCCAATGACCAACATTAGATTAAATGGATAAAATATATTCTAATTACACTTTAAAAAAAACTAAAAAGATAATCTAACCATATAAATAAATATGATTAAAATGCAGTTTTGAATTAAAATACAATATTTTTCACTATTCATTAAAAAATGAACTTTATCCGAAAAATTCAAAAAAGTTACACAAAGTAAATTTTGATGTACCCATTATAAATAAGGATTTTATTTGGTCAATTAGATTGTATTAAAGTGAACAAAACTAGATTTAAATAGGGTTCTCCATTATAAGGCAGTAAATCGACCTTTTAATGTAAATTATGCTTAAAATTAGATTTATTCACATTTTAAGCCTCTAAATTTTATTGGATAAATGTAAATACATTTAACAAACATGTATAATAATATTGTAGTTAGTTTTGTTCATTCCCTCTAATAAAACAGCTAGAAGTTAACTAAAATTTAAAATAATAATATTATATTATTAGTGTGCAACATAAGATTTCAAAGAAACTCATTGTTGTGTATCGGGTACGCTATCAAACATAGAAACCCCTTTCAAGTAAAATTAATATTTAATTCACAAATATTAATAAATATTAAATATGTATTATTCTTTATTTACCTGGGATGTTACATCCATCCCCCCTTTTAGAAATTGCATCCTCATAATTTTACTTAGCAAGATAAGTGGGGGTATTTATCCTTCATAGCATTTTCAGATTCCCACGTTGCCTCTTCAACCATATGGTTTTTCCACAAAACCTTTACCTGGTGAATTATCTTATTCCGCAAAAATTGCTCACTTCAGTCAAGAATCTAGACTGGTTGTTCCTCATAACAGATATTCTCTTCCAACTGAACTACCGCTGGGCTTAAAACATGAGATGGATCTGGTATATACTTTCTCAACCCTGAAACATGAAAAAAATTGTGTACCTGGGATAAACTTGGAGGTAAAGCTACTCTTTACGCATCTGATCCAATTTTCTCCAAGATTTTATAAGGTCTAATGAACCTTGAACTCAACTTTCCCTTCTTACCAAAACACATCACACTTTTCCATGGAGAAACTTTGAGAAAGACATGATCACCTACCTCAAAAGAAAAATCCTTCCTCCAGTTATCTGCATAACTTTTCTGCCTACTCTGAGTTGTTCTCATGTGATCCTGAATCAACTGAGCTTTCTCTGCCATCTCTTCTACCAATTCTAGTTCCATCATCTTCCTTTCACCTATTTCATCCCAAAAACCCAGAGTTTGAAAATGATTTCCATATAATGCCTCAAATGAAGCCATCTATATACTGGAATGAAAACTGTTATTATATGAAAATTCGACCAAAGAAAGATGTTGGTCCCAACTTCCCTGGTAATCCAGTGAACAAGCATGTAGCATATCCTCTAGAGTCTAAATTGTTCGTTCTGATTGCCCATCTAATTGAGGATTAAAAGCTGTACTAAAATTTAATTCAGTACCCAATAACTTCTAAAGGCCTTTCCAAAAGTTAGAAGTAAACCTGGGATCACGATCAGATACAATGTAGAGGGGAACTCCATGCAACCTGACTGTCTCTTTAACATACAACCGAGAAAGTTGATCCAGAGACAATGTATCTCTAATAAGAAGGAAATGAGTATATTTAGTCAATCGATCAATAATAACCCATATTGCATTATTACCTCGAGATTTATTCGGTAATCCCACAATGAAGTCCATGGATATATTTTTCCATTTCCACTCTAGCACCGGTAAAGGCTGAAGCATCCCTTTCGGTAACTGCCACTCTGTTTTAACCTGCTGACAAGTCAAACGCTTCACAGTAAAATCAGCAATATCTATTTTCATTCCATCCCACCAGTAATACTACTGAAGATCTCTATACATCATAGTACTTCCAGGATGAACTGAAAATGGGGAACTATGAGCTTCACATAACAACTCATTCTTCAATTGTGAATCAGAAGTCACACATAATCTCTTTCCAAATCTCAAAACACAATCATTATCATTGTTAAATTCAGGAAACTTACCCTTCTAAACCAACTCTACCTTTTTCTGAAACTCACTATGTTCCTTCTGTGCTTGCTTAATTATGTCTAATGGAGATGATCTCACTGGCATCTGATACAAAACAGAAGAATCTTCTGCACCAACAACTTCTATGACAAAGTTTATCAAATCAAAAACCAAAGGATCTTACTCCAAGCGTGCCATGGTTAATGAAGCATTACTTTTTTGACTCAAATAATCAGCCACTTTATTTTATTTTCTTGGATGGTAATGGATCGTGCAATCATAATCCTTGATTAATTCCAGCCATCTCCTTTATCTCATGTTTAATTCTTTCTGAGTGAACATATAATTTAAACTTTTGTGGTTAGTATATATTTCACATTTTACTCCATACAAATGATGCCTCCAAATTTTTAAAGCAAAAACAACAGTAGATAATTCCAAATCATGTGTAGGGTAATTTAACTCATGTGGTTTCAACAGACGTGAAGCATAAGCAATTACCTGATCATTCTGCATTAGGACATGACCTAGTCCTTTCAATGAAGCATCATTGTAGATAACAAACTCACCCTTTCTGGATGGCAGTGCCAAAACTGGAGCATTCACTAATCTTCTTTTCAATTCCTAAAAACAATCATCACATTATTTTGTCCAAATGAACTTAACACCTTTTCGAGTTAACTTAGTCATTGGACTAGATAACCGTGCAAAAGTTTCAACAAACCTCTAGTAATAACCTGCCAAACCAAGAAAACTGAAAATCTCGGTTATATTTGTGGGTCTTGGTCATTTTTCTACAACTTTTATTTTATCAAGATCAATAGTTATGCCATTTATTGAAACAATGTGACCAAGGAAAGAAATTTGTCGCAACCGAAACTCACACTTGCTGAATTTCCCAAATAGTATCTTTTATTTTAAGGTTTTCAAGACAACCCTTAAAGGACTTTCATGTTCCTCTTTAATTTTGGAATAAACCAAAATATCATCAATGAACACAACCACAAACTTATCCAAGAACTCACAAAAAATTCTATTCATAAGATCCATGAATACATCAGGTGCATTGGTTAAACCAAAAGGCATAACTACAAATTCATAATGGCCATATCTAGTAAGAAACACAGTCTTCAAAATGTCTGCTTCTTTCACTTTCAACTGATGGCACCCTGATCTCAAGTCAATCTTCCAGAAATTATGAGCTCCCTGGAGCTGATCAAACAATTCATCAATATGAGGAAAAAGATACTTGTTCTTAATAGTGATGTTATTCAATGCTCTATAATCAATGTAAAGTCTCCTTGAACCATCTTTATTTTTAAAAAACAAAATAGGATCACCCCATGGTGATGTGATAGTTCAAATGAAACCTTTATCTAATAACTCCTGCAATTGCTTCTTTAACTCTAAAAGTTAAATTTGAGCCATTCGATAAGGGGGTTTTGAAATTTTCTTTGAATCAGGAACTAAGTCAATAGTAAATTCAACTTCTCAATCGGGTATAATACCAAGCAACTCATTAGAAAAAATATCAAAGTACTCATTTACCACTGGCACATCATTAATCTGAACAATTCCTTTATTTTTAACAATATGTGCAAGGTAACAATCATTTCCATCTTTTACTAGATTCTTAGCTTCCTGATATGGTATCAAAAGCAAGGGTTCATTATTGCACACAAACTGAAAATAATTCTGAAAAGAAACCTCTTTAGATCTGTAGTCAATCTTAGCATGATAAATAGAAAGTCAATACACACCCAAAATAAAATCAAAATCTACTAGAGGCAAAACAATAAGGTTTGGAGGTATATTCTTTCCACACACAAGTACAGGAAGGTTCTTATGTTTTCCTTTTATCTCAACAATTCTTCCATGGGTTTTTACCATAAGTTTTTTTATTTATATCTTTAGATGGAATTCCCAATTTACTAGAAAAATTCTCATAAATGAATGAGTGTGTAGACCCTGAATCAAACAACACATTGACATAATCTGAACAAACAAATAGTGTACCTGATACTACTTCATTTGATGGCCCAACATCTGCTAAAGTAGTTGTGAAGGATTTCACCACCCCTTTCTACTTGTAGTCTGGATGCTTTCCCTCAGTTGAGTTCTTTGTTGGACACTCATTTTCATAATGACCCATTTAATTGCACTTAAAACATTTTACTGACTGTAAATCAGATTTTTTCTTACCATTACAATGATCTTTTTCAGTGAAATTACAAGCCTTATGTCCCATTTTACCACATCGGTATCACTTACTAGAATTCAAAAGACATTCCCCATCATGCTTTTTACCATAATTTTCACAAACTGTAAACTTAAGTTTCTTACCATCATAATTTTTTGAAGATTTCTTCCCTTTTTCCTACCTCCTTGACCTCTTATTCTATTGTTTGTCAAAGAACACCTGATCATCGGCAAAATCCATTTCCACCTTATCCGTACAATGAAAAAGTTTTTCATAATTTTTGAACTCACGAGAAGATAAATCCCTTCGATACTTTGGCTTTAATCATGAGTAAAAACGGTTGATTTTACTATCAAGATCTCGTATGATATCTGGTGCATAACTTTCTAGTCGAGTGAATTTTGCTTCATATATAGCCATTGAGTCATCTTCCTACCTCAATTATAGGAATTTTTTTCCATCCAAGGATGAACCACCTTAGGAAAATATTTCTCAAGAAACATACCTTTGAATTCATCCCAATCAAGAGCATAAATATCCTCACTATCCCTAATATTTTTTACCATCAACCACCACTGATCAACTTCACCTTCAAAATGGTATTCAACAAGACTAATCTTTTGATTTTATGAACACCCCATGACATCAAAAAAATTCTCCAGTGCTTTAATCCACCCATATGCCAGCACAGGGTCAGATGATCCTCTGAATGATGGGGGATGTTGCCTCATGAAATGCTCTACTACTGACATTTTCCTCTGTGGTTGATCTAGATAATCTCATGCATAGATACCACCACAATTTATAGCCTGATTAAACTATGTCATACCTACAACAAACTATTTAGTTCCAATTCCGATCATCTCAGGTTGCTGATTTTAAAGGTTGTCTTCCTCCTGATTTCATCCAAATATAGCTGCTCAGTTTCCTCTGTAGAAAACCATTCTGAACACAGAAATATCTTAGGTGAAGCAACATGGTAATCTGTAAATGCTATATGATTTCAATATTAACATAAATTACTTTATGGATATTATTTTAACAATACCCTAACTCCTAAAGTTATCTAAACTGACCTCTGATACCAACTATAAGGACCCGACCTTAAAACATTACATAATATTGAATTAAAAGAATTAATTCACATTGAGGATATTTTTAGGTTTATAGTTTTTGAGAATTAGGACATAACTATTACATCTCAAAAGATTACAAAGTAGACACTTCTACTTAGTTTCCATTTTTTTCATAAAATAAAAGCTCTTGAAAAAAAGAATCATGTCTAGTTCCATGTTTTAGACAACATGACTTTTCCTTGATCCCATCCTTGACCCTATTCATCTTTAAGTCCTATGAAAACATTTCAAAACATGGGATGAGCATAAAATGCTCAGTAAGGGTTATAAAAAAAAGAAAGAAAACATTAGTTCATAAATACATACAAAACATAAACTCTTTTACTTACCTCATGAAATCATAAGATTTATGAATAACACATAGAAATCATAAATCATAAAGGTAACTTGTGGCATCTATAACATGCTTACATTGTAGCTATCACATCTACATAGGGAGTTAATTTGGAATAACCATCATAATATATTCCCTAAATCTTTTAGGAGATACATTCAGGTTTACCTACATCATGTTACCCAATGCTTTGGAGATCTATCTCAGGATCACCCGCCCTAGGTTTATCACAGAACCACCCGTATACGTAAATGATTCCCAAGAACCATAACATGATCATAACACAAAACATAAGCATAAAAGAAAGATAACATTTTCAAATTGTAATAACAATATAAAATTTCAATATATTAACGTATCAAAACCATTATCAAAACCATTTTCAATACCAAAAATTTGTAAAATAGTGTATGGTATTTATTTTCCTTTTAAAAACATTTCGACTTGTTAAGGAAGCCAAAGATCAAATAATACTCCCAGCGGCAGAAAGGTCATTGTCACCGCTTACGTTAAAAAGAAACATAATTTTTTTTTGTGGTTTAGTAAAATGATTCATAGAAAATATTTCCTTTGAATGAAATGAAAAGTGAAAGGTGTTTATAGATCATATAAAATAAAGTCGTGTTTTAGAACAAAATATGCCTCAATGAAAGGAGATTGAGACGAAGTCCCTTACCTCATGTCTGACTTGACTCGATCGTTATTTAATATCGTGAATAATAAACTAAAGTTAATTTATACTTGATTAAGAACCTTTTTCAAGTTTATTATTCCTTTTATATCACTTATTACCATGTTATAAACATTATTTAATCATTTAAGTTAATAACGTTCATTTTGTCGATATTTGGTACTTGAGTCAAAAATGAACACCTTATATTTAAAAGTTGTCCATGTGGTCAATAGTACATTATATATAGAATGATATTCATTATTTAGATATCATATATATCATATATATCCAGTATATATATATTTATAACAGTACATATCATTTGGAGTTAAGAAATGAAATGCACCGTTCATGGAGACGGTAAGTCGTATGTACGCTTGAATGCTACTTTCATATCTATTTATTATTTAATGGAATTAAAAAATAATGATAGATAGGTATATTATAATTTCATTATAAGATCATATATAATATCATTAACTCCATCCTTTATATGTCCCACATATGCCATTAACGAGTCATATCACTTTGAGGGGGCAGTAGTCCACACTTCCTCAAATGAAATTATCACGTTTACCCATAATAGAAACCATAAAGGTATGCTATAAAAGAAAAATACAGAAGCATAAAGAAAACATAAGCATAATATATATCATATATAAATATAGTGTCATCTTAATGGCCACCATGATAGGAGGTAGTAGATAATCGAACAATCATTGTCTCGTGAGGCGTTAGTTTTCCATCCACAGAAACAGTATGTTCTTCACCCATTAGATGGAGGTGTGTGTAAGTGTAGTTCGAATCATTCTTGTAAAAACATAATAGTATATTGAGTCTAAGTTTTTTGTTATAAAATAGAGGAATAAAAAGAGTTTATGGGTTGGAGAAGTAAAATAAAAGAAAAGAAGTTAAGAGAACCCATTATCTTTAATTTGGTTAACTCCATTTGGTATGAACCAAAAGGGTTTCTTGAAGTGCCTTCTGCCTAAGGTAAAGCTTCTAGGAGGAGGATAGGGATGTATGGAGCTTAATTGGGCAGAGGTTGTACCTGCCAAAATTTTTGAGTGGTGTGAGTAATTGGTTAGTAGTGAGGGATTTTTATAAGGTGGAGGAGAGGCTCTTTAGGTAAGTGTGATAATATTATTTTATTATATAATGATATTAGGTTTCTAAAGGTCCAAAAACTCATTAAGGTAGATGATAAGATGAATCATGGTCGAAATAAATTCATACAATAGGAATTGGACAAGTTTTTGATGTTATTTTAATATTTATAATCTCATTTATTTAAATCATTTATTAATGAGGTAAACACTACATCATTATTGTGTCATAAATAATTTAATTTATTCAATGTCTAAAAATTATAAAAAAAATACCATGATGCAGGAAAATTTTTTGTCTTTCCAATGAATATTTATATTCTAAATGATAACTTATATAACACCATGTAAAAATTAATTTACAAAGAGATATTTGTTTATGTCATTTTTAGCTTTACTTTTAGTAATTTAAAATAAAGTGTCATTATCATTCATAAGTTGCTCCATGGGGTCCGAAAATTGACCCATGTATGCCCTTTGTCGTTAATTACTCATCCAATAAGGTTAGGATAAGTGTTAAGGTAATTTGGAATTATTATATATTCTTTTCACATTGAATTACCATATTTACCTTTAACTGCGGTAAATAAAAGTCAAAAGTTACTATTCACCAAAAATTATTTTCATCTTATTGAACCCCATTTTACTTACTAATAACAACCATGTATGTCAGATTTTTGAAATTCAATTCACATAAGTGGTAAAATTTCATTTAAATGAAAAAGTTAGTTTTTTAACTACTACTAAGTGGTTTCACTATTCATCAAAAATTGAAGTTTTTCAGAAAACTAACAAAAATTCAGCCTAAGCTATATTTGATATTAAAAATTCAAAAATAATGTCTATTTTAACAATTTAAAAACATAAAAGTTGAAGTAATTAATTTAAAATTAATCCTCGTTGTTAAAACAAATAGCGTGTTTTTAAGAAACAATAACTATCAAAAGATTTACACTTGTTTATGTCCAATTTCTAGGTGAAATTAATTCCAATGACCAAAATTGGATTAAATGGTTAAAATAAATTCTAATTACACTTTAAAACCAATTAAAAAGATAATCCAACCATATAAATAAATTAGATTAAAACACAATTTTGAATTAAAATACAATAATTTTCACTATTCATTAAAAATGAAGTTTATCAGAAAAATTCCAAAAATTTACACAAAGTAAATTTTGATGTCCCCATTCTAAAGAAGGATTTTATTTGGTTAATTAGAATGTATTAAAGTGACCAAAAATAGATTTAACGAGGGTTCACCATTAAAAGGCAGTATATCAACCTTTTAATGTAAATTATGCTTAAAATTAGATTCATTCATATTTTAAGACTCTAACTTTTATTGGATAAATGTAAATACATTTAAAAAACATGTATAATGATATTATAGTTTGTTTTTGTTTCATTCTGACCGATACAACGGCTAGAAGTTAACTACCATTGAAAATAATAATATTATATTTTTAGTGTGCAACGTAAGATTTCAAAGAAAGTCGTTGTTGCGTATCAGGTACGCTATCGAACATAGCAACCCCTTAAAATTAAAATTAATATTTAATTCAAAAATATTAATAAATATGAAATATGTCTTATTCTTTATTTACCTAGGATGTTACAATCTCAATCTATAGTTTTGATATCATGTTACCTATTTCTATGAATTAAATAGTGATTAATACTTAGTGAGGTTTAGTTTAGTTCACCTGATGTAAATAATGAGTTGCATTCTTTAATTATTCCCTATGATTTTGTATGCCTCTTCCATATCTAAAAGTATGATTTTTTTTGGGTGGATCATACTAAGTATACCTTTATTCTCACCCATATATATAAATATATGTTTTCTAAATTAATAAGAGTTTGTTAATTTTTGTTCTTGGTGTTATTATCTCATACTAGGACTCAGAGAGCTATTGGGGTTTATGGTCACTACCTAGATGTTATTTGGGTTATGTTCATTTATCTTTCTTTTCATGATATTCATGTATTGATATTGGCTATTTATTTATGTTAATTAGTTAATTTGTGGATAATTTTTAATTTCTTGGGATATAACATTGGTAATTTTTCTATAATATATGCCTTTTTTACACTCATTGCATGTCAAAACAAGATACCCATTAAAGGTGGGTTTTGGGGGTCACTCACATCATCACTTCCAACCAAGGATGGGTATGAGTAGGTTGAGGGATTATAATGGATTCGTATCAAATATTTTTACTGAGAAATCAAATGGATCATGTGGATATGCACTTTTGTGAATTACATGTGTTGGTAGGTAAACAATATTAGTTATAATTTCTGTATAGTGTAGGTAATGTAGACTAACTAGGAAATTGTATTTTATGTCCCCTAGTGATCTAATTCAAGAACCTTGTGTTTATTAAAAATACTAAGAGTGCTGAGGATACTCTTTGGGTAGAAACCTTGGAAGGATCATTATTCATTATTGTCTATGAATGTAATTTAATTATTTAGATAATGGGAATTATAAAAAATATTAATTAATAAAACTAGTGGATTATATATTTAGATTTTTAGGAATTACCAAATATTTTATTCTTTTTAGGTATAGCTTTATGAAGATTCCCACCTTGAGATTTTTTAGAAGATGTTTGGTAACATTTACCAATATATCAATATAAAGTTGAGAACAAAAATGATGGTTCCCTGATTAATATTCTTCAAGAGTTTTAGAGCTAGGGCCTATAGATGTAGAATGGATCCATATATAATTAAGACACCTAGTTTTTTCAGGATGAGTTGGAGATTGATTTCATATTTTTCCTTGGCTAGATAAAGGAATGGATCTCATTTTTTGTCAGTATTCTATGTGAATATACTAAATAATGGTGGATTTTTATCCTAGGTGAACACATGGAGTTAGATGTTTCATGAGAAAATCACCACATTATATCCCAAGTATAGTTTATAAAGTTGATCTCAGAGTGATCATATGAGAAAGAAATTGTTACTCTCCACTTTGGAGTTAGTGTGTGTGAGAGTTTGGTATCTAATTCAAGAAAAACTTGAATTATTGTTTACACCTTCTCTAAATGAGGATTATAGAGTTTGGTAATTCTAAGAGGAGTGATATCTGGATATCTAGTGTTCGGTCTCCACATTCACATAGTTCAAAAATAACAAGGTACTGGTGAAGGTGGAGGTTATCAAGAGGATGTTGGATAGGATCATATCTTTATGGTATGTGAGTATTTAAGACTATCTAAGAATAATACCATTGATTAGGGGTTTCTAATTTTCTTCTAGAACAATATTTCAAATAGAGTGGAGCTTGAGACCCTATTTAGTCTCATTTTTTATAGTGTTATCCTTCAATGAAGAAGAAGAAACACGAGGCTCCATGATATGTTCAGTATTTAAGATATAGGGAGGGTATATGATAGACCTATGAAGATATCCATCTACAAGGATATACAAAAATCATGGAAATGGGTGATTTAAACATTGGTTCTAGAGATTTCATTTAGTATGACGATGTTAGATACATTTATTAGAGTTTACAGTTTCTAGAATTCCTAATATCATGTGTGGTATCATCTATTTCTATTTTACCAAATTATATACCAGGTTTGATTTAGGATTTACATAGTCCTTAATTTTTTCACCCTAGTTAATTATCCAAACCTTAAGGTGGATAGGATTCTATTACCCTTGTCATTTACTACACCAGTGGGAGGTTGAACGATATTATATGGTGTAAGTAGAGATTATGATATGATGTGATAGAAACATTGCTTGTTGAGATATTTACTATTTTACATATATTTCAATATGAAATCATCCTCATTTTGGACCGAATATATTCAGTGTGGGCTATCAATGATTCCTTTAGGTGGCATGTCATATTCTTCAATAAAAATAGAGGTCATAATGTGTTCATTGGAAAGATATACCATTGGATGGCTTGGATTAATATCCATTAAGTATATACTCTGATGATTTGGTTGATAATGAATTCAATGGTTGTTTATTTGGTGTTTTTTTCATGTTTATAGAGGAGTAACAAGCTGTATTATAAAAGAGGATGTTATATTACCCTTCATTATGAGATTGAGTTTTTCATATACATGTAGTCATATGTCGCTCCAATATCAATTTCTTCATATATGATAGTGTCTTTGGAGTTATTGAATATGATGATTTTGTTCGATAATTTTATGAATATAGGTTTTATCATCCCATTATTTTACCATGGAGAATACCAATATTATTTTTAAATAATTTTTATTATATAATGTCATTACACATAGATTACCATCAGTTGGACAAATTGATATTGATGAATTGTTATTCACTTATGTGGATTGGTAATTTATTAAATTAGGAAAAGGTAGTTACATGATTCTAAAATATCAATTTTTTGTTGTAAAATAATCATATAAAGGTGAATTTGAGAATATAACAAAGAATATTTTAGTTTTTATTAAAGGAAATATGATTTTTAGTGATGTATTTTAGTATCATGAATTCCCCAACCATATTTATGGGGAAAATGAAATCTGCGTTCAAGGATATTCCTGATCAATTCATTATTGTTTTCACTGATAAAATTATTAAGTAATCTATGTCTATGGATGATCATGAAAAGAATTAGAGAGATGTACAAAAGGGTTTTTTCATAATCACCACTTTTTGTAATATATTTAAGATCAATTTTTTAGGTTCATGAGGTGAGTTTCTTGGTAATGTATTATCTTGGTGTTATGTAGTCACGAATCCTTTAAAAATTAAGTTGGTGATTTCTAAGGTATCCCCAATAAATGTGGCGGAGTTGTAGAGTTTCCTCCGCTAACATCCTTGACCAGTTAGTAGTAGGATTTCATATAAACTCAAAAAGTATATGCTTCTTTTTCATATTTAGAGGATAATATGGTCTTTTCACTTGATCTTCATTTTCTAGTGGAAGTATTTATATTTGAGGTTCATTTTGTCGCTTCTAATATTGTCTTAGAATGTATTCTAATTTAGTAGAGTGTATTTAACTATAATGGTTATTAGGAATTATATCCTCATGAGCATAAATATTCCACCTAAGATATTGAATTTATCATATATGTTTTTTCTATGAATATATTTAAAAACTACCCCATTGTTGAATGATTTAGGGTCTTCATAGATCAAACGATCTTGAGTTATATCTTATCTCAGAATGATTTAAACTTGAAACAATGTAAATAGATGAAATTTTTATAGGATTATTAATTTTATGTTTTCTATAATCCATCAAAATGGAATTTTTTGGTTTATTTATTGATAAATACATTTTTTTTGGTGATGTTGAGTTTCAATCCTGTGATGGATAGAGTGTGATGTATGAGTTAGTGATAAAATTCTGAGATATTAGGGAAGTTAATGGTAGACGATGTCTCTAATAGATGATTGTGAAATAATTTTTTGTTGAAGTGAGTAAAGGAATAAAAACTTAGGGATATATGGGGTAATTTTCTATGTTTTAATATCCATATGAGATGGTCTATGAAATATTATCATCGAGGGGTTTTTTAGGGGTTGCACTTTTTTTATTGGTGGTGTATGTGGTGGTTTTTCATCAGTTTCACATTTTTTCTTAATTATAAATCATATTGTTTCTATGATGTTTCATGCCTTAGGATGTAAATTATTTTGGTATATTATAATGAGATTGGTTGTGGAGTTACTGGTTATCCTCAAGGTCCAGGTTTATATGATGATATTTGAGTGATCATGCACCATTTGATGAAATCATAACAGTTTATTTAATTTAAGGAGTCAAGAGAAGTGGATAATTTATTGATGAAAAATCTTTAGGTGGTGGTGGGGATCCATTGAGATCTAAAGATGACCATATCTAATCATAATATCTATTTCACATCACATGTATGGATTGGTATTAAAAATTATTTTTACTCTTCTCTGTGCCTTAGAGTCATATTTTATCCCTAAACAGATGGTCGGATAGGGTAGATTATCATGACATTAGAAGATACGGTGTGTCCCATCTAGAATTTAGAGATTCATTGGTGATCCAACTACCAATTCTCATGTATAATTTTAATATAATTTATCACTCTACCATTAATATGGATCATTTTAAAGAATTATGTTGATGTACTTGTAGATCCTTGATGTTTTTGATTCAATATGGGGATATTTCAATTATCATACCAAAATTGTTGAAGAGCATGAAAAATAAGGTTGACATGATTCATGAGAACATAAAGGTAAAAAATGGTTCTTATAAATCATATGGTGATCATAAGAGGTTGAATCTTCAGTATTAAATTAGCATTTATTTGTTCCGAAAGGTATTTCCTCTTAAATTATACTCATGGTTTGGCCATATGAGTAATAATTCCACCTAGTTTATTTGTCCTATCAAGGTGTAAGAGTGTGTAGGAGATATAGTGTATCGATTGGGACTCCATCCATATAATAACTATATCCTTGATGTCTCCCATATATCACAAAATTTCAATATCTTCATGATGATAACCATTTAATTAACTATGTTAAATTGTAATCTGATGTATATAGGACCTTTAATGAGGGGCCCATTGAGATTATGGAATGTTGACAGAAGGTTTTGTGAAGCTAAAACATTCCACTGGTTTTGTTTCCTTTGGTGCAAGGGTGTCTTGGAAGAGAGTACCTGGGAATGCGAGTCATATATGAATTTTTAATTCCTTAAACTATAAAATAATTTATTTGTTGATAGAATATGTTTTAAGTTTGTTGAATTATGAGATGATTGATGATGTCATGTGTACATATACCTTGTTCAATGTAATCCATTGGTTATGATATTTTTATAGAATTTTCTATAATAAGTATCTCACAGGGTCGTTATTCATGGAACTACTATTAATCTCTATTTTGGATTATATTTTGATTATCAGTGATGAGAATCATTTGACATATGTGTGATGTAATGGTGTTTGTTTTCTCTAACCTGACCATTGTTGATTTCCATGTGTTATGGGAGTTTGTGAGTTCATAATAGTGGTCTTGAGAATGAGGGAGGGAAGGTAATGATAGAAATGAAGGTTCATTCTACAAGAGTTAGTTTTGATGTTTCCTTTTGAGTCCTAATGTGTCGGGTTTATTGATGAAGATGGTCATTCTAAATTTTCATATGACACGAAATTATATATTTTCATTATAGTATAAAGGCTTCATGATGGATTTGGATAAGTATAAAACCTCATGTATTTTTGCAATGGTCTTATGTAAAGTTTTATTTACTCATAAATTTTCTTTTTCTCTTCCTTGGTCATGGGATGACATTTAGTTTCATATCTTTTTTTTAGTTGGTTGAGTTTTTGGGTAATTTCTTTTTTAGTGTCATTTTTCCATGGTGCATCGATCTCACTGTTGTTGTTATTCTGATGAATTTTCTAAGATTTCTAGATTTTCTAGTATCACAGAGTAGGGATATCCATCACATAGTGACCCTACAAGATTATATCATAGATAAGGTTATTGAAAAAGATTTTAGTAGGGTTGATAATGGGATTTTTATGAGATTTTTAGGTGTGGTTTGACATAGATCTTTCATGGAATAACCAACACTCTCAAGTTTTAAACACGTTAATTTCTAGTTCCTGTATAAATTTAAAATTTCCTCTAAATTATCTTATTTTACCATATTTATCTCAAGTCTTAGGTAACTATAGATGAATCCTTAAATACCCTCAATCCAACATTGATTTTTGTAGCCCTTGGAATCATAAGATCAATAAATTATTTTGTGTGGTGAATTCTCCTCTCTTATACCTTTTTATCCCTATTTTATTTATTAGGATTTAATATAGTGTTGGTTCGATTTTGGAGATTTTGGTTCATATTTTTTATGAGTATATCATTGTGTTATAGGTTGATAATGCTATCCTTATGTGATCTCAGGTTTTATGATCATCTTCCTTGTATTTTTCTTGAGTATTGATTGTGGAGATTCATTTGAGTTAGGGGGTTTATAATATTATCTTTATTTTAATTTTCACTGTGGAATTACCAAGATTAATGTTCTAAAAATAAATGGTAAAATCGTCCTACTAAAGATAAAAATGTATAATTTTAAAAATATGATGATAATTTGGGGAAAGGGTATTGTAATTCACATGTCATTGTGTTTTTATTCATGATGGTTACCACAAGATATTTTCTATATTGTGTGGGAATAATTTAATTTAATTATAGTTTTTGGATAGAATATTTTTCATGAATAAAATATTGATAATGTTTTAAATATGATAAGATGAAGAGAATATAACTGAGCAATATGAATTATGGTTACCCTTATTTCATAAAACTTTTTACAAGATTTTTTAACACTTTGAGCCTAATTACATGATGATTATGGATGCTATTATATGATGTTTTTATGAATATTGATACCAAAATATGCACCTAAAAATTAAATTAACATTGTTAGAAAATAATGGTAATGATTGTTAGAATTACATATTACTTGTTGAATAAGTTTGACTCTTTTTTTCTATAAAATTTCCTATTTTAAATGATGTGTCATTTATTTCTCTGTGATATTCCTTACTATTCTAAATATGATTTTTTTAAATTTTTACTATTGGATGATAGATCCATTATTGTGAATTGATATAAAACCCTATATTATGGGTTTCAAAGGTGAGGGGAAGGTTATGTTTTTAGGTTCTGAGCATAGTAGAATCACATGGGTGGATGATGAACCAATAAGGTTTTTTAAATTTATAGAATCACTCACATTATTATATGTGACTTGAACACATGACCAAAACAATCCACTAAATAATGACATATAAGAAAACATGATACCTGGATAGGGTCTTTAAACATTAAATTTATAATTAATTAATTTATGATTAGAAGAATAATTACCTCTTCTTAGGATCATTCGTCAATGTAGTTATTAATCATCATGAAAAATGAAAATTCGGATTGCATCTCTTTCATATAGAGGATCCAAGAGTTGAATCCCTCTAGCGGTGATCCGCACGTTCTCCTTAGATATTTTAGAGACGATAATTCATATTTGGATGCTAGCGTGGTGAATCAATTGTCTTTCTTTATTCATGTTCATGACATTGAGTTCCTTCATGATTGAAGGAACCTCACAAGTTCTTCTCATTTTTGAGGTGAATAGAGGAGGAGGAATGGATAGATAATTCTATCATGTAAAGTTATTCTAAAACATTTGATTAACCCTACACAATAGACATAAAAATCTATTTATAGATCTAGGGTTTAGGAAAAAATATTATTTAAATGTTTATCATCCCTTAAATAATTTAGTAATCCTTATTAGACCTCATGCTGTATAATAATAAAAGTATTATTATTATTTTATTTATTTTTCTAACTTAATAAATGATTAATAATATTTACCAACTAGATAATATATATTCATTTCTAGATACGATTTTAGTCTCCTAAAATTCAAAATCATTTATTAAATACCAAAATAAATATTTCATTAAATTTTTAATAAATAAATAAATAAAATATTCAATTTATACAAAATTTAGTCGGTAAATAGTTTTTAAATATTTATGTAATATAAAAAACTCTTTATTAATGAATAAATGATTTTTCATTACCTTGCATATATTTTTAATTAATAAAAAGGGAATATAATTATTCCTTAGCCTTGTCAATAACATTAATTCGAATAATTCAATTCAAATAAAATTATAACAAGAGCAATGAAAACACTAAGTTTTTGACTCTCTAGGATTATTTCTCATTTTCATTATATGGGTGTGCCTAAAGTCCAAGATTACTATCTTGAAATGAACCAAGAAACCTGATAGAAATAACATAATGTCATGACGTCGAAAACCACATATGAATTCTCACTATGAATTATAATACCTTTGTATCAATATCCCATAAAATTAGGTTTCACATCTACTACATCAAATTATAATATTTATTTGTTTTCAATGACTATTTGAAATAGACACATCATTAGACCATTGATGTGGAATTTAATACAACGTTTATTTTCCAATCAAGGGGAAGAGATATCAACATCCATAAATATGAAAGGAAAAAAATAATTCCTTGTTTTATTCATTAATAACACATCACACATGATGTACCACCAAGGATTAAAAAATACCTATAAGTTTTTGATTTTTAATATTTATTAATAATAATCCTAAAGTATAAGGACCATCATAAAAATTCATAGATAAGAATATCTGGGGACACCATAACATGATGAATTCCTACCAGTTGGTCTATTCTTAAAATGTCCCCTCTTATATTTGACCTCATGTGAACTTCATAAGAAGAATCCTTATTAAATTACAATTGGGACCAAGATGGATAGAAATGGTTTTCCGAATGCTGGAAGAATTTGTTTACTAGATGTTCTTTTTTATTTTTTTCATTATGAAAAATTACATCACATTGTAAAATATTGTGATCATATATAGAGTATCGAACTTGAAATATAATATGCATATTTCAGAATAATGTTCATCATTTACAGTATTCTATTTTGAAGGTGTTTTCTAGGCATACTTGTTTTTTTTGTCCTACATGTTTTCTGGAATGGATCTTTTTTTGAATGGACTAGATTTTATTATTGGATATATAATTTCATTATAGAAGTTTGACAAAAAAATATGATGTTTCGTTTCTATGAAAAAATTCAGCAACATCACAATTGGATAAAACATATTATACATGCTTTGTGAAATAAATACGAAGAAAAGTTTTATGAAGTATGATGATGTTGTGTTGATCTATATGTTCTCAACATTATAAAAAAATCCTGATACAAGAATAAGTTGATTGGAATATGGGATTTTGAATTTTGTAAAATTATAAGGTTTTCAAAATGGTCTTATTGACTAATCCATCAAATGGAATGATCCACCAGATTAACCATTTCATCAAATGAACCATCAATTTGTATGTTTTAAAATTAATGAAGTAGATGTTGATACCAATCCATTAGACATGTCACAACACTAGTCCATTAAATGGGTTAAGACACCGACCCATCATAAAATTGGTGGAACCAAATAAGATATCATATTCCAAATTACATCAGATGTAGAACATCGAACTGTCCATGTTGTAACAAATGGATCATGATTATTGATTTTGAATGAGTAGATAAGTGGTTAATGCGGATTAATCTATTGATTTGTTCATACAGATGAAATCTAGATACCAATAAATTATATGAGATCCAGATATTTATTTATTATATGATATACAAAAATTTAATCAGCCATTTTTATGAGATGTGAGGCATCAGAGTGAGGTACCAATTTTTCTTTTCTACAAATGGGTAAAGACTCGTCTGGAAAAGTGTAACACAGATAAGTTATCGGAGATAGAGTTTTAATAGATTTAGATTCATCATCCTGAGGTATAGTTAAACAAATGATTAATAGGTAAACATATTGATGTTTCTATCAGATTTTTTTGAATGGTTCTGATGTCTATAGAATTTTAAACCATGTTTATTGAAAAAATATTCTATTGGTTTGGAGGATCATAATGAAAAGTATTCTGTTTTATATGTCTTTAATCAGATCTATAAAATCAGAGTGAGAAGAAATTTTAGACTAATGAATTGTTTTTGAATTAAAATATGGAAGAAGTTATAGATATTTCAAGAATATTTGAGAAGAATATAGAAGTTATGAGAATCATTGAGAATAGGTAAAAAAATGTTTAAATAAATGTGAATTTTGGAGATCTAAAATTTAGTTTAGTGGGGAAACTATTTTGGGTTACTTCCTTTTTTCATTTCTAAAATACCCTCTAAATTGAGGTCAGTGTAAAATATATACTAACATTGTTCACTTATGAAAGAGATAAGTAGGATTTGATTTTTTTGAGAATAAATTGGAATAGGAAGGTCTCTGAGTAGAATTTATAGAGAAACATTTTTCTAACAGTGAAAGAGTTTAGCAGAATTTACGGTTATGTTTTTCTAGATAGTACTGAGAAATCGGAAATAAAGTTTTAGAAAATGAAAGGTGTGAATATAATTTATTTATAAGAAGGAGAATAAATCTTTTTGATATATTGAAGAATCTAACCAAAGAATCAGAATAAAGAATTAGACAGTTTTTTGTATGATTTCCAAATAAGTTGATCTAACCTTCTGCTAGTAATGAAAGAGGATAATTTTTTATAAATAATTAAAAAAGTGGATGTTCTTGAACCATTACTGTGAAATTTTTGGAACCAACTGGTGAAATATTCTATTTTTTTATAAAAACTTCTTTATATTATTTTTTCTTGAAGAATCACTTGGAATATTTTATTTTTCATAGTTCTAAAAATGTATAGTGGTATTTTGTAAGTATTTTATCAATAAAAAATGATAGTTCTCTAGTGAATTGTGTGGTATTTGATTATTTTTGAACCATGATGAGGAATAGATACTCTTATTGAGTAGTGAACCATATAAATACTTGTTTTTATATGTATGTTCTAATTTTTGGTTTTCACCGAAGTGATGCATCTTTAACAGTAGGTCAATATTTTTATTCAAGAAAGATAACATAATGAAAAAATATATCACTCATTCACCCTCCCCCTCTTAGTGATTATATTGATCATGGTTTAATTTTAAATGGTATTAGAGTAAATCTCCCTTCATTCAATCATTGCTGAAATTTTTAATGAAATTTTGTTGAGGATAATTTGAATTGTGTGAATGGTATGGGGATTCCATTTTTCAATGGAAATAACTATCACATCTGGAAATATAGAATATTGAAATATCTTATTTCTCTGGGTTTGGATGTTTTTTGAAGCTAATACAGATAGATTTCCACCTATTTTTGAAGATTTTCCTCGTAAATCTATGGATAAAATAATACAAGGAATGATGGAAGGGATAAAACTTATTTCATTCATCACTCTTTGAAAGTAAATTTCTCTGAGAGATGGGAGTTGGAAATAGTAAATGTTTCTAGGAAAAGATAAAAAATCTATATTATTTAAATATGTAGGTAAATAAATAAATGATACAAATATGGAAGTTGAATTACTGATATCTCAAAATTGGTGAGAATGAATCTACTTGTGGCTTCATTACAAGGGATAATGATATTGTTAACACTATAACATGTCTTGGTGAGCAATTAGTAGATTTTAATATTTTTTCAAAGATATAATGAATTCTTCCTGAAAGGTTTGATGGAAAAGTTTTATCTTTGGAAGATGGATATCTTTAAAATATATCCTAGTTAAACTTATATAGCACTCTCATAACATATGAAATGAGAAGATGGAATCGTATTAAAAAAATGAAAAAATTTATAGAGAAATTTATTTCAAAGCTGCCAAGAAAATAAAATCTATAAAGATGATTAAGGATGAAGAAAGGGCTGATTCTGATTCCAAAAAATGAGATTACTAATAATTTTTAGGAATTGACATCTTTTCTTTAAAAAAATGTGAATAGTTACACATGAAAATAATAATGGAAGCTACAACTACAATTAAACATCTATAGAGCTATAGGGATTTTTTCAAGAAATTTTCCTAGAATACATGGTGTTGAAGAAAGTATGAAGATGATATAAAATAAATAATATCATTTAATAAACATGATGATGAATAAAAATATTATTCCAAAGGAAAAGATAAAAAGTTTTATAAATCCAAAAGGAGAATATTTTTATCTAAATTTGATGATTGTGATGGTGGTGAAGTGAAATATTGAAAATTCACTGAAATTGTTGGAGAAACTTTTTTTATCTGAAAAATTCAGTGTTGAAAATTTCACAAGTTATGAAAATAGTGTTTCTAAAGAGGAATAATAAAATAATTTATAATATGTTATGAAGATAGAGTTTAATTAATTTTGTCAAAAATATTATAATACTTTATATATAAATTGATAAGTTGAAAATGGAAACTTTTTAAAAAACAAAATTGAATATTTTAATGAAGAAGAATGGATGTTTCTGGAAGAGATTTATTTCTTGAATAAGTCACATGAAAATGAAAATAATCATCATCAATATCTTGAAGTAAAAATAAAATAAAATAATGAAGGGTTGGAACATGTTCAACAAAAGTTCTCTAAGGCCGAGTGGGGATTTAAATGTTCAAAAAAATCTATCAATGATGTTGGAAAAGATTCTAGAATGTTTGAATCTATGAAAGATCAAAAAAAAGTTATCTTCAAAGATTGGAAATAATGGTGAAGAAGTTTCTAAAAAGAATAATGCTGGAAAATTAATTTATATAGCCAAAACCAACAAATTTTAATGTTCAAAAGTTTCTAAAATTTTAAATTCATAATTGAATTGTTCTTTTATTACATATTCTATTAAATTTGGGAAGAGAATTTAATTGAATAATAAGGTTTTTAGTGAGAATATAGTGTTTTATGATAAAAAATATTATGATATTTAAGATACTAATTTTGTTGAAAAACACGTTTATAATTCCAGATAGTATGGAAATTATTGAGGAAATTATTCTATATTAGGGTACTAATGGTATTGGGCTGGATTTAGGGATACTAAAAATTTGTGTTGGTTCGATAAACAACACCAAAATTATCCCATGAGTTACATAATGAAATGTTTGATTGGGAGGAAATATACTATAAGAAGGAATTATGATAAAGGTTTGTTAAATGTTTAAAATAGATTCCAACCATTAGAAATTATTTAAGAATGATTTTTATAGCCTGCAAATCTTGTAAAAATATTTCATGTTTTGTTATTGGAATAAGAAAATATTTATAACAATTCCCAAATGATGGATGTGAATGAAAATAAAGGGAAATAAAAATCTACTGTTTTTGAAACTACTCTCAAAGCTAGAGAAGGATAAGAGACCTTGAATTTTGGATAGTGGGTTCTCTTCATATATGACAGAGGATTTTAAGCTTTGAAATAATTAGTATGATTTTAATGAATTAATAGTGATGTTTTCAATGAAGAATCTCCTATAATCAAGGGTATTTTATCTTCTATTATTTCAGAATAAAAATTGAAATCTTAAAAGCCAATTTTTTTGGATGGGTTGGAAAACAACTTATTAAGTGTTTCACAACCTTATGAAGAGGTTTAAAAAGTTGTTTTCAAAAAATATGGTTCTATTGTGAAAATAGTGGAATATTTAAAAGTTTTTATGAACATAATATGTATACAAAGAAACTTTTTTCAACTTGATGAAGTATAGAAATTTTGTTATCTCAGAATAATGGAAGAAAAGAATTTATGGAATTAAAAGGTGGGCCATATTTGTTAAATAAATATGAGAAAGTTAACCAAGTGAGATAATGTTCATGATATTATTTATATGAAAAGAATAAGAGATTGGTGTTATTCATTTTTTCATAATGGGATGATTACAAAATAATTTCATAATAATGTTAAAATTTATTCAATTCATCCGCTATAACTAATTCATTCTAATATATGTGGGATAATGAGAAAACAATCAAATATCAGTGATAAGTACTTCATTTCATTCATTTATGATTTTACTAGAATTACTTGTATTATATATTTGAAATTAAAATTGGATTCTATAAAATGTTTATGGATTTCATGAGATGAAAATAAAAGGAATGTGGGTATTCTATGAAGAAATTGTGAACTGATAATCAAGGTGGATAAAATAATTAATAATTCATAAGTTATCTTAAAAAAAAATTCATAAATTTATTGCATCGTATACACTATAGTAGAATGGTGTTACTAAAATAAATAATAGAAGTTTTATGGAGATGATACGTACTATGTTAATTGAACATGGCCATTCCGACTACATCTGGTGGAAGGTAATGAGTACAAAACTTTCTATTCATAATTGGTGTTTCTACAAACCATGTTATTATATGACTCGCTATGAAGTTTTCTATGATGAATTTATAAGTTTGAAACACTTAAGACTGTTTGGGAGTCCCTCTATTATTAAAAAATTTTAAACCTTGGAAAAATTTACTAAAGAGATTCAGATGGAAGTTTTCATGGATATGCCCCTAATGGTAGAGAATATAGAGGTTTCAATAATGAAATAGGAAATGTAGTTGATTCTGTTGATGAAAATGTCATCAAATCAAATATCTAAGGATTATGTTTCACAAATAAATATAGAAAATTAATATGAGGAAGATGAAAGGGTTTTTATTGAGAAACATGAAAATAATTCATAATGTGGTGATGCCCCACAAAATAGAGAATTGGACTCAACAATTTCTAGTAATGAGGAATAACTTCATTAATCTCATCATAGGATTAGAAAACACCTAAAGGTATAAAACATTATTTGTGATCAAAATAAAAAGGTTAAAATGATAAGTATTACAAATGTTGTTTCACATACTTATTTTTATTCAAATGTTTAACAAAAAGATGTTAATGAAGTATTCTTATAGCGGGATTGGATTCATGATATGAAAGAAGAGTTGGACCAGATTTATAAGAATGATACTTTGGATCATATACCAATTCCATATAAAAAAGTTATAGTACAATTTGGGTGTTCCAAAAGAAGTTGAATAGAGAGGGTGAAGTTATAAAAAATAGAGAAAGATTCGTTTCAAAAGGTAACACATAGATTGAAGGAATTTATTTTGATCTTACTTTTTCCCTCATACCAGGGTTGGAAACAATTAGAATCATTCTTGAAATTTCTACACAATGTGGTTATAAAATTTTTCATATGGATGTGGAATAATCATTTAACAATGGTAACCTTAATGAATAAGTTTTTGTTAAAAAACTTTGAGGATTTATAATTTAAAAAGATGAAAGTTATGTGTACAAGTTGAGGAAATATTTGTATTTGTTTAATAAGGATCTAAGAGATTGGTATTCCAAATTTAATACCTTCTTAAGAAATTTTATCATTATGAATGGAAGAGTTGATAGTAATATCTACATCAAATTAAATCAAGGTATTTATCCCACGATAATTTTTGTTGTTGATGATATTATGATTGCTGAGAATGATGATATTATGAAATGTTTTCTAAAGATATGAAGATGTTTTAGGAAATTTACATGAATTTAAAAATGAAATGCATTATTTTATTTCAAAAATCACCAAACAAGAAATAAAATTTTCAATATAAAGAGAAGTATCCTAACGAAATTCAACTAAAATTTGGAATAGAAAATTCTAAACCTTTTTCTACATAGAATTCATAGAAAAACAAGTTATATAAAGATGGATATATAATATAATTGGATGCCAAGGAGTTTTAAATACTGATTGGAAATTTTTTTATATATAACTTATACAAAAATAGATATTTTATATGTTGTTAATTTATGTTAACGATTCCAAAGTGCCACAAAATAAACACATCTCTTAGCTAGAATTTGTTTTCTTATATATATCTAGGGAACACCAGATTTTTGAATTAAGTATGACAACTTCAGATGAAATTATTTATATGGATTTAAAGATTCTAATTGTTCAGGAAGTGTGGATAATAAAATATATACATATGGTTGATATTTCTATTTAGTGAATTGTTTTGTGAGTTGTAATACTAAACATAAAAACTATATTACTCCTAGGATGGATGAAGCTGAATATGTTTATTCTATTGAAGTTATAACACAACTTATGTGGTTGAAGACTCATTGGAATATTTTCTTGTTAAAGTGAAGTTACCCCTTCATATAGGTTGTGATAATAAAATTTTTATAAATATCAAAATTAATATACTGAAACATTATTACTCAAAACATATTGATATGAAATATAACTTCATCAAATATATTTTGGAGAAGAATGAACTCAAGTTTTAATATCATCCAACAATGGGGAAGGTTTCTAAAATATTCACTTAAAATTTACGAAAAGAATATTTTTAAACTATGGTTGAACATGATAATCGAACCTCTTTCTCACCATGGTTGTGGTATGTTTTTCCCCTCTCTCATCTTGTATTTGTATAGTTTTTTCAGGGGGAGGGAAATGATGTTTCATAAATCTATCAATTAATATGTGCTAAACCTATACAGAAGAATATATTTATATGGTTTTTTTAAAAGGGGTATGTTGTGTTCTCAACATATAAATGGGTGAACTATTTAAACCATTTTTTGAATTATGTATGAAACCTTGTTCTTACAATAATGTTTACTAGTTATTACGAGTTAGAATGTTTGAAATTGTTTGAGAAAAATGATGTTTCCTATGTCATTTTTTATGGATAACATGGATTAACTATTAATGATTATTACTTCCAATAATGAGTTAAATCATGTATATTTATAATTTTTGGTAAATTATTCCTAGATTTAGTTACAATGCTTCACTTTTTTTTGAATCTTGGTTGGAAAAAAATCCAAAGGGATATATTGTTGGGAACCGGTTGGATATAAGTGTTTTTTTGGATGATAGATGAAGTTGTTTGTTGGATGGTTTGTTTTTTTACATTATAAAAAACCCATCACATATTAAAATCTGTTGATCATAAATAGAGTATCAATATCAGAATATTAGGAAAATATTTGTTAAAAAACTCCATTTTTTACAGTTTTCTACTCTGAAGGTGTTTTCTAGGTCTATTTCTTTTTTAGTCTCACTTATTTTCTTGAATGGAGTTATGTTAGACTTTAGTGGGGGGTTGTATATTATATATAATATATTTATTGATTTTTGATACAAATATAAGACGAGGATTTCGTATGACCAAATTTTCTATCAACATAAGTTATAAATAACTTATGATCCAAGATTTGTGAAAGAAAGGGGGAGAAAATTTTTATGAGGTCTGATGAAACTATGTTGATCTTCATGTTCTCAAAATCATAAATATGTCATGATACAAGAATAAGAAGTTTGGTGTTTGGGTGTTTTAATTTACTGAAGTATGAATGTTTTAAAAAATCTATGAAAAACCAATCCATCAGACATACCAATCCATCAGATGAAATATTTATTCAAATAAACCATCAGTTGATTTTTTTTAGAAAGAAATAATTTGTTGATGATACTAGACCATCCGAAATGTTACGCCACCAATCCATCATATGGGTTAAGACATTGATCCATCAAATAATTGGTTGACACCAATAATATATTTGATTCCAAATTCCATCGAAGGAAAAACATCAGACTACACATGTTCATCAGATGGATTAGAGTTGTTGATTGTAAATGAGAAGAGAAGTAGATGACATGGATAAATATTTGTATTTTTTAACATTGATAATATCCAGATACTGATCGACCAGATTATAATTTGAGACCAATCAATTAGTCAAAAAAAATTATTCAACATTTTTCATAAGATCCAAAGCAAAAGATTTAGGTATCAGGTTATCTTGTTTGAAAATGTTTCATGACTCATTTTAAAAATAGTGACATTGATAATTCATTATAGATAGAGTTTCACTGGATGTAGATTCATCATCCTGAGGGTTAGTTAAAAAATCATGAAATGGTAAGATATATTGATATTTCTATCAGACTACTGTTGAAGGGTTTTAAAGTATATATTTATTGCAACAATGTTTATGGAAAAATATTTTTTATTGATTTCTAGAATCATAATGTAAAGAATTTAGTTTTACATGTTTTCTATTAGATAAAAATATTGTAATGAATAATTGTTTTAGAATAAATAATACATTTTGAATTTATAGAAGGTATAAGTTCTAGAGATTTAGATAAGATTAAAGATGAATCCAGATGTGTTGAGATGTGTTTAGAATATTTCAAAATGTAGTCTGAATAAGAATGACTTTTTGAGATCTAAAATTTCATTGATAAAGAAAACTATTTCGGGTTCCTACATATTATATTTCTTGAATACCTATAAATAGTGGTCAAATTACAACACACTCTTACAGTATTCACGCGTGGGAGAGAGTGATAGCACTAGTGTTTTTGGGAAACTATTGGAAGAAGAAATATTCTGGATATAATTTCTTAAGAAACATTTTTCAGAATGAATAATAATTTAGAAGAAGTTGTTGTAATGGTTTTTAGGATCAGACTGAGTAATCTGTCTACCAGTTTTCTTAAAAGAGAGAATAAAATCAAACTTGTTTCTAGGAATTCAAATCGGACTTGATTATAGACTAAAGAATTATATTGAGTTTTTATACGATGTCTAGAGATGTTTTTCCTACCTGATTCTAGTTAAGAATATGAATAATTGTATTCTAAATAATTACAAAGTGGATGTTCTTGAAACAATATTATGACAAGTTTGAAACCATCTCATCAAGGTTTCTAATTTTTTTCAAAAATAAGTTTACATCATTCGTGTTAGGATAAACACATGCACTATTATATTGATCATAGTTCTACACAAGTGTAAGGGTATTTTATACTTGTTTTATCCACACAAAAAGAATGGTTTTTAGTGTGTTTTATAATATTTGATTATTTTCAAACCATGAAAGGTACTAGATACACTAATTGAGTTGTGAATATTGTAAATAATTATGTTACTATGGATGTGTGAATGGTTGGTTTCCAAAATATGATAAATATTTAATAGGTTGAGAAGGTTATTATACAATAATGATCACATTAAAGAAAAACAATTTCATGGATTAACACCCTCCTCTTATTAGTGATTACATTGATCTTCACTGGGACTTTTACTTATAAGTACCCTGAAATGATAGTAAAATTATATATATTCCATCATAAAAAATTATCCAAATTTAGAGGTATATTTATGAATATCGGCATAGAATTTCATGGTTCCCATCATATAAGAGAACTTATATGACCTCATAAATATGATATATAATATAAGAAATTATTAAATTAAAGTTATGTAGAATAATTAACAATATGTTGAAATATATTTTATTAAAATTAAAATCCTTGAATATATAGGTTTCATTAGAAAAACAACTCCAACAGACTCCCAATATTACTTTATCCTACTACCTATGACATTCAATCCACTAGACCTCACATGAAAATCATGATTCTATAGTGTTAAGGCTTTTGTCATGAGGTTTTCCATGTTTTATCCCTTGAAAATATTACTCACTGTTACTTCACATATTTGAGAAAAATCCATCAAAGGATGAAACTTTTAAATTAAGTTCGTGTTCTAATGATGTGACCTTTGATCTTTTTCTCAGGTCACTGATGTTATATTATCAAAATATATTGTGATTTGATATTTACTTGTATAAACCATGTCAATATCGAGGATGAATTTTTTATATAAACATCTTATTTAGCTACTTTAGAAGCTATAATATACTCATAAGATTCTATAAAATCTGTGGCCATAGTGTGCATTGATTTATTCAGTCTAAAAAAACCTCCATTGGGAGTGAAGATGTATCCCTTATGTGATTTTAGATCATACTTCTCTTTTTGAGAACTAGCGTATGTATATCCTCTATAGAATAGGAGTATATCGATATTATACTTTAGAAACATAAGGGTAGTCTTGATTTTCATTCAATGGTGGTCACCTGGGTTATCTTGATATCTACCAACCAATCATAAGGAACAAGTGACATCTATCCTAGTATAGAGAATTGTATACATGACTAACCCAATCGATGAGGCATATAAAATATTTTCTGTCCTCTATATTTATTTATTTATTTTGAGGACACACTTTCTTGAATAGATGAATTCCATGGGATATTTTAAATAATACCCACTTCGATTTCTCAAATCTAAACATTATTAATATCTTGTAATTATATGTACCTTGACATAGGTTGAGGATCATATTTAATCTATCATGATGGATCTTGGTTCAATGAATGTATCTTCCTCTTCCAATTTAATTCATGGTGAATCATATATTCAACAAGCCTATAATAGGTCGTAATACTAGTATTTCATTTGTTATAAGTAATATGAAATCAACATAAACTATTTTGATAACAACGACACTCCCACTAAACCTATTATCTATAGGAGGATCACATTAATTCTTTATAAAGCCAAAATCAATTATTGATTGATAAAAAAATGTTACAAGACCCAGATGCTTTGTTTAATCAATAAATGGATCTTAGAAATTTTCAAACTTTTTTGGATCCTTTGGAATCACAAATACTGCAGGATGTGTTATATATACATATTTCTAAAGGTTATGATTAAGGAAGGATGTATTTATACCTACTTTACAAATACCATAACCATACAAGGCCAAAATAGTAAGTTGAATTATGGTGTATTTTTACACAGAAATTGGGTGAAAGTATTCATCAATGTCAATGCCTTTTTGCTATTTAAAACGTTTCACAACCAGTCATTCTTTAAATGTACTGAATTTACAATACATTTCATGTTTTTCCAGAATACCCATTAGAAACAAACAGACTATACATCCACTGTAGCATCTATCCAAATCAAGACTTAGTTTAAGTACATGGAATCCGTTTTAAAATTCATAGCCTCTTTCCACTTGGAATCATCTGTGCCACTTACTTCTTAATGAAAATTTTGATTTTTTGATTTTCAAGATAGCTTGAACAGTAACCAAAATCATTAGGTGTGATTCCAAATTCCAATGATTCCAAATTCAAAAATTTAAATTCAAAAAATACATAAGAAAAAAATAAAAATGGAGGAATCTATCCATGAGTCACATGCATCAGCTGATGTAACGTCGCCTCTAATCATCCTTTTAGGTTTACCACCATCGTTGTTTTCTCCATATCACTGTCAGAGCCAATGACCAGATCAGAAAAAATGAGGAAGAATGATTCAACTTTGTTATCTCATTTTCACCATCATTTTCATCATGATATAACACCATTATCATAGAGTAGAATCAGCATTGTCAACAGTGACCCCCCACCAATCCATAATCGTCCGTCCTTCAGGACCACTACCATACAATACATTAAACATTGAACCATTCAGAAATAAACCCATGCTTCCATCGATGGTTTCCAGAACACAACCTTTTTTCTCAAAACTACATCATCATCAATAAAAAATACCTAATAACATCTTTATCATTTCTAGTGTGAAAATCATTGGCATCATCATCGTTGGAGAAAAATCCAAGGAGATACATTGGAATAACCTTCCTCTATCACAACAAACATCTGAAAAAAGGTCACACCTCCTGAAAAATTGATGGCAACTCGAACAATACATAATAGAGATCCATAGAACCACTATAGTAGATGATCCTTGGTAGGGGATAGGGGACAAGAATCCAGGTTAGGGTTGAAGTGGAATAAGGACCCCATAGAGATTCAAGACCTTCACTAAGAACAAGACCATTGAAACCACCATTAACCAAAATGTATTCCTCAAAGATAAAAGGATCCTAGATTGAATAAATCCAAAAAACACCACTCCAAATAGCTATGAAAAATATACATCTAGATATCATAAACCCAACAACATAAACCAACACATCCACACTTTGAAACCAAGTGGAATTTACAGAGTCATGATCCCTTCATTCAAAACTGATGCCATGAAAATAGAGATGAACCACTATCGTCAATGAACAATATGTAAGAAAACACTAGTGAAACCCAAGGAAAAGAACAAAATAAAAACTACGAATGAAATATGAGACATTATCTCTTGATCTGTCATAGAATCAACTAGTATAATCCAAAAACTCACACAAATTCCAACATACCAATCCAAAATGTGGTATCGTATGGCAGGACATGCAACAAGGGAGAGTATGGGTGATTGAGATCTTCGATAGAGAAAAAACCTCAAGAATAACCCCCAACTAGAAAAAGAGAGACAAAGTAGACAAGACACTATATTCACTCTACCAACACAAACCCCAACCACCTCGAACTATTACAGACTAGAAAGAAAAGTTGATTCAGATACAATGGATCAGGTAGAAATAGAGAAGGTGGAGAGTAGACTTTTCCCACGACTAAAAGATATAGAAATATGAATAAATTATAAGAAGAATATGAAATTCATAAATGTAACCAGAAATAAACCATGTCCAGATTACTAAATTTCAATGAACATTTCCTCATAGAGAAAATGAAAAGAAGTAATTCCAAAAGACCAAATTAGAGAGACAAAACAAAGAAAACCAAAAAAAGCCCTATAGGCGATGGAGGTAATTTATGACTAAATTCCATGAGGAGGATACACCATCATGAAGAAAGTATGGTAGAAACCCTAGTGAATGGATAAAGATATTGGTAAAAGAGAGTGTGGATATATCCCCCTTACTTCTTCATTGTATGTTATAGGCCATTAAAACCAACTAATAATGTGTCACCATCCTTAGTGACTAGAATTCAATTTCTTTATTGTCCCCTAACAACTCTTGTACTCTTGTATAGTACTTTTTTCTCTATAAAATCATCTTCGATGAGTATTTGTGTAATCTATTCCTATCCCAACTATATTGTATCTCAATTGTAGACTTCCTCGAACTCTATCTCCTTCCAACTATCTATTTTACAGATATGATCATTTCATGTAATATGAGACATCTGTCAACCAAAACTGTTCCATTTGAAGAATTTTAAAGGTAGTGTAACCCTATTTCCATGAGATATCTTATATTGAACCAATTTTTGAATTAGGGTGAAAGTTTATTAATTAAATATTCCTTAAAAAATCTGTCAAAATACTACACATGTAAGTACGACCACAAATATTTCTTTCCACCCAAAAATTATTTTGGAATACCATCTTCTACATTCATCAACACCTAGTTTAGTATGTATATTGTTATTTATAATGAATATCCTTTAAAGGACAATGGAATTCTTAGATAACCCATAATTGATCTTACAATGTTCAATAGGGTGGGGTTCCTCCTTTATCTTACTCAATTATATTGAGGTGAATATTAAAGATTTAGTTAGAAAAGAATTCAAAACTCCCATAAATAATCTATAAAATCATGATTAAGATATCTCTTATCATGGTTTAAGTGGATTTTCATAATATTCTTACCAATATTGTTCTAAAAATCATTTATATATTACTTCAATCTGAACAAGGAATTATAATTGTACCTCATAAATTATAAAAATCCCTATCAACTAAAATCATATATAAATATTTTGAAATATGAGTACAAAATCCTTGCTTTGAAAGGAAATTATCCACACACATCAGTATGAACTATTTCTAGAATCTATTTGGTCATTTAATCATTCCAACTTTAAATGGAGTTATTTATTTTTCCTTGTAAACATGTGTGACATATATTGAGCGGTTTTAGTTCAAAGAAATCAAAATATCAATCTTTTTGAAATTTAGTCAATCATTTTTCTTTTTGATGAACTAGATAGTGGTGGAAACATTGGGTGTGGTATGATTAATGTAATGTAGATTCATTATCGATGTCCATTACTTGGGTTTCTTAGTTCAACAAATAATGAACATTATTTAAATGTTCCTTGCCATAAAAAATGTTATCCTTATAAAATAAGTAATGTTTATTCTCAAATTTAAAAATAAATTCATCTATATCAAGTATAGAGACATAAATAAGGTTTTTTAATGGATGGAACAAAATAAAAATCTTCAAAACCAAGATCATTCCCAATGGATATGTGAGGTGATAGTAAATAATATCTACAACAACAAGTTTAACCCTAATTGCTGCTCATAGATCAACCCCCCAGATTAGTCATTTGGAATCTACTTTGACCCAATATTTGAATACATATTTGAGCCTCACAAGCTATATATAATAACCATTTTGTAGAAACAAGTAAATTTTACTCGATAAAAAATGCATATGAATCTTCCCATTTCTTCTTGCATTGGGTGAAGTTTTTATTCTAGTGCGCCTTATTACCATATGGAAAATAGAAAACTTCTTCTACATCTTTCCCAAATATCATTCCATACTTGGAAGGGAGTTGTGAATAAGATTTGGCATTAGATATCATCACTTAGAATTTCCATTTTCACGCCATATGGGTGGAATGATTTTTAGGATTCTTCTACTTATCTACATTTTGAAGAAGAGTAAGAATATTTGGGAGAGAATTCTTAATATTGATCATATTAAAATTAATAAAAAATTTTGATATGCTCTGGGTAATCAATACAAAATGATATTGATATGCAGTTCATTTGATAGTTTAAACCCTAGATCCTCGAGGAGATAAATGTATCCAGTGAGATTGACTATGTGAGACCCAGTTGGTTCACCCTCTACATGCTTAATATGGAATAAATTCTTGGATATCTCAAAAAATTCCTATGTTTATCTTTCTATGTAAGGACCATGGAGATAATCAAGCATTCTATAAGCATATATTTTTATGAAACTTCTTGAGTTCACTAGGAATAGATGATAGAATCAAACATTTAACATTAACTATATCCTTAAAATGTTTTTCATTGATAAAGAACTCTTCATCACCCACATCCTTAGTAGGCCTATTATTTAATGAACATTCTAGAATGTAAAATTTCAATACAAGCTGAAAAATAACCCAAATATGTTTTAACCATTCACAGAAGTTAATACAAGTGAGAAGATTTTATTTCTCCAATATAGATTATAGGGATAAGTGGATGATAAATATTCCATTAGTTTTACAATTATAAAATACTATTTTATTAGTACTTTTATTGATTAAAAATAATGTGATAAATAATAATAATTATTATGTTTATTAATTATCCCATCATTTTTAAAAGTCTCAATGATCCTCACCATTAAACATAGATTGTCCCAACACATAAGTCATTCTAGATTTAATTTTTCATAATCTTGATGTATGACAAGAAAATTAATTTATAGTGTTTTTTGTATGAATTATATCCAAATTTGGGCTTGTAGTTCCTTGATCTGATGAGTAGAATCCCCAATCTAGAAATATTAACTGAGATTTCCTCAACACATACCTCAAAATTTTTATTGTACTGATGTAGGATGTTAAACCCAAAAAATATCCAGTTAAGTTGACCAATTATCTTAGTTAAGAATTATTAGTAATTAGACCAGAAATGATGTAGTCCAAACTGATACTTTAATTATGGTTTTATCTTAATTCAAAAAATGGAAGGCCTTATGTCATAATATTAGCATGGGGATTTTGTTTCATTATGCTTAAATTTTTTCATATTTTTTCATTTACACATATAGTTAATATTAAGTTGATAGTAATTAACTGATTAAGAATGTTTTATAAATCATTTAGACATATTCCATTTATTTATATTCAATACTTTCACATTAATTAATATATTTATTTGATCAGGATATTTCATACATAAAATAAATAATGTCGATGAAATAAATAAACGACCCAATCATGAGCATATCTAACATTTGATTTATTGATAATATAATAAAAAAACTTATTCTATAGGGAAATACTCCTTATGACAATAATGGTATGAGTTATAGTATTCCACATTTTCACTTTTTTAGATCCTCGGTTGGCATCATCTTTGTTCCATCTTGAAACACTTTTGCATGCCTTGGGATACTCTATTTTTTACAATAATTTATAAATCACATGAATTTGAGGGGAACTAAAGGATTTGTTAAGGGGGGTTAAAAAAATTTCCTTGAACATGAAAGTCATACATAATTATAGAGGGATGGATTACTGGTTGGCCATCATATTTGATTTGGTAATTAATAATTCCAAATTTATTCAATAAACTAAAAATAAATAAGACTAATTTATACACAAGTCATTATCAAGATCACGAATAGTCTTACATATGAAATGAATATGAAAATGTAAAATCATTTAGCATTCATTTATATTCATTATTTTTTATTAGGATAAATATGCTTCCATTAATTAAATAATAAATTAATAATTAATTAATTCCATTATATCATAATTACCGTATGAATTTTCTTGAAGATACCTATCACAATTTCATTCATGGAAAATAAATAGAAGAACCAATAATTATAGACAATTGTAATTTTTTATTTTATAATTTAACAATTCTTTGAAACCAATATAAATTTCCAAAAAATAGGGTTTAATTATATAATAAGGTTTTAATTCTGCAATTTGAAATTTAATGTAATTTAATTCTTTCCTCTGTTAGGATACCACACGACATGTACTTACAAATATTTCATACCTAGGATATATGTTTTTAGCTTCAATGTGTAGTTCAAATATACTATAAGGCATGTACAATATAGTTATACACTATGTATCACTCATTTCATGTGTCTGCACAACCTACCGTAATACATGGCATGTTCCTCGGACCCAATGAAACACAGTGTTCACAATCCATCTATATGTCATGTGTCTCACATTTTATGTGTCCAATTGACTCAATGAATGTATTAGTGAGTATTTTTTATGTAGGAAATAATGAACTAAATTCTATGTAAACTGGTGAAACATAGTGTCTCTCATTAATGAACTTGGTTGTAAGTTATATGTAGTTTGACCGTGTACATTACCACATGGATTTCTTGAATTTCACAGATAAACCATGTGGAGTGCAAAAAATTTAGTCTAAATACATTCCATGTAATCTAACAATCCATGTGCCAGACTAACCCAGTATACATGTAGTGTTTATTAAATTCACCACATTTAGTTTCTATTTGAAAATTTGTTTAAGAAATGGCTCTTCCAGATGCAATTCTCTTGGGTACAAGGTTTGTACTTTGGCTACACATTATATAACCTGGTCTTACTGATCACATTTTTTAGTACTTTCCAGTTCCACCTCTAGTCATTCTTCATATGTTCTTAGTAGTTTATGAAAATTAAACATTGGACAATGATAATTAAAATATCTAAAGTATTTTAATTAAAGATATGATAAAAAATATTAATGAAATTAAATATCCAAACAACATTATAAATAAATATTTAAATAAAATAAATAATTATATATTTGAAACATGACCACTATGATACTACTTTAAGGATTCATGGATAGCAGAAATGCTATGGTGGGTGATAAACCATGAAGATTTTCTCAATTTAGTGGATTATTCCCAATACTGTACAAGATTTGAGATCCATGATAGACGAACTTTTTCCACCAAATTTTGACATAGAGGAATACCCTGATCCTAGATAGGATATTTTCATGTTAGATTTATAAATAATTTACTTAACATCAAATGAAGAATTACGTCAACATAAAAAATTTCATTGATGTTGATTTTGATCATCTCAAAATAACATATTCAGATCTCTTTAATTACATGGGGAGGATCCAAGTTTAGAATACCTCTAAAAATGATCCACATGTTCTCTATTGATTTCCAAGTGATACCGGTTGATTTACAGTTGGAGGCATGAGGAATAAATTTTCCTACATTGTTCAAGTTGATCACATCTTGTTCATTTCATCTTTATTGAATCTCTTTATCACTTCTCATTTTATAGGGGAATAAAGGAGGAGGAATGGAGTGATAATTCTATTGTGCACAATGATTCTAAATATTTTTATTAACCCTACACAATAGACATAATTATTTATCTATAGAGATGGGGTCTAGGTTAAACAATTTTTTAATTATGTACCAACAATTAAAAATAAGTTGTCATTATTAAACCCCGTTACATAAAATAATAATATTATTATTTGTGCGCTAAGTAAAAAAATGATACAAATTATTTACTGTATTGAAAATATATATTCATTACCATACATGATCCAAGAACACTCCAATTCCACAACATTTATTGAATACATGAATAAATATTTAATTAAATATTTTAATCAGAAATAAATAAAATTAATATTTATTAAATATTCATGTAATAAAATAAAATATTTATTAATGAATAATTTATTATTTATTTCCATAAAAATATTATTCATCGTTCTTGAGAATAATACTTACTCTAGTAATTAAATTCAAATATAATTTAATCATTATACATATAAATAGTTAGTATGTGACCCTATAGGATTCATTCTCATTATAATTATGCGGTCTTTCCTAAAGTATATGATTACTATCTTCGAATGGGTCAATACATCCAAGAGAAATAATATTATAACATAACATTAAAAACCACATATGAATGCTTGCTGTGTAATATAATCCCTTTGTGTCAATATATTATCATGTAGATTTCAAATATGTGTTTTTAAATTATATTTTGGATGCATCTTTCCTTGGTTATATCAAATAATCATTTAATTACACCATGCCAATGAAATTTAATTTTATGGTTATATTCCAGTCAATTGGTAGATATCTCAACTTACATAAAGATGTAAGGGAAAAATACTTCATCAAATTATTCATTAAAAAATCATCACTTGTGATGAACCCAAAGTATAAAATTTCACCAGGAACTATATATACATGGTTTAAAAAATATATTTAACTTTGTTAGTTTTAATGTGAATTAAAAATAATATTAATGTTTAAGGATAATGAAAAATGTTTGCTGAGAGAAATATCTGATGACACCAAAAAATAAGGAAATATTACTAGTGAGATTGTTCACATTATCTCTCATCTTGGATATTAATAAGTGAGAAATTTTAGAGAAGATTACCCATCTTCTTAGGAGTAATCGCACCCAATAGTCACTTTATATGGGTCCCAAATTATAAATTTATCTTACCATAGAATTATATTTTATAATATCATCAAAGCATTTCAATATTTTCATCATATATGGGAACTTCTAGGACCTTATCAATGATATAGATACTATAGGAAATTATTACATTAAATTCATGTAGAAAAATGAACAATATGTAACAATAAATTTTATTAATAATAAAATTATCTAATATACATGTTATATTAGCACATACAACTCATACTAGGACACTACCTCCTATAGTTTAACCCTAATTGTGGTGGTGTCTCATTGTCAGTGATAGTGGAATATAATGGATTATTTTGAATGGTTTTAGGTATGAATCTTGGATAGTTTTCCTAGGGTTAGATACTCTCTTGCTATTAATTTCACCTATTGGTTTTATATTTTGTTTTTTCTACATATTACAAATTTATTCATTCACTACATGTATTATTTTATTGAGGTAATTTTTGTCCAATATTTTAATACAAGATATTATTGAATGGTAATGAACTATAAATAATCTCATGAGAATATTTTTTAATGATCAGAATGAAATATTAATTGGAAACCAAGGGCTTGTTCAGGGGAATGTGAATAGGTGTTTGGGATAAGATCTATATTTGAAATGTTGAATATAAAATCACCTTTGATTTTAATGGATTAATTAAATGTTTAAAAAAATATTTGAAGATGGGGTTTTATTAAGATAATTGTAATTGTTAAATTTATAAATGTTTAATATTGATGAACCTTAATTCATGTGTGATTATGAATGAAATTAGATTTTAAGTCCTTGAAATGGAAGACAAGTTGTCATGTAAGACTCTAGTTGGTGTGTGAGTCCTGGGTAAGATGGTTTCTGATAAAATATTGTGGGTTATATTATCTTAATGTTTTAGTGTTTTACAAACTTCTCCTCCCATATTGGATGAATATTATACAACCATATTGTCATTGGGTTCTAGGTGTTCTTTCCAATATCTATGTTGTCAAGGATTTAGATGACTGACTACTCCCCATCCTCACTCTCTCTTCAAGATGTGGATATTGTATGTTGGAATATCCATGCTATCATGGTTCATGGTATAGGGTATATTATCATATAGTTTTTAGTGGCTCTATATTTTAATAAACTTTTATATACATGGAATGAATTCTTAAGGTTATGTTATATAGTTATATTCTTTTTTTAATATCATATAGTAATATATGTGTATTTATGCATGGGATGTAATGGAATTATTTATATTTTATACACACATGGGTCATGATTGTAACACCACAAGAATTTAAAAATATATTTATTATAGAATTAAATTTTATAATCTATCCTCTTCTATGTTTTTAATTTTAAGAAATGGTCATCTAGAGTTGTGCTCAGTAAGTCATTTGGAGTCTGATAGAACAAACTTGTTTTTTTGGTGAATAGAAACATAACCTTATGAATAGTAATATGAATAGTAATATGAATAGTAATATGACCTCATGAATAGTAAATAATAATATTATTTTATTTTCCCAAGGCAATAGGATAATGGGATCTTAATTAATTTTTCAATTTCACGTAAAACTAACTGCACTTCAAAATTGTTATTTTTCGAATTAACTATGGGCTTATTTAAAAATTAAATTAATAATATTTATAAAATTATTTTTGAAAAATGGATTTCAATTTTTAATTCTAAAATTCGAAAAAATTTAGGGATGAATTTTTGGGAATTTTCTGAAATTCAAGAATTTTCGGTGAATAGTGAAATACGATAAAATACCGTATAATCAAATTATCAGTAAAATTAACTCTTCATGACATCACAAGTGATGAAAGGCCACTTGGTTTGAACTCACATGATATTATTACTATTTAGGGCCACTTTCATTGATATTATTCAAAATCTTGATAAAAATATTATAATAATGATTAAAATAATCTAAAATACCTCCCCTCCTCCACTATAAATACCACCCTCACTCTTCTCTTCCTCCCACACCTCTCAAGAATTGAGCATTGTCTAAATTCTGCCAAATTCCCTCCCCAATATTATTCCCCACGTTCTAGAGCTTTTTGTCTCACCAAAAGACCAAGAACAAAGCCCTTAAGGAGGATCTCAAGGAGAATAGATCAAGAGGTAAACATCCTCTTTCATTTTCATTCTTTTCTTTCATTTTATGTTATTCTCTTCCATTACCTTTGTCTTGTGTTGAGATATTTCATTAAATATTTTTCCTTACTGTCCATATTATGTATAAATTATGAGATATTCCATTCCTCTCATCAAACTATTTTTATGAAAATTTAAGAGACGTCGTTAGGCTGCCGAATTTTCGTGAGAAATTTATCAAGTTTACATTCGTTTTAAGATTCCTTTATTTTCTTCTTCTTTCCTCACCTCCTCTGTCCAAATGATCATGATAACTCCAGTAAAATATTTATATTGGATTTATATCATGTGAATGGAAGAACCATATTAAATATTCTTACTCCCTCCCTTTTATTTTGTAAACGAAATCGACGTCCATAAGGTTCCGATTTTTAACCTTCGTGGACGACGAAGTTTCGTTCTTCAATTTCTTCTTTATTACTAGTCATGAAACCATATTCATGGTTGAAACAGACTATAATATATGTTTTATAGACTAATTAATATTCAGGAACCAGAATATGTACATATAATTAATTTATATGACAAAACTAGTTCATAATAATCCAAGTACCGCCGAATAATCGAAGTGGTTGTCATCTAATGATTTAACCTCATTCCATGTAACCAAATGATATAAATGGACATTAATAATTATGTATGTTCATAATTAATATTTAATTTCAATTCTGGAGATTTACATCCATTCAACTTCATTACTTAAAAGTAAGTGAACCGAATATGAAAATCAACAAAACAAACACCCTGAAACGACAGAATTCAATATAATAACTTATAAATAATAACATAAAGGAACTAAACAGAATTATGATAAAATAAATACATGTCTATTATGTTCTGAAATAAGTTATTGATATGTATAATTTCACATTCCAGGACCATAAGTTCAAGAGGAGAACACATTTGGATTTAAGGTAAGGGGTTCCTCATCTCACTTTCATTTCTGTGAGATTTTCAGCGTTCACCACTTATTTCTTGTATGTGGTATATGTTTACTGTCATTTGATATATATAATAACATGATTCTCTTTATATTCATGTTATTAAATGATTCACTTGATATTTATTAAGTTCTGGTCATATGATTCGACCGATCACATTGTTGTAAGGGAATTCTTAACCCGATTTCCATTCTTTGGGTTAACCTTCTACTTTATTATTTATGTGCTATTTAAATTATTGTGTGTTGGGTTCTATTTATATTATGTTTAATTATGTTTATTTAAAGATTATATACATATTCCATCCACTCTATTAAGTCTCAATTCAATTATATAATGTTTATAAGGGACTTTTCTTCTAAAATCCTCTTTTAAAATTCTGTTTTACAAGATTCAAAAGCAGTGTTTTTATGCTATTATTTATGTTGTGTGATTATGTTTTGGTTATTGGGAAATGTTTATGATGAAGGTTGGGACCTATATTTCCCTCCGATGCATTGGGTATGAGTAAGTTGGAGGTCGGTCGTATGGTTACTCCAAGTGTAACTGCGATGGTTACACAAAGTAAGGTAGCAGTGAGGGTTACAAATTATAAGGTAGCCAAGAATAGTTACAAGATTATGTAAGTAATGCCCCAAGATACCTCTATTATTATATATATGTTCTAATGTGTCATGTGGTTATTCAACTAGTAGAATACCCATAATTATTTTTAATTATGGCATTATTTATTTAGCTTATATTCCTGCCATAATAGTTTCAAGTTTATTAATAAAGGCATGTGTTTTCAATTTTTCACCATGTCTAATGTTTATATTATCTTCTGCTGTATTGCTTACTCTTACTGAGCATTTGAGATCACCCCTTTCTTATGTTTCATTTTCTCTGGATATGAAGAAGTAATTTATGAATGACTTACAAGAATAATCTAGGAGACGTGATGTTTCTAGTGGATTAAAATAGTGTTTTTGTTTCCCTTGATGTTGTATTGATAAACTTATGTATGTTTCTTGTTTCCAATAATACTAAACTACTTGGTCCTTCGGGATTCATATTCCTTATATGTATTCCAATGTAAAAAAATAAGGCAACGGCTCTGGGCAACTGGGGTCGGGTCCTTACAGTTGGTATCAGAGGAAGTTTAGTAGAACACTTGGAAACTAGAATAGGAAATTTAAAGTATGGAACAAATCCCTGAGATAGTATTTGAGGATAAACATACAAGAACATCCTGGTATTTTGGTAAGGAATAAAATATGTTAATTCTTCTAGAAAATACATCCATGTCTAGATATTAGAAGGTAGAGGTGGCTCTGGCACAGATGTATCTAGGGGTAAAACCCGAAAACACCGCTTTGAGCTAGACTCGAACGGGAGCTGGTACACGATAACAGACATTGTTGCACTCTTTGTTACGACACTCTCGGGGGATATGATTAGGATAATTTATATTTTTTTAAGCCATTATAGGGGAGTTAATGTAAATTTTCCTCATAGTATTGGGTTTGAATAACTCTGGAAACCAGAACTGAACAAGTAAAAACTTGCTTAAACAATACTAAGAGTGATGTTTTCTTAATTTTCAGATGGAAAATAAAGGTACAAGTCTTTTGTCCCTTCCCACAGAAATCCTTGAGACTATAATCGTGAAGTCATGTATGGAAGACTATGAACCCTTTGGAATCCTCCGACTATCCTGCAAGATTCTTTACAAAGTGTCGAACCACTCAAATGTCCTTCGAATCTTCCAGGGATCAGAAGTTGTGTATAACAAAATGGCCAATGCACTGTTCGAGAAATATAAAAATAAAGGGAAGTACTATGAGGGACTCTTCCTGTGTTTCACCCTGAATAAGAAATGGTTGTCCATCATGACTTTCGGAGAAGCTGGAAAGGAGCTGGACTTCTGCGCAGTCTTTATGTACCAAATCCTGTGTTTCAGCATGCTTGTGGACCTCTACGACTTTAAATCTTTCATCGAATCCTTCAAATATGATGTGGTTCAAAAGATCTTTAGGAACCAAATCCAGGCGGATGTCGCGGAACCTAATTTTACCCGTGCCTATCTCTGGAAAACCACCTGTATCAAACGAGAGCTTGGGTTTAACCACGATCTAAATTGCCGAGAATGTATTTGGGAAGAGGAGACTCGCGATCTTTTTTCTGACCTGGGAGTATAGTTGAATAAAACCTTTCTTCTTAGGCTGTGGAGGTAGAGGGACACCACCAAGGATTTCAGGCAGTCTGTACTAATGTTTTGTGAAAGGGAGAAAGAGATTGTGTTATTTCATGAGTTTTATAAATCATGTCTAAATGAATGATGTTGTATTATTTTTTTTTGATATGTTTTTATATAAAACAATAACGTGGTTTAAAATGGATTTTCCATACTGAATGTTTATTTACTAAAACTTTTTAGATAAAATATGAGTCAACTAACCAATATTTTATCACTACCTACTGAGTTGTTAGAGACTATAATTGTCAAGACATGCTCTGAAGAGGACCAGCCCTATGCCAACTTACGTCTGACTTGTAAACTACTCCATTGGGTATCGAATCGTCCAAACATTCTCCATATTTACCAGGGAAGCAATCTGGTCTATTACCATATTTCATATGCACAATTTGTTTCATATAGGAAAAGAGGGAAGTATCATGAAACTGTTTTTCTATGTTTCACTTTGGCTGATAACTACCGAGCTGTGGGTAAATTCCTTGAAGCTACTTTGGATGGTAACCATCGAGCGACCTACCTATTTCAGATCTTGAGTTTTAGTGTGTACGGAGAAATTTACAACATCAATATCTTCAAGAATGATGTGGTGTGTGGGAATTATAGGGATTTAGTCCACACTGAAATTTCCGATCTCCACACTTCTCGTGCCTCTCAATGAAAGCCTGAGTTCTTTAAGCATAGTTTCGACCCTAGATGTCTGGAGAGTGTCTGGGTTCAGAAAATCGAGCAGCTGAATACTACCTTAGGAATTCACCTGAGGTCTTCAGAACCCTAGCATCGGTGGTGTTCCCAGTAAAGGGACTTCTGGAGTAACGTGTGTCTAGTGTTGCGTATGGTTCTGGGAGATTGAAATCTTTAAACTAGTTTGGGGATTCATGTATTGGGGGACTTGGGAAAACATTAGCGCAGTTTTACTTTTTGAACCATTGGTTATATAAGAATATAGCATGTTGTCTCTTCTTTTTTTATCCTTTAATCGGTTATACTTTTGAATGAGTATCACTAAGTGAACTTTTATAATAAATTTTCAGATGAAAGGACAAACCCATATGTTATCTCTTCCTGTGGAGATCCTGGAAATCATTGCAATCAAAACCTGTGAATAAGGGTACCTACCTATCGAAAACTTGTGAAAAACATATAAACAACTATATGAAGTGGAAAACAGTCTGGACATTCTCCGCACCTATCAAGGGAATGCTTCCATTTACTACCGCATATCCATGACACAATTGGCTGAGTACAGGCGAAGAGGAAAATACCACGAAGGGCTTTTCCTATGTTTCACCCTATGACGGAACTATACGGCCAGGTTATGTTTTCAAGAGGCTGCTTTGGAGGGAAACCTTTGTTCAACTTACATGTACCAACTCCTTAGGTTTAGCATGTACAACAATATCTATGACTTAGATGTCCTTAGTCAAGACATAGTTCGGCGAGTTCTTCGAATGTTGGTACATTCAGACATTTCCAAACATTGCACTGTTCGAGCCTCCCTCTGGAAGCCCGAGTGTTTGATGCAAGAATTCAACCCCTTCTATTCGAGGTGTGTCTGGGTTAGAGAACTAAAGGATTTGAGCAACAATTTGGGTTTTCTGCTGAACGCACCTGAGGATCCTCTACGACGGGAGATGTGGTAAGAACGTCCGAGAGCATTATTTTGTGGTTATGAAATGAATTGAGAGGATGCAATTCTTCGTAGGAGGGAATAATGTAACACCCCAATAATTTACAAATATATTTATTATAGAATTCAATTTTATAATCTATCCTCTTCCATGTTTTGAATTTCAAGAAATGGTTATCTAGAGTTTTGCTCAGTAAGTCATTTGGAGTCTGTTAGAACAAACTTGGTTTTGGTGAATAGAAACATACCCTTATGAATAGTAATATGACCTCATAAATAGTAAATAATAAATCTGTTATTTTATTTTCCCAAGGCAATAGGATAATGAGATCTTAATTAATTTTTCAATGTCACGTAAAACTAACTGCACTTCAAAATTGTTATTTTTCAAATTAACTATGGGCTTATTTAAAAATTAAATTAATAATATTTAGAAAATTATTTTTGAAAAATGGATTTAACTTTTGAATTCTACACGTAGAAAAATGGTAGGGGTGATTTTTTGGGAATTTTCTGAAATTCAAGAATTTTCGGTGAATAGTGAAATATGATAAAATACCGTATAATCAAATTATCAGTAAAATTAACTATTCATGAAATCACAAGTAATGCAAGGCCACTTGGTTCGAACTCACATGATATTATTACTATTTAGGGTCACTTGCATTGAGATTATTCATAGTCTTGATAAATATATTATAATAATGATTAAAATAATCTAAAATACCTCCCCTCCTCCACTATGAATACCACCAACACTCCCCTCATCCTCCCACAACTCTCAAGCCTTGAGAATTGTCTAAATTCTGCCAAATTCCTTCCCCAATCTTCTTCCCCACGTCCTAGAGCTACTGGTCTCACCAAAAGACCAAGACCAAAGCCCTTAAGAAGGATCTCAAGAAGAAGAGATCAAGAGGTAAACATCCTCTTTCATTTTCATTCTTTTCTTTCATTTTATGTTATTCTCTTCCATTACCATTGTCTTATCTTGAGATATTTCATTAAATATTTCCCCTTACTTTCCATATTATGTATGAATGATGAGATATTCCATTCCTCTCATTAAACTATTTTTATGAAATTTTAAGAGACGCCGTTAGGCTGCCAAATTTTTGTGAGAAATTTCTCAAGTTTTCTTTCGTTTTAAGATTCCTTTCTTTTCTTATTCTTTCCTCACCTACTCTATGAAAATGATCATGATAAATACATTAAAATATATATATTGGATTTATATCATGTGAATTGAAGAACCATCTTAAATATTCTTGCTCCCTCCCTTTTATTTTGTAAACGATATTGACATCCATAAGGTTCCGATTTATAACCTTCGTGGACGACGAAGTTTAGTTCTTCAATTTCTTCTTCATTACTGGTAATGAAACCATATTCATGGTTGAACCAGACTATAATATATGTTTTATAACCTAATTAATATTCAGGAACCATAATATGTACGTATAATTAAGTTATATGACAAAACTAGTTCATAATAATCCAAGTACCGCTGAATAATCGAAGTGGTTGTCATCTAATGATTCAACCTCATTCCATGTAACCAAATGATAGAAATGGAAATTAACAATTCTGTATGTTCATAAGTAATATTTAATTTCAATTCTGGAGATTTACATCCATTAAACTTCATTACTTAAAAGCAAGTGAACCGAATATGAAAATCAAGAAAACAAACACCCAGAAACGACAGAATTCAATATAATAACTTATAAATAATAACATAAAGGAACTAAACATAATTATTATAAACTAAATAAATGTCTATTAGGTTCTGAAATAATTTATTTATATGTATAATTTCACATTCTATGACTATAAGTTCAATATAAGAACACATTTGGATTTAAGGTAAGGGGTTCCTCATCTCACTTTCATTTCTGTGAGATTTTCATCGTTCGCCACTTATTTCTTGTATGTGGTATATGTGTACTATCATTTGATATATATAATAACATTATTCTCTTTATATTCATGTTATTAAATGATTCACTTGATATTTATTAAGTTCTTGTCATATGATTCGACCGATCACATTGTTGTAAGGGGATTCTTAACCCGATTTCCATTATTTGGGTTAACCTTCTACTTTATTATTTCTGTGCTATTTAAATTGTTGTGTGTTGGGTTATATTTATATTATGTTTCATTATTTATATTTACATAGTATATACATATTTCATCCACTCTATTAAGTCTCAATTTAAGTATATTATGTTTATAAGGGACTTTTCTTCTAAAATCCTCTTTTAAAATTCTGTTTTACAATATTCAAAAGCAATGTTTTTATGATATTATTTATGTTGTGTGATTATGTTTTGGTTATTGGGCATTGTTTATGATGAAGGGTGGGACCTATATTTCCCTCAAATGCATTGGGTATGAGTAATTTGGAGGTCGGCCGTATGGTTACTCCAAGTGTAACTGTGATGGTTACACAAAGTAAGGTAGCCGTGAGGGTTACAGATTATAAGGTAGCCAAGAATGGTTACAAGATTATGTAAGTAATGCCCCAAGATACCTCTATTATTATATTTATGTTCTCGTGTTTCATGTGGTTATTCTAATAGTAGAATACCCATAATTATGTTTAATTATGGAAATATTTATTTAGCTCATATTCCTGCCATAATAGTTTCAAGTTTATTAATAAAGGCATGTGTTTTCAATTTTTCATCATGTCTAACGTTTATATTATCTTCCACTGTATTGATTACTCTTACTGAGAGTTTGAGCTCACCCATTTCTTATGATTCATTTTCTCAGGATATGAAGAAGTAATTTATGAATGACTTACAAGAATAATCTAGGAGACGTGATGTTTCTAGTGGATTAAAATAGTGTTTTTGTTTCCCTTCATGTTGTAATGATAAACTTATGTATGTATCTTGTTTCCAATAATACTAAACTACTCGGTCCTTCAGGATTAGTATTCCTTGAATGTATGCTAATGTAAACAAATAAGGCACCGACTCTGGGCAACTGGGGTTGGGTCCTTATCGTTGGTATCAGAGGAAGTTTAGTAGAATACTTGGAAACTATATTAGGAAATTTATAGTAGGGAACAAAGCCCTAAGATAGTATTTGAGGATAAACGTACAAGAACATCCTGGTATTTTGGTAAGGAATAAAATATGTTAATCCTTCTAGAAAATACATCCCTGTTTGGATACAAGCAGGTAGAGGCGACTCTGACAAAGATGTATCTAGGGGTAAAACCTGAAAACACCGCTTTGAGCTAGACTCAAATGAAAACTGGTACACGACAACGGGCCTTGCTGCACTCTTGGTTACGACACTCTCGGGGGATATGCTTAGGATAATTAATATTTTTTTAAGCCATTATAGGGTATTTAATGTAAATTTTCCTCATAGTATTGGGTTTGAATAACTCTGGAAACCATAACTAAACAATTAAAAACTTGCTTAAACAACACTAAGAGCGATGTTTTCTTAATTTTCTGATGGAAAATGAAGGTACAAGTCTTTTTTCCCTTCCCGTGGAAATCCTCGAGACTATAATCATGAAGTCATGTATGGAAGACTATGAACCCTTTGGAAACCTACGACTATCCTGCAAGCTTCTTTACAAAGTGTCGAACCACTCAAATGTCCTTCGAATCTTCCAGGGATCGGAAGTTGTGTATAACCAAATGGCCAATATACTGTTCCAGAACTATAAAAAGAAAGGGAAGTACTACAAGGGACTCTTCCTATGTTTCACCGTGAATAAGAAATGGTTGGCCATCACGACTTTCGAAGAAGCTGTAAAGGAGCTAGACTTCCGCACAGTCTTTATGTACCAAATCCTGTGTTTCAGCATGCTTGGGGACCTCTGTGATTTTGAATCTTTCATCGAATCCTTCAAATATGATGTGGTTCGAAAGATCTTTAGGAACCAAATTCAAGCGGATGTCGCGGAACTTGATTTTAGCTATGCCTATCTCTGGAAAAACACCTGTATCAAACGAGAGCTTGGGTTTAACCGTGATCTAAATTTCCGAGAACGTATTTGGGAAGAGGAGACCCGTGAGCTTTGTTCTGCCCTAGGAGTAGAGTTGAATAAAACCTTCCTCCTTAGGCGGTGGAGGTAGAGGGACACTACCAAGGATTTCAGGAAGTCCATACTAATGTTTTGTGAAAGGGAGAAAGATATTGTGTAATTTCTTGAGTTTTATAAATCATCTCTAAATGAATGATGTTGTATTATTTTTTTGATATGTTTTTATATAAAACAATAACTTGGTTTAAAATGGATTTTCCATACTGAATGTTGATTCACTAAAACTTCTCAGATAGAAGATGAGTCAACCAACCAATATTTTATCACTACCTACCGAGTTGTTAGAGACTATAATTGTCAAGACATGCTCTGAAGAGGACCAACCCTATGCCAACTTACATCTGACTTTTAAACTACTTCATTGGGTATCGAATCATCCAAACATTCTCCATATTTACCAAGGAAGCAATCTAGTATATTACCGTATTTCATATGCACAATTTTATAAATATAGAAAAAGAGGGAAGTATCATGAAGCTCTTTTTCTATGTTTCACTCTGGATGATAACTACCGAGCTGTGGGTAAATTTCTTGAAGCTGCTTTGGATGGTGACCATCGAGTGACCTACCTATTTCAGATCCTGAGTTTTAGTGTGTACAGAGAACTTTACGACATCAATATCTTCAAGAATGATGTGGTGCATGGGAATTATAGGGATTTAGTCGACACATAAATTTCCGACCTCAACACTTCTCGTGCCTCTCTATGGAAGCATGGGTGCTTTAAGCATAGTTTTGACCCTAGCTCTCTGGAGTGTGTCTAGGTTAGGGAAATCGAGCAGCTGAATACTACCTTAGGAATTCACCTAAGGTCTTCAGCACCCTAGCATCGGTGGTGTTCCTGGTAAAGGGACTTCTGTAGTAACGTGTGTCCAGTGTTGCGTATGGTTCTGGGAGATTGAAATCTTTGAACTAGTTTTGGGGATTCATGTATTGGGGGACTTGGGAAAACATTAGCCCAGTTTTAATTTTTGAACCTTTTTTTATATAAGAATATAGCATGTTGTATCTTCTTTTTGTTATCCTTTCATCGGTTATACTTTTGAATGAGTATCACTATGTGAACTTTTATAATTAATTTTCAGATGGAAGGACAAACCCATATGTTATCTCTTCCTGTGGAGATCCTAGAAATCATTGCAATCAAAACCTGTGAAGAAGGGTACCTACCTCTCGCAAACTTGAGAAAAACGTGTAAACAACTATATGAAGTGACAAACAGTCTGGAAATTCTCTGCACCTGTCAAGGGAATGCTTCCATTTACCACCGCTTATCCATGGCACAATTGGCTGAGTACAGGCGAAGAGGAAAATACCACGAAGGGATTTTCCTACGTTTCACCCTAGGACGGAACTATACGGCCAGGTTATGTTTTCAAGAGGCTGCTTTGGAGGGAAAACTTTATGCATCTTACATGTACCAACTCCTTAGTTTTGTCCTGTACAACAATATCTACAACTTAGATGTCCTCAGTAGAGACATAGTTCGACGAGTTCTTCGAATGTTGGTCCATTCAGACATTTCCAAACATTGCACTGTTCGAGCCTCCCTATGGAAGCCTGAGTGTTCGATGCAAGAGTTCAACCCCTTCTATCCGAGGTGTGTCTGGGTTAGAGAACTAGAGGATTTGATCAACAATTTGGGTTTTCCGCTGAATGCACCTGAGGATCCTCTACCACGGGAGATGTGGTAAGAACGTCCGAGAGCATTATTTTGTGGTTATGAAATGAATTGAGAGGATTCAATTCTTTGTAATAGGGAATAATGTAAAACCCCAAAAATTTACAAATATATTTATTATAGAATTCAATTTTATAATCTATCCTCTTTTATGTTTTGAATTTCAAGAAATGGTCATCTAGAGTTGTGCTCAGTAAGTCATTTGGAGTCTGATAGAACAAACTTGTTTTTTAGTGAATAGAAACATACCCTTATGAATAGTAATATGAATAGTAATATGTCCTCATGAATAGTAAATAATAATATTATTTTATTTTCCCAGGTAAACAGGATAATGGGATCTTAATTAATTTTTCAATGTCACGTAAAACTAACTTCACTTCAAAATTGTTATTTTTCAAATTAACTATGGGCTTATTTAAAAATTAAATTAATAATATTTATAAAATTATTTTTGAAAAATTGATTTCACCTTTTAATTTTACACGTCAAAAAATAGTAGGGGTGAATTTTTGGGAATTTTCTGAAATTCAAGAATTTTCGGTGAATAGTGAAATACGATAAAATACCGTATAATCAAATTATCAGTAAAATTAACAATTCATGACATCACAAGTGATTAAAGGACACTTGGTTCAAACTAACATGATATTATTACTATTTAGGGTCACTTTCATTGAGATTATTCATAGTCTTGATAAAAATATTATAATAATGATTAAAATAATCTAAAATACCACCCCTCCTCCACTATAAATACCACCCTCACTCCCCACTTCCTCCCACACCTCTCAAGCCTTGATAATTGTCTAAATTCTGCCAAATTCCCTCCCCAATATTCTTCCCCACGTCCTAGAGCTGCTGGTCTCACCAAAAGACCAAGACCAAAGCCCTTAAGGAGGAGCTCAAGGAGAAGAGATCAAGAGGTAAACATCCTCTTTCATTTTCATTCTTTTCTTTCATTTTATGTTATTCTCTTCCATTACCTTTGTCTTGTGTTGAGATATTTCATTAAATATTTCCCCTTACTGTCAATATTATTTATGAATGATGAGATATTCCATTCCTCTCATCAAACTATTTTTATGAAATTTTAAGAGACGTCGTTAGGCTGCCGGATTTTCGTGAGAAATTTATCAAGTTTTCTTTCGTTTTAAGATTCCCTTCTTTTCTTCTTCTTTCCTAACCTCCTCTGTCAAAATGATCATGATAACTCCAGTAAAATATATATATTGGATTTATATCATGTTAATGGAAGAACCATCTTAAATATTCTTACTCCCTCCCTTTTATTTTGTAAACGAAATCGACGTCCATAAGGTTCCGATTTAAAACTTTCGTTGACGACGAAGTTTCGTTCTTCAATTTCTTCTTCATTACTGGTCATTAAACCATATTCATGGTTGAACCAGACTATAATATATGTTTTATAACCTAATTAATATTTAGGAACCAGAATATGTACATATAATTAAGTTATATGACAAAACTAGTTCATAATAATCCAAGTACCGCCGAATAATCGTAGTGGTTGTCATCTAATGATTCAACCTTATTACATGTAACCAAATGATTAAAATGGACATTAACAATTATTTATGTTCATAATTAATATTTAATTCCAATTCTGGAGATTTATATCCATTCAACTTCATTACTTAAAAGCAAGTGAACCGAATATGAAAATCAAGAAAACAAACACCCTAAAACGACAGAATTCAATATAATAAATTATAAATAATAACATAAAGGAACTAACTAGAATTATGATAATATAAATACATGTCTATTAGGTTATGAAATAAGTTATTGATATTTATAATTTCACATTCCAGGACTATAATTTCAAGAGGATAACACATTTGGATTTAAGGTAAGGGGTTCCTCATCTCACTTTCATTTCTGTGAGATTTTCATCATTCGTCACTTATTTCTTGTATGTGGTATATGTGTACTATAATTTGATATATATAATAACATGATTCTCTTTATATTCATGTTATTAAATGATTCACTTGATATTTATTAAGTTCTGGTCATATGATTCAACCGATCACATTGTTGTAAGGGGATTCTTAACCCAATTTCCATTATTTGGGTTAATCTTCTACTTTATTATTTATGTGATATTTAAATTGTTGTGTGTTGGGTTCTGTTTATATTATGTTTCATTATGTGTATTTACAGAGTATATACATATTCCATCCACTCTATTAAGTCTCACTTCAAGTATGTGATGTTTATAAGGGACTTTTCTTCTAAAATAGTCTTTTTAAATTCTGTTTTACAAGATTCAAAAGCAATGTTTTTATGCTATTATTTATGTTGTGTGATTTTGTTTTGTTTATTGGGAATTTTTTATGATGAAGGGTGGGAACTATATTTCCCTCCAATTTACTGGGTATGAGTAAGTTGGTGGTCGGCCGTATGGTTACTCCAAGTGTAACTGCGATGGTTACACAAAGTAAGGTAGCCGTGAGGGTTACAGATTATAAGGTAGCCAAGAATGGTTATAAGATTATGTAAGTAATGCCCCAAGATACCTATATGATTATATTTATGTTCTCATGTTTCATGTGGTTATTCGACTAGTAGAATACCCATAATTATGTTTAATTATGGCATTATTTATTTAGCTCATATTCCTGCCATAATATGTTTCAGTTTTATAAATAAAGTCACGTGTTTTCAATTTTTCACCATGTCTAATGTTTATATTATCTTCCGCTGTATTTCTTACTCTTACTGAGCATTTGAGCTCACCCCTTTCGTATGTTTAATTTTCTCAGGATATGAAGAAGTAATTTATGAATGACTTACAATAATAATCTAGGAGACGTGATGTTTTCTAGTGGATTAAAATAGTGTTTTTGTTTCCCTTTATGTTGTAGTGATAAAATTATGTATGTATCTTGTTTCCAATAATACTAAACTACTCGGTCCTTCGGGATTCGTATTCCTTGTATGTGTGCCAACGTAAACAAATAAGGCACTGACTCTGGGCAACTGGGGTCGGGTCCTTACAATGATGGATCTAGGTAATGCTATGTGATTATGGGAATTTAATGAGGATTTGTGATGTGGCCTTTATTTCACGTTTTTTTTCAAATCACATTTGATTATTTAACTATGTATTTGTTGGAGAAAAAATGTTTTAATTCATTAATTATAATTTTTTGTTTAATCTTTATCTGAATTTCTCAATTATTTTAAATCATGATAATTCTGTTTTTTAATTAAATTATCATCTTTTCATTATTTTAATATTTATATTATATTATATTAAAATTTCATTTGGAATGTTATTTTTATGTATTATTGATTAATTCATGGTGCATAGTAAATTTTAACCCTTTGCATATTTTGAGAAATTTCTATTTTATTTCATTAAAATCCAGTTTTAAATTCATTCACATAAATTTTTATTTTTATTTTGAAATATTAACTTTAAGTGTTAATATATTTTTGATTTTATATATCATATTTATTTATTTTAATTTAAAATCCTCAATTTGTTAATTATATTTATTGATGTCAATAGATTTTTCATTAATTTTCCAATAGGATAATTTTATCTCTATGTGTAAGAGAAGTGATGTAAGAAAGTTTTATATTCTCATGTAAGAGAAATATATGTTGTACTATAAAAAAATTATCATATGGATCACAAAATGTAATGGTCTCTATCTACATCCAAATGATTTTTTTCCTGATGCACCATGATAAAAAAAATCAAACTCTGACAACCTTTTACTAAGGCCTACAGATATCGAAATGGTTATTGAAACATTGTGTAATAATGAAAAGGATAACCCAACTTGATCAATAACTAAATAAATCATGATGATAATATTTACTTATCATGGTGGTGGAGAATGTTTTATTAATTTCCCTACACCTGTGACAGAGTGACAAAGAATTTATTCACCCATGTAACTATTATAGAATGTGGGTGGTGTTTTGAGGTTATAAGCTAGTAAAAAAAATAAACCAAGGGTAAAATGATAATTATATGGATATTATTTTGGAGATGGATATGTTCAGTTGGATAATTCTATAAAATAGAGTAAAGAGAGGGGAACATAGTCAGATAAATAAACACTCTCAACTCAGTAGTTGAAGGATATAAAACTAGATGAAGATAGAAAATTTGACAAAGAATATTCATTTCTCTTTATCCTCTTCAATATTCCTATTTTGATATTAGCCTACATGAATATATATTTTTTCCATCATTGTGAACATAAGTACTTAAATTTTATTTTAGAAATTAGATCTCTCTAGATTGATATGTTTAATCTATTATGCTTTAATTTTCTAAATTATTTGAGTGTGATTTAATGTTTAGTAATATTTATTTCATTTGTGATGATTATATTTTTTCATTATTCTAAGTACTAATAGGTTACAATATTAATTTATCAACCCTTGTCAATCATATGACATATTAAAACATAAATAAATATGATGATTCTCAACCCAATTTTTGAAAAAATCATTTCATTGATTTTGATCAACTAATTACTATTTCATGATAGTTTATTGAACTATAGATATCACCTAATGATAGTTAGGTGATTCTATACACATAATTCAGAGGCACTAACACAGATTTTCTTACTTGATGTATGAATCTAAATATCAGCTTTTTATTAATTTTGGCCAGTATAATCTCCCGAATATCATTAACTATCAGCCTCTATCTCTCTCTCATTTCTCTTATTTCACACAATCACCTTCAAAAAACCACCTTAATTATTTTATGTTCTATTTTAATTTTTTGCTTATTTTTTGTCACATACTTTATTTTCCCCATCCATGTGGATATTATAAAAAACACACCACAATACTGGTAATTTATATCATTTATAAATATTAAATTTGACCATGTGACTGTTTATAAATATAAATGTGTCTATGATTTATTTTCAAGGATATGAATTATTTGGCTATTATATAGATATAATATGTTTTCATGGATTTTATTTAATAATTATGGAAGGTATGGGAGAACCATGAAATAATAAATTTGGGTGAGGTAGAATGGTTATTTGGTAATGTGGATGTGAGGTAAATTTCACTATATATGATTTTGAAATCTTTTTACCTATTTTTTAGTTACTGAGGGATTTAACCTTATTAAGTTTGAGTTTCTTCAACCTGATTTTGGAAACAAGTTGATTTATCTATTTATTCATTGATCTTTAGTATACCTCATCCATAATTTCTTGAGATATTTCAAGGTGTATGCTTTATAGTATACCGGTATACTCACCCCAATATATAATTTTTTTTTCAAGTCTATAGGAGTTGGTTAGTGATTGAACTATGTCTTACTAGTTTATAGTACTTGTTGGGAGATTATGGGGTTTTGGTATATTACCTTGGAATTGTTCATGGGATTTTAATTAGCCTCTAATTTTCATGACATCCATCTTTTAGTATTGTCTATTTATTTGTGTTATGGATATTATTGGTGGATAATTTATCATTTACTTGAATATATTGAGGGTAATTCCTCCCATATGAATTTATTTTATACCCTTAGTGCTAATTGAAAACCTTTTTCCTACAAGTGAAAGTATTCCTAGGTCATTCTGTTCTACACTACTGGACTAAGAGGTGTACCAATAAGGGTAAGGTCGTGGATACCCCCCTTTTTAATAAATTTAATATTCTCTATCTATTTGATTATTCATTTCTATTATTACCCTATGTCACTAAAATTTATAGGTGTGTTTAAAAATTTAATAAATTCATTTCATTTTAGTTATATTAAATTCATGGTATTCCTTAATTTTTATTTATTTTTTGTGTTCCACAGAGTATTGGGATTATGGAATAATTTTTTTTTATTTTTGGAATATTTTCTAAAATGGAAAATTTATTAACTATGCAAATTTATTTAAATTAGAAAATAAAATTGTTGGATTGATTTTTATCCTCATATGTATTTATGTTTTAGTAATACCAATGAATTTGAGTAAAATTTGACCATGTATTTGGTCTGATGAGTCATTGATGACATCAAATGAGTCAAAAGATAGTTAAGATGAGTCATTGGAGACTTTAAAAGAGTTCATAGTGATTGGAGAATAGAAAAACTTGAATTTCAATGAGTAAATTTTGGTTTTTAATGTGTAGAAATTGACTTCAGTTGAGTCTCAAGAAAATTCAGATAATTCACAGGTAATTTCGGATGAGTAAGTTTCTTATTAATTTTAGCTATTAGGAAAATGAATGTGGAGACATCAAATTATTAAAATAGAAACATTATAAGGATCATATATACTACAACATAAATCCTAAAATCCAAATTAACAATCATGCACAACTATAATATGTGGTCAATTAGATTATGATGAATCATATCAATCGTAATACATTATTGATAATCTATTTAAAATAAATAAATAAAAAAACATGTATTTTTAGAAACATTGGGCCATGTCTCTAAGTGGGGAGTTAGAGGAGGAAGGAAAATTTTTAAAAATTAAAAGGTTAGGGATTTTTTGGGGAGTTTACTAGAAACTTTAATAGTAAATTTAGAACTTTAAATAAAGAGACAATACAAATATAAGAAAGGGAATTCATTAGGATGTTGCTGCAATTTTCTAGTTTCATTATTTTATATATTTTTTTATTCTTATTTAATTTATTTTCCCTCTACAATAAATTATTATACCTCTAGTATGAAGCATAAATTTGTTTGGTGATTGGGGATGGGAAATAAATATGGTTTTACATCTTGAGTCAAAAACATGAATGAATAATAACTTAATCTTATATTAAATGGTTTTAGTGTATCATAAAAGTTTATACTTTGAATATGGTTATGTTTTAATAATTATATATTTTTGATACTTACTTAGTCAATGATCCATCATCTAACTCTACTCAGTGTATCGTGTACATAATAAAATAGGCTAGGATGAGTGGTGATGTGCTTGGAGATTCAAATATTGTGTGAAAGGGGAAATTTACACTTTTGGATTTTATGGGAAGAATAAATATCTTGTCTGGAATTTCCATGGTAAAAAAAGAGTGCTTTATTATATTAAATATACATATAGGAATGAGGGTACACCAAGAAGAGATATATATTAATTTGACCCTCACAAAATCCACTCAATCTATGGTGTGAGGTGGAGAAATTGTGGAACCTCTCATTCATCAGGTGATTAGAAGAAGAGTCAACCTATTGAATACTAGAATAGAATTATATTTTAAAAACCAAAATTGACACAATAACTTCTCATCAATATAATTGGAAATAAAGTTTCACCATAATACCTTTTAGTATCTTTTTCCCTCCCTCATTCACTTGTATTCAAATCCAACCAAACCAAAACACCTTTTTTCATTCTATAAGTAGAAATTAATTATTTAGGATCCTTCTCAAAGGGAACCCCTATTTTACACTATATAATATTTAACATATAATTTAATGTTAGTTTTGCAACACCCACTATAGTAGTTGTTAAAAAATGGATATTTTTAAGGGAGGTTGTTCCAGAAACACTAAAATGAAATTTCATGACAACGTTAAATCATGACCTCATCATGTCTCTTGATTCTGAGATAGAGATTACCCTAATAAAAAGTCTTAAAAACAAACATTAAATCTGAATTTAAGGAAGATACCTTGAAATATTCTACTAAGACATCAAGTGTTCACTGTGATCCTCTCATAGTGGAATACATTCCTAATCAAAACTTCAGAGATTTGTGTTCACCCCACTCTGTAAAAAAAATATTCGGATTTTTAAAATCACATTGTAGAATGATTTTGAACATAAAATTGGTCTAATACAATCATTTACCTTAATCAATTGTATTACATATGAAGATACAAATAAGTATATATATTCCTTTAAGTTGGTATACTCTACTCTAAAACCTGTAGGAGTGGTAGAATAACAAGTCATGTGGAGAGCATTTCCTTTCTCACTTGAAGTAGTGGCTAAAGAGTATAAGTAGAGTTTAAAATTAAAATAATTATATGATTAGAATGAACAATATAGATGATTCAAAAAATTATTCTTTCCCATATATATAAGAACATCCATATGGAAATAGTTTTATGAAATAAAACATGCTTCTGGAGAGACTCATTATGATTATTTGGTGAGATTAAAGAAGTTGTGTGCCATTTTACCACACCAAGCCATTAGGGAAGGTCATTTTCTTATATTCTTCTCTCTAGTATTATGTGATAGTGATAGTATCCTACTAGATACATAATTTTTAGGATATTTGATAGTTCAATAAATAATTAATGAAAATTTACTCATTCATAATATGGCCTAAAACTTTTAGTAAATTGGCGTCAGAGGTTTATGTTATAGATGTTTACATGTAGTAAGGTCTTATGACTTGTATCCATTGATAAAAAACCAAATATATGAACTAATTAGACAAGTTATAAAATTATCACTAAATTTATTAAATGATTTAAAAATCCATTAAGAATATTTTGTTTTTTTCATGTGTTAACCAATATAGTGATCAATGTATAATGATAAATGAAGTAGAATTATTTATTAAGGCATACCAAAAAAGATAATTTTAGAAACCTATCCAAGGATATCTATATAACATCTATATCTATTAAGAATTATAAAACTAATAGAACAATTATAGGATAACCTAACCAAACAAATACTATAAAAAACCTCCATACAAGAATGCTAACCTCTTTAATAGTTATAAAAACCACTTTTCTATCTACCAGATTTCCCCCCAACCTCATTATAGAAAAATAAATATTTGAAAAAATACTTATTGGGAGAAAATATATCTCAATGATGTTTTTGTATTTTATTTTTTAGTGGTTTTTGAAAAAAATATGTTGAAAAATTTGTTTGGAATGTGACTGGGGGTTCATTGATATATCATGTTGAAGGAGGTAGAATTCACCAATACTTACCAAAATTATAGGCCTAAAAAATTTTATATTCATAGTTTTTTTTATAATAATTTATTTAAAATTTAAATTATGTTGAAATTGAGGTTTTTTTTGTGGGCTTGGAGTTAAAGTTCACAAAATCATAAAGTAATGTCATGACATGATGATCATGAGGTTAAATCATGTGAACTGAGAGGTCAATTATGAAGATTATGAGGTAAGTCAATGGAGAAATAAATGGATTATATGGTCATAAGAAAGACATGAGTACACATTAATAAGGTCGAATGAATTATGTGATCATTTTATGGTGAATTGTTTCACTGTTAAAAAGTTCACTGGGACCCTGAAGTCAGATCATACACCACATGGTTGATTTCATGGAATGATATGTAGCAATGAAGCAGATGAGTTTTATGTGAAGTGATGAATTGTAATTGAGGTTAGTTGATATTTTAGATATTTTTTTTGATATAAGGATTCCTGATCACTTAATTAAATAAGAGATAATTCCATTAGTGAGTATCATAACTATATGAATTTATCTATGTTTGAAAGGGTTTCTATCAAGTGAATGTTTGTATAAGGAATTTCATAGAGGTGTAACCTATGCAGATGAATTTCATAGTGAATATTATCCCAAAATGATGGGGTACACAAAATATCATGTGTGTTCACAGTGTATTTTTCCTCAAGGGTGATTTTATTTCTATGATTTTAGAGTATGCCTTGAGTGTTCACCTCTAAGGTTAGATCATGTTTGTGAAATTGAATTTTACAATGAAAATTGTTTTGTGAAGTCTTGTTTATACGAGAACATTTCACAAATAAGAAGGATGTTTCCATGAAGTAAATAATGTTTTAAATAGGACTTTATCACTTCAGTTAAAAAATACATTCATGAAATAGTAACATATGTCTGAATTTTTTTTGAAATAATTCAGAAAACCTAACTAATCTTATGTAGTATCAGTACATTACCTTTGATTGTGAGAGAAGTAAGTTATCAAGAGTGAATTTTTGTAAACTAGGGGGATAATGAGACTGAATGAAACATTATAACATTAGTGAAATTTGTTGATTATTCTATATTGGATGAGAACATTTTTATTTGACTTCTAATACCCCAATAAGGGCCAATGGAGTAAAAACATTTTGGTCGCTTTCTTTATTTATTGTCAATATATATATGTATATTTCATCAAAAATAATATAGATGTGGGTATTGTTTAATCAATGAAACAATATCAATATAAGATGTTGTTTTAATTTGTTATACCATTATTCATAACCCCCTAATCCCCCCCTTGTGGGGTATTTTACCTATTTGGGACATAAATTCTTATCAAAGATAATGGTTAAATTCAATGTTATCCTCTAATAGTATAAATAACTTATATATTCAATCATAAAGTTATTCAGGTATTTATAGTAAGATATTTTATACTGTGGAAGAATATTAAGTATCATTACTTCTGATCTCTATGTATGGATGTGTTTACAACATAAATTCATGGTATTACTATAATTATCGATTTTGGGATCTATCAATTGCAGACTATAGAGAATTAAATTTCAAAAATAGCGATTTCAGTTCTTTAGGGTGATAATTATCCAACAAAAACTACTTGAAGGTGATGTCATGTAAATAAAAATTCACCATGTGTGAAAATCTAGAAAGGAATATATAAAGATGATTAAAAAGTATGAGAAGACAAATTATATGTATAATTGACAAAATAAAAGGACTTGAGGATGATTGTGACTAAATTTGTTGATGTATTCTTTGTTCAAGTGAATGATATTATGGAGGACATGTGTGCTCTCAAGGAATTCCATGATGATGTAAATATTTTCAACTACATCCTGAGAAAATTATTAGCCCAGTTAAATATGAAATACCCTTTACTAGATGAAAAAATATCTAAAGGATCATACATTGGATATTTTTCATGGTACTCTTGGTACATAAGAGAAGAAGAATGAGGATATTGAGGTTTTGGAAAAGAGGAAATTAAAGGAGGAGGAATTCGAGGCCATGAAGAAGCATACCATGAAGGATGTATTGAATAAAGAATGAGTTTATTGTGTCTTGTAATTTTATTCCACATATATATAATGGGGAATAAGAAATTTTAATTGGAAATTTCAAGTTTCAAACTTTCAATGTGAAAATATTGGGTACCTTGTATCAAAGATTCCTAAAAACATTCAATATGATGACAAGGATGATGCAATTCACATGAAGAATTCTAAGGAAAATGTGAATAGTAGGAGATGTTCATAGCATATATTATTAAAAAATAAAAACGTACATTCCCAGGAATATAGTTGTTTAGATTAATGTAGGGAATATGAAATTGAAGAATAAATGGGACATTAATAAAATACTATAGTGGATATCATGAGGGAACTCCTTGAAAAGGGAAGAGAGAATAATTGATGAATTATAAGTGTAAGGAATAGTTAATCTCTAAGAACATCATCAACAATATATTAAGAAATAGTTTTTTAGAGAGCCAAAACAAATAAGTACAATAGAGTGTCTCATGATTCTAGACTCTATATAAAACACCATGAAGTGTATATTTTCTAAATGAGAGTAGTAATTGATAATCTAAAATAATCCCAGATGGAAAACATAGAGAAGGATTTTGAGTATAAGATCAATGTTAAGAAATATAATAGGGTTATTTATGGTTTTACTATATCAGTGAAATATTAGGTAAGTTGTATTGAGGAGCTAGCGGAGAAAGTTGTCATCCTCTGATGAAGATGTTAGGATTAAGAAATACTTTTTCCTCTCAGTATGACATCATGAATAAAAATCACATAGGTGATAGAAAAAGGAGATCTTGGATTAAATAGGTACAATAGAACATGTAAAGTACTTTTAACATATGAATTTCATATCCAAATAATATACTTGGTATAGGTAATGATTGTAAATAGAAAGTAGTGATGGTTGACGATAAAACACATGTACCCACTCTAAGGTTAAAGATTGATGTTGGTATGAATAAAAATCAAAATATTTAGAGAACCCAATAGAAAATTGTAGTACTATCAAGGAAACTTAGGGATTCAACATGAATAATTGGATATTTTTTGGAACAATGGGGCATTCAAATGATGTCTTTTCAATTGAAAAAGGTACCATAGGAAACAATAAAAACAAAGACATTCGAATAGAGGTCAATAGTCCAATATTTCATTTGATGGTAAATGTTTTTGGTTTGGAGGGATTAGATATATGAAATGATATTTCTCAAAAAAAAATTAAATGGAATGTGTTGGTGAACACTCAATGTTTTTATATGAATAATCTTAACAAATTATCAATTAATCTAAAAATGAAATCCCAATTTGAAGATTTGAATGCTAATATTTGTTAATTATTCTCTATATAGGGTAAATCATGTCAATAAATACCATTAATGAATATAAATAAATAGATATAAAATAAAATAATATATAATGTTGTAGTTACAGATATTGTTCTTAAATAATCAAATATATTTGGTTTATGGATCATTGATAGTTGATGAACTTCCCAAGTGATGGGAAATAAGGAATTTTTCACAAGCATCAAAAAATACAAGGAAGGTGTCATCAGATTTGGTAATTATAAATTCCTAAATACTATTTTGTTTGGGAAATACAATTTGGGGTCACATATATGGGGAACACATTTATCTTGGTTGTCAAAGTTCATAGTAAAAACATTCTAAGTCTTAGTTAACAGTGTGATTCAAGGAACCTAATAAATTTTTCAAGTCAACTTTTATCATCAAGAGAAAATATGGTTTAGTTTTTATACATTGGAAACATGTGATGGGTAATCTCAAACATGTGAGTGGAGAAAAAGATATGTGATTTCTATCCAAGTATAAATAAAATATGTTGTTTCATAAACAAAATGGATATTTTTTCCCACACATACATAGAATATCTAGTGAAATTTGATATAGCTTTAGATCTTCCAAAGCTATAATGTGATTTTATAAACATGTGATTTGCATGATAATAATGAAATATTACTATAAAAACATATAATGAAAAAGAAAAGATGTTAATAAGTGTACTTGAGTTGGTGAAAATTGATGTGTGTGGATATACCTCACCAAAATCAATTATTGGGAGGATATACTATGATATTTTAATTGATAATTATATTAGAATAGTGTGGAATATTTCCATAACCCACAAGTATGAGGTGTTCAGATATATAATACATTATTATATGGAATTAGAAAATATCCATAAATAGATATTCTAAAATTTAGAACTTATAATAGAGTGGATTTTACCAAAATACAGGTTGTGAATTATCCTAAAAACATGGGATAAGGTACCATGTTTCATTAGGTGAAATATTCAACAAAATGGTATGATTGAGAGGAAATCTAATATCATAAATAACATGGTTGGAATGATACTCATCAAAAAATGGATACTAGAGAAGTTTTTGGAAGGAAGAAATCATGACATCGGTCTAAATCCCTAATAAATCTTTGTTGTGTCTAAATAAAGAAAAGACTATGTATGAGATGTTCTATGGAAATAAGTTGGTGCTGAAATACTTTCACATCATTAGAAGAAAGTTTTGCATTCTAAATAAGTAGAAACATGGGTTGTTTTAATAAAATGAAGATGAATGGAATATCCATGGATACTTAGGAAAAACTAAATCATATAAATTCATTAATAAGAATGAAGGAAATGATATTAATAAAAATGATGTTTTTAGTGTAGAATGATAAGAATACTTAGAAAATTATTGGGATATTCCAGAGGATTGATGAGTATTTGATCATCTTGGGGGTGAAATTCTATAAGGTGATTCAAAATAAGATACAAATTATTTGTAGGATGAAATCAAGTTTGTATATTCATCGAATTCAAAGAGTCAAGCTAAAATTGATTCCCAGAATATTATCAGTAACTATAGTGAACTAGTTCAAACTAAGAGAATAATTTCTCAAAAATTAAGCATCTATTCTACCATTTCTAGAACCGGATTTGTTTTACAATTCTGAAAAATATGATAATTGGGTCCAATAACGAATTAAGTGCTTGAAGAAATTTAGAAGAATTATAATTTGGTGATTTATTTGAAGCTGGAATATATACATGTTATCAAGAACAAAAATGTATTTTTTTTAATAATATGACTAATGATGGAATTATTATTAGAAGAAAAGGATGACATATTTCAAAGGGATACTCACAGATAAAAGGTATCAATTTTCACGAAACATTTTCACATATTAAAAGATTTGAGAAAATTAATCTATTATTTTCCATATAAGTGAATTGGAAATTCATTTTTTTAGATTAATTTTTATATCAACATTTCTGAATGGGGTTATATAAGAATATTTGTACATAAAACATCTTTAGGGTTTCATATTTCTTGAATATGAAATGAAAATTTCTCAATTGAAGAAGGATATTTATAGGATATACAAACTTTTGGTATCATGGTATTAAAGACAAGATAAAAAACTGAAAAGAATGTTTAATAGTATGGTGGAATAGATTAAAATCTATATGTGAATGATAAGAGTGATAAAAGGATTATGGGTCTCATATATGTGGATGATATAATATTTTTTATATTAAAAAAATTATATTGAGATTAATTTGCAGAATTCATGAAGTGTGATTTTGAAATTTAATGCTGACGTTTTTCCTTAGTATACAAGTGAAAAAATGAAAGAAGGATAAATTTATTTCTCTAAAAAAGAATTCCATGGAGTTTCAATGAATAGTTGTAATGGAGGATTCCAGTGAGTTAAAAATATTGGTCACTTCCCAGATGAGTTTTCAAGTCATAATAAAAGAAAGTAGTCAACGTCATAGAGTATAGGAAGATCATTAAAAGTTTATTTTAATTAACTGTGACACGACCCAATACTGTTTCCCCCATTTCAGGTAGAAAGGTAACAATTTAATCCAAAATAAATCCATAATATTATCTTTATATGAATATTATGTTATGTCAATGGTATAGTAGATTTTATCATTCATTACAATGAAACAAAGTGACAAAAGTTGTTCATATGTATAGATATTGATTGGGTCAGCTCAACATATAGAAGAAAGATAAAATCAAATGGTTTGTTATATCATTTCAAGAAATGTATTTATTGATAAAATATAAAAAAGTTTATATTTTTAAGAGGATTGATAAATCTGGATAATTTTTTTCCACTAGACATTGAAATCATTTATTGCAGATGATTCATAAGCTTGGATACATGTGAGTTTAATTTAAATCTCCGATCAAAATCAAATTTGATTTCTCGAGTTCTATCGAACCTATAAAAAAATAATTTCCACCACTCAATGATGGATAAAATGGAAATAAAATATAAAATTATCAAGTATATTGTGGAACATGGGTTGTTGAGATTTGATTTGTGCCATCAGAGAATAAATTCATAGAAATTTTTGAAGAAGGAATTGGGCAAGGATTATTTTTAAAGGAATCAGATAGCGCTTGGAGGCTAGCGAAATTACCACATATATATAGTGTGAATATGTAACCACCACTACCTGATGTATGTTTTTAATTTTCTTCTGTGTTGATCAATGTTCTTTTTCTAATTTCATACAACAAAGGAGTGAACTTTGGTTTTATTGAAAAAGGGGGAGAGTTGTTTTTGATAACATAGGAAATGATATTGATAGAGGGAGAGAAATTCCCACAAAAAATGATGGGGATTAAATAAACATGAGGAGATTTTTTAACTATGATAATTATAAATCTATTTAGTTATTGATAAGTTCCACAAATTGTGTAGACATTTTCAATATTTTTATCATGATAGAAGAGGTAATATTAGGAACAAAGTTATTAATTAATGAAATTTATATGATACTCATATTTTTATGCTACTATTGAGGCATGTGTTATTATAGTAAATATAGACTAAGCCATTATCATTGTCATTACACATTGTGAGCGAGTGGGGAATAGTTTAAATTTTGTATGGGTATTTGTAAATATAATTTTCAATAAATTTTGATGTATTTTCAAGAAACTCAAAGGGAAAGTTTTTTGGAAAAAAATAAAAAATTATGAGTTTTTGGTGTTTTTTGTTATTGATTTGTTGAAAAATATTTTGGGAAAAGTGGTTCTAAAATTGTCTAGTAGTGCTCAGATTTAGTATCTTAAAGTTGGAATGGTCTCCTAGTGTTTTCAATGTTTTTATTTCTAAAAATTTAGAGGTTCAATAATGGTTTTTTGGGATCAAAAAAATTTATATAGTGGAATATGTGGACCAAGATGTTGGGTATGTAGTCCATGAGGTCATGTTCATAGAATCATGATGGTTTCTTATGCCTTTAGGATGTCATGGTCAAAAGAATGCAGACTATGAGGTTGAGTTCGCATCCTGAAAGGTTAGTGTTTAGAGCCTCAAATGGGGTACACAGTCATAAGTGTAATAAAGTATGCTGTCATATATTGAATGTTGTATGTGGTCGTTTGATAGTGATTTTTTGGCCATCGTGAAACCGATTACATGAACCATGAAGTTTGTCCACGAACCATATTGTCTAGTTTATAGTATGAGATAATATGATAAAGTAGTTATGTTTTAAGTGAAGGGATAAATAGTACTCAAGATTAGTTGATTATTTGGAAGGATTTTCATATATAAATGGAAAGTAATGACTTTTTAAGTAAGATAGAATCCTCACTAGAGGAATTATAATAATTTAGAAAGGGTGCCTATAAAGTGAAGGTTTTTGGAAGGATGTTTATGAAGGTGTATCTTATAATGTTAGAGCATATGGTGAATAGTAACTTGCAATGTTGGGGTGTTTGGAGATCCACTAGATATGAGGGAGGAATGTTTTGAAAAGGTTATTTCATGTCAATGAGGTCAGAGTATTTGGTGATTGTACATAGTGAAGGATAGAAAACATCCATAAGGTTGGAATTCATGGTGAATTGTGTTCTATGAAGTCAAGTTCTCTGAAGAAATTTTCTAGAATAATAATGAGTTTTATATGATGACATATAGTGGTAAATTGGATTTAACCACTTGGGAGAAAGGGATATTTATTTCACATTCACATATTTTTGAACCAAATATGAAAATATTTATAACAATGGATGAAATTTATGGAGGAGTAGTTTGTTCACTTTAGTTTTGGGAGTAATGAGTTCTCAAGAGTGAATTGATATAAATCTACGGGATAGTGAGTCCACTATGAACATTGTATCATCAATGCACATTAGTGATTCTATTACATTGGATAATTTAGTTGGTATTCCCTATAGAATATCCCAGTTATGTAAAACCAAGTTTATATTAGTATTCCATTTTCATGATTTTATTTTTACATATCATCCTTATTGTGAAAATAAGAGAGAAGTTGGTTTTTTAAACAATGAAAAAAGGTAAAATGGGAATGTTTTATTAATACATAATACCCTAATTCACTCCCCCACCACCTCATGGAATTTAACATAGTAGGTATGGAAACCCTCAACTTGAATACAAACCCCAATTTATATGTAAAAAAAGGATTAGAGGTTTATGAAGTCAAAATAAATTTAAGGAACTAAATTACCAAATCAGAAGTCACTTATAAATTCTATGAAAACACCCAAGTAAACTATCAGCCCAAATTGTGTAAAATACAGAGGGTAATGTGATTATTATTACCATAATAATTAGAAAGGAAATTTATTCCCTATACACATATAATCCTTAATAGAATTGACTACTCATTGATAAAAATAAGGATAAAAATGTTGGGAAGATTCCTGAAAACCTATCTAGTAATGAGGAAGAGAAAGTTGATAAGGAAAAAACCAGGAAAAAAAATAATTAAGAAACACCATTAAAAAACAAACAAATGGTAAAACATATCTTCCACTTCCACTTCTATTTTCATAAAGAATGATCCATTCAAAGATGATCTATGAGAATGAAAATAAAAGGGAAATTTTGGAAATTTTTTAGAATGTTGAAATAAGTATTACTTTTTTAGAATATCATAATCAAATTAATAATTATGCTAATATACTTAAGTAACTTTTCACTTAGAAATTTATTCTTTAGTGGAATAAAATAAACAATTTATGAAAGAGAGTATTAGTATTGATAACCCTATACCTTCCCACAAAATTTCAAGATCTGGGAAAATTTTACTTCCCTTGAACAATTAGTTATATGAATTTTTCATATACATTATGTGTCTTAGGTTATTCTATTAATGTAATTATTTCTTTGGTTTACACTTCTTCACTGATGGGATAATAAAATCCCATAATTTTGGTTGTGTGAATTATAAATATATCCCCTACTTTCTTAGTGGGAATCTTGGATAATGTTATATTTAGTGTATACAAAAGGATCTTCACAACTAAATTTTATGTGACTATCATAGAAGACGATAGAACCCCATTAAAGTCACTCATAATCTTCGCAATACCACTCATAAAAATAGTAAAGAATATCATTAATGTAATTGAATGACCTCTTTCAATAAATTTTGGACATAACACAATCAACTTCAATATCTTTAGCTCTATAAAAAACCCTAAAGAGGATTATCCCATTAATAAAATATCACACATTTATGTGGATGTTACTAAGGATGATCCAGGTATACTTCATGAAATTTTATCTCTAGTGAAGAAACTTATGATTGAAATTTTAATAGATAAGGAGATTTTTCATAAATTTGGAAATAAGTTTTAAATTTTATAGAAGTTATAATGTATAAATTATTGTATGGATTTAATTAGTTATTCATGATGAATATGACAATTTTATGTCTTATATGTAGGAAAATATAGTTTTGTGGGTAAAAAATCTAGATCTGATTTCATGTTTAGATAAACACCTAATCTAAAATTAAATCCATTACCAAACAAACCCAAATGTGTGGACCCCATGTAAGGGGAAAATTTGTTAATAATTATTTCCAACAACCATTAATCACTTAAATAGAATATATTTATTGAATGTTTAAGGGGAAAATTGTAATAAATTGATTTGAGTGTAGGGGATATTCTTAGAATAAATCATAAGATTGAATCATTCATAGTGAAAATGAATACACTATTAGGAATCACAAAAGGAGAATGAATCCAACCATGATAGAGATAGTCAGAAAAGATGTAGAGAAGTCACTAGAAGATGGAATAATTTACCCATCCTCGGACACATAAATGGCCAGGCCCACCCACAATGTTTCTAAAAAACCAAACTGACTATAGCGAGTAATGAATAAAATTAATTGGTCCCAATTATAATTAAAAATAGTTGTAGATTTTGTATAGACTAGAGTAATTTGAATTAGGTCAATTGAAAATATAAATTCCTCATTCCATTTATTCAACATATTCTAAAATAGTTAAAAGAAAGAAATAATTTTTATTTTATAGATGGATTTTAGGTTATTTATAGGGGCTCATTGCACCTAAGGATCCCTTTACCTATCCCTATGGAACCATTTAGTACAGAAGGAATAATTTTTTCTCATGTAATACCATAATTAAATTTCATAGGTTCATGGTAAGTATATTTTCAAAGAATAATTATGTTTTAATATATTTTTTTGGTGACATTACCATTTTTTTGAAACTATTTTGATCATCGGTTGAAAAATCAAGATATGGTTACAAATATTTTCATTCAAAATATCCTTCTTTTAAATGTTTAAAAGTTTAATTTCATATTTTAACAATGAATAGTTCTTGGGAATATTATTTTTCATAATTAATTGTGGTGTAAAAATATAAAATTTAATTTTTAAACTCATTTCCATTTCAAAAATTGGTTAATAATGTTAATTTTTTCTAGATGATATTTGATTCTATTAATGGTTGATCTAGGTTTTTAGTAGGATATCTAGTCCCCTTTTATTTTTATTTTTAAATATGGTGAATTTACTTTTTATAATGATTGTAGGGAAGATTTTGATGAGCTTAAGTATAAGATGACCACACCCTTAGTAATGTAAACACCAAACAATTAGAAAATTTTTGAACTACTATATGATTCTTCTAACTATGATGTTAGAGCAATTATGTCATAATTAATTGATATAGAACATCTAGTCATTGAACATGCATCAAAAACATTATATGTTTATTGAACCCAAAAACAACCATTGAAAGATAGTTTTTATTCCTTTATTATTAAATTTGGAAAAATTATAATCATATTTATTAGGAGAAATGAAAAAAAATTCTACTATTATACATCCCATAAGTGCCTAATGAAGAAGGAAGATGCAATTATTTGACTAATTTGGTGGATGTTTCTTCTTCAAAAGTTTAAATTAAAGATCAAGAATAAAAAAGCAGTTGATAACCAAGTTTAAGGTCACATAATAAGGATGATAAACAATGAAAATGTAACACCCCAAGATTTTATGATATATTTCATTTTAAAAAAAATTTACTTCTTTGAGATATTTTAATAGATGTAACACTAAGTTTAGGTGAGGCGTTATATACATTTTTTTTAAAAATGTGATAGTTACCACCTAGCCTTAAATTGTTGGTTATGAATTGGATGAACAAAATTATGAAAAATGTATTTTCACACATGTATAAAATTATTTAATTTATTATTAGTAGAATATAAATGAAAATAGAATTCATTTGAATGTAAAATGGATGTTTTTTTTCTAAAAAAAATATTTTAGGTGCACAATATTCTTTTTTCTTAATATATTAAATTAATAACTTTTTTTGGATTATTTTAATGAAATATATATTTTATATATTGAATTATATTTTTTTACATTCATATAATTCTTTATCTAGGCATGGGATTATAAAAAATCCATTTTCACCTTAGTAATATATTTTCCTAAAAATGGGTTTCATCGTGTTTTGTGCACTTATATTAAAATTATTATCTAACTACTATAAAAATTAAATCATTAAAGTTTTATTAAAAAATTGTAATCCAGAGAAATAAATCTATATAATTGGTCTTTATTTTTTTCAATATGAATATTAACCATAGAAATTTTTTGTCAGGACAATAAGGGAAAATAGGTAAATTAAGGTTAAATATTTTGGATAAGGGTTTACAATTTTTGAAAAAAATTATTTTGTCCTATTGTATGAGTGTATTTTATAAAATTACATAAAAAATTTAAATATATGTACACTTTTGGAAATATTTCTTTGATTATAAAATTTATATTTATTTTAGAAAATAATATATAAAAAATGTCACTCTCTTAAATTTAAAATCTTTTATATTTTTATAAGGGTAAAAATATGTTATATTAAGTTATAAGAATTTATCTGAAATATAAATTTATTTTATTTATAGTTGTAAATTTTTAACAAAAAATTGGTGATTGAATAATTACACTAAATTCTTAAACATTTATATTATAATATTTATTCAAAAAATAAAAGAATATAATAAATGGTATAAAAATTCTTTGAGTAATTTAACTTGGATGAATTATTGAGTTACAAATTTTATTAGATAAACATGATATACTAGAGACGTGTGAAAGGATTATGTTTTATTTCTATATTTTCTTGGTTTATTTAATGAAAAATTAAATGAAATATTTATAAATGACATTAAATTTATTTTATATTAAATAATATTTCATAAAATAACTTAAAAATAAAATGATATTTGAAAAAGACAAATTTTGATGAGAAATGGTTGAAAAAATAAAACCTTGGAAATTTGTGATCCAATTGTTTCCTTTTAAGTAAAATTGCAACCCTTTAAAAGTGAAAAATTTATTACTACTATTAAGGTTAAAATATGTTAATTGAGAGGTTAATCTAAAAGATAATGATTAAAATTCCTCATAAAAAATATTATTGGATTTTGTCACTTCAACATCCCCTACTTTATATTTTAATCAATGTCCATTGGAGAGCATCTTTCTATCTAATATCTATATTATATTTTAATATTCTAAGAAGATATCTAAAGGTGGATTACTGAAGAAGATTTAATTGTCTTACCATACCTCTTTCAGCATATTTTTTCTTCTAACTCCTCTAAATATGAGGTATTCATCATAAAATAATTAATTTATTATACTAAATACATGAAAATATTTTTATTATCATGAAACCACCAGAATAAACCCTTTATTCCACCAAATGGGATGTGAATGTATATCCCTTGTGTATGTGTGGACTACCACATCAATAATAAAATATGATACATTTTTCATATATGATTGAAATGAATGTTAATAATAATAGTTTAAATTAATATATATGACATATATGGAATAATAATTATTCTATAATTTTGAATTTATATTTACCTATCACTTGTTATATCCATCAAAAAAATGAAAACATCATTCATGCATACGTTGGGATTACCATCTCCAAGAATGGTGCAACTTGTTATTCTATTTCTTTTATTTATGGACAAAACTAAAAATATATATATATGATCTATATATATTATATTTATATCATTATTAAAATTATTGATATTATTTATTCATCACAAATGTATAGGTGTAGGGACTGCTGGACCAAACACGCAAGAAAAACGAAGAAGTTATCACCAAAAATAGTGATTTTAAAAATAAATTATTAATAAAAAGTGATAATATGTAATCAGAAAATATTAAATGGAATTATAGACATGATTACGGTTTTATACTAAATTTATAATAAATATATATTTATTATATATGAGGATCTAATGTTCACGATAAAATACTAGACTTCAGATAAGGGATTTATGTTCTGAATCTTTTTTAATCTGGATTGTTTGTGCTTGAATTTAAATTAAGGAAATTATCTAATACTCATTGGATAAATCCAATTAATTTTATTTTCCTCTAGTTATTTCTATGGAATACATTTTTTTCATTTTTTTCTCGTATTATGTAATCAAGATATTGAAAAAATGTTTTTAATAAAAACCAACTACCTTTTACTATTCAAACAAAAATCATTTTACTTCCATATCCATGTTTTTAGAAAATGTTTTCAAAACTATTTTAATATTACTATATGTTCATTTAAAATAATTTTTACCTAATAATTAATTTCTATAAAAAAATAAAATGAATATTATGAATATTTTTGGAATGAGGTACCTTTTTACTTTTTAGAAAACTGTTAATGGAAGTTTCCTTTTTTACTTATATCGAATGAACAAAATTTCCCACCATCATGAAAACTCAATTAGTTAAAGCTTCCTCTACAATTTTCCATGGAACTGTTCAGAAAAACATCCAAAATATTTTGTAAATTTTTATATTTCAAATATGTTATTTCAAAATTAGAAGGGTAATTACATTTATAAATATTCACATGATTAATTAAAATGATATTCCATAAATAATAACATCATTTGATGTGAATTATGTTTTACTAAGGATATGATACAATGATTCCATATTTATTCTTTATTTGGATGGTTTATTATTATAATAATGAGATTTTTTTTAAAAACCAGGAATTTCTCATTTGTTATGTCATGTTGAAATTATGAAATGTTAATGAAACCCATTTTCATTGTTTGTGTTATGATAGAACGATATAATGAATGCATTATGATATTTTGGGAAAAAATATTTGATTTTCATTTTGTTATGGGTGGGACTAGAATTATATATCTCTGAAATTCATTGAGAAATATTTTGTATATCATGGTTTAATATTGGGAAATAAGCTTATTTTCTTGATCCAATAAGGTAAATTAGTCATTGGGCTTGATCAAATATGGGAAACAAGTAAATGTGCTTGATCAACTATGGGAAATAAGTAATTATCACAACCCCCTCCCTCCAAGGACACCATTACTGGGATAAAATTGATGAAAAGGAGATAATGACCCCTAAGTCCCACCTCCAGTAGGCCCCAGGTTGGCAACTAGCACCAAGGGTGCACAATTCTTACAATATGGGAGGCATTGCCCTTTATACAAAACAAGATCGGAATATAGAATGATTCACACACAAGAAACTCCATGGTGTAATATAAAAGAAAACCCCAAACCTTCCGACGTCATTGTATAAAATAAAATTGATAAAAATACAATAAATTCTACAAAGTAAATACCAAAAAGTTAGCTAAAGAAACAACTCAGCAAATATCAAGTATCTAAGCTAGAAAGGTCCAGCACAGTCTGGGAAATCCTTATGTAAACATAATAATAGTTTTATAATGGCAGGGTGAGCATGAAATTATACTCAATTGGAAAACCAAAGTATCTTGTTCACATTTGAAAGAGGCATAATAATGCACCTGTGAGGAAATAGCAGAACCAAACAACTCCTAGGATAGTATACTAACCATACCAACCTCACCAAGGAATGATCACCCAATAATGCACATCAAGTAATAAAATATAATGTAAATAACTTCTATGATAGGGTTTCCAACACAACTTTCCCACTGATTAGCCACTCTCTCCCCAATGGAAAAATTCCTAGAGATCCCACCTATTCTAAATATATGACACCAAATCCTACCGGCACACACCTAGACCTTAGAACACATCCCCCACAAACACAACTGGGCCTCATAAAAAATCCCTCACATACACACACGGGCCTCATAAAACATCCTTCCCGCACACACATGCGCCTCACAACACATCACATATCATCCCAAATACACCTGGGATACCACAACATATCTCAACCTAAAGAAAATTGGGATACCACATCACAACCACTATCTAATGCACTAAGATACCTCCATCCAACACAACCTATGCAATACCTACCTCTCCTCGAAGAAGGAATAATGAAGAGTGGGTGGCCAACCATCCATCCTCCCACTAGGATGTTGAGAAATATACCCCTGCATGATTATGTGGGTGTTCGGAACATATTTATCAACATGTGAGGGGTTCATATAGAAATCAAAAGGAAAAAAATAGAAGTATTTATATATATAATACCAAACAGTCAACCCTAACCAATGGGTTCTCAGACATACCACCAACTCACAATATTTTCAATTTTTCTACTTCCTATAAATGTACAACACCACAAATCATGCCACAAATCCCATTTCACATTTCCAGTAAATTCCATTTAACCATTCTCATTCTGTTAACCACACCAACCCATTCCATTTTTAACCTTATTAAACATTCATTTATTTATACCCACGCTACCCGGGTAACTATCAAGCACAAAACATAATAAGTAAAATAGTAATAGTCACTCAAGAGGTGAAGAGATATAGTAAATTAACGCACTTCTCATTAATGACACATCATACCACAAAGTCTAGATACATAGTGAATATTTCTATATGTTATTAATGAAAAATAACCTAAAAATTTACCCATACAAATCACTATTTCCCTTCTTTAAAATCATCTACCCAGATTACCATATCAACAAAACCAATCCCTATGTACTACTATTCCCACAACCACATCACTACACATAACTAGGCACAATAAATTTTTATTTTTAACAAGGAATCCCTTATTTAATACCACTTGTTAACTTAGGGGTTATCATAGAAACTGTATGATCTTGGGGCGCCCATTTATTATCCAAATATACATGGTTATCAATTTTTTACATATAACCGTTTAACAGAAACCAAGCAACATGAATTACATAGACTATCCAGTGCAAAAACACGGACACCCAACATCCATGATTTTCAGTGGGTTGTTAGCCCAATCCAATCACAATATAAAAAAATAAATATAAATACACTAAAAGATCATGCATCACTTTCCCTAGCCCCTTATATGTTGAATTTAAACCAATTTGATTATATTTATTAATCTAGAAACTACTATATTCATAAGGGTAACATTCATATACCCATCCCACATGATTAAAAATTAAGAAAGATGAAGTAAATCATACATGGGAGAAGAATGATCATCAATTATTGGGTGCACCAAAAATAGGGCCACATGTGCAGTAGAAAATTCTCTAAGGAAATCATGAACCAACTATAGCATCCTGATGACATGAATACTATGGGAAGATGGATTTGACATTTCCCATGTCAATAGAAAGAGAGAAGAAATTAATAATGGGAAATAAATATTTTATTTAGAAATATTGGTTTAGAGTAATATGATTAGATACAATTTTGATTTGGAATTAAAGGAGGATCTCATAAAGGCCACGTGTTTTGACCATTAAATGGACCCCAGAGTCATAGGGAATTAATGATATAATTTATATCCCTTGAATCAATATCAAAGACTTTTAAATTTGGCATTAAACCAATTTTACATCAAAGAAATATGTCAAAAGGGAAAAACTGGAAGGACTAGAGACACAGCTCAAGAGACACCACTAAACAGGGAACTTCCAGATGAGACACCATCAGATGAGGCACCTCCAGTGAGGCACTTCTAGACAAGGAACCTATCGTGAACCACCGCCTGATAAGCCACTGCCAGTGTGGAATTTCTAGACAAGGCAATGCCCATGAGTGACCTCTGGATGAGCGACTTCTAGACAAGGCACCACAAGCGAGCCACCACCATACGAGCGACCACAGTGAGCCATCACCCGAATGAGCTACCTCTAGGATCCATTTTTAGTGAGATACACCTGAGGTGAGACACCACCAGGATGAGACACCGCCAAAAATCCATCTCTAGTGTGATACACCATTGGGATGAGGCACTGTTGGGAGTAGACAATGTTGGGATGGGATAGTGTTAGAAAACATGGAAAAGATGGGAATTTGGAAAACTATTGAAATGAGTCACCTTAACCTCCCAGGACACCTCAAACACTAGATTTCCCACAAAGTAATGGACTAGAGAGGTTCAATCCATTATATCAGATAGCTCTCAAAATATTATCTCCCTCTAGAATTCAAATACAACCTGAAGGGAAAGAGGGGATGGGTCCAAACACCCATCCCTTGAGATACCTCTCAATGATTTTTCTACACATGAAACAATGATACCAATTAAACACATAAAATTTCAATGATAAACCACCTTATTCTGTTTGAAAGATGGAGTGGGATCCTCTACATACAAGAACACCTCCTTCGACGTCTGCAAACCGGGCCTTATCATCATGGTTTTTGACATATCAACCCAAACTAAAACAAAACACATTGTGCAAGCACAAAAACCACACCATTTGGAACACAAAAATCAGATAATTCTATCCTCCATGTCAAGAAACTATTTGCACTGGGCAATACTGGATTTCCAAAACATTTTTAATCCCATCCCAAGGTAATGTGCCTATATTATGAATCAGGTCCTACCATTTTAATATGTTAGTACCTTATCACATATCACATCACACACATCACAAACAAAGGGAAAATATATCATCTCATAAAACAAAAGGGTTTCAAACAACACATTAAAAAGAAAAACATAGCAGGAAAAAACACAAAAAACTCCGGGAATTGGGTACAGATATCCTTCTCTTGCTCCCATGTACTCTCATCCAGGACACCATGCCTCCACAGCACAAACCAAAGAAATGATCCATCTATAATTTTCCTTATCCTGATGATCATGGAACTCTACTGGACGCTCCACAATCATCGCATCATCCTCGATATCCAAATATCTCCATTCAATGAAATGTGAGTCATCATGAAGATAACGATGAAGGTGAGAGACATTGAGGACGTCATGGATTCTCTCCAACGGAGGTGGAAACACTAACTGATACGTCACCTCAACAACTCATCTCAACACCATAAAGGGTCCAACAAACTTGGGAGAAATCATACTCCATCTTCCAAACCTCTGCTTTCCATGTCGTGGAGAAACCTTCAAGAACACATGGTCTTGAACCTTGAACTCCAAGGTTATACTTCTATGATCGACATAAGACTTTTTCCAGTCATGCGCTACTTTCATCCTCTCACAAACAATCATAAATGTTTATGTCATGCTTTGGACCACATTGGGACCAAGAACTGTTGTCTCCCCAACATCCATCATGCACAACACATAATGACATGGTCTTTCATTAAAACCCTAAAATGAATCCATACAAATGGAAGAGTGATAACTATTATTATAATAAAACTCTACCAAAGGAAAGTGTCGTACCCAAGATCCACCAAATCCCAAGATGCACACCCGCAATATATCCTCCAACATCTGGATAGTTCGTCCATCTGTCCATCTGTTAGAGGGTGGAAGGAAATGTTGAGGCGTAAATGAATTCCAAAAGTGTGGTTAAATACCCTCCAAAATCATGAGGTAAACCATAAATACTGATCCAAGAAAATGGATCTCAGAACTCCATGAAATCGCACCACCTCATTGGAATATCTCTTATCCAAATCATCTACTGCGCATGACTCCTTAATTGTTAATAAGTGCACTAAATTTTTCGACCAATCCCCTACCATCTAGATAGAATCAAAACCTACCTAATATATTTTTAATCCTATGATGAAATACATCATGATTTCAACCCATTTCCACTCAGTAATATCCAAGGGCTGTAAAAAATGATCCAGAACATGATTCTCTACCTTTACTTACTGGAAATACAAGAATCTTTCCCCAAAATCCACCAAAACATGTTTCATATCGGGACACCCAAAATTCAACCTTATGAAACATTACATCTTGGAAACTCCTAGGTGTACCAAAAATGTGATCTATTAAACACATGAAGGACTCCATCGTTCATAGCCACCAGAACAATCAACTTTCCATGAAAAAAAACTAGTTCCAGCCATCATTCGACCATCATTTCAGTGCATCAGCATGTCCAACACGATTGTGCATCACCTATGACTTTGAGTATCCCCAATAAGAATCCTTCTTCTGATGAATCAGATAATATTACACCATCATATAAAACAAAAAAATACTCTACCTACATCCACCCCAACATCTAATTTTAATTATTCCAACTCCTCCATTTCTCTCCAAGATTCCATTATTTCCTGAACAACATCCTTCTATGAAAATATACTCAAAACATCGTTCATTAAATTCCCCTTTCCTAAGGTGTAAAATTTCTCAAAATAATATTCCTAATGAAACTCTGTCCACCTCCACTATCTAAAGTTTATATCACACTGGGAAATGATTTACCACAAGCTGTTGTGATGTGTGAAGACAATAAATCTCTCCCTAATGGGGTAATGAAACTACAACATCAGCGTGAACACAACTTCTACTAGTTATAGATCATGGGTGGTATAGTTATGTTCATGGTAATATTACAGACAATACCCATAAGATATCACTACCTTATGATACAAAAGTACGCATCCCAAGACAAAATGGAAAGCATCACAACACACCTCAAACATCACCCCTTTCTTAGGAAAATGGATCACTAACCAACTTACCTTTCAGGTAATTAAACACTTCCTGACACTGATCACTCTACCCAAAATCTTGATCCTTCTGAGTTTAAGATGTAAAAAGGGATATAACTTGAGATAAATCAAGTACACCCCTGATAATATCCTGCGAGACCAAGTAAAATGTGAACCTCTAACATGTTCTTTGGTGCTTCCCATGAAAAACCTGCTTCAACCATCGAGGGGTCTTCTACCACAACCTTCTAAGACACCACATTCCAGAGAAACATCACCCATCATGTCCAGAAAATACACTTGGGAAACTTTCCATAGAGCTGGTGGCATCATAGAACATGAAATACAGTTCTGAGATGCTCATCATTCTCCTCCTCTGACTTTGAGTTTATTAAGATTTCATCAATGAACACAACGACGAACCAATCTAGTAACTCACTTAACATAGAGTTTATAATCCCCATGAACATGGATGGTGCATTAATGATATAAAATAATATAACTACAAACTTGAAGTTCCCATACCTATATTTGATATCAGTATTTAGGATATCACCCTCATTTACCCTTAACTGGTGATATTTAGACTGCATATCGTTCTTAGAAAACCAACTTTCCCCTCTCAGCTAGTCAAAAAGATCTTCTATCCTCAAGAGATGGTACCGATTTTGACTATCACTTGTTTCAACCTTTAGTAGTTTATACACAACCTCATACTACCATCCACCATCTTAGAGTAAAACACTAGAGCACTCCATGGTTACACACTAGGATGAATACAACCCATTTTCTTCTGATCATCTATCTAAAACCTCTACTCCCATAACTTAGAATTTACCATTCAATAAGGATCCATATAAATTAGAGAAGCACCAGGATTCAAGTCTATCCAAAACTCAATGTCATGTCAAGGGGGTGGCATCAAAAACCTCTTTAGGGAAGACATACAGGAACTCCCCCATAATATAGATAACCTCCACCATCTCAGCATCTACTTATTCCACTGACATCTCATCCAACAATGAAAAAAGGGGATCCAAACACCAACTACCCACATGAAAACCCTGTTCGCCAAGGAAAACCACATATTGGCCATCAACATCTGAAAAAATGAATCTCCTCTAAAAGAATTTGATAATATAATGTATGTAATACAACCATTTGATGCTAATTATGACATTTTATGACAACATATGTAACAAGTAATGATACCCATGATACTAATGCAGCCCCATCACTATTCTACACCCATGTCACACATCAAACAAGATGGTTTGGCCCCCGACTAGAATAGTAAACACTAGGGGCATAGGAACCGTCTCTATGTATATTCCAAGACAACGACCTAGAGCAGGTGAAACAATAGAGTGAGAAGATCCTGAATTAAACAGGACAAGAACCAGAGTTTTAAACAGACTAATTATACCTCTGATGATATCTTTCCCCTCTGGAACTTTTTCCTCTATTATGTGAAACCGACCATGCCCATTTCATCTTCCTCACTACCGATGACCACCTCCATAACCAAAATCAAGTAACAGTCCCTAAAAATGAGTAAAATCCTATGGTCAGCCTCTTACTACCCCATATCCCCTTATCAGATCGAAAACCTGATGCCCTTTGGAAACTACTACCGAGGATGGAACTAACCATATCAACCTAAGTCAAACTGAGCTCAGGGAACCATTGAGAAATTTTTTTGGTTATGACCATGAACCCCACAACCAATAAACACTAGAACAATTATACCAAGAAAAGAATGGAAACCATTGGCATAAGAAGGCCTGAAAGGAATCTGCTGAGGTAAAATCCTTACCAGTCAAAATCTCACAGGCCTGGGTGCCTGTGAACTACCACTAACATATCTACTTCTCGATAAACTATACCATCTCCCCTTTCACAGTAGAACTCCTCGTGAGTGAATCTGCTCGACCACCTCTACCTTTTTTTGAACCTCTAGATTCATTGGAAATGTAAAAATAGTAACTACATACTAGATAGAAGGACAAAGTTACTCTTCAAGATTTCTCACATAAGACTATTCATATGGAAAAATATCTATGAAAAAATTAATAATGTATTTAATCTTTATACAAAACCTCTGTAATGACATGCTCCCTGACTGAAGATAAAGAAGCTATTGCCTCTTCACTACCTTCATGGTCGATGAGAGAAACACTGATCAAAACTCCTTCTAGAAGTCAACCCATAAAAGGTATTCCAACTTTCTCTATCCTAGATAAATCATACACCATTTACAATTATCTATATATATTAGGTTGAATTCAAAAGGGACCAAGTACCCCATTGGGCCCCTGATCAAACTAAAAGTGATCTCGAGATCCTCCAGCAAGCTCTCAGTTTCCATTTCTAAAAAACTTCCACAGTACTTACCCAAGTCATACTACTATAAATAACATAACATCCTCTACCACTGGTCATCCTCCTCGACTAGGTCAACCCTATGGTGATAAACCGGATCAGCCTGCTGAACCTCAACTACCTGAGCCATATACAGATGATGACCCAGATCCGTAGTTGAATGGTAAACAAGGATCTAGAAACCTTGGGTGGTATGGAATCTTCATTAAGATTTATTTTAACTCATTTAACTTATTTCACCCATTCTAAACTTCCCAAAACAACCAATATAAACATGAACACAAATAATTATGTTGAATATACCATTTCTAGGTCTCTACCCTACAAGAAGACCTATCTCACTTTGTCATTAAATAATATCAGAGTATTCCCACTAGATAAAGTGGGGGGGGGGGGTTAAAATCCCATGTTCTAGTGGGTATATCTAGAAAATGTCATGTAGCAAGTTTAACTATAACTATTTCCATACCATAAGATTCAACCCTCACTGTTCCTAACTCCAAACATCATTCTATCCTTCAACCATCAGTTCTTATACCACTTTTCATGACCCCTCCCTCCAAATATACCCTTCCTAGGCTAGAAATGAATATAGGGAGATAATTACCCCAGAGTACCACCTCTAGTAGGCCTCGAGTTGGAAAATAGAACCAAGGGTATGCAAATCTCATAATATGGGAGAAATTACTCTTTAAATGAAATAATTTCCTAAGATATAACGATTCTTCCACAAGAAACTCCATTGTGTAATATAAAAGAAAAACTCAAACCATCCCACATTCTTGTATAAAATAAAAATGACACAAATATAATAATGTATCCAAAGTAAACACCCAAAAGTATTCTAAAGTGGTGACTTTGAAATTGTCAAGGATCCAATCTAGTAAGGTCCAGCATGGTCTATGAAATTCTCCTGGAAACCTGGAAATAGTTTTATATATGTTGGGTTACCATACAAGCATACTGTGTAGGAAAACCAAATTCTCTCATGCACACATGAAAGAGCCATACTAAAGCACATGTGAGGAAACAACATAACCAAAAAATACATAAGAAGGTATACTAACCATACCTACCTCACCAATTCATGCTCACCAAATAACACACATCAAGTAATAAAATATAATGTAAAGGACTTTGATGATAGGGTACCCCACACCACTTTACCACTTATTTTCCACTCTCACACCAAAGGAAAAAATCTTTGAGGTCCCATAACTTCGGAATATACCACACCACATCCTGCTATCACACACATGGGACTCACAACATGTCTTTCTTGAACACACATGGGCCTCAAAACACATCCCACCCACACACACCTAGGCCTCACAACACATCCCACCTGTACACACCTAGGCCCCACAACACATCCATCCCGCACACACATGGGTCTCACAACACATCACATCTCATCACAAATACACCTGGGATACCACAACACATCTCATCTTGAATAAACCTTGGATACCATATCAAAACAACCGTCTAGTGCACTAACAAACCTCCATCCCTCACAACCTCTGCAATACCTACCTTTCCTAGAAGAGGGAATAGGGAAGAGAGGATGGCTAACAATCCATACTCCCACCAGGATGATGGGAAAGACCCCCATGAGACTATGCGTGTGTTCATCACATAGTGATCAACATGGGTGGGGTTCGTATAGAAATCAAAACTAAAAATAATGGTATTTATATATATAATAACAAACACTCAAGCCCAACCTATGTGTTATCATAAAAACCACCAACTCACAATATTATCTCCTTTGCTTCTATATCTAATTGTACAACACCACACATCAAGCCACAAATCCCATTTCACATTTCCAACAAATTCACTCTAACCATTTTTATTCTGTTAACCAAACTAACCCATGGTATTTCAAACCTTATTAAACATTCCTTTGTTTATTCCATCACTACCTGGGCAACTGCCAGGAATAAAACAAAACAAGTAACATTGTAACAATCATTCATGAGGTGAAGATCCCTGGTAAATTAACACACTTCACATTAATGACACGTCGTAATAATACCTCTTGATACAGGGTGAAGATTTCTCCATGTTATTAATGAAAAATACTCTCAACAATTACACATATAAATCTCTAATGTCATACATAAAAATTATCTACCTAAGTTACCTTATCAAGAAAACTAACCCCCTGTGTACAATCGTTCCCACAAAAACACCAGCTCACTTACCAGGCACACCATATTTTTAAATCTAACAAGGAAACCCTTATTTAATTCCACTTGTTAATTTAGGTTTTATCACATAATCTGTATGATCTTGGGGAATCCATTTATTATCTTAATATACATAGTTAAAAAAAATTATATATAAGTGTTTAGCATGAACCAAAAAACATGAATTCCACAAATCATCCAGTGTTAAAACAAGGACCCCCAATAGACACAATGTTTAGTGGGTAGTTATCCAGTAACAATTATCTTATAAAAAAATAAATATCAGAACACTGTAAGATCATGAGTCACATTCCCTAGCCTCCTGCATATTGATTTTAAACTAATTTGATTATATTTATAAATCATGAACCAAATATCTTCTCAAGGTTAACATCCATATACCCATCCAAAATGATGCACAATTAAGAAATAAAATAAGGAAATCCTACCTATAAGAATAATGGTCGACACTTCCTGGTTGCACCAAAAAAAGGGGTGCACATGCAGTTGGAAATTCTCTAGGGAAATCATGAACAAAATACAACAGGATGTCCACACAACTCCTTTGGGAAGATGGATTTGTAAGGTCCCATAACAAGATAAATCAAGATGTAATGAACAAGTGTAAGGATATCTTGGCTTTAGGAAGATCATATCAATGTCACTAGATTAAGTGTAGTTTTGATTTTACATTAAAGTTTGATATCATAAAGGCCAAGTGTTTTGACCATTTAAAATCCCCCATACTCTTAGATAATTAAAGATATAATATATTTCAATTAAATCCATCTCAATAAGTTTAAAATTTTTCATTAAACCCATTTTACATCTAACAAAGACATAAAAAGTGAAAAACTAGATGAATTGGAAACACTTCTCATGAGACATCGCCAGAAGGGGAATCGCCATCAAGGCACTACCAAAAGAGGAACCACTATATGAGAAAATACCTTCAAGACACCACCAGATAAGGCTTTGTCAGTGAGACACTTCCAGATGAGTCACTACCCATGATTCACCTCCAGATGAGCGACCTCTAAACGAGGAATCACCAATGAGTCACTTCCAGATGAGAAACCGCCAGTGATCCACCACTGGGATGAGTAACCACAATATGCCACTGCCACTGAGCTACCACTGGGGTGAGACACTGCTAGGATGAGACACCACCAGTGAGCCACCAATAGGTTGAGACACCACTGGGATGAGGCACCATTGGGATCCAAAACTATTGGGATGAGGCATCGTTGGAATGAGACACAATTAGAAAAATTGGAAAACTGGGAATTTGGTAAGCTATTATAATGAGTCACCTTGACCTCCCAGGACACCTCAAACACTAGATTTCCCACAAAGCAATGAACCAGTGAGGTTTGGGCCATTATAGTAATGAGGCTTTGTTTTTTTATAATATAGGAAATAGGTGTTGATACTCAATCCACTATGATTTGATGGTCTCTGTAGTTAATCATGACATATTAAATAGTTTATGTACCTTTGATAGTGCCATAATTTAGTGACATTAACTTTTTAGTCATGATTCATCTATAAATATTTCTCACTCTTAAGATTTACCTATTTTGAAATGAAAATGTTTTTTAGATGACACAAGTTTATGATCAATTGTGGATTGGGTATGATTTTTTTATGTTCAGTTCTTGATCTCATCCACTTATTCTTATCATACTATTTTATATGATCATCGATTGAATTATCCCCTATTTTCCCTTACTAAGAATCTGAGCTCACCATTTATTATGTTCACTATCCCCAAGTTATGAGGAATGTTTTTAGTAGGGTATTTCTATGAAGATAACTATACGGGATTGTATTTTTGAAAGATAAATAATATATTTCATTAAATAATAATATTTTATAACTAGTATAAAAAGAAAGTAAAATTATATTATCCTTATATGTATATTTGTGAAGTGTATTGCATAATAATCTAAAAAGATATAATATTTATATCTAAAAATTATGGGTCTCCATAGTTATTATCAAAGGGAAGGTTTAGTCGATCTTTGGAGAATAATATTAGAATAATTTTATAAAAACCCTATGGATAAGTATACATATAGGATAAAATATTAATGTTTTTTTAATGACCATGGACAAACTAGGATAAAACTATGGTTCCATAGACTAAGAAAAAGGTGTTGTTATTTAGAAATACAATGAATTATTTTTCATGATTATTTTATATCCAACTCTAATTATTATAGTTCTATTCTTTCACTTTAATTTTTGGTTTCTTTAAATGATTAGAATAACAAGACATCAGGCATATAAAGAATGCGATGCACAACATAATGATTTTACACCTGAGAAACCAAATGCTATGGGAGTTAGAATGAATAATCTTATTGTTATTCCCAAAAAAATCTCAGACCACGAATCATTAAAATATTATCAAAATCAAGGCATGGAACAACTTAATATAAATCCTTTCGTTAGGAAACATCCACATTCCCTTAGTTTATCATCATATCTAATAGTTCCTAAGTGATTGATTAAAAACCATTATAAAAAAATTATATCATCCAGTGCTAAGAACATGAAAATGACATCCAATTGATTTATAAGTTAGAAGGATAAATAGATCAATTGAGGAAATTTATTTGGAATGAGAGTAAAGAGGATAAAATTAACTCTATTTAATTAGAAGAATTTAATAGAATATTAGGGAGTATTTACTTACTCTGTATTCTACATACAAAAATGAAGAAGGATTTCCTTGATCTTGATAAGAAGTATGAAGAATACATTGGTACCAATGATTAAAATTTTAAAATACATAATTTTTTTAATAATCATCCCAATAAGAAGAATTTATTGAATCTTTGGTGGCTTAAAATCATTTATCTAAAAGGAACTAACTATAATATAATTTAGTAGCTATAATGAATTAATTTTATTTTCACTAAAGGTATAAATGAAAAATGGGGATTCCCAAAATTCTCATTATTTTGATGGTAAAATTAAGATGGAGTATTATAAAAAATCGATAAATCAAATGGTGAAATATAATTCCAACCATCTACATGCCATAAATGTGGATTAAAACATCAAGGTGAATCTTGAATAGAACTAGGTGGTGCTTTAAATGTGGAAAGGAAGGATAAAATGATAGTGAATGTTGGAAGGTGATGAAGAGGGTAGTTGATAATATGTTGGAATAAAATATGAAACTATTTCACCACAATTTCTTAAATTCTTCAAATGCATGGTTTGTAGAAATGTTTCTTACATTTCAAAAATTGAAAGGTTTTTTATGGTGATAATCAACAAAAACCTCTTAATACATAAATAAAAGATAAATGTCATGTGATAAAAAATAAAAAAGCAAGTTACAATGATGATGTGTTGAATGGTACACTTATCATTCGCATTAGAACCTATTATACATCATTTTATTCTCACTCTACCTACTCTTTTATATCTGAGTAATTTTCCAAGGTTATAGAATTACAACCTCAATGATTAGATGTTTATTTAGTGATGAAAAATTCAAATGGAGGATTGGAAATATCTCAAGTGTATAGATCCTTGATGATTGAATAATGTGGGAATATGATTCTTTCAAAACTTGTTATTCTTGTTTTATATGAACTTGATGAGATTCTAGAAATGGATTTTATCTATTTATATAGATCCCATAACAATTTCAGAGGAAGGGAAGTCACATTTTATATCTAAAATAAACCAATGATCATTAATTGATGTGAGGATGAATAAGAACATCTAATGGAAATTAATTCTATCTTATGTGTCTTAATTCTTATTCATGAAGGTCATTTTTCACTGATGGTTGGGGAGAAACTCAATATTTAAGATACACTTATTTTATTATATATTGACATTGTATTTCAAGAATATTTTTCAATTCTTAATCTAAATCATGAAGTTGTGTTTTTAATTGTACTAATACATGTTGATTCACCTATATTAAATATGCCTCATAAAATGAACCAAATAGAGTTCCAACAATTGAAGAAGAAAATCAAGGATAATCTTAATAAGTGATTCATTTTTCCATGTGTTACACATTGTGGTGCAAATTTTATTTTCATTAATAATAATGATGGATCAACACTTATTTTCTTGGATTATCAGGAACACTACAAGATCACTATCTTGAACAAGTATCCTCTACCATATATTGATAAATTATTTGATCAATAGTGTGGATCCCAAAATATTTTTGATATTGAGATTTATTGTAGATATTAACACTTAAGGGTTAAAAAAGAAGATATACATAAGACATCCTTTCATATTACGTATGGGCATTATGAATTTATAGTGATGTAATTTATAATTACTAATTTTCTTGATCTATTTTTGGTAATAATGATTAAAGACTTTATATACTATCTTTACCATTTTATGGAATCATTTATGGATGATATTTTTATATATTCAATGTAAAATTATGAGCACAATCATCATTTGATAATTGTGTTGAAGACCCTGATGAAGGATAATTTGTTTGAAAAAATTAACTTGTGATAATTTTAGCTTAAAAAATTTCATTTTTTCTTCATATAATAACATATTTTAGAAATTTTGTGGAACATTAAAAAAACAAGTCATAAAGAAATAGACTAGACCAACAACGATAACTGAGATTAGTAGTTTTCTTGGGTTATCTTGATATTAATGATGGGTTCTGAGATATTTATCAGGAAGTTTTAATCCATTTACAACTTTTACTCATAAGGGATTCAAGTTCTTATAGATATAGGAATGTGATAAAAATTTTATAAAATCTATGAGAATTATAATCATTTCAAATATTCTCGCGTTGCACTATAGAGGAGAAGGGTTTTTTATCTTTAGTGATGTTTCAAAGATTTTATTGGGATATGTTCGCATAAAGAGTCTTATAGTGACAGAATATTCCTCACACAAATTGAAAATACATGAGAAAATTTACCCATCTCATGATATAGAGTTGGAACTAGTAATTTATTAATTAAATATATGGAGGTATTATCTTTATAATGAAATGTGTGACATGTATATGAATCATAAAATTCTAAAGTATATCTTTAGATATAAGGATATTATTATATGATAGAATAGATGGTTTTATTTTATTAATGATGATGACTTCTCAATACATTACCACCGTGGGAAATAGAACAAGGTGGTAGATAATCTGAGTCGAAATGATCGTGCAGTATTATCTATTATTTAGATTGAAATTTATCCAAAACTTATGTATTATTACAATACATAAATTGAAATCATGAGGAAAGGGTATAGATCCTATCATTTTGAAATGAATTTCCATCAATCTATCTATATGAGGATTAATGTTGAAAAAAGGATGATGTGGAATGGAAAAAGAAATTATGGAGTGTTTCTTAGTTTGACCATGATAGTGATGGAGTGATATTGTTTAGGGCTAGAGTATGTGTCCCATTAATACCAAAATTTTGGAAGTAATTATTAGATAAAGGTCAATTTTCATCATTCTCTATATATCATGGATGTAAAAATATTTATAGAGATATGAAAGAACATTTTGGGTCTAACAACATGAAAATGGATAGTGTAGAGTATGTATCTCGATACTTAGTATTTCATAAATTTAATACTAGGAGACAGATATATAAGGGGTTGTAAAATCATTACACATACCTAAATTTAAATTTGAAAACATTTCCAAGTATTTCATTAATATTTTCCCGAAAATATCTAAATATGAATAATTTTTTTGGGTTGTAGTCTATCGTCTTATAAAGTCCACACACTTTAGTTCCATTAAATAATATTTCTCTCTTGATTAGTTTGTTAGGTTATACATTAAGGATGTTGTGAGATTTTATAGAGTACAATATTGTATTGTATTTGATCAAGATCAATGGTTTACCACATAGATATATATATAAGTCTTCAACATGATATGTATATAGAGTTATGTTTTAGCACTGCTTATCATCCTTTGGCATATGGTCATTCTGAGAGAACAATTCAAACCCTATAGGATATGTTGAGATCCTATTATTTGGAATTAAAAGGTAGTGGGGATCAACACATTTTTCTAGAATATGTTTCATACAATAAATACATTCACTCAATCATTCATATGTATAGTTATGAAACCCACTTTGGTAGGAAGTATAGAACTCATACATTTTGGGATGATGTTAGAGAAAGAAGATTTTAGGACTTAATATAGTTGTGGAAATTATATATAATCTCAAATCCATTATATAGAACATAAGAGTACCTCAGTGTTAATAGAAAACTAAGTAGGTAATCATTATTGATATCAGGAGTTCAAAGTTAGTGAAAATGTATTCTTGTGAATTTCTCTACAGAATAATGTAATGAGATCATGAAATAAGGGAAAACATAGCCCTGGGTATATTAATCCCTTTGATATTATTGATTGTAACGCGATAATATATGATTCCTCCAATGGCCCGAAATCCTTCATTTTTTATTTATTTTTGATAATCCACCTTTCAAGGGGTGTAGTGGAACCCTTAAAAGGACCATATATGTAAGTATTACATGGAATGTAGGCCTTAGAGGAATTTATTGCTTGTAGGATTCAAAAATTACATACAACCCAGACTAACTACTTGTAACTTCTCCTCCCCAGAATTTTCATCATGTAATCAGCTCTCCACCTTCGCATGGCTATTTAGCTAGGCTTTCCCATGCATGCACAGTTTTGTCCCGATGGTAGGTGCCATACCCTCTCATTCTTGCAATCCGTTTAGATTCTTCTATAGTGAACACTCCTTGCTCATCCTCCTTTTGAAGTGTTTTCCTTGTAGGTTATCTGGTTTGTATATGCACTTAATGTGGCCCAAAGGCCTTGAGGTACCCCGAAGGCCTTACTGACCTGAAGGAATGGGTGGCCCGAATGCCTTAAACTACTCGAGGACCAAATCGGTGGCCCGAAGGCCCAAATGGGGGAATATTCCCAACTTCTATAGTGCCAAATAGTACCTGCTACAATACTGAACAGTTCCTGCTATAGTACTACTATAGTACCTACTACAGTACCTACTACAGTACTATTACAGTCCACCCTGGAAAATTATCCTCAACCTAGATTTGATCCCGGGTCGCCTGGATGAACTTAAGGAGTCCTCACCAACTGGGATGAGGCCCATGTGTGCGATAATAGCTTATTATTTGGTACTTCCACTAAATATCTATCATGTTCATGATTTTTCCGTGTATCAAACCTTATGAAGTATATGCCTGATCCTACACATGTACAATGTTAGAGTTAGTTCCTAAGAACCAACTTATTTGTACATTATGATAACCTATATTAATTTATTGAATATTAATAAAATTCTTTTCACATAATGATTGTTCTCCTAGATAACATATCGTGTGATAATGTATTAAGAGTATTTTCCATATTGAATGGTAATAATAATTCCCTACTACAAGGAAAACATATAAGCTCCATGAAAATATTTTTAAATATATGTAATATATCTAGATGAAATAAATTATGGGATATAAATATGTAGGCTATTAGGAGTGGAGACTCATTGGACTTTGAGACCCCTTCTCAAGGTGTATTCCCTTAGTAATAATCAGAGTAGGATATTATGAGAATGAGAACTCCCAGTAATAAATCCACATTTATATATGTTATTAGATTTTCCTATCCAAAAAACATGTGTATTGATTGTTAGACATAAATATTATTATTAATGATTATTATAAATCATGTAATTTGATGTATTAATAAAAACAGGGATGATATATGTCTTTGATGAGGTAGGATACGTTTGGTGTGTCACGAGTAATATTTCATTAATGAATAATGTGAGAAAGGAATATTCTCTTCTATTCTTTAATAGAGGTTTATATTTCAATCCCTTTTATGGATAATATGTAGCCTAAATAAATCCATGGCCATGGTGTTTTATAGGCATGTCCAATTCCTAGAAATCCAAAGTAAGGGCCCTCAAGCACAAACGTTGATCGCACAAGTATGAAACCTTATTTATTTTAGATATAACGATAAATATATTATATTACACATTAATCATCCCTAGTTTTTTTATATAATTTTGATATTATATTCTTTCTATACGGGAGCCTTGGCATGATTCTAGATGTAAACCATGGACTTTGGGATGCTTCGCCTAATGGCACTGAGAAAGATTCCTAGAGGGTCACACACTAATTGTATCTAGAACCTTAGTTAAATAATAATATGTTTTTATTATTTAACAAGTTCAATAAATATTATTCTCACACAAGGTTTAATAATCATACATGTCTACTTGATCACATATTCTTCAACACAAATTATTTGAGAAAATGTTATGTGAGAAGAATATTTAATTAATATTCATTTCTCTATTTAGTGAATATAATAATTATTATTCATTGGAGAATAATTTAGAGATATATATTGATTAAATAAATATTCATTATTGAAAGTCTAATAGTTTTTGTGTAGGAATTGAAGATCGAGTTTGGTTGGGTGGTGAGAACTACGATTTATTGAATATTATTTAAATATAATATATTTAATTTAATTATATTTCCTTGCACATGTCAAAAAATAATAATAAAAATATTATTATAGATACAGGGTTCCAAATGGATTAATGAAATAATAATGGTCACATTTGAAATTATTAATTTCTAACCATAGTGGTATATAATCCTAATTATAATATATTATTATAATAGCCAATTCATTTGGTTGTTCACAACGATATCCAGAGAGAATCCTCTCAAATCCCTTGCGAGCTCCCTCTCCCAAAATTCTCTCAAGAATGGAGAGCGATCCTTCTCCACCACAATGCTCACGTCGGTAGAGATTTAAGATAATCCTTCCATAAAGTGATACTTAAGGTGATTAAAGGTGAACGATGGAATTGTTAGTACCTTTCATGCTAGTATTTGAAGTCTCCTATGGTGATGTTTGAAGGTTCGTGGAATACATGTGTATCCTTACTGAATTAAATATACTCTTTATTTTTGTAACCCAATGACCATATGAAATGGATATGCTGTCAAATCCATCAAAGAATAAATAATTACCTGCAAGGAAATTTATTAATTTCTTAAATTAATTATAAATAATATGTGATGATCATAGGATTTAGATCTAGAATTGTCTCACATCAATATTGTTTGATTTAATCTTATTGACTATGACATTTTTCATCATGTAAATCTTGAATAAATAATATATTATGATAAAAAGATGAATTGGGCATGCCTGATCCGGTGCATCCACTGTGCCTAGAACCTTCAAGTGGCATCATAAGGTGTCACATAATTATTTATAGTTATTTGAATATCACTAATTTATTTATGAATTTGTTATTAGTTTTTTATTCTAGAATAATCATTATTTATTATGAATCATGAGATCTTCTTTATTCCTATTCATTTTTTGAAAATATAATCAAATCGAATATTTTTATGGAATAAATTCATTCCAAGAACTCATCATGTAAGGACTCGGCCTTAAAACATTACTTAATATTGAATTAAATGAATAATTCACATTGAGTATCTTTTTAGGTTTAGAGTTTTAGAGAATTAGGACATAACAATTACATATCAAAGATTACAAGGTAGACACATCTACTCAGTTCCCATTTTTTTCACAAAATATAAACTCTTGAACAAAAGATTCATGACTAGTTCCATGTTTTAGACATCGTGACATATCCTAGATCCCATCCTTGACTGTATTCCACTTTAAGTCCTGTGGAAAACATTTCAAAAACTTGGGATAAGCACAAAAAGCTCAGTAAGGGATATAAAAATAAAGAAAGGAAACATTAGTCCACATACACATAAAATCAATGAAAACACACTTTACTCATAAAACATAATCACTTTAACATACCTCATGAAATCATAAGATTTATTAATAACTCATAGAAATCATAAGACATAAAAGTAACTTGTGGAATTCATAACATTTTACATAGGGAGTAACCCTCATGGTTACATTTGGAATACCCATCACAGTATATTCCCAAAATCTCTTCGAAGAAACCATACCGTTTAACTCCTTCGCGTTACCCAGTGCATTGGAGAGCTATCATGGGCTCACCCGCCCTTAGTTTATCACGGAACCACCTGTCTTCATAAACAATTCCTAAGAACCATAACATAATCATAACACTTAAAACATGCATAAAATTTCCACATTTCAATCACAAGAGATCACATCATGATATTATCATAAATAAAAACATATAATAAAATCATAAAAACTCTATGAGAGAAAAATCCCTTTATACTTTGAAAATATTAAAAGAAGACATTTAAAAGAGATTTTAGAATCAAAGTGTCCCATACCACTTAGAAACTTTTGAAAGGGTTTTAAAACATTCATGTACATATAAATAAATCCTTAAAACCATTGTTTTTAAAACATGAACATGGATGATAAATGTTTAAAAGAATAAATCTTTAAAACCATTTAAAACAATATTTTAATAAAAGAGTCCTTTTCCATTTTGAACATTTAAATTATAAGCCACATTAAAGTAGACCATTTTCAAAACATTTAAATGAATTTAGTATAGACATAATATTGATATGGAAAGTCAAAGGTGCTGTATATACACTTTATAAAAGAATAAAAGTGCATATCATTAAGAAATGTCTCAATGAGAAGAAATTGAGATGTAATCCCAATCAAGGATCATTCCATTAGAGCAAGGATAAATAAATAAAATAATTATGTGTGACAAATATAAATACACTAAATATAAGTTGATACTCAGTGTAAAACAATCAGATGTCATCCACACATATTCATAGCATGACATAATCAAGAAGTAGAGGTTTAACCCAAAGAATTGGAATTTGGTTTAGAAGTTCCCTTGCAAAAATTCGATAGTATAACGGCGTCACATCAAATTTTAGAAAAAGAGTTGATGAGAGAGATAAAGGTTATCTCATCACGTGGATATAACATTTACATCAATAAGGATATATAAGAACATATCCCAACATAAGCAGATGTAACTTAAAAGACAAAATAAAAAGAAGTCTTTTTAAAAATAGGAGTGTGAAAGGTTCCCTTACCGACTTGGGTAACTTTCGAAACGTACACCCCATGAAAGAAGGACTATACAAAATTGATGTAAATACTCATAAACAAAATTATATTACACAAATATTAGAATAATGGGTAGTACATACACCACTCAAAGGAAATGGTGGAAAATGTATCATAAATCCCACGGGAATAAAAGTGAGATGAAAAATCCCTTACGAAAAATCGGCAGCCTAACGGTTCCACTTAAAACTTCTAAAAATGGATTTATGAGATCAAATAGGGTCTCTCATAAAATGAACATAATAATTACAGAATGAGTAATATAAAAGACCATCCCCAAACATAATAAATATGAGCTTAAAATAAATGACATAAAAGAGAGTACTTAAAAAATAGAGAGGTAGGATCCCTTACCTCAAGTCCGACATGTCTTGTTCATTTCTTTATATTCCTAAATAATAAACTAGAGTTAATTTCTACTTTATTAAGAACCTTTTTTAAGATCATTATTTCTTTTATATCACTTACTACCATGTTATGAACATTATGTAATTATTTAAGTTAATAACGGTCGTTTTGTCGATCATTGGTACTTGAGTCAAAAATAAAAGTTGTTCTTGTGGTAGAATATCCATTATATCCAGAATTATATTCATGATGTTGATATCATATATATAATATATATCAAGTATATACTTGCATTTATAATATTACATAACATTTATATGTAATAAATGAAATGTACCATTCATGGAGACGGTAAGTTGTACGTACGCACGAATGCTACTTTCATTTATATTTCGTATTTAATGGAATTAAAACTAAATGAGATATATATATTATAATTACAGTATAATATATAAGTTATATAGCTCTCATAAGTTCATTAATTTCATTATTTATACATTCCATGTATTGCATGAACGAGTCACATCACTTGAGGGGGCGGTAGTCCACACTTCCTTAAATGAAATTATCGCATTTGCACAACATGAAAAGCATAAAGATATGTTTTAAATGTAAAATTAAGAAGCATAGAGAGGAAATAAATATAATATATATCATAAATAAATATAGTTCCATCATAATGGCCACCATGAGAGGTGGTAGGAGAAGATAGAACAATCATCATTTCGTGAGGCAGTAATTCGCCATCCATGGAAACTGTATGTTCTTTAACCATTAGACGGAGGTGTGTGTAAGTGTAGCTAGAATCCTTATCATAACAACATCCTAGTAGATAATATTGTTTTTAAAAAATAAAGGAATAAAAATAGTTTAGGGTTTTGGGGAAGAAAAATAAAAAAAAAGAACATAAGAGAGGACATTACCTTTAAATCGGGTTACTCCCTTTGGTTTGAACCAAAAGGGTTTCTTGAAGAGCTTTCTACCTAAGGTATGGCTTCTAGGATGAAGAGAGAGATGTAGAGAGATAAAATGAGCAGAGTTTGGTCGATCCAAAGGATTTAGAGGTGTGGGTAAGGGGGTAGTGGTGGGGGCCTTTTATAAGAGGGAGGAGGGGCACTCTTGGAAAGTCTTGAAAAGTTACTTTATTATAAAATGATTTTCAGATATAAAAGGTCCAAAAATTATATATTTTGAGGATAAGGTGATAAGGGTTCGAAATCCACCCATCCAATAGGTTTTTTGACAAGTTTATGTCTTAGATTTTACATTATATTTTCATTTTATTTAAATCATTCATTAATGAGGTAATCACTGCATCATCATGGTGTCATAAATAAAGTCATTTATTTAATGTCTAAAAATGAAAAAAATACTATGATGTAGGAAATAATTTTAGGTTTCCAATGAATATTTATAGTAAAAAATATGACTTGTATAACCCCATGTAAAAATTGTTTTATTAAAACAATACATGTTTGTGACATTTTTATTTTAACTTTAAATAAAAAGTTATTAATGTCATTTTCCTACCAAAGTGGCTCCATGGGGTCCCCATGTTGAACCATGGATTGTCTTGGTCGGACATGACTCATCCAATAACTGTAGGACATGTGTCAAGGTCATTTCATATTATTATAACATTATCTTTACCTTAAATTACACTAATTACCTTTAATTGCGATTAATAAAACTTAAAAGTTACTATTCACCAAAAAATTATTTTAATCCCATTGAACCAAATTTTAAATCCTAATGACAACCATGTATGTCGGATTTTTTAAATTCAAATCACAGAAGTGGTAAAGTTTTATTGAAACAAAAAAATCAGTTTTTTAACTACCACTTAGTGGTTTCACTATTCATCAAAAATTGAAGTTTTTTAGAAAAATACCAAACATTCACCCTAAGATATATTTGATATTCCGAATTCAAAAATGATTTATATTTTAAAATTTTCAAAACATATAATTTGCATTAATTAATTTAATAATTAATTCCCGCTGTCAAAATAAATAGCGTGTTTTTAAGAAACAATATCTATTAAAAGATTGACACTAGTTTAAGTCCAATTTCAAAGTGGAATTAATTCCAATGACCACCATTGGATTAAATGGTAAAAATATATTCTAATTTCACTTTAAAACAAATTCAAAATATGATCTAATCATATAAATAAATTAGATTAAAAGGAGGTTTTGAATTAAAATACAACATTTTTCACTAATTCATTAAAAATGGACTTTATCAAAAAAAATAACAAAAACCTACACAAAGTAAATTTTGATATCCCAATTCTAAAGAAGGATTTTATTTGGTCCAATATAACATATAAAATTTTCAACAAGTGGATTTAAAAATAGTTCTCCATCAAAAGGCGGTTAATTGACCTTTTAAAGAATATTAGAATATTTACGCTTAAAATTGGATTCATTCGCATTTTAAGCCTCTAACATTTATTAGATAAAAGTAAAAATATTTGACAAACATATATAATCATTTTGTATTTAGTTCTGTTCATTCCCACCATTACAATGGCTAGGCATTAACTACCATTTAAAATAATATTATTTTATTATTAGAGTGCAACGTAAGATTTCCAAGAAACTCATTGTTGCGTATTGGGTACGCCATGGAGCATAGCATCCCCTTTAAAATAATATTAATATTCTATTCACAAATATTAATAAATATGAAAAGGTAATATTATTTATTTATCTGGGGTGTTACATTCTTCCCCCTTTTGGGAATTGCGTCCTCGCAATTTTAAAATTGGGCTTGGAAACTTCATTGAAAGCCCCACATCGGAAAAGGAGTCAGCAAAACTATCACTTTAAAAGAAAGAAAGAGAAGTACAAAGATCACCCGAGTTAACCCATACTAGGATTCCATGTAAGAAAACATGGATATGGAAGAAAAAAAAAAGGTTCAATTTCTGCTAGGGAGTGATAGAAAACATGATTATAATAAAGTTAACCACCATAAAATCACAAACTTGTGATGGGTTAAACGGTATTTGATTCCCCAGTAGTAAAAGTTTACATACAATTTTTTGTTTTAAGTTACTTTTAATTGAGGAATTTATTTATGAGCTTAACTAAAACATAAGGAAACATACTTACTTGTCATGTTGACTTTCAAATTTACTATATTTCTTACACAACTCATATTTTCTCCAAAAGATGAGCATTTAGGAAGACTTGTCCATATTAAAAGTACTATAATAAACTTCTTGAGAATCACCTAATCTACAAAAGAGAACTATATATTTCCCAAGTCCTTAGACCTTAACCAAAACCAAAAACAAAAAGGTTAGTGCAAGATCAGATAATACCCAAAAAGGATAATCCTTTATAAATGGAAACACTACTCTTAATCTCCAAAATTGTTCAAAAAAAACCCAAAGATCATCAAAGACCATTCAATAAACAGCTATCCATAAAATTCTTCAAAGTAAACCAAACTACAATTGAAACCCAATTCTTTGAAGGATTTAATCACATAGTCTTCTAAGGTAAATATTAACATTTATCTCCAAATAACATCAGTTGCTCTTAAAGTCTCATATTGAAAAGTAATTAACCTAATCATATATCCTCCATGATAGGTCAATAATTACCTAGATAACCCAAAATCAACTTATTCCTGATTCATAAGATCATATAACTAAAAAAAGAATTATTTATACTAACCAAGGGCTTCATGTAGTCCAGTGGTAGGCGATAAATACTAGTCACACTTTGGTTGTGGGTTCGATTCCCGCAGCTTTGTCCGACGCGACGGGTTGTCACACGGTCTGCGTGTTGTCCTTTTTCCAAAACTATATAATTCTTAAAACATTCCCCAAAAGGATATAAAATCTTCAAAAAAACCCATAAAATAATTTAACCTCAAGTTTACCCCATGCCTTTCATTTTCCATCATATATTAGCCCATAATTACCTCAAAAGTAAGGATCATATAAACCCTAATGGTTACCATTATAATTATTACCTGAACTTCCACATCGAGTTGGTTCTCTTGTACATGATGCATCAGAGAACTCACCAAGGTTCAAGTGGTTAATCATGACTCCTTGATAGTTGGTTTAGAATAACCATAAGATTACTCATTGAATCCCCCATTTCATCCAGTCTCTTAATCAGAGAACCACCACAATTTCCTTCAAACCCATTGTCACTTTGGTAACCGCTAGATCCATCAATTTACTAAAACCAAAAATGTCAGTGTGAGTATATCAAAAAAATCATCATGTACTAATGAGGAAGTTAAACACTAAGATATACTTACTCATTAAATTTATCTAAAAACTATGACTCTTTCTGAAAAACTAGCCATTATGGTAATGTCACTTATGCTTAAAGAATACCCTAACCTCTAAAGTTATCTAAACCGACCTTTGATACCAACTATAAGGACCCGGCCTTAAAACATTACTTAATCTTAATTAAATGACTAATTCACATTGAGGATCTTTTCAGGTTTAAAGTTTTAGAGAATTGGGACATAACTATTACATATCAAAGATTACAAAGTAGACACATCTACTCAGTTTCCATTTTTTTCACAAAATATAAACTCTTGAACAAAAGAGTCATGACTAGTTCCATGTTTTAGACATCGTGACATTTCCTTGATCCCATCCTTGACCGTATTCCACTTTAAGTCCTATGGAAAACATTTCAAAAACATGGGATGAGCAAAAAAAGCTCAGCAAGGGATATAAAAATACAGAAAGGAAACATTATTCCACGTATACATAAAATCAATGAAAACACACTTTACTCATAAAACATAAGCACTTTAACATACCTCATGAAATCATAAGATTTATGAATAACTCGTAGAAATCATAAGACATAAAAGTAACTTGTGTAATTCATAACATTCTTATGTAGGGATTAACCATCATGATTACGTTTGGAATACCCATCATAGTATATTCCCTAAATCTCTTCGGTGAAACCTTATCGTTTAACTCCTTTGCGTTACCCAATGCATTGGAGAGATATCACAGGCTCACCCGCCCATAGTTTATCACAGAACCACCCGTCTTCATAAACAATGCCCAAGAACCAAAACATAATCATAACACTTAAAACATGCATAAAATTTCAACATTTCAATCGCAAGAGATCACATCATGATATTATCATAAATAAAAACATATTATAAAATCATTAAAACTCTATGAGAGAAAATTCCCTTTATACTTTTAAAATATTAAAAGAAGACATTTAAAAGAGATTTTAGAATCAAAGTGTCCCATACCACTTAGAAACTTTTGAAAGGGTTTTAAAACATTCATGTACATATAAATAAATCCTTAAAACCATTGTTAGGATTATAACACATAAATATGGGTATTGTCTAATATATATAGAGATACATAGGTCAATGATAACCATAATCATGTTGTGGCTGGGTCCTGAATTAAAATTTTGGACTTCACTACGTATCTCATAAGAATGAGAATCAAGCCGTACGTAGTTCTTGAAATTCATTTTAACGTCGTGCAGGACGAAAGTATGAGAGATCTTAGTTTAGGTTCATAGAATTCGGACCATAATAATGAATACACAGTGTGTGTTTTCATGAGGAATTTTCAGCTAAGGGACTGAAAGTGAAATTTGGGGTTAGGCCCAAAAGACTTGGGACTGGATTCGAGGGATACTCGAATGTTCCTACGTATCCCATAAGGATGGGAATCAAGTCCACGTAGTTCTAGAACTACCCTTTGTACAAATTTGGTTCGTACATGTGAAGGGTGAAAGGGGACTTTAGTGCAATGATGGTTTAACCTAATATAAAAAGTTTAGGCATTACCATGTATGCACGTAGTCTTTTGAAAATGAAAACCATGATTGAAAAATCAATGTCAATAATAGTTCTCTCTCAAATGAGGAAATCAAAGAATATTGTAGTTTATTGTCATACCGGACAAAAGTGTTGTATAGTTTAACATCATATAACAAAGACGAAAGTGAATCAATGTAAATATATTGATTCCAGGGGCGGTTTCACGAATCAACATCATATGAGATGGTGGTGAACCGATGTGAAGAGATTGTTTTTGGGCTTGAACCCTGGGAGGTTGCCTACATACCCAGCCTGGAGGGCAAGGATCAAAGTCCGTGTAGTTCAATTAAAGAATGAATTAATGATCAAGTTGTTCTTGGGGACAATGATCTAATAAAAAATGTTGTTGGGACTTACACATGGTTAGGGGCCCAAAGAGAGTGTTATGGTTGATGTTTGCTCTAAGCTCACGTGAGTCATACTCGGTGTGAGAAACAAGAGGTAACAACAACCTTAACGATGCAAAGTTTAATGTCATGTTGGACATATCAAGGGACTATGCAGTTTAAAGTCTTGCAGTTAGGACTATTGGTGTTGCACAGTTTAGTTTCATGTAGCAGGGACAAAATAACAGTTTAATGTCATGTAGGAAAATATCAAGGATTTTCTGTATAGTTTAGCATCATATAGTTAGGACAATAGGGACAATGCAGTTTAACGTCATATTGGACGAAAGGTAGACTGTGCAGTTTAATGTCATGCAGTAAGGACAAAATAACACACCATTTATGTCATGTTGGACGAAAGTGTGAATAGTTTAAGGTCATATGCATGGACCGTGGATGGTGCAGTTTAATGTCATGCTGGACCTTTGAGATTATATAGTTTAACGTCTTTCCAGACGTAAGGGACTTTTATACAGTTTAGCGTCATGTAGTTAGGACGTCACAGTTTAACGTCTTGCTGGACATAAGGGACGTTTTCACAGTTTAACGTCGTGTGGGACGAAGTTGCAGTTTAAGGTCATACTGGACCATTGCTGTATAGTTTAACATCATATAGCAAGGACGAACTGATGCTGCACAGTTTAGTGTCATGTTGCGGGGACAAGTTCTTTTCTATAGTTTAACGTCATGTTGGACGAAAGTTCAAATAGTTTAAGGTCATATGCATAGACCGTGGATGATGATTTAGTTTAAAGTTATACTGGACTAAGTTTGATGCAGTTTAAAGTCATACTGGACTAAGGTTGATGCAGTTTAAAGTCATACTGGACTAAGGTTGATGCAGTTTAAAGTCATACTAGACTAAGGTTGATGCAATTTAAAGTCATACTGGACTAAGGTTGATGCAGTTTAAAGTCATACTGGACTAAGGTTGATGCAGTTTAAAGTCATACTGGACTAAGGTTGATGCAGTTTAAAGTCATACTGGACTAAGGTATGAACCAATTGTAAGAATCTTGGTTCTGGGTACCATTTTTTGTGTTTATACAAAATATTTCTTCAGAAATCTGGCATTGGTTGGAGTCGTGATGAGTTCTCCATCCATTGAGATTAATGAATAAGCTCCATTGGAGTAGACCTTATGTATTGAATAAGGTCCTTCCCATTTTGGTTCAAGCTTGGGAGACTTCTTTCCTGGTATCATTGGAGTTCTGAGAACTAATACCAATTCTCCCTGATTGAATGAACGAAGACGAACCTTTTTGTTAAAAGATCGTGCTATTCGATTCTGATAGATTTCCAAGTGGTGAAAAGTGCACAATCTTTTCTCATCTAACCATTCCAATTCATTCAATCGCTTTTGGGATTGCTCATCTGTAGATAACTGATCACAAATGGCTACTCTGAGTGAGGGCAATTGAACTTCAATTGGCAAGACTGCTTCTGTTCCATATACCAACGAATATGGAGTTGACCGCGTTGCGTTGCGGGTGGTAGTCCGATAAGCTCGTAAAGCATGAAAGAGTTTATCAGGAAATGACCTCTTATCGTTATCCACCATCTTTTGCAGTATATTTGAAAGAGTCTTGTTAAAGGCTTCTATTTTTCCATTGGCCGCCGCATGATACCGAGATGAATGGTTGGATTTAATGTTGTATTCTTGATACAATTTCTTCACCTCATAAGAACAGAAGTTGGTGCCGTTGTCCGTCAATATGGTATGAGGGACACCAAATCTAGTAATGATGTTAGACTTGATGAAGCTAACAATGCATTTAGAACTCACTTCTTTGAGAGGTACTGCCTCTGCCCATTTGGAAAAGAAATCAGTAGCAGTAAGAATGTACTTAAACTGCTTGGTCGTAGCTGAAGGGTAAGGTCCCACCACATCCATTCCCCATGTGGCAAATGGCCACGAGTATTTAGCTGTATGAAGCAACTCTGGAGGTTGATGAATGAAGTTGGCATATACTTGACATGAATGACACTTCTTTGTGAAATCAACACAATCTTGTATCATTGAAGGCCAAAAGTATCCAAGCCTTCGAATTTGATCAGACAGTCTATGTCCAGACTGGTGGGCACCACAGACTCCTGCATGTACTTCTTTTATGACAGTCATTGTCTCTTCACCATCAATGCATCTGAAGATAACTCCATCAAAACCACGTTTGTAGAGAATTTTCTCTAGGTGGTTTGGGCCATCATAAAGAGTAAAATTGACCACACGTCACCGGATTTGTTCTTTCTCGGCTCTATCAGGTGGAAGTGTTCCATTTTGAAGGTATTCCCTGATAGGTGACGTCCATCCTGTAGTATGACCATACGGTTCAAGAATAGGACTAATTTCATTAATTTCCTCTGTTCTGGCTTGAACATAAGGTGAAATTGCACGACGGTGGGCAATACTGATGGTTGTCTCGTCCCGATTTAGATCTGCTAGAGTTGTGGCTATATTAGCCAGTGCATCAGCTTGAGCATTTTGTGATCTTGGGACATAAGAAAATGTCGATTCTGAAGGGAATTCCGCCATTAACTCTCTGACGTAATCATACAAAGGGATTAATTCTTCTTTTCTGATGGCATAATCCCCATTGACTTGTTTGATTACCAGGTCTGAATCACCTTTCACCTTTAAGTGATTCACTTGTGCTTGGAGCGCTAACTCCAAGCCTGTGATAAGAGCTTGGTATTCGGCTTCATTATTGGTACCACCTTCCCACAATAAAAAGGAATAAGGTAACACTGCCTTATCTGGAGAAATGATCACAATTCCTAAACCAACTTTGTTGAATTTAGGATTTTCCATTTTCTTCCCTGTTGGACTTCTGGAAGCACCATCAAAATACATTTACCATGTTTGAGGACTCTCTTGAATAGAGAATACTTCCTCATCAGAGAGTTCAATATCTAAGGACGTGTCTTCCATTGAAGGATGTTCATCCAGGAAATCAGCCAGAGCTTGGCCCTTAATTTCCTTTTGAGACACATACTGAATGTCGAACTGCTGCAAAATAACTGCCCACCTTGCTAGATGTCCTGTAAGAATTGGACGGCTAAGGATGAATTTGAGCAGATTATTGCGAGATACCAATTGGACCTCGTGATGTTGCAAGTAGTGTCTCAGTTTCTGAACTGCAAAGATTAATGCCAGGCAGCACTTCTCAATATTTGAATACTGGGTTTCTGCTTCAAGCATAGTTCTACTGAGATAGTAGAGGCTATTTTCATTCCCAGCATCATTCTTTTGAGCGAGAAAGGCACCCAATGATCGCTCTAGAGCTGTCACATAGAGGATAAGTGGTCTACCTTCAACAAGTGGCATGAGTACTGGTGGACTCAAGAGTTATTTCTTGAGAACATCAAATGATTCTTGACATTCTTTATTCCACTGGTAAGTGACTCCTTTCTTCAATAATTTGGTAAAGGGTAAACTTTTGCCTGCCAAATTGGCGATGAAACGCCGAATATAAGCTAAGTGTCCTTGAAGTCCTCTTAATTCTTTCAAATTCTGAGGAGGTGACATACCAAGGATTGATTTGGTCTTCTCAGGATCGACTTCAATACCACGATGGCGTACAACAAAGCCGATAAATTTTCCTAAGGTTACCCCAAAAGCACATTTTAAGGGGTTCATCTTCAAATTATGTTGTCGAAGCTTGTGGAATATGACTTCTAAATCAGCCAAGTGATTAGAACGTTGTTTGGATTTAACCACCAAATCATCCACATAGCATTCAACAAACTTCCCTAAGAAAGGTTTGAAGATACGATGCATGGTGTGTTGATATGTTGTACCTGAATTCTTTAAACCAAAGGGCATCACCTGGTAACAAAACACACCTTGAGGAGCTCTGAAGGCTGTAGATTCCTTATCTTCTGGGGCCATTCGGATCTGATTATATCTGGAATATCCATCCATGAAAGAAAGTACTTCATAGCCAGTCGTCGCATCAATTAAGAGTTCTGTAATCGGAACTGGGAAATCATCTTTAGGACAATACCGATTAAGATATCTGAAATCGATGCAAACCCTAATTTGTCCGTTCTTCTTCTTTACAGGGACAATATTAGCCAACCACTTGGGATACTGAACTTTTCTGATGAAGTTAGCTTTGATCAGCTTATCCACTTCAGCTTCAATTTTGGAAGCATAAGTTGGGTGTGTTCTTCTCGTGGCTTGCTTAAATCCTCGATGTTCTTTTGGTAAACCCAAATGATGAGTAGAAACATCAGGATCAAGCCCAGGCATTTCTGTATAGTTCCAAGCAAAAATATCTTTATTTTTCTATAGAAAAAAATATACATCTCTTTCTCTTCAAGGGTCATGGCCGCACTAATTAAAGTGGGGCGTGGATCTTTCTCTGTACCCAGATTTACTTCTCTGAGTTCATCCACAGTGGTAGAGATACCTTCTTCAAATGCTGGAAGAGCATCTCTAAGATCTTCCTCTTCCTCTTCATCACATGCTATTTCTTCCGTTTCTACTGGCAAAGTAGATGACAAAACGAAATTCTCATGATCATAAGAGATATCAAAATTTTCACATTTTGAAGAAGAAGCTTCCATTTCCGACCCTATTGATGATAAAGGGCCTTCTTTGGGAAATAAAGAGGAGATGATGGATTGAGAATCGACATCATTATTCACCTCTGGTGTTGCTATAACTTCTTCTGGCCTGATTGGTGAAGTATAGACTTGTTGGACTTCAGCAGATGAAATGAAAACGTCACCACTTAGGCTTTCATCACTGTTTGGTAGGTTACCAATTTCTCTCATGTTGTCTGGCTCAATTGTCGTAATTGACATTATGGATCTTTCCATAAGAGTATTTTGATTTGGGCCTATTTTGTCAATTTGACTGATAGGTAACACATAATCTATACTCACATGTGTAAATGGATTTATTGGAATTTTCTCCAAACCATATGGAGTATTAACTTTGGTATCTTCCTTCATTGTAGATTTTTCTCTTCCCTTCATGTGATAAAATTCTGCCTCAATGTATTGAGACTCACATGTCTTAAACGGGGTCTTATCACCATACAATGTTCCAACTTGACCATTGAAATAGTATTTGAGACATTGATGGTATGATGAAGGAATAACTGCATGCTGATGTAGCCAGGGTCTTCCAAGAAAGACGTTGACAGCTGAGTCTTGATCAACAATCATGAAATCCGAATTGGATACAAGATCTCCAAAATGAGTTCTGAGTGTAACTTCGCCCAGTGGTTCTTGTTCATTTTTATCATATCTTTGTAACATCATGGTAGAAGGAGATAAATCAGATTCCGTGAGGCCCAATCGACGAAGTGTACGAATGGGCATGAGGTTGACTCCTGAACCATTGTCAATGAAAGCTCTTCGGATATCTACACCATTGACTTTTCCAGATAAGTACAAAGGTTTTATGTGCCCATGCACAACATCATCTTCATCTTTATCAGTAAAAGTTATCACTGCATGGCATTCTGCAGGATTATTCTCTATGTGATAGACCTCAGCTGCAGCAATTTCAGCTTCAAACTCCTGAGGACTTGACAAAGCTTCGATGAGTGCTTCCCGAAGATCTTTTGACAGATTCAAAGCATCCAAAATTGATAACTTGGCTGGTACTTGGGACAAGTGTTTCAATATATCATACTTTTGATCTAAAGGTCTGTGTTTCCCAACAGGAATATGTGGTTTAGCAGGTACCTTGGAAGCAGATGCTTTGGAAGCTGATGCATCTTGTATAGGGATAGAAGTTGGCAAAATCCTTGGTTTTGGAAGATTAGACTGATTAAGTCCATTTACTTGTTGAGATAAAGAAGATGGAATTTTCAATCGGTCTTCTAAAATAACTGTGCCAAAACTGAGTTGACTATTGGCAGAAGAACTTTCTTGTTCTTTTTGAGCTCGCTGAAGGGCTCTACCACGAGTTTCTGCTTCATACACAGTGCTAGCAGGGGTAGAATTGGAGTAGTGGCTTCGGAAAGATCCACGTCTTCCCCTGTATCCTGAACCTCTAGAACTTCCTCGGATTCCTTTATTTGATACAGGGAATTCAGGCTCATCCAGACTGGAATATGGATCTGTTAATTGAATCATATTAACAGAACCGAAGATTAACTCTTCGTCTGATAAAGACTCTGCCTGATTAGCCTGTTTAGGCTGTGCCGTTTGGTGGGGCAGTGCCCGTGGCTTTGAAGTAGATGGCATGAAATCTGCCAAAGTCAAAGACAACTTAGGCCTCGATACATACTCATCTTCTTCTGATTCCTCTTTCTTCTTTGAATTGCGCTGCCCTTTTGAGGATTTGTCTTTTGATGGAGGCTTCACTGCAGCTTTTGTAGGAGACACAATTGGCTTCTTCAATTGTGTTCGCAAAATGGCATGGGTCCGATTGATTGTCTTTCTGACCATCCAATCATCATATTTTTGTGCAGTTTTGCTTTTGACTTCTTTCCACTCGCCTCCTTCCTCTGGATCTGTAGCGGTAACACACGCTACATGAGCTGAAGAACCCTTCAATTTGACTTGTCCCAAGTCGACCATCTTTTGCAGGAGGTCTTTAAAGACAAAACATTCCTTGATGGGATGCCCCAACATTTGATGAAAGGGACAATAATTGGGACGGTCTTCATCTCCTTCCTTATTTGGCCTCTTGGGCACTAGTAATTGAACCAAATTATTTTCCAGAGCTGAAATGAAGTAACCAGGAACTTGCTCACTTCGGAAAGAGTATGTTTTACTCTTCATATCCTCAAATTGTTTTCATCGTTGATCTTTTTGATCATTTGGACGAAACGGCCTTTGTTGTTGGCATTCAGGAGGTGGAGTCCTTCGAGAAGATGAAGGTTTTAAAGTAGAAATAGGTACAGGTGCTTGTTTAAGCATAACTGTAGCAGTTTCAACTTTACCCATTCTCCTTCCTGGAACTGATGGAATTACACGAGATTTAGCCTTAGCCTGTATAAGGGAATCTTCAATCTGCTGAGCGATTGAAGTAAGGTCTCGAAACCCTCCTGTGTATTTCACAGGGATCAATGGCGTGCGTAATTCGTCACGTAAATTTGCCACACAGATTGGAAACAGCTCTTCCTGAGGGAGTGCTAAACTGAGGGAATATGTTAATCCCTTCCAGCGAGAAATGAAATCAGAGACTCTTTCATTCTCCCTTTGCTTGCAGTTTGTAAGATCGAAAACTGTTGTTTTTGGCAAAGTTGAGCTGAACTGAAGAAGGAATTTTTGACGAAGATCTTCCCATCCGATGATTGACCGGGATTGCAAGCTTGTATACCAGACAAAAGCTGGTCCTTGCAAGGTTCGCACGAAGCATCTGAGTTTCACTGCTTCTTTCTGTTCTGGAGTTCCCATCATAGGATCACAACAAGATACGTAATGCATCAAATGTTGTTCAGGGTCGCCTGATCCATTGAAAGTAGGGAAAACAGGGTTTCCAAAACTAGATGGAGGAGAAATTGAATCTACCCATTCAGGGTAAACCTTCTTTTCTGGTTGAACTTGCGTCCGTTTCCCTTCCATAGTTTCTAACCGAGCTGTTAATGACTCAATAGTAGTTATTAACTTTTGAGAAACATCAGGTTGAACTTGGTTTTGGGTAGGTGCAATGAATGGAGCTTGGACAGACGTGGTGGTTGGTGCTACAACTGATGGTAGTGCTGCCAAACGTTGTTGCATTTGACCCGTAGGATTAAACCTCTGAGGGTGTACTGATAAAGGAGGATATTCCTGATCCATCTCAGTAGTTACAACAAATTCCTTCGGCTGTCGAACTTCAGCATTCTTAAGAAGAAGACTACTCTGAAGTAGTTCTGCATTCAACCTTCTTAATTCTTTCATTTCTTCCTCCTATTGTGCAAACCTTTGCTCTAATGAGAGCGATTGACCTTCTCCAGAGGAAGGATATGTAACCTGATTCTTTCCCTTCCCTTTGTTGGATACCTTTTGGAGGGAGGTAAGCGGATTACCTAAGTTCTGAGTAATCCTTTGACTTCGTGTACGCACACCTTCTTCATTTGTATCGGTGCATACATTTTCTTGAGAAGGACGCTCTTCATCTGAGTCCCCTGAGTGAGTCTCCTATGGTGGATTAGAAACAACGACATTGATGACATTGATTGATGCATAATGCATCGCATCTCTTCTATCAATATTTCTGTGATATTGTCTTCTTTCATGTCTTTGATGAGACATTGCCTTTTGTTGATTCAATCTTTTAGGAATTTCTTGACGAGCTATAACTTGGAGGGAATCTCCTGATAATTTGGCTCTTCGTTCCTCTTGGGGATTCTTCCCCAATCGAGAAAAGACCGACATTCTCTGAGGAGGGGATTGATGATTTGAAAGAGTCCCCAGTCTCGAGAACTGGGGATGTTCCTGCTGCTTCCGCTCAACTCCTCGAATCCCATTTGTTGACTCTGAGGGTTGGGTTAGAGAAGTCCTGAGTCTGACAAGCTGGGGTGGCTCTTGACATGCTACATCTGAGATCTTCTTAAAAGATCTCTTGATCTTGAGAATATTAGTTCAGAAATTAGCTGGATGCATTAACCTGTATCCACTTTTATCACCTGGTTCAACAGACCATTGGATGATTTCTGAAACTTCTGTCATTTGATGACGTGTTTGCTCCATACGAGAGGCTTGTGCAATATTCTCTCCTTCTTGATGTAGGATCAATTCAACAACTTGTTCTCTATATGCTTGATTTTGAGAGGAACTAGTTGAAGCCTGTTCTTGAACAAGCTTTTGATTATGAACAAAGCCCATTGACTGTGGCCGGCCATGGGCAATAACATTGCATGAGACCATTTTTGGCGGGCTTTGCTGACTGGAAAGCACTGTGAAATGTAGTGCTCCGTGAACACCCCATCCTCTGATATGAACATCAGATGGAGCATTGGAAATTAACTGACGCAATTTTCTTAGTGCGCCAAGGCATGAACGTTGAAGGGTTCTCTGTTTCTTTTCAACCTTCGGATACCGAGAGACTGATAGAGATGCCAAATCAAACTGATGTTGTATCCCTTCTATTATCTTAAGATGATTTTCATATTCATCATAAGATAATACCTTCTTCTTCAATTGACAAATAGTTTTCCATATGTTGAGACGAATATCATGGATTCCATCATCCGTCAACATCTTTGGAATGTCGTATTGGGAGTCAGCCAAAGGCCAAAACATGACTGGTACCTCACCTTTTGCCAGTTTTTTCCTCATGTTCAACATTTCCTCTTTATCATTAAATGAAGATTCTTCTACCTGTTTTGACCAGAGTTGGTGTTTCCTTGTTGCTTCATCAGATTCAACAAGATTGGTAAAGAGATCATTGATCAAACTAGAAGATGCATGACTTAGGGGTGGTTCAGATAATGACCTACACCCTGGGCTATCTTCTGATTGAGAAAGTATTTCACTTGTTAGTGATAAAGCATCAGACATGACTGGTTTCGCATTTGCAAGTGCCTCAAGATAAGAGGGCTTTCTCGGCACTACATTTTCCACTGGAGTATTTTCCAGGCAATGTGAATCACTACTGCGGAGAGGACTTTCGCAGAGAAATTCATCATCATGGGGAGGTCCACCATAATGGGTTACAGGAAAAGATGAGATCTCTTGCTCCTTGGTCTTCTGACCACACAGAGGGTTCCCGTGGCTCTCATCTGAAGAAGAAACTTCAAGATTGACCGAATTTTCATGAAGCAAGCCTTCATGAGGAAGTGTCTGTTGAAGACCTTCAGAATTAATGTTCCTGTTACTGGGAACTGAGGGATTAGAATCTTGAATTCCGATAGATAAATGTCTGAGGGCTTCAAGAACTCCAGCATCGAGCAAGGCCTTGTTGCAGATTGGCCTTTGATCTCCTGACTGTGCTGGGCGGATCTTTTTCTTAGATGCCTTCTTACTCGCTTTAGAAACCACTTGATGACGAAAGTGGTTACTCTGAGCAGGTGTATGTGCCTGATCAGGAAAGATGGTTAGGTTAGGCTGACGATCTCCACTCAAATCAGGTGTATGTGCCTGACTTGGTTGTCCGTATGATATGGGGGAGTATGCCCCATAACCCTCTTGGACTGGAACAGATGTGTGTGTCTGTTCTGGAGTGAATCGTTGATGTGTCACTCCACTGCTAGGGATAGATTTATGTGTCTTTCCCTGAGACGATGCTGAAGTTGTTATGATATCCTGGCAAGCATCCAGAATATGAGCAGGAATTTGCTTCTGCTCTTTCACCATTGACAAAATATGTTTGGTGACTTCAGCCGCCGGAACGGGAATATACGTCCATTCCGGGTTTGAAGTAGGTGTATGTGCCTGCTCCTGTCCTCCTTTTCCTATCAGTGAATCCTGACAGTACTCAAGTGTGGAGGCAGAGAGTTGAGTCTGCCTCCTGTTTGTCGTCGGGGCATTCTGACTGACTTCTCCGTGCGCTACCAAGCGAGACTGTTGGTAGGCTTGATTAGTATTAGAAGGTGTATGTGCCTGCTGATTACACTTCGCCAAACACAGTTGAAGAGATCCATCATATGTAGTCAGACGAGCCTGCTGACTAACTGATGATGCATAAGCAGGTGCATGTTCCTGCCTATAGTACTATGCTGGAATTGCCTGGCGGGATTGGCTTGATGCTGCCAGACGAGTCTGCTGAACAGCAGAATTAAAACGGACAGGTGTGTGTGCCTGCTCGTTATTTTCCACCAAGTTAGGTTGGTGGACTTCTCCGGAGATGGCAGGGATGACAACCTGCCCATTGTCAACCGGATTTCGTCTCTGGCGGTTCATCTTGCCTGCTCGGGTTCGAAGAACCTAAGATGAATGCCTGGAGTCGGTACCCTCATCATGTTGAGGGCGCACTACCGCACGAGTCTGGTGGTGATTGTTGATGGGAGCCCTCAGGAAGGACTCCTGTCTTTTTGAATTAAGGCCCTGAGGGACCTGCTCATTCACTTCCTCAGAGTAAGGGAGTGAATGGAAATTGCGTTCCGGGGATAACGACCCGAAACGGTTGGAGACGGTAGTCAGCACCGCCTGCTTCTTGATTTCTGGCCGCCGTTGTCCGGACGACCAGGTAGAGTTGTTAACTTGGAGGTCTTGAAGAGCGGCCTCCAGAGTTGGGATAGTACCGTTGCGACGGTACTCCTTAACCAGTGCATTAGAAACCCAGCGTTGAAGATGCTGAGTTGGTGATGTCATCCTCAGAGCGGACGACGTTCCAGCAGGAGTAGCAGCATTGGTTTTCACAGTAGGATACCTCACAGTAGAGGTGTTCACAGCAGTAGTATTCACAGGGGTGAATTTAAGGAAAGCCATTTTGCAGAAGATCTTGAGAAAAGAGTGCATGTTCCATATAACAGACATAATCAAGACGAATCCGGCCACTGTATCTTTTGGATGAGCTCATGTCAATGATTGCTTTGTTGGCCCAAGGGGCCTAACAAATAAGAATAACATAACTTTAACTTGGTTAAGGATTCACGTCGGGTTCACCATTTTTCGTTTCGCACGGAATTTGGGGATGACCTCCTGGACGGGAGATTCAAATGTTCCGATCGGTTTCTAACGGGTTTGTTCGTAGAACCGGAAACATCCAATGATTCCACATCCATTTGGACATACTTTCCAAAGGTAGGAGATCATTATCTTGTGGACTAATGAGGCTTAGGAATTTTCATTGGTCGAGAGGATGGGAGGTCGGACTCATCACACCTTTTTGAGGGGAATTATTGTCTACTCCGGGGCTCTCTTTATAGATTTAAGTTATGTTCGTGAATCCTTATTACATTACCAAGTATAAAATGAGATTTCCTTTAGTTTTAACAATCAATGATTGAATATGTAAGAAATCTAGATAATCTTTTATATGTATTCTAGGTTCTTCATCAATAGAGAATCATCTGTATCTATTTAGAGATTCTTGGTCAATGGTATCCTTCGAAACATTTATAAAAGTCTCTTGGTCATTATGATGACCAGGCTGGTTTTAAAGCCACTCAGTGGGGCACTTGAAGTTTATCGTCATTCAGAAGGACATGGATTACTTCAAAGTTAGGATCGAACCCATAAATGGGCTACCTACGTATCCTTTGTTTTGGAAAAGGAATCAGAACCCACGTAGTTCGAGTAATGGAGTATGACGTTTATGATTGATGGATCAAAGAAGGATGTCATAATTACTTTTACACTCTAAGCTCACGTGAGTCATGCTCGGTGTGAGAAATAAGAGGTATTGGTAAAAAATTAGACAATTGTGCCATGAAAGATGCAATCATAAGAAATAGTCTGGGGCTTATGTATGTATAACTACCCAGGTAGATGAAGGTTTAGGATTCACTTTTAGGAAGAAAATCCATGAACAGGGTCCATAAAGGTATATGTGCTTCATGGAGATTTGAATACTCTAATCTTGGGGCTTACTCCTAAGGATGATGCCCAAGTTAGGAGGGGACTTATGATTGGGTTTTACTCCTGAAAAGGAAACCCAAATCAAGGGTAAATTAGGACTGGTTAAAGAGAAATTAGGGGACTTGGGGCTTATTCCTGAAAAGGAAGCCCAAGATTATAACTGGGACTTATTCCTGAAAAGGAAGCCCAAGTTAGGGGACTTGGGGCTTGTTCCTGAAAAGGAAGCCCAAGATTATAACTGGGACTTATTCCTGAAAAGGAAGCCCAGGTTAGGGGTTAAGTTTTGGGGCTTACTCCTGAGGAGGATGCCCATATTTGAGATTGGGGCTTACTCCTAAGAAGGATGCCCAAATTAAGGGACTCGGGGCTTACTCCTAAGAAGGATGCCCATATTAGAGGACTTGGGGCTTACTCCTAAGAAGGATGCCCAGATTAAAGGATTATGATTGGGGCTTACTCTTGAGGAGGATGCCCAAGTTAAGGAATTAAGGTTTGGGGCTTACTCCTGAGGAGGATGCCCATGTTTGGGAACTTTAAGAATTTGGGGCTTACTCCTAAGGAAGATGCCCAGATTAAAGGACTTATAACTGGGGATTATTCCTAAAAAAGGAGACCCAAGTTAAGGATTCTCTCATCTTAAAGGATGAGGTTTAATGAATGAACTCTCCATATTTAGTGACATAAGGATTTTTAAATCACTAGGTTTTGAGAGATATTCCACAGAATTCCTTTCAGATAAGGAAGTCAAATCAAGAAATCATGCCATAAATGGATTTGAAGAGTGTCTTGAAGACTGAATCTTGAAAAGGAAAGGTGTAATGGCTTAAGAGGGGCAAAATGGGCAAGATGGGCACCCAAAAAGGTAGGGTCGCGCAAGTCTTGAAAGGCGCGCAAGTCTTCCATGGGCGCGCAAGTATTGGTCGCGCAGGTATACCTGCGCGACATGTGGGGTTCTTACGCGATTTTCAACCAGCATTAGAATACTTGAGCGACTCTTTATTAATCACTTTAGAATCCTCTTGAGGTTCTTCCAGAAAAGGGACACGCAAGTTCTATTGAAGGAAATAAGTCGGCGCGCAAGTGTTGATAAGTTTCAACACTTAGGCCTTCCTTCTTCTCTTTAGATCTTCCGTTCTAGGTAAAAATTACCTTAGAAGTGTTCCAGAAGCTTTGAGAAGAGACTTGGGCGTCGGGAGCTTCAATCCGAGTTTCTAGAAAAAAGATCCTCTCGAATGGGGGCTCACAGGGTCTATTTATAGGCAGGAGAAGACCTCGGGCGGTTACCGGGCGGTTATCACTTAGGGCGCGCAAGTCACTTGCGCGACCAAGGGTGTCACACAAGTGTACTTGCGCGACAGTGATATAACTTGCGCGGTGTAGTTACTGTTGATCCTTTGTTCATGCCTTTGTCGATTTTTGATGTTTTCTTCAAAGGATGAATCACTTTGAGCTCAGATATTCCCCTTTTCTGATCTTTAGATTCTGTGATGAAAGGAGCGTCAACACTACCATGTTACGAACATTATGTAATTATTTAAGTTAATAACGGTCATTTTGTCGATCATTGGTACTTGAGTCAAAAATAAACTTCTTATAATTACAAGTTGTTCATGTGGTAGAATATCTATTATATCCAGAATTATATTCATGATGTTGATATCATATATATCTTGTATATACTTGCATTTAAAATATTACATAACATTTAGATGTAAGAAATGAAATGCACCGTTCATGGAGACGGTAAGCCGTACGTACGCATGAACGCTACTTTCATTTCTATTTCGCATTTAATAGAATTAAAACTAAATGAGATATATATATATTATAATTCCAGTATAATATATAAGTTATATAGGTCTCATAAGTTCATTAATTTTATTCTTTATATATTACATGTATTGCACGAACAATTCACATCACTTGAGGGGGTGGTAGTCCACACTTCCTCAAATGAAATTATCGCATTTTCACAACATGCAAAGCATAAAGGTATGTTTTAAATTTAAAATAAATAAGAATAGAGAGTAAATAAATATAATATATATCATAAATAAATATAGTTCCATCATAATGTCCACCATGAGAGGTGGTAGGAGAAGATAGAACAATCATCGTTTCGTGAGGCAGTAATTCGCCATCCACGGAAACAGTATGTTCTTTAACCATTAGATGGAGGTGTGTGTAAGTGTAGCTCAAATACTTATCATAAAAACATCCTAGTTTATTGAATATACTGGGGTTTTTTCAAAATAAAGGAATAAAAAGTTTTTAGGGGTTTGGGGAAGCAAAATAAAAATAAAGAACATAAGAGAGGACATTACCTTTAAATCGGGTTACTCCATTTGGTTTGAACCAAAAGGGTTTCTTGAAGAGCTTTATACCTAAGTTATGGTTTCTAGGATGAATATAGGGATGTGTAGAGTTAAAATGAGTAGATTTTGGTCGAGCCAAAGGATTTAGAGGTGTGGGTAAGGCGGTAGAGGTGGGGGCCTTTTATAAGAGGGAGGAGGGGCACTCTTGGAAAGTCTTGAAAAGTTACTTTATTATAAAATGATTTTCGGATATCAAAGGTCCCAAAATTATATATTTCGAGGATAAGGTGATAAGGGTTCGAAATACACCCATCAAATAGGTTTTTTACAAGTTTATGTCTTAGATTTTACATTATCTTTTCTTTTTATTTAAATCGTTCATTAATGAGGTAATCGTTGCATCATCATGGTGTCATAAATAAATTCATTTATTTAATGTCTAAAAATTATAAAAAAAACTATGATGTAGGAAATATTTTTATATTTTCAATGAATATTTATATTAAAAAAATTGACTTGTATAACCCCATGTAAAAATTGTTTTATTGAAATAATACATGTTTATGACATTTTTATTTTAACTTTAAATAAAAAGTTATTAATGTCATTTTCCTACCAAAGTGGCTTCATGGGGTCCCCAAGTTGACCCATGGTTGTCTTGGTCGTCCATGACTCATCCAATAATGGTAGAACATGTGTCAAGTTCATTTCATATTATTATAACATTATCTTTACCTTAAATTACACTAATTACCTTTAACCGCGATTAATAAAACTTAAAAGTTACTATTCACCAAAAAATTAATTTAATACCATTGAACCACATTTTAAATCATAATGACAACCATGTATTTTGGATTTCAGAAATTAAAATCACAGAAGTGGTAACGTTTCATTTAAATGAAAAATCATTTTTTTAACTACCACTTAGTGGTTTCACTATTCATCAAAAATTGAAGTTTTTCAGAAAAATACCAAAAACTCACCATAAGATATATTTGATATTCCAAATTCAAATATTATTTCTATTTTACAAAATTCAAAACATATAAGTTTCATTAATTAATTTAATAATTAATTCCCGCTTTCAAAATAAATAGCATGTTTTTAAGAAACAATATCTATTAAAAGATTGACACTAGTTTAAGTCTAATTTCAAAGTGAAATTAATTCCAATTACCACCATTGGATTAAATGATAAAAATATATTCTAATTTAACTTTAAAACCAATTCAAAATATGAACTAATCATATAAATAAATTAGATTAAAAAGAGGTTTTGAATTAAAATACAACATTTTTCACTTATTCATTAAAAATGGAATTTATAAAAAAAATTAACAAAAACCTACACAAAGTAAATTTTGATATCCCAATTCTAAAGAAGGATTTTATTTGGTCCAATATAACATATAAAATTGTCAAAAATTAGATTTAAAAAGAGTCCGCCATCAAAAGGTGGTTAATCGACCTTTTAAAGAATATTAGAATATTTACGCTTAAAATTAGATTCATTCGCATTTTAAGCCTCTAACATTTATTAGATAAAAGTAAAAATATTTGACAAACATATATAATCATTTTTTAGTTAGTTCTGTTCATTCCCGCCATTATAATGGCTAGGCGTTAACTACCATTTAAAATAATATTATTTTATTATTAGAGTGCAACGTAAGATTTCCAAGAAACTCGTTGTTGCGTATTAGGTACGCCATTGAGCATAGAATCCCCTTTAAAGTAATATTAATATTCTATTCACAAATATTAATAAATATGAAAAGGTAATATTATTTATTTACCTGGGGTGTTACACATCTGATTGTATGAGGGATCTGGTTAGACTACTAAATTTTACATTCCATGTAACTTGAAGGTACATTCCATGTACCTGTGTTTAATTCACCTTGAATTAATTTAGAATTAATTTTAGTCTTGTTCATTTATGGAAAGTGTGTATTTAATTACACTCCATGTGTTTACCAACCTAGCTTAGTGCACGATTAGCCAAATCACACACTATGTAACTCCCATACATGATGTGTATTAGTTCAGTCACAAATGGGCGATGTATCTTCATACACGACATTTAACAAGAATGTACGCACCGTGTATTTTTTTAAAAATTATTCATAATAACAAATTAATTTGTTACACTTCTTAAACCATATCAGCATGTGTTTCATTGGGTTATTAATTTGATATTAAACACCATGTGATGGGTTTTATATATAATAAATATCTAATTAATTTTCTTTTAAATGTTCAAAACTGTATATCTTGAATAATTTAAAATACAATTATTACTATATCCACATCAAAATACTCCATGCTATGTAAATACAACGTGTTCTATGTGGTCATTAATTTGATGGTACATATCATGAAATTATGTGATATGTCATGTATATTATATTCCATATGAGTAAAGCATATATGAATATGATACATGTTGCATTGTTTAGATAGGTACTCAATGTGTTTCATTCATGGTACATGTAGTGTACATAATTAATTGAAAATGAATTTCAATTGTTTAAACTTATAATGGATGAGAATATCAAGATATATTTGGATGATAATTAAGATAAAATAATTGATTATTTAATGAATAATTTTTTATTTATTTGAGTGTGATTTATCTTAAATAATTATAATTATAATTGAATGATACAATATTAAATACTTAATTTGTTGAATGTTTTAGGATTCTCATGGTCATATATGAGATCTTTATATTTGATTGGTTTCATTTAATTTATTATTAAAATATATTTTTGGTCTTTGAACCATCCCTTCTCTCATTATGTAAAAGGTCAGTGTTCCCATGACTTATTTTTTGTAAACACCTTAACCAATCCTTTGGTTACCCTCAACTTTTTTGAGTAAAAGAATACGCAATGGATGGAGCTCCCAAAATAGTGGATGTGGTTCGTGTTTGGAGACAAGAAAAAACCAATCCAAGAGAGATACATAGGTGGACAGGTGGAATGATGCAACAGAAACTGTAAATTGATTTAATATGTTTTCCCCTTGGTCGAAGGTGAGATTATCATATGATAGATAAACTAACCATTAGTTAAATATCATGATCATAAAACGTTTTTATTTTATTTATTTCAATTTTTATTATTATTTTACTGTGTATTTTGTCTTATGAACACCTGAATTAATAAATTATCTAGCAATCAATAAATAACTAAAATTAACTAGTGTTTTCATAAATAAAAAATATCTAATTCATGGTTAATCACTTAAGTAAATAAAATTAATATTAACAATCATGTAATAATGATAATAATTGAAAATTTATTCATAATGATAAAATAAATCCATCATATATATTAAGATGATAGACACTTTTACTACATATGTTAAAATCGAACCATAATTTGAAGTGATTGGACAACCAAATACAGGGTAAATTCAATTGTTGAGGAGTTCTAAATTCATTTTCTGGGTTGATATAACTTAGTCAACAACATGGGTTCATTTTCAAAATAGTTTCTGGTGTAACTAAGAGGAAAAGGTTGAGGAAATCAAATATAAGTATTTTATGATTTTTGAGTGCACTCAGTAGATCAAGGAACTATGAGTTAATGTAGTTGGAATTTGAAATTCCTACCTAAAAATCAAAATATTTTTTGATCGGCCTATTTTGGGGTGATAATAAGGATAATATGTATCATTTCTACTAAAATTTCCAATAAATATGATATTACGAAGCCAATGGTGAGGGATATTGGGTTTTGATAAAATAATGGGATATTACTATATATAAAGTTTATTTAATTATCTTTATTTTATTAGGTAATGTACAAAAACTCTACTCATCTTATTTTTTTAAATATAAATAATAAATACTTCAAACATATCATTATGATACAAACAGGAGATGGATAACCTTCTCTGCCGAACAAATTTCCAAGAGTGGTAATGGTGCTTACACATTTTTGAACACATTGAAAGGAATCAGTATCTACTCGAAGAACCTATTCCTAAACTGGAAAAGTGGATAGTTCAGAAGAGTTGTCTCTCTAGGACAAACATTTTAATGATTCTATAGATATTCATTATTTTATGATATCATCCATAACCAAAGATATTGTAATCCAATATAATGATATAGATTCATGTAGCATGAATTCTCACATTTAGGAACATTGTGAATAGAATAAAAGATAAATGAGATATGAGATATTTAATTTTTTATTTAAAACTAATCCTGGAGAGTCAGTGACAGCTGGGCCTCATGTATCTAATATAAATAGATACATTAAACACATAGATAAGTTAGGGGTTAAATTCCCAGTTGAGTTGTGCATAGATCTCAAAAATTTCTAACTACCCAAGTCCTTTCACAATTTTACTATTAATTATTACATGAGAAACAATCAGAAGATTCTTTCAAAATGCATTACTCGAAATAATCTAATAGAAAATGACATGGGAAATTGAAAACTTGAATTCCTTATGGATAATTGAAAATAAAGTACAATGAGAAGGTGATGAAGACTCATATAAAGTCTACAGTTCCCATGCACTATACTTCCAAGAAGAGGAAGAACCATATTTAGAGAATGGAAAATAAATTAATATATTTTTCATAGGGAAAGAAAGGCCACTAGAAGAGGAACTACAACCAAAATAAAGTGGAAGATAAATGATCATTTTTTATCAGGTGTACTCTTTCAATATCTATATATTGGGTATTGGATACTGATTTTGGTAATCACATCTAATTCTAGATATAGGAATCATGTTGATTTGAAAATATTTCTACATGAAAGGTGTATTTTAAAGCTAAAAATGGTGCAAGGATAACTGATCAAACTATTGGAGACTACCACCATACATTTACAATGGGAATGATATTAGTTTTAAGTGACTATTATTATTTACCAAATATTAGAAATAACGTATTTTCTATATCCTATGTAGATAAATAAGGTTTTATTTTCAAATTTGGATGTTAAATTTTTCACTTTTATGAAAGATGACATGTGTTATTGTATGGTAAAATTAATTACTAGACATTATGTTTTAAATTATGAAAACTAAGTATCTGAAATTGAAAATGAACCATGTTATCATGGATCATATAACACCATGTTATGGAATTACCTTCTTGTTCATGTAAACAAGAAATGTTTTACAATGCTCTATAAAGATGGATATTTTTGTCATTTTGAGATTAAACCACATGACAGATTTCAAGCTTGTTTAAAAAGAAAAATAATACAAACACTATTTAGTGGATATCATGAAATGACCAAAAATATTATTGGATTGGTACAAAATATTGTGTGTGGTCAATTTCAAGTAGTATCTAGAGGTGGGTATTCTTGCTTCATAATATTAATTGATTACTTGACTAGATATGGATATTTTTACTTGATGACATATAAGTCCATGCCATTTAAGAAATTCATTTCATTCAAGAATTAAGTAAAGAATAGAGTTTGAAAAAAGATAAATAATCTTTGAATGGGTTGAGGTGGTGAATATGTTGAAAATGAGTTTATTGAATTTTTTTTAGAGTTTAGGATTCTTTCTTAACTTAGTCTACCTTACACACAATAGTGGAATGGTGTTAGTTAATAGTAGAACCATACATTTTTGGACATTGTAAATTTGATGAGGACGCATGAAAATATTCCATTATCCTTTGGGTATATGCGTTATAAACTATGAAATATATGTTAAATTAAGTAATAAATAATGTAACAATCGGATTTACCTTCATGTTATGGATTTGAATGAAACCTTTTTTTGAATACACATGTATGGGATGGAAAGGTGTTTTTGTAGGATTATTAGGAAACAAACTATCCCCTAGAACACAAACTGTATCTTAATATGGTATCCTAAGAATATAAATAGATATTACCTATAAAACCCCACATATATGAAAGTGACTTTCACTATACAAATTTTTTTCATGAGAGGGAGCACATTAGTCTGCTGTGTATTTCTCCCCAAGATGGGCCAACTTTCTTCCTAAATAAATATATAACGAGATGAGGATAATGAGAGGGGGGACATAGTAAAAAAATATAGTTTTAGAAATATTTAATTCGATGAAGTTGATATTAAAGATATATAACCATTAGTATTGAAATAGATTTCATAGGTCATAATGGAATAATAAATTCATGAAAGACAAGAATTGTATTGAATAATTATAGAGATAATGAAACCATAGTGATATGGTTTTCTAGTCACCAAATATGAAGACTCATTATTGTTTGACAATGAAGAACCTCTCTCCAACAAATAGGAAGTAAAGAGATCAGAGATACAATATAGAAAGAATACTTGAATTCCTAAATGCATCCCACGTATTAGAAACAATTTTTCATTGTAGTTGATCCAGTAATTGATGTAAATCATGTAGGGTGAAAATGAGTGTTCAAGAAAAATATCGATATTAAAATTAAATTAAATACCTATACAGAAAGGATAGTGGATAAATGGTTTAAATAGCATCAAGACATTGAAAATGATAAACCTTTTCTCTAGTTTCCATGTTTAAATATATCCAAATTTTAATTTATTTAGTTTCATAACATGACAAAGAAATAGATTATATGGACATTAAAATAGTTTTCATTTATGGGATACTTTAGTAAGATTTCTATATGATACAAACAGAATAATTTTTTACTCCATATGATGTAAAAATTATTTCCGAATTGCATAGATCCACTTATAGATTGAAGCATGAATCCAGGTTATGGAACATTCTATCAGATAAAACTATAAAAGTATTTGGTTTCACTAAGAATGAATGTTATCCATGTGTTTATAAGTTGTTTATTTGGAATGTGGTGGTTATCCTAGTGGTATATTTTGATGATAAATTATTAATTGGAAATGAAACAGAATTCTTACGATCTATTAAAGACTAGTTAAACAAAGTTTTCTCCATGATCGCTTAAGTGAAGCAGCATGATATTTTGGGAATAAGGACATTCATTATAGATCCTAGAGGATTCTTGGACTATGTCAAGGTATATAGATTGACCATATACTAAATGGATTTAGTATGGAATAAACCAAAAGGGGATTGATTCCAATGTCACATGGTATACATATTTCTAAGAAAATGTGTCTTCAGAAAAAAAAGGGTGAATGAGTAAGATACCATACACATCATTGATAGGACCAATCAAGTATGAAATGTTATTTAAAATAATTTATGCTTCATATGAATTTATCATGGTATGAACATATCAATATGATCTAGGATAATAGAATTGGTTATCTTTTAAATTTATCCTTAAGTATCTGAGAAAAAGTAAGGACATGTTTCTATTATATAGAGTAGATAAGGAGGTGGTCATTAGGAGTTATACTGATACAATTTATTAGATATATCAAAATAATCTAAAGTTATAGTCATGAATTTTTTTCTATATTAATGAAGGAGATGTGATCTATAAGAGTTCCTAGAAGCTAGTTATTTCCAATTATATATTGGAGTCCATGTATATAATAGATTTTTATATAGCCAAATAATCCATTTGGATAACGTAAATTGTCTAGGATCATGATGTGGTACCTAGTAGAAAAAACCCTATCAAATTGTATTGTGATAATATTGTAGTGGTTGGTTTTTTAAAAGAGGCAAGGTTACACCAATGGAAAAAGTATATAATCTGAAAATATCACCTCTTGAGGGATTATTCTGAGAGGGATGAAGATTCAGTCTGTAGAGTTTCCTTAGAAGAAAACGTGGAATAACCCTTGAAAAAAGTCATATCTCAGATGAATCAGGAGTATCATGTGAGATTATCATACTGTAGGTTGTTATTAGTTGGATCTAGTGCAAGTGATATTATATTAGAGTTGGTTCCCTATAAAAAACCTATGTGTACTTTTCAATAACATTTATTCATTGATTTAAATATTAATAAAATATTTATCATGTGATTATTGTTCTTCTATGTAACATAACATTTCATAATTCCCTTATAGTAGCTTCTACATTGAAAGATAATAGTACTTCCCTACTATGATGAGAAACTAGAAGTTCCATGAGAGTAGTCTTTAATAAATTTTCTATACCTAGATGAAATAATTTGAGGCACACACTTGATATAGGATATTAGGGGTTAAGACTCATAGTACATTGATTCAACTTCTTATGGTGTATTTCGTTCGCAATATCTAGTGTATGATATTATGATAACGAGACTTTCCATTAGAAAAATCACATTTATATGTGTCATTGGATGTTCTATTCTATTGATGTCTATATTGATCCTTATAATATAATATATTTACTAATGAGTATTATAAGTTGTGTACTATTTTTTATTTACGAAAACTATGAAGACATATGTTCCCAATGAGGTAGGATATAATGGATGAATCACATGTAATATTTCATTAATGGATATTGAAATAATGTATTTATCCATTTTTTTCTTCAATGGAAGGTAATATCTTTAGAAATATGATGGAAATGATATAAAAAAATAAATCAATGTCCATGGGGTTCTGTAGGAATTTTTTATTTTTAAAAATTCAATGAAAATTAAATCAAACATATTGGTTAACTGAACCATCATTAAACCTTCTTGATTAGTGATATCATGATAAAGGGGTTATTTTACATAGTAAGCATTTTTATGTATTTCTATGTCATTGTGAAATTTACATCTTTCCTTATGGGTTCCTTTTATTATTTCTAGATTCTATGTTTGGACTTTGGGTTTCATTATGTAATTCCATAGAGAAAAAGTCCTATAAGGTAACATACTAAGTGTATCCAATACCTCAATTAAATAATAATATTTTTTATTATCTAAAATTTCTTATAAATATTATTCCTACACATGGTTTAATAATCATTGAGGTATGTTTGATCTCATATATTCCTTCACTAGTTATTAGAGATAATATTATGTTAGTAGAATATATAATCAATATTTATTGTGTATTTTGTTAATATAATATGAATTTATTTATTAAAGAATAATGATATGATATATATTTATGATATAAATATTCATCTTTCATTACTTAATAAATATTATTGGGGGAATGGTGGACCGAGTTTGTTGGCCTCATGTGAAATAATATATATTGAATATTATTTAAATATATAATATTTAATTTAATTTTCTTGATTTTCACATGAAAATAAATAATAATATCATTATTGTTATTATATACATGTGGTTTTATAGTGATTAAATAAATAATAAAGGGAACTTGTGTAATTATTGATTTCTAACCCCTAGAATTATGTAAACACAATTATATTATTTTCCTATCAGAGTCGATTAATTTGGTGGTTTATAATGTGATCCAAAGAGAATCCTATAAAATCCCAAGAGTTCCCCCTCTCCCAAAACACTCTTAAGAACTGATAGCGGTCCTCCTCCACCTCTACTCTCACGTATAGGGAGATCAAATAAAACCCTTCCAAGAAGCAATTCTCAGGGAAATTAATGATGAACAAACCAATATTTAGGATCCCCCATTCTAACACCTAGAGATTCCTATGATGGAATTAAGTGGTTCATAAAACATGTATGGATCATCTCTGGAGGGAATCTATTCTTGATTAGTACGACTCAAATATGGTTCAATATAGATTCTTTTTTAGATCCATCAATGAATAAATAATTCCACTCAAGTTAACTCTTTAATAGATTTAATTATAAATAGTTTGTTATGATCCTATTATTTGGTTTTGGTGTTTTCTATCATGAATATTCTATAATTTAATTCCATTTAGAACTATGTTTATCAATGGGTAAATCTTGAATAAATATTTTATTCTGAAAAAATTAAATTTGGGAATGCTCGATCTAGTGCTTCTACTACATCCGGAACCTTCATACAAATCATATAGGTCATATCACTGGAGCAAGATCTATCTTTTGAGGAAAAATTAGTGGTGATTTTGGATTTTCAGGAGAAAGTTCTATAAAATAATATCACTCACTCGATCAATGTATTATGGTGAATCCATAAATTAGAGGAATCTTTGTGGAAACCTAAGGATGTAATGAGGAGTAAGTTTAATCAAATGTCTGAATCAGAATAATTTAATTTTTAGGAATAAATTAAATTCAGGGTTAGAATTTAACTCACAAAGAATCTAGGTTTAAATTTTGTCAATATCTGATGATTCATGTGTAGGTTTTGGGTACAGAAGAAGTGCAGGATGGGCATGTACCCAACATTGAAAATTACAATGATTGATAATTAATATGAGATCAATATGATGATATATCCCAGTATCCAAAAATTTGAATCAAAGATAAAATACAAAGGAGAGAACTCAGAAGCTAGAATATAGGATCAACATATTTTGTTTGTAATTAATTTAATGAAATTAAATAATTATCTCCAAGGTGATTCTTTCTTCATTGATGGGTTCAACCACAGGTCTGAGGTGTGGCTTCATCTCAATGTAGAATCCAATGATATGATTCCTCTAACGGTGATCCTCACATGCTCCACGTATCTCTGATCATTGCCTAATGATTTTACAGGTGATAGCACCAAAGATCCTTTCACTTGCAATGTCCACCATTGATCAACTTGATAATCTCTTCCAAAGTGTTCTCCTAGATTCAGTGGAAGAGGATCTCTCTTGTTCTTGGGAGCATTCTTAGAGAGGGAAGTTTTTTCTAGGCTCAAGATATTTTCTCTAAGGATGTTGTACACACAACAATTGGTTAGCTGGTGGAATAAACCCTTATCTAATTTAGAGAATAATAACATAATAGGAAATTTAATTTACCATGTAATAATAAATAATTAGAAAAAGTTTCATTAGTTAATTTATTATTCCGTTTGAAACCCCATGTTAAATAATAATATCAATTCTATTATTTCCATCACATGTTCTTAACTTGAACATTATATTTAAATATTATTTAACAAAATAATATTTAAAAATAATAATATTTAACATTGTTTATCACTGAAACTATAACTCGGTCCGCCAATCCTCCTCAATATTTATCAGGCCTTAAATAATGACTACTTATTTATGAAATAAATATAACTCCATTATTCACTAATAAAAAAATATTTCATCTGCAATATATTCCATTGAATAACTAGCGATGAAATGCGATCAGGAATATTGGAATAATTATTAAACCACCACTGGGACTAATATTTATTCAACTTGTTAAATAAATAAATAATTTAATAGAGATACTAGCTACACTTAGTGTGTGACCCTCTAGGCCTCTTTCCGCTTGGCATTAGGCGGGATTGCCTAAAGTCCAAGATTACTATCTAGAAAAAGTTCAAGTTACCCAAGATAAAAAGGTTTATGTCACAATGACATTTCACCTCATACAAATGTTTACTTTGTAATATAATCCCTTTATCCTGATATCTTCAATCAAGCGGGTTACATGCAAGTTCCATCAACCCATGTGCTCAATTTCTGATTTTGGACTTCCCGGAATTGAACATGCCTAGAGAACACCATGGACATGGATTTAATTAGGCCATATCATTTCCATCAATGATCCTAAGATATATACTTCCATAGTAGTTACAAATCCTTTCTTGCATTATTCATTAATGCAGTATTACTCGTGACACACCCAACACATCACACCTCACTGTGAACATATTTCATCATGGGTTTCTTCAATAAAACTAAGTGTGTGAATCATAATACCCTTTAATAATAATCTTAATGTATAAGGACCAATACAGAATCCCATAGATAGAAATATCCAATGAAACTTATGAATGTGGATTTCCAACTGGTGGGTCTTGTTCTCATAATATCCTCATAGATATTACCAAGGGAATACACCATGAGAAGGTAGATCAATGTTTCTTGAGTCCCCACCCCTGATAGCATGTATCATTTTTGTACCTTTGAATGATATCATCCGGCCATAGAACATAGTTTTATGGCACTTCTGGGTTCTCATCATAGTAGTGATCCACTATTATATTTTAGTGAAATAGCTATTCTTAATACGTTATCACATGCAATGTCACGCAGAAGAAAAATTGTGATGTGATGAGGAGTTTGTTAATATTCATCCAATGAATACAGGTTTATCATAAAGTACAAAGAAGCCAGTTTCTATGGCACCAACTCCAAAATAACCCCACTTCCACTAGAGACAATGACTAAAAACCATCAGTATGGTAGCTCTCAAATGATATTAATGCTTCTGCTGAGATAGAACTTTAGTCAAGGGGTCTGCCATATTCTCTTCTGTGGGAACTCTTCTCACTATAACTTCACTGCTTTGATAGAAATCCCTCAAGATATGATACTTTCATAGTATGTTATTTATCCTTTGATGTGACATTGGATCTTTTGTAAGAGCCACCACTGCAGTATTATCATAATACAATGTAACATGATCTTTACTACTAGGCACCACATCAAGCTCTTAGACAAAGTTCCAAATCCAAACAGCTTCCTTGGATGCATCATAAGACACTATATATTTGGACTCTATGGTAGAATCAGCAAAAAATGGATGCTTTAAAATCTTCCAACTCATAGCTCCTCCTTTGAGATAGAAAACATTTCCTAATTGTGACTTCAGATCATTATGATCTGTCTGAAAACCAGCATGAACATACCCTCTGATGACAAGATCCTCATCTCCTCCATACACCAGTTTCATATCCTTAGTTATTCTTAGATACTTAAAGATAGTCTTGATAGCAGTCCAATGTTGTTCTCCTAGATCTTCTTGATATCTTCCTACCATGATCAGCACATAGGCAGAATCAAGTCTGGTACATAACATGGAATACATGATAGATCCTATCGCTAAAGCATATGGAATCTTACACATCCTATCTTTCTCATGTTGTGATTGGGGAAACATTTTCATGGAAATACGTATACCATGTGACACTAGAACCAATACCCTCAAGGATTGTTCCATACTAAATCTCTTTAGTATCTGGTCAATGTATGTACTTTGACTTAGTCCAAGAAGCCTCTTGGATTTGTCACGAATGATATTGATCCCTAGAATGTAGTCTTCTTCACCTAAGTCCTTCATGGAGAAGCACTTGTTAAACCAGTCCTTGACTGGCTGCAAGACTGGTATGTCATTTCCAAAAATAAATATGTCATCAACATGAACTACTAGGATAAAGGCCACATTCCCATTAAACTTCTTGTAAAAACATGTCTCACATTCACTATTAATGAATCCAAATTCTCTTATGGATTCATTAAATCAAATGTTCCATAAACTAAATGCTTGCATTAATCCATAAATGGATATTTGAAACCTGCATACCCTTTAAGCATAACTTGGTTTCACAAACAATTCCGGTTGTGTCATATAGACATATTTCTAAAAGTTTCCATTAGGTAATGCAGTTTTTACATCCATCAGATAAGTCTCATAGTTATGGAAATATGCTATGGAAAGTATTATTCTTATGGATTTAAACATGGAAACTAGCGAAAATTTTTCATAATAGGAAATTCCTTGATGATTTTTAAAACCATTAGCCACTCCACTTTCATTATAGGTGCTAAATTGACCTTCCATGTCTAGTTTATTCTTAAATACCCATTTACACCCAATAGGCTTTACATCAACTGGTGCATCGACCAGAACCCAGACATGACTTTGATACATGGAATCCATCTCAGAATGGATAGCTTCTAGCCATCTTGCAGCTTATAATCTCTCTACTTATTCCTTATAGGATAGAGGTTCATCATTGTCCAAAAATAATGGTTCACCATACTCAGTAACAAAGAAACTATATCTCTTTGGTTCTCTTACCTCTCTTTTAATCCTACGCAATACTTATGTTTTAGGAACTACCTCTTCCACGGGGACCTCTGTAACTTGTTCCTGTACAAAATCCTATGTATCTTGAGCATCAAATTCATCAGATTAAATCTTTCTCCCACTATCTTTTTTGAGGATGTGCTCCCTCTCAAGAAATATGGAATGTCTGGAAACTATCACTTTCTTGTCTGAGGGGTTGAATAGGTAGTATCCCATTGTTTCCTTGGGATACCCTATAAAGATACACTTCATGCTCTAGGGTGATAGTTTTTTTCTTGAGAAGGCCTTAATAAATGCATCGCATCCCTATACACATGTATGTAACAAAGTAGGTTTTTTCCACTCCATAGCTCAAAGGGAATCCCCTTTTCCACCTTCTTTGGTACTTGGTTTAATGTGTATGTCGCAGTTTGCAATGCATATCCCCATAAGGATAATGGAATATCTCCATGACTCATCATCAAACTTTCTATATTGTGTGTTTACCTCTTTCACTAACACCATTCCACTATGGTGTATAAGGTTAAGTGATTTGAGATAGAATCCCATAATCCTGTAAAAGGTCTATGAACTCTTGGTTGAGATATTAACCACCAAAATCTGATAAAAAATTCATTATCTTCATACCAAGATGATTCTATACTTCATTCATGAACTCCTTGAATTTCTCAATGGAGTCACACTTATACCTCATTAGGTAGACATATCCTTATCTACTCAAGTCATCAGTGAAAGTAATGAATTAATAATATACTCCTCTAGCTTTTACTAGAAATGGTCCACACACATCAGTGTTTACCAATCCTAGAAGCTCTGTGGACCTGTCATACTGTCCACCAAATAGTGGTTTGGTAATTTTCCCTTGTAAACAATCATGACATCTATCAAGTTGTTTTATCTCAGAGGAGTCTAAATAAACATCTTAATAAATCTTTCTCAAATTATTCTTGTTTACATGATCAAGACGGTGATTCCAAAACTGGGTGTTTTATGAGTCATGTGAAATTGGTTCTTTATCAAATACCAACACTTGGTTCGCATAATTTAGTACATACATACCATTATTTTAATATGTCAAACCATAACATATGTTTTCCTTATAAAATTAAAAAATTTATTTTGGAACTAGAAAATAAATCAATCTGTATCTAGAATCGACACAGAAATTATGTTCTTGGTAACATTGGGTACATAATAATATCCATGTAAAACCAAAATCATTCTTTTTTACAATGTGAGTTGGTAGTCACTAATGAAAAGAGCAGCCATCCTCACACTATTTGCAACTCAAAGATCCACATATCCATTAAAATTTTCCAAAATCTACTTGGTTCCTACATTTGAATATAGATGTGAGCACCAAAAGTTGTATATAATACCCAATGCATATAAATCAAAATATTGCACTTGAAAACGAATGAACCTTTGGATTCCCCTTCCCTATGGGTTTGGTTCCTCTTCTAGTGGACTGAATTACCACAAGAAAAGTATACTGCCTCCTTTTCCTAGCCCTTCCTCTAGATCTTCTCCTTCTTGGTCAGATGGTTCACATAGGCTTTAGATTGTTTATAAATGTTAAGCCACTTTTCCTTGTCCTTCCTCTTCCTATTCACCATAAGGAATGTAGTTTTATCATGCCCCATGTCTTTATCAACTTGGAGGATCGGTGTAAGAAGCTCCGATGGACTCTTCTCATTATTTATCATATTATAGTTCATTATAAAACTAGATAAGGTCTTAGAAAGTGACGAAAGTATGAGATATGTGTGAAAATAATCTAGGAATTTAATCCCTAATATGTACAGATGCTCAATGTATCCAATAATCTTTACTACATGTCGTCCAACGGGCACAGACTCTCCAAGCTTAGTAGTGAACAAAGTGTTGGTGATATCATACCTCTCCTATATCACCTTCTCTTGATAGATATCCTGAAGGTGAGACATCATGTAATAAGCATCCATTTTCTCATGTTTCTTTAAGATCTCATTGGTCATGGATGATAGCATGAGGCACTAAAAATTTGTAGCGTCATTTAGATGTTTCTTATACACAGAGAGTTCCTCATCACCTGCACCATTTCTAATCACAACTGGTAAAGGCTCTTCTAGAACACAAAGTTTCTTCTAATGGAGAAGGATAACTCGAAGGTGCCTTTTCTACTCTTTGAATTTAGTGCTGATGAGAAGGTTTTCCTTCTCGAGTATGGATCACAATGATATTTTTGATGTCATTTTGATTTATATTTATACAAATTAAGATGAAATGAGTTTTATACTTTATCTTGACAAATATAGACAAATAAATTAATTAATATATATTAGTCTCCCACTATTTTGTCAAAACCCAAAAATCCCTCACTATTGGCTCAGAATATCCTATTGCATGTACATTCTAGCAGAAAGGATCAATATTTACCTTAACAATATCCCAGATAGGGTTATTGAAGAAACATGAAAGGTTTTAGGTAGGCATTCTAAATGCGAACTGCATTAACTCACGATTCTTTGATCTGTTGTGTGGACTCCCCAATCTTGAAATCCTCAATTTTAGATTTCCTTAATCTCTACCTCTCAGTTACACCAAGTCTTGCTAGGGAAGTCAACCCTTGATGTAAACTAAGTTAATTCAACCCAAAAACTCAAATTATATTTCCCTAATAATTGAAAGCACCCCAAATATGGCTGGTCAAACACTTTAAACTATGGTTTGATTCTAACCGAAGTAACGGAAGGCTATACCGACTTAATATTTAATTGAGGGATTTTATCCTTTATGCATACATTTCTAATTATTATCTTTTTATATTATTTTTAATATTAAATGTGATATATTTAAGTTATTAACCATGTATATATAATATTTAAGCATAATTCATTTTATTTTAGTTCCATCTTGTTTGCTTGTAAGATCATTAATTATGTGATCGTGTCAAACATCCATAATGAATAACCACACAACTAATTTAAATAAAGAAAGATTATGATCATGAGATTTAATATTGGTTATTTTTTCTAGAGGTTGATAAAATAACCCCAACATTGGGGGGAAACACCTTGAACCGTTTAAGGTTCATGTTCACAGCTTTCCACATGTCCACCTTTGTATCTCCTTGGATTGGTTTCAACTCAATTCCTAACTTGAACCACCTCCACTACCTTGGTAGTTCCATACATTACATATTATTTTAACTCACACATAGGTTAGGGGTAAAATAGGGTTTACATAAAAGAAACCATGGGCACGCATGCCCTGCATATTAATAAGGATAAGGCACACATGCCAACAATTTTAATTTAATAAATAAATTAAAGGGGAACCAATCATATAAAAAGGTCTGATCTAGATCATGATCATACACATACATATAATTAATTACACATTTAATAAAGTTATAATTTAATTATTTAATCGTTCTTTTTAAGAGAAATTATGCTTGAATCGATTAATCATTAATTTTAATTAATCAGTCCTTTTTATCTTAATCTTTTTCTGAATTTAATTGAGATTATAATCCATAAACTTGTACATACCTTGTACCTAGGAGGAAACCCAGTGAATAATCTTCCAAAACTACCCATCATATATTTATACTTGTATACACTTTATTCTCTATGACATGTATCATGCATGAAAAATTATAATTATAATACAACTAATACATGATGTGCAGATCTTTGAACATTACACAGAAGTTAATTAAACACACACACACACACACACACACACACACACATATATATATATATCAAACACCTATCATGTGTTTTTTCCCACCTTTATGCCCACACGAAGGTACATGTATCTTGGGATTACGTAATATAAAAAAAAAATTTAAATCAGTGTAATCTGGAAATTGTACATGACATGTAGATCCGACTACATGGCGTGTACCCTCATCGTCGTCCATCCGAAGTACACGCCAAGTTAAATGATGTGTGCGGTGTTCTTTAGAAATATTGGGAGTACAAGGCATGTCCATTGGTCCAAACGTCATGTGGACTCCGAGTTACACAATCAAAAACCGGGAAAGTAGTGTATGGGATACCCAACTTGACTGTAACCTGAAGGGACTACAAGCCATGTCTAGTGGGCCACACAGTGTGTAGTATGGATAACCATGTGCTAGTCTGTCCTGGTCGACATGTGGTGTAAAAATTAACTACACCAAGTTTCATTAATTAAAATTTCTTGAGTAATTACCAAATTACTCTGAGTTAATTTAACACAAATACATGGTGTGTAATCCAGATTACACGGTGTGTGTAATAGATTACATGACATTTATTTCTGAATACACGACGTGTACTGTCATGTTACCAAGACAAAATCATTAGTACCGCCTGATGAGATCCTCTATTTAATTTTAATCATAAAATTATTAGTTTTTGTTAAATCTGTGAGAAACTTTAAGGGATGAATAGATATAAAAATTAAAATTACAAGAATAATTCAACACGAATTGAAAAACTATATTATTAAAGCGTATAACATCAAAGAATTATTTAAATTATTATAAATGAAAATATGACCCATCTAATACCAATTGTAGGTTTCGGGCATAGTGAAAGAGTAGGTTGGGAATGTACCCACCTTTGAACATTTCCATGATCAATGATTAATCAAGGATCAATACAATGATAAACACGATTACCCATGGAATTGAATCAAAGATAAAAGACAAAAGAGAGAACCCTGAACCTAGAAGAGAGGATCAATATATTTTTTTTATAAAAAATTTAATTAAATTAAAGAGTTACCTCTAAGTTGACTCCTTATTCGTTGATGAATTCAACCATGGGTATGAGGTTTGGAATCATTGCGATGTAGAATCCAAGGATTGGATTTCTCTAGAAGTGATCCACATGTGCTCCACATATCTCCAGCTATCACCGAAGGAGTATTCAGGTGCTAGAATGGAATATCCTTTCACTTGCGATGTCTACCTTTGATCACCTTGAGAATTTCTTCCAAAGAATTCTCCTAGATCCATTGGAGGAGGATCTCTCTTGTTCTTGAGAGCGTTCTTGGAGAGGGAAGAGTTCTCTAGGCTTGAGGGATTTTCTCTAAGGATGTTGTCCAGAAAATGATCAGTGAGGTGGTGGAATGACCCCATGTAAAATTTAGATAATAATAATATAACATGGAATTTAATTCACCAGGTAATAATAAATAATTAGAACAAGTGTCGTTACTTAATTTATCATTCCATGTGAAACCCCAAGTCAAATAATAGAAGCAATGCTATTATTTCCATTACATGTGATTAACTTTCATGTTATATATAAATATTATTTCATCAAATAATATTTAATATTAGTTCTCATCGGGCCTATAATTTGGCCTTCTAATCCTCCTAAATATTTATCAGGCCTTGAGTAATGAGTATTTATTTATTAAATAAATATAACTTCATTATTTGTTGATAAATAAATATTCCGTTCATAATATATTCTCTTGAATAACTAGCGATGAAATAAATGTGATCAGGAATACTTTAATAATTATTAAACCACAACTGGTAATCATATTTATTCAACATGTTAAATAAATAAACTATTTAACTGAGATACTAGTTGCACTTAGTGTTTGACCCTGTTGGCCTCTTTCTCATTGGAATTAGGCGAAATTTCATAAATTCCAAGATTACTTTCTAGCAATGGTTCAAGGAACCCAAGAGAAATAAGTTTATATCTCAATGATATGTCATCTCATACAAATTTTTAATGTATAATATAGTCCCTTTATCCCGATATCTCTAATCAAGTGGGTTGTATGCAAGTTCCATCAACCCATCTGCTCGATTTCTCATTCTTTGACTTCTCGAAATTGAACTTGCCTATAGAACACCATGGATAGGGATTTAGTTTGGCTATATCATTTACATAAAAGGTCCTAGGATATCTACTTCCATAGAAGTTATAATTCCTTTCTCGAATTATTCATTAATGCAGTATTACTCATGACGCACCCAACATATCGTACCTCATCACGAACATCTATCATCACGGTTTTTTTCATACATCTATATATTTGATTCATAAAACCGATTAATAATAATCTTAAAGTCTAAGGACCAATAGAAACATCCACATATAGGAACATCTAATGACACTTATGAATGTGGATTTTCTACTAGATGGTCTTATTCTCAAAATATCCTCCTGGATTTTACCACAGGCTCACACCATCATGAGTCCCCACCCCTAATAGCCTATATCATTTGTGTCCCTTAAAATGATATCAGTCGGCTATAAAACATATACAAAAGAATATTTTCATGGCACTTTCAAGTTCTTATCATATCAGGGATCCTCTATGACCTTTTAGTGCGATAGATATTCTTAGAACATTATCACATACTATTTAATGGAGAAGAACAATCATGATGTGATAAGAATTTTATTAATATTAATCCAATGAATATAAGTTTATCCTAATGTAAAAATAAGTGGGTTTCTAGGGCACAAAGTCCAACATCATGCACCACTGAGTTTGATAAAACAATGATATACAATTTAAATATTATAATTCAATTTGATAGTTTCCCCTAGCTTTGAGATTGGAAGTTATGAATAGAAATAACTAAACAATGAAAAATGATTTTTGTACACTTATATAAAATAAATTCATTAGTTATTAGTTTATTCAAAATGAAAATAAAAATATTCTGAAAGTAAAAGATATGTTTATCTATAGCAATTATATTATGCTTTCAATGTTTTTAAATCCTAATAAATTTAATTAATCATTTTTTATGAATTATTTTAATTTAATTAACATATTATATATTCAATGAAATGTTTTAACATTTATATAATGTTTTTTCTAGGAATGGGATAAGAATAAATCCACTTCTATGATTAAAATTTATTATTCTGTGAAACTATTTTCGGCATGTTTTTCGTAATTATTTTAAAATGAAATTATTAAAATTATAGTAATTGAATCTAAAAATTAGATTCTATATTAGGATTTCAGAGTATATAATTTAAAAAATATGTCCCCCCAATTTCTTGTCATTATGAATAGTTATTATAGTAAATTTTTACCAACTTAGTATGGGTAAAATGGGTAATACAGGGTTAAAAATTTGGCCTAATACATTTAAATTTCTCCAACACTTTACTTTATCCTATTGAATGGGTGTAGTTTGGACATATCAATCAATGATTCAATTATATGGCCATTGGATGCTATATTTTTTATATTATGACCATTAAATTTATTTAATAAATGAATAAATTCAAAATTTCAGTCTCTTGAGTTCAATATCTTCAATATTTTATCATAATGGTAAAATGAGGTTATGTTTTTTTATAAATATTTATTTTAAATATAAATAGATTTTATTTATTATGTTAATATATTTTTGATTTATAGTGTCTGAATATTTACCTTAAATTATTATGCAACACCAATATATTATTTATTCAATTAGTAGTAAAAAATAAATGATTTAAATTTGTGAAAAATATTATAATCTGGATGAATTACCGATTTCCATTAATTTTTTTGATATACATGACACATTATTGATGTGTAAAAGGTCTATATTAAAATTAAATATTTATCTTGGTGTGTTTAATTTCAAATTAAATGAATTATGTCAAAGAAAAAATTAATGATATTTTTTGTTAAATAATATTTTTTAAAATTATTTAAAAATCATAAAAACATTGAAAGTGTGAAATTTGGATTATATAAGGTATAATATATCATCATTTATCCATTTATGATCCAATTTGTACGTTATAAGTAATATTATAACCCATTAGGAGTTAAGAAGTCCTTAGCATGGATACGGTTAAAATATGTTATATAAGGGGTTAATCCTTAAGATAAGATTTAAAACATAAAGAAACCCATCCAAATTTTACTAGATGATAGGATTTTAGTATCAACCAACCATATATTTTAATATTTTTCTATTTGGATGAATTTTTCTAGATGATAATTTTATTATATTTTAATCTCCTATGAAATTGAAATAGTGATTCTACCCACAATTGTAAAGGTTCACCCAACCTTTATCTTCTTTAACAAACATTTAGACATCTATATCAACCAACCCATTTCAAACTATCTTTTAAACAAAAATAGACACAAATTATAGGTTCTATTATTCTTAAAACACCATTCCAGGATTCATTAGTAAGGTATCTTAGGGTTGAATATAGAAAAAGTGTTAATTATCTTACCTGACCTCGATTTATTTATTTCTCCTTATAACTCTTTTAAATAAATGGTATTTATCAAAGAATAATATATTCAATATCCTCATTATGAAATTTTTTTATTATAATCACGATTTTAGATTTTTTACCCCAGAACCAACATCTGTGAACTTTATGATTACCTAAATTCATTATTTTGAATATGAATAATATTATTTTCACATCGTCATTTTTATTCTATATAAAATAGTATGTGATAATATCCTAAGATTGGTTGTCTCACAGAAAGTTCATAGTAGTTCCCTACTATCTTGTGAACTCGTAGGTTCCATGAGAGTATTCTTAAATACATGTTCGATAGCCAGATGAAATCATTTGAGGGACATAAATGATACAAGCTATCATGGATAGTGACTCATAGGTCATTGATGCTCGTTCATATGGTGTATACCATTGGAAATATACAGTGTAGAATATTATTAAAACAAGAATTTCTAGTTGAAAATACGAATTTTTATGTTTCATTGGATGTTCCAATCTATGGACATGTTTATCAATCTTCATAATTTAATATTACTATTAATGATTATTATATGTCATTTACTTTAATGTATTGATGAAAACCATTAGAAAATATGTTCATGGTGAGGTAAGATACATTGGGTGTGTCATGAGTAATATTTCATTAATGTATAATGTGAGAAAGGATATGTCCCATATGTTATTAAATGGAAGTTGATATCTTAGGCCATTTGATGTAAATGATATTTCATAAGAAAATACATGTAAATTGTGTTCTATAGACATGTTCAATTTCTAGAATGTCAAAGAAAGAGACATCAAGAAAATGAGTTAGTCTTATGAACATGCAAACAGCTTGATTATAGATATCCCGATAAAGGGATTACGCTACATAGAAAGCATCCATATGATGTATTACGTCATTGTGACTTTAACTTAATTATCTATGGGCTACTTGGCGAGTTGATGGACTCCAACCTTGGAATTTAGCTCGATTCACCTAATTGAATAGATAAAAAGGCGTAGAGGATCACACAGTAAAGTGTATCCAAAATATCAATTAATTAATTCATTATAATTTATTATTTAAAAAGTATAACATATATTTTTCCCACACATGGTTTAATAATTTTTCATATTTTCTTGATCACATATATTCTATGACCATTTAAATAAGAAAATACTATGTAAGGAAAATATTTAATAAATATTTAGTTTTTTAATTTAGAGACTATAATAATTATCTTTTTTTATGTGAATAATGTAATAATATTTTTTCATTATATAAATAATCATTATTCGATACCCAATAAATATTGTGGTGGAATTATAGACTAAGTTTAATATTCTAATAAGAAATACTAAATGTTGAATTTTATTTTAATAAATAATATTAAATTTAATTCATGATTTTAGTGCATGTTAAGAAATAATAATAATATTTTTATTATTATAAACACAGGGTTCCTTAGGGATTACATAATTAATAAGGGAACATTTGAAATTAAATTTTTCTAACTTAAGAGGTATTTAAAACAAATTATTTTATTTTACTTAGAGAGACAATTCATTTTTTGTGCACAATGAGATAGGGATAGAATCCTCTAAAAGTCCTAGAGAGATCCCTCTTAAAGAATGATCTCAATAAGAGAACGTTATCCTCCTCAACTGCAACTAAATAGTATACATATACCAAGAACACTCTTCCTTGAAACAATACTCTAGGCGATGAATGTTGAGTGACATAGGCGTTAGGATTTATCATGCTTGCACCCGATGATTCTTATGGAGACATTTGGAGTTTCATGGAACACATGTGGATCACCATGGGAGGTAATCTATTCTTGATTCCTAAAACACAATAATGGTATAATGTAGATACCTATTCATATCTATAAATGAAGATAGAATTCATTGTAATATAATTCAACAATTTCTTAAATTAATTACAAATAATATATGATTATCATTTTCGTTGGTTTGATAATTACTTAAATTATCTATATTATTTTATTCAATTCTATTGTTCATTACATTTATTATTGTTTAAATATTATATTAATCATCAATAATTATTGAAATATGGTTTAGTACTTCCCCTTCTACTTATTCTGATGCACCCAAAATCATCAAGTGGTATTAGAGAAGGTAACATTATTATTTATAATTATTTAAATATCATTGATTCATTGAAGAATTTGTTATTTGTTTTAAATTATGGTTATTTTGTTCATTAATATGAATCATGTGATATGATCTTCATTGTGTTCCTTATTTAAAATATAATCCAATGGATTTATTTTATAAATGAAATAAATTTGAATTTCTCCTCTAGATGTACTGAGGAGTCTAGTTGGACAATATAAGAGTACATGTCATGTAAACCATATGTACACATCATGTAGTTAGGTTTTATACATTATAAATTATATAAAATTAATTAGAGTTCTGTTCATTTTTTAAACATAGTGGATTTAATTACACATTTCTTATTGAACAAGCTATCCTGGAACATGGTCTGCCAAAGTACAATCTATTTAACATCCATACATGGCGTGTAGTCCTTTAGTCATAGACGGGCCATGTATCTTATTTCATTGACTATATTAATAAAGACTATGAAACAAGAATACCATATACTGTGTATCCAATGAAAACATTTGGTACTCAAATACTTTCCATGGAATGGTTAGACACCGATTCTGTATGCATTTTTCACAGATAGATGGTGATAATAATACATGATGTGTAGCTTAAATGTAAACATTGTTTACTTTTACCAAATTACACAAAATTAAAAATTATTTTTTTATACTATTAAAAAATTATTAACATGTGTTCCATGTGATCATTAAGGTTATTGTACATTCTATGTGATGGGTATTATATTTGTAAATGTATAATTAATTTGTTTGTAATATTTATATCTGCATACCATGTATAAGTTGCATTATGATTACTAATATACGCACATTGAAGCATAACATGATATGTAAATACAATGTGTTTCATGTGGTAATTAATTTTATATTATATGAAATTTAATTATGTGATAATACATGTTTTACACCTATCATAAGAGGGAACAATAAAATAGCATAATACACATTGGTCAGTTTGGATGAGTAATCACCATTTTTCCTATAAGGAATATCATTAAAAAATATTAATTTTAATTAAATTTATTTAATTTGATTAAAAATTATGATGGAAGAAAATATCAATAATATTTAGAATTGAATTATGTTAAAAAAAGTGATTAATTAAAAAATATATTTAATTTATTGGAGTGCAGTTTATGTTAAATAAGAATGATTAGAAGCGAATACATTTTTACTAAAATTTTAATTTATTACATGCTTGTGAATTATTATGATCATACACTAAACCATTTTATGTGATTGGTTTTTTAATTATTAAAATAAATTTCTGGCCTACGTGTCATCTCTCACGTCATTATTTAAGGGTCTGCATGCACATTGTTTCTTTTATGTAAACCCCTTAACCAATCATTTTCTTCACCTAAATAGTGTGAGAGTAAAATCATATGAAATGGTGGACGCTCCACAGCTAGTGGAGGTGGTTCTTATTTGGGATTGATGTGAAACCAATCAAAGAGAGAGATATAGGTGGATATTTGGAATGTTGCAACATGAACCATAAATGGTTTAAGGTATTTCCCCTTATGTTTATGATTGGTTTTTCATCCATTACTAAACTAACCATTAGTAAAATATTATGATCATAACACATCATTATTTAATTTCTATCATGTTGGATGGTTATTTCATTAAGGATAATTTTCTACAATCATGTGAATTATTGAATTAACAACAATGCAAGATAGAACTAAAATACATTGTCTTATGAATAAAAATTATATAAGAAATGGTTGAACACTTAATAAAATCCATTTAATATTATCAAGCATGTAATAAATACAATAATTGGAAATATATGCATAAAAGATAAAATCCATTAATTATATATATTAAGTCTTATAACCTACCAGTAATTCAGTTAAAATAAAATCATAGTTCAAAGTGCTTGACCATATAATGTAGGGGTGGTTTCAATTATCAGGAATTGTAACTTCAATTTTCAAGTTTACATAACTTAGTTCAGATCAAGCGTTGGCTTCAAAATCTGAACTTTGTGTATGTAAGAGGAAAAGGCTAATGAAATAAAATTTTAGGATTTTAGGATTTTGTAGTCCACTCAACATATCAAGGTGCTACGAGTTAATGTAGTTGTAGTTTGGAATACCTACCTAAAACCCTTCTAATTATATTATTGGCCAATTTCGGGCTGATAAGAAGGGGAAAATAGATCATTTCCACTGGAATTTCTAAGCATTATGATATTTTGAATCAAATAGTGAGGGATATTAGGTTTTGATAAAATAGAGGGAGATTAATTAATATAATAGATAATTATTTGTCTAATTTTATCAGATAAAGTACTAAATTTCATGTAATGTATTTCATAGAAATTTAAATAAATATGACATAAAATTTATCAGTGTGATCCATACTTGACAAGGATAACCTTATCACCGACAAAAATTTCAATGAATGGAAAAGGCTCTTACGCATTTTCATGCAACATGAAATGAAATTGTATGTGATAAAAGAACCTATACATGAAGTTCATGGCTAAGAGTCTAGTGTGGAAGAGTTGTCTCTCTATGATAAACATTTTAGTGACACCACAGAGGTTCAATGTTTCATGCTATCATCCATTAATAGGGGAATATGATGAAACATTAGGACATGGATGTGTATAGAATTATGTATCACCTTTTGGATCTCTATCAATATAATAAAAGATATTAGATATGTGAGATATACACTTATTTGTTTACAACTAATCTTGGAGAGTCAACACTAGGTGGGCCTCATGTAATCAATCTTATTTTTTACATTAATTTCTTAGAATCTTAGGGATTAAATTACTATATGTTTTGAAAATAGATATCATATTATCCTCACTACCCAAGACCTTCTATAGTTATATTATTAATTAAAAGATTACCAATAATGATACTATCCATTCCAAACTTCTTAATTTGAATCACAAAGTAAAAAAGGGAAATGGGGTGTGACAAACCCGTAGTCTTTATGGTGAAAAAGACAGGGAATAAAAAGGAAAAGGGGAAAAATACTCATAATAAGTCTAAATATTTTGATCACCATCCTTCTAATTAGATTAATATCCAAATACATGGAAATTAATGGGAAGTAGTTTTTTTTCTTGTGGAAAACAAGGCTACTAGAAAAAGAAATGTACCCAGAAGTAAGGGGAATCTAAAGCTACATTCATTATCAAGTGTAGACTTTCCATATCTACACATTGGGTATTATATATAGAATTTGGTTCTAACATCTATATCAACATATAAGAATCAAGTAGATTTCAAGAGATTTACAGAGGATTTTTAGTTCAGTGATTTGCAAATTGTGTGAGGCTGGTTACTCTACCCATTGGAGTCTACCATATTTCATTGCTAATTGGAATGATATTTGTTTTAGAATATTTTTATTATATACCAATTACTACCAAAAACATAATTTCTATGTCATTACTACATACATATGTTTTTTATTTTTAAATTTTGAAATAAATGTATTTCTTTTATAAATATTACATATTTTTTGGTATTGAAAATTTAAATAACAGTCATTATATATTAAATTAAGAAAACTATGTATTGGAAATAGATAATGAACGATGTTCACATGAATCATATAATAAGTACCTATGTAATAACCATCTTGGTTATGTAAACATTATCCATTTGACAAAGCTTTTTCAAGAGGGTTATTTAAACTATTTTTATAGGAAACCACTTGAATAATGTCATACGTCTTCAAAAACAATTATCAAATCACCATTCAGTGGAAATAGTGAAAAGTATATAGATAATTTACCATTGGTATACACTGATGTGTGTGAACCATTTCCAGTTAAGGCTAGAGGTGTCTATTTATACTTCATAACTTTTTACAATGAATTGATTTGATATTGATATGTATACATAATGGCCTATAATAATGAGTCCTTTGAGACATTCAAATAACTCAAGAATGAAGTAGAGAATCATATTGAATAGATGTTAATGAATATTTTTTTTCATATCGAGGTATTGAATATATTAGCAAATATTTTGTCGGATTTTTAAGGAAGTTTGGGATTCTATCTTGACTCACTCCACCATACATGCCATGGGGGAATGGTGTTAGTGAATGTGGGAACCATAACTTGTTTGAAATGGTATGTTCATTGTTGATTTTTGAATATAGTCCATTATAATTTTGGGGATATAAATTAAAAACTATGGAATATATAATAAACCATTTATGAACTAAATTGAAAAATATAATTCCCTTTGAGTTATGGAGTAGAGTGAAGCCTTTTTTGTCACATACACCTATATTGTTTTTTGAGGAATTTTTTAAGGCCTTCCCTAGAAAAAAAAACTAAATCTCCGGGGGGAAGTGTATCTTTATAGAGTTTCCAAATGAATAAATGGGATACCACCTATACAATACCTTATAAAAGAAAGTGATTTACTACATAAAAGTCATACTTCTTGAAAGAGAGCACATCTTTAAAAAGGAAATTGGGAGAGAGATTTAATTCGATGAAGTTGATTCTCAAGATATAGAAGAGTTGGTGCCTGAATAGATTCCAACAGTCCCCATGAAAGAAGTTTTTATTGAAGCACAAGTACTGCATAGGAGAACTCGAGAGGTAATATTACATGATAGATATGGTTTTTTAGTCACTAAATATAGTGACTCATTATTGGTTGAAAAATTAAACATATCTTCTATAAAGAGGTATTAGAGAGGTCAGAACCAAAAATATTTAAAAAACCAAAAATTATGAAATAGATTCCATGTATCAAAACCTTGTTTTGGTTCTTTTAAATGTTCTATTTAATGTAATGTTAGAAGGATGTAAATGTGTATTCAATAGAAAACTTGACATGGAACATAAATTAAATTTCTATAATGAAATAATAGTGGCTAAAGTGTTTAAGAACTATCAAGTAAATGAATATGTTCAATCCTTTTCACTAGTTGACATGTTTCAATCAATGAGAATTCTAATTGAAATAAAATCGTACTATAACTATGACATTTTCTAGATGGATGTCAAATATATTTCAAAAATCCATCTATATTCCATAACCAAAAATGTTTATGACTCAATTTAATGCAAAAAAGAAGGTTAATGTTGTAGGGATCCATTTATATATTTAAGAAAAAATCTTGTTCATGTTAAATTTGATTCAATAAAAATATAAATTAATTTATTTTGGTTAATAATTAATGTTATCCACGTATTTTCAAGTGGTTTAGTCTAAATGCAGTTGTTAAACAAGTAGTATATGTTGATGATATATTAGTGATTATAAATGACATTCCAATATTATAATATGTTAAGTATCAGTTACACTAGTGTTTATCCATAAGGTAATTAGCTTAAGTGACCTATATTCTAGTTATCATGATCATTCATGATATATCTAATAGGATTCTTGGCCAGTTTCAAAGTATATACACTGGCTAGATACTAATTAGTTTTAGTATGGAACTATCGAAGACGAGATTTTTTCTATTGACACATGGTATAAATATTTCTAAAAAATGTGTCCTCAAATAAAAATGTACAAAGAGTGAATGAGTAAGATCTCATAAACATCAGTGATAGGATCAATCATGTATTCCATGTTATATACTAGATTTAATGTTGTCTATTCCTTTTAATGGTATACAGTTATTAAGATGATCCAGGATAACACCATTCATCTTCTATTAAGGATATCCTTAACTATTTGAGAATAACTAAGGATATATTCCTAATATATGGGGTAGATGAGGTGTTACTCATATAGAGTTATATCGATGCCTGTTTTTATACCTATCAAAATGATCCAAAGTCACAGTTAGAATATGTTTTTCTTTATTAATGGAGAAGATATTTTCTAGGACAGTACAAAGAAGCTAGTTTTTTTCAATTCTACAGTGGATTTTGATTATATAGAGTCTTATAATGAAACCAAAAAATCCATTTTGATATGAATATTTATCCTAGTTCTTGATGTGAAACCTAGCAATAAATAGCCTATCACATTCAATAGTGATAGTTCTATATAGGCTGTTCTTGCAAAAGAGCCAAGGTCACACCAATGGAAAAAGAAAATACTATTAATGTATCCCCTATTGAGATATTTTTCACAGAGGTTTGAAGTTGTATTATGTATATTTATGACATATAAAAACATGGAAGACCCATTGAATAAAGGCCTATCTTAAAAGAAGAATCAGTATCAATTGAGATCTAGCAGACTGATAGTTGTTAGAAATTGGATCTAGTGCAAGTGGAAGTGAATTTGAGTAAGTTCCCTAGAACCTAATTCAATGTACTTTATGATAACCTATATTAATTATCTTTAATATTAATAAATTTTTTATCACATCCTGATTTTCTTCTATGTGATATAGTTTTTGATAATGTCCTAAGAGTAGTTGTCCCACTAAAATGTCATAGGAGTTCCCTAACATGATTAGAACGAATAAGTGTCATGATTTTGTTTTTAAATATATTCTTTATAGCTATATAAAATCATTTTAGGGTCAAAAATTTTATAGGCTATCAAGGGTGGATATTTATAGGACTTTGAGACACCTTCTCATGGTTTACACCCTTAGTAATATCTAGTGTGGGATATTATGAGATTGAGACCTACTAGTAGGAAATACATATTTATTTTGATCATTAGATGTTCCTATATTTGGACGTGTTTATTGATACTTATACTTTATTATTATTTCTAATGAGTGTAATAATAGTGTACTTTTATTTATTGATGAAATTCGTGAAGACATATGTTCACAGTGAGGTATGATTCATTGGGTGCATCACTAGCAACATTTCATTAATCAATAATGAAAGAAAGGACTTTTACCTTTATTTATATAATATTTTTTGATATCTAATAATCGTTTATGGATGTGATATAGCCTAAATAAAACTATGTCCATGGTGTTTTGTAGGCATGTTTGATTTATGGAATGTCAATGGAAAAGACATTGATAACATTGGTTATTGGAACCAACATGAAACCTTCTTGAATATAGATATCAAAAAATAGATAATATTAAACAGTAAGTATCCATATGAGTTATTATATCATTTCAATAATAATTTATATTTCTATTAGTTCCTTGGAAAGTTGATAAATTATAACCTTGTACTTTAGGTTGATTCACTTAATACAACTGAGAAAGAGGCCTAGTGGGTCACACGGTAAAGTCTATAAAGAATCATGGTTAAATAATATAATATTATTTATTATTTAAAAAGTTGAATAAATATTACTCTAGAACATTGTTAAATAATTATTCATGATTTCTTGATCACAGATATCATGTCACTGGTTTTTCTGTAGAATATTATTTGAGCAGAATATTAAATAAATAAATATTTTTTATTTACTGAATATACTATTAATCTATTTTTTTGTGAATAATGATGTGATATTTATTTATTAAATAAATAGTTATTACGAAAGGCCTCATAAATATTGGGGAGGAGGGGAGGACTGAGAGTAATGGTCTGGTGAGAAATTATATATATTGAATATTATTTTCATAAATAATATTTAACTTATTTCATGAGTTTAGAACATGTCATGAAATAATAATATATTTATTTTTATTATTGAAAAGGGGATCTTTGTGTATTGCAGAAATAATAAGGGCACATGTGAGATTATTATTTTCTAAATCTATCAGTATATAAACCAGATTATATTATTTTCATAGTCCTAAAAATTCATTTTTAGGGTTTTAACAATGAGATTCAGAGAGAATCGTCTTAAATCCTTAGAGATTTTCCTCTCCAATAATGCTCTCAAAAACAGAGATCGATCCCCCTCCACCAGCACACTCTAGTGTAAATAGATTAAAGAGAATCATTCCATGATGGTATTATTGAGGCGTTAAAAGGTGGGTGATGAATATTAGAATCTTCTATTCTAGAACCTATAGATTATTATGATGGTTTTTGTAGGTTCATATAGAACATCTGTGGACCATTTCTAGAGGAGAGCTAGTCTTGATTCCAACATCAAAATGATGGTAAGAAATAAAGACAATGTTAGATACATCAATGAAGAGAGAATTCATGTTAAGGTAGTTTTCTTATTTTGTAAATTAATTATAAATAATATTTGATTATCCTGCACTTTGGGTCTATCATTATTTTTATTTTCTATATTCGTTGATTCAATTTTGTTAGTCATGATGTTTTTCATCATCTAAATATCAGATTAAAACTTTCATCATTATAAAAAGTCAATATGGGAATACCCCTATTAACAATTCCACTATTCCCAGAACCATAACATTAAACTAGCATTATCCACCCTCTATTCCATTAAATAGGATGTTAAAGTATCCCTCATGCTTATATGTGGACTATAACCATCACAAAGCGATTTGATACATTTTTTTGATTTACATGGTTGGAAATAAATATATATTTAATGAATATAGATGATATATTTGATATAATAATTATTATTTAAATATTAATTATTATTTATCTTTATTTTTTCCATCCATTGAAAAGTTAAAAAAATTCAAGTGTACTTATGGACTAACCGTTATCATGAATAGTGTAATTCATTTTTCTATCTCTATCCATTATGGATGAATATATATATATATATATATATATATATATCATTTATATAATTATTATTATTATATATATGATATAACCATGATCAATGTACAAGAACAGAGACTGTCAAACCAAAACTTGCATGAAAAATGATGCAATTGTCACCAAGAACAGTGATTTTAATAACAAATTGTTAATAAGAGGATGATAAGATATTATAATAAAATAATAAATGGTATAATAGATATTATTATACTTATATAATAAATTTAAAATATATTTATAATTATTATACATTATGTTTGAACATTAATGAAAAAATACAATAATTGAGGTTAGTGATTTATGTTTCAATCCTATTTTAATCTCGATTATTTATGATTAAATTTTCATTGAGGATATATTATGATCCTTATCTAATAAATAAATTCAATTTTATTCTAAATTTTTTTCTATATATTACATATTTTAATTTCATTTTCTACACTTTATGTACTCGTGATCTTTAAATAATGTGTTTTTGGGATACTGACTATGTTTTACTATTCTATTAAAAATCCATTTTATTTCATGTCCATATTTTATCTAAAATGTATTCCAACATGTTTTAATATTTTATTTGGATTTTTAATTTCATTTTACCCTTTTTTAACATTATATAAAAATGTTTTAAAGGAATATTTCTTTCCTTTTCTGAAAAAGGAAATTTTTGTTTTTTTACAAAAGTATGAAAGGAATGTTTTCTTTTAACTTATATGGAATAAATAGAATTTCATGTCATTATAAAAACTCAATGATTTGAATATTACTTTAAAATATTCCATATTTATTTTCTAAGAACCTTTTTTATTTAATATATTGAATTTTTTTATATTTTGAATATTTGATTTCAAAATGAAATGGTTATTTTCCTCCAGAAATATCCTAATGATTATTTTAATGAAATTTTCATTAATGATAACATCATTTGATTTTAATTATGTTCTAAAAGGTATATTATCTAATAATTTTATACATATTCTTTCTTTGGATGGTTTATAATTCTGAATATTATATGTTTAAGAAACCAATTTATTTTCTATAGTTTATGTTGTGGTGAAATTATGAAATATTTATGAAACCAATTATCTTTTAATGGGTTATGATATGATAATACGTTGAACGTTTTATGATATTATAGAACACATAATTATGGTTTTTATTATTTTATTGGTGTGATCATAATTATATGGACCTAAAATACATTGGGTAAGGTTTTACATCTCTAAAGAAAATTATGGGAAACAAGTCAATGTGTTTGATCAACTATGGAAAACAAGTAATGATGCCTAATCCATTATGATGTGATAAACATGTTATGATTCATGATCCACTATAATGTTATTATATTGGTATTTATCCATGAAAATTTAAATGGTTTTTGTACTTATGATTGTGCAACAATTTGATAAAATAAACTTATAGTTCATGATTGATTTTTGATGTTTTCACACTCTTATGATTCATACTATTTGAAATGATAAAGTTTTATATCAAGAGTCATGTTTACGATTGTTGAAACTCAGTTTTTCCTACCTATATAAAATTGTGTTAATTAAAAATACATTAAGGAGAATAAAATAAGATAATTGAAGAAATCCAAGAATCACAACTTCACCAAATTCCCACCGAGGAGGTCCCATAGAATAACATCGGTGAACAGGGTACCTGTGCATGAGCATGTGTAAAAGACCAACACATTATCATATGTGAAGAACCTTCACATCATCCTACACAACGGAACTATAATTCAACCTACCCAAAAGACCTATGTGGGCCAGTCCCTTCAGCTAAGGTCCCATATTTTCTTAAAAATAAAACCATGGGGCTCTTAATTTTCACAGAAGATAAATCCTGAAGAAATATGATTATCTTATGACCTTATTCCTTTAACCAGTCCATTAAAAACTTCCAAGTAGCCCTAAAAAATATTAGTAATAAGTAATTTAGGGGGATAGTGTAACCAAGGTTCTCCTAGGGTCTAAAATATATAACACCTACATGACGAACCCTTTCCTCCATGCTTGAAGAACACTGGCGTGAGGTCCCCATACCAAATCAAGGACTTGTGTGAGACACTTTTGGGATGAATTTTTCAGAACCATTAAGTATTGATAAAAGCCTCTCCCATGTGTTTTTTCTTGGTGGATCATCACTGAAAGTACATTCAGCTCGCGTAGGCCTACCTGTGTGAATCACTCCCAATCCACACAAGCATATTCTGCGAGAGACCCCCTTGGCACTCCCAACCATTACCCTCTGTGAGCCACTTCTTAGGTCCTCTTCCAAGACACCAATGGAAGTTCCTACCTTCTATTGGATCTATTATCTAAGAGGAATAATTCCACCAATGCCTCCAGACAAGGAACACAATAGAAATTGGAACACCAGTGTGTCTCCCATTTGGTATGTATTCCTTCAATCAGAGGTGTCCCACATTTGGCTTACCTGAAAGGTAGGGTCCTTGGAGTTTGTGTGAGTTTGTGTTCCCTAGATCATGAGGATCCCAACCATGGGGGTAGTGTTTGGGAACTACTGATCTTAGGTACTATGGTTAGGATCATAGCCTTCCTTAGTTATCCCTAAGACATGGAGCCTTCTGTTTCCAGAGGGGAGGGTGAGGATCATTATTGCCTTTCCCTTCGGAAGGGAATTTTATTCTCTTATCTTATCTAAGAACATATTTTATGGGATACCTCCTATGGTAAACCCCTATAATTTTTTGCAGGACCTCTGTTGATTCTTTCCTCCCTCATCTTCTATACCTATGGGTCGTAGTCGGATAGATAATCAGACATGACTATCTCGATTGCCAAAATAATTTGGGATATGGGAACTTCAAAGCCCCTTCTCTATCCCTTGGGGAATATGGTAAAAAAGGTGGTAATGGGCACCTGATCCCACTTTATTTCCCTCTACCTTTGGGTTTTGACCACATCCATTAGTGGGAAAAGTTTATTATGTGGTTTCTATGGATCTACTACTTCCTCTTGTTTCTCACACTGAGCATGTCTCACGAGAGCTTAGATGACAGTGGTGATCATGGAATCCATATGATCCCCATACATCATATGGGCCTCTTTCCAAGTGTAAGACCCAAAAAACCAAGGGCATCCTCACTAGGAATAGCCTCAAAATCCAAAATATGGTCCTCCTCTTTAGGAATACTACCCAACAAATCTTGGGCCTCTTACTTGGTATAATCCCCAACCATGTCTAAAATCCTATCAAAGTGAATCTTCTTAAGGAACAAGTCCCAACTAAATACTCTCCAAGGGCCATATTAACTTATAAGAAAAAAAATTGGAGGGCCTCCAAAGGTGTTGGTCCTCACAACCAAACTATGTGTAATTTTATTCTCGTTCAAATGGGATACACATGAAGAATCCTCGAGATTCAAAACCAACACTCTAAATCAACAATATTTTCTTTGGAAAAAATTACCAGTAGAGTCTTATATAATTTTTATCCCATAGCCCTTTTATTTTCCATGGGCCACTTCTGCATAAGTGCCACACCAAACATTGACTAAGCACATTTAGCCTAAACATCCTTCCCACATAAAGTTAAACTGTATGGTTAGATCTATATCACATGACCTTAAAAGGTATGATATTACTCATTAAGTGAAAATGAACTATGAGGGTTTTAATTCCTTTCAAAAGGATACATAAGAATCCCATTTTATGGGTCTGATCCTAACATCAAAACTTATCCCATATCCCTCGATGACAATACACTCTAGAGAACCCCATTGTTTGTCTGAAAACTAGAATCTTCAAAATAATTAACAAATAATATATAATCAGTATCAAAGAGGATACCATTGATGAGGAACCTCAAATACATACAAATATATCAATTGATAAATAACATAAAATATATACAGATGATTCAAAATTCTATGCTTTTAAATAATTGATTATTAATTTAAGGGTAACCTACGTAGTACGTTGAATTTAATGAAGGATTATTTAACCTATTTTAAACCTATAAGAGAGTCCTAGAGTATGAAAAAATTTGGCCAAAAAAGGTGTGATGAGCCTGACTTCTCATCCTATCAACTAATGCGAGTTCTTATGTATCATTATCCAACCCACCTAATGATTGCCTACCATTGGAAAGTAGGTCCTCGAATCATCATATATATAGAACCATTAGGTGTTACCAGTTTCATGAATAAAACCCATTGGAAACCACCTGAAAGGGATTTGAATATATGTTCGATGTAAATTTTGTTCCACCAATACCAAAAAATGACAATCCATTACCACATGACACATTGATGATGAAACAAAAATAGTTAACCTGACGTGAATCCTTAACTAAGATAATAGTGTCACACATCTATAAGTGCCCTTTAAATTTCACAATGGAAGAGGTCCATAAAAGATAATCAATTGTGCATGTGTTAATTTAGTGAAATGATACTTTGATGGGGTTTTCTTGTTTGTTTTTTTCACCCATATTTCATGCTCTTCCAATAGTATCTCCCTTCAATCAAAATGGAATCAAACCAAATCTCACTGATGTATTCCCTAAAAACTATTCATGTTAGGTCTTCATCCAAGTAGAGGATGTTTTCAATGAACCAGTTTCCTAAATGTTGGGTCTTGAATGCATTGGTCTAAGAGTATCACCAGATTGATGTAATCCTGGCCTTAGAGGCCACCTGATAGACCCTCCATCTTGCAAAGCCCCACCAATCATCCAATCAACGGTCGTCAGAGGTTTAAAAGCAGACAACACCTATCATCATATTCAACCATTTCAGCATCTTATATTCCAAATTGAATAACCATCCCCTCCATTACCTTAGGGAGGTGTATCAATAGGCCATAGAAAATGTTGTCCAGAAGGCACATGGGTCCTTCCAAGAGGCTCATGTCAACAATATCTGTCAACAATGTCATGTGGAAGTAAACCTCCAACATGTTGAGGGTACCATTTGTTGATTTCTGGCCCTGGTTATCCAAACCCTAGAAAACAAGATGGCCCACTAAGGGAAGAGACATACAGAAATGGAATAGGTCTACATATTTATCCTGACTAGAGAAACCCACTATTCAAATGTGAATGAAAACTATGTATGAGCACATACACCAGCACACACTAATTCAGTTGGATAAAAAACTCCTCTATGAGTATTCTAGGACGCGATCCATTCAAATCCTATAACATGTGGTGAGTAGGAGCATACACCTGTCTACACCAAACATTTCTTCTTCGAGCATCTTTTGGAAATATCCAAGGAATTAAACTATTCAAATCAGGTGTAAATCTTTGATCTGGCGCATACACCTACCCACATCAATCAATCTCTCTATTAACCTATACTTGTTGATTCCTAAGAAGTATTCTGGTCGAGTTCAATGGAAAACCATGAGAATACACATACACCATCCCACACTTACCAAGACTTTTAGAAACCTCTTCTAGAAGCACCTAGAGAAGTCATTACAAAATTAATGATGAAGAATAGGGGAGATACCTAGCTTTATACCCCCACAACTAAGTAATTTCAATATCTACTAGAAGAAAATGGAGGACTGGAGTATTTGCATACCCCTTCTCAATACATGGAATGGGCATAAATCCACATTTCAGTCACTAAAGTCACCAAGAATATATTGAAAAAGGTGAAAGTGTAGTTGAAAATCCCTTCCCACATCCTACAGACTGGACATGATATCATAACAGTGAAAAAATTAGTTATAGATGGACAGAGATAGAGTTCTGTCCCCAAAAATGGGGTGACTCATCATTATGCCATCCCAAAGTATACACACACCTCTAATCCCATCCAGGAGATTCATGGGGGTAAAATCCCCCATGATATATAGAAAACTATATTAGAAACATACACTCATTCCAATTGGATGTTATTGGCCTATTTTAATGGTCATTCATATACAAGAAAAAATCCTTGCCCATGAAAACCACATTCCATAGAAAGTGGACAAAGTTTCTCAAATGTAGAAATACAAAAATAAGGCTCAACAAAGAAGACTAGAAAATGAAGATTATATTTATGATACTTCCCTACTTAATGTTGGAGTTCTTGAATCCCTCAGAGGTTTATCTATGGCAGATCGGGTTTCCTCTCTCTCACTATTAAATTACAGGAGTAGTAGCAACAATTCAGAAGGTCCTCCCTAGAAAAATAACCATAAAGTCTTCCAAAATTTCCATAATTTGATTGATCCCATGATCTCATCCCCCAATGAGAGTCATGTTTACCCTCAGTGTGGATAGAAGATCAAAGAGAAGGAGGGTCTAACCCTTTATATAATCCACCATGGTTGTCCTCCCTATTAGGGTGTTTGTTGTGAAATTTCTCTCCGTAGTAGTGTTTAGTTTCATCAAAAGGGTATCCCCCTTTGTGATTAAATGATGATAAATTCCTCATATCATGATGCACTTGGGAAAATAAGTTCATCCCTGCATGATTCCATGCCATTGACATGTGAAGGTCTTTCACAATTGGAAGAATACCTAAGGTGACAGTCACTCTCAAATCCCCCCTTGGGGTTTTCTACCTTCCAATAAAAAATGGAAGTCCCTACTAATATTTTTGTTATGATTAAGAAGTAGGGAAGCACCCCCTTTGGTTAGACTAGTCCAAAGATCCTCTTAAGAATGTAAAATATGAGATGTTGAACATGATGAAACAACTCGCTAGAGATGATATTCCAGTCATGTTATGGTCTTTTCCACCACTCAATACATCATTCCAGAGGTGTTTTAGGAAGATTGTGTGCATGAAATGAACATAAATATATGTAAAACCCATAATAACATAAAATAAAAATTATTACCCTAATATTAGTAATGAATTCACATCAAGGTAATTGAAGGGATGCAATGAAAAATTGACTTGGAGCCTCTCCTGGATATACGATATCCAATGTATGAGAAATAGAAAGGGGCCCTTCAACATTTATTCCTCAGCGCATTAAAAAGATTATGATTGATGATCACAAATACCCCATCTAGTGTTCATATCATAGGATGGGGTAAACAAACAACATTACATTTCACTGCACTCCCCAACTATCAAAGACATCTTAAGGTGATATCATGGAATGTCATAACTTCATGACGACTATAACAAATAGAAAATGTTCACAACTGATGAAATGATAAAAAAAATAGGTCCCAACCAACTCTCACCGGCATTGTTCCATAATAGAGCAGTATATTGAAATAATTTTTCATCAGGCATTTGAAAATATCACGAAATTCCTCCTTCTTAATAGTATTTAATCATTAGATAGTATAAATATCATAGATAGTGAAAAATTATTTGAAAGAAAATGGTTTGGGTGAAACCCAAATGATTCATCCAAAACATGGATGAATGAAACTCCATAAGATCCAAAGTGAAATATCATCCCTGGTAATCTAGGAGAAACCCTAGACCATAGGGTTGGGGGATTTTTCAACACATTCTTCAAAGTCATCAATCCAAGCTCAAAGAGTTGTGAAGATGAAATGATAACAACCGAAGCCCTCATGGATGTGGTCTTTTTTTCCTAAAAAATCTCCTCCTGAGAAGATGTTAGTATTATACTGATTATGGTAAATACCACAGAATGAATCCTTCTATTTCATACCATTCCTCTATTTAGTACCCTCGTTATGGATTTACATGAAATAACTATCTAGAGATTCACTTTGAATTACAGTCTGCCAAAAATATTCTAGAGCATCAATGAATGAGAGGAAAAGGACTCATGGAGGTTTTAAGAAAATTCAGTCTCACAAACACACTAATAAAATTCTTTAATTGAATTACACATTAGTGAATGCCATTAATACCATCCATGTAGATCCTACACAACATTAGGCCAATACATAGGAATAGGAGGAGGAAGTATCAGTTCATAATATGTTTCACACCAAAATAATATAAGGAAGTGTGTATACCCAGGACCCAAGGCTTGAGATGAATTTGGGAACTCTTTTCATCAATCCCCTATTACAAACTCAAAGAGAACCCAATAAAAAAAGGTGTATGGGTAAGGTTATGACTCGCCTACCTCAGGAAGATTTTGAGCACCCTACACATTAGAAATTTTTTTTTCTAAAAGAGGAATAGATAAAATAATTGAGATGACTGAATGAAGAACTACTATGAGGTAGCCTTCCTGATACATATATTATGTAGGAAGATCCTCACCTTGAACTCTCAACTGCGACACCTCAAAAAAGAGAGTTTTTTTATAGAAACTGAAATGGATTTGGAGCATCTGATAAAAATGGGATACTAGGAACTAATATAAGTAGATCCCATAATAGCATATCAAGAATTTGATCAATTGAGTATAAATACAGAAAAGTTATAGTTTCATCCTTACAAACCTGTCCCTATAGGTTACATATGGTAGATACCAGTGGTGCCACCACAGATGGCCATACCTATCCATAACCCTGTTCAATCCCCCACACATCTGGACATTCCTCAAGGGCTCATAAATACTAATAAGTTTCTAATATCCTTATTGGAAGTCATGTAGGAACAAAATTCCCCTGTACAGCCAAAGAAGAATCCTTACCCTGAATGGGTTGATCCGACTCTATAACTGATGAATTTTGAAATCCTACATTTTCAATTATCAACTTCTCTAGGGACTCAGAGCTACATTTGACACATTTTGTGCCCAGTTCTGACCCTATGATTTGGACACCCTAAATAAAAAGTGGTAGTGAAACTTAGGTGCTTCATATAATCACTTTCTAGAGTATTATTTTTATGGTACACTAGTTTTCCATCTCATTCCATTATGGATTGGGAATATCTTTTCCAGAATTTTGTATTCTAGTTCTACATAAAATTATAGAGGAAAATATTCATTCAGCTCTAAAAAAACAAATAGTTGTATAATTATAGCTAATTTTATTGCATTTCTCTGTACAATGGATTGAAAAACACCCTAATCCTAAATCTTCCTCAAGAATACATTTTTCCCATCTGTATAGAAAATATTCTCTTAGAGTTTCACACACAACTCATCCCTTTGAAATATAATGTTGGATTTTGAGGCCTCAACATGATTTCTCAAATATTTGAATACTATATCACATAGAACAAAGATAATTCCCAAGTAATTCCAAAATTTCAAGGAATGAGAACAAGGAAATCAAAAGCCACCACTATTATACTTAAGCAGGCCCCTATACTTGCTCCCACTAAAACTCATGCACTAACATAATATAGTTTATCCTCTTGGGAATCATCAACAAAACCCATATCATTATAATTATCAAGACAGTAGAGGAAAAATAGTTGTAGGGGATGGAAATAACATTTATTCTTTTCAAAGTGACCAAGTCCCTTGATAATTCATCTCGACATTTGAAGACTACTTGATAAAGAAACCAATGACCATAAAGCCCAGAAAGGATGTTGAATGAGATCTCCCAACCTATTTCCCCTTCCATCAGGTACTAGTTAACAACATCCAAGATTGTTTTTTCAAAGAAATATAGAAAATGATTGTTGACTCTTTGAAAATGGAGTTGGGCATTCCACTGGGTGAGGTAGCATGTGTTTCTTCCAGAACCCAGGAGGAGAATCATTGTCAAGAAGATAAACGTTAGGGTACATAGAAGTTCAGTGATTTGATGGTCCAAAATATGATCAAACAGAATCATGAAATCCTTTTATCATAGTTTAAACAACCAATCACACCATTGACCACTTCCATTATGACACAGCCGACCCCTTTGATGTTACAATCCTCTGATGCTTAGTCTTCCAAAAACCAACATGTCCAGAAAAGAAAACAATAAAAAACAGGATGATGATCCTATTCCAAGGACAAATATTTCTTTAAATTTAACAAAAAACATTCCTACTATCCCATAATCATGTGAACCACCCCTCCAAATCATACAACAAGAGTTATACTTCTAGATTGAATCTCCATCAGATGAGGAGTTGACCATTGGTTGCATTTATGTTATTCACTTAATGGATCCGCTCTCAGATGATGATTATGATTATGAATCCAAACTACCTATACTTGATTAGGGAAGTATGGTGAGAGGATATTATAGTCGAGGATTAAGGGGAATATGTCATCGTTCCATGTGTCAATACTCTAACTGCATCCCTTTTCAAACCATATACATGGAAAAAACTCATAGGAGAGATCTATAGTGAGATTAGGAGGATAAAATATTTTTCAATACACATGAATGGGTTTACCTTGACATGATCATCTAGGAAAATCAGCTAGAGGATATGTCGTCGCCATATATACCTCAACATTCTGGTAAACCTAGTCGACCTAATCCACTGATATTAGAAGCACCTTCAGCTATTATTCTAAGTGATTATTCATCCACATCAGGTAGTTCAGTTCCAAAAGATACTACAAAAGAGAATCGCTATTATGGAAAGCACATATCTTTTAACTAGAATTATGATATTTTGATGTATTTATCCTTGGTACCTGCAGTATTTTCAATATTGGATTCCTTGAGACTATCAAAAGGCCTTTAGAAACTCTCATCGAGGCCCTATAAAGCATTCAATAATTTTATGTGTTGGTTCCTACTAGAAAAGACTATGTTTTAGAGAATGATCCTATATAATTCCACATGATTATCTATTTAATAGACCAGGAAAAGGATTCCATTATATAGGATCTTTTCAGACCCTTGTCTATATCTAGTATGATAAATGACATAGATATCTGATGAGCCTTTAGTCACAACAACTCAAGAGTCAACCTCATTTTGGTCCATACACTTCGTCAACTAGGTTTCAAAAATATCACATGTCTGTCCCTAATCTAATGTTATAGGGTTAATGAATGAATGTGAAAAACCCTCTTGGTGAAATAAAACTCAAGACTCAGTTCAGAGATCTCATGTATGACTCAAAATTAATCATTGTTCAACAAGATATGGTCTTCAACATTCTGTTGGGAAGACCTTGGATATATTAGTATGAAGTTATCCCTTCGTCATACAACCAAGGCTCCATATATTTTTTCAATGGAAAAATTGGTACAATTCATGGTGAAAATCCCCACTCCAATCCTAGGAGTCATATTACATTGATGCAGAATTCCACCAAAGGAAAGGAAAATCTTCAGTGACTAGCAATATCACTCAATTCAATGCCCTGCATGGTCTAGAGATAATTCTGGATAACCCTTTTATACATCTTCATATAGAGTACATGCTTCCCATATACCAAATAGAAGACATGGGTCCAAATTTGAGCACACATCTAGCTACTTATGTGATGTTAGTCTTGAAAACTGAACCTGGAAGCACTGGATAAGATGCAAGCTCTATGAGTAGTAATGAAATACTGGATAAAAATTCCTTCATTCCATCCTCCAAGATTCAACAAATCCCAGTTTCATCATCTATCCTAGGATAAATTTTCATTGAAATGGGAGCAAATGAAAATTCTCATTATCAGTCCCTCACTTCCACTTCGAAGCTCTAAAAATGCTTTATGCCATTAATTGATCTGGAAAGAGTGTCTTCATCTTTTAAATTTCCAAATGTCAACTCATATAATAACTCTTATAAAATTTCTTTAGAACCTACTTCTCAATAAGGGGAAGAAGAGGTAAATCATGAGTAAGAGGAGGAAGAGTAAGACCACAAGGATTCCACTATATCATTAGAGTATGTTTTATCCACCACCAATAAAAAAATCATAGAAATAAATCTGGTTATCGATGATTATTCATGACCCACTTTGATCTTTTCAAGCATGACTTTTGAATGGAAAGATGTACTGACCTCCTACCTAAAGAAACACCATGATGTTTTTACCATGAATTACATAGAGATTCTAATCCTTGAACTGAAGTTTTCACCCACCATTGAGGCTTTCTAGAAGACCATCAGGGAAAAATAGGAATCCAAACAAAATCACCGAACTCATGCCTCCAAAATTGTCACTGATATGGATAAGATCATCAAGGAAAACATAATTGGATATGTATAGTATCTGAAATAGCTATCCGAAATTTTCTATTTGAAGAAGAATAATGGGAGATATTTATTTTCATCAACTTCTTATATCTCAATCAGTAATTTCTAAAAGGTAGCTTCTCGGTTCCAATCACATAACTATTGATTGATACCATTAATGGTTATCAATACCTCTCCTTCATGGATGGTAATTAAAGGTACAACCAAATTTGTAAGGATATAGAAGATGAATAATCCACCACCTTCAAGGCCCCACATAGAGTATTATATCATCGGGTAATTCCCTTTTTCTTAAATAATGTTGGTTCCACATACCAACATTCCATGAAACAAATCTTCAATCCTCTTTTGGGGACTTTTGTTGAAATCAATGTTAATGATCTATTTGTTAAGTCTCGAAAGTGTTCTATAAAACTGGAAGATCTAGAGACCATAAAAAACATTCTACAACAACATAGCCTGAAGATGATCCCCTTAAAATGTTCTTTTGATGAAATCCCAAGAATGTTTTATAGCGTCATTGTATGCCTTCATGGAATCAAATTTGAGCCTGAGAAAACAAAATCTATCCTTAGCATGTCACCACCTAGAAACCTCAATGTGTTGAGAGGACTTTATGGACACTTTTCCTACATCCGGTGCTTCATATCAAACCTTTCGAGGAAAATTTTTTCCATTCACCAAACTTATGGAGTATGGCATCACATATTGTTAGACCAGTGACTATTAGGAAGAATTTGAAAACCTTAAGAAATACCTCCTAATCCCATCAATATTAATTCAACCTATTGATGGAATTCTACTCATTCTATATGTGACATCCCTAGATAAATAACCAGGTTCCTTAATCACGTAAAAGAACAGTACTGGGAATGAAAAAAAATTTCTTATCTCTATCAAAACATTATCGATACTTAGACTCATTATTTAGATATCAAGAAGATATTACTGGCTTTAATATTCATTGTTCAGAAATTGAGTCACTATCTATCACATCAAATGGTCCAACTAGTCTCTCATAGTAACTTGCTCAAATATATCATCATCTTATGTTGATAGGTCATTTGGAATGATTGGTGGTCATCCTATTGTTGTTCAGTATACAATTCGTGCATAAAAAATATGTGAAAGTCCATTACATGGAATAATTCTTTCAGGAACACCCCTATGTGGAAGAAACATCATTAAATACTAAATTCCTAGATGAATAGATATTTTCTATTCAAGACGAACCCTAAATGTGGGTAACATATTTTTACAGTGCATCTAGGATCCCAATAGGGAGAAGAATGGAGAATCCTAAACTCAAAAAAGTTTGGTAAGGGATCATTCTTATATCTCTAGAAAAATATAATTTCCATACTAGTTCTTGTTAAAAATGGTTATAATAATAGTGAGACGTAATATGAGGTCATCATTGATGGCTTTGAACTGGAACACTAAATACCAGTGCACCATATAGAGGAAAAATGTGATTTAGAGTTTGTAATCAAACATATGAATGGGGATTATGCCATCAAAAAAGGAAAGTTAATCCCCATACTTGATTATTCCTAAGTATTAACGAAATAGTTCCCCAAAGATATAATATTGTTTTTGTGTCCCATGATTACAAAATTACCATGAAGATGCATTGGAAAATGTAGCTACAACTTTGGCAGAACTAAACTAGGATGAAACGATCATCATCATCAGACATCACCGAATCGTTTCACCTTTTTTAGGTCATATTGGAAGAGATTAATGAATTCATTCGTATCCCTGATCCACATTGTTCTACTACTAGGTGGATGATTCCAATCATGCACTCCCTTCAGGATGGATTATTCCTTCCAAATAGTGCTGGGAAAGGGAAAATCATATGGTAAGTAGCCAACTTCACTATTTATGAGGGACCAAATCATAAGAATGTCCTCTAAAAATGAGTCTTTGATGGAGTACGTATGAGATGTATTTATGGATAAGATTCCATTGTTGTAATGAAAAAAGTGCACACTAAATCTTGAAGCTCCCACTAGTTAGGGATCATGCTTTCCCATCAAATCCTATGGATTGAGTATTATTGGCTCACTGTGATGTAGGATTTCATTGAATTAACCAAAAAGTTTTATTCCTTAAATATGCATTAAAACTTCATCCATCAACCCCCATAGTTTCTAAATACATACAATTACTCATGGCCTTTTTCCAAATGGGGAATGGAAGTTGTTGGGCCATACCCTCTAGTTACGACCAAAAAGTTCAAATATCTCTTATCAACAATTTCTTTCTTCACCAAATGGGATGAGGCAATACCCCTCAATGAAGTTAGGTCCAAAATCCTTGTTAGCTTAATGAAATATAACATCATTACAAGATTTGGTTTCACTCATACAATATTGGCTCACAGTGGTACTGATTTCTATTCTTCTGTGGTCTAAAAGATATACCGGGAATACAGTATCAAATCCAACCATTCATCCCAGTATCATGCAGAGGCTAATGTATAGATATATGCCTTTAATAATAACCTCTTAAAAATAATCTTGAAGAAAGTGGATAAATATTAAATGTATTATATTGAAAAGATCTTTCATGAATTATGATATTACTGAACATCAAATCGTATTGCTACATGGGTGACCCTATAGTTACTGGTATATGGAACATAAGTAGTCCTACCTCTCAAGGTTTTATTTCTATCACTCTGTATTTCCATCTGTGTCCAACTATCCTTAGATGAGAAATACCAAAAATGATTGGATGAATTAGAGTGACTCTATGAGAAAATAGTACACACCTTGCATCACATGGGCTTATATAAAAATCAAATATAATGAGATTTTAATAATAAGGACCCCCTTCATTCACTCCTCTAATGATAACTAGTATTGGTCTTTAAGACCTAAATGATTCTAGTAAATAAAACCCCAATGTTTGAGCCAAACTGGAAGGGATCTTACTCCATACACAAGGTCCACACTAATGAAGCTTGTTCCTTAATCTCGGTGGATGGAGAGCTCATAACTATCCCATCTAATAAAAGGTTCATAATGAAATATTTCATGTAATCACAAAATGATCTTATCATATGCATGTCATTAAACTGTGTAGTTGTTCTTTTTCACATGACCTTAAAATTCATGAAATTCATCCTTTATGCAAGAAGTTAAACTTAAAAACACTATATATAGTACAATCTATTTAACCCTAAGCTTCATATCATATCATCCTGATTGTATGAAATTAAAAATGAATGGTTCACATCCGTGTTTCATATAAAATTGAAAATAATTTCATTCTGTGTTTGAGTGGATCATGATATTTAGTACTAGTACACCAACCAAACATTCATTCAAGAACTACACGTGTCTTGATTCTCATTTAAATGAGATACATAGTGATACATGGACCTCCCATCCCAGATCGAGCGGTAAAAAAATCCCCATTTCCTTGTGTAACAATCGGGGTTACATAGGAAACTTTTCCTAAACTACGTATTAATTGATTATTTCATCAACAAGATATATATTGATGCCTAGACCCTGCGTATTGGGCCCAACCATCATTTTGGAAAATATTCAAGAAATTTTCTGAATGTAAAAACCAGATTAGTTTCAGGAACAAATAATTTTGGAACTATGTTTTTCTTGATTCATTCTCTAATAAGATGCATAATGAGGCCCATTTCCTGTCCCTAGTCAAACTATAATATTCCTTTACACATCGTGTAACCCAAATCCTTACCTCGTGATGTTAAATTGTAAGGAAAACATCCTCATATCATGATGATAAACTACATGGTAATTTGAAGAAGAATTTGTGCCTTGATTCTCAATCTAACGAGATACGTAGTGACTCTCGGACCTCCAATATCGAGTCAAGTAGAAATAAAAAATACCACACTCCCTATGTACAAGTTATACCTACATAGGGAACCATTGAAGATCTGCATATAGCTTGATTATCATTTAAAAAAGACATGTAGGGTTTCCTAGATTATAACTCCTAGCCTAGACACCACAAAATCTAAATTCCCCTATCATTAATTAACTTAAATTTCCTTTTTGTGGTGGAAGAAACCTTTTCCAATCCTTGTTTCTCACACCGAGTATATCTGACATGGGCTTAAAAGTTTTGGTAAGATAATTCCTTGTACGATTAGGGAATAACAATTCACATTGGGGTTGTCATGGTCTTAGAAACAATACATTAAAATGCACACCAGATGTCCTCATCGCAAGACAATACACTAGATGATTTACCCAAGTACTACGTGTGGATTGATTATAATTCCAATGTGATACATAGTAAAATCTGGAACTTCAATCCAGGAACCATCCGAAAAAATATGTGGGAAATTAACCTCATTATCCAATGTCTGAGTAAGATCTATATAAGAGGATTAAATATGGTGTCTCATCCCATGCGTTATCCCTTATTAAAAAAACAGTTTTTTTCTCTACAAATGAATTCAAAATAGTACACTGATTACTTTTTAGAACATGGTGTAGCTTGACTATTGCCTCAACAAGATACATATTGAAACCTAGGTAATATACCCTAGTCCATCCACAATATTCCTTTTTTATGTCAAGTCACCTTCTTCCAAATGACATGATGTTAAACTTCGTGGCTAATTTCATAGTCACATGACATTAAACCACATGGTACCTCCAAAACTAAATGTTGCATGATTCTTATTAGAGTGAGATACATTGTGACACCTCAGACTCATTTCATAGTCCCATCCATGGGGTAAATAAAAATTCCCCCTATCCTACATACATAAAGATTTATACAGTTTCTCTTAATTTGGGTTCCCTCATTCAAGGGTCCACTAAGGGATCGAGGATTCCCACATATAAATATGAATCAGATCTATGTGATGAACTCTACACTTCTTGGAAAATGTTGGTCCAAATGAATCCTTTGTGCTCAGAAATTTCCCTTCCACACATTATACTCCTAATCATGGTCATTTTCAGATCTTTGCAGTCCTTCTCTAGCTTTTGGTGATAAAATGTATGATACCTAGGGTCTCATTTTCAGGACTATGCAATAAAATTCCCCCATTATCTATGCATAAATTTTTCCAAAACCAGGTCTATTAGATATAGGGTTCCACTCCATGACTATAAAGTAGCATTTCATATTTGGATACACATAAAGCCTCCCACAAAATAGTTTAGTCAACCAATGATAACACAAACCTTAGGAGAATATTCTTCTATCACCGCATCTTTGATGATATTATGATGGAACACATGATTAAAATTATGTATGTAGTCATCCCTCACATAATTTTCCCATATCATTACTCTCGATCTAAGATCTCCCAAAATCATGTCTTGCTAGTTCCTCCCTCATGATCGAAGTATACTGGAAAACCCTTGGTCCAGTGGGCTATGTATCACCTATTCTTTCCATAATTTCATGGTCTTAGTCATATGAACTAAAATTTAAGACACCATATTTCCCGAATTTGGGTTAGATATGTGTAGTAAACCATTTTCCCCAATTCATGGTAATTTTTTACCAAAATAATCCTTTTCATAATCAGGTACATTCCTTCCACAATACTAGAATTTGTGTCTGGGGAAATATGAATCTCCATAAACTTACTACGACCATCAGTAATAGAATGTCAAAATCCTTGATAACTCCTTTTCCTGGCTATTCTATAACATGACCTTGTTGTCTTTTCATTAGTGTCCCACAAATTGTCCATGCATGTCTGCAAAAGCATGCCACTATTTGACTATGCTACAACTTTATCTAGTTGGATTTTCATAAATTATCCCCCAAAACTGATTTTTTCAACCAACTGTAACTTCATCCTTAGGGGATAAATTCACTATCTTCATAATTACTTTTCCCTATACCACTTTTAGGATTAAAAGATCCCCAGATTATAGCTTATAAAATTATCCTCTTCATAGATGGAAGTGATGGTGTTGAAATAGTGGGTGTTCTAGACCCAACTATTCAGTGCTTTTGGATTACCATATCGTGTATACAATTAAATATACATGATTTCATCTTACCATTATAGTGTATAATTTTTTGCGTCCACTATTGAAATGGTAATGTACAAAGATTAATTGTTGTATCAAAAGCTTATAGTAGATCCTAGGCTATAATGAGAACCTCTAGATACTATGACATTAATCTTAAATGTATGTTCTATGGTCTAGATACATCTTACCTATTGGAAATAGTAGATGTTTGAATATCAGGTGTTGGAGGGTCATTAGCATTGAGACTTCTTCTCATGAAGTTCGCACTTGGTGATCTCTATTAGTGAGATCATGAGGACTGACCCGCCAATATGAACACCACATGTTTTGAGTGTCATTGGATGTTCTTATCTAAAATCATGTGTAATGGTCTCCAAACTTGAGATCAATACAAATGTATGTTATTTGATTGCATACTTTGACGCAAGATGAAAACCATGGAAATGAATTCGTTGTGAGGTAGTTTGTGTTGGGTGCGTCACTGGTGGCATGGCATTGGTTGAGTGGTCAAGACATGATTTGTTTCTTCTAGGTTATGGAAGTAATATACCTCAAGCCATGTTGATAAGGATAGAAGTACCATTATAAAAACATGGTCATGGAAGTCGAATGTAAATCCATCCAGTTTGATCAACAAACAATAAAGCAAAAAAAGGGCGATGACATGTGAGTGCATCCTTCTTTATGAGATATTATAGACAAAGAGATTATATTACACAGTGCATGTTCGTACGCTGGTTTCCACTTCTATGACAGTTCTTATCTCTTTAGGGGTCATGATGGGTTGCTAGATCTCACTCTTGGTCTACCAATACTATTCACTACTGTCGAGATAAGGGCTTAGAGGGTCACACACAGTAGAGTATTTGAGAATCTTCCCTATTCTGTTGAATAGGAGTTTTGGAAAAGGTGGGACACACCATTGGGGTCTGCAATTTGATCAAGAAATACGATAACCAATTCAATAAATAAATTCATATTATTCAAGTTTAGAATAATAAGCAATGAATTTATTTATTAAATGTATTGACGAGTTTCAATTAAATACATGAAAAATATTAATTGGAGAATATTAAAAATATTAAGGGTTCAGTTAATATTTATGGGAACGACAAGCCAATTTTTGGACTTAATTACTATCATGTAATATATTTAATATATTACAAGAAAAATGATAATAATATTTTTGATTCAATTTATTAGTCAAAAAATTTCATTGATAGTGAATTAAGTATTTGAGGCCGGTGAGGCTAAACCGTGTATTTTAATTAAACACTATAAATAGGAGAGGAGGGGATTTTTCCAAGTACTATTCATGGGGATTCTCTCTCCTCTCCTCTCTCCCATGATCTAGAGAGAGATTCTTTGGATCCAAGGAGCTTAGATCAAGCTCTCTCTCAGGCATCACTAGCAAAGTGATGCAGTGATCGTTGAAGCATTGGAGGCGTCATCAGAATTCCGCGCTAGAACCCCGATTACGACGAACAGTGCTCCAACATATTTCTTAAAGTGCATGTGGATGATCAAGAGGATTTTGATGTTGTATTCTTTGAGCTTCGATCACCAATGACAAGAAGACGTCGTGCACGACTTTGAATTTAAACCAGGTATTTTACAGTTTATGTTTGTGCTTAAAACTTTTCATGTGTGGTCCACGTCTAAATATTATTATTAATTTTCCAAATCCTAACAATAGGATTTAGAAAATTAAAAAAATTAAGGGGCTGATTAACGTGTTTTTTTATTAAAAGACTTATACTTTTGTGGGTCATTGACATAATTAAAGGGGAGGAGGCTTTATTTTCAAGTCTAACTTGATATAAAAAAATAAAAAGAGGGGGAGGAGCTTCTTTATTTCAAAAGGAAAAAACGTGTTAGGCTTGAGGGGCCGAGCGGCCCCAAGGTTTTCTCCCTCATGTAGCACGCGGCAGCTGCCCAGTGAGGCCGCTAGCTGCGGCAGCCCACACCACCGTTCATCGCCTCCAGCACCGCTCCGTGCCCATCCCGCACTGCCGAGTACCGCCTCTGGTGCCACCCTGTGCCTAGAACGAGGCCGCCTCCTCCCTTTCGCCGTATTGCAGCGGACCTGCCGCACTGCCTCAACTAGCCAGCAGAGCACCCCGCGCTGCCTATTACCCAGGCCATGACCCGTTGGCATCCCCTCCCGGCGGAGACCCCCTTCCATGCCTCCTCGCTCCAGTCTGACCACATCCAGCGTGCAACGCCACACCCTCGTCGTCGCTCCATCCGGTGCCCCTGCTGGCTGCGGACCATCTCAGTTTCTCCCTTGCCAGACCGACCCTTGCCGGACCGACCAACTGCCTCTTGCCACCACGACCCCCATTCACTACCCCTGTCTGGACGTCCATGTGGCCATATCTAGTCTCCACTGTGAGGTAACCCCTACTATGGGTGCGAGTTCGGTTTGATCTGTATATACTGGATTTGCTCCACCAGGTGGCCGGGCAGGTCTACCCAGCCAGGAACGAGTGTGGGCGGGGCTTCTTGGTCTAGAACTACCCCATACAGGGTTGGCACAACCTAAGATGGGCCTGTACAGTTTTTCCCCGACCCGCACATGCCCTACCCGAAGGTTTATGGGGCTCATGTAATTTTATTTGAGTAGAAAGTTAATTAAATTAATTAATTTAATTTTGGTTCAGAAATAAATTAACTAAATATTAATTTTGGTTTATAATTTTAGTGGAATAATTAGTTTAATTGGGGTTTAATTAAATTAATTAATTTAATTTTTAGTTTTAAAATTAAATTAATTAAATGGGACTGAACGACGTAAATATTGGATTAAAAATTAGAGTGAATTTTTTTTATTAAATTAAATTCCCTCTAGTTTATTTTTAATGCAAGTTTAATTTTCATTCTTCATTTATTTAATATACGTGAGTTTAACGCGTATATGACTGATCATGAGCCTTAGACTGACCAATGTTTGTCTGGTGTATGTTTATTTATTTTAACTATTTATTTAATTATTACATACAGATTTGTAATAATTATTTTAGTTAAACAAAAGGAGGTCTGCATATCATCTCAGTGTCATTATATGTACAAGGGCCTACGTGTCCACTTCTCCGAGTTGTAATTTTTAACTCCCCGAGATCCCCTCGTATGCGTGTGAGTACTGTTGTATAATGAATAGATGAGGTGTTATGTACTTCGCGCTAAGTGACGGTGATGCACCAGACAGGAATTGGATGAATTGGATGAGAAGACGTTGCTATTCAAGTTTCAAGCCTCACGATTAATGGTATTGTCCCTAGGGTCTTGGTTTGATTGTTATTCACTCAATGGATCAACCATTAGTACCGGCTCATTATCAGGTTGCATTTTTTATTTTACATGGTTTATTATTTTCTGAATGTATAGTTAGAGTGCGATCACATAGAATAATAATAAACAAGAATGCATGATAAAATAAACATGTGACGTGATATATTTTTCTATTTCATGCGTAGTCACTTGAGAGTGTGATAACATAGTACGTGCTTTTAAAAATATAAAATCATTTCTTTCTTCACATTAAAAATAATAAAACCCTCAGAGATATATTAAGTCATAACAGTCTTCTGTCATTCAAATTTGGACAAAACTGTCTGTTTGTGGTTCCAGTCATGCTATAGCTGAGGGTGCCTCTTACTACCGGGGACTCCTTATAAGATTGATGGGTTGACTTAACTAAAATTGTTGTAAATAAATAACCATAGCTAGATTGATGTAATTTTAGAGGTAAGCATTGAGTAAATCAAGTTCTGATTTTAGTAGCTGAGACTTCACTCAATAGATCAAGGAACTACAAGTTAAAGCGGTCGGCCAGCCAAAAGTCTACCATGAACCCTGCAAGTAGTGGCGTAGCCATAACTTGTAGACTACGAGGTGTGGTTCTGGGATCCTTACCACTAGAATACCCAAGTGACAAAGTATTTCGATTCTACCACAGAGGGTTCCGAAAATCTGATAATATAGTGGGAGACATTAAATGATTTAATTAATTATTTTAATCAAAATGTATAAATAAGTAATCATATAAAAGGATCTAATATTCTAAAGTTTATTTTTGTATAAAAATGGAACATTATACCACAAGTTTAAAAACTGTGATATTATAATGGACCAAGTAAATGTCAACACTGACACGAGTATCCAAGAATAATACGGGCACTTTCACATAGTATTATATAGTTAACTCAAGGTTCCAGTTTCCCCAATACTGTTAAACTACCTCAAGAAGCGAGGGTGAAATTTATTATAGGAGACTAATGTATAAAGCATATAATAGTTATATAATTATGATTTCATCAACGTCTGGTGTCAATTGCGGTCGCTACACCGGGGCATGGATGAAAAAAATGAAGTATAATCATCGAGATTTTGGTAAAGAGAAGGTGAAGTAATGATATGAATAAGGAGATATTACACCAGCATGTGTAAATTGAAATATTGATCATGATATTTAATTGGATCCCTTTCTCATATCATTTTCACCCCATTACTCAAGTCTTGATTTAAGTTACAAAATGAACATGTATTGAGTAAACGCTCTATTACCAATTTAGGTAAGGTTCTCCAAAATAATAAGAATGTCAAAGATAATTCCATCTTTAATTCTTAGGGAAAATAAATTGAAATACAATGAAAAAAGTCCAAAAGAAAATTATTTCCAATGGAACATTCGCGATGTCCTTCAATTAATGTGGTATTAACAAAGGTTGTTTGTAATGCATATAATGAAATAATATTGTTGAAGTTTAATGACAATAACTTAATTTAAAGGTGAAAGTTACCTCTTTTATTTCAAAAATATTCATCAATTGTAATGTTTCAGTTTTACTACTTGGGTATTAAATACAATATACTGGTGACACATGTTTATTCTAATATGGTAACCAAGTTAGTATAGAAACCTAGCTAGAAGTTAGGTGTATTCTCCATGTGGCTATGAAACGGTGATACCTAGGCCAGTGGTGAGAAGTACACGACTTATTTAATTTCCAAGTGGAAGATTCTTGATGAACTATTATTGAGTATAACCAAAAACATTAATCTCATGTTTCCTTGGATGCAAGGATACATTCTTTCAGGTTCTAGAATGAATATGGTTTTGGTAAACCCAATCACTAGTTCATTAATACATGAATCATAGTCAATTAGTGATGAATATAAATGTAATACTTATACCCTATTATGAAAAGATAATTATTTGAAAAGTAATACTAAAGGTGGATGTTAAGAATATACCAAGTTTGTTATATAGGCTCAACATAGCTAAATACTTTTATTATTATCGGCGTCTTTTGTTTGAAAAAATGAGACTTTAGAAATAAAGGTATGTCACAAGGATTTTTGGAAATAGTTCAACAAGTAAGCGTGAACTATTCCAAGTATAAGCTAGAGGTATATATACTTCATAATATTCCTTTAAGTAATTAAGAAATAATAACGTGAAGTATATGCATGGTCAGAAGATATGTGTTGCTTCAGGTCGGCATACTGAATAATATCTTCACCAAGAATTCATCAATCATGATAATGTAGCTTGGAGAAATTCCTAAAATCACATTACCGTATTGACATCATGACATTGATGTTAATGAGGAGGATTGATTATGAAGTCTAACATATCAACAATGACCAACAAACATGTAACATGGAGCAATTCCAAAATGCATATGTTATAAATCAAAATTTTGATGTAAGTAATATCAATGTTACAACTTGTAGAAAAATCCATTGTATTTTGTGAAATGATTTACAAATAACGATGATATCCCACAACCATATTCCAACTATAATGAAAAATGAATATCACATGAGTTATGGTATGATGGAAATCCATTATGTCATAAGGACATGTGTTTGGATGCAAATAGTTTGTTAGGAAATAAACAAACTTTCTTCAAGATAAACACATTGTTCATTTATTGTAATAATCCTAACAGTTGCTTAAGAAATTACATAATTCCCTATGATAGAAAACTTTAAGTCATGTGATAAAATACATATATATAAGGGTTCACATCTCTATTAGAGATAGTTGGAGCTATATTGACTTGTGTTTAGTCAATGCTCAAGATACCCAAATAGTTGGTGTAGGAACTAGTTCCACAAGCGCATGTGGAATAGAGTATGTTCTAGTGAAACATACTGCATAGGAAGGATAAAACCATGGTGATGGTTTTTATATTCACCACGGTCGGTGATCAATTAATAAATGTGAATAATATTTCCTATAAGAAACAAATGTATAGAAATTAGATAAAATTGATAATACCAACTAAAATTCAATTAAATTGATTCCATGTATTAAAGTGCAAAGGGGATTATTATTTTTAATACTGCGGTGGGTATTCATGTGAGTTGATACATGGATGGTACAAGAATAGTACCAATATGGTTCAATTGGTTTCACCAAGTAGTTATCCCCAAATCTGTTAGAATTTTACTTGTCATAGCTAATATCTATGATAAAATTAATTATCATTGGATGTCATGACCACCATTCGTGGATGGTGTTTATACGATGCAACCAGAAAGGGATGGTCTTGTCACAGAATGATAATAAAGGTTTCAAGTTACTGAAATCCAGTTTAGGATTAAAGTAAGAAACCTAATCATAAAATATACATTTGAAAAAAATGTTTTCCATGTGTATACCAGAGGTTAGTGGTAGTATCAAGGTTTTCAAAGTAAAGTATATTTGGAAACATATGGAAAACAGATTGGTCTTACAGTTAGTTAAGATCAAAATGAAATTTATTTTCTAGTGATTGACTTAAAGTATAAACCTATATTCTATGGAACATGATCTACAGAGTTAGATCTATAGGTTGCTTGGTCTTAGTCAATCATACATATAGTGTCATTCTATTGAAAAACAAAAGTTAGAACAATTCAAGAGATGAATTATTTCCAATGTCACAGGGCATAATCTCTTTAGGTTGACATGGCCAGGAAATAGGAGGAGATAAATATGATGAGTTAAATCCATATGTCAAAGTGATGGATCATTCATGTATACCATGATATGTACAAGAATTAATATTTCCAATGTATATTTTAAAGTTGTAAAATATCAGTTATATCTAGGGGAATTTCTAGTAAATCAGTCAGAACTATTTTTTTTGTATTTTGGAAAGTACAAAAGATAAGTACCTAGTAAATAGAGAATAAGGATACCAATTTTTGGGGATACAAACTAGTCTTCTGTAGATAAATGTGATCTAATATCACAGTTATGCTAAAGATGATGAGTGAGTCAAGCTCATATAAGATAGTGGTAGCCATACCTACAAATACTGTGTATGTTGCAGCTTCTGAGGCAGCTAAGAAGCAATTATTAGATGAAATGATTTGTTCCTATTCATGGAATTGCACCTACTAAGAAAAGTATTATCATAATAAAAACTATGATATTATTACTATCCAAGATATCAAGTTATGATAGTGGACAAGTAGGATATACTCAGGATACCATCTATTGAGAAGTTTCTCTCAATGAGACATGGTTTCAATATCAGATTTTCCACGCGACATAACTGTGGAAGGCCTAGTAGCTAAATCCATTACACAACAGAAACATGATGTTCAACATGTGAGAAGCTAACAAGTTTGGTTAGAAAGTTGGATCTAGTGCAACTGGGAGTGTTGAACTAGTGGGTTCCCTAGGCCCAACTATTAAATGCTTTTTTATTACCATATCGTTTATACAATTAAATATACATGATGTCATCTTACCATTTTAGTGTAGAATGTTTTGCATCCACTATTTAAATGGTAATGTCTAATGATTAATTATCATATCAAAAGGTTATAGGAGATCCCATCATATAATGATAACCTCTAGATACTATGACATTAATCTTAAATATATGTTTTATGGTCTAGATACATCTTATTGATTGGACACAGTAGATGTTTGACTATCAGGTGTTGGGGCTCATAATCATTAAGACTTCTTCTCATGATGTTTACACTTGGTGATATCTAGTAGTGAGATCATAAGGACTGACCTGCCTATAGGAACACCACATGTTTCGGGTGTCATTGGATGTTACTATCTATGATCTTGTGTAATAGTCTCTTAACTTGAGATCATTACCAATGCATGTCATTTGTTTGCATACTTTGCTGAAAGATGAAAACCTTGGCAATGAAGTCATGGTGAGGTAGTTTGTGTAGTGTGGGTCATTAGTGGCATTGAATTAGTTGAATGGTCAAGAAATGATTTTTCACTTCTGGGTTATGGAAGTAATATATCTCAGGCCATGTTGATAAGTATGGAAGTACCTTTATAATAAAATGGCCATGGTAGTCAAATGTAAATCTGTCCAGTTAGATCAATGAAAAATAAATCAAGAAAAGGGAGATGACACATGAGTTTGTCCTACTTTATGAGATATTACAGACAAAGAGATTATATTACACAGTGTGTGTTCAAAGGTTGGTTGTTTCTGTTGTGACAATCCTTATCTTTTCAGGGGCTATGAAGGGTTGCGAGATCCTACTCTTGGTCTGTGAATACTATTCACTTCTATTGAGATAATGGCCTGGAGGGTCACACACAATAGTGTATTCGAGAGTCTACCCTATTCAATTTAATATGAGTTTTGGAAATGGTGGGCCCCACCAATGGGGTCCGAGATGTGCCAAAGAAATATGATCACCAATGCAATAAATAAATTCATATTATTCGAGTTTAGAGTGATGAGAATTGAATTTATTTATTAAATGTATTTTTGAGTTTTAATTCAATACATGAAAAATATTAATTGGTGAATATTAAAAATATTCAAGGTTCAATTAATATTTATGGGAATGACGGGTCAATTTTTTGACTCAATTATTTTCATGTAATATATTTAATATATTACAAGAAAAAAGATAATAATATTTATGACTCAATTAACTATTCATAAAATGTAGTTGATAGTGCGTTATGTATTCGGGGCCGATGAGGCTATACCAGGTATTTTAATTAAACAATATAAATAAGAGAGGAGGGCCTTTTCCAAGTACTATTCATGGGGATTCTCTCTCCTCTCATCTCTCCCATGATCTAGAGAGAGATTCTCTAGATACAAGGAGATTAGATTGAGCTCTCTCTCAGACATCGCTCGGGAAGTAATGTGGTGATCGTTAGAGCGTCGAAGGCATCATCAGAATTCCGCGCTAGCACCCAAATTATGACAAACGGTGCTCCTGCGGATTTCATGAAGACCATGTGGACGATCTAGAAGATTTTGATGTTGGATTATTCGAGCAGTGATCACCAACTATTAGTAGACGTTGTACACATCCTTGGATATAAACTAGGTATTTTACAGTTTATTTTTGTGCTTAAAACTCTTCATGTGTGGTCCTAGGCTAAAACTAAGCTGCTATTAACTGAAATCGACATGTTTACATCGATCTTCGGTGGAAGATTTTTTTAAATCCCACCTATTTGGGGATTTTTCTGCATGCCCAGTTCCAACAAATGGAACATTCTTAGAGAAATTACGATAAAAGGGAAGAATTATTAACCTTTTGGTCAAAGATAAAGACCATAAGTCAGAGCCCTTATAATTTCCTTCATGTAAGACATTAAATTTAATAGAATAATTTTCTAGTCACAATACATTAAACTATATAAAAACATCCTTTCTGTAAGAAATTAAACTACACGGTTAATGTCCTAGTCACACAAAATAAAACCACACAATGCTTCTACCCTTGTCAGAAAGTGGCCTTCCCCTGACATCGATCATTTAAGAAAATTTACCCTCCTTCACACAAGAAAAATTCATGTGGGAGTGGTTTCCCATTCATGTAAAATTCCAATAAAAATTCTCTCTTTATTATAAGACGTATTCCCATGAAAAATTAACCCATCATGGTCTTGAAAAATTCAAATTTCCATGAACTCCATTTCATCATCAATAATTTAATGTTATAATTCCAAAGAACACCATTTCCTATACATGTAGTAAAACTCCACCATTGGCTTTGAAAAAGTCACCCAAAAAGGGCCTACCAGCATTAGGATGCCACTATTTGACTATGCAGAAACATAACCTAGTTTTCTTTGTATAAATTATCCCTCAAATGGGGTTTTCAAAAAGTGGTAACTTCTCCTCTGGGAGATAAATAATCTATTCTCAAATATCATGTTTGAGATTCAAGAACCAAAAAACCATTGCTCAAATTTCTTCATTGGTTATCTGAATAATTTTGGAAATTCATATCCAATAAGCCATGTTTCATCCATCAAACAAAAAACTTATGGTCAATGTTGTTCAACCTAAAACTCCAGTCACACTAGTCTAACCTGCACGATATTAAAAATCCCACAAAATAAGGCATATTACTTTCCATATTAATACCCCATGAAGGGAATTGTATAAAAAATTCAAGTCTCAACTCGTAAGACCTATAGTCCATGTGGTTTAAGAAAAAATATAACAAATAAATGTAATAGGCACAAAACTTGTTAGGCTGAAAACCAGAAAAGGTAGATATTACAAAAATCCATGTCTTAGCCACAATGTCTTCCTTATATTGTCATAGGTAAAAATTAGTGTGATTAAAGAAAATACACAATGTTTTTAGGGTTGTTCAAAAGTCCCTATCTACAGTCGAACTGCACTCGCTTGACCCCATGGCCTAGGAAAAAAATAGAGCATCTCCCCATCTTTATCACTATGATTAAAACAATGTGATTCATATATATATTTCAAAATAACCTTCAATGTTATGTTATGATCATAGAAGAAAAATAGGGATGGATACATGGATGATTGGAAACACAATTCTTTTCATTCACGAGACAAAAACAAACTTGGACCAACATACACAAGATGAATTTTATGCATCACACTTTAAAAAAGATCTTCAACATAACTATTCATTTTTTGAATGGCCTCCCATGATGAATCACCAATATCCCAATTCCCAGTGAACAGAATAGCATCAGTCTCCTCAGGACAACGAAGCTACTCCATCATGATAGCAATAGTAGTTGACCATTTAGTTTGGTCTACTTCTAGTGAATGGTGAAGTTGTATGAGATCCTCGTAACTAGAATACAGTTTGAATTGAAGGTGTGGTATTTTAATTGTATTCTCATTAATACATTGTCTAAATTCCACCAACCTCTTATCATGGTTGGACTCCACTTGGGATAATGTAACTTATGGATTACCAGTGTTGACAAGCATCTTATCCTTTATGAGGTTCTGTTGTAGCTCGTGTTCTCACTCTTGTTTGTGAATGATCTCTTTCACATTGACATGAATCATTTTGTAATCGAATATACATAACCTAACATTCCAAACAAGAAAAAAAGTCAATAGAATCATGAAGGAGGGTTTTAAAATTTTATCTAGGTGATAATCTCCCAAATGTCCCACCAGGCCACATGAAATCTAATGAGAAGGGAATTATTTGTCTCCAAATATAACATAGAGACACTGTTAGAGAAAGAAATTTATTCTGGGACCTGAGAAATCATTAAGGAACTCTTCCCCACTCCCTCTGAGATAGTAATGGATTCACTTTCCTATAATGTCTACATTATCACGGAGGCTCCTCCCTCAAGCTAGGATAGAAAAAGTTGATGGAATTGGACATGGATAATACTCATTATTATTCTCAAAGGGATATAAAAAGTAATAGGTAGGGTATGATCAAATAATATGGTGACACTTACCCATTTTTGGGTCAGTTTTGTTGTGTGGATTTATCTTTGACTTCCCATACATTTTTATTTTGAGATGAAACCTCTTGACAAGGGGCACTCTACCAAGTCTGCATATAGCTCACCGAGTGAGGCTCATGATGATCCGATGATTTGGGATCCCCATGATTCGGTTCTACATCAGTAATAGCAGTGGGATGGACTTCGTCACCTTGTCCATTCACTACCGCTATAATAATCTCTATGGATGAAGCTTCACTATTCAACCAGTAATGATAGAAACATCAGACATAAAAATTGGTTAAAAAAAAGACTCACATCCATTCAATTTCCTTTTAAATTCCTCAAACTATTATAAATAGGCCTAAATATTAATATCTTCTATCATTTCTTCAAATTTCATTTCATGATTTCTCATGAAATGAATTAATTTCACATGCCCCGTGGTAGTCTCACCCTTGGGGACATCAGAAAAAATTTGGCTCAGGACCCAGTACAACACTCTCTTCCAAATACCTCATACCCTGAAGAGATTTCTTAGAGACAACCATAGGGTCTGCATCAGTCATCACAAGGTCCCCCGACACATGAGATGAATGCAAAATATCATAAGTAATAAAAGTCATCAATCAACATATGATGCCTTATGATGTAAATTTGTCATTACCCTAATCCTCCTATCTCTCTATAGTAGTAGGGGTAGTGAATGAAGTAGATAATGGGTCCTAAACCCTTGATAATCCTTCTATCTAGGGAATCAAATCGCTAGCCATAATCAATGTTTTGTTCAAAGCAGACTCCTCAGTTCTTGGAGGCTCATTTCCAAGCCCCTTGGGAGCGACAAGGGAAAGAGATTCAATAACCAAAATCAGGGTAATACATTTGTCATAGATAATGTAGATATTAATGATACTGTGGAGACTTACCATCCCTAATGACATGATTAGGAAAATATTTTATTCTTCATTGTTATTTCTTTTCGATGGTGAAAGGTTTTCACCAACCTCCTCAAAACAGATATTAGAGGAGGCATTAGAGTTTCTCCCACCATATCCGCCTCCATTGTATTATGGCCTAGGGATAGATCTCCTCGTTCAGGATATGATCCATTAGTTCTGAGTGGGGTGTCATTTAGGACATATTTTAGTGATCGAATCTCAGATGATTTTAGCTTGGACCACTGCAAATCAAGATGACATTCCCTTTAGAAACAATTTTTTTAGATAATAGAAGTGAAGAAAAAAAAAGAAGATACGAGAATTAGAACATACATCCTTAGGATTTACATATTCAATCCATTCCTCATAACACATTTGGTCAACCCGTTTAGTATCACCTGATCCTGATAAGTCTTACACCAATCTCGTGGCAAGGATCTAGATATCAGTTACATAAATGATAATCTCATCTTCTTGTATATAAATACCCCCTTCAGTCGGATTATCATAAAAGTGAAGATTAGTTGGCACTCAAGCATCTCAATCACTGGAATCCATATCCCAACAAGATGAAGTGATCGTACAACTACAGCATCAGAAGATGTGTCTTGTCAAAATTTGAATTCTTATGATCGCATGTATTTAGAGGTCATCCCAAACCACTATAAACACGAGTCAATGATATTTGGTTTCAAGGGCTTCTTGAATATCTCTATCCTACATGAAGGATGAGGAAATAGAACCTGTTTCTCCTCCTGATGATGGAGGCTAGACTTCCTTATCCCAACCCCATCTACCACATCCCCTTTTAACCTAACTAGTGGAATGGACCTTGCACGAGGTCATTTGGATGAAGTCAAGACATCATCATCTACACCCTCTCACGGAGACTAAGCACCCTCCATGGGAGGCGAAATACCTTCTCGAGGATGAGGATCCTTTACAACTCACTTTCCATGCTTGGAAATTGTAACAACCCTGAATCGAGGGACATATTCTGCTAACAATTTCTTAGGATATGATGTAATTCAAGCCTCGGCATACCAAGAGTTCAATCTAATGGATGCATCCACTAGAGGAAGATTTATTATTACTCGATTTAGGTCCATAATTATAAGCATGCATAAATTTTCGGCTAACATTGGGTTATTTTTTGATTGGAAAACACTAGAGTATATATAGTTATCTGTTACAGGACCATGAATCTGTCTGTAAATCTATATGGATCATAGGCCTCACATATAACCTCTCCATAAATATGGGTCTCCAAAAATAAATTCATAAATAAAATCATGTATGAGTTTAGCTTGTTTTTATCCTTTCTATTATTCTTACATCTCCCAGTAGGTTGGTCTCTGTATGGGATGAAATTAAACTCCATGAATAGGTTTTGTTTCATCAAGGTCTCATTGAGCTTTAGGGAAAATGATCGAATAACAAAAATGGACTAAAAAAATGTTCAAAACTATCCCCTCAGAATATCAACCACACTTAACATGACATAGGATATAAAGTGGGTTAGGAACCATCCCCAAAGTACATATAATGAACTTGAAATACTAATGTGTCCTTACCTATGTTAATGTGGCGTAGGAATCAATGAATCTTCACCAAGATAAGGATTTCCAGCCCTATATGATTCTTCTATGACCACATTTCCACAATGATTAATGTCCATAAACTCACTCTATAATTGGAGTAATAGAAAATAAGAAGGTAGACACTTATCCACATGACTAAAAATCCTGAAAGATGTGTCTTTGGGGGTATGCTAGACAAGGGTTTGTACCCCCATTGGTTGTAATCTACCTTTTCTAAAGTGGGTTAGAATTTACCAAGAGTTCCCCACATCACCATATTTGGAAACCTCATAGGATGTTTTCATGTGGTACCTTTTCCCTTTGGATCCATGAATGAACTCATCCATGCTTCATGATGGATATCCCACTTGGGTGGGGGCCTTCTTCTTTTTTTCACGAGCAATCTTCAACAGCTCATGAACCAGAATTGGCGTCCTTTCAGCATCATCCCATGTCCCTCTCAGTGGGATGAACTCATCCTATATATCTATAAATATTTAATCCCTAAAGATATTATATACATCCCCTTTAGCGACCCTATCTTTTTACACATATCATTATAATATTTTAAGTGTAATAAAACATCATATTACAATCCAAGGATTGTTAAGTCTTGTGTCTTGGAAGACTAGGTACATAATCAAACATTATAAAAAACTTTATTTAATCTCAATAATGAGCTTCAATCGTCCATTGTTCTCATACATTTGCATAGGATAACCTAGGGATAACATGAACAATGGGATGAGCTATAATCCAAGTAATGGAGTAAACATAAGAATAAGGCTTTAGCGCATGGGTTAGAGATCATGACATAATGATATAAAATGGAATATAGAATCATAAAATGTAAACATGGGATCATATAAACATTGAATCGTAGGAATTTTTAAGTAACAAAAAACATGAATTTAGTACGAGGTAAGGCTCATTGCAGATATAGGATCATAAGTTAAGGTTAACCACCAAGACCGTTACACATGGTAGCACGATCCAAGGCTAATTACCAAGATCGTTGCACATAACGTCTAATGAGAATCAACTTTACCCAATGAATTGGAATGCTATATGGGAGTACCCATCTTAACATGTTCATAAATAAGCTATCCACATAAAGAATCATACATAATCTATCATATATAAACATAATCGTACCCAAATGAAAGAAATGGGTATCATAATAATGTTATAGATGGGAGTATCATACAAGTGTCTATAAAGGAAAGGAATTAAAACACACATGGAAATTGATAAGGTAAGATATTCATATATCATGGAATGTGATTTAAAATTTAAGTGAAAAAATTTAATAAGGGTATTTAATAAATTTTAGCATTAAAACAATTTAGTGTAGTTTTAAGGAAAATACTAGAGTCTTTATAATTGAAAGGGGATTATTATTTTGAATAAAACCAGAAGTAAAAAAAGAAGGTTTTCATAAAAAAATATATTTGTTTTATAAGTACAATGGTTTCTTAAAAATAGATCGTATTTTCTATTTTGAATTGGGTAATAAATTAGGAAGCTCCCTGAAAACGGGTTTGCTTATCCAGAAGTATTGAGGAGGGAATCATTTAAAACATGTATATCCCCAAAAGAGAATGAGGGATGAATCTTGAAACATGAGTTTGGACATATAAACAGAAATTAGAAGACATACATAAATAGAATATAGGATTTCATTTGGGTAAAAAGGGAGTAAGAACAACTTGAAGGAATAATGGACATTTGGGTAGAATCCCTTATGGAATATCGGCATGGTATCAGGTGTAATTTGGAGGGATTAATGTGAGAGAAAGGGGTTTATCATCTTTTATAAATCATGAGGGAAGTATGGTAAAGGTGAAAAATCATACCCCATCATTAGTAATTACACACAAAATGGCATAACATAGAAGAGATTTGTGAATAATTGTTAGAAAGAGAGGATCCCTTACCTTAAGTCCAATGGAATTCTTCATTTGACTATAATGACATGAATAATCAAATTAGGTTCATTAATTAATATTTATAGAACATAAAATACATCTTATTGATTTATTATAACCTTATTAAGTTCATCCATGTCCCTTTTTTATGAGTTAAGAGGTTCAATTTCATTGTTTGGGAGTGTCTGCTTCCTTGGTTTTAATGATCAGTTCACTTATATTCATGTTCGGATAAACATGTATGATGATAATAGTTGTCAAGAATTGAAGTTATATGAAATTAGTTAAAATCAAAAATATTAAATGGTTATAAAATTAATTTGGTTATTTGGAGTCAAGGTGAATCATTGTATTATACATTAATGATAAACACTTGGATTAATTTGGTGATTTTTCTCATAATTAACTTGTTTGGTATTATTATTTTACATCATGTGTGAAAAAGGATTCCAGAACATTAAATAAGAAAAATAAATATATAATAGTCTGGTTCAACCATAAAATGATTTAATGACCATAATTAAATCTGGTAATATAAATTGATAACCTTTTGTCCTTTAATGTGATAAATTAACACATCTCAGACTGTGTTTTCATTTCATTCATATAAAAGAACGGGAAAGGAAAGATGATACTGAATTATCCCATTAGAATAAAAAAATTACAGTATATTTTTGGTACTAGAGTTGTCATACCATTCAAATGAGTAGAGGTTAGGAAAGAAAATTGAGCAAAGGAACCTGAAAAGAAAATGGAAGAAATGAAAAGATGAATTTACCTCTTGATTTAATCTTCCTTGAGAGCCTCTTAAGGGAGAGGATTTGGTATTTTGATGATACCAAGGGCTGATAGAAGTGGGGGAGGATCTTGGGGAGAGATTTGGGTAGAATTTAAGTAAGGAACAAAGTTTGAGAGGAGTGAAGGGAAGAGGGGAGTGTGGGTGTTTTTCATAGTGGAGGGGAGGATGTGTTTCTTAATATTTAAATCATTAGTTTATTATATTTTCATAAGACAAGAAATAGATATTATTACATGACCAAACATAGTAATAAGTGACTGTAAATTCTAAACAAGGTGTCTTACATCAACCATGATTCTAGGAATAGTCCATTAAGCTTATAATGCATATATACTGTAAATTACAGTATCTCACTATTCATAAAAAGTCAAGTATTTCAGAAAAATCCTAAAAATTCCCCCTAAAAATTTATTGATGTCTAGAATCCAAAAATGAACTCAATTTTTCAAAATTAATTTTCAAAATATGATTAATTTTATTTTTAATTAAAATCATAATTTTCTTTAAAAATATGTATTTTAAAATTATAACCGATTTTATAATGATTTCAAAAATTACATAAGGTCTTATAAAATTATCTTAAAACCATAAGACATAAAATAGTTAATTTATGAAAACAATTTAGAAAATAAATTTTCTTTTAAATGAATTAATTAGTTTTATTTAATTGTTTATGACTTATAAAAATACCAATACTTTTACTATGGTCATATTATCACCTATGAGATACCTAAATTTTATTTATACATTCAGGGGTCAGGTTACTATTCTTTTGGAAAATTTACTATTAATATGGGTCACATTACTATTCATAAGGGTCATATTACTATTCATAAGGGTGGGTTACTATTCACCAAAAATTAAGTTTGTTCTATCAAACACAAAAAATCATCCTGAATGCAACCATGTATGACATATTTTTGAAATTCAAAAACACAGAAGTTTAAAAATTATGTTTAAAGGTTATATAGTACTTAGTAGTTCATTATGTTGTGATTTCATGTGATTATATGACATAATTATTAGAAAGTAATTTCTATTGATAAAACATTGGTTCGTTGCATTATTCCCCCTTATGAAATTTCGATCTCGAAATTTCATTCTACATTCTAAGAAATAAAAAGGTGTGGGTAATTTTCCTTCACTGCTTCATCCAGTTCCCATGTTACCTCTTCATACTTAGGGTTCTGCCCAAATTCATTGACCAGGTGAGCAGTCTTGTTACATAGAACTTTATCTCTAAGATCCAAGATCTTCACTGGCTACTCCTCGTAAGAAAGATCATTCTCCAATTGTACCACCTCTGAAGAGAGTACATGTGAAGGGTCTGGTATGTACTTCCTTAAGAGGGATATATGAAAGAAATCATGTACTTTGGACCTGATAAGGGAACGTGATATTCGATAGGCCACATCCCTGATACGATAATGAATCTATAAGGGGATGATGTACATGGGATTTGTCTTTCCTTTCTTCCCAAACCTCATGACCTTATTCAATGGATATATGTGTAGAAATAACATGAATCCAACTTTCAAGTCAAGGTCTCATTGATGATTGTCTGCATAAATCTTTTGTCAACATCAGGCTTCCTTGAAGTGATGCTAAATAGTTTTCACCTTATCCACCATTTCTTCCACAATTATAGGTCCTATAAGCTTACACTCACCGACTTCATCCCAACATGCGGGTATTCTTCACCTTTTCCCACAGAGGTATTCGTATGGTGCCATTCAGATGGTCAAGTGGAAACTATTATTGTAGGAGGATTAAAACAGTAGAAGATATTGGTCCCATCCTCCATTTAATCCCATATAACATGATCTAAAAATATCTTTTAGAGTCTTAATAGTTCGCTCATATTAGCCATTAGTTATAGGATTATAGGCTGCACTGAAGTTCAATTCAGTGCTTAGAGCATGTTGGAGACTTTTCCAGAACATCGATGTGAATCTTAGATATCGATCGGATACATGATATAGTGGTACTCCATGTTGACTTACCAATTCTTAGATATATATCCATGCAAGTTGATCTAATTATAATTCCTCTCAAATCACGATACAATGATCTATCTTTGTTAGACGATCCACAATGACCCATATAGAATTGTTTCCTCTAGCTGCCCTTGGAAGTCTAGTAACAAAGTCCATAGTGATTTTATCTCACTTCCATGTTGGTGTGTGCAGTGTTTTCATCATCCCCTTAGACTACTTTACTTTAGCCTTCAATTTTTGACATACCTATCACTTGGATGTATACTCAGCAATCTCCTTCTTTATACCGTCCCATAAAAAGTTCTCTCGGAGATCTCGATACATATTTGTTCTCCTTGGGAGAATAGAGAAGGTTGAGATATGTGCATCATTTAGAAGATCCTTATTTATTTTTGTATTGGATGGTAGACATAATTATGACCAAAATCTTACAACTCCTTCCTCATCAATAATACACTCGTAGGATTTCCTATTTCAAATGGCTTACACCATTTTTTAAATTTTGACATCTTTTCTTTGAGCATCATTTATTTTCTCAATGAGGGATGGTTGAGAAATAATTCGAGAAATGATTGATGATATTCCTCCCTTAATTATTTCCATGTCCCTTCTCTGCAAATCTAAGAATATTGGATCCATTTCAATTATCATCATTGATAAAAATGCATGACTCTTTCTACTTAGAGCATCCACCACCTTGTTTTCCTTACCGGGATGGTAGTGGATTGGGAAGTCATAATACTTGATGAGCTATATCCATATTTGCTGGAACATATTAAGCTCTTTTTGTGTGAATATATATTTGAGACTTTTTGATCATTATATATCTCACACTTCTTCCCATTGATATAATGCTTCCCGATTTTTAATGAAAATATCATAGCCGCCAACTAGGGATCATACATAGGATAGTTTTACTCATGTATTTTCAGCTTCCTTGAGGTGTATGCTATCACTTTATCATTTTTAATTAGCACACAACCTACTAACTTCTTCCAATCATCATTATATACCATAGAGAGTTCTCCACTTATTTGAAGTATGAGTACTGGTGTAGTGATAAGCCTATTTTTCAAATACTTAAAGCAGTTTTCACATTCTTGATTCAAGAAAAACTTCACTCCATTCTGTGTCAGTTTGGTTATTGGGTTTGAAAATCATGATAAGTTCTTCAGAAATCATCGATAATACCCAGCTAGACCCAGAAAGCTGCGGATCTCAATTACAAATGTTGTCCTAGACCACTCTTCAATTTCCCTTATCTTGGAAGGGTCTACAGATATCCCTTTGTTGCTGATAACATTCCCCAATAATGATACTTCCACCATCCAAAACTCACATTTTCTATACATGTCATACATATTCTCTCTTCACAAATACTTTAGCATAATATTCACATGCTCCTCATGTTCCTCCATTCTCTTCGAGTATATCATAATATCATCAATAAAGACTACCAAAAATTTGTCGAGGTAATCTCTAAATACTTGATTCATTAAATCCATGAACATTATTGGATAATTAGTGAGTTCGAAGGGAATCACTGTGAACTCATAGTGTCCATAATTCATTCTAAAGGTATTCTTGGGAATATCTTCCTTCCTCACCATTAATTAGTGATATCCTGACATAAGGTCCACCTTAGAGAAATAAGTGGCACCAAGAAGCTAATCGAACAATTCATCTATGCGTGGTAGGTGTACTTGTTATTTATCATCATTTTATTGAGATCATGATAATCAATGCAGAGGCACATTGATCCATCCTTATTTTTGATGAAGTGGACTGGTGCACCCCATGGTGAAGTACTCGGGCGTATAAAACCCTTCTCTAGATTCTTTTGTAAGTGCTTCTTTAGATCTTCCAACTCAAAATTGGACATTATATAAGGTTTATTTGATATAGGTAGAGATCCAATAATAAGATCAATTTATAATACAACCTCTCAGTCAGGGGAAGACATGGAAACTATTTTGGAAATACATCAGTATAATCCCTCGTGATGGGAATATATTCGAGTGAGATCCTCTCCTTTATCTCAATTATTTAGGTTAGATATTATTGCTCATAAGGAAGAAATATCCACACTTAATACAATTATTATAATTGATATTCAACTTCCTCATTACAGTTATAATGAATTGGAGGATTATTCAGGATGTGATGGGTGATCTCCCTTTCCCAACAGTTGATGTTGTCTTTGTATAAAGATAGCCAATACCTTCCCAAAACAACATCGAAATCCACTAAAGGATGTATGGTGAGATTTTTTGTGTGGTTCATTCAACAAAAATTTACCAGTGAGGTGTTATAAACCTTGGATGTAATAATTTCCTCATTATTTGTTCTCACATATAACATATCCTACTAATTTTTGAGGGGGTGTTTGAATAGTTCTACTAAACTTGCAAGATATGAAAGAATGCATAGAACCAGAATCAAATAGTATGTTCGCTATTCTTGAATGAAAAAAAGCATACCTGTCACCACATCATTGTCTGGATCCACCTCTGTTATAGTGATAGCATAATCCCTTCCTTGTTTCCTTGGAGGTTGTTATTGATTTCCTCTAACAACACTTGGCATAGGAAAATTGTTTACATAATGACCATGTTCCATGAAGTTATAATAGTGCACTAGTAGCTAAACATTTATCTGAACTTGCCTTTCTTCTTCCACATTAGAGGAATTATTCATATCCAATCAGTATTTTTTAGCTAGATGTCCCATATTTCCACATTTGATGGAATTTTGAGTTCCCTTTAGAAAGTTCCCATGATGCTTTTTCCCACAGCGTTTACACATGGGATGATCTAGATTATTTATATCATGGAATTTATTTACATAAATGGCTACATAAGATTCCATTTTCCTATTTTTTTCATTGGGCCCATGATACCACTGAGAGTCTCTAATATCTATTTCAACCTTATCGGCACAACATACAATCTCCTCATAACTGTCGAAGTCTCAAATTGCCCACAATTTTCCTAGACTCAGCTTTAGTCTGATAAAGATGTAATCCACCTTGTTTTTAGTGTTCATGAAAAATTTAGAGTTCTACCTAGAAAGACTTTTAAAGATTTCTTCATACACCTTGATTGACTCATCTTCGTTCTATTTGAGTTTGAGGAACTCTCTTTCCATCTTAATATGGAGGGTTTGGGGAAAGTATTTATTGAAAGACATTCTCTTAAATTCCTCCCAATCCATGGAATAAAGTTTCTCATGGGGCTTTGTATTCTTGATCAATTTCAACCACTGATCAGCTTCCCCATCAAAACTATATACAGCTAGTACAACTTTCTCTTATTCTAAGCACTAGAGGATAGAGAATATCTTTTCAATGGATTGTGAAGTATGGTGTCTTGGAAGACTAGGTACATAATCAAAGATTACAAAAAACAAATTTTTTATTTAATCTCTATAATTAGCTTCTATATTAAATTGGGTTCATACATATGCATAGGATAACCTCAAGATAACATGAATAAAGGGATGAGCTAAAAGCTCATTAAGGAAATAAACATAAGAATAAAGATTTAGCACATGGGTTAGATATCATGACATAATGATATAAAATGGAATATATGATAATAAAATATAAACATGGGATCATATAAACACTGAATCATAGGAATTTATCAGTAAAAAAAACCAATTCTTTAACCCGAGACAAGGCTCATTACACATAGAGAAGCACAAGTCATGGTTACCACCATGACTGTTGCACATGGTTGCCTAAGACAAGGCTAACCGCCAATAACATTGCACATAATTTTTCATGAGACTCAAAATTACCCATTTAATTAGAGATCTATCTAGGTGCACCCATATTAACATGTTGATGTATATTATATCTACATAAATAATCATACATAATCAATCATACATAAACATAAGGGTATCCAATGAAATAAATGGGTATCATAATCATGTCATAGATGGGTGTATCATAAAAGTGTCCATGAAAGAAAGGATTAAAAAAATACATGGAAAATGATAAATTAAAATAGGCATATATCATGGTAAGTGATGAAAAATATAAGTGACAACATTTAAGAAGAGTATTTAATAAATTTTAGCATTAAAACACTTTGGTGCGGTTTTAAGGAAAATACTAAAGAGTCTCTAAAATTGAAAAGGGAATATTATTTTTTATAAAAACATAAGTGAACCAAAAAGGTTTTCATAAAAAAATAATGGTTTTATAAACATAATGTTTGGTTAAAAACATATCGTATAGTGTATTTGGAATTGGGTAAGAAATCGGGAAGCTCCCTTAAAACGAGTTTTCTTATCGGGAAATATTGGGGAGAGAATCATTTAAAAAAATGTATATCCACGAAACAGAATGAGGGGTGGATCTTTAAAAATGATTTTGGACATATAAAGAAAATTTAGAAGATGTACATGAATAGAATATAGGATTTCATTTGGGTAATAAGATAGTAATAACAATATGAAGGAATAATGGAGGTTTGGGTAAAATCCCTTACAGAATATCGTCATGGTATCAGGTGTACTTAGGAAGGCTTAATGAGAGATAAAGAGGTTTATAATCCTTTATAAATCATGTGTTGATTAAGGGGATGGTACAAAATCATAACCCATCATTATGAATTACACATAAAAGTGAATAAAATAGAAGAGATTCTTGAATAAGTGTGAGAAAGAGAGGATTCCTTACCTTAAGTCTTATGGTGTTCTTCGCTTGATCTTAAGGAACTGAATAATAAAATTAGATTCATTAATTAATAATTCTAGAACCTCCAATACATTTCATTTATTTATTATAACCTTATTAAGTTCATCCATGTCCCTTTTGATGAGTTAAGAGGTTCAATTTCATTGTTTGGGAGCGTTTTATTCCATGGTTTTAATGATCGGTTCACTTATATTCATCTTCACATAAAAATGTATGATGAGAATGGTTTTATAGAATTAATGTTATATGAAATTAGTGAATATTAAAAATACTACATGGTTATAATATTCCTTTAGTTATTTTGAGTTAAGGTGAATCATTATATAAAACATTAAGGATAAACACTTAGATTAATATAGCGATTTTGCTCATAATTAACTTTGTATTACTATTTTTCAACAAGTTAGTCAAAGTATTCTAGAAAATTACATAAGATAAAATTAATATTTAATATTCTATTTCAATAATAAAAATAGTTTCATGACTATAATTGAATATGGTAGTAGATATTCATAACTCATCATCCTTAAATGTGATAAATTAACACATCTCGAATGATGCTTTTGTTTCTATCATATAAAATAAGGGGAAAGGAGAGATGATAATGAATTATTCCATTAGAATAATGAAATTACATTACATATATGTTATTGTAGTTATCATACCATTTTGATGAGGATAGGTTATGAAAGAAAAGAGAACAAAGGAACATGAAAAGAAAATGAAAGAAAAGAAAAGAGGAATTTACCTCTTGATTTAATCTTCCTTGAGAGCCTCTTAATGTGAGAGGATTTCATCTTTTGAGGAGACCAAGGGATGATGGACGTGGGAGAGGATATTGGGGAGAGATTTGGGAAAACATTTGTGAAGGCACAAGGCTTGAGAGGAATGAAGGGAAGAGGGGAGTGTGGGTGGTTTTTATAGTTGAGTTGAGAAGGGTTTTCTAAATATTTTAATCATTAGTTTATTACTTTTCTATAAGGTAAGAAATAGTGATGATTCAATGATAAAAAATAGTATTAAGTTCTTTTGAATTTTAACCAATGGTTCTTACATCATCCATGATTCTAGGAATAGTCCATTTAGCTTATAACGTATATATATGGTAAATTATTGTATCTCACTATTCATAAAAAATTCAATCATATCAGAAATATCCCAAAAATTAACCCTAACCATTTATCGACATGTAGAATCAAAAAATGAACTCAGTTTTTCCAAAATAATTTTCTTAATACGATTAATTTAATTTAAAAATATGGATTTTAAAACTATAAGTGATTCTAGAATGCTTTCAAAAATTACATAAGGTCTTATATAATTATCTTAAAACAACAAGACACAATTTTTTTTAAAATTTATGAACACCTTTTATGAAAATAATTTTTCTTTAAAATTAATTCATTAGTTTTAATTAATTATTTATGACTTACAAAAATATCTAAACTTTTATTATGGTAATTTTATCACCTATAAGGTGACTAAATTGTATTTATACATTTATGGGTGAGGTTACTATTATTTGGGATAATTTACTGTTCATAAGGGTCATATTACTATTCATAAGGGTCATATTACTATTCATAAGGGTGGGTTACTATTCATCAAAAAGTAAGTTTGTTCCATCAGACCCCAAAAATCAACCTGAATGCAACCGTGTATGACAGATTTTTGAAATTCAAAAGAGAGAAGTGCCAAAATTATTTTTAAAGGTCACATATTACTTATTGGTTCATTTTTTTTGTGATTTAATGTGGTTATATGACATAATTATTGGAAATGAATTTCCATTGATAAAAAAATTAGGTAATTACATCCCCCCCAACTGATACCAACTCTCCATGTATTAGGTGGAAGGAGTGCATTTGCGGGATCCATCAAATGAGAAGCATGGGGATGAATTCTAAGTTGTTATATACATATGTCCGGGCCACCCTGAAAACTTCATAGATCCCCACTTCATTCATCTCTATTATAAATTCCACAACTTTCTAGTGCAACCAATATACCCACATCCACTCGGTCCTAAAACCCCCTCCCAAGCGGAGATCTCATTCTTCCCTCCAACCCTTTGACTGGACTATCTTTGAATCATAGAATATGGATGAGTAAAAGTGGATCTTTAATTTTGGAATGTGTAGATTCAAATATAGAGCTCATTTTCTATCATTCCTGACATAGTCCATGAATGATGTCCCAACATTAATGTATGTAGCCATACTGAAAACATTAGTAGTAGTGAGAGTTCTTATAGTCTTGAATCCAATAAAGAGGAGTGAAATTCTTCAAATCTGGCATAAATACCTCCTTCATATGATCATGGCCATAAAGATAAATATAGTTACTCTCAGGGTACTCATGATGATATTTTTTTATATTCCCTTTCAAATTAGTTGGAGTAGTATCATGTACAACACATTAGTCAAGCCCTACATCTTTTTCCATATCCTCAATGTGATTTACAGCTTATTTATAAGAAAATATAGTCTTTAAAGTGTCCATTAAACTTATAAAAAATAGAAAAAAATTCATTAGAATAAAATATTAATTTATAAAAAATTGAATAAATGTGGAAATTTTGAAAATCCATGATCTCACATAGGGTTCCTATGAAATTGACGTCACACAAGTCACTCTCACAATATGCCTTATGTAGATCACTCTCCAAGAAGTATGTTTCACATAGGTAGGTGCGTAAATTTTCTGTATGAATTATGATGTAGAAAATAAGTTTAAGTGGTATGTCTATGTGTAACACTTGTGCAGCGAGACCAGAGTTACAGAAGGGTTAGTACTTTCCTTTGAAACCAGCATCTGTATTTATAGACATGAAATCCCCGATGTAAGGCCAACATGTACACCCTGTCAACATGAACGACTCAGGAAGAGGAAATGTGTGGGAGACCTACACTGATGATCTCTCTAATCCACATGACTAGTTTATCCCTTTAACTTAGGATCAAAACCAATTCTTTAACATCGATCAAATACAGAGGGGGGATTCTGTGAAAAGTTCATTTTATTACATGGATGAAATGAATTTAAATAAAAATACATTTATGAGGCAAAAATAAGAGAAGTGATGAAATATAAGGATTTAATCTTCACTAAAGGACATATACTTAGGTCCCATAGAAAACAATAGCACACAGGGTACCTGTGGATGATCCTTCATGATGCAACTAAAAATCAACATGCACGGTAGAACTACACATCAAAATGTACGACAAACCTACACATTAGCCTTTTTGAAAGACCTATGCGAGTCATCCCCTTCACCGATCATGCCATATATTCCAATAAATTGGACCTTGGGTCTCATTTTCCAATCTAAAAAATCCTAAAGAGCTACTGATACTATGATCACCCTATTACTTCACCCATACCCTCACAAACCTTTCAAGTATACCTCCAAAACATGGAGAAGTGGGACTTAAGGGGGGTAGTTGAACTATGGTTCTTATAGGGTCTAAAATATATAAAAACGATTTAAGGACCCTTTTCACCGATGGTAAAAGAACACTAGAATGAGGTCTCCCTCCCCAATCAGGGACCCATGCAAGATAATTCTGATAAAACCTATAGATACCTGTGAAGCCTTTATCAAAGCCTCAACCAAGTGTTGTTTCCCAGGTAGTCCATCTCTAAAAGTACCATCAACTCATGTAGTAATAACGATGTGAAGCACTCTTAGTCCATGCACACATACACTGTATGAGATTCCATATGATCGACTAGCCTCTACCCTACATGAGCCACTTCTCAAGACCTCTTCAAATCTGCCAATGGTAGGTACTTCCTTCCTTTTGTTCCCTTCTCTAAGGTGGACAAAATTGAAACCTTCATCGAAGCCTCCATACATGAAATACCATGTAAAGGGGAACAACATCGTGTCTCCCATTTGGGTATGAATTTATTTGGTTAGAGGTGTCCCACCCTTGTCCTACCTGATGGGTAGGGTCCTTGGGGTTCATGTCAGTATTAATTCCCTCTGTCATGAGGAAACTGCACCCTATGGGTGCTGTCAAAAAAATCCATATCTCAGGAACTAGGGTTAGGACCATGTCCTTACCTAGTTGTCATTATGAATCATAACGATCTGTTCCTAGAGGGGTGTTGGAGGATCAAAGTTTCCTTTCCCTTCAGTATGGAATGATATCCTCTTCTCTTCCCATGGAACCAATTTTAGGGAATCCCACTTTGATTAATCCCCTAGCCTTTCTTTCAGGACCTCTTATGCTTTATTCCTTCCTTGTTTTCTATAACCATGGGTCCTGGAAAGATAGATCATCATATATAAATTTCATGGTTACCAAAATAATATGGGAGATGGGAAATAAAATTTACTTTATCCCCCCTTAGGGCCCAGTGTACATTGATCGAAGGGAATGGTCACCAGATCCCAATTTATTTATGTCTCCCTTTGAGTTTTGGTCTCTTCCATCAACAAGAAAAGTATATTGTGTGGTTTCTCTGAATCTATCACTACCCATTACTCCTCACATGAAGCATGAATCATGTGGTCTTAGAGGTTTATGGTGATCATTGAATCTGTAAGACCTCTAAAAAACCTATGGAACTCATTACAAGTGTAAGACCCAACCAATCAAGGGAATCCAATCCAAAAGTAATCCCTAAAATCTAACCAATGGGACTCCTCTTCAGGAATAAGCCCTAACCAATCATGGGGCTCTGACTTGGTATAATCCCCAAAAATATAAAAAATCATATAAAATGGACTCTTAATAATCAATAATCCCTAATTTAATCCTTTAAAAGGTCCATACTTCCCTACAATAGAAACTTATAGAGGGCCTCCATAGGTGGATATCCTCATAACAGAACTACATGGGATTTGATTCATGTTAAAATGGGATATGTAGGAAGCCTCCACGAGGTTGAAAACTAACTCCCCAAATCAAAAATGTTCTCTCTATACTACATTCCAAGTAGATTCTTATCTAGATTAGGAGCCCTTATCCCTTTTAGGTTCCCTATTCTGCTTCCTCATAAGTCCAAAATAAAACATTGATTAGGTACCTCTCTCCTAGACTTCCTTTCCAGATACTGAAAAACTATATGGTTAGGTCTTTATCACAATACCATAAAATGTATGATGTTCCCCATTAAGTGGCACTAAACTATGCGAGTTATGATTCCTTTCACAAGGATTAGTAGGAAGAACATTTTATGGTTTTGATCCTAACATCAAAACAATTCCCATATCCCTGGTTGATGATACACTGAAGAGAACCCCATTGTGTGGATGAAAACCATAATCATCGTAATAACTAACAAATAATATCTATTTAGTACATAAGAGGATACCATTTATGGATAACATTATATGCATTCATATGTTAAACTATATGGTTAGGTCCTTATCACAATACCATAAAATGTATGATGTTCCCCATCAAGTGGAAAAAAACTATGAGAGTTCTGATTCCATTCACAGGGATATATAGGAAGCACATTTTATGGGTTTGATCCCAACATCAAAATAATACCCATCTCCTAGGATGATGATACACTACAGAGCACCCCATTGTGTGGCCAGAAACAAGAATCATCGTTATAACGAAAAAAGAATACCTTTTTAGTACATAAGAGGATACCATTTATAGGGAACATGAGATACATACAGATGTATCCATTAATGATGAACCTAAAATAAATACTGATGATTCTAAATTCTATATGTACTAATAATTGATTTTTCATTCAAGGGTGAACAATGTCATAATTGGGATTTAATGAAGGATTCACGAACATATATTAAATCTATAAGATAGTCTCTTAGTAAGAATCAATCCCCCCTGAAAGGGAGTGACAATCCCAACATCCAATCTTCTCATGAAATTTGAGGTCTTAAGTATCCTTGGCTAACCATCCCAACTAGTGCGTACCTTTGGAAAGTGGGTCCCTAAGTCCGTGTAGATATAGAACCATTGGGTTTTGTTTTCTGGTTTCGTGAATAAAACCCATTGGAAACCACCCGAAAGGGACTTGGATATGTGTTTTATATAATTCTTGTTCCACAAAAAAATATCATTACATCACCATAAGATACATTCAAGGATGATAAAAATTTCCATGATTGATTACATGTTAATTTTATAGTTATTTTCAGGGTATCATACTATTATTCTTATATAATGATTTATTATGATCATTGATTGATATCTAACATGTTTACCCATACTGAGTATTTGAGATCACCATTTCCTGTATTTCATTTCATTAAGTTATTAAGGAAGGTTTTAGTAAGTTGTTTCTGTGAATAGTAAGTTTTGGGAAAATACTTATGGGATATGTTTAATACCTATATTGAATTAATAAAATTTTGTATCTAGTATCTAAAAAAACTAAACATTTACTATCCTCTAGAATGTATTTATGATTTTTTTGGAATATTCATCTATGAAAATATAATAATTATGTAACAATTGTAAGGTTAAATATAAAAAAATACATAGAATTTGTTAATAAATAACTAGTGGATGAATTAATCCAATGAGAGTAGTTATACTTAGTGAAAGGGGATGTGTGTTGATATGTTCATATTGAATAAGGAACTTTCAATGCGTGGTTGTGGTGTGTATTTATGTGAAGATAAAATGGAACATTGATGGGAGTTACTTGGTATGGAGTGCTCTTTAGGGGCACAAAATAAGGTCACCATGTAATGGGTTGGTGATCGGTAACTCGTTGCTTATGTGTTTAGGGAGGTTCAGATGCATTCATAAGTTTCTTTGTGAGAGACAACTTGATTGGAAACACAAATAAGATTGAATTTACTATTTCTGCTTCTTCAAATTAAAAACTATATTCTGGTAAAACATCATTTGTTAGAATATTACCTATTTTTCATAAAATTAAGAAAACTATTTTTCATAATTTGATATTCCTCATGGTCTTTTTCTATAAACTCTTAGAAGTACCAATTACTGTTTTAGTGGAATGTGGGAAAATTCTCTCACTGTCTTGTTATATGGTATGATTACCCACCCCAACATATACACCTTAGTACAAATGTTGAATCTATTTTACCTAATATAGGAAAGGGTAATATTTTATATATCTTGAGTAGAGCTTCTTGAGATAGAATTCATGGATATCATGAGTTAGATATTTGGTGATATTTAGGTCTTGGAGTTGGATTTGGTTCAACCTTGGTGCCCAAGTTCAGTTTAATTTTTGGTTCTTAGTTTTCCTGTTTTGTTTTCTTCTGATGTTACTCTAATAGTGTTATATATTTGTTTTATTGGGTTGTATTGTTAAAATTCCAATCATAATATAATTTTTTATTAATTATTATAATTATTTTTTGGAAGGCTATGTATGGATCATGGGTAAAATATCCCTAATTATTTATTGTTAAACCCTCATCATATATTACCAAACATTGGGGTTTAGGGAATCCCACTTAAGATTAGTGGGACTTCATATCTTTCTAATCAAATGGATGTAGAAAATATGTTACATGAGGTGTTAATGTTATGAAGTTATAAAATATCTATGTTTTTTTATTTTCTAACAATAAATCAACTTATCGCATACTCTCTAGAGATTATTGATGTGACTTTTAATGTTTTACTTCTATATTTTTTACAGTTAAATATGTTTTATTCAAATTTGATTTATTAATTTATTATATCATAGAGCCTTCCTTATCAATTTTCTTCTCCTTGTAAACATCATTTCATTTATTTAATTCTTCCCCCTCTTTCTCCTTGGTCTCCTTTTCTGATTCCCCATTGTGTGATCTCTGAAATCACCATCAACTCTAGAAAACTAGTATTCTTTATAGAAAATTCAGCTTTCCTTTTCTATAATATGTCTTTTTAAGTTGGTTTCCCTTGACCAACTATTTGTACATTGATTATATGAATATTCTATGAATTTAGCATTTATAAAAGTTATTATTACATATTTTTTATTGTTATGCATTACTCTAATGTAATAATGTCCTTGTGTATACATTGCATTGATAAGGTCATAATAGTTCCCAACTATGATGAGAAACATGATGTTCTATAACAATATTCTTAAATAATTTTATGTGGTTAGATAACATACTACGATGGGACACATAGTACATATGCTATCAGGTGTGAGTACTCGTAAGCATATGAGGCCTCTTTCATGATGTTCACACTTGGTAATCTCTAAGATGAAATATTATGAGTATAGACCCACCAGTAGTAATTCCACATTTTTTGGTGTTATCATAAATTCATTTATACAAGCATATGTGATGGTCCTTAGACATTAAGATTATTATTAATAAATGATACAACTCGAGTAAATAGATGTATTTCATAAACCATGATGGTAGCTATTCCTGGAAAAGTTTGATATATAAGGTGCATCACAAGAGACAAGTCATTAATGAATTAGTTGAGGAAGAATTTGTCTCGTCTATCTTTATGGAAGATGATATATCAGCCTAAAACGCACGGTAGATTGTTTCCTATCGACCGGTTAAGGTTCTGGTGCTCTGCTAATGTGTATAACAGCACTCGGGTCGAATCCTCGGCAATGGTACTTCGTAATAGTCGATTGTTTTTAGTTGATTGTATTTTGATTGGGGGAGTTTGTTTTCAGAGCGTAATTGAAATGTTTAATGGATTATGTTTAATTTAACAAGTTGATAAATATTGGGGTGAGTTCATCATTAGGGAGTTAAGCATGTGATATCCTTGAGCTTTGCTTTATATTGCATTAAATTAACACCCACATCAAAAGTTGATGTTGATTGGAATTCCCAAGTGTTAAGCCTTTAATACAAGCCTTAAATTTACTTAGGGTTCTAATCTAAATCAGTGCTTGATTTTGGAAGTGTATTTATGGTTCCAATAATCCATGGAAACCACACGTTGAACATAATATGTCAATAATCCATGACATGTTAAGTCTAACATACACAATGTTAAATTAAAGAATACTCATCGAGAAAAACCTCTCAATCACTTAACATACCTAAATTATAACTCACCCCAATAATATATTTACTCATCCATTTAAATTATTAGTAATCTGGTATATTATGTTTAAGGTGATGAATTACAAAGATAATAAAAAGAAAGGGATAAGAAAAGAGTTGTGCGCCGAACACACACACGAACGATGATGAGAGTAAACAAAACCGGAATTTTTATTGAATAATAAAGTAAAAGAAGATTATGAATTTAAGATTGATTTAAACTACAATAATAACATTAATATTAAACTATAGAAGGTTGATGAGAATAAGAAATTAAGAAGAATAAAATTGCATTAAAACAGAATTACAAAGACAAACATTTGCAAAATTACAACGAAGAAAAATGAAAAAGTAAATGAAAACAAAGAGATGAGGAAGGGATTATCAAGTGAAAAATTGAGTTTGTAAGATCCTCCCAAGACTTTTTCAGGGCCTTGGTACTGCCAATAAATCCTCCTTTCCTCTAAAATTCCAACCCTTTTGGAAAGAGAGAAGGGGATGTATTTATAGCCCAAGGTGGTGGACTGTTTACATTTAAGAAATACCCCTCCACTTGGCACGCAGATATGAACATCAAGAAATCCGAATCTCGAGCCATCTCCTTCTTAAAAGTTGTAGATAATAAAGTTTTCCGACTACTCTAAAAATTTGGAGTCATTTGGGTTTAAGAATCAAAAGTTATGGCCGGTTGATTAAACAAAGTAAAACTGTCCATTTCAATCTAGTCTTTTTGAAGTCCAGAATGTGAAAGGGTTTTTGAATATGAAGATGCCTTCAAATCCAAATGGGTTCTTCAACAAAGTCGGCCGCATATATCGTATATTTCACACTGAAAAATCTCATCTCTATTTGATGCCTAAATCATGAGATATTTCATGCATACTATACTGATTTTAATTCTCTCCCAGAATGGTGGGCTGGACTTCAATGCTTCATTTGGGCCCCTTGTACTTAGATTTGGGCCTCGACATTTTTATCCAAGATAAAATAAAGTGTCCCCCAAATTATGGTGGAGATTTAATGTTTTTGGAATTCTGGATTGAGCCCAGTAAATCAATCTTCAAGTCTGGTCCAGTTTGTTCACAGATTCTTTGGTCTTATTTGTGAGGACCATATGACCCTTCAAATGGAAGAATTGGCTCATGGTAACTTCTAATGAAATGTTTTATATTGAAAGTAGAATCATAAAAAACAAGAACCACACAATTTGGATCAGTATAGTTATAGTTATTATTAAAACATTAAACTGACTCAATTGGACTACTTCTAAAAATGCTCAAAAATTATACTTAATATTAAAACATTAATATTTCACACAAATTATGCAAATTTCATATAAAATAAGTAAAGGGAGTATATAATAAGTCATGAAAATATTAATAACATCAACTACCCCACACTTAGTTTTGTGCATGTCCTCATGTGAAACAAATATAAAAACATGACAAAATCATTTTTACTCACCAACAGATATTAAAATTTTGTTTTCTCCAATCAGGGGAGGTTTAGACTATTTCACTCATCCATTTTGAAATCCACCACAAGTTTTTACTGAAACAATGTTCCAAAACTAATTCATTTTTTCATGCTCAAATTTAGAAATGGAAAATGTGGACACTCAAAACTCACACATCTCAAGATGATAAAATTCATTTGTGGAGGTTCACTCTTTCACCAACCAAAAGTGAAAATCATAGAGTTTGTAAGAGCTCTCAGATTCCGCTCCCTATCCAAAGTGCTCAAAAATCAAGAGGTCTTTTGAAGGGGTTTTTCTGTGGCTATGGGACAGTAGGAATATAATGTCCAAGAGAGAGAATAAGAGGGTTAAAATACCAACATAGAAAAAGCAATGCACATTTTTTTGAAATAAAACATGGAAGGAAATGAAAACACATATTTACAAGGGAATGCTTGTGTGAAGAAAGACACAATAGAGGAAGAAAATATGAAGGTAATGAGAAGATGTAATATTTACAAAATAAAAAACTTCTCCCAATAAGAATATAATGCACGTGTTATTTTTTTTCTTTGTTTTTTCAAAAGTTGACCTTGAGACAGATCTCACACTCATATCCCAACCCATGTTTGATCTACTCATGACACTAATTATAATAGTTATAACAAGATCAAAGGTTTATGAAGAGTGATTTTTGACCTACCCAAGACACAACCCATTTTTTTCATTTTTTTTATTTTTTTTTGTTTTTTTTTTGATTTTTTTGAACACTTTTCAATATCATTTGTACAATACATTCCCAAATCCCAATTAATGAAAACCCCCCCCACACTAAAATGGATGCTTGCCCTCAATCATATGATAACACACTAGAAAGTAAGGAAATGATACCAAAAAATGAAATCCATTCCCCCCCACACTTAAATTTCAAAAACTTATGCAATGAAAATCCATGTTGATATTGGGTGGGATAAGGTATTGGGATTATAATGTGGCTATAAAAGAAAATGATTTCATATTCTTGAAGGGGCTTTCAAAAGGAGGATTAATGTAAGGGAAATGGGAGGCTATTTGGCTATTGTGATTCTCATGTGGTTCATAAAATGCCTCTATCATATTAATACACACTAAGGTAGGAAATTCAGCTCAAAGGTCCACAAACTCAAGACTCACAAATGGGGGTGAAAACACACGTTTTGAAAAGATGGCCATAGGTGGCCTTGGAATTAAAGCAAATCTTTGTTCTCACGGTTGGGGAAAATCATTTTCCAAATCAAAAATTGGGCATTCAAAATGTGTTGGTTTTGACACAAAATTCTTTATCCAAAGTCATAAAGAAAATACAAAATTTTTGAGATGAAAAAATGTCTGTTAACTCCCCAAAATGGTTGTACAAAATTTCAAAACTCAATGGTGAGTAAGCATGACTTATAAATTTTTTTTATTTTTTTAAGTGATTGTTTTTTTGGTTTTTTTTGGTTTTTTAGGTTTTTATTTTTGTAAAGATACACCCACACAAAAGAGAAAGTGAAAAATAAAGGTTTTGATAAAGAAAATGGTAAAAAAAATGAAAGAGAGAGGAAGAAGAAGAAAGAGGTAGAGAGAGGAAGAGATAGAGAGAGTTAAAGGGAAAGAGGTACCCCCTGGTTTGGATTTGGCGGGTCGCCTTCTCCATCTAGTGGTAGGTCATCTAGAGAAGTTGGGGATCCAGTGGAAGTCGATGATGATCTAGGATTTTACATCCTCTCATGGTGATGCTTTAACCGATGTCCATTAACCGTGAATGTCCTTTTGGAAGAGGGGTCTTGGACTTGCACTGCACCAAATGGGTAAACATTAGTAATAACAAAAGGACCTTCCCAACGAGAATTAAGCTTATCTGGGTGAATCCGAAATCGAGAATTGAAGAGAATTACCTTTTCACCTTCATGAAATACCTTTCTCAGGATGTGTTTATCATGGAGTGCCTTGGATTTTTCTTTGTAGAGATTAGAATTCTCATAAGAATCAAGTCGAAGCTCCTCCAGTTCAGCCAATTGCAACAATCTTTCTTCACCAGATTTTTCACAATCAAAATTATAGGTTTTCACAGCCGAAAAAGACTTATGTTGGATTTCAACTGGTAAGTGACACGCTTTACAAAAAACTATCCTAAAAGGAGACATCCCAATGGGTATTTTATAGGCAGTTCGATAAGCCCAAAGTGCTTCACCAAGTCTTTCAGGCCAGTATTTTCTGGTCGGTTTTAAAATTCTCTCAAGAACTCTTTTCACTTCTCTATTAGAAAGTTCAGCCATGCCATTTATTTGGGGGTGATATGCAGTTGAAGTTTTATGTATAACCCCATTCTTTTTCAAAATATATTCCATGGTTCTATTACAGAAATGGGTTCCTAAGTCACTGATCAAGGCACGAGGCGTGCCAAATCTTTGGAAGATGTGGGTTTTGAGGAACTCGGTAACAGTATGAGCATCATCCTTCCAAGTGGGTTTGGCCTCAAACCACCTTGAAACATAATCGACTGCAAGAAGAATGTATGAGAATCTATTGGAAGGGAGAAATGTCCCATGAAATCGATGCCCCAAACATCAAGATTTCACAAAAGATTAAAGGATTTTAGGGCATTTCATTTCATTTGGAGATTGTGCCGAACTTTTGGCAAGTGGGACATGATTGACAGAACTCATGTGAGTCCTTGAAGAGTGAAGGCCAGAAGAATCCAGAGTCTAGGAACTTTCAGGAGGTCCTTTGTGGTCCAAAGTGGCCACCTCCGGAAAGTGAGTGACAAAATTCTAATATGGAAGAATGCTCATTTTCTTCAACACATCTCCTAATTACCATGTCATCCCCAATTTTACAAAGTTTATTTTCTTCCCAAAAATAGTATTTTGAATCACTTTTTAACTTCATTTTTTGTTCTTTTGAAAACTTTTCAGGAAAAACTCCAGAAACCAAATAATTTACAATTGGGGCATACCATGGTAACTTTGGAGTGAGAGACGAAAGGTTCTCAATGGAGAATTCAGGATCAATGATTTCTAAATGAGAAGAATTAGAAATTATACTCATGTGATCAGCCACATGGTTTTCTTTTCCAGGCCTATCTTTGATTTCAAGGTCAAACTCTTGGAGCATTAGGATCCATCTTATTAGCCTCAGTTTGGAATCACTTTTCTTGAGTAAGAACTTAATAGAAGAATGGTTTGTGAATATGATGATTTTGGCACCTAAGAGATAGGACCAGAATTTATCTAAGGAAAAAACCACTACTAGATGTTCCTTTTCAGTGACAGTGTAGTGATATTGAGTTTCATCCAATGTTTTTGAGGCATAATAGATGACATGAGGAATTATTTCTCTTCTTTGACCAAGAACAGCCCCAACAGCTCTATCAGAAGCATCACACATCAACTCAAAGGGTAATGACCAATATGGGGGTTGGATTATTGGGGCATATGTTAGAGAAGTTTTGAGTTCAACAAAGGCTCTCTTGCAAACCTCATTGAAATGGAAAGTGACATCATTTTGGAGCAAACGAGTGAGTGGGAGGGAAATTTTACTGAAGTTATGGATGAATCTCCGATAGAAACCAGCATGACCGAGGAATGAATGGATGTCTCGAACAGAAGTGGGTGGAGGAAGTGATTGGATCACTTCAATTTTGGAAGGATCTACTTCAATACCATCTTTTGAAACTATGTTCCCTAGAACAATCCCATTTGCAACCATGAAGTGACATTTTTCAAAATTTAACACATGGTTACACTTGACACACTTTTGAAGGACTAGAGAGAGTGAATGCAAACAATATTCAAATGACTCACCATAAATGGTGAAGTCATCCATGAAGACTTCCATGCAGTGTTCAATGAATTCTGAAAAGATACTCATCATACACCTCGGGAATGTTGCAGGAGCATTGCAAAGTCCAAAAAGCATTCTTCAATATGCATATGTTCCAAAGGGGAATGTGAAAGTAGTCTTTTCTTGGTCCTGAGGTGATATTGGGATTTGAAAATAGCCAGTGTATCCATCAAGAAAGCAATAGTGTGACTTTCCGGCCAATCTTTCTAGCATTTGATAAAGGAATGGAAGAGGGTAGTGATCTTTTCGTGTTTCAGCATTCAATTTTTGATAATCGATGCATACACGCCATTTGTTCTTCACTCGAGTTGTAACTACCTCTCCATGTTCATTTGTGACAACAGTTATCCCACCCTTCTTAGGTACAACTTTAATTGGACTAATCCATTCACTATCAGAAATTGGGTAGATAATACCTGCTTGAAGAAGCTTGGCGATCTCTTCCCTAACTACCTCAAGGATGAGTGGATTGAGTCTTCTTTGTGTTTGTCTAATTGGTTTGGATGATTCCTCAAGATGGATGTGATGCATGCAAAGGGCATGGTTGATTCCTGGTATGTCATCTAGGGTCCAACCTAAGGCCTTTTTGTTTTCCTCTAACACTTGAAAAAGTTTGGACTCCTCAGTTTCAGTAAGTGTGGCAGAGATAATGACATGATATGAGTGATCATGGAAGAGGAATTCATATTTCAGGTGTTCAGGAAGAGGTTTGAGATCAGTATCATCTCTCATTTGTGGTTTAGACATCTCAGGAATGGATGTAGGGAATTCAATTGCTTCAGATTCATTTTCCTTAATACTATCCAAGGTGGAGCAGTAGAGATCAGAGGTGATGGTGGATTCAAGAGAGTTTTCAAGTTCCTCTAGATTGATGGAGTCTATGAATGAGAGGTCCACATCAACTTCACCATTTATGACTTTGTTAATCATGGTGCATATTTCACAAGATCCATTATCATTAGAACATGAAGAACATGGTGGATTGGGGTTCGATTGACTCTTAGAAGTGTCCTCAGAAGCATGGATTGAGAATGAAAAGTGGTCCTCAGATGGGTATCGCATGGATTGGAAAATGTCAAACTTGACCAGTTGGTCACTGAATGCCATGGATAAGATGCCTGAATGGACATCAATCTTGGTTCTCACAGTCATGAGGAATGGTCTTCCTAGAAGTAGGGGAGATCAAGAAGAGTTCGTCTCACCTTCCATGTCAAGGACATAGAAATCAGCATGGAAGATAAGATCATTGACTCAGACAAGGACATCCTCAATTATTCCCTCAGTATTGGTTGTGCTTCGATTGGCTAACTAAATTACAACACTCGTTGGGTGTAAGGGACCTAGACCAAGGTTGGAGAATATGGATTTGGGCATGACATTAATTGAGGCTCCTAGGCCTATGAGTGCATTATCAAAGTTTGAACTTACAATTTGGCATGGAACCGTAAAGGTACCTGGATCTTTGCACTTAATGGGTATGGACTGCTGGGTGGAACATTTTCAAAGGTCCTAAGTTGCCTCTTGTGGGTACACAACTCCTTGAGAAACTTGGCATACTTAGGAATTTGTTTTATGGAATCTAAGAGGGGAATGTTGACTTCAACACGTCTAAACATGTCAAGCATTACAGGATCAGGTTCAAAGGACTTCCTTGTCTTAGAAACAGCTTGAGGAAAAGGAATTGGGTTCCTAAGTGGAATGGAAGGAGGTGATGGAATGGATTCAGGATCCTTTTCAAGTTTCTTTTTCTTTTCATTTTCTAGGTCAACATTCAAAGGAGGGTTTGAGGATTTATCTTGAGGCATAGAAAGTTGCTTTCCTGATCTAAGTGCAATTGCACTTACATTACCCTTGGGGTTGGGTAATGGTTGAACTGGGAGTTGGGAAGAATTTGATTGTTGTTGCTGGATCAGGTGGGATGCAAGTTGACCTATTTGAGTTTCAATGTTTTTAAGGCTAGAACAGGTGAAAGAGGCAAGATCTTCCACTGCACTTTCCCATGGTTTCTTAGAAGAAGAGGCTTGTCCCTGGTTGGGATTGCCTTGATTTTGGTTCTTGGGAAATCGATTGTATTGGTTTTGGAATTGGGAAGGCTCACTAGGATAATGGAATCCAGGAGGAGGATTGTTCCTTTGAGGTTGAGGAACAAAAGGATAAGGTTGATGGAAGTTACCACCACCTTGACCATATTGGAATTGGTTTGGGTTTTGAGGAGGTAATTGAGGGGGTGAGATATGGGATTACCATACCTAGGGCCTTGGTTAAAGGAATAAGAGAAGGGCTCTGAGTGAGGTTGGATAAAGTTTCTAACAAACTGACCTGATAGTTGAGGATTAGTGTTCCGCTGAGCATATGCTACATTGAGCTCCATTGGTCCAGATGAATCGGGTTGATCCTCTTGAAGTTGTGGACATGTGTCAGTTGGATGAGATGGAGAGTTGCAGATTCCACATTTTTTGACAGGTCCAGGAAACATTGATTACGGAGAAGACGAGGTTGGGGATTTGGTATCCACAACTAGTTGTCGCACAAGACCTGTAAGTTCACTCATCCACTCGGTCATTTTGTTCGGCTCAATTGATTGACTATCTTGGGCTTGTTTTACTTGAGCATGTGCTCGAGTATGGAATTGTTGTGTGTTTGTAGCCATGTTACTTATGAGATCTCTTGCAGCTGCAAGAGTTTTATCAACAAGAGAACCGCCACTTGCGGCATCAATGAGAGTTCTCTCCATAGCCAATAACCCCTCATAGAAGTATTGGATCAATAGTTGGTCAGGAATTTGGTGGTGTGGGCATGTTTCAACAAGCTTTTTGAACCTCTCCCAGTACTCATGGAGTGATTCACTTGGGAATTTACGGATACCACTTATTTACTTTCGGATAGAAGTAGTACGAGAAATAGGAAAGAATTTCTCTTAGAATAGTCGCTTCATGTCATTCCATGTAGTTATGCAACCAGGAGGTAGGTAGTAGAGCCATGACTTAGCAGTGTCAGCTAGGGAAAAAGGGAATGATCGGAGTTTGATTTGTTCTTCAGAAACCCCTTGAAGCTTCATGGTAGAGCACACTACTTGAAACTCTTTAAGGTGAAGATGTGGATCCTCACCGGCTAACCCATGAAAATGAGGGAGAAGATGAATCAAACCCGATTTGAGTTCGAAGTCAGATTCTATGTTTGGATATTGAATACCAAGAGGTTAGTAATTCATATCAGGGGCAGAAAGTTCTTTTATGGTTTGTTCCCTAGGATTGACCATTTCAATTTCAACTGGTTGGATGAGGACTGGTTCTTGAATTATTTGAGTATCTCTTATGTTCCTCCTAAGTTGGCAAAGTGTTCGCTCAATTTCAGGGTCAAACAAATCCGAGGGATTGTTTGGGAGGCTACAGGGCATTCAGAGAGATTTTGGAAGAAAGAGGAAGATGAGTTTTTCTTTGTATTTTTTTTTCAGTTTATGATTTTTAAGAGGAAGACGGGTTTTTCTTTGTGTTTTTTTTCGATTTTTTTTTTAAAAATTTGGTTTTATTTTGGGTTTTTTTACAACAACCAGAAACTAATTACTACATAAAGCACCATCCCCAGAAACAGCGCCATTTGAAACGTGTGGCCGATTGTCGCTTATCGGCCGGTCAAGGTTCCGGTGCTCTGCTAATGTGTATAGCAGCACTCTGGTCAAATCATCGGCGATGGTACTTCGTAATAGTCGATTGTTTTTAGTTGATTGTATTTTGATTGGGGGAGTTTGTTTGAAGAGATTAATTGAAATGTTTAATGGATGATGTTTAATTTAAAAAGTTTATAAAGATTGGGGTGAGTTCATCATTAGGGAGTTAAGCATGTGATATCCTTGAGCTTTGCTTTATATTTCATTAAATTAACACCCACATCAAAAGTTGATGTTGATTGGAATTCCCAAGTGTTAAGCCTTTAATCAAAGCCTTAAATTTACTTAGGGTTCTAATCTCAATCAGTGCTTGATTGTGGAAGTGAATTTATGGTTCCAATAATCCAAGGAAACCACACGTTGAACATAATATGTCAATAATCCATGACATGTTAAGTCCAACATACACACTGTTAAATTAAAGAATACTCATCGAGCAAAACCTCTCAATCACTTAACATCCCTAAATTATAACTCACCCCAATAAGATATTTATTCATCCATTTAAATTATTAGTAATATGGTCTATTATGTTTAAGGTGATGAATTACAAAGAGAATAAACAGAAAGGGATAGGAAAAGAGTTGTGCGCCGAACACACACACGAACGATGATGAGAGTAAACAAAACCGGACTTTTTATTGAATAATAAATTAAAAGAAGATGATGGATTTCAGATTCATTTAAACTAAAATAAGAATATTAATATTTAACTACATAAGGTGGATGATAATAAGAAATTAAGAAGTAGAAAATTTCATTAAAACAGAATTACAAAGACAAACACTTACAAAATTACAACGAAGAAAAATAAAAAAGTAAATGAAAACAAAGAGAGGAGGAAGGGATTATCAAGTGAAAAATTGAGTTTGGAAGATCCTCTCAAGCCTTTGGTAGGGCCTTGGTACTTTCAATCAATACTTCTTTTCTCTGAAATTCCAACCCTTTTGAAAGGAGAGGAGGGGATGTATTTATAGCCCAAGGTGGTGGACTGTTTACATTCCAGAAATACCCCTCCACTTGGCTCGCAGATATAGACATCAAGACAGCCGAATCTCGAGCCATATCCTTCTTCAAAGTTGTATATAATAAAGTGTTCCGACTACTCTCAAAACTTGGAGTCATTTGGACATAATAATCAAAAGTTATGGCCGGTTTATTAAACAAAGTAAAACTGTCCATTTCAATCCAGTCTTTTTGAAGTCCAGAATGTGAAAGGGTTTTTGAATATGAAGATACCTTAAAATCTGAATGGGTTATTCAACAAAGTCGGCCACCTATAGCTTCTATTTCACACTGAAAAATCTCAGCTCTATTTGATGCTTACATCATGAGATATGTCATGCATTCTATACTGATTTTAATTCTCGGACATAATGGTGGGATGAACGTAAATGCTTCATTTGGGCCCCTTTTACTTAGATTTGGGCCTTGAAATTTTTATCCAAGATGAAATGTAGTGTCTAAAAAATTATGGTGGAGATTTAATGTTTTTGGACTTCTGGATTGAGCCCAGTAAATCAATCTTCAAGGCTGGTCCAGTTTGTTCACAGATTCGTTGGTCTTGTTTGTGAGGACCATATGACCCTTCAAATGGCAGAATTGGCTCATGGTACCTTCTAATGAAATGTTTTATATTGAAAGGAGAATCCTAAAAAATAAGAGCCACGCCATTTGGATCAGTATAGTGATAGTTATTATTAAAACATTAAATAGACTCAATTAGACTACTTCTAAAAATGCTCAAAAATTATACTTAATATTAAAACATTAATATTTCACACAAATTATACACATTTCATTTAAAATAAGTAAATGGAGTATATAATAAGTCATGAAAATATTAATAACATCACAGCTCTTTTATTTGAATAAAACCATATCATTAACTTCCATGGCCATGGTGCAACAACGTGTTTATTTCTGATATTTATGGAAATACATATCGATTATATAGGTTGGTGACACAGATATGCAGCCATCTTGATGAGATCTTGTGAAAAATGGATTATATTACATAGTGGCCATTCGTATTTGGTTCTTGATGTTGTGATATTATGTTCTTTCTCTTGGGTTCCTTGACTCAATAATGGATAGTAATATTGAAATCTAGGAAAACTCACCTACTGAGAATGATTAATAATCCTCTAGGGTCACACACTATGTGTTTCCATTGATCACAATTAAATTTTATTTTATTTTAATGAATAGAATAAATATTATTATGATGTTCGATGAATAATGTTATTCATATTATATTGATTTCTTAAATTAAATAAATATTTATTTTTCAGCTTGTGAATAAAATATTTATTTTATTTATTAAATATTTTAATAAATATTCATTCTCTAGATTGTGAATAAAACATTTATTTATGAATAAAATATTTATTCAACTGTTGAATAAATGCAGGAGGAGTTTAAACATACCAAGCTTGAGTCTAGTCACAAATATTAATAAACAAGGTTGTTATATAATATTTTTTATTGCGAAAGTTGTTGTGTACCAAAATAATAATAATAATATAATTATTATTATGTGTCATGGAATTTTTAAAGGTAATAAATGTTATTTACTGGCCGGTATGAAATTAAATATTATTTTAACTTAATTCCCAACCCTATAAATACATGGATATGTCTATTGTGTAGAGCATTCAAAAATTAAGAATAGAAAATTGTTGTGCATAATGAATTCTATCCCATATCCTCATTCTCTTTCCCTATCAAGAACAAGAACCAAAAGGGAGATTTCTTCAATACATAATAATGACCAATCATGAACGAAGAACACTTGGCATTTGAATCATCACACTAGCACCAAGAGATTGAGTGGTGCTTTTCAGAGATCATAGGAGCTTGTGTGGATTACTACTAGAAGGATTCTATTCTTAGACCCTCATAGTGAAATGATGGTAATATGAAATGGTCTTTTCAGATGATCAAAATTCAACAATGAATACATTTCCTAAGGCCTGGTATTTATTTCTTTAGATAATAAATAAATTAATTATAAATTTTAACTATAGGATCCCCGCTCTTAGTTTTAGAAAACAATTATTAAAAGAAATTTTAATGTATTACACACCTCTTCATGATTCCACTATGTCGGAAACTGTCAAATGGTATCAGAGGAAGGATACATTTAAATTTATAATTATTTATTTAATTGATTTTTTATCTATGTGTAATTTTGTTTAGATTTTCATTTAATGTCATTTTTTATTTAATTTAATTTGAATTAACATGTTATCGACATATTAATCATGATTGTTCAGTGTTTCATTTTAATAATGGTTTAAGAAAAAATGAATAAAAACCATATATTTCATCAGGAAGTGCCAAATCCTTGCCCAGTAAAATTGGGTTATACGATGTGAGGCTGGAGTAGATACTATATACCCATGCGCATTGTATCAAGATACAACAAGAAATTAATTACATATGGTTTGATTAATTACATGTAGTGGTTTTGATGCATGTGGTTCTAAATTACATGTGGTTATTTAAATAAACACTACATGTTGACCGAGACAACATGGAACACAACAAGTAGATATGGGGTGTGTAGTTGGAATATACACACTATGTAGTCAAACCAGGTCAACACGCTGAATCCCCATGCATGTGAATTTTATATACGACAGTTGAGGTACATGGCGTGTAACTGGATGAATATTCTTCGTAGTATCCCATTAATTAAAAAATAAAATTACATTAAATTTGAAAATTTAACATTTAAATATTTTTTATTGATTTTCACACCATTGGGTGTTTGAAAATTTAATAATGGATTTAATTAATTTTAAATTCCCAATTAATTTATTATAATTAATATGTCATTATTGATTTTGAAGTTTATTTTCTAGGAATTCCATTAATTTTGGGTATCTCTAAATAATATCAGGTGATAATTAAGATTAAAAGGAATTAATTAATTGATTAACACAATCATTTTTTTCTTAAATAATAAAATAATTAATTAATAAATGAATGATATGAATTTAATTTTGCGTATTCATTACATGCATGACTATTTATGAGCTTGACCAAAACCATTATATTTGTTGCATTTTTTAATTTAATTTATTCTATTTTTTTCAATTATTTAATAATAAAATAAATGATGTCCTGCGAGTCATACCTCCCTCCATTATTATGTAAAACATATGTTTCCATGTATGTTTATGTAATACCCTTTAACCAATCCTTTAATTCCTCTCACCTGCATGTGAGTAATTAATATTTGTAATTAACGGAGCATCCCAAGGCTTGTAGAGGTTGTTGATGATAGAACTGTAATGTTTCCAACATAGGTGATACATAGATGGATAGGGGGAATGTTTTAACTCAAGAAAAAACCAGCAATAAGTGTTATTTCATTAAGGTAAAAGGTTGATTTTATGTCCTCTCAAAAAATCAACCGTTAGATAAAGCTCATGAATGGGTCATTTAGATAATTATTTTTTTCTATCTATGAAATTATTTATTTTATAGATGTATGTCTATGATCATATAAACACACTAATTAATGTGAAAATATGGAAATTAAATAAATTAATTATGCATAAATGTTTTATCCAACATGGTTATTTAATTAAGTAACATCCACTTATTAATAAAAATAAGTTTAAAGGATAAAAGAAGATAAAATTTATTCATGATAAATTAAAATCACTCAATTAAATATTATGTCATATTAAGCCTTCCATTACATGAGTGGGAATGAAAAAATAGAACTTGGTGTAGTATATAGACAATGTCTGGACACTTTTATTGGGGAGCTCCCATGAGTGTTTTGGGTTGACTTAACTAAAATTGTGTTGAGTTTAATGGAAAAGTATATTTAATGAAAATTTGGAGTCATGTGCTGAGGAAATCCAAGTCATGATTTCATGATAGCAGGATTCAATCAATAGATAAAGGAGCTGTAAGCCTGTAGTTGGAAAGACTGCCTACCTAATTACTTTATTATAGTTTTCATGGCAGAAGTCAAGATCATTCAGAAAAGTAATGGGGATCCTTTCCACTAGAATGTTAAAGAAACATGATTTCTTTTTTGTTAAATGGAGAGGGATACCAAGACTTGATAAAATAGTGGGGGATTTAATAAATAAATAATAAAATATAAATTTAATTTTTTATATCTCACTTATTTTTTAATTTTTCAAAGTACTAATAATGTACTCTTTTTAATTTTAGAATAAAATGACATTTCCATCATCCACAGTATCAAAATGATAAATATTAGAGAAAGATAACCTCTTAATCAAAAGTAACATCCAAGAGTGGTTTAATTTCCTTCGAGTTGTGGTACACAGTGAACAAAAATATTACATTCTAGTATCCCCATTGCCTGATATACCTACAAAAGAGGCGAGTGATGAAGAGTTCATTTTTTTATTAAAAACATTTGAGTAACATTGTATATGTTCAATGTGTTATTCTTTCATTGATGTATAGAGAAATAATGAAGTCTGATGAAAACATGAATGTATATGATATGCTTTAGAACCTCTGTGGTCTTAACCATGAGAGATCTAGACAAGAGAAGTTTTAAATTTATGAGCCTATATTTTAGATAATTCTTTGAGAGGGTTCCCTAGTTGGGCCTCATTCAGTGGAGCTCATTTACTACATATTGTTCTTAGAGGTTCTAGGGTATAAACTTCCCGAAGATATAGGTACTGAAATCCTTCTCGCATCACTCCTGAGAATCTCTAGATTTTTTTAATTTTAATATGAAAAACACTAAGAAGTATATACCATATCTTCTTACTCTTTATCTCTAAGTAGATATGGATAGAAAGTGTGAAAAAATTAATCCTTATGGTGAACAAATGTAAAGGGAAAGTGAATAGATTTAAGCGCAAGTCATCTTCATTCGTTCCAAGAAGAGGAATATCAAGGTGAAATCATGGGAACACGATGATGTTTATTTCTCATGTGCAAAGAAGGGACACTGGAAGAAAAATAAACCCATCTAAATAAATAAAGGGAAGCTTCAGGTGTGTTTGTTTTAGAGTGATATTTATTTATTTTTCTACAAATTGGGTATTATAAATAGATTGTGGTGCTCACATTTGTGTTCAAATATAGGAACCAAGTTGATATAGAATGATTGAACATGAAGAGGTAGATCTTCAGGTAGCCAACAGAGCTAAAGTTTCTATAGCGTCAATTAGGGACTACCACCTCATGTTGCTGAATAGAATGATATTTTTTAATGGGGTTTTATTATTTGATTTTAGTTACAAATACATTATTTATGTATCCAAAATGGATACAAATGGATTAATTTTCAAATTTGGTAATAAATTTTTTATTCTTTTAGGAAGATATAAATTGTTATGATAAGGGACATTTATATAACAGTATTTATGTGTTGGATTACATGAACAAAATCATGACAATTGATAATGAAATTACTTCACAGGACTCATACTGCACCCCTCTTTTACATCACCATCTTGTTCATGTGAATGAAAAGAACATGAATAAATTACATCAAGATAGATATTTAGATTCATTTGAACTAAAACCAATTATTGTATGCCATACATGTATACAAGGAACAATTACCATATCCTTATTTAGTGGGAATGGTTAAAGGGATAAATATCTTCTTGAATTAGTTCATAATGATGTGTGTGGACCATTTCCTATTGAATTAAGTGGTGGGTATTCAAAAAAAATTTACAGATGATTTTAGTAGATATTGATATGTATAATTATTGAGGTATAAGTTAGATTCTTTTGATAAATTAATGGAATTCAAGAATGCATTTAATAATAATCCTAGTAATAAGATTAAGAAACTTCACTCAGACTGTGGTGGAAAATATATTAATTAATAATCCATTTATTATTTAAGGTATTTTAAGGATTTAATTCAACTCACTCCTCCTACTATGCCTCAGTGGAATGGTTTAAGTGAAAAGTGTAACCATACCTTGTTGGACATGGTGAGATCAATGATGTTTTAGGTGAGTCTTTCATAATCCTATTAGGGACATGTGTTACAAATAGTATCATACGTACTAAACTGAGTGCCAACTAAAGAAACATATATTATAACATACCAATTATAATGTGGAATGAAACCAGTTTTGTCTTACTTAATTGTGTGGGGTTGCTAATAATTTCTTCAGGATGCTTTAGAAAAAAGTATGCACCTCGATAAAAAAAGTGAATCTTTTTTGGATATCCCAAAGAAACAAATGGATAATACCTATGAAATCTTTAAAAAAATAATGTTATTGACAGACATCACACATTTCTTTAGGAGGATCCTGTATATAAAATAGATAGTGAGAGAAAGATAGACCTCAAAGAACCCAATGCTAAAGATACAAAATATTTGGAACATGAAAAAATTCCAAAAAGCCTCATAGAAGATGAAATTATTCCAGACACAATTATTGGGTAAGAGTACTAGAGATATTAGAGAACCAGAGTGGTATGGTTTTCTTATAATATGGATTGTGACACATTATTTGTTGATAATAATGATCCTTTAACCTATAAGAAAGTAGAAAGTTCATCAGCTATTTCCAAGAGGCAAGAATCCATGAATTATGGAATAAATTCTATATACCAAAAATAAGTATCGATTTTGGTATACCCCCAAGTATACATAAATCCAATTGGTTTCAAATGGGAATTCAAGAAGAAATTGGAAATTAAAGCATAATTGAGTACCTATATGGAACAAGTGATTGCAAAAATGTTTAAAGAACATCAAGGAATTGACTATGATTACGACTTTCCCCAATTTCAATAATGAAATACATAAAAATTCAACCTTCCTTTACATATTTCCAATATTATGATATTTTTAATATGGATGTCAAAACAATATTCCTTAATAAGAACCTTTAGGAAGATGTATATAAGACACAGACCAAAGGTTTTGTGACTCAAATGAATTCCAACAAGGTATTCATGTTGTAAAGATCCATGTATGGATTAATGAAAACATATAGTTCATGGAATAATTGTTTTGATGATTCCATAATGTAATTTGGTTTCATAAAAAATGAATGATATCCCTTTGTATGTAAATGGTTTAGTGGTAGTGTATATGTTTTCTTAAGAGTATATGGTGATGAAATATTATTCATTGGAAATACAATTGCAATCTTACAATATATTAGTGCATGGTTGAATAAAATCTACTCTATGAAGGACTTTGGAGAGACAACATATATTCTTGGGATCAAGATCCATTGTGATGGTTCCAAGTGGTTTCTTGGCCTATGTCAAATTACATACATTGTCATGATACTAAAGAGAGTTAGTATGGATCAATCCACGAGGGATTGTTTCAAGAATCACACGACATTCACCTTTCCAGGAAAATGTGTCATGAGACACATGTGGAAATAAATAGCATGACAAGTCTTCTATACACATCAATGATTTCTTCAGTCATGTATGATATTCTATATACTGAGATAGATTTTTCTTAATCATTATGTTTTGCAGGAAGATATCAAGATGATCCAGGTGATCAACAATGGATGTATGTCAAGACTATCCTTAAGTATATGAGGCGTACTAGGGATATATTCTTGGTTTATGGAGGATATGAGGAAATACTCATCAGAGGATATGCATATTCCCATTTCTAAACTAAACAAGATGACATGAAGTCAAAAATGGGATAAATTTTCACTTTGAATGGAGGTTTTGTGATATAGACGAACTCAAAGCAAGCTATTAGTGCATATTTTATAGCAGATTTAGGGTATATGATGTATTTTGAGGTAGCTAATGAAAATATATGGATATAAAAATTAATCGAAGATATTTATGTGGTATCTTGCAGTAAAGATCTTATCAAACTCTATTGTGATAATATTACAACAATGTCTCTTTTAAAAGATCCTAGGTCACATCAGGGGATCAATCACATACATTGGAAGTATCATATCTTGATGGATTTCACTCGAAGAGGTGAAGTTGCAAAGAGATGTATTTCCATTGAAGACAATGTGGTGGACCCCTTGACTAAATTTATGACTCAGAAAAACCATGAATATCATGTGAGGTCTAGAGAACGGAATATCATAGGTAGTTGGCTCGAGTCAACATGAAATTCTGTTCGAATTGGTATCCTAGGACCAACTGTTTTTACTTTGATTCCATGTATAATCAAATTATTTAATATTAATAAAAATTCATATTGCATATTGTTTATTATTCTGTATGAATCTAATGTAATATTTTCCTAGAGTATACGTTGCATTGATAAGTTCATAACATTTCCCCTCTATTATGAGAACCTTGATGTGATATGAATATATTCTCAAATAACGGTCGGTTGTTTGATTACATACTATTATGGGACACATAGTACATGGAATTACCCAAGACCACCTCCTGATGGCTAGGGGTTGGTGACTAACACCGAAGGTTTCAACCTGTAAGTTAATGGTATTTTCCTAAGTACATGTACATGCACACACACAACCACATCCCAAAGATGAAAAGGTAAACATACATGCCACTAAACAACCACTAATTAAAAGTACCAACTGTAGATCAAATGGGCCAGAATACAAACCCAAAAAAAGAAGAACTGAAAATAAGAAAGTATAAGGAAACCCTGAAAGTCATATACTGAAAACCCAACTTGATGGGTAAGTGTAGAGTAGCTACTAGAAGCTGTAGAAGAATTTCCTTCCTGCCTGATCTCACTGGGCTCCGCCTGGTCCTAGGGCACCTTGTCCTCCACCAAGTCGTCGGTCGTCTGCACCAAACACAACACATGCAGGCAGAGCCCGTGCAAGGGTGAGTAACAAAATACTTAGTAGGGACCCTAACAAAATAAGGAAAGACCATGAAAAAATCCAAAAAACCACAAAGTATGATAAAGAAGCATGATCACAAAGAAATGAAAATCACACCAGGTATCATCTTGAGTATGGAATGTAGGACCATCAGTCATATCATTGAACACCTTGGGCTACTAGAGAACTCATTCTCAGTGAGTACAGTGGGCCTGATGGGTCACACAGAGCCACTTCCCACTAACCTTGTATTTTTTTGGTACTCATCCCTAGTAATTATCATGGGTACGTAGGATCACATAGAGACTCTCCCCACCATGGGAATGTTGCGTCACACAGAGCCACTTCCCACCTTGGCCATACTGAGGTACTCCTCTTGTTGAGTACCGTTGGTTTACTAGGTCACATAGAGCCTCTCCCCAATATGGGACTACTGGGTCACACAGATCTGCTTCCAAATGGGCCATCTTAGCTGATCCACATAAGGTCTTTATTAGTAGTCTTCAAGACTCATCCAACCATAGGGTTTCTGCACATAGTGCGCTTGATTCCGGGAGAACCGCTCATCATGAAATTATTTGTATTTCAATATCCATGATATCCTCCTTAGAGTTTTCCAAAATATATTCCTCATCATGAGGGTGACAATATCGAAAACATCTCATCAATTGGATTCTCGGTTTGTGTGTTATTGGCATTTTAGTAAACAGGGGTCGGTTACGATTGAGCCCGGTCTGACCCGGTCAGATTGACCTGAACAACCTATCTCAGGGGCCCCACATGCCCCAATTTACCCAACCTTACCTGGGTCTGGTCTGGGTCAACCCGATTCTTCCTAGAAAGTGGGCCAGGCCCATTGGGCCTCTCTAGACCTAGCCGAGTTCTGTCAGGGGTCCATCCCGCCGAGTCTGTCGGAAACCCGGTCTCATTTGACCCAGCCGGTTGGGTGGGTACGACCTGCTGGTATGGGTCCAGCCCACTTGGCATGGGTTCAGACCACTTGCAAGGGTCCAACATGCCGGACGTGGGTCCATCCCGCTAGAATAGGTCCATCCGACTGGGCACGGGTCGCGCCCCGCCCGATACACATATGGTGGACTAGCTCTCTTCATCTCGAATGCATAGTGTGTTTGGGGCATTGTCATGTAGCTGGTCGAAGCCAACTTCCCTGGTTCTACATCCGGTCAGGGGACCGCATGCCACACGAAGTCATAGCCTGCGGCTAAAGGCCGCATCCCACAGCTAGCCATCGGTCTCAACTACTATCTCTGGAACACCATCATAACACACTGCCACCCGCCCGTGGTTGTCGCCTTCACTGGCACCGATGCACTGACAGGTTATTCACCGGACCATAGGGTCCTGTCTGGTGATCTATTCTTCACGTTTTCCACGCCTCTAGCCTCCATGGGGTGTTTCCTTCCCTCCCAAGACCTCAAAACCTTCTTTCCACCTATTCAAAGTCCCATCCATGAAGAACACACAAGGAGGATGGGCTTGGGCCTTAATCATGTTGGCCCGCTCCCTCTGCGTTAGAGTTTAAAAATTGGGAGGCTTGGGATTGAAGTTCTATCCAACAAAAATAATTAATCCTGGTAAAAAATCCCATGAAAATAACCCTCCCTCAAGAGCGAGTGATCCACAGATCAACCTTTTCATGAGTTGATCCGCATCTGTCGTTTTAGAATAAAGAACTCGAAAATTCTAACAAAACAACCACTACCTCGTTGGATTTTTTCATTGAAGCGATCCATTCGTGGGGATTCATCTTTCATTGGAATTCAACACTCTCCTATCCCATTCTTCGAGGTGTGTTAGTGTCACTGGTGATTCTATGACATTTTTTGTTCGTCATTGGAGAGAATTATCACCATATGTTCGTCAAATATATTCAACCCTTTGATCATGATTTCTAAAATGTGTTAACCAATTAAAAGAAAACATGTTATAGTGTTTCAGTTACATTGTGTCGTCGTGTCGTTACACTTCATTTAACACATCATTATACTGCATGTTTACGAGCCATTAAGGAGCTTTATTTAATGCAACCCATCATCGCTTTTTTGTCTCACAACAATGCCGTCATGCCACCACCCAATGGTTGGAAAAACAAATAAAATAACTTTTTAAGTTATTTAGTTTTTTTTTTCAAAAAGTTAGAAAATTAACTTTTCCAGTCAACCCTTGCCAATCAAAGTAGGTTCATTTGAGGTGAATCCCACCATTCTGAGTTCAACGGTTCCCTCAGCGTGTTTATACAATCATCGATTTAAAAGTTAGAAAAACCCGCTCGCATGTTTATTTAAATGAACTTAAAAAAGATCAAAAACTAACATTCACCCTTGACCTGTGATGATTGAGGTTATACTTCTCTTAAGGAAAACACACCCTTTTGTGATCAATGATACTCTCAAATTTTCAATCTGAGATACAATTTAGATGTTATAAGGAATTGATAATAAAATAACTATTACTTAATTATTTTATTTACGACCAAAAACTAACTTCCACCGTTGGCCCATGCTGACAAATATTAGGTTCTGACTAAGGAAAGAATACCCTCATGAGCTCAACAGTGGTCTCAGATCTTCAATCTAAGTCACTGTTCGTGAGTTATAAGCATTTGAAAAAAAATTAATTTATTTTATTTTATTTACGGTTATGCCATTTTTAGGTTTTCTCACTAGAGGCCTATATCGACTAAAATTAAGTTTCCCATAGGGTAAAACCACCATCCTAAATGAAATGGTGCCCTCAGATTTCTGATCCAGAAACCCATTCAAAAGTTATTCAACTTTTCTAAGAAAATCTCTCACACGTGCTATTTAAAACATAAATTTTTTTGACGGATCATTCCAGGAAATTCGGGCCTCAGAATCCCACACCATATCATTTCCTGGTCTTGAAATAATCCCATATAAAAAATTACATGGAATTTTTAGGACATTATATTCTCCCCATTTTAGGGTTTTACATCCCCGTAATCCAAAACAAGGCTAAAAAAATTGGGATACGAAGCACGAATCTGAGCCTTCCAATCCCATGTGCTCTCCTGGAGATTCTCATGCTTCCATAGAATGCACACCAGAGGAATCAACCATCCCTGAAGGATCCTCTCCTATTTATCCTATATCTCCACCGGGAACTCTGCAAACAATTCCCCATCATCAATGTCCAAGTCGCCATAGTCGATGATGTGTGATGGATCATGAAAACACCTCCTCAGCTATGACACGTGGAAAACATCATGCACCTGGTACATCTATGGGGGGAGAGCTAGGTGGTGCTCCACCTCGCCAACTCTTCCCATATTTTGGAAAGGTCCGATGAACCTCAGAGATAACTTTACAACCTGGCCAAATCTCTACAATCCCCCGTCGGGGTGAGACCCGGAGGAACACATGGGATTCCTCCTCGAACTCCATGGGTTTCCATATCCTGTCAGAATAAGATTTATGCCTACTCTATGCAGTCCACATATGCTTCTAGATGATTTTCACCTTCTCAGTGGTAGCCCATACCAACTCTGGTCCCATGAGTGCTGACTCCACTTAGTTTGTCCATCATAAATGTGATCTGCAAGGTCACCCGTACAAAGCTTAAAAAAGTGCCTTTACAATGGTGGAGTGATAGTTTTTATTGTATGAAAATTCCACCAGTGGTAGGTGGTCCTCCCAACTGCATCCAAAATCAAGGATGTAACAACAAATAATGTCCTCCACGGTTTGTGTTGGCCGCTTCGTCTGAACATCTGTCTGAGGGTGCAAGGATGTTCTCAAGCATAGATGACTCCCAAAAACCTCCTAAAATCCCTTCCACAACCAGGATGTAAGTTGTTAATCATGATCTAAGACTATCGTAGATGGTACTCCATGGAGTCAAAATATATTATTCACATAGAGGCTTCCTAAGCCCTATACTAAACCATACTATTGAATGGGTAGGAAGTGAGTTGACTTGGTGAGTTGGTCTATGATCACCTATATGGTATCCCCTGGATGTATGTGGTGTGATCATCAATAATTCCATCAATATCCCATCCCACTTCCACTCTGATACCTCAAAAAGTTGTGTCAAACTTGCTATAACCTGGGGCTCAGCCTTCACTTGCTGACAAGTGAGGCTTCTCAAGAGAAACTTTTCCAGTGCCTTATTCATCCCCATCCACTAGTGATGAAGTCAGAGGCCCTAGTACATCTTCTCCACACCTGGATGTACCACCAAAAAGGAATGTATGGAACTAACTTAACACCTCCACCCGTAACGATATAGATACTATGATGCGTCCTCTAAATTGAATGACATGATACCCACCTTTTGAATATCCATCAGGGGAATGCCTTATTGAAATCTGGGTACATATAGCCTCACAGTTATTATATCTGAATTGCACCTCCCCAACATGATGTAAGAGTGGAGGGGAAACCACCATCGATTGAAGAAAAGTTGTTTCCTCTCTATCCACGAAGGATATCTAAAGAGAGGATGACTACTCTAAGGCTATGTTCAATAGCTGTGAACTGGGTATCCTACTGAGATCATCCTCCACCACATTTCCATTACGAAGAGTATGGAATACTTTGGAGTCATAGTCTTGGAGGTACTCTATCCATCATCTCTGTCTCAACTGTTGAAAATCCTACGGGGAACTTTCGATCCACAAAAAAGGATACCCCTTTTAACCGATTGATGCACCCATTGACCCATTGGTAGTTGGTACCCTTTCTCAACAGACACTTGGTTAAAGTACTGGTAATCCACACATGACCTCAAACACTGGGTCTTACTAATCCCTTCCTCTTCAATTCCACCACCTATGACCCCATCTCACAAATCTCTATGAATGCCATCCGATATATTAAGGCTGATACTGGTACCGTATAAGGGTGTAGAATGATTCATAAGTGCATCGCCTTGTGGGGAGGTAATTCTGGAAACATCCTATGAAAGGACGTTCTCACACTCTTCCACTTCTATTTATAACTGAAAACTCAAGACATCCTTTTCCACGAGGGCAATAAAGTCTGACTCAAGAGTGATCGGTTTCACCCTCGTATGCATGGTTTTATCACGTTCTACCTTGGTTTCCTTTTTCACTAACCAAGTAAAACCCCATTCACACACTGTGGATATACCGTATCCTTTTGGCTAAAATTTTCAATCTGAGCATTAACTGTGGATGACCAGTCTATACCCAAAATAACGTCGTAAGTCCATGATGCTTCCACCAAGAGTATCCAACTGAAACTCTCAACTAAAGGGTCTTATCATACCATTGACATAAGTGTGATTATTGAGTCTCCTCCCATAGATATCTCCAGATTTAAGGATCAAGTCTACGTTTTAACTGAAAACTCTAGGTCTTGAACAAGATTCATGACAAGAAGGAAAGATTAGTGCCTATGTCTATTAATACATCATATATGTGTTGACACAGACCATACCTTGAATCATTACTAGAGCCCTTGGTTTATATTCTTTGACCACATGTAGCTACTCCCTTCCCCTATCCTCTAGCTCCCTGAGCCCAGGGTGGAAAAAATTTGGGTGGTGGTTGTAGCATGTCAAAATGTATACCACTTTCTACTGCTCTCATAGATCTTATTCTAGGTCTTCTACCCAACATTTTTATCTATCCCAGTCACTTTCTCTTCCTAGGATAACTGGACTCACCCCAAGAGCCCTGAGCTGCAGTTCCCCTATCTTTGGACCTCTTCTCAAAATGTTCTACATGTCCATGTCTCTAAGACTAAAGCCGGCTGGCTGATTTCCCATTGCTGACATCCACTAGCAGTATCGACTTATCCAAAGGACTTACAACCACAAAGGTTCTCTTGATCACCCTAGAATAAGTGGGAAATCATGGTGGAATAGTGCTGGCTCGGATGTCCCTAAACACACCTTGCTCGGAGGTCTAATCTATGAATCACTAGTCGTATCGTATTCATTTAGTACCTAGAAAAGTCAGTATGCCTCGATGAATACTCATCTACCGTCATGTCATCCTGCCGAAGCTGTAGAAGCTCTTGGGTTCACATATCCCTTAGATTTCATGGAAAGACCCCTTTTTCTAGTAAATGTTATCAATCTCTGGCCACGGAAGAGTCACCTCATCGTAATATTGGGTAATCTAAACCCTGCGATCGACCTACTGGTCCATGTTGTAGGCTCACTGCCAGGGCCACCATCTGGTCTAATGGTGCCCTGACTAGGTGAAAAACTCAGTCACCACCTCAAGCCAGTCCTTAGCTACCTATTAGTCATGCTCACCTTAGAATCTGAGGGGTCTCTGTCACTAAAAAACATGAAGTGTGCTCTGCTCATGCATCTCATCCACTAGCACTATGAGTACCATGTGCTAATCCACAGGTGGTGGTATAGCTGGTACACCACCCAGTGGTGTTATATCTGGTATGAACCCTTGTACCCATCTCATCACCCCATAGACCATCCTTGTGATCATGTAGTGGAATCTTGGCTGGCTATCTACATGGAAGCATCTTGAAACAAAACAAGATGTACCACGATCAATAGATTATACCTGGTGAGCTGACTCTAATTCAAGAAGAACATTTGGAAACACTCAATTCCTATATGATTCATGCAACCAGTGTTTTTATGTATAGAGATTAAAAGTACAATTCAAAGTTCCTGTGTATGGATACGTTGGTCACCACACCAACACTGGATTCCCGAATCTGGAAGTTGTACCCGAAACATTTAACATTGTTTCCAAAAAAACAATAGACTCCCATTATTTTAGGTAGAACTGATCTCCTATGATACCACTTTTTCATGACCCATCCCCCAGGGCCTATGCCATGAAATCCCCTAATACCACCTCCCAAAGGCTAGGGGTTGGAGACCAGCACTGAAGGCGTCAACCTGAAAGTGGGAGGAATTTTCCTAAGTACCTATACGCTTGTACGCACAACCACATCCCAAAGCTAGAAAGATAAACATTCATGCCACTAAAAAACCACCAAGTAAAAGTAGAAACTATAGATCAAATTGGCCAAAATACAAACTCAAAAAAATAAGAGCTAAAAAAAATTACATTGAATTTTCAGGACATTACAATTACGTTCTTTCTCCTAGTTTCCTTGCCCCATTTCTAGACAATAATATTGGACTTTAGGCAAGAAATCCTAATGATAGTGAAAAATAATCCCTGAAGGGTACACACTATGTGTTTATATTGATCTTAATTTAATTATTTTTAACTTTAATGAATGTAATAAATATTATTTTTTTTTGACGAATAATTTTAATCATGTTATATTGATCATGTAAATGAAATAAATTTTTATTCACTATCTTATGAATAAAAATATTAATTTTATTTATTGAATATTTATTCACTAGGTTGTGAATAAAATATATATTTGTGAATAAAATATTTATTAGGTTGTTCAATAATTTTTAGAGGATTTAGAATAGTCCAAGACCAATTCTAATGACAAATATTAATTAACAAGACCATTACATAATATTTTTTATTGAGAAAGTTGACGTACACCAAAAAATAATAATATATTTATTTATTTTTATGTGTCATGGGTTTTATTAAAGGTAATAAATTTTACTTAATGGCTGGTATGAAATTAAATAATATTATAACATAAATCCAATCTTTATAAATAGACATATATGTCTATTGTATAGAGCATAAACAAATTGAGAATAGATATTTTTCCACACAAAGAATTCTCTATTTCCTCCTCCTATCTCCCTCTCAAGAATTAAAATTAAAAGGGAGAATTATTCAATAATGAAGAACTATAGATCAATAAAGAACAATGAAAGACATTATGTTCACAACTCTAGCACCCGAAGATCAAGTGGTATTGCTCAAAGATCATGGAATCCTATGTGGATCACTACTAGAAGGATTCAATCCGTAGATCCTCACTACACAACAAATGTAATCTAAAAAGATGACGATCAACATTAACCAATGAATAAATTTCCAAATCACATGTATTTATTTATTCAAATATTAAATAAATTAGCTATAAAGTTTGTGCGAATGATCCTCAATCTTAGTTTCAGGAATTGATTATCAAAAGAAATTTGAATATAGTCCCCACATCTACAGGTTTTTGTTGTGCCCAGAACCATTAGTTTCCTTCATAAAATCTCCCATATATGTTTCTATGAATGGAGAGGTTTGAGATTTTTTAATTCTCTCATATGATCACATTTTATTTTAAATTTCTTTGGTGACTATGTATGTTTTGGTGTGAGATCAATGTGTCCCCAAATTCTTTTCATGGATTCAAAATGTATCTTCGTCTATGACATGGAAATTATTTGATTTGTGTGTGTAGAACCACACCACATTCCATTTAGGTAGAATTATTGATATTTAATTTTATTATTCATGAAATTATGGTGATCTTAGGATTCATAGTGCATCCAATTGTAGTTGTGGTGATCATTCAACATCTTCCTCCACTCATCCATGGGAGTTCACATGGTTTAGTACATCAAAGTGGATTAGGTGACCATCAATCCTATTGAGTAATGAGCCTTTTGGTGACTATAATGTGGTGAGATATGAGCCTTACATGGGTTATTAAAGCTGATATGTTACCCATATATAGGTAAACTAACCCTTACATGTATGATCAATGTCATTTAAATAGAATTGTGTCAATAAAGTTACATTGACTTAGTATTATGAAATGTGCGATGACATTAATGCAGCATGCCATGACCCTTATAAATCCAGTACTTTACAAAAAAATTAAATTTATGAAAGAATCTTAATGAAATATATTTTGGTATGTGTAGATGACCTTTACATTGGTAATCGATGACCATTATCCAAACAAGTCTGACCTTACAACATGTGGGATTATCCTTATAAATCTAGAAAATTAATCCTACTATGAATCATATTTAGAAGAATTGAGACTACTAAAACCACAATTATAGACTTTCACATATTAGTTTAGATCCACTTTAGTCACCTTAAGACCTTGACAATAACCTTCAAAATTTTCTAAATAACCTTTAAACACCCAAAATTCAACATTTTCTTTTCTATAACAATTCAAAATATGGATTAAATAATTATATATTAAAATTTAAATAAATTTTCATAATATAAGATGAAATTAATCTATAATATAAATATTATGTAACTTCCCATAAAGTAATAAAATCATGGGATTAAAATCATTAAAATTCTATGTAAAATCATGAACAATTGATCTCCATTGTAAACATGACTAAATTTAATCCACATAAAATTAATCATATAAAAATATAACCCTTTTTGTAAAACTACTTTTTAATTTCAAGAAAAACAGATTCTTTAGTACCTGAGAATATAACCAAACCAACCTCCTCATTTCAACCCTTTTTTAAAATTTCTCAGCATAACCCAATCAATTTCTCTTTTTTTCATTTCAATTTTTTTATACATCCTATTTAAAAACCATATAAGAAAACTACCCCATCCATAAATAATATAATCCCAACACAAATAGGAACCATCCAAGAAAGTAAGTATAACAAAATAAAATAGAGCGAATATAAATGGTTATATAGGTAAACAAGAACTAGGGGATACAAACAAATGTGAATTGGGAATCCCAGACAATGAAGAACTAGTTAAGGAATAATTATCATTGGATACTCACTAGTTCATGAAGTTAGATGATCCTAACAATAAATAAAGCATTAAACTAAATATTTCTCTGCATTTCAACCAAAAAAATTACAAAAACACCTAATTTTTGGACACATACCACCTTAGGAAAACCCCACAAGATAAGTAAAACCATTAACTATGGTTTACTTTCTTGTGTGAAATCTACCTATTATATCCTGAATCACGATCTCTCACTTAGTTAACCAGGTTCCCATGACTAATATAAAGTTTATATGATAAAACAATTAAGAAATTATCAATGAATACATTAATAAAGAAACATAGTAATAATCTTACCTCATCTCCTTTACATCACCAAAAAACCTATCTTCACATAATTCTAACCCCATTAAAATCATACAAAACATACAAAGGGGTGGAACAAGAACGTGAAGAAAACATTAAGGTCTCTAAAGTAAAAAAAAATTCTTATAAGTTTTCAAATGGTCGTTTACATGATATCCATCTAAGGATGCTAATTCATATACCATTTCTTGAAATCTATAGATTGAAAACATCCTTTTTAAATCATTTAGAAGAAAAAAATACCTTTAAAGCACAAAATAATTCTTTAAAACATATTTTCTATCAATTAAAAAATATAATGTATCTATTTAAATATATTGGTTATAAAAACAACCTTTAAGGTCTGTATAGAAATTTTAAAAATGGATTGGCATGATTAATCATCCAATTAAATATAATAACTGATTTCAATTATTAAACCCCTTTATAAAAAGTCATAATATCCTAAAAAAATTTACAGACACATAATATATATAAAAAAATTCCATAATATAATTAAAATTGAATTTATAAATCTCAAGAATGTAATGATTTTTTTTAAAAAAAATAATAACATTGAATGTTATGTCTCTAACTGAAGGAAAACCAAAGCTATTCAATGGTGAAATACGATCCAAGTAATGAAATTCATTCTATAACCCCTAAAAAAGGATAGAACCTATTCAGAATCATATATCTCAACACATAGTAATTAGGAATCTTGTATAATGTAAAAAACATAGATAAATGAATGGTAGAATATGGAAGAAGAGAATATGGGAGGAATGTATGGATTACCTTGAATGAATCTCTTAAAAATCAAATAGGATTTTTCAAAATGGATGATAAAGAAGATATAACTCTTATTGATATTATGATAAGGCCACCTATATTAATGGTAATTTAAGGGGAGGGGAAACACATAAAATTAAAAAGTAGAATTTAAATACTTTCACCTTTTCAGTGAAACTTAGTAAGCCACATTTTTTCCCATGTTTAGGAAAATCATGCACATACTGTGTGGGATCCACTAGATGAACTCTACTACATTTAATTCATTTACCTATTTTGGTTATTATTTTTTTACTAATTGTTTTCCAATCATGAATTTTACCCTTACTCAAAAATATAACCCACAGGATCACCTAGAGATCTCGCACAATTTAGAGAATCATTTACCAACCATGAAATAATCCTCTTTATTCGTTCTATGAAATCATTCAACATTATATATGGAATAATCATTATTTTCCACAACCTTTTGGTTACCATTAAAAAGAAGAAACCATTGAATATTTTAAATTTACAACTTAGAACCCAAAAATTAAACAAACTCAAAATTCAATAATTTTAAAGCTAATAATAACATGCTTGTGATACACTTTTTAGTTCCATAATACACTATTCCCCAATAAAATCATGAATCAAATGTATGAGGAAAACTAATAATAGAACTCTTCATACATATATTAAGAGGTGGGTGGGTTGAGAAAAGGAATCATTAGTGTCTTACTAAATGAAACCATTCCTCAATATCCATGACCAAAACCATTAATCAGAGATCCTAAAAACAACGAAATATAAATCCTCAAACAATAACAACATCTCTCCACATAAACCAAAAGACATCCAACTAACGTATATCTCATGGAGGGTGTGCACCTATACACATCTCCTTAAAATTTAGAATTCATCTAGAATTGTGATATGAAGGGGAAGCACTCTATAATATGACCAACATAATAGAAAACATCACCACTATAAAAAAATCCAAGAAAATATAATTATCCAATAGCCACAGGAAATCATTCAAAAAGAAATTAATAAAAAATATAGGACACAATCAGATAAGAAAAGAAGAAAAACATCCTTAAAATAAATTCTATCAGAACCAATGTTGATTCCAAAAAAAATCAACCCATCCATGGAGTTAAATAGGTCATCCACAATACCCACAACTGATAATTACATGGTTCTTACCACATGATAAAATATATGAAATATGGTTAACCAAGGACCACATAACTGTGAAACTAACTCACACCAAGTCCAATAAAACCAAAGTAAACATCATCCATTCCATATGACAAATTAGTGCATCACATATACTAGTTACAAAACCACATACATAATATCACTACGGGAAAAACCGATTATTTCGATGGGGTATTTGCGACGAGGATAAATCCCGTCGCAAAAACTCCAACGAAAAGCGTATTTGCGACGGGGATATGTGCCCATCGAAAATGGTCAGTTATTTGCGACAGTGATACATGCCCCGTCGCAATAGATATGGCGCTGTTTTCGTGCCCAAATGCAGGAAGACTATTTGCGACGGTCGCCTTCGAACCATCGCAACTACCCGGCGGTGGTAAATACTATTTTTGACGGGACAATTGTCCCGTCGCAAAAAATATTCAGCCGGTATTATTTGCGACGGGCCCCGTCGCTAATACCGGGGGCGGTAAATAGGAATTTGCGACGGGGTTATCTGCCCGTCGCTAATAGTATGTCGGCAGAAATCTATTTGCGACTGGCCCATCGTAACAACCCTTTTACCCGCCGCCCGTAATTCATGCGGGTGAAGGTATTTGCAACGGGGCCCGTCACTAATATCGGCGGTGGTAAATAGGAATTTGCGATGGGGATACCCGCCTGTCGCTAATAGTATGTCGGCATGCAACTATTTGCGACAGTTCCGTCGCAAAAACCCTTTTAACCGCCGCCCGTAATTAATGAGGGTGAAGGTATTTGCGACGGTATCCCGTCGCAAATAAGACCGTCGCAAATATTCTAACCTATATATACCCCCTATCCAATTTTTTTTAAATCATTCAGATCTCTCTTCCTCTCTCTCTTTAAATTCCTGTTCTAAGTAGAAAATTTTTTTCGTTTTAATTTTTTCTTATGAGAAGAGGAGAGAAGGAGTTAGGAGGCGCGAACTGCTCCAAAATATCGAAGGTATTTATATTTTTTTAATTGTTAAATTATTTTTAATTGTTAATTTTAGTTTTTTTAATAGAATGTTTAGTAGCTATATAGTATAATTAGATTAAGTGGTTGTACCAAATAATCCTTGTCTAGATACGAACAAGTAAAGGTGGCTCTGGCACAGATGTACCTAGGAGTGAAAACTCTGACAAGGTGTTTCGAGCTTGACTCGGGGTAACCCGGTACGCAACAACGGGCCTTGCTGCACTCTTGGTTCGACACTCCCGGAGGATGTTTTGGTAATAATTAGAAATAAATATTTTTAATTAGAAATAATTAGAAATAGTTATATTTAATTAGGAATAATTATATAATTATCAAATAATTAAGAAATAATTAGATTTAATTAAAATAATCATCAAATAATTAGGAAATAATTAGATTTAATTGATTAGAAATAATTAGAATAATTAAAATAATTAGAATAATTAAAATAATTAGGAAACAATTAAAATAATTAGGAAACAATTAAAAATAATTAGGAAACAATTAAAAATAAACAATTAAAAATAATTAGGAAACAATTAAAAATAATTAGGAAACAATTAAAAATAATTTGGAAACAATTAAAAATAATTAGAAAACAATTAATAATAATTAGGAAAAAATTAAGAATAATTATGAAACAATTAAGAATAATTAGTAAATAATTAAGAATAATTAGTAAAAAATTAAGAATAATTAGTAAACAATTAAGAATAATTAGTAAATAATTAAGAATAATTAGTAAAAAATTAAGAATAATTAGTAAACAATTAAGAATAATTAGTAAAAAATTACGAATAATTAGTAAACAATTAAGAATAATTAGTAAGAAATTAAGAATAATTAATAAACAATTAAGAATAATTAGTAAACAATTAAGAATAATTAGTAAACAATTAAGAATAATTAGTAAACAATTAAGAATAATTAGTAAAAAATTAAAAATAATTAGTAAACAATTAAGAATAATTAGTAAACAATTAAGAATAATTAGTAAACAATTAAGAATAATTAGTAAACAATTAAGAATAATTAGTAAACAATTAAGAATAATTAGTAAACAATTAAGAATAATTAGGAAACAATTAAGAATAATTAAGAAACAATTAAGAATAATTAGAAAACAATTAAGAATAATTAGGAAACAATTAAGAATAATTAGGAAACAATTAAGAATAATTAGGAAACAATTAAGAATAAATAGGAAACAATTAAGAATAAAATAATTAGGAAACAATTAAGAATAAAATAATTAGAAAACAATTAAGAATAAAATAATTAGGATACAATTAAGAATAAAATAATTAGGAAACAATTAAAAATAAAATAATTAGGAAACAATTAAAAATAAAATAATTAGGAAACAATTAAAAATAAAATAATTAGGAAATAATTAAAAATAAAATAATTAGGAAACAATTAAAAATAAAATAATTAGGAAACAATTAAAAATAAAATAATTAGGAAATAATTAAAAATAAAATATTTAGGAAACAATGAAAAATAAAATAATTAGGAAAATTAGCAAGCGTGATTGACTGCTCATCTACCTCAATTTGCTTTTCATTTGTGTGTTGAGTCTTGACAGGAAACTTCTGCCTCCACATGTACTATTTTCTTTTACTGTCAAAATTATCAACCTCCTCGCCAACATAGAGGTGAGGAGTTTTATAATTTTGACAGTAAAAGTAAATACTACATGTGGAGGTAGAAGTTTCCTGTCAACCTCAACACACAAATGAAAAGAAAATTGAGGTAGATGAGCGGTCAATCACATTTGTCACTAATTCGTAACATAATTAGTAATATAATTAGTAACATAAATAGTAACATAATATAAAATATTATATTACTATAATATTAATAATTAAATAATACTAATAATATAATTATTTTATTATTATATTTTTAATATTTATAAAAAAATATTAATATTATTAAAATTATAAAATTTTTATAAAATATTACAATTATCAATATTTTCAACAAGTTTTTCTTTATTCTTAACATGTTCAAATCTTAAAGGGTCGCCAATTTTCAGGTCATGCCCAATAAAAATTTTGTGTCAACCGTGTCCAATGTAAACTCTATAATTTTTCTTGCTTGGTTGATCACCTCGCAAGTAGCGTTGTAATTGGACAACCCAATTCATGTCTTTCTCATCTATAAGAATCATATCACATGACTTTTTACATAGACCATTCTTTCTTGAAAAATTAAGGGAAAGATACTAAATTTCTCTTAAATTTTCAAGGAAGAATGATCTATGTAAAGGATCATGTGAAATGATTCTTAAAGACGAGAACGACATTACTTGTGTCGTCCTATTGCAACACTACTTGCGAGGTGATCAACCATGTAAGGACAATTATAGAGTTTAAATTGGACATGGTTGATGTAAACTTTTTATTGGGCATGACCTGAAAATTGACGACTCTTTAAGATTTGAACATGTTAAGAATAGAGCAAAATCTGTTGGAAATATTGAGATTTGTAATAATTAGTAATAATTAGTAATAATTAATAAAAAATCAAATAAATTCGAGTACATGGTTATACATTGGCACAATTTCCAGCGGATTGGCGGCTACCTTTTGTTCAACGTCTCAAATCTTTACTACTTTATCCCACTGAAATCAGTATGAAAAATGTGCTCTAACGTATGTCAGAGCAAGTTTTTCATACTAATTTCAGTCGAGAGAAAGTTAAAAATAGATGAGTCATCGGACAAAAGATGCTCTTTTCCCTGAAGACTCATCTCCTTGCAAGGAGATGAGTTGTCAGGCAAAAGATCTGCCACCAATCCACTGAAAACAAATAAGAATAATTAGTAATATAATCTCCACAACGATGATTACAAAATTTTATTTCATTATTCAAGCATATTTCATTTTTCCAAGTATTGCTAAGTATTTCTAAATTAATAATAATTTGTGGGGATGATTACAAACTAACTGTGTCATCTATAATTATTGGTAATTACTAAGAAATAACTGTAATTACGTATCTTCTCTTTTTAGGATATTGTTTTTCTTATATCAAATTATTTAACAACAGTAATGGTTTTAAATTTTTTAGAAATATATATATGAATATGGGACAAGGAAATCAACATCAATCATTATTAGATGATCGTGTTTGGATAAATTAGCGCAGAAATCCAAACGGTTCTAGTTTAAATCCTGTATATGTTGATGGTGTTGAAGCATTCTTATGATTTGCATCATCAAACCCGGAATTTGTTTCAGAAGGGACAATTAAGTGTCCTGGTAAAAAATGTGCTCTGAGAACGTTTGAGACATTTGACATCGTTGGGAAACATCTCTTGCATTATGGTTTTCAATCAGATTATATTTTTTGGTATCAACACGGTGAACACAGTTCCAGAGAAGATACTAATAATTTGATTCCAGATCCATCACGGTTTCAGAATTTAGTACATGATGTTGTAGGGTCATCCGTTTAACAAACTGAAATCGAGGATGATGTTGATTTACCTCCCGAGTTGGCACCATCTGAATTTTCTGATTTGTTCACGTCTAATGAGGATGTATTATATCCTGGTTGCAAGATAAGAAAATTAGAAGTAGTTGCAAAATTTATGGCTATTAAATCAGATAATGGAATGTCAAATAACTATTTTTATCAGATATTTTCTTTGGTTAAAGCACTGTTACCTGAAGGAAATGTGCTTACTGCTAATTATTATGAGAGCAAGAGACTGGTTCGTAATCTGGGCCTTAGATATCAGAATATCCATGCATGTTAAAATGATTGAATCTTATATTCTGGTGAAAATGAGTCATTGGATAGTTTTCCCACATGTGGACAATTGAGGTATAAAGAAGCTCAATCAGGGAAGTCTGGATTGATTCCTGTAAAACAGTTGAGATATTTCCTACTTACACCCAGGTTGCAACGTTTATTTATGTCTCAGAACACAACGACAATGATGTCATGGCACAAAACCAATATTTCAAATGGTAAAAGCTTGATTCATCCATCTGATGGTGATTAATGGAAACATTTTGATCAAGTGCATCCATCTTTTTCTTTAGAATCCCAGAACGTGCAATTGGGTCTTTCTACTGACGGTTTTTGTCCATTTAGATCTTTTGGTAGTCAGTATTCCTGTTGGACTGTCTTTATAACTCCGTACAATTTGCCTCCATGGATGTTGATGAAAGCGCCTTATATCTTTTTGACATTATTAATCCCAGGACATCCGAAAAAGAATATTGATGTTTATTTGAAACCATTGATTGATGAGTTAAATTTATTGTGGAGTCATGGTGTTGGTACATATAATGCTACTACGAAATAGAATTTTGTAATGAAAGTTACTTTGATGTGGACATTTAGTGACTTCCCAGAATATGGCATATTATCTAGCTGGAGTACACATGGTCCAAAATCATGTCCTTACTGTATGGGAGACAACAAGGCATTTATGCCCATGAATGGAAAAAACCCTTTCTATTTTGACTGTCATCGCATATTTCTTCCAATCGATCATCCTTTTCGGAGGAATAAATCTCATTTCAGAAAAGGTAGAATTGAAAGAGATAAACCTCCAAAAATGATCTCAGGTACAGAGTTACAATCAGTTGTATTTTCATTACCTTCCATCACTTTTGGACTGACAATAAACCAACAGAAAATTTATGGCTTTGGGAAAGAACACAATTGGACCAAACAGAGCATTTTTTGGAATCTACCATATTGGTCTGATTTTTTGGTCCAACACATGTTTGATGTCATTAATATTGAGAAGAACTGTTTTGATAATTTATTTCATACAGTTTTGGATACACTGGGTAAAACCAAAGATAATGTAAAGGCACGATTAGATGTTGCCCAAATTTGCAGGCAACCAGAACTTGAATTGTTTAAAAATGTCAGATCATAGAGATTAATGAAGCCAAAAGAAGCTTATACACTGACCAAAGAGAGTCACTTATTATTTTTTCAGTGGATTGTAGATTTTGAGACTTCCAAATGGCTATGCTTCCAACTTGGGCAGATGTGTTAAAAATGGTCATATTACCCGATTAAAAAGTCATGACTATCATGTTATAATGGAAAGACTTATTCCTATTGGATTAAGAGGTTTTTTGAATTCTAATATTTGGGATTCGATAACAGATATATCATATTTTTTCCGAGACATGTGTGCGGTGACAACAGACTACAATACACTAAGCAAACTGGAAGAAGCTGTTGTTGTAATTATATGCAAACTGGAAAAAATCTTTCCGCCGACTTTCTTTGACTCAATAGAACATTTGATATTACATTTTCCACATTAAGAAAAATATGGAGGTCCGGTTCAGTTTCGATGGATGTACCCATTTGAGAGATGCATGCAGAAATTGAAGAAAAAAGTCCGTAACAAAGCATTATTTGAAGGCTCAATTGCTGAAGCTTATTTACAAGAGGAAATTTCTTTATTCTTCTCTCATTATTTTGAATCTGAATATCCCTCAAAATTTAACCGCATGGGCTAGAACTAGGGGAATGTTGATGATGATATGAACAATCAATTATCAGTTCTCAATCAGCCCGAACTTGGCTTCGGTGGAGTTCATGATAGATGGCTTTCAGATGATGAACATCATAGAGCTCATACATATGTTCTACTCAACTGTGAAGAAATGTCACCAATTGTACATTGAGTACTCCTATCCCTTATTCTATATATTCTATTATAGTAAATTAATCATATTGTATTTGTAGGTAATATGATGGTCATATCAAGAAACAATTTCCACAAATTACAGCAGCTGGCTTAGAAGAATGTCGGCAAAAAAAAATTCCTACTGGTTTCAAAAACTGGTTACATACATTATTTTTTGTTTTTACATATAAAATAAATTTATTACTTGTAATAGTGATAAATGTTTTACAAATTTTCAGGTATCTGTACATGTTGATAAGATTGATAGTCGATTGCGTATATTGAGTAGCTCACCATCCAAAATGGTTAAATATTATAATGCATATGTGGTGAATGGTTATCGCTTTTATACACGTGCATATGGGGAATTAAATAAAACAATTAATAGTTGTGTTTGTTTAAAGGGATCACATCATAGAGATATAGATGTTTACTTTTAAGGCATGCTTGAAGAAATTATTGAATTGTGTTATTTGGGACAGAATTATGTAACAATGTTTAAATGTCGATGGCTGGATACTGAGAGAGGCTTGCGTATTCATCCGACTCATGGAATTGTTGATATTAAACATAAAATTATTCTTACAGTAAATGAACCATTTTTATTGGCTCATCAGGCACATCAAATTTATTATGCAAAATACTGTGCTACTGCAAAAGAGTTGGATGATTGGTTGAGTATAATAAAAGTTAAATATCGAGAAAATCAGTTTACTCAAACTGAATGTGGTTTCACTAAAGTGCAAGGAAATGAAATTTTTCAGGACACTCCTCAAAACACATATTTTTCACAAAGAGACATGAATACCGATGATGACACCCCACAGTTAAGGGTCGATAGTGACGATGTTGTCAATGATGTTACAACTGAATTTGAAATGAAAAGAGATGATGAAAGTGAAACTAATATGGAAATTGATGATGTTGATGAGGAAGATGAAGAAAATTACATTGAAAACTATGAAGATGGTGATGAAGATGAACATTGACACAGTAAAATGATGGTTATAATCATAACAAAAATATATCTATACATAATAGTTATTTTCAACTATTTTCTAATAACAATCATTTCATGTTTCAGATGGACTTAGAAACGTATCGTCAGTTGCTGGAGGATGATCTACCTATGGATGATTAGGTTCTTGAGTCATCTACCCTCAAGCTATTGGCACTATAGGGAGCACTCGGAGGTGGCGTGGTCTTTCCAGACTGATGATTCCAGATCCTATCCCGGAGTGACATCCACCTCTTGGATTTGATGCGCACACGTGGTGGTATGATAAAATGTGTATTTTAGTTATCTTTCATTATAATTTATTTATATTCTAATTTTTTGATTATTTGTTCTTTTTCCACAGTTTTACGCATATAGCTATTGGACAGGGGAGCACTATCTTGCGTAATTATTTTTCTCAGCCCTAGCTCACATGGGATCAGATTCCCACAGATGTGCAGGCCGCCATGTTCAATCATTGGCTGGTACGTAATTAAATATTATTTATTTTGAAATTTAATTCATTAATAACTTTATATTTGGGTTTATGGTATCCCATCGATGAGAGCATGCATGCCACTATCCACATGGCATGGGTGGTGTCTATGTGTGACCGTTTCCGTCAGTTTTTACATAATTTGAGAAAGGCGACTGTGAGGAAAGCCGAAGTGACAGAATTTGATGAGTCCTGTAGAGCCCACCAACCAGAGTAAATTTCATCTCACGTTTGGGATGGATTATATACACACTGGTTGGGTGGTGGGTTTCAGAGGAGATCTGCATTGGGTCGATAGAATCGAGGGAGACAAGAGGTAACACATCGAGCCGGTAGTCGTACATTCAGTGTGCATAGAGAGTGTCTGGTAAGTACTTTTTTTAATATTTTATACAACTTTAAATATAAACAGTTTATTTTATATTAATATAGGAATCCGAGCAGCCCGGTATTACGACGTACGACGTTTATCAGAGGATGTACACTGATCCGGCTACTGGAGAGATTAGAGGTGACCGCCAATGTCAGATTGTGGTCAGTATTATTTTCCTTTCAGTTTTAAAATTAAATGCAAATAATATTTTCATTATTTTAATTTCTAATTGAAACCTATGGAGTCATATGAGGCCATGACCTCTCAGACACAGGCTGAGAGTCAAGATGAGATGGGTGATCAGACTAGTGCCCACCATTTTGATGAGACGACATGGATGTAGGTGACCCAGTATGGCTTCGAAAAGGGCTGAGTAGTTGGTATCGGCTCTCATTTGACTCTTGCAGCTTATTATGGTACTGATACGATGTCGGCGTCTGGCTTGAGAGGAGCTCGTGGAGAGACATCATCTTCTGCCTCACAGTATCAGGAGCAGCTGCGTGCTCAGAGTCAGCTTATAGATGATTTGCGTCAGGGGCAGGAGCAGATGTGTCAGCAGCACGATGAGGAGATGCATCGATATGAGGAGTAACATCAGGAGCAGATGGAGTATATGCGTCGTCTGACTCACAGTTTAGTGATGAAGTTTCTTCCTCCACCTCCTCCAGGTCCTCCAGATTATCCACCCCCAATGATTTTTTTACATGTAATAAACATTTGAGTTCGTAGTTTATTTTCATATTAACTATTTACAATTTCTCTTTCATATTGGTATGAATATTGCATGATTTAATTTGTTTTTATTTATTTTTAATATTTTATTACTTATTAGTATTATTTTTAATGTCTGTTTATTTTTGTAATATTATTTTTAATATTTTATATTTATTGTAAATATTGAGAAGTTTATAATTTTATAATTTTATTAATATTAATAATATTAATATTATTTTTTCATAAATATGTATGTTTATTTTAATAATAATAATATTATATTATTTTTTATATTATTAATATTAGTATTATTATTATATAATATAATATTATTTATATTTATATTATTATTATTTTTTGATATTAATATTTCATAATTATATTATATATATTTTTTATTATTAATATTATAATAATATAATTTCTTTATATTATTAATATTAATATTAATATTATATACATAATTTAATAATAATAAAATTATATTAATTTTTTAAATTATTAAAATTTTTATTATTATATAATATTATATTATTTATATTCATATTATTATGATTTTATATTAATATTTCATAATTATATTATATATATTTTTTATTTATATTATAATAATAGAATTTTTTTATATTATTATTATTATTATTATTTTTATATAATTTTATAAGATTTGTATAAATTATTATTATTTTTTTATTTTTGTTAGTATTTGCGATGGGAGTATTTGCGACGGGTTGTCCCGTCGTAAATTTTGTTTTACTGTACCATTTGTGATGGGAAGAATATCTGTCGTAAAAACAATTTCTGCGATGGTCCATCGCAAATACCAACGTCGCAAATATTATTTAAATTTCCCATTTGCGAGGGGTCAGAAACCCGTCTCAACTAATATATCTGTGATGGCCCGTCGCAAATACCTTTTTTTATATATAAACGAAAACCGATTTGCGATGGGGGAAAAATACCGTCGCAAATACTATTTTTGCGACGGGACCGCTGCAAAAACACCTATTTGCAACGTCGTTTTCGGCAACTGGCGATTTGCGACGGAGCCCCATCGCAAATAGTCCATTTTTCTGTAGTGTATTTTCTCATTTCTGGACAACCATTATAAAAAATCATCTCATATGTTAACCTGCAGAAACAAGATTCCTTCAACCAAACATTAATGTAACAAAAAAACAACTAACATTACAAAAAAGTGACCTCATAGGAACCAAAAAATATCTTACAAGAATTAACTGAATCCTTTAATCAAATACAAATAAAATGAAAGGATATAAAATAAAATAGGCTATCATCCAAAATTTGAATACACCTAATACCTCATTCGATAAAAAATCTTATAAAACTTATAGAAAAATCATAAAAATCTACAGTGAAGGAAAGAGAATAAATAATTCTAGAATGTGTGACTAGAGTTCCCTAGAGCCCTGCATGTGAAGCACATGACATATATCTTCATACAAGAACCACTATTGTCTCATGAAGTTCGACCCTCTATAAATTCCACTTCTAAAATGGGTTATCCAACTCCTTCTACAAACTTGATTGGTTAACTACTATAAAAAAATGTAATAATTTTACTACCCATAACAGGTTTTCACAAAAAATAATATTCAAACCACTTAGTTCTCTCTTCAACCTCTTTTAAATATACCATCCCAAATACAAGCACATATAATCCAAGGTACGAGTGAAGAACACCTTTGAATAAATGATATTTCTAAAAATAATTTATGAAAAAATCATAATAGAAGACCACTTACTCTAAAAATTGATTGAAAAACTATTTTATAATTCATTCACTTCAGTAAGGGAAAAAACTCATGATCTTTTCCTACCTTCACACATCATGATAGAACAAATAGACGATCATTGTCTTAAATAAACCCAATACATTTTCTCAAATAATGAGAATTGCCCATTAACTACCATCACACTTGAATCAATCTAATAAAAAATATTATAATATCTATCACCCTCAAATATTACAGAGTCTCATGCAAATTGAGGATTCACTCAATTATTTCAAGATACTCAACCAGTTCAACTAAATTTTGTTCTCTGAAAATAATAGTGGATGTTGACTCAAGAATTTTAAGACATTTACCAAGAGTAGAATTTTTTTGAGTCCACTAATATATTCAATGTCTCGGTAGAGTCCAAAATTTAAGGGATATCAACCAACTGACCAAAGGATTCCTTGATAGGATCACCCTCAAATATGGACCTTATACTTTCTTTCATGCCCATTCAGGGAGGAATATTCTAAATAAAACAACACTTGGACCCAATCAATTCATTACTAAAAATTTAAAATAAATATTCCTATATCAAACCAAGGTACAATTCCAAAAATATATACCCTTCAAAGTATAACACATCAACCCAAAATCATAAAACATATTCTATATGACTATCAATGCCAAAACAATATTTGAAACCCATTTCACAATGTAATATATTTGAAACTCATAACATCTGTTTTAAATTAAAATCAATATATATACACATTTTCCCTTCAACATCACACAAAATGACATTCAACGGTGCTAAAAAGAATTTTTAATCTCAATGACGATTAAGGGAGTCCCCTTTAGTAGTGCTTCAAATAGAACTGATAAAGACCTTATTGGTAGCAATGTGCTTTTAATATAAAATCACACCCAACAAAAAGCTACAAAACCCTGTAATTTTAAACAGTATTACATATATTTAATGTGACACCAAAAATAAAAAAATTCTACCCATGGTATATCCAAAATAACATTGCTATAAACATTTTATACAAGATTTTATATAATCACATATACAATTATGAAACAAACATTTAAAAAATAATAATGTTTCATCTTTTGATTATCGTGCTCCCCTCTCTAAAATGTCTGCCGATGGTATCAGTTTCCAAACAAATCATCTCAACCCAAGTAAAAGATTTCACCTATATAAGAAAACAAATATTATGTTAGTTGTAATATAATGAAAAAATTAATCATTAATATGAATTAATAAACTACTAAAATTTTAATATTTAATAAAAAGAGTCACATTTATAGTTATATGAGTAAAACTAAACATCTTATTGAGGTGGGTTTAATTTATATATGTCACAAATGAGTTGTGGATCATTTTACAAAAATATAAAAACAATCCAAACATGTTTGATTCATTTTGAGTATGTCACTTTTTCTTTTACTAAAATTAATGTCAATTTTATGTAATGATACATTTGGAGTTATACCAGTAACATTGTGTGTTGTATTGAGGTGCAGGTGATTCATACACATCAAAAATGACTTATATATCATTTTACTAGAGTATTAAAACAATCCAAATATGTTTTCTCAGTTTGTAGTATGCTAGTTATTTTTTTTTACAAAAATGTCATTTAAAATTGGAAACTCACATAATGAGTTATAACATTCTCATAGTGCATGGATTTAATGTGATACTAATTCATAGACATCAAAAATTACTTATAAACTGCTATCCTAAATTTTCAAGACAATCGGAGGGAGTTTTCTTGGTTTTCAGTGAAGGACATGTTTTGAACTAAAATGTAAATTTTAAACTAATTATGAACTATTTTAGTCACATGGTCACACTATGAATCAGATTGAGTGTGGATTATTCCTATATGTCCAAAATGAATCATGGATATTTTTATTAATGTATCAAAACAATTCAAATTTGTTTTCTTGGTTTTCAGTATGTCACTTGTTGTTTTTACATAAATTAATATTAATTTTAAATAAAAAAAACACTTTGAGTAATAACAGACACCCCAAAAATTGTATTGAGGTGATTCTAATTCCTACACATAGAAAATTACATATAGATCAATTTCTTAAACTATAAAAATAATCCAAACATGTTTGCTCAGTTTTCAGTATGTCACTTGTTGTTTTTACATAAATTAATGTCAATTTAAAAAAATATAGACTTTGAGTTATACTGGCCACACCGCACATCATATTAAGGTGAAAATAATTTCTACTTGTTAAAAATGACTTATATATTACTTTCCTATAATATCAGAATAATATGAATATGTTTTCTCGGTTTTCAGTAAGACAATGGTGTTTTTTACTAAAATGTTATTTGAAACTCGCAACATGAATTATGAGTCATACCGTCCACATTGTGCACTATTTTTATGTGATACTACTTTACACACATCAAAAAATAATTTTTAGTCTTTTTCATAAATTATTAAGATAATCAGAGTTCATTTTCTTGATCTTCAGTGAGTGACACGTTCTCAACTAAACTATCAATTTTAAACTAATAACAAACATATTTAGTAATACTGATGACACTGTGAATCTGATTGAGGTTTGGATGATTTCTACATGTAAAAAATGACTCATGGATAGTTTTCCTAACACATCAATACAATCTGAATGCATCTGTATAGTTTTCACTATGTCAATTGTCATTTTTAATCAAATTAATGCCAAATTTAAATAAAAAGAGACACCTTGGGTGATACCAGCCATACCGTGCATCATATTTAGGTTCGTATAATTATTAAACATCCCAAATGACATATATATTATTTTCCAAAAATATAAAAAGAATCCTACTACATTTTCTTAGTTTTTAGTATATCACCTTTTGTTTTTACTTAAATTAATGCCAATTTGAAATAAAAAGAGACACTTTGAGTTATATCGGTCACACCATGCATCGTATTGAGGTGCGGCTAATTACTACATGTTACAAATGTCTTATTGATCATTTTAGTATTGTATCAAAACAATCCGATTGTGTTTTTTAGTTTTTAGTACGCTAATTGTGTTTTTACTAAAATGTTATTTCAAACTGGAAATACCCATTATGAGTTATACTGGTAGAATTATGCATTGGTTTGATGTGAGAATACTTCATACATGTCAAAAATGAATTATGAATCACTTTCATAAATATTCAATACAATAAAAGTATGTTTTCTTGGTTTTCATTGAGTGACATGTTTTGAACTAAAACATTAATTCTAAACTTATGATGGATAATTTTAATCATAACGATCACACCATGCATCAGATTGGGGGGTGGTTTATTTATACAGGTCACAAATGACTCATTGATCTTTTTCCTATTGTATCAAAACATTCTGAATGTGTTTTATCAGTTTTTAGTATGCCATTTGTTCGTTTTTACTTAAATTAATGTTAATTTTAAATAAAAAGGCAGATAGGGAGTCATACTGGTCACACCATGCATCTTATAGAGGTGTGGTTGAATCCTACATGTCAAAAATGACTCATGGATCATTTTATTACAATATCATATCAACGTGAATTATTTTTCTTGGATTTCAGTATGTCACTTGTTGTTTTTACTTAAATTGATGTCATTTTTAAATAAAAGAGACACTTTGAGTTATACTAGCCACACCATGTGTATTGAGTTGAGGATGATTCATACACATCACAAATGAAATATAAATCATCGAAAAAGAATATCAATACAATCTGAAACATTTTTCTCATTTTTCATTATGTCAGTTGGGTTTTTTACTAAAATCACTACTAGAAATGAAGGTTATACCAATGGTTTAAAACCATTGGTATGGACTGGAAAACCATTGGTATAGCCTATACCAACAGTTTTCCAAACCGTAGGGCAGTAAGCCGTGAGGAAATCCATATACCAACGGTTTGATCTAAACCGTTGGTATGGGCCACTGTATGTATTGATTTACCAATGGTTATAGGCTAACTGTTGGTATATGTTTGTTTATCATTTTTACCAACGGTTTCATTGAAACCATTGGTATATATTGAAGACTAAACACTATACCAACGGTTTTAAAACTGTTGGGATAGTTTTTAAATTTTTCTCAAAGTATACCAATGGTTTAAAACCATTTGTATTGTGTATTTCCATAACTATTGCCCAACAAACCCTCCAGTAGCCCCTCCAGTATACACCTGCATAAAAAATAGCACAAAAAACACATATAAATAGACTTAAAACATCCTAAAAAACACCTGCAATAGCACCAAAAAAACACATAAAACCATCAAACTCTTCCAACCATGTCATGTACTACAATTCCCTATTTCAATATTCATATGACAACAATCTTCCAATAGAGTTGAATAACAATTTCAATAACTCAAACCTTATTTACACCCATTTCAATCTTCATATTACAACCACTCTTCTAGTAGTAATTCACATCACCCCTGCACAACCCCCCCAACCAGCACAGCCCCCACATCCCCATCAAATTCTAATAGGCAGAATAGTCTCAGAAATACTTATTAGAGTTGAATAAGAGTTTGAAATTGGCTCAAATCCCATTTTTTTTTCTGATCCAAGATTTGGGTATGTAATGATTTGTGATGCATTTTTCATTGAACTTGTATTTTTTATAATATACGGTGAAAAGGTATTTTCTTAGGAGTCCCATCACTTATGACCCCATGAGTGAAACTACCCAACTCATGAAAAATAGTTTGCGACTATCGTTGATGAGTGTAAATTTCAGAGACACCACCTCTTTGATTAGAGACATGTTTTATATACAAACTGAATGTCTTAGTAATATAATTTATTCTAATGTGAACTAAATCATTTTCATATGTGTTGGATAAAATACATGTAGATGTTCAAATTTTAAATGGAATATGTTATTTGTAAATGAAATTTCAATTTTGATGCACTAAGAAGGAAGATGAAGGAGGTGGGGGTATTAATGTCAAATATTGGGTGAATGGTAATGGATTTTTTGGTAGACTCTATAGTGGTAATAACATAATATACTTGGTTATTGGTTTTTATATGCATAGTGATCATGTCCAAATTGATTGAATAAGTGGATGTTGAACATGTGTCTGATCCAGAGTGTGTCATGATGCATATGAGGTTGACAAAAAATAGTCCCCTTCTAGGATGGGTTATAGGCATACATGGTGTAGTACTGGTTAATGTAAGGGCGACACATCTTTATTCCATGATAAAAATAATTGATGAGACCCTCTCATGCTTAAGAGTGAGAATAAAAGTGAAGAAACATAATATCCTCATAAAATTGGATCCAATTGAATCATGCCCCCAATACCCTCTTTAACCCAACCATCCTACCATAGGACATTGACAAGTGGCAGCATATTCCCTCGCTACACTTTCTTGATGATGTCGAATAAAACCCCTAAATTTTGAATTTGTTAGGTTTTTGAGGATCATAATAAGATCTTTTGACAACTAAAGAACACCCAAATATGACCTATCCTCAAAAAAGAAACATTTATAGAAAATGAAAAATGTATGAAAATGGATTTTACCTGGGAGTGGTTTTCTTCTTCCTAAATTTAAAGAGAAAGTTTGATGATGCATGCTATGAAACTAAATTTCAAAATGAGGTATAGAAGCTGACCTGTGGTTCCATGGTCATTACAAAAAGAGTAAAGTATGGGACTCTTTACTTGATTTAAAATTTAGGCAGAACTGAAATGATCAAAATTTCAACTTGTGATTGTCTAGAATAATGGAATTGTATGTTTATTGACCTTAGTGAGAATAATATTAATGTTCTTAAGGATATGAACATTAAATGGTACAAGTATGGTGCGATTTGTTAATCAGAGTAGGATTCCACTACACCATGCCTCGGATTGAGGCAGGGTTGACTCGTACATGTAAAAAATGACCAATGTATCATTTTCCTAAAGTATCAACACAATACAAATACATTTGGTCTGTTTTCCGTATGTCAATTGTTGTTTTCACTTAAAATCTTGTTCATTTTAAAAAAAAGTGAGACACTTAGAGTGATACCAGCCACACCGTGCCTCAGATGGAGGCGAGGTTGACTCGTACACATTAAAAATGACACATGTATTATTTTCCTAAATTATTAATACAATCTGAAAGCGTTTAGTTAGTTTTCTGTATGCAAGTTGTTGTTTTCACTTAAAATCCTATCCATTTGAAATAAAAGAGAGACACCTTGAGTGATACTAGCCACACCATGACCCTAATTGAGGTGATGTTGACTCTTACATGTCAAAAATGACTCATGAATCGTTTTCAAAAAGTATCAACAGAACCTGAATGTGTTTGGTCAGTTTTCTGCATGCCAGTTGTTGTTTTCACATAAAATGTTTTCCATTTCAAATAAAGGCGAGACACTTTGAGTTGTGTCAACCACACCAAACCTCGTATTGAGGCAGGGTTCACTCGTACACAACACATACGACCCATGGATTGTTATTCTAAAGTTTCAACTCAATCCAAATACATTTGGTTGGTTTTCCGTATGCCAGTTGTTTTTACATAAAATGATGTCTATTTTAAACAAAACAGAGAGTGTTAGAGTGATACCAGCCACACCGCGCCTTAGATTGAGGCGGGGTTGACTCGTACAAATCAAATATGACCCATGAATCTTTTTCCTAAAGTTTCAATAGAATATGAATGTGTTTGGTCGGTTTTCCGTGTGTCAATTGTTGTTTTCACTTAAAATGATGTCCATTTTAAACAAAAGAGAGAAACTTTGAGAGGTTTCAGCCACAACACGCCTTATATTGAGGCGTGGTTGACTCATACATGTCACATATGACCAATGGATTGTTGTTCTAAATTTTCAATAGAATCTGAATGCATTTGGTCAGTTTTCCGTATGTCAATTGTTGTTTTCACTTAAAATGATGTTCATTTTAAACAAAAGAGAGACACTTTGAGTGGTATTGGCCACACTGTGCTTCTAATTGAGTCGAGGTTGACTCATAAACATCAAATATGACCAATGGATCATTTTAATAAAGTTTAAACAGAATCTGAATGTGTTTGGTCAGTTTTCCGTATATCAGTTGTTGTTTTCACTTAAAATTATGTCCATTTTAAACAAAAGAGAGACATTTTGAGTGGTGTTGGCCTCACTACGCCACAGATTGAGGTGGGGTTGACTCGTACATGTCACAAATGACCCATGGATAATTTTTCTAAAGTATCAACACAATCCGAATGCGTTTGGTTGGTTTTATATGTCAGTTGTTGTTTTCACTTAAAATCATGTCCACTTCAAATAAAAGTGAGACAATTCGAGTGGTGCCGGCCACACCGGACGTCGGATTGAGGTAGGGTTGACTCGTACATGTCACATATAACCGATGGATCGTTTTCCTAAAGTGTAAATAGAATCTGAATGCCTTTGGTAGGTTTTCCAAATGTCAGTTTTTGTATTCACTTAAAATGATGTCCTTTTGAAACAAAAGAGAGACACTTTGTGTGGTGCTGGCCACGCCACACCCTGGATTGAAGAGGGGTTGACTCGTACACGTCACAAATGATCCATGGATCGTTTTTATAAAGTATCAACACAATCATAATGCATTTGACCAGTTTTTCATATGCCAATTGTTGTTTTCACTTAAAATCATGTCCATTTCAAATAAAACTGAGATAGTTTGAGTGGTGCTGGCCACACCGGCCCTCAGATTGAGACGGGGTTGACTCGTACATGTCATATATGACCCATGGATCGTTTTACTAAAGCTTCAACAGAATCAAAATTCCTTTGGTTGGTTTTTCATATGTCAGTTGTTGTATTCACTTAAAATGATGTCCTTTTGAAACAAAAGAGAGACACTTTGAGTGGTGCCGACCACACCACACCTCAGATTGAGGTGGGGTTGAATCATACACATCAATAATGACCCATGGATAGTTTTCCTAAAGTATCAACACAATCCGAATGTGTTTGGTTGGTTTTCCGTATACCAGTTGTTTTTACTTAAAAGCGTATCCATTTTAAACAAATGAAAGACACTTTAAGTGGTATCGGCCAAAACATGCCTCAGATTGAGGAAGGGTTGACTCATACATGTCACAAATGACCCATGTATCCTTTTACTAAAGTATCAATAGAATCCTAATGCATTTGGTTAGTTTTCTGTATGTTAGTTGTTGTTCTCACTTAAAATGTTGTCCATTTCAAAGAAAAGTGAGACACTTTGAGTGGTGCCGGCCACACCGTTCCTCGAATTAAGACTGGGTTGACTCTTACACATAAAAATGACCCATGGATCGTTTTCCTAAAGTTTCAATAGAATCAAAATGCGTTTGGTCAGTTTTTCGTATGTCTGTTGTTGTTTTCACTTAAAATGATGTCCATTTTAAACAAAAGAGAGACACTTTGAGTGGTGTCGGCCACACCACACCTAGGATTGAGGCGTGGTTGACTCATACACATCAAAAATGACACATTTATTGTTTTACTAAAGTATCAACATAATCCGAATGCGTTTGGTCGGCTTTCCATTTACCAGTTGTTGTTTTCACTTAAAATCCTGTCCATTTCAAATAAAAGTGAGACAGTTTGAGTGGTGACGGATACACCGGCCCTCAGATTGAGGCGGGGTTGACTTTTACACATCATATATGACACATTTATCGTTTTCCTAAAGTTTTAGTAGAATCTGAATGCCTTTGGTTGGTTTTCATTATGTCAGTTTTTGTATTCACTTAAAATGATGTCCTTTTGAAACAAAAGAGAGACACTTTGAGTGGTGATGGCCACACTGCGCCTATGATTGAGGCGGGGTTGACTCTTACAAATCACAAATGATCCATGGATCATTTTACTAAAGTATCAACACAATCTGAATGTGTTTGGTTAGTTTTCTGTATGCTAGTTGTTTTTAGTTAAAAGAGTATCCATTTTAAACAAAAGAAAGACACTTTGAGTGGTACTGGAAACACCGTGACTTGGATTGAGGCGGGGTTGACTCGTACAAGCCACAAATGATCCATGGATCCTTTTCCTAAAGTATCAATAGAATCTGAATGCGTTTGGTCAGTTTTCTGTACACCAATTGTTGTTTTCACTTAAAATTTTGTCCATTTAAAAGAGAAGTGAGACACTTTGAGTAGTGCCGGCCACACCGCGCCTTGGATTGACCGTGGTGTGACCATGACGTGACCACAGAATGACTGCGGCATGTTGTCCAAGTCCAGCGACATCTTCGGGGCAACATCTTTCAGCCAAGAGCGAAGGGAGCAGGAGGAAGCGAGGCAACATTCTGGCTGTCGCCTCCCTCCCCCTTAACTACAGGTGGGTAATGTATCTAAAAATCTATCTAGGTATCATAAATCGAATTCCAACAGGACTGCGAACCGTCGCGGGGTGTCATCCTAGAGCAGGGCCAAATCACGGCATTACTGCATCGTGACCGCGGTGTGACCGCGTCGTGACCGCGGCGTGACCGCGGCGTGACCGCGGCGTGACCGCGGCGTGACCGCGGCGTGACCGCGGCCTGACTGCGGCATGACCGCGGCATATTGGCCTGGTCCAGCGACATCCATGGGGTATCATTTTCTGGATAGGAGCGTAGGGAGTGGGAGGAAGTGGGGAAACATTCTGGCCGTCGCCTCCCTCCCCATGAACTATGGATGGGTAATGTATCTAAAACTCTATCTAGGTATCATACATCGAATTCCGATAGGACTGCGAACCGCCGTGGGTTGTTGTCCTAAAGTAGGTCCAAATCACGACATTACTGCGACGTGACTGCAACATGACCGCGACGTGACCACGGTGTGTTGGCCCGGTCCAACGACATCCACAGGGCACCATCTTCCATCCAGGATTCCAAATAAATCCTATGTAGTTCTCCTTCACATTATAGAAACTGATCTTAGGATATAAAAAACAGACTCTTGATTCGGGATTGTGGTATGATAAAGATATATATTTTATATTTATTGTTTTTAAAAGTGGTACTAGGTAGTTGAAACTACTGATTGAGAGTAAAATTATGCATTTGTATTACTTATCAATGGTATATGAATTTCTAGTAACTCTAATAATAAAACTCCAGTCACCTTGAGAACAATAGAATTTGAGTATGTTTTAACATCTCATGATGCAACACAAATCTTATGGGGGAATTCATATATGTAAAAAATTAGATGTGCATCGAGGCCAGGCAAACACCCCAAACAGTGTTAAGATGAATCTTATGGTGGGGAGTACCATAAGCTTGAAAGGTGTTAAACAATGACACCATCAATGTTTTTAGATATATAGGCTCGGGTAAACACCATAAGGGGTATCCAAGAGGCCATGAAAACACCCGAAATGGGTTTCACCATAAGATAAGGTCACAACATACATGATAGAAAAAATAAACTATTTAATATGTTATAATAAGGGATCTTCAGAAGGTTTTAGTGAGCGGCACAATGACGCAACTTATAAAGGGAAACAAAACGACTGAAAAGAATCATACACCCTAAACTATCACTATGAGTTTTAGCAGACAGCACACCTCCGTTGGAGGGGTTTTATTATAAAAACATGACTTTATTTATCAAATGAAACAATTATATTAAAGAACACTTCTTCAAGATATACAATTCAATAAAATTAATCATAATTAAGAAAGAATATAAATTCAATTTAAATCATTCTTAAATTAAAGAGGCTACGAGAGGGACTCTACCACAAGGTGGAACCAAGCCATCCACTTTGGATCTTGGAGCTTTCTAACTAAAAGTTTCTACTCCCCCACTGGGTATACGCACCTTTACACACATGCAAGGACACCTAGCCCATATGAACACACCTACATGGCTATGAGCATGTGAAAGGGAATCCTTGCACATATGCTTATATGCATATATCAGTCTCCACTCACTTGAGTAAGCATTTATATATATATACATGGGCAAACCTAGCCCCATACGTGCATAATCATTGCCATGGGTGACTATAGACATAACGGGGGAACCCACATATATATACTTACTTACATATGCACACGCAGGAGAGTCTCCCTTGACTTGGCGACTTGAAACCAATGAGCAGGGATCAAAGCACTACAAAAAGGATATTAAGAACCTTAAAACACATCAAGGAAGCTACATAACCAGTGAGAAACCAACCAATTTCATTAAATACTTACCTATATTGGAAGCAGAGAACCAAATCCACCCAAACCAACACAAAATGATCCAACACCCTTCTGAAAACATAATATGGAGTAAAAAGCACTAAAGCCTCAAATACATGAGGTGCAAGACAAGTAGTAACCATATAATCTTACCTCGGATCAAAGCCGGTGGACTGAATCAATCTGAACTCCTTCTAGAACTCTTTGTATAATATAACTACCCTCTGTCCATAGAAAGCAGTCAAAGATCTAAGTGACCAATGTGATAAAGAAAATAAAATAAAAACTAAACTAAAACATTCCTATCTCCAATGACTATACCTGTCACCGCCCAACATATAAGTACCATAGTGCCCCATGGGCCAAATCATGTTCCTAAAAGAAAAGGGGAAACAGATCAATGTTTCAAAATGATACTATCAGATAGTACATTCCTATTAATTAACAATTACTCTTCCTATTAATGGTATATAATCAATTTGTACTGAGTTTCAACTTAGTTTGGTTTTGTTCGATACAAGGGATGAGGTCTTATTATTCTTGGTTTTTTTGTTTACACTTGAGATATTTATTTGAAAATGATGCATGTATTTGGCATTATTATTTATGGTTTTAGTTCTTATCATGTTTCCATGGGGCCTATCCACATGAATAATTCTTGTAATGTAGGTTCAGTTGACATTCATGCGCTTTAATGTGATTTATGTCACTAATGATGAGGATTTAGATCAAGTAAAATATACCTAAGAGGATTGGGCCTTGTAGTGATAGGTGTGGTAATTGTACATCTAGTGTTTGATGAGGAAATAAATATGAGGATAGATTGGAATCTTGGTAGGTTATTAGAGTGGGATGGTCCCTCTGAGTATATAAAATGTATTATGAAAGGTTTTACTCCATTTAATGATTCAAGAGTTCAACTGAAGAGATGAAGGATGAGATGCTAGTGTGGGTATTGGGCATTGTCGAACAGATTGGCATTATAATGATAGGAGGATTGGTGTGATTTAGCTTAGGATGGAACCTGGTTAGTGGGAATAGCTTATAATACATGATTTTGATGAGGTTCTTGACTAGATTATTGAGAATATAATGTAGATGAGTTCGACATGGTGTGATTTTGTGACTAGGACAACCATAAGGTGAATAATCCTCTTTGTCTAGTTGGATGATGAGATGTGCATCGAGGCATGGGATAATCCTAGAGAGATGAGTCTAGACTATGTGAGTGAGAGGATAGTCTAGGATAGGTTTGATAGGATTGGGTGAGTGTCTAACCCATGTGAGGATGATACGATGTATGGAGACACTTGGAGACACTTGGGGTTATTTATGCTCTCTCATGGAGACACTTGGGGTTATTTCATGAATCCAACATACTCCATAAATGTTCCCACATAATGTTTTAGAAAAACAATTCCATCTCATGGAAGACCCCAAGGCTCCTCTATCTTCCAATGTTTCCTCACACTCGAACCTCATGGTATTACAGTATACAAGTGGCTACATCAACTAGTCAAGATAGCATCACTACCCTCCATCCGTAGAAAGAAGTAAAATACCAAAGTGGCCAATGCGATAAAGAAAATAAAATAAAAACTAAAAAAAAACATACCTGTATCCTGTGACTATACATGTCACTGCCCAATATATAAGAACTACACCGCCCCTTGGGTAAAATCATGTTCCTGCAAGCAAAGGGTAAACAGTTCCATTTAATAATATCTTCATTTTTCATTATGTTCTTTATATAGCACATTGTTGGAAACACTATACTAGTACACTTAGCCATTGAATATGCACCTATGCAACATTAGTTGAGTTGAAGATTGCACACATAACCCTCTTATGATCCATCCTATGTCATGTGAGTAGTCATGCATCTGTAAGATAATGATTCCCCTTATCTTAACATATAATCATGTAGTTTATCTGGGTACCCAATGGAATCTTGAACAATGTGTGAGATACAATTCATGTAGGTGACCACTGAGAGGTCTATAACTATCCAGTCTATTTATATAACATTTTAATATAATGATATGATAAATTAAAGAGACAACTAAAAAATATAAAAGGGTTTTCTATGGTTTCAGAGAAAAAATCCCTTCATCTTCGATGGATGGTTAAAGATTTAATTAATTAAATGGATTCGAATGAATAAATTCTAGGTTAAATCAAAACATAAAAAAACATATACACATAAAAATAAAAACTAAAAACTGAAATATTAGAGAAATTTGAATAAAAATAAGGAACCACATAAGAAAATACCTAATTTGGGATGGGTTGGATGGAGATTCAGTAGGAGATTAAGCAGCTTGGATGGGATGGAGGAAGAGGAAGCCGAAGGAGCTCCTAGATCGCCGAGAGAGAGGGGAAATTTGGGGGAAGTACTCCGGTTTAGGGTTTTGTATCATGAATGGGGGAGAGGAGGGGCTGTTGTTAATTTGGGGAAACTTTTACCAACAATTTTTAAAAACCATTAGTAAAATTTTTTGGGCCACACTTATACCAACGGTTCCTTAGAACCATTGGTAAAAGGTCCCATAAGCCATCCTTTTACCAACGATTCTATTTAAACCATTGGTAAAGGTTTCTTAGGAGGTGATTTACCAATGGTTTTAGGAAACCGTTGGTAAAACTCTTCTTTACCAATGGTTTTATCAAACCGTTGGTATGGAAGTGTTGGAAAAACCCACATTCTAGTAGTGAATGTCATTTGAAACTAGAAACATGTATTTTGATTCATACTGGTAGCATCATGCATCAGTTCGATGTGAGAGTGTTTCATATACATCAAAAATGAATTATTAATCACTTTAATAAATTATTAATACAATAAAAGTGTGTTTTCTTGGTTTTTAGTGAGTGACATGTTTCAAACTAAAATGTCAATTTTAAAAAGATAACAAACACTTTTAGTTATATTGGTCACACTATCCACCAGATTAAGGTGTTGTTGATTCCTACACATCCAAAAATGACTCTTGGATCGTTTCCATAAAGAATCAAACAATACAAATTTTTTTTATTGGTTTTCAGTATGTCACTTGTTCTTTATTCTAAAGTTAATGTCAATTTAATATAAAAATACACACATAAAGTCATACCGGCCACGCTGTGCATCAGATTGATGTGCGGCAGATTCCAACACATTACAACTGACATATAGATCATTTTACTAAAATATAAAAACAATAAAAATGTTTTTTATTGGTTTTCAATACGTCACATGTTGTTTTTACTTAAATTTATGTCAATTTTAAATAAAAATACACTTTGGTTTATACCAGCCACACTGTGTGTAATATTGAGGTGAATCTAATTACTACACATAGAAAATGAAATATGTATTGTTTTCCTAATGTATAAAAATAATATGAATGTGTATTCTTGTTTTTTAGTATTCCATTTTTGTTTTTTTACTAAAATGTCATTTCCAATAGGAAACATGCATTATGGGTTATTCCAGTCACATCGTGTGTCTTTTTTATGTGAGACTAATTCATACATGTGAAAATTGAAATATTAATCACAATCCTAAATTATCAAGATAATCAGAGTTTGTTTTCTTGGATTTCATTGAGTGGAGAATTATGAACTAAAATTCCAATTTTAAACTAATAATGGACACTTTTAGTCACACCGGTCACACCATGCATCAAATTGAGGTGTGGTTGATTCCTATTGGGCTCAAATGACTCATGGATCATTTTTCAAGTATCAGAATACTACGAATGAAATTTTTTGTTTTTAAAATGTCGCTTATTCTTTTTACTAAATGTAATTTCAAATTCAAAAAAAGACCCTTTGAGTGATACCAGTCACTTGTTATATTTTTAAGTTTTGAGTGGGTAAAATGATGAAAAAATTAATCAACTACATAAATAGTAGTAATTCACCTTTATATATTCTTAACACATTTCCTTGTTTCCACTATCTCAGTTTCAGCCTCAAAGTCCAATCTCTCCCGAGCATGAACAGTTTTAAATAAATCATCCCAACTCAAAAAAAGGAATCCACCACTATAAGAAAAAAATTTATTATGTGAGTAATACTAAAAAGAAGTATATTAAAAATAAATATGAAACAATATACTACTTCTATAGAAGTAACATCTTCATTCTATTTGTATACATTCTTCCATCAGATATACTACCCATTCATTTTAGAGCACATATATATCGTCTTGTAAATATGAGTCTTTTCGACAATAAAAGTAGTAATTAAAAAATATAAATACATAATGTATTTTTAAAATTTTAAATGAAATAGTAATTATCATATAAAATACCTCTCCATGGATGATATTTTTTTTATGGAATATGATCTCAGTCATAAATATACAAACATAATAACCACTATATTTTCCATTGGGTTGTTTTGGACAATAAAGATACATTGTGGAGAATAAGTGATTTGTTTTGATATGTGTTTGGATAGCGAAATATTATTATATATACCATGATAATTTCCTAGTTTTAGAACTTGTCTTCTTTCTCTTGCTTATCCCTAGGCGTCATTTCTTGTTTTTCATGATATTGATGTACTAAACTATCATAACAGAATACTCATTCAAAGATAATATAAATTATATAACTTTAAGATTAGTTCTTAGAACTTTGGATGTATTATATTACTTATTGAAAAACACCATCATGTATTGATGTTTTTTGGATATCCATTCATTGAATCATTGAAATAAGTATTTGGAGTATCCTAATTTACCACAATGAGAATCCAATGCTACTTAAAGACACAAAATATATTAAGTAATTAAATAAATGAAAACATATTTAATATGATTAAATTCTAGAGTATTACCATATATCGTTGGTTAAAAATAGAGTCTATCATCTGATGTTTTTATTTCAAATGATTTGATCGGATGTTCCACTATTTCATCCTTTTTTTTGTATCTATTCTTGTTTGTTCAATCAATGTTATGTGAGGACTAATGAGACCAAATTTTTTATGGTAAAATCCCTTAAATAGTTTTTCATATATATGCCTTCTAAAAATATGAAATGTATTTAATCATAATTAACACAGTATATCAGCTTTTGGAAAATAAAATCGTGAAAACATACATCATATATATGTTTACAACTGAGTCACCTGGCCAATCATAGTAGAGGATTTCACTTTCACTATCAAAACCAATGAAGTATTTATCTTTCACTCCATAAGTATTTTCTTTAAAATAAACTATGTGATTACAACCGTTTTTAAAATTTGTATCCACATGAACATTCAAAGATAGTAAATGAAGATATAAAATGAGAGGGGTAATGGCTATTTCAGTAGATATTTTTGATCTGTAGGTCAATCCTTTACATGGTTTTGAGTCAATATTTCATTTCACCCCTTCCATTTTTCTTTTTTAATAATATTGGTCGATTTAGACCTTTTTTTCATTAATTGTTAAAGGTTTCACTTGAAAAAATAATTGTAAATGAATACCTCCACGTCGACTTGTTTTTTACAAGATGTCATATCCATGATATGAATTCTCTAATATATTTTTCAACTATATGAATATCTCTTTCATGAATTGGAATAAGTAGCTCCTCACTCGGCTCATGGTCTATGTTAATCGACACTCACACATGACCTATTTGGAAGTGTTTTACTATGTAGCGTGTCATTTTCAATATTGAAAATTATATCCCTCACTACAAGGTGATTGGTGGGATTTGATAGATATAAATCACTGTCATTATCACCCTATAGAATATCAGTACAGGAAAGGTGTCTGTGTTTGTCTGATTCACAGTTCACAGAAAAAATTTATTAGAACATTTATTATCTTAGCTAAGACATATCTTTGAGGGGTAATGGATCACATCATAGATGGTTGGGGTGGGTCAGGATCTCTACATAGTAGATCTTCAAGATTTTCTTCATATATTTTCTTCCCCCCATTAATGTGTCCATAATCTCTCTCTACCATTGTAATTTTTCTTCATGGGAAGTGAGTCTTTCTCTCATCTATTACATTTCTTTACTTTGATCCTCCTCTTGTTTTTTTCTCAAAATATTTGTGGGCTGTCACCCTATAACCTACACCTCTATCACATCCATATTGTTCTGGCCTCTTTAAGGACAATGACATTATGTATTTATCTAGTACAAGTGTTTCTGATTCCTATGACTATGTCAGATAGAAAACATAGGAAAATAAGTGATCATTTTTATGTAATAGTGATTTAATGAAAAAGATTATTATGTAATAATTACATAGGTTGCCACACATTTTGTGTGTTTTCATGTACTAGTATCTCATCTTTATTTACATGTGTCTCCTTCCATAACACATGGTGTGGGATAGAAGATGAATTGGATTTGGAGTGATCAATCTATATATAAATATAGGAACATAATTATGGTGTTGTATCATGACACTTAAAAGTATTTTTGAATATTAAAAATACATACATTTTATTCATGTGAATCATACCCCATCTTTGATTTATGATAGGGATACAATTGTTTTTCTGGTCGTTCTTTATTTCTAAAACCCAGTTGTTGTTTCATAAATAAAAAATTGTAAATAAATTTGGTCAATACATGTAAGGTCAAACAACATTTTACTATCCACAATGTACCTGAAAAAAAAATCTATACGATGGCCATTAAATGCATCTCATGCTTCTTGGGTTATCAGGTGTGGAATGATAAGTGGTGGGTGTGGGTTTATTTTCCCTTCATCATCTTTAAGACGATTTCTTTTTATAATTGTGCCAAATCTTCTATGAATCCTTCTAGAAATCATTAATACATATTTATTATGGGAATAATATACTATAAATGCACTCTACAATGGATGATGAATAGTAAGTTAATGTTTCATTATTTTATTTTTTTAGTAAAATAAAGAAATCATATCATAATGTTACCATAATATATTCCAACATCACTGTCTTCAACGTGGGAACAACATGGTGCCACAATTCTACATCAATCGGCAGACGTTTCCAAGTGATGATTCCAATGTAACTACTATACATGACCTTGTTGGGGTTAACATGATAGCCCTATGAATTCAATCCGACCTTGTATTTGATTCTTTTAACTTTCACCTTAATGTTTTTTTCTAACACAGTCAAACAACAAAGCTCACATTTTTTCTGCATCGCTGGTCTATCGTCACCTACCATTTCCTAATATTCAAAATCATAAATATGTTCCTCTAGAGTAGTAGCATAATCATGTGTATATGTTCATTTTACCTCTTCCCTGGGAGTATAAGTAGGTTAAGAAACCTATTGTTCCTCAGGGATAGAAGCACCAACATGTGTAGAAGGTCATTGTTCCACTGCACTACGAGCTGTGGGTGGTTCATATACCTATTAGGCCTCAGTATTAGGAGAACCAGCATGTGAAGAAGTCATTATATGTATTAGTGGTTTAATATTTAATATAGAGTACATTAATTCCGAAATTAATTGAAAATATCATGAGGTAACATGATGTATATTACAGAAGATAAAAACACTATTTATTGAAATCTCTTTTTTAAAGGCTGAAGGGATTTGACCCCTCTATCAACTATCCAAATCCCTTCACTATGGTATCCTATGACGTACAAACCGTCATCATAATTGGGACCACTATGAAATTATTGCGACATCCCAATGAAAGAGTTATCCTCATTTGAATTCTCATCTGATCCTTTAGTGGTTTTGGTCGATAACAGAAAAATTGACCACTTTCAGTTTGTGGGATCTGGAATATAAAATAATTATTTTTCCTATTATTCCATTATAAATGATTATTATTTGCACCATTCCATACTAAAATTAACTTTCACGAATCAAAATTCATCTATTTTAATAGCATTCCTATTATCAACCCACATGCATTGAAATGTCATCACATGGAATGTTATATAATATAAACCCCATATCTGTTTTATGATTCCAAATTACGAAATACTCACAAAAATTAGATTTCTATCCTTAGTTCCAGAAACATGCATCTCTTTAGCCAAAAGTGTAACTCCACTCCTTTTCATGGTACTGTATTTGTCATGTTCATTTATATAGAATTTATAACCTTTAATTACATTACCATTATAAGATAATATACACAATTGGTCCCCCGAATATCCCTCAAAGTAATTCGGAAATTAAATCTGGATTTTCATATGATTCCTTGAAAACATGGTCCCAAAACCATCCTATAAACTTTTGATTATGTGTATTTGATATCCATCTATCATCCCTTTATAGATTCAAATTCCTAAGAATATTTTTTTGGGTTTCAAAATATGTGGAATCTTCCAAACTTTTATGAAAAAAGTAAGGGGGGTCTGCTCCTGATTGGTAATATTGATTGTGACAACATCTCTTCCATAAATTCCTTCACGCACAAGCCACCCAGTGCGATGAGATTTTAGTATACCAATGATTTCCACACCACACAAGTATTTGGTATAAAATTAAATTGCTTCCTTAACAGTATAACACTTTTCAATAAAACCCTCTAGCAAACTTCAAATTTTTACACACCCTTCCGAAATATTCATATATTGTTCATTAGGATACATCCATATATAGTGTACAAGACCACATTTTATAATCTCTTTCACCAATTGAACCATCAAATTAACCATCATATCAAAGAATTTTCGTGGGAATAAAATTTCAAAATCACATATTATGACAGAACTTTCTCATTTCATAGTCGACAATTTCACCGAGTCTATAACTTTGATGTATATAGCTTTGAAGAAGAAATATAAACTCATTAATGTATGAAATAAATTCTTGGAAAAAATACAATGTAAAAATATAATAATTAGAAATTGAATCAAAAAATTCTAGTCATGTGATTTCAGACCCTTTAACATTACATCGGTCATTGAAATGATGTTCTTGATATTCAATGAATGCCCCTCTAGAACCTTTATATCATTCAAGACGTTTCAAAATTAATATTTACCTTATCTGGAAAGAGGTTAAAAAGTAGGAGGAAGAAAAAAATTTCTTCACCCTTCACTAGTGCAAGCTCTTCTCGTATTCCCATGTCAACCATGTCCAACCTAGACTTAATACATCTTTTTAGGGTTTATTTAGTAATATTCTAATGACACTATCACAAATATTTTTTAGCATGTATAACATCAAGAAAATTTCTGACGTACAGACAATTCCAGTATGATAATTTAAAAAAATGATCTCTTTTTCCAGTTGGTTTTCTTATTGTTTTTCGAATAAGGTTTACCAAAAGTAGTGTTCACATATTTTAAATTATCAAACATTTGATCACCAGTTAGTGGAGGCGGTGATGTACATTCTTCTAAGATTACATATAATGATGTTGTCCAAGATTGGGACTTAGTCTATCAAAGTATAAATCTGTGATATCCTAAAACAATAGTTTCTGAATAATTTTTCAACCTAATTGAATATGAAACTTGTTCTCAAATGGGACACCATTGAGTTCCATTTATGCCATATCTTGAGAAATTTAAATATGTAGGAAATTCATTAATCATATCGTACCACATGGATCTCAATGTGAAATCGTCATTTGTGTAAGCATCATATAATATAACAATTGAAACCCATAATAATTTCATATCCTTGATAAATAGAGAAAAATAAACATCAATATCATTACCCGGTTGTTTTTTCTCCTGCTATACGCATAGATAACATGATGTATTTTCATTTCATGCATAACCATGGTAGAAAGTTATAATTTTACAATATAACTGACCATGTACTGTGAGTGCTGTTTTGAAAACCAAAAAAATCACTCCATATATAAATAATGAAAGATGATGGTTTCTTGGATCATTTCCAAATTTAGGATACTCATAATCAATTTACTTCCGCTTCAGAGATTATTCTAGGTGATGTAGTTTCCCATATTTAATTCTTGTATCTTCATGCAACATCAATTACACTACTGTCTCCTCACTTCCATATAGGTGCCTAAACTTTGGAATGATTGGAAAGTACCATAAAACTTTCATAGGGCTGGATTCATCATTCTTATATCATGAGGCACCAAAATTTTGGAATTCTCTATGTGATTTTTGGTCATTATGAAATAGTATATAGTCATTAGGATAAGAATGTATTCATTCAGAGATCATACCCATCAAGGGTTGCATATTTTGGAATTGTATATTTAGCTTGGGATCTCATTATCTTCTAGGATCATGTCATCCAAGAGAGAAGATAATTCCATAAAACTATCATCACTCCATCCATTTCCAAATTTTAAAATATATAGATTCATTATAGATGAATATTCTGTATTTTTAGTGTAACCACTATGAACTGGAATCTTTTCACAACTCTTTACCATCTCAAACAATTTGGGGAAATAAAAAAATCATCTTCAGCTGTCTTTTTCATTTACTCAATAATATCTTAATCATCATTCACATCTATAATCACATCCTTGATACCATATTCTTTAGTGTACACACTTGTAATCATATCATATGATCAATAAAACGTAGTGATATCTGATCAAACTAGCTACATTATCTTTTTCCCCATGTTTATTCCAGGATTAATAACTTCGATCTATTCTATGATAGATCAAGTGTTCTTCTAACTCCTATGTACTAATTATCCTTGAATAAAAACAATTTAAACATCGAAAAAGGAATTAAGAAGGGTCATATGCATGATCTTTTTCAAACTTGATGAACTATTTCACTCCATCTGTATACTCTTCAATCAGATGATTGGAATTCATCCATTCTTTATTCATATCCATCCTATTTTATTCGATAATATTAATATTTAACAAAATAAATACACTAAAGGTACCTTCCAAATATTGGGAACTCAATATTTGAATGATATTTATCATTTCATTTTTTTTGTCTAAGACTCATCCAATTAGAAGCTAACAACAAAATAGAAATAAAAAGTAATTGTATAGGACTCCCCTAATTTAAACCATGCAGGTCATGTTGGATACAAAGTAGGATTCGGAGTTTGAATGGGGTTAAACATTAATCCACCTTTTTTGGGAGTGAGTTTATGATGGATATCATATGGGTTGTATATAGTTAGTGGTGTGCCCTTGTCATTGCATTATTATCAATCTACCTTCCTTCTCAAAATAATGTAATGGGTTTCCAAATTTTAAAAAATTCTAAACATAAAATATTATGGAAAAAATGAATTTCATATATCCTTTGAAAACGATTTATACAATTAAAGTTGAAATCCCATTAAAAAAACAAATCATTTACAAAAAATCCTATTTAAAATAGCAAAACCTTTTTAAAATAAACCCATCAGTTCCAAACACTCTTTCACAAATACATGAACTCTTTGAATACAATCATAATTATGAAAAATGGAATCATGATTTTTTATGTTAAATCTTTTCCACAAATAATAAAAATGTTCTCTAATATTTCATAATTAAATCAAATACATATAAAAAATTTCAATTTAAATAAATTCCTTCTTACAAGGAAATAATCACACATGATTTTAAAAATTAATTCATTTCTCAAAATCTTATTTTAATTTCAATACCAAAAATTCCATTTAAAAACCAAGAGAGAAGAGAAACCATATTGAAAACATTTCACAATTATTAAAATATTTTTCATTCCCATAAAAATTTTGTTTTAAAATCAACTCACTTAATATAATATCCGTTTCCAATTTAAAAAATTATTTTCAAAACAAAAAAAATAAAATTTTATGTATGAAAATAGGATATTACATAAAATCATACAATAATTTCTATATAATTAACTATTAAAGTTTAAATGATTGGGGAAAACAATATAAAAGTGAAATTTAAGGTTAGGAAGAAGATATAAAATCCAGGAAATTATTTATATGATGAAACCAAAAGGATATGAGGAATTTCCAAATGAGGATTTTATATGAATATTCTAGTAATTACTTTGTTGATTGAAGTAGGTTCCTTGATAAAAGAACCATATTTTTGAGGTTTTATGGAAGAAGTAGGATTAACTCAGAGCAATACAGAACAATATTTCTAACAAAAGGTATGGGATGGATGAAGTTACAACATACATCTTTTATTAGTGGATGACTTGTTAGTTGATGGATTGAGATTTATAAGGATTATGGTTTAAGACATGATTTTTCTAAAATTTTTAAGATGAATGTTCTGGGAATTTTCAAGAATATTTTGGGAATGTGAATTGGGATAGATTTGATGGCTAGAACATTGGTGATATCTTAGAAGGAATACATAAAAATAATAATCAATAGATTTTGGACGACTAGATGTAATCCTGTCTCAACTCCATTTGTTGGAATATTTATATTATATAAAGCATAGGTATTGAGAACAGAATATGGGATCCTATACAAGGAAAATTGTATTGAACGACACATCAATGTTCCTTTAAGAAGATGGTCTTCTATATGTGTTTCTAAACACAAACATAATTAGATATTGAGATACCTAGAAGAGATCAATTGTATTGGTGTTATCATATGAATAGAAAATGGTTAGTTTATGTCTTATCTGTAAATGGTAGGTAACTTTTTGAACATGGAAACTAAATTTGTGGAATCAATTAAAGTGATAACGGATTTTATTTTATTAAGGTGATTAATTAAGGATCTTAACATATTCAAGGAGGAGGGGATACTTTATTGTGATATTCTGAGTGTTATTCACCAAAACAATATGGTGTTTCATTCATGGATGAAACACATTGGCCTCATATTCAATTTGATATAATATTTATTAGAAGAAAAATTCTCAGATTAGTGAAAAATAGATGTGAAATAGAACCTAGTTGTTACATTCATATTGTTTAATATCCATGAAAAACTAGGGAAATAAAATGCTTCAGTGGGACTAGTGTGAAGACATTGGACATAGAACATCATATACTATGTAATGGAGAAATGATGGTTATAATATCCCATTTAAAATAGGTTTCAAATAATTTCTTTCAAATATTCATAAAATGAGTGATTATTAGGAAATGATGCTTGTTTCATTTTTGTCAGTTCATCCAATAGTATAGGTAACTAGAAGTAAGGTAAGTGTTGATGGAAAGGATAAAAGTATCATAAAAATTGCAGTAGTAAGTAGATTGATTGAAACTCTTTGTCTTGATGGTTATGTATAGATAGTTGTAGGGAGTTGTTCACCAGAAGGGGAAACCGATACATACACTAGATTCTTATGATTCATATACACTAAGAATATCTCACCCAAGATGTTATGTATCTATCTAGTAAATTTATAAAGAAAAAAATTAGCTATAAGTCATGAATAAATTAATTTCTTATCATGAGGTCTCATATTTCCAAACCCATATTCTATATCTTTACTCCACTACATGAAGACACATCCCAAACCCAATCCAAATTAATCATGATAGACTTTGTATCCATATTAAAATTCACAGGGAATCAAAATTATTCTTAATGTATACAATGGACTAAACTAAGTTGACCTGAAACATCACCTGAGATGACCATCCAAAAGACAGTCCACAATATAAGAACCAAAACATGTCTCGTGAGTAACATGAAACAATATAAACAAACATCGTACAACATGGATGAAAAAAGCACATCCATGAGAAATAAATTGTCAAGACAAAATGAAAAACCTAAAATATAAACATGAATGCCCAAATTATATCTATATGCAAAAATAATTTAGATCTTTTGGAACATACGACCCGACGATAGGGACAGCGGGGGAAGTGGAGATGGGGGGGGGGGGGGAAACGCTGGTGGCGTCAACGAGGACGGGGGTAGTTGGAACAGTGGAGGTGGAGGTAGAGGAAACAATGGTAGGTGTATAAGAGAAGGGGGGAAGAGGTGATGAAGGTGGGGGTGGAGGCGACTGAGGTGGAGGCATAGGTAAAGGAGATGGCAGAGGTGGAGGCGGAGGCGGCAGTAGGGACATCAGAGCCTAGGGAAATGGAGGCAAGGGCAGTAGGGAATGGAGTAGTGGAGGTGGAGGTAGGGGCAGTGGATGTGGAGGCGGAGGCAGAGGCGGGGGCAGAGGTAGAGGAGGCGGAGGCTGAGGCAACAGAAGTGAAGGTAAAGGCGACAGCGACGGTAGAGGTATAACTCGACTTCTACAAAAGCTTGATGGTTGAGTGGCAGGTAAATCTGTTACGATTCCATTTATAAAAACATTAATGGATTTTGTTGATGCTTTTTGGAAAGTGCAGAAAAAGGTCATTCTTATCAGCACTAAATTATAAAGCACTAATAAATTATTCCTTTATCATCACTAAAAATATAGTGTTGATAAAGCATGTCTGCATCAGTTCGTTTTAGCACTAATAAGGGGTTATCTTTATGAGTGTTAAAAAAGAACTGATAAAGACCTAATGTTAATAAATTATTTATAATTATAAAATTATAATAAATATATTTATTATATTTCTAATTATAATTATAAAAACATATATATTTATTTATAGTCATAAATATCAATAAATAAACATATATATATTTAAATACATAAGAAATGAAAATCAATATATTAATTATATAAATTTTTTAATTAATTATTCATGAAACTAAATATATATTTATATAAATATTTAAATATTTAAATAATTATGAAATTAAAATACATATATATATATAATTAATATATTCATATTGATTTCATAAGTATTTAAATATATAAATATATGTATATTCATTTATATTTATATAATATTTAAAATTAGAATTATAAATATTTGTATATATATATAGAAATACATTTCTATAAACATATTTATTTATATAATTATAATTATTATAAATATATTTATTTCAATTTTATAATTATTTAAATATAAATATATATTTATTTTAATAATTATGAAATTAAAAAAAATATATAATTAATATATTTATTTTAATTTCACAAGTATTTAAATATATATATATATATATATGACTATAAGTAAATAAATATATATATTTATAATTATACTTGTAAATATAATATATTTATTTATTATAATTATATAATTATATATATATATAAATTATTTATAATTATAATCATAAATATATGTACATATGTATAAATGTTTTTATATATTTACAAATATATTTCTATAATTAGATATATTATTAAAATTATAATTATTATAAATATATTTATTATAATTTTCTAATTATTTAAATATATATATATATATATTTAATTATTATAATAATTATGAATAATTATATTTATAAATATTTTTATATAATTTTAAATATATTTATATGTATATATATAAGTATATTAATATATAAATAAATATATTTATAAAATTAAAATAAATGTATTTATTATAATTTTATAAAAATTGTTTATATATAATTATAATTATAATAAATATATTTATCATTTATAAAAATTACAATAAATATATGCCTTTAATGAATATATATATTCAATAAAGATATATATATATATAATTATTACTATAAATAAATATGTTTAACTGGTATTTATATATAATTATAAATATAATAAATATATTTATGACATAAAAATATTATTAAATTTTATAATTATTTAAAAATATATAAGTATATATATAGTTATATATAATTATAATTATAATTAAATTTTAAAATGTATTTATATATAATGAAATATTTATAATTATACGACCCGTCCTCGGGGCCCGTGCCGTGACTACCCCAAGCCCGCCTTCCATAGGCCAGGGGCTGGCGACTAGCACCAAAGGCGTAAATCCCGATAGCAGGGAAGGCATTGCCTTTACAAGTAACGACCACCACAGAGTCAGCAAGCGGAAAGTAACTACAAGTGCAGAAAAGTAAAGGGGGCCGGAAATACAAGCCCAACTGTAAAGTACAACTCGAAAGGGAAAAACAGCAGCTGGAAGAACGAAGATTCTCTCAAATCCTTTCCAAGGATTTTTAGGTTGGTCTTATTTTATAAACATGCCAACACGTAACCGGTTAAGAAACGATCCATCAATTCGAAAGAAACGACCCATTTAATTCACGAAGAAACAGTCCATTTAATTTACGAAATAAACCGCCCAATTAAATGGTCTGTTAAGAATTAAAGAAAACGCGTCGGTTGACTTTTCAGTTACTTTGACGGGTTTTCGCGGGTGCGTTACTTAGCGAAAGAAATGGCGGGGCTCGTGCGGGTCCCACCGCACAAATATCCTACCAAGGGGTAGGATATTTCTGGATAGCATCCTATCCAGTTCAACTCAGTTCAAGTGGCTTCCAAGTGACTTCCAAACAGCTTAAGTGAAATAAAATAAAGTTGTCGCACAAACATTATTTTATTTCTGACTTAAAGCCGCAAAATTTAAAAACCACGTCTGAGCAAATGAAACTCCGGAAGAGGCGTTTCTAAGCAAATACCGGCACTGCGATTTCATCGGTGCCCTCAGAATTTGATTCCGGGCACCGGTTCAAAAGATAGAAAAACCCGCTCGTCCGTTCACTGAACGTACCCGAGCCAAACTTCGGAAATTGATTCCGGGCACACCGGGCCTCGGAATCAGGTGCCGTCTGAAGCTGCGCTCTTGTAAAATTCCAAAGAAAATTAAGAAAAAAATTTCCTTGAAATTTACGGGTCTTTACATTACTCCCACCACAGGGCTTTACGTCCCCGTAAAGCTTCACCACAGACTTAGGGAAACAAAGCGGTACTGAGCACGCATCTGAGCCTTCCGCTCCCATGTGCTCACCTGGAGGTTCCCGCGCTGCCAAAGAAAGTGCACAAGAGGAATCGACCATCCTCCTAGGATCCGCTCCTGTCGATCGTCGATCCCCACAGGAACATAAATGAATCATATACCTAGTAATGTATTGATCATGAAAAAAAGTCATCATATATATATGGACAACATGAATAGTAATGAGGGTATAATGTATAAGTGAACATTGATGATGAATACATAACATATGGACGTCAATTATATTAATGCATCAATTGACCAAATTCATTGGAAACACACACACACACACATATAATTACAAATATACATATTTAAAAAGTATTTACAAGTAATTGTAAATATATATATATATATATTTAAAAAGTATTTATATATAATTATAAATATATAATTATAAATATATAAATATAATAAATAAAATAAATATATTTTTTATTTAATAAATTTAATAAATTTATTTTTTTAATTTTTTTTAAAAATATATTAATTATAAACATGCATCTTTTATTTTATGTATACAAATAAAAATTATTTTAAAATATAAATATAATAATTTTTTTATAAATTAATAATAATTTTTATTGAAAACTTGTATCAATACTTTTAGTAAGCGCTAATAAAGGATCCCCTTTTATCATCACTTTCTGCTTAGCACTGAAAAAACCTAGTGCATCCCTTGTTCAGATCTATGGTAGTGCAACCATGGAAAGGCACCCCACCCACATAGTTAAAAATAAAAGAGAACCATTACACAAATTTATTAAAAACTTTAAATCATTTATAAATTAAATTGAACTATTTCAAATCATTTGTATAAGGTCCCAATATTATTTTAAATATTCTTCAAAATACCATAATGAAATCAACCACTTTATAAAGTACCTTTTGAAAAATAATCTTAAATAGAACAAAAACTCATTTTTGAAACAAAACATTTAATAAAATTTCCATTTTCACCCAAAAAAACCATTGAACACCACACATAAGAAACACATATCACCCCACATCACATAAAACCCCTTTTAATATCTTCAAAAAATCATTTAAATCCTCATCAATCCATATCTGACAACTAATATTTTCTTATTGAGGAATATAAAATCATGGATTTTGAGATATAAAATCAGGGGGAAATACATAGATGTCCATGGTTTGGAAAAGTGATTTTCTATGTTTTGAAACAACCTTATGATAGATTATGTGTATTTTTTCTAAACCATTTGTACGATCTCTGCATGGTTTTCCATATCATGTGAGTTATCCTTGAATCCCCAATTCCTCCTAATTTCACTTGAAAACTCTAGGAATTTCCCATAGTATATTACATAAATCCTTAGGGATTCAAATATTACATGAAAGTATCAAAATAAATCAAAATTAGTCAATAATGAAACTAAAATCCAAGACTCATGTTGTAACGCCCCGACCCTAGTTACCCAGAGTCGGTGCATTATTACATAACATTGGCATGATCACAAAAGATCAAGTCTCGAAAGACTGATTAGTTTAGTAGCCTTGGAATCACTAGATATATTCATAAAGTTTACATTTACATCATAAAGTGAAAACTACAACAACATCTTGTCTCCACACTCATATCCCCTTATACTATCCCTGCAGGTCACTCATAAAATACTTCTTCACATCCTGGGAAAAATAAAACATAGAAAGGGGTGAGCTCAAATGCCCAGTAAAGATAAAAATATAGCGGAAAATTTCATAAATAAACATAAACATTTAAGGCAATGTATAACTAAAACAAAATTCTTTTAAACTTGAACTTCATCATAATATGGAAAAGATAAAATAAAATAATTCCATTTACTTATTCACATGTATATTCTACTAGTCAAATAATCACATGCAATATCAATAACCACTTTCATGATGATGGAATACATAATTCCAAACTATCATAACCACATAGTCAAGGCCTTGTGCCAAGACTAAAAATAAGATTTTGTCAAGGTCTTCTGACAAGACACTAGTTTGTCTAATGAGACCTACCGATGCATTAAGGAGCTATAGCGGGCTCCACCCGTCACTTATTAAGTTCAATGCATTCCTCATATGAACATGTTTAAACATAACATAAACATTCGTATTAAAATTAACATACGAAATGTCAATACTTTATCCATAAACCATGAATGGTATAAAAATAACACATCCATAGACAAACATATCACAAAACATTCAATACAATATGGAAGTTTTGTATCATAATAAATCAACTTCAAATAATCTTAAAATCCATCAAAGAATGTTGACATAGATGAAATCAAAACTATTTGAGAGAAATATCCCTTTTTTTGAAATAATTTAAAAGTCACATAATTATAAAATAAAACATTTACTTTGAAAATATCCTTATAATCTTGTAGAGGAAGCTTCAAAGATTTTTTAATGGTAGAAAATAGCCGCACCCGCCGTATAAGTTAAAAAAGACATTCTTACCTTAATACTGTCGAAAAGGTTAAAAAGGACCTTGTTCAGAAAACGACAGAAAGATTCCTTTATAAACTTCATATAAAAAGTCAAACAAGGGTATAAATGACTTTAACCCATAGTATATAAAATAGTAAGAATGTTTTAAAATATATTTTTAAGAAACATGGATGTGGATGATAAAGAGGTCCCAGTAGATAATTACGTATAAACAACCTCGGATAATGAAGAGATTGTGAAATAAACCCTTACCTTGTACTTTTTCTTGGTTGAGGGTAGGTTAACCTCCTGTATAGTGGTGAAATAATTTTTATTAAATTATACAAGAATCATATACATTAATATGATATCATATATGATCTTTTAACATTTCTTTGTTAATAATATCTTAGTATTATTGTTGTTTCGGGTGTTAACTTACTCGTTTTCTTTTATATGTTTTGTTACATAAGTTGTGTTTGTTATGGATAGGTTGTATCTTATTCATATACAGAATGATATCAAGTCCTTAAACATTATTTTTAATCATCAATTGAGAATTAGACTTGAATGGATACGATGGGGAATGAATCTCATCACGTTCGTGGAGACGGTAGTCCGTACGTACGCACGAGCGACAATATCATTTTTTGAAATTAAAATAATATATAAATGGATGGTATATATATAAAGAATCATTATCATGTTATATTTATTATTTACATCAATTACACATCATTATCATACCCATCAGAATAATAATGTTTTGAATAATAATTGCACCACGACGTGGAGACGGTAAGCCGTACGTAGGCACGTATGGTGACATGTCATTCAAAGGATGGATAGAATAATGAATATGGATGTACCATATTTATAATAACATCATAGTATATATAATATATTGAAGTTATTATTTTATAATGGAAATAACAAATAAAGAAGAAGTTGAAGAAGAAAGGAACTTGAAAGAGGGTGGTGAAAACATTACATCTTCTTCGGGTTCTTCCTTTTGATATGATCAAAAGGGCTTTTTAGGATGGATTTATGATCAAACTAAGGCCTCTAGGTCAAAGTGAGATAAGTTTAGAGAATATTTGGGTAGGGTTTGGCTGATCCAAAAGGCTTTGAAGGTGTGAATTAGAGAGAATGGGGAGTGACATTTTATAAGAGGGGTGAGAGGCATCTTTGGAAAAGCTAGAAATATTATTTTATAATAAATTCATATTCGGTTTCTAATGGCCCCAAAGTGGATTATTTAAAGGTTAAGGTGGGTATGGGTTGAAATACATTCAACCAATATATTTTAGACAGGTTTGGGTCACTATATTAACCTTATCATTTATATTTAACTCTTAGTTAAATAGTATGACATTTACCATGTCTCTTTGTATTTTTATATTATATAGTTAATAAACTTACTATATACCTCCAAGATACCCCAAGTGGTCCATTAATGATACAAATATCATTATATATTTCATTTGGCCGAACCTTAGATTTTTAGAAATAGAATATGAATTAATAATATAATATTTATTTTAAAAACTCTTTTATGTCAATTTTGACACTATTTGGTATTTTGTTTTTGCTAAATTCATAACAACTTTATTACTTAGAAAAAAATTAATATAACCAACCCTAATATTTTATATTAACCTATAAAATTTGGGGAATTAATAAAAAGTCTCAAATTACATTTATTTTGATATTTATAATATCAATTATTTTAATATTTCATTAATTAGGTAATTACTGCATCACCATTGTGTCATAAATAAATTAAATTATTTAATATCTATAAATTATAAATAAAATACCATTACGTAGGAAATATTTTTATCTTTATAAATAATATTTATAATATAATTTATCTTTTGTATAAACCTATATTAAAAATGTTTTAGTTATTAACCTTTGATTTTAACTCTTTTAACTATTCTTTGAATTAAAAAATAATAAATGTCCTAATCTAATCCAAATGGACCTAAATGATAATATTTTATTCCTAAGGTTGTTTTTGGTCGAGATAAACTTGTCCAATATAATTAGGACATGTGTTAGGGTAATATTAATATCATTTTTACCCTTAATTACCCTATTTACTTTTAACCGTGGTAAATAAAAGTAAAAAGTTACTATTCACCAAAAATTATTTTTATCTTATTGAACCACATTTTACTCTTTGATATTAACTATGTCTCTCGGATTTTCAAAATTCCACTCACAAAAGCGGTAAAATTACATTTTATGTGAATTTCCATATTCTCCTAGGAGGTGGGTAAAAGATGGTGAAAAGTTCAATAAAATTTTTATATATCTAAAATTATTCTAAACTATCTATAATGAATTACATTGAACTTATATAGGTATTATGTATCTATTTTGACCTTAATTAAATTTAAATAAAATAAATAATTATTTAAATAAAAATTCAGTTTTAAACTATAACTTAGTGTTTTTTCACTATTCATAAAAAATTGAATGTTTTTGAGAAAAATACCAAAAAATCACGCTAAGCTAATTTAGATATTACTAATCCAAAAATGAAGTCCATTTTGAAAGATAAAATTTATAAAATTTTAAAATGTGGGTATTACTATTCATAACGGCTAGTTTGATTGGTTGTGGTGTGTGTTAGAACTCAAAGTTGCGTACAACACACGCTACTGTATTATTCAAAGAGAAGCGTACCGTGGAAGCTTGGGGTGTTACATTCTCCCCTCCTTCAAATAATTTCAACCTCAAAATTTCTAGAATACTACCACATGAAAAGACTCGGGTGGTTCTTCATCATAAGTTCCTCAGGTTCACACGTTGCCTCTTCCATCTTATGGTTTCTCCATAGAACTTTTACCAGATGAGTCATCTGGTTTCTCAGCACTTATTCTCTTGTATCAAGAATCCTAATGGGCTCTTCACAATAAGACAGATCAAGTTCCAGTTCTAATTCCTCGTAAGTGAGTACATGCGTTGGGTCAGACTTGTATTTTCTCAACAGTGATACGTGGAACACATCATGAACTTTGTAGAGACTTGGCGGCATTTCCAAACATTAAGCTACAACCCTAATTCGTTCTAGAATTTCGAATGGTCTGATGTACCTGGGACTCAATTTTCCCTTCTTACCAAAACATATAACACCCATCCATGGAGATACCTTCAAGAAAACATGATCTCTTACCTGAAATTCCAAATCCTTCCTTCGGTTGTCAGCATAGCTCTTCTACCTACTTTGAGCTACTTTGATGTGGTTTTGGATTACCTTCACCTTTTCCATCGTTTCCATCACTAGTTCTAGGCCTATGAGTTTTCTTTCACCAACATCATCCAAACAGGTTGGTGTGCGACATCTCTTTCCGTATAATGATTCATATGGTGCCATATGAATACTTAAATGTAAGATATTGTTATAGGAAAATTCTACCAGAGGTAAACATTGATCCCACAGACCCTGAAAGTCAAGTGAGCATGATCTCAACATGTCTTATAAGGTTTGAATTGTCCATTATGATTGTCCATCTGTTTGAGGGTGGTAAGCAGTGCTCAAATGAAGTTCAGTATCCAAGTCCTTATGAAGAATCTTCCAGAATCTTGAAGTAAAATGGGGATCATGATCAGAAACAATCAAAAGGGGTAGTCCATGAAGTCTCACAACTTCATTAATATATAGCCTTGCTAGACGTTCAAGTGGTAAATCTTCCCTTATAGCATGAAAATATGCTGACTTAGTAAGACGATAAACAATGACCCATATTGAATTGTTCCTTCTAGGAGTCTTTGGTAGTCCCATGAAAAATTCCATCGTGATATTATCCCATTTCCACTCAGGTATGGGAAGATGTTGCATGACTCCTCCAGGCTGTTGCCTTCCAGATTTCACTTGTTGCAAAACCATACATGTTGACACAAAATCAGAAATCTCCCTCTTCATGTTGTCCCACCAAAAATGATCCTTCAAATACCTATACATTTTGGTGCTCCCAGGGTGTATAGAGAAATTGGAACTATGAGCATCGTCCAAAAATTCCCTTTTTAGATCAGGTATATCGGGGACACAAAGTGCCCTCCCAAATTTCAAAATTCCATATTCATACACAAAGTCACTCAATATCCCATAATTCACAGCTTTAGTCTTCTTTTGAAACTCTTCATCATTGGTTTGAGAACTCTTTTTTCCTTTCTAGTAAAGATGGTTTGGAAACCATTTGAAAAATCATTGATGTTTCACCTTCCATGGTTATTCCCATATCCAACTGTACTGGATCCATGAAAATAGGACCCCTCTCAATTATCATCTTGTTCAAAACTCCATGATCTTTTCTACTCAAAGCATATTCCACCTTATTTTCCTTCCCCAGGTGGTAGTGTATCGTGTAATCATAATCCTTGAGTAGTTCAAGCCATCTTCTTTGCCTCATGTTGAGTTCTTTCTGTCAGAAAATATACTTCAAACTCTTGTGCTCGGTATAAATATCACATTTTTCACCATAGATATAATGTGTCCATATATTCAAAGCAAAGATTACAACAGCTAACTCAAGATCATGAGTAGGATAGTTTTGCTCATGAATTTTCAGCTGTCATGATGGATAGGAAATAACTTTATCATTCTGTATAAGGAAACAACCAAGTCATTTCTTCTATGCATCACTATAAATAACGAACCCATCATTCCATGATGGTAGAGTCAATATAGGAGAATTGACTAATATTTTCTTCATTTCTTCAAAACATTCTTCACACTCTTTTGTCCAAACAAATTTAACCCCTTTACGTGTGAGATTCATTAATGGGTTAGCCAATCGAGCAAAATTCTGGACGAAACGTCGATAATAACCTCCTAAACCAATAAAACTGCGTACCTTAGTTATACTCGTTAGTGCTGGCCATTCTTGGATTTCCTTGGTCTTAGAAGGATCAACAGAGATTCCATCTTTAGAGACAATATGGCCAAGAAAAGAAATCTCCTGAATCTAGAATTCACACTTGCTAAACTTCCCATATAATTCATGTCTTTTAAGAGTCTTCAGGATAATGTGCAAGTGATTTTTATGGTCTTCGTAGCTTTTGGAATATACCAAGATATCATCAGTAAATACCACTACAAAATCATCGAGATATTCCTTGAAAACCCTGTTCATTAGATCCATGAAAAAAGAGGGTACATTAGTCATCCCAAAAGGTGTTATTGTAAACTCATAATGCCCGTACCTGGTTCAAAATGCTGTTTTCAGAATTTCTTCCTTCTTCACACACAACTGATGGTATCCAGATCAAAGGTCAATCTTAGAAAAGTATTTATGTCTATGCAGTTGGTCAAATAAATCATCAATGCGAGGTAGGGGATACTTGTTATTTATTGTTATAACATTGATCTCCCTGTAGTCGATACATAACCTCATATATCCATCTTTCTTTTTAACAAAAAGGACAGGGGCTCCCCATGGAGAAACACTAGGGAGAATAAATCACTTATTAATCAATTACTCTAGTTGTTTCTTTAGTTCAACTAATTCCACAATGTCCATTCTATAAGGGGTCTTCGATATGGGCCTTGATCCGGGAATTAAATCAATGGAAAACTCAATTTCTCATTATGGAGGATGTCTAAGTAAATCTTCTGGAAACACATCACCATATTCTCTCACAATAGGTACATCCTCTATTTGAACATTCCTTTCCTTACCCATAGTTATTTCATTCTCTTCCTCCCCAATAATTAAATTTAGTTGAGCTACTGGGGGTAGATCTAGATAAGAATCAGGTGGTGACGATTCTGCTCTAAAGACAATGTGTTCCTCATCATCATCATCAAAAATAGTAACCTCCTTCTTCTTATAATAAATATTCACATCATGGTCCGAAATCTAATCCATACCAAGGATTATATCAAATTCAATCATGGGTATGACAATGATATCATCAGAGAAAGAACATTTATATGACCAAATGGGGACAGATCCACAAAACTTTGTAGCAATGAAACTTCCCATAGGAGTTTTAACTGACAACTCCCTTGTTAAATCAAATTGAAAATATCTAATTTTCTTCGAAAACTGGGAAGATATGAAACAATGCGATGATCCAGAATCAAATAATGCATTTTCTAAACTTGAGGAAACCATTAAATTACTTTCCACCACGTCTTTCGGAGTTTCTACCTCAACAGTAGTGATAACATATGCTTGGCCTTGATCCCTTGGCCTTTTCTGAGGTAAGTTCCCCTGATGCTTATGACATTCATTTTTATAATGTCCCATCTCCTTGCAGCTATAGCATTGAACATCGGTAGCTTCTTTCTTACCTTTTCAATGACGAGCTTGGTGGCCTTTTTTACCAAACTCGTAACAGACTCCCATTCCTTTCAAGCAAGTACCACGGTGTTTCTTCCCACATTTACTACAGGATGGATAATAAAATTTTCCATTCTTCCCTTTATTTCCATTTCAAGAGTGATCAGCAGATCTCTTCTTCTCTTTCTTTGCTTTAAATTCGTAAGACTTAGAGAATTCTTTTTTTATCTTGATAGCACATGAGACAATATCTTCGTACGACGAGAAGGATTGTGACACTAATGCTCGATGAAGAAATGGTTTTAACCCATCAAAGAAATGATCAATATTACTTCTTGGGTTACGTATATAATCTCCAGCATACCTTGCTAACCTTGTAAAGTTAGTCTCACACTTTGCGACATTCTCATCCTCCTTTTGTCTCAGACTTATAAATTGCCTTTCCATATCTTCTCGATGGTAACGAGGAAAGTATTTTTCTAAGAAAATCTCTTTGAACTCCCTCCATTTCATATTTGATACTTCATCATCTTCCTTTGTGTTTTGAATCAATGACCACCATTGATCAGCATCTCCAGTGAGGCGGTAAATTGCCAGGATAACGTTTTCCCTTTCACTACTCCCCAAGGAATGGAATATTTTCTCTAAGGAATTTATCCATTGCGCGGATACTAAGGTATTTGTACTCCCATTGAATGTTGGTGGTTGTTTCCTCATGAAGAAATCTAACATTTATCCTCCACACTGCGGATCAGGGTGCTCCATATGGGTAAGGTCATTATTCATAACCTGAGTGAGTTGTCCTAGTATGGTGATTATCTGATCAGCACCAGTTGCATCACCAGCTCTACTATAATTTTCTTGAGTAGGAGGGAAATCCCTACATGGAGTGCGTGCATTGATATGGTTTCCATTTCTTCCACTAGGCGCCATTTCTAAAAAATGGAAAACACTAGATTAGTTTATGAATCACAATACATAAATCCAAACTTGTAAAACACTTAACATAAATTGAACTGTTTATGGATATAATCCATAACCATAAAAAATGTTTTATTTGAGGAATTATATAATCATAAACCCTTCATAATGGTTTGTAAATAAAATGAGAATTATCCTAATCATATCCCCCAGGAGTGTCGTAACCAAGAGTGCGGAAAGGCCCATTGTCGTGCACCAGTTCCCGTTCGAGTCTAGCTCAAAGAGGTGTTTTTGGGTTTTACCCCTAGGTACATCTGTTCTAGAGCCACCTCTACCTGCTCGTATCCATACAAGGATTTATTTCTTAGAAAACTCATAAAATATCTACAATACCAAAATTATTGGATGTTCTTCTATACTAACCCTCAAAGCCTTTCATAGGGATATGTGCTCTAATCAGAGTTTATCTCAATCTAGCTTCCAAGGATTGTACTAAACTTCCTCTGATACCAACTGTAACACCCCAACCCCAGTTACCCAGAGTCGGTGCATTATTACATAACATTGATATGATCACAAAAGATCAAGTCTCGAAAGACCGATTAGTTTAGTATCCTTGGAATCACTAGATACATTCATAAAGTTTACATTGACATCATAAAGTGAAAACTACAACAACATATTGTCTCCACACTCATATCCCCTTATAATATCCCTGCAGGTCATTCATAAAATACTTCTTCACATCCTGGGAAAAATAAAACATAGAAAGGGGTGAGCTCAAATGCCCAGTAAGGATAACAATATAGCGGAAACTTTCTTAAATAAACATAAACATTTAAGGGAATGTATCAATAAAACAAAAGCCTTTTAAACATGAACTTCATCATAATATGGAAAAGATAAAATGAAATAATTCCATTTACTTATTCACATGGATGTTCTACTAGTCGAATAATCACATGAAAAATAAATAACCACTTTCATGAAGATGGAATAAATAATGCCAGACTATCATAACCACATATTCAAGGCCTTGTGCCAAGACTACAAATAAGATTTTGTCAAGGTCATGTTCCAAGACACTAGTTTGTCTCATGAGACATACCGATGCATCAAAGAGCTATAGCGGGCTCCACCCATCACTTATTAAGTTCAATTCATTCCTCATATGAACAAGTTTAAAAATAACATAAACATTCGTATTAAAACTAGTATACGAAATGTCAATACTTTCTCTATAAACCATGAATGGTATAAAAATAACACATCCACAGTCAAACATATCACAAAACATTCAATACAATATGGAAGTTTTGTATCATAATAAATCAACTTCAAATAAGCTTAAAATCTATCGAAGGATGTTGACATAGATGAAATCAAAACTATTTGAGAGATATGTTTCTTTTTTTGAAATCATTTAAAAGTCACATAATTATAAAATAAAACATTTACTTTGAAAATATCTTTATAATATTTTAAGTGAATCTTCGAAGATTTTATAACGGTGGAAAATAGCCGCACCCGCCGTATAATTTAAAAAATACATTCTTACCTTAATTCTGTCGAAAAGGTTAAAAAGGACCTTATTCAGAAAACAACAGAAAGATTCCTTTATAAAATTCTTATAAAAAGTCAAAAAAGGGTATACATGACTTTAACCCATAGTATATAAAATAGTAAGAATGTTTTGAAATATATTTTTAAGAAACATGGATGCGGATGATAAAGAGGTCCCAGTAGATAATTACGTATAAAAAACCTCAGATAATGAAGAGATTGTGAAATAAACCCTTACCTTGTACTTTTACTTGGTTGAGGGTATATTAACCTCCTGTATAGTGGTGAAATAATTGTTATTAAATTATACAATAATCATATACATTAATATGATATCATATATGATCTTTTAACATTTCTTTGTTAATAATATCTTAGTATTATCGTCGTTTCGGGTGTTAACTTACTCGTTTTATTTTATATATTTTGTTACATAAGTTATGTTTGTTATGGATAAGTTGTATCTTATTCATATAAAGAATGATATCAAGTCCTTAAACATTATTTTTAATCATCAAATGAGAATTAGACTTGAATGGATACGATGGGGAATGAATCTCATCGCGTTCGTGGAGACAGTAGTACATCCGTACACACAAGCGACAATATCATTCTTTTGATATTAAAATAATATATAAATGGATGTTATATATATACATAATCATTATCATGTAATATTTATTATTTACATAAATTACACATCATTATCATACCCATCAAAATAATAATGTTTTGAATAACAATTACACCACGACGTGGAGACGGTAAGTCGTACGTACACATGTATAGTGACATGTCATTCAAAGGGTGGATAAAATAATGAATATGGATGTAACATATTTATAATAACATCATATTATATATATTATATTGGAGTTATAATTTTAGAATGGAAATAACAAATAACGAAGAAGTTGAAGAAGAAAGGAACTTGAAAGAGGGTGGTGAAAACATTACCTCTTCTTCGGGTTATTCATTTTGATTTGATAAAAATGGCTCCTTAGGATTTTTTTCTGATCAAACTAAGGCCTCTAGGTAGACATAAGAGAAGTTGAGAGAATATTTTATCAGGGTTTGGCCAAGAAAAAAGTCTTTTAATGTGTGAATTAGATAGAAGGGGGAGTGCCCTTTTATAAGAGGGGTGAGGGACACCTTTGGAAAAGCTAGAAATATTATTTTATAATAAATTCATATTCGGTTTCTAATGGCTATAAATAGATTATTTAAAGTTTAATATGGGTATGGGTCTAAATCCTCTCAACCAATAGATTTTAGATAGGTTTGAGTCACTATATTAACCTTATCATTTATTTTTAACTCTTAGTTAAATAGTTTGACATTTACCATGTCTCTTTGTATTTTTATAATATATAGTTAATAAACTTACTATATAGCTCTAAGAAACCCCCAAGTGGTCCATTAATGATATAACTATCATTATATAAGTTTTCTTTCCGAACATTAGATTTTTAGAAATAGAATATGAATTAATAATAGAATATTTGTTTTAAAAACACTTTTATGTCAATTTTGACACTATTTGGTATTTTGTTTTTGATAAATTTATAACAACATTATTACTTCGAAAAAAATTAATCTAACCAACCATAATATGTTATATTAACCTATACAATTATTGTAATTCATAAAAATTCTCAAATTACATTTATTTTGATATTTATAATATAAATTATTTTAATATTTCATTAATTAGGTAATTACTTCATCACCATTTTGTCATAAATAAATTAAATTATTTAATGTCTAAAAAATATAAATAAAATCCCATTATGTAGGAAATATATTTATCTTTCTAATTAATATTTACAATCGGATTTATCTTATGTATAACCCTATATTAAAAATGTTTTATTTATTAAACTTTGATTTTAACTCGTTTAACTCTTCTTTGAATTAAATAATAATAAATGTCCTAATCCAATCCAAGTGGACATAAATGGTAATATTTTATTCCTAAGGTTTTTTTTGTCGAAATAAACTTGTCCAATAGAATTAGGACATGTTTTATGGTAATATTAATATCATTTTTACCCTTAACTACCCTAATTACTTTTAACCGTGGTAATAAAAGTAAAAAGTTACAATTCACCAAAAATTATTTTTATCTTATTAAACCACATTTTACTCATTGATATTAAATGTGTCTCTCGGATTTTAGAAATTCCACTCGCAAAAGCGATAAAATTATGTTTTATGTGAATTTCTAAAATCTCCTAGGAGGTGGGTAAAGACGGTGAAAAGTTCAATAAAATTTTAATATATCTAAAATTATTCTAAACTATATTCAATTAATTACATTGAAATTATATAGGTATTATATATCTATTTTGACCATAATTAAATTTATATAAAATAAGTAATTATTTAAATAAAAATTCGGTTTTAAACTATAACTCAATGTTTTTTCACTATTCATCAAAAATTGAATGTTTTCAGAAAAAATACCAAAAATTCACCCTAAGCTAATTTTGATATTACAAAATCCAAAAATGAAGTCCATTTTGAAAGATAAAATTTATAAAATTTCAAAATGTGGGTATTATTATTCATATTGGCTAGTTTGATTGGTTGTGGTGTGTGTTAGAACTCAAAGTTGCGTACAACACACACTACTGTATTATTCAAAGAGAAGCATACTGTGGAAGCTTAGGGTGTTACACATGTCACATGAACCCATGGAAAATTGATTTTCTTTATGAAAAATATATTGGTAGACTCTCCTCTCATGCACTGCTCAGGTTCCAAAAATCCTATCTCCATACTATGAAGACATTCCTCAAAACAAAATTGGCCACTATTAAAAAAAATTATCCATGAATCATCTCAGGTTCACATTCCATGTCACCTAGGTCATCTCATAGAAAATCCTAAAGGGTATTCCTTATCCAAGACATGTGACATGGAATTTTAGAGAGACCAAATTTGAATTATTTCTCCCTCAAAATAAATTTAATAAGTAATAGATCCTTTTCTAAAAATCCAATATGGAAATCCTTGCGTTTTATTTATATGAAAAATAAAATAAGTATATTAATAATAAATAAAGGATCGAAGAAGTCTGTAAACAATAAAAATGAATCAACTCAAATATAATGTTCATAAAAAAAATAAAAAATCCATCTCAAAAAAATACAATCTCTTGTCGATTTGGTCAAGTCAGTCGATACATCACCAAATTGAAAAAACAAAACTCCATCGTACATCAAGGAAAACTCCACATGACCAATGGTCTCTCAATACATCCAAAATCACATGCTATTTTCCCAAGATTATGGTATAAAATCTATTGATAAAACCTATAACTTATATACAACATGAGATCCATATACACAAATTCAAAAATATCTATAAAGGTTGTAAAATAATAGCCCTAGTATGGTCTCCCTTGGGATTTTCTTCAAATCCTTCCATAAATAAGTTCATACATTATATTTTGAAATACATTATAAAATATTTTTTTCCATTTTATAGTACTAAAATAAATTCAATCTATATTCCAGTAGTAATATAAAATGAAAAATCCTATTTTTATAAAATAGGTTTTAAATTTTTGGAAAATTGGAGTCTTTTATACAATGAAAAATTAACCAAAAACCAATTTCTTCACTTAAAATCTTATTTAAAATCCTAATACATAAATCCACCAATTTCAATGTCCAATTTTTTTTTAAAAACAATGAAAAACATCATCAAATTCAATTTAAGGAAATAAACCAATCCATAAAGAATAAAATCACAATAGAAAGGGGAACCATGAAAAGTAAGGAGACACACAAAGGAAAACTGATTGAATATAAATAATGTCATGTGTAAAAAATAATAAGGGGATAAAAATATTGAAATGGGAATTCATTATTTAGAACCATTAATCATGGAATAAGATTCATGATCTACTCCTTAGATCCTAATGTGAGATGATCCAAATAATACTACAAACCGTATAAAATTTTTATAATAAGTTACCTCCAAAACAAATTACGATCCACATGATTTTCCTATACAAGCCTCCACATAGAACCCCCCTTCCCCCCTCCTGGGAGAAGCATTAACTATGGGACACTAGCAAGTGTTTGAGTTATCTAATGTACATTAAATGAAGATCTCCTACATTGTTATTTGGGTTCGCAAGAATAATCTACTTTGGATTTGGGGAATCACTAAATTCACATTCAATGAACACATTAATTAAAAATAAAAAAAATAATTCTCACCATATATTTATTATTGTTTCACGAGAAAACCCCTTTTAATATAATAAACCCCTACCCAAAAAAATAATGCACAACCCACAATGGAGAGGAATAAGAACAATCATAAAAAAAGTAGGGTCTCTAAAGCATAAAATATTTTTTATTATATGGTTTAAAATAGTCCTTTATTTGAAATTTTTATTAGGATTCCAATTAATTTTTCTTTTCCTAAAAACGCATCAAAAAAAAAACCTTTATAAACCATTTATAACGAATTTTTTTGTAAATTCACTATATTTTTTATAAAAAACAATTTTAAATTGAATCATGAAAAATATTTATAAATGGAGTGCAATTAATAACCATTAATTTCTAAACAGTACTTGAATTCAATTATAAAAACTCCTAATTTCCAGCCATATGTTTATAGAAAACGTTTTTTAGTAATATCATATATATCACAAATTGAAATACACTAATTGAAATTGAAATTATAAGACTTATTAATTTCATGAATTTGAAAACATAGTAATGTAATAAAAAACCCAACTAAAATTTGATATAAATAAATCACCATCAATAGATAAGGCTAGGATAAGTAAGGAAATACCTTATAAATCACCTAGAAACCCAAAACCCTAGGTTATAACCAATAAAAACACTAAATCTAATCACATAGAAACTGGGGTTCTAGGATGAAAGAAACCCCTAGTAGAATTGGTATAGGGAATAATAGAGAAGATAATGAAGAGAGAAATTAGGTATTTCCCAAGAATAATCATTCAAAAATTAATGAGAAAATCCAAAAAGGGAGCGCGGATGATATGGATCTCATAGCATGCTTGAGAAAAGTTTTCCCAAATGAATAGTATGGAACGGGGATTAGAAACACGTAAAATTATAGAAACAAGTTTTAGTAACTTAAATTTTTATATGAAACATGGTAGGTCCCATGATTTGGATATATATTTAATAAAATAATCCACCAACTATGTGAGATCCACTAGATAAAATCCCTTATGTATGATACCTTTTCTCAATTTGACCACAAAATTTCTAATAATTGTTTTATAACCATTCAGGTTACCATTATGCACAACTATAAGCTACAAATTCACGTTGAGAGAGTAGAAAGATTATAGAAACATGAAAAAACCCTGAAAAACACCTCTACAATAGGTTGGTAGTAACTATTAAAGTTTCCCCCCTGATCTGCATAATTTTCACTAATGTTTCAGCAGAACAAAAACTTTTAAAATTATAAATTTCCACCTTGAAACTCCCCGAATTAAAAATTAACCAAAAACTAAATAATTTTATTTAAAATAGTAACATTTGGTTATTAAAATGTAGACATGATCAGGAATGGGAATTATATATTGTTTTTAAGCTAATGTGTTTTTAATTTATTGATATAATGGATTACCACATACTGCTTTTATATTTAGGGCTTATACCTATTATTAATTTATTTTATTATTGAATATTTTTCTTACTGCAAATATTCTCATAATGAATTAAATTAATTAAAAAATTAATGAAATAATGATGTTTCTAAAATTGATAATTGGTGGTCATCCATACTCAACCCATGTTTATATAAAACATTCTCAATATTTTCTTATGTCTTACATTGATTGAAAGTGGGTAGGATATTCATCTAAGATCATCCAAATATCGTTTTAGTTGTGTATTTTTCCTATTTAGAGGTATCTCTACATGGATATTAAGATTTTATGTCTCTTTAATTTTTAGGGTTTTGATTCTAAAGTGGATGAATTTTCTCATTGGTATTCAATGTGAAGATCCATGTTTCCCTTTCAATTATCGACATTTCCCTCACTTTTCCGCCATGTATTATTTTAATTATCAAGGATGATAATTACATAAGAGTTATCTATTATAAGATATATGATTTTCCCTGGTCCACACAATATAATTTTTAGGTTTTGTGGGTCATTAGGGAAGTTTTCTAGTAGTTCATAAGGTTTGGGAATGATTTTTTTTTATTTTAGTCAACATTACTATTTTTTAGATTAAATTTACTTTCTAAATATTTTTTAGGTGTTATATATTACCTAATGTAGAAGTGTTCAAAATTTTATTATACGTGGAATTATTTCTAAAAAAATATATAATATAATGGAAAAGTTTTCATACAAATCAATTTTCAGTAAAGCATGATATATTATACATTGAAATATAGCTTAAGCATTGATTTATAGAATATTACATATTAATAATTACTTATATACTGATTATAAATTATTATGCATTGACTAAAATATATTATGCAACATCTTTTTATATCATACATATTTAATAAAAATATATTATATATCTCTTACACTGATAAAATATCTTATGTATTAGTATTTCTATAAAGAAAAATATATGAACTATCAATTATATTTTCAATGTTATTTAATTAATTATTAGTTAATTATATATTTAAGATAACATGAAATTAGTTAATTTCTATTTATTATATATATATAATTATAATGAAAATTATTTTATATTATGTTTTATATTTATTTAAATGATGAAAATATTATTGTTTAATTTTTTTATTAGATCCCGAAAGGTGTAAATCACATTTTTATTATGATTGTATTTTTATTTTTTTTATTATCTTGTTTTAATGTTATAAATAATTGTATCATATGATTTATTTATGTTAAAATGATGAAGAGTATGATAAATTGCGAATCAAGGTTTTTAGTTATAAGGAGCTTATTTGTTATATAAATTTATGGAATAGAATAATGATGTCATGAAATGTGATGTGGGATTTGGTAATTTGGAATATACCTATGAAGGTGAAAATAAATAAAATTAAGTAATGGATATTCTATGTGTATTTAACATACATTATTAAACAAACAAGCAAAAGAAGAAGCATGGGGACATTGGGATTAATGATTCCTTGGAAAAAAGTGAAAACATCCTAAAACAATATAATGAACATTTTATATATAAATGGTAATGAAAATTCAAGTTATAATAAGTGAATAAAAAAATAAATTATTTATCAGGGGGAGTTATATTTCAATGAATCTCTAAAATGATAAAAAAACAAACCAAATGGAATAATATGGGTGGGGTGAAATGCATGTAATAATAATATAACAATAATAAATAATGGTAATAAATGGGGAGTTATATTTTAATACATTAATTTGAAATTAAATAAGCGTGTTGCTAAAAATATGATTTTTTTACCTTCATAAATTTATATATAACTTATAAATTAATACATTTTTACTTATTGATTTAATTTTCATTATTTCATATATTATACATGGGTTATTTAAGAAAAATACATTTTTAGTACATCCTCATATTATTTATAAAAGTATTTTATGCACTTATTTGAGCTATTATCTTAGATCATTTGATATCGGGAAATTATACTTTTTACTATAAATATTAGTAATCAAGATCACATTCGGTCATGATTCAAAATAACTAATATTTACTCTCCCAAAAAATTTTATTCTTTCCATGGGGGTATCAATAACATTGAATAAAAAGAGAATATTGGGAGACATGTGTGGTGAATTACAAACAAAGGAGGGATACAAAAAAGCTACTGTATATGGGGAATTCTAAGATTTATCTTATCTTCAAGAATTTGTGCTACTTGATTTCTGGTGAAATTTTTTAAGTTAACTTCTTTGATCCTATCCTTTGATTGTTAGCCAAATAAATCCATGATTAGAATTATCATCAATTTACTTGGATTGTTAACCCTTCACAAATGATGAATAGATTTACCATCATCTTCATTAATTACAAACTCACTCAATAAACCTTAAAGATGTGATTTATTATACAACTATTAACTTTAAAAAACTACCTATTAGTTAAGCATTTAGACATTTTATGTTATTATTCTCCCTAATTTTACTTATTTTATTTATTTTCTGCATTATTTAGTTTTATTTCTTATTCAATTCATATTTTCCTTCGTAAAATTTTATTTAAGTTAATATTATTTTTCAGCAATGTTGTTATGTGGATAATTATTGTTGTTTATATTGTATGGGATGTCATGAAAATTTGGAAGTATTATTGAAAATTATTTAAACTAAATAAAATCTAATGATAACTCTATATTTTGAATATGAATATGTTTATGTTATATTTCTATTATTATATATTTATTAATCATACATCTACTACTATATTAAATTTATTATATTCTGCAAAATATTACATGTTTATTTTGTTGCATTAAAATGATAAGAGTTTTCCAATAATTATATGAGTAAATAATAAATAATGTGTTAATGTTAATTTTTTTAATTCTCAACATCTAATGTTTTTATGATCACAGGTGTATAATTATTTCATTTGAGTTTTTGATGGATATATTTTAATTATGATGATCATGGTTATTGGAGGATAATGATGAAATATTGTTAGAATATAAAAAGTGTATTTGATGAAAACTTTTAAAGTTTTTATGGAAACATTATACTCATAGAGTGAGGATATCATGTCAATTAAAGTAAATTAAATAAGTCTCATTATCTACAGTGAATTTGGGGTGCATGGTGACAACAATGGATCACCGGTGCAAGTTACTGTCCAACTGATGGCATGTGGACCAAAGCACTATTACAACAAGAGTATATTAAATAACCTATGGAGGGGAACCATTCAAATAATGGGGATGAGTAGATACACCCTCAAAAAAGAAATAAACTATCCAACCGGTGGGATATTTAGGTTTCTAGAGTATTATAGAAGGTCCACCGGCTACCCGATGGAGGCTACCAGGTATATGGTGATGTCTTGATCATCTAGTAAAAAATTTATATATTGTTGTCCAAGATTCATTAAATTTTTTCCCAATGACTTACTTGAACTATTTTTTATTCTAAAATTTTATTAAATACTTTAGATCCTATAAAAAGGTACTTTGGAGGTGTGGAAAAATAACAATTCACGATATCCAGGTTATATGATCATCAAATTACTCTCGTCCTCCAAATTTCTCTCAAATTCCAAAAAATATTCTTATTTTTAAATCTTTTCGTATCTACTATATATCACTCTCACTCTCTCCTTGTGATTAATATAATATTTAGAGAGAATCAAGAACATATATTAATGATATTTCTTCTAAAAGTCCTTGATTTCATCATAACTTTATTCTATTTCGGTGATCATTGCCTTTGAAAGTGATGGAATTGGATTTCTTACCAAAACAACTAAAATAAATGGGAATTAATTTATTTTAGTTTTCTACATAAATCCTATGAAAATCTATGCTCGATTTTATTATGATTTAAGTTATAAAAAATTAAAAAATAGGGATATTTGGTATCTTGAATACCATTAATGCTATGGGACTAATACAATAGACCCTTAAAAAATTGGTGCTCAAGCCATATAGTTTCACCAAATGACTCTAGCTAAAATCCTTTATCAAATCATGTTCTTTATTTTATTCTTTCTCACTTTAGATTTTTAATTATCATTGTTATTTAAATTTTGTACTCTTCTACGATTAACAATCCATTTTATGATTCAATTATTCTTAAATACTTCTTCTTTTATAAATAGTATAATGTTATTATACTCCTCTTTATCTTCTAATTTAATGGAATTTGTTTTTATTTTTAAAGTCATTAAAATTTATTAATTATCTTATTATGTTTAAAAGGTGGTTTTATTATATAATAATTAATTTTTATAGTAGAAACTCACCCCTTCCCTCATTCGATTTTTTCTCACTATGACCTAAAATTGATATAAAAGGGGTATTTAATTGAATTAATCATTTTTTACATTATTTTTATCTCTTTTAAATATTAAGTAGTTTTCAACAACATTAACTGATTTTTCAATAAATGTTCTTTTTCTATATGACTATTTTCAACAACGATGGTTCTCTTGAAGGATACTCTATGGGTAATGCTCCCAATTATATAGTATTAATTATGGTTACTAGAAGGAACATGTTTGAAATTTATTCGATCAATTGGTTATCCTATATAGAAGATATTTATTCAGGGTTATAATTATTTTAATTAAAAATAAAAAACAATGTAAACCCAGTGATGTTACTACTTTTTAATTAGATGTTCTATAAATGAATTCCCCACATTGTGGTTTATACCAAAATGAATTTAAATTAACATCTGTATGAAAAATGTATCATGAAATATAGAAACTCTTGGAATGATATCATGAAGAAAACAAATTCAGAGGTAAAAGATTAGATATGTTTAGAAAAGATTTAGAGAGTTTTTATATTCCTCCAAGTGAATCAATTACTGACATGATTATCGATTACCAGAAATTTATAATGGTCAAAAGGCACCTGACGATAATATTTTTACAAATAATTTCATTATGAATATCCATTTGGTATTTCTAAGAAATTGGACACCCAAAGTCACTGTGATCCAAGATAGAAAATAAAGAACATTATGTTTAGTGAGCCCATTAGATATCTCATTAAATGTGAGATGAAATTGAAATGGAAAAGCTAAAATTGAAGATAATGAGGTCAAAAAAAACGAAAAATGAAATTACTTTCAAAGAAATAAATTATGATTCATCTAGAATAAATTCCACAATTTATCATATTCCTATGAATATTAACAAATACTAAACAAATATATCATATATAAATCACTTCGAAAAGGAAAATTAAGAAATTGAAGTTTCATATTTTGGTTTAAAAAAATTATCACACTAATTGAGATTGTACCATGGACAAGAAAAAGTCTAAAAAAACTAATTCAACTAAAAATGCATAAAAAGAATAAAATTAGAGTTCCAATGAGGATTCACATTAATCATTTGAATCAAGTGAATAAAGTGTTAGGTGGATCATGGCTGATGTCAAGGTATGTAATAATGTAAATTTTTTATGTTCTAATTCTTTCAATTATACTTATTCAACCCATTATTCAAGCTATAAAATTAATAATTAATCTAGGGATTAACTTCATAATATTTTTTAATCATTTTTCAAGTTATATATATCATAAAAATAAAATCAATATAGTTGTTTTAAAAAATGTCAAATTTTAAAAGAAAATGTTTATTTAGATATAAAACTAAAATAGCATCCAAATGATTAAAATTTCAAATAAAAAATTACGATACCTAAGGATATTTTCCTCAATTCACACATAGTGGTCAATATCTAAATATGATTTAGGGATCTCAACATGTTGTTAAAATTATTCGAGGAATTTATTTTTCAAAACAATATACTTTTTTAGAAAATTCTAAAATGTCTATTTAGAGGAGGGAACTTCCCAACATAAAATTTTCAATTATTGTACGAAATTTTTCATGATTAATTATGAATTTAAATTGTAAAATTATAGATTTGGTATACTATGATTAATTTATCTCTGATATCAAATTTATAATTAAAACAAAATTCCTAAAAAATGTTATATTCCAAAGTCTTTACAAACTAATGTAACTAGACCAAAGATATGGTTACCTAAAATTTTATCCTTGTAATATTTTATAGGGAAAGTTTATCCAAAAAAAGTCAATAATATATATTATATATGGGTAGTGGGTTTTTAGGGTTCAAATTCAATCATCTCAAAAAGTATGATGGAGGACATGTCATGTTTGGAGATGATTCAAAAAAAATCATCGGTAATATTATAATCTGTTTCTCCAAATATACATTAATGAATGATATTTTAGTTTTAAATTTCATGAATAATATTTTACTAATAATAATTAAATTATGTGATAATTTTTTTAGACTTACTTTTGAAAATTATTTTTACAATACTTTTAATGACAAAAGAAAAACATTATTTTCCACATCTCCTTTTCAAAAAAATTATTATATATTTAAAATATCTTTTATGAAAAATTTTAATTGTATTAGTAAAAAATATAATTAATATTATCATTGGAATCATTTCTTATATTATTATAACACTCAATCACTTTTAAATAGCAATAGTAAGCGACTAGTATGTGATTTTCCAGATTTATTTTTCTAAGATAACATAGTTTTTACACCTTTCCAAAAATGAATGATACAAATATCATCCGTAAAATATATAATAGAATTATCCTCCTCTAAATTATTATAGTTATTTCTCCTTGACCTGTTTAGACAAAATAATGTTTCTGGTTTCAATGGTAAATCATAAAACTTTGATATTATTAATGATTATTATGGATTTACATGGGTATTTTTCTTAGCTTATAAAAATTAACCTTGTAAATATTTTTCCTCATTTATAATAATTTAAAAAATAATGAATGCTAAAAAATCATATCCCTTAGAAGTGACCACGGTGTATAAATACTTTGACGAGATTTTTTCTAATCAAGGTTATCATTATTACTTCTATATAGTGAGAACAACTAAAAAAATGGAGTTATTGAAGGATGAAATAACACCCTCAATGAAATATTTAGGAATCTATTAAATTAGTTTAGTGTACCTAAAATATTTTAGGATGAGGAGTTTAATAGTTCATTCTATATCCTTAACTGTGTTCTCATAAAACCCTTCATTAGAAAAATAACATTATGATATTTTGAAAGGAAAAATTCATAAGGTTGGTTTCTTTAGATATTTTTTTTCTATGATAAATCCTTAAAACCATGGAAAATATAAAAAAGTTTTTCCCCAAATTTGATGAAGGTATCTTTATTGGGTATATTAACTCATGTAAATCCTACAACATCTTAAATAAGTGATACAAAGCCCTAAAAGATTCAGTTAAAATAAAATTTGATGAAAATATTCCTAAACCCCTTCCTCAAATTGGTGGTTATATGGACCAATATAGTATAACCTCACTTGAACATCTACCTTCTAAAGAAATTAAATATGTTCAATAACAACCTTCCATCTGTTTACACATGGAATGGTTTGAATATGAAGACCATACCCTTGATAATGTTATTGGTGAATTACAATCTAGATCTCATACTTTAAGGTTTATATTAAATGATGCCAAACATCATGATTTTTTCTCTCACTTTAAACATAAATCCCTTAATGATTCTATTAATTATAAGAATTGGATAGATTCCATGAAAGATGATTTAATCAAATTTTAAAGGAAAAAATGTTTGGACTCTTGTGAAATGAACTGATAATCATATGATTATTGGAAACAAGTTATACTTTAAAAATAAACATAAAAAAATATTATTATTTCAGATAAAAATATATAAGTACTACTATATGATATAATCAATAAGAAGTTATGGATTATGGTAAAACCATTTTAACTAGTGCTTATGGAGAGTCTATTATAATCATGTTATAATTTACTACTCATTTTAATTTTAAACCTTATCAAATAGATGCCAAAAGTTATTTTAAAATTTTAATTATATAAGAATAAAATTATGAATAAATAACCAAATTTTGAAAATACTAACTTTAAAAATAATTTTTTCAAGTTAACTAATGCTCTGTATGGATTAAAACGATATCCTATGGATTTATGTGAATATTTAATAAAATCAATTTTACCAAATGATATTAAAATGGGAAAATATGATTCTAATATTTTTATAAAAACATTTTCAAAATAATTATTATGTTTTAAAATTTATGTTTATGATGTTTTTTGTCCAACTAAAGAACTCATATTTCTATTTGGTTTTCATATTTCCCAAAAACATTGTTGAACATTTTAAAACTAAAAAAATAATTTCTTATGTTATTTTATAAAAGTTTTGGCTCAGATCCTACTATGAAAATTACGACCCCCATTAGTAGAAATTGTAAACTAACATTAGATGAATCCAATAAATTAGTTGAAATATTTAATTTCGTATTATTATTAGTTTATTTTAGCATACTTTTAACCATTCAGACATAATGTTTATTGATTTACTTTGTTCACACTTTCAATAAAATAAAAATATATATCATTTGAAATCTCCAAAATTAATATTGATATATTTAAGATGAACTAAAAACCTTGTATTTTATTTCTGAAAGAAAGATATTTTGAACTTACTTTCTTTTCTGATGCTCATTTTGGAGGATTACAACTGGATAGGAAAAGTACTAGTGGGACATTCCATTAACTTGGAAGACCCCTTATCTAATGTAGTAGTAAGAAGTAAAAATATATTTATCTTTCTATATAAAAAGTATAATATATAGCCATTATGAAATGTGTCACCCAAAACATATTGATTATTCATATTATCATATACATTGGTCTTATATATGATCACCTCCCTATCAAATCATAACAAAACTACTGTAATTAGTGTATCTATAAATCCTAAAAAACATTATCAGACTATGATCATTGATCTAAGACACAAATATCTTTAAGATCACATTCAAAAAATTGATATCATGCTTGAATGTTATTTAAAAAACCTTAAACATGTTTATATATTCTCTAAAACATCCACTCTAGATCACTTTGACTTCAGTAAAGGTTATTTGGCATGAATATCTTTTCATAATTATATCTTAACCATGAACAGATTCATAAAATTTCAATTTTTTTAAGAAATTTAATTTTTTTTAAAGAAAAATTATTCTTTCATTAAAAAATATTTCTCAATTATTTTATAATATAGTTAAATTGAGGTGAGTTTGATAATCCAAGAAAAAAATATTCCTATCAGGAGACAAACAATTGGGTGTGGTTTTGGAATAGATTTACCTAGAGGTTATTACCTAAAATAGGGTTGGATTAATTTCTAATTTAATATTCACCCCAGGAATGGGTAGTTGACTATTTTTCTACACATGGATTTAAACTAACGAGGGAAGTTTTGTTATTTATTAACCTAAAACTTGTTAAGCATTAATATTAGAATGGATTTTAATTATTAAAATATTATATTTCCTTTTTATTAATGTATTCGTCTTTTAATGTTTTTCAATAGATCTTCATATTTATAATGCAAATTTTTTTTTGGGAACTAATCTTTTTAATACTGAAATAATCCTACAAGAGATACCTACTCTTTTATAAACAATATCAATACATTATCTAAATATTGATTTTAAAATAAATTTTTTTCAAAATTTTATTCTTCTCTTGATCATATATTAAAAATAAATTTTGAAATTATGTTAAAATTACACTTTAAAATTTTCTAAAAATTTTGTATAGTTTTTCTAATTATCAAACCTATTTTCATTTCCCCCAAGTGGCAATTAATAATTGTAAATATTGTATTAAATTTTATTTTTATTATTCACTCTAACCATGTATATGAATTATTTTTTATAAGCTCATAGATGGAGAAATATTTAGAATTTAGGGAACTCTCTGTTAAAGGTAATCATAAAAATATTTGGTAAATAATTTTATGTTATTTCTCTTTGTTATAGTGGAGAAATTAAATTGTTTTATTGTGATGGAGGAAAATATTTTTATAAAAAACATATCATTTTATCCTTGTTATATTATTTTTATTATGTTTTTATCCTAGTGTTTTTATCATAAAAAAATGTGTATTTATTAGTTACATTGTTTATTTTGTTTTAATTATAACTCACACTCTTCAAAGTGTCTAAATTTTCATTTGAGTTGTTAGTAGTAATATTGTAAATTTGTTGATCATGGTTATTGAAGTATAAGGATGAAATCTTGTTAAAATCCTAAAACATCATATAAATACACTTTTTTAAGTTTTAGTTAACCAATCAAACTCATGGAGTGATGTTATATTATTAATTGATGTAGTTTAAGGATTATTGATAAGACATAATTTTTTGTGGGTAGTTGTAGATAGAACCATCTGAATAGTGTAGTGCACGAGCCTAATCATTCTAATTTTATATAAGAACTAATGGACTATGAGTACATAGAATTTATAGTGAAGGATGTTCATACAGTATATGGTTAAAGAGATATATATCTATAAAGAAAATTTCCAAAGTACCATCGGTAGTGGTCCTCCGGCCAATTGGTAGGATCGATAGGTTTTTTTGAGAGTTATAGAAAGTCTATTGGCTACCCGATATAGGATACAAGGAATCTGGTATCGTTGGGATATTCCATCTATATACCGATTTAATATAGTCCAAGATACATTAAAGTTTCCCCCATATCTTCTCTTATTTTATTTTAGAATGCTCTTGAAGACTTTGGATCCTCTAAATAGGACATTTGGAGGTATAAAAACATACCTATTCACAACATCCAACTGATAGGATCATTAAACATCTCTTATTATCCAAATATATCTAAAAATATTTTCATTTACCTTATACTTCTCTCACTCCATATCCCTGTTCATCTTCATGTCTTTTAAGTGAATCGAGATTGTGCCTATACAAATTTGATTTTAAAAATCCATTAATTCCTACTAACATTCTTATACTTTGTTGCTTAATACCTTTTAAATTGAAGGACTTATGTTTTTTTTTCTAAAATTTATAAAATTACATTTCTTTATTTTCTTTCATGTTTTTACCTACAAACAATAAAAAGGTATGGTTGTTTGAAAGATAGTTTCTTACAATAACAAATTAAAAAAGAAAGAGAGTTATGTTATCTTGGACACCATTAGATAGAAGAAACAAATATAATAAACCCTTATGAAATTGGGATAGGATATGCAGGGTTTCTTTAAATAACATTAGCTGAACTCATTTATAAAATCAGGTTATTTATTTTATAATTTATCTTTTTTATTTTTTTAATAATCACCATCCTTATACTGTCAAACATTCATAAACTTGATCAACCATTTTTCAATTTCATTATTCTTTTATACTTACACTTTTACAATTCATATATATATCTAATCTATTTCACTTTATATGTTGATTTACCAGTATCACATGTTATTTTTAATGACATCAAAAGGTTTTAATTAACTTTTAATAATTAAAATTGGGTTTTAATCCTAAATTCTTGATTTGTTTTTGAAGGGAAATTACCCCCATTCCATTTTATCCAACTTTAACATATAGTAATAAAATATAAATGCATAATTAAGATTAATTTATAAAAATTATCTAAAAATGGATTTAAATAGGATGCTAATATGAAATTAATATTAATTTAATCATATTATATTTTAAGCAATATAATATAGGCACTTATATAACCAAGATTTTTGTTGTACGTGTAAGTAATTGTTTTTTATTAATAATTTGTTTAATAGGTGGGTAGAATGCTATGTTATATCATTGTTATATGTATTTAGGGGGGTTAATTTAATAATTCAATCAATTAATACAATTTATTAGTGAATTATAATAATTTATCTAAATAATAAATAGTTGGGTAAATATTTTATCATGTTTAAAATTACTCGATCATATATTTATATGGTTATTTTATCCCATGCATTGAGGTTATTTATTATGTTACATTATGATATAGAATTTATTTATTAATTTTGATTTTTTTATGTCAGATTGTTTGATTGGTAATTTTTTCATTATTCTCATTAGAAGTTATTGTATGCTCCTCAGTGATTTGAGTGATTTCTTGTATGTTTGCTAATTTTTTGTTTATTTGTGATCTTAATATACATGTACTTTCCAATGGATTTTGTTTTTTGTAAAGTCTCACAAGCTGTAAAATCTTGAAGAACATTTAACCTATACATGGACTATAATGTCTCTTGGTAATCAAAAGTATAGTTCATACAACATGTAATGGTTTGTGCATGAGATACATATTTATATATTTACACATGTTTCAATGTATTAACGTGTAGTGTGTGTGTGAATTGTAATGGCATAAGGTCACACCATGCACACCTATTTATAGGATGTAATAGTTTAATGTTAAGACATTTACACATATTTGGAGGATGTGATGATGTGGTGATTTAGTAGTGATGGTTGTGATAATGTAGTGATGATGTGGTGGATTTGATTATGTGGAAATGGTGTGATGTATATGGTCATATGATGGTATTTTAGGAGAATATTACAATAGTAATATTGATGATATGATTACATTTATTGAAATGGTGGTGGTTTTTTCACTTATCAGTTATATTATTATGATTCTAGAAACCTAATACCACCATATTCTATTTTTTAGTATATAATAAATGAATCATTGAGGTTTTACCTCCAAATGTTATGGTTATTTTAATTACTATTAGGTTTTCTTACTAGCTTAAATATTATCCATGATTTTCTCAGTTGTATAAGTTTATTTCACACATTCTTATCCTGAAATATTTATTTTAGATGGATATAAAATTCTTTAAAATTATGATCATACTGAGTACTCCCATGTTGTAAGCCATCTATAGTTTCTTATGTTGTGTTTTTGGAAATTTCAATAGATATCCGGGATACTATTGTTTAGGAACCTGAACTGTAGTCCTGCTGGTCATCCTTGTATCATCATTATTTATATTATATTTCATAATAATCTCAACATTTCCATGAATAGTGATTGAATCTATCAATTAATGTGTGTGTGTGTGGAGAGAGAGTGTTGATTAGTGGTTCATCTGAATTTTCCTTAGATTTCATGAGTACAATTCCTCACATGTGTGTGATAGATACCCTTGGTGTTAGTCAAGAACTAGTACACAAAAAAACTGTAATTAGACGCGGGACTTTAGTAGCGGTTTAAAAAATCACTGCTAAAAAAATTTGAAATATAGCAGGAGGTTTTTAAAAATCAACACTGAAACCTTTTTTTACAGCGATAATACTTTCCCCCAACCCCACCCCAAACCTGACACCCCTACCCCTCTTCCCCAACCCCGTGAAACCCTTGACCATCATCGCCGACCCCCTTATCCCCCTCACTGTGGAACCCTTTCTCCATCATCATCATCCCACCACTGTCCCCCTTCTCCCCCTCACCATTGGTCTCCATCTCCATCGTCGTTGGCCCCCTTCTCCCCCTAACCATCACTGTCTCCCCCCTTCTCCACCTCACAACAGAACCACTTCTCTCATGAGATACCTGAGCCTGATCTTGAGCCACCGAACCCTCTCTCCCACAAATTTTATTTTCCAATACTCCATGGGAAAGGTAAGGGCGTGGTATTCCTCTAACCTTGCTTCTTTAGTTTTTTACAAATGGTTTTACAATTTTTGTAAGTTGTTTTACATACCAGGGTTTATGATTACTATGTTGATAGACTAGACTGGAAAACATTTTCATTATTTGTATATTTTCATTGCATGTTAAATAAGTTATTAATGTTAATAAAAAAATAGAATAGATGTATTCTCTATGTCCTCATGGCACCTTCCATGATTTAGAATATTTTTTTTGTTATAATATGTGTTATGATCTTTCTTGTTTCTTTCCTTTCATGCACTGAATTGCAATACAAGTTATACCCATTGTTAAATTTTATATTAGAAGAGTACGAAGCATGATAGAAAGAGATAATATATGATTATATGAAAATGTTTCTCAGGTACACCCATTATGGATGGGTTGGTTGATGGTATGTGATGGGATCGCTATGCCATGACATACATAGTATTTTTGAGCTCATGATCATTAGGAACATGTAATGACTCACTTTTAAACAAGATTGAATTCAATCTAAATTGTTCTTTATTGTGATAAATAACTCAAATTAATAAATATATCATATTATTAATTAAATAAATAATTTATCTTAATTATCCATCAAAATTTTCCTTGATATTATCATCCTCTATAATTTATATAAATTAAAGAAATTATTTTAAATTTATATTCAAATAAGTAAATGAAATATATTGTAGGTATCATGGTGTGTACCATTCTTCTTTTAAATATACCAATTTCTAGAGTTTAACTATTTCACAACATATATAGTTACTTGATATGATGTATGACTAACACTATATATAGTCATCATCAAATAATATTTATATTCATGGAATGTATGTCAACGTGATGTGTTGGGATATTACACCTTGTGTTTTTTCATGGGTCAAGCCACAAAGTTTTCATAGAATTTATAACAGCATGGCTTGCCTTGAATATACACAGTGTGTACTATTGATGATTCCCATGAAGAGGAATTCATTTATGACTACCATACATTTCATTCATTTTTATAATAATAATAAAAATAATTATTGAATCATTTATTTACCCATGACATGCAGAAAATCACTCTGAATGTGAATAGTGTGATAAACCTCTACCATAAGACATGTACAACAAGCTACATAATATTTAGTTTTGTTTTTTAATTAATTAATTTTTATCTGTGTTTTTACTCATCTAAAATTTCTTCCTTAGCATGTACCTTCTATGATGTTTCTCAAGATACATGTCTTTTATACCAAGCTATATTTCATGTAATTTGTTTCTAGCCACTCGTTTTACATTCCTGGGTACTCAACATGTATTCCAAATATGATTTATTGTGTAAAAGGGCATGTGCATAAACCAAAATTCCAAATACATCATGTGATTTCATTCTTCTCGACTGAAAGTCAATATGAGGCATGTGAATTAATTACATACTGCATACTTTGACAACATGGATTCCCTGATGTATAAGGGGGTAAACCATATGGGTTTCATAGATTGTACACCATCTACACGCCGTTTAAACACTAACTAACTATGTAAAAAATTGAGGTCAATAAATGGTAAAAAATGACACACCACATAATGACCCACACATGGTCTATTTCCATGATCACATCTCATTATTGTGTTGTTGAGCATGGGTACACATTGTCTTTTTTTCCGATTATAAGTCATATGACCATTTCTAGTTGTTATAATCCCTAATGCCTCTTGATGGTATCTACATAAATTGTTCATATTTTCTTAGCCATCTCTTTTCCATATTAAACTGAATAATCATGTTATCTATATTTTCATATTAAATTTGATATTTTTATCATTTAATTGATGAGTGGAGAAGACATACATGGGTTTTCAACAATCTTTCATTCAATATATCCCACTCATTAAACCTTAATTTTTGGTACTTATTATGTGTTTGGTTTTCCTAACTTGGGTATAAGTGGTCTTTTCCTGCATTCATAACCTTTATATAAGTTATATATATTTTGGATTTTGATAATTTGGAATTTCTTATTCATATTGTTAATTTCATTTATTGTCATCTAGGTGTCCCCGATAGACATGTACCCTTTCCAACAACTATTTTAAGTGTGTGAGTAATTACATATTTTGATAAAGTCATGTTGATTTTTTTCCAAAACCTCTAATATTTTTCTTAACACTAACAAGAGGGAGAGACGCCTCTTACATATTTATTTCTCAATCCCTCGTATTTACACCATCCTTTCGAAATCAGAAGTTACACCAATTTTTTTAGAGGTGTAGCCTGAGTATTATTCAGTTATTTAGTTCACGATCATTATATTTGCAGTGGTTGTTAAATAATTATAATGAATTTGGTTAATAATATCACTTTATATTTTAGGTATTAATTCAATAAAATAAGAATACACTCTAGTGAAGGCCAGTTTCTTTTTTGTTAAACTTATACTAAGAACATTTAAACTACATTACAAAAACGTTTGCTCAATTCCAGCCTATAACATGTGCATTTTCCCTCAGAATATCTATCATATTTTGTTCATTAGTAAGAGATAATTTTCTTGAAATTATCATCAGTGTCTTCTTTCTCTTTATTAGAAATATATAGGTTAAATTAGTAGGAAAGGGTTTTATTTTTATATCTAGAGGTTGGACTAAAGATAAAAATTGATTTGGGTTACTTAAATCAATGGTTTACACTTTTTATGAAAGAGATGAAGTATCAAACAATTTTTCATTGAATAAATAGTAAAATAAATCAAATAAATCAATTGGTTTTTCATCATTAGATTTAATATGATATTTAATTTTATTTACAATTGTTTTTTATCAATTTTTTCGATCATTATGTTTTTCCCCAATGAAAAATTTATTATATCAAACAACTTTCTTCACATAGATAAAACTCATCATAATTTGAAAATTTAAAAAAAATTTAATTCTCTTACTATGGGTATATTATGGAATCAAAAATATTAAGGTGGAAAAAATTTGAACCAAAATACATTATTATAGTAGATTCATGGAAATTTATGATGGAATTTTATATTTCTACAAAAGGTTTATCCAAGTTGATAGGTGACTAAGAAGATGACTTATACTCCCCTATTATTAAAACATAAAATCTACATGGAAGATCAACTTATTCACCCAAAATAAAACAACTTTAAATTCTCTCGCTTGGAATGTAGTATATCTGATAGGTAATTTTAAAACCACTGTAGTTGGTTTGAAATTTAACATCTATAAATAAGGAAAAAAATAGAATGTGATATACATAAATAGAATCTATTAGATCACCAATAGGAATTCTAGTAAAGCATTATATGACACCCCATCTTACTAGAGATGTTTTAGAACTCTAAATCAACTTCTATGGTGATAGAGAATTACTAGGTTCACCTAGACATAGTGAGACTAGGGTGTTTCTCCCATGATGCTTGTTTTAAATTAATGAATTCATGATGTTTCTATTGCTTTAATTTTAAATAATACTATCAATGATTGATTTCATTTTATTACATTGAAATGTTTAGTACTTAAATGAACATTCTTATAACTAAGTGAGTTGTGTTTTTCTCACATCCATTTATCAATTTTCATACTCATTAATACTTATGTGTTTTAATTTTTTTTAATACAATTTTGGAACATTATGATATGGATAAAATTTGTATCACACTACTGAGGAATAGACTTCAGAATGCTAAGGGTTCAGAAGAGTTTTTAGAATTTTCAATTTCTAGTCAACCTGTTGATGGGAGAATAAGATGTCAATGTCTTAAATGTAAATTTAGAAGATGGTTGTATAGATATGAAGTTTATGATCACTTAATATTGAAGAAATTCCTTTCTCAATATTTTTGTTCTATTTGGTGTAATGAATTGAACTTTAAAGAATGTTTTAACACTAATTTCAATCGATAAAATGAGCTCCCAACTTCATTGATAATGGACAATGAAATTAAAAACCATATAAACAATTCATTTGATATTTAAAGACAACAAAATCTACATCAAAACATATCAGAATAACATGTTGAGGGTGAAACAAATAAAAACTTAACAAGTGATGTTTTGAGGCAATATGAAAACAAGATCAATATTGTAACATATTATTGGATCATCCTCTTGATTCAGTAGACACTAATGTAAGAGAAAACTTCACTGAGTTGACAAATGTGTTTCATGGTTTAGTTGATGATGGAAATCAATAGTTATAGAGTGGATTTTGGAAATATTCAAAATATTCTTTTCTAAAGAAGTTGTACCGTATCGAATTTTTATGTGACATTAAAAATAAGTCAATTTCCGTGATATTGGAATTTTTGACTGATGAATTTCATGAAGAAAAGATACCTAACTATTTTTATGATATAAAAAAGATGTTAAAATCTTGGTCTAAATTATAAAAAAAATACATGTGTGTCCCAATGATTGTATTCATTATTGAGGAGAGGATCAAGTAGGCAGGATTGAAAAAATGTTTTTCTATGTGAAATTCAATGAGTGATGTCGGAAGTCTGAATCAACATAATACTAGAAAGAATAATGAAAGAAACACACATGCCAAGTGTTTGTGTTACTTTCCTTTAAATCCTCGATTGAAATAATTATAAACTATTGAACACATGAAGTAGAATTCTATAAATAATAACAATGAGGAGTTAATGAGACATTAAAGAGATTCAGAATCATGGATGAAATTTTATTCATTACATCAAAATTTCTCATTTAACTCCTATGAATATTCGATTAGGATTGGTTGTCGATGGATTCAACCCAATTTGTCCTTTTATCTCTTGTTATAGAATTTTTCCAGTTATTTTGATCACATACAATCTGACACTATGGATTTGTATGCAAAAAAAATGTATTTTATCAATTTATTGATTATTCCTAAAACAATTCCTCGAAATGATATTGATGTATACTTGAATCCTCTATTTGAAGAATTATAGGAGTTGTGGACAAATGATGTTAAGACATATAATGCATCTTCTATAACAATTTTAAAATTGAAATATTCTCAAATGTGGAATATTAGTGACTTCCCTAGAATTGGAAATTTAGATTATTGGTAAACAAACATGAGTTTGTATTTTCCTATTTGTAACTTTGATTTTGAGCCTGAACAAATACATCACTGTAAAAAATGGGGTTTCTTGTGTCCTCAAATATTTCTTGATTCATATCATAGATTTCAGTTTAACAAGTCAAAACTCAATTATTTTAATGATCACAAACCACCTCTAAAGTTGAAAATATGTTATAAAATATTTCCACAAATGGGAAATGCTGAAATAGATTTTTTTAAGGGGAATCATTTGAATTACAGTGGGAAACAAGTTCAAAGTGAATCATCATGTGAAACTGGAATGCAATAATAGAAGAAAAAACTATATTCTTTTAACTTATTTATTGGGAATTTAATTCTTTTGGAGAAATATTTATGTTATTTATATTGAGAAGAATGTTTCTGAGAATTTTATCTTCACATTTCTTAATGAGAATGGAAAATCAAAGGACCATATCAATGATCAGAAAGACTTACAAACAATGAACATAAATTATTATCTCTAGCCAGATGAGAATGGAATGTATGCCCCTATAATTTATGCAATCAAAAAAGGGATAAAGATACATTCATTAAACTCTTAAAACATGTGAAGTTATCTTATGGGTATTCACATAACATTTCAAGGTTTTTTTCCTTAATTCATCATAGGATACTTGTATTTAAAAGTCATGATTCACATATTTTGTTATAATAGTTACTACCATTGGCATTGCATATATTGTTTACTAAAAATGTTAATTTTTTTGTAATCATAATTTTCAAATTATTCATAAAACTATGTGAGAGAACTATGCAACCATTTGAGATTTATGAAATTTTTGACATATTTTTATTGAAAATTTGTACAAGTAAGACAATCTCTCCTTCTTCATTTTTACTGTCATGATGCATTTAACTATGCATTTATTCAAGGAAGATAAATTAAGAGGCCCTGTACATTTTCAATGGATGTATCCAATTTAGAGGTACTTTATTTATATATTTTTCATTTAAATAAACAATCTGGGACACTTCATTAAATATAAAATATATTTTTTATTTTATTTCAAATATTTATTTGAAATATGAAATCATACATGAAAAATAAAGCTAAACCTAAAGGGTTTATTTCTAAAATATATTTGGTGTAGGAGTGTGATAATTTTTCTAGATACTTGGATGATATTGAGACAAGATTCATACTTGTTGGACGTGTTGGAAACACATTAACTCAATCTCAACTACATAGGAAATAAAAAATCATTCTTGTGATCAATTGGGAGGAGATCAAATGTTACACTAAAATAAATTGAATTATTACAAGCACATAGATATTTGCTACTAAATAGTGAAATTATATATCCTTTTATTGAAGAGTTTAGGATAAAAAAATTAAAAAATGAGAGGACAAACATGAAAATAGAAATATATAACAAAATATGTTAATAAAGATCATGTAGAATGATTTTTAAGATGTATAAGTTCATAAATATTGAAATAAATATGGATATTATGTTGACACATATATTTTGTAACTTTAATAATGTATATTACATTCTATAGATCGTGAATACTGATACTCGAGATGAATATTCAGAATATTTTATTTTTCTTTCTCGAGGTCCTCTAAAATTAGCTAGAAAGTTTAATGATTACAATGTGATTGGAATTATATTTCATACATTCGATTGGGAATAAGGTTTGTGAACAGAAAATAGTGGTATATTTCTATTTTTCAAATTAGGATACTTTGGAAAGTTGAATAATATTATCTAATTAAACTACCATAGGAATTTTTCAGTTTTTTTATTCAAATTCAATTGGAATGGTATTATTAGGGTTGATAAAAGGTATTCCTTAAAAAAAATTATGTGAACTTCTCTCTCCTAACGAAGGTTGGTGACCATGAATTACATTATTAATATATCTTATCATCGTTAGAATGAATGATATATTATTTAGAAGATATCACAAATGAAGGGTGAAGTGTAGTTTCTCACATAAAACAAAGATACTTGTATGATATGGGTGATGAAGTGGAAGATTTAAACTCTAACATTGAATCCATCAATAGAATGAGGAAAACTTATTTTCCTCCCATGATATTTAATATTTTAGTCCTACAAGGGTGGATGAAGTATATGATGTAATGATGAAGCCATAAAATGACATGATTGATGGATAAAATTTATTGTTTGTTCAGTCATTAATTCATTTATCAACCGATTAGGTCATTGGTGAATATATTTATTTCCATAGTTATGTATATTTTTGTTTTTAATATTGTGCATCTTTTACCATTTCTATTTTTTTGAATGGATTTTTGGAAATATATGGTCTGAAGTTAATTTTATGTGATTAAATGGCAGGAATTCCATGGAGGAGGCATTATATTGATGCCATTCAACTCCCATTAGATGTTCGCTTGACCATACCGACAGATGATGATCCATCAATCTCCCTCCCTTCATAATCTGAGACACCCTTCGCATGTGTACATACACCATCTCTCATACCCTCTATTAGTGTCCCATCAACAACTTAGCCAACGCCTCCCCATTCTGTAGCCTCAACAGTGAGAGAGTAGGCCACCACTCCTGGTTATTTTAATGGATATTGGAGGGTGATAGTTATAAGTAAAAATTTTAATATGAATAATTTTATTGCAATTTTTTAAACTACTAACTTTTTTTTCATTAAAGATGTAAACAATGCTACTATAGGGGAAAATATAAAAAATTCAATGTGTGGATTCTAAATGGAATAAAGATAGTTGCCCCATTTGATAGATATGGAGTCCTTATGGATGAAGTCGTGGGATTATTTGAATATATTCTAGGCTATATGAGAGTGGAATAGGTTACCCATCTGATTACATATGATGAATGGAGGCATATGCCATTATCTTGAAAAAATTATGTTTTTGATTCACAGATAAAGGTAATTTTATAAGGACCTGGCCTTATTACATTACATAATCATGAATTTATTACTGAAATCACAAAATTTCACATTGAGGATCCTTTTAAGATTATAGATTTAGATAATTATGACATAATACATTTATAACATTACACATCAATAAAGAGTGGAGACCATAAATATAGTATTCATTTCTTCCAAAATATTAAAATTTTCAAATAAAACATGATTTCATTGATAATTATTAAAAAATTTAACTTGGCTTCCTTATTTGTCTTACAGATCCTTATAACCTATGAAAATAATTTAAAAACATGGTATGAGAAAACAAATCTTAGTAAAGGATATAAAAATAAGGAAAGAACATATTAGTCCATGAATACTTGTAGCATATGAAATCATTTTCAAAAGACATACTTTTCACCCATATATACATACTTTATGAAACATTAGATTTCAAAAATATTCCCAAAAAACATAATAACATAAATATAACTATAAAGGTATCTTGGGAAATTACTTACATAATCTTTTAAACCTCTCAGCTACCTTATAATTCGCAACCCTCACGACTACCTTATAATTTGTTTTACCATCACAGTTACACTTGGAGTAACCAAATGGCCAACCTACCACGTACACATACCAAATATATTGGAGGGAGATATAAGTCAAAACCTTTATCATAATAAATTCCAATGAACTAGAAAATAATCAAACAACATTAATAATTTCATAAAAACATTTCTTTTGAATTTTGTAAAACAGAATTTTAAAAGAGGATTTTAAAAGAAAAACCCCTTATAAAAATCATATAATTAAAGTGAGACTTAATATAGTGGATATAATTTGTATATAAACTTTAAATACAAATAATTAAACATAATATAATCATAATTCATAACATAAACAATTTCAAAACCCAAAAAAATGAAGTAGAAGGGTAACCCAAAGAATGGAAATCGGGTCAAGAATTCCCTCACCTTAGGTTTTTATTACTTAAAACTCATTTATACCTCTTATGTAATGGTTAAAATAGGGTTATTAATATCTTAAAGAAACATATTTATCTTTATAAAACCTTATATGATCATTTAATTACATTATTTTACCATTTAAGTGTTAGTATTTTTCTCCTTGCATTATTTTGGGTACGTTCTTTACATGCCTACCATGATCGGTTCTTGATAGATATTCTTGTAGATTGGAAGTGAAACTACAAAATATTAATGGAATGGTATTTAAATATTTATAGAAACATAAATTATACCATTTATCATTTTTAATTCTGACATTATGATGATTCATAAGTTAAAATATTATTGATATTTATTTAGGTTATTTTGGCGATTCTTCGATCGTAAAGAAATCATTTTGTTTTATAAATTAATAACATGTGTAAAAAATGATCACATATCCTTATATATGATATAATACATAAATTATAATCTATTTCAACCTTAAAAATGTTTTCATGACCAGTCTTGAATGATGTAAAATAAATTGGAATCACATCATCCACGATGTTGGAAAATCGACAGATCACAAACGATGTTTTAATTTCTTGAATAAGCTGGAGAGGAGAAGAAGTATAATGGTGATTCCTCCATAAATATGATGAATTCCAGAATATTTAGGATACTGTATCATTCATGCCTCTTGAATAAGGGTAGTTTATGAAAGATGGAGAAAAGAAAAGAAAATGAAAAGAAATGAGAGAAAACAAAAGGGGGTGTTTACCTCTTGATCTCTTCTCCTTGATATCCCTCTTAAGGCCTTTGGTTTTGGATTTTTGGTGAGACCAACAACTCTAGGACGTGGGGAAGAGCCTTGTAAGCTGTATTGGGTAGAACTAGGTATGTCTCAAGGCTTGAGAGGTGTGGGAGGAATAGAAGAATGATGGTGGTATTTAGAGAGGAGGAGAGAAGGTATTTTATATTATTTTAATCATTATTATAATATTTTTTCTCAAGACAATTAATACTCTTAATTAATGTGACTCAAAATATTAATAATTTCATGTGAGTTCGAACCAAGTGGGTTTACACCACCTATGATGTCATATATAGTGTATTAACTGATAATTTGAATATACGGTATTTTACCGTATTTTACTATTAATCAAAAATTCAAGAATTTTAGAAAAATACCAAAAATTAACACTAACCATTTTTGATGTGTAGAATTAAAAAATGAACTCCATTTTTTTAAAATAATTTTTTTAATATTAATAATTTAAATTTTAAATAAAATCATAATTTATTCAAAAATAACAATTTTAAATCTATAACTCATTTTTAACACCTTAAAAAATTAATCAAATTGACATTAACTTAAATCCTTACGAAAATAAAATAATAATAAAATTTACTATTCATTAGTGTCATATTATTATTCATAAGGGTAGGTTACTGTTCAACAAAAAACAAGTTGGTCTTATCAGACTCCAAAAAACATACTTATCACAATTTTAGATAACCATTTTTTGAAATTCAAAACATAGAAGTGGAAAAATTATATTTAATGGATAGTTATAAATATCAACTTAAAATAAAGTTCTATGCATTCCAATTTATTTTGAAAAACATGGGGTGTTACATTATCCCCACCTTCTGGAAATTGTGTCCTCTCAATTTTATTTACTTATTAAACATGTGAGGGTACCTCTCCCTCAGAGCATATTCACACTCCAATTTTTCTTCTTCAATAATGTGTTTTCTCCACAAATCATTTACTGGGTGGATTACCTTATTCCGCAATACTTGTTCCCTTAGATCAAGAATCTGAACTGGTTTCTCCTCATAATAAAGTTTCTATTCCAGCTGAACTGTTTCTGGGATCAAAACATGAGTTGAATCTGGCACATAATTTCTCAATATCAAAACATGAAAAATATTATGTACCTAAGACAAACTCAGAGGAAAATATACTCTGTGAGCGACTGGTCCAACCTTCTCTAGAATTTCATAAGGTCCAATGAACTATTATAGTGACCCGTCTTTTTATTACATTACTATTACATCATTTTAAAGGAAAAAAACTATAGGATTATAAATTGAGGATATGAAGGATTAATGTCTTAGGAAAACTAGGACCATGAATAACATTTACAACATCAAACATAAACATTTATTTAATCCAACTTTCTCTAGCTTCTTATTGTCACTTGAAAACTCCTTAGTACACATAACCACCTAAAGATATATATCAAAAAGGGGTGATCTAAAATGTCGGTAAGAGGATTGATATGATCGATATAAAAATGGGTGAGAATAATTATAACATAGTCAAAGTATCATGAACATGACAGGAAGCATTAATAAAAGACTTGAAATGTGGAAATGAATAAAAATGAAACATCATATCTTAGTGGTTAACTACCACACATAGTTATGAACAATGATAGAATAATGTTCACACATCATTTTCCTTTAACTAATGAGAATCATCCCTCTACCCAATGCATTGGGGAACTATATAATTTTAGGCACACCCATCATACTCAAACATTCATAATGCGCTATATAATTCACGGTGCACCCATCTCATCATAATATTTACATTATCATGCATAAAACATTGAAAATATGTGAAACATGAACATAAAATAACCCATGTACAAAAATAGGTTTCAAATAATTTAGCTTAAATTCATAAACATTTGGTTCTCAAAATAAATAGTGAATATCATTCTTGACAAAGAACTATTAACCATGAGTGAAGAGTGAAGCAATCTCCGAGAAGTAAAAAAAGGTGTTCGTATTTGATAGAAGTGTTCTTTTGGAAAACACTATATTTTTCCTGAAATCAATTAAATAGAATGTATATCCTATAAAATTAAATATAATTATTAATAAATAACTTTCAATTCATATCCATAATGAAAATGGGTTGAAGAGGACAAACCCAAAGAAATAGAGTTGAGTTCGAGAGTTTCCCCTTACCTTGTATCTGAACACTTTATCACATTAATATCCTATATAATGATATTATATTCATTAATTAGAAATTAATGAACCTTTTATAAATGAATATGGTTCATTATGGTTTCATTAAGTTATTTTATGGGCCTTTGGATTAGTTATAGAATTTAAATTCATTGTTTGGGAATGTTCATTTTTGTAGTTTTCTTGAACGGTTCACTTGTATTCATGAATGGAAGTTCCTTTAAAACGTGGATAAACATATAGAATTGAAATTATTTGTTATTTATGATTCTAAATAAATTTAAATGAACTTATAAATTATTTTTTATATACCAAGCAAATGAATCATTATATAGAACTTAATGATGATCGTTTTGGTTAATTCGGGCGGTTTTTCGAACACAACGAACTCGGTTTGTTTAATAATTTAGTAATATTTACATAAGTTAGTTTCATACCATTAAATATGATATATTACATATAAAATAATCTTTTTAAATCATGAAAATGGTTTCATGTCTAGATATGAAGGTGGTAAAAGAAAATGAAAACATGTTGTTCTTGATGGTGATAAATTAACACCTCACCAGCAACATTTTCCTTTTTAAAATAAAAAGAATAGGAGAAGGGGTTTATATTATATATTATCACATAATCATAATAAAATTCCATTATATTTAATATAATAGAGTTACCATACCATTTTTATGAGGATAGGTGGGAGGATATTATGAAAAGAACCCGAAATTCAATGGAAATTAAAAGAAAAGAGAGAGAAAGAGGAATTACCTCTTGAATCCTCTTTAAGGCACCTTGAACTGGTTTTTTGATGAGACTGGAAGGTCTTGGACATGGGGTAGTGGATAGGGAAGATGTTTGGGAACAGTTTTGACAAGTATTTAAACTTTATAGGTGTGAGGAAATGAAGGTGTGAAGGGTGCTATTTATAGCGGAGGGGAGAGAGGGTTTCTTAATATTTTAATCCTTAGTTTATTAATTTGCACAAAGATTAGAAATAGTGATGATTCCATGACATAGAATAGTAAATAGGCAATATTAGTTCTAGATTTGGGTTCTTACATCACTTTTTATGTCAGGAATATTGGATTCAAATTATAATGTATTTATACGGTAAATTAATGTATTTTACTATTCAACAAAAAAATATTTCAGAAAAATCCCAAAAAATCACCCTAAATATTTTTTGATGTGTAGAATAAATAAAAAATCCATTTTAAAAATTTAATTTTCTAAATATGATTATTTTAATTTTTAACTAAAATCCTAATTTACTTGAAAAATACAGTTTTTAAAAATAAAACAGATTTCATTATACATTCAAAAAGTACATAAGATCTTATAAAATTATCTTAAAACCAGAAGACATATAATTTTTTATTTATGAAAAAATTAGGAAAATAAATTTTCTTTTAAATTAATTAATTAATTGTAATTATTTATTTGTGACTTACAAAATACTGATTCTTATACTATAGTCATATTGTCACTTATAAGATGCCTAAATTTTATTTAATAATTTATGGATGAGGTTACTATTATTTTGGAAAATTTAATATTAATAAGAGTAATATTACTATTCATAAGGGTAGGTTACTATTCACCAAAAATTATTTTTGATCTATTTGAATCCAAAAATCCCCCTGAACACAACCGTGTTTTTCATATTTTCAAACTTCCAAACATAGAAGTGGAAAAATTATGTTTAATGGTCACATAGTATTTAGTATCACAATATTTCATTATGATTACAAATTTTATTATAATTTAAGTCATACTTGTAATTAGAGGATTACCTTGATAAAACATCAGGTCATTACATTATTCCCCCCTTATGAAATTTCGACCTCGAAATTTCATTTTACAAAAATAGGTGAGGGTAATTATCCTTCATTGCCTCTTTCGGTTCTCAAGTAGCTTCTTCAAACATATGGTTCCTTCATAACACTTTAACCAGATAGGTTGTCTTATTTTGTAGGACCTTATCTCTAATGTCCATAATCTTTACAGGTTTCTCCTCATAAGAGAGATCATCTTACAGCTGTACCACCTCTAAGATCAGTACATATGAGGAATCTGATATGTACTTCCTTAGGAGTGATATGTAAAACACATCATGAACTTGAGCCATATTCAGTTGATGTGAAAGCTGATAGGCCACAGATTATATGTGGTCAGGGATCTCAAATCGGGAAATGTACATTGGTCTTAGCTTCCATTTCTTTCCAAACTTCATGACTCTCTTCTATGTTAATACTCGAAGAAATACTTTATCTCCAACGTTGAACTCCAGGTCCCTTCGACAGTTGTCAGTATAGATCTTTTACTGACTCTGACCAGCTTTGATATGTTTCTAGATGACTTGAACCTTCTATGTCATCTCTTTCACATGATCAGGCCTAGTTAGCTTTCTTTCTCTAACTTCATCCCAATAGGTTGGACTTCTATATCGCTTTCATATAGAGCTTTATATGGAGCCATCTGAATACTCGAGTTGATGCTATTGTTGTTTGAGAACTGAATAAATGGTGTATGCTGATCCCATCCACCTTTGAATTCTAGAGTTTAGGATCTTAACATATCTTCAAGTGTTTGAATATTCATTTTATATTGGAAATTAGTTTGGGGGTGATATGCTATGAAAAAAAATTAATTCTGTACTCAAATCATGCTGAAGAATCCTCCGTAAATTAGATGTGAACCATATATCACTGTTATATACAATCAAGAGTGGAACACCATACAACCTAACCACTTCCTTCACATATATATTTTCAAGTTGTTCAAGCAATAGATCTTCCCGAATAGAGATAAAATGGTAAGACTTGGTGAGTCGGCCAACCACCACCCATATCATATTATTTCCCTTTGATGTATTCGGGAGACCCGTGACAAAGTCCATAGTGACATTATCCCATTTCCACATAGGTATAGGCCATGGTTGCCTCATCCCTTTGGACATTTTTTTTTCAATGCTTTAACTTTCTTACATACCAAGCACCTTGATATATATTCTGAAATTTCCTTCTTCATGTTATCCCACTAAATGTGTTCTCAGAGATCTCAGTGCATCTTGGTTCTACCCTGATGGATAGAGAATATTGAGCTATGTGCATTCTTCAATAGCTCCTTCTTTATCCTGGGCGATGAAGGAACACAAAGCCGCATTCCAACCCGAATCACACCATCACCAACGATATGGAACTCGTGCAGCTTCCCTTCCATTACAGTATTCACCTTCTTTTGTAACTACATATCTCCATTTTTGCCTCCTTAATCATCTCTTGGATTGATGGTTGCACAATCATTTTGAAAGGTTTGATTTATCCCCTTCCCTTATGATTTCCAAATTCATCCTTTTCATATCCATGAAGATAGGTTCTTTATCAATCTATAACATGGATATAGAAGAAGGTTCTTTTCTACTTAGAGCATCAGCTACCTTGTTTTCATTTCTAAGATGATAATGAATTGGGAAATCATAGTCTTTTATTAGCTCCAACTATATTATTTGATGAATGTTGATCTCCTTTTGTGTGGATATATACTTTAGGATCTTTTGGTTTTTTTATTTGTCACACTTCTCACCATAAATGTAGTGTCTCCATATTATTAAGGAAAAAAATCAAGGCTTTAAGCTCTAGATCATGCATCGGGTAGTTCGACTCATGGATCTTAAATTGCTGTGAGGCATAGGCTATCACATTATAATTTTTCATGAGTACAAAACCCAATCCATTCTTTGAAGCATCATTTTATATCACAAACCTTTCTCCATTTTTTGATAGTGTGAGTACAGGTGTAGTGATCAGCCTTCTCTTTAGATCCTTGAAGCTTCCCTCACATTATTCCATCCAGACATACTGTACCCCTTTCCATTTTAACATAGTTAGAAGGGTTGGAAATCATGAGAAATTTCTCACAAAATGTCGGTATTACCTAGCTGATCCAAGAAAACTATGGATTTATGTGACACTATAGGGTCTAGTCTATTTCTCAATCAACATTATTTTTGAAGTGTCTATATAAATTACCTCACTTGTGATCACATGTCCCAAGTGCATGACTTTATTTATCCAAAAGTCACACTTGATGAACTTTGTGTACAACTTCTCCTTTCTCAATGTCACCAACACAAGTCATATATGTTCTTAATATTACTCCTTTTTTTTGGATTAGATGAGAATATCATCAATAAACACTACCACCAATTTGTTGAGGTAATTTCTAAATACTCTATTCATTAACTCCATGAAGATCGCAGGGGCTTTAGTAAGTCTCAAGGGAATCACCAAAAACTCATAGTTTCCATACCTTGTATGGAAGGAAGTATTTTGAATATCTTCCTTCTTCGCCTTTAGTTGATGCTAAATATAATGAATATCTAACTTTGAGAAGTATTGAGATCCTCTTAATTGATCGAACAAGTCATCAATCCTTGTAAGAGGATACTTTTTCTTTATGGTGATCTTGTTGAGTTTTCTATAATCAATATACAGTCGCATTGTTCTATCCTTATTATTCACAATGAGCACTAGAGCACCCCAAGGAGATGCAATTGTGCGTATGAACCCTTTTTCCAAATGATCTTGAAGATACTTCTTTACCTATTCCATTTTGATAGGATCAATCCTATGGGTACACTTTGAGATAGGAGTAGCTCCGGGTATGAGTTCAATCAAGAACTCTACCTCACGATCCGGGGGAAGTACGGGTAACTCTTCAAGAAATACCTTATTGTATTCCCTTATTATAGGAATTTCCGCTTGGTTGGCACTTTCCTTTGACTCAACCATTTGGGTGAGGTATGCCTCTTCATATGGAATCAACACCCAAACCATTGATCTTTTTATAGGATATTCACAATCTTCCATGAATTTGTAGAATAGCATGGAATGGTTTGGAATATGAAAAGATATTTCTTTTTCCCAAATTTTGATATGTTCTCTATATAACAAGATCCAATACATTCCCATTACAACATTGAATTACACCAAGGGATGTATTATAAGATTCGCTGGAAGAATCTTCCCACATACACCATCAGGGGAAGAGTCAAACACTTGGGTAGCAATGATTTCACCACTTGTCTCTTTTAAAGAGATATCTAAGTCATGGTTTTGGGGAATCAATTCTATAGTTTTAGAAAAATTTCAAGATATAATGGAATTAGTAGAATCAAAATAACATAATACTTTTTCCATTCTTGGGTAAATACAAAGTGTACCTTGTATGACTTTATTATCTTACTCCACTTACACAGTAGTTATGGAAAAATCCTTCCCTTGTTCCTTTGGATTTGGTGGCTACTGACAATGATTAACCTTGAGGACTTTAAGTTTAGTGCATTGTCTTGCATAGTTCCCTTTCTCCCTACAATTTTAGAATTGGACCATAGGTGGTGATCCCCTTTCTTCCACTACATTCTGATTCCTTCTCATGTATTTTCGACACTCTTGAGAATGGTGGCCTTCTTCCCCACACTTGCAGCATTTCCCCATAACTTTGAGGTATTTCCCATGATGCAACTTCCCACATTTTTATCATGTGGGTCATTTAGTTTTCTTCGCACCTTTATCATTAGATCCTCTGGCATGAAACTCCATCTTTCATTTCTTATCAAAATAGCCATGGGACCATTTTCTAAACTCCAAGTCCACTTTGAGAGAACATTTAAAAACATCATCATAACTCCCAAAGTCTTGAATTATAAGAGCCTTTAAATGGTTCAGTTTTAAACAACTAAATAATCTTTCAATTTTTCTATAATTTTTTATAACAAAACCTGAGTCATTCCTAACAAGCATTGTGAAATTTTCTACGCAGGTCATGAAAAATTTTCCTTCCTTTTTCTTGAGCTCTATGAATTATCTCTCTATATTCATAAAAATATTTTGTGGGAAATACTTGTTAAGAAACAAGATCTAAAATTCTTCCCATTCCATCTCTTCAATTTCATCACTTGGCTTGGTGTTCTTAATCAAAGACCACCATTGATCAGCTTCTCCATCTAGATGATAAACGACTAGTTTCAACTTCTCCATCTCAGAATAGTGAATCACAAAAAAGAATTTCTCCATGGAGTTGACCCATTATTCCACAACTAGTGGATTGGAAGATCCACTAAACATTAGTGGTCGTTACCACAGAAAACATTTGATATCTAGTAGCTCCCGCTTAGGTCAAGGAGGATGTTACCCATTATTCTGGTTATTTTTGATAACCTAAGATAGTTAGTTAAGAATTTCCATGATGTTTTGAACTCCACCTTTCAAAGAAATGGGTATTTTTTTCGGAAATCATTTCATTGGCCCTCACATGGTTTGTTGGCCTGGTTTCTTGTGTTTCCCAACATTTTCTAAAATAGGAAAGGTTAAAACAAAACATAAGTCATTGAGCCATGAATAAATAACCTATTAATTTATGAAATTACAATAAAATCATATCTTATGGGATCCAAATGTTTAGAAAATCTCTTTTTTGTGAATATTTGTACTTATTCTCATACTAGAGGTTTTCTCTAGGGTTCACTAATCCTAATTCCAAAATTAACTAAAATGTTCCTCTAAAACCAACAATAATGACCTGGACTTTTCTTACATTACTATTACATCATTTTAAAGGTAAAATAGATAATAGTATTACACATAGAGGATCCAGAGGTTTAGTTTCTTGGGAAAACTAGGACCATGCATAACATTTACAACATCAAACATAAACATTTATTTAATCCATCCCTCTCCAACTTCTTATTATCCCCTAAAAACTACTTATTACACATAATCACCTGACGATATACATCAAAAAGGGTGATCTAAACTCCCAGTAAAAGGATATATATGATCAAAATAACAATTTTTTATCATAATCCTAACATAGGTAAAGTATCATGAACATGAGAGAAATCATTAATAAAAGACATGAAATGTGGAAATGCATAAAAATGAAACATCATGTCTTAGTGGTTAACTACAACACATATATATAACATCCCAAGTAAGTAAATAATAATAGATTTTCATATCTATGTATATTTATGAATTATATAGTATTTTAGAGGCTTAAAATGAGAATAAATCCAATCTTAAGCATAGAATACTCTAATATTTTTAAAAGATTGTTTTACTACCTTTTGATGGAAAACCATTTTTAAATCTAACTTGTGACAATTTTATAATCTCTATTTTCCCAAATAAACAATTTCTTTAGAATTGGGACATTTAAATTTACTTTGGATAAATTTTTGGTATTTTTCTAACAATGTTCAATTTTAATGAATAGTGAAAAATAAAGCATTTTACTTCAAACCTTCTTTTTCATCTAATTTAATTTTATATTTAGATTGTACTTTTAATTGGTTTTAAAGTGTAATTATAATATATTTTTACCATTTAATTCATTGGTGGTCATTGTAATTAATTTCAATTTTAAATTGGACATAAACAAGTGCCAATATTTTGATAGATATTGTTTCTTAAAAACACGCTATTTGTTTTGACAACGAGAAATATTTTTAAATTAATTACTGCAATTTCTTTGTTTGGAATTTGGTGAAATGGATTCCATATTTGGAATCAGAATGACCAAATTATTTAATTAAGATACTATTGTTTTTGGACATTATGAATAGTAACGACAATAATTATCTTTAATTATCGTGATTAATTAGTAATCGGGTAGTTAAGGGTAATAAAATGATATCATAATAATATAAAATGACCCCAACATGTGTCCAAATCCTCGTTTTTGAGTCATGGCCGACCATGGTAAGATTTTTACCAAACTTGGGGGCCCATGGAGTCACATGGGTGTAATAGTGATATTTATGACATTATTTTTTTTAAAAAGTGAAATATAACAATGGTTTGTATATCCTAAGAAAAAAAATTTTAATTTTGTTTGCATAAATGATATCTTAGACTATAAATAGTCATCGGAAAGCTAAAAATATTTCCTACATCATGGTATTTGTTTTATAATTTTTAGACATTAAATAAATAAATTTATTTATGGCACCATGATGATGCAGTGATTACCTCATTAATGAACGAATTAAATAAAATGAAAAGATAAGGTAAAGTCTAAGACTTACACTTGTCAAAAACCTATTGTATGGGTGGATCTCTAACACTTATCACCTTATCCTCAAAATATATTATTGTGGGACCTTTAAAATCCTAAAATATTTTTATAATAAAATAAAATTTCAAGACTTTCCAAAAGTGACCCTCCTCCCTCTTATAAAAGGCCCCCACCTCTACCCCCTTACCCACACCTCTCAATCCCTTGTCTCATCCAACCTCTGATCATATTATCTCTCCACATCCCTTTATTACTCCTAGAATACTCACTTTGGGTAGAAGTCTTTCCAAGGAAGCCTTTAGCTCAAATCAAAAAGAGTTACCCGATTTAGAGGTAATGTCTTCTCCCGAGTTTCTTCCTTTTATTTTCCTTCTTCACTCACCACTATCTTCTTATTATTTGATACCATAATAACACCAGTATCCTCAATATACTAGGATGTTTTTTATTATAATTATTCTACCTAAACTTACACACACCTTCGTCTAATGGTTACATAACATACTGTTTCTGTGGGTGGTGAATTGTTGCCTCACGAAACGATGATTGTTCAATATTATTTTAACACCTTTCATGGTGGCCATTATGATGTCACTGTATTTATATATGATATATATGGTATTTATTTTTTCTATATGCTTATGAATTTTATTTTTAAATCACATCGTTATGCTTTTCATGTTATGGAACTGCGATAATTTCATCTGAGGAAGTGTGAACTATTGCCCCCTCAAGTGATGTGACTCGTTCATGCCAAACATAGAATTTATAAATAATGTAATTAATGAACTTATGTTACCTATATAACATATATATTATACCGGAATTATAAAATATATATGTCTCATTTAGTTTTAATTCCTTTAATATGATAAAGAAATGAAAGCAACGTTCATGCGTACGTACAGCCTACCGTCTCTAGGAACCGCGCATTTCATTTTTTATCTCAAAATGATATGGAATAGTATAAAATGAATATATAATAGTTATATATGATATTTAAATCATTAATACCATTTTGGAGATGATGTACTTATAACTACATGGACAATTCTATTCAAACAAGTTTATTTTTGACTCATGTACCGAACATCGACAAAACGTATGATATGAACTCAAATAATTAACTAATTATTATAGCATGATAATATGTGATATGAATTGAATAATTAAATTTAAAGTAATTACTTAAGAAATTATAAATTTACCAAATTTTATTATTCAGGAATATAAAGAAACGAACAAGACAAGTCGGACTTGAGGTAAGGGACTTCGTCTCAATCTCCTTTCGTTGAGGCATACTTTAATTTATATAAGACCTTCTTTTATTAGTTGTATAATAAACCCTTCCATTTTTTAATTTCATTCAAAAGTAATCTTTTTACCATAAGATTTTTACTAAATGAAAAAAGGGAATGTTTTTGTCTTATGTATGCGGCGACAACGACTTTTCCGCCGCCATGACCATTATTTGAGTTTCGGCTTCCTCTACAAGCCATAACTTTTTTCAATGATAAATAAATACCATATTTTACTTTTCTTTTATTTTGGTATTGAAAATGGTTTTGATAATGTTTTTATTATATCAATGTGTTGTATTGATATCTTGTGACTGAAATGTGGAAATTTTATGTTTCCTTTATGCATGTTTTATGTGATAAGATTATGTTATAGTTCTTGGGAATTATTTATGAAGTTGGGTGGTTCCATGATAAACTAAAGGTGAGTGAGCCCGATATAGCTCTCCAATGCATTGGGTAATGCAAAGGAGTTAAACGCAAAGGTTTCTCCAAAGAGATTTAGGGAATATACTGTGATGCGTATTCCAAACGTAACCATGAGGGTTACTCTCTACGTAAGAATGTTATGAATGCCTCAAGTTACCTTTATGTCTTATGATTTCTATGAGTTATTCATAAATATTATGATTTCAGGAGGTATGTTAAAGTGATTATTTTTTACGAGTAAAGTATTATTTCATTGATTCTTATGTATACAAAGAATAATGTTTTCTTTCCATATTTTTATATCCCTTACTGAGATTTTTATGATCATCCAATGTTTTTGAAATGTTTTTCACAGGTCAATAAAAAAGTACATGATGTGATGACAGTGTCGAGGAAGTGTCAAGAAAGAATCCTTGTTTTATTTTAAATATGTTTCCTTTGATGAAAAAAATGAATAATGTCTTTGATGTAACCACCTTGTTTAAATGTGGAATGTAATGCATGATTTATGATCTAATTCTATAAAAATCTAAACCTAAAAAGATCCTCAATGTGTATTATTGAAATAACTCAAGATTAAGTAATGTTTAAGTTTGGGGCCTTATAGTTGGTATCAAAGGTCGGTTTAGATAACTTTAGGAGTTAGAATTCTATTAAATGATTATCCAAAAATATTTTTTTACTTTATGGTAAAATTTAAATGATATAGAATTTGAAGATTACCATGTTTCTTCATCTAAGATATGTTTGTTCAGAATGGTTTTCCATAGAGGAAACAGGGAAGCAGTGCTAAGAAGGCATATAGAAGGAAATGACCTTCCAAATCAGTATTCTGAGATGGTCTGAATTGGAACTAAACAATTTTTTGCAGTAATGGAGCAGTTGACTCAAGCGATAAATGGTGGTGGTATCCATGCATGAGATCAGGCAGATCAATCGTAGAGGAACATGTTAGTGGTGGAACATTTCATGTGGCAACGTCCCCTATCATTCAGAGGATCATCTGACCCTATGCTATCTGAAGGGTGGATTAAAGCACTATAAAAGATTTTTCATGTCATGAGGTGTTCAAACAATCAAAAGGTTAGTCTTGTTGTTTACTGTTTGGAGGGTGAAGCAGATCAGTGGTGGTTGATGGTTAAAAATATCAGGGATACTGATGAGATTGATTCTCTTGACTAGTATGAATTCAAAGGTGTGTTTCTTGAGAAATATTTTCCTAAGGATGTTCGACTTAGGATGGAAAAACAATTCCTGGAATTGAGGCAAGAGGACTACTCAGTGGATTCTAATGAAGAAAAGTCCACTCGATTGGCAAGGTATTCTCTAAATTTTATCAGAGACCTTGATAGTAAAATCAATCATTTTTACTCAGGATTAAAGCCAAAATATTGAAGGGAATTAGATTCTCATGAGTTAAAAAGTTATTAAAATCTTGTTCGATGTGCTAAGAAGGTGGAAATGGAGTTTGCAGATGAGAAAGTGTTCTATGACAACCAACAGAATAAGAGACCGAGGTGGCTGGAGAAAGGGAATAATCCTTAAAAAAGGTTTGATGGTAAGAAAACCAAGTTTGAATTTTGTGATAAATTTGGTAAAAAGCATGTTGGGGAATGTCTTTTGAATTCTGGAAAGTGATTCCAATGTGGGAATATGGGACATAAGGCTTGTGATTGCACTGGAAAAGATCAGGGTAATGGTAAGACCAAATTTGATTTACAGTTAGTGAAATGTTTCAAGTGCAATGAGATGGGTCATTATGGAAACGAGTGTTCAAAAAAGAGCTCGAATTATGGGAAGCAGTCATAATACAATTAGAAAGGTGTGGTGAAATCCTTTGCAACTACTTCAGCAGATGTTGGGCCATCAAATGAAGTGGTATCAGTTACTTTGTTTGTTTTTTCGGATTATGCCAATGTGTTGTTTGATTAAGGGTCTACACATTCTTTCATCTCTAAAAAATAATCTAGTTAATTGGGAATTCCATCTCAAGAAATGACTCCTGAACTTGTGGTAAAAACACCTGGTGGAAATGTTGAGGCAAAAAGAATTTATAAGAATCTTCCTATACTTATCCGTGGAAAGAATCTACTTGCAAACCTTATTTTTTTATACCTCTAGTATAGTTTGATGTTATTCTAGGTATGGATTGGATCTCTGTTTACCATGATAAGATTTATTGTAGAGCTAAATAAGTTTCTCTTTAGAAAGAATTTCAGTTTGTGTAAAAGAATGAACCCTTACTCTTGATAACATATCAAGAGGCTGAGAAACTTGTAAAATATGGAAATGAATGTTACCTTGCACATATTGTTGAAAACAAAGGAACTGTTCAGATTAATAATGTGCCAGTGGTAAATGAGTATATTGATGTTTTTCCTGATGAGTTTCCTGGAATAATACCAGATCAGGAAGTTGAATTTACTGTTGAATTAGATCCTGATGCTAAGCCAATGTCAAAACCACCTTATCGAATGGATCAAATTGAGCTTTTAGAGTTGAAGGATCAATTGCAAGATTTATTAGATAAAGGTTTCATTCTCCCTAGCACATCACCATGGGATGCTCCTATATTGTTTGTTAAAAATAAAGATGGTTCAATGAGACTTTGCATTGATTATAGAGCCGTGAATAACATCATTGTTAAGAACAAATATCCTTTGCCTCAAATAGATGATTTGTTTGATTTGCCCCAGGGATCTCAGTATTTCTCAAAGATTGACATAAGATCGGGGTACCATCATTTGAAGGTAAAGGAATCAGATATTCTGAAGACCGTGTTTCGTACAAGATATGGCCATTATGAATTTGTAGTTATTCCTTTTGGGTTAACTAATATACATGTTGTATTCATGGACCTTATGAATAGAATTTTCCATGAGTTCTTGGATAAGTTTGTGGTTTTCTTCATTGATGATATTTTGGTGTTTTTTAAAAGTAAATATGAGCATGAAAGTCATTTAAGGGTTATTTATCAAACCTTAAAAGAAAAGAAATTGTACGGGAAATTCAGTAAGTGTGAGTTTTGGATGCACAATTTTTTTTCCTTGGTCGCACTGTTTAAAAAGATCGAAGAACTGTAGATCCTGCAGAAAAAGGTTGTTGAAGAATGCCCAATACCCACAAATGTAACCGAGATTCATAGTTTTCTTGGTTTGGAAATCTATTACTGAAGGTTTGTTAAAAAATTTGCACGGTTGTCCAGCCCATTGACTAAGCTAACTTGGAAGGGTGTTAAGTCTATCTGGACAAAATAATGTGATGATTGTTTTTAGGAATTGAAAAGAAGATTGGTGAATGCTCCAGTATTGGCACTACCTTTTAGGAATGGTGAGTTTGTTATCTACAGTGATGCTTCATTGAAAGGACTTGGTTGCATCCTAATGCAGAATGATCAGGTAATTTCTTATGCTTCACATCAATTGAAAAATTATGAGATAAATTACCCTACACATGATTTGGAATTAGCTGCTATTTTTTTTTGCTTTAAAAATTAAAAGGCATCATTTCTATGGTGTAAAGTGTGAAATATATACTGATCATAAAAGTTTAAAGTATATATTCACTCAGAAATAATTGAACATAAGACAGAGAAGATGGCTAGAATTAATCAAGGATTATGATTGCACGATTCACTACCACCCAGGAAAAGAAAATAAAGTGGAAGATTCTTTGAGTCAAAAAAGTAATGCTTCATTAACCATGTTATGTTTGGAACGTGATCCTTTGGTCAAGGATTTGATGAATTTTGGTTTGGAAGTTGTTGTTGCAGGAAATTCTTCTGTTTTGTTTCAGGTATCAGTGAAATCTTCTCTATCAGACAGAATTAAGCAAGCACAGAAGCAAGAAAATGAGTTATAGAAAAAGGTAGAGCTGGTTCATAAGGGTATGTTACCTGAATTCAACATTGACAATGATTGTGTTTTGAGATTTGGGAAGAGATTGTGTGTGCCTTTTGATTCACAGTTGAAGAGAGAGTTGTTATGTGAAGCTCATAGTCCTCCATTTTCAGTTCATCCTGACAGTACTAAGATGTATAGAGATCTGCGGGAGTATTACTAGTGGGATAGAATTAAAAGAGATATTGATGATTTTACTGTGAAGTGTTTGACTTATCAACAGGTTAAAGCAGAGTGGCAGTTACCGAAAGGGATGCTTCAGCCTTTACCAGTGCCAGAGTGGGAATAAGAGAATATATCCATGTACTTCGTTGTGGGATTACCGAAGACACCTCGAGGTAATAATGAAATCTAGGTTATTGTTGATCACTTGACTAAATCTGCTCATTTCCTTGCTATATGAGTTACTTTTTCCCTAGATCAAATTTCTCAATTGTATCTTAAAGATATAGTCAGGTTACAAAGAGTTACCCTCTCCATTGTATCTGATCGTGATCCCAGGTTCACTTCAAACTTTAAGAAAGGCCTTCAGAAGTCGTTGGGTACTGAATTAAATTTTAGTACAACTTTTCTTCCTCAATCAGATGGGCAGTCAGAACGAACAATTCAGACTTTGGAGGATATGCTACGTGCTTGTTTGATGGATTATCAAGGAAGTTGGGACAAACTTCTTTCATTGGTGGAGTTTTCTTATAATAACAGTTTTCATTGCAGTATACAGATGACACCATTTGAGGCATTATATGGGAAGCAGTGTCGAACTCCAGCTTTTTGGGATGAAGTAGGTGAAAGGAAGTTGATGGGACCAAAATTGAAAGAAGAGATGGTAGAAAAAGTTCAACTAATAAAGAAACACATGAGAACAGCTCAGAGCAGGTAGAAAAGTAATGTGGACAACATGATGAAGGATCTCTCTTTTGAGGTAGGTGATCTTGTATTCCTCAAAGTTTCACCATGGAAAAGTGTGATGTGATTTGGTAAGAAAGGAAAGCTAAGTCCAATGTTCATTAGACCATATAAAATTCTGGAGAGAGTTAGATCAGTTTCATACCTAGTGGATTTACCTCTGAGTTTATCTCAGGTACATAATGTTTTTCATGTTTCAATGTTAATGAAGTACATGCCAGATCCATCTCATGTTTTGAGTCTAGAGGTAGTTCAGCTGGAAGATAATCTATCTTATGAGGAACAACCGGTCCAGATTCTTGACCACAGGGAGCATGTGTTGTGGAATAAGGTGATTTATCACGTAAAGGTTCTATGGAAAAACCATATAGTTGAAGAGGCAACATGAGAATCTGAAAATGCAATGAGGGATAAATACCCCCACTTATTCGATAAGTAAGTAAATTGAGGGGACGCAATTTCCAAAAGGGGGGAAGGATGTAACATCCCAAGTAAGTAAAGAATAATATATTTTCATATCTATGTCTATTTATGAATTAGATCGTGTTTTAGAAGCTTAAAATTAGAATAAATCCAATCTTAAGCATAGAATACTCTAATATTTTTAAAAGATTGTTTTACTGCCTTTTGATGGCAAACCATTTTTAAATCTAAATTTTGACAATTTTATAAGCTCTATTTTTAAAAATAAACAATTTCTTTAGAATTGGGACATTGAAATTTACGTTGGATAAAATTTTAGTATTTTTATGACAATGTTCATTTTTAATGAATAGTGAAAAATACTGCATTTTACTTTAAAACTGCTTTTTCATCTAATTTAATTATATAGTTAGATTGTCCTCTTAATTGGTATTAAAGTGTAATTAGAATATATTTTTACCATTTAATTCAATGGTGGTCATTTTAATTAATTTCACTTTGACATTGGACATAAACAAGTGTCAATCTTTTGATAGATATTGTTTCATAAAAACACTCTATTTGTTTTGACAATGAGAATTATTTTTAAATTAATTTCTAGAATTTCTGTGTTTGGAATTTGGTAAAATTGATTCAATATTTATAATTAGAAGGTACAAATTATGTAATTAATACTCCTTTGTTTTTGTACATTATAAATAGTAACGACGGTAATTATCTTTAATTATCGTGATTAATTAGTAATCGGGTAGTTAAGGGTAATAAAATAATATCATAATAATATAAAATGACCCCAACATGTGTCCAAATCCTCTTTTTTGATTCTTGTCCGACCATGGGAATATTTTTACCGAACATGAGGGCCCATGGAGTCACATGGGTGTAATAGTGACATTTATGACAATGTTTTTTTTAAAAAGAAGAGAAATATAACAAAGGTTTGTATATCCAAAGTAAAACAATTTTAATTAAGTTTAAATAAATGATATCTTAGACTATAAATAGTGGTTGGAAATATAAAAATATTTCCTATATCATTTTATTTGTTTTATAATTTTTATACATTAAATAGATAAATTTATTTATGACACCATGATGATGTAGTGATTACCTCATTAATGAACGATTTAAATAAAATGAAAAGATAAGATAAAATCTAAGACTTACACTTGTAAAAAACCTATTGGATGGATGGATTTCGAACATTGATCACCGTATACTCAAAATATATCATTGTGGGACCTTTAAAATCCGAAAATCATTTTATAATAAAGTAACATTTCAAGACTTTCCAAAAGTGACCCTCCTCCCTCTTATAAAAGGCCCCCACCTCTACCCCCTTACCCACACATCTCAAGCCCTTGGATCATCCAAACTCTGCTCATATTATCTCTCCACATCCCTCTCTAACTTCTATAATCCTCACTTTGGGCATAAGTCTTTCCAAGGAAGCCTTTGGCTCAAATCAAAAAGAGTTACCCGATTTAGAGGTAATGTCTTCTCTCGAGTTTCTTCCTTTTATTTTCCTTCTTCATTCACCACTATCTTATTATTATTTGATCCTATAAGCACACCAGTATCCTCAATATACTAGGATGTTTTTATGATAAGGATTATTCCTACACTTACACACACCTCCGTCTAATGGTTAAAGAACATACTGTTTCTATGGGTGGCGAATTACTGCCTCACGAAACGATGATTGTTCAATCTTCTTTTAACACCTTTAATGGTGGACATTATGATGTCAATATATTTATATATGATATATATGGTATTTATTTTTTCTATATGCTTCTGAATTTTATTTTTAAATCACATTGTTATGCTTTTAATGTTGTGGAGCTGCGATAATTTCATCTGAGGCAGTGTGGACTACCGCCCCCTCAAGTGATGTGACTCGTTCATGCCAAACATGGAATTTATAAAGAATGTAATTAATGAACTTTTGTTAAAAATATAACATATATATTATAGTGTAGTTATAATATATATATATGTCTCATTTAGTTTTAATTCCTTTAATATGACAAAGAAATGAAAGTAGTGTTCATGTGTACATACGGCCTACCGTCTCCATGAACGGTGAATTTCATTTTTTTATCACCAAATGTTATGGAATAGTATAAGATGAATATATACTGGATATATATGATATTTAAATCATTAATACCATTATGGAGATCATGTAATTATAACTACATGGACAATTCTCTTCAAACAAGTTTATTTTTGACTCATGTACCGAACATCGACAAAACGTATGATATGAACTCACATAATTAACTAATTATTATAACATGATAATATGTGATATGAATTGAATAATAAAATTTAAAGGAAGTACTTAAGAAATTATAAATTGACCGTAGTTTATTATTCAGGAATATAAAGAAACGAACAAGACAAGTCAGACTTGAGGTAAGGGACTTCGTCTCAATATCCTTTCGTTGAGGCATACTTCAATTTATATACGACCTTATTTTATTAGTTGTATAATAAAACCTTTGGACTTTTAATTTCATTCAAAAGAAATATTTTTACATGAAGCGTTTTACTAAATGAAAAATGGAATATTTTTGTCTTACATATGCGGCGACAATGACTTCTCCGTCATCGTGGCCATTATTTGAGTTTCGGCTTCCTCTACAAGGCATAACTTTTTTAAATGAAAAATAAATACCATGTTTTACTTTTCTTTTATTTTGGTATTGAAAATGGTTTTTATAATGTTTTGATTATATCAATGTGTTGTATTGATATCTTGTGATTGAAATGTGGAAATTTTATGTTTCCTTTATACATGTTTTATGTTATACGATTATGTTATAGTTCTTGGGCATTGTTTACAGAGTCGGGTGGTTCCATGATAAACTACGGTCGGGTGAGCCCGATATAGCTCTCCAATGCATTGGGTAATATGAAGGAGTTAAACGCTAAGGTTTATCTGAAGAGATTTAGGGAATATACTGTAATGAGTATTCCAAATGTAACCATGAGGGTTACTCCCTACGTAAAAATGTTATGAATTCCTCAAGTTACATTTATGTTTTATGATTTCTATGAATTATTCATAAATCGTTTGATTTCATGAGGTATGTTAAATTGCTTATGTTTTATGAGTAAAGTATGATTTCATTGACTCTTATGTATACATGGACTAATGTTTTCTTTCCATATTTTTATGTCCCGTACTGAGTTTTTTATGCTCATCCCAAGTTTTTGAAATGTTTTTCACAGGTCAAGGGAAAAGTACATGATGTGATGATAGTGTCGAGGAAGTGTCAAGAAAGAATCCATGTTTTATTTTAAATATGTTTCCTTTGATGGAAAAAATGAATATTGTCTTTTATGTAACCACCTTGTTTAAATGTGGAATATAATGCATGATTTATGATCTAATTCTCTAAAACTCTAAACCTGAAAATATCCTCAATGTGTATTCTTTAAATAACTAAATATTAAGTAATGTTTAAGGTTGGCGCCTTATAATAGTTTTGAAAAATGATAAAATCATGTTCACACATCATTTACCATTTACTAATGAGATTCATCACTTTACCCAATGCATTGGAGTTATGTTTAATTCCATGGGCACCCGTCACACTCAAATATTAATATTGCGCTATATGATTATGGGAACACCCATCTCATCATAATATTTACATCATCATGCATGCCACATTGAAAATATGTCAAACTTGAACATAAAATAACCCATGTAAATAAATGGGGTTCATAGAATTAAGCATAAAATCATAAATTTTTTCCCAAAATAAAGAGGGAATGTCATTCTTGACAAAGAACCATTCACCATGAGTGAAGAGTGAAACAATCCTTGATAAGTAAAAGGGTGTGTTTATTTAAAGGAAGATTTCTTTTGGAAAAAAATGAGGGTTTTCATAAAATCAAGTCGATAACATGTATATCTCAAAAAAGTAATGATAATTGTGAATAAATTAATTTTCAGGTATGTCCACACTAAAAGTGGGTTGAAGAGGGAAACCCCAAAGGAAGAGAGTTGAGTTTGAGGGTTTCCCCTTACCTTGTATCTGAATTCTTTCTTCACTTTAATGTCCTATATAATGAAATTATATTCATTTATTAGCAATTCCAAAACCATTTATACATCAATAAGTTTCATTACGGGTTTACTAAGTTCTTTTATGGGGCTTTGGATGAGTTATAGAGTTTAAATTCAATATTCGAAAATGCTCGTTTTTGTAGTTTTCTTGAATGGTTCACTAGTATTTATGAATGGAAGTTCATTTAAAACATGGATAAAAATACAGAATTGTAATTATATGTTGTTTATGATGTTAAAAAAGTTGAAATGATCTTATAAATTATTTGTTTATATACCATGAGAATGAACCATTAGATAAGAATACAATGATGATCATTTGGGTTAATTCGGGTGGTTTTTCGACCACAACAAACTTGTTTTGTTTAATCATGTAGTAATATGTACATAAGTTAGTTACAGAAAATTAAATAGGATATAATACATATAAAATAATCTAGTTCAAACATAAAAATTCTTTCATGACTAGATCTGAAGGTGGTAAAAGAAAATGGAAACATGTCATTTTTGAAGGTGATAAATTAACACCTCACAAACAACGTTTTCCTTTCTAAAATAAAAATTCGAGGAGAAGGGGGTTAGATGATATATTATCCCATTATCATTATAAAATTACATTATTGGTATGATACTGGAGTTTCCATACCATTTGGATGAGGATAGGTGGGAAGATATTAAGAAAAGAACATGAAATTGAATGGAAATTAAAGGGAGAGAGAGAGAGAGGAATTACCTCTTGAATCCTGCTTATGGAACACTGAATTGGTATTTTATGAGACCCAAAGCTCTTGGAAGTGGGTGAGGGTATAGGGAAGATGTTTGGGAAAATTTTAGACAAGGATTGAATCTTTATAGGTGTTATGAAATGAGGGTGTGGAGGGTGGTATTTATAGTGGAGGGGAGATGGGTTTTCGTAATATTTAAATCATTTGTTTATTAATTTCCACCAAGATAAGAAATAGTGGTGATTAAAAGACTAAGAATAGTAAATATGGAATGTTAGTTTGATATTTGGGTTCTTACATCACCAGTGATGTCAGGAATAGTGGATTTAAATTATAATGTATTTATATGGTAAATTAATGTATTTTACTATTAACCAAAAATTCATGTATTTTAGAAAAATCTAAAAAAATTACATTAACCATTTTTTTATTTTAAGAATCCAAAAATGAAGTCCCTCTTTCAAAATTCGTTTTTTATTTATTATTAATTTAATTTTTAATTAAAATCATAATTTACTTAAAAAATACAGTTTTTAAAATTAAAACTGATTTCATAATGCTTTAAAAAATTACATAAGGTCTTATAAAATTATCTTAAAACTAGAAGAAATAGAATTTTTAATTTATGAAAAAAAAACGATAATACATTTTGTTTTAAATTTATTAATTAATTTTATTTAATTATTTATGACTTACAAAACTAATTCTTATAATATGGTCATATTGTCACTTATAAGATGTTTAAATTTTAGTTAATCATTTGTGGATAAGGTTACTATTATTTTGAAAATTTTACTATTCATAAGGGTCATATTACTATTTATAAGGGTTGGTTACTATTCATAAGGGTAGGTTACTATTCCTAAAAAAAGTATGTTTGTTCCATTAGACTCTAAAAATCACCTTGAACGCAACCGTGTATGTCGGATTTTTGAAATTCAAAACATAGAAGTGACAAAATTATGTTTAATTATCACATAGAATTTAGTATCATATAATGTCATTATGCTTCCTAATGTGATTATACTTTAAGGCATACGTATAACAAAGGGATTCCATTGATACAACATTGGTTCATTACAACTGTGGAATTGGCTTTCATTTCTTACCAAAACATATAAAACTCTTCCATGGCGAGATTCTAAGAAAAAAAATGAACACCTACTTCAAAGGAAAAGTCTTTCCTTCTATTGTGTGCATAAATTTTCTGCCTGCTATGAGCAATCCTCATATTTTTCTATATCATCTTCACTTTCATAGCCATTTCCTCTACTAATTTTGGTCCCATCAACATCCTTTCCTCAACTTCATCCCAAAAAGTTGGATATCTACACCACATCCCACAAAATGCCCCAAAAGTTTCCATCTGCATACTGGAATGAAAATTTTTATTATAAGAAAACTCAACTAATGAAATATTATGATCCCAACTTCTCTAGTAGTCCATCAAAAAAGATCGAATAATATCCTCTAATGTCTGAATCATTCGTTCTAACTTCCCGTCAGATTGAGGATTAAATGTTGTACAAAAATTTAATTCTGTTCCCAACGAGTTCTGAAGGCCCTTCCAAATGTTAGAAGTGGATCTGGGATCCCGGTCAGATACAAAAAAGAGGAAATCCATGTAACTTGATAATATCTTTGAGGTATAGTCGAGAAATATGATCCAAAGACATTGTATATCAAATAGAAAGAAAATGTGCATATTTAAGATACAATAGAAAGAGGAACTCCATGTAACTTGACAATATCGTTGAGGTATAGTCAAGAAATATGATCCAAAGATATTGTATCTCAAATAGAAAGAAAATTTGCATATTTAGTCACTCGATAAACAATAACCAAAATCACAATATTACCTCAAGAAGTCTTAGGTAGTTCCAACACAATGTCCATGGATACATTCTTCCATTTCTACTCTGGAATAGGTAAAGGCTAAATCATCCCCCTCAGTAATTTCCACTATGATTTAACCTATTGACATGTTAAACATTTCATGGTAAAATCAGAAATATCACTTTTCATTCCATCCCACCAGTAATACTCTTGAAGGTATCTTTACATATTAGTACTTCCAAGATGAACTGAAAATGGGGAACTATGAGCTACACACAACAATTCCTCATTCAACTGGGAATCACAAGGTACACACAAACAATTACCAAATCATAAAACACAATCTTTATCGAGGTTAAATTCTAGAAACTTAACCATTTTAACCAATTATACCTTTTTATATAGCTCATAGTATTCCTTCTATGCTTATATAATTCTTTCTGATAATGATGACTGCACTGAAACCTGAAAAAAAAACTGAGGAATTTACTTCACCAATGACTTCTAATCCAAAATTCATTAAATCATTAATCAAGGGATCATGTTCTAAACATAACAAGGTTAATTATGCATGATGTTTTTGACTCAGAACATCCACCACTTTGCTTTTACCAAATGGTAATTGATTAGGAAAGTATAATCCTTTATCAGTTCAATCCATCTTCTCTACCTTAGGTTTAATTTATTCTAAGTTAATATATACTTCAAAATTTTATGTTCAGTATATATTTGACATTTGGATATATATAAATGATTCCTCCAAATTTGCAAAGAAAAAACCACAGTTGCTAATTCTAAATCATGTGTGGGATAATTTAACTCTTGAGGTTTTAGTTGACTTGAAGCATAAGAAATTACCCGATCATTCTACATCAGAACCCAACCAAGTCCTTTGAATAAAGCATCACTGAAGATGAAAAACTCACCATATCAAGAAGCCAAGTCCAAGATTAGAGAATTCACCAACCTTTACTTTAGTTCATTGAAACAAACATCACATTCTTCTACCTAAAAAAATTTAAACCCTTTTTGCGTTAACTTAGTTAGTAGGCTAGATAACCATGAAAAGTTTTTAACAAACCGTCGGTAATAACATTCTAATCCAATAAAACTATAAATCAATGTAAAATTTGTGGGTCTTGTCCATTCATCAACCACTTTTGTTTTTATAGGATCAACTATTATTCCATTTTTATTTACAATGTTCCAAAGAAAAGAAATTTTCTGCAACCAAAAATCCCACTTGATAAATTTTCCATAAAGTTTATTTTATTTTATGGTTTGTAAAACAACCCTTAGATATTTTTCATTCACCTCTTTGTTCTTATAAAATACTAGAATGCCATCAATAAACACAACAAAAACTTATCCAAGAAATTATGAAATATTCTATCCATAAGATTCATGAATACAATAGATGCATTAGTTAACCCAAATGACATAAGAAAAAAATTCATAATGCCCATATCTTGTACAGAAATCTGTTCTCGGGATGTCATCCTCTTTCAACTTAAGCTGACGGTATCTAGATCTCAAATCAATCTTGGAAAAGTACTGAGCTATCTGGAGTTGATCAAATAAGTCATCGATATGAGGGAAAGGATAATTGTTAATAATAGTGATGTTATTCAAGGTACTATAGTCAATGAAAATAATCATGGTACTATCTTTCTTTTTAATGAAAAAAGAAGAGCACCCCATTGTGAAGTGCTAGGATGAATGAATTATTTATCATGTAAATCCAGAAACTGATTTTTCAACTCTAAAAGTTCCATTTGAGCCACTCGATAAGGGGGTTTTGAAATTGGCTTAACATCTTGTGAATTCGACTTCCTGATCAGTTATAACACTAGGTAAATCATTAGTAAAAACATCAAGGTATTAATTTACCACTAGAACATCATTAATATGAACAGTTTCCTTATTTTAAACAATGTGCACAATGTAACATTCATTTTCATCTTTAAATAGTATCACATCTTCATAATATGTTATCAATTTTATGGGTTCGTTCTTGTATAAAAACTGATACTATTTGTAAAAAACAACTTCTTAAGCTCTACAATAAATCTTATCATGATAAAAATAAAGACAATACATTCCTAGAATGAAATCAAACTCTACTAAGGGAAAAACAACAAGGATTTAAGGTAATGTATTTCCACAGACCACAATAGAAAGATTCTTACAATTCTTCTTTGCTAAAATATTTCCCCCCTGGTATTTTAACAATATGTTCATGTCTCATTTGTTTAAGTGACATTTCTAATTTACTAGAAAATTATTCATAAATAAAGGAATGTGTAGACCCCGTATTGAACAAAACTTTAGTAAAATCTGAGTAACCAAACAATGTAATTAATACAACTTCATTGGATGGCCTGATGTCTGATGACGTTGTCACAAAGGATCTCACTACACCATTATTCTTATAGTCTGGATTCTTTGCATTATTCAGATCTCTCTTTGGGAAAACATTTTCATAATGACCCATCTCACCACATTTAAAACACTTAACAGTTTAATTATCAAGATTAGTCTTATGATCATTTTCATTACAATCTTGCGCCATATTTCCAAACTTACCACATCGAAAACACTTACCATTTTTGTTAAGGAATTCCCCAGGGTTATTTTTTCCACACTTTTCACAAACTCGGAACTAGATTTTCTTACCATACAAATTATTTTGTTGATTCTTACCCATCACTTTCCATCTTTACCTATTCTTCTCATTGTTGTCAAAGTACATGTGACCATCAGAAAACTCCATCTCTACCCTCTCAGCACATCATACAAGTTTTTCATAACTTTTAAATTCACTTGAGGCCAATTCCCTTTGATTCCTTAGCTTCAATACTAAGTAAAAGTGGTTGATTTTGATATCAATATTCAGAATAATATTTGGAGCATACCTCACTAGTTGGGTGAAGTTATATTCATACATGTCCACTGAATATTCCTCATTTTTATTCAATTAAAGGAATTGCTTCTCCAACCTAAGTCACAACACCTTAGTAAAATATTTTTCAAGGAAAATACTTTTAAATTCATCCAACTCTAAGGCATGAATATCCTCTCTATCCCTGACATATTTTACCATTGTCCACCACTGATTATCTTCACTTTCATAATGATATATGGAAATACTTACCTAATGATTATCTGAATATCCCATAACATCGAATATCTCTTTAAAGCCTTTAATCCATCCTTCAGTCACCACTCAGTCAAAATATTCATTGAAAGTAGGATGGTGTTGTCTTATAAAATGTTCCACTATTGTAATGTTCCGTTGTGATAATTAGAGTTATTCTATTTCATGGATGCCACCAACATTTATTTCCTATGTTAGATGATCCATTACTATCACAAACTTCTCGGTTACAATCACTACCATTCCAGGCTACAGATTTGGAAGGATATCGTTCTACTAGTCCCTCTCCTCTTCAGCTTCCCTGTTTCTTCTACAGAAAACCATTCTGAACAAACATATCTTAGTCAATGTAACATGGTAATATTTAAAGAATATATCATTTCAAATTCACCATAAATTATAAATCATTTATGGTATTCTATTAACATCATCTAACCCCTAAAGTTATCTAAATCATCCTCTAATACAAACTATAATTACTAGACCTTATTACATTACATAATCTTGAATATAATAAAGATATAACTTCCTTTAACATTGAGTATCTTTTAATGTTTATATATTTATATAATTGTGACATAATACATTCATAACATTACAAATTAATAAAGAGTGGATACCATAAATCTAGTATTCATTTCTTCCAAAATATAAAACTTTTCAAATAAAACATGATTTCTTTGACAATTATTCAAACATTAAACTTGGCTTACTTATTTATCTTACCAATACTTATAAAATATGAAAATCATTAAAAAAATTTGTATGAGCACAAAAATCTCATTAAGGGGTACATAAAGAAGGAATGAACACATTAGTCCACAAATACTTGTAATATATGAAATCATTTCCAAAAGGCATACTTGTCATACATATATACTTACTTTGTAAAACATGAGATTTGGAAAAGATTACCAAAAAATATAAGAACCTAAATATAACCATAAAGGTATATTGGGGAATTACTTACATAATCGTGTAACCCTCTCAGCTACCTTATAATTTTTAACCCTCATGGGTACCTTACAATTTGTGTAGCCATCATAGTTACACTTGGAGTAACCATATGGACGACCTGCCACTTACACATACCCAATGAATTAGAGGGAGATATAGGTCCCAGAATTCATCATAATAAATTCCCAAGAACCATAACATAATCATAAAACATGAACAATTGCATAAAAATATTTCTTTTGAATTTGTAAAATAGAATTTTAAAAGAAAAACCCCTTATAAAAATCATATAATTGAAGTGAGACTTAATAGAGTGGATGGAATATGTATATAAATTGTAAATAAACATAATTAAACATAATTTTATCATAATTAATCACACAAACAATTTTAATACCACATAAATAATGAAGTATAAGGTTAACCCAAAGAATGGAATTCAGGTTAAGAATTTCCTTAACTCGGGTTTTTCTAATTTCAAAAATGTTAAGACCGCCTATATAATGGTTAAAATAGTTTTATTAATATCTTAAAGAAACGTATTCATCTATATAATACTTTATATTATCATTTAATTACGTCATTTCACACTTTAATTGTATATATTTTGTTCCTTGCATTATTTTGGGTGCGTTCTTTACATGATTTCCATGACCAGTTCCTGATGGATATTCTTGTCGATTGGAAGTGAAACTCTTAAATTATAATGGAATGGTTTTTAAATATTTATTTAACCATAAATTATACCAATTATTATTTTTAATCATGAAATTAGGATGAATCATAAGTTAAAAAATTATTGATATTTGTTTAGGTTATTTTGGTGATTCTTCGATCGTAAAGAACTCATTTTTTATAAATTAATAACATGTGTAAATAATGATTCCATAACCGTATATAAGATATAATATATAAATTATAATATGTTTCAACCTTAAAAATGGTTTCATTACTAGTATTTAAGGTTGTAAAATAAATTGTAATCACATCGTCCACAATGTTGGTAAATTGACACATCACGAACAGTGTTTTAATATCTTGAATAAGTGGGAGAGGAGAAGAAGTATTATGGTGAGTCTTCCATAAACATGATGAATTCCTGAATATTTAAGATACTATATCATTCATTCCTCTTGTATAAGGTTAGTTGAGGAAATAAGAAAAATATAAAATAAAATGAAAAGAAATGAATGAAAAAAAGGGATGTTTACCTCTTGATCTCTTCTCCTTGAGATCCCTTTTAAAGACTTTGGTTTTGGCCTTTTGGTGAGACCAGAAGCTCTAGGAAGTTGGGAAGAGCCTTTGTAGAAGTATTGGGAAGAACATAGGTAAGGCTCAGAGCTTGAGAGGTCTGGGAGGAAGAGGGGGAAGAGGGTGGTATTTATAGTGGAGGAGAGGAGGCATTTTACATTATTTTAATCATTATTATAATATTTTTTTCTCAACACTTTGAATAGTCTTAATTCATGTTACTCAAAATAGTAATAATTTCATTTGAGTTCGAACCAAGTGGGATTACATCACTTATTATGTCATAAATAGTGTATTGAACTGAAAATTTGAATATACAGTATTTTATTGTATTTCACTATTCATAAAAAATTCAAGAATTTCTATAAAATCCAAAAAATTCACAAAAAACATTTTTTGAAATGTAGAATCAAAAAATGAACTAATTTTTTCTAAAATACGTTTCTAAATATTACTAATTTTATTTTTAAATAAAATCATAATTTATTGAAAAATAACAATTTTAAATCTATAACTCATTTTTTCACACCTTGAAATAATAATGAAGTTGACATTATCTTAAAGACTTAAGAGAATAACATAACAATAAATTTTACAATTCATTAGGGTCATATTACTATTCATAAGGGTATTTTACTATTCACCCAAAAAAACAAGTTGATCCTATCAGACTCCAGAAAACATAATGATCATAATTGTAGATGACAATTTTTTGAAATTAAAAACATAGAAGTGGAAAAATTTTATTTAAAGGGTAGTTATAAATATCTACTTAATAAATTTCCATGCATTCCAATTTATTTCACAAAACATGGGGTGTTACAATGTTAATACATTATGGTTTTATTGAATATCATTATGTTATTAAATTATAATATTTTCAAAATGAATATCTTTGTATAGATGTTTTTTCACTTTCCCGTTGCTGATATTCTAGCATGGATGCAAGAATTGAAATATTTGGGTAAGAAGTGGAAAGATTTTAAAAGGATATTATTTAATTAATTAAATGATACTTTAATGAGCACCCAAAAACTATATGATAAGGTACCCAATGGTGTACCTAGAGATAAATGGAATGTTTTTTTGATAGCCATTATGATGAGAAGCATGTGGTATTTAAATATATATTATTAAATTAATATGATTTTACATTTATACATGCATATGAAAATTATATGAAATTTAATACAATAATATTAAATTATATGTTATTTATTTTAGGATATTTCAAGGAAGAATTCATTGATTCAAGCTAAGGAAATCATCCCTCACATTGTGGGGTCAAAGATGTTTTCTATGACCCAATCGACCCTGGTAATCTTTTCATTAGTTTTGATATTTATAAGACAATATTATATGTTCTATATATAAAATTGTTGAATTATCATTATTTAATGTAGTCACATAATTTAGGTCACTAAATCTTTTGTAACACCCTGAGATTTTACGAAAACTATTCTTTTAATTTCATTGATGTCTTCTGTTGTACGTTACACCAAAATTATCTTGTGCTATACACAACACCGTATTAGCTTATATTATATGCAAACACTATTATTGGCTTGTGTTACACGCAATTGCGACCTTCCTCAACAGCGTGTGTAGTACGCAATACCGGGTTTCACTAAACAATGATATATTGTTATAATATTATTATGGACTAGCCGTTATGAATAGTATTAATTAATTTTTGAATTTTATAACATTATTATTCATCTTACACATTTTTTAAAACATGTTATGTGAACAAAATAAAATTTTTGGGTAAAATAAGTATTTTTCAAAAAATACAGTTTTGCAACCTTTTTATGGCGCACCAACATTAAATCTAGTTTTTGAAAGGTTTATAAGTTCAATTTGACAAAATAAAATTAGTATTTGGAATCAGGATATAAAAATTTACTTTGGATAAATTTTTCATATTATTCTGATAACTTTCATATTTTAATGAATAGTAAAAACACGCTATATTTTAATTAAAACAACTTTTTTCATCGCAATAATTTATATGGTTAAATTATTATATTTAATGGTTTTAAATTATAAATAGAATATATTTTTACCATTTAATATAATTTATGTCATTACCATTAATTTAACATTTAATTCATAGGTAAAAACATTTCAATCTTTGGCAATGTTTTAACTTTTAAAAAACATTTTCTTAACAACAGGATTGATTTTAAATTAATTAATGAAACTTCTGTGTTTTGAATTTTGAAAAACTGATTCCATATTTGAATTCAGTGGGTCCAAATTATTTTAATAGGTTACTTTTTTTTTTGATATCATGAATAGTAACTACAGTAATTTGTATTTACTGCAGTTAAAGGTAAATCGGGTAATTAAGGGTAAAAATAAGATTGTATAATTACCCTAACATTTTCCAAAATTCTATTGGATGAATAAAGGTCGACCTATATTACCTAAGGTTCGTAATAGATTCATTTCATGGACCTTTGACCATGAAAATGGTGTAATTATTATTAAAACTAAAGAAAGTGACAATATGTCACTCTCTTAAATCTTGTAAGTATAATAATTTTTATTTATTGATAAAATTCATGAAAATTAGAACATGAATAGTATCTAGAAATCTAATAAAATTATCTACATCATGTAAATTTATTTAAAAATTTTGGGATTAAATAATTATCATTAAAGGTGACACAATAGTGATGTTGAAATTATTTTATTGATTGAAATATCAAATAAATGGTTTTAAAAATTTTAAAATAAATATTATATGAACTATTTAATGTTCTCCACTAATTTTATAGATAAATATGACATTTTATGAATCTATTAATGCTTTTATTTTGAACATATCTTCTCTGAGTATTTTATTTAAATACAAATAAAAGAATAGTGTCAAAATTGACACTATTGTTATTTTATAAAAATAATATAATATAAAATTGTTTAAAAATCACAAAAATATTTTAAAATTATAAATTAAAATTTATATAGTCTAAAATGTCATAAATTATCCAATTATGAACAATTAACTACACATAAGTAATTATTTATAACAATATAATGTTTCAAATCTTATAACCACAAATAAAATTAAATAGATTAAATAAGGAAAAATTAAGTTGATAATGTTTAAAATAAATTCAAAACATGTATAAATTTTATTGGTTGATGAGATTAAAACCCTATCTCATTTAAGATTCATATTTGAGTCATTTTTCAAGTTTTTAAGTGGGGTTTTAATTTATTATAAATTAATATTTTTCAGGTTTCCAAAGGTGCCCCTCTCCTCCCTTATAAAAGGGCACCTCCTCCCTCTCCTCCTCACACAATTTTGAGCCTTAAATCTTGGCCAAAACCTACCCATTTCCCTTCTCAACTTCCCTATAAACATACTAGAGGTCCTTGTTTTCTTCAAAGACCAATGTTAGTGCTCTAAGAGGAGTTTTCAAAGAGGCGTGTCGAAAAAGAGCTAATATCCGTTACCAATTCTTTCAAATTTATTTCTTATCCTAATTCCTATTATTTAATTTTTTCATTATGACGTAATAAAATCAGTATCACTCATATACTGATATGTTATTATAAATATGAAACAACCCTATTTCATGTAGAGACCCGAAGCTTGACGTACATTGACATTACATTATATTTGCAGAATACTTTGTACATAACAAACACACACACACAAGGATCGTAATAGTTTAGTGTCTTTGGAAACTCGGAGTATAATCTTCTAATCCTGGTGAAAGATCTTCAACATCTCCCATAAAGATTTTCCCTTTTTTTATACCTAAAACCTTTCTTTATATCCTGGGGAAAAGAAAACATAAAAGGGTGAGCTCAAATGCTCAGTAAGGGTAAACAAAAGAAAAATCAATCACATCATATTCATAAGAACATAACTTTTGGAAATCTTAACCTGCAAAAGAGAGCATAATTTCATAACATGGGATAAATCATAGTAGTGAAATGAAATCCCAATAAGCATAACTTAAAACATGAAACTTTGTGGCATACACACATAATCATAGATAATCATTTCTTGTTAGTCATGACTCATTGCCAAGACTATCTTAGTGGACAAAGTCCCTTTCTGAATCGAGTCACCCTCGTTTCAGTCCTGTTTCACTGAACCGGTATAACCTACCATTCCAGCCATGTCTATCTCATGAGATATGAAATCTTTACCCAATGCATTGGAGGGAGATATAGGTCCCACCCATCTCATAATGATACCATTCTTATGTGTGCCACAAAATCATAAATCATACATCATTGCATAACCCATGTAATACAAATGGGAATCTTAAACATCATGACATCATAAAACAATTCATATAAGATAAAGGAATTCATAAAAATATTTCCATCACAACATAATCAAATCCAGGTAATAATAGGGATAGAAACAGAACCCTATATTGTCTTAGATGGAAAATAATTTTGATAAAACTCTTGAACTCCATTCTTGAAGAAAATATCCTTTATACTTCAAAAACATTTATCCTTTCATAAAATGTCATACAATTTTAAACTAAAAGAAGTAGATTAAAAATAAACTTGAAAACTTGTAAAGGAAGCTTCTTGAAAATAATGTTTTAAAAATCCATTCATGCCGTATAAGTTAATAAAATCATTCTTCGTACTTTTGTCGGAAAAGTCAAAAAGTACCTCGTATGAAAAACGACAAAAGATTCCTTTCATATTCTTTACTAAAAACTCACCGAAGGGTAAAATTGGATTTAAACTATTGTAAGTGGATGGAAACAATATTACATATTGAGGGAACATGGATGTGGAGGATAAAATACACCCCAGTAAATACCAAAGTATAAACAATCTCAGATAAAAATGAGATTGTGATATTTCCCCTTACCTTAGGTCCGACTTGCTTTGTAAGTGTCCGAACCTCCTGTGTAATGATTTAAATCATGTTATTGACTTATTCCAGAATCATATTCATTGTTATTATATCATATATGGTCCAATTATGACTTTATATTACCCGTTCTTTTGTAAATTCATGTTAAAGTAGCGTTTTGGGTAAAATCGTCTCATTTGTCGTTCGTGTTTTTAACTTGTAATTATTAATATGATTACTTGGATCATGATTACTTATATCCAGAATGTAAAACATGATTTATATATAATATATTTTCAGAATATATATATATATATAATATATCGATAAATGGAATGAAATACACCGTTCATGGAGACGGTAGTCCGTACGTACGCATGAACGCTGTTTTCGTTTCCTTATTGAAGTGAATGGAATTAGGTAGATGACATACATATAAATTTACATAAGTCCAGTATCATTATTATGTCATATATTTCATTAGTACTTATTATATATACTTTATAATCATTCATGAATGGTTAATCATTGAGAATGAATCTCATCGCGTCGTGGAGACGGTAGTCCGTACGTACGCACGAGCGATGATATCGTTCCCATGGTCGTGGAATTGTGTTGAAGTGTATGTAGAATATTTCAGTATCAATATCACTTTATAATAATCATATATAGTTACTCATTACACCATTATACCCATCCTATTAAGGTGGTGGTGGAAAATAGATTACACCACGGCGTGGAGACGGTATTCCGTACGTACGCACGCGTGGTGATTTCATTTTTCCATAGGATGGATAGAAGGTGAATTAGGGTTGTTTCATATTTATAATAACATATCAGTATGTAATTAATACTGATGTTATTACTTTGTCATGAAACAACTAAAGAAGAAGAAGTTGAAGAAGAAAGAAATTGAAAAGATCGGTAATGGATATTACATCTTCTTTGAAACGCCTCTTTGAATCCTCCACTTAGGGAACTAAGATTGGTCTTTAAAGAAGACCAGGACCTCTAGGATTATTCTAGGGAAGTGGAGAAGGGATTTTGGCAGGGGTTGGCCGAGCCTGAGTGCTCAAATTGGAGTGAGGAGGAGGGGGAGGAGGTGCCCTTTTATAAGGGAGGAGAGGGGCACCTTAGGAATATCTCAAAATATTATTTTATATTAAAGTCAAAATCAGTTTATAATGGTTCAAAAGGGTCTTATTTTGAAGGTAAAGTGGGGATGGGTCGAAATCCTATCAACCAATAGGATTTGGACAAGTTTAGGTTATTATTTTAACCTTATCAATTATATTTAACTTTAAGTTAAATAATTTAACTTTTACCGTGTCTTTTTGTTTTCTTACACTATATGGTTAATACACTTACTATAACATGCCAAACGAACCCCAAATTGTTTATTATTAATATATATATCCTTATCTAAGTCATTTGGCCGAACATTAGATTTTTAGGAATAAAATAACAATTAATAATATAATATTTGATTTAAAAACTATTTTGTGTCAATTTTGACAATATTTGATATATGATTTTTGTGAAAGTCATAACAGAATTATATGTTCGAACCAAGTTGATTAAATCAATACTAATATGTCATAGTAACCTAGAAAATTAGGGGAATTCATAAAAAGTCTTAAATTACATTTATTTTGGTATTTATAATATCAATTATGTCAATATTTCATTAATAAGATAATTACTGCATCATCTTTGTGTCATAAATAAATTAACTTATTTGATGTCTAAAAATTACAAATAAAATACCATTATGTAGGAAATCTTTTTAGATTTCTAATGAATATTTAAAATCTAATTTATCGTATGTATAACCCTATATTAAAAATGTTTTAGTAAATAAACTTTGATTTTAACTCTTTTAACTCTTCTTTGAATTAAATAATAATAAATGTCCTAATCTAATCCAAGTGGGCCTAAATGATAATAGTTTACACTTAAGGTTGTTTTTGGTCGATATACACTTGTCAAATAGGATTAGGACATGTGTTAGGGTAATATTAATATCATTTTTACCCTTAATTACCCTATTTACTTTTAACCGTGGTAAATAAAAGTAAAAAGTTACTATTCACCAAAAATTATTTTCATCTCATTGAACCACATTTTACTTACTGACATCAACCGTGTCTCTCGGATTTTTGAAATTTCATTCACAGAAGCGGTAAAATTAAGTTTTATGAAAAATTCAGTTTTTTAACTACCACTTAGTAGTTTCACTATTCATCAAAAATTGATGTTTTTCAGAACAATGCCAAAATTTCATCCTAAGCTATATTTCATATTTCGAATTCAAAAATTGAAGTCTATTTTACCAAATTCATAACATAGAAGTTGCATTAATTAATTTTATAATTAAATCCCGCTGTTAAAACAAATAGCGTGTTTTTAAGAAACAAAATCTATCAAAAGATTGACACTTGTTTATGTCTGGTTTAAATGTGATATTACATCTAATGACCAACATTGTATTAAATTGTAAAAATATATTCTAAATATACTTTAAAACCACTCAAATTAATAATTTATCACTATTAATTATTTTGATTAAAAAAGTTGTTTTTAATTATAATTTAGTAATTTTCACTATTCATCAGAATATGAAAGTTATCCGAAAAGTACCAAAATTTCACCTTAGGCTAAATTAGATACTCCGAATCCAAAAATGAAGTCCATTTTGAGAGCTAAAATTTCTAAAATTTTAAAAGGTGTTTATTACTATTCATAACGGCTAGTTATAATAATATTTTAATAGCATATCGTTGTTTAGTGAAACTCGGTATTGCGTACTACACACGCTATCGAGGAAGGTCACGATTGCGTGTAATGCAAGGAAAGTCAAGGATGTGTGTTGTGAAAGCTCCTTTTGGTGTAGCGTACAACACAAGACATTAATAAAATTAAAAAGAATATTTTTCATAAAATCTCGGGCTGTTATATTCTACCCCCCTTAAAATGAATTTCGCCCTCGAAATTCGTCGGGGTTATAAATGGTTTACTATTCGAAAGTTTCTTTAATAGAAACCCACATCGTAAAAAAAGAATACCAAAACTTGGATTTAAAAACTAAAGTATGAAATGTAACGATTACCCAAATAAACTAATCACTGGGTTTCCACATAGGTGAAAATATGGATATAGAAGAGAAATCTAACCATCATGTTCTGATGGAGAGTGGTAGAGAACATGGCTATGGAAAAGCCAGTAATCACAAATCCATAGATTTGTGATTATATAAGGTACCATCTGATTCATCAGGTATAAGATCACTAGGACAACATTTTTGGTTTTCAAGATCATTTCCCTAAAGTTGAAAATTTGAATTAGAATAAATACTTACTTTATTTTGGTACAATCTCACTGTTGTTCGTGCCTTGAACAATTTCCACTTCATCTCTTAAACACATGAAGTTGAATTTGTTATTCGTGAAGTGTTAGCAGATCAAGTGATAGAATGACGAGTCATTCCATCTGTCTCAAACAAAAGGTTAGCAAAAATTATATACATAAGTCGATCTATAGTGAGATTAATCATATATGGTTCCTAAAATGGACTTATACTTCATATATCATACTGCTTAATATAATAAAACTAGTTTCTACTAAACAGGGACTTCCTGTAGGCCAGTGGTAGGTAATAAAGGCCAATCGCACTTCGGTTGTGGGTTCGATTCCCACAGCCTTGTCCGACGCGATGGGCTGTCGCCCGTTCTGCAGGTTGTCCTTTTTCTAAAACTATAATACTATAACATCCCATCAATAATATCAAAAAAAAAAAAAATAGTTCTATCCTTAAACAATACTAACTTATGTCCAACATATTCCATTCCAATCTTTAGGCTTATCTAAAATACTTCGGTCCACTCTCATAACATAGTGATAACGATTACCAGAGATTTAATACCATCGTTGATCCCCATATATCGTAATACTGCATTCCTATCTTGTTGGTCACATTCCAATCATTCGAAGGCCTTAATCATCTATTCCATTGAACCTTAGTGAAAACATGAATGCAGTTAAAAGTTAACACTTTCCACAAACCAAAATCCTCAAAATTCTTTATAATCAAACCATGATATCACTTAGTCCTTATATCAATCATGAGCTCATGAATACTGTTAAACATTTCATTTTCTCTTTTTCCCTTCATTATGCACATATCATCTTATTTCCAAAAATATCTCAATCACTTTGAATACCACAGTAGACCAATACATAAATATTCCAATACTCCATGATACAACATTATTTTGGAATCCCATTACATAAACACTTAATCATTCCACCACATCGTTGTCATATTCAACATCGCCAATAGTGATCGCATGTGACTTCCCTTTGTCCTTTGCCTTAAGCGGTTGCTCATGTGGATCATCACTAACCCTTGGATTAGGGCATTTATTAGCATAATGCCCCATTTCCTTGCACTTGAAGCATTGAAGTGTTGGTGGTGCGTTCTCTGCAGTGTTTGCTTTATTCACATCATTAGAAACCCGTTTTCCATTACTTCGACACTCAGCTGCTCGATGACCTTCTTTTCCACACTTAAAACATTTTCTAGTCCCTTTAAGACAATCTCCACCATGCTTCTTTCCACACTTTGTGCATAAGGAAACATTCATCTTCTTTTTACCATTATTCTGAGATTTCTCCTTGAACTCCATCTTTCATTTCTTGTCAAAACCATGAGATGTATATGTAACACCAACTTCCATTTCTACCTTGATAGCACAATGCACAATTTATTCATAGCTACTGAAGTCTCTTATAGCTAATGCCCTTCGAAGAATTGGTTTTAAGCCACTGAAAAATCGATCAACTTTACTTTCAGGTTGGATGATAATGCCAGATGCATACCTTACAAGTCTTGTAAAATTCGCTTCGTATATACCAACAGATTCATCATCCTTCTGCTTCAGCTCAAGAAACTCCTTTTCCATCTTTGTTCGAAGAATACGAGGGAAGTAATTACTGAAAAACAAGATCTTGAACTCGTCCCATTCCATGGACTCAATTTCATCTCTTGGCCTCGTATTCTTGATAATATTCCACCATTGATCTGCTTCACCTTCCAAACGATATACTGCTAAGATGACTTTATCATGTTCAGAACATTGAATAACTGAAAATATCTTTTCAGTGGTACTGATCCATTGTTCAGCAACAAGTGGATCGGAAGTCCCACTGAAAGAAGGTGGACGTTTCCTCATGAAGGACTCAATAGAATATTGTTCCCTTCTCTGCTCATTTGAAAGTCCAGAATGATTCATAGCTTGTGTAAGTATAGCAATAAGATTTTTCACTCCATCTCCCATAACATTTGTTTGTTCAGGAGGACAATCATTGCATTTTCCATTGCATTGATCAACACGGTTTCTTCAGGTTCCAGCCATCGTCTAAAACCCAAAAAGAATAGTGTGAGAGGCAAAAATCATGCTAGGGAAAACAATATAATAAAGGGGGAGTACCCTCAATATGTAACATCTTAGGTTAAATTCTAAGATCGTTAGCGCAATTCTAGGACTATAACCTATACGTATACTTAACCTTAGAGACATCCCTAGACATACCTTAGAAATATCTCTAGGGACCTCACTAACGTTTTCGCATCCTAGTTTCCAAAGGTTGACTAAACCTTTCCTCTGATACCAACTGTAGAGACCCGAAGCTTGACGTACATTGACATTACATTACATTTACGGAATACTTTGTACATAACAAACACACACACACAAGGATCGTAATAGTTTAGTGTCTTTGGAAACTCAGAGTATAATCTTCTAATCCTGGTGAAAGATCTTCAACATCTCCCATAAAGATCTTCCCTTTTTTTTATACCTAAAACCTTTCTTTATATCCTGGGGAAAAGAAAACATAAAAGGGTGAGCTCAAATGCTCAGTAAGGGTAAACAAAAGAAAAATCAATCACATCATATTCATAAGAACATAACTTTTGGAAATCTTAACCTGCAAAAGAGAGCATAATTTCATAACATGGGATAAATCATAGTAGTGAAATGAAATCCCAATAAGCATAAATTAAAACATGAAACTTTGTGGCATACACACATAATCATAGAGAATCATTTCTTGTTAGTCATGACTCATTTCCAAGACTATCTTAGTGGACAAAGTCCCTTTCTGAATCGAGTCACCCTCGTTTCAGTCCTGTTTCACTGAACCGGTATAACCTACCATTCCAGCCATATCTATCTCATGAGATATGAAATCTTTACCCAATGCATTGGAGGGAGATATAGGTCCCACCCATATCATAATGATACCATTCTTATGTGTGCCACAAAATCATAAATCATACATCATTGCATAACCCATGTAATACAAATGGGAATCTTAAACATCCTGACATCATAAAACAATTCATATAAGATAAAGGAATTCATAAAAATATTTCCATCACAACATAATCAAATCCAGGTAATAATAGGGATAGAAACAGAACCCTATATTGTCTTAGATGGAAAATAATTTTGATAAAACTCTTGAACTCCATTCTTGAGGAAAATATCCTTTATACTTCAAAAACATTTATCCTTTCATAACATGTCATACAATTTTAAACTAAAAGAAGTTGATTAAAAATAAACTTGAAAACTTGTAAAGGAAGCTTCTTGAAAATAATGTTTTAAAAATCCATTCATGCCGTATAAGTTAATAAAATCATTCTTCGTATTTTTGTCGAAAAAGTCAAAAAGTACCTCGTACGAAAAACGACAAAAGATTCCTTTCATATTCTTTACTAAAAACTCACCGAAAGGAAAAATTGGATTTAAACTATTGTAAGTGGAGGGAAACAATATTACATATTGAGGGAACATGTATGTGGAAGATAAAATACACCCCAGTAAATACCAAAGTATAAACAATCTCGGATAAAAATGAGATTGTGATATTTCCCCTTACCTTAGGTCCGACTTGCTTTGTAAGTGTCCGAATCTCCTGTATAATGATTTAAATCATGTTATTGAATTATTCCAGAATCATATTCATTGTTATTATATCATATATGGTCCAATTATGACTTTATATTACCCGTTCTTTTGTAAATTCATGTTAAAGTAGCGTTTTGGGTAAAATCGTCTCATTTGTCGTTCGTGTTTTTAAATTGTAATTATTAATATGATTACTTGGATCATGATTACTTATATCCAGAATGTAAAACATGATTTATATATAATATATTTTCAGAATATATATATATATATATAATATATCGATAAATGTAATGAAATACACCGTTCATGGAGACGGTAGTCCGTACGTACGCATGAACGCTGTTTTCGTTTCCTTATTGAAGTGAATGGAATTAAGTAGATGACATACATATAAATTTACATAAGTCCAGTATCATTATTATGTCATATATTTCATTAGTACTTATTATATATACTTTATAATCATTCATGAATGGTTAATCATTGAGAATGAATCTCATCGCGTCGTGGAGACGGTAGTCCGTACGTACGCACGAGCGATGATATCGTTCCCATGGTCGTGGAATTGTGTTGAAGTGTATGTAGAATATTTCAGTATCAATATCACTTTATAATAATCATATATAGTTACTCATTACACCATTATACCCATCCTATTAAGGTGGTGGTGGAAAATAGATTACACCACGGCGTGGAGACGGTATTCCGTACGTACGCACGCGCGGTGATTTCATTTTTCCATAGGATGGATAGAAGGCGAATTAGGGTTGTTTCATATTTATAATAACATATCAGTATGTAATTAATACTGATGTTATTACTTTGTCATGAAACAACTAAAGAAGAAGAAGTTGAAGAAGAAAGAAATTGAAAAGATCGGTAATGGATATTACCTCTTCTTTGAAACGCCTCTTTGAATCCTCCACTTAGGGAACTAAGATTGGTCTTTGAAGAAGACCAGGACCTCTAGGATTATTCTAGGGAAGTGTAGAAGGGATTTTGGCAGGGGTTGGCCGAGCTTGAGTGCTCAAATTGGAGTGAGGAGGAGGGGGAGGAGGTGCCCTTTTATAAGGGAGGAGAGGGGCACCTTAGGAATATCTCAAAATATTATTTTATATTAAAGTCAAAATCGGTTTATAATGGTTCCAAAGGGTCTTATTTCGAAGGTAAAGTGGGGATGGGTCGAAATCCTATCAACCAATAGGATTTGGACAAGTTTAGGTTATTATATTAACCTTATCAATTAGATTTAACTTTAAGTTAAATAATTTAACTTTTACCGTGTCTTTTTGTTTTCTTACACTATATGGTTAATACACTTACTATAACATGCCAAACGAACCCCAAATTGTTTATTATTAATATATATATCCTTATCTAAGTCATTTGGCCGAACCTTATATTTTTAGGAATAAAATAACAATTAATAATATAATATTCGATTTAAAAACTATTTTGTGTCAATTTTGACACTATTTGATATATGATTTTTGTGAAAGTCATAACAGAATTATATGTTCGAACCAAGTTGATTAAATCAACACTAATATATCATAGTAACCTAGAAAATTAGGTTAATTCATAAAAAGTCTTAAATTGCATTTATTTGGGTATTTATAATATCAATTATGTCAATATTTCATTAATAAGATAATTACTGCATCATCATTGTGTCATAAATAAATTAACTTATTTGACGTCTAAAAATTACAAATAAAATACCATTATGTAGGAAATATTTTTATCTTTCTAATTAATATTTACAATCTAATTTATCTTATGTATAACCCTATATTAAAAATGTTTTAGTAAATAAACTTTGATTTTAACTCTTTGAACTCTTCTTTGAATTAAATAATAATAAATGTCCTAATCTAATCCAAGTGGGCCTAAATGATAATATTTTACACTTAAGGTTGTTTTTGGTCGAGATACACTTGTACAATAGGATTAGGACATGTGTTAGGGTAATATTAATATCATTTTTACCCTTAATTACCCTATTTACTTTTAACCGTGGTAAATAAAAGTAAAAAGTTACTATTCACCAAAAATTATTTTCATCTCATTGAACCACATTTTACTTACTGACATCAACCGTGTCTCTAGGATTTTTGAAATTCCATTCACAGAAGCGGTAAAATTAAGTTTTATGAAAAATTCAGTTTTTTAACTACCACTTAGTAGTTTCACTATTCATCAAAAATTGATGTTTTTAAGAACAATGCCAAAATTTCATCCTAAGCTATATTTCATATTCCGAATTCAAAAATTGAAGTCTATTTTACCAAATTCATAACATAGAAGTTGCATTAATTAATTTTATAATTAAATCCCGTTGTTAAAATAAATAGCGTGTTTTTAAGAAACAAAATCTATCAAAAGATTGACACTTGTTTATGTCTGGTTTAAATGTGAAATTACATCCAATGACCAACATTGTATTAAATTGTAAAAATATATTCTAAATATACTTTAAAACCACTCAAATTAATAATTTATCACTATTAATTATTTTTATTTAAAAAGTTGTTTTTAATTATAATTTAGTAATTTTCACTATTCATCAGAATATGAAAGTTATCCGAAAAGTACCAAAATTTCACCTTAGGCTAAATTCGATACTCCGAATCCAAAAATGAAGTCCATTTTGAGAGCTAAAATTTTTAAAATTTTAAAAGGTGGTTATTACTATTCATAACAGCTAGTTATAATAATATTTTAATAGCATATCGTTGTTTAGTGAAACTCGGTATTGCGTACTACACACGCTATCGAGGAAGGTCGCGATTGCGTGTAATGCAAGGAAAGTCAAGGATGTGTGTTGTGCAAGCTCCTTTTGGTGTAGCGTACAACACAAGACATTAATAAACTTAAAAAGAATATTTTTCATAAAATCTCGGGCTGTTATATTTCACCTTCTATCCATCCCACGGAAAGCGAAATCACCGTGCGTGCGTACGTATGGAATATCGTCTCCATGCCGTGGTGTAATCTGTTTTCCACCACCATATTATTTGGATGGTTATAATGGTGTAAAGAATAACTATATATTATTATTGTAAAGTGATATTGATTCTGAAATAGTATACAAATACTTCGATACAATTCCACGATCATGGGAACGATATCATCGCTCATGCGTACGTACGGCCAACCGTCTCACGATGTGATGCGGCTCGTTCTACATGATATTCATTGAATAATGATTATATAAATAAATTTAATGAATAAATATGATATATATTACACTATTAAAATTCTGGAAATGAGGTATCTATAACCTAAAAAGAAGAATAAGAATTTATTCAACAAAACATGCATAAGAACATAAAGTAATGAACATCCAAATAACAAGTAGCAATGAAATATTACTAATAATAAGATAAGAATATATCCATATATGATATCATAACAATGAATGTGATTCTATACTAATTAAATGACATTATTTAAATCATTATACAGGAGGTTCAGATACGTATGAAGCAAATCAGACCTAAGGTAAGGGAAAATCTCGCAATCTCATTTTTATCCAAGATTGTTTATACTTCAGAATTTACTGGGGAATATTTATCATCCAAATCCGTGTTTCCTCAATATGTAATATTATTTATATCCTCCTACAATTTTTTAAATCCAATTTTACCCATTGGTGAGTTTTTAGTAAAAGATATGAAAGGAATCTTTTATCATTTTTAGTACGAGGTACTTTTTGACTTTTCTGGCCAAAGTACGAGAATAATGTTCTTTTAACTTATACGGAATGAATGGATTTTTATGATTTCATAGAACATTATTTCCATGAAGCTTCCTTTACAAGTTTTCTAGTTTATTTTTAATCAACTTTTTTTAGTTTAAAATTGTATGACATGTTAAGAAAGGAAAAATGTTTTTGAAGTGGAAAGGATATTTCGCTCAAGAATGGAGTTCAAGTGTTTTATCAAAATTATTTTCCATCTTAGATAATATAAGGTTCTATTTCTATCCCTATTTTTACATTGATTTGATTATGTTATGATGGAATTAATTTTATGATGTCCTTTTATCTTATATGGATTATGTTATGATGGCATGATGTTTAAAAATCCTTTTTTTATTACGTGGGTTATGATATGATTTATGATTTTGATGCACACGTAAGAATGGTTTAATTATGAGATGGGTGGGACCTATATCTACCTCCAATGAATTGGGTAAGGATTTATATCTCATGAGATAAACATGGCTGGAACGACAAGTTAATCTGGTTCAGTGATATAGGACTGGAATGAGGAGTGAACTCAGTTCAATAATGGACTTTGTCCGCTATGATGGTCTTGGAAATGAGCCTTGACTAATATGAAATGATTTTCTATGATTATGTGTGTATGCCAAAAAGTTTCATGTTTTAAGTTATGATTACTGGGATTATATTTCACTACTATGATTTATCCCATGTTATGATATTATGATCTCTTTTGCAGGTTAAGATTTTCAAAATGTTATATTCTTATGGATATGATATGATTGATATTTCGTTTTTTTACCCTTACAAAGAATTTGAGCTCACCCTTTATATCTTTTATTTTCCCCGGGATATAAAGAAAGGTTTTAGGTAAGAAAAAAAGGAAGATCTTTATGGGAGATGTTGAATATCTTTCACCAAGATTAGAAGATTATATTCTGAGTTTCCAAAGACAATAAACTATTACGGTCCTCTGGTGTATGTTTTTGTTATGTATTAGATATTCTTCAAAAGTAATGTAATGTCTATGTACATCACGATTTGGGTCTCTATAGTTGGTATCAGAGGAAAGGTTTAGTTAACCTTTGGAAACTAGGATGTGAAAACATTAGTGAGATCCCTAGAGATATTTCTAAGGTATGTCTTGGGATGTCCCAAAGGTTAAGTATAAGTATAGGTTATAGTCTTATAATTATGGTAACAATCTTATAATTAACCCTAAGATGTTATATATTGAAGGTACTCCCCCTTTATTATGTTGTTTTCCCTAGCATGATTTTTCCCTCTCACACTATTCTTTTTGGGTTTTAGATGATGGATGGAACCCGAAGGAACCGTGTTGATCAATGTAATGGAAAATACAATGATTTTCCTCCTGAACAAACCAATGTTATGGGAGATGGAGTGAAGAATCTTATTACTATACTTACAAAAGCTATGAATCATTCTGGACTTCCAAATGAGCAGAGAAGGGAACAATATTCTATTGATTCCTTCATGAGGCAATGCCCACCTTCTTTCAGTGGGTATTCTGATCTACTTGTTACTGAACAATGGATTAATACCATTGAAAAGATATTTTCCATACTTCGCTGTTCGGAACATGAAGAATTCATTCTGGCTATTTATCGTTTAGAAGGTGAATCAGATCAATGGTGGACCTTAATTAAGAATACGAGGTCCTGAGATGAAATTGAATCCATGGAATGGGATGAGTTCAAGAACTTATTTTTCAATAAGTACTTCCCTCGTATTCTTCAAAAAAAGATGGAAAAGGAGTTCCTTGAGCTTAAGAAAAAGGATGATGAATCTGTTGGTATGTACGAAGCGAATTTTACAAGGATTGCAAGGTATGCATCTGGCTTTATCATCCAACCTGAAAGTAAAGTTGATCGATTTTTCAGTGGCTTAAAACCAAGTCTTCGAAGGGAATTAGCTATAAGAGACTTCAGTAGCTATGAAGAAATTGTGCGTTGTGCTATCAAGGTAGAAATGTAATTTGGTGTTACATATCCATCTCATGGTTTTCAAAAGAAACTAAAGATGGAGTTCAAGGAGAAATCTCAAAATAATGGTGAAAAGAAGATGAGTGTTTCTTTATGCTCAAAGTGTGGAAAGAAGCATAGTGGAGACTGTCTTAAAGGGTCTAGAAAATGTTTTAAGTGTGGAAAATAAGGTCATCGAGTAATTGAGTGTTGAAGTAATGGAAAAAGGGTTGCTAATGATGTGAATAAAGAAAAGACTGCAGAGAACACACCACCAACACTTCAATTATTCAAGTGCAAGGAAATGGGGCATTATGTTAATCAATGCCCTAATCCGAGGGTTAATGATGATCAACGTGAGCAACCTCTTAGGGAAAAGGATAAAGGGAAGTCACATGTGATCACTATTTGTGATGTTAAATATGAAAATTATGTTGTGTAATGATTAAGTGTTTATGTAATGGGATTTCAAAATATTATCATGGAATCTCATTTATGGTATCGTGGAATTTTGGAATATCTATGTATTGGTTTTCAATAATTATATGGTACCGGTAACCATGAAAAGTGATTGAAATATTTTTGGAAAGAAGATGATGTGAACCTAATGAAGGGATAAAGGAAAAATTAAATGAGCTCATTACTTATATAAGGACAAAGTTATATCATGGTTTGAGTATATAGAAATTTTGGGATTTTGGTATGTGGAAAGTGTTAAATTTTGACAGCATTCATGTTTTCACTAAAGTTCAATGGGTATACATTTTTCAATAGAATGCATGATTAAGGTATTTACATGTTTATAATTTGACCAACAATATATATCGTATGATATATGGGGGATAAATGATGGTATTCACATGCTCGACAGATGTCATTTTTAGTAATTGTTTTCTTTATACTATGAGCTTGGAAAGAAGTATTTTGGATAAGCCTAAAGATTGGAATGGATTATGTTGTACATAATTTACTATTTTTTAAGGCTAGAAATTTTTCGATAATATTGATGGAATTTTATAATAATGTAGTTTTAGAAAAAGGAAAACCCATAGGACGAGCAACAACCCGTCGCGTTGGACAAGGCTATGGGAATCGAACCCACAATCAAAGTACGACATGCCATTATCACCTACCACTGGCCTAAAGGAAGTCCCTAGTTATTATAAATTAGTTTTATTATATTAAGCAGTATTATAGATGAATTATAAGTCCATTTTTCAGAATCATATACGATTAACCTCACCATAGATGGACTTATGTATATTTGATAACTTTTACTAACCTTTTGTTTGAGACAGATGGAATGACCCATCATTCTATCGCATGATATGCTAACACTTCACGAAAGACAAATTCAACTTTATTTCTATAAGATATTATGTGTAAATTGTTCAAGGCGCAAACAATAGTGAGATTATACCAAAATCAAGTAAGTATTTCTTTTAATTATTCTTCAACTTTAAGGGAATGATCTTGAAAACCAAAAATGTTGTCCTAATGTTCTCATATCCAATGAATCAGATGGTACCTTAGATCATCACAAATTTATGGCTTTGTGATTGATTTGCTTTTTTATAGCTGTGTTCTCTAGCACTCTCCATCAGAACTTTATGGTTAGATTTCTCTTCCATATCCATATTTTCACCTATGTTCTCTTTTGTGGAAACCTAGTGATTAGTTAATTTGGGTAACCATTACATTTCATAATTTAGTTTTTAATGTTCAGTTTTGGTATTCATTTTTACGATGTGGGTTTCTATTAAATAAACTTTCAAGTAGTAAACCATTTATAACCCCGACGAATTTCGAGGGCGAAATTCATTTTAAGGGGGGTAAAATGTAACACCCCAGAGATTTTATGAAAAATATTCTTTTAATTTAATTGATGTCTTGTGTTGTAAGTTACACCAAAATTATCTTGTGCTATACACAACACCGTATTAGCTTATATTATACGCAAACACTATTCTTGGCTTGCGTTACACGCAATTGCGACCTTCCTCGACAGCGTGTGTAGTACGCAGTACCAGGTTTCACTAAACAACGATATATTGTTATAATATTATTATGGACTAGCCATTATGAATAGTATTAACTAATTTTTGAATTTTATAACATTATTATTCATCTTAAACATTTTCTAAAACATGTTATGTGAACAAAATAATTTTTTCGGGTAAAATAAGTATTTTTCAAAAAATACAATTTTGCCACCTTTTGATGGTGCACCCACTTTAAATCTAGTTTTTGAAATGTTCATAAGTTCAATTTGAGAAAATAAAATTATTCTTTGGAATCAGGATATAAAATTTTACTTTGGATAAAATTTTCATATTATTCTGATAACATTCATATTTTAATGAATAGTAAAAACATGCTATATTTTAATTAAAAAAAAACTTTTTTCATCGCAATAATTTATATGGTTAAATTATAATATTTAATGGTTTTAAATTATAAATAGAATATATTTTTACCATTTAATATAATTTATTTCATTACCATTAATTTCATATTTAATCCATAGGTAAAAACATTTCAATCTTTGGCAATGTTTTAACTTTTAAACCCCGTTTTCTTAAAAACGGGATTAATTTTAAATTAATTACAGCAACTTCTGTATTTTGACTTTTAAAAAATGGATTCCATATTTGAATTCAGTGGGTCTAAATTATGTTAATAGGTTACTTTTATTTTTTTTGATATTATGAATAGTAACTAAGATAATTTTTATTTAATGCAGTTAAATGTAAATCGGGTAATTAAGGGTAAAAATAAGATTGTATAACTACCCTAACACTTGAAAAAATTTTATTGGATGAATAAAAGTATACAAATATCACATAAGGGTCAGAATAGATTCATTTCATGGACCTTTGACCATGAAAATGATGTGATTATTGTTAAAACTAAAGAAAGTGACAATATGTCACTCTCTTAAATCTTATAAGTATAATAATTTTAATTTAGTGAAAAACGTAATGAAACTTCAAAAATGAATAGTTTCTATAAAGATAATAAAATTATCTACATCATGTGAACTTATTTATAATTTTTATGGGTTAAATAATTATCATTAAAGGTGACACATTAGTGATGTTGATATTATTATATTGATTGAAATATCAAATAAATGGTTTTAAAAATATTAAAATAAATTTTATATAAACTATTTAATGTTCTACACTAATTTTATAGATAAATATGAAATTTTATGAATCTATTAAAGCTATTATTTCGAACATATCTTCTGTGATGATTTTATTTAAATATAAATAATTGAATAGTGTCAAAATTGACACTATTGTTATTCGATAAAAATAACATAATATAAAATTGTTTAAAAATCACAAAAATATTTAAAAATTATAAATTAAAATTTATATGGTCTAATAGGTCATAAATTATTTGATTATGAACAATTCACAAAACATAAGTAATTATTTATAACAATTTAAAATTTAGAATCTTATTACCACAAATAAAATTAAATAGATTAAATAAGGATAAATCAAGTTGATAATGTTTAAAATAAATTAAAAACATGTCTAAATTTTATTGGTTGATGATATTACAACCATATCTCATCAAAGATTCATATTTGAGCCATTTTGGAAGTTTTTAAGTGGGGTTTGAATTTATTATAAATTAATATTTTTGAGGTTTCCAAAGGTGCCCCTCTCCTCCCTTATAAAAGGGCACATCCCCCGTCTTCTCCTAACACAATTTTGAGCCTTAAATCTCGGCCAACCTATGACAATTTACCTTCTCAACTTCCCTAGAAACATACTAGAGGTCCTGGACTTCTTCAAAGACCAATTTTAGTGCCCTAAGAGGAGGTTTTAAATAGGCGTGTCGAAGAAGAGCTAATATCCGTTACCGATTCTTTCAAATTTATTTCTTCTTCTACTTACTCTTATTTAATTGTTTCATTATGAAGTAATAACATCAGTTTCACTCATATACTGATATGTTATTATAAATATGAAAAAACCCTATTTCACCTTCTATCCATCCTATGGAAAATGAAATCACCGCGCATGCGTACGTACGGAATACCGTCTCCATGCCGTGGTGTAATCTGTTTTCCACCACCACCTTACTTGGATGGGTATAATGGTGTAAAAAATAATTAAATATGATTATTGTAAAGTTATATTGATCCTGAAATAGTATACATTTACTTAAATACAATTCCATGATCATGGGAATGATATCATCGCTCATGCGTACGTACGACCTACCCTCTCCACGATGTGATGCGACTCATTCTACATGATCTTCATTGAATAATGATTATATAAATGCATTTAATGAATAAATATGATATATATTAAACTAATACCATTCTGTAAATGAGGTATCTATAACCTAAAAAGAAGAATAAGAATTTATTTGAGAAAACATGCATAAGAACATAAAGCAATGAACACCCGAATAACAAGTAGCAATGAAATATTACTAATAAAGAGATAAGAATATGACCATATATGATATAATAAAAATGAATATGATTCTGTAATAAGTCAATGACATTATTTATATCATTATACAGTAGTTTCAGATATGTACGAAGTAAATCAGACCTAAGGTAAGGGATAATCCCGCAATCTCATTTTTATCCGAGATTGTTTATACTTCAGAATTTATTGGGGAATATTTATCATCCACATCCATGTTTCCTCAATATGTAATATTATTTTTATCTTCCTACAATTTTTTAAATCCAATTTTACCCATTGTTGAGTTTTTAGTAAAAGATATGAAAGGAATCTTTTGTCGTTTTTAGTACGAGGTACTTTTTGACTTTTCCAACCAAAGTACAAGAAGAATGTTTTTTTAAACTTATACGGCATGAATGGATTTTTATGATGTCATAGAACATTATTTCTATGAATCATTCTTTACAAGTTTTCAAGTTTATTTTTAATGAACTTCTTTTAGTTTAAAATTTTATGACATGTTAAGAAAGGAAAAATGTTTTTGAAGTAGAAAAGATATTTTCCTCAACAATGGAGTTAAATTGTTTTATCAAAATTATTTTCCATCTTAGATAATATAGTGTTCTATTTAAATCCCTATTTTTACATTAATTTGATTATTTTATGATGGAATTAATTTTATGATGTCCTTTTATCTTATATGGATTATGTTATGATGGCATGATGTTTAAGAATCCCATTTTTATTACTTGGGTTATGCTATGATTTATGATTTTATGGAATACATATGAATGGTTTCATTATGAGATGGGTGAGACCTATATCTCCCTCCAATGCATTGGGTAATGATTTATATCTCATGAGATAGACGTTGTTGGAACGACAAGTTAATCCGGTTCAGTGATACAGGACTGGAACGAGGAGTGAACTCGATTCAGTAATGGACTTTGTCCGCTATGATGGTCTTGGAAATGAGCCTTGACTAATATGAAATGATTTTATATGATTATGTGTGTATGCCATAAATTTTTATGTTTTATGTTATGATTATTGGGATTACATTTCACTACTATGATTCATCTCATGTTATGATATTATGATCTCTTTTGCAGGTTAAGATTTTCAAAATGTTACGTTCTTATAAATATGATACGATTTATATTTCTTTTTTTTACCCTTACTGAGAATTTGAGATCACCCTTTATATTTTTTCTTTTCCCTAGGATATAAAGAAAGGTTTTAGGTAAGAAATAAAGGAAGATCTTTATGGTAGATGTTGAAGATCTTTCACTAAGATTAGAATATTATATTCGGAGTTTCCAAAGACACAAAACTATTATGGTCCTTTAGTGTATATATTTGTTATGTATTAGTTATTCTGCAAAAGTAATGTGATGTCTATGTACGTCAAGCTTTGGGTCTCTATATATTTCAAATAGAACTATGGTTGTATGTTCATAAAAAATCTGATGGGAGTTTTGTTAATGACCCAACCAAAGAAGTTGGGTTATGAATTCATTTTTCATTATAATAAATTATTATAAGTTGTCACTATGTTAATATATATCTCTTAAAATATGGATAATATTAGTTTTATAGTTGAAAATTAAATAAATACGTGATGTTAGTATCGTGCAGTCGTTCTCTGTCTCCAAGGATGACCTAGTTGGTAAAGTCCTTGGTAAGGAGCATCATTGACAAGTGTGTGGGATGGGTTTGGGACCTATACCATCTGAGGTATTCAGTATGTCATGAAGGATTGTATCTACATCTTCACTTATTTTTTTGTCACCCATACCCCAAGATGCTCAGAGAGATTTTGTTTCTATTGAAAACACAATTTCTGAATATGGGTTCAGATATCCACTATATAGAAAGAATTGGATGATTTATATCATAATATGAAAATATCTATCCCCAGTGATATTGAAACGATGAATGGTGGTGAGTAGGTAAATCACAGAACTCAAAAATCATTTAGTTCACATAATTTTATGGGTTTTAAGTTTAAATATAAATATACAACACTATTTAATTTTCAATATAATTGTCTTGCAGGTACCGGTAGTAAGAAGTAGAGATGAAGATGGAGATGGTCATGAACATAGTTCATCATCAAGAAATTATAAGAGGTATCTTTGATCTCTTTGAATAATATGTAAAGAGAGTGTTTGTTCATTTCTCATTTGTGGAACATATTATTTAAATTAAATTTTCATGATTTCCCATGTTTTAAGAGGTTGAAACCATTTATATTATGTTTTTTGGTATAAATGTATGGTGGAATGTATGGTTGGTGTAAATTAATATAATTTTTAATATTTTATTACATTACTTCATTTATGTTTTAGGGAACTTTTTAGATGAATATGGTGTAATAAAACTATCTGAAAAATATCTATGATTTTTTTGGGCCACATATGATCAAAATAAGTTCTCTTTCACACTATAGGTAGTTATAATTGTCCGGTGACCATGTAACCATGTTTAGAGGGTAATATATAAGTTGAAAAGAAATTTTGGATGGTATCTGTATATGATACATGAAGTGGGTATCCTTGGTTGGTTTCCCTAAGTCTAGTTCGATATATATGAGAGGATAAAGATTAGTGAAGAATTGGGTGAGATGATAATATGGATTAGGATTCTTGAGAAACACCCTCATAAGTATGGGTTGAGGCTTAATGAGCCTAGAGAAACCAAATCCTGATAGTCTCTCTCCCATATGGTGATATCAATCACAACCTATATCTCATGGATACATTTTTTTATATACCTTCTCCAAAACAATAGTAAATAAAATCCATTCTAAGCCACAGTTCCACAGATAAATTCCTAAAAAATAGCCGACAACAAACCTTAAGGACCTTGTCCCATGCACACATGACTTTAATATACTCAGACCCATTATTTATAATACTCAATAACAACCTAAAATTACAAAAAAAATAGAGAACCTCAATCACCACCTATGAATGTAGTTATCACCACTAATTTTACTTTAGTAAATGAAAATCACCCCACGACCTCATATGACACATAAAGTTTTTTTCCAAGGATCTACACTGAGAAACACCTCATATGAATCACAATTATTCATAAAATAGTTAATTTCATAACAAGAATATAATCGATAATAATTGAAAAGGTCATAAAAATTTCATAACCAACTAATTACTATATTAGATCACCCTCTAACATCCCACAAAAAATCCATAAGTGGTTCCACACACATAACCCTACTAATACCCATAATTCATATGACTCAAAAACATATATATGACATAAAAATAATATTATAACTACATACATGGAACTTGAATAGGCCTAGATTTCAAATCCTACAACATTATTCAACTAGAGGTGAAATGAATTAGAAAACCAGTTGAAATTCATAAAAATTGAATTTTTAGTTAAAAATCCCCATACTAGTGAGAAAATAGGAAATATACTATTGGGAATGTTGAACCTTGTACATAGTGACTCCTCATGACAACCCCTAGATGAACTAATGAGAAAGGGAGATCATCCCATATTGGGTGAAGGAAAAATGAAAGATAAGGGAGGATAGGTTGCTCCTCTTTCTCGGTTAAGCTATAAATGAGGTTCAATCATTTTATATATATATAAAGAATTAAATTAAATAATAATATAAAATAGCATAGAATGGAATCAGGGACCCCATACCATGATACTATATACCATATACCTCGAAATCAAGTACACAGTAGCACCAAGTACCCATCCAGAGGACACATCCCCTCAATGTCCCTCTAGGGCCAACATGGTCCTCTACCTATTACATTAGGTACCCGGTACTATCACACTTGGAACCCATTTTCCTTTATCTTATAAAAGTGATGGGAAACTTGGATAACTTTCTGAATCATTCCCCAATCCTGATCTAATACCTCAAGAAACTTATACAAGCCTAAATAATCATAGTTACACCACTACCAGACCCGATTTACATTATCCCTTATAAAAGTTCACCCTAGTGTTTATACATAACTTATTTTAATTTTTGTTCTTTTTAGATCATAGGATGTGTAGTGAATTGGAATATAACATCTTGATAGGTAGTCAGAGGAATGGTAATGTGGCCTAGGATTTCAGTAGTTCAAATTTGTGTATTTTGTATCTTGTTCATATATTTTAGATGGGATTGGGACAACGGGTGACCTATGTATGTTTTGTATAAACATATTTATATTCTCTGTTTCATTTTTTTTGGAATTATGTTATTGATTTCGGTGAACTCTGATTATAAGATATATCTAAATTTTGGTATAATTTAATGGTGGAATGTTCTACTTTGTGCACTGTTTTCCCTTTTCCAGGGTTCTGGGGCTGTAGATTCTATAGCTCATTTTTTGGTAAATCATCGTATAGTGATAGTTTAAACTACCTTTATATATAGAATTTTTTGCAGGGCGGTTTAAACTAACACTCTATAATGGTGTGTTTTTTGCGGAGTTTAAAACCACTAATAATTATGTCACACTATTATGTATTGGTGGTTTTGTTCATTTTTTCAGTGGGTTTTTCCTTAAAAAATGTTGGGATTTAGCAGCAATTTTAACCGCTCCTAATTCATTTCCATTTTCCCCATAAACTACCGCTAAAACGAATAAAACTACTACTAAATACAAGTTCTATGATGCTTATTAGAAAATTCTCTTAAATGGAGGGAACCACTGCATGTTGGATTTTGAAACTAACTTTAAAATCAGTTTATGAAACCATCATAGAACCATTTTGTGGCGGTTTAAACCGCCACCAAATCGAAAAATTAGTGCCTATATATGGTGATTTTTATAGTGAACTCATGGACTTTAGAGGTGGGCTTCAAGGCTCACACTAATTTTCATTATTCATCTCAGTGAAGTTTTAGTGGGGGAGGGGTACCTGAAAAGTTTTTATCAATGTTTTTTATTGAAATATTTGATGATGATTGAATTTAGTGACAATTGTTTCTTGCATGGATCTAGTGGGACAATAGTGTAATTTAACTTAACTAGTGAGGTAGGTGGGGGACTAGTAAGCACACATGTATTTATAGCTCCTTTTGAATGATTAAAAAACCATTAATGTCATGTATATCATCTATGATCTATGTATCATGGACCCATATGATCCTATGCAAGGACATTGATAGTCAACTGAGCATGTTTGGGTGAAACGTTTCATTAATTTTATTGATGGATATTTAGGAAGGTTGCATGTATCATTCACTTACATTCCATTAAAGTAATAATTTGAATTTTTAATTATGGATTTTGTGCCTATTTATGTTATCATAAATATTGATATAATGTAGTCTTTGAAATTGTATTACAATATTTTTTAATAAATTAACTCTTGATATATAAAATATACATTCTTAAAATTCCAGACATAAAGTGTTGTTTGATTTTATTAATATACCATGTCTTTTTTAAAATAAAAATATTAAAATCATAATTTTTGAAAAAAATAACATCATGTTTGGAACTAAAAGTGGTGTTTTAAAATGTGATTTCTTTAATAATGATGCTTGTTTAGAAAATTGTTATTTCCAAAAAGAATGGAATCTTTTCAGTATAATCATAATGTTTATGAATTATTAATTAATTTGAAATTATTTTTAAAAGAAATGTTTTACATGTAATGTTTTAGATTACAATTTTACTTAATATACAATCTAAAGTATCTGTTATGATGAAGTGATAGCTTGAAGAAAAAAATTAAATTAAATATGTGTTCCTTGTATGAGTTTATTTTCATGAAAATAATGCTACAAATATGAATTCATGTTACTTAAAATGTATTTATTAATGAATTATATTTATTTGTGCCACTTATATGTTGGTACAATAAAAATAAATTATTGGCGCGAGATTTAAATTGAAAAGTAATGTGATTATTTTTTATAACATTTCTAAGCTTATTAAATGCTATTGATAATTTAATTTGAAGGTATGTTAAATTATGTCACATGTTAATTAAAATTTGATACATGTTTTGAACATGTTTAATCTGTGAAAAAATGATGCATTTTAGTAAATAATTAAATCATTTTAGAAAATGTAAATGATTATATTAAAAACTGAAAGCATTATGATATATATAGATTTGAACATTATGGTAATTATGAAAGCATTAGATAATAAATATTCCTTTTGTTCCTTCCAAGAAATATCATTTATATTAAAATTTTAATATCATGTCTTGATATATTATCTTGACTGATTAAACTTTTTCATGCATAAATGATAATAATATTTCTTTAATCCTCAATATATGAATTCAATTTAAATTTCAAATTAAATTTTTATGAAATAAATCCTTGTAAAAAAATTACTGATATCTTTAGAGGGATTTAATATGAAATTAGGTATTTTATGGTGAAAGAGAATGGTTGATGTGCACTGTGTTGATAATGGAGAAATGGTAAAATGTTTTTTTGCTAATTTTATAACCTCTATTTATTTATTTTATATCCATTATTTATTAATTTTTAGATTACTATCTGATGTTCGCTTATTTTCGAGTTATTTTTTTTATATTTCATGAAATAAAAGTGAAATTTATTATGGATATTTAATTAGTAGTTAATGATAAAATTAGTTTCTATTATAATTTATTTTTCTAATTATTGAAAACCTAATATTAATGCATTAAATAAACATAGTAATAGAATAATGACGTCACTAGAATTAAAAAATGGTGGACAACTATGTTTATTCCCCTTATACATAATGCATTCCCCTTTTTTCTTAAATCTTGTTTTGATGAATATGAGTTGTAGTTATATCTTAGATCAACCCAATAAAAAACAAGTAGTGTTTCTTTCTTGTTGGATAAGTATCTCACTACCACAGATCATGACAAGGGATGCAATGACTTTTATCAATGCTAAAGAGAAAGCACTGATAGGGGAGGCTTTTATTAGTGCTAGCTAAAAGCGCTGATAAATATACCCTTTATCAGTGATTTTTTAGTGCTAATATAGTGTAAATCAACATCGATATTATTAGCACTAATAAAATAATTTAATAAAAAAAAATTATTAATTTATATAAAATTATTATATTTAAGTTCAAAAATAATGTTTATTTGTGTACATTAAATATAAAATGCATGTTTATAATTAATAATTTTTTAATAATTAATATATATATATATAAGGTTTTAAAAAAAGAATTTATAATATTATAATTAAATAAATATATATTTAAATAATTATAAGACTATAATAAATTTTATTAAATAATAAATATATTCATTATATTTTTTATATTTTTTATATTTCTTAAATTTATTATCTTTATTATATTTGTTATATTTAATATATTTATAAATATATAAAAACTTTTTAAATATATATATTTATAATTATAATTATAAATAAATAAATATATATTTATAATTATAATTATAAATAAATAAATATATATTTATAATTATAATTATAAATAAATATATATATATTTAAATAAATATATGTATCCACTGAATTTGGTCAATTAATATATTGATGTCTGAGTATAATTGACATGCATGTATGTTATGTATTCATCCTGAATATTCATTTGTACATGACACCCTTATTATTATTCATGTTGTCCATATGTGATTACTCATTTTTAATTATCTATACTTTACTAGGTATATGATTCATTCATGGAATACTCATGAATCTTACAGTTCTAAAAATTACTTATAAAATTCTATAAATATATTTAAATAAAAAATTAATTTAATATATTTATAATTATAAAATATTAATTATATATAAAAAGTTTTTAAATATATTTATTTTTAATTATAATTATAACTAAATAAATTATATATCAATATTTATAAAATCAAAATAAATATATTTATTTGTACTTATAATTACAAATAAATAATGATATACATATATATAAATAATTATAAAATTATAATAAATATATTTATTATAATTATAATGTTAGAAATATATATAACTAGTACATGCCCGTGTATTTTCACGGTGATATTATCCAATGCTCTATAAATTGATTCACTGCTCAATTAAATAAAAAAATATCCACTGGTCAAATTAAATACACCATCAACTCCTAAAAGAATGAAAATCAAATCATAATAAGAAGAAAAAAATATACCATAACTATAATGTGGATTAGTTCCATGTAAATCAGTATACTGAAACACTAATAAAAAATAACTAATACTGAATGTATCTTAAGAAAAAAGATGAACATAACAACAATAGTGCACACAAACTTCACCACCACCTCAGATTTTTCTAGTGTGATCTTCCCTTAATGATTTAACGATGCAAAAGGTTCTTATTGTGGGATGTCAGTACTGTAGACATCTATTTGAACATAAAATGATTTGACGACATAGAAGGGTCTAAGTGTGGGATGGAATTTCTGTAGAATTCCATTTGAAGAGAAAAAATCACACTACAATGTAAACATCCAATTAAGTAACACAGTGAAACACAATGCATTCCATTGTCAATTAATTAGGAATAATGGAAAACCAACAAAATTTATATATTGATCAAAATTTAATACTATTATTTCATGAATAATGAAAGGAAATAAAAAAAGTGAACACCATACTACATCACACAGTAATGAAAATAAAATGGACCAACTAAAGATCAGTAAACCAATTAAAGAATACACATTATAGTAAAAATCACATTTTTTATTTAAAGAAAAATAAAATAACCGATGAAGTTCCTTAAATCACATCAGGTTCATAGGAGAAACCTTAATTCAATGAAGATACATCGTATAATATGATTACAGATTAAATTCTAAAATGGAAATTTGAAACTTATAGATTGGACAACACTTTTCCAGTACCTTGTAAATGTATGAAAAACATTCAATATAGTTTGTTAGTTTTTTTATTTATGTTATCCATTATATACATATGAATATCATTGATATGAGTTGATGTTTGTGTGGAGTCTCAAGATAGTGATTCATTCTATTATACTGCATCTTCAGCATTGAAGTTAGTCAAGGGTGTTTTCTATATGAAGATATCATTGTAATGAATGAGCAACAATCATTACTTATAAGTCACACCATTGAAGCAGCAAAGTAATATTAAACAGTAAGAAATTTAGAAGAATAAATGTAGTGGTTTTATAATTAAAGGAAAAAATAAAACAAAATTAAGAAAAAAATAGTATTTTCTATGATAGGTACACATTAATAGTAACAGAAAAATAAGATAAAGAAAGTATACCTGAGTTGAAGATAAATTTGTACTTGTTGAATCGAAGCCAACCTCAGTGTTGCAGTAGACTCCTAAAGATCTAGCATGGTGATGTTTCTAAAATAGATGGGTGAAATAAATATTAGAGGCATGTGTTGATTGTTTTGTAAATAATAGGAATGGTAAAGAAGAAAAAAATAGTATGTGGTCATAACGTTAAAAATAATGTTGTTATGTGAAATTCATAAGGCTGACAACAAATTGTTTTGGAATAATTACACTATTTACCTGGCTCTCTGCAAAACATTGTTAATAGGTGCTGATATAACTGTCATTATCACTAATGAAGAAAACTGTGTATGTGTTCTATTCTGAATAATGTTTTTATTATGAATATTGTAACTTGTGACATCTAGTGACAAAAAAACTCTCTTTGATTTGAAAATTTTTCGCTCTAGGGGGAAACCAAAGTCATATTAGTCCTATTTTTTAAGTCAAAAGAAGTTTGAGTTTAATAGAATATCAAATACATGGAAAAAACATAGTTGACTAAGATTACTTGTGTCAGATCATCTCTCAACTGAGAAGCTATTTTGTTTATAAACTGCATGACCTACTTACGAAGAGAACAACTGATAGCAAGTCTTTATCATCATTCACTAGCAGTTGTGTAACATCCCAGGTAATTAAAGAATAAATAATTTTCATATTTATTAATATTTACGAATGAAATATTAATTTTAATTAAAAGGGGTTTCTACGTTCGATAGCGTACTCGATACGCAACGATGAGTTTCTTTGAAAACTTACGTTGCACACAAGTAATAAAATAATATTATTTTAAATGTTAGTTAACAAGTAGCCATTGTACTGGTGAGAATGGATAGAAATAACTAAAATATGATTATATATGTTTTAAATGTTTTTACATTTACCCAATAAAAGATAAAGGCTTAAAATACGGAAAGAGTTCAATTTTAGGCTTTTATACCCTAATTTTCACTAAGGGTTCACTTATCACCTTTTGACGGTGAACCGTAATTAAATATAGTTTTGATCAATCTTATAAATTCTATTGGACCAAAAATAACTCTTCTTTAGAATTGGGACATCAAAATTTACTTTGTGTAAATTTTTGGTACCTTTCTGATAAAGTTCATTTTTTTAATGAATAGTGTAAAATGTTGTATTTTAATTCAAAACATCATTTTAATCTAATTTATTTATATGATTAGATTATCTTTTGAATTGGTTTTAAAGTGAAATTAGAAAATATTTTTACCATTAAATCCAATGGCGGTCCTTGGAATTTATTTCACTTTGAAATCAGACTTAAACTAGTGTCAATCTTTTGATACTTATTGTTTCATAAAAACACGCTATTTGCTCTGACAGCGGGAATTAATTATTAAATTAATTAATGTGACTTATATGTTTTGAATTTTGTAAAATAGACTTCATTTTTGAATTCGTAATATCAAATATAGCTTAGGGTGAATTTTTGGTAATTTTCTGAAAAACTTCAATTTTCGATGAATAGTGAAATCACTAAGTGGTAGTTAAAGAAAATGATTTTTTCGTTTAAATGAAATTTTGCTATCATTGTGTTTTTAATTTCAAAAATCCGACATACATGGTTGTCATTAAGAAGTAAAATGTGGTTCAATGAGATTAAAATAATTTTTTGGTGAATAGTAACTTATTAAGTTTTTAATCGCGATTAGTGGTAGTTAGTGTAGTTTAAGGTAAAAATAATGTTTTAATAATATGAGATGAGCTTGACACATTTCCTACCCTCACTGGATGTGTCATGGCCGACCAAGACAAGCAATGGGTCAACTTAGGGACCCCATGGAGCCACTTTGGTTGGGAAATGACATAAATAACTTTTTATTTAATGTAAAAGTAAAAATGACACAAACATAGTATGTTTTACGAAAACAATTTTTACATGGGGTTATAAAGATCCGATTTTTGATTATAAATAGTCATTGGAAATCTAAAACGATTTCCTACATTATAGTATTTTGTTTAAAATTTTTATACTTTAAATAAATTAAATTATTTATGACATAATGATGATATAGCGATGACCTCATTATTTAACGATTTAAATAAAATGGAAAGATAATGTAATATATAAAACCTACACATGTCCAAAACCTATTGTATGGGTAGATTTAGAACCCTTATCACCTTATCCACGAATTATATCAATGTGGGACCATTTAAATCCGAAACTCATTTTCAAATAAAGTAATATTTCTTTACTTTCTAAGAGTGCCCCTCCTCTCCTCTTATAAAAGGCCCCCACCTCTACCTCATTTCACACACTCCTCAAGCCTTTGGCTCGGCCATAACCTACCCATTTACTCTCTCCACATCCCTCTCCTCATCCTAGAGGATTCCCTTTGGGCAGAATCTTTTCAAAGGAAGCATTTAGGCTCAAATCAAAAGGAGTTACAGTTTTAAAGGTAATTCATTCTCTCTTATTCATTTGTTTTATTTTGCTTCTCCAAACCCCTAAACTCTTTTTTATTTACTTCTTTTGTAACAACACCAGTATATTCAATATACTAGGATGTTGTTATAAGATGTATTCGAGCTACACTCTCACACAACTACATCAAATGGTTAAAGAACATACGGTTTCCGTGGATGGCAAAATTCTGCCTCCCGAAACGATGATTGTTCAATACTCATTTAACACCTTCAAAGGTGGCCATTATGATGTCACTATTTTTATATATGATATATAATATGTTTATTCTTTCCTTAAGCTTCTGTATTTTTCATTTATGTCATACCATTATTGTTTCCATTATGGGTAAACACGATATCTTCATTTTAGGAAGTGCGGACTACCGCCCCCTGAAAGTGATTTGATTCGTTAATACCATATGTGGAATGTGTAAAGGATAAAGTTAATGATATTATATATGTTATTATACTGGAATTATAATATACTCTTATATCATTATGAATCCATTCTATAAAATACGAAATAGAAATGAAAGTAGCATTCATGCGTACGTACGGCTTACCGTCTCCATGAACGATGCATTTCATTTCTTGCCTCTAAATGATTATGTAATATTATAAATACATGTATATGCTGGATATATATGATATATATGATATCCAAATCAGGAATGTCATTCTGGATATAAAGAACCTTTGACCACACGAACAACATGTAATTGTAAGAAGTCCACTTTCGACTTAAGAACCAAATATTGACAAAACAAACATTATTAACTTAAATGGTTACATAATGTTTATAACATGGAAATAAGTTATATAAAAGGAATAATGAACTTTAAAAATGGTTCTTAATCAAGTATAAATTAACTCAAGTTTATTATTCAGGACGTTAAAGAACGATCGAGTCAAGTCGGACCCGAGGTAAGGGACTTCGTCTCAATATCCTTTCATTGAGGCATATTTCGTTTTATACACAACTTTCTTTTATACGGTGTATAAACCCCTTTGACGTTTACTTTTATACAAAACGAATCTTTTTCAACGAAGCGATTTACTAAACGACAAAAAGGAATGTTTTTTTAACGTACGCGGTGACAACGACCTTTTCTGCCGCCGCGAGTATTATTTGGTCTTTGGCTTCCTCAACAAGCCGTAATGTTTTTAAAATAAAATAAATACCATATACTCGTTTATGTATTTTGGTATTGAAAATGGTTTTGATAAAGGATTCTATTTTGATATATTGTCATTGAAATGTGGAAATTTTATAATTCCTTTATATTGGTTTTATGTTTTATGATTTTATATTGGTACTTGGACATTTGACGGGTGGTTACGTGATAAACCATATGACGGGTGGTGCCGTGAATACCAGGACGGGTGGTTACGTTATAACCTCCAATGCATTGGGTACGGAAGTCGGCCGTATGGCTATTCCATTAAGTATGTATGGAAATTGGCCATATGGCTATTCCATTAAGTGATATGTGTGGAAGTCGACCGTATGGTTATTCCACTTAAGTATATTTATGTCCCAAGTTACCTTTATATATGTTATGCGTTCTTTATATGGGTTTATGGTAATCCTTTGGTTACAAAAAGGTAAGTAATGATACTTTATTTAGTGAAGAGTTTTTACCACTTCATGAAGGAGAAGGTATTACTTTGATAGAGTATACATGGTTTACTTGATGTTTGAAAAACTAACAGTTTTCATTCTTTGTGTATCCCTTACTAAGCTTTTTATGCTCACCCCAAGTTTTTTTGAAATTTTTTTCACAGGACTTAATGTGGAATAAGGTCAAGGATGGGATCAAGGGAATGTCATGCTATATAAAACATGGAACTAGACATGTTTCTTTTAAGAGTTTTTTTTATTATGGAAACTTAGTAGAAGTGACTACTTTGTAATCTTTTGAGATGTAATAGTTATGTTCTAATTCTCAAAAACTCTAAACCTGAAAAGATACTCAACGTGAATTATTCATTTAATTCAATATTAAGTAAGGTTTAAGGTCAGGGCCTTATAGTTGGTATCAGAGGTCGGTTTAGACAACTTTAGGAGTTAGAAAAGTGTTAAATTATAATATGATTGAAATGATATAGCATTTACGGATTACCATGTTTCTTTACCTAAGATATTTCTATGTTCAGAATGGTTTTCTGCAGAGGAAACAAAGAAACTATGTTGGGATGACATCAGGAGGAAGACAACCTTCCAAATCAACAACCTGAGATGGTTAGAATCAGAACTGAACAGTTTGTTGCAGTGATGGCACAGTTGACTCAGGCTATAAATGGTGGTGGTATCCATGCACGAGATCTGCCAGATCAACCACAGAGGAACATTTCAGTGGTGGAACATTTCATGAGGCAACATCCCCCATCATTCAGAGGATCATCTGACCCTGTGCAAGCTGAAGGGTGGATTAAAGCACTGGAGAAGATTTTTGATGTCATGGGGTGTTCAGAACATCAAAAGGTTAGTCTTGCTGTTTACCGTTTTGAAGGTGAAGCTGATCAGTGGTGGTCGATGGTGAAAAATATCAGGGATAGTGATGAGATTGAGGATATTCACTGGGACGAATTCAAAGGTATGTTTCTTGAGAAATATTTTCCTAAGGTGGTTCGTCTTAGGATGGAAAACAGTTCATAGAATTGAGGCAGGAGGATGATTCAGTGGCTGCTTAGGAAGCAAAGTTCACTCGATTGGCAAGGTATGTTCCAAACTTCATACGAGATCTTGATAGTAAAATAAACCATTTTTACTCTGAATTAAAGCCAAAGTATCGAAGGGCTTTAGCTTCTCGTGAGTTCAAAAGTTATGAAAAACTTGTTCGAGGTGCGGAGAAGGTGGAAATGGAGTTTTCTGATGATTAGGTGTTCTATGACAAACAACAGAATAAGAGGTCTAGTTGGAAGGCAAAGGGGAAGAATTCATCAAAGAAGCAAGGAGGTAAGAAAACCAAATATCCATCCTGTGAGAAGTGTGGTAAAATGCATCCTGGAGAATGTTTATCCAAGTCTGGTAAGTGCTTTCGGTGTGGTAAGTCTGGTCATATTGCTCGTAATTGTAAGGAAGATGATCAAGCAGGCAATTAAAATCCAACGGTAAGATGTTTTAAGTGTAATGAAATGGGTCATTATGCTAACGAGTGTCCAACGAAGAACTCAACTGGGGGAATGCAGCCAGACTACAAGCAGAAAGGGGTGGTGAAATCCTTTGCAACAACTTCAGTAGATGTTGGGCCATTGAATGAAGTGGTATCAGGTACACTGTTTGTTTGTTCAGATTATGCCAATGTGTTGTTTGATTCAGGGTCTACACACTCTTTCATTTCTGAGAAGTTTTCTAGTAAATTGGAAATTCCATATCAAGATATGAATCCTGAACTTATGGTAAAAACACCCGGAGGGAACGTTGAGACAAAAAGGAATTATAAGAACCTTCCTATCCTTGTGTGTGGAAAGAATCTACCAGAAAACCTTATTGTTTGGCCTCTAGTAGAGTTTGATGTTATTTTGGGCATGAATTGGATTTCTGTTTATCATGCTAAGATTGACTGCAGAGCTAAAATGGTTTCTTTTAAGAAAGATTTTCAGTTTGTGTACAAGAATGAACCCTTGATTTTGATAACATATCAGGAAGTTGAGAAACTAGTAAAAGATGGAAATGAATGTTACCTTGCACATATTGTTGAAAATAAAGGAACTGTTCAGATTAATGATGTGCCAGTGGTAAATGAGTATCTTGATGTTTTTCCTGATGAGTTTCCTGGTATTATTCATGATCGGGAAGTTGAATTTACTGTTGACTTAGTTCCTGATTCTAAGCCAATTTCAAAACCCCCTTATCGAATGGCTCAAGTTGAACTTTTAGAGTTAAAGAAACAATTGCAGGAGTTATTAGATAAAGGTTTCATTCGACCTAGCACATCACCATGGGGTGATCCTATCTTGTTTGTTAAAAAGAAAGATGGATCAATGAGACTTTGCATTGATTATAGAGCCTTGAATAATATTACTGTTAAGAACAAGTATGCTTTGCCTCATATCGATGATTTGTTTGATCAGCTCCAGGGAGCTCAGTATTTTTCGAAGATTGACTTGAGGTCGGGGTACCATCAGTTGAAAGTAAAAGAAGCAGACGTTCCGAAGACTGCGTTCCGTACTAGATATGGCCATTATGAATTTGTAGTTATGCCTTTTGGGTTAACCAATTCACCTGCTGTATTCATGGACCTTATGAATAGAATTTTCCATGAGTTCTTGGATAAGTTTGTGGTTGTTTTCATCGATAATATTTTGGTGTTTTCTAAAAGTAAAGAGGAGCATGAAAGTCATTTAAGGGTTATCTTGCAAACCTTAAAAGAAAAGAAACTATATGGAAATTCAGCAAGTGTGAGTTTTAGTTACAACAAATTTCTTTCCTAGGTCACATTATTTCAAAAGATGGCATAACTGTTGATCCTACTAAAACAAAAGTTGTTGAAGAATGGCCAAGACCCACAAATGGTACCGAGATCCGTAGTTTTCTTGGTTTGGCAGGTTACTACCGAAGGTTTGTTGAAATTTTTTCACGGTTATCTAGTCCAATGACTAAGCTAACTCGTAAGGGTGTTAAGTTCATCTGGACAAAAGAATGTGATGATTGTTTTCAGGAGTTGAAGAGAAGATTGGTGAATGCTCCAGTTTTGGCACTTCCTTCCGGGAATGGTGAGTTTGTTATATACAGTGATTCTTCATTGAAGGGACTTGGTTGTGTCCTTATGCAGAATGATCAGGTAATTGCTTATGCTTCACGACAGTTGAAAACTCATGAGGTAAATTACCCTACACATGATTTGGAATTAGCTGCTGTTGTCTTTGCTTTAAAAATTTGGAGGCATCATTTGTATGGAGTAAAGTGTGAAATATATACTGATCACAAAAGTTTAAAGTATATATTCACTCAGAAAGAATTGAACATGAGACAGAGAAGATGGCTGGAATTAATCAAGGATTATGATTGTACAATTCATTACCATCCAGGAAAAGCAAATAAAATGGCTGATGCTTTGAGTCAAAAAAGTAATGCTTCATTAGAAATGTTGCGTTTGGAATGTGATCCTTTGGTTAAAGATTTGATGAACTTTGGCATAGAAGTTGTTGGTACAGGATGTTCATCTGTTTTGTTTCAGTTATCAGTGAAATCTTCTCTATCAGACAGAATCAAGCAAGCACAAAAGCGAGACAGTGAGTTGAAGAAAAAGGTAGAGCTGGTTCAGAAAGGTAAGTTGCCTGAATTCAACATTGATATTGATTGTGTTTTGAGGTTTGGGAAGAGATTATGTGTGCCTTGTGATTCACAGTTGAAGAATGAGTTGTTATGTGAGGATCATAGTTCCCCGTTTTCAGTCCATCCTGGCAGTGCTAAGATGTACAGAGATCTGTTGGAGTATTACTGGTGGGATGGAATGAAAAGAGATATTGCTGATTTTACTGTGAAGTGTCTGACTTGTCAGCAGGTTAAAGCAGAGCGGCAGTTACCGAAAGGGATGCTTCAGCCTTTACCAGTGCCAGAGTGGAAATGGGAAAACATATCCATAGACTTTGTTGTGGGATTACCGAGGACATCTCGAGGCAATAATGCAATCTGGATTATTGTTGATCGCTTGACTAAATCTGATCATTTCCTTGCTATACGAGATACTTTTTCCCTAGATCAACTTTCCCGTTTGTATCTTAAAGAGATTTTCAGGTTACATGGAGTTCCCCTCTCCATTGTATCTGATCGTGATCCCAGGTTCACATCTAACTTTTGGAAAGGCCTTCAGAAGTCGTTGGATACTGAATTAAATTTTAGTACAGCTTTTCATCCTCAATCAGATGGGCAGTCAGAACGAAAAATTCAGACCTTGGAGGATATGCTACGAGCTTGTTCGATGGATTATCAGGGAAGTTGGGACCAACATCTTTCTTTGGTTGAGTTTTCTTATAATAACAGCTTTCATTCCAGTATACTGATGGCACCATTTGAGGCATTATATGGGACGCGGTGTCAAACTCCAGCATTTTGGGATGAAGTGGGTGAAAGGAAGCTGATGGGACCAGAACTGGTAGAAGAGATGTCAGAAAAAGTTCAATTGATTCAGAAGCACATGAGAATAGCTCAGAGCAAGCAGAAGAGTTATGCGGATAACCGGAGGAAGGATCTATCTTTTGAGGTAGGTGATCATGTTTTTCTCAAGGTTTCTCCTTGGAAAAGTGTGATGAGATTTGGTAAGAAAGGAAAGCTGAGTCCAAGGTTTATTGGACCATATGAAATTCTGGATAAAGTTGGATCAGTTGCTTACCGAGTGGCTTTACCTCCGAGTTTATCTCAGGTACACAATGTTTTTCACGTTTCAATGTTGAGAAAGTATATGCCAGATCCATCTCATGTTTTGAGTCCAGAGGTAGTTCAGCTGGAGGAGAACCATTCTTATGAAGAACAACCAGTCCAGATTCTTGACCACAGGGAGCAGGTGTTACGGAATAAGGTGATTCATCAGGTAAAGGTTTTGTGGAAAAACCATGTGATTGAAGAGGCAATGTGGGAATCTGAAAATGCTATGAGGGATAAATACCCCCACTTATTTTGATAAGTGAATAAAATTGCGAGGACGCAATTCCCAAAAGGGGGGAAGGATGTAACATCCCAGGTAATTAAAGAATAAAGAATTTTCATATTTATTAATATTTACAAATTAAATGTTAATTTTAATTAAAAGGGGTTTCTACGTTCGATAGCGTACTCGATACGCAACGATGAGTTTCTTTGAAAACTTACGTTGCACACAAGTAATAAAATAATATTATTTTAAATATTAGTTAACAAGTAGTCGTTTTACTGGTGGGAATGGATAGAAATAACTAAAATATGATTATATATGTTTTTAAATGTTTTTACATTTACCCAATAAAAGATAAAGGCTTAAAATACGGAAAGAGTTCAATTTTAGGCTTTTACACCCTAATTTTCACTAAGGGTTCACTTATCACCTTTTGACAGCGAACCGTCATTAAATATAGTTTTGATCAATCTTATAAATTCTATTGGACCAAAAATAACTCTTCTTTAGAATCGGGACATCAAAATTTACTTTGTGTAAATTTTTGGTACCTTTCCGATAAAGTTCATTTTTTTTAATGAATAGTGTAAAATGTTGTATTTTAATTCAAAACCTCTTTTTAATATAATTTATTTATATGATTAGATTATCTTTTGAATTGGTTTTAATGTGAAATTAGAAAATATTTTTACCATTAAATCCAATGGTGGTCGTTGGAATTAATTTCACTTTGAAATCAGACTTAAACTAGTGTCAATCTTTTGATACTTATTGTTTCATAAAAACACGCTATTTGCTCTGACAGCGGGAATTAATTATTAAATTAATTAATGTGACTTATATGTTTTGAATTTTGTAAAATAAACTTTATTTTTTAATTCGTAATATCAAATATAGCTTAGGGTGAATTTTTGGTAATTTTCTGAAAAACTTCAATTTTGATGAATAGTGAAATCACTAAGTGGTAGTTAAAGAAACTGATTTTTTCGTTTAAATGAAATTTTGCCATCATTGTGTTTTGAATTTCAAAAATCCGACATACATGGTTTTCATTAAGAAGTAAAATGTGGTTCAATGAGATTAAAATAAATTTTTGGTGAATAGTAACTTATTAAGTATTTAATCGTGATTAGTGGTAATTAGTGTAGTTTAAGGTAAATATAATATTTTAATAATATGAGATGAGCTTGACACATGTCCTACCCTCATTGGATTTGTCATGGCCGACCAAGACAAGCCATGGGTCAACTTGGGGACCCCATGGAGCCACTTTGGTTGGGAAATGACATAAATAACTTTTTATTTAATGTAAAAGTAAAAAATGACACAAACATAATATGTTTTACGAAAACAATTTTAACATGGGGTTATAAAGATCCTATTTTTGATTATAAATAGTCATTAGAATGATAAAACGATTTCCTACATCATAGTATTTTTTTTATAATTTTTAGACTTTAAATAAATTAAATTATTTATGACATCATGATGATGCAGCGATGACCTCATTATTTAACGATTTAAATAAAATGGAAAGATAATGTAATATCTAAAACATAAACATGTCCAAAACCTATTGGATGGGTAGATTTCGAACCCTTATCACCTTATCCACGAATTATATCAATGTGGGACCATTTAAATCCGAAACTCATTTTCAAATAAAGTAATATTTCTTTACTTTCCAAGAGTGCCCCTCCTCTCCTCTTATAAAAGGCCCCCACCTCTACCTCATTTCACACACTCCTCAAGCCTTTGGCTCGGCCATCCCTGGCCCATTTACTCTCTCCACATCCCTCTCCTAATACTAGAGGATTCCCTTTGGGCAGAATCCTTTTAAAGGAAGCCTTTAGGCTCAAATCAAAAGGAGTTACACTTTTAAAGGTAATTCATTCTCTCTTGTTCATTTCTTTTATTTTGCTTCTCCAACCCCCTAAACTCTTTTTTATTTACTTATTTTGTAACAACACCAGTATATTAAATATACTAGGATGTTGTTATAAGATTTATTCGAGCTACACTCTCACACAACTACATCAAATGGTTAAAGAACATACGGTTTCCGTGGATGGCGAAATTCTGCCTCCCGAAACGATGATTGTTAAATACTCATTTAACACCTTCAAAGGTGGCCATTATGATGTCACTATTTTTATATATGATATATAATATGTTTATTCTTTCCTTAAGCTTCTGTATTTTTCATTTATGGCATACCATTATTGTTTCCATTATGGGTAAACACGATATCTTCATTTTAGGAAGTGCGGACTACCGCCCCCTGAAAGTGATTTGATTCGTTAATACCATATGTGGGATGTGTAAAGGATAAAGTTAATGATATTATATATGTTATTATACTGGAATTATAATATACTCTTATATCATTATGATTCCATTCTATAAAATATGAAATAGAAATGAAAGTAGCGTTCATGCGTACGTACGGCTTACCGTCTCCATGAACAGTGCATTTCATTTCTTACCTCTAAATGACTATGTAATATTATAAATACATGTATATGCTGGATATATATGATATATATGATATCCAAATCAGGAATGTCATTCTGGATATAAAGAACCTTTGACCACACGAACAACATGTAATCGTAAGAAGTCCACTTTCGACTTAAGAACCAAATATTGACAAAACAAACATTATTAACTTAAATGGTTACATAATGTTTATAACATGGAAATAAGTGATATAAAAGGAATAATGAACTTTAAAAAGGGTTCTTAATCAAGTATAAATTAGCTCAAGTTTATTATTCAGGACGTTAAAGAACGATCGAGTCAAGTCGGACCCGAGGTAAGGGACTTCGTCTCAATCTCTTTTCATTGAGGCATATTTCATTTTATACACAACTTTCTTTTATACGGTGTATAAACCCCTTTGACGTTTACTTTTATACAAAAGGAATCTTTTTCTACTAAGAGTTTTACTAAACGAAAAAAAGGAATGTTTTTTTAACATACGCGGTGACAACGACCTTTTCCGCCGCCGCGAGTATTATTTGGTCTTTGGCTTCCTCAACAAGCCGTAATGTTTTTAAAATAAAATAAATACCATATACTCTTTTATGTATTTTGGTATTGAAAATGGTTTTGATAAAGGATTCTATTATGATATATTGTGATTGAAATGTGGAAATGTTATCATTCCTTTATATTGGTTTTATGTTTTATGATTTTATATTGGTACTTGGACATTTGACGGGTGGTGCCGTGAATACCAGGACGGGTGGTTACATTATAACCTCCAATGCATTGGGTATGGAAGTCGGCCGTATGGCTATTCCATTAAGTATGTATGGAAATTGGCCGTATGGCTATTCCATTAAGTGATATGTGTGGAAGTCGACCGTATGGTTATTCCACTTAAGTATGTTTATGTCCCAAGTTACCTTTATATATGTTATGTGTTCTTTATATGGGTTTTATGGTAATCCTTTGGTTACAAAAAGGTAAGTAATGATACTTTATTCAGTGAAGAGTTTTTACCACTTCATGAAGGTGAAGGTATTACTTTGATAGAGTATACATGGTTTACATGATGTTTGAAAAACTAACAGTTTTCATTCTTTGTGTATCCCTTACTGAGCTTTTTATGCTCACCCCAAGTTTTTTTTAAATGTTTTTCACAGGACTTAATGTGGAATAAGGTCAAGGATGGGATCAAGGGAATGTCATGCTATATAAAACATGAAACTAGACATGTTTCTTTCAAGAGTTTTTTTATTATGGAAACTTAGTAGAAGTGACTACTTTGTAATCTTTTGAGATGTAATAGTTATGTTCTAATTATCTAAAACTCTAAACCTGAAAAGATCCTCAACGTGAATTATTCATTTAATTCAATATTAAGTAAGGTTTAAGGCCGGGGCCTTATAAGTTGAACTCTAAACCTATTGTATTTATGGTTGTCAAAAGTATTGTTGTTCTATCAATACGATTAAATTCGTACACTAAGCATATACTAAAGTAATATTTAGCAATAAATGAATTCATTAAATCAGTATCTTGGAGTATTTCATCTTGGTGATTTTTTACAATTTTGTCACTAAATGTTTCCATCCACAGTTTGTAATTTCTTCATTTCAGAGTTTCATGATTCAAAATACCAGTTAATAGTGCTTTGAAGTTTTAGTGTTATAGCAGCAATCAAACAACTTTCCTACTTTGAGACAATTAGTGATATTAATATATTCATGAAATTAAGTCTTACATGTATAGTGTTATAGATGACATAGTCAAATAAAGAAATTATGATATTTTTCTTACCTCTAGAAACATTTTAACCTCAAAAATATGTTTTTTACTCTAATAAGGTAAAGGTGTAACAAACCTGTTTGAATTTTTTGATGGTGGACTTTGAAATTGCGAATGACTGATGAAGCCAGATCGTATAAATGCAAAAAATGTAGCATTAAAGACAACAATTTATGTAGATTTTATTCATGTTTTTGGTATTTGTAAATAAAAAATCTAGACAAATAATATTACTTAACATGTTACCTTCTTCTGAAATTATGGACTACTGGGATGTCCACATTGGGTAGTATTTTCGAAGAATTAATTGATGTGGTGATAATAATATATGCAAGAAAATGTTGAAGATAATAATCGTAATATGAAGTGACTAATTTGTAAATAGTATAGGTTACAATAAGAAAGAATTTGTAATCTGTAGATATATTTCATATAAGCGAATCACTCTACCCTGACAAGCTACAAGATCAATACTTTAGAGGAGTCGTTGTTGTTTTCCAAGTAATATATGATTATGTTAGAAAACCCCCCATAAGCTAAATTTTATTCACAAGACTCTAAAAGAAAAAATAGTAGATTTATTAGTGATTGCAATATTTTATCTCAATTGTAGTAATAAGATAAGGATGATAAACTATCGTCCTCTAAAAAATTATATCTTTTGGTTAGAAGTACCTATTGACCATATAGTATTTGATTGACATAGATGTCCAATAATTTATATAATAGGTAAAAGTGATATAAAACCAGCAGTTTTTTATGAACAAAGTATCAATCTTAAAAATGTATGAACTGTATAGAATATGATCAAACTGAATAGTATACAAAGGAAAATCTATATCTATAGATTTTATTTATTAAAAACATGCGGTAAAGATGTATTTGAAAATCATATCATGCCAGAAAAAAAGAGTGGTACTGAAATATATATATATTAATTGTTGTTCTGGAACACTTTTGTAAATGATGTCAGCAAAAGAAGTGAAGTCAAAATTGAATAGTGGTAGTTGAACATCAGTTGGTCGAACATATGTTGTTGTAGTGAAAAAAAGTTAGCAAGCATGTCCTATCCCCAAGTAGCTCCCTTGATTAGAAGCGATTTTGATGTATTGTATAATGTAGCATAAGACTTTGCGAATGAGTGGTCTATACTTGGTGATTAGCTGGTGGTTAGTAATTGTACACAAAATTTTGGTCTCATGCATCAATTACTTTTCAATGTAAACCTTTAAAAATCATATGTCACATCTCATTGATATAAAACACTATGTTTCAATAGATGTACATAGTATTATCATTATGGAAATAGTATAGAAATTGCAACTTCATGATTGGATAACCTCACTTGTGCATCATAGAGAATCAGATCGATAGTAGCAACATTGAATTTGGGTGATGAGTTGCTCTAAAAATTCAATACAGAGACTTGTATCTTCAATGTTTCATTGGCACGAATAGTAATTTCATTCAAATGACTAATTATTCATGACATGTTTTTGGTTATTTATGTTTTTAATTAGTGTACAGATATAACATAGTAAGAAACAATGTAAGTCATGCATTTCTATATATCTTCAATTGATAATAGCATTGAAATGTATATATTTTCAATGAAATGATACCTAAGAAATGTTATAAAAAATTTCTATGTAGAAAATGATTTGTGTGTAGTTAGAAGTTGGGTTGTGTCTATCATTAATAAGAATTTTCAAACCCCTTGGTGATGTTACTCTAGATACGGAAACATAAAGTTGTCCATGACATAAAATTGGCTTGCAAAGATATACACAAATATAAGACATGGATTGGCCTTGACTCTTATTAATAGTCACTACACAAGAAACAGTCAAAGGATATTGTCTTCCTTATAATTTGAAAGGACATCTATCATCATTGTGGGTCATATTTCTTCTTGTGATGAAAGAAAGATACCCAGAATGACAACCGGTCAAAATTTCTACTCCAATGAAATAGTCACTCATGTTTTTAACAATTAAATGAGTACCATTACATAACCCCACCGATTGGTCTATATTTCTAAGAAACATAATGGGTACTCCATTACTAAAATTAATTTTGTGTATAGGAATCCCAGAGACATTGATACCATTTAAAACATCACTTGTATATATTTTCTCTAGTCGATCTATATCAAAACTGGCATTGCAAATAGAATCAGAACTAAAGTAATATTTTATTTCTGAAGTACAAAGAGTTTACATGTAGTCATTGACTTCCTGAACAACATAATGGGTTGGTGATAATATAGATCGACCTTTAAAATATAATATATCTTCAATGTTATAATTGAATTATTGGTAAGAAAATTAAATAGATGTTTTCAATGGGGATTTGTTGTTGTTAGAAGATATGTTATTGGTATTTTAATGCACATGTAACCATCGTTGAGCTCACAAATGCATCCCTCGGCAAAATTGAAAATCCACTTAGCAAATTTTTGAACTTAATTTGAACCATAATTGGTATCTGTTTATTTCAACCTCATGTTTTGGGTCAATGTTAAAACATGGCAGTGTTTCCATATAAATTATGACCTCATACTTGCAAATACAATGTCACTTCTGTCACAACAAGGGATTACATGAAGTATTTTTCTGAAATCTCCACCTAGGACAACCATTAGACCTCCAAATGTTAAATTAGAATAATTTTCATTCTTTACTAACAGTATATCACTTAATGTATGATCAAGAGCTTCAAAAAAGTTTTTATGAAGCATTGGATCCTCATCCCAGATAATCAATTCCATTGACTCTAGCAGTTCTACAACATCACTCCTTTACTTAATATTGCAGAACGAGTGGTTGTTTATAGATATTTGAATTTGAAATTTATAATGGGTTGTCCTCCCTCCTAGTAGGAGTAATGATGATATTCCACTAGAAATAACCGCAAAAAACAATTTTACCTTCTGACCTTAGTAGGCATGTTAAGACTATCCAGATGAAAAACTTACCTATCCCTCCAAATCTATGTATGAAAAAAAACCAACAACAAAACATAACGCAAAAACAATTCTCCCCATAAATTGTTTTTGTTAAATAGTAAGAATACTCTGTAATGATGTTCACTCATTATTAAAGTTTTCCCTATTGTAATTAAGCTTTTCAACAATCAACTGATTTGGTTGAGAAGCAATTGAATAATCTGTAAGAGGCATTGGAGGGTAACATTGAAGACATTTACCAATTCTATAGAGAATTTTGTCTATTTCAATCAATGAAAACATTTTTCTTTGATGATCCACGAGTTTCAAGTCTACAGGAGAGGGAATTAGTATTAAAAATAAATATAATAACATAGATATCTAGTGACAGATAAAATTAATTTTTTGTACCTTGTATTTGTAGTATCTTCTGTTGGAAATATATAACATATTCAGTTAGAATCATCCAGGTTTCATTCCAAGCAATGTCAGGTCAAGAAATGGTATTTGAGAATAACATTCTGGTGAACAGTCTTTGCAAAGAGTGTACCATTCCCCAAGTGGAGACATATTTTAGTGCTTGAATAAAATCGTTATCTGTAGCTAACAGTCCCATTGCTGAACAAGTTTTTCTGAATTTATGACAAGTAATGTTGTTCACTGTTCTAGTAGAATCATATAAAGTCATACCTCTGACCTTTTTAAGTAGAATCCGGAAGTAATATAGTTCTCTAGAAGAGGTAAGAACATAGTAAAATTTGCCAATATTAAATCCCTGTTTGTGAGGATACCATTTCTTTTCCCGATAGTAGAATAAAAATCTTTTTGGAATTTATGTATATGTTATAATTGTTCCCTCTGGATAAAACAAAATTTATTCAAACCAAGATGTGAACATGGTATCAAAAACATTGCTCTTATTTAAGATGTCTTTAATATTGTCACAGTCTGCATACATCACACTGTTCTTCCGTAGTAAATGAAAATTAAACCTATAAACTGGAAGATATCAATTATGGATATAATAAGAAAATATCCTCCAAGAAGGATCACAAGGTGACATCTACCAGCAGTCTAAGTACATTTTACTCTCATTGACACTGTTTTCAGATAGATGTTTGTGGTTTTTGTCATAGAGTGTCTTGGTTACCTAATCATGACCCTTGATTATATATTTTAAAATGTATATGATATAATATGATTGATTGAAAATTTCAATATTTAGATGAGATTTATATTTTAACAGCAAAATTGGAATGTATATAACAATAAACCAAGAGTCCAATGCTATACCATTTTTGACAATAGTACATACATAATTTCTTCTCTGATATACAATATAACCACCATCATTGTTTGTTTTATGTGAAACAAAATTTTTTGGATAATAATTTGATAATTTTTCATTCCACATACATGGTGAGTGATGATTTTAATCACAAAAAGGCCCATGTATTATAAAATTTTCAACTACTTTATGATGTTTTGGGAACGTACCTTTTTTGGGAATTTCAACTGAAATAATTATATTAAGGTCTATTGGAGTGACAACATCGTCTTCATGACTAAGATATAATAGAATGTGCACATGGAGAAATCCTATTTTTTTAAACTCCACAATACGAATAACTACATTAGAGATAGTAGGGTAGATGAAAAAACATGTGACATTTACTAGTAAAAGGAGTCATTATAAATGTAGAATATTTTGGCGATGAAGTTTCGTACGTGCTCAAGACTTTCTGAAGAAACATCCTTCTCATAAATCAATCATTTGTTGTTCGACCTTAATATTGAAATTTTTTCTAAATTATATGAGGATAGTCCGATGGGCGAAGATTGTTTACTTTAACAAATCTTGAAACTTCAGGACACATTGGATTACAAGTAAATGTTAAAAACAAATCTGGATACCCTTCCCAATTACAAATTGACTTAGCATCTTGGTAATTTTGAATCATATATCTTGGACCGCATGTAAATGTAGAAGGTAAAATGATATACTTCCCACATTAAGACCCATATCATTCACTTCTAAGGAAAGAATCTTGCTGTCCACTGTATAGTTCTTCCCTCAAGAACTTTTTATTAAAGAGAATGAAAGATAGTCTTTGAGACTCAATCATTATATATGCATCTACAATAAACGGTTTCAGAATCCTCCTAGAATAAAGCACATTGGACGCATCATTGAAACAGAACTCAAGGTGAAAGGAGAAATATTCTCTCATTGTTACTTTTCTGAGTTTTTTGCTTCTATTTAAGGGTGTCACATGATGGAATATGTTTTCGGCATATCCTTCTTCTCCACCCATGAAAACCAGTGGATATTTCAAAGGATGATACAGTGTTTGAACCTCATCTATGTGTTGAAAGTCACCACTTTTTCTCTGAATGATGATATCTCTCTCATGATTTAGATCTTCAATGTCACCGACAATGAGCATTGAAATCTAAGAAGTAGTTGGTAAGTTGTATGTTTGTGCATCTCTTCCTTGTCTTATAAGAAGGTGAAAATTTAAATTTATAGTTCCATGACTCTCAATAACATCCCTAGCTATTCTGAATTGATGTGATAATGCATTGTTTTTGTGTAGCATATCTTGTAGTTTCTGAACAAAACATAAATCAATAACAAAGTTTTGGTTTCAATCATCAGAGCTACATACCAAAGTGTTGTTAAGAAAAATTTAAAATAACAAGAGGTAATATTCAGATATTACCATTTAATATAGTAGTTACTTGATGGCATGTACTCTGTTGGGAGCTTCATTTTCAGTGTCACATACATAGAGCTGAGAAAACTATGGTGTTTTCCCATCAGGAGGATATAAAATTACAATGCAATATTATTTCTTTCCATTTAATCTAAATATATGTGAAGACCCTCCATAGTTCAAAGAGTTGACTACTTTTCCTCCCAATGATGTGAATGAAAACATAGAGTTGTAAATGTAAATTTGGCCTTGGAAGGTCTTTTGAATGTGTAAAGGTTTTATTGAAATGTTATTTTCCAAGGTATTTCAGACATGCAAGCAGCAAATATAAAGAAATATTTCCCAGCAAGAAACATAAAGAGAAACATGGGATGTGTCTGTGGATATATTTTTTATTCCCCTATACAAACCAGAATGTTGAACTGAAGTACACAAAAATGTTGGAAGGGTCACCAAAATCTGAATATTCTGAAGGAGAAAAGTATTAGAATATTTGATTTCATTGGGGAAAGAAACAATAGCCTAATAAAATTGTATACACAGTCAATGTAGTAATATAATTGTTTATTAAATGAAAATAACTTATTTTTTTAGTATTTTGAAGTTTTAGTGACTTATATACAACATTAAACTTAATGTTATTTGTTATTGATGAATATTTAGTAATAGAAAACATACAGTAAAATAGTTTAATGTTGAAAATATAATGTTCACATTGATAGAAATGTGAATTTGAAATCATGATATATTTCAGAGTTTGTTTTAGGAGTAGTTTCCATGAATGTATGATTCATTTCATGTTGTTTCTCAGGCGGTTGTGTAGAACCTACATGGTTATTACTCCCTCTTTAAAATAATATCATAGGTAACAATGTTATTAAATATTATAAAGTGTATATATATAATGATATATGTAGAAGAGAAACATGAAATTATAGTTGGACTGTATAACATACTTGTGGATGAAAAAGGAATGCAGTTTCCAATAGTAGTATAAGGAGTACTATTCATTATAGTAGTTTCATGCCTAAGAATCAATATTTGATTGACAGAGACAAAATCGTGTATTCGACTATTTTGTGCTTACTATGACTAGGAGGCATCAACTGACTCTATAAAAGTACAACCATTTGAATTTTTACCATGAAAGAGTAATAATGGGACATGTAGTTGTTTAATATAAATGTAAAATATTAACCATATAGTTAAACAAAGATCAATAAAAATCACGATCACATAATTAAAGACTTTTTTGTATCATGGTATTCAGTATTTGTTTTTTATTTTGTAATCCTGCATATATTGACGACAGATTTAAACAGTCTTGAGGGACTGTGAAACAGGGACATGAAGAATTATAGCAAGACATGGTTACCTATTTCAAAGTATGAAATCAAAGAAATTAAATTGGATATAGTAAACCGAAATAACCATTACTGAATATAGGTGATAATGGAATGTATCATCATGTTTCTGTGTTATTAGTTGGTGTGAGTAGTTTGGTTGTAAAATATATTACAATAGTTATAGTTATCATAAAATTCTCAGTACTGTTAGAATATACATTGTCAAGAAGAAAGATAATATTTTACAGAGGTATGATATTTCATTTTTCAATATGATAACTAAATAAAATGTAATGGAAATTGTAAATTGAACTTACCATGACTGGGTATCAGTGATAAAGGCATACCTATTCTTGTTTGCGTGCTTCCTATTGGTGTTACAGGTTCAGTTGTATTAATGTTTTCAAGAGACATTTTTCCCATAGAATTGCAATTATAGTAAATATATAAGTTGATGATTGATAAATAACGGAACAGTATCATGAGTGTAGAATAAAAATAAGACAACCTAATAGACATTGATTCTGTTGTAGTCTTCATTGAAGTCGTGTGTCTCTAGATCTTGATGGGGAGTACATGTTTATATTGTGTAAATTTTTATTTGATTGTAAAGGAATTGAACAGAATATAACCATGGAATTATGTATTGTGACCAGATTATAAACAATGTATATTCTAAAGACAAATAATCATTAGATTGTGCATATAGTGACTTCTAGTGTTGTATGTCCGAATGCTACCAGTTACAGTTATTTACTATGATGAATATAATTTAAACCCTTCAAATAATGAATGGTCAATGAAAAAAGTCAGAGTAGATTAAACATGTCTACTTGGAGGCAATATTGTGATAACAGTATAGAAAATATATATGATAAAGACAAATAATACTTAGAATGTGAATGTATTCACTTATATGGTTGGTTGTGCTATTAAATTTATTTACTATCATGATAACAATATAAACCCTTATAATAATGAAAGGTTAATATAAAAAGGATGAGTAGATAAAACATGTGTACATAGGAAATTGAAATAGGAAAAATTATTATGAAAGTATCATCACCTTATGTTAACCTTCAAATAATAGAAGATGCACAGAAGGGATAGGTATTGATGGATAGTAGGATAACATACCTGTGGCAGAAGGGATTGCGAGACTTGAATCAAGGATAACCCGAGTGAACTGGTGGAGTAAAAGATTGCGAATTTGAGAGAAAATGGAGGAGAAGTTTTTAGTGGACGATTTAAAAGTTATCATAGCAGAGGTAGAGGAAGGAATTGATGGTGGATGACGACAATGGAGCCCTAGTAGCTGAGCACGAAGGACTTGAAACCCTATAATTGGGAGAACAAATGGAGTAGCTTACCAAACCCTAGATTGTGGATATCAGAAGAGGTGAAGATGGAGTGTCGAGAAGCAGTGCTAACTGTAGATTTTTTAGGATGATATTGGTGAAATCAGTAGACGAGGAGGAAGGAAAAATGGGGAGTTTTCAAACGAGTGATTCAGAATAGGTAACTCATGATGGGGAGGCGATCAGAAGAGGTGAAGGTGGAGTAGCAAAGTCGTGATGGGGTAGAGATATGAAGTAGTGAAGATGGAGTAGCGAGATGCAACACAAACTATAGACTTGAGAGGTCTATGTTGGTCAAATCGACAGCTAATGAAGAAGGAAGAATAGTGGTGGTTTTGAAACTGTTGAATTGGAAGAAGAAAGTCATGACGGGGAGAGACCGATAGTCTAAGGAATAAAGGAAGCGAATTACAGGATAGGGAAGGGATGTTATGAGGGAGTGACATGTGGAAAGAAACATGCCAGCTTTAGTATACATATATATTAAATAAATCTATTTATAAATATATAAAAATATTTCAAAATAAACACAAATAGTTATAACGATAATTCTAAACAAATATCGAAATATATAAATAATTAAAAAAATATAACAAATATATTAATTATATATATTTAATATATTATGTGCTTGGGGATACAATTAAATTAAACACACACACACACCACACACATAGGCCAAAAATTCATGTTATAGCCCCCCCCGAGGGATAACCCACCCATAAATCCTTATTTATTCCATACGTGGCCTGAACGCCTAGTGGGAGAGAAGCCCATTACATGGACCAAAAATCCCACATTTGGACCAAAGGTCGAGTGCAGCATCATGCCTCCATCATGCCTATGTCAATGTCTGCTTGCGTCATGCCTGTGTTACCACCTACCAACAGAAATTCACTCTCCCGGAATTGAACTCAGGTCTGAAGAAGAATCACGGGGCACCTCTACCAGTAAGGTACACCCCAACATCTCAATTATATATATTTATATACAAATATTTATAAATAAATACAAATAATTATAATTATAATTCCAAATAAATATAGATATATTTAAATATTTATAAAATTATAATTTATATATTAATTATTTATGTTTATAATGTTATAAATATATTTGTTATAATTTTATAATTATTTAAATAAAAAAATATATTTTTATAATTATAGCAATAAATAAATATATATTTAATAAAAAATTTAATTACAAATAAATATATATTAATTTATAGTTAAAATTATTAAAATATATATATTAATTTAAATATTATAAAATTATAAAAAATATATTTATTATTCTTAAAATGTTATGAATATATATAATTAAATAAATATATTTATAAATATATAAAAATATTGAAAAATAAATAAAAATACTTATATTTATATTTATGAATAAATATAGAGTTATTATGGCATCAGTAGGGTTGGGAGAGAGAGGATGGTGGGTTTTTAATAAAAACGGGGTTTTAATTTTTTTTCCAAAATGAGATAGGGTTCCAATTTTTTTTAAAAATGGGTCACGAGATGCGTGAACCCGTTCACCCATCCTCGTTCCCAGAAATACGTGTGAACGAGGTTCACTCATCATAGGCGCGCAGAAAGATGCGTGAACCTTATTCACACATCCTTTGCAAATTTGATGAAGGTTGTGTGAATATGGTTCATGCATCCTACAGAAACGTTTATTTTTTTAAATTTTAGTACTATTTTTTTAAAAAAAATTATTTTTTTTGTTTTGTTTTGTTTATATATATATATATAATAAAAACTTTCAGCAGAATTTATCTGATATTTATTATCCAATAGTACTCCCATTACAGGAGTCTGGATTCTGATAGAAATCCTCACCCGGAGCTCTCTTTTATAAGAGGGGAAGCCCAAGAAATCATTCTGCATTTCTGAGGTGTGATTCAGGTTCTCCCTTTCCTGTGCAGAACATTATGCATTTCTGATGTGAGATTTTATTTCAAGTACGTACCTTTGAAGGACTATAAAATAAAAACAATAAAATGAATATAAATTAAACACAAAATATCAATTAAAATTATAAGAAATAGCTAAAAATAAAAAAAATTCGTAAAAAATTTAGATGAATAATAATTTATAAGTTTTCGAAACAACCAACTTGAAACTTAAAAATATTTCAAGTACGTGTCTTTAAATGACTATAAAATAAAAATTATAAGACCAATATGAATGAAACATAAAATATGGATTAAGCATATAAGAAATGGTTGAAAATAAAAATAAATTCGTAAAAAAATGTTCATGAATAATAATTTATATGCTTTCCAAACCACCAACATAAAACATAAAAATGTTTCAAGTACGTACCTTTGAAAGCCTATAAAATAAAAACTACAAGACCAATATATATAAAAATTAAAAAATGAATTAAACATATAAGAAATAGTAAATAATTAATTAGTTAATTAGTAATATATTTATTAATTATATAATTATTAGTTAATTAGTAATATTATCATTAATTATATAATAATTAATTAGTAATATAATCATTAATTATATAACAATTAATTAGTAACATAATTATTAATTATATAATAATAAATTAGTTAATTTTTAATATAATTATTAATTATATAATCATTCATTAGTTAATTAGTAAATTAGTAATATAATAAATAATTATAATTATTCATTACAATTATTAGTTATTATCTATTAATAATTAATTATATAATAAGTAATTAGTTAATTAGTAATATAGTTATTAATTATATAATAATTGAAGTTGGGGTTTCTCTTAGTGGTAAGCATCTCGTAATCCTACATGAAAAATGGCGGTTCAAAACCCATTGGGCGCAGGTTATTGTAGCAGTACTGTAGCAGCAGAGGTACTGTAGCAACGATGGAACTCTAGCGGTGGCATGACACTGTAGCAGCGATAAGACACTATAGAAGTAGTGGGTACTATGCAACTACTGTAGCCAGCGGGTACGGTAGTAGTACTATTCCCAGAATGGGCCTTGGGCAAAAAAATTACGAATTATAATTATACTAATTATTAACTAATTAATAATTATAATTACTAATTATAATTAATAATTATACTACTACTTAACTAATTAATTATTATATAATAAATAATTATATTAATAATTAACTAATTAAATATTATATAATTAATAATTAATAATTATAATGAATAATTATAATGAATAATTATATTAGTAATTAATTATTTATTTATTTTATAATTAATAATTATATTAAAAATTAGTTAATTAATTATTATATAATTAATAATTAATAATTATACTTAATATATATATTAATAATTAACTAATTAATTATTATATAATAAATAATAAATAATTATAATTAATAATAATCTTACCAATTAACTAATTAATTATTATATAATTAATAATTATAATTAAAAATTATAATTAAAAATTATATTACTAATTAACTAATTAATTTTATATAATTATATTACTAATTAATTAATTAATTATTAAATATTAGAAATTAATAATTAATAATTATTAACTAATTAAAAATTATAATTAATAACTATGTTACGAATTAATTATTGTATAATTAATACTTATATTACTAATTAACTAATTAATTATAATATAATTAATAACTAATGATTATAATTAATAATCATATTACTAATTATAATTAATAATGACATTGCTACATAACTAATTAATTATTATATAATTACTAATTATATTACTAATTAACTAATTAATTATTATATAATTAATAATTAATAACTAATAACTATAATAAATAATTATAATAACTAATTATATTACTGATTAATTAATTATTTATTTTATAATTAGTAATTATGTTACAAATTAACTAATTAATTATTATATAATAAATAATAAATAATTATAATTAATAAATATATTAATAAATAACTAATTAATTATTTGGTAATAAATAATTAATAATTATATTACTAATTAACTAATTAATAATTATATAATGAATAATTATAATGAATAATTATAATGAATAATTATATTACTAATTAACTAATTAATTATCAACTAATAATTATATTACTAATTAACTAATTAATTATTATATAATTTTACTACTAATTACCAAATTAATCATTGTATACTAGTAAATAATAGTTAATAATTATATTAATTATTAACTAATTAATAATTATATTACTAATTAACTAATTATTTATTAACTATTTCTTATATGTTTAGTCTATGTTTTAAATTTCCATTATATTGGTCTTATAGTTTGTATTTTATAGTCTTTTAAAGCCACATAGTTGAAACATTTTTAAGTTTCAATTTTTTGGTTTTGAAAGATTATAAATTAATTTTCATCAACATTTTTTATGAAATTATTTTTATTGTCAACTATTTCTTATATGTTTAGTCCATGCTTTAAGTTTCATATATATTGGTCTTTTGCTTTGTATTTTATAGTCTTTTAAAGCCACATTCTTTAAACATTTTTGAGTTTCAAGTTGGTGGTTTTGAAAGCTTATAAATTATTATTCATCCACATTATTACGAAATTATTTTTATTTTCAACTATTTCTTATATGTTTAATCCATATTTTATGTTTCATTCCTATTGGTATTATAGTTTTTATTTTATATTCTTTCAAAGACATGTACTTGAAACATTTTAAAGTTTCAGGTTGGTGGTTTGGAAAGCTTATAAATTATTATTCATCAACATTTTTTACAAAATTATTTTTATTTTCAATTATTTCTTATATTTTTAATCAATTTTTTGTGTTTCATTTATATTGGTCGTATAGTTTGTATTTTATTGTATTTCAAAGTCATGTACTTGAAACATAATCCCACATCGGAAATGCAAAACTTCATATGCAGGAAAGGGAGAACCAAAATCCCACATCAGAAATGCCAAATGATTTCCAAGGCAAGCCCTCATATAAAAGAGATCCATGGGTAAGGGTTTCTGTCAGAATCCAGGCTATTGTAATGGATGTACTTCTAGATATTATATAGCAGATAAAATTTTCTAAAACATTTTGTTATATATATATAAACAAAACAAAATAAAAATAAAAATAAAAATTAATATTTTAAAAATACAAAAAATTATACTTTCTGTAGGATACGTGAACCCAGTTCACACTTCCTGGAGAGAGAAGATGCATGAATGGGGTTCGCACATCTCCAGACCCATTTTTAAAAATAGTTGGAACCCTATCCCATTTTGAAAAAAATTCAAAAACAAATTTTTAAAATTTAACCGAGAATGGCGATAGAGATTCTCCTTGACTGTAAATCTTCAACTCTTGCTTCTTACCAGTGATGGTGGGTTTGTTGGCTCTTATCGTTTCAAATATCCTTCACTTTCTTGGCTCTGTTATAGTGAACGAATTTGTGATTAGCGATGGTGGTCCTTTGGGTGATGCAGCCTTCTACAGATCTTGTTCGTAGGTGGTCAGATATGGGATTTACGGATCTCATCATCCATTGATGGATGGATATAGTGATGATCAGCGGAGCATAGAGTTGATAAAGGGGACCAACATTTGTCGACCCCCTATAAAGATTATAGGGGGGATTGGTCTGGGTTGACCTGTAGTCAAGACTAGATATAATGGACTTAAGTACCTCGGGATGAAGACAAATGAGGTTTTCAGGCATGGAGCCTCAGCGAGGAAGAAGGATCTGTGTCGTGTTGCCGATAAAGGCATGATGAATTGATCCTTTTTTTTATTTTAAAGGGTTAGATTCTATTGCAATCCGTCGAAAGGGATGTGCTTCAAACATAAAATAATATCAAAATACTATTTCAGAGAGACTTAAATTGGTTAAGCATTCTATAATCTCACATCTTGTCATAGCCAAGGGTTCCATCCAATGAAGTTCAATGAATTGGTTAAATGATTTTCTAATATTTGGAGATTTTCTGATTGGAGAATAATTTCTATTGGAAACATCTTCTTCTATATTCTCTTCTCTTATGATGAGCTGAAGTTGCATGTGTGGGGATTTGGATATGTGTTCCTCAATCCTGGTGTTCTTAACTTAGTATAATGGAATCATAAATTCGATTTGTTGAATTATGGTAACTCCCATGTTCAAGTGTGGGTGAAGGTTTATGGCCTACACTAGATTATTTGGCACCCTAGATTTCTCCACAACATAGCTATGTCGATTGTACTTCCTTTTAAAATGGATAGGGAAACCGAGGACCTAAGGTATGGCCATTTCCCTCAATTTTTGGTTGAGATGGATTTTAGTTTAATAGTTATTAATCAGATGTTCTTGTTAATTTATGATGAAGAGTTTGAGTTGAAAATAGTTTAAGATAGGGCTCCTATATTCTGCATGGAATGAAAAGGAGTAGGAAATTAGGTGTTCATTATAATACTCGATTGACTGGGCAGTTGGAGGTTGTCTCTACTATTGGACATGATGTTGTCCAATCAGAAGGACAACTAGCTAATATCATTGAGTAAGTGGATGCATAGGTCATATAGTAGTCAGTTGATATTCCAATATAGGGCTCTCGTAAGCCGAGTCTTTGGTCAGATATTGTTGTCAAGGATTCCTCAACTCATGATGATGATGGGCATAGTGCAATGTTGAACACACTGGATGGAGTCCCCCTTGATGAGCCATCTTGTTGTCCTTCTGATCTTGAAATGATAGATAGATTGGAAGCCCTTGGTGAGAATAGAAACAGAAAGATTTATGTGCAAGTTGTTTTTGATGATCAAATTATGCATGATAAAATTTTTGCCTCATCCATTGAAGGTAAAAAAAACCAAGGAGATTATGGATACTTCTACATTTTCAGCCAGATTGGAGTTCATTGAGAAGGTGTCAGCTTTGCAAGATACAAATGATATGCATGATTAAATGAACTCAAGAAGTAGTAAAAGTATGTGTAATGTTGATAATAAAGGATTTCAAATGGTTCCAAGGAAAAATTGATTTCATTCTAAGACACATAATGTTTCTGAGTAGAAGAGTGTTACAAAGGCTAACAGTTTTGAGGCTCTTGAATATCTTAATGATGATGTTAGTCACTTTTATAAAGACACGCATGATGCTGAAAAAGGTGGACATGATGTAATGATACATTAGAAAAATTATAGAAGTGGTACACATCCAAAAGGTCGAGACCGGGGTGGCTGAGATGATGCAACTCGAGGGTGTGGGTGAAGTATGTCTTCTGGATCGGATCAACTCACTCCAGAGTAGGTGAAGTTAAGGATAAGTACATTGCACTATTTAATAAGAAAAATTCACAGATAGAGTGGGAGCCTGATGATGATGTTGAAGCTTCTGGTCATTACTCTGATCATGATTATGGTGTGGCTTGAGATGCTGTTTTTCCCAATTGATTTGGGCTTTCCATTTTTTGACCACATCCATATTTCATGTGCTTGTTTATTTTTCTTTCTATTTAATTATAAGAGTCTTGAACCTGAAATATTTCGATAAATAAATACATATATATTTAAATAATTATAAAATTATAATAAATATATTAATTATATATATTAATAAAATTATAAATATAATATATATATATTTATTATATTTTTATAATTATTTAATTAATTAAATAAATAAATATATTTATTTATAGTAATAAATATAAAAAATAAATGATTGATACTCCACATAGGAATACTGGTGGATTTAAAGCTGAGGAGGATCCCCAAGACCCACTTGTCATGCTGCAATCTGACGATGATGATCAATCGCCTGCCTTTGTCAAGTCTATAGATAATGTGGTCAAAGGAGAGGCTGTTGAGCAGCCGGATCAAGACATGACACAATCTAATGACATTGTCAAGGAAAAAGAAGAAAACTGGAAGTATCCCAAAACCTGTAGACAAGGTTGACACCAAAAAAAATTGATGTGGAGGGCATGGTGGAACTAATGGTTCCACGCTTACTATGGAGTAGAAAGAACTCAAGGAGAAATATTTGGTTCTCTTTAATCAAAAATATCATTGGTAAACTAGATATGACACTGATTACGATGATCACTATGATCATAACTATAGTAATGAGCCTCGGGTTCTTCATGTGTAGTTTCTTTCTTAGATGTGGTTTTCCCCTTTGTTTGACCCGTTCCTGTTGTAATTTCTATTTTATAATAAAATTTGGGGGTATGGGTTGGCTTTCCAAACTCTACTTAGACTCTATTCACACACACACACACACACACACATATATATATATATATAATTACAAAATTATAACAAATATATTTATTATATTTATAATTTAATAATATATATAATTAATATATTTATTATAATTTTATAATAATTTAAATATATATGTATTTATTTATAATTATAATTATAAATATTTTTATTTATTTATCAATATTTGTATATATTTATAAATATATTTATTTAATCACATATATTTATAACATTGTAAGAATAATAAATATATTTTTTACAGTTTTATAATTATATAAATTAAGATATATTTATTTTCAATTATAACTACAGATATATATATATATATATATAATATTTTAATTATAAAATTATAACAAATATATTTATTATATATGAAATTTTTTAACTATATATATAATTAAAATATTATTTATAGATATTTATAATATTATAGATATAATAAATATACTTCTTATAATTTTTATAACTATTTAAATGACTATATATTTATTTATAATTATAACTATAAATAAATAAATTTATTTATGTATTTAAATAATTATAAAATTATAACCATTATATTTTTTATACTGATATAAATATATTAATAATATATATAAATATAAATAAATTTATATTTATTTATAGTTATAATTATAAATAAATTATTAATATTATATCTTTATCAGTGCTAAAAAAGTACAGATAAATGCATGTTTTATCAGCGTTTTCTATTTTAGCATTGATAAAACATACCTTTATCAGTTCCTTTTTACTAGTGTTGAGAAAAGATTCACCCGATTTTATAAATGAACCATAACAGTCCTCTCCTTCTCTCACACACCTTAGGCTCTCGTGAAAGCTGACATCTACGCCACCGACCCCTCCTCCACCGTGAACCCTCCTCAACTGCTATTCCACCTCTATCGTGACCCCTCCTCCACCACGAATGTTCCTCTTCCGTGAACACGCCTCTATTACAAACCCTCCTCTACCTTGAACCCACCTCAACCATGAAGAAACCTCCGCAATAAACCCATTTACATCATGCACCCAACTCCAATGCATGCCAAACCCCTCTTCTGTTGCAAACCATGTTTAACTGCGAACCCACAACCACCGCGAACCCCTCCGCATCCTCCGCCACCACCACCACCACCATCTACGCTGACTCTACCACTGTCAGACACCACTACTATCATTGGTATGATATTTTTTCCACTGGTTTGTTCCTTGGGTCCTGTAAGGATTTTGGGCCACCCAAGGTCTTCGGGTTAGTTTTCTCTTAAGGCCTTTGGGCCACCTCAAGGCCTTCAGGCCACCCCAAGGCATTCGGGCCACATAATGATTCAAATGTATCTATAAGACTATAAGGGACAAGGCTACAAATGATTATTTAGATCTCGCACATTTACCAGAGTAGAGATAACAATAATTGGAAGAACGAGAGGGTATAGAATTTCCATTGGTACTGGGCCTATACACCTATTCACATGATCACTACTCGACCATCCTTGCGAAGGTGGAGTGTTGATATCAAGACATGTGATGGGGAGGTGCAGTTCCAAGTTGTCTTTTCTGGGTGATTTCCTCTAAGACCTATGTGTCATGTAATTGTCTCTAAGCCTTCAGTCCTTGTAAGGGTTCCACCTCACCCCTTGAAAGGTGGATTATCAAAAATAATAAAACAATGAAGGCCTTCGATCCATCCAGGAAAAAGTATAATGAGTTAATAAAATTTTATTTAAGAATAATTTTTAAGAATTTAAATTTATTATGAAATATTTTAGATATTATTATAGTAGTATGGTTGATGTATGGAAGACAGTTGTTCCCTAAACTAAATAGTATCTATCAAGAACCTCTATGATTTTTAAATTTTTAGTATGTTCTTATTTATTGAACTGTGGTTTTCCAAACATGAGTTTCAGGCCCACCACACCCAATGATAGTTCATATTGAAGTTATATTTGCATAATTACCTTTAGAACTACATTGTTCCTGTTATCTTTGGTGAATATTTAGTTGTACAAATCAAATATCCCACCTTTGTTACCCTCTAAACCCCATCCCCACCCTACGTTCTAAAATATTACTACCCCTAGAACCATTTGATCCAACCTTCCCAGAATCAGTTGCGGTTGGTGAACATCACTTTACATCATGTTTCACTATCAGTTTGGTTTAAATGATTTCATAGGATCAATTGATTAGAATTCAATAGATGGATCCTCATCCTAATATGTTATGGAGGGTTAACATTTATAGCCTTCTCTCATTAAATTTTCATCTCTATTTTTCATATTTGAGTATGAACATAAATCCTTAAAGAGAATATCCATTGTAATCAACTCCTTTGACCTCTATGATATTGATAAATCTTCAATCATGAACAAGAAATCATTTTTCAAACATCTTTTCTTAGAGATGTATTTCATTTGGACCTTTCTTAGGATGGCCATAGTTGTTGTTTTAATAGATTAATCCTTATTCTAGGGAAATTATATTCATAATAAGGTAAATATTCATCTGTGGAAGAATTAAGACTTCATCTTCCTATGCGCCCTCACCCATATTAGAATCGTTCTATTCTCTAATAAATTTGGAATGTGTTTGTACTTTTTCTATATGCCAAAAAATTAACTCTCTAGATGTAATACAATATAGATAACACAATCTATGTGGTTCATGATTTGGACTCAAATTTAATGCTCAACATCATTGAGGCATGTCCTTCTTCCCTCTTGGATCTAGATTCCTTCATAAACTGTAATTCCCCTTTTCTGAGGACCTGTTTTCCTTGATTTATCCAAATTTTATTGGATATTTATCTTTTTTATGGTAATAATATAATTCATATATTTACATACATAATTCTAATAACCATGTTCATTATCTCCCAACCTCTTGTGTGTATCCTATATTAGACATGGATTCTCCTCATGATCAGATTGTGTTGTCAGTTGAATCACCCAACACATTAGCCTTCATGAATCTGTTGCAAAAAATCTCCCTTAACTTCTCAATAAATGAAATAAAATGAATAAAACTAAATATTTTTCCCATAATAAATGATGTATGATCACTTGATCATTTTATAATCAAAAAATAAATGTTGATTCCCAACATAATTGTGTTTCAAAAACCCATGACTTCATTATGTCATCTTGATGACCTCTATATTGATATGGAATTCTTAACAGATTTTATCCCCATTAAATATTAAATACCAGTTCAATGTAATTGGATGTAATGCCACTTCCTGAAAAAAATTTATGTATCCCATCAATTAATATTTAATATTTGGGGTTTTTCTCAAGAGCATCATATAACTAGTAGCTTATATTCTTATATATAGATCTGACTAGAAATTTACATTAAATTTCCAAAAAAAATATATATATTTATATCACATAGTGATAATTATTCTAATTAACAATGTTTATTTAATGTTCTTGGAATATAATTCACATTAATAAATTATAATAGCTTCCCACTATAATGAAAACATAGATATTATATAAATATATTCTTAAATCAATATATCATATAGTCTAGATACATCTATCTTACATGACATAGATGATGGTTTACTATCTGGCGATGGAGTCTCATATGAAATTGATACATCTTCTCATGAAGTTCACACCCGGTGATCTCTATATAGAATAGTCCCCAGGAAAGACCCACTAATATTAATTAAACTTTTTTTGTTTCATTTGATATTACTATCTGGAAAAAAATTATTTTCCTTAAAAGTATATTTTTTGGGTTTTATTATAGTTTTATATTTTATAAATTGTTGGTTAGTTTTGATTCATGAATATTTTATAAAGTTTCACTCTTAGGATATATTTCTTTGTGAACATCCCTATGTGCCTCTTTTAAAATGATTCATTTGTCTTGAAATGTTTCCAAAAAAACTATATGTGCTAAAAATATACTTTTATGGTTTTAAATATCTTTAAAATGGTTTAAACAATTGGAATAGGCTTAGTTTTTATTCCAATAGTTTGTAAACTCACCTGATTGGATTTCATAATGGGATGTGAATGTTTTGAAAGTGTTTTAAGTTCTGGTTTCATTTTAATAAGGGGCGTGTGAAGTTTTAAATGAATATTTTTAAAATATAGTGGGTTTTAGTTCAATTTAAATGATTAGGAATGTTGGTTCATGAATTTTCCTTTAGTGATTTAGAAAAAAGGAATTGTGGTTTTGTGAAAGATTTATTGGAATTGATTGGTTAATTTTTAAAAGGGTGTGTTATTTTAATGAGGAATTTGTGTAAATGGTGGTTTTTCTAAATGGATTTCAAATATGATTTTATAAATAGTTTTCATAGGACATCTAAAATATAGTTTTTCTATAATATTTTATTTTTATATTTTTATATAATTAGGAATAAAATTAAAATATATAGGGAATACAAGTACATTAACAATAACACCATGGAAAGGGCATGCTGCTAACTCTATCCACCCCATAGGATATCCATATTGATCTCACTCTTGAAAAATGTGAATTAATGTTTAACCCCACTAATACTTCTAAACCTAAATTACATTCAACATCACTTGAATGGTTTAAATTAGTGGTCCCCTTGTGTGATATGTATATTTAGGCATTTTCCCTCATAGGGATGTGATTGATTATTAATATGAAATGTTTGATGGTTATTCATGGATGTATAAATGGTAATTTTCTTATTATGGTGTTATAGTTTCCATGTGATTTAATACTTATATTATATTTATTCATGTGATGGACACTGGATTCTTGTTTCTCACTTCCACTTGTTTGGCTACATGGGATCCTCATGAAATAAAAAATTTATGCAGATGTATACTTCACTAGTTAGGCCACACACTAGCTGGTTTCTCCTACATGAATAGATTGCTTAGTCTATAGAAGTGTCCCTAATAAAGAATGTGTGGGTAATTCAGGTGGATTTATTATTTTTTTAGCATTAAACCCATGCCGACTATTGGCCTCATTGTAGTGTGGGTAAAAAATGAACGAATAATTGAATTCCCTCAAGGATTTTGATACATTACAGAAAATAGAATTGGAACCAAGAAAGAAAGATCTATAGAAAAATTAAATTTATAATCTAATGGAGAAACTAGATGATAGGAAATAGTGCAAGGTGCCTCTAGTTGTAATTGGATTTCAATAATTAGAAGGATTATATTTTCTCTTATTATGTTAAGAATATAATTTTTCAGATTGTTCTCATCTTGGTTTCCATTTAAGGTTTATTTGAAGAAAAAATTTACTTCATGATTATATTCAATCATGATGATTCAAATGAAGATATCTATAAAGATCAACTACAATATTTCATGATAAATAGAATAGAAGGTTCAGTTCCAATCTCAAATGGAGTTTTTCTGTGCTTAAGTAGGCACCAAAATTGTGTAATTGGAATTTTAATGTATTTAGGGTAGAATTAATGTTCATACAATGTAATGTAAATAATTTATAAAATATGAAGGTGTATTATAATGAGAGTTTTTTCATTTTACTTCTTAATTTCGATGAAGTTTTCTTAGTTGGACCAATGACTAAAATTTTGGAATAGATAAATTATGATTTTTCTAGAAGAACACACATGAAGGTCCTTGATTCTGGAAAGTGGATGTTGGGGATAAATATTGAAAGATACATAATGTCTATAACTTTTTTTAGACCTGGTTAATTTTTAATTCAATTTTTAATATATTTATTTTTTATATATTAATTTTACCTAATCAAATAGGGTTGATATGAATAAATAATGGATGGATTCCAATCATGTAAAAAAGAGTATAAAGATTTGCATGATCTCTAAAAGAATTCAATCATGCCCGCGTAAATATAAACTATTTCTCAAAAACCAAAAATCACTTAGAGAATTCCCAATGTGTGGTGCTTCTTGATATAATAATGATGAATTTGGTCCTATGAAAGTTCTATGGTACATTACAGACACTCTAAGGTTTAGGCACCTATATGGAAGTGAGGAGAATGTAGGGTAATTAATGAGGCATGTAGATAAAATAATTAAATATGTGAAACTACATCACTTGGAAGACTCACCTAAGTTGAATATAATTTATCATTAGTATTTTGAATTTGGAAATGATCCGATGAACCTTCATCTTGCATTATCTAAATAGATTTAATCATTTTGGTTTTCGAAGAGGCACTCATAGTACATGGCCGATTATGTTGGTAAGTTATAACATTCCAATGTGGTTTTGCATGAAATAAAAATGCATCATGTTATCTATGCTTATATCAAGACCAAAACTACTGGGTAATGATAGTAATGTTTATTTGGAACCATTGATCTATGATTTGAAATTATTGGGGGATTTTGGTGTTATGTTTCATGATGCTTACAGAAATTAAAATTTGACTTTGAGATTCTTGTTGTATGGGATGATAAATGACTTTCCTACTTATGTAAATTTTTTAGGATATAGAATTAAAGAAACTCAAGGGTGTCCCGATTGCAAAAAAGGTACATTTTCAATTATGTTAAAACATTCCTCGAAAAATGTGTTTCTTGGATATCACAAATTTCTTCCCTGATGGAAAATATACCATCCTTGGATGACAACATTTGATAGAAGTTTAGAAGAATATACAACACTTTCTCCACTAATATATGATCAACTGTTTGATAAAGTAAAAAATGTGGACACTACTTTTGGTAAACTATTTTTGAAAAACCATACAAAATATTCTTGGAAAAAGAGATCAATTTTTTTAGTAACCAAACTAGAATTGTTAGTACGCCTGACATTTTCTTGATGTTATTCATGTTGAAACAAATATATGTGATAATTTCATCAGAAAATTTCTAAACGCACTCAGAAAAACAAAAAATGGAATTAAGGTTAGGTTGGATATGGTTGACATGAGAATATGAGAAGATTTGGCACCAATGAATGGTGAAAAACATAACTTTCTTCCACTAGCTTCCAACTCTCTTTCCATACCATAAAGATATCAGTTTTGCAACTTCTTAAATGATGTAAAGGTTCTATAGGGGTATTCATCGAATATCAAGAACCTTATTTCAATGACTGATTTAAAGTTAAAGGGTCTTAAATCATACAAATACTATGTTTTGATGTAAGATATAATTTCTATATCTCTATGTTTCGTTTTTTCCAAGAAGTTTCCTTATATATTAACCAAGATATATTTCTTCTTCAAATATATATGCATCAAAGTTATTGACCTGACAAAATTGTTGAAAATGGAAAGGTAAATTTCCATCATATTATGTGAATTAGAAATGCTCATACTGCCAACATTCTCTGATATGATGGTTCATTTGATGGTTCCCTTACTAATAGAGATTCGACTATGTGGTCATGTACACTATAGACAGATGTACCCTATTAAAAAGTATATTAATATTTTGAAAGGGTAAGTCAAAAATCAATTTCGGACAGATGGTTCTATTGAGGAGTGATATATTGTTGAGTAATCCATTAAATTTGGTATATAATACCTCTCCTATGTGGAAATCATTGGTCTACTAAAATCTCATTACACTAGGTGGCTTACGGGTGAAGGAAGTTTTGGAAGAGATGTTGTCACAATCAATATTACATATCAAGAGTAGGCCCTCCTTTACTTTTTTCATAACAGTTTGGAGGTTTCCCCATATGTTTAAACCCACAATGAAATTATTAGGCATTTTAATCCATAAAGGGATAAAAGATGGATATCAAATACACATAATAAGTAGTTTATATGATGGTTTTAGGACCATATTTTTAAAGATTCAGATGAAAATTCTGATTTAATTTAAGAAATACTGTGATGGATATCTAGAGGGCCATGTTTGTATGTATTATCTTACAATGATCATGTAATTAATAGTTACATGTTCTATATAAATGGTCATGATGAAGACAGTACTGTGAACACTAGTATAGTTTCACCTATGGTTGAAGCAATGTGTGTTCCTTGTACTAAGGAGATAAATCCAATTTACGCGAATATTTCATAGTTTGGAATCCTCAAAAAATATGGTAGTTGGATTATACAACATTAAAAGTGATGATTTTTCAATGAAATTTTCTTGATAACAGGAGTGTTGTTAAAATTGATGAATTGGGATTCATGAAAGTTCATTTCAGTAATCAAGTGTACAAATAAGAACTATTAGTAATAACATCATAGATAGTACAAGTATTTTATGTTCTAGACCCCAAAAACTGAATGTGGTCAATTGTTTTGTTATCGAAAAAAACCACTGAATGGTCATACGAGAATCCAACTGAGGATGGACTTTTAATTGGGACTTCATAATAATTTCATAGAGGCCTAATATAGATGGAGTTTTTTATGTTATAGGAGACCACAATGAATGGATTTGGATAGTTGATAGAGGGATCAAATACCTTCACCCTTTAAAAAATAAAAATAGAATCCAACAATCGAGTTAATTATTTTAATTTAGATCGTGTTACCTCATGTTATTATCCATTATCTGATGCATTTATGTAATCTAAATTAAATGGGAAACCAATTATGTAGATAATGACTTCTGTGTATATTGGTTCTCCCAATCCCGAGGCACAATAGTTCTCTCAACCTACTGCTACTCACAGTGTAGAGGAATAAACTTCCACACGTGTTGGTGCTCCCATTCCTGAGGAACAATAGCTTTCTCAACCTATTACTACTCCTAGTGTAGAGGTAAAATGACCATCTACACATGTTTATGCTACTACTCTAGAGGAACATATCGATGACTTTCAATTCGTGTAAATAGTAGGTGATGAAGGACTAGTGATGCATAAAAAATAGGAGCATCATAGTTTGACGGTGTTAGAAAAAATCATTAAAGTAAAACTCAATGGAATAAAAGAATAAGTCATATGGAATGTGAAATGCTAACATGTTAACCCCAAAAATTCCATGTTCAGTAGTTATATAGTAATATTCACTCATAAACACTTGCTGATTGATGTAGATTCATGGAACCATGTTATGTCCGGGCTCAAAACCCTCACGTGGGAAGATATTACGGTAAAATTATGATATAATTTATTTATTTTGCTAAAAAATAAAGTAATGAAACATTGAATTACTCTTCATTATCCACTATAGAGTATATTTATCTTATATGGCTACCATAATAAATATGTATTCATTCTTATTTGAAGGATTAATAGAGGATTTCTCACAATTCTAACAATACATAATCATAAATTTGTTGATGAGAAAATAAACCCACACCCACCACTTATCTATTCACACCTGATAATCTAAGAAGTGTGGGATGCATTTATTGGCCATCATGCATATGTTTCTTTTTAGGTACATTGTTAATAGTAATACGTTGTTTGACATTTCACGTATTCATCAAATTGATTGAAATTGTTTTATTCATGAAATAGAAACCGAGTGCTGGAAATATGGAGCGAGTTGAAAACCTAGAGTACCCCTACCATAAAGAAATGATGGGGTATGTTTCCCTAGAAAAAATTGGTACGTATTTTAAATATATGGTAATAATTTTATGTGGCGTGAAAAATTAGCACAATTATAGTCCTCTGTTTATATGTATAATGATGAATCCAAATCAAAATCCACATCCATCCCACACTGTGTGATATAGAAGGAGGGACGTGTAAATAAAGACGAGATACTAATAGATGAAAACACACAAAATGTGTAGGAAACATTTTAAGTATTACATAATTAATTTTTTTTATTTAAATCACTATTAAATAAAAAAAGATAACATATTTTACTATATTTTCTATTTGACATGGTCAAATGAATCAGAAACACCTTTAATGGATGAACACATAATATCAGTGGCCTTGAAGTGGCCAGAACAGTATGGCCACACCAGAGGTGTAGGTTTAGGGGTGACACCACAAACATATTTTGAAAAAAATGAGGATCAAAGTGAAGAAATGAAATAGATGAGAGAAATACTAGATACCGTTGAAGAATAATTCCTGGGGTAGAGAGAGATAATGGAAACTTTAATGGGAGGGTGGAGAAAATAGAAGAAGTAACTCAAGAACAACCACCGTGTGAAGATACCACCCCACCCCCACCATCTATGAGGCAAGCCATTACCCTCAAGGAGATTTCTTAGCTGAGGTAATGAATGTTCTAATAAATGTTTCTGTGCAATGTGAATCAGATAGACATTGATACCTTTCCTATATTGATATTCTATAGGGTGATAATGACTTTGATTTATATCTATCAACACCCAACCATCACCTTTTAGCGAGGGATAAGGTGTTCAATATCCAAAACAACAAGATACACATTAGACCACTTCCAATAGGTCATGTGTGATTGTTAATTAGTGTAGCCCATACGTTGAGCATTGAGATACCTATTCCTATTGATGAGGAAAATACTCTTACATTCGAAAAATATATTTGAACATTCATCTCATGGTCATCACATATTGTAAAAAAACATGTTGACAAAGAGGTGTTCATTTCAAATTTATTTTTCAATATTAACTTTTAAAAATTATGGAAAAAAGTTCTTAACTTATAAATGTTATCATAGATAAACAAAGGAAATGGGATGAAATGAATGATTGACTCAAAACCATCTAATGTATTGACCAAATGATTAAAAATATCTACTGAAACCACCATTACCCCACCAATTCTATATCCCCATTTAATATCATTGAAGGTTCATGTGGATTCAATGTTAAAAAAATGGTTTTAATCGCATATTATATTTTGAATAAAATATGTAAGGATAGAAAGTTCAATAATTCATTGGTTTTGAGAGTGTAAGTGAAATCCTTGACTGTGACGGGCTAGGCATCTCAGTTGTAAATGTATACATGAGGTATGTTTTCATGATTTCATTTTCTAAAAGCTGATATACTATGTTAATTATGAGAAAATACATTTTATATTTTTGGTAGGAATATATATGAAAAGAAATTGAAGGTATTTTCCCATTAATTCTTTTTTGGACTCATTACTCCTCACATATCCTATACATAACAACCAAAAATAGATACAAAAAGGGTTGAAATAGTGTCGGGTCTAATCAAATCATTTAAAAGAAAAATTTTGATGATAAATTCAATTTAATACCAATGATTCAGGGGTAAAATCTATAATATAATTATATAATATATATTTTCTTTTCATTCATTACACATTCCTTTTTTGCGGTTTTAGGAAGCATTGGATTCTCATTGAAGTAAATTTGTATACTCCAAATATTTATTTCCTGGATTCAATGCATAGATATCCAACAAACCATCCACACATGATGGAATTTCTCAATATGTAATACAGTACATCCATTATTTTAAAACTAAAAATCAAGTTACATAATTTATACTATCTTTTAACGAGGATACTATTATGATAGGGTGGTGCATCAATATCGTAAAAAATAAGGAATGAGGTTAGGGGATAATAACGAGAAAGAAGAAAAGTTCTACAACTGTACAAGTATCAGGGTATATATGATAATATTTCACTACCCAAATAGATATCAAACTAAATTACTTATTCTCCTTAATGTTTCTATAGTGTCCAAAACAAAATAATGGAAAAGATTGCGGTTATTATATCTGTAAATTTATGAGAGAGATCACATTCTATAAACAAACTAAAATCCCTGAAGAGGTATTTTTTATAATAATTACTATTTTATTTAAAATATTTATTAATAATTTGTTTATTTATATTTTTTTAGTACTACTATGACTATTGAAAAGAATCATATTCACAAGATGATACAAATGTGCTCACAAACGAATGAGTATAATACCTGATGGAAGAATGTCATAAATAACATGAAGATGTTACTTCCATCAAATTAGTGAATTGTTTCATATTTATGTATAATTTTCTTCTTTTAGTATTACTTGCATAATAATTGTTTTCCTATATAGGTGGATTCCATTATTTGATTTGGGGATGTTTGTTCAAAGATGCTCGTGCTCGCGAGAGATTGGACTTCAAGGCTTCAACTAAAAATTCAATGAGCAGGATTTTTTTTTAATATAATATGTTTTTTATCATAGTATTTTATATTATATACTATATTAACTTAATATAAATTAAATGTTTGACTACTCATGTCGACAAATTCTTCCATAGACTTATTCTCTATCAAAACCATGCCACCCCTTCATTTTCCACATTTATCACTTTTATCCAAATAAAGTGGAGGGAACTTGAAAGAAAGTGATAAAGGTCAAAAATTCAATTTTTCCATTTTGACAAAGAATAAAAATGGAATTCATGGTAAAATTGTGTCTTTTTATTTAAATTTTACATTCATTTAAGTAAAAATAACAATGGACATATAAAAAACTGAGAAAATGGATTCATATTGTTTTTATACTTTAGTAAAATGATACATGTGTCATTTATGATGTGTAGGAGTCAACCACACCTCAATATGATGCACGGTGTGATCGGTATGAGTCCAAATGTGTCTTTTAATTTTAAATTATCATTAATTTACGATAAAAACAACAAGTGACATACTAAAAACAATGAAAAAACACTTAGAATGTTTTGATACATTAAGAACAAAATACATGAGTCGTTTTTTATATTTAGGAATCAACCGCACATCAATCTGAGGCACAGGTGACTAGAATGACTCCAAGTGTACAGTATCATTTTAAAATTTATATTTTAGTTTAAAATGTGTCACTCACTGAAAACCCTAAAAAACACTTTGATTGTCTTGATAATTTCGGATAGGAATTCTTATGTAATTTTGACGTATATTAATTATTCTCATGTAAAACCTATGAATAATGTAACTGGTATGACTCATAATGAGTTTTTCCAGTTTTAAATGATATTTTAGTAAAAAAACACAATTGACATACTAAAAAATAAACATAAGCATTCGAATTATTTTAATACATTATAAAAGTAATTCATCATTAATTTGTGACTTGTAGTAATCATTCGGACCTCAATATGATGCACGATGTGGCTGATATGACTCCAAGTGTGCCTTTTTATTTAAAATAGACATTAATTTAAGTAAAAAGGAACAAGTGACATGCTAAAAATCAATCAAGAATATTCGTATTGTTTTGATATTTTATGATAATGATCCATTAGTCATTTTTGAAATGTAAGAATCTGAAGAACCTCAATAAGATTAACAGTGTGGATGGTATGATTCAAAGTGTGTCTTTTTATTTAAAATTTACATTAATTTAAGTCAAAAGAACATGTGACATAGTGAAAACTGAGAAAACACATTTTGATTATTATCATATTTTAGGAAAATGATCCATGAGTCATTTTTGACATATAATCTTCAACCACAACTCAATAAGATGCATGGTATAACCGGTATGATTCAAAGTCTATATTTTTATTTAAAATTGACATTAATTTAAGTAAAAACAAGAAGTGGCATACTGAAAAAATAGAAAACACAGTATTATTGTTTAGATACTTTAGGAAAAATATTCATGAGTCATTTTTGATTTGTAGGAATCTACCACACCCCAATTCAATGCTATGTGTGACAATTTTTACTAAAAGTGTTCATTATCAGTTTAAATTTGACATTTTAGTTCAAAACTTGTCACTCAATGAAAACCAAGAAAACAAACTCATATTGACTTGATAATTTATCAAAAATATTCATAAGTAATTTCTGAGTTGTATTAAGTCGTCTCACATCAATCCAATTCACCATGTGATCGGTATGACTCGTAATACATGTCTCTAGTTTTAAATGACATTTTAGTAAAAAAACACAACTAACATACTGAAAACTGATCAAATGAATTTAGATTGTTTTGATACTTTATTAAAATGATCTATATTTCATGTGTTACGTGAATGAATCAAACATAAACTAATAAGATGTACGATGTGATTGGTATGACTCAAAGTGTGTCTTTTTATTTAAAATTGACATTAATTTAAGTAAAAAGAACACGTGACACACTGAAAACCAAGAAAACACATTCTGATTGTTATGATATTTTAATAAAGTGATCAATGAGTCCTTTGTGACATGTAAGAGTCAATCGAACCGCAATATGACACACGATGTGATCGATATGACTCCAAGTGTGTCTTTTTTCTTCAAATTGTCATTAATTTAAGTAAAAAGAAAACGTGACATAATGAAATATAATAAAATAAACTCAGATTGTATTTATATTATAGGAAAATGATCCTTGAGTCATTTTTTATGTGTAGGATTCAACATAACCTTAGTACGATTCACGGTGTGACTAGTATAACTCCAAATGTGTCTTTTTATTTAAAATTGATATTATTTTAAGTAAAAAAGAACAAGTGACATACTGAAAAATGATAAAACACATTGTGATTGTTTTAATACTTTAGTAAAATGATTCATGAGTCATTTGGGATGTGTATCAATCAACCACACCTAAATACATCATATGGTGTGACCGAAATGACTAAAAGTGTCGATTATTAGTTTGAAATTGTCATTTTAGTTCAAAACGTGTCACTCACTAAAAACCAAGAAAACAATCTATAATTTTCTTCATAATTTAGTACAATGATTCATAATTCATTTTGATGTGTATGAAGTAGTCTAACATCCTCCTGACGCACGATGTGACTGGTTTAACACATAACGTGTGTCTCCAGTTTGAAATGACATTTTAGTAAAAAAACAAAACTAACATACTAAAAACCAAGAAAATTCCTTTTTATTGTGTTGATACTTTAGGGAAATTATTTAGCTATAATTTTTGAAATATATAAATCAAAAAAAAACTTATTATGATGCACTATGTGATCGGTTTGACTCCAAATGTGTATTTATTTAAAATTGACATCAATTTTAGTAAAAAACAATTTACTAACTCAAAACTAAAAATACTCATTCAGATGGTTTTTCTATTTTAGGAAAACAATACATAACTAATTTTTTACATGTATTAATAAACCCCACCTCATTTGGATGCACGGTGTGACTGATATAACTCCAAATGTGTCTTTTTTATTAAATATTGACATTTTATTAATGTATTCTTTCAAATTAATATTTTCCTTATTTCATTATAAGACTAAAAACATAATATTTGTTTCCTTATATAGGGAATGTTTTTCTTGGGTTGATATGATTTTTTTGGCCACTACACCATGGGAAGACATTTTTTAGAGGGGATCACTAGCATCAGAAAATGAAAGATTAATGTTTTAAAATGTTTGTTGGATAATTGTAGGTGTAATTATATAAAACATTGTTTGAAATGTAAATAGAAGTGTTTTTTACATACCGTGAGTTAACATTTTGGTATTTATGATTTTAGTAAAATGTATATATCATTTTCTAAAATTATAGCATTATTTGAAATTACATTTTTTATATAATATTGTTTGAAATTGTAGGTTTTTGCTGAGTGTGTTGTTATATTAACAACACTTTTCTCTCAGATAGGCCTTTGTCAACGCTAAAAAGGCACTCATAAATGGGGGCCTTTATCAACACTTTTTTAGCATGGGTAAAGGACCCCCTTTATGGGTGCAATGATTAACAACACTTTTTAGAATTGTTAAAAGTCCGTTTTCACACTATTAAAGGGAATATGTGTAGTAGTGTCTCTCCAAAAGTTTAATGTTTTATTCCTCTTATTATTTAGTTTTGTATTCTCAAGGGAATTAATCATTTGAGATTTATTTAATGTGAATACTTGAGTCTCACATTCATTTGATTGTGTTACTCTTCATTTTCTTGTAAGATTTATTTTAATTATCATGGATGAGAATTGTTGGAAAAGTATCTCATGTAAGGGATTATATTTTTTAGATTTGTTATTTTATCATTTTAGGATTATTTTGGGTGTCCATAGATGTCTTCAAGTAGTTCCATAGGTTTTATAAATATTATTTATATTTTATTTAATTTTATAATTTTTTTGGATTAAATTTTATTTTGATGATTTGGATAAGTCTAATATACTATGTATTATTGAAGGGTTCAAAATTATATTATGTTTGAAATTTATTCTAAGTGAAAAATATTACATATTAGAAAAATATTATTAAACATTTATTTTTATAAATTGTATTGAAATAGATCATATGAATTGATTTATAAAATATGATGCACTAATAATTTCTTACATATCAGTTATAATTTGTTACACATTTGCTATAATATATTATGTAACTTCTATGTATATCTTTCTTACTTGATAAAAATGTATTATTTATCTCTTAAATTGATAAACTTTCATACCTATTGAAATTTATACATAGGAAATTATATTAGATATCAAATATTTATTCTTTTTTTAGATTAAATAATTATGATTCGATCATTTATTTTAGATAATTTTCAATTAATTGACTTATATTTATTATTAGACTTATAAATATTTTGAAAAATATTGTTTTTTTGGTTTATATTTATTTAAATGTTGAAAATATTATTATTTATGGTTTATTTTTTTAGATAAGTTATTATATGGTCAACGATTTAAATATCATTTTATTAAAAATATGATTTTTTAATATTATTATTATATTTTAATGTTATTAATATATAGAACATAAAATTAATTTATTTTAAAAACATGATGACTTGGATAAAATATAAATTATGAAAATTATTTATAAGATGGATTTTTTTTGTATTAATTTGTTCTGATAATGTCATTAAATGTAATGGGGGATTTAGAAATCTCATATTTTCAAATAAAGGGAAAATTAAATAGTAATAATGATAAAAATTAAATGATGATTAAGTTGAGTGTATTCAGTAAACACCTTCATAAAAACATGGGGAAAAGAAAATAGGGGTTTAGAATAGTAGTTTGATTTGAAAAAAATATAAAACACCTGTAGAAAACTATAACAAATGTTATATATATAAATGGGAATCTCAACACTACACAGGTTTTCCTAAGTAAATAAAAGATAAAATTAAAATCAATAATATATAAATATGCAATGGATTATAATTCAAAAAATCTCTTTAATAAAAAATTTGTGATGAATCAAAAACAAAAGTGTGGGGTCAGATACATGTATAAATATTAATAATAGAAAAAAAATAATGGTATTAAATGGGGATTGTTCAATTAATAAATTAAATTTGAAGCAAATAATTACCAGGGATAGAAAATTATATTTTTCCGACTTTCATAAATTTTTATATAATTTATATATTAATATATTTTTAAAAATTGATTACTTTTATAGTATATAATATATTATAGATAAGTTATTTATTAAAAATAAATTAAAATTATTTATTAATTTTATTTTTGAATGGATTTTATGGAATTTTATTGAACCGTTATAATAGAGAAATTGATATTGGGGAGATTATATTTCTAGTATAACATTATTCATGGAAATAAATATTCTCTATACTTAAAAAAATATTATATAATCTTCCATATATTTTTCTTCCTTCAATTACGATGAATGAATAATGTAGATTGAAGAGATAACTTTAGAAGATGCTTGTAGTGAATGACAACAATGTTAGGTAACAAATGATCTATTATGATTGTGGATTTCTATTATTTCTCTTATATTATGGAATATATATAGCATGATATCTTGTGATAATAATTAATATTCCCTCAATAAACCTAACCTTCGATTATTATCCCTTTGATGATAATAATTGGAATTATTAATAATTTTCTTACACTTTAATCCCTTCATATATAATGATTCGATTTACCATAATCATTTTTAATTTTAAACTCATCTAGTGAACCTTAATGCTGGGAATTCATATACCACTCCCACCTTTGCAATTCTACCTCATATCTTATCCTTTTGATATGTTAATTTCTTAATCTATCTATGTGTTTTTATTTTATTTATTTTCCTTAATTTTTAGCATCATTCTTCATTTAGTTATTTTTTTATTAAAATTTTAAAAAAATTAATATTGTTATCCTTTAATGTTTTTATACTGATAATTGTTTCCACAGATATTATGTGGGATCCTATGAGATATGGGAATTATTTTTGAAAAATATTTAATTTAGGTAATATAGAAAGATAATTATTGATGTGAAAGACGAACATGTTCAATTTATATAGCTACTACTCCACCATTATTAATCATTGATTTGGTTCAATCATATAGTTTCTATTATTATTAGTCTTCGGTTTATACGTTACAATATTAAAATGATATGTGTTATATTGAAATTATATTAGTAAATTTGAAATAAGAGCATAAGGTCAATGAGATGTGAATATGGAATAAGATTAATGTGATAAGAAGAATCTAAAGAATGAATTGAAATATGATTATAAAATATAATTAATATTATTTTAATAAAGTAATGTTTTAGGTAATATAATTGAAGCACTTCCAAATTTAGTACTATTTTTATAGGCGTGGGGAATTATTTTATTACTAGTCGTGTGTTAGGATTGTGTGTAGACAGTGAGGTTATGTCTTAGTTAATCATATATATCTTTTTTTATATGATGACTCAATTGACTAACTATGTTTTTTAGTTAATTCGAATATTTTAACTAAATGATTAATAGATTAGTAAAGTGTTTAACATGGTGATAATTACAACTCAAAAAAATGTGGTTATTATATCTCTTATACTAAGTTTGTTTCTAATTTTACCAAGTGTTGTAGTATTTATTGATTATTATTTATTGGATTTTTTGTTTTTTTCTTAGTTGAATGTTTTTTCCTCGTTCGAATTTACAATTATTTTATGTTCTTTATTTTTTGAGTGATAGATTGTATGTCTTTCTTGTTTTTTCCGTGTTTGTGATATTCCTATAAATACATGGTGTAATAGAATTCAATTCAATATATTAATGAATGGGGTATAATAACTAGGGCCATATTGTACTAATACATATTCTTTAATAAATATAGGTTATTTAATGTATAATCTTTGTAGACTATAATGGATTACCTGTGTGATATGCACATATATATGTACAATGGTTGTAAAGGTGTAAATTGCAGGGTATTTTTATGGGTGTGTATAAAAGTTATAATGGCTCAAGGTTATTATAAATAAACCTATTAATGAGCTATAATTACATAAAATTATTATATATACACATATCCTTATCATATAGTGGTCTAAGTTTATTACATGCATTGGGGATGTGATGGGTATAGGCTATGGCATGAGTTGTTGAGGTGATGATTTGGTGATATGATGGCAATAACTGTGATTATGTGGCGATGATGTGGTGATTATGATGATGTGGAGATGGTGTGATGGTTCTGGTGATATGGTGGTATTTATGATGAGAATAATATGGAAGTAATATTGATGATACAATTATGATGGTAGAAATAATGTTGACTTGTAATAACCCACGATTTTAAAATATATATATTTATATTTAATAAATACATAATGTTTGATACATTGTTTTTCAAATTTACATTATGTTAAATAAACCATTTTATACTATTGAAATATTTTTAGAATATCTTTCCATTATAAAATTATTAATCAATTATATATTGATTATCAATTTTATAGAAATGAAGATAATATATTTTGAAAGTAAAAGAGATATTTTTCAAAAAATAGTATATATAAGTGTAATGTAATTTTATATTAATTTATCAAATTAATCACTAATGTAAAATTATTCCTTCTAGATGATTAGATTATATCCTTTCAAATAAAAAAACATATATTTAATTATTCTTACAAATCAAGGAATGATTATAAAGTCAATATATTCTTCGAATATGGTTTTCAATACTTTTTGGTTGGGAATATTATAATTTATGGAATACAATTTGAGAAATTTTATTTGAAAAAATATACATTATTTTTAAAATAATTATTTTAAAAATATATTTGATTTATGTTTTGAGAATTTTCGGAAAAGATTTATTTTGGAGTGAATATTAAAAATGCCCATTTTTAAAACTCTATCATTTATTATCATTAAATTGAGTAATTTAAAAGTACCATTTTGATTTGAATTTGTTTTTAAAATAAAATTATATCTAATTGAATAAATATAATCCAATTAATGCTGTAAGAATCAATACTTTATTTTATTATGGTATAATTTCATTATTATTATTATATTTGTTTTTCTAAATATGTTTTTCAATGTGTATTGGTATCTTATTTTAGAATTATTTTTAGAAAATTATAGGAATTTAATTTGATAAAAATATTTTCTTTATTTTAAATCATTATTCAATATGATGGAAATTTTTTCAATTTCATTTTTGTTCATAATGAATAGCAACTGAGGTAAGACATACTGAAAAAGAGTAGGATCTAAAACAATCAAGTAATAAACTTTTATTGAAAACTATAAGAAAAGAGACTAAAATTAAAAGAAGTATTATAGATTTAGGATTGGGTAACATCCCGCATTTTTTCATCAAAAAGTGATGAGAAATAGTAAGGAAAGTAGAAGTAATACTTTAGGAATGTCTCAATAATATCCCTTTTTGACAAAGAATCCACAACATAGTTGACTTCCCTATATGCATGTGAAATCCACCAATTCAGTTGTTCAATGTCATGAATACAATTTTCCCCTTGAGTCAGAACACTCCATGGTACATTCCTTGTATAGGCTCTGAGGGCATTGAAATTGAACTATGAATCAGATTCAATCCATAAATAATGTCAATTATGATGAATGATATGTTTGACAACTTATATCAAAGCCCATAGCTCAGCCTCATACATGGTTTCATTGCCAATATAATGTGAAAAATACCCTTTTACAAAACCATGATGATTGTGAAAGACGCCACCATGACCTGATAGACCTGGAGCACCAAAGTAAGTTCCATCCCCATTAATATTAATCCATAGACTAAGAAAATGAATCCAATGAATGAATTTCACACCAGATGATCATTGTTTTCTTCCATATACACCTAGTATTATGAGAATATTAGGATCAAAGAAAAATTTATTCATTGAACCTATTTTAATTAGAGATACGAAAATAAAATCATTGTGAATTGACATTTTCCCGACATAAAAAATAGGTTTTCAATTTCTAAGAAAGGATGGGTCCCTTGCTATCTATGTGTGTACAACCTTATAAGACATGAATTCTAGTAGTAGATTATGCACCTTCCTATTGAAAAATTCCCCAGCAGTCGTAACAATATTCATCAACTACTCCAAATGTATTCCCCAATCAATGGACACACCAAATATGTCCTTAATTTAGTCCTATAACCTTCAAATGAAATGAAATTCGACAAAAACATGATGAATATTTTCTACAACCCCCATACATAGATGACATGTTGATTCCATCAAAATTGTAGCCCCTTGATTTTGATCATGTGTCGGAAATAACTTTTCTCATATTTTCTAATGGAAAATTGATCTAGATGTTTGAATGAAGGGTGGCCAAAAATAAGTGATCCAAGACAGAGTATTGATACCACTAGCACAATTCATCTTATATAAATACCTATTATTAATGTTACCACCTATTTTCTAAATTTAGATAATAATTTTAATGTCCAAAAATGAATACTATTAAATTTTAGAAGATACATGAGACGAAACATTCATAAAATTCCTTTACCTTCTCAAAAAGAAGTCAGTAATAGAAAGATGATTCTTCTAAGGTGGAACAATCATAGTTTCCACAAGAGGGTTTTCAAACCAATTATTTCTCCAAAAATTGAGATTAGACTCATATGAGACAATCCAATTTGATAATTCTATCATGCCATTAAAAACATTTCCTAATATCATTCCATGTAGAGGAGATCATATAATAATAGTTCCCATTTATCCACCTTGCATTAAATCTATTACAAAGAAATTAAGTGGAAGGATCACTTCACATAAAGATATTCCTAGTGAATTTTTTGAGAATACCATCATTAAAAATCATTAGATATTTTATATCAATAACTTTTATATCCTTTGGTTTAATACAACCCTTCCATGAAACTGCGATGAGATTCATTTCATAAAGTAATCCAGACAAAATGATGTTCCTGATCATACTTTGGAGTTACTTAATAAGTATTTTGGTCCATCTATAAATATAAAATGTGTACACAAACATAGATGTGAATTGAGGTAAAAATCATGACTATATTAAAGGAATAGAAGGGTTAACGAGGGGTTAAAATAATGAAAAAGGGTTAAAATAATCCTAAAACATGTAAAAATACTATTGGGTGAATTAATTTACACCCCATACTATAAAATATTCATACTTATACCAATTTGTATCCATATGACCATGTGAGTGACCATATATTATTTTAATGATTTGAATAATTACAACTATGTCACTCCCCTCACATAAAAAAGTGAACCTCCTCTCCTCCCTTATTTACACATTCTTATGAATTATAACTTCTCCATACTTTATATAAATCTCCCATTAAATTCAATATCCAAATTCTATACATTCTATTATTATTAAAAGACCATCCCATGGGTCCTTAATAAGAGATCGAAAGTGAGTTTTTTAGAGAAGAGGTAATTGTATTCACTGAATACATTAATTTTTTTTTCATATTCTACCTCTTATAAATAATTTTTAAACAACATAAATTTTTTAAATTAGTATATCTAATATATGTAAATGTTTTTATATAAATTTTACAACCATTTTTATCTTCTTTATATCGGATGTAAAATAAAAACATCACTCACGAATACATATGTACTAGAGTGTCAACAATGTGATGTATTTTTTTATCACTATAACTCTTGGATGTTTATATAGATATATTTAATTGACATAAATGATTTTTACAACATATTTAGGACTCAATAAATAATAAATATTGTCTACCTTATTAACCTCTTATTCATTGGAAAATGATAACATCATTGTTAGGACCAATAGGGGCCTATATACCATGGGGGTGAATCAGGGTATGGATATTATTTTTCAAAATTATTTAGGCACCACTGGATCTTGACTTATTTATAATGAGGGTCACTTTGTTTGCACTTGTGTGTTTGTGATGATCACTTATTTTTGTCTTTATCTAATGATGATGCTTTAAATGCAATGCAAGGAAGCAACCAGGCAGACACAATTTTTTTTTTACTTGGTTCACCATCACTTGGATACATCCACGGAGCATACAAAGACAACGTGCCATTGTACCGAATCCACTAAATCTCACTACCAATAATGTTCGAGATAGATCACTTCTATTCCCAGGCTCACTACCTTTACAATGTTTTAGAGTTAGCTCACTACTTTCCCAGGGGTCACTCCCTATTTCTCTCTCTCTGGCTCACAACCGGTGGGGAGGATCACCTTCTTCCTCTCCCTTTTATCACTGCTCTATAAAGGATCCACTCACAATTTATAGAGCTATAGGTCACTTCATTATCTCTAATGAAATCTACACCCTTAGCCGTTGATAGATGCTATGTTGAAGTTCAACTTTCACCCAGAGATGAATCTCACTTTGCACTGGGTGTACCGGGCAACCCCAATTTTTACGTGCAACCTTCACTATGCCTTGCGCGCAATTCCCTGTTCTTGCACAAAATTCACTATTCGCACAATACTTCCGTTTAAGCACAACGCCCTTCTTTATGCACAGTTGTTGCTTTCAAGAATGTACTCCTTTTTATGTGCAACCTTAGATTTTCATGCAACACTAGTCTTTACGTGCAAACTTGAAGTTTACGCGCAACTCCCTTACGAACTCCAATTTCGCGTGCCAGTGCACAGATATTATCTCATTCTTCAGCTCCTCCGAATGAGGGGGGTCACTTCATAATTATAGACAAAATCAACCCCTGTGTGAAAAACCTTCCTTCCACATGTAATCCTCTATGAGCGCAAAAAAACACATCTTCTGTGCAACACCATATTTCATGAATTCTCCAATTTTCCATGCACTTCATGCCTTTTCCAATTTTTGAGCTTCTGATCTCAAAACACCTCTTGCGCGAAAAACTTCTTTACTCTATTTCGTTCACCACACTAATATTTCACGCACCATTTTATTTTTCGTGCACCGCTCTAATTTTTTGTGCACCTCCCTTTGACAAAAAAACATCTCTCCATTTTCTGATTTTCAGGCCCAAAAATTTGGCAAACACTGAAAAATGCTTCCACCTTCTATCTTCTCTTTTTGTACCGCCTCTAGATCATCCATTCCTTTGTCAAGGTTCTTCAATCAATCATGGATTGTGCACAATATCCCTTGAACCTGAGAACTAACCATATAAACTCCCTTTTTCAACAAATTTGTACATCATGGTCTACTTTGTCAACACACACAACATGGAGGCCCACTTTTTACACAAACACAATCACCTCAAAAATTCTTCAAAGATACCTTGAGGGATTTTTTTCCCAACAATATCCTCCTTTGGGTTTGTTGACAACTCTTCTCATAACAGTTATCTGCACTTTGATTCCTCATTAAATCTCCTTCCAGCCACTACCACCATTCACCTCTTACGATTATGATAGCGTTCAAGGATTCAATTAACACATACTCTAATCCCACATGAGAAATGCTCCCTGTGAGAAACTAGAGTAAATTAAAATATCATCATTGAATCACTTCAATTCAGACACCAAATTTTGACACCCAACTGATATCAATTTCCAAAATGATACCAATTGTTGATAGAACACTGATACCAATTAATGATCACTAGAAACCTTCTCACACCATTCCAACATAACTCTTTTGCTTTTATCTTGGTCCTCAGCTGTCGTTATATCTACTCTTTGATCATTCACTTCTAGAATCGTTAGATTTAAAACTCATAATCCCCCTTTCTTGTTTCTATCCCCATATCTCGCTAGTCCACCTGTTAGCTTCACCCCATGTCTTTGACTAAGACATTTTCTCCCTTCCTTAGCCTCAGTTTCTTCCCATTGAGGAATCACTATTTCTCCCCCTTTGTCAACAAACCTGAAGGTCATGCCGCTATGGTCAGAGACATTGGAATGAAAATATATTAGCACAGTAGAGAAAAACATACCATACCTCGGAAAGAGGGTGGGTTCACATCCACACTTTATCAAGTGTGTGGAGTCAACTGGACTCCAAAAGCCAGCTAATTCCACTCAAAAGCTTCATTGGGTAAGGCCTTTTTCAGAATGTCTACAACCTATTGGTCTGTAGGCACATACTCTAACTTCACAATTCCCTGCTCAACCTTCTCCGTGATAAAATGAAACTTTATCTCAATGTGCTTTTTCCTAGAGTGATGTACAGGATTTTGGCAAAGATTTATATCACTTGAGTTATTGCAATGAATTTCGATCGGAGAATCCACTTCAACTCCCATATCATCAAGCTTCTGTTTCACCCATAATAACTTTGTACAAGCTTGAGTGGTCGAAATATACTAAGCTTCAGCGGTGCTCAATAAAATTCAATCTTGATCTCCCAATGATATGTAACACTTCATATGGATAGGCCCACTATTTTGACCAATAAGCATTCTTCTCCTCCTGCATCATTTATTCTCATCTTACACTTGGCATTGAGCCATCAACAAAATCTCTAAGCCTACTGAGTTGGAACTTGATGTAGGAAACAATAGATAACGTTAATAACAAAATCAATTTCTATTGTGCTTAGTTTCTCCCTTTCTTCTTCAAGTCTGGTGCCTGATTTGAATCAATTGAAACTCTAGAGCATATCACCTCGTCACTTTGCATCTTTAGATGCCACTTCCCCTTGGACCGTGTCTCCCTAAAACCTAAAACACTTGAATCATCAGTTAATGAAATTTATATACATAGAGATAGGGGCTCTTATAGAATCCTCAAGATGAGGATTTTGGTTGATCCTGATGGGTCAACCATTTGACTCTTTCTCGTATAACATCACACTTCTTCCTTGCTTATTCTAGCTGCCTAGCCAACTTCAACTGCTCTGTCCATATAACTAAGCATTCATTACCCGCACGCGGAGTCTTTTTTTGATATGTATATTCTACAGGCCTGGCCTTTCTCACCATTTCGGGTTTAAACCCACTAGTACACATTTTCGTCTTTGGTTTTCCACCAAAATTACATTTCCCTTGATTCCTTCTCTGAGTAGAAATTTCTCCACTTGTCTTTACTTATCAATATGTGGCATGAGATGTAGATTTTATAAGACATTATTTATTCATTTTTCTTTTATCAGTTGTTTGAATCATGCTATCCTTTCTTGTTGGGGTTGATTTTTCCACAGATTTTACATTCTTCTTACTAACAAATAGAGTAGATCCCCCCTTAATCTTCCAGGATTGTTCACATTATCTCCAAGAGAGCTAATTTGAGTGTGACATAGAAGGTTATTGATACACCTTTTTTTTCAGATCCTTGTGATTCCCCAGAGGTAGTAAACCTATTTTTCAACTTACCACTTTGTATTCCAGTTTAATATTTCTTGTTATACATCACTGGAGTCAAGAATATCTTTTAATTATCCTTTTCATTTCTTGTATTCTTATTACTGAAATATCTTTCCAAATGCGAATTATTAGAACATATAAAACATCTTCCATTAAAGGCATACCTCATTTTGTTATCTCTCAACCGAGATGTTTATGAAGATTGAGTTCTTCTTCTGATATTGATCTCTTGAGTATCCAGAAACATGCTCATTGTGTGTCCCATTCTTCCACAATATAAGCACTTCATGGATGATTTCATCTTATTCTCAAATTTAGAAAAATTTCTATATTCACAGCTTGAAATGTATTCCTGAGCCTGTGAACAAAAGCTTTATGTGTGGCCATGAATCCCCTAGAAATAACACATGTTTTCACTAACTCTTGTAAATTTCCTCTTAGGTTGGTCTCCAGCACCTATATGATTTTCACCATTTCTATAAATATTCATGGATCTCTTTCTATCATTCATGGGAGGGGATTTATCAAATCTAATACAAGTTTTCTAAAACTGTATGGTCTTTGAGCTGAGAAAATATGTTGTTGTTTCTCCTCAATAAATCGCATAATTTCTTTTCATTTTATCATCACCTGCTAGAGGAAAATCGAATAGTAAGTGCAGTGAATCCTTCAACTTAGGAATTCCTTAGTATTTTGATATCTCCATTTCATTCTCATCTGATTCTATCTCTTCAAAAATTGTTGAATATTCTTATCTCTTGATTTAATTTGAGTATTGAGTTCTCCTCTGATTTTCTTCCCGCTACTCTTCTCATATTTTAGTTCTTGTGTGAGCTTTTCTACCGTATCACTTTTCTCATTCACTTTCAATTATTATACTGCTATAGAATCCGAAAAACATGCATTCTCTTATTGTAGCCTTTGATTCTTCTAAAATAGTTTATATAGCTTTGTATCAAGATCATTATTTTTGGCTTTCAGATTCTGGATTTCATCTGAGTTACGATTCTTTCCTTTAACATCATCTTTGAGCTTTTCTTTCTTTATAGAATTATTTTCTAGTTTGTCTGCTTGAGAATCATTCTTCTCCCGCAGATTAGTATCCACATCAATAATCCTTTGATTTAATCATCTTAGCTTTCTGACATCAATTTCTAGTACTTGGATACAAATATCTTTAGATTTGACTTCTTCATCCAATTTCTATTCCAATTCATGTGTCATGTCAACATCATCTACTAGTTTCATCCTTGAAACTTCTTCATAATCAGTAGTTTCAGTATCACTTTTAATTTCAAGCTCTTCACTCATTACTAAATCATTATTGAGTGAATCTATCTTCTCCCTATCAGATTCATACAAGCCTTCCTTCAGCAAGTTGTTTGATTCCTTTAGTTGAATCACACTTTCTCCATAAACACTTCCACACTATAGAATACTATATGACTTTTGATTTTTCTTTGATGTTTTTCCCTTTCCCATGGCACACCAAGATAAGAGAAAACTAAATCTTTAACCACACAAATCGACTAACCCAAGATAGAGAAAAAAATCTGATAAAAGAAACCTTCTCTCTAATACCAATTGTTAGGACCAATAGGGGCCTATATACCCTGGGTGGGGGTTGGGTGAATCAGGGTACAAATATTCTTTATAAAAAATATTCATGCCCCACTGGATCTTAAACTCTTTATTATAAGGGTCACATTTTTTCACTCATGTGTTTGTGATGATCACTTATTTTCGTCTTTATTTGATGATGATGCTTTAAATGAAATGTAGAGAAGCAACCATGCAGACACAGTGATTTTTACTTGGTTCACTCTCACTGGGCTAAGTCAAAGGGGCATACAAAGACAATGTGATGTTGTACCAAATCCACTAAAGCTCACTTCCAATAATGTTCAGGCTAGATCACTTATATGCCTAGGCTGACTACCTTTACAGTGTTTTAGGGTTAGCCCACTACTTTCCCAAGGGTCACTCCCTATTTCTATCTCTCTATCTCACTACCGGTGGAGAGGATCACCTACTTCCTCTTCCTTTTCCCACTACTCTAGAAAGGATCCACTCACAGTTTATAGACCTGTAGGTCTCTTCAATATCTCTAATGAAATTTGAATCCTTAACTATTGATAGATGCTCTGTTCAAGTTCAACTTTCACCCACATATGAATCTCACTTTGCACCGGGTGTACCAGACAACCCCAATTTTGACATGAATTCTTCACTATTCCTTACAAGCAATTCCGTGTTCTTGCGAAAAATTCACTTTTCATGCAACACTTCCTTTTACACACAACGCCCTTCTTTACGAATAGTTGTAGCTTTCGTGCAACCACTCCTTTTACCCACATCCTTATATTTTCGTGCAACACCTGACTTTATGTGTGAACTTAATGTTTACGCGCAACTCCCTTGCGAACTCCGATTTCGCACGCCACATAACATATATTCTATAATTCTTCAGCTCCTTTGAATGAGGGGGGTCACTTCATATTTATAGGAAAAATCGACCCCTTTGCGAAAAACCTTCCTTCCGCGCGTAATCCTCTTTGAGCACGAAAAAAACAAATTCCACACACCACCATATTTCACACAATGCTCCAATTTTTTGCACACCTCATGCCTTTGACAATTTTTGAGCTTCTGATCTCAAAACACCTCTTGCGTAAAAATATTTTTCCTCTATTCCGAACACCATGATAATATTTCATGCACCATTTTATTTTCCGCGCACCACTCTAATTTTTAGGGAACCTCCATTTTCCAAAAACACATCTCTCCATTTTCTGATTTTCAGGCCCAAAAATTTGGCAAACACTCCAAAACATCGCCACCTTGTATTTTCTCTTTTTGTACCACCTCCAGATCATCCATTCCTTTTTCAAGGTTCTTTAATCAATCATGGATTGTGGAAAACATCCCTTGAACCCGATAACTCACCTTGTAAACTTCCTTTGTCAACAAATTTGTACATTGTGGTCTGCTTTGTAAACACACACAATATAGAGTCCAACTTTTTCAACAACACAATCACCTCAAAAATTCTTCAAATATACCTTGAGAGATTTTTTCCCAATAATCTCTCATGCATATATATGGTCTACCATATTAACAAAGCAATGTGATTAATTTTTTCATTTCATATTAATATGAATATTAATATCAGTAGATTTAATTAATATATATGTTTTTTATGAAATAATTTTGATTTCATAAAGGTGAATTTTTATTTACCCATATTTCACTCCAAGCATTGAAAAATGGAAACATTACTTTTTCTTACATACAAACTATTGTCCCCCTAATGTGATGTAATTAATTTTTTATCTCCACCCTATATTGATTTTTATAATACTATATAAAAATAATAAATATGAAATTAATTAAAATATTTTTATTCATTAGAATATGAAACTATGAAAAAGGTTTAAGGACCTGAACATTCAAATTGAAACATTCATTGGAAATGGACCTGTTTTTATTCAAAAAAATGATTTTAATAAATAAATTTTAATCGATGAGAAATTTGAAATTATATTGGAATAATAAATTATAATATATTTTATAATATTTAATATTTATAAATTTAAAATTAGTTTAAATTTACAATAATAGATGATAATTTAATGTAGGAATAATTTAAGGGCTTGATGTAAGGGTTCTTCACTTTAGTATTATTTTGTTGATTCATGTTCCATGTTATGAACCTATTTATTATATAGTTTATACACTAAACCATTTATATATTATGTATTTATTACATTTATGTACATTTTATTTGATGTTCCATTTTATATAATTACTTTCCCGGGGCTTAAGATTAAAAATATACCATAGTTGAAATGGTTTACAATACAATCTCACTTCTTTTTAGGATTTCCATTTTTAAATTCCATTGAGGGAAATTATATGATAATCATATTTTAAAACAAATATAATTTTTCATAAACTAGTTTTCTTATGGGTTTTTCATGTATTAGTACCATTTTTCCCTCTTTGGTACCCAAAATTACTGAAATCATGTTTTAAGAATAGCTTACCTTATTTCTCTTCTATTGGTCCTAGAATCATTTTCCTTCATGTTGATGTTCTTTGAAATGTTATTACCTATAATTAAATTTATTAAAAAAATTATTTTACATAACTTTTAATTGCTTTAAATAATATTAAATGTAATCTTTTCAGTGGTTTTCAAGTTCCCTGGTCAGTGTAGCATCACTGAGAGGGGGGGGGGGTAAATCTGTGAATAGTTTCTTTTAGCAGTTCTTATAAACTCAACATGTAAAACTTTTTAGAGTTTTGATACACGAAAATATTTCTATCAAACTCACCTCACATGTAGTAATATAATAAGAGATATTAGTAAACCATATTACATGGTTTGATATAAATATTTACTCTTATCCATGTCTGTTATTCCTCCCAACATGGTTTATTTTACTAACTTCTTTCAGGAATACAATTTCATAGGCCACATTTGGTCTTGAACCCTAGTAATCGGTCATCCAGCTTACCGTGGTTCTATAACCTAGAAATAAACTCTTATATTAATTTTTTTTACCAACCACCTATCCTTCTCATATCCAATTTCTTCCCAGCTGCTTATATAGCCTAGCTATAAGCCTTATCAAAAATTGGTTCTTCACCACGGCTATAAGATCTTTCATTTTATTTTCTAATATACTATATAAAGATAATATTCTATAGATATTTTTTCCCCATATGAAAATTTTATCACCTTAACACGTGTAAAATCATTAAGAACTTCAACAACTCGATTAAGATTTTTTTGTTCTAAATTCACCATCCCAATTTTTGAAAGTCTTGGATTAATCAATCTAAAAACAAATAACTTTTTATAAAATTTACATCAACAAAAGTCCTCTGATCATGATATATCTAGTATTCCCTCTTCTAAATGGGTCATAATCTCTATTTGATGTATCATTATCCTAAACTCCTAAAATTAGTTCACTTTATTCTAGTGAAACTTGGTTGAATAAACATTGGTCTAATTCTCCTTCCTCGTCATGACCAATTACTTCAACTAAGTAGAAAATCAATTGATGAATCACCCTCATATTATTCTTCAACATAAGAATTTTAGTTGGATACTCCCTTCTTTTCCAGACGAATGTTCTTCTAATATTTTTTCTACTCTAAAATCCATGTTCTAATTCTACATCCTTTAACAATGCATAACATTTGTTTGTTATGCATGAAATAAATTTATCCACACTTCCTCTTCTCTATATTTATGAAAAGTGATTCTAAAATAATCTTTGAACCATATATATATATATATGTGTGTGTGTGCATGTTTTCAATATAAATGTAAGGAAAACAAATATAGTTCCCTAGTTAAATCATTATTTGATGTTCGGTCTTCTCCCTAAATGAGTTTATCAAGATGCATCTCAATCCTTCTATAATATTATCAAGCATTATTAAAAAATATACATTCATCATACATCAATACCATGTCTAGATAACAGACATCAAAATAATATCTATTCATCATCACATTGGCATGGATATCACAAGAATTATTTAAAGGTCCTTAAAAGTAAATTCATCAATTTGTTTCTAACATAATTTGTATAAACATATCAGTTTAATGGTATATCCTCACCATTATATACCCAATAAACTCACAAGTCAAATCTATGTCCAATATTACTTTTCTTAGTTCCACATTGTTAAGAACCATTTTTCTATTGGGTTTAATACATCTTTGTCCAATACTACTCAAATGCATCTCAATATTTGTACACTCTACTTTTATTATAGCTTCTCCATATGATGGCTTCACAATTATCCATCAAATATAATCATAATAGACCATTTATTAGATATTTATAGAGTCTATGTAATGGGCCATCATTCAATAATACCTTACATATTTCTTTTTCTGGTGATCTACATTAGTTATATCATTTTAATATACTTCACATGCCATACTCCATCAAATAAATCTTTCTACTCTATACCTAAGACTTTTTATAGACTTCATAATATAAAATATTATATAGCTTGTATGATCAACCTTTTAAAAAGAACATTGTACAAATTGTTCTTTTGTTGAAAATTAGTTGATTCATCATCTCCCTCTTTTTAGTTTTCTTCTATCTAGGATGATTTTTTTAGACTCATTTGGTATGATTTAATATTCTCCATGACTAATGCACTATACAATTTTCCTCTATCTAATCATCATTTTTTATCATGATAAATTTATAAATCAACCATGATATAGTTTTAAGTTCATAGAACAATCCCCATATAGATGTATATTTGAACATTATATCTTTGAAAACATACATATCAATCTATTAACATCAAATTTGACTATTTGACAGCATTTTCCAACATCATAAAACTTGAAATTGAGGATTTCTCTATATAACATCTTCTTATCCTATATTATTATTTATAAAAACATAGAAGCTCAAACTTATTAAAACTCTCTTTCTGGTAACTTCATCTATATACCATCAAGTAATAATATATTTCATAAAAAATTGTAGTTATTTACCTTTTTATTAGTGCATACAAGAAATTATTAGATCATGATATTAAGAAATTTAATATTGTTATAGAATTAGCTATCATGGGAATGAAACTTTCTTATACAGCTGAAGTAATGTTTCTTACATGATTCTAATGACATCTCTTATCTCAAACTACTACATGTTTCTTAATAATGTTTTCCCCCTAATAAATATTGATATATTGAAAATAAATTCAACCAATATACATTGGAACTATAATATCCCTCATTCCATATTTTATCAATATCTTTATTTAACTTCAAACATCTTTGAAGTCAATATATGTTCTCATTACTTTATCCCCATATGAAATTTTTATTTCATTACTCCCCCTATGTTTTTTATCCCCCTTATTCACAATCAAATGAATAGGGTAACATAAGGATCATCTCATATCATCTTATATTATCTCTAAATCATGAAAGCAATCCTCAATAGATGAAAATGTATCACCCAAGTTTCTAAAAAATGATCCTTTTACTAAAAAACTATAATATATGGGAGAAACCAATATAGAGAACATTATTTTATTATCAAAGTGAAAAATGTTGTCCATTACATGTCTATTATGTAATATATTCCTCAAGATCATTTTAATAGCTTTATGTCATGGGCAATTTGAGTATGTTGGTTAAGATATATCCTACACTCATCTCAACAAACATATTATAATATTTTAAGTATATATTAAAATCATCCCCAATGTCTTGGATTTACTAATACCATTACTTATTATTTAGGAAAATTATGATACTCATACATCCACATCAGCTTTTATACACCTTAAGTGTATCCCTTAATAATTTACCATGTTTGGAAAATGTTCCATGATGGGTGACTCTTCTTTATATAAAAATTCTAAAGAACATATCTATCATTTCTAGAACTTATACTTTAATTCCCATCATGTTTGTACATATAAGAATGTACATAAGAAATAATTAATAACATAAATGTTCCTTCAAAATAATGATCGGACTCAGAGTATTCTCCTATCCTAGAATCCTACTTTTTCTATATTTATCATGGGATTTATTTTCTTCCTTATAACCATCCTTTAAATTGTTTGTAATGGATTTATTTTAATCTATACAATATTTACATGATACTATAATCTTATCTTCAACTTTTGTAACTTATTCATTACATTGAGTTTGTATCATCATGTTCATGATTTCTTATTGGGATAGTAATATAGTTATTCATCTTTTAGTAGCATTTCCATATTAATCATATCTCTTTCACATATTCTGAATTTTCAAACCACCATCTGTTGGAAACTTATTATCATCATTATTATAATATTTAGAATCTAGTTTCTTCACTTTATTTACAAAATAAAATTTTATTCATCTATATTTCTATCCATAAACATTTGATCAAACTAAATAATTAATAAATCTTTATTATATTTCTCAACATTCTTGAGCATCTCACTTTCAGTTTTCATGTACTTATCCTTTTGAAATTTCTCATCATCCTCATCATACTTTCTTGAATTGTTTTGGTCTCTACACATTATATCTTCCCCTATATCATAAAACATTCTTGTTAGATACATATCATACTAGTATGAACATGAATGATTCCTAAATATACTACAACACCAAAAAAAGACCCCTAAATTTTGATCTTTTATACTAAAAGTAATACATCTCTAAAGTTTATTGTTGTTGTTTCTTCAAAGCTATATGTGTATTTTTTCAGAGAGATAATTTCTTGAAAAATTCCAATATCTAACAGTGGAGGAAAATTTCTCCAAAATCTTAAAAAATTAACATGTATTTTTAGTAGAAGTATCATTACATTGAAATTATTTGGAAATATGAACAACTAGCTTCTAAGGGGACCTTTTTCATCATTTTGGTAAGATTACCCCTTTACATCAACTTATTTGGTAATGTATTCAAGGAAATTTTTAAAGGCACATTTTTATTGTAAGAATCACTTATTTTGTTTTAAATAAATATTCTTATTTATCAGTCAATCATTATTTATGGAAAATCACAATCTTTTTTAATTCATCAAACTTGAGAATGTTATATTTTTATTCCTCAATAACTTTCATTTCTACCATCTTAGGACTCTATTCTGTTTCCAATTTTCATTTGAAATCATTAAATTTATTTTAATGATCAAATACTTTCATTTTCTGAGCTCTAATAACATTAACATTTATTACATCCATTTTTATTTTTTCACTGTTCTCAAAATTCATTTCTTAACATTCGTTCTTCAAATTTTTCCTTTACTTTTTGTGTTTTGTAATTTTATTAAGAGAATATTGTAATTTTTATTTTAGAATCCACTAAAGCTCTACACTATCTTCTCCATCGTCATAACTATCTGATGAAGAACTTATTTTTCTAACATGAGATAAGTAGTTTACAAGGAAACCTGATTCATATTTGGATGAAGAATCACCTTTCTATTTTCTGCAGAATTAAAATTTATTTTTAATTTTATGAAACTTTTTCTTATGTTTCTTCCATTTTATTAATGACTTATCATATTATTCTTACAATTTGAAATTATCAATCTTCTTCTTATGAAATTTTCTAGAAAATATCCTCAATCATTAAAATTCATACATTTAGGATATTTATTACCTTTTCATTTACAATTTCCATTTTTTATTTTTTTATATAGAAGGGAAATTATTATGTTGAGGTCCTATTAAATTTCATCAACATTTGTATCACCTGATTCTTATTTTATATCTTTATCTTTGTGTTTCCCTTTAAAAATATTTAAAAATATTTCTCTTCCCTCAATTTATTCTTAGATATTATTTCTTTTCTCTTTTAATATATGATAAAAATATTATTCTATTCATCCAAAGATATATCTTATTAATATTATAGACCTGACACTCTAGAATCAAATCAATATGAAATATTTCTCATCAATTTATTAGTGATAGTAAAATGTTGTACCTTCTAGCTGAAACCTTTGATATTATTTAAAATCTCTGAGATTACAATAAAATACTCATCAATAATTTAATCATCATCTATATTAATATATCTAATCCTAATACTTCAAATTTTTATCTTAGTAACCTTAACTTTTTCATTTCCATTATAGTTTCTTCTAAACTGATACCACAATTTTTTAGCAATTAAAAACTAATTAATAATTTTATAAACATTATCTAAGATAAACATCAAAGGAGAAGTCTAATATTTCCCATCAAATTATTAATTTATTCTATTATTAGTTATCTTAGAAACTATATTAATGAGAAGAAATACCATAACCGTATCACCTCTAACTTCAAGGTAAATAGATAGAAGATTGGGTAACATCTTATTTTTTTAAATATAACAGTTTCTAAAATAAAATATTGGAACACTCCTTCTATTAAATGAATTTATATTCTCCATACTTATTAGATATTTGGATATTTTAGAGGAAACATCCTCTAATATAATTTCAAGTTCCCTGGTTGGTGTAGTGTTAGTGACTGGGGGAAGGGTGATTCAATGTTAACTTTATTTTATGAATTCTTCTTGAAAACTAGACATCTAAAACATATTAGTGTTATAATAAAATAAAATATATATATTAATCTCACTTCATATATAGTAATATAATGTGACATTTTAGTAATAAATATTTACAAGGATTTGTAAGAAGTAATACTCTTTCCATTTTGGTTATCCCCCCATAACATGGATTCTTTTACTAACTTCTTTCAGTAACATAAACGCATGGGTAGAAACATCTTATGCACCAGAAAACTCATTCCTCCATCTAACCTTAGTTCAACCCCCCAATAATAAAATACACAACCATAATTGGTTATACCCATTAATTTTCTTTCTCATATCAAATACCTTCCATTTTAGTTATACACCCCATCCACATGAATTTTCAGTAACTTTTTCTACACCCTAATTAAACACTCTTTCTTTTTATTTTATAATCCAATATAGAAATATATTCTTCTTAATATATTATTTATTTATATTAAAATTGTATCACCTTAGAATATTTACAATCTTCAAGATCATCAAGAACTCTCTTAAGACATTTTTCTTCTTAATACTTATTCTTGATCTTAAAAATACCTAGATTATGAAACATCAACTTATATAACATTATCTAGAAATTTATATTTGAAAAAGTTCATCTAATGATGTTACTTTTGGTATTCCATCAATCTAATGGTTCATAATATCAATCTAATATGTCTTTACATTTTACTCCTAAAATCACAATACTTTAGTCTGATGAAATTATATCTGATAGAAATCTATTTGATACTACTTATTCATTTGGTGAACTTCAATAAACTAAGTAGAATCCCAATTAACAACTCATGCTTATGATATTTTTATTTTAATGATACTCTGTCTGATACCCCCTTCTTCACTTGATGGATCTGGATCCAATTTTTTACTTCTCGAAACACCTCATTTTGATGATCCTTACATTAATAGAGTATAACTATGCTTGGTTACATACAACACAAATACTTCATAAATTCTGCTCCTCCATATATATGAAAAATATTAATAATGTTTTGTTTGACCACTTTATATAGGCTCACTTTTAAGGGTAAAAGTGGGAACCAAAAATTATTTTACCACTCAACTCAATATCATATATTTGAGCTTCCCACATAATTAATTACTTAATATATATCAAAACATATTGAATTTTATTAAAGTTTCTTACAAACTCAACATTCTCTAAAATTCCTCAAGTTTCCTCAATACCAAAAATTTAATGAATATCATAACAACAGAACATTATTATGGAATTTATAATGTTTATGTAAAGTTATTTATAACTCTTTATGAAAATTTCCATTCTGATTTAATTTTAAAGAAATCATTAGTTTGATGGCACATAGTCATCATTCTACATTTGATGGAATAATAATAAAAATCTTCATCAAATATTACTTTTCTTGGTTATACATTATTAATAACCATCTATCTATTCATCTCAATATAGTTGTGTCAAATATAAATAAAAATTAACTCAATATTTATTTTCCCTACTCTTCATGGAGAGTCTCCAACTTATGGAATCATAATTCTCTTTCTGATTTCATTTTAATAATAATTTTTTATCTTTATAGTGTTTTTATGAGGGAACTTAACTCAATGAAAGCTCATAGATTTACCTATATATTTGTTTGAACTATTTATCTCTATACAATGACATTGAAATGTTTTCCTTTGTAAGATAGATCATTAATATTTTACCATAGTCATTTTTCAGACATCATAACATCAATATTTGTATAGTTTGAAACATCAAACTAGTAACATGTACTGTATATAAACTGTATGTATATTATAACTATATTAATTCATCAGCTCACATTTTCTAGTATTATTCCATCCACTGTGACTTTAGTCACATTCATCTATTAAGCTTCATAAATATCTCCAACTAATTCACTGGAATGTTTACCTTCATCTAATTATTCATCATCTAATTATGGTAGCTTTAGTAATCAAAATTTATGTAACCAAAACATCTTAGATCAATATGCATATATCTATATGCCCGATATTTGTATCTTGGTCTATATATATCTTCATCCATTCACATTTAATTGTACTATATTATAAATTTTCCAACTTTTCATAGACTACTATGCAATCTTATTTTGGAAAATACATTCTCATGTTATAGACATACATATAAAAACTCAGTAATTCTAATTTCTTACAACTCATTATTTGGTAACATCATCCATGTACCATCTGGAATAATTTTTTTGCATCCAATTTTGTACATAATTACCTTTGTACAATAGTATAAAAACTCATCTTGAATAACGAATCTATTCATGATGTTAGGAACATGAATATTAGTATAGAATAATATGACCTTAAGAGGAATCATTCTTACATGAATCCATAAAAACCAATTCTGTCAACATTATCAACATTTCATCAGAAACATTCACTAAAAAAAATATTGATATACTGAAAACAAATGTTACAAATAATACTTTTAAACAAAATATTATTCATACGAGTCACATTTTAATTTTTACAAAAAAGTGTGAAATGATTTTTTGTCATTTACCAACTGAATGTATTTTCATTAAATCAGGACCATTATTTTAATTATAGATTATATTATAGGTTTCCATGGTTATTTTGAATGAAAATATTTTTCTTGATATTTAGATAATTTTTATTTTTTGAAGATACCAATGAAAAATTATATTTTCAACTAATCTCAATGAAATGTTCACATTCTTTTTAAATGTATTTTTTATCTATTTAAACAATATCTAATGTTCATTATAATCTAAAAGGGGTATTATCTAATAATACAATCAATGTTATTTATTTGGAATTCTTATCATCACTCGATGATGAAATTTTGACTAAAAACAATTATTTTCCTTGGGTTATGTTATGATGGAATGACGAATGTTTTTTGATCTTTTGTAATCCATGTGTATGGTTTTCATTATATAATAAGTGGACTCAGAATTATATATCCCTCCAGTAAAATGGGTAAAGAATGAAATATCATGAGATAATATGAACTGTAATGAGATGTGAAGAATTTTTATTAAGGGAATCTATCCATTATGATCGTCTTGGTAGTGGGCATTGACTAGGGAAGTAATGAAATATAGAGCATATCCAATAAACTATGGATCCCTATCTACTATGATAGTCTAAGAAACAATCCTTGACTATGAAAATTATTTTCTATGATTATGTGTATGTCAAAAATTTATGTCTTATTCTTAACATATATTCTCTTGGATCATGATTGATTGTTGATGATTTTTCACCCTTAGGAATTTCTAATTTATTATGATAAATATTTATGACATGAATAATCATTATTAATCTTTTAATTATTAGGTATGAATTTCCTATGTTATTATCATGTTATCATACTCATTTTTTATCATACCCCCATTTATAATTGTTTATTTATACATCCAATGTTTATCCTTACTGAGTATATGGCCCCACCCGTTTCTTATGTTTCTATTTCCCCAAGTTATGAAAAATATTTTAAAAAGTATATTTCTTGGAAGGGTACTATGTAAGATGTGTATTGTGAGAGATGTTGAAGATATTTCATGAAATAATTTTATTATGTTTATAGTCTCCAAAGAAAATAACCTTTATGATTTTGGGTCACGTATTGTGATGAGATGTATAGAATATTCATAAAAATGATATTATATTTATATATTCTTTATGAATCGACCCATCGGGGCCTTCCTAGATAGAGACAGGTCGATCATTGATCCCAAATCATGTCTCGAATAGGCCAAGGGATGGAGCAAGAATCGAGTTGAAATATCACATACATGAGAGTAATAATCCTAAGGTATATGTAAACACAAACAATTCCCCAACACACAAATATAATTCATAATGGAAAGATAAAACTTGTAAAAAGATGTCTGAAAATAACTAAATCCCACATCAAAGAAAGACAAAAGTATGAAAAATAAAAAGGGCCAAGTGTAATCCCTCAAAAACTAAAAAAGAGTCCAACCAACTAGTAAGTAGGGGAATGGTGTCATGATTAACACCCAGAACTGACTGTGGTCCATTATGGAAAACTATTCCCCACCTGCAGTAGGTCCTCCAATATCTCAATCAAAAGGACTATTGTCTACATAAGACATTAAACATGTGGAAAGATCCCATGAATGTGCGAGTATAATCATACCCTGTAGGACACCCTAAAATCACCAAACATATGGAATCAAATATAGTTATATCATAATAAAATTTAACATTCGTCTTGATATAATCAAGATAAACACCAATATGTGAAGTAACATGTTGACCAAGATATCCTAGGATTCTACATTAGGATTCAAGGTAACACTCATTATAGAGAACTCACTACTATTGTATTTATAACACTATTGGAACTCATCCAATAGGTCATGCCTTTCATGCCTCTACTTGATTAAGTACAAGATGGAACTAATAATATGTTGATACATAGATTGGGGACCACACTAATGGACTTTAGGGGAAACTAAACCCTACAAGGAATAACATACTAGGATGGAGATCACACACCATAGAAGTCAGTAATGAGATGCCTAACCCTAACATGGGGGAAAGATATAAGAGTACACCTTGGTCCACATAGAGGTATACCTGACTCTTTCCAACACTAACTCCTATAGGGGATCATTTTTAATATGCATAGAATGGGATGTATGACTCTACCCTCATAATTATGTACCAAGGTAATGTAACCTATTGATATTAATCTTAAATGAATAGAATTTGGGATGCAACCTACCCTCAGAGGAGTACACATCATGTATACTGAATACATAGTGTGTATTTTCTTGGTAAGACATGCTTTTTTCCACACTTGTGTCTCTATCCTCCGGTTCATACTTTTTAACACTAGCTATTTCCATGTACTGTAGTCATTCCCATGTATTATGGTCATGTAAATGTACACTGGATGTGTTTATTACCATGTACCACTAGGGTACACATTAGGACACAAACCATGTGTCACACAGTGTGTGAAGGGTTACATTGTGTGTGATGCTTTTCTCTTCATGTACTCAGTATCCACCATATAAGGGCCACCACATGGCATGTATTCACCAGAATTAAATTATTTGTAAATTGGGCATTCAAAAAAAATCAATTATGTTCTATGCATCTTATCCATTCCCTCCCCACCTTCTATTCCTCCCAGTATCCCACCCACAAAACATAGATTACAGTTTGACCACACATTAGTTATCAATGATGGCCAAATTTGGGCCACCCATCCAATATAGAACCCCTCTTTCACATCACGGTGCCACAACCAGACCACAGGCAAGAAACTCCTGATAAAACATCTAATTATCCATTATCCACATGGATCCATGGTCATTCCTTCAATACTAAATCAAAACCCATGGAAATGATCAATTTCACTCAAGATCGATTCCATATTGATTAATTTCTTAGAATTATTGAATCATCAGTCAAAACAATAAAAATGATTATCATTAAAATAATGAGGGGAAAACACAATATATAAAACTAAAGAAATAGATATCAGCCATTGTTTATGTTTTCCTCAATCCATTTGTGTATAAAATTATGAACATAGGAAAATAAGTGAGAATTGAAAAATCCATTACTAAATTCCAAGGGGACATTATCAAATGTTAATCAAGAATAGACCTGTGAATTAATTTTCTATACGATTAATTAACATTACATGAGGACAATAAAATATGGTGATTAAACCAATAAAAATAAAACATCCTACCTTGATATTGGATCAATATATTACAAAGAACAATTTCATTTCATTTTCCCTAAAGAGATCTAATAACTCCTTTGGTGAAGTAAATATCCATGGAAAACCGATTGTTGATCCATGATCTTGTCATTACTGTCAATGTACTCTTCAATGAACCTCTCAAATCTATAGGTTTATACACCTCACCCTAGTAAATGGCCATAATTGGGATTAAATAATAGTGGATTTTTCCAAATCCATTCAATAAATAAATAAATTAATAAATTAATTACTATTTTCTAGTAACTACTCTCAAACCAGCACCTGATGTGAACAAAGGTTATGACGCACCTTTGAAAAAACATATGTTTATGATTTAATGTTAGTGTTTGATTTCCCATATATGATACAATTCATGGGATAATCCATTATTTTCTAAGAACTATGCACGCATGGTATAATATATTTAATATTTTTATTATATCGACACAAAGGATCCCCGGTCCATGGAATCCCACACTAACATTATGCTAGGATCCAAAAATATAATTTTAAAAAGTATAATCTTTTATAAAGAAAAAAATGAATCATTACATTATCCCTGCATCGGTGGTTTTCTTCTGAAAAATAAAACACATACTCAGAATGTTGATGGTATTGAGCTTGCATCTAGTTCTTCTGATCATAGGTGTTCTCCAAGATGTAATGATGCTATCATAAAAAATACACCAGGGGAATAACTCACCAATGAAGTATATTTTCCTACCAATTCATAATCTCTATTGGATACTCTATAAAGGTTGATCCATCCCTAATTTACTACATTCCCTAGGTGATAATATACCATGAGTCATGCACATACCTCCACTACCACGACATGTGGAAGACATCGTGCACATAGCCTAACTTCAACGGTAGGACTAATAGGTGAACCACCTCTCCAACTCTACAAATTATCTAGAAAGGGCCAATGAATCTCAGAGATTATGCCCTAGAAAAATATCTATAATCCTCATTATGGTGAGACATCTAGGAACACGTGTTCTCCCTCACTAAAAAACAAATTCCTCCATTAGTGGTTCTCTTAAGACTTATTACAACATTGTAAAGTCCTTAACCAATATTAGATGATATGTAACTTCTCTATAACTGTATGAAACAACTATACTCACATAAGTGTTGAATTACTTTGATCAATCTAGTATACTGGTAAACTATAGATTCCCATATATAAGGCTTCAAATTATTCCATACTGATGGTGGAGTGGTAACTGTTGTAATATGAGAACTCCTCTAATGGTTAGTGATCGTCCCTGATGCGGCCATTTTTTAACATTAAATCTCATATAATGTCCCCCAAAACCTAAATTTTATGCTCTATTTGGTTGTATTCTTTCTGGTTGAAAATTATTATCAACCAAAATTTAGTCTCAAAGTCCACCTTTAATCCTCTCCATAGTCGTGACATACAGAAAGCATCACATTATGAGAAAATAATTCATGGTACTCATTGAAAAAAATCTATATCATACAAGTAAATGAATCTCAAGCTCTCAACTAAGATCTACTATTGGATGGATCAGAATTATCCCAATATAATTTTTTGTTTTAGTAAAATCAACATTATATTGTAACCTATATAAAATTGTGTCTGTATCGTATTGAATTATAAATATATACCATTCCACTTCCACTCTAATACCTCAACGGGTTCATCCAAACCCACTTAAACCTAGCACTCAGGCTTCATAATCTGGAAAGTGAGGGATCAAGGTACAATCTAATCTACACCCCCTTCATCCACAGACAATATAAATAACATCGAAGTTCTTTGTAAATATTTTATACTATTTTCTGTATACTTAAGGTGGATGTAAAAAAATCCCTTAGTACCACCAATCACAACATCACTGGTACCATAATCCAACCTTAGAAAAGGATTATGTGCTTCCAACCAATAGAAAATCCATTAGGATCATGTCCAGTGAAAATCTTTCATTGAAATGTTCTGAAATCAATAAATCTAAGTTGATCCACCCTACTATGTTGACAAAACAGTTGGGTAACAACCATTAGATGGAGTTGAGATTCACCATCCACATATACTAATCATAACTACAATAAGGACAACTAATTTTATGCCTAGCTCAGCAACTATGAACATGATATGTTGCTAAGAGAATCTTCCACCATATTCCTCTTTATAATAATATATACTATCTCAATGTCATAATCCTAAATGAAGTCTAGAAATTTCCTCTATCTCATGTTATGTTATTCATGTGAAATTAAATACATGAGAATATTATGGTTAGAATAAATCATAAATCCTCTTATATAAGTTATTGTCACCATATATTATGGGCAGAGACCACTACTATCAACTCTAGATCATGGGTCACATAGTTCTACTCATGGGGTACCATATTTCAGTACCCATGTTAAATCACCACCTACCTCCACATTATAACATATCTATAACCATTTTTGAAGGCATGATATAAAAATATGTATTCAACACCCTCCTATGGAGATCTGAAAAGGGTAGAGAACTCATAAAACTATGCAGAAAGGAAAATAAATCCCAAAGGAACTTCTCCCTCTACATGATAGTCTATCGATTAAGGGAAAATAAAATCAAAGGTTCCAAAATACTATATAATTCATAAAAGAATCATTAATAGTATCCTGGGAAACCAAAAAAGCTTTTTACCTCTATCATACTCTAGGGTGGATCCCAAGAAAGCACTAACTTAACATTTTCTAACTTCATTGCTTCTCCATCATTTAATATGACCTATCCCATTAAGTGGACCTCTAAAATTTAAAACTAACACTTTTATATATTAAAAAAAATGGTTCTCTCAGAGTATATCTAGGTCTATCCTCAAATATATCATATTCTCCTCCTATGAGGCCCATTACACAAGGATGTGATCGATGATGTCTATAATTAACTAGTATAAGAAATACTAAATTATACAGTTCATAAGTCCCATGAACACTTATATGGAATTCATTACACGAGAAAGAATCTCCATGTAATCATAGTCACTACATCGACATCGAAATACCACCTTCAGTGTATGCTAGTTTCAAACTCTAAGCTAGTGATATACTAAACCAAGGTTAATATTTGAGAACCAACTCAAATTTTTATGATGGTCAAATAGGTCATTGATTCTTGGTATTGGATGAATATTCATGATGGAAAACTAATTTAGGTGATAATTATCCACACATACCATCAACTACATGTCTTCCTTCTTGGTGAAAAATACTGGGACATCCCAAGGAGACACACTGGGCCTAAATAAGTCCTTTCCCTACAAGTCCTCCAATTGTACATACAAATCTCAAAGATGTTTGGGGTACATAAAATATGTTTGAACATATATCAGGGTATTGTATATGAGAAAGTCTATGAGGAAGTTGATCTCTCAGTGGGGTGGTAAACCTGACACACCCTTAGGGAAGACATCCTCATACTTCTCCACAACTAAAGGATAATGAGAGCTCATAAAATCCTTTCATACAAGGGTAATTATAGATAACTAATGTGTAATCAATTTTATCCAAAAATATATGTCCTCATCCTACTCTTCATAGACATCACTATCACAGGAAAAGGAAATACTCAGCCCATCAACTTGGACACACTGCATCCTCCAACCAAAATAGAAAATATGTGCATATAACATGAAGATCTAGTTCATACCTATACTAATGTTATAATGTATAGCAATATAGATGAAATGATATCAAAATAATCTCTCAACTCTAAGGGTCAGGTCACACTGTCAGAATAAGTCTGTGTTTGATGATTTTCCCCTAGTAGGAGTCTCCAAACACAAGGGTCAAGTCAATGCCTCCACTGGAATCTCAAGAACATGAAAAGTGGAAGTTTAAAGGAATGAGTGGATCATAATTGTGCCTATAAGTACTACCTTGGAATTATAAAAGACATATATTATAACTAAATTAATCCTTGGAGCCTCCGGGTCATAAGTCTCCCCCACCTGCAGCTTCCCTTGTCCCTGACCTCCAGCACCTTGAGCCTGTAATATGGACTAGCTCGGGATGATAGTTCCAACATATCAAATAATCTACCACCTATTTCTGATTTAATAGGTACCCACGACATATCTTCTACCCTATAGAACTCCTTACTCTAGTAATTATCTATGTCCAGGTGGCCCATCAACAATTTCCTCATCATCAACATGGCGATTTAGACAATCCTGTGTGATATGTACTCTCTCATTGGTAGAGTATCATAGACTCTCCCTTGAATGAATAGAACCATATTGATACATATAAACTAAAGAAACTCTATCCTATGACTATATGTGGAATTGGAGTACATGCCTGGATCCATGGGTTTTCTATATACTACTAGCTACTGAAGTCTCAACTACAGAGTGCCCACTACAAGCACAAACTGTCGGCATCTTCTCTACGAGAAACCTCTCTACTACCAAGGAAAGATCTAGAAACCATACTTAAGAAAGAATAAAAAGAGGTACAGAACCACAATAAATATCTCCAAGTAGTACATTCAATATGATTCATTCTTGAATGTACACATAAGGATCCATGAACATGGAGTATCGTGAGAGGTTAGTTAACTTCAAGGCATACTATGCTACCACCATGTTTCTTAGCTTGATCACTACATGATTTTGGATTCATACTTATCAAAAATTCATTTCATATAAATTCTATCTGAAGAGATTCTCGATACCTATCCATTGGGAGTCTCCAAATCATGCATCTGAGTTACCAAGGTCTACCATCACCCTACAGAGTGATGGAGAAGGCTCAACACTAGAACCATAATTTGATTGGTAGGGATGTTAATACAAGGGAAAAATCAACCAAAAGTCTCATGTGTATCCCCTACATCCTGGGGGCTTGGCTATCCCTTGAATTCTAATGGGTTTTTGCCTCTGGAAATTAAGATTTGTGATTAAATATTCAACATACTCTTATATAATTGCAAGGGAAACTTCTTTTTCAATGGGTGGAGGTGCGATTAGAAAACAACCTAGAGGTACCACCTCATACATAGGCCCCTAAACTGAAGTCGTACCAATAATAGGATCATCACTATGATCCTTATATAGAGTCATAGTTTTCTATCATTATAGAGGAATCCTAAAATAAACAAGACACACCATGATCAAATGGTATATCTTAGGAGCCGACATAATAAGTACATAGAATCCACAACCATTTCCTATGTTGCACGTATGAATGTTTTCAATTAAACAAGTTCCAACATGTACTATGTCAGAATTTAATTTATTAGAGTACTGATGAAAAATATGTTGATGACTACACAATCGCATATTTTCCAAGCCTAAGAGAAAAACATGATACACTTTAAAACTATCTCCCTGATCCAAAAACTATACACCATTGGTAGACTATCACCAAATATTGACCCTAATACAACACTCCTCTTATACCACTCTATCATGACCCAGAGAACTAGGTCCCACTAAGAAAGAGGAATTCCGAACATGAATCCCCGATTATGCCTCCAATAGTCCATGGGTGTTAGACAAGAAATGAGTTGCAAGATCACACACATGAGAGGATTTATCCAAAGGTACCTGTACACACACACACATATCCAAACACTAATATAATGTAGAAAGGAAAGATATATATAGCACCATGATTTATGGATACATCTAAATCCCACATCAGAGTATGAATAAGTATAGAAAATAAAAATGTCCAAACACAAGCCCATAAAAACTGTAAAATAGAAAATCCATCTATTAAGGACTCAAATTATTTAAAAATTCTCTTGGAACCAAATACATTCCTTTGAGGAAAATTATTCTACACCTTATCCTACTCCTCCTAGATCTCCATAAAAATTCATTCCATCTACATAAGATAGGATAAGTGCTTGTAGAGCCCATGTAAGTTTGAGTATAATATTACCCAGGAGGACACCATGATATCACTAAACATAACACACCATATAGAGTAAGATAACAATAAATTATAACATCAACCCATATATACTCAATAAAATCACCACGATTAAAAGTAATGACACATCTATATATCCAATCTAGCATTCCACTCAAGGATTCAATGTAACAGTTATTTAAGATAATTTACTCCTGGGATCCTCCAAACACTAATGAAACTCCTCTAATATTTCCTTCTTATCAAGAGATTACTTAAATATGTACACACATGAACTCAGAATATGTGGATACACAGATAGAGTATCATAGCCCAAATCTATGAGGGATACCTAAAAATTCATGGACTAACCCACATGGATGGGGATCACACACAATGGATGTGGGTAACGGGATATCTGACCCAAAATTGGGAAGAATGATAGAGGATCATAGTTGATGACACATGGAGGGATACCTGACTCTATCCAATATTAACCCATAGAGGGGATCACTCTTCCTATGCTCAGGACATGGTGCCTCACTATACCCTTATTAGGATGGACCAAAGAAGTGTACCCTATTGATACTCATCTATACCAATGATAATGTAGTATTTATCCTTCCCTAAATGACAACACAACATGTATAGTTAACACATTGAGTTTCTTGGATAGTCTAGACATTCCCAAGTCCATTCCCATGCTCGTGCCCTCCAACCAATTCCCATATACTCTTAGTTTACCCGTGTACCATAGACATGATCATGTAATCTATTCAAACTCATTTACACTAGATATGTCTATTCCCATGTACCATTGGGGTACATCTTGGGTCACTAACCATGGATCACACAAAAAGGAATATTTTTATCTTTGCATAAACCCTATATATATTGGAAGGGTCTCCATAAGGTGTGAGTTCATCAAAACTACATGCCAAGAAACATTGTTCATTGAAAAATGTACTTTTTGTTCTATAACTATAATCTATAACACTACTGACATCAATTCAGTTTAGAATCATGGATTTATATCTCAAATATTGAGTTTATTGTGCCTAAGATACAATTGTTGGTTGGATTTCAGCCATCGATCTGATTTGAAACACCTTGGTTACAAAATAGCAATGAAATTGAAAATAGTGAAATAGAAACTCTTGATTCTACATCATCACAATCACTCCATGATCATAAAATTGATCCAAAATCTGAACACATGGAAATGATATTTTCTACCAAATATAGATTGTAAAATGATTAATTTCAGGGTATTATTGAATAGTTAGTCAAATGAACTACTGATAATGATCATTCAAAAAATGATGGGAGAAAATCACACCAAAAATAAGTGAGGAAAATTATGTTTTCCATTGTTTAGGATGACCTCAATCTATTGATAGAAAAATTTCTAATGTTGGGGAATAATGAGAATCATCTAAAAAATTCAAATTTTCTGAAGGTTTTTTATCAACAGAAAATAAAACATAAATCCTTGAATTTATTATGTAAAGAAATAAACCATGTTTGTTACTGTATAATCAAATAAGGTGATCAAGCTGACAAACATTAAACATATAATGTTGATATTGGATCAATCACTGAAGAAAAATGATTCTATATAATTATCATTTTTCATATCCAAGAACTCCTTTAATAAAGGCAATCTATTCTACAAACCAATCATTGATCCATGATCCCATCATCACTAGAAAATCTATCCTCCATAACCATCTCAAATATCTAATGTAATGCATCTCACCATAGGATTTGGCCATAAATAGGTTTAAATAATAGTGTATTAGGTCACCAACATTTAATTAATAATAAATTTAGTTATTTATTTGTTTGTTTGTTTATTATTCTGCTCAATAATACTCTTAGATCAAACATCCAATGTGCATAATGGTTAAGTCCCACCTTGGGTAAAACCCACACTCTATACTTATTGGTAGTATCAAATTTCTTATACATAACATCATTTGGGATATATTCTATTAATTTATAAAATATTCATGTGTCTGATATAATATAGATAATATTTCTACTATATAAACACTGAGGCTCCACGAGCACTAGATTCTTATGCTAACACCGCACCTAATTATAAAAACATTCTTTAAAATTTATTCAAATAAAAAAGAGTTATTACGATATGAAATTCTCAAAAAAACTATGTTTTTATCATAGTAGGGTTTATTTTTTTAGATTTAGATTACAAAAATGATGTAACCCCTCAAGATAAGGATAAGTATGGGATTCCATTATGATGTTTTAAAAAAAATTATAGATTATCTAATTTCCTTGCAATGAAATTATACACCAAATACATACATGTGAATGTAGGTTCTAGCACAGATGAGCCTAGGGGTAATAGCATAGAAAATGTTCATTGGGTATGAACTGTATATTCACATTTTAAATGATAAAGTGGACAAACTAAAAACCTTGTTCGAAAATGTCAGGATATATTTTTATTTTTATTTAGAATTCTCTTTCAGAATCATTATGATTAATGATTGGATACAACCTATTAAAACCTATAATAATCATAACTAATATAGAATTAAACTAATGTGTAAAGGGTTGGTTTTCATTATCAAAATATTATTTAGATTTCTTAATTTTTATTAAAACTCACACGGTCTATTTTGGTTTTAGTCAATGGATGGAACTATGATGATTCATGTTCAAAATGACTCTGATGACTAATTAAATGATTGTCACCATAAGAAAACCAATAGAATGATATTTGGGATGAAAAATATTATATTTATTCCTAATATATAATATTTAATTATGATTATTAATTTTAACCATGGTGAAATTACAAACAATATAAAAATTTATTTTTAAGAATGTTGAGGATATATAGACCACATAGAAAAGAATATTCAATTTCCTACATGTCAATAATGAGGGTAGAAGAATCTATGGAAATATATCAATGGAAGAGGGAGATATTTTTTGCAATAAAGATGATGGAATAAAGTAAAAAATTTATAAAAAAAATTGAATTTTCCAATTTATGAAATGATGAGAAATAATGTTCATCCTAGGCTATAATTAATATTTCAATGAAAAAATATGAAGAATTTAAAAACTATACAAGTAAATTACCTTATCATATGGATAATAGGGATAATAAGAATCAAAAAATCATAATAGAATAACGGAAATCTTATTTTGTCAAAACTATTAATGTGGGCCCTGCAAATTAAATGCGTTAAGATGCACTAATAATCTAATCAAGACCTGGGATTCTTGTATTTTTTCTTCTTCAACTAAAGCCTTAATTCCATCAATTCATGGTCATAACATAAAATCTCCACCTCAATGACTAGATAATGAAATATAAATAATATAATTTCAATGGTATGATGATTTTATCTCATGTTTATAGGTTATCTCTAATATAATTTTGTGGTAATATTTTTCCTAAAAAAATTATTCTTTACCATAAAGTTGAATTTTAATTGATATTTGGAATGGATTGTAAATAATTATATCGATACCATATAAATTTCAGTGGAATGGAATTTCTATTTTATATACATAATAAACCAATGATCTTCTTCAAGTGTGAGGATGGAAAAGAGCTTATAATATAAATTACTTCAATTATATATATTTTTATACCAATTAAAAAAGGGTATTTATTTAAAATGGTTAAGGACATAATTTTTTTCAAATGTGGTAGAATTATTATTATTGAAAGATTTGTGAGGTGTATAATAATCATTAAATATTAATTCTATATTCAAAAATAAATTTTTGATAATTTTTTAAAGGATACTATTAGAGTTGATTAATGATTATGCCTTATCAATACGCTACCAAACTAGGAAAAGGGACATTTTGGCCAATGCTCTGAGCTGGATGGAATATGATAGTTTTTTCATAATGTGAACTAAAATAGATTAAATACTTATATATTTATAGATGATTGAACCTAAAATCATTAGTAAAGGGGACAAATACTATATTTATTATATAAGTGGGTAATCGTGTACACATGTAAGGACAAATGAGGCACAAATGTGGGATATATATTGATACAATAAGGTGGGTAATGATCCTATGTTTAAAAATGATATTTGTGGAATGATCATGTTTAATAATTGAGTATGTTTCCCATCAATACCATACTTTAAGTAGGATAGGATTTCCGAAGATGATAGTTTATAATTATTTATTCATCTTATAATTATATAGATATCTTAAAGTATTTATTTTGGGATAACATGTAACGTGATATTGAAAAATCTTTACCTCGATGCCTGGTATGTTAGCAAGATAATTCTAAGGTAAAAAATCCTTAGGGGATGTTATAGCCATTACCCATACCGGAATGGAAATGGTAAAATATCACAATCGATATCATAATTGGACACCTAAAAACATACAAATTCCATAATGTTATTTTTATTGTAGTCGATCACCTAAAAAGTTGTCATATTTCATTACTATCAGATAATATTTTTCTCTAGGTCATTTTTCTTTGTGATAAGCTTTTATAGGGTACCACATTCTATTGTATATCATGAGGATCTGAGGATTATCTTGAATTTGTGGAAAAGTCTTCTAAAATATATGGATAATGAGGTAATATGTACCACTGAATTTTATCCTAAAATAGATAACCATTCTAAGAGTATCATTAAAACACAATAAGATGTTGATATCTTTTTCTATATATTTCGAAGCTGCTCTGGATTAACACCTTACTGTAGTATAATTTTCATACAAAAATAACTTTCACCTGAGCATTTAGATAGCTCTTTGAGAAGTTTTATGTGGTGGGAGGTGAATTACTCCAATGTGTTGGGATGAATTTAGATAGAAAATGATTTGGGAGCATGGGAAACCTTTGGAAACATTAAAAAAGGTTATATATATTCAGTAGTACAAAGGGGAAGCTTTGTGTTGATAGAAGTGTGATTCTAAAAATCACCAATGTGATCAAGAGTTTAAAGTTTGTAATATGGTATTTATTTTAACATATCATTAGAATAGTACAATTATATTCATAAATAAAGGAAATTTATCTCTACATATATCATCCACGTCAAAATTCTTGATTATATTGGGACATATTTTATTGCTTGGGGATTCCATTGATTCTCTATAAAGTTCATGATATGTTCCATGTATTGATTTTGAGGAAGTATATAATTTATCATTCACATTTAATATACTCAAAGTTTACACACCTAGAGAATTATCTCACTTACAAGTAATAAACTACGGAGATTATTCATCAAAGAGACATAGTGTTGTAGAACAATTTACTCACCTGGTAAAGGTTTTGTGTAGAAACCATAAATTTATGGATGTTATGTGGGAATCAAAGTATGTGAAAAGGTATAATAATCCTAATTTTTTTACTAGAGTAGTGGATTTTTGAGTGAAAATTCTTAAAATGGGTGATTATTTGTATGTCCTTTAGATTTTAGAATATATATTTCTCCTTATCGAATTCATAGTGTTTGATAGATTACTTTATACCAATCCTTGAACATCAAAAATCCATGTAATAATATTTAATTATATATATATAATGTTTTTACTTAATAAATTATATAATGATTATGAATTGAGTAGAAATGAATTTTAAATATTTTAAAGTTAAAAGATATATTTTTCATAGAACTATTTTTATGTGAACCATGTACTTTTATCTTAACTGATAAATTTAATCACTATTGATAAATTATTCCAGTTAAATTAGTATATTACATTCATTAAAATTAATTACATATATTTCAATCATGGATATAAATTAAGGAATATTAATAATATCATTTTATGCTTCAAAAATACATTTTGTTAAAACATGTTTTTAATTGTATTTTGTGTCAGGATATTATAATTATTTCTACTATTTTAATAAATTTTAATTAATTAAAATCTATAAATTTTGAAATAGGAATTTCAAAATAATCTTAGAATGATTATTTGGTGATTTTATTAAAAATACTGTTTTTTAGTTGAATAGTGAAAATTTTCAATTTTTACAAAACTATCATTTATTTTCATTAAAACAATTAATTTAAAATTCTATTTATATTTTGGATTTGGTTTTAAAATAAAAAAAATTAATTTTATTAAAAATAATATAATTAATTCAATAAGAATTAGTATTTTATTTTATTTTGCTATAGGTTTATTTTTATGCTTAAAAATGTTTTTTAAACTATTTTTCATTATGTTTTGTGAAATTATTTTGAAATTGTTTTCTTACAATTACTAGAATTTAAATTGATAAAAATTGTTTCCATATTTCAAATATTCATGTCAATGTTTTTTTAATAGTTCAGTTTTATTTTTGACCATAATGAATAATAATCGATGTAAAAATTAATTAATATAAAAATGTTTAAAAGGGTTAATGAGGGTTAACACTAAGGAAATATGTGTTAGAATAACATAAAAACTTAACTAAATCCAATTGGATTAATTTATTTTGACCTTATCACAACCCATTTTTTATATTAAGAAAATTTTGATCCACCTAAGTGTAAAATCCCCTGTTTTTAATTGATTGATGTTTTTAATGGAATTTTTGTATCTCATATGATGGATGGAACAATTATTATATTGATATTTAGAATTTGATTTTGAGAGTTGGAAAAATATAATGTGTTTTTTTGATGGGGTTTAGGGTCCAATTTTTTATAGGTACTCAGATGTGTTTTAGGATTCAAAATCTCAAATTTGGGTGAAGAAGAATGGGGCACATGATTGGAATGTTGTTATTACTAATCATCTAGCTCAAAGCATGCATCATAATTTCTATAGGGGTATTTTTAGTTGAAACTATATGACCCTATATAGTGAACTGTGATGATTTTTACATGTTCAAAAGTTAACTTGTATGGTTGGAACATGGTTTTCATAACTGTGAGCTGAAAACATGTGAGGGGATGTCCCTTTAGATATTGGCACAACACATTTGGTTCATAATCATCCCAACTGAAAGGAAAAATAACATATATCTTTAAAGGGTATGGAAATAAAATTTCCCCTACCTCCTTTATCATTTCCTCCATTATTTTCCTCAATTATCCCAGGCTAGGCATCCACTCGAACGTTTTCTTTTCCTCCTCATAGAATTTGATGGATCTTCCTTTTCATCCATTTCTCTAATTCTACCCCAAATCAAAGGAAAATATCAGATGTGTGGTGATTTATAATAATGAGGTATCTGGTCTATATTTTATCCATTAATTTCCTTCAACGTATAAAATGCATCATTATGTTTCACACTATGAATTCCATGCATTGATCAAAAAAGGTGAAATACCTTAATTAAATTGGTTATCCCTAGCTAGATATACTTATCTAGACATTTGAAATTGTCAAATGTCATCTACATCAACTTGATTCCACCCATATGGTAGTATTTAATAAAATTCACTGAAACTTTATAGATTCATACATTACCAAATGTCCTTCTTAGTGGGTTGGACATATCTCTTATTTGAATTTGTTAAAAAGTAAGTAACTGAATGGTTCAATATTTGAATACCTTCAAATGACCATTCTTACCTCTCTAAAGGGGATGGATAATGAAATGGATTATGATGAATTGTTAAATGTAATTCATACTCATATGGAACTCTTTTACTAATAAGTTATTTGATTAATGGAATTATATTTTAGTGGAGGGATGAATAAAATTTTTAAGTTTATAAATTGTAATTGAGGTTTCTACAAAGGAATGTGTTTAATTATTAAATTTAAAATGTTTTATTATTATCTTATTCTTGAGCAATACTTAGATTTTTATATGGTATTCCTTGGATGGGATCCTAAGGAAAATTAATTTGAATGATTATAAATGGTTAAGAAATATTGTAAATTGTTCTCCTTAATGGTTATTGAAATTATTTGACATGGTGCTTATCATTATTGTAGATGTTGTTTATTATCATTATTGAAATAAATTAAGGTTTTGGCATTACCCAATTGATACTTAGAATCCCATTTTGGGTTTCCTTGGATGGAATCGTGGGATGTCAACTGATTCATTGATGTTTCTTTCATGAAAATGAACATGATTAGATTTGGTCTTTGAATTAGATTATGAATGAATTGTCTTGGAACTGAGGGTTCACCTATATTTCTAAAGGTAAAATTGAATAACTTGGATGTCGGTAGGGAAAAAAGTGAATTATGAAATTATGAAATCCTAATTTTCATGATAAGATAGAGTATGGGTGAAACGTATTATTCTTATTCTTTTGATGCAACTAAGGATAACATATGTATTTTTAAAAAAAAAATTATTTCATATTGTCTATCCCAACTATTAAATTTCCTTATATTCAATTTTTTTATATCATACAGACATAAAATCATATTTTTTATATATAACTTTATTTTATTGAAAATCAGTATTTATATGGATAATTTACCCCCTCAGCTATTTATACTGTTATTCTTTCATCAGTATAATATCTTTCTTATATTGTTTTATTTGTTATTAATATTGTGTGTTACTCTAATCATGAGGGTACACTCTCCTCAATATACCATCCTAGAACCTCACTCATATTATTTAAGAAATTATATATGGGGAGAAACTCTTGAGGCCATGTAGACTTTTAGGTTCAGTTACATATGAGGGAATTGATGTAGGGATGTTACACGTGGTATTAGAAGATTTATTTTTCCACTTTAATACTATTTGGGATAGTAGTTAGGAGACTATAAATATGAAATCCCTTGGTAAATATCTCATGTTTGGGTCAAAGAAACCTACTCAGGGGAGAGAGATCAATTTTATATTTATGGGATTATTTTTCATGATGATTTAATATTACAGATGATTATTACTTCAACAAGAGTGATTTCTATACTTCCACTGATTATTGACTTATGATATTTACCTATTTTCTCGATACAGTATGATATGAGATGTGTTAATGAATCATAAAGGAAACATAGTGATTCAAATTCCATTCATATGTCATTACATGTAGTTTTCATTATATTATTTCCAAATAATTGGTATATATGCCTTGAGTGGTATATTTGTGGTCTGAATAACATTTCCCTATGATGAATGGGATAAATAATTTTTTATCGAAAGTATCTTCAACAACCTAATTTTTTTACATTTCTTGATATAGGAATGTTATATTAGAAATTATGAACTTTTTGTGACGTGGACCATTGGTTTCATGGAATGAAACACTACTGGTTGTAATTAAATGTATTCCAATTTCAATTTATAAATTTTGTGGGCCACTATAAATTATAAATAGTTGTCCATATAATTAAACCATTACAAAAGGATAGATTCAGTTACATGAATGGAATATTGATACTTCTTAGTCATAATACTTTATACAATTTGAATGGAAAATGCATTTAACTAAACCATGATATAAATATCTAAAACAATTCTGAATTGAAATTTTTAAATGAGATGGTTCAGTACTGGTTAATGATTTAATTGGATAAAAACATTAAAAATTCGTTTAAAAACTAATTTCTTTTCCCTTTATATCATTAAATTGAATATTTATTTAACTGATCCTAGTTATGGAAACATATGGTAAAATTCTAGTTAAATGTAATTATGAGATAATTTTCCTATAACACTTATTAGTGTCAGATAAATATAGTGATATGTATAGTTTTAAAATGATTCCTTAATCATTAGTACTTGAAATAAACTTAAATTGATGATATTTGATTAATTAAAATATTTTTTATGTTGATAATAAAGAATAATTTCATAATGGTTAGCTTAATGTTTCCTTGGGATAGGATTTCAATTAGAATGTGATCATTGCCCATGGGTCTCATTCGGTATCTTTTCTATAGTTTGTTGAACCTAAATGATATTTATTAGATCCTTGTGACTATTGTTTCATGAATCTAGATTACAAGTAGAAACATTATTGTTATGTTAGGGGTTTTCCAGTTATGGTTGCACCAGTGGAGATGAAAAATCTGTAGGGTTTTGAGTCAATATTCAAAGAATTACAAGTGTTGTTTGTTGACCATTGATTCAGGTAGGACTCTTTGATGAAGAAAATACTCCCCCAGGAAGATGGATGATGTGGTTATTCCATTTTTATAGGTTTTGACCCGTATAATTAATAATGTATCCTTAACATACTCAGTTATCCTCATTTAGAAAGAGTCCAGGTGTAGTAATACTCTAAAATAAGGGCCCTTAAGTGGGATATCATTCTCATGAGAGAGATCATAGAGCTAGGTGGAAGGACATACAACTTATATTTTGAGCATGATTGATAGGAGTAGGTGGATGATCTTGAGGCAGTCAATTGTGGATCAGACCTTAGTAGAAAATTAGATTTTATTTGATCTTGGACAACTTGAGATAGTGGCTGGCCTAAGGTTTATGTTTTTCATTAAGTCAATGGTTTTACGATTTCTTCAAGATTGATGTATGAATGGGTAAATAGTTATGTTATATGGGTATGGTGATTCCTACATTTTTGAGGATGCACTTAGGGTGATTTTGTATCAAAAATGGTTTCTAAATCTTGGATTGTCCAGGTTTATGGAACAGTTGAGATATATTTATACCTTTAATTACCTAATTCCACAAATAAAATCATGTGACCGATAGTTCTGATTTGAATCATATTATATGTAGGTTCCCAACATTGAAGAGTATTTCCCTAGGATCTCTTGATGTATTGCTACTAACTAGTTGTGGGGCATAGTCATCTTGACAGTAATGATGGATGAATTGTGATATCATGAGTATGATCTATCACAATATTGTACGAGATTGTACACCTATTATATATATAAATACTGGTTCTCACTGGTTGTTCGTGGGAATCATTTCGAAAGGAACATCATTGAGTCAGTGGGTATGGGTAGAGGATCGATGATTACAAGGGAGACAATTGCGGGCATGGTGACCTAGAGATTTGGGTAAATTCATAGACATTTCCCTCTGATGGGGGATATTTTGATAATTGATCGTGTTTCATTAACTAGTTTACCAGTGGTAGGACCTTGACATTCATTATCACGGGATGTGGTTCCATGTGTTGGTAAAGGTATGTATAGCCTTTTATGAAGTGAGAATGGATCAAAAAGAGGGATTCACATCTATTAAAGGTATCATAGGGTACTTCTCGTTATATATGATCATTCCCAATATCTCAATATTGTTTTGATAATGTTGATAGAGAATAAACTATATGTGGATCTACATATCAACACATATTTTTGGTTTAATTAAGATATAATTTGAGAGTTTCTATCATGGAGTGGCATCAAAATAAGATAAATGGCCTTTAGAACACAACATTTCATTTAAGGGTGGAAACCATCATTATTTTTTTGAAAGACATTGAAAACACTGGGAACCATTCTCCGGATGTAGGAACGGGCGATGGATGTCATTTGTGTTAGAACTAGATGATGAGAGGGTTTTTAGACATGACAATCATTATGTTAAGATTATAGGATATGGTAAATATATGATAATTTTATTAATTCCATGACATGATTCTCTTATATTGGGGAGTGGGACACTGATCATGGGTTAGGACCCTCATATGATACGGGTTAGGGGACCTTCAGATAGTTTCTTTTATGGTATTTTTGGAACTAGATTTATATAAAAATAATGGAACAATGGGTCACTGGATTTCATAGTAAATTCATGGTATATTTAACTATGAGGATATTGAAGTCCGCATATTGGTATTAATCCTGTAGTAACTTATTATGTTCCACGGAATATGGATTGGGATTATTTCAATGTGTGTGTTATAACAAGGTGATTGTTTTGATTAGGACATGGTTTAACTAAAAGTAATATCTAGAATATAATATAGTATTTAGTGGGAATACTCAGAATAATCACAGTATTCCTTGGGGTAAAGGCATTGGGATCTGGTTTTGGTGAAATTTCGGCTGTTAAAGACAAGAATATTTGGAAATAGTCAACTGGAGGAAAAATGATTTGAGCTTTCATTAATATTTTGATGCAATATATAAAGAACCACGCCGTACATGCCTTCAAGATGACACATGTTATTTCTAGTTGTTGGTGGATCTTTTCAAGGAAAATATGGTTCAATATGGCTATATTGGTTGATATGAGTTTTATTTTTTTGATAAAAATCAAGGATTAAAGGTTTTATCCCCATGTTTAGTCTGAATCGTTACTGGGTGTGCACTAGGAAACTATTGATGTGCATCATTAGTAAATGTAAATGGTGGGAGAATACTGACTCTGAATTGGAAATTGAAAATCTAGAACCTAAGGTGGGGAGTTCCATGTGTCATTTGATGAATGATATGATGGATTTTTTATATCTCAGGTAAGAATTGTCTTGATGTTTCATTGATAGAGAATTGGATCAAATTTTGGGTTACTCAAGCGTCATATTCATAGTGTTACTCCATGAAGCCCATTGGAAATTTTGATACACAATGTGTTCATGTGAATTGGAAATCATGACCCTTTTAGGTCAGGTGATGTTTTCATTATTCCCCAAGGCTTCTTAGGGATGAGAAGTTCTATGGTTGGGAGGTTGTTACATCCCATTTTTTAGAAGGGTTGAAATTTTCAATGGAATTTGTTTTGTTTGATGGATAAGTCAAATCATAAACTATTTTTTGGAATGAAATTAAGAGAGATTAAATACATCAAATTATTGTTTTTAGACAAGTTTATGTTTCTATAAGGTATTTGAGGTGTTTGAATGAGGTTTGGGAGCATCAAGATTTGTGAGATAATTTTTATGAGAATCTAATAGGGGCGCCCAATTCCTGCATGGTTAGTACTAACCCTGAAACTCAAGTAATGAAACCAATTTTATATAAGAGAGTGGATTATTGAAACAATTTCATTGTAACTATGTCATTTTGTATAGGTGAATAGGTTGACATTCAGGGTTGGGATAGGGTTTTCCTAACCATGTGCTACAACCGTGCAAAGGGGTGTCACTTTGTATGGTGTCACCACATGGTTGTCACATGGTTTTCCACAAAATGCAGTTAAACAATAAGTCTATTTCAAGGGGTTGTAAATGACCATTTTTTCCTACCCCCTTTATGTCTTCTTCCAATATTATTTATTCCATTTCACCCATTCTAATAAGCCGCTCCATATCCCCCTTGTCCTCCTCCTAATAATTGATATATCTTCCTTATTCAGAATCAGAATCACACTATCGGTTATGTTAGATCACCCTTCTTATTCAATGATTCATCATTTATCCTCTCTCTTATTTCTTCACCTTTTTGGATATTGTATCCAAGTGACCTCATTTTTCTATTTTTCAGGTTGTTTTTCTTTTCCTTCAATTTATCTTGTTGTATCCTGAATCAAGGATAATAATGGATAAGTAAATATTCTTAATTATAAGGTAGGTGTTGTACATTTTTTACCACAAATTCTTACCATTTATAAAATGGTTCATTATTCCCCACACTAGACATTCCAGGAAATGATATTAAAATGTGAAATCTCGTAATTAAATTAGTTATCCTTTAATATATATACTTCCCTAGACCTTTGATGTTTTATATGGTCTTTTACCATGTCAAGTTCCACCCATTTGGGAATATTTAATAATGTTCCTTGACACTTCATAGATGCATACATTACTATACCACCTTCAGAGAGGGATTGGATTATCTCTATATTGATGTTGTTTAAAAATAATGAAATAAATAGTTTAATGGTTGAATTCCATTACATGGACTTTCTTACCTTTTAATAGGGGGTAGACAAATGGAATGTATTATGGTGGATTGTTAAATAGAAGGTTTACATACATTTCTAATTTTTATCAATATTGTGTGATTTGATTAATGTAATTAAATTATAATGGATTGATCAATTGAATTACGATGTTTTTAAATTTTCATAATTTTTTTCACATGGGTTCCATTTAATTATTAAATGTAAAATGAATTATTCTTATCTTGATATTGATTGATGCTTGGATTCTGATATGGGATGCCTTTTATGGGCCCATAAGGTACATTGTTTTCAATGATTATAAATACTTAAGAGATGTTCAACATGGTACTCCTAAATGGTTGTTAAAATTTTTGGACAGGGCAATCCACATTATTGGGCATGATGTTCTATATAATTATTGAAATTAATTGAATTTCATCATTCCTTGAGTGATACCTAGACTCTTTTTGTTGGTTTTCTTGTTTTTCCTCATCTAGCAGGTGAATGAACATTCATGAATTTGGAATGTTTCTTATATTGTGAATTCCCTGACTTGGTACTGAGGGTTCTCTTATATTTCAGGAAAATAAATTGAATTTATTAGATGATTCTACATAGAGTTCACAAGATTTTATAGACCTCCTTGGATTATTCCTTGATCTCCTTTCAAGTCTCACTCTATTGAAACCTATGACATGTTCCTAGGGATTTTGTATAATTTTCCTCTTAAGGGGAACTTTCAAGGGTACACCCCTGTGGGTTTCACATATTATATAATGCATAAACAAGATGGATATTTTTAAAGATTACAAAAATATCACCATTCAAGGACACCTTCGTTGTATACCTTAGGTACAAACATTATAAAAATAAATGTATGTGTAAGATGTACATAGACATGTCCATATTAGGTAGAAGAAAGTAGATTCAACTTAGTGTCCCATGAGAAACCTGAACAAACCATTTTACTATATATTTTGTTTCCTTATTTATTATACATTCACCATGGTTATTTTTTATTAATAGACTATATATTAATTAGATACCATTGGTGGTGTCCTAATGAGTTTTACTCACACCATGTTCAAGTCACTGATTGGTACCCTGACAAACATCATGGATGGAGGTAGGGATAAAGGGAAACATCTAGCTATGGATACCTGAATTTCCGTACTAGGAGGGAGTACAAGAGAAAAGGACCGATATTATTTTAATGATTCTATTAGAGATATCTTCAACAATTTTTTTCATTTTTATATATCATATTGTATATCACTAGTGATATATTTCCTTACATTTCATTTTTGTACTTCGTATAGACATAACATCATATTTGTTTTATGTTACTAGATATTTTTGACTATTGGTATATATCTAGATGATTTACATCCACCGATATTTACATGATCATGCATAAATTGATTTATTATATTATTTAATATAATTAATTTTTTATTATTACTTCATGGATCTTTGGTCAAGATAGTATAGTCTCCCCATTATACCATCATAGACCCTTGATGTTAGTTGGCAACCTCTAGCATACGTGGTGGTTCCCCTAAGGTCATATAATAAACAATGTTCAGATACTTATGATTGAACCGGTTTTGGGATGTTATAATGATGATGAATGCAACCTTTTATCATTTTAAAGAATAGAATAATTATAATTATTGAACTCATTTAACTTATAAAATGGAACCTCTACTTCTATCTTATAAAAACAATATTTTGAAACTTATATTGACCAAAATTTTCATAAATCACTTCTACCTTATCTAGGATGTTTCTGGGGATGATGGTATTCATAAAATACCAACCCAAGTGTCCTCAAGTGTTGTGACCCATTCAAGAGGGGCCCATTCCAAAACTACCACAAGACCACCACAGATTGGCCAGGGGGTGGTGACTTGCACCGAGTAGGTATTTCTGAAAAATGGGAGGGGTTAGCCTAAAGTACCCATACACACACACACTTCTCCATGCCACACAATACTAAAATATAGAACAACAAAAATAATACATTAATGAAACTAAGATCCCCCAACCAAATTAAAATAGGAAGTAAAGAAAAGGTTAATATAGCCAAATAAAATCCCTCCACAATGAGTGTATACACAAGTCCAATTGAAACTGTAAAGAGTACTGTATTCTCCAAGGGAGAATACACTGTTAAAGGTATGATACCAAATAAACCTCATCTTCCCAGCTCAAAATATACTCCAACCACTCTTAGTTCTATTATGACACTGTCAAAAGGGTCTCTATCTACACAAGAAATTACAGGTGTGGGAAAAGCCTGTGAAGGGGTGAGTATAACAATACTCTGTAGGACGCCCTGAAAACAATAAATATGAGGCACCAAGTATATCCAATTCAATAAAATATGTAACACTTTATAATATATATAAGAAGAAATTAAACCTATATATACTCAAGTGATAATCCACAACATCAGGAATTCATAACCAGCAGCTAGCCATAAGATTTGGTTCTATGTAACACTAATTTCGGGAGATCCCACTCCATGAGCCATGCTATCATCAGAGACACTTGACGAAGTGGTATATCTCATTTGGGGACCTCCCAAAGAGAATGAAATATTCTGAGAAGTATATGATACAATTATAGGGGGTCACACCTAGAACCACTGGGGGACACCACAAACACAATTTGGATCGACCTTAAAATTCAGATAAGGGTTCACGCCCAAAACCTCTATAGGACACCATGAACCCAATATGGATCAACCCACTATGTAGGGGGATCACTTGACAATAATTCCAAAAACCCTACCAATGTGGTCTGTTAGATAGAGGATCAATTCCCTACTCAGGGAGGTTACATAGACTCCACAAACTCTACTAGGGATGATAGAGGATTACACTCTAGTCTATTGAAGGGACACCACAACTCTATCTAAGAATCGACCTCTAGAGGACATTAAAATCAAGTGATATGGATTTAATTCCACACTATACCCTTAAGGGAACAGACCAAGGTAATAAAGTCAACTTATATTGTTCTAAACTAGGAAAACAAAGAGCCTCAAGCACTCTCGATGGGCATACATGTCATGTCTCATTAAGTCTGGCACTACCTGTGTATAGGGTCTAAAAAAGTCCTGAAGAAAACATGAGGATAAACATTGGTTTGAATGGAGAAAATTTAATTCTACTAATATACCTCTTCAAAAGGTCTCTTATTTCCAAAATAATCACAACATTATGATCTTTGCAGAAAAACACTCGAAATAGACTATTCACATTTCCCAAATGGAAACCAAGAGAAAACATCACATTATACCATATAACGCATGAACTGAAATTCATGGTCCTAATACAAAAATCCAAATAAGGTACCCAAAATTTATCTTGAGGCAACCATATTAAATTTAGGTTCATGATTTCATAGACGGATCGTCAATTGGATGCTCTGTTTAAGAGTTATGACCGTTTGAACCTACCGCTTATGAGCTTCCCGCAAACCTGCAGGGGCCCGTGGACTTACCCATGCGGTCGGTCCACCTACCACATGGACTGAATGATCATTTACCAACCATTGTGTTCATTTTTCCTATCACTTTGACCGTCCATTGTGGTTGACCACCATGGTCAAACGCCTATGGATTAGACATGTGGTCAGTGCACCCACGATATCTTGAGCTGATGCGGATCCACTGTCGACTATCATGGTCGACCGAAACTGGGCTCCGCCCCAGTTTCCCTAGATCTGACCCATTTAACTGACCTGGATCTATCCCATTAGACTGACCTGGATCCAACCTTTTGACTTCACTCGGTGGCCCGACCGGGATCCAGCCCACTCCGCATTCACCGCTACACTAACATCCATCACTACTGCCCCATGTCCGCCACTATGTCTTCCTCCACCGGCCCCACCAGTATCACTTTGGTGTACTGATGGTCCTTTCATTAGACCACCGTGCCTCCTTCAATTTCCTAAAATTGAAATTATCATATATCTGAGCACCTTGTGTCCCGATCTACAATATTTTATCATCGGTTTTCAATTTACCTCAAATCTCGGGGTTTGATCGAGTTTAGAACCACCCAAAATTGTCGATCTAGGGCCACGAGGATTCAAATGGTGAAGAATGAATGCATTAATGGATAAAGTCCCAAGAACAAATGTTTTTCATCATTTTCCAACCATTCTTCTTCAATGATCTAGAATTGGGAATTTTTGATAGAAACCTAGATGAAATACATCCACAGAATAAGACCATTCCCACAAATAGGTAGATATGCAAATCAATCCATCCATCATTTGATTTTCATTCATCATAGAAATTAAAAAAGAGGAATGAAAAACTGAAATGCATGCCCTCATTTTAGTTTAGATCGATCATTGATGAAGAACGATTTCGTTTTCATTATTGAAGAGATCCTCCAACACTGTTGGCACGATGATCCACCATCCGATCCTAATCCATTGTCGTCCACCATGAATGATCCCCACCAACGGTCCTTAAAAAGTTACAAGCTTAAGTGGATAACCCTAGAATTATAAAATAAGGATAAATTTAAAGGAAATATGTATCCACATTACTACATCAATAAAATAATTAAATTATTTTATTCATTTTATGCCAATGAATGATTTTTCAAAAACAAACCGCCCTGATGAATGTTTGGTCCCTCTTAAGGTAAAACCACCTTTCTAAAATTAAGAGTTCCTTCATATTTCTGATTTGGGCATCCATCTAAGAGTTATTATAGTTTTTCAAGAAAACATTTCACCAGTGATATTATATATTTTAATATTTTTCAATCATTTTTATTGGCACCCCGATCCTCAGAGTCACACAACATATCAGCAGATGGTTTTGAAAATAATACATATAATATATAAAAATAATACACAAAAAATTATGTGATATTACATCATCCCCAACATGGGGCTTTACATCCCCAAAAATCCAAAATGAGGGCTACCCAAACAAATGGGGTACTGAGCACAAATCTGAGCCTCTTGCTTCCATGTTCTCTCCAAGAGATTCCCATACTGCCATCAGACATTCACCATGGGAATCAATCACCCCTGAAGGATTCTCTCCTACTGATCCTTGATCTCCACTAGGTACTCAGCAAAAGTTTCTCCATCCTTGATGTCCATCACACCTCAGTCGATTATAAAACATGGAAGATGTCATGTACCTAGTCTATCTACAGCGGTAGAGCTAAGTTTGATGCCACCTTGAAAACTGTACATAGTTTCTGGAAAACTCCGATGAACTTTGAAGATAGCTTGTCACCCCGACCAAATATCTAAAATCCCCATATAGGTGAAACCTAAAAGAACACATGGTCTCCTTCCCTGAACTCCAATTTCTTTTTTCGCCTATTGAAAAAATACTCCTAATGTCTCTATGCATTTTTTATTCACTCCTAGATGATATAAACCTTTTCTGTAGCTGAGACCCATGAGTGCTAACTATCCTAGGTTAGTCTAATAAAGTGGTGACCTGTAGGGTCGCCCATACCAAGCTTCAAATAGTTTCATACCAATGGAAGAACAATAGCTATTGTTGTATGCAAACTTCACTAGTGGTAAGTGATCCTCCCAACTATGACCAAAGTCTAACATGGAATACATGGCCATCCATTTGTCATTGAAACGTTTTTCTCCTTTGTAAATGGGTCCCAAAAACCTCCTATAACACTTTTTTCAACTGGGATGTAAAATGAGCATCATGATCATAAAAATAATTTATGAAACTCAATGGAGTCAAAATATTTCCTTAATATAGAGGCTTCCTATTATCTCTATTGAATCCTCCTCTCGAAAAGCTAGAAAGTGGGATGACTTAGTGAGTTAGTCTACGATTAGACAGATAGATCATTTTCCCTAGACTTATGTGGTAAACCTGTCCCAAATTCCATTGATATCCCAACCCACTTCCATTCTATCACATCAAGGGGTTGAGTTAAACTCACTGGATCATGCTACTCAGCCTTTCCTTTCTGAAAAGTAAGGTATTGAGAACAAACTCTGAAAATCATCTCTTCATCTCTGACCACCAAAACTAATGTTAGAGGTCCTCGTACATCTTTTATACACCTGGATTTAACTCTAAAGGGGATGTATGAAACTACCTCAAAACCTCCCCTAAAACCCCACTAGTACTACTGTGCATCCTTTGAAAATAACGACATTCTCCCCAACTTCATAAAATCCATCCGGAGCATGCACTATTGAAATTAGAGCACCTAAGATCTCGTAGTTGGATCCTCAAGACATTCCTGCTTAACTCACTGTATGAGTGGGGGGGTGACAACCATAAATTGGAGGTTTGATGTTACATTTCAATCCAAAAAGGATAACTACAATGAGCCCAAATACTCTGATTCCTTATTCAGAAATTGTGAATTATATTTTCAACTGAGTGGATCTCCCACCACTATAGAAAACTGAGGAATCATAGAATTCACTGCCCCGAGGATGATGCAAGACAAATGTTGAGTAATCGACTGCACACTCCTATGTGTGAGTCCATCCTGTACTCCCAATATTTCATTTTTTACCAATAAAGGAAAACTTGGTTCTATCACTATAGACACATCACACTCTTCACCTAAAACAATCAATTTGAGAAAAAAAATATGGATAACCAGTCAATACCAAGAATGACGACATAGGGCCTCGATACTAGTACAAAGAGATCCCAATTGAAACTCTCAAATCCAAGAGTCAGGTCACACTATTGGCACAAGTGTGTGATCATTGATTCTCCTCCAATTGAAGTAATCAAGCATGATGGTTGATTCAACAGTTCAACTAGATTATCTAAGTCTCGAAAAATATTCATGGATAGAAATGAATGACTATCGCATGTGTCTATCAATATAGTACCCAAAGTAAAAAAGATGTTAATCATACCTAGAATCATTCATGGATCCCCTGGGTTATAAATGTAGACTGAATACAATTGTCTCATTCCTTGTCCACCTGCTCCCTGATCCTCGCATTGACCACTTGGGGTGGTGGTGGTAACGAGTCGAAACATAGGCCACCTCTTAATACTCTCTCAAATCCTATACAACGTCTATTTCCCTATATATCTACATGCTCCTACCACTATATTTGCCTCAATGGTCAATCCATAGTCTCTCTATCATTAGTAGAGTGGGTTGGATAATCACGAGTGAGATGTCCCTTACACCACATGAATAGAACTGCCTCCCTCTTGGATGATTGGACCCACCTTGTGATCCTCGAAATACAGATCCATTATTCTGGGTCTTCCTCTAGAGACATAGCTTACATCCATGTCTCTCATACTGACATCGAATTCTTGATTCTGAGGAATCTACTCTTGTTATCCCACTATTGAATACCACCAGCTATATCTTCCCAACCAAAGAACTCTCAACCACCAAGGATCGCTCTATCACCCCATCATAGGTAAGAATGAACAAAGGGATAACACTAGATCAGATGTCTCTACACAGACTGTGCTTGATGTTCATATCCATGAAGTACTGATTGTGTACCATATCCATTGACTACTTGGAGATTGGTATGCCTCGATAAATAATCAGATATTAACATGTCATCCTTCTAGAGCAATAGAAGATCTTGGATTTGCATAACCCTTAACTTATAAAGTGATAAATCCTCTCAAAAAATGTTCTCAAACTCTATACAAGGAAGAGTGTCATCATTGTAAGATCAAGTAACTCAACCTCACCATTACCTTACTCAACCTCATAGAAGGCTTGCATCCAGGACCACCAACTAATTTGCTAGTGTCCTAACTATATGGAAAACTCGGGTCACCTCATCAAGCTAGTCCTCATCCACCAATGGGTCAAGCTCAACTCAGAACATGTGGGGTTTCTTCTATTGAATATTTTGAAGTCCTCTCAACCTGTATACCTCATCTACTGGTATTGAGGGCATCGTGTGCTACTCTATAGGTGGTGGTATGGCTGGTGCACCACCTGAAGGTGCTATTTCTCATAAAAATCTCTATACCTATGTCTTATCACCAAGTGGATCATACCCATGATCATGTGGTGGAATCCCAGATGGATCTCTATGTGGAGAAATCCTGAAATAAAATAACATGTACCATGGTCAATAGAGTACATCTGAGGAGATAAATCAAAAATGACATAGAAAACACAACCATTCTTATATGATGCACGCACCATTTTATTATGCGTAACCATATTTATCATGTACCATGTTGAAAATCAGGTGTTCGGAGTCATAGTGTGTGGATACATCAACTGCTGCACCTACACTAGAATCTCTGACCTGAAATCGAAACTCAAAACACTTAAAACTATATCCCCAAACCAACCTCATAGACTCACAATCCCTAGGTAGAACTGAACACTCCTATACCACTCTACCTCAAACCATCCCAAAGAGTCCCATGTTGTCACTACCCCATACCCACCTTCAATTTTCTAAGGGCTGGTGACTAGCATCGAGTAGAAATTTACCATAAATGGGAGGCGTTAGACTAATGTACCTATACACCCACACACATCTTCATGTCACACAATTATAAAATATAGAAAAATTGAAATAATGAATACATGAAACTAAGATCATGCAACCATATTACAATAAGAAGAATAGGAAATGTAAACAAGGAAAAATATGAGCCCACCCCAAAGAGTCTGTACACATGTCCAACTGAAATTGTAAAGAGTTAAAACAACTCCAATGGCGAGGACTATGTCAAAGGTATTCTCTCTGTAAAACACCTCATCTACCAAGATCCAGCTACACTCCACTAGCTCATGGTCCAACTAGAACACCATCAAATGGGTGATCATGTTTTTGAGCGCATAAAATTACATGTCTATTTTTATCTAGAATATTGATAGTATAGTAGAAACCCTAGGTCATCCCTCGATGGAGCCTTAGATCATTAAATTAAAAAAGGGTTTTTATTATGAAAATAAAATGGGAATGTGAATTTATAAAACATGGGGTTTTTTATTTTGAAACAGAAATTGAAACTATATTATTATGTGAGAGTAACAAGATGGAGAAATCATGATCTACCCAGGTTAGTGTCCCTTGATGCTCAATATGTCATCTCTCTCAAGGGAATGGGAATGATAATTTATTCCTTAATTTTATATACATAGAAACCAGTGCATTATGTGATTTATTACTAGTTTACCACCAAAGATTTGATTTATCGATGATATTGATTATCATCGACCATTCAGAATCAATAAAATATTATCGATGTAAGAACCAAACTCAATCAATGCATCACAAAAAACTGTAATGAGATGTCTAGATTTTAGTAGATATAAAAAAACATTCACAACACAAACATGCATAATAATATTTTATACATTTTAGATTTAATCAAACAATACCATCAAGTAGCACACCATTACATAGAAGAGGTGAGAGAAGAGGAAACCACACTCAAATAATCAAAAGATCCTATTTTTGTATGGAAGAATGAGGATTATTATTACTTTCACTTTTTTATATCATACCGTATTAAAAAAAATAAAAATGAATACATGAAGAATATTAGACAAAAAAATTGAAATTCAATTACCTTATGATGATTAAAAGCATGGATCTCAGGATTACAACAAAGGAAAACCCCCAAATTGATCACTAAAAGTATTAGAAATACATGAGGCGGAAGAGAACTAAAATGGGTGATGAGATCTCTTAAGTTTGATGAAACCTTACCCCTGGTCATGAAATATCCAAGAATGAAGGGGGAGTTATTCTATGGAAAATTAAATCAATGCTTCCATAAAAAGTGGTCATGTATCTAAGGGTCCAGGTGACCATTCATGGAAACATTTTTACTCCATCTTTATCTAGCTGTTTGACTACACAAAACATGTTATAATTACTTCACATTCAGTGGAGAGGTGGGAATTTGAGTTATATATCTGATGGAGGTCTAAATATCCCAATGGTAGGTAAGAGGCCAGAGTTATGGCCCAAATATAGAAGGGTGGTCCAATCTTTCCCTCCCTGAATTTCTTCACAATGTGGACTTCTTTAGGCCTCCAAATGAACAAAATGGGATCCAAGGTATTCTTGAGAAATGTAGCCCATATGGGTTTTCACATTTTTACCAATTCATAGCCAATTTCAATGCATGGATTATCCAAAGTACAAATTTAACCCCACAATTGTGCTCAGGATCATTTTCATTTTGCTCCATTTTTCTTGAATTATATCATGGGCTCTCCAAGTCACCTCCCCCAAAAATATAAGTGACAAAACTAGTAAAATTTCTCTATTTAGAAGTGCTAAAAATTAAATCATTAAATAAAACATGAAGTGTAATTTATTATTATATTTTTAATAATCATTTCAAAATGAGTTTAAAATAGTGGTGTTAGGGTGAAAATGAATAGTGAATTGCTATACGGTCACACCCCGATACCAAAACATTTGCACTCCTTGGAAAAGCCACATATCCATAAAAATATGCATATATATATATAACCAAATTGATGAATATTTAACATTTATGTAAATATTAATTCATTAAATTAATGTGATCAAATCACAAACCACACAAAAGAGTTATTCGATGTGAAAATGGAAAAAGATGTATTGTATATTATATCATAATGTAATTCAAAGAGTTTAATGATACCAAATTGAGAAAAGAATTCAAAATTCAACCATGCCACTAACTCTCCATGTGTGTGTGAAAACCATTCCATGATATTATTTCCACTTTCTATTTAGTAAATATATTTTATTTCAATATTTTTCAACTTAAATGATTTTGTCCACTGAACCTTCCCTACATCATTTGTAATCATATTTCAAGACCCACTCACTTAAGAATTCCTAGAAGTAAAACCTTAAAATCTTGACCTAAATATCCCATATATTGCATATGTCATCACATTTCCCATTTATTATTATTATTATTATTATTATTTATCAAAAGTTTCATTTAAAAAATATCACACTCATATCTCAACCCTTGTTTGATCTCCTCATAACACTAATTTTAATAGTTTTAAAAATATAAAAGGATGAGGAGTAGTGGTTTTTGACCTTCCCAGTATCAACCCATTATTTTGTGTGTGTGTCTTTTCTAAGGGCATACAAAAGTCAGATATCATGTACACATGCATAGGTCAATCCAGTATAGTAATGAAATAGATCAAGTAAAGAACGAATATATGGAAAAATAATGTTAGAAAGAGGTTAAATATTAACCTAACATACATTTACCTTATATGAAGTATGAAATAGTTACACTTTGTGGTTTGGTGCAAAAATGTGTGGAGATATTAGTGGAATAATTTTTTAAAAAACTACACACACATGGAGTATCTATCACCTCAATTGTTTCATAGAGATACAACCATTTATATAATTGACATATGGACAATTTACTAAAAATCACTCCCCAATGTTAAATTAGTATAAATATTCATTACATAATAGAGACAAGTTTTTATCAAATGAAAAAAAACATGGAATCACAAATTTCAACATGAATTTTTGGAAAAATTCCATGATTTCATAACCATAAGGGTAGAGTAAAAATACCATAAATAATGGGTAAAAGAGACGAAATAATAAAAATAATGAAAACCATAATGAACTAAAAAATATAGGAAAATTAAAAAATACCATAAATAAGGCGAAAAATAGATGAAAGAAGAAATATGATTAAAAAACTAATGAACTCAACAAGATGGGGAAAAGTGAACATACCAAAAAGAAGGGAAAAACGAAGAAGAAATAAGAAAGGTGATGAAAATCCTAATGAACCAAGGAATGTATCCACCCCCACATCTTGAATGTGAAGAGTCCTCACTATAAAAAATGAGAATGTGATAAGGTTAAAACCCAGTTTGTTTCATTAGTATATTTCTTATTGAAGGTGGATTTTATCAACTAGATTATTTGGGAAACCCTCATAGAATTGTTTAAGTTACTACCCATTGATGGTAATACTTCATCCAATCAACACATGAAAAACTTGTAATACTAAAAAAGGGTAAACACTATTATCAGTATAAGGACAGAGCCATCAGGAATGAAGCTTACCTAGGTGGTTATTTATCCTTGAATTTTAGATGAGGACGTTATAATCAATATGGAACTTACACTAACGATTCATTCAATTATTGATAGACATTGTCTTCTCTTTATAGATCTAGTATTTCTCATATGTATCACATCAAATTTCTTCCAACTCTTGAATCTGTAGCTTCCTATGTTCATCTACATCTGAAATATTCATATTATCTTTTTTAACAACCCAATATGCATGGTGTTCTACATCCACCAGTAGGTGAAATTTCATTCAAAACAGAATATTGTATGGTGACATTCCATTTGGGGTTTTAAAAACTGTACAGTACGCCCAAAGTGAATCATCCAAGTGAAATCTTCAATCTTTCCTATTGGGATGTACTATTTTTTTACAATTTTCTTAACTTATCGATTTGAGATTTCTTGATTGTCTGTTAGTTTTGGGGTGATATGAAGTGAATACTTTATGAACAACCCCATACTTACAAAGAATTTTTTTAATGATTTGATTGGAAAAAAAATGTGAACCCTGATCACTAATGACGAATCTCAACAAACCAAACCTACTGAAAATATGTGACCTCACAAAATTAACAACAAATCAATAGTCATAGGTCCTAGTAGACTTTTCTTCCACTCATATAGACATGTAGTCAACAACTAACATGATGTACATGAAGCTAGATGAATTTGGAAAAGGCCCCAAGAAGTCAATTCCCCATGCATCAAAGATTTCACAGAATAACATGGGTTATTGGGGAATTTCATTCCTCATAGAGATATTAACTATGAATTGAAAATGACTACATGAATTGAAAAATTGATGGGCATGCCAATAAAATTTTGTCTAATAAAGTCCTGATTCAAGTACCATCTGAGTTGTATATTTAAATCTAAAGTTTCCTCTATAAGAAAAAGTGTTGAAAAAGGTTCAAACAAAGGTGAACTCATGGCCAGGGATGCACCGACGAACCACTTGTTCACTAAAACTTCTACAAAAATATGGGTAATCTCAAATTTACAACTAAGAATAATTCTTATGTCTATGGGATTTTGAAGTTATAAAATCTTTGGAGACCCTATATGTTGCTAGAAAATTTAAATTTCTACATACTTTGGGGTAATGTCCACAAATTCACAAAGGTTAAGGGAATAATTCTCCAATGGGGAGGGGTGAGTCAAAATGGTGGCACAGTGGTGGAAAAAGCATACTAATATGTTCAGATAAAACATTTTACACTCCCTTGTTATCTCTAATCTCAAGGTCAAAATCCTGGAGGAGGAGCATCCACTATACGAGGTGGGGCTTAACTTCAGGTTTTATTAGGAGAAAATGAAGGGAAACATGCTCATAAAATACAATGACTTTTGAACCAATAGGATATGAACAGTATTTTTTAAAGGGAACACAATAAAAAAGAGTTATTTTTCATTGCATGTGTTGTTTACCTAAGAAGGTTCAAGGGTACATGTGGCATATGCAATGACCTGAAGAGCCATCTCAACCCTTTGTGACAAAACTTCACCAACTGAGAAGTTAGAGGTATCACACATAAGATTTAAGGAGATATCCCACCTTGGTGGTTGGATAATGTTAGGTGATATGAGACTCTTTTTTAGTGAATTTAATGCATCCTCACATTTTTTATCAAACACTAACTCAGAATATTTTTGTAATTACTAGGATAATGAAAGTGTGATCTTAGTAAATTATTTAATGGATCGATGGTAAAAACCAGCATGGAACAAGAAATATCACTCTTCACCAACACATTTTTGATATGAGAGGGTTTAAATTAATTATATTTTTGATTTATTCACTTGAATTACCTCATTTGAAATAACATTCCAAAGAAAAATCCCCCTCACAACCATGAAATGGAATTTATCATAATTTTGTACAAGACCTTTTTTAATGAAGTAGTGGGGGGCAGAACATGGGTTTGACAAACAATAATTGAAAGATGATCCATAAACCATGACGTCATCCATAAATATATCCATAAAATTCTCAAGGTACTCAGACAAATACTCAAAAAACATTGTTGAAAAGTACCAGGAGCATTACATAGACCAAAATGCATCCTTCTATATGAAAATGTGTTGAATGGATAGGTAAATGTTGTCTTTTCATGATCCTCATGGGCTATATGAATTTGGAAATAACCTGAATAGCCATCAAGGAAATAATAATGGGACATACCAGCACATCGTTCTAGCATTTGTTCAATGAAGGGTAGAGGAAAGTGGTCCTTCTGTGTGTCATGATTCAGTTGATGGTAGTCAATATAGACTTTCAAATGTTTTTCACATGTATTGGGACCAATTCATCTCGTTCATTGTACACAACCATAATTATAATGTTATATTTATTATTTAAATCTATTATACTCATCGTTATACCCATCTAAATTTTGTATTATTTAATAACAAATTACACTACGCATTGAGACGGTAAGTCGTACGTACGAACGCATGGTGATATTGTTATTAGTAGGATGGGTAAAATCATGTATAATGATGTTCAATAATTTATAATAATATATAATCATGCATAAGATAATATATTTATTACTTTATTATGGAGAAAACATAAGAAGTGGAAGTAGAAGAAGAAAATAATTTTTAAAGAGGTTATATAAGAATTACCTCTTTTTCTTGTATCCCCTTTTGATTTGCACAAAAATGTCTCCTTAGGATTAATCTATTCCTAATGTTTGGAATATGTGATGAATTGAGGGAAGGTTGGAGGAGATTTTTGTAAAATTTTTCTGAGGCAAAGGGCTTTGTAGGTGTGTTAAAAGAGAAGGAGAAGTGCCCTTTTATATGAGAGGTTAGGGGCTCTATAGGAAAGTCATGAAATATTAATTTATTACAAATTGATTTTAGGTTTATAATGGTCCCAAACTCATTTATTTCGAATATAATATTAGTAAGTTTTTAAATACCCCCAACCATTAAATGTTATACATGTTTTGAATTTATTTTAAACCTTATCAAATTTATTTATCCTTATTTAATCAATTTAATTTTAATTGTGGTAATAATATTTTAAATATTAAATGGTTATAAATATTTACTTATGTGTTGAAAATTGTGAATAATTGGATACTTTATGACATTTTATAAATTTTAATTTTTAATTTTTAATTTTTTAATATTCTTTTGATTTTTATATAATTTAATAATATGTTGTTTTTGTAAAATATCAAGTGTCAATTTTGACACTCTTCATTTGTTTAACTTTAATTAAAATCCACATAGAAGATAAATTTGAAAAAAAATATTTAATACACTCCTAACATGTCATAGTCATCTAGAAAATTTTTTTATCACATTAATTAGCTCATATTATATTTCTTTGAATATTTTTAAAACCATTTATTTGATATTTTTATTAATAAAATAATTTCTACATCACTATTGTGTCATCATTAATGGAAATTACATAATATATAAAAAATAAAAATAAATTCACATGATATTAATAATTTTACTATATTTCCATATATTATTTATGTTCAATGTTTAATAAAGTTTATCACTACATTAAAATAATTATACTTATAAGAGATAAGAGAGTGACATGTTGTCACTTTTTTTGTATTAATTATAATTACATCACTTTCATGGACAAAAGTCCATTAAATGAATCCCTTTTTACGCTTAGGAGATAATGGTCAACTTTAATTCATGCAATTGTTTTTTTTTCAGGTGTTAGGGTAATTTTATTATCTCTATCATATTGTTTTTTACCCTAATTTACCAGATTTACCTTTAATTGTGGAAAATAAAAATTACCATAGTTACTAATCATAATATACAAAAAAATAAAAGTGAACTATTAAAATAATTTGTAAAAAATGATTCCTAATATGGAATCCATTTTTCAAAATTCAAAACATGTAACTTGCATTAATTAATATAAAATTAATTCCAGTTGGAAAAACCAAAAAGTGGGGTTTTAAGAAGAAAAAACTATCAAAAGATTGACATGTGTTTATGACAGATTTAAATGTGAAATTACTTCAAATGAACAAAATTGGATTAAATGATAAAAATATATTCCAATTATACTATAAAACCAATTAAAAAGATAATCTTACTATATAAATAAATTAGAGGAAAGGGTTGTTTTGAATTAAAATGAAGTATTTTTCACTATTCATTAAAATATGAATTTCATCAGAAAAATACCAAAATTTCATCCAAGGTAAATTCTGATGTCCTTATTCCAAATAAAATGTTTATTATGTCAAATAAAACTAATAAAATGGTCAAAACCTTGATTTAAAAAGGGTTCACCATCAAAAGGATGTAGAATTGTATTTTTTTGAAAAATATATATTTTATCCAAAAAATTAAATTTGTTCTTATATCATGTCTATAAAATAAATAAGATTAATTTTAATGTTATATAAAATTCAAAATTTGCTTTATACTATTCGTAACGGATAGTTTATATCCCATTAAATAATAATATTTTAATAATATATTGTTTTTTAGTGAAACTGAGTATTGTGTATAATGCAAGCTATCAAGGAAGGTCTCTCTTATGTGTAATGAAAGCCAAGTCAGTGTTCCATGTAGTGAAAGATTAATTTTTTGTTGTGTATAACATATTCCAATATTAGTTATTTTATACATTTAACAAAATATATACTCATTTTTGTGTGTATCATACACCAAATCAGTGTTGTGTGTAACATATGCAAGTCTGTTTAGTGTGAAATGAGTGTTTAACTTAGTGAATTGAAAGATATGAATAAAAAAAAAAATTTATTTTTAAAAAAATGGTCCATAAAAACTCGGGTTGTTACATTATACCCCCATTAAAATGAATTTCACCCTCGAAATTTGTCGGGGTTATAAAAGGTTTACTAGATGAAGGTTTCTTTTATAGAAACCCACCTTGTAAAAAAGGAATACTAAAACATCATTCTAAAAATGAATGTTATAAAAATAACAGTTACAAAAATAAACTCATCACTGAGTTTCTGCATAGGAGAACATTGGTGGGAAGTGAAAACATGGATATGGAAGATAAATCTGACCATCATACTCCGATTGATAGTGACAGAGAGAAATGTTTAGATAAAATTAACAACCATAAATCCATAAATTTTCAATGATTTACAGGACTATATGATTCATCATATAATAGGGTACTAAGATAACATTTTTGGTTTTCAATATCCTTTCCCTAAATTTTAATAATTTTTCATGAGAATAAATACTTTCTTGATTTTGGTACAATCTCACCATTTTTCGTTCCTTGAACAATTTAAACTTCATCTCTTATTTAAAGAAATGAAGTTTAATTTTCCATTCGTAAAGTGTTATAAGATCATACAATATAATGATAGGTCATTCCATCTATCTCAAAAAAATGATAGCACAGTAAATCAAATATGCATAAGTCCACCTATAGTGAGATAATACATTAATCTAACTTAGTTCAACCGGAATATAACTTACATAATCTATAAATGGATAACATATCAATCCTTCCAAAAATGAAAATATAAAAATTTAGAAAGAGGTGAACTAAATTGACTTAACATTTATCTCTCATAACTCATAAGGGAGTTCTTGGTTGTCCCATTCCAAACATGTGAATACCTTAATCATGTATTCTATTGAAACATGATAATAACCTGAATTACCATAGAACCTTAGTGAAATAATTAATTATGTCAAAATTAACTCTTTCCACACACCATAAATACAAAAAAATTATATATACTCAATCCATAATTTCACTTTGTCATTATATCAGTCATGAGGTCACTAATACTGTCAAACATCTCATTATCTCATTATCCCTTATTCTCATATCTTGGTCTTTTCAAAAATATTTCAATCACTTTTCATGGTTACATGTATGATCCAACATATACATTCAAATACTTACGGAAAAAACAATTGTTTAATAATCCTTATATGTTTCATTATTCCATAATACTAGAAAATTACTTATACAACATAATTCTTGATAATCATGTAATAATTCCAATATCTCTTTAAAACATTGACCAGGATTCATTGTTTTATTCCTCAACACTTCTTTCATCTCCTATATCATTTATAGTCTCTTTATCGTTATCAACATAAATACTACCCACACAACCATGTTGATTCTCTTCATGAGATTTTCTCTTAGGGAATTGATTTTGATAATACCTATACATTACACATTTAAAACATTTAACCATTGTTTATGTCTTGGAAATACCATTATCCATTTACATTTTGTTAACTGAACCTTTTCCATTACAATTACTGGCTTTGTTCCCTTATTTTCCACACCCAAATCATATTCTAGTTCCTTTGAAAAATTCTCCTTGATGCCTCTTTCCACAAGACTTACATGAGGAAAATTTAACTTTCTTTCCTCTATGATCACCATGAAACTCCATACTTCTCTTATTATCTGGGTCAGGAAACTCACCAAAGTTGAGATTATTGATCATATTATGAGATTGCTGATTAGGAAAAATAATGATGCTTCACCTTCTAACTCCCATTTAATTTGTTTTACATCAAATAATATCATTCCATTGTCCATTATATTCTCCATTAACATGAATACTCTTGTTTCCATCCATTTTCTAAAACCCAAAAATAATAGTGTGAGAGATAAAAATCATAATAGGAAAACAACATAATCATGCGGGAGTACTTTGAATATCTAACATCTTAGGTTTAATCCTATGTTATTCATGATCATTACTATAATTATAGGACTATAACCTATAGTTTTAATTACCCTTAGGAACATCCCTATATATACCTTAGAAATATCTCAAGGGATATCACTAAAGTTTTGGCATCCATGTTTCCAAATTTTAACTAAACCATCGCTCTGATACCAACTCTAATGACCCATGCTTTTCGTACCTAGTAATTATGTTTCTTTTTCAGAATACATAATACAATACTCAAATATAAGCCTAAATACTTTATTAGTTTAGTGTCATTGGAATCTTAGAACATAATCTTCTATCTTGCTGAAATATCTTCAACATCTCCCAAAAATATCTTCCCCCTTTTTTACTACCTAAAACATTTCTTTATACCCTAGCTAAAAGAAAAAATAAAAATGATGAGCTCAAATTCTCATTAAGGGTAAACATTGTGAACATAAAACCGACCATAAACATAAGAATCTAAAATCATGAATATAAAGTTAAATATTAAAATCACGAGTCATGAAATAAATATTGGCAGTACATAAGGCATAGATCATAAATGAACAATATCATTGATAAGATAACATTGACAAAAAACATGGAATTTTGGAAAACTAATAAGAACATAATATTATTTCCATAGTAGCAAAGGAATTGCTTCCAAGACCATCATTGTGGGAAAATTCCATTACAGAATAATATTTACTTTCCATTCTAGCCATGTATTACTGAACCAAATATATTGGTCGTTCTAGCCCAGTATTATTGAAGTAGATTTACTTTTTGATCCATTAATGTCTATCTAATGAGATATAAATTTGTACCCAATTCATTGGATGGAGATATAGGTCCCATATGTCTCATAATTAAATCATTCTATCATTTCCCACAAAAAAAATCATTCATCATAGCATAACCCATGAAATAAAATGGGTTTCCTAAACATCATTCCATCATAACATAATACATATAAAATATCATACCATAATTAACAAAATAAAATAATATTAATAATAGGGATAAAAATATAAACCTATTTAAATATCTTTATCCTATATGGAAAGCAATTTTGATAAAACACTTGAACTTAATTCTTGAGAAAAATGTCATTTCTTCTTCAAAAATGTTTTCTTTTCTCAAAACTCCGCACAATTTTAAATAAAATAATTTATATTAAAATAATCATTAAATCATGTAGAGTAATATTCATGGAAATAAAGAATTATTAAGATGAAAAAATCCATTAATGTCGTATAAGTGAAAAAAACAATCTTCTCGTACTCTTGTTAGAAAAATCAAAAAGTACATCATAAGGAAAATAAAAGAAATATTTATTCCATACTGTCTAATAAAAATTCACCAATGGGTAAAATTTAATTTAAAAAATATTTTTATAATATAAATAATATTATATGTATAGGAATCATGGACTTAGATGATAAATATACCCTATAAAATAATTAAGAATAAACAATCTCAGATAATAATGAGATTTTAAAATTATTCATTACTTTAGGTCTGATTTCTTGCATATGTGTTCAAAACTCCTTTATAATGGGTTTATACATATTATTAACTTTTAAAAGAACCATAATAATATTTATTATATCATATATGATTCACTTATGACTTTATATTACCCATTTATTTATAAATTCCATGTTAAAGTAACATTTTGGGTTATAATCGTTTAATTTATAATATGTGTTTTGACTTGTTATTAAAACTATTATTACATATATAGTGATTTAATTACTTAAAGAATTTAAAAAATGATTTATATATATCATAAATATTCAATATAGAAATATATATAATAGATAGATAAATTAAATGGAATACATTGTTCTTAGAGACAGTATATCGTGAGTACGCATGAACGCAGTTTCTGTTTCCTTATTGAATTGAATGGAAGAAAGTAAATGATATATATATATAGTATAATTATTATTTCATATATTTCATTATTATTTTTTATATATAATTATAATAATTCTTGAATGGTTAACGTGGAGAACGAATCTAATCACGTCGCGAAGACGGTAGGTCGTACGTACGCACGAGCGACGATATCATTCACTTAATGCTTAAATGGTATGAAATTAGATGGTATATTAATTATAAAGAATAATTATCAGGTAATATTTATTATTTAAATCTATTATACTCATAATTATACCCATCCAAAATTTGTATTATTGAATACAAAATTACACTACGACGTGGAGATGGTAAGTCGTACGTACGCACACATGTTGATATTGTTATTTTTAGGATGGGTAAAAGGAGGTATAAGGTTTTTCCATAATTATAATAACATATCATTATGTATAATATACTGAATTTATTACTTTAGTATGGAAACAACATACGAAGAGGAAGTATAAGAAGAAAATAATTTTGAAAGAGGTGATTAAACAATTACCTCTGGTTCATGTATCCCATTTTGATTTTCACAAAAAGGTCTCCATAGGATGGATTTGTACCCAAAGTGTGGCCTCTAAGATTAAGTGATGGGAATTTTTAGGATATTTGGGTAGTTTTTGGCTGAGGAAAAGGGCTTTGTAGGTGTGAATAAAAGATAAGGATAAGTTTCCTTTTGTAGGAGATGTGAGGGGCACTTTAGAAAAGTCTTAAAATATTAATTTATTATAAATTGATTTTAGGTTTATAATGGTCCCAAAATCATTTATTTATAAGATAATATGAGGATAGGTCTTAATTATATCAACCAATAATATTAAAACATGTTTTTATTCTATTTTAAACATTATCATTTTGATTTATCCTTATTTAGTCTTTTTAATTTTAATTATAGTAATAATATTCTAAATATGAAATGGTTATAAATTTTTTACTTATGTGTTGTAAATTGTAAATAATTGGATACTTTATGACATATTAAACCTTATAATTTTAACTTTTTATTTTTTAAATATTTTTTTAATTTTTTAATTATTTAATAATATGTCAGTTTTAAAAACTATCAATAGTGTCAATTTTGAAACTATTCATTTATTTGACTTTAATTAAATCCACACCGAAGATAAATTTGTAAAAAAATATTTAATACACTCCTTACATGTCATATCCACCTAGAAAATTTTTGGAGGATATAAATTATCTCATATTATATTTAGTTTAATATTTTTAAAACCAATTATTTGATATTTCAATTAATAAAATAATTCCAACATCAATATTGTGTCATTATTAATGGTAATTATTTAATATCTAAAAATTATAGATAAATTTATAGGATATATATAATTTTATTATCTTTATGGAGAGTATTTATTTTAAATGTTTTATCAAGTTTATCACTACATTAAAATTATTGTACTTATAAGATATAAGAGAGTGACATATTGTCAATTTCTTTTGTATTAATTATAATTACATCACTTTCATGGGAAAAAAGTCCATTAAATGAATCAATTTAGACCCTTAGGTGATATTGGTCGACTTTAATTAATCCAATTGTATTTTTTTAGTTGTTAGGGTAATTTTATTATCTTTATCATATTGTTTGTTTCCCTAATTTACCCGATTTACCTCTAAGTGTGGTAAATAAAAATTACTGTAGTTACTATTCATAATATCTAAAAAATAAAAGTAAAATATTGACATAATTTATAAAAAATAATTCCAAATATGTAATCCATTTATCAAAATGAAAAACATATAACTTGAATTAATTAATTTAAATTTAATTTATGTTGTCAAAAACAGAAAGTGGGTTTTTAAGAAGTAAAAATTATCAAACAATTGACATGTGTTTATGTTAAATTTAAATGTCAAATTAATTAAAATGACCAAAATTTGATTAAATGATAAAAAAACATAATCCAATTACACTTTGAAAACAATTAAAAATATATTCTAACTATATAAATAAATTATATGAAAAGGTAGTTTTGAATTTAAATGTAGTATTTTTATTATTAATTAAATTATGAATTTCATCAGAAAAATACAAAAATTTCATCCAAGGTAATTTTTTATTTATTTATTCCAAAGAATAAGTTTATTAGGTTAAATATAACAAATAAAATTGTCAAAAACTATATTTATAAATTGTTCACTAATAAAAGGTCGTAGAATTGTATTTTTTTTTGAAAAAATACATCTTTTATCCAAAAAAAATAATTTGTTCTTATATCATGTCTATAAATATATAAGATGAATGTTAATGTTATAGAAAATTAAAAATTTGGATAATAATATTCAAAACGGATAGTTTATATCCCATTAAATAATAATATTTGAATAATATATCATTGTTTAGTGAAACTCAGTATTACGTATAATGAAAGCTATCGAAGAAGGTTACTCTTGCATGTAACACAAATCAAGAAAATGTTGTGTGGAGGTAAAGCTTAATTTGGTGTTTCATATAACATAATCCAGACTTATTTATTTTATACATTGAACAAAATCTATAGTCATTTTTTTGGTATCATACTTCAACTTGGTTCATAAAAACTTGGGGTGTTACTACGGTTGAACACAAATGGGATCTTCCCCAGTTTCTCTAGATATGACCTGTTGACCCAACCTGGATCCGGCCCATTGGCCTGACCCAGATCCAACCCTTTGACCCGAAATTAATCCAACCTACTGGCTTGACCCAGATCTAGCCCACTCCTTTTTCACCACCACACTCACATCCATTGCCTCTATCCCACATCATCCACTATATATGACTTAGCCGACCTTATTGTCTTCCCACGTCCGTCTCCACTGCCCACACATGGACCACCAATGTGCGCCGCTACCAACCGATGGCGGATAATGCCACACACTGATGGTCCTTTATGTAGACCACCATACATCCTCTAATTCCTGAAAATTTTAATGAGCATGGATCTGAGCTCCATCAATCCTGATCTACAGTGATCCATACTTATTTTTCTATTTTCCTCAAATTTGTGGGTCTGATCAAGTTCGAATCCACTCAAAAATTCCGATCTCAGGCCATAAGGATCAATCTAGCGAATAACATGAGAAAGGAGGGAGAAAGGAATAGGAACAAAGATTTATCATCATTCACCAAGCGTTCTTGGACAATTATCAAGAACGGGGGATTCGGGTTTGAAAATCATATAAAATAAATACTGCAGAATAAACCCCTTCCTGCAAAGCGATTGATCCAAAAATCAATCCATTCATTGATTGATTTTCATTCATTTTAGAAATTAAGAATGAGGAATAAAAAAATAGAATTACACACCCTACATAGAATTTGGATCTATCATTTATGAAGAACAGTTTCCTTGTTTCCAATGATGACATCCTCCAACTCTGTTGGAGCGACGATCCATGATATAATACTGATCTGTTTTCATCTTCTAGGAATGTACTCCTCCAACAATACTTCATATATTTGAGTGTTATTCCTATAACCCTTTAATTATTACATAAGGATACATTTATAAGAAACAATTTGCTGCATCAATAAAATAATTAAATTATTTTATTCGTTTTACGCCCATGATGAATTTTCCAAAAAACAACCCGCACTGACAAATTTTAGGTCCCACATAGGGTAAAACCACCATTGTTAACTAAAAGGTTCCCTTATATTTCAAATACGAGAACCCATTTATGAGTTCTTACACATTTTTAGTAAAACCACATGCACGTGATTTTAAATATTTTAATATTTTCAAACATTTTTTATAGGCACACCGAACCTCAAAATCACACTCTGTATCAGCTCCGACTCTCAAAAATAATCCATATAATATCTAAAAATAATACATGTAAAATACAAAATGTTACATAAAGAATAGATACAAAGGGTGTTTCTCAAAAAATAATTAATCAACGTCATTAGATAGTTTTCAGTTTATTTTTTATTTTACATCCTCAAATTCTTCTATAACCATATTATCATAATCAAATTAGTTTATTTACTATAATTAAATGTTTTTATGTTAATTTTGTTTCCATTTTATATCTTTTTTATACCTAATGTAAAATAAAAAACATCGCATATGTATTCATACATACTATTACCTCGATGAAGCAATGTATTGTTTTCATCACCATATCACATTGATGGTTATATTGATGAATTTAATAGATATATATATTATTTATAATTTATTTATCATTATGTAATGGTAAAATATTGTCTAAATTCCTAACCTCTCATCCATTGAAATATGATAACATTGCTGATGTGTATGTGTGAACTACTACCTCTATGAAGTGATGAAAATCATTTTTCATTTATATTTACCATGTATGGTGATAAAGATGGATATAAGTAATTAATATTATATTTATGATTAAATTTTGAATTTATAAATTTAAATTATTATCTATCTTTATTTCATTCCAACCAGTAAAAATGGAAACATTACTCATGTGTACATATGGACTACAATCTCCATGAAGTCATATAATTCATTTTTCATCACTCAATTATATGTCTAGTTATAAAATTGTATATAATGAATAAATATCATATTTATGAAATGTTTTATATTTAAAATATTATGAATCCATGACCAATGTATTTGGATATGAACATTTGAATCGTAACATACAAAGAAAACAGACCATCTTTCAACCAAATTATGATTTTAATGAAAAACTTTTCGTGGATACATAATTAGAAATTACAGTATAATATTATTTAGGATGATAATTATGAATTCAGTTGTAGAATATATTTATAATAAACATAAATTCATTAGATTGTGTGTTAATAGTATGTATGAAGAATTTTAGGACTTGAGGTAATTGTTCTTTGCTAAATATTTTTACTTTGAGCCATTTTTAATGTTATAAACCTATTTGTGATTATACAATGTATATGCTACCGATTTTATATTTTATATCATGAACTACTTCATGTTAAATTTATTTAATATTCTATTTGAAGTTATTTCTATAAATGTGTTTATTATTCAAAATATTCCAAACTGGTAAGTGGTTATGACACAATCTCATTTATTTTCGTGATTGTTTATATTAAATATCCATAAAAAAAATTAAATTCACCATATATTTTAATCCCTATATATTTTCTTCTCCACTGGTAATTTTGAGGGTTTTCATATATTAGTACTCAAAATTATCAAAATGATATTTTTTGGAACATCCAACCTTATCTCTCTACTTTTGGTTAGGGTTATCTTTCCTCCATATCCATTTTCTTCAAAAAAAATTGTAATATTTTTATGTTTTAGAAATATCTCTCTCAGTACATTTTAATTTATATAAAAAATATTAAAATGACTCTTTTTAATAGTATTTCATATGATTGAATGTTTAATTTTTACAAAAAAATTGAAAGTAATGTTTGTTTTAATGTTCAAGGAATGAATGGATTCCCTTGCCATCATGGCCATTATTTGATTTGAAGCTTCCATTACTACTTTTCTTGATTTTTTTATGAAAATAATTTTCTAAATATTCTTGAAATTTTTGGTTTTTAGTGGTATCGAAGAAAAATGATATTTTCCTAAGAAATATTCAAATGGAATTTTAAGGTGTTTTTATCTATATCAACCTTCTTTTATGTGTATTATGCTCTTCTGGGGATATTTGTTGATGATAGCGTCCATGTTATTTATCTTGATGAATTATGATTATTTTATGATGAAATATTGATAAAACGTTCTTTTCGTGGGTTATGTTATAATAGAATGATGAATGTTTTATTATCTTATATAACCCATATGCATGATTTTAATTATGTGATGAGTGGGTTCAAAATTATATATTATTCCAAATAATTAGATAAATAATGATATCTCATGAGATAATATGAACTAGAATCATTATATAACCATGTTTAGTAATGTAATATATCAACCATATAGTCTTCAGAGTGATCCTTGACTAAGGAAATAATGGAATGGTGAGTGAACCTAATCTACTATGGGACTTTATAAAAACTGATAGTCTTTATTGAGAGACTTTAATAAGAGAATTATTTTTTAGTCATATGTGTAATCTATAAAATTATGTTTTTTGATAAAGAAATTGATCATGATTTATTATTCATGATTCTTCTTTCTAACGACTTTTGGCTTTTGCTATTAAAACTTTATATTTCACAAATCATGATTAAATATCATTTACTAATTGGGGGTTAATTTTATAATTTATGATCATGTTTCCATAATATTATGCTTATCTTATTCTCACGTATGATCACTGATTGATATCACATATTTTTCCATTATAGATCATCTGAGTTCACTCTTTCTTATCTTTCTATTTTTTTGTGAAGAATGATTTTAAATAGGGTATGTCTTCGAAGGTTACTATGTGAGTAAAATGTTTTGGTATATATTGAAGATTATTCATGAATGGTGTTTATTATATACCTACTATCTAGAGACACAAAACCTTAATGATTCTAGGGCATTTATTATTTTGAAATATATTGAATATTCATCTATAACAATGTAATATTTATTTGTGAAATGCTCGGGATACTTTTGGTTTTTTAACATTATCAATAATTTTATTATGATTTAAAAAACATAATATCATAATATTCTATTATTAAAAAACATAATAAATTAACCATAGAGGTGTTACCACCAATATTTATGGTTATTTTATTTACTTCTAACATTACTTACTTGATTAGAGTTTGTCTAGGATCTTCTCATATATCTGATTTAGTTTGTTTCCTGGATGCATGTAAAATATCATTTACTTCACATGGATATATAATTATATATAAATATAAATATACTAGTTACTCCCATCTTCTCAACCCTCAATAGTTTCTAGAGTTATTTTTTTAGGATGGTTCAATAGTGATCAAGGATTATGATATTTGGGAAGCCTGATTGTTGTCTATGATGTCATCCTTATAATGAATATATTTTTATTCAAATTCATAATCATATATACATATTTGTGGGTGGAAATTTTATATTTTTATTAATATATATAGGTTATTTTTAGTTCATTAAAAAATTTCATGGAAATTCATGAGGTCAATACGTTCCATGTGTATGACATATATCCTTTGTGGTAGTCACCAAATTGTGGCATGTTGAAGGTGAACTTTGTGGGTGACACTAATCTTCACTACTGATCTATGTGGGGTTCCAATGGGGGTGGTTCAGGAAATAGTAGAAAATTTTTAACATGAATATCACAATAATATTTTGTTACCTAACTCATAGATTAATCCATTTACACCATGCCTTACATAAGATAATACATTGGTACCCTACATTGAAACAAAATAGAAAATTGGATAATTGATCTCTTGAAATGTTTATTAGTTAAAATTAATATGATATTTATAACATTAAATGTGATTTAATACCACCATATAATATATTATTACTCAATTTACATGGTTTTATAATTTTAATGATTTATTTTGGAATATATTCCTTCCACCAAATTAAAATATTCAAACCATATTGATATGTAAATCATTATAAAACTCAAATAATATTTTCCTAACCCAAATTTAACTCCAAACATAACATATCTAAATTAATATCATCTATAAATTACATGAAACCATTTCATGTAAAGAATTATAATATTATGAAATCAATTATCCCTATAAGAGTAAGACCAAAGAAACAAAGTCTCAAGCCCTAGTTTTCTAGACAACGCATAATTATCTTGCCCATTGAGTAGTTTGACCCAAGTTTTCACTACCCATGTATACTATACTGATGATAAATCTCAATTAAATCATAACAAAAACAAAAATTATGAATAAAAAAATTACCATTAAATTTATTTAATTACCCAATTCAAGAAAATGTCAAGGTATAAGATAAATAAATCCACTATCATACCTAGAATGTAACACTTTATATACATTTATGATAACATAAAAATATTTTATAAAGTTAAAAAATTCACACACCTATCTATAATATAATCAATTCATGAATAAAGAAATAACTAAACCAAATAAATTAATAAAACATAAATATATGTATGTGATAAACATTTATGAACAATTAATAAATACTAAAAATTAAACAAAACATTAAAATTTTTAAAGGTAATATGAATATTTCATAATTATTTCAAAATAAAGACATTAAATTTATTTCTAATGTGAAATCCTTTATATGTTTTTTATATGGAGTTTTACATAAATATATTATATTATATTAAAAACAAACTTTTTATATTCCAATTATATTATGAATAAATTTATATTATGTAAATATAATATATTTATAAATATTTGCACCCATATCCTTATTGGATATGCACAAAAATGGTCATTACTATGATGTGGTGATTCTTATAAGGTAATGGTCTACAAAAAATCTTGGATTTGACGTGCATGAGATACTTGTGTTGGTCCACATTCCTTTGATATAATTTCGTCATTTACAAACCAAATATATGTTTCAATTATTGATAACATATCACATTCATTTAAGTGTTCAATGAATGAACACCAATATGTGATAAAGTTTCTATTTCGTGGATAGTTCTAGATACTTTATGTTATGGTTGACTCCCTTCATTAAATGAATTTCATTGTGGATAGATATAAAAGTGGATGTAATCCTATACTATGGTGGTGGTGTAATAGAGGTGGGATTTAACCACCTACTATCTAGAATTATTATTCCTTTTAAAAAAAGTGAATGGGGTTGGATATATATATAACTTCATGCTTACTCATGTGGTGATTTTTAGTCTCATATAACTCTCTGAATATACCTAATAAGTTCATGTACCTTATGTATATTGACCCATAGTTTTCATACATAAATATTTCACATTTTTAGAGGAATATTCATTAAAAATTTTTATGATCCATGCTATAATCCTACAGGTATAGTTCCTTTGTAAATTTGTATATAAAAACGATCCATACCAGAATCATATAGGTCTATTGCCTTTGGAAACTTGGATATATAAACACCACCTAAGTAGATCCCCTTAAAATTCATATGAATCATCATAACATAAATTCATGTTTATTATACACACCATTTAATTGAAACAAAGGTTGAATATGGAATGTCTCTCACTGAGATAAATGTGAGAGGAAAATCCCATTCCTATTATCATACTTCATTCTCTATTGTTTTAAACTCCTAGATAATAAATATAGATTAATTATACATATAATTCATAAAAATTATAGTATATTTATGACCATATATTATTTACTTATAACCTTTTATCACACATTTATTTATAATTCTTTATCAAAATCATTATTTGGGTGATAGCTGCTTTAGTTTTCTTGTATGTTTTGGTTTGGTAGTTTTGGCACTTTAATATTAATAAAGGGTCCATAATCTCCAAAATTTTATTCATGATATAAATATAATATAAATTAATTTTATAATTATTTATATCCATCAATAAATACAGATATAGAATAATTAATTACAATATTTATGAAGATGGTTGGTCATATGTACACATGAATGTTGTCATAAGTTTTCGATGGATGTAATGAAAGAAAGTTAAATAATAATTAAATTTTAAATAATTGTTGTTTTATAATATACATCATATTTATTCATTATATTCATCCTTATAACCATCCATGTAAATTTGAAATGGAAAAAATCACATCGCTTCATGGAGTAGGTAGTCCACACATATTCACGAGCGGAATTATCAATTTCCAACAGATTGTAAGGTAAAAAGGTAGATGTAATATTTTGACTCCAAAGTATAATATTGAATAATTTTGAAATATAAACATTCAACCCATCATAAAAACAATCCATGAAATATGGGGATGGAAAATAAATTGTATCCCTATGTGGAGATGGTAGGACACATGTATGCACGAGCAATACATTCACATCCCATTTGATGGGAAAGATAGTGGGTAATGGTGATTTAATAATAATAATAAATTTTTTATATATTTTTGAGACTTAATTTATTATTTTACATTAAATAATATAGATTTAGATTATTTAAGGAAGATTTAAAAAAAGAAAGTGAACAGTTAAGGTAATTACCACTTCTTTGAAAGAATCCCTTTAAATCTCAACTTAAGGATATTAATTTTGGTCTTTTGGGAATCAAAGAACCTATATAATGTGGATAGATATGTTTATAATGGATGTTTTTAGGGTATGGTCGATATATAAGACACAATTATATATGAATAAGAGAAATGAGAGGCACCCTTTCATAATTGAGGGGAGGGGCACTCTTAGGATTTCTTAAAACATTAAAATATAATGAAGTCATTCTCTTGACCAAATTACTCCAAAAGTATATGAAATCAAAACTATGATTGGATGGGATTTCAATCCAATCAACCAATAATTGTTTAATAGGGGGTTTGGGTGTTTTTAACCTTATCATCTTAACCCCATAGGTAACTTATTTTAACATAAACCTCAGTAAAATATTTTTCACACTTAAAGGGTTATAATTTTACTTTAAATATATATATTTAATCATAAATTGAAAATGACGAAATAATAAATAGTATATTATTCTAGTTTCCTTCTTGAAATATGTTTATATATTTTTAAATAATAAAGTAAAATATTATTTCTAGAAAATATCATTAATGTTAATTTTGAAACTATTCATTTAATTTAACTTAAGGTTATATAGAAAAAGTTTGAATTAAAATATAATTCATTATCACCACACTAATATGTCATATTTTTCTATAAAATTTGTTGAACACTACTAATCCCCGAGATTATGTTACTTTTTATATTTTTCATATCATTTATTTAATTTTATAAATAATTAAAAAGATATTGTTTTGATGGTCCAGAAGAATTTATGATAATTATATAATTTATAAAAATTAGAAAGAAGATTATATAATGAAAATAATTTCATTAATCTTAGAAAAATAATTTTATATTCATTCATAACTTTCTTGTGTCCCTATGTGGACATATAAGAGAAATTTTAAACTAAGAGAGTGACATTTGATAACATTCTTTTCTATAAAAAATTATTTAGATAATTTTCATAGAAAAGTGTACATTAAAAAAATATATTTAAAGACTATGTTTATAAGGGTCCAGTTACCTTCATCCACCTAGAATTAAGATGAAATAATATGAACTTATAACCATGTTTTAACTAACATTAACATGATATACCCTTTATCAAGGTGATAATTTATTTCATGGTTACTTTTAATATTAACCAAAAGTAGAAGTGGCCAATTTGGAAAATGTAAACATCCAAATTCTAAATATTGAATCAATTTTTTAAATTTTAGTAACTATAAGTGGTATATATAAATATTAAAAATTAATTTCATAAAAGGATATGAAAACCTCTTTTTAGAAAATACATTTTTAAGAATTAAACATTATTTAATCCTATCCCATTATTAGAAAATAATTAAATTAATATTATATATTTTTCCAAAAATATTTAATATATAAATGTCATTATAATCATTCAAAAATATAAATTAATTAAATTTTTTAATATAAACATATATTTCAAGCATAATAATGGATTTTATGTTATTTTATTGTAAATTGTTTTTGTTTTAATTTATAATCAATTGATAACTAATGAATTTAGGTTATACATGTGCAAACAATATGTTTTTCATAATTTATTTAGTTATATTCATACCCATAAATCCAATGGTTTGGTGATAACTATCACATCGAATAATAATATTTTATTAGTATATCATGATTTGTTTAATCTCGGTGTCATGTGTAACACAAGCTATTGAAGAACATAAATTTATTTGAATTTTTTTCCTATAATATATTTTAGTGTGACATTAAACCCCACATGAAATTAATTTTTCCCTCTAAATTCATCAATGTGATACAAAAATAAGGACATCTCTATTTCATCACATTCTTATGTGCACATGTGGCCCCTTTAAATTTATGATTTCCACTAAAAAAATTCATTAGGTGAGTAGTCTTGTTCCGTAGAACATTACCTCAATAATATAAAATTTATACTAGTTTTCATTAAAATGAATTATCATTCTATAATGGTAAGAAATCTGAGTTTAGTACGTGTAATGAATTAGTTATGTACTATCTTATGAGTTATATAAGAAACACATCGTGAACTTGAGATTAGTTTGGTGGAAGCACCATGTGTTAAATGGTTATCCCTAATAAATAAATAATCTCAAAAGGTATAATATACCTAGGTATCACCTTTCGTTTATTCTCAATTCTCCTAATCTTATTATATTTAAAAATTCATAGAAACACCTTCTCACAAACTTCAAACTACAAATATCATCGACGACTATCAACATAATGTTTCAATTTACTATGAGTTTCCATGATGAGTTGTTGAATTGATATAATTTTCTTCTCCATTTTATCAGCTATACCAGGACCCAATAGCTTTATTTCTCTAAATTCATAATAGTAGGTTGGAGTTAAATAATTTTTTATATACAAGTCTTCATAAGAATCTATCTAAAATTTCAAGTGAAATATATTGTTTTATGAAAACTCTACCGGAGGAAGGTGTTGATCCCATACATCGTTTAAATCGATATTGGAAGAATTCAACGTATCCTCTAGGTTTTGAATGGTTATATCACAAAGAGCATCTATATGAGGTTGACATGTTGTGTTGAAACTCAACTCTACATCAATATCTTTCTTAGGAGTTCACCAGATCATCAAGGTAAATCTTAGATCTCAATCATATATAATAAAATGTTATACTCGATGAAACCTTACCACAAACATAATGTATATCATGACAATCTAATCCAGAGAGATGTCATTCATGATGTAAAAGAAGTGTGTTGGCTTAATAAGGTGATCAACTACAACCTAAATGGACTTATGGACATTATTTATTTTTGGTATTCTAAAAAAAAGTCAATGGCGATGTTATCCCATTTCTATCCTGGTATGGATAGTGTTTGTATTATCATATTAGACTGACATACCAAGAACCAAGAGACATATTCTATAAGATATCCCTTCATGTTTTCCCTCTATAAATACTCTTTCATATCTTTATATATCTTTTTTAATTCAAGTATGAATGGATAATGATGAACTATGAGCCTCATCTAATAACTCCAACTTTAAATTTAGTATAGATGGAAAAAATATATGGTTCCTAACCATTATATTTCCATCACAATGAAGGTTATAATCAGGAAAATTTCTCACTTTCTTATATATCTATCCATATCCTTTCTATACATATTTAATCATTATTTTCATAGATGTTTAAACACACATTTTATAAAGAGAATATTTATCCCCTTCCATAATGATTTAATGATCAATCCTTTGTAAATCTAGAAATATTGGATCTTTTTTTATCCTCATCATAGATAATCTAGCATGATCCTCTCAACTTAGAGCATCTACCACCTTATTCACATTCCTAGTTTTATAATGTATTGAGTAGTTATTATGTTTAATAAAATCTAACTACCTTTTAAGTTCATATTACACTCTTTCTATATGTAAAATGTATATTAAACTTGTATAATATGTATATATATATATATATATATATATCAAACCCTTATCTGTAAAGATAATGCCTCCATATGTTTAATGAAAAAAATACATCAACTAATTTAAAATCAGGAGTTGGGTAACTTTTCATATGAAAAATTAATTAGAGTGGGGCATAAGCTATCACCACATCATTTTTAATTAGGAAATATCCCATTCCCTTCTTTGATGTATCTCAATAAATTAAAAAACATTCTTCACTATAAGGAAAAGTAAGAACAGGTTCCCTGAATGAACCTATCTTCAGTTCATTGAAATTTCAATACATTAATCTATCCAAAGGAATTGATCACCCTTCCAAATTAACATGATGAGTGGATTAGAAAGAAGAGAGGAAGTATCCCTAAAGAGTTAATATCTAACCAAACCAACAAAACTATGGATCTTAGTCATAGTGGTCAGTGTGGTCCAACATTAAAAAACATATGTCTTTGAAGGATATATAGATATACCCTAACTTGATATTATATGTCCCAAGAGTGATAATTTCCAAAGATAAAATTCACACTTGGTATAATTTTCATAATTATTCTCCTTCTATGGGGTCAAAAAAAAATTCTGAAATAATCTTCATGCATATCCTTTTATTTATCTATATAATAATATCATCTATAAAGACTTCCAAAAACCCGATAAAGTTAATATCTAAGGAATATATTCATTAAATAAATGGTGATATCATGGGAATTAGTATGACCAAATTTCATCACTATATATTCATAGTGTCCATACATTGTATAAATTTTTTTCTAGGATATATCCACTTTCTTAACCCAAAATTTATAACTTCAAGAATGTTCTTAGAAAAGTATTGATCACCATATAGCTGACAAATAAATTCATAAAAATGGGTAGGTAATAATTATTCTTGATTATGATCTTTTTATTTCCTAGTAATCAATTCAGAGTCAAATCAATCCATCATTCTTCTTAATAAAATGAATAGGTGAAACACAGGGTGACACACTTGGATGAATAAATACCATGAAAAGATTCTTCTGGAGTTTCTTATTCAATTATTGCAACTCAATAGGAATAATATTATATAGGGTTTTTTAAATAGTTTGATTACTAGGTATGAGTTCTATTGAGAACAAAATATCATGATTCGATTGAATAACATGCAATTCTTCCAGGAAAAAATCATCCGACTCGCAAGCAATAGGCATATCGTCGATGTTGATTTTATCCCCAACCATATGAGATAAAATATCCATTGTAATAAGAATTATGATCCATACAATGGATAGAATTTTCATCAGAAGTTAATATTTATCATCCCAACAATATACAATCTTAGTTTGGTTTGTAATATCCAATGTGACATCACATCCTCGGTAATTGATCTTGGATTTATGTAATGAAATAAAATACATCCCAAAATAATATCAAATACTAACAGATGTATAATAATATGATTTTAAGGAAAAAAATTACAAAACACTTCACCTGGATAAGAATTAAATACCTCAGTTGAAATCATCATACCATTATGGGTTTTAACTACCAATTGTACATCTAATTATTGGGATAGAATTTTGATGCCCATTAAAAATTATTTAGATATAGAAGAGTTGATATATCTAGAATAAAATATGAAATTAGTAGTTATATATTGGATGGTAAGTGTACCATTAAAAAACATCATTATCATACTCCACATCTCCAAAAGTTTCTACATGAGATTTACATTTTTCTCTCAGATTAAGAGGTCATTAATGTCGATAATTTCCATTAATCATTGGTTTTAAAAATTGGTTGAAATAATTTTCTTACTCCTTTCATTTGAAAAACTAATTTATGTGTGGTATATTATATGGTGCCTTTTCATTGTTACTTTTAATGGATGGTCTCTTCAAATCACTTTGGAATTTGATTTTCTGATGAACATATTTTTCATAAGTAAAATATTTACTAGTCCCCTTAAGAAAATTTACACCATTTTTACATCCACACTCCATGAAAAAAATGAAATATCTTTTTCTTTACTGGTATAACCCGTGCCTCGGGGCCCGTTCCGTGAATACCCCAAGACCTCCTTCCACCGTCCCTTAGGGCCCGTTTCGTGACTACCCCAAGCCCGCATTCCATGGGCCAGGGGCTGAAAACTAGCACAGAAATGAGTATTCCCTAAAAACAGGGAGGCATTGTCTTTATAACCTGTAAACTCAAACATCTAAACACAAAACAGGATACAAGATCAAAGTAAAACTATATTGTAAATAGGGTGTGTAAAGAAAGTAAAAAGGGGGCCAGAATACAAGCCCAATTGTAAAGTAAAAGTAAACTGAAAAGTACAAGTAAAACTAAAAACAACTCATGTAAACACCCTCCAAGGATCCAACATGAAGGGTAGGTACAACTCTCGAACGGTCATCTCTGCAGAACGCCTCATCTAAAATCCACCTCGGAGCTACCTCCAGTCTAGGTACCCTCATCCTCAGTCAGCGATTTCTGTCGTCTACGCCAAACACAATAAGGTGTGGGTGTAGCTTGTGCAGGGGTGAGTATAATGATATTTAGTAGGGAGCCTGAGACCCTGTAGGTCTCCTCGTGTTCCACAAAGGAAATACCACAAGCAAGAGCCCAACTCTACTTAGGTATATGGCCATACATATACCTAAGTTATAAAGCTATACACATCTCATAGATGAGGGAAGTATACCACAATGGTAACACCATAAAGGTGAAGTATCACATAGCATAACCTCAATCATAAACACAAAGTAAAGGCATCTCACACTAGGATTTATTCTAGGGGTAGTAACAAATATCATCCCCAATCACATCATCAAACACCTCAGTTGTGGGATAAATCATCCTCTATCAAGTACAGTGGGCCTACCGCTAGACATAGAGGCACTTCCCACTAATCTTGGACTGCTGAGGTACTCCACCTGTCGAGTAACATGGGTCTTCTGCGTCACACAGAGGCGCTTCCTACCATGGGTATGCCCCATCACACAGAGGTGCTCCCCCTCATGGCCTGCTGAGGTAATACTCCTGTCGAGTACCACGGTTATGCCACATCACATAGAGGCGCTCCCCACTATGGGTCTGCCGCGTCACACAGAGGCGCTCCCCACTGGGCCCGTCGAGTCACTCAGAGTCGTAATGGTCAGCAGTCGTCAGATCTCAGCCAGTCGCAGGGTTCCGCATGTAGCGTGCTTGGGAGAACCGCTCCCAAAGATATCAGTCATATCACAACCTCCGGAAGTTCCACGAAGAAGTATCCCAAAGGTCTGTCATGTCAAAAGGTTCTCAACGCAACAGACGACGTGTCAATCAGACGCCCGGTCTGAAAGTTATTAGAGTTTTCACTCCGAGGTCCTGGTTGGATTCGGGGACCGATCCAACTCGACAATACTCCAATCTTATCCAAAACTGAAGTGAATTATACCAAAAGTACCATATTGATCCAAGGATTATGGTTCCATAGATGGTTCTTCAAACGGATGCTCGGTTCTCAATATATGTCCACAAAGGTGTAAATGGGTCCTGGATGGTCCTAGGCCTAGTCCGACCAAGCATGGGCCAACCAAAACTGGTTTGGGTCGGCCCAAACGAATTCATGTTAGACCTGGAAGGCCTAGGCCTTGGTAGACCCAGCCATCTGGGTCGTGGTCCGGCCTGACCCAAGAAGTGGCGGCCCGGCCTAGCCCGGTGGCGCGGCACATTGGGCAGCGCGGTCCGCCCAAGACGGCACCGAAGGGGGAGTGCCCCCCTTTTGGTTTCTCCTGAATGGTCCATCAGACTATTCTTTTGGGTGGCATGTGGAACCCATCGGAGGGGTCCCACCTGGTCTGGCAGAGCCGACCGGAAGGCCGACCGCCTTTCGGCCTCCGCCGCGGCTCAACGGTCATGGCCTCCTGCTCCACCGGCGATGCGGACGCACACGCCCACTCCACCATGCAGCCGACTGGATGACGACCACCTCCCTGCTCCATCGCGGCTAACGGTCTATGGCCTAGTCATCAACCAGCGGCAAGGATGGGCACTGCCCTTCCTTCCTCGAGGTCGGTTGGGTGTCGGCTGCTGCCTTCTTCCGCAAGCCACTATAGCTTCGTTCCAAGCCCGAAATATTAAACTATCGCATATTCGCGATCCTTTTGTTGAGTGCTCCGCATCCATATATTGTGCTCAGTGAAACTCCGTGTTTCCAGGATCAATAAATATTAGGCATTGAGGAATGCATGAAGAACACGCGAAAAATAAATAGAAAGAGGAGAAAGGTTTTTGTGCGGGATGATGGCCATGTTTGTTTGGTCATCATCATCATGAATTTAGGATATGAAGAAACAATTGAATAAAATTCAATGTATACAAAACCCCTACCTCGATTTTCTATTGGAGATGGCGTGAGGAAGAAGACATAGTCGATGAAGAGGATGTCGGTGTTCATCGCTTCTGCAAGATGCTTTCGATCCGGGCACGTGCGTCATACTTGTTCTTCATTAGGGGGTTCTTCATTAGAGAATGTTCTTCTAGGTTCTCCAAGGCTCTCCCTATTCTCCTTTTCTAATGACTTCCCTCAAGGAAATGAGGATCCAATATTAATTAAGATAGTTTAATTAATGTTGGCACAAAAAAATTTCCACAATTAAAGTAGCACAATAAACTGAATTTCGTTGGCCCAATTAAATGGGGGGATTCCAAGGTATTTCCCCACATTAAAGAAGGGTTTGGGTGGTCCCCACCACAAGAATTCAAAAAGGAGGTTTCAAGCTCAGGTGGTCCCCACCTCCATAATTCAAAAAGGGAGGTTTCAAAAAGAAAAATAAAATGTTAATTATTTTATTTTATTTTCTCCCATGAAAAGAACAAAAACTAAATTTCAACCTCAAACTACTACGGTTAAGGTTAAGTTATCATTAAGAGAATATCGGCACTGTGAGTTCAATGGTGCCCTCAGATTTCAATTCCGAACATCGGTTCAAATGTTATAAAAACCTGTTCGCACATTTACTGAACGTACCAAAAAAAGTTTAGAAATTTATTATGGGCACTCCGGACCTCGGAATCATGTGCCTTCAATTTTTAAAGACTCGTAATATTCTCATGTAATTAAAGAAATTACATATAAATATCCAGGTCTTTACATTCTCCCCACCTTAAGGATTTTCATCCTCATAAGACATAACTCATACTAAGGGAACAAGTGGGGGTACTGAGCACGTATCTAAGCCTCTCACTCCCATGCGCTCTCCTAGAGGTTCTCGTGCTGCCAGTGAACACACACCAGAGGTATTGACCAATCACAAAGTACATGCTCCTTTCGATCCACAATCTCTGTTGGAACCTCTGTATATGTCGCCACATTTTTTATGTCTAGCTCAACGTGGTCGATGATGTAAGATGGGTCATTCATGTATCTCCTCAGCTGGGATACGTGGAAAACACCATGCACCTGGTGCAACTGAGGTGTAAGAGATAAGTGGTAATCCACCTCACTAATTATGTTGAGGAACTAAAAAGGTCTGATGAGACTTGGAGATAACTTGTCTCCTTGGCCAAATCTCTGCAAACCTCATCGAGCTAAGACCTATAGAAAGATGTGGTCACCATCCTCAAACTCCAGATGTCTCCGCCTCCTATCAGCATAGGATTTATGCCTCCTTTGTGTAGTCTTCATCCGCTTCTAGATGATCTACACCTTCTTTAAGGTAGCTCGCACCATCTCTAGTCCAATGAGTGCTGACTCCCCTGGGTCTGTCCAACACAAAGGTGATATGCGTGGTCGTCCATACAATGCCTCGAATGGTACTATACCGATAGTGGAGTGATAGATGTTGTTGTATGAAAACTCCACCAAAGGTAAGTGATCCTCCCAGCTACAGCCAAAATCAAGGACACAAGCATGTATCATGTTCTCGAGGGTTTTAATGGTCTGCTCTGTCTTGCCATCCTTCTGAGGATGGAAGGTGGTGCTCAACCAAAGTTGTGTCTCGAACGCCTCATGCGACCTCTTCCATAGCTAGGAAGTAAACCATGAATCATGATCAGAGACAATCATAGATGTCACTCCATGAAGTCGTGCAATCTCTTGTACGTATAGACATCCCAAGCCCTCAACTTAACTCTTCTCTCTGATAGGTAGTAAGTGGGCCAACTTGGTGAGTCGTTCAATGATCACCTAGATAGAATCATGACTCCTAGATGTGTGTGGAAGTCCCATCATGAATTCCATGGAAATTCCATCCCACTTCCACTATATCACCTCTAATGGATAAACTATGCCCACTGGAACTTGATGCTCTGCCTTCACTTGCTGACAAGTGAGGCACCGTGAGACAAAATCTAACACTGCTTTCTTCATTCCCAGCCACCAGTGCTGACACTGAAGGTCCTGGTACATCTTTTCCACTATAGTATGTACTTCTTGAGGGGATGTATGGAACTCCCTCAACACTTCCTCCCTAAATGACATTGGTACCATAGTACTCCCTCTGAAGAGGATGACGTGCACCCCACCTTCATAAAATCCATCAGTTTCCTGACTTTTCGATATCTGATCTCGTCAAGCTTTGTAGTCAGCATCCCCAAGCGGCACCTCCCTGACTCACTAAAGGAGTGGGGGAGTGACTGTCAGTGACTGAAGATAAGCTGCTTCATCTCAATACTCATAGGATATCCGTAACGTGCTAGCTGCTCTGTCTCCTCACTCAGCAACTGTATACCAGATCTTCGGCTGAGTGCATCTGCTTCTACATTCCCCTTCCCAGGTGTATAGACTATCTTGAAGTCATAGTCTTGGAGGAACTCAAGCCAATGCCATTGTTTAAGGTTCATGTCCTTCTGAGAGAAGTTATACCTGAGACTCTTGTGATCAGAGTAGACTGTAAAACGTTCACCCATTAAGTAATGTTGCCACATCTTTAAGGAGAAGTCCATTGCTGCTAACTCTAGGTCATGGGTAGCATAGTTCTGCTCATGTTGTCTCAGCTGTCGAGAACCATACGTGATCACTACTTGCTCCGGCATCGAGACACATCCAAGCCAGGTTCCTGATGCATCACAGTAGACTACGTACCCAATGCCTTCCTTAGGTAGTGTCAAGATGGGGGCACTCATAAATCTCTGCCTCAACTCTTGGAAACTCTGATGGTATCTCATCGACCACAAGAATGTTTTCTTCTTATCCATCAATACTGATAAGGGTTCCACAATTCCGGAAAAGTCAGGTACAAACCTCCGGCAGTAATCGGCCAAACCCAGAAAACTATGCACCTCCATCAAGCTCCTGGGTGGATCCCAAGCTAGTACTGCCTTAACCTTCACTAGATCCACCGCAACTCTAACCTCTGAGATGCCGTGTCCAAGAAAGTGGACCTCTCGTATCCAAAACTAGCACTTCGAGAGCTTACCATAAAGATGGTTCTCTCAGAGTGTGTACAGAACTATCTGCAAATGATAGGAATGTTCCTCCTCCATCGCTGAGTATATCAGGATGTCATCGATGAAGAATAATACAAATCAATCAAGGTATGGCTAGAAGATCCTGTTCATGAGTCCCATGAAAACTTATGGGGTGTTTTTCATGGTGAATTGCACAACCAAAAAATCATAATGTCCATACCGACATCTGAAGGTAGTCTTCTGCACATCCTCATCTCGTAATCTGAGCTGGTGATAGCCAGATCTAAGTTCTATCTTCAAAAACCATTGTCCTCCCTTCAGCTGATCAAAGAGATCGTCAATCCTCGAGAGTGGATACATGTTCTTCGCGTTCACCTGGTTCAGGAACTGATAGTCCACACAGAGTCTCAAACTCCCATCCGCCTTCTTGGCGAACAAAAGTTTGGTTGCCCTAGGAGAAACACTAGGCCTAATGAACCCCTTGCTCTGCAAGTCCTCTATTTGTACTCGCAGCTCTTGAAGCTCTTCGGGAGCCATCCGATATGCTAGGGTATATATCGGTGTCATCCCGGGGTATAAGTAATTGTAAAATTCTACCTCTATGCGAGGAGGTAGACCTAGAACATCGTCTGGAAAACATCAGTGTACTGCTCCACCACTACAGGATAGCTCAGACTCCCAACATCAACCGCTCTGAGGGTAAGGATAGTCAATTGATGTGTGATCGGCTACACCCTCCTCCAGGTAAGTCCATCCTGTGCTGAAATGGTTCCCTTATCACTAGTGAAGGAAAACCTTGTCCCATCCGTGTGGGAACACCGAACTTTGCGCCTAATGTAGTCACTCTGAGCATGGATTGTAAATAACCAGTCCATACCTAGGATGATATCGTAAGGCCTCGACACTGTTACTAGAAGATCTCAGCCAAAGCTCTCACCTCTTGGAGTAAACTCACACTACTGGAACCAGTGTTTAATCATTGAGTCTTCTCTTGTAGGAGTCTCTATCTATAAGGATCGAGCCAACGACTCCTTTGGATTCTCCGAGCTCTGAATGAGGGTCATGGCAATAAAAGAGTGACTGACACCAAGGTCTATAATTACTGAAGCTAAGGTGGAGTTGACATAGATTGTACCTCTAATAATCTCTAGAGCACCATGGTTATAGGCCTCAGCTTTCTAGAGATGAGCTCATCCCTGTCCTCCTGCTCCCTATGGTCGAGGTGGACCACCTGGTGGTGGTGGCGGTAGAATCTCGAAGCGATGCCCACCGCCTGTTGCACGGTCTGATCCTCTACCACGTCCGTCTCTTGCCTGCGAACCTCCTTGATCGAACCTCTGTCTCTGCCTCGACAGTCCCTCGACCGTCTATTGTTCGTCGATACTGTGGGTCGGGCAGTCGCGAGCCATGTGACCCTACCCGCCGCACGAGTAACAGTTCATGATCCTCGCATGTGCTGCTCTTCCTCGAGAGCCCTGAACCATTGTCCCTGTATCCTGCGGTCATCCACCTGTAGGTCTGGTCCTCTTTGACCTTTGCATCATCTATCTACTTCCAGCTTTAGATGACTCTACAACGTGTCGTCCAGTGGTGGGGCATGCTGCTGGGGACTGATCACCAAGGAAACTCTCCATTAAAAGTGCTCTCTCTAACACCCCCACCTACGTCAGAATGCTGAGAGAAACAATTGAAGATCTAATATCCCATATGATCCCCTGCTAAAAGGTCCGGGCCCTGAAAAAAAGGGTCTCGTGCCATATTAGTGGAGTAGCGTGAGAGGTTAGTGAACCTCAATGAATATTGAGCCACAGTCATGCTACCCTGCTGTAAGTGGAGAAGTTCATGTTTACGCACTGAGCATAAGGTCGCTAGGAAGAACTCTTCCCTGAAAAGGCTCTCGATTTCTGCCCAGATGAGAGGGACCTCGTCGTGAATTTGGAGCATCAAGCTCCACCATCTACCCGCTACTTCCAGAAGAAGGCGGTGGGAAGGATCACAATGAGATCAGCTGGTGTCCCTACCAGTCGAAAGACTCTAACCACAGCCTCCAGCCAATCCTTAGTCACTTGTGGAACTGTCTCACCCCAAAACCTTGGTGGCCTCTGGTACTAGAACTCATGCAACACGCTCAAGTGGCGTGCACCCTCTACTACTAGGGATGGTGGAATCAGATTCCCAATGGGTAGCAGTGCTGCTAGTACACCACCCAGTAGTACAACTTCCGTAAGCGGGCCCTGCACCGAAGCCTTGTCACTTGGTGGGTTGTCATCACGTACTCTAACTAGAATCCTGGCTAGCTATCAATGTGGAGGCATCCTTAAAAGAAACAGGTGTTCCACGATCATTATGTTTATACATGGTGAGCTGACTCAAAGATACCATAAATAAAAATTTTAAAAAACACACGCAATTAGTGTTTTTGTGCACTGAGTCAGAAATCAGGAGTCAGGGTCCTGGTGTATGGATACATCGACCACCACACCAACATTGGACTCCTCGAACTAAAAACCACACTCAAAACACATAACACTATTTACCCACACATAAAAGAACAGAGTCTTAGTTATTTGGTAGAACTGAACTCCTCCCATAACAATTTGTCAAGATCCATCCCTTGGGGCCCGTACCGTGACTACCCCAAGCCCGCTTTCAATAGTCCAGGGGCTGGAGACTAGCACCAAAAGGTGTATTCCCGAAAAATTGGAAGGAATTTCCTTTATAACATGTAAACTCACACATCTAAGCATAAAGAAGGATACAATCTCAATGTAAAAATATATAGTAAACATGGTATGTACAGAAAGAAAAAAAGGGGCAAGAAAACAAAAACAACTATAAAGTATAAGTAAACTGAAAAGTACAAGTAAAACTGAAAACAGCTCCTGAGAACACCCGCCAAGGATCCTACCTGAAGGGTAGGTACATCTCTCGAACAGTCGTCCCTGCGGTATACCTCATCTAAATTCCACCTCCGAGCTACCTCCAGTCCCAGTACCCTCATCCCCAGTCAGCGTTGTCCATCTTCTATATGAAACACAACAAGGAGCGAGCGTAGCATGTGCAGGGGTGATTATAACGATACTCAGTAGGGACCTCGAGACCCTGTAGGTCTCCTAGTGTTCCACAAAGGAAATACTACAAGCAATATCTCAAATCTCCTTATGTATATGCCCATACATATACCTAAGTTATCAAGATATACTCATGTCATACATGAGGGAAGTATACCACAAAGGTAACACCATGAAGGTGAAGTATCACATAGAATAACCTCAATCACAAACACAAAGTAAAGATAGCTCACACTAGGATTTATTCTAGGGGTAGTAACAAGTAACATCCCCAGTCACATTGTTAACCATCTTAGCTACTGGAGAACTCCCCCTCTATCAAGTACAGTGGTCCTGCCGTGTCACACAGAGGCACTTACCACTAATCTTGGACTACTGAGGTACTCCTCCTATCGAGTATCGTGGGTCTGCTGCGTCACACAGAGGCACTCCTGACCATGGGTTGGTTGCGTCACACAGAGGCGCTCCCCCTTGTGGCATACTGAGGTACTCCTCCTGTCGAGTACCATGGGTTTTCCACATCACACAGAGTCACTCCCCACTAGTCCTATCAAGTCAATTCAAGTCATAATGGTCAGCAATCATCAGATCTTAGCCAGTCGCAGGGTTCCGCACGTAGCGTGCTTGGGAGAACCGCTCCCCAATCCATCAGTCATAACTCAACCACCCAAAGTTCCGTGAAAAAGTATCACAAAGTTCCATCACATAAAAAAGGGTCCCAACGCAATAGACGGCGTGTCAATTGGACGCACGGTGTGAATGTTATTAATGCTTCTGCCTCAAGGGGCCTGTTGGATTCGGGGTCCGATCCAACCCGGTTGTACTCAAATATTATCCAAAACAGAAGTGAAGTATACCAAAAGGACCTTCTGGATACAAGGATTCTATTGCCACATATGATTCGTCAAACGGACACCCGGTTCTCAAGATATGGCCATGAAGGCGTAACTGGGCCCGGGTCTAGTCTGACCCAGTTGGACCGACCCGACCTGGGCCGACCCGAACTGGTTTCGGTCGGCCCGACCAAATTTAGGTCCGGCCTGGATGGCCTGGGCCTTGGCGGGTCTGGCCCGGCCCAGCCTGCTGGCACGGCCCAGTGAGGCGGCCCGTTGGCACGGCATGACCCGCGTAGTGTGCGGCCCGCTGTGCGTGTCCTGGGGGCGCGGTCCGCTAGGCGGTACAGTTCGCCCAAGCTAGCGTCGAAGGGGGAGTTCCCGCCTTCCGGTTTCTCCCAAATGGTCCATCAGACTGTTTGGCTAGGTGGCATGTGGAACCCGTCAAAGGGGTCCCACCCGCTCTGGCACGGCCGGTCGGACTTCCTCCTAGTGGCATAGTCACGCGCCGCTAATCCGCCATGACTGGCCGGAAGACCGGCCACCTTTCATCCTCTACTATGGCCAAGTGTCCGCAGCCTCCTGCTCCACTAGTGGCATGGATGCACGCCATCGCCCCACTACACGGCCAACCTGATGTCGGCCGCCACCCTGCTCTGCCAAAGCCGACGGGCCGCGACCTTCTCATCAACCGGCGGCGCAGACGCACACTGCCCTTCCTTCCCCACGTTCGGCCGGGTGTCGGCCACCGCCTTCTTCCATGAGCCACTGCGGCTTCATTCCAAGCCTGAAAAATTAAACTATCACATATTTGCGATCCTTGTGTCGAGGGCTCCACGTCCATATATCGTTATCACTGAAACTCCGTGTTCCAGTGTCAATAAATATTAGGCTCTGAATAACGCATGAAGAACGCGTGAAGAATAACTAGAAAGAGAAGCGAGGTTTATGTGCGAGACGATGGCCATGTTTGTTTGGACATCATTGTCATGAATTTAGGATATGAAGAAGCAATAGAATAAAATTCAACATATATAAAACCCCTCCCACGATTTTCCGTTGGAGATGGTGCGAGGAAGAAGACGTAGTCGATAAAGAGGATGTCGACATTCATCACTTCTATAAGACGCTTCTGATCCGGGCTCTTGCATCGTCCCCGTTCTTTTTTGGGGGTTATTCATTAGAGAAAGTTCTTCTAGGTTATCCATGGTTCTCTAAATTCTCCTTTTCCAACAATTTCCCACAAGGAAATGAGGATCCAATATTAATTAAGATAGTTTAATTAATGTTGGCACATCAAAGTTTTCACAATTAAAGTGGCACAATAAATTGAATTGCATTGGCTTAATTGAATGGGAGGATTCCAAGGGATTACTCCACATTAAAGAAGGGTTAAGGTGGTCCCACCACTAGAATTTAAAAAGGAGGTTTCATGCTCAGGTGGTCCCCACCCTCATAATTCAAAAATAGAGGTTTCAAAAAGAAGGATAAAATTTTAATTATTTTATTTTATTTTCTCCCACAAAAATCACAAAAACTAACTTTCACCCTTGACCTACTTCAGTCGATCTGAAGGTCTCCTTAAGTGAATATCGGTACTGTGAGTTCAACGGTGCCCTCAGATTTCAATTCCTAGCACCGGTTCAAAATTTACAAAAACTCGCTCGCAAGTTTACTAAACGTACCAAACAAAGTTCAGAAATTCATTTCGGGCACTCCAGGCCTCAGAATCACGTGCCGTCAATTTTCGCAGACTCCTAATATTCCAATAGAATTAAGAAAATTACATGAAAAAATAAGGTTCTTTACATTACACAATTATTTGTATAATTTCCTTTGAATTATTTCTTTTTTATCAAATCCATGAGTTTGATGGGTAACTCTAATATTTATCTCCACCTTTATTGAACATCAGATGCTTTTTTTTATAGATAATAATTTCACTTAATGATAACTCTATTAAAATACTTGGTTTTAATACACTAAATAATTGATAAACATTGATTTTAGGTTGGATGATAATAATTTATGCATACCTTTCAAGTATCATAAAAGTTTCCTCATATATACCAATGGATTCAAAATTCTTCACCATAATATCAAGGAATTTCATCTCCTCTTTCATATGAATAATACATGGAAAATAATTATTGAAAAATAAATTTATAAACTAATCCCACTATGTAGAGTCTATTTATTCTCATTTCCTCATATTCTTGATAAGAGTCTACCATTTATAATTAGTTCCTTACAAATGAAAGACATCAAAAATGATATTTTTGTTTTCCAGAAATTGTAGAATGAAAAATAACATTTCAATGGTATTGATCCACTACTAAAGAACTATTGGATAAATATAACCACCAAAAGATGGTGGGTGATTCCTCATAAAGGACTCAATAGATATAATTCTATATATAGACTAACCCTAAGGGTTTTTACTAATGTTTTATCATCCTAGTTTCCAAAGGATACCTAATTCTTTCTATGGTACTGACTATAGTGATGAACACTATTCAAACATATATATTTCATATTTTTAGATTAATATTCATTAAAAAATACAATAATTCATACCATAATAATATAGATCTAGTTCTATTTGAATCCTAGATACATAAACAATATTTTCATAAGATATCTACATCATATCCCTCTTAGTTCTTGGTAATTAGAAACCTTTTTATACATATCAAACTTAACACATTTTATCATAACCTGGGGAAAGGAAACATGAGAACAGGTTATCTTATATGCTCATTAAAGGTAAAAAATTGAGATATCAATATAACATCTTCACAACAGTATGAGAACTTGTGAATAACATTTTAAAAACCACACCTTGCATATCATAGATCAAAGTCTCGATTCGTTGAATAAATCTTGGTAGTTTATAAGACATGAATCATAAATTAATCAAAGAACATGATCCATTAGAGAATAATATGGGAATAATACATGATTTTTTTCATGTACATAAGAATAAAAAATAAATTCCGTATTAGTTAAGGAACATTGTAATGACATTCATAGTGGATTGAGTTCACTCTTCAAATGATCTTTGTATCCATAGTAAACTCCCAAGACTATCACAGATGATTGGATCCACTACACAAATAATCATAGTAGTCATGGTTCACTCTAAAAACTATCATAGTGGGAATATTTCTTAACTAAACTAGGTTAACACCCCATTCAATTCAGGTTTATCTCTGTAGATACCAATATTTAGCCAACACATTAGAGGGATATAAAAATCTAGCAACACAAAAAATTAAATATATATATATATATATATTTGTGTGTGTGTGTTTGTGTGTGTGATGTAATATCATAAAACATTTATCAAATGAGAACTCATGAAAAGAAACTGGTTTCATAAACATTTCATCATAGAATAAACACTTGAAAATAAATAGGATTCCCAAAACCATTATAATCAAAATCATAAAACACCTATTTAATTAATAAAGATTGTACCCTTGTATCTTATACCTAGTTAAGAATAAGTGAAATTTCGTTATTTTTTAATTGATGAATAGAAATGCTATTTTAAGACAATTAAAATAATCATGATTAGAATACCATTTCTATATTGGAAGTCACATTGTAAAAAATATAAATGCACAAAATATTATGAAAATTCATTAATTTGAAAATAAACTCAAAAAATATAATGTAACATTATTGTATTGAGTGGCCATGGTGGTAACAAATTCCATTCATTTCATATATGTTAAAGGAAAACATCCCTTTCGCATTAAAATAAAAAGTCAGAAAGTACCTTATTCAGAAACCACTAAGATGATTCCCTTGAAAAAATGTTCAAATTAAAACATGGGAAAAACTAACCTAAAACATTATATTATAAGAATAAAACAATTCTTTTTTTTCAAAAATAATGATAAAGATTAGAAATGATTTGGGCGTGAAAAGTGAAATGAATTCGGTTTTCTTTAAAAAAATATTTTTTATCTCATGATCACTTAATGATAGAAAATAAAAAGAATTTTTTTTTCAGGAAATAATTATATTATAATAAATTTAATTTGTTCTATATAGGTATATAAAAAGTTTTTATCATTATAAATGTAGTCATAAACAATCCCGATAAACCAAAAATAATAATATAAACCCTTACCGCATTTGTAACATTTAAATCATAAGACCCATGAAAGAAAAAAAGATACATGGATATGTAAATACAAATAAATTTCATAATAATAATCCTAAAATACATTCATGGGTAGTATATACAAAATATAAAAGAAACAAAATATGAATATGGCATTTCCCTGATAGAGATAAAAGTGAGATGAAAATTCATTACCTCAGGTTTAAATTCCTTCACACATGTTCAAAATTACTATATAATAAATACATTTTTATTATACATATATTTAGAACCTATAATAACATATATATAACCATATAAAATTTACATGAAACCTTTCATCATCTATTTATTTATAAATCTATATTAAAATCTTTATTCCATGTGATATCTTCTACGTTTTTCTTATATGTTTTTGTTTATTAGTTTTAGTCCTTGTACATTATTAGGGGTTCCATTATCTCTATAATGTTAATCATGTTTAAAATATTATATATATTAATTATCTATATTATTATAGTCATCAGTAAAAGTATAGATGGAAATATGAGTTATGTCATTCATTTAGATGGTTTTTCTTAAATAAGCATGAACATCCTCTTAGATTTTTGATGGATGAAAAAAAAATGATACATATAAAATAAACTTAATTTAATCATAATTATAACATATAAATAATATATATTCATTATTTAAATCCTTATTATCATCCCCATAAAGTGTAAATGAAAAATGAATTATATCGCATCATGGAGGTGGTGGTCCACATGTACTTGTGAGAAATGTTTGGATTATGTCATAAGAAGGAAGATCTGATATTATAATTCAAGAATTATAATTTGTTTATAATTATCACATATAAACATTAATCCAATCAAAATAATCATCAATTAAATATGGTTATGGAAAATTAATTGTATCGCTACATGGAGACGGTAAAAAGTACGTATGCATGAGCGAAACTTTAACTTCCCATTTGATGGGAAAGAGGGTACATAAATGTAATTTCATTATCATAATATCATTTAATTGTATTTAGGATACTTAATTTATTATTTTATGATGACTAAAAGACATTTATAATGTATAATGAAGAGGTAAAAAAAGAAAGTGGTCGACTAAGTCCATTACCACATCTTTGAAATAATTCCATCAGATCTCAAATTAAGGGTCATAGGGTTCATCATTTGGGATGACCAAAATCTATAAAATGGGTATATGTAATTTTATATAGAATTTTGGTAATTTATGGTTGATCTAGAATACACAATGTGGTGTGAAGAAGAGAAAGGGGAGGTTTCCTTTTATAATTTATTTGAGGGGCACTCTAGGGATTTTATAAAAGATTAAAATATAATAAAGTCATTATCTAGGGAAAATTACACCAAATGGATAGTGATTTGAATATAATATTGTATTTGTTTTAAATCACATCAAAAAAATAAACTTTTAACATGTTTAATTGGTTTTTTAAACCATATCATTCGGTTTAAACCCTTAGTTAACCTATTTTAACATCATACAGGATAACCAGTTTTTCACTTTTAAATGGTTATAGATTTCCTTTTATATAACTATTGAACAATAATTAGAAGAATGATGAAATTTTCGACTATATTATATCATAATTTACCACTTGGAATTTTTTTATAAATTTAAAATAATTTCATAAAATACTATTTTTATAAAATATCATTAATGCCAATTTTGACACTATTCATTTAATTTGACTTAATAAAATACATAATTTCTTTTTAATTTGAATAAAATAAATCAATAACAAACAAAAATATGACATATTTATCTATAAAATTAATTTAACACTATTACTCACTGAAATTATATTACATTAAATATTTTTTTAATATCATTTATTTTAAATTTCAATTAATTGAATAAATACTTTGTTGGAATTTCCTAAGAATTTAATATAATTTTATAATTTCTAAAAATTATAAATAGGTTTCCAATATGAAAATAATATAATTAATCTCAATATAGACATTTATATTCATTCGTTACTATCATTTGTCCATGTGAGGGAAAATAACGATATTCAAAACTAAGATAGTGACATTTTGTAACATTATCTGCTCTAAAAAATTATATAGGTAATTTTCATGGCTAGGTTTCTATTAAAAAATTAAATATTGAACCTAATGAGATAAATATATAATTAATTTCATCCAATAATTATTATTATTAAAAATTATAGCCTTATCACGTTGTTTTAACTAGGATTATCTTGATTTACCCTTTACTAAGGTGATAAATTTTACCACAATTTCAATTTATATTAACAAAATATAAAAAGTCCCTAATTTCCAAATTTGAAACTCCTTATTACAATTATGGAGTGAATATTATAAAATTATATATATATATATATAATAAATTACTTCTTAAAAAATAAGCATGAATAACACAATTAAACCAATTTTTAGAGAAAATACATTTTTTTGTATAAAAATTGGTTTATTATTTTCCAATGCATTAAAATATATTAAAGGATTATTAAAAAAATTATTTAATATATAATATTTAGATTTAGTTAAAATAATTTAATAATAGTGATTAATATTATTTTTTAACATAAAAAATTCAAATAGCACATAACAATAGTTTTTCATAAAAATATTTCTCTTTATTTTTAGTTATTATTTTTCCCATTTATAATCAATTAATAACCTATGAATTTATATAATACATTTGTAAATCATAAGTTGTTAATAATTTAAATATTTTTATTCATACCTTCCTATCAAACATCTAGGTGATAACTATCAGATTAAATAATATTATTTTATTAGTATATCACATTTCGTTTCATCTCTATGTTGAATGTAATGAAAGCTATCAAATTACAATTATTTATTTGGAAAACATTATTCATAGAATATTTGTGTCTTACATTATGAATATGATGCGTTTAGATATGTATTAATATATTCAGATTCCATTTTTTACTATATAACACAAACTTTTGGAATGGGTAATGATTTAAACATTACTATGACGTGAACACATTAATTTGGTGATTAGAATAGGTAATCCAAAACATAATTGGTATAATAATATGAAAAAATTGGTAAAACATTAGAAGATAAATAGTTAACATGATTTAATTACTATGAATTTATTATGAAAATTACACATATTAAATTGGTTAGACCTTAAATGAAAACTTCTCAAATACTATGTGTGTGATTCCTTTCAAAGTGGAACTTGTGAAGACTTCAACTATCCCACCAGTTAGGTCATGTTAAAGATTTGTTCTCAGGGATTATATTGTGTATGGAAGGTAGATAATGAGTTATTATTGATTTTTCTACTATTTAGGTCATGCTAAAGTTGTATTCCCATGGATTATGCTTTTATATATTGTTTTTTGGGGTTTTATTACACTAGTTAGGATACCCTAAAAGGATTCGGTTAGCGAAGGAATAGTGTTGAGATAATCCATATGTAGGATTTGGATAAAGAGTTATTCACTCAACTACACAAGATTTATAATAGTTATAATTGAAATAATTCCCTACAAAAATACCTAAGTCACTTGATAAATTCTAAAGTAGCCAAGAACATATTGAAATGTGGATATTGGATCACTAAAAGGATATGATGATTGAATTCATCATATTAATTGGGCTCAATTTAATTAAAATTATTCAATGAGAATATATAAAATATGATTCTCACCCATTTCTATGACCTTTTATTATATTATAGAATACTATTAATTTAAAAAATTTGAGATATTTAATTGGTATAACCTGTAAAATAGTTTAAGAATGGAATATAGGGTTGAGAAAAGTTCTCAAGGGGAGACATTAAATGTGAAAAAATGTGAATTTTATAGAGATAAATTAAAAAAAACTATGAATCATGGGTATTAGATACCGAGTGTGCATATCACATTTGTGCTAACAAACACATACTCAAACAAAGTTGGGATTTGAAAAAGTGTGATGTATATCTTCATGTTGGTAATGGGGTAAGAGTTGTTTCCTAATGATTCAAAAAATATGATCTATGTATAACTATAGGAATCATCATAGAGTTTGATAACTTTTACTATATTATTTTCTTAAATATAATATTTATTTTATTAATTTTTTTTCATAGGAATGTATTTTCATTTTTTGTAATGAAAATGGTTTTTCTACATATTGGAATATAATTTTCTCTGGAACATACAATTTTTTGAATGGATTATACATTATAAATATGGATAATCATGTTTACAACATTTATAATAATAAGGTCAGGTTAAATCCTTTTCACACCTAACTTTATAATTTTTACCTCAGACATATAAATGAGAAACACGTTCAAATATTCCATAGAGGTGAATTTTTGGACACATTTGATTATGAATAATTTGATAAATTTGAATTTTATTTATTGGAATTAATGATAAATATTCCATCTTTAGAGTAAAAGTGAAAGGGATAGAGGACTATTAGATCTCATATATAGTTATTTTTGTAGACCAATTAGCACACAAGTAAGCATTGGTTTCAGGTACTTTGTTAATTTTACCAATAAATTTAGTTCTTATGATTATGTGTTTCTAATGGGATACAAGTATAAAACATTTGAAATGTTCTAAGTGTTTCATAATGAAATAAAGAATCAACTACACATGGGTATTAAGATTGTACAATTAGGTTGGGGCAATGAATACTTAATCTTGTATTTCATAAAACATATGAGATATTGTCAATCCATTCACAACTCAATCATCCTAAAACACCACAATGAAATAGTGTTTCTGAAAGGAGTAATCATACCTTGTTATTCGTGGTTTGATTGATGATGATTATATGTGTCCTTCTAATATCATTATAAGGTTATTCTCTATAAAGTGGTCCATTTAAACTTAACCAAAATCCATCTAAACCCATCATAAATATACTATGTGAGATATGGAATGGGAAACATCCTAGTTTGACTTATACAAAGATTTAGGGTTTTTATGAAGTCGTAAAATTATTTTATTCTTACTATCTAGGCCCTAATTCAAAAAATACTTATCAATGGGCTATCCTACAGAAAATATTGTATAATATTTCTAAAACCCTAATAAAATCAATGTGTTTATTATTAAAGATGGTTTTTTCCTAGATAAAAATATATGTATTGAGTAGTTGGTGTGAGTATAGTTGAAAATGTAGAATTTAGAGACAAATAAAAAGTAAGTGTCCTAGGTATGGAATTTTATTTGGATATTTAATGATTATATGATGAAGAGCCAATATAAGGTACAAAAAACTTGATAGTATTGTAGTATCCATTGTGAGTTAGTGATATATGAATTTAACATAGAAAATGATGATAAAGTATTGCTCAAAGGAGTTGAAACTAAAACATACTATGAATATATTTAGATTTTGGTCAATGAAGCCAGGAGGGGGTGGGTGTCTTGGGTCCCTTTGACCCAAACATTCCCATCACTTCCCAAAAAGGCAAGTCAGAAGCTCCAAGTAGGTCCAAAGAGGAATTGGGGGTGACTCTGAAAAATCACTTTGATAGTCTGGCAATGTAGGATGAGGAGCATGTAGATGATGACTCAAGTGATGATGGTCAAAACCATCCCTTCTCGGAAATTTGGACCTTGCCTATGGCAATGGACCCCATAGCCCAAGAAGGAAGAAAGGGAAAAAAGGTAAACGTGACACAGGGAAATGCATTGTTGTCCAGGTGAAAAAGCCCAAGGGACACAAAGACTATTCTCATTTTCCAAAACTGATGGAAACCAGGTTGGTCAAGAAGGATAGAAGTAAAGCGAACAAAAGCACAATTGACAGGGATAGTGGTGTCTCAAGTCGAGACACGTGAGTGAGGGAGGATGAGGTAAGGGACTGTTTGAAACTCATAATTCAGTCCAAGGAAGAAATGTTGGAAAAATTCATTAGACTGAATGCCTCAGAGGATAATATTTTAAAATTTTATGAAAGACAGGTGCAGGGGGAGGTCTCTGATAAGATATATGAGTGGATTGACAAGAAAGACCGAATTGTTTCTCGGGGTTTCAACCGCGGCATAATCACCATGGAAGAGTTCATCCAGACAATGGACAGGATGGTGTCCCACCTCGAAGTCCTTATCAGGGAGGATCCAGAAACTCAGGTAGGTAACTTGCACTGGGAATTATATAAAGTGGATAACTCAAGCCATCTTAGTCTTGTTTTTTGTAATTCTGTGAGCTCTTTTATCACATAGTGTTTTGTCATGTGAACTTGGTTTCCCACTTCCCCTTAAAGTGGCCTTTTTAATAAAAATATATATTTGGATGGATAAATGGATAAAACATGTGGAATCTGAAATGGATTCCATTTTCACTAACCATGTTTAAAACATGGTATATGCACCTGAATTGGTACAACCCATTGGGGTTATGTGGGATTTCCTCTAAAAATGTAGATTATTTGTAGAGTGTATACCCCTAAAGAATAGTTTATGGAAAAAATTTATAGAAAAAATCACGGTATTGGACATAAAGAAACCTTTCAACATATTTTGATGACATAATATATTTAGATGTTTCTATCCATATAATCTCATTTTGGTTAAAGGGGATATCAAATGGATTTCATAAATTCATTCATTAATGGGAATTTAGTACAGGTAATCTTTATGATATAATAATTTTTTTTTTGAAGAAATAAATGAGTCTACTATGGTTTTCAAGTTTCAACAGTAAATTTATGGTCAGATGTATTCTTCTTGACGTTGGAATATCTGGTCTAAACATGCAATAAAAGTTTATGGTTTTATAAAAAATGTTGATCAATATTGTGTATATATTTTAGTTCTTAGGAGTATAATAGTATTTCTAATATTATACATATAATATATACGATTATCAAAAATGATTCCCCACTCTTTAAAGAATTAAGATTCGTCTAGGTATATGTTACTCAATTAAAAACATGTGTGATGTTTCTCATATACTCGGTATGATGATATGTAAAGTTCGATATTCATTATGGCATTTTTTTTATTATTGTTTCTTCTGGAAATGGGGATGACCTTGTTTGTTTAAGGTTCAAACTTTCTAATCATTTTCTAATGGGTTTATTCATAGAACTGAAAACACCCAATGATTCTATATCCATTTGGACCTACTTTCCAATGGTAGGTGCTCATTAATTATGGACCGATGAGGCTGAATAATTTTCATTGGATGAGAGGATGGGAGGTCAGGCTCATCACACCTTTTTTCGGGGAATTATTGCATACTCCGGGACTCTCTTATAGATTTAAGTTATGTTCACGAATCCTTATTAATTCACCAAGCATGAAAATGAGTTTTCCTTTAGATTTGGAAATCAATGATTGATATGTATGGGATTTAGAGAATCCTTTATATGTATTTGTGGTTCTTCATCAATGGAGAATCATCTGTATGTATTAGAGATTTTTATTCAATGGTATGCTTCAATATATTATATATAAATCTCTTGGTCATTATTATGACCATACTAGTTTTAAAGTCACTCAGTGGGGCACATGAAGTTTATTGTCATTCAGAAAGACATGGATTTTTTTAGAGTTGGGATCGTACCCGAAGATGGGCTACCTACGTATCCTCATTAAAAAGGAATCAGAACCCATGTAGTTCGATAAGAAGGTTATAGTTTAACGTCATATGGGATGGAAAATAATTAATGAAAGATGGGCTTGAACCTTGGAAATGCTTACTATATACTCTACTTTTAAGGAAGATATCAAGGTCCACATAGTTCGGGTGAAGAAATATGGGGCTTATGCATGGTTAATGGCACAAAAAGAGATGTTGTGAATAATTTTACACTCTAAGATCATGTGAGTCATGCTCAGTGTGAGAAACAAGAGGTATCAGTAAACTTGACAATTGTTCCATGAAAGATGTAGTCACAGGAAATGATGTGGGGCTTACGTATGTGTGACTGCCCCAGTAGATGAAGACCATGACTTACTTCAGGAAAGAATCCCAGGAGTAGGGTCCATAAAGGTATTTTTACTTTATGTAGATTTGGAGTTTTAACTCGGGGCTTACTCCTAAGGAGGTTTCTCAAATTAAAGGGGACTTATAACTTGGGGATTAGTCTTGAGAAAGAGGCCCAAATTAAAGAAAATTATGATTGGGGATTATTCATGAGAAGGAGGCCCATGTTAAAGGAAATTATGACTGGGGCGTACTCCTTAGAAGGAGGCCCAGTTTAAAGGAAATTATGACTGGGGCTTACTCTTGAGAAGGAGGCATAGGTAAAGGGGACTTGGGGCTTACTGCTGAGGAGGATTCCCTAAATCAAAAGATCTTCTCATCTTAAATTTTGAGGTTATATGGGGGAAACCTCTAATCGTAGTGACATAAAGTTTGTAAGTCACGAGGTTTTGGGAGAGGTTCTCACTGAACTCTTTTCAGATAAGGAAGCCAACAAAATAACCATGCCATAAATGGCTTTGAAAATGGGTTTGAGGGCTAATATCTTGAAGAGGAGTGGTGAACAGGAGAGAAGCAAAAAAATGAAGTTGGCATGCAAGTGTAGGTGGCGCAGGTAATTTGGTGTGCGAGTATTGGTCACACAAGTATACTTTCACAGCATGGGTTCACCTGGGCGATGAAGAATCTGTAGGTTAATACTTGGGAGAGACATAATTCAAGCCTTTAGTATTATCCTAATATATTTCCAAATACGCAGCGTGCAAGTTTCATCGAAAGGGTAGAGCAGCGCGCAAGTGTTTCCATTTTCAAGGAGATCTAGATACTTAGACACATAAGTTTTGATGAATTATAAACACTTAGGCCTTACCCTAATATTTCAAGTCTTCCATTCTAGGTAAAAAGTTACCATAGAAGCTTTTAGAAGAGTTGAGTTGAAGACTTGGGCGACCATAGCTTGAATTTGAACTTTGGAAAATCTGTCTATGAAATGGGGGCCCACAGGGGCTATTTACGGGCCACCTTGCACCTTGGTTGAAAAATCCAATAGGGTTCTCAATTGAGCTACCCAACCCATAGGTGGCATGCAAGTGACTTACATGGCGTGCATGTAACTTGCACACCTCACTCCAAATGGGCTCCTAGTCCATGCCATCGTCAATGTTTTTGATGTTCTTAAAAGGGTGACCCTCTTTATGCTTAAGGTATTCCCCTTTGCCATTCATTGGACTCTGTGATGGAAAGGAGTGTCAAAAAAAGTCCCCCCTCAGAGTTGGATCCGAAAAGAAAAGAGGATCCGAAAAGGAAAGAGCATCTGTCTCCGAGGTAATGCCAGAGAAATCAAGGGTTTGTGGCATGCAAGTTCGGCGCACAGATCTAGGGCATGCAAGTATGGCATGCAGGTGGTCTGGATCACCTATATATACAGGATCACTCCTGCAAAAACTCACTCAGCTTCCATCAACTTGAGCTCTCATCGCATAGGTGCTTATGTCTTCGGCGAATGGCCCTTTTAGATTTTGTCATGCTTCTGCAAAAGGTATTTGACTTGCGCGCCATGACTAGGGTGACACAACTTGCATGACTGTTTTGACTTGCGCGCCAAGTTGGGACTTGCGCACCTTAATGCATTTGTCATTTTTTTATTTCCTTCATCAAAATTTCACAAAAAAAAAACTTACTTAAAAGTTTATTGTTTAATATTTGTGCATATTCAATGGCTCCCAGAAGAATTGGATCAGCTAATGAGTTGGCTAGCAAGAGAATAGATGAATGATGAACGTCATCAACCATGACTATTATGTTATCTACGACAGAACTCTCCCATATTTGGCTATGTACTTGAAGAAATATCATGCCAATTTCCAACAGAGAATCTACTTACCTTTGTATGGCCATGGTCATCTACAAGGATTCAACGTTCCTGAGGGCAAAGAATTATATCCCTCATTCCTGGTTTTAGAAACCAACTTTTCTTCGGAAAATATCTCAGTTTCAGGATCATTTTTCAATGCTGGGATACTGGAGAAGGCATACATAATGCATCATAGCCCATGTTCTCTAGATCTGAAGCCTCACATGCCTAAGCTGCAGCCACATTGCTACCCCTCTATTTTCTGAAATTCTCAGATAGACCAATCTAAGGGATAGAAGAAGAGTTGAGATTTCTGTCCTGGTAGAGGTGTGAAGCCGACTTGGATGTGGGCATATTGGGTGCGACAAACCTATGCAGAGTTTTTCAATGATCTAAATGGAACTGTAATATATGAAGCTTTCTGGGCTGGGCACACATATGTCTATAATAATGACAATTTTGTGCCAGAGTTAATTAGCTATTGGAGCTCGGAATCGAATTATTTCCATCCAACTCATAGAGAAGTAGGCATCATTTTATGGGACGTTTACAAGATTTCGGGGGCTCTAATTTTGGGAGATATGTATGATGAATTCATCCCCCCCATGGTGACCTGGAATGATTCGGAGAAGACTCTGGCTTTGGCTCAAGAGTTAATGAATATTTTCTACAAGATTAAAAATACCACCATCAAGAAAACTCACTCCAGAAAAGATATCCATCCAGAGGAGTGGATGGACATTTTTATGATTAAGAAGAGAGAGGAGGGACCTTCCTGCCCTCATCCTACTAGTTTCCCTAGAGCAGCAAAGAGGGGTTCTTCGGGCACATTTTGGCCAACTCTGGAAGCATGATAGTTTGATAGGTGGGGTATGAAGTGAACCAGAAAATTCCAGCGAAGACCCGTATGGCAGGATTTTTTTCCTTGTGGCTCAGTATTTACCCTTTACCAGTTCGGGATTCGAAAGGAGGTGTGAGGCCAGGGACCATTGTTGTTGTAGCCAAGCTAGGTGAAAGGAAGATGGTTGGGTTGGCCACCCCAGTTTTGGAAAAGATTCATAGGAGCTTACTTCATGTTTATATGGGTAAGTCACCTCTAAGAATAGTGGGACCATTCCAAGTTTTATGGGGATGGATTGCAACCCACTTCAGAACATATGTTGTACAAAGTGCAGTACAGGTTCCTGGAAGTTCTTTCCGACCATCTGTTCAGGCCTTTTATGGAATTTCTCCCTTATCCCACAACGCTTATGATATCAAAATATTGCTGAGCATGTTCAAGGAGTTTCACTTATTTCCTTATGGAAATCTTCCAACAGGGTGATTTTTTGATGATGGAATAGCCAGCCTAGAGTTAAGGGAATATATGCTAGCATGTAGAGATGGTACACTGGTCATGAGGATTGATGGAGAAATTATATGTGAGGCTTATGCTCAATATAGATTCGTATGTCAATTCAAATGTCTGCAGCAAATTATCATATCCCCTCTAGTGCATGTCAGGTTAGAGCAGCATCTGATGGTTTCTCATAAACTATGGTTGATAACATCTATGGAGAATACTGGGGAGGTATTTGATCTACCAGCTGTTGAAGCGGCAAGTTGATTGACTGCATGGTATACCGAGAGATAGGTAGCATCATACCCTGAAGGGGTACTGAATCAGCTTGTCCCTCAGGTGGGTATAAAGAAGAGAACCATTAGGAAAGAATCTCTTCATGTGGAAGATGACTCTTCCTCACCCAGAGCCGATTCACTGGATTCCCGGGATGGGGCTGATGAGGCTTCAAATATGTCAAAGCGACCTCGTGCCAGATATAATCCACCTGCCAGAGTCAAGAGACCTACTCCATTGACTCTTGGTGAGTTACATTATTGAGGAAATTTAGTCGTCATTATTTTAAAGAGGAACAAGTTTAATTTTTTTATCCTTTATATGTGATTGCAGGAACTTGGAGGAAGTTGAAGTCCCAGATTTTAGGACCCTCCTCATGGCCTTCTGGTGCACATTATTAATATTTATGACCAGAGGTTTTCCGGACATGGTGGAATTTATATTTTGATGATGAAACCTCCTAGATGAGCTTATGCGAGGGGCTGAATATCCCTAGATTGGGGAATCTTAGGGCTTCCTCTGACATCTATTTTGAGGAAAACCCTAATGAAGTGAGGGATTACATCAAAGAGCTGAAAATGCTCATATATACCACTAATCAGTCAGTTCCTGTCACCAAGCGGGTGAAGGAAATGATGGAACGTGGTACCACTGAAGGGATTGGTCCTTCATTAGACGAAGAGTGGCATGATTATGTGTCTCTTGAAGATTTAAGTTTCCTTTTTTATCATGTTTCCATTTTCTTTTCAATTTGAATTTAGTCAAATATTTGTTATTCAAGGAAATAATCTTCTTCATCCTATAGCTTGTAAAGGAAAGAACCACTGATATCCCTTCACCACGGTATAGCCCTGGTGGCACACCTCTTGGATCCAATGAATCTCCTCATGAGTCGGGCGAAGTATCTTCAGGACAGGAAGTCATGGATGAGGAGTTATAAAGGGAGTTATTGTCTCTGATACCCGTTTTCGGAGATGATGATTCTAGTCCACCCAAAAAGGACAAGAATCAAAGGCTTCGAAGAAAGGAGACCACATTCAAACGCTTTATCAGCAGTGGTAAGTATTTCTGGTAGTCATGAATCTTAACTTATAAAAAAGTGATCAAACTTCTCAGGATTTCATGGGATTCTTCAGTTTCCCCTTTAAGGGAAAGGATTGACCAGCCTCAGAGTACAATGGAGGGTGTTGTAGAATGGCTGCAAGTTCTTACTGAAATGGCTGCTCTTGAAGAAATACTGAGAGTAGATGAGCCGACTTCTGTTCCTAGCACTACTCCTATTTCTAATGCCAGGAGAGAAAAGACTTATGGAAAATTAACAATACTTCATATAACCTCAAATGACACAACAACTAACTTCCATTCTGTGATGTTTTAGGTTCAACACATGCACCAGAGCATTTGGAAACCACTGAAGCGGACCCGACAATTGTCTTTGAAGAAGCTATCTGGGGTCAGACATTGCTAGATGAAAGTCACGAAGAAGACATGTTGAGTGCTCCCACTGGTGACACTAACCTGGGATCTGGGACATCATTGGAAAAAATGATGAATCTTGGAATGTCCTTTGAATAAATTTTAGAACATGTTAAATTACCACGTGATTTAGAAGATTTTGGAGATCTATTTATAGAATCAACTAGATGTGAGTTTCACCATTTGTCATGTTAATATTATCATGATTACACTTCTAACCATATTTGGTTTAAAAAAATGTATAGTTTCATCTGAGGAAACTGCTGAACCAACAACGCTTGAAAGGGGTGTAGACATTGATGCCAACCCTGTTATTGTAGAAACATTGGCTCAGGTAGAACATAGCATGGACGACCCTCCTGAAACCCATCCTGAAAATCCTGTTGAATCTAGGAAAGATGGGGAAGAGTCTTCACAAGTTTTTTATCTACTGTTAGGTAAAATATGATGATATTTTTGGCTTACTTTTCTGCAAGACAATCAATCAACTTTTACTGTCCTTCGAAACTAACCATACTTTCAATTGACCAAATCGGGTTGTCAACTTCAATGGCTAGATCTGAAGATGAAGCCTCAACCTCAACCCAAACAGTAGCAGAAGGTGAAGCAACCAGGGTCAGGGAAGGAGCATAACAGGGCACTTCCTTAAGTGCATTAATCCCAAACTATGTTCCTCCCTATGATAGCAATGCTGAATCAGACCCAGAGGTGCAAAAGGCGTTCCAATTCTCACATCGCAAGGCATGGAAAAATATATGGAAGATAATATCTTAGGTGCCTCTTGAAGTGCTACCTTTGAAAATTCCAAGACTTGCATCCCTGTTTACCATGCTGGGACTTGGCGGTTATGGATATCAAGAAATCCATGTCGTATTAAAACAAGTCATTCGAAGGAGGGAGAAAGAGAAAATGTGTCATCAAGACCTGATCAGAGTTAGATTTCTGACCAATATCAGTGAATTTCAGGTTGTAGTGTCCCGAGATGAGGCTGATCATGCTGCAAAGATGAAGGAACTGAAGAAGAAGATCAAGGAGAAGATTTTCCAGCAGTTGCACCTTCAGCAAGAGCTGGATGATGTTACTGGGGAGCTTGACCAGATTCATAATTCATTGGAAGAAGTCCAAGAAGATGGTATAAAATCCATCACAAATGCCAAAGAGGCACTTCTTCGAGCTGAAGAGAGTGAAGTTGGTCGAGTAAATGAACTTCAAGTGGCTGCTGATGAAGCTCAGGATGCTGTGAAATAGATGAGAAATCATGTTGAAAGCCTTCTGTAATTTCTGAAAAAAGATAAGAGACTCTAGTCTATGGATGTTCTTCTAATCTTGGTCATCAATGAAAAATAGTTCATCTTCAATCATCTATACCTTTAATTTCTTGATAATTTCTCTTATTTTTACCTAAGCCAATGGGACTAGTAAACATAGTTTGATTTTTAATATGGTTATATAAACAACCCCATAAACGTTGCATCTTTTAATTGCTCAATATTGCCTAAATCATAAAAAATGTATGTTTAGCGAGCTGAGACTTGACTTTTGTTTAGAGTACCCTTTACAAGTTCCCAATTTAATGAGTACCATGTCTTTTGTTATTGTCAGTTTAAAGTCATGCATGTTGGACTATGAAAAGGCTAATATTTAAGGTCGAATAGCTTTAACCGAATGGATGATATTGACTCAATTCTTGATAATTTTTTTGGAAACATATTACCATATTCAAGTATGGAGGGGGAAAATTGTAAACTGTGACTTGAAAAAATTTTGAATCTGAGGAATGAAATGGGAAAAGAGCTAAAAGGCATTAGAGGAAGTCTTTTCTAAGAATGAAGTTACCACTACTTTACAAACCCATTATGGGGGTTGAATTATGTAGGGCTAACTAGGGAATATGTTGCATAGTCATATAGTAGTATCTTTTGGATGACAGGTCCATTATGTAGACAACTTATGCAAGGCTACCTAAGGGCACGTGCTGCATAGTCGGGAAAAAAAAACTCTTAGAAATTAAACTTTCTATTTCTAAAATCCGAAGAATGTTTTATGGAAATTAAAATTTTCCAAATCATAGAGTCTGCTTTATGGAGAAAGGTACGTGAATATGGAGAGTATATTTCCAATCAGAATTGTCAAAGAATTTGAGGAATGTGACTTCTACGAAGGTCTGACTCAAACATAGTAAATAATGTATCTGTGTTTTTAAATCATTTTTCTAAAATTGGAGATAGAAACATTATATGACATATGGCCAAGTGGTACAAGGTTATTTTATATTGCTCAATATATATGGAGAAGGAGGAAAATGTAAACCATAGACTTGAATACTTTCATATCATGAAAAAGTGTATGGAACAAATATGTTAAGGATGAAAGTTTTTTTTGCAGATCCCTACACATCGTCGTTAAGACAAATAGGTAAAAAAGAGGCTTCTCCAAAGAATGAAGTTACCATTACTTGAAAAACCCAGTTTGGAGGTTGAATTATGTCAGGCCAACTGGGGCATAAACTGCATAGTCAAATAGTAGCATCTTTTGGTAGATAGGTCTGTTATGTAGATAACTTATGCATGGACACCTAAGGGCACATGCTGCATAATCTGGAAAAAGAACTCTCAGGTATCAGAAATTTTGTTACCAGAAGTCAAGAAAAGGGTTATGGAGACCATGAATATTATTTGTATAATTTTGTGGATGGGTCCTGAATTAAGATTCTGGATGTCACTATGTATCTCATTAGGATGAGAATCAAGCCACATGTAGTTCTTGAAATACAATTTAACGTCATGCAGAACAAGAGCATGGAAGATCTTAGTTTAGGGTTGTAGAGCTTGGACCATAGTGAGGGATACACATCGTGCATTTGTTATAAACTTGATGTGAATAATGACCAAGGTTTTCCATATCACACCATGTGCTCCTAGGGGGACTTTTCTGCCAAGGGACCGAATGTGGAGTTTGGGGTTGGGCCCAAAGGCATAGGGATGGACTCGAGGAATGCTCAAGCATTCCTACGTATCCCATGAGGATGTGAATCAAGCTGCATGTAGTTCTTGAAATACCCTTTGTACATATTTGGTTCATACATATGAGGGGTAAAGAGGACTTTATTGTAATTATGGATGAACCCAAGATTAAATACTTGGGTGTCACTACATATCTCATAAGGAAGAGAATCAAGACATACGTAGTTCTTGAAATATGACATGGTTGGAGACCATGTCATTTATGATTCCTCTCGAGTTAGGGTATCAGGGATTGTTGCAGTTTATTTATCATGTAGGACAAAAGTGCAAATAGTTTAAGGTCATATGCATAGACCAGTGCTATGCAGTTTAATGTCTTGCAGCAAGGACAATGGGGGACTGTATAGTTTAACGTCATATATCTAGGAGGATGGGACATACACAGTTTAACGTCATGTAGGACGAAAGTGAACCAATATGAATAAGATGGTTGATGGGGGATTCACCTATCAATATTGTATGGGATGGGGGTGAATCGATGTGAAGAAAGTGGTTTCGGGCTTGAACCTCAGGAGGTTGCCTACATACCCGGCCTAAGAGGCAAGGATCAAAGTCTGTGTAGTTCAATTGAGAGGGATTAAGATATCGGGGTGTACTTGAGGACAACGAACTGAAGATGATGTTGGGACTTAAGCGTGGTTAGCGACCCAAAGAAGATGTCATGGTCAAAGCTTACTCTAAGCTCATGTGAGTCATGATCAGTGTGAGAAACAAAAGGCAGAAACAGACCTAACGATCGTGTCATGAAAGATGTGACCACGAAGGATGGTGTAGGGCTTATGCATGGTTAGTTTCCCATGACATGCATGGAAATAGATTTTAAAAGACAATTTCACATGCAATGATCACAATTTAATGTCATGTGTCACAGACATGGGGTGCTTGGCAGTTTAACATCCTGCACCTTGAACGATGCACAATTTAACATCATGTTGGATGAATAGGGACACAGTTTAACGTCATGTTGGATGATAGAGGGGGCTATGCAGTTTAATGTCCTATAGTAAGGACAATGAGTGTATTTTTGTTACCAAAAATACATCTTCAAGAATCTTGCATTGGTTGGAGTTGTAATGAGTTCTTCATCCATTGAGATTAAAGAATAAGCTCCATTGGAGTAGACCCTATGTATTGAGTAAGGTCATTCCCATTTTGGCTCAAGCTTTGGAGGCTTCTTTCTCAGTATCATTGGGGTTCTAAGGACCAATACCAATTCTCCTTTAATTAATGAACGAAGGTGTACTTTTTTATTGAAAGCTTGTGCTATTCGATTCTGATAGACCTCTAAATTGTGCAGTGTGCACGGTCTTTTTTCATCTAGTTGTTCTAATTCATCTAGTCACTTTTGAGATTATTCATCTGTAGATAACTGATCACAAATGGCGACTCTAAGTGAAGGTAATTGGACTTCAATAGGCAAGACTACTTCTGTTCCATATACTAATGAATATGGAGTTGATCGTGTAGTAGTGCAGGTGGTAGTCCGATAAGCCCATAGAGAATAAAAAAGTTTATCAATCCATGAATTCTTATCTTTATCCACCATCTTTTGAAGTTTGTGTGAAGGAGTTTTATTGAAAGCCTCTACTTGACCATTGTCCACTGCATGATACTGAGATGAATGGTTGGATCTGATATTGTATTCTTGATACAATTTTCTTACCTCAGTTGAACAAAAGTTTGTGCTATTATCCGTCAATATGGTATGAGGAACACCAAATCTGGTAATGATATTAGACTTGACAAATCTAACAATGCTTTTAGCACCAAATTCTTTAAGAGTTATTGTCTCTGCCCATTTGGAAAAGAAGTCAGTAGTAGTAAGAATATACTTAAACTATTTAGCTGTAGCCAGAGGATAAGGTCCTACTACATCCATTACCCATATAGAAAACATCTAGGAGTATTTATCTATATGAAGAAACTCCAGGGGTTGATGAATGAAGTTGGCACATACTTGGAAAGAATGACACTTCTAAGTGAAATCAACACAATCTTGCATCATTGAAGGCTAGAAGTATCCAAGCCTTTGAATTTGACCAGAAATTCTATGTCCAGACCAGTGGAAACCGCAAACTCTTGCATGTACTTCATTCATGACAGCCATTGTCTCTTCACCATCAATACATCTGAAGAAAATTCCATCAAAAACTCTCTTGTAGAGAATTTTTTGGTGATTTGAGCTATCAGAAAGAGTAAAATTGACCACATGTCATTGAACTTGTTCTTTCCTAGCTCTATCTGGTGTAAGTGTTCCATTTTGAATAAATTCCCTGACAGGTGTCATCCATCATGTAGTATGACCATATGGTTTAGAAATGGGACTGATTTCATTGATTTCCTTTGTTCTGATTTGAACAAGAGGTGAAACTATACGATGGTGGGCAATACTGATGATTGTTTCATCCCGATTTGGATCTTCCAAGGCTGTGGCTACATTATCCAATGCATTAACTTGGGAATTTTGTGATCACGGGACATAAGAAAATGTCGGTTCAAAGGGAAATTCCACCATTAACTCTCTGACGTAATCACACAAAGGGATTAACTTTTACTTTCTGATAGTATAATCCCCATTGATTTGTTTGATTATCAAATCTGAATCACCTTTTACCTTCAAGTGATTCACCTATACCTGAAGCACCCATTCCAAGCCTGCGATGAGAGCTTGATATTCTACTTTATTGTTTGTAACGCCTTTCGATAATAAGAAGGAATAGGGTAGCACTACCTTTTCCGGGGAAATAAGCACGATTCCTAGCCCAACTTTATTAAATTTTGGATCTTCCATTTTCTTCCCTGTTGGACTTCTAGAGGCACCATCAAATTACATTTACCATGTTTGAGAATTATCTTGAATAGAGAAGACTTCCTCATCAAGAAGTTCAATATTTAAAGATGTATCTTCTACAGATGGGTGTTCAGTAAGGAAATCAACCAATGCTTGGCCCTTTATTGCCTTTTGACACACATACTGAATATCAAACTACTACAAAATAATTTCCCACCTTGCTAGACATCCTGTAAGCATTGGAAGACTAAGGATAAATTTGAGTGGGTTATTGTGAGATACCAATTGGACCTCATGATGTTGCAGGTAGTGTCTCAATTTCGTAACTGCAAAGATTAATTCTAGGCAGCACTTTTCAATACTTGAATATTGAGTTTCTGCCTCAAGTATAGTCCGACTAAGATAGTAAAGGCTATTTTCATTCCCAGTATCATTCTTTTGGGCAAGGAATGAACCCAATGATCACTCTAAAGATGTCACATATATAATAAGTGGTCTTCCTTAAATAGTTGGCATTAATACCGGTGGACTCAAGAGATATTTCTTGAGGATATCGAATTCTTCTTGACGTTCTTCAGTCCACTGGTAGGTCACTCCATTCTTCATTAATCTGGTGAAGGGTAAACACTTTCCTTCCAAATTGGAAATGAAATGCCAAATATAAGCCATGTTTCCTTGAATTCCTCTTAATTACTTCAAATTTATAGGATGTGACATGTCAAGGATTGATTTTTTCTTCTTAGGATCAACTTCGATACCATGATGGCGTACACCAAAGCCAAGAAATTTTCCAGAGGTTACCCCAAAAGCACATTTCAAGGGGTTCATCTTCAAATTTTGTTGTTGAAGTTTGTTGAGTATGATTTCTAGATCATCCAAGTGATCAGAAAATTGTCTGGATTTAACCACCAAATCATCCACATAACATTCAAAAAATTTCCCTAAAAAGGGTTTGAAGATATGGTGCATGGCACGTTGATACGTTGCACCTACATTCTTCAGCCCAAAGGGCATTACCCGATAGAAAAACACAACTTGAGGAGCTCTAAAGGCTGTAGACTCCTCATCTTCTAGGGCCATTCATATTTTATTATACCCAGAGTAACCCTCCATGAAGGAAAGAGCTTCCTAGCTAGCTGTTGCATCAATTAAGAGTTCTGTTATCAGAACTAGAAAGTCATCCTTGGGACAATGCCAATTAAGATCTATGAAGTCAATGAAAACTCTAATTTGTCCATTCTTATTTTTCATAGAGACAATATTAGCCAGCCATTTGGGATATTGAACTTCTCTGACAAAGTTATCCTTGATAATATTATCAAATTCAGCTTCAATTTTGGATGCATAAGTTGGGTGTGTTCTTCTTGCTGCTTGCTTGAATCTGGGATGTTCTTCTAGAAAACCCAAATGATGAATGGAAAATTCAGGATCAAGACCTAGAATTTTTGTATAATTCCAAGCAAATACATCTCGATTTTGCTTTAGAAATGAAGTATCAATTTCTTTATCTTCAAGAGTCATGGATGCACTAATTAAAGTGGGGCGTAGATCTTCTTTTGTACCGAGATTTATTTCTCTGAGTTCATCCACAGAGGTAGAGATACCCTCTTCAAATGCTGGAGGAGCATCCTTGAGATATTCCTCTTATTCTTTAATATGTGTTACTTTTTCTGTTTCTACTTGCATAGTAGATGATGAAGCAGAATTTCCATGGTTAGGGGAGAAGTTAAAATCTGAACATCTTGAAGAAGAGGATTCCATTTCTGACCCTATTGATGATGAAGGGTCTTCCTGGGGTGATAGATAAGAGATGATGGATTAAGAATCGAAATCATTGTTTTCCTCTAGTATTTCTATTACTTTTTCTGGCCGGGTTGATGAAGTATAGAATTTCTGGATTTCAATGGATGAAATGAATACATCTCCATTTAAACATTATTCACTACTTGGAGAATCAACAATTTCTCTCATGCTATCTGGCTTGATTGTTGTAATTGACATTATGGAAGTTTTCATAAGAGTGTTTGGATTTAGGTCTATCTAATCAATTTGACTGATAGGAAACACATAATTTGTACTCACATGTTTGAATGGGTTTACTAGAATCTTTTCCAAACCATTTCGAGCATTAATTTTGGTGACCTCATTTTTCATGGATTTTTCCTTTCCCTCCATGTGATAAAATTCTGCCTCAATATATTGAGATTCACACATTTTGAATGGGGCCTTGTCACCATACAATGTCTCAATTTGACCATTGAAACAATATTTGAGACATTGATGGTATGACGAAGGTATGTCCGCATGTTTATGTAGCCAAGGTCTTCCAAGAAAAATGTTGAAGGCGATGTCCTAAATAACGACCATGAAATATGAATTAGACACAAGGTCTCCAAACTGAATTCTGAGTTTTATCTCGCCTAGAGGTTATTGTTCATTCTTATCATATCCTTGAAACATCAATGTAGATGGAGATAAATCAAATTCGGTAAGGCTTAATCGACGAAGTGTACGAATAGGAAAAAGGTTGACTCCTGAGCCATTATCAATAAAAGATCATCGGATGTCTATTTCATTGACTTTTCCAGATATATACGAAGGTATAATATGTCCATGTACAACATCATCTTCATATTCATCTATAAAAGATATCACCCAATGACATTCTGCAAGATCATTCTCTATAGGGTAGACCTCATCTGCAACAATTTCAATTTCGAATTCTTAAGGACTTGACAAAGCCTCAATAAGCGCCTCCTGAAGATCTTTTGATATATTCAAGGAATCCATAATTGATAACTTGGTCGATACATGGGCCAAATGATTCAATACATCATACTTTTGGTCTAAATGTCTATGTTTCCCAGCATGAAAATGTGGTTTTGTAGGTGCCTTGGAAGTTGATGATTTGTTAGTAGATGCATCCCATATCAGGGAAACAATTGAAAACACTCCTGGCTTTTGTATATTAGACCGACTAGTTCTATTTATTTGATGAGAGGAAGAAGGTGTAACCTCTAACTAGTCCTCCAAAATAACTGTGTCAGGACCAAATCTGCCATGTGTGGAAAAACTTTCTTGTTTCTGTTGATCCCGCTGAAGGGCTTTGCCATGATTTTCTATTGCATATACAGTTCTAGAAGTGGTAGGATTGAAATAGTGGATTCTGGAATATCCATGTCTTCCTCTGTATCCTAGAACTCTGTCTCTTCCTCTAATTCCTCTGTTATATACAGGGAACTTAGGCTCATCATGATCGAAACTTTCATTATCATAGGGATCCATTAAATGAATCATGTTAATAGAACCAAAGATAAATTCTTCATTTGATAAAGATTCTTCCTGATGAACCTGTTCAGGCTGTGTCGTTTGGTGGGGCGGTTTCTGTACTTTCGAAGCATATGGCATAAAATCTGCCAGAGTCAAAGACAACTTAGGCTTTGACATGAGCTCGTCTTCTTCTAACTACTGTTATTTCTTCAAATTATGCCACTTCTTTGAGGGTTTTCCTTCTGATGAAGGGGGTTTGTTGTGGTAGAAATAGCAGAAGACACAATTGGTTGATTCAATTGTGTTCATAAAATGCCATGAGTTCGATTGATCATTTTCCTGACCATCCAATCATAATATTTCTACGCATTTTTACTTTTGACTTTGTGCCACTCGCTTTCTTCCTCGAGATCAGTAGCAGTAACACATGCTACCTGGGCTGAAGAACCTTTCAGTTTTACGTGTCCAGAGTCCACCATCTTTTGGAGGAGGTATTTGAAGACAAAACACTCCTAAATGGGATGCCCCAACATCTGATGAAACGAGCACTGGTTGGAGAGGACTTCATCTCCTTCCTTGTTTGGCCTTTTGGGCCTTGGCAACTGAACCGGATTGTTTTTCAGAGCCGAGATGAAGTAACCAGGAACTTGTTCATTCTGGAAAGAATAAAATTTGTTCTTTAAATCCTCAAACTGTTTCTGCCTTGGATATCTTTGATCATCTTGATGAGGCAACTATTGTTGTTGATGCTCAAGAGGTGGTTCCCTTCGATATGATGAAGGTTTTGAAGTGGAAGCAGGTATAGGTGCTTGTTTAAGTGTAACTATAGCAGTCTCTACTTTCCCAACTCTCCTTCCCGGATCTGATGGAATTACATGAGTTTTATCCCTAGTCTATGTAATAGATTCTTCTATCTGCTGAGCGATTGAAGTAAGGTCTTGAAACCCTCCTGTGTATTTAACTGGGGTCAAATGGTGTGCGTAATTCATCACGTGGATTTTCCACACATATTAGCAACAACTCTTCTTGAGGGAGTACTAAACTTAAGGAATATATTAATCCCTTCCAGCGAGCAATAAAATCCAAAACTCTTTCATTTTCCCTTTTTTACAATTGGTAAGATAAAAAACTATTGTCTTTGGAAATGTTGAGCTAAATTGAAGAAGGAATTTTTTATGGAGATCTTCCCACCCAGTAATTGACTGAGATTGCAAACTTGTATACCAGAAAAAAGCAGGTCCTTATAATGACTGCAAAAAACACTTGAGCTTAACTGCTTCTTGTTTTTGAGGAGTTCCCATCATAGGATCACAACGAGAAACAAAATGTGTTAATTATTGTTCTGGATCTCCTGAACCATTAAAAATTGGGAATGTGGTATTCGCAAAATTTGATGGGGGATGAATTGCATCCACCTATTCAGGGTAAGCTCTTTTTTCTGGTTGAACTGGTGCACGTTGTCCTTCCATAGCTTCTAATTGAGCTATTAATGACTCAATGGTAGTCATTAATTCTGGAGAAACATTTGGTTGAGCTTGGACCTAAGTAGGTGAAATAACTGGAGTTTGGACGGGTGTGGCGACCGGTACTGCCACTGATGGTAGTATTTCCTGTTGCTGTCATGTATGACCCATAGGATTGGACCTGTGAGGGTGTACTTGTAAAGGGGGATATTCTTGATCCATCCCAATAGCTGCAACAAATTTCCTTGATTGATTATCTTCTTCATGCTTACGAGGAAGACTACTTTGAAGTAGTTCTGCATTTAACCTCCTTAACTCCTTAATTTCTTCTTGTTGTTGTGCGAACCTTACCTCTAATGAGAGTTATTGGCCTTCTCTAGAGGTAGGGTGTGATGTAACCTGACTTTTACCCTTTTCCTTGGCATGTGAATTTCTGGAGTATGGAAGGGTATTACCCAAAGGAATGTCTTGCCTCTAGGAAACCCTCTGGCTTCTGGTACACACACCCCCTTCATTTGTTTCTGTGTATACAGCCTCTTGAACAAGAACTTCTTCATCTGATTCCTCTGAGTGAGCCTCATGTTCTGGGGGATCAGTGACAATGGCATTGATGACGTTTATCGATGCATAACACATTGCAGCCCTTCTCTCAGTGTTTCTGCAATATTGTTTTCTTCTATGTCCTTTATGAGACATTGCCTTTTATTTGGTTGATCCCTCAGGAACTTCTTGATGAACTGTAATTTGGAGGGAATTTCCTGATAATTTTTCTTTGTGTTCCTCTTGTGGCTTCTTCCCTTATCGAGAGAAGACTGACTTTCACTGAAAAAGAGATTGAGAATTTGAAAAGGTCCCCAGTCCGGTGGACTGGGGTTGTTCCTGTTTTTCCTTCTCAACTCCTCAAATCCTATCTGTTGATCCCAAGGGTTGGATTAAAAGATTCCCCATCCTGACAAGCTGAGGTGGATCTTGAGCTGATACATCTGAAACTCTCTTAAAAGATCTCCTTATTTTGCGGATTTTAGTCCGGAAATTGGCTGGATGCATCATTCGACATCCACTCAAATCACCTGGCTCAGATGACCATTGCATTATTTCTAACAACTCTATCACCTAATGATGAACATTCTCTAAATGAGAAGCATGTTTGATATTCTCATTTGCTTGATGCAAGAGTAATTCGACAGCTTGTTCTTCATATGCCTTACTTTGGGAGGAACTAGTTGAGGCATGTTCTTGATCAAGCCTCTGATTACACAGAAAATCAGTTATTTGTGGCTATCCATGGGCAATAACATTGCATGAGACCACTTTTGGAGAGATTTGTTGACTAGAGAGAACATTTAAATGCAATGTTCCATGAATAGACCGTCCCCTGATATGAATACCATATGGGGCATTGGTAATTAACTGGCGCAACCTTTTTAATGCACCAAGGCATGTATGCTGAAGGGCTCTCTGCTACTTTTCAACCTTTGGATGTCGGGAAACTGAGAGAGATGCCAAGTCAATTTGGTGTTGCAACCCTTCTATTACCTTAACATGATTTCGATATTCATCATAAGGTAATATATTCTCTTTTAAGTGACAAATAGTTTTGCATATGTTGAGATGAATATCGTAAATACAATCTTCTGTCAATGTTTTTGGAATATCCTACTGAGAGTCAGCCAAAGGCCAAAACATGACTGGTATTTCACCCTTTGCCAATTTTTTTCTCATATTCAGCACTTCCTCTTGTCATTTGATGAAGATTCTTCTACCTGATTAGACCAAAGCTGGTGCTTCTTTGTTGCTTCATCAGATTCAACAAGATTGGTAGGGAATTCATTTGTTAAATTAGAAGATGAATGACCCAGGGGTGGTTCGGAGAAGGACCTACACCCCGGGATATCTTCTGATTGAGAAAGTATTTCACCTACTAGGGGTAAGGCATCATACATGATTGGATTCACATTTTTAAGTGCCTTAAGATAAGAGGGATTTCTCGTTACTTCATTGTCCATTGAATAATTTTCCAAGAAATGTGAATTACTACTGCGGAGAGGACTTTCGTAGCTAAATGCATCATCATGGGGAGGACCACCATGGTGGGTTATAGCAAAAGATGAAACCTTTTGCTCCTTGGTCTTCGTGCCATGCAGAGGGTTATTGTGGCTCTCATCTGAAGATGATGCTTCGAGATTGACCGAATTGTCATGAAGCAAGCCTTTATGAGGAAGTGTCTGATGAAGACCTTCATAATTATTGTTGTTATTTCCAGAATTTGGAAATGAGAGAGTAGAATCTTGAGTTGCAACAGATAATTGTCCGAGGGCTTCAAGAACTCCATCATTGAGCAAGGCCTTATTGTAGATTGACTCTTGATTTTTTAACTGTGCCAAATGGGTCTTTTTCTAGGATTCCTTCTTACTCACTTTGGAAACCACTTGTTGATGAAAGTGGTTATTATGGACTGGTGTATGTTCCTGCTCAGGAGAAATGGTTAGGTTAGCCTGACTATCTTCATTTAAATCGGGTATATGTGTCTGACGTGATTGTCCGTAGGACATGGAGGAGTATACCCCACGACCCTCCTGGACTGGAACAGAGGTGTGTATCTGCTCTGGGGTGACATGTTGATGAGTCACTCCACTGATAGGGATAGATTTAAGTTTCTTTCCCTGTGATGTTGCTGAAGTTGTTATAGTATTCTGACAGGTATCCAGAATATGGGTAGGGATATTCTTATGATCTTTCACCGTTGTCAAAATGTGTTGGGTGACTTCAGCTGCCGGAATTGGAATATACGTCTATTCCGTGTTTGGAGTATGTTTGTGTTACTATTCCTGTCCTCCTTTTCATGTCAGTGAATCCTAACAGTACTCATGTGTGGGGGCATAAAGTTGTGTTTTCCTCCTGTTTATCATTGGAGATTTCCTATTGACATCTTCGGGTACTACCAAACGAGACTATTGGTTAGCTTTATGAATTGCAGGTGTATGTGTCAGCTGATTTTTATCCACCGAATATTATTGATGAACTTCCTTCAATACTGGCAGAGGAGACTGCTGGCATAATTAATGAGTGTAGGCAGGTGTATGTGCCTATTTACAGGTGGTCACCACATTTGGTTGGCGGGCTTCTTTGGATGCAGTTAGACGAGCCTGTTGACTGGATGATGATTTATAAATAGGTGTATGTTCATACCTATAGTATTCTACCGGAATTTCCTAGCGGGATTGGTGTGTTACTACCAGATGAGTCTGCTGGGCATTGAAATTAGGATGGATGGGTGTATATGCCCGCTTGTTGTTTTCCATAAAGTTAGATTGATGGACTTCTCCGTAGGGGGTAGAGGTAAGAACCTAGTCCCTGTTGGCTGAATTTCACCTCTGATGGTTGGTCTTGCATGCTCGGGTCTGAGTAACCTGAGCCAAATGCCTAGAGGCGATACTCCCATCATGTTGAGGGTGCACTACCACATGAGTCTGGTGGTGATTGTTGTTGGTAGTCCTCCAGAAGGACTCATGTCTTCTTGAAATTAGGCCTTGAATGACCTCTTGATTCACCTCCCTATAATATGGGAGGGACTGTTTGTTGCATTTTGGGGATAAAGACCTAAAACGGTTGGTGAAGGTGGTTGTCACTACCTACTTCTTGACCACTGGTCGTCGTTGTCCAGACAACCAGGGTGAGTTGTTAACTTGTAGGGCTTGTCGAGAGGCCTCCAGAGTCGGGATGGTACCATGTTGATTGTATTCCTTCACCAGTGCATTTTAGACCTAATGTTGAAGATGCTGAGTAGGTGATGTCACCCTCAGAGCGGACGAGGATCCAGCAGGAGCAGCGGTCAAGGCATTCACAGGTGTGAACCTTAAAGAAACCATTTTGTGTTGTAGAGAGATCTTGGAAAAGAGTGCATGTTTGATATAGCATACATAATCATGATAAGTCTGTCTAGACTACATCTTTTGGATAAGAATATATATTATTTATTACTTTATTGGACCTCATATTGAGTTTAATAGGGGCCTAACAAATAAGTAAAACATCATTTAACTTGGTTAAGGGTTTACCTCGGGTTCACCATTTTTTTCTTCTTCTAGAAATGGGTATGACCTTGTTTGTTTAAGGTTCAAACTTTTCACTCAGTTTCTAATGGGTTTATTCTTAGAACAGGAAACACCCAATGATTCTATATCCATTTGGACCTACTTTCCAAAGGTAGGTGCTCATTAGTTGTGGATAGATGAGGCTTAAGAATTTTCATTGGTTGAGAGGATGGGAGGTCAGGCTCAGTACACCTTTTTGGGGGGAATTATTGCCTAATCTGGGACTCTCTTAGAGATTTAAGTTATGTTCATGAATCCTTATTAGTTCACCAAGCATGAAAATTATTTTTCCTTTAGATTTGGCAATCGATGATTGAAATGTATGGGATTTAGAGAATCTTTTATATGTATTTGAGGTTCTTCATCGATGGAGAATCATCTGTATGTATTAGAGACTCTTAGTCAATGGTATCCTTCAATACATTATATAGAAATATATTGGTCATTATGACAACCATACCGGTTTTAAAGACACTCAGTGCGGCACTTGAAGTTTATTGTCATTAATAAAGACAGGGATTATTTCAGATTTGGGATCGTACCCGCAGATGGGCTACCTACATATCCTCGTTAAAAAGGAATCAGAACCCACGTAGTTCGATAAGAAGGATATATTTTAAAATAATATGGGATGGAGTAGAATTAAGAAAATATGGGCTTGAACCTTAGAAAGTTTTCTACATACTCTACTTTTAAGGGAGAGATCAAAGTCCACTTAGTTCAGGTGAAGAAATATGGGGATTATGCATGGTTAATGGCCCAAAAAGAGATTTTGTGATTACTTTTACACTCTATGCTCATGTGAGTCATGCTCGATGTGAGAAACAAGAGGTATCGGTAAACCTGATGATTGTGCCATGAAAGATGCAGTCACAAGAAATGATGTGGGGCTTATTATGTATGACTGCCCAAGTAGATGAAGATCAGGACTTACTTCAAGAAAGAAGCCCAGGAGCAGGGTCCATAAAGGTATTTGTACTTTCTGGAGATTTGGAGTTTTAACCTCGGGCTTACTCCTAAGGAGGATGGCCAAATTAAAGTGGACTTATAACATTGGGCTTACTCCTGATAAGGAGTCCCAAATTAAAGGAAATTATGATTGGGGCTTATTCTTGAGAAGGAGGCCCAAGTTAAAGTAAATTATGACTGGGGCTTACTCCTGGGAAGGATTCCCAGGTTAAAAGAAATTATGACTAGGGCTTACTCCTGAGAAGGAGTCTCGGGTTAAGGGGACTTGGGGCTTACTCCTGATGAGGATTCCCTAAATCAAAAGATCTTCTCATCTTAAAGGATGAGGTTATATGGAAGAAACCTATAATCATAGTGACGTAAAATTTTTAAGTCATGATGTTCTCACATAACTCCATTCTTATAAGGAATACAACAAAGGAACCATGCCATAAATGGCTTTGAAAAGGGGTTAAAGGTCTAATATCTTGAAGAGGAGAGGTGAACGGGAGAGAGGCACACAAATGAAGTTTGCGTGTGAGTGTAGGTCACGCCAGTACTTTTGAAGGCGAGTCTTGGCCACATAAGTATACTTGCACATTATGGGTTCACCTGGTAAATGAATAATATGTAGGGTAATACTTGGGTAAGACTTAACTAAATCCTTTAGTATTATCCTAAGATGTTTCCAAAAGGGTGGTGTGCAAGTTTCATCGAAAGGGTAGAGCGGCGCGCAAGTGTTTCCATTTTTAAAGAGGTCTAGATACTTAGGCGCGTAAGTGTTGATGAATTCTAAACACTTAGGTCTTATCCTACTCCTTCAAGTCTTCCATTCTAGGTAAAAATTTACCTTAGAAGCTTTCAGAAGAGTTGATTTGAAGACTTGGGCGACCAGATCTTGAATTTGAACTTTGAAAAATCCATCCATGAAATGGGGGCCCATAGGGGATATTTATTGGCCACCTTGCATCTTGGGTGAAAAATCAAATAGGGGGTGAAAGTGAGCTTTGTGACCCATAGGTGGCACACAAGTGACTTGTGTGGCGCGCAAGTAAATTGCGCGCCTCACTCCAAATGGGCTCTGAGTCCACGCCTTTGTAATTTTTTTTGATGTTCTTAAAAGGGTGACCCTGTTTGTGCTTAAGGTATTCCCCTTTTTCATTATTTGGACTCTGTGATAGAAAGGAGCATCAAAAATTACATAACGTTTCACTACATTGTACAAACAAAGGATCTTATAAAGTTTAGTTTTTTGGAAATAAGGTACACAATACAAGGAAACTTAAAAATTATTCTAATCCACTTCTAAAGATTTATCATAGGTTCATCCTATGTATATTTACTATATCTCATAAACTGGGGGAATACGTCAAAGGAAAGGGTGAGCATAAGGCCCAGTAAGGGAAGGCAAGGGAAACAATTTACATGTGACTATGAGAAATATCTATAAGAACATGATGAATATCATAAAGGTAAGAGAAAAAAATGTAAATAAAATAATAAAAATAAAATGAATCATAACATAGAAATGTGGCTAAAATACATTCATAAGCATATCACCAAGGTTTTCCATGAGGGTGTCGTGAAAATTACAAAGGTTATTCACCAAGGTATCGTAAAGCATGTCATATCTAGAGATTAAATTCATTACCCAATTAATTTGAGAACTATAAAGGTGAAAAATTCATATTTATTAATTAATATGTTCCACATACATCACAATTTAACATTTCTTAAATAACTTGTGGAGAATAAAAGAAACGGGTTTCATATCAAAATCATTGCATTTTAAAAAAGTGCTTAAAGACAAGTTAATTATGTCATTTTTAACCCATGGAAAGGGAGTGTGGGTTTAATACATGTTAAATACCAGAATAAATCATTTTTAATCTAGTTGAATAGCCCTATAATATAAAGGGGTTTTTGTATTCACAAAAAATAAATAAATAGAATTTCTTGGAAAGAATGGAGAAATCATGAGAAGTCACTTCGGCTGCATAAATGGTATAAAATGTAGTTTTGGAAATGGGTAAAAATAGAGGTGAAAAGGGTATCCCATTTATAAAACATAATTTATTTGTAAGGGATTGAATAAAAATTAAATAATAGAGAGTGACCATAATATTCATCGTACATATAAAAAAAGAGTTTCTTGAAACGAAGAGAAAAGAAGGATATTTCCCTTACCTTGAAGAGTTGTTCCTAAAACATGAGGATTTGGACTTTGGTGGGTTTATGATACATTGAGAGAACTTCTTGGGAGGTAAAACTACCATAACATCATGGAGGATGGATTTTGAGTGAAATGAAATGCATTAATGGGTGGGTTTAATAGAAAAAGTGGAGGATTTGTTTATTATTTTCAAAATATAGGCCTTGGAAACTAAGGTTAGGGAAAATGAAAATCCATAGGATTTCCCATGAAATTATCCCATGGATTTTTAAACTTGTGTCTTATTTAATGTTATTTAAATCCACAATAGTTAACTGTAATTTTATATTACATTACTTATCATGGAAAGGTAATGTTTCTACAAAAATAATGTTTTTAATGTTAATGCTTCCATTTTATAATGTGGAAAGTAAATTATAGGTTTGGGAATTGAATAAAATATAATAAAATACTTGATATTGATAAAATAACATATTTTAGGCCGAGGATTGTGGTTAATTAGTTATTACATCAATATGAAATAATTATGAATTCATTAATCATACCTAAAAAATCAAACAGTATTTTTAGTATTAACTAAAAATATAAAGTATTTTAGAAAATTATCATTATTCACCCAAACCTAATTTTGAAATTCCAATTTACAAAATTATATTTATTTTATCAAAGTAATTATCTAAATATTTTAATTCTAGATTTTAAATATAAAAATCATTATTTATTAATGATAATAATGGATTGAAAATGCATAGTAAAATTTTTAACTCGTAAAAAAAATAAAATTATTTTTTCACATATAGATAAATAAGTTTGTTTTATTTTATTATTTGATTAAAATAAGTATTATTCATAAAATTTTAGTTTATTATAAATATTTATATATTTTTTGGAAAGTAAAATTTCTATCTGATATAAAAAAATTTAAATTCCATCTCAATTATATTAAGAAGAACTATTCTAAAAAAGGAATTTGTAGAATAAAAACATTATTTATACAATGGAATTACACTTTCAGTAACTAGGGACTCAACACATAACCCCTTATAAATCATAAACATGACCTATAGGTAAGGTGTGAAATGGTGATTGATTAATGGGGAGACTCAGAGAACAATTCCCAAGTGGTAAATTACACTAACTTCAAATTCTCCCAAAGGAAATTTCATTCAAGATAAATTTGTTGAATCTTTTCTTGGACATAGTCAAGGAAAAATCTATTGATGATACCTCCCTTCCGAGCTCTAAAAAATGGGCTTTATAAAACATGACTATATTGACTTAATCCATCGTTTCTACTTTCTTCATTAATTATTATTTATCATTACTATTTGCCGACTCTAATTATAACGTTAAAATAATTCTTAAGAGTATAGTTTACAATAGTAATATTGACTAATGGTTATAATTGACCAATGATAATATTATGTTCGAAACATGATAGTAATATTTCAAATTACTCTCACTTTATTAATGAATATATATATTTTTTCAGTAAAAAATGAAATAACGCACATTTTCTCATGAAAAAAATATCATTTTTTAAGTTAGGATAAATACATTATTCCCCCCTCAATAAATTTTTTCATATAAATTTCAACTTGTTCTATCAGTTGAGAAATTTTTTTGGTACTTCTGGCTCATTTTATCCTCTAGTTTCCATGTCCCTTCTTTATATTTATGGTTTCTCCACAACACTTTAACATAGTGGGTAGTCTTATTGCATAGAACCCTATCTCTATGGTCTAAGATTTCTACTGGATGCTCCTAAGAGAGGTCATGTACCAGTTGTACCACCTTAGGGTTCTATACATTTGATTTATCTTGTATGTATTTCCTTAAGAGAGATACATGGAATACATCAAAAAATGAGATAGATTTGGTGGAAGTGAAAACGAATAGGCCACTAATCCTATGGGATCAAGGATTTCATAGGGGTCAATGTACATGGGGATAATATTCCATTTCTTTCCAAACTACATGACTCTCTTCCATGGTGATACTTGAAGGAAAAACATTTTCACCAACATAAAACTCCAAGTCGACTCGATGAATATCAACATAACTATTTTTCCGACTCTAAGTAACCTTAATGTATTATTAGATGGAATGAACATTTTCTGTTATATATTTCCCAAGATCAGGCCCAAGCATCTTTCTCTCAACAACATCAACCCAAAAAGTTGGAGTTCTAAACTATTTCCCATATAAATCTTCATAGGTTTCCATTTAAAAACATGAATAGAAGCTTTTGTGGTATGAGAACTAAACTAATGGTAGGTGTTGATCCCACCCACCTTTAAATTCCATTGATCATGTTCTCAAAATTTCATAATGTATTTGAATATTCATTTTAGATTGGCCATGAGTTTGGGGGTGATAGGTCATACTAAAATCCAATTCTATATTGAGAGTATATTGAAGACTTCTCCAGAATTATGATTTGAACCTTGGATCATGATCAAAAATTCTAAAAATTGCAACCCATGAAACTTCACCACTTTCATTATGTAAATCATGGAATGTTTTTATAGAGAAAAATCTTTCAGAATAGTGAAAAAATGGGAAGTATTGGTGAGATGATCCACTATAACACATATCTCATTGTTTCATTTTGATGTTCTTCGGAGACAAGTGACAAAGTACATAGTGATATTATCCCACTTCCATGTTAGTATGTATAGTGGTTGTAATACCCCTACAGGATTTTTTCTCTTCGACTTCACTATTTGAAAAACTGAGCACCATGTAGTGTAGTTAAAAATATCCATTTTCATGTTATCCCAAAAATAATGATCATGATTGTCCCTATACATTTTAGTGATTCAAGAATGTATAGATAATTTAGATCTATGAGGTTCACCCATCAGATCCTTCTTTATTTCTAGAATATATGGAACACAAATCCTTGTATGAAATTTAGTACACCTACATGATCAGTATTGAAGTTAGAAAATTATAATGTAATATTTATTTAAGCTATTATTGAAACTACATCAAAAATTTAATGATTCCTTCGATTATGTTTTATGTAATAATTAAAATTACATATAATTATTTCATGAAAAGTTTCATATTTATTTCGAATGTAAGGTGTTTATAATCATGTTTTAGAGATTTTATGAAAGATTTATAGTTATATTGTTTATATTAAAATATTATAAATGTCTCTTTTTTTTAAAATTAAATAAGATGTTTTTTTATTTTTAGTTGTTAATAAATTTCAAGAAATGTGGATATTGTGAATGAAAAATTTATATTATAAACAACATCATGGATAGGTTATTATATGAAATCATTGGTTTGATATCATAAAATCTAGTTTTCAACTACCTTGACTTTAGTTTATAATTACAGTTATAATGTTCAGAATAGTTTTTGAGAATAGTTGTTTCATATTTCGTTTTAAAATTACCATGAATTTAATTATCCATTAGTTAAAATCTCCTTAGGTATAGGTACTTGTGGTAAAACAAACTACTAGGCAACATTTTTATTCCTTGTATGAAAATAGAATGGGGTTGGGTATCTATTTCTAGGGGATTACTTATGTTGAGACAATCAATCTTGTATAACTCAATTACTTGACATGAAAAGTACATGTAACTTTTTCATAAAATGAATCCTGATATGTGTAAATATATTTGGATACTATTTTTGTGTAAGGAACACAATATTTTGCATTATATAAATATTTACACATTAATGGGGTGCGAACACATTAGTTTAGCTGTTGGAATTAAGGTTCTAAAACTAAATAATTAGAATCATTCATAAATAAAAAGAAATAAAATATGAGAAGATAAATATTAAATATGAATTAATTGTAATTAATTTAATATTCATATGATTTTTATTGAAATTTATAGACCATAAATGAAAACCCCTTAAATACTAACAATGATATTCCTTCTAAATTAGTACATTACAATATAATTATCATCCAACTAGGTAGGTCATTCTAAAGTAGGTTTCCCATGGATTTTCATGAGTAAGGTAATAAAGTAATAAATTAATATAGATTTAAATACTTGGTAGGTCATGTTAATGTTTTTTCCCCTCAGTTATCCATTATTATCTTGTTTTTGGCATTTTATTTTAGTTACACTAGCTAGGAATAGAGTTGAGTGAATATGTATGATGTATTTTGATAAAGAGTAATTCGATCAACTATCGAAGAATCATAATTTTTATGATTGGAATGATTCCATACCAAAATAAATAATTTATGAAAGATATTCTATAGTTTTATAAAACATAGTGAAATACGGATCTTGTCCCACTAAAGGGGTATGATGTTTTGGGACATCAATTTTAGAAGGATCACTATCATTAAAATTTCTTAATGAAAATATATAAATTGTGACACTCACCCTCTAATATATCTTTATTGTATGTTATAGAATACTATTCAATATTTATTTTGAGATCATTAATAGTTATAAACTATAAAATATTAAAACATTCATATCTATAGTTAATATTAGTTCCCAAGGAGAAACATTTAGCGTACCCAAATTTGAATATTATAGAGATCAATTCAACTGAATTTGACTCATGGGTACTAGATACTAGGTAGGTTTCAAACATTTTTGTTGACAAGAATAGGCTCATATATATGTGGTAATTAATAAAGGGTAATTTATATTATCATATCAGTATTAGAGAAGGGGCTTCTGCATTAGAAGTCATCACTAGTGATCTAATTTTACCTAGTGGATTGATTATACAGTTGCATAACTTTTACACTATTCCAACAATAAATACAAATTTTATTTCTATATATTTTTTTACATAAGAAGATATTTTCATTTTCTATTATGGAAAATTTTTCTCTTCTATATAGTAATGAAACTTTTTATTTAATTTGGGATAAATTAAAAGGTTTATATAATCTAAATATGGATAATCCTATTTATAATATTTATAATAGGAAGTTCAAGGTTAATTCTAATCCCACTAATAAATACCAAGGCCAAACATGACTTTATTTAACATCTTTTACATGATTTATAACATTAAATTTCATAAATAATACTGTCTCAGGGACTAAAAAGTTCTGTTATTTAAGAGACTAGATATATAATATGTTTATTTTACAAAACACATGATCAATTCTGTTTAAATGCGCCATATTAGACCATATTATAGAAATATAATTAGTAAGGCTCTTCCTCGTAACAGAGGCAATGAAAACATAATAAGGGGTGAGATAAAATGTACATAAATTTAGGAATAAAAATTTTATCAAGTATGATTTCAAAATAATAATTAATAACATTATTATAGTAGAAATATCATAACATCTTGAGTGACAACCATAAAACCTTAGTGCGCTTCAAGGTATGTAGAATAAAAACCTAAATCCACAAAACATAAACATGGAAACATAATAGTTAAAACATAACATTTATGAAGTTAACTTGAACCATGAATCATAATACCATATTATTATAACGACTAACATACTTTAATCATGGAACAATCATTATCATAGGGAAACATTAATTTTTTAAGTCACACCATTAGTGATCATGAATACAGGCAACTAAAATGTACTCATGAATTACTATAACATGAGATATAAACTCTTAACCAATGCATTGGAGGGAGATATAGGACCCCACCAATCATTTATCCCTACTTACATGAGCCAGTCAAAAAACAATCACTATTCACTTCATAACGAACCCAATGAAATAAAATAGGTTTCATAAGACATCAAAAATTAAATCAATCAATTTAAATAAATAACCCTTAAACATAAAATGGGTTTCATAAATCATAAAAATGGAAATTTTTTCCTTTTGATAAAAACCATATGGAAATAAAATGGTCTTTGTAAAACATCAAAATGGAATTTATTAACTTTTCACAAAGAACACACAAAAACAAAATGGGTTTCATAAAACAATCCAATGGTTTAAAATAATTTCAAGAATTAAATTACTTTATATGAAAAACATTATCACCCAAAATAATCTCCTAATTAAAAAAATTGGGTAAAACATGAAACAAAAATCCCTTGAATATAGATAATTTTATGATAATGAAAAATAAATCATGAAAAAATATATTTTTGAAAACTTTTCATATTAATAATTGTAAAATTAAATGTTATAAGCCTCTTTTTAAAAATCCTCCTTTTTGTTTTTATATAAAATAATTGAAAATAAAAAAATTCATAGAAATGTATATAGTTGGAAAAAATACATCATTCAAAGGAGGTGGTTTTCCAAACGTATGCACGATTCACGATCCCATTTCTCAATGAATATGAAGATATATGGAATTAGAAAAATAATAATTTAAAAGTTATAAAAATGATATGAAAATAATTATTATTAATAAATTTCATCCTTTTTATAATTCATAAGAGTTGATGATAAAAAATGAACAACATTTATTCTTGAAGGTGGTAGTCTGCATGTACACATGATCAATGTTATTTTTTTCTTAGTGGATAGAAAATATTGAATAAATTTTTTCTATTTGATATAATAAAATTTCATAATAATAATGATAATTATTTAATTATATTGATAATTTTATATATTATTTAGAAAGGATTATAGTAAACAATAATATTAAGATAAAGGAATACTCATATTGAAAGCTTGAGTTTTTCCTTCAAACACACCTAAAAAACGAAGGCCTTAAGAAACCTAATGGGGAAAATTTATATTGAATTCAAGGAGGGTACATAGAGGTGAAAAGCTAAATATTATCAATATAAATTTTCTAGGATATGTGAGTCATGAATTGGTGGAAGTGTTACCTTTTATAAGTGGGGAGAAGGTTAATTTTAGAAGTAACTTTTATATTTTCAATAATGTAAAGTTTATATTCAAGGATCAATAGCCCAAAAAACAATGGAGGGTAAAGTTTTAATGGGTAGAAACTATCCTCAAAAATTCATGTTGGGGGAAAACCTTGACTGTTTTAGAGATTTTTCAATAAACTTGGTAAATTTTACCCTAATTAATTTATTCCTTAGTAATTAATATATTAAACATGATATTTAATTTTGATAAAAAAAATTAAATTCTATATTTTAGTTTATTTTACAATTCATATTTAATTTTAGGAAATAATTATAAAAATAATATTTTTAAGGTTATTAAATGATAGTTTCAACATAAATGCGCAAAATGTGTCAAACTAGTTTTTAGAAAATGTTGATTTTTTTAAAAAAAATATGTATAAGATAAAATAATCATACATACTAAATTTTAGGACATAAATTGGATTTTTATAAAAAGAAAATAAAATTTTTCCATTAATAGCCAAAAAAAATGAAATTTCTCCATCTAAATAAATAATTATAAGAAAATACCAAAAACTTTTATTTGTTAAAGTAACAGTTTAATTATACATATGATTTATATACTCATTGAATATATTAAGATACATAATTTTAAATCTTAAATAAAAATTGAATTACTTAAAATCTTTTTACAATGTCTAGGATATGTTTACATGATGATAAAATCATAAAAATTATAATTTTCACAAAAACTATTTGTTCAACTAAAAATAAACCTTTCAACGAAAACCTCAAAAATTATTAGTATGTAAATTTTAATGTGTGGAATTAAAAAAATAATTTCATTTATAAAATTTATATTCCAAAATTTTAAAATTTATTTTTGGTAATAAAACTTATAATATATTGAAAACATATATTATCAAACATAACAATTTTTAATATTAAATCATATAAATTATTTAACATTTAAAGGTAATAAAATTTAAAGGTTGAACATATTATTGATTATTATATATTCTCATATTGTGTTATTTTAGTATTTGTTTCGATTATTTATGTTTATTGTAGTATATGACAGAAGTTATTGAACATAACATTGGTTTTATAGGGTCTATAATTTTGGTTCATTACAACACTTATCTATGGCATTTTCACCTAAGACATATAAATGTAAAAAAATTAAAAATATCTATAGAGTTTTATTTTTAGGCACATTCGCTTAATAATATTTTAACATATTAAAATCCTATTTATTAGGAAAAATTAAAAATAAAACGTTTTAGATAATGGGTGAAAGGGTTAGTGGGCTACTAGATCTCATACATAGTGATGCATATGGACTATCATGCAAACAACTGAGTGGGGGTTTTAGGTATGTTATTACATTTTCCAATGATTTTAGTACGTATGGTAATGTGTTTTTGATGATACATAGGTATGAATATTTTCAAAATTTCAATGACATTCAAAATGAAGTACAAACAAAACTAATAAATAATATTAACTTTCCGAAATCAATTTAAAGAGTAGAATACTAAATACCTAGATTTCATAACTCATTTGTGCAATTTTTGTATCATTTAACAACTCAATCCTCCTATAATAGTGTAATTGAATGGTGTATCAGCATTAATAAATTGTACCTTATTTGACTTGGTTTGATTTTTGATGAGTTTATTTTACCCTATTTTCTCATTTTGGGGTTACCCTCTAAGAACTACTACATTTATACTAAAATATTATGATTAATTAATTGTATGAGTGAAATATGATGATCTCATAATAACTCTATGAAATTACATAAAATGAACTGGTGAAGAATTGGTGACCTCTAGTCTATTTGATGTTGATCAACAAAGTGGAATATAGAATCCTCCAACCAATGAATGAATCATGAGACAATATGATTCATTAAACTCATGGATGGGAATCACCATTAAAATTTCATGGATTTCTGAAATGTTTTTCTTTTGATTTTATAGGCTTAGTTTTTTTATGAAAAATTATCAAGGTATTTTTTCCCTAAAATTTCTATATGTTTTCACAAGGCCACTTGACTAACAGTGTGGTTGGTCTGGTTTTTATTTAGTTACTTAGTTTGGTTGGGTGGTTAGTCAGTTAATCATTATAGTAGGTCAGTTATTTATGTTTTGGTAGATTGGTTATTTTTGTGATACCTTATGGTGGATTCATTATTTCATGTGGTTGAACCTTCAAATAGTTGCTTTAACTAGGAGCATGAGTCCTTCCTGTGATTAGTTCAGTATTTTACAAAATTCTAAATAATCAAAATACCAAAAGTTTTCCAAAATTTCATCAAAAGAATTTAACAGAAAATAATTAATTTAAATTTTAAAAATTGTTTTAAATCTGTTATGAAAGAATTAATTTGAATATATTAATTAATAATGTTTTTGGGTTTTAACTAAGTAGTTTCGCAGGGATTTAATGAAGTCGAATTAAATGAGGCTTGAATGGAAAGTTGGTCACATTAGCTTTTTAGAGATATATGGGGATCTATATTTGGAATCTAAAGATTCATAATTTCCTCTCACTTAAGTATTTATCGTTTTCATTGAGTCTAGATGATCCAAAAACTATTTTCAGACTTTTAAGCATTTTCCTTTGATGTGAACCCTTTCTAAATATTATTCTTATTATATTCAATAGATAAATCTTATCTCAGTTTTCTATATTAGCATGATTTGTTTAAGGTTAAATTCTCTCTCTTACTCCCATATTCTTTCATCCAAATGTTATATAAATGATAAAGCCCCCACCATTTTGATATCTAGGCCACGAAATCTCATTCTCTTCCCTCCGTTTTTAGTGTAGTGTAACCAACATTCCATCTTGGATGGGGATCATTGTTCTCTTTTCATTCTTGTTCATCTATACAAATAACATTCTTTTATTTTAAAGCGGTTGGGTAGTATGGATTAAAAAATATATAATTAAATATTTTAAATTAAATTTATGTTTAGGTGGGTAATTTATATTTACTTTACTCGTTTTCATACTTTTTCAATTGGGGATCCCAACATATACTTAGACTTTTTTCATATGTTCATGTTTTGGATGTTATGAAAATTTCAACCCATGGAATTTATTAGGAGCCCTTGATGTGCTTGATTACTTGAAATCAACTTTTATAAAATAATAATAATGTATATACTATTGAGTTAAAAGTATTGTTTTGACTTTTCTATTTATTTATGTTATGGAAATAATAAACTTCATTTTCAAATGAATTCATATATTAATATTTTGTTTTAAATTTTATCATTACAATTTATCATATGCATATGATTATTATCATACCTAGGATTATCATAATAACCCCATATATGATTTACATCATACTCACTGATTATGTTTTTCATCATACTCACCAGTTATTATTTTCATCATACAAACCGTTTAATATCATACTTACAAGATAAATTGAATTCATTGTCTAACAAACATTATCACACTCATTTACTTTTATATTGAATTTTATCAAAAGAGATAAAATATTTTTTGTCTCAATTTATCGTATGCAGAAAATTGTTTCACATCGAAAGGAAACCATTCACTCAAAATGATGTCGTACATTCTTTATTGATATGATTTATAAATCGATGTCATTGTTTTAGTTACAAGATAAATATTGGAGTTCCAGGTGTCCAAGTCCCTCTAAATTTTCTACGGAAAATCTGACTGTTGGAGGAAAATATGACCATTAGAGCCAATTCTTATAAATTCTAGGTCATCTGGAGGTTCTCACAACTTTTGGAATAACTAATACTCTATGAGAGCTTATCCAAAATTTCTATGTGTGAACGGCTTACAGTGATCAAGTTGTGAACATCTTTTTCGACATACTTATAATCATAAATATATTTGTTTTTCTTTATGAGACACTGATTGTTGGTGATTATGAGCAAGGGCTTCCAAGTATAGGAAGATAGACATTCCAATATTTTGTAGATTGGGGGCTTCTAAGGATAGGAAGATAGAGGTTTCGATTACCTTCTTAATCAAATACTACTGAGGATAGGCAGACAATCTGAATCTGATCATGAAATCGAGGACTTACATGGTGTGGGTATGACAGACATTCTAGAAAGTATAAATCAAGGGACCTCTATCCAATGTTAAAGTATACCCTTCTCTTGGGGTTAGAATAATTATATTTTTTAACATTTTTTGATACATTATAATCGAAAGTTAATTGTTTAACTTATTCAACTTTATATTATTTTTTTATCTTAACAAATTTGATTGTGATAACTCTATAATACTTTGATTATGATTTTGATGATTTTGATCTTTTGTGATTACGATCATTTCATTTACACAGTATGATTCTATACACTTTATTATAGAATCACTATTTTGTTTTACTATTTTTATCATAACTATTGTTATAAAGATCTTTTACATGCTTACTTTGATAAATCATTTTCATTCTAGAATTCAATTAAATGGACCTATGGAATACATATCATATTTAATCTAATTATGATTATTTTATTACCAGACCCAGGTCCAAATTGATTATTTGTTTTAATACATTAATCTATTTTGTGAATTTAATTAGTTTAAACTATTTTAAACTAAACCCCTTTAAGGATAAAAACAAAGTGTTTTAAACCTACAATTCACCCTCTTGTATTTTTCCATCTACATATACATTTCTATCCAACATATACTCTAAATTATTTTTTTTGAACAAGGAAATTCTTAAAAACTACATGTATAATAGAATATGGAACATTATAAAATCCCTCTGTAATTGAATTATAGAATTTATGTGAATTGGAAATCTAATAGAATGTGTTTTTATTGAGGTTCTTATTATCCTTGAGGATTCATGGGATTTGTATGAGTTTTATAGTGATTATGGTGACCAATTCAGAAGTGTGATGTGTTGAGACATGGAAGTGTGGTTGTTAATGTATTTTTTTTATTGTGTAATTGTCATTATTTTGTGATGAATGGGTTTTTGTGTGGTGGTTTTTTTTGTTTCATAGGAGCCATTGAATGGTAAGTTGTAAATGAAGAGTTTAAAAATTGAATTCCTAATAATTAAATGGACATGGGATGTAAATAAATTTTGGTAAATAGATTAATGAAATTGAATTTAAAAATGGGTAAAAATGGAATGATAATTAATTTAGGTGTTGTCTATAGTGGGTTTTTATTAGAAAATTAATTAAATAGTTTAGTAAATGATTGGTGGTTGGTAATGAGATAATGTAGAAAATAGGTAAACTATAAATAAAAGAAGCAGAATTGTAGCATTTGGGTAGCTATTTTTTGTGGCCAATTTTTTTAGGAGTGGTGGTATGCGTTAATTATAATATAGTTTTGAAAATCGATGGTGATGATGAATTATTTATCTGAAACCTTTATGTCAGTCTTGTGTGTGGATATGTGTTTTTGTGTGAGTTGGTTATATTTTAATTATGATTTTATATAAACACCCAACATGCATCATGCACTACATACCAACACCCAAATAATTTAGGGGTTTTCTCACATGATATTTAGAATAGTGAGAGAATAGATGATTGATTACCCCCTCTTCCACTCTCCCCCTGTAAGAATTATATAGTGTTGGTACCCAGTTAGTGGAATGTACTAGTAGATGATAGTATAATTGTTGGCAACTCCTAGATATGTGAGGATCTAATCTATAACATGGCTCATTTTTTGTAGTTGGGGAGTATTAGGTTTATGTCCTTTCAAAATAATTATACCCTACTACCCAAGTTATGATATTTTAATTGGATTCGTTATGATGTTTATGATGATATAGAAATAATGAGTGATATGTGGATATAAATCCATAGTATCATAGGATATTGGGTCCTGTAAGAGGCTGGGGTATGTAGGTTTGTTAACCAACCAATATATGAAATGGTGTTCTATGTGTGGATTCATATTCGTAGAAGTCATGTGATCATATAGACTATGATGTTATGGAATGAGAGTGAAACTTTATTGGGGAAGTGGATTTCATGGGCCTTTATCTATGATTTTTTATATTATTTTAGTAATTTGGATGCATTATTTGGTGAGTAAACCTTGGTGAGGATGGGATAGATAGTTGAACTATTTAATTTTTATTGGTTTGGGTATTTTTTTACTATGACATTAGTATGCACTTTTCTCATTTAAAAAAGAGACCTTGGGTATTGTCCTAATAAATATAAATAGTTTGATCACCCTATATATATATTCTAGTATGGTTTTGGATACAAATATTTACACTAAAATTTTATAGTTTGGAGTTTCTGTGGAGTCATTGCGTCAAAGATTTTAGATTACATGTATGTTGGTGTTTGGAGTGAGGAATCGGGGACTATTTCATATATCAGTAGAGAAACAGTGTTAGTCATACATGGTGTGTTATATATCATGGAATAATATCCAAGACATTAGTTCTTAGGTCCCCCTATGATCTGGAGTATCAAACTTAATCTTACTTTATTTCCAAGCTGAGATAATGTTAATTGTAAGGAAGATATATTAGGTAGGTATAGGTATCATCATTATGTGTTATTTTGATTAAATAGGGAATTTTTATGAAATTAAAATGAGTATAATTAAATTAATCCATATAAATTCCATTCTAATATTATTATTCATTCTTCACATATTTTCAAAGATTTATTTCAGTCATCGCTCACATCCGGATTAGGGAGGAGAGGTTCTGTAGTCTGGTAACACCCCCGATGATTTTAAAATATGAACATTATATTTGATTATGTGTATGACATGTAACACAAAGTATTTAAGGGAATATAAAATCATGATGTTTTATGATATAATTATTTTATATAATTAAATCTCTTTGATACCTTGTAACAGAAAAAACATCAGGTTTGAATGAAACACGATACACTACTAAAATATTACCATTTATACATTACCATTACAACGTAGCCATTAAGTGGGAAGGTAGGAATAGTAATAACTAAATTTTGAAAAACTATATGTTTTTAAAATGTTTAAAATAAATTAGATGGGTATATATTTATTTGAATTAAAATAATAATCATTTGAAATTAAATTAAATGTTTTCTAAAAAATTTTATTTTTAAAAGAAAATAGTTTCATCACTTATTGTGCACTTGTTATAAAATTAATTTAATAAACCTATTAGAAAATATATTTTATAAAATAAATTTAATTTTTTTAAATATACATTTCAAATTTATATTAGGTTGAAATATTGGGATTTTTCCATGTAGTTTTATTTTTTGATGAATACCAAAAAATAAATAATTTTAATTGAGAAATATCTTTTAAGTAAAAATATTTATAAAGCTAAGTTATATTTTAAATTAAAAATATTAAAAATATTCATATATCAATACAATTTATTTTAGTTTACTCAATTATAATATTGAATTATGATATAAAAACTTTGTAACCTTTTCAACATTTTCTATTTTAAAACCCCATTTCTCATCGCGTCTGCGAGATTAATTTTAAATTAAAATTTCCCCCATATCTAAATGGAATTTGTAAAAATGGTTTCCCTATTTTGAATAAAATAATTTATATTATCTAATATGTTCAACTTTATTTTTTACCTTAATGAATAATAAAACCTTAAAAATTATTTATCACGGTTAAGGTAAAAATGGGTTTACCAGGGGTTAAACTAAACATATAAGGGTTAAAATAACCTAAACAATTATCTAAAATCTATTGTATAGACATATTAAGACTTATTCAGGTAAAATTATCTATAATATTCCATTTTTACTCTTGTTTCATGTAATAAACATGGGTATAATTATATTTTGAAAACTTACAAGTGTGTCACTCACATCAAATATAAAAGGAAAGAACCTATCCTATCTTATTCACACCTTAAAACCATTTTATTTTTTTATTAAATACCAAAATAACATAGAAAAATCCATCCCCTCATCCTATAATCCTAGGTTTATTCATAAATCTATTCTAGGAGTACATTTCGAATAATCCTAAAGGGGTTGTCTAAGAAGAGGGAAATTTCATAACTAGGCAATTTTTGTGTAATTTATTCTTCTACCTCTTCACGAATTTTTAATTAATTATTATATAATAAAAAAATACCTACTATATACTTAAATTTTATTATGTTAGGGTAATGATATGTATCCATATCCTCTTACCTTAAATGGAAAATTACAAGGTTTCTTGTGTGTACGACAGACTACTTCCTCACAAATCAATGTGACATGTTTCCCATCAACACCTATAATGGTTTGGTATTATTTTGGATATAAATTTTATATATAATATTAATACAATAATTATACCTCAGGAGTCATTATATCATATATACCTATTTTTACCTTCCATTCCAAGTGGGAGACGAGAACTTCGCTCATGTGTATGGGGGACTACCGCCACACGAAGCGATGTGATTTTTTTATCAATAGATCTTTACATTGAAGTTCATATGGAAAAATTAAATTAATATATTAAATATAAATGAAATTATTATGAAATTATTTAGATATTCATCATTCTGAAGAGCTAATATATCATTTTTTCTTACCTGAAAAAATAATAATGTCGTTCTTGGATGTGTTGACTACCGCCTTCATAAAGCAATGTGACTCTCTTTTCATCACCACACCACATAGATGATATATGTATTTGTATTTGTAATGAAATATTATTTAATATATTATATTATTATTATTAATTAATGATAAAATATAATATATCTTACTTCAATAATGATCATTGAAAAATGGAAACATTACCCATGCGTACGTAGAGCCTACCATCTACATGATTGTAACGTTGATCATTTTTCATAACCATATATAATTTTTAAAAATTATAATTTATGAATAAATATTATAATTATTTAATGATTATTATACTTTATGTGTTTAAATAGAGACCTCTTTGACTATATTCAACTTACCAATGTCATTTTTGAAACATAAGCCAAATACTGTTGAAACATCAAACACAAACATAATTGACTACATAATCTTACAAAAAAGGGTAATAAGTGAAATAAAATGAAAAATAAACCTAAAAATTTTTATTAATAAAGAAAATAATTCACATATGTTTCATATTGTAGATGATAAATAACATACTCAAAGATTCTCACTCAAGTTAATGGCATCTCATCTAGTTTTTGCTTCTGTGAGACATAAACCATATTAACAAATTATTTTCTTTGGGCAGTTTATATACTACACTTTTTTTACATTATATCTTAAATTAAATTATCTTTGTGGTATATAAATTTTAATATAAAAATATTTTTTTATTGGGTTAATGATTTAATGTTACCAAATACATAATGGTTTATCTCCCAATCTCATCATTATTTAGGATAATTTTTTTTAAGTCTCTAATGGGGGAATAATTTGGTATTTATATATTAAATTAATTATATTTTCACCTCCTGGGTTTATTCAGTATATTTTTCAAGTAAAAATACTATTTTACCTCACATTATTACTTAAAATGATTAATAACGTTTTTTAGAAATATCTTACATTATTTCTCTCTTCAGACAAAAATCTTTTTCCTTCAAAAACCGTGTTTTCCAAAAATGTTTTCCAAAATGATTTAAAATTGTAAAAATTATTTATTAAATAATGTTTTACCTATTATTGACTTTAAAAAAATTAAATTGATATTCTTTCCTTTTTCCAAAAATTCAATTTTCTAACCACTTTAGAGTGAAAAATTAATTTTCTTTTTAACTTATACAACATGTATAGAATTACCCATTTTTATGATATTAATATATTTAATGATTTTTTTTCTTATTTACAAGGTTAATTTAAAAAAATTTTTTCCCTAATATTCTAAGAATTAATAGTTTTTAAATGTGATTTTAAAAGAGAAGGATTTTGATAATATTTTAAAAAATTTCATTTTTTGGAATTAAAATGGTGATTTTGAAGGAAATTTTATTTTCCTCAAGAAATTTTCCATTTTATCATTCAAAATAATTTTTCATATTTAATTAAATCCTTTGACAATACAACTTATTTAGTGGGTATATACTCTAATGATATCATCCTTATTATTTTTATTAATGGTTTATGATATGTCTGACTGGGGAAACACAATGTTTATATTATTCAATTTACGATGGATAGTTTATGGTAATATTTATTGATTGGGGAATTTATTTAAATTTTGTGTGATAGATTAATTATGAATGTTTATGTGTATTATGTTTCACCCCTTATATATAAATAATGAAATGGAATTAGTAGGTGATGGGCCAGACCTACTATAGCTACTTGATCCATTAGTATATCTAATAATACAAACTAGTTTAGGTTTTGGATCAGGTATTGCCCATTTATTTAGATTTATTCACATATATCCTCGATGATATTTAAATTTATTGGAACAAGGCCTTGACAATATGTTTTAGGTTTCCAGAATTATTCATTCTAAAATTATGAATTCATTTATTAACATTCCATGTGATTATTCAATTAGATAGAATATCAATCGTTATGAATCAAGATCAAGTGATTATTTATATGGAATTATTTTTTCATCATCCATTCCTTCCATATTATTCTCTTGTTACTAATTAAATGTAATGTGTTTCAGTTATTTTATTTATTATGCCTTATTTTTTTCATAGATTGTACTATATGCTTACCCATATTAAGTGTTTGAGATCATCCCTTTATTATTTTTTGTTTCCCATAGGATACCAGGAAGTGTTTTGTAATTGATATATAAAGACATGTTATGATTAATAATGATGTTCTCAAAGAAAATAATTTTTTTATTTTATGTTTAAAATGTAATGTAAATTTCAAATATTTATCTTTTTTACTAAGACAACTAAAATATTTATTCCTTATAGAAGTTTTAACTTACATCTAAATCTAATGTAATAAAGTAGACACTAGATCCACGAAATTGGGGTTTATGTCTCTATAGTTGGTGTCATAGAAATATTAATATAAACATTGAAAAAATGATTTTGGAAAACATATATTAGGGGACATAACCCTATGATATAATTTGAGGATATGTCTAGATGAACATCATAAACATTATAAGTAAGATATTCTATTTTTGTTCCTAGAAATAAATCCATGTATAAATACTAAAATTGGACATGGTTTTATCATATATGTACCTATGCATAAAAACTCCAAAAAGAGAACATTATGTTAGGCCTAATCATCACCTAGTGCATAAAAATGGGTGTTACTATGCACTTGGTGTGACACTCTGGGGGAATATTCTTAGGATAATTCATATTTTTTTTACAAACCATTATGAGGGATTTGAAAATAAATATATCCTTGAGAAACCATGATGATGATTATGGGAATTTCTATGCATAAATTTTCTAATTTATGTTAAGTATTTCATCAGTTTTGGTATTATACATTATGTTCCTTAAATGAGGTGATCTAATATAGTATATGACATATTTTATAAATAGTTCCTAGAATAAAGAATTGGAACCACCTCAAAGAATATAATCTAGGGAGTAAGAATGATCATTTCTTTAATTGGATTAAGAAAAATATTTTGAAAGGAACTTTTCTCCCAAAAAAGCTCACCATATGAGGACATAGTATCATGTAATAACAATACATAGAATGAATTATATAATAATTATTGATTTTAAGGGAATATTGAGATGAAAAGGATGGTATTTCAACAAATTTATATGTAGAAGAATGGAAAACGGGTTTTCCCACTTTTTATAATTTTGGAAAGAAACACCACGGTACTTACATGAGGGGAATGAGAGTTTGATACAAGTGTAGAGGGTTAAGACACCATGAACATGATTACAAGTGAGAGAAGGGAATATTCACGATAAAATTCATCAACTATAATGAAATGTGGAACTATACAAATAAATACCCCAAGAATCAAGGGAATATTCCTCAAAATAAGCTAGGGGATCATAGTCATGATAATTCTATTACCACATATAAAGTGTAATGATTAATTTGACTATGTTCAGATTAAATAATTATTTTACAATACTATTTTATCTGTGATGTCCTGGTTATAAGAATCTTGAAATATATATGGATTGTTCTATAATAAATTTTAATTAAGAGTTTGTAAGCTCCTGTTGAATTGTACCAATTTCAAATAAAAATGGATTTCTGCTAAGTTTATCTTCTTGGAAAACACATGATTGAGGGAAATATTACCCTTAATCTATTTTTGATATTGAGATATAAATTGTTGGATAAAGAGACGATTGATATTGATTAGGTAAATTGGATACAAATGACTACATTAAGACTCACTGATTATTTTTTGGAAAAGTGGTTTATCCTATCAATGATGGAGTTTACAACATTTACAGGTTTAAGAAAATGTCTAATAATATTTTTTTATTTAAGTAATTAGGAATAATTAATGTCTTTAATAAGGTATTATTGTAATTTAGAGTATTAATATGTTACAAAAGAATAAATGATTCACATGTTTTTTATGTGGCGATTAAGAGAAACATCATATTTTATGGGGGATTAATGATATGTTCATTTTGGAAATTTAGTGGCCTTATTTACAAACTTTTGGATATTAATATTTTTAATGGTTCATATGTTTAACCATTTTTAAATGTTTTATGTTAAAAATTCTATGTGGTTTTACAGATCAATGTATTACTCCACCATGTGAAGATTTATTCATATTTGGTAACCTATTCTATACCATTTTTTTATAATAATAACTAGATATTTAAGTAATGACATATCATTATATTATGGATCTTATAATATATTAAAATATAATTCTAATTCTTTTGGAATAAAAAATTTAACTTGGATATTCATTTCATATTGTAAAAAATGATATGGAAATGAACAAATAGAACAAAAATATGAAAATTTAACTATGAAGTATAAAGATATCTAGTAACTATATTTTCATATATTTTTAGTCTAGATGGTAATGGAATTACACAACTCTACAAAAATGATATGGAAAAAATATTATCGTAATATATTCATTTTTGTTGAATTCATAGTCTTTTAAAGCATCATAGATTTACGGTTTTTTTTCCTTAGGTTTTCATTGATCAATCACTTTCTTGTAATCAAAGACCTCTGGCTCTATCTATAATTATTTATTCTTTTATACAATGTCTTTATCTTATCGTTCCACCAATGTTTTCATATATATAAACCTATTTATGTGTTATTCCATATTAATATTGTACATCCCTTTCTATCTTATTAGTAATATGTTTTATTAAAACTTTTTATTATGTGGTTTTTTAACAAAGTTACTTTAAAATGTAAAACCCTTGATTATTGGGATTAAGATGAAATTTTTAAGATGAGATTTATTTAGGGGGGGATGTAATACCACAAGATTATGAAAATATAAAGATCATATTCAATAGTGTGTACGATAGAAAGCGCCAAGCATGGATGATATTATAACATCTCAAAAATTTATGATATATTTATTTTTAAATAATTTAATCTCTTTAATAGCTTAAAATTCACACAACACTGGGTTTTAAGGAAACAAGATACTCCATTAAAATATTAATACATAAACATGGCTATTATAACCTAGATATTATGTTGACGAGTATGAATAATACTAATTAAATTATGAAAATTATATGGATTTCACTAGTATGATTTAAATTAAATGGATATCCATTGATTATAAATAAAATAATAATCATTTGAATGTAATAGAAATGTTTTCTAAAAATAGAATTTTTCAAAGAAAACAATTTTATCGCTTCCATATCACTTATGATAAAAACTTTTGTTTGTAATTATAGATAATTTATTTAAGTAAATGAACTTCCTTTTTAAATATAAATTTCAAAATTCTCTTAGGGTGACTTTTTTATATTTTTTTAAGAACATTCATTTTTGATCAATATAAAAAAATACAGAATTTTAATTAAAAAAAAGATTTTTGTTTATATTAGTAATAAAGTTAAATTAAATTTAAATTTAGCTTTAATGTTTTAATAATTTAATTATAAATATATATTAATCATATATAGGTCATTGAAATAAATTTCATATTGAATGTTTGTCATGAACAATCCCGGGATGTCATCTGACCCGACACCAAACCCGATCCGTGGCATGGCCCGAAGGGCATTCCCTATCCCCACGGGATTCCAACTAGTGATGAGAATCAAATGAAATACTAGATGTAATTATTTGAGACCAAATAATAACCAATATAAAATAAATAAACTATAAAAACTAAGAGCACACCAATAACCAACAACTAATTCTTAATAAAAATATTCGAACAGATCTCGATAAAAGATACAACTAGAAAACCCAGAAACTAAATATATAACCAAACTAAAGTAACACTAAAATTCTCTCTGTATGACATCATAGTCACTACGATTCACTAATTTACTATCCACATGGAAAACCTACTCCAATGGTGATCAATCGAACCAGAAAACATGTACATTAAAAATAGCTCGAGCCTAACGACACTGAATGGTACAAGTAGTGTGTGAGCTTAACAGCTCAGTAGGAATAAACCATAGAATATATATGTTTACTTTCCCAAAATAGCCAATTAACTCTATTTTAGAATACATATATAAAATTTCGTTTTTCTTATTTAAAATAAACAACACAACCTTTCTTTTTTTTTGGAACAACACACACCACATTTCAATTATTCAAAACAGTTTATCATTTCAGAATCACAAACCCAAACTAAAATCCAAACCACACAATACCGATTCATGATGAAAATAAATAAGTAGTATAAATATGAAACTAGGTACATCAATAAATTAGAAAAGAAAATATAGATAGAAAACTATGGGTATTTCTTAAAAATACCTAGATCGATCCCTTGACGTACTTGGTTGGGAACAACCTGTCGATGTATGGTTAATCCCCTAAGTCTATAATCAACTAGACACCAACAACTAAAAAATCTAGGGGCACAACCTACCTGGATTCTTAGAAAATCTAGTGGTAACAACCCATATAATAAAGGATAGATAGAAATGTAACTCTATCCTCTAAAAGATTCCCAAGAACCCATGGTGATAATATAATATGTAATTGGGAGGCCCTCGCATGTGTTACTCATCTTACTTTCCATCGCTAAAATTACCTTCCCCAAACACAAACACCACTATATGATAACCCACAAATGGAAATACCTCCTATATAGGTTCCTACTATATACATATACATATATATCGCCTCATCTAAGGTTCCAACTAGGTCTTCACATCACTTAGGAATTCAACCCTTTATTTAAAACATTAAAATTTCCAAATAGGATTTTAACTTTATATAACCAAATTCATTTACAAAAAAAATTAGAAACTATTTACAAAACAACAACAAAGACCATTTTTATATTTTCAATGAAAAATGTTCCCTTTAGTTCCAAACACACACCAAAAACACATCTCAAATTAGTTAATGGGACTTTACTCTATCTAATCTCCAAAAAAACATGATTCAAGGCCAACTAGGCCAGAATTTGAGCAGCGCATTATTGGTTTAATTTTTAGATTCATGAAACAACACACCCCTTTTTAAATCCATGGAACCATTTTAGTAAAAAGGGGAGGAAGGAGAGGAGATAAGCTTTTAAGGTAAAGGTTCCTTAGAGTGCCATCTTTATTTGAATGCACATCCATGTGTGAACTCTATGAACCCATGGATTTTCCAACATCCAATGGCACCCTCCTTGTGTCTATGAGACCATTTTGAAAACATTTACATAATCACTACTTTATTCATCCAAAACAAACAATCCCATTTAATTGAAAAATCATTACAACCCTTTAAAAATAAGGATAATCCTTTCAAAAACATAACCACCCCGATTCTCAATCCATAAAAGATTATTAAATCACTCATTCATCAAAGCTCGCACATCAATTCTAATTTACCAAACATAACAAAGGAAAATTGTCACAATAAGGCCTAATTTCATGTATAGAAAACAATATTCATTTTATCTAATACCTTATGTGCATACATTTATAGGCATAATAAAATAAACACTTGTAAATACATTTGTATCAAATTCTATCATCATAAAACCACTAAAAAGATAAAAAACATATAAAAAGTATGAAAAAATTTATTAATTTTTTGAAAGAAACTAGGAATGATCAATAATTAAAAAAAATATTTTGAAAAAGAATATAATAGAAACACCAACCTCAGTTGGGTTTGAACGCAATGAAACTTTTGGAGAGGAGATATTTAAGCTCCACAGACCATTCACACACCCTAAATCCAAAGAAAAACAAACCAAACATAAACCCAAGTCAATAGGGTTCATAAATGGGAAGAAACCCTAAATAAAACCATGAAATAAAGAGAGTGAAGCGGGGACAAGAGTAAAGGGACGGATTTGATGAAGAAATCATGAATAATCACGAACCATTGGTGAGAAATCAACCAAAAAGTGGCCCAAAATGAAGGAGAACGAAGGGGGCGCCCTATGGTTGATACCTATTGGGTAAGGCTTCAAATGGGATGTGTAATCACCTAAATATTATTTTTAAATTAATATATATATAACCCGTAAAGGGATACATGGTTTTACGGCATGGTTTTTTAAATCGTGCGTAAATCATGTGAATTTTACTGTAATATGTCTGCAAATTGTAGGTTTACGTTTCATTGGTTGGGAAAACTGTTCTAAAACCATGTGACCTAAAAAAATTTCCAAAACCCTCAAATGACACCAAAAAACTAGGTAATCCCACACAATGATCCTTTAATGATTTAAACACAATATAGAGACATTTTGGGTGTGAAAAACACTCCACCATGCAACCTTCTCCCAATAACATTCATGATGACCATGAATATGGATAAAAGAAAACCGAAACAACCAAAAAACAATTACTTTGGTTGGATACTCAACCCAAAACTCAACCAAAATATCCAAAATCAGGAAATAAATAAAAAAAAAACCATGGTTGGGGTGTAACAATTTTGATATAAAATCATTATAAACTTTTGAAAATTTTCCCTCTAAAACATCGTTTTCTCATCACATATGTGGGATTAATTTTAAATTAAAATTTACACTACTATAAATATAATTTTTAACAATATATTCCTTATTTTTTATTAAAATTTTTTATCTAATAAGTTAAACTTAATTTTTTACCAGAATAAATAGTAAAAATAATAAAAATTATTTTCTACGGTAAAGGTAAAAATGGGTTTAGTAGGGGTTAAACAAAAAAATTAAGTATTAGAGTACCTAATTTTTTTTAATAAAATATATTTTATGGATAAATTTATAACTTATATTGTATATGGAGAGAGAATAATTCATTTTTTACTGTTGTTTCAAATGAATAATGAGGGTACCACTTATTTATTGGAAAAAGAATACAAGTGTGCCACTCACCTCACCTACAAAATTCCACCTCATCTCCCTTTTTATTCAAGCCTTCAAAACCATTATTCAAAAAATTCCTATCCAATTCACACCCAAATTCAATACCTACATCCTAGAATCCTTTTTTTTATAAATACATTCTAGGCATATGTTTGGTATAATTATAAAGAGGTTGTTCAGGATGTGGTAAAATTTATAACTATGTTTTTTTCTTATTACACAAACATAAAATCATTTTGAATTTTTATTTTATAGTAAAAAATTTATATATATTATAATAAAACATTATTATGTTAAGATATTATTCTATATCCATCTCCTATTCTCGCAAATTTGAAATCATAACGCCACTTGTGTGTATAGAGGACTACCACCTCATGAATGGATGTGAAACCTTTTCCATCAAAACATCTCATGGATGGGTGTAATTATGGATATAAATTATATAAATGATAAATTATTAAAACATTATACCTATAGAGTAATTATATCATATATAATTTTTTTCATTCCATTCCATATGGAATATGATAACGTTTCTCGTGTGTACGGTGTACTACCACCCCATGAAGCGATTGGATTCATTTGTCAATAACATTATACATGGTAGTTAATAAGGTTAAAGTTAATTAATATTTTTTTTAAAAATGACATAATTATTATATTAATTACATATTTATCATTATGAAGATATAATATATCATTTTATTTCTTACACTAAAAATTGATAAGGTCATTCGTGTATGTGTGGACTACAACCTTCATGAAATGATGTGACTCTATTTTCATTAGCACAATATATGAATGATATATATATATATATATATATAACATATGTTATATAGGATATTATGATAATTATTTAAAGGAAAAATATTCCAAACCTTTTTTCCATAATGATCATTGAAAAATGGAAATGTTATTCATTTGTACGTACAGAATATTGTCTCCATGATTGTAACACAATTAATTTTTCATAAAAATATTTCATTATTGATTTTAAAAGTATAAATTATGTATAAAAATTAAAATTATTTCATTATTATTATTTTGGATAATTCTAAATAATGACCTCTTTTACTATAGTCAACCTTCTAATGTCATTTCTGAAATATAATCCAAATTTCATAAAATCCTCAAATGTAAACTTAATTTACTAAATAATAAAATATAACATGATAATAACTAAAATTAAATGAATTATAAACCTGAAAAAATATTCTAATCAATTAAATAATTTCAATAAGTTTATTATTCATGAAGATAAAGAACGTACATGATGATTCTGACTCAAAGTAATGGGTTCCTCGTCTCACTTGTACTTCCGTGAGTCATATTCCATATTCAACACCTACTTCTTTTGTGTGGTGTATATAATGCCATTTTTATGTTATATCCTGAGTTAATTTAACTTCATGGTACTTAATTTTTCATTTATAGTTATTTCCTTTATGGGGCACATGATTTAAAATTTACCAAACTGGTAAGGGATTATTTCACAATCACATCATTATTCTGAATTGTTTTTTTAAGTATATCTTGATAAATATTTGATATTTCAATATTAAAATAAATCAATTTTATTATAGAATAGTTATTAATTAAATTTTTCAATTAATGGTATAACTGTTTTCACTTTGGCACATAAAATGATTAATAAAAGTTTATTAAGAAAATTCGAATATATTTCTATCACTGATAAAAAATAATTTTTAATTCAAAACTATGTTTTCTAAATATATTTTCATTTTTCTAAATTATGTTTATGTTTTATTAAATTCATTTTTCCTTGTGTTTGAATTTTAAAAATATTTAAAGGAATTTTCTTATCAATTTCTAATAAAGGAACATTTCAATATTATTTATAGAGAAAAGGAAATTTTCTTTTTAACTTATACATTATGCAAAAAATAACCCGCCATCCTGACAATGATTTCATTGATGATTAATTTATAATTTTACATGGATGTTTTTATAAGAAATGTATTTTTTAGTATTAAGGAAACTCATATTTTTGAAAATTTATTTTCAAAGAAGATCATTTTGACAGTATTTTATGAATTTTTTAGTTTGAAAATAAAAATATCATTTTAAAAGATAGGGTATTTTTCCCAAGAAATGTTCTATGTGATCTTCCAAAACTATTTTCCATATATTAATACATATTTTTTATGTTACTTATTATTTTATGGTTATATACTCAAATGATACCATCCATACTATTTCTATGGATGGTTTTGGATCAGTTTGAGTTGGGAAATTCTATGTCGATACCATTAATTTTAATCTCTATAGATTATGATTATGGTTATTGATTGGAGAATTTAATTAAATTTAATATAATTGATTATATATAAATTTTTATATGAAATATGCTTCACCCCTCTCATATTAGGAATGAATTGGACTTTGTAAGTGATGGGTGTGGCTTGATATATCCCCAAGATGCATCAATAGGTCTCATGGGAAAAACTAGATTGTGTTATGTTTAAGCTATTATTCATTTATGTAGATGTTGTGGCACAAGTACTCAATGGTAGATATATATCTTGTCACAAAGACTCGATAGTGTGTTTTAAATGTCCAGCATTATTCATTCCATCATTATGAATTCAGTTATTGATATTCCATGGGAATATTTGGTTAGGTAGAATATCCATTTCTATGATTTGTGACCATGTGATTAACTATACAGAATTATTTTATCAACATTATTAATTCCAAATTATGATTAATTTATTGATTTAATGGAATATTTTTTAGTTATTTACCTTTCCATATTGATTATTCCTTATTTATCCACAACTTTCATTTTATGGTTACCCTTACTGATCATCTGATCTCCCCTCTTTCTTTTATTTTATTTCTATAGGATACTAATAAGTGTTTTCTAATCCATATGTAGGGATACACTATGAGGAATAATAGTTTTATAAATGGTAACACTTTTTATATTTTAGGTTTAAAATGTAATTTTAATTTCATGTATGTATCCATTTTAACAATACTAATAAATAATTAATTACTTCAGGTTATAATACCTTGTTTCTGGTGCTAATGTAATGAAGTAGACATTAGCTCCAGGCTACTCAAGTCTAGGTCTCTACAAGGTTGATATATTAGATATCCAAATGATATAATTGTAAAATTATGATAATACATAGTCGATGTTGTTTCATGATTTATAGCTAGAGGGAAAGAAAATTTATGAGGGGATCCTATCAGACTAAGAGATAAACCACTTTTTAGAGGATATTGAGACCACCTTCACTTTGATTCAGTATTGAGGTGTGTATTGGGACTAATTTGTAGTGATTCCAATGTAATGAGTAGTGTATCAATGGATGAAATTGTATCTTGGAGAGAAGAATGGAGGGATGTTTCTTGTTTTGTATTTTATAATGATTTTTCCTTTACTGTTCTTGATATTGAAGATTAAGGTGGTGAAAAGGTAGGAGTTTTTCTCCCTTATGGAAAGAGTTTTGAGTTTGTTATAACTCATTATCCTGTTCAAGGAACTCTGAGGTTTCACTCTCGATCTCATCCTAGAGGAGGATTTTAGAGCACACTATTATGAGGAGGCACTAGTCCTAGTGATTAGATATGATGTTTCCCAATTTATGAGTTATATATATATAGTTGTGTAGAATAAATTAGAATGGATCAAGAAAATACACTCACAGGGGGAGTTCCCTGGTAGGGAAGTTAGTAGTGTTTATAAGAGAATATATCTTTAAGAAAGGTATTATAGATAACCAGGCAATCAGAGTTCCATTATAAAGGGAACTTGCCTCAGCAGTCTATTTCACACTATCCAAGGGTTAGAAATTCCATAGAAACTACTTAAGGAATTCTTTTGGAATTATATGTTTTCGTGGGATATGGAAACCATCGATCATAGTACCTAGTCACTTATGTTGGTCAATTTTGAATGTGTAGGTAGGACCCTTTCGAGCCACAACAATAGTAGAGGCCTCCATAATTTATTTAAAATCTAAGACAGGAGGCTTATGTTTATCTAAAGGTTGGTAGATCTAGATGAGGTCCGCACCATGATGGTCATCATCCACAATAACCCAGACCAGAGCATGGTCTTGGGGGTCAATAGTAATGAGGCAGAGAAATTGGATGTTGACATGTTCATGTTGTAGAGGTGTTCTTGTCGAAGGGGTAATAGGTTGTTCGAGGTATGGTCAGTTTTTCATCTACTTTAGTTTATAATCTATTTTAATTAGGATCTTTTCACTCTATTATTTCAAGAACTATAGCCTGAACTTTAGGACTTTAAGTATAGTGGCTTCTAGTACCCCTTGGTGTTATCCATACCAGTTGAAGGCCATGATTTCTTTTTTGAAGTTTACTGGGGTTGTATAATAATGGTGGAGAAAAACCAGTTAATTAGGGACTACTTTTTTTGTAGATATATTAATGTAGTATCATCCATGGCATGGTTCTGTTATATTCCATCTGTAAATTTATTGATTTCTTCTATAGGGGTGTCTTGTTTTCTGACGTAGAAGGACAACGTGTATTTTTCATTGGATAGTGAAGTCATTGATTGGGTGGAAAGAAAGAAGATCCTATAAAATAATATTTGGTGGAGTTTTCATTTATGGATAAGGTTGTAGATGTTCCAAGAGTTATTGAGGAGTTCCTCGATGACTTCCCAGATATGGTTTTACCACAACCTCTTAATCGTGATGTTTAGTTTTGAATAGAGTTGAAGTTGGTTACCTCTCTAATTTTTATTGACCTATATCATATAGAACCCAAAGAGCTATGTGATTTTATAATACATGTAAAAACTCCAGGTAATGATAGAATAAATATTTTTCATGTTTAATTTTATATTTATATTTATAATAAAAAATGTTATGTAATTTTTTAAATAAAAATTGAAATATTTTAAATTAAAATCATTTGTTATAAGATTTTATTAAAACACTAATTTCTAATTTTTAGAATATTAATTTGAAAAAATAAATTTAATTTTATAAATAATCGTATCAGAATTAACATAGGGTGATATTTTTTGGATTTTTTAGAAAATATTTATTTTTTAATGAATAATGAAAAATACCAATTTTTTAAAAATGTATTTTATTTTATATAAATTAAGTAATTTAAAAGTACCATTATGTTTCAAATATAATTTAATATTAAATAAGTATTATTTAGTTATTAAATAATACAGTTAATTTCTTTTTATATATAATTTATATTGTATTTTAGTTTAATTTTTTTTTGTGGGTTTAAAACGAGATCTTTTTTGAAATCTGATTTAAACCACATAATGTTTCTACATTTTAATTAATAAAAATAATAACCAATCTGAAATTTTTTAAATAAAATGTATATTTTATACATAAATAAATATTAACTGATATTTTTAAAGTGATTTTTATTAGTTATAGAGTTAAAATAATATCATATTTTTCTCGAAGAAATATATTTCTTGAAAAACAGTGTTTTCGTCAAGTCTATGTGTATTTTTAAATTAAAATTTTCACTTATGTGACTATAATTTTTCTAAAATGGATTTCATATATGGAATTAGAATAATATATAATATCTAATCACTTCAACTTAATTTTTTAACTGAATAAATAGTGATAACAGAGAACATTAATTTCCATAGAAAAGGTAAAAATAGATTTACTAGGGGTTAAACTAAACAGATAAGGGATAAAATAAAAAAAAATTAAAAAAAATATTATTTATATATATTTAAATTATAATTTATAATCCATTGTAATGTTCTATGTTTTTGTTCTTTTTCCATTTTAAAATCATGGGTACACATTTTTCTTCTCAAACATTACAATTTTTCCATTCACATCACTTATTAAAGGCCACACCCTATCCTCTCGACTTCTCACCATAAAAAACATGTGGATTATCTGTCAATTTCATATATATATTCCTTACTTCCATCCCCACAACCTCGATCCATTAGTTTGATCATAAATCAATCCCATGAAGGCATTTGGTTCTCACAAAAGGGGTTTGCCAAAGAAGAAGTGCCATGCTTAACCGTGCATCTTTATTTTATTTCTTCTTCATCCTCATTCAAAAAGTATTCAATTATGATTATAAAAAAATCCCCAATACTGATAAGGTACTGAGACTATATTATGGAAATTTATTAACCTAAATACATATTCTTTTTAATTAAATGTGATACCGAGTCATGATTTGGGTGTACATAGGACTACCTACTTGCGAACAGATGAAATTCATTTTCCATCATTTCCTCTCATGGATTTTCGTTATGATGTATTTAATGTATATACATGATATTAGTAACATATTTATACTTATGTTGTATGATATCACATATACCTTCTTACTTTATATTTCATTGAGGATATGATAATCTAACTCGTGTGTACGAAAGAATACTATCTCTCTAAGTTATGTGACTTTTTTCCAATAATTATTTACCTGGAAGGTAATAAAGATAATGTTAATGAATATATGTGATATAAATGAAATCATAAGGATATTCATGACATATTTATCATTATAAAAATATAATATATCATCTTTTTTCTTATACTTAAAAATGATAACATCGTTTGTGTATGCGTACACTACCTCCTTTACAAAGTGATGTGATTTTTTTTGTCACCACAACACAAGAATTGTAATGCACTGACCCTAGAATACCATATTTGGTGCCTAACATAATAACATTTTTATGATTAAAAGGAAGAAACTACTAAATTATTGAAAACATTAGTAGTTTTGGAAAATCATATTACATACAAGATATCCATAATATATTGGTAACTAAAAATAAATCATAACATAAGTAAAATCACGACATTATTGAAAATCATTCAAAGAATTACTATTTGTAACATGGGGGAAATAATGATAATAAGGTAAATCTCAAATGATCAGTAAGGGTAATTACAACAAAATCAATAATTAATTGATAAGAATAAAGAAACATTTAAAGGAAAATAACTTAGAAAATATGCAATTAAAATAACTAGATAAGGCATAATCAATATGGAAAGGTAAATAACTGAAACACATTCCATTTAATCAATAAAATGAGAATTAAGTGCATTCATAGAAAACTTTAAAAATATAATATCATTGATAAATAATAATAATAATAATAATAACTTAATTCTAAATGAGTAAAATTCTTAATTATTGGATGCCATGCTTAAGGAACATGAAAACCTATACAGTCATGATCATTCACATGACTGTTTAAAACTACAGACAGAAACATATTTAATTTGAACAACTGATTTGTCTCAAGAAATCCTTTTGATGCATCTAGGATCTATATAAAGTCCATTAACAACCTATCACTTCTAATCAAAATTATTTCTAATATATCGAGTAATTTATTTAATTAATAAACAATATGCCTTATCAAATATCCATATTGAGTAATGAATATAGATTTATCAATATTTACCCAGATAATCAAACAACTATCAAAGTAAATATCATATGTAATAATGGTATATGGTTAATAAATGAACATATACATGAAAATGATATCTATAATTATTATAAATTTAATTTCCAATGAAAAATTATTGAAATAAAGTGATTATTTTAAGTGAAAGTTAGCAATCACAAAAAAAGTGAGATTTCAAAATAACTTATTACACCTGTTAATTTTCAAATAAAATCCCATGGGATGATATAATTCAAAATAAAACATAAAATAGTTTGAATAATAAATTATTCAATATATTACATGTCAAATGGGATGTATAGACACCAAATAAATGTGAATTGATTCTTAATAACATATAAGTCTCAATGGAATGTAAATTGAGAGGAAATCACTTTCCTTATGGTTAAATTATGTTTAACTCTATTTAACTTCATGTATAATCGTTTTAAGTATGTTATTAACTTATAATAGAACTATATTAATTTTATTGATATAATATATAGTCTTTTTTTAACATATTATAACTCATTCATTAATAGTCAATCATCATTTTCATCATTTTGGATGTTATTTTCCTTGTTTTGTGAGTATGTATTGACTTGTTTTTTTGTATTAATTACATCATGATTTCATCACCTCAAAAATTAAAACCATGATTTATATGTTATATATATTCAGTATATATATATTTATATGAATCCAATAAATTTTGTGATCAGAAATGAAATACACAATTAATGGAGATGGTAACTTGTAAGTATGCATGAAAGATGATTCCATTTTATTATCGTATTAAATAAATGAAAAGTATGTGATATATATTTATTTTATAATTAAAATTTCTTTTTTATGTCATATATTCCACATATTTTTATTAAAACCATTCTTAATTATTTCCATATATTTCGTGACTAAATCACATTGCTTCGAGGAGGTGGTAATCCACATTTCCACAAACGATATTACTATGCCCCCAAAAAAATACATATCTGGAATGTATGTGTTATATAAAAATTATGGATGCATAAATACATTATAATTATCTTATATATCATATATAAACTATATAAACATCATTATTTATATCCTTGAAAGGTGGTAAATTGAAGAGCAACTAACATCAGTTCGTGATGCGGTAGTCCTCCATACACACTAAGGATGATTGTGTATCCCATTTGATGGAAGTACGTGTGATTTTAGGTATTAACCTTGACATAAAAATATATAATTATTTTTATGATAATTAATTTAATAAATATTAATGATATAAAAAATAAAAAAAAAATCATTTAAGAAATTAATAATACAAAAATTCTCATTGAAGAATAATACCTCTTCTTCAGGTAACTCTATTTTATCCATACAAAAATACATCTTAGAATTTATTTATATAAAAGGTGAGGTTTATAGGATATGGGTAGTGAATTTGGAGAGATATTTTGGCTGGTTTTGGATAATCCAAATATAATTATAGGTGTGAATAAGTGAGGGGGTTTTTAGCCTTTTATAGTGGAGGATGAGTGAGATTCTTGTAAATATAAAAAGGTAAACACTATTGAGAGGAGTCCCATATAAATTTTTTCCCATAATGAACACAATTATATCCATTTGAGGTTATGTTCTAACTATATCTATAAAATAGTGTTTTTAAATGTTTCTAGGACATTTTGGACCTTAATTTTAAGGCTCAGTCCCTTGTTAAGCTAGTTTCTTCTTAATCGATGAAATTATTTTCAATTTAATTTAGTAATATATTTAGGGAAAAAATAAGTTGACCTTATTAAAATGTATAAATTATTATTATTCCAAATATTAAAAACATTTTTCCAAAATTTATATCAAAGAATTAGTGGAAGTTAATTTAAATTAATCCCAGAGATAGGATGACAAAGTTGCATTTTAAAATGAAAATGTTCAAAAGTATGAAATGTTTTTATATCAAATTTCAATGTGAAATTTAATACAAATACCTAGATTGGATTAATTTTATTAAAATTGATATATATTTACATTAAAACCAAATTAAATTATAATTTATCTTTATAAATTATCTAGACAAAAAGTCAGTTCTCATTAAAAATCCAATATTTTCACAACTCATCAAAAATGAAACCTCTCAGAAAAATACCAAAAAATGACCCCAATATCATTATAATATTTAAAATTTAAAAATTAAGTTTATTTTTACAAATTATATTTATAAAAGTAGAAAAAATTGGGTTTAAAACTTGTGCACTAATAAAAGGAGGCCAAATTGCCTTTAGAAAAATATTAGTTTATTTGGGTAACATTTGGATTGTTCATATCATATGCCTATCAAATATGTTGGAAAAATTTCAAAAATATTTTATTGAATATATAATATATATATTTTTCTAATATCATCCACTAATAGTAATTAATTTAATTTATTAATATTAAATGACTTTAGAGTATAAAAAAAGTTTTTTTATAAAAACAATTCCTTTATAGTAATTTTGCTTCTATATCTGTTTCAAATTTATTTCAATCCATTTAATTAAACTATGAATATTCATTAGTTATTTAATACTCTTAATAACCATAAATTTATCATCTAGGAGATAATTTTAATTATAATTAATGATAGTAATTGTATTCGTTAAGATTCGGTCTTATGTGTAATGTCAGACATAAAAAAACTCATTGTGTGCAATGGAAGCTCAAATATAATTTACGTGCATTGAAATATATATATATATAATAAATTGAATTTATTTATAATATTAAATATACTATAAGTTTTGGGATATTATATTCCCTTATGCAATTTGTGGTATGTGTCATACGTGCTATCAAATAGAATGTCCAATTGTTTATTATTTCAGGGTGTTATATTCTCCCGACCATAAATAAAGTACATCTTCGCAATTTAATCTTGATTTTTTTAATCAAGGGTGTCATATTTTAAAATAAACTATTTTTGAAAAAACTATATTTTAAATGGGGTTAATAACACATCTTATTCATAAAAGGGAAAAGGAAATGAGAAGGTCACCACAAAACCAGGGTATCAAATAGGAGAACATTAGTGAAAACATGGACATGGAAGTGAAATATAATTATCATGTTCTGATGGATAGTGATAGAGAAAATATTCATGAGAATGTTTTTTACCACAAATACATAAATGATAGGTTTGAAAAAGGTCCTTGATATCATCAAAAATGATGATAATAGGACAATATTTTTTGGTTCAAGGCACTATTTTTAGTGTTAAGAATTATTTCACTATATAATAATGCAAAGATATATAATTACATGATACATTTCTTTTTAATAAACACATTATTATCCTTTGGGTTTCCTTGAAATATTTTTACTTTATCTCCTAGCACAGGTTGCAACGTATGGTGATGTAATACAATAATATCTAAACCTCATGAAAATTTCAATATAATACATTTCATAAATTGTTATCATTTTGATCCTTCCAAGTATTATGATCCAAAACATCACAAACAATTTAAAGGAATTTAGTAGTAATTAATTTAATTTTTACATATCAATAATATCTTTATCCAAGAATCATTATGTTAGTATTAGAAACATATTAAGGGTTATCTTTCCCTCAACCATGTGTTTTTAAAAATGTCTAACTTTCTACTGAACCACTTTCCTTAGTACCTTTCATCACATAATCTCAAATATTTAATGAAAAATTAATGAATTTAAATACTTATATGTTTCATAAATCATATTATGTATAAATAAACAATTAAATATTTTTACAACATATTTTATATATCCAAATATAGAAGAACATTAATCATTCCACTTCGGTTATGTCAATAATAGATGCTTTAACATGATACCTTAGCTTATTATAAGTTGTATTCCCTTGAATCATGGGGAATTCATTAGCATAGTTCCCCGTTTTCTATTAGTTTTAACAGTGAATAACATCATTTTACTTCATCCATTTTTATTCTATTTCCTGGTGTCCCTTTTCTCTACAGATATAACAATCCAAATCCTTTCAAGCATTTCCCTTGGTGATTCATTCCATGGTTATCACTTGTTAGAAAATAAATTTTCCCCTTTTTACCTTTATCTATTATTGGATCTTTCATCTTATTCTTCACTTGATTCCCTTTGAATACATAATATGTGTAGAATTCCTTCTCTATCTCAATAGCACAAAAAACTATTCATATGTTGAAAATTTTTGAGATAGAAGATCCATTTCAGAGACTTGGCTTATTCCCTTCGAAGTAGTGACAAATAATTAACTTTTTTTAATATGAAATCTATAAAATAACATGATAAACTTTTAAAAGTACCTTCATACTCCCCAACAAATTCTTCCTACTTTTTATTTAAATAATGTAACTTTCTCTTTATCTCAATTTTTTAAATCATGATGGAAATATTTTTCAAAAAATGTGTCCTTAAAATATTTCTAATCAATGAGTTCTTTTTCCTATTACTCTATAGTATTCTAGATCAACAACCACCATTGATAAGAATTTATTTTGAGATAATAAAATACATGTGTAACCTTTTCCTTTTCACCACATCCCATTTCCTTGAATATCATCTCCAAAGACTTAATCTATTTCTCAGCCACCATTTGGTCAATAGTCCTACTAAATAATTGAGGACACTGCTATATAAATCTATCCAACAATGGATAATCTCATTTTGGAATAGGTTTCCCCATCTGGGAAAGGTTATATGTCATAAATTAATTAAATTTCAGTAATATATGCATAACTTTCTGAGGTCCAATACCAGCTGTATTGGATTCCTCAGTTGGGAAATATCTACATTTTCTATAAATATTTATACTATTAATCCTTCAATGTTCCACTTATAATCAATGTAATATACATGGTTAGCTCATAAAATTATGAATTTTAAATCATAATTTATAATTACTAATATGTTATAATATTCAAAATAAAATAAAACTTTATGCATTGTAAATCAAAGAATCATAATGTTTACTTAATTTATGTAAATCTTTATGTTTAAATCATTCATAATGATTTATAATGAGAATGTGAATTATCCAAAGTGTATCACCTAGGAGAGTCAAACTAGGTCCTTATTAATGCCCATTATCTTGTACGATGATATTCTCATGTCATAACTGATACACCATTTTAGAGATGTTACTTCTAAGTATATCTCTGCTAGTACCATAACCACTTGTAGTATCTATACAGAGATGTATTTCTGGAAAAACAAACATAATATCTACTTTAAAAAAACTCTTGGATATTCTTATATACTAATACATGAATTCTAGGATATGGTGATTTTACTTAATCCATGTTTTCATAAATATAGTTTTCCAATTGTCTACTAATCTTCCATTTATATCAACTGTAACACCCTGACCCTATAAGACCGAATTTAACGCCTTACTTTATTTCATTAGTATGTTTACAAGGAATCAAATCTTAAATTATACAACAATATAATAGTTTGAAAAAATAGATAATATACATGATACCCATAATAAATTTGGAGAATAAAATAATGTAACATAAGTAAAATATCATCATCCTTGAAAGTCATTCAAAGGATTCCTCTTCATAACATAGGGATAGAAAACATAATAAGGGTGATCTAAAATTCTCAATATGGGTAATTATAATGGATGAAATAATGAATCTATGAGAATAAATCAACATGGAAAGGTAAATAATTTATAATACATTCCATTAAAATAACTAGATTTTTTATAATCAATATTCCATGGTAAATAACTAAAACACATTCCATTTAATCAATAAGAAGAGAATGAAATGCATCTATAGATACTATCAAATAGAAAATCACATGGATAAATAATATTTATAATAATAACTAAATTATAAATGATGGAAATGATTAATTTTTTAACTTCATTCTTGAGGAACATAAACACTTATCCCATCAATACCCTTCACAAGACTGTTTAAAACTATTATTAGAAATCAGTTTAATTTGGCCAACCGATTTATCTCATGAGAACCTATCAATACCTTAAGGGGATATATAAATTCCTCAACCCACCCATTACTTATAGTACAAATTATTCTTCATATATATAGTAATATATTTAATTATTAACTATATGATTTATAAAATATCTATATTGAGTAAACAATATGTATTTATCAATATTTCCCCATATAATCAATCAACTATCAAAGTAAATATCATATGTAAAAATGATCTATGGATTAGGAAGTGAATATATCCATAATAATGATATAAATATTTTGGATAAATTTAATTTCCAATGAAAAATTATTATAATATAGTGATTTTTACAAGATAAATTTAACAATCACAAAAGAAAGTTAGATTTTACAATAACTTATATAACTTGGAAATGTTCAAATAAAATCCCATTGAATGAGATAATTCAAATTAAAACAATAAATAAAATTAATAATAAAGTATTCATGATATTTCATGTCAAAGGGGAAGTATATACACCAAATAAAACTGAATTGCTAATTAATAACATATAAGTCTCAAAGGAATGTAAATTTAGAGGAAATCCCACAACTTATGTTTATATTTGGTTGAATGTTCTTTCTATTTTATTTTTATATTAAAATAATGAAACATAAATTATATATAGTTATATTATAATTCCTATATAATATCTAGGTCATATATGTAACATATGATTATGAAAACCATCCTTAATACTTTTCTGGTATAGTAGGAATGATTCACATTACTTTGAGGAGGTAGTAGTTCACTCATCCACAAACGATGTTATCGTGTTCCCACAAAATAGAAAGTATGAAGGTATGTGTTATATAAAATCATATAAAATGTAAATAATATATATATATATATAATATATAAATTATAAATATATCATTATTCCTAGCCTTGAGAGTTAGTAAATTGAAGAACGAACGACATTGGTTCATGAGGTGGAAGTCCTCCATACGCAAGAATGATGATTGCATATCCCATTTTATGGAAGTTTTTGTGAGTGCAGGTTGTATCCTAGACATAAATACATGTAGATATAATTAATAGTATTTGGTTATTATATATTCATGGTATAAAAATAAATGAATAATTTTAAGGAATAAATAAGACAAAAGTTCTAATTGGAGAACTTTACCACTTCTTCGGGTAACTCCTTTTTTTATACCAAAATAATTATTTGGATTGTATTATTTATAATGTGTGTAATCTATGATGATTTTTGGGATTTTGGGGATATATTTTTATAGGTGTTGTATTATCCAAATGTTCTGATATGTATGAAGAAATTAGGGGGTGAGTGCCATTTTATAGTGGAGGAGGAGCGTCATTCTAGAAAATACAAAAAATCTAAACACTGTTTTTGGGTATCCCATACATAATGTTTCAAAAATAATGAACTAAATTAAAAAAATGGTGGATATGTATTAAATATTTCTATAAAATATGATTTTACTTGTTTCAAGGTCATTTTGGCCCTTATGTTTAAGGCGTAGTCCCTAGTTAAGCTAGTTTTTATCTTAATCGATGTAATTAATATTAATTTCGTTAAAAAATATTTTTGGTAAAAAATATATACCATATTATAAATGATAAATTATTCTAATTCCAAATATTGAATCCATTTTTCCAAATTATTATCCCATGAGTTATAGATATAAACATAAATTTAATCTCATAAATGGGATGACAAAGCAGGTTTTCCAAAGGAAAAATGTCCAAAAGGTTGAAATGTTTTTATATAAGATATAAATGTAAAATTTATTCCAATGAAATAAATTATATTAATTTATATATAATTGATATAAGTTGACTTTATAACCTATTTTTAATATAATTCAATCTTTTATGTATCGAGACAAAAAGTCAGTTTTCATTTAAAATCCAATATTTTTCATGAATCATCAAAAGATGAAATTTCTCAAAAAAATAATTAGAATTCAGAATAAGATAATTTTAAAATTTTTCTTTCAAAAAATTATGTTTATTTTGACAAATATTAATTTATAAACGTGGAAAATTTTGTTTTTAGAACCTATTCACCATTAAAATGTGGCAGAGTTGCCTTTAGAAATTTATAGTTTTTTTGCATCAAATTGGGATTGTTCTTATCATATACATATAAAATATATTGGAAAAGTGTAAAAACATATTTTATTTAATATATATATATATCATTAATATCATCACATAATAGTAATTAATTTTAGTTTTTAATATAAAACACCTTTGGAACCTAAAAAACGTTTCTATAAAAAAATTCCTTTATATTCATGTGTTTTCTATATTCATTTCTAATTAATTTGTAAAAAATTAATTAAAATATATATTTTATAAGATATTTAATTTCTATGAGATAATTTTCATTTTAAATTATAATATTTATATTATTTTTAATGATTCTATCTTGTGTCTAATGAAAGCCTTCACAGAAACTCATTTAGTGAAATAAAAGATAAAATAAATGTTTTGTTCATTCCAAAATAAAAAATAGATTGACTCTATTTAAAATGTTAAATATATTATAAATTCTCATGATATTATATTCCCTTACATTCTTGGTGTTTTGAATCATATGCGATATCAAATAAAATTTAATGTTTTTAGAATTTTGGTGTGTTACAAGAATGATATATATAACTTTATTTAAAAATAATACGGTTAATATTATATTATGATTATTTTATAAATATAAAATATTAAATAACTCTATTTAATAATGATCATTGAAAAATGGAAACAGTACTTATGCATAAGCATGACCTACCATCTCTATGATCAAAACGTAGTTTATTTTTTATGACCACCATTCATGATTGGTTTTGAATGTATAATTTATTTATAAATATGATAAATATTTCATTATTATTATTCTATTGATGTTCAAATAATGAACACTTATACCTATAATAAGTCTACTGAAGTCATTTTTTGACACATAATCCAAATATCATTGAAACATCTAATATAATATTCATTGATTATATAATTTTATATGACTATATAATAAGTGAAATAAAATGAATAATAAACTTGAAAATTTAATTAAAAAATAAAATAATTAATGTAACGTTATTATTAAGGATGATTAATAACAATCATGGTGAATTGAACTTGAGGTAAGGGACTAATTTTGAATTTCCTTTCACTGAGACTCATTTTGACATTGTGAACATATATTCTTCTATAAGGAGTATTTACAACAACTTGAATTGTTATATTATTAGTTTCTCTATTCCTATGGTGTTTAAATATTTTTTTAATGTTATTATTTAATGGGAATTATGATTAAAATATTTCCAAATTGATAAGGTAATTTTCTTTAAAAATATTCTCTTTAAATGTTTTTCTTTATAACCCTATTTTTCTTCCATTTACATGTTTTTAAAATAATTTTTTTACGGACATGAGAGTTTTATAAAGGAATTTCTTATTTATATTAATTGATTTTGAAAAAATAATCTTTATATAGAATGTTTTATTTATATACAAAATAAAACAAGTAATCTTCAATTTTAACGTATATGGTGAGAAAAATTTTTCCTATCGTTAAAACAATTATTTGAATCTTAGGATCCTTTGTAATATTTCTTGTTTTATTTAATAAATACCCCTCCTTCTCTTTTTCTGGATATTTTGTTATTAAATATTGTTTTTTAAAATATAAGGCTATTTTATTATTTAATATCAGTTTTTAAAATAAAATGTTATTTGGGTATTGAAAATGGGTATTTAAAATAAATGGGTATTCTAATATCTGAAAGTGATTTTCCTATGATTTTAAAAGAGTCATTCACATGTTTTATAATGAAATGTTGAAAGAATAAAATATTTTATTTGTTATATGGTCCTTGGAAATTGTTTATCTAGGGTTGATCCCAAATATATATCACACTTGTTCCTATTATAGATTATTTTTTGGCTGAAACTAGATAGATATCAAACACATTGGGTAATGAATATTTTCTATAAAGAATTATATTGGATATTGGTTTTATGGTTATTCTAATTTTTAAGGGTTCTCTAAAGGTTATGTAAGGGATATATGGGATGATATCCCATGGAACCTATGTGAAATTTCTATGTTTACTAATGGATATTCATATAAATAATTTCATTTCAAAAGGAAATAAGTTTTTTAAGAAAAAATGATGACCTTTACCGGGAAAAAATTATGTTTTTCAGAAAAAAAATTTCATGGCTTTTTATTTTTTTCCATGAACTAAAAAAATTCCTCTTTTTATTTACCTTACTGGATTTTTATGCTCATACAACATTTTAAAAAAAACCACAAGGTGTTAGGATGGGTAATGTAAAGGAATAAGTCAATTTGAAATTCTTGAGGATTTTTCTTGAAAAGAAATCATGATTTTCTTTAAAATTTTAAATTATGGGAAATCTGGATACTTATTGGAAGTTTCCACTTTATTATTTATGTTTTTCGATAGGTATGATTTATGAATTATTTCCCTAAAAATATAAACTTACAAAAATATAAGAGAATTAATTCTTAAACTCATGATTATGTAATATTTAAGTCTAGGTCCTTATAGTACGTATCAAAGTTTAGTTTAGGTAATTTTAAAGGTTTGGATAATGATAATATCATACCCTTTAAAGATTTCACTTATTGTTTAATCTTAAATGATATATAATTCAATAATTTCCTTGATTCATCATGTTATCTATGTCTATTTAGAATGTTTTTCCATGAAGGAAATAAGGAAGATATAGTGGGAAGGAACTGAGAGTAAAATATCCTTACAAATAGGAATATAGAGATGGTTGGAATCGGAATAGATCCATTGTTTTGAGTGATGGATCACATCACATAATCTATAAATGGTGGTGGTATCCATTATAGAGAGGAACTTATATATTAGGATGTTACATGGTAGTATTAGAGAATTTCATGAGATTTCATCCCCCATAATTCAATGGAGTATCTATACCAGTGTTAGATAATGGATGGATTAATTCCATGGAGAAGATATTTTAATTCCTAGTATGTTCGAAACATCATAGGGTAACCCTTTCCATTTATCATATTAAAGGTGAAGCTAATAAATGGTTGTATTTGGTTAAGACAAAAAATTATATTGATGATCTTGATGCCATGAAATGGAAAACATTTAATGATATTCTCCTAGATAAATATTTCCCTAAGGTTGTTCACCTATAAGTGGAAAAAAAATAATGGAATTTAAGAAAAATAATTAAGATTTTATAGCCACCTATGAAGCTAATTTTACAAGACTCGCCAGCTATAAACCAAATTTTTTTTATCAACCATGATAGTAAAATTAATATATTTTACTCAAGATTGAAAAAATTTATATGAAGAGAATTGGCTGCATGAGAATATAAATTATATGAGAATGTGTTTCATAGTGATAAAAAAATTTAGATGAATATTTAAAACACTTATGTGCCTCATGATGATGAAAGTAAGAAGTATTTAGGATTTAAGTTGATGGGAAAATATACATTAAAGAAATATGGATGTAAGAAAATTTTGTTTCCATGTTATGGTATGTGTCATAAAAAAGTACACTGGATAATGACATATGAAATAATCAAATTGTTTCTGATGTGAAATTGTTTTTCATATAGCCCATGATTGCACGGAAAATTATACTAAATAAATCAAGAATGGGATAAAATATATCCATCCAGTAGTTAGATGTTTTACTTGCAATGAGTTGGTTTATTATTCCAAAATGTTCTAGAAGTTTATAAAACAAGATATAAATCATCAATATTAGAAGAAAAAGGGTATGGGAAAATGTTTTTTTACTACTATGGTTGATATTGGTCTATAAAATGAAGTGGTGATAGGAATTTTACTTTTGAATTTAAAGAATTCCAATATACTTTTTGACTCTGGATCTTCAAAATCTTTCCTTTATAAAAAATTAAAAACTAAAATGGGAATACCATCACATGAAATGATGATATAACATTTGGTGAAATCTTTGTTTGGAAAGTAACCAAGATTTATATAAATCTTATTGTTTTAATAAATGGGATTATATTTTTTGAATGTCATGATGAAAAAATAAATTAAATAGTTTAATATCATTATTATTATGGATTTGATTTCATTTTATCATGCTCATATAGATTTTAAAGTTATGAATGTTTTATTTAGTAATTTCATATCTTTTATAACTTAATAAGAAGCTGTGAAATTGATAAATGATAGAAAAAGGTTATATTGATCAATTTCGTTGAAAAGAAAGAAACAATTCTAATTAGTGTTTTACTAGTAGTGAATGAATACATAAATGTATTTCATGATCATTTTCCTGGTGTTATTCATGAACAGGAGGTTGAGGTTACATTTTACTTACTACCTGATATTAAGCCTATTTAAAAACCCCCTTATCAAATAGATCAAGAATAAATTTTTGAATTTAAAATGAAATTGAATGTGTTTCTAGATATATATTTAATTAACATTCCACTTATCCCTATGGTGATCCCATTTTTTGTTGAAAATAAAGGTTGTTCAATGAGACATTGAATTGATTATAAATCCATGAATAATGTCACTTTTAAGTGCATGTATCTTTTTCCTCATATGGATGATTTTTTGGATCATATTGATGGGGGTTAGTGATTTTCAAAGTTTGATATTAGGTATTAGTTCTATTAGTTTATGGTGAAGGAGGAGAACATTCTGAATACTTTATTTTAGACTAGATGTGGGAATTATGAATTTGTAGCTTTTCCCTTTAGGTTTTCAAATACACCTACTATATTTATGGACCTCATGAATAATTTTTCCATGAATTCTTACATAAGTTTTTGGTTGTGATTAATGATGAAATTTTTTTGTATTCTAAAAGTCAGAAGGAATATTAAAGACACCTATAGAGTGTTGTAAAAACCCAAAAAAGAAACTATATAGAAGATTTAGTATGTATAAATTTTGGTTGAAAATTAATTCATTCCTTGGAAGTATAATTTTTAAATATGGAATAATGGTACACCCTAGTAAAATAAAAGTTCTTGAGTAATGGATAAGATCCATAAATACCATATAGATTCATTGTTTTCTTGTATTAGTGGGTTATTATCAATAGTTTTTTTAAATCTTTTCTATGTTATCTTGCCCATTATCTAAATTAACTCGAATCTGAATTCTTCAAGATTGATGAATGTGATGATTCTTTTCAGGAACTAAACAAATATTGGTGAATACTTCATTTTTTCCCTTTCATTCTAGAAATGGTTAATTCATTGTCTACAGTGATTCTTCATTGAATAGAATCGATTTTTTCATAATACATAATGATCTAGTAATTTCTTATGCTTTATGTCAGCTGAAACCTCATGAGTTAAATTACCTTATGGATCATATGGAATTAACATCTGAAGTTTTTTACTTTCAAAAATTGGATGCACCATTTATGTAGAGAAAAATGTGAAATATACATTGATCCAAAAATTTTGGAGAATAAATTCCTTCAGAAATAATTGAATGTGAGGTAGAAAAGATGGTTGGAACTATTAAAGAATTATGAGTGTTTAATTCATTACCATCATGGAGGAGAAAAAAACATGGATGATATTTTTAGTCAAAAAATAATGCTGAATTAATCATGTTTCATTTGGAAGATTACCCTTTAGATAATGATTTGATGTTTTTTTCCAAAAGTTGTGGATATAGAGAAATCCCCTATATTGTTTTAGGTATCAATGGAATCAATTTCATTTAAATAATTCTGTTGGATCATAAAAAGGATCATTATTTATGGGAAAATGTTGAATATATTAAGAAGGGTATGTTTCATTATTTTAATTTTGATGAATATGATGTTATAAATTTTAGAAAATGATTATGTGTTCCTTGTGATTACCAGGTGAAGAAATTGTTTTCGAGTGAATCTCATAGTTCTATATTTTCCATTCAATCAGGGGGAACATAGATGTATAGAGAAATTTTGGATTATTACTATAGGGGTGGAATAAAAAGATATATTACTGATAACACCATGATGTGGTTGACTTGTTAGTATGTTAAATATTAATGAAAAATACTAAAGGGGATTCCTTAAACTTTTCCAATTTTGAAGTGGAAATGGAAAAATATATCAATGGATTTCTTGGGGAATTAAAAAAGACATCTCAACATAAGAATGATATTTAGGTAATTATTCATCATTTAACTAGATCATTTTATTTCCTTCTGATTCGATAAACTGTTTATTTATATCAGCTTTATTGAATGCGTATCAAAAAGACAATCATGTTACAAATGGTTCCTATCTCCATTATATCAGACTGTGATCAAAGGTTCACATCTAATTTTTTGAAAGGACATCAGAATTATTTATCTACTGAAGTAAATTCATGTATAGATTTTCATCATCAAACCAATGGTTAGTTTGAGTGGATTTTTGAGAACATAGAAGATATGATTTGTTATTTTTCAATGGACAACCAAGGAAGTTGGGTTAAACATCTATCATTGGTTTAGTTTTATTATCACAATTATTTTCCTTCTAGTATATAGATGTCACCATTTTAGGAATTATATAGAAAGTGGTGTCGGGCAACATTATTTTGGAATGAGTTTGGATAAAGGAAGTTGATGGGACTAGAGGTGGTTTATAAAATGGATGATAAGTTGTATTTACATAAACATCATATGATAACGACTCAGAGTGGATAGAAATGTTTTTGGATAACTGGAGGAAATATATTTCATTAGAGGTAGGTGATCATGTTATTTTTAATGTATCTTCATGGAAAAGAATTATGTGTTTTGGTAAAAAGAATAAGTTGATTCTATAATTCATTAAATAATATGAAATATAGGATAATTGCATATCAATTTTCAAATGATTGGATTTTTTCCATAATTTATCCCCGATATGTAATGTTTTTCATGTCTCGATGTTAATAAAATATATTCTATATTGATATCATGTCTGGATCCATAAAGTATTTCAGTTGAAAGTGTGTATTTCTTATGAGGAATAATCTATTCATATTTTTCACCATAATGAGAAATTTTTTTTAATAAGGTTATTCACATGATTAAGGTTTTATGGAAACCCCTTATGCTTGAAGAGGAAACAAGGGAATATGAAAATGATTGGAGGGAAAGATATCCACACTTGTTTAACAAATGAATTAAATTGTGAGGTCACAATTTCAAAAAGGGGAAGATTGTAAAAACTAGGTAATGATATAATAAATCACTTTCATGTATATTAATATATTTATACTCATTTTAAAAATATTAAATAATTTATTAAATAAAAAGGAAATATTTTTAATTAAACACTTTTATTATAATGTTTAATTTAAAATTTAAATTTATAAATTTTAGAATTTGAATTTAAAAAAATGAATATAATTTTTGAAATGATAATTTCAAAATTATCCTATGTTTTAATTTTGTGATTTTTTAAAACATATTTACTTTTCAACAATTAGTTAAAAATATTGATTTTCATAACAAATATATTTTCTCTTCAATAAATTCAATAATATTAATGTATCATTTTTTTAAACAAAATTAGATTTTGAGTAACTTAAACATTAATTTTTACTATTTAAAATAATAAATTACTTTTTATTCAATATTTTATTTTATTTTAGTACAAGATTGTTTTTGGATCAAAAAACTGAACTTTTCTGAAAAAAAAAATTAAACGGTATATTTTTTCTCCTTATTATCTAATTAAAAGAGAACCAAATGAGGATTGATTTAAATTAATTTTATATGTTATTTTTTGTATAATAATTTATATTCATAAAATTATTATTATCAGTCATATTATTAATATATAATCATCTTTGGCTCAAAGAATACACTTTAGGAAAACCCTCTTATTCATTGTGTTTTTAGGTTTTGTGTTAAATTTAATTTTTAAATTATGTTAAATTATTTTTGTAAAATAGATTAATTATTTATAATCATCAAAATATATACTATATAATAAGATCAAATTAATTTTTGAGTATCATAAATAGTGAAAATAGTCAAATTAATAACCACAGTTAAGGTATAAACAGATTTATCGGGGGTTAAACTATAAAGATAAGTCATAAAATGAACATCAAGATTGTATAAAATCTAATTTATGAAAATATTTTGATATTATAATTTATACGGATGAAAATAGGTTCATTTTGGATCATTTTTTTATTTGAAAATTCTGGGTAGAAAAAATTATTTCTAAAAATTATAAGTGTTCCACTCATCTCAACTATAAAATGCCACCCCAATTTCCTCTTCTATTCCAAAAATAATGAAATTTTTCTAATCCAATACCTTCTAAAATATATTATTTACTTACCTACCCATTACCTAGATCCATAATATTGATTATAAATAAATCCTATGAAGGGTTTTAGTTTTTACCCAAGGAAGTTTATCGAATAAGATGTATTATGCTTAATTGAGTGTATTTATTTTACATATTAATTAACCTTCTTAAAATATTATTCAATATATATTATATAATAACTATAGTATATTCCACATACTTATATTTTATTATTTTAATATTATAACCTAATTTTTCCTCCACTTTATTAAAATTGTATATGAAATCATCATTTGTGTGTACATCGGACTACCGCCTCAGGAACCGATATATTTCATTTTCCATCACCGCCTCTCACATCTTATTATAATGATATATTAAAAGTATATATATGATATTTGTAACATATTTATGCTTATATATTTATTATATAATATTTTAATTTTTTAATTTTTATTATGTGGGTTATATGATAACATTGGTCGTGTGTACAGTGGACTTCCGTCCGGAGAAACAATGTGATTCATTTTTCACTGAAACATTACCTGAAAGGTAATAAGAATAAATTTAATGAATATATGTCAAATAAATTAAAATTAAATTATATTTATGAAATATTTATCATTATTAAAATAATATGTATCATTTTCTTTTTTACAATGAAAAATAATAACGATGCTTGTGTATGTGTGGACTACCACCTACACAAAGCGACGTGATTACTTGTTTCATCACCACTACACAAGAATGACATATATAATTATATTTAAGGAAAAAATATTTCAAAGTTGATAATATTTATAATCCTTTAATGATAAAATATTACAGACCTCCTTTCCATGGTAATCGTTGAAAAAAAGAAACATTACTCATGCCTACGTATGACCTATATTCTCCAAGATCATAACATAGTTAATTTTTCATAACAATACTACATGATTGGTTTTAAATGTATAATTGATTCATAAATATTAAAAATATTTCATTATTATTATTCAATAAATGATTAAATAATGACCACATAGACCAATACTCAACCTACCAATTTCACTCTGACACATAATCCAAATATCATCGAAACATATGACATAAAAATAATTTATTAGGTAATTATATATCACATAATACTAAGTTAAATAAAAAAATAAACATTAAAATTTTCATAGATAATTAAACAATTATCATTTTTTATTATTGAGGAAGATAAAGAATGACTGTGAATAATTGAACTTGCGGTAAGGGACTTCTTCTCAATTTCCTTTCATTGAGCCATATTTTGATATAAGGCATAAATATTTTTTTTTTCAAGATGTATGGACCATACCTTTTACATGTAATATTAATATTTTATCTATTTTCATTTTATTTAATGTTTTATTTAATGTTATTCTTTCATGGGGATTTTGATTCAACTAATTCCAAAGTGACGAGGGATATCTCTTAAATAACATTCTCTTTAAATGTTTCCTTATAACTATCATTTTTGTCCATGTCGATGTTTTTAAAATAATTTTATTATGGACTTAATTGTTTTATAAGGAAAATTTATGTCTTTCACTCAGTTTATTTTATAATAAAATTTAATATTTCATTGGAAATTTTGACTTTCTTTACAAATGTAGAAAAAGAATGTTCTATTTTAACATAAAAGGTAAAAATGAATTATCCAACAGCTATAAACATTATTTTATGTATATATTACTTTAAAAAATTTCTATTTTTCTTCAATTAAAAATCATCCTTCTATTTTTTGGGTATTTTTGAATTGAAAATGTTTATTTAATTGAAAGGGTATTTTGGAAATGAAACTGGGTTTTTAAAATAATAGTGTATTTGGGTATTGAAATTTGGTTTTTTATAGAAATATTAATTTTAATATCCAAAAGTGGTTTTTATATGATTTTGAATGAGTTTTTCAAATTTTTATGATGCAAATTGAAAGCATAAAATGTTTTATTCATCATATAGTCCTTGGATATTGTTTACAAAGGGTTGATCCCCATTATAACACATAGGTTCGATCGTTATAGCTTATACGTTGGGTGCACCCAAATATAACTCTAATGCATTGGGTACTGATTATGTTCTCTAGAAAAATATATTTGAAGTTGTCTATAGGGTTATTCTAATTTTTAAGGGTTATGTAAGGGTTCTATAACATGATTTCCCTCAGAAAATATATAAATTTTTTATATTGTCTAATGAGTTTTCATGGAAATAGTTTTATTTCATAATAAAAGATAATGATACTTTCTTAATTAAATATGATTCCATTTCTATTATGAAAGGTATATTTGAAAAGATGTTTTTCATGGGTTTTCAGGTCTCTTTATGGACTAATAGTATTATTCTTTTTTCCCCTTTATGAGCTTTCTATGATCATCCAAAAAATTTAAAATGTTTTTCATAGTGTTAATGGATGGAAAATAGAAATGAATATGTCGAGATGAATGTCATGAAGATTTTTCATGAAAATAAATCATCCTTTATATTAACAATTTTATACAATGGGAATAATGTATATTATTTGAAAGTGACTTTTTAATTTATTGTTTTTTATATGTATGAGTTATGGCCTAATTATATAAAAAATATACTTGAAAAGATCCTAAATTTTAAGAGAATGAATTATTGAGATAAAACTCAAGATTATATAATTTCTATGGTTGGGTCCTTATACTACATATCAATGATTTTAAGTAGGTGATTTATCTAGCCTAGTGTTTCTACTTAGGGTTCCATATTCTTCACACAAAAAAAAGAGGATTGTGTATTGATTTTGTGCATGGACTACCATAATTTGAACTAGGTGATGGTTTAGAAACATTACAACCTTAATGGATAAAAAATCTATCAAACCATTTTAATGGGAATAGTTTTTTTCTGAAGACTTTTTTTATTTTTTTCAGGATATTGAATCATGTGGGTGAATTAGGGGGATATCATAAAGACTTCTTTATGATACTAGTTTTTGTTCTTCATAATTTTGAATATTTGTTTTGGTTTCATAAACATTCTAGGGTTTTTCATGGGGCTCATATACTTCAGGATTCATGAGTTCCTATATAAGTTCATAGTCTTTTTCAGTGATGACATCCTTATATACTCAAAGTTGTAGGATGACCATGTTAGGCATCTCAAATTTGTCCTAAAAGTTCATTGACATAATAAAATCAATGGTAATATCTCTTTGTTAATTTTTTAGACACATGATTTAATTTTTTTTTCATGTAGTGTTTGATTTTGGTGTGTTTGTGGAACCATTAATGACTGAGCTAGTTTTTAAATTTGGAAACACACAAAAACATAGAAGAGGTACAAATCTTCCTTGGTCTTATAGGCTATTATCAGATGTTTGTTTTTTATTTCTTTCAATTTATAGCCCCATAAAATACTTGATAAATAATTACCTGAATAAGAAATTGATTAGTGCCCCAATGTTTATGTTTCTTAAAGGAGAGGTAATTTTTTATGACTTTTATAATTATTTTCGTTTGGGTTTTAGGCATCTTGATGAAAAAAGGTCAGTGATCTCATATGGGTGGATTAAGTTACATTATAATGATCAAAGTTATTCTACTCAAGACCTATAGTTATTAATAGTGGTTCTTTTCCTGATGTTTTTAAAATAACCACATCTGTGTAGGTTGTATAGCCTTCAAAAACCACAATAGAAAGAGGTATGTTTTCAATTAGTGAGATCTAATCCTATGTTAGTTAATGTTGATGGATTTTCTCTAGGATAATAATTTTGAGAACTCATGAACCAAGTACAATGGGAATGTGGTTGTTAATGTGTTCAGAAGAATGTCATGGAGATATGTTTCTTATGAGGCAGAGGATGCTCTATAAGGGATAAAATAGATTGAAATAATGAATCTCAATGTTGAGGATATTAGTGTAAGAGTTTGTTTCTATCACATGAAAGTGTAACTATATCTGATATGGTAGGTGAAGGAGTCTTAGTAGGAAGATTTATTGTTATAGGTGAAGCGAGACTAAGTGAGTCATGATGATTTTCTATAGTAGTGGTACAAGGATGGTCAGAATCAGATTTCATTTCTAGATATATTGTACATTTTAGTGGTAATGCATGATATAATTTTTTATGAGTTTCATAGATTTCCGATAATGGTGCATCCAAGTTTATGTAATATATAATATTATTTGAGGAAGTATCTGTGGTGTATAGGGATGAAGTGATCATTGAAAGAGTTTTTGGCACGATGTTTTGTCTTCCAATAGGTGAATGTGGGTCACCATGTTCTTATAGGGTTGTTTTATCCCCTAGATTTACCTGGGTGGGTGTGGAAGGAAATCCTGATGTATTTATTCATTGGGATATCCTATGATAAGGGATTTTATGATGTACTTGGGTTATTGCAGACTAACTATCAAAGGTGTAAAATTTTCTAGAAATTCAAGAATCGAGTACAATGGATGTTCTAAAAACATAATTAATAGATGAGGTGGTCAAGAACTATGAGATTTTGGGAAACATAATATCTAATGGGGTCCTTTTTTACCTCATGTGTTCTGAGAAGGGTACAATAATATTTTGAATCACAATTATGCCATGGAGCATCTTTCTATCCCTAAAAATATGGGTAAATAGAATAGACCATCCAAACATTGAATGATATATTGTGGTATTAAGTTGTATATTTTAGTGGAATTTGGGTGATCCACATACCTTTGTTTGAGTTAATATACAAAATAGAAATCCCTCATCTATCAATATGTCTATATTTGAGTTATTGAATGGAACATCATGTCAATATCCAATATGTCGGACCGATGAGTTGGCAGTCCTAGGTCTATATGTGGTGTATAAAAAACAAAAATGATTCATATGGTTTGATAGTGGATAACAGTTTGTAGGACTATCATATGGATTTTACATATCTTAAGTGTAGTCCTCTAGAGTCTATTTTTTGAGACCATTTTTTCTTTATAGTTTCCCCTCAACATCGGAAACAGGTATTTCTTAGTGGGGTTACGCTTTCTCCCAGGTTTATTGGTAATTTATTGGTAATGGATCAAATTATAAAAATGAATTATTAGTTATTTCTCCACTATAGTCGTACATAGTTTATGAATCCTTCCATGTATTCAAGATTCATTAGTATCATGAATATAACTCCCATTTCATTGACTAGGGAGAGTTTTGCATCAACAAAAAAGTGATGTTCATAGAGTTACCAAAAGATATCCAAGAAAACTAATATAAGGTGTTTCATGGGTGATTTATCCACGTATTTTTTGTGAAATAGAGTAATGGTGGTTTATAGAAGAGAATTTGGGAATTTTAGTAGTAAATTAATCCTAAATACCCAAAATTATTTGATTATTTATCTTCCATATTGAAATTATTTGTTTAATTACTTTATTTTGAGATGATTTGTTTGAATTTATATTTATATATCAGTTTGAATCATCTCTTTATAATTATTTCATTTTGTTATGAAATGTTTACCCCTTTAATATTGATTTTTTCTTGTTATAGAGATATCACTAAGAATCATTTTTTTGTATGGTTATTATAACCCATTTTCTTTTTTAATTCTAGGTTGATCTTTCATTTTCAAGGATGATAATTTTTTGTGTTGTTTCTGATGTAATTATTGTAATTTAAAAAACCATTTCCTTGTTTTTCATTAAGACATAAAGGTTCAAAGAGGGTGATCAATATATTTTCCCTTCAAGTTTATATAATTTTTAAAAAATTCACTTGAATGATCATGTAGTTGGTTAGTTTATTTTTGGATTCACTTGATTTGATTCTGAAATTAATTAGTTTGTTCTAGTGGTATCTTAGTTTTTATTTTGTTAGGCATGTTTTTCTTATATAAAGAAGATTGGTCATGTATTTATTCCATTACACATTATTACATCAACCATGTGGTCAATCCATCACACAGCCAGTCCATGTAGTCACTTGACTCCTTTTTATAGTTTTTCCCTATATATAGTTTCTTTAATAGTTTCCAAAATAATAAATTTTCAATATAACTATATTTAACTAGAATGCAGTGAAAAAATTTAATTTTTAATAATGAATTTAAGGTAGAAAATAGTTTTAAAATCTATTATGTGGGGTTTTAGATGTATATTTGAAATCTTAATTGATTAGTGTTTTAAATGAGTCTATTCCCATGGATTAAATGAAACAGAATTTAATGATGATTAGAAGGAAGCTGTACAAAAAAAATTACATTTTCAAGGATATGTATCTAGAATATTTGAATATAATATTTCCTCCCACATGAGTCTTTATTTTTTCCTTTAATAATTAATAATACTTAAACTTGTTCATGGGCCTCAAAATCATATGTTTTTTTACTCAAACCCTTACGGAACTTGATTCTAGGCATATTCAACATATCATTCATCTCTTGGTTTTCTACAGCAAGATGTTGTTGTTTAGAAATAATATTTTCTTTTTCTCTAATATTCTTTCTTCAAATTGTTGTAAACATTATCAATCTCGTGTCATTGAGATATTGAGGAAACAACATCTTATTATATTCCATCTGTTTTTATTGTATATTGTGACATAAAACACAACCATATAGTGTATCCTTATTCTAACTTCCTTTTTATGAATCTATGAAATTAGCATGATCTTTTTTCATTGGTCGGGTATAATCCATTGACTAATAAATATAATGAGATTTAATAAATTGAATTAAAGGTTATTAGGTGTATTCAAATATTATTTTCCCATTTTATGGTTTTTTCCATTGATGATTCCTGTTTGGACTTGGATATTGTTGATATGTGCATGTTGTGGATATAATGAAATAATGAACACTTATTGTGGATGAATAACCATTTATGTGTTTGATTTATTGAACTTTCCTTTAATAAAAGGATAATAATTTATATATGACAAATGAACTAGTTGTGGAAAAATCTGGAAATTGTATTAAATTAATAGTTTAGGAGATGATGGAATAGTGTAAAACTTCTATTTAAATAAACTATGGGATTTACTTTAATAGGAAATATTTCGTTGTATTATACTAATATTTTATTTGTTCTTGTGATTTCATGGTATTTTTGGTAGTTTTATGGTGATGGTTGACACCAATTTGGAAATGAGATGTGTTGAGTACTTGAATTGTGGTAATAAGTACGTAGTTTTTGTTGTGTGATGGTTGTTGTTGTGTGGTGAATGGGTTGTTTAGCAGTGGTTTTTTCATGTATACATGTCCTGTGAAATGAATAATAAATAAATTGAAAAAGGAATTGATGGGAATTAAATTTTTGTAGTCTAGAAATAAATTTTTGTAACTTTATTTATGAATTTGATGCTTATAAATTATTTACAATGAAAAGATAAATAATATGGGTTTCATCCAGTTGGGTTATTACAAAAATTTGGATTGAATATATTAATAAATAAATTGAAGTTGGTAATTTAATAATCTCGAAAATAGGAAACTTAAAAATCTAATAAGTGTAAATGGTGGTTGTGGGTGGATTTGTTTTTTAGTGAGTTGAATTTAGTGTTGGAAGCATTGGTAATGATAGTATGGTGTTGACGGTGGATGGTGAAGATGAAGTATTAATTTGAACTATTTAGTTCAAGCATGTGTGTGGAAATGTGTGTCTATGAGTGTGTGTTTGTGTGTATGTTGTATTTTCCCTGTTTCTATACGCACCCCACCCACGTCGAGTACTATGTATCGACAAAAAAAATCTTGAGGTGTTTTCCCCGACATCTTGGATTTTGAGGGAATATATTACTGATTTCCCCCTCTTCCCTGATCCTCCTTTAGTAGTAGTTTGGGGAAATAGTACCCATTTAGTGGTGACTATCAGCTAAGGATAGTATATTTAGTGGTGATTCCTAAATATGAGGATGTGATATATGTCATGGGTTCAGGTGTGGTAATAAGTAGTAAAATGGTTGATTTACCTCACATTTATTATACCCTGCTACCCTAGTTATGATATTCTAGTGAGATGCATGATTATGTGGATGGTGATTTGGAAAAAGTGATTTATGTCTAGATATTGACTAATTCCAATAAAGGATGTGGGGTCCCATGGGAGGATGGGATTGGTAAGGTTATGACCTAAACCACATCTAATACAGTATGTGCAACATCTCAACTATTTATGAAATTTTCTTCACATAAATTAATTTTTTTATGTCTTTCATTTCATTATACACCAAGTTATTCTTTCATTATAAGCTACACTGAAATAATCTTATGCTACACACAACATTGACTTGCCTTTCATTACATGAAAAAGTAAGTTCCTATGAAACAACATTTTAGTATTATAATTATTTAAATCATAAATTTTTAACATAGACTTTAAACTTAGTAATATTTATAATAATAGTAGCTTCTTAAATATTATTTATATTATTTTTATGTAAATAAAATAGATATATCATAAAAATATAATTTTTAGTAAAGTATTTATATGTTTGAAAATGATATGAACTTTTTTTTATATCCTTCTGTGAACTATAACATAATTAAGTTTAGAAAATTCCACTAATATATTTTGTTAAAATAAACACCATTTTTTAATTTACAAGGAAAAAAAATTATCTAAGGGTGATTTTCTGGGATTGTTTTTGGAAAACATCATTTTGGATGAATAGTGAAAATGCTTAATTTCAATTCAAAACATCTTTTTTTATAATTTATTTATAGAGATAAATTCTATTTTCATTTTTTAAAGGTTAATTAGATACATTTTATATCAAATAATAAAATTTAGGTCATTATAAAAAATTTCATATTGACATTGGATATAAAAACAATTCAATATTTTGAACTTTTTCACTTTAAAACCCCTCTTTCGTGACATGTTTGCAAGATTAATTTTCAATTAATTTCTTTAAATACTGTGTTCAAATTTTGAAAAAATGGATTCTATATTTGGAATAATCATAATTTATAATTTCTAGTAAATTTAAAATATTTTCTTACCAAAAATATTAATGAAATTAAGTAAAATTAATTTTAGTGATTAAGGAAACTATTAGTTTACTTAGTTGTTAATCTCTAATCTTAATGGAAATAATGACATATAAAATTACCCAAAATTCCATTGTATGCCCATATTTCAACCATATACTTTATTGTTTATAATTTTATGAGTTATTAGGAAACTATTCCATGAAAGTAACATATATAATATGTTATGTAAGGAAAAAGGACAAAAATGGAACATTCCTTACATTTAACATTTATAGAGCCTTGGGATATGGGAAAAAAAAAATTATTAAGGTTGTACACATAATTTTTAAATTTAAATTATTTTTTGTTCTCATATTAATATATATTGTATTTTTTTAAATGAATTATTTACATTAACTTCTTAAGGAATGCCAAATGTGTAAATATGCAGTTAATAGTTAACTGAAATAAATGATACTAAGAATATTAAAAGTAAAGTTAATTGATTGAATAATTGTATTAATTTTTTTTAGATTAATATATCATGTTAAACATATTTGAACTTAATAGATTCAAATTCCATATTTTTCGTGATATTTTTTAAATATAAATTGAGTAAATAATTTCAAAACTGATAACAATGTTATTTTATAATAAAATATATTTTATGAAAAGATTTAAAATTTATTAACAAGACTATATTCATAAAAATGATTTTTAAATGTCAATAAATATGAAATATGATCTATTCATGGACTAATTTATCTTTTATAATTATATATTTACCTTTTAATTGTAAAAATAGTGTTAGTGCGATTTGGGTTAAAGTGTTTTTTTATGTGTTAAGTGAACATGTTTTATAATTAATTTCCAACACACATGCGATTTACCATTTTTTAAACATTATATCATATTTTAAATTACTTGTTTATATATTTTTTTAATAAATCTTACTTTAATTTATTCTCAACGGTTAATTTAATTTGTTTAAAAAACTAGTTACCTAAATAAAAACAAGAACGATAAAAGTTGGGAAACATAGAAGTTAAGGAAGAAAATTAAAAAAAATCAGTTATTTTTCTATGTGTGAGGTTTGGATCGACCCTAATTACCATATAATCCATTATTTTTTCATTTTTGAATCACATGAGGTAAGGGAGATATCTCAATAGTGTTTACTTTTTATTATTTAGAAGAATGCAACCCCTCCTCCTCTATAAAAAGACATTCACTCTTCACCTTCCTCACACGTATCAAGACACATTGGCTCATAAAAAACTTTTACAAATAATATATAAACTTATATACCCTAATTATATAGGTTTAAAATTTGGATTTAATCCAACCAAGTAATCCCTTCGATGCAAACCAAAAAGAGTTACCCAAAAAAGAGGTATCATCCTTCAACATGAATTTCAGTTTTATTTATTTTTTCACCTATAAAGTTATTCTTTTTTCCATTATTATATAATAACATAAGTATCCTCAAAATAATGATTTGTTTTTATTATAATGGATTTACCTACACCTACATACACTTCCATAAAATGGATAATGAACTTACCGCTCTTGTGTATGGTGTACTACTATCTCACAAAATGACATCATTCATTTTTTCTTTTACCACCTCTCAAGGTTTGGAATTATGATTTAAATAATGTTTTTTAAATTATATAAATAATATTTATTATTTATTTATTATTATTAAATTATTATAAAACCCATACTTTCATTATTTCTAATTTTTGGGAATATGATAAATTCGTTTTTGGACGTGTGGACTACCGCCTCCTCAAAGCGATGCGAATCATTCACACATTACAGGGAATATTAAGGATGGGTTCAGTAAATGTATAAGATATATATGAAATAATAATACTAAATTAATGATAATATATATATACATATATTTCATTTACATTATTTTATTTAATGTGATAACAAAACAAAAACAACGTTCATGCGTACATACGACCTACCATCTCCATAAACGGTGCATTCAATTTCATATTTAGATATTCAATATATTATTATAAATACTTATATAATAAATATATAATATATTTAAATCCTTTTTTACATTATGTAAACAATTATATAATTATATATGGAATAAGATTAATAATAATGTGTCAAAAGATATAAGAAAAACAAAGCGGATATTACCTGAAGTGTGACCTTGACATGAATGTTGTAACAACCCAAATCTTTGGAAAAGGTACAGATCATTATTTTTTCTTTCAAATCTTTCATTTAAGCTTGTATAATGTGTGTAACATCCTAAGGAAGGTCCGGGAAGTGTCCAGGGTTGGTCTGGAGCCCAGGAGTTTGAGAAATGGGCTTACATGTAGTGGTGCACGGCATGCGCACGGTCTACACACGGTTTGGGATAAACCATGTGGCTAAAGACAGGGGCACTTACAAGGGCACACAGCAATGCGGACCAGGTCGCACGGTCGTGCCTCTTTTGTCTAGGAGGCAGGGAGGTGCGCAAGGTTTGTGCATGGTTTGGGTAAAATGTGCGCCTAAACCATGCGACCCTATTCTGGGTGAAATTACCATTTTTCCCTTAAATTCTATTTAAGGCTTAAGCCTTTTCCTTTTTCCTTCCCACGGATAGAACCAAAAGAGGATCCCTCCTTTGAGCCAAAAATCTCTCCCTCACTCTTTCTCTTGTGGATTCCTCATCCGGCAACTATTCTTCAATCTGTTGAAGGCGTTGGATCACCCTCGGTAAGGATTACCTCACGCACCCTTCTTCCCTTGGTGAATCTTGGTATCTGTTTTGTTATTTTGATGTAGACTCATATGCCCTATTTTCAGGGCATTGGACTGAAACTCAGATCTCTTCCAACCTACTGTGAATCGGAGGTCGATATCAATCGATCCTACGCCTAAAACCTTAAGGTTGGTGGTCACGTGGTTTCCATTTTGGGTTTTCACCTTTTTGACTTATTATCAACATGTCGTGGTTTGTCTTTCTCCAAACCCCTTAGTTGTAATGACTGTTTCATATCTAAATGACTCGTGTGGTATGAGATTGATGAATCTAACCTTGTTAGGGTGTTTAGATTTGGTGTGGACTGGGAGTGGTCAATAATCGGTGATAGGCCTTGAGATTTGGCCCCTTTTTCACCTTGGGACCTTAATGATATGTCTTGAAAGGAATTTTCCATGTTAGACAAATGAGATGACTTGGTTAGAGGTTGGCTAGGATGAGATATCATGAACCCCTTGAATGAATTGAAATGTATGTTGCCTTGATATGTGTTTATGTGATATTACAAGATGGAAACGCCATGCTTTATTAATATGATATGATATAAGATGGATTGCCTTATAAATCGTGAGGTGAATGGTTATGCCATACTGTGTTGACATGATTGTGATGACCGTGTGTGGGTGGGAGGCATTCTTACCTCGTGCAAGATAAATCTCCATGTGTGGGCGGGAGTCATTCTTAACCCTTGCTAGATAAATCTCCGTGTGTGGGTGGGAGATATTCTTACCCCGTGCCAGATAAATCTCCGTGTGTGGGAGGGAGGCATTCTTACCTCGTCCTAGTTACAATTCTTGTAGACGATAGGCATTCTTACCTTGTGCCAGTGATAACCTATACTTATGTACTTATACCCCTGGTGATTGTTCAGAATACCAGCCATGAGCTGAAGTAGGTAAACCCACCAGGTGTCCTTTCAGAACCTGAGCAGGAGGGTTGTTTATTACTTTGTTTTACTTACTTACAGTTTACTACACATTTTTTATTTTTCGAACACCTATTTGGATTACATGTAGAACCCGTTGGTGGTGGCCTACTGAGACTTGTCTCACACCCTACCCGGGCGGCCTCCTTGGCACCCGTTTAGACATTACTGCTACAGGTACTTGTAGCGGAAAAGGCCTAGATTTAGTTTTTTGATACATGTATGTTCTAGCTAGAGATCCAGAGCAGAAGACCGATCTTGGCTAGAGATGCTCTTGGACTACTTTTGTTCTTTTTTCTCTTTTTTTATTACTTTATAACATGTTTTCCAGCTATTTCTAGTGTATCAGCATGCCATGCATCCATTTTTTATTAGACACTGCCTATGTGGCTTTTTTATATCTATCAAGGTTTATCTCACCTCTGTTGTTTGGTTTGTATGTTCCTCTTTTTCTCCTGTTTACCATTGGTTGTGCTTCTGTTATTTTTCTATTACTTTGATGTTATATCGTTGTGTACTCTAACATAGGGTACAGTCTCCCCACTGAATTACCATTACACCCCCGCTGCTAGTCGGCAGCCCCTGGCCTATGGGGAGACGAGCCAGGGGTCATGTGGCCAACCAGGCTCGGGGATCGGGTTGAGGGCCAGTCAGGTCCGGGATATCACAAAGTGGTATCAAAGGAGTTTTTCTTTCTTGCTATACTATTTGGAGACAATAGACTTGGAGAATTGGAACACTTAGGGACATAAGTCGTGCTTGGGCGTCGTGAACCCATGTACGGGGAAAATACCAAGTTGCCTAAATTATGTTTTTATTGATTCTGCTATTTACTGTTGATATCATTCCATCGTTGGGTGCTTCACATGTTTTGTGATGTTATTGAGATTTGCAATGTTGGAATTTGGATTTCAGGGTTCGACCTGATGAAATGAGGGTTATGCATTAGAACATGCATCATGATAGACACAATATGATTAGGTCATGCATCTTGCCATGCCATGTTTAAATTTTCAGTGAGCATTACTTATTGTTTATTTCCATGCCTTGTTAATATGTGTGCAGTTATGCTAACCCATCTTGCAGGTTGTGAATTGAGGAATGATGTGGTTTTAGTGGGTGTTACTCTTTGGTTCATAAGGTGTATGGGCCCTTATGGATCGGAAAATGACATTCCAACTAAATCAATAATTTTCTTTAAAGGAAATTCAAATACTTAAGTAGCACAAGTAAATGAGAAATGACATCCAAGTGTGTCTCATCTTTCAGTTCATGAAGAGTATGGGCCCTTATGGGCTGGGGAATTCCATATCACTGGATTAAATTAAAATTTGAACTATTGTAGGTTTTACTAAGAATTAATATGGGTGTGGATAGGTGATCTTAGGGGTAGGAAGGCTCAGTACTTGTCCTAGCTTCTAGGGTTCAACCTTTAAAATTGTTGGTTTCTTATTTTGAGATGTTTGTTTGGCATTGTAGCATTATGCCTCTGAGCCATCCTTGAGTCATGCACGCTGAAGGAGGAGACGATCACATTCCTGAGGTGGCGGGCCCTGAGCCGCTAGTTGATCTTCTTGTCGAGCTACTCGTGGCTTCTCTTTATATTCTTGATATGGGTTTTGATGCCCAGTTCCATTAGAGCTTCTTGCGTATGATGCAGAGTATGCAAGGTGGAGTGCGACCTGCCCCGAGCATGGAAGAGTTGACCAATGTGTTTCAGTCATAGCATCCTCCTACATTTACGGGAGATGGTGGACCACTTGCTGTGGAGTCATGGTTAGAATCTATTTTGACCATCTTCAAGCACCTTGAGATGCCTTCAGAGCGAAGGGTCAAGCTCGCAGCTTATATGCTACATGGTTCATCCAGAAGGTGGTGGGATGTCATCACCCAGTCGGGACAACAGAGAGATATGATCTGGACTGATTTCCAGACCATCTTATATGATTATTTCTTTCCCTAGACTTTGAGGGCTGACAAAGCTAGGGAGTTTATGAATCTACAGCAAGGTACCATGACAGTCATGGAATATTCGTCCTTTTTCACTGAGTTACAGCATTTTTCTCATACATTAGTTGTTGATGATATCACAGTCGCTAGGAGTTTTGATGATGGGATGTGTTACACCATCTGGTCGCAGGTTAATGTGTTCAGGTTGACGACCATTTTAGAGATTTTCAATTAGGCTTTGATCACAGAGAGGAATTTGAGAGAATCGGACAGTTTGAACCAGGGTGGTTCGGCACCTAAGGGTTCTAGTGGATCTGCTTCTGGGAAGAAGTGGAGTTTTGAGGACTCTCGTGGTGTTAGTGGTGGTTATACCTTTATCTCAGGTGGTACTCCTATCTGTCATCAATGTGGGGTGCCAGGACATTTGAGGAGGTAGTGTACGCGAAATCCAGTGCAGTGCAGAGGTTTTGGTAGGTTGGGTTATCTCCACCATTTCTGTAGGACTTTTCCCCCAGGGCCTAGTGAGTAGGGATCTGTACCTACTACACGATCTGGTGCTGGATCGGCAGGATCACGTCAGTTAGGCGACTGGAATACCACCGGCCGATCAGGCCGTGGTGGCAGTCGAGGCAGAGGTAATCAGGTGTATGACTCTCAGCACCAGCAGGGCGGGTCTGCTCAGGGTAGACAGGCTGTGACTCAGGGCCGTGGTACTGGCCAGTTGCATGTAGTCGAGCCTACGCCACAGGATCAGTATGCCAGACCATCTACTATACGAGGTACAATTCTAGTTTCCTCTACATTAGTATCTGTTTTGTTTGATACAGGCGCTTCTCACTCTTTTATATCAGAGGTGATTATTGGAATTTTGGGCCTTGATGTTGAGTCATATCATGGTATGATCACGTTAGATACCCCATTAGGTATCTGTTCATAGGGAATTAATCATTTTCATAATTTTCCCCTCGAGGTGGGCAGTTACCTTTTCATGTGGAACCTGTATGTTCTGGATATGACATGTTTTGATGTAATAATCGGGATAGACTGGTTAGTTCCCTATAGAGCCCGGATTGACTGCTATCGTCGGAGGGTGGTGTTTACGTCACCAGAGGGCAGCACGTATATGCATAAGGGAGAATGGTATCTTAGTGTGACATGAGCGGGACCGGAACACCAGAGTTTATGTGGTGTCACAGCACATGTTTCCAATCTTTATCTCGATGACCAAGGGTTACAACCCTCGGTTTATCCTCCCGTGTTGGAGCTTTTCAATGATGTCTTTCCTGATGATTTCTCTTGTCTACCTCTAGTGCGAGAGGTGTAATTTATTATTGATCTTCTACCAGGAGTAGCACCAGTGACCATTCCTCCTTATAGGATGGCACCTAAAGAACTTCTGGAGCTCAAGAGTCAGCTGGAGGACTTGGAAGCAAAAGGCTTTATATGTCCCAGTACTTCTCCTTGGGGATCACTGATTCTCTTTTTCGAAAAGGAAAATGGTACCCTTTGTCCTTGTGTGGATTATCATAAGTTAAATCAGGTGACTATTAAGAATCGGTATCCTTTACCTCGAATTGATGACCTCTTCGATCAGCTCTGAGGGGCGAAGGTGTTTTCAAAGATAGATTTGAGGGCGGGCTATCACCAGGTGCGTGTTAGGACTTCAGACATACCTCGCACCATGTTTAGGAGTAGATATGGTCTCTATGAGTACCTAGTCATGTCGTTTGGGCTTACGAATGCATCTGTAGTGTTTATGGCTCTTATGAATCGGATTTTTCACCCTTACCTTGATTCTTTTGTGGTTATATTTGTGGATGATATCTTAGTCTATTCATGATTGAGACATGACCATGCAACCCATCTTGAGATCATGTTGAATACACTAAGAGAGAATTATCTTTATGCTAAGCTCAGTAAATTCCACTTTTTGATAAATAAGGTTCACTTCCTGGGTCACATTATTTCTAAGCCTAGAGTTTCAATTGACCCTGAGAAGGTGAGTGCTGTCATTTCTTGAGAGCATCCCAAGAATTTCTTTGATATCAGGAGTTTCTTGGGGATTTCTAGATATTATAGGCGATGCATTCATGAATTTTCATGCCTATTAGCACTGCTTACAGGTTTGACCAAAAAGGGGTCAGATTTGATTGGTCAAAACCTTGTGAAGTAGCTTTTCAGGAACTGAAGGGCAGACTAACTTCAGAACTGATACGGTCTTTTGTGACGTGTCAAGTATCGGGCTTATAAATGTCTTGATGCAGGATGAGCAATTCATTGCGTATAGTTCTCGTCAGTTAAAGGCTCATGAACAGAATTATCCGACGCACGACCTCGAGCTCGCAATGGTTGTACATGCCTTACGCTATTGGAGACACAATTTGTTGGGAGATCATTTTTTGGTATTCACTGACCACAAAAGACTCAAATATATCTTCACTCAGCGATATCTAAATCTCAGGCAACATAGGTGGGTCGAGTACCTGAAATCCTTTGATTTTAAACTGGCCTACACTCCTGGGAAAGGAAATTCAGTAGCTGATGCGCTGAGTCGAAAAACTCAATCTCAAGTGGTTCGGGAATCTAATGAGGAGTGGAAGTTGATGGCCCTATTTGCGGAGATGAACGTTGAGGTTCAGGAGGGTCAGGGTCAAACTATTCTCTCAGCATTAACAGTGATGTCTACTCTTTTGGAACGGGTCAGGGCAAGACAGTTATCAGATCTAGAAGGCCTTGTTTTATGAGAAAGTGTTGTTGATGATTCCTCTATAGATTGGACCATGGATGAAGGTGATACTTTATTGTTTTATGGGCATGTATGGGTCCTATCAGACATCAGAGAGGAGCTGATGAGGGATTTTCACACCTCAGCATGGTAAGTTCACCGAGGCATCACCAAAATATATCGTGATTTGTGATGACAGTACTGGTGGCCTAACATGAAGCAGGAGATAGCTGGTTTTATCACACGTTGTTCCACCAGTCAGTAGGTGTAGGCAGAACATCAACGTTCGGCAGGGCTTTTGCAGCCATTGTCCATTCCAGAGTGGAAATGGGACGATGTTTCTATGAACTTTGTAACCATTTTACATAGGTCACCTGGTAGCAATGATGCAATATGGGTTATCATCGACCATCTGACGAAGGTCACACATTTCTTACCTGTGCGGGAAACCTTCACGGTTGATGACTTGGGAAGACTGTATGTCAGGGAAATAGTGCACCTTCATGGAGCACCTCATTCCGTGGTCTCGGACAGTGATCCTCATTTTACATCTCGGTTCTGGCAGGGTTTACAGAAGGCCTTGGATACGCAAGTACTTTTGAGAACGGCCAATCACCCGCAGACTGACGGACAGACAGAGCGGACTATACAGGTACTAGAGGATATGTTACATGCATGTGTTCTTAATTTTGGAGGTTCATGGGAGAAACACATTCCTCTTGTCGAGTTCAGTTACAATAATAGCTTCCAGGATCCCATTGAGATGGCTCCCTATGAAGCCTTATATGTTAGGCCTTGTCACTCGCCTTTGTGTTGTCTTCAAGCAGGAGAGGTAACTATTCTAGGACCACGTCTTGTGTAGGAGACTACAGAGTAGATACAGCTTATTAGGAAGCGTATGCAGATAGCTCAGTCTAGATAGCAGTCTTATGCTAACAAGCACTGGCGACCTCTTGAGTTCAAGGTTGGGAACCGAGTTTTCTTGAATGTCTCACCCAGGTTGGGGAAAATATGTATACAAAAGTAGGGTAAGCTTTCACCAAGGTTCGTAGGACCCTTTGAGGTGATGAAGCGGATCCGACCAGTAGCTTACCAGCATGCACTTCCATAGAGATATCAGGTCATGCACAATGTTATTCATGTATCTCAGCTACACCAGTACTTTTCAGATCCGACTCATGTTTTTCAGCCTGATGAGGTTGAACTAGATATAGATTCTTCCTTCAAGGAGTATCCGATGCGAATTGTTGATAGGAGTGTGAAGACACTCTGTGGCAGGTCTGTTCCTCTTGTACGGGTACTATGGAAGCATGGTCGGGTACAGGATGAGACATGGGAGCGAGAGGCTGATATACGTTCTCAATGGCCAGAGATTTTCATTGATGACCCCTTAGTACCCTCGGAAGGCCAACTCGGGGATGAGTTTCTTTAGGAAGAGGAGGTTGTAATGACCCGACTCTTTAGAAAAGGTATGGATTGTTATTTTTTCTTTCAAATATTTCCTTTAAGCTTGTATAATGTGTGTAACATCCTAAGGAAGGTCCGGGAAGTGTTCGGGGTTGGTCCGGAGCCCAGGAGTTTGAGAAATGGGCTTACAGGAAGTGGCGCATGGCCTGCGCACGGTTTGGGATAAACCGTGCGGCTGCAGATAGGGGCACTTGCAGGGGCGCACGACCATGCAGATCAGGCCGCATGGCCATGTGGTTTTTTTCTAGGAGGTAGGGAGGTGTGCATGGTTTGCGCATGGTATGGGTAAACCATGAGCCTAAACCGTGCAACCCTGTTCTGGGTGAAATTACCATTTTTCCTTAAATTATATTTAAGGCTTAAGACTTTTCCTTCTTCCTTCCCATGGACAGAACCAGAGGAGGAGCCCTCCTTCGAGCCAAAAATCTCTCCCTCACTCTTTCTCTTGTGGATTCTTCATCCAGTGACCATTCTTCGATCCGTCGAATGCATTGGATCACCCTCGATAAGTCTTACCTCATGCACCCTTCTTTCCTCAGTGAATCTTGGTATCTGTTTTGTTATTTTGATGCAGGCTCATATGCCCTATTTTTAGGGCATTTGACTGAAACTCATATCTCTTCCAACCTACTATGAATCTGAGGTCGATATCAAGCGATCATATACCTATAGCCCTAAGTTTGGTGGTCACGTGGTTTCTATTTTGGGTTTTTTCCTTTTTGAGTTATTATCGTCGTGTTGTGGTTTGTCTTTTTCCAAACCCCTTAGTTGTAATGACTGCTACTTATCTAAATAACCCGTGTGGTATGAGATTGGTGAATCTAAACTTGTTAGGGTGTTTAGATTTGGTGTGGACTGAGAGTGGTCAATCATAGGTGATATGTCATGAGATTTGGACCCTTTTTCACCTTTGGACCTTAATGATATGTCTTGAAAGGCATTTCCCATGTTAGGAAAATGAGATGACTTTGTTAGAGGTTGGGTAGGATGAGATAGCCTGAACCCCGTGAATGAATTGAAATGTATGTTTTCTTGAGATGTTTTTATGTGATATTATAAGATGGAAATCCCATGCTTTATTAATTTGATATGATATAATATGGATTGCCTTATATATCGTGATGTGAATTGTTATTCCATACTATGTTGGCATGCTTGTGATGACCCGTGTGTGGGAGGGAGGCATTCTTACCCCATGCAAGATAAATCTCTGTGTGTGGGTGGGAGGCATTCTTACCCCGTGCCAGATAAATCTCCATGTGTGGGCGAGAGGCATTATTACCCTGTGCCAGTTACAGTGCTTGTGGATGAGAGGCATGCTTAACTCATGCCAGTGATAACCTATATCTATGTACTTATACCCCTGGTGATTGTTCAGAATACCAGCCATGAGCTGAAGCAGGTAGACCTGCCAGGTGTCCTTCTGGAACTTGAGCGAGAGGGTTGTTTATTACTTTTCTTTACTTACTTGCAGTTTACTACACACTGTTTATTTTTCGAATACCTATTTGGATTATACGTAGACCCCGTTGGTGGTGGCCTACTGAGATTTGTCTCACACCCTACCTGGGCGGCCTCCTTGGCACCCGTGTAGACTTTACTACTATAGGTACTAGTAGGTGAAAAGGCCCAGTTTCAGGTTGTTGATACATGTATGTTCTAGCTGGAGATCCAGAGCAGAGGACCGATATTGGCTAGAGATTCTCATGGACTACTTTTGTTCTTTGTTCTCTTTTTGTATTACTGTATAGCATGTTTTCCAGCTATTTCTACTGTATCATCATTCCATGCATTCATTTTGTATTAGACACTACCTATGTGGCTTTTGTATATCTATCAGGGTTTTTCTCACTTCTGTTGTTTGGTTTGTATGTTACCCCTTTTCTCTTTTTTACCATTGGTTGTGCTTCTGCTATTTTTTTATTACTTTGCTGCTATACCACTGTGTACTCTGACATGGAGGTACAGTCTCCCCACTGACTTACCATTACATCCTCGCTTCTAGTCGGCAACCCCTGGCCTATGGGGAGATGAGCTAGGGGTCATGTGGACAACCGGGCTCGGGGCTCGGGTTGAGGGGCAGCCGGGTCTAGGACATCACAAAACTATTTATGAACATAATAAAATTATATGTCATATGATATTTACAAATATGCTTATTTTTTAGATGTTTAATATTATTATACTTATTAAACATGTGGTTTGAACATGTACAAATAGTTTTGTGACTTAAGGTAAGGATTTTCCCATCTCACCTTTATTTCTTCGAGACATATTCTATAGTCACCACATATTACTATTGTGTGGTGAATATATTGACCATGAATTTATTATATGATTATTATACTTAATGTTATGGGAATTTACATATCCATTTTATGATCTATCTTTCATCGGGTTTATGGTTCACATGTTACCAAATCAGTAAGGTAGTTTTGTCTCAATTTTCCTTCTTTGAAACCCTAGTTTTTCTATAACCCTATATTATTTTAATAAGTATATATACTATACCTTTGACATATTATATACGTAATATTATTCCTTTCATGATATTATATGATTCCTTTAACTTTATTCTCTCTTGAATATTATGATTTAAATTTACCAAATAGGTAAGAGTTTATTGCTACAACCTCATCGTTTATCGATATTTCTTATAATTATGTTTCCATTGAATAAATAATATGATCCATATCTCAATAAATATAACGAAATTTTTTATTCTCTGTTTATTCATGATATCTTCATATAATTTTACCATTTTTTCTCTATTTGATACATGATATAATTATCTAAATATTTCTATGAAAATCTTACATTATTTCTCTTTTTGGTCAGAAATCTATGTTCTTCCAAAACCATGTTTGGTAAAATTATTTAAAATTTTTTTTACTATGATTTATAAAATAATTTTTTACCCATATTTTACCTTTTTAATAAAAATTTCATTTAAAAGTTATCTCTTCATCTTTTCTGATCAAGGAACTTTTCTAAACTTTTTACGGTGCAAAAGGAATGTTTGACATTGTATGAATTTACTATCTGTCATGACAATCATTTCATTGAATCTTCCTTTTCAGGTCTAAAGGTTACTATTGGTAAGAAAACAAATTATGAATATGTTTTACATTCATTGTATTTAAATAGTTTATCAAAGGATAAGGTTTTCAAAAACATTTTATGTTTAATTGGAAGTGATTTTCAAGATTTCTTTATAGGTCTTCAAGGAAAATGGTTTTCAAAATGTTTTCAATCTTTCATTATAAGTTTTAAAGGAAAAATGTTTTCAAAAGTTATTAAAGGTTATTTTCAAAGAAAAATATTTTGAAAATGTATTATGTTTCAAAAATATTTTTTAAAAATAAGAAACGATTATTTCCTCAATAATTGTTTTAAATTATTTTAATGATTACTTTATATGATTTAAAAGTGTTTTTTAAATAAAATGATATTGAATATGTTCTATGTTTTAAAATGTGTGTTTCAAAGAAATGATATTTTATTAAAGAAATGATCCAAGTGATATTTCAAAATCCTTCTCCATCTAAGATGGAGTCCTTTGATATGGTTATGATTTAATAAGGGTATAATTCAAGGATACTAATGATATTATTTATCTACATGGTTTAGGTTTTGATAGAATGTTGTTTATGAAACCCATTTCCCTATTATGGGATATACCATGATTAGTGAGTATGAAACCATCTTCCATTCACAAGTTATTCTAGGATAAAATTATTATGAAACCTTGCTCTTTTCCATAAGTTATGATATGTTAAAAAAATTGTGATGCCCATTTCATTTAATGGGTTATGATATGCTGTTTATGAAACCTATATATTTTTATGAATCATGATGTGAAGAATGTTTATTTATAGAAAATGTATGTATAATATCATTATTTTATTGGTGGGACCTATATCTCCCTATAATTAATTGGGTAATGTTAAATGGTATATGAGCTCAGATGATTCATGGGTTGTAGCCCAAACAAGAAAACAAGAGGGTAAAAGGGTTGTAACCCCTCCCCAAAAACAAGAGGGTTAATGGGTTGTAGCCTAATCCCAACATAAATAGGGTATAAAGGTTATATTCCAATCCCAAAAATCAAGATGGTATATATTTTATATCCCATTCCCTAAAATCAATAGGTTATACAAGTTGTATCCCAAGCCCAAAAAACCAGCGGATATATGGGTGATAGCCTAAGCTTGAAAACAATAGAGTATATGGGTTGTTAGCCCAAGAAAAAAGTAGCTATTCGGGTGATTAACCGAAGCCTAACATATTATAAAGATCTTGGTAGGTTTACTTGATATAATGTTTTATATGGTTATGTGAATGAGAAAAATTATATGTCTTATGTTTATGTTATTTTCCCATAGATTATGCTCTCTGATTTATTTATGATTCATGTCTTATGAAAATAAAATATTTTGGACATAACTCTTTATTATGATCATATAATATTATAATAATGTTCTTGTACCCATATACTCATGTTATTCTTACGTATCTCCGTTTTTACCCTTATTGTGCATTTGATCTCACCCCTTTCTTTTGTTTCCTTTCCCCAGGTTATGAAGAAAGGTTTAATGTAGGATTGTAAAAGGGGGATAACTTTAAGCAATATATTTAAGATCATTCTCCATGTTTTAATATTATGTTTCCATTTTTTCAAATAAACTAAACTCATATGGTTCTCAAGAATTTAGTTTTGTAGTGTTTCGAATATTCATCTTAAATGATTTAATATCCATGTATGTTAAGCCTCAGTCACCGCTGTTGTAATCAAAGGAAAGTCTATGTCAGTCTCTAGAAACTATGATGATAAAAAATTGGTGAGATCACTAGGTATATTTCTAAGTATATGTATAGGGATGTCTCTAAGGATAAGCATAATGTGACATAGATTTAAAAGTTTACTGATTTAGGCATACTATAATTAATTTTTCATTATTATGTGGTTTTCTCCTTTGATAAGTGCTTCTCACACTATGTGTTATAGTTTTTTCAAGGGTGGAAACTAGAAGAAACTTAGATAACATTAAATGTTTCAGTTGTGGAAAGTATGGGTATTGTGAAAATATATTTCCTAAGATAACATCATATAGAGAATCTTGAAGGTGGTATGAGTATTGGTTATATTGCTGAAGATAAAGAGACCACAAATGACATGTGAATGTTATGTGGTGTTATAATAGTATTGTTTACATTAAACATAAGAAGCATGATTGGATTGAGTTTGAGGGTCCTTAAGACATGAATCATATTTCATATTCTTGGAAATGGGTATTAAGTAATAAGATGATGAAGCCTGAGTAATGGTTTAATAATAAAGTTGGATGATTGAAGTGTATATGTTTTGGAAATAAACGAGTATGTTATAAAAATTAGGCAATATATATTTTTTTCTGTATAAATTTTTCATTAAGGATTGAAGAGGATATATTGAATTGTGAAGAAGACTTATAAAAATTATTTAGTGGAAATATGATATTTTCATTAAGGGAAGGTAACCCTTAATGTGTTCCTGATATTGAGAAAATTGTTTTTATCTTGGATAAAGCTATGGTTGATATGGATAAAGTAAGGTTCATATTATTGATTATCATGATTCGGATTATTGATTTCTTGAAAAGTGGTATATGTTATGGATAAATTTTACAACTTCTGGAATTTAAAAAATGTATTCAATAATATTTTGAATAAGGAAGCATGAATGTTTTCCAAAATTCATTATGGTAATTTAGTTTATTACCATGTTCGAAGAGAATATATGATGAGGGTATTCACATATTTGTAATGTGAAAACCAAGAGATAATTTATGACATAATGGGGCTCAATGTTAAGAGGATTTCGTGACTTACTATCTAAAGTGTCTTATTTTCATCTTTTGGAAGGGTTAAAAGGTTTAGCATTTATGGAATGGGTTATGTTAAAATTTAGATGAGGTTTATAAATGAAATTATTATCTCTATATATGAGGATTTATGCGTATTGGATAACTTTTGATAACCATTTTGTTGTGATAAAGATAGATGGTATTACCTATCTTTCTATTTACGGATCTTATGATATGTTAATTCTTTAGAAATGGAAAATCACTTTCATTTATTAGAGTAAGAGATAATGTGGAAATCAAGCAAGGCACAACCAAATGTTGTGATTGTGCATATGAAAAGGAATGAAATCAAGTAATTATATTTATTTATGTACTTAGATAGTAAGATAATTCCTCAACTCTATTAAAAGGATATTGAAAAAGATATATCATAATTAATTTATTTCAGTTGGACTGATAGTTTTATAAATCATCACAAATTTATGGTTTGGAGGCCCTTAACCTATGATTGGTCATTAAATTTCTTATGATCAATGATCTTTATCACTCTCTATAGATACTTATGATTTTCTTGCATGACTAATCTTAAATCCATACATATGTTCTCCTATGTGGAAACCTAGTTATGAGTTACTTCGGGTAACCATTATTGTTAAAAATTTATTTTTTTATATGATGTTTTAGTATTCATTTTTATAATTTGGGCTTCTATAAATGGAAAATTTTAAGTATTAAACCTTTAATAACCCAAATGAATTTCAAGGGTGAAATTCATTTTAAGGGGGGTAGAATGTAATTCCAAGAGTTTTATCAATATTTTTGAATAAATTAATTTTATTTGATTTATTTATTTTCATAATACACCAAATTAAGCTTTCATAATATCTCAAACTAAAATAATCTTGAACTACATGCAACACCAACTTGGATTTCATTAAATACGACATTAAGTTTCTACGAAACAACATATTATTATTATTATTATATAAATGAGATAGTTAAAAATTAGTGTTTAAAATTTGTAATATGAATATTAATATCTACCTTATAGATATTATTTATAATGGTTTTATATAAATAAAAAATATTGATAATAAAACATATATGTTTTGGGAAAGTCTTAATCTATTTGAAAATACTATGAAATGATTTTTTTATGTTCCCTAATAAATAGTAAAAAAATTAATTTTAGACACTTTTAGAAATTTAATTATATAAAATAAACTTCATTTTTGAATTTATAATTCCTAAATTATGTTAGGATTAATTTTTAGTATTTTACTAAAAACATCATTTTTGGATGAATAATGAAACATACTGAATTATAATTCTAAATTGTTTTTTGTATAATTTCCTTATATAGTTAAATTATATTTTAATTTGGTTTCAAAGTGTAATTAGATCAATTATACACCATTTAATACAATTTATGTCATATTAAACAATTTCACATTGAAATTGGATATAAAAACTTTGTAATATTTTGAACCTTTTAAATTTAAAATCCCTGTTTTAGGACATGTATGTGGTATTAATTTAAAATTAATTTCTACCACTTATGTGTATATAATTTGGAAAAATTGATAAAAAAATTGTAATCATTATAATTTTAAATTTATTTTATGGTCGGGGTAGTTTTGACCAAAAGGATTAGTGTAATTAATTTAAATTAATTACAGTGATTAAACTAAAAAAAATAGTTCACTTAGTGGTTAAACAATAAATTTATGGAGAAAATGAATTAGAAACTCAAATAAATCCTTTTTTTTTGACCATATTTCAACCATGACCCTTATTCTTTATAATTTGATGAGTTATTAACACACTATTACATGAAAGTGACCTATATGGTAACTTAAGTTAGGAAAAAGGGAAAAAATTACCTTCCTTACCTTTAAAATTTATAAAGCCTTGATATATAGAAAACAAACCCATTAGTTATGTTGTGCACATTATGTTGAATTTAAAAGGTTTTTCATTCAACAAATTAATTAACAGTGAATTTTTAGATATGGATTATTTATATTAACTTCTTAAGGAATGCATAATGTGGTAATTATCTAGTAAATAATTAACTAAAATAATTGATACTAAGAATGTTTAATGTAATATAAATTAATTGAATTATTATATCTAATTTTTTTATATGAATATGTAATGTTAAACTGGTATGAATTAAATTGATACAAATTCAATCTTTATCTTGATATTTTTTAAATATTAATTAGATAAATACCATCAAAATTGACATTAAGGTTATTTTATAATAAATGATTTTTAATTAAAAGATTTAATACTTATTAAAATTATAATATTACTCCAAAATGTTTTAAATGAATATAAATATAAAATATGGTCTATTTATGGGACAATTTATCTTTTATAATGAAAATATTAACCTTTAAATAGTAAAGGCATTGTTAGCACGGTTTGCGTTAAAACAATGTTTTTGTGCGTTATATGCACTTGTCTTAGAATTAATTTCCAACATAGAAGGTAATTTTTTTTTGTAAATTAGATATAATTTTTAGAATTAATTGGGTCAATATTTTGCAATAAATCTCACAATAATTTAGTCTGAATGGTTTAATTATATAGGTTAAGAAACTAGTTACCATAACAAAAACCAAAATGTTAAAAGTGGGGTAACGTAGAAGTTAAGGGATGAAATTATAAAAATTCACAAAATTTTTTTGGTGTTGGTTTTGATTAAATAAAATTCCAAATTAATACACTATTTTTCCATTTTGTAATAACACGAGGTAAGGGATACCTCCCAACAGTGTTTACCATTTCGTATTTATAAGAATGCCACCCCTCCTCCTCTATAACAAGGAATTCACTCTTCCCCTTCCTCTGATATATCAAGAAACTTTTTTATCATCCAAACCCCTCAAAAATAATATCCCAAATTATCTCCCTTAATAATATAGTCATCAATTTTTTCCATAAATCCACCCTTGGAATCCCTTTGGTGTAAACCAAAAGGAGTTACCCGAAAAGGATGTAATGTTCTTCAATGTGCAACTTTATTTTATTTATTTTCCTCCTATTCAATTATTATTATTATTCTATTATATAAGAACATAATTATCCTAAATATATGGAATTTTTATACCTAAAACTATACAAACTTCCATCAAATGGGTACAAAACATACCATTTGTGTGTATGGTGGACTACCACCTCACGAAACAATGTCGTTTGATTTTCATTCAATGCCTATCATGGTTTGGAACATTGATGGGAATATAGTTTTTACATTATATACATGATATTTATTATAAATTTATTATTATGGAATTATTATATAACACATAACTTCATGATTTCAATTTTTTCTGAATATGATAACTTCATTTTTGGACATGTGGATTATTGCGTCCTCAAAGCAATGTAAATCGTTCACACTTTACATGAAATATATTAATGATGGGCTTAGTAAATTTATATGATATATATGAAATATAAATTATATTTTAATCATAATTTATATATACATATATTTCATTTACTTTATTTCTTTTAATATAATAAGAAAATAAAAATAGTGTTCATGCGTATGTATGGCCCACCGAATCTATAAACAATGTATTCTATTTCATATATATATATATATATTATTATAAATAATTGTATAATAAATATATATGGTATTTAAATATATTTTTGACATTCTATAAATTATTAAATAATTATATAAGTAACAGTAACATGAATAAAAAGTCAAAACATATATGAAAAACAAAGCAGATATTCCTCAAACATGACATTAGCATTAAATTGTTAATAAATGTTAATATAAAGCCATAATTAAACCATAAGTGGTATTATATATATGAAAATTTATATATTTTAGATTTATAATAAACTTATACTTATTATACATGATGTTTGAACATGTGTGACGAATGTCAAGACTTAAGGTAAGGGTTCTCTCGTTTACCTTCTATTTCTTTGAGATATATGATATATTAACCACTAATTATTATTTTGTGTTCTATATAATTTGGATGAATGTATTATAAGATTATTATACTTAATATTATGGGTATTTAAATATCCATTTTATGAACTCACTTTCATGGGCTTTACGGTTCACAAGCAACCAAATCAGTGAGGTAGTTTTGTGTCAATTTTCCTTCTTTGAGACACAAGTTTTTCTCTGCACCAATGTTCATTTAAAATGTGTATATACTATCCATTTGATATTTTATATCATGAATCTTATCATTTTTCTGATATTATATGTTTCATGTAATTTTATTCTCTCATGGGGCTTATGATTTAATGTTACCAAAGTGGTAATAGTTTATTGGTAAAACCTCACTGTTTTTCGGGATTGTTTACGATTATGTTTAAATTGATGAAATAATATGATATATATCTCAAGAACTCTCATTAATTTTCTTCTCATATGGTTATTCATTATATATTCTTATAATGGTACCATTTTCCTCTGTTATTTTAATTAATATAATTAATAAAATATTTTAAAAAAGTACGAATTTATTTATCTTTTCGGTCAGAAATATGTTATCTTCCAAAACCATGATTTCTAAAAATTTTTCCAAAAATGTTGTACTATGATTTTTAAAATCCATTTTTACCCATTTTTTATCATTTTAATAAAAATTGGTTATAATAGGAATGCCATTATCATTTTCTGACCATGGGACCTTTTCAAATTATTTATGGTGAAAAAAAAAAGTTTGGAATGTAAAGATTTACCCACTATCATGACTTTAATTTCCTTAAATCTTCCCTTTCATGTTTACAAGGATAGTTTATTTAATAAAAAAATTCCTAATATTCTGGAAATTTATTTTTTTTAAATTATTTTCAAAGTAAATGGTTTTAAAAAATTATTTGTGTTAAAAAAGTGTTTTAAATGATTTATAATCTTCCTTTATATGTTTTCATGAAAAAATGGTGTGAAAATAGTCTCAATCATGTTTTATACTTTTAAAAGAAAAAGGATTTCAAAATTCATTTAATTTTATTTTCAATGAAAATGGTTTTGAAAAGGTTTTATGTTTCAAAAATAGTTTTTTAATATAATAAATTATATTTTCCTCAAGAAATGTTATAAATTATTTTCAAGCTCACTTTATATGTTTTTAAAGTGTTTTCTTTTTGAAGAAAAATATTTCGAATATGTTCTATGTTTTAAAAAAATTGATTCCGAGTAAAGATTATTTTACTTAATAAATTCTCCAAGTGATCTTCAAAAATCCTTCTCTATCTAATATGGAATCCTTTAATATAGTTATGATTTATTAGGGATACAATTCCAGGATACCACACATATTATTTCTATTAATGGTTTATCTTTTGATGACATGTTGTTTATGAAACTCATTTCTCTTCTACAGGACATACTATGATAAGTGATTTTGAAACCCACTTCCTTTCACGAATTATTCTAGGTTGAAATTATTATGAAACCTATCACTTTTTTATATGTTATGATATGTTAAAATTTTTATGATATCCATTTCATTAAATGGTTTATGATATTATTTTTATGAAACCAATCTCTTTTTATGGGTTATGTTATTATGACTGTTTTATTTTTGTCACATGTGTATTTGATTTCATTATGTGATGGGTGGGGCCTATATCTCCCTATAATGAATAAGGTAATGATAAATGGTTTATGAGCCCAAAGGGTACATATGTGGTATCCCAAGCCTCAAAAAAGTGGGTGCACAGGTTGTATCCCAATCCCTAAAACAAGAGTGTACACATGTTGAAGCCCTAACATAACAACAAGAGGGTACATGGGTTATATCTCAATCCCAAAATCAATAGGGTATAATAGTTATATCCCAATACCAAAATCAAGAGGGTATGTGAGTTGTATCCAAAGAAAAAAAATAGGGTATACATGTTTTAGACCAAGAACAAAAACAAGATGGTACATGGGTTGTTAGCCCAAGCCCAAAGTAGGTACGTGGGAGATTATCCCAAGCCTAAAATGTTAGGAAGTTCTTGGTATGTAACCTTAACATAAGGTTTTCTATAATAATGTGTATGACACATATTCTATGTCTTATTCCTATGTTATTCTCACATGGGTCATTCTCTTTGATTTATTTATGATTCATATCTGATGAACTTCCAATCTTTAATGAGCATCTAAGCTTGCCCATTTCTTATGTTTTCTTTCCCCAGGTTATAAAGAAATGTTTATGTAGGAGTACTAAATGGGAAGATATTTAAGGGAGATATTTAATATCATTATCCATGTTAGAAGATTATGTTCCCATGTTTCTAAATACACTAAACTATTACCTTCTTCATGCATGTATTTTTGTAATGTGATTAATATTCATCTAAAATGATGTAATATCAATTTATGTTAAGCATATGTCACTATAGAATGATAATTTATGACTATTATATATGGAAGGGATGAGAGAATGTTATATTTGATGATGGGGACTGAGAGTGTAAAATCAGTGAGAAAGTGGAAGCAAGGTTCCATTGGGTATGATTCTGGATATTATATTATTACTTTTGATTCATTATTTGGTTAGTGATCCTTGGTAAAGATAGGATATATAGTTGAAATCTTTAAGTGTAGTTTGTTATTTTATTTTTTCACTATGGAATTTATATTCTATTTTTTCATTTACCTGAGAGACATTGGGTATTATCCTACTGAGTATACATGATATGCTCAACCTACATATATTTAAACAGTTTTTTAGTTTTCCCGAAGGGTTTTTGAGACAAGTTGGACACTAATACTTGTAGGTTAGAGTTATTGTGGAGTTAATGCATTAGGTTTTCATTTTTGTTATTTTATTTTGGAAAATTTTATGTTTATTTCTTGTTATACATTATTGGATGTCAGTTTCTTTTTATTTTATGAGATGGAGTTGTTTGGTGGTTGATTATATTATCCCTAACAATTTATATATACATATATAGAGGGTAATGCCTCTAATATATTGTTTTACAACCCTGGTATAACGTGTGAACTAGGGGCCCATTTATGGCATGATATAGTGCTACTACTTCTATTTATTTCTAACCCCAAGAGTTGTAAAAGTGGATGGGGTGGTAACTACTTATACAAGGAATTCATAACTCATTTGTAAGATCGTGGAATTTTTTTGAAACTCAATCCTCATGGAAATCTATAATGTAATTGTGTGTCTAAAAGGAGGAATCATACATTATTGAACATGGTTTGATCAATCATGGTTCTACATGACATTCATATCACATTCTATGACTATGATATAGAAACTAAAATATTACAACAAATATAATGTAATGAATTTCATGGATGAGTAAAATATTATGTACTCATCATTCCTCTATGAAATAGTATACCATACACTGATAAATCCTCAAAAAATTTTAATCTTCATCTAATTCTGTTGATGAAAATCATCAATGTTGATAATAGAATCCTCCCACCTTCATAGATATCGATGCTCAAAAATGAATATTTTATCCCAAAAATTAGACTCCCCACCCTCTACAATGTGTTAACATCTCATGATGTAAAATAGGGAGAATATGTGAGCATCAAAAATCTTAGAGTCTCAACCAAAAATAGTGTGATCAAACACACTCTTACACTACCATAGATTGGAAGAGATTCATACAAAACTCAAGGATTCCACTTGGGTGTTATCACATTAACACTTGCATTACAGTGAATGAGTTAATTCCATGGCCAGTTTATACATCACATGATTGAATACAACAAACCAATGTGCATTTAGTTTTATGAAATAGAACTTTAAATGAAATCATACTTGAATGAGTTTAGCTACCCACATCATTGAATCCAATATGATGGGAATTCCATGCACATTATTTTAAAATTGACCATATGGAAACCATAGATTTAGGGAATACTAACTCCACCAGTCTCCCACTTACACTAAATCATATGTTCTTGTGTCATTTCACATTAAGTTATATTATATATAATAACTTATGAAATCATATCCAGAATTCGTTTAGATATCTTCTAAATTTATTTGGGAATATTATCATTAACGTCAAATTATATTACATCACATGAAATACCATGTGAATACAAAACAAAAATTCCATTTCAATTACTCTAAAAGTATTTTTGAGCATATATCTAGTTCAAACACAGTCTCTATTAAAAAATCAACACATGTGACCACATGGGAATTTATAGAATCGAAAAAAATTATGAATCTATAGATCTAAATAAGTTAGAATATAGTGGCCTCTAGAGAAGAATCAATGGTACTCAATTTATAAATGGATCTATCATGATATCCATCAAACACAAGTATCTCTAGACATATTTCCACTAGTCTTCTTCATTAGAAAATGTGAATTCTAATATTTTCCCTTTTTCCAAGACATTGAGCGACTAAGGGGCATGAAGTATGTGAGTCCCTTACAGGCTATACATAATTTCTTTATTCTAGAAGTATATACTAACCTAGTTGATGAATATTTTAAGTATCATTCATCAACATGGATGATCATATCAGAATGAATTCATCTTAAAAATATCATATGTACTTTATAGGTACAATCACATAATCTAAATTAGATCACAATCTATGTACCATATTTATTAGTCATTATACAAGAAGAAAATTATCATCTTGGTTAATTTCTAACAGATAAAAGTTTTGACAAAATACCCAACCAACCATGTTTATTTAAGTCAACATGTATAATTTTTTATGTAGGGTATCAATATATAAATGTTACCATGATAATTATCCATCCAATATCAGGTAATAAGAGTCAAATATTATCCATAAACCCCTCATATACCAGTGAAAATTGTATGACACTCCATGTGGTTTACAATATAGTTTATCCAATACAAAACATCTCAGTTTTTACCTCATGATCATATTATTTATCTCTATACAAGAAACATACTCAAGTTAACCATAAAATTATGTCACAATATATAATAATCCATGATTACAATTAGTTAGGTATAACTCAAAGTCTTACTTTGAGAGGTTAATTATCATCACACTTCACAAAAATGTATATCAATATATAATTTTATACACCCAACATGAAATAATTACAAAGTGGATACTTTATTTTAATATGATATATTCCATACTCTTGTACCCTTTTAAGAATATTAAAAAAAACCAATGTTGGCATTGATTTATCACATCTTCTATAATAAACTACCAAATTATTCTTATGTATGTTTCACTTTCAAGTTTATTTTTAACTCATTACTTCATATGTAATTCTTGTCACATATCTATGTGACTATTTAGTGAAACCCTCCTGAAAAAACTTCAATGAGAAATATATATGAATTAAGACAAATTTCAAAAAAATATATATTTAGGAATCATATTCCTAATGGTTCAAATTTTTGAACAAATTCCAAATTTGTAACTTCATAGCATCAAATGTTATGATGTAAACTTTTGTTGTCTGCATATAACTCTTTCTAATTATATTGTTCGTATCCTTATAACTGCTTCCATAAAAAATCATTCAATTTTATTTCAAATTATATATCTACTTTAATTATTATATTACTATATTATCTTAGAAAAGAGTACCATAATATTAAATTTTATTTGTTGTGGTAACAAATTCAACTCTTTAAACTTTTTTACTATTATACCCTAAATTATTTTATTATTTCAAGTGTAATAAATATTTTAATTTACTAGTCTAAATCCTTTCAAAAGAGTGGTATTCACTTTCTCATAGAAACTAAATATAACTCTTTAAATTTTTTTATAATCACATATACTAAAACTATTTTATGATGTTGAGTATAAAGGCACAATATTCTTCAAATAGCATGATCCTTTATAAAAAATTAATATTCACTGATTTATGGCAACAAAATTTAAATATTTAAATTTTCTTTATCATTACATAACCTAAACTATTTAGGATATCAAATAAAATAAATTTCAAACTTATAATTGTTTAACCCATTAATAAATAGAGATATTAACTTTCAAAATTGAAACTATATATTACACTTTACTTTTTTATTTACCATCACAAATCTTATAAACATCAAGATATTAATGTGCAATCAATTCACCTTTTAGTTTAGAGTAATATTTTATTTTATAACTCTGAACATCTCTAAAATCAATAATAATCCTAATATACTATTTCATATTATATTAATTTTTCAATATCTTGATAAGAAAAAAATAGACATGTTTTTAAGAAATTGAATTTATTTCCTCCGGGTATGAATATTTTAAAAAAAATCTATATCAAATATTGTATTATATGTGTTTGAAGTATTTTTATTAAAGATAATATAATGTTTTAAAAATTCAATAGATTGGTGGTAGAATCGCATTCCATCATATGTTACTATATAACTGGATAATAATTTTTACCCTTTTCTTCTTTGAAAACATGTTATAGAATTTGATGAATCACAAACCATGTGTATAAAAGAATCATCTCAAATTTGTTCACAATTACTCTCCATTATAAAAAACATCTCTTGTCACATATGAGAAATGAAATTAACATACATGTTCATTACAAATATTCATTTGAGATTGGTAAATCCATTTATAATTAAATTATTGTTATAGAAAATCATTGACTCGTCATTTGAATGAAAACTAAAATATCAGAAGATTCTTCTCTTGATTATAAACTTTTATATATTTACAAACCTTATAAAATATAAATTCGATATCAAATGTCCATCAAAATTAAATAATTTATTTCCATAACCCATATACCAAACATTTATATTTTTGGAGTTCATTAGAATTCCTTTAGGTGTCTTTATAATTAATTATATGGAATTATTACTCCTCCATGAAAACCCTTTGATTCATAGAACATTATTGGGTATGTGATGAAATATTTTTTAACATGTTAAACTAACATTTCTCCATCTAGTTTTATATTTTACTAACTATCAGTTACTATACAACATTAAAACCAAAGCATAATATGACTTGATCATTTATTCTCAACTCTTTGATAATTTTAGTTAAACAATTCTTCAAATCAATCATATTTTACAAACATTTCCATAAATGAGAATATGTTGTATTTCTTAACCAGTTTTTTAATCCACCATATATTATCTTATAAAATTTAAAAAATCATATCCTTTTTGTTAAAAACACCCATTTCATTTTATTATATTAAAATTTTTTACATGCTCTTATAGAGAGAAAAACTATATAAACATGCACATTTTTTGACAAGATAGTCCAGGGTTGTATCATCCATGTCATCAATGTAGCAACTTCTTTACTACATTGCATGAAATGAAACTTCAATACCTAAACAACAATTATTTATTATCTTATGATCTTCTTTATATTTATAAATTTTATAAAATATACCTTCAATTTCATATATATATCAGAATAAGACTTTAAAGAACATTATGTCTCACCAAATCATTAACACATATAATCATATATAATACCATTTGGCCTACCCAATGATATTGATTATATAAAACTAAAATTACATTTAAAATTTACCATCTAATTCCATTGAAACCATAAGTGTAACATTATATTATTTATAATAATCATGACTCACTTTTTATAAAAATTTGACACTTGGATACTCAATAAGGTGTTTTTATTAGGCATATGAATCTCCTTAAGAACTTTTTATATTTGTTCAATATTAGGATGGGCATAAATTACGATTCTCCATTCAATGATCAAACTGAATTCTTAGTTTGATGATGATGGTTCTATTTATCTATAACAGAAGATGTTTATCATAGTAATATCATGTTTCATTTATCATTTAATAATATCACTGATTTAATAGGATCACATAAAACTGATGAACCCTTTTAAATATTTATGAAACCCATTCATGTGTCATGATCCATATTTAAGTAAGAAATGTGTCTAAATTAGATTACATATCACCACTAAGATTTTTAGAAAGGTAATCATCCTAATATTATCAAAAATAAATCATAGATAGTTGAGTGTAAAACTATTTTTTAAAATCCATTGTATGGATAAACTGAACTCTATTAGTATGGTATCCTGACTCTTATAGTTTCAAGTCTATGTTAACCATAAAAAAATCTCAAAGAATGGAATATAAAATGAAAATCCAAAAGAAATTTCTTTAGTAGAACATTACCAAGGATAATAAATTGTTATACATTGCTTTATTTTCTTCACAAGATAACTCAGGGAAAACATTCTTTGGAAGAACCTACCCAGATAGATGATAGAGGTTCGACAAAGTTCTACATTGGAAGGTATCAAAAAATTTGTATTTAAAGTATATTTAAATCTCACAATATTATATAATGTTATTCCCATTTTATTCATTTTTCTATTGATTTTATTTTGTAATAATATTCCCCCAACCAAATAAAAAAGTACAACCCAATTTTATTTAAATCCCTTTACACACCCAAAACATTACATTAATCACCCAAAATTAGAAGTCAAAATTATTCAAACCTATAAAAATTAATCATATGAATAATTTGTAAGAAATTTTTCATGTAATATAATAATGTTATAAGAGATTTAAGATATCCACATGAGTAAGATTGGATTGATGGATTATCGACCCCATTTACCTTTCTAGATAAGGCTTAAGCCTCTGGGTAAGTAGGTAATCTAACCCCAAGTACATCTCTCTGAGGAAACATTACTCAATAGAGAATATAGTTCATCATAACTCAAAAAACTATTATTCAAAAACTCTACACTATAATCAAATTCCAGTTCATAATATTAATTACAAAATAATTTTTTAGTGGATGATAAAAAAAATTTATTATAGAGTCATTCCTAGTAAAAAAAATGAAAGGCTCTATCATATAAGAAGTTTATGATAAAAATTTTGGAATAAAAAATTTATTCATAAGAATCATATAATATCTAAAATGAGGTTATTTTAATTTGAACTATTTTAATTTATTTTACAATAAAAATTCATAATTAAAAACATAATAACTTTTATATTTTACAATTATTTTTTAATTCACAAAATGTTTATAAATTAATCTATTTGATTTCTAAATAAATATTTTATTTTTATATCATAAGAAAAGTCAAATAATATTTATTAAACAGTATTTTATATAGTTACTCCTGATATTTAGGGAATACATTATAATAAATGTTTTATACACATTAATTAATTAATTACAATCCATTTATAATTAATTAATTAAATAAAATTTTTTTAATAAATAAATATACTTATAATACCTTTTTCATAATTTATATACCATTTATAATTTATTATTTCAATTTAGAATTGAAAAATGAAAAAAATTAGCATTATGCCTTATAATAGGTTGTGATGTTACCCAAGGATACCCCATAGTGTAGAACGGAGTACACTACACTTTTTTCAACATGCTAAAGTTATTTCAAATAATTGTGACACATGTGTGAAAAAATATATATGACATGTCCTGATGGAGATTGGATCTCCATTTTTCATGTTCTAACACTTAACATGTGATCTGAAATTGTTTCCTCTCCACGACCAATTAAAGGGCATTTATCATTTTTCTTGCATTAATTCTTACTGAATAGAATGAAATGGATGGATCTATAATGTGGTGAATGATTGGCCAATTCTTGGTAAAAATGATGTCATACTATGTTCTTTGGTGTCCTTCGTTTCTTAATAATGGTTTCATAAACTAGGGTCATATCTATAAATGATACCACAAATGAGTTTCATTGAGGTATATTAATTATTAATCATTGTAGAATAAGAAAAGGAAACCACAAATGTAATATTACAATGGAAGAAATAGGAAATCACATATACTAGAAATGAATAACTATATGAAAAGGAATAAAATACACCAATAAATCTTTAACAGCCTTTGGTATTGTCTGATGTATTTGATGACAATAAAAAAGTGGAAGACAAAATCCTCCCACCTCTAGAGGTATCTATAGGTCAAACTGAATCATTCGTCCAATAAAAAGGAATCTCCATCCCATATGGTATACCAGCCTCTCAAATTTTCAAAGATAAAGAGAAAGAGAGTGTTGGGAATCTAAGAGTCTCATATAAGAATGATGTAATGTAAGATCCCCATCTTTTATAAAGTTAAGTCAGGATTGATTCCATGTAATCTTTTGTCCTTATTTGAGTGATGTTTCTTCAGGTTATGACTTGGGGTGTGTTTTAGTGGAATTTTTTGGAAAACATTAAATTATAGAGCATTCAAGGTTGGCCCATGATTTTTCCTAAACGTGGGCCCCGGCCCAACTAATCTTGTGAACCAAGGTAAAGGGGATTCGCATGACTGGAACATGGTTTGTCAAATTGTGTGCCCTCTTAAAAATGACCTTGGACCCATGAAATAATATGCACATGATTTAGGTGCATGGTTAGCGGAAAGCATGTGCCCCTACCCAGCAAAGAGTGCGTGATTATAAATGTCACATGATTTTAATGTTTTAAAAACCATGAGCACCCAAAGCTCGCTTATTTTTACCCCCATTCGATCCTAGGAGGTCTTTCATAAATTTGGGGCTCTTCAGATGAATTATGATCCTTCCCAGCCTCTATTATACGAAATTTGAACCCTAGATTGAATATCCACACCTCTCCTGATATGTAAATCCTATCCAAGTTATTCGTTAGTTCTTCTTACATTCTTCTCGCTTTCATTCAACGATGTAATATTATTTTTTCCTTTGATTAAAATCCATTTGGTGAGATCTAGATTTATAATTCTACAAATAGATCAATATTTTTAAGATATTGATTTATATAATCTATATTTATGTTTCTAAATATTCAAATCTAGATCTATGACATTGTTCCTCTCAATTAATGTGATTTCCATTAAGAGATCATTCGTTAAAAAATTGAGGTAAGTGGATCATCCCATGTAGCTCTATGTCTTTGTTTCAATCCTATCCCCAAATAAAAAAGGGATTCTAATCTACTATTTTTTCTAGATTTAGTTCCGGGTTTTTTATATCTTTATTCATATAAATCTTGGATCTAGTAATTGAATGAAAATACCATTCTACATCATTATTCTACTGAAATTGAGTTTTTCTGTAAGTGAGGGTTCTTCATCACCGTTCTTGTGGTAGGTGGTCTAATATTCAAAACCTATATTCATGATTTTGATTAAGTGTATGAAACTGTAGAATTGTTCAAGTAGATTTGAAATTGAAGTTCATTATTAAATTAATTAATTTGGGTAATTTAATTAATTAAGGGAAATATTCAAACTCGGGATATTGGGATTAGAGATTATGAATAATTGATTGTTAAATTAACTATAATGTAATTGATATTGTTAATTGGGGAAAATTAATTATTGAGACTAATTATCAGAATATTGAATTGATTAATAATGATATCCATGTATATGATTTATCCAAGTGATATGCGTTTAAATAAAGAGTAAATGGATAAATGTAAATTGGTTAATTGGTTTCTTTTATTTTATTATTTATACAACTTCATACACTTGTTATTGACTAGATAATATTTTAGAAATCGTTGTTGGTGAGCTATTGAGTTGTACTCACACCCCACTCGCGTTACCTAATTGGTACCCGAATAGATTTAATGGTTGTAGGAAAGTATAAGGAAAAATTCCCTATGTTTGATGGGTGAGTTGTGGTGGAGCTTGGTTAAGGGAACCATACATGGTTCAGGACACTATTGGGAGTTGTCAGTGTCTTTACTTTTGGGTTTTAATTTTACCACATGGAACATACTTTACCATGGCATATTTACAGTTCATTTATGATGTTGTATCTCTAGTTTGGTAATCTTGTGTTCTTGGTACTGTTCTATTTTTGGTAATATGTTATTCATTAATTTTAAATTATTTTTTTGGTGTATTACTTAGATGAAAAAATAGGGTATAGTCTCCCAATGATAAATAATAGTCTCTTTCTTCTAGTCACTAGGCTCTGGAATATGGGGATCCACCCTTGAGATCATCTGTCCAGCTCGTTCGGTTCAACGGTGTGTGGATCTTATGTCGAGATAATACAAAGTGGTATCAGATTCACATTTTCATTTCTTTTTCCTTTTTTCTTACTATCTTGGAGAGGTAAACATGAGACTAGCAATATTCAGGACATGGTTATGAGAACGTACATTGGGGTATCAAACCTATGTATCATGTAGAACCTAAGTACACAAGGTGGGATTTTGTTATTACTATTTTCTTTTACAGATCAATATTATTTCACCTTGGGTGATGCACTCGTTGTGTGCTCTGATTATTAATGTTGAGATTTTCTAACATTTGACTCATGGCCTGGTATTTCATGAGATATTAGTTTCAAGCATCATTTGTTGGGACCACTTTGTGTATGAAGATTGTATTTGTGGTCAGCAGTTGTCCATGGTGGTCAAAATGAAGAAGGCAATGAAAAAGGACTGCAAAGTTAATGGAGATCAACTGAAGTGAGGATGCCTGGAGAATTTTTATGAAATCATAGCATTGAATATCCTGATTGGGAAAGGCATTGAATTTCATTATTGGGAAATTCTCCATGAATGAAATTCAGATGATTGTTGAGCTGATCCTAAATTCAAAGCACATGTATCAAAGGTGATACATTTTCTACAACAATAAAGAATGGTGATTAAATTAGACGATGATTTGATGATTTGTATTTCACACATATCATAATTTAAGAGAACTTGTGATGCAATAATTTTGATGGAAAGGGGGAGTAAAAGCTGATGCCAGTCATATACAGTTTTGATTGGAAGGAATGATATTGCTGGAAGATAGGTAAGATTCAGTACTTTCCACTGTAACTCTGACGATGATAAATCTGGTCTATCAAAAAAAATATATCATGATAGTGGAGTTCATGATGAAAGTTGAATAATGGTTATGGGAATTAGTGAGGAGATAAATAAAAAAGGAATGGACAATCTGGAGGTGGCCCAAAAGTACAGTTTAAGGTGGCGTCATTTTACAGTGTTTGCCAAATTTTAGGGCCTAAAAATCAGGAGATAAAGAAATGTGTTTTTGGAAATTAATGTTGCACCAAGTTTGAAGATGGATTAGAATTTTTTTTGTAAGTCATGATTCTAGGTTAGAACATCGAAAAATGTCAAAGGCATGGAGTGCGTGGAAAATTGGGCAAAGTGCTCAAAAAATGAAGGCTGTGTGAAATATTGGCGTGGAGCGTGAAATAGAGGAATGAAATTTTTCATGAACAAGGTGTTTCAAGATCATAAGCTCAAAAATTGGAAAATTCATGAGGTGTGAGAAACATTGGAGCATTGCGTGAAGTATGATGTTGTGTGAAAGAGTTTTTACACGTATGAAGAGGGTTTTACACGTGGAATAGTGTTTTTTGCGCAGGGATAAAAAGGCCTATAAATACGAGGTGATCCCCTTTCATTTAAAAAGGTTCGAAACTTAGTCAAATCATGAGCTCAAACATGCGGAAGAAATTGAAGTACAGATTGGTGCGCCAAAAGAAGAAGTGATGCGTGAAAAAGGAAGTGTTGCATGAAAAAGGGAAGTTCTGTGTGAAAAAGAAGAGTTGCATGAAAATGATTTTTCACGCCAAAAGGTGTTTTTATGCACAATGTTTGAATTTTACGCACATTCCACATAGAAGGGTGTGTGAAAAATTTCAGGGTACCGAAGGCCTTTAACAAGTGTTGGGCATTCTTGAAGTGTCTTGCGTAGAAGGAGAATTGCACCCTCTATGCGAAGAAGAAACCACAAACAAGAGACTGGTTTTATCAAACCCTCACTGTGTTTCATGAAGGAGATCCCAAGAGTACAAAACTGGTGAATACTCACCCTTATTGTGCTACACGAAGACAGATCCAGGAACCATCCCTAGTTCTGTGAAGAAGAATCACGCATCCTCTACATGAAGAAGAAGACCTGTGAAGCTATCTGCTTGTACGAAGGTGAACACTCTCTGATTGTAAGATTTATATACACTGTTTTCAGTGGTGTTACTGCTTGTGGGATGTGGTGCCAGATGTGAAACTAAACTCATATATTCAAAAATAAAGTAGGAAGTATACCAACACACTCTTGTGTTGGTATTGATAATTTAAGGAAGAGTTTAAGACACTGCTGCCCTTTTTTTATAATATCATGTCAGACAGAAATTAGAGAAGAAGAAGAAGAGAGTGGACAATATATATTCAATTATTCAGGAAAAAAAAATTGTGATGATGCTAAGATGAGATGGTCTTCATTGTTCTGATAATCACAAAGGAAGTTTGTTATTCTAGAAGATAGAAGCAGAAGTGATCTCAGTGCAGCTGGTTTTTCACTAAAGAAGAAGGGGAAGAAGATTGTGTAGATTTCAAGTTTGTTGTAGAGAAAGAACTTTTTGTTTACCTGCATACTACTAGGCAGGTAATAATTGAAGAGAGGAAGAAAAAAGTTGAACTGTGACATCCAACAGGTCTCAACGGTGAAAGATTCTTTTGGTGTTGCAAACTCTTTTAACAAAGAGAAGACTGTCTTCAGAGGCAGTATAATGAACTAGCTAGAGGCTGTAAGAGACTGTCTACACTGGCAGTATAAAGAACCAAAAAGTGTAAGGGAATATCCTACTTGTTACAAGTTGGGATAGGATTATCTCCCTTCCCCCTCTAAGTGTAGGGATCCACACAGACTAGAGGATTATTTTCCTAGTCGATCCACTGTAATAGCATATTGCATTATAGTAGAGAATCCATGCACTGGTCATTCCCATGCATGTAAAGGGCGTAGCTATTCTTGTTGAGTGGTGAACCTTGTAAAAATATCGTGTGCATATTTTTACTGATTTCTATTATTTCATGTGACAAGGAAAAGATAATAAGAGAATCAAGATCCTAACAGGTCAATAGGTTTAGGGATGAAAAGTTGGAATTGGTATCAAAAGTCCCCAACACTGATTCACCCCCCCTATCAGTGTTAGGTATATCCCAAACTATTCCTCTCATAATTCTTGGGCCTTAGGGTTATTGTGAAATGAATCATTTTAGGAATGAATAGTAAAATGGGTTATGGGTAAGTTGTTGAACTTGAACTATTTTTCCATGCTTGAAAAATTGAAATAAAAATGGTTTCTAAAATAAAATTGAAAATAATGTAAAAAGATGCAAGATGAGAATTAGTGGGTGTCTAGATGAGAAACTTGAACAATGATAATGTGCTTAACCCTATTAACCATGAACAAGATGTAGTATGGTTAAGGGTAGAGATAGTTCCTTGATTTTGAACATGTGGTGGGAAAAGGAGAGAAAGACTTGTTATGTTTTTATTAAAATCCATCTTTCTATTTGTGTTAATGATGTGAATGGAGAATCCTTTATGTTGTTTATTGTTCTCTTGATGTGGGTGCTTTGGGTAGTGAAAATTCCCTAGTTTTAGAGCTTGGTTTTAGGTTGTGCAAGGGACCATCTAGTTTTGGATCATATGGTGATATGTTGGAAAACATGGAAGCCCATGACATTTGGTAGGTTGTGATTGTTTCATAGTGGGAGGTAACGTTAGTGATAGGGGAATTGTGGTGGCCTTCACCAATTACTTCATAGAGTACTTTTAATTAGTATTGATCATGTCCCCAACCTTGACATCGTCTGGGTATGCTATGAAAGATTTGGATTTATTCCAAGCTACCTGAATGTGTTTTGGTTGGATACAGGGACCCCTGTAGGTTGAACTCATGAATCGGTATATGTGGAGTTGGATGGTGGATTGTACGCCATCGATAGTTTATAGATGAGGTTCATAGGATGTTCCAGAGGTCAGTGAGTACCATGGTGGAATATTTTCTTATAAATGTGGTGCTAAAAAATCTTCAAAGGAGGGTAGAGATGCGTCATAAGTAGGTGTGTAGATAAATACCATGGGTTGGAAGTGGTGGAATCAGAAAGCCAATGAAGAACCTATAAGGTGAGCATTTAAATTCCTTATAGGAAGGCCTGGTGAGCCTTGTAGGTGGTTGATGTATGTTCTTTTCGTTCAGAGTTTTGATGGAAAGGAAATGTTCTAATATTTGATGGTGTTCTTGTGGTAGTTGGGAATATTGATTTCAAAAACACATCATGTATGTGGTGGAAGTTGTGCTTGGGACATATGCGTCCTTTGAGGAGAATTCTATAAATGTGTAAGATTGTAGTGTGAATGTTTTGTGGGGAAAATTGTGCTGATAGTTCATGTATTGTGGAAACATGGATAGGTTCAGGAAGAAACATGGGATAGATAAGTATATAATATGTCACAATTTCCCTATCCTTTCGATTCATAATCTTTTTGATGATTGGGAGTAAATCTCAAAGATGAGTTGTTATAAGGAGGGTAGATTGTAAGTTCTCAACCATTTTTGAAGTTAACTTGGGCTTGATTTTTGGTAATCTTTTGTCTATATTTGAGTAACTTTGTTTTGGGTTTTGAATTGGGACGTGTTTGGGCGTAATTTTGAGAAAATTAGATATTATAGGGCTACACACGATTGGGGCGCGATTTTCCCTAATAGTGCACCCCAACCCCACTAACCGTGTAAACCTAGGAAGAGGGGATTTGCATAGATGGAATATTGTTTTTCAAAATATGTGACCTATTATGAGTAACCATGATCCCATGAAATAATAATCACATATTTTAGGAACGTGATTAAGGGAAACCATGTGCCCCTTTACATCAAACTGTGTGCAATTACAAATGTTAATTGATTTTAATTTTTAAAATCCATCAAGCCCGCAAAACTCACTTATTTCAACCCCCCATTCATCCCCAGGAGGTATTTACTGAATTTTTAGCTCTCTAGAAAAATTTCAAGCCTTAAATAACTTCGTTCATTGTGATTTAAAGCCTGGTTCAAATATCATCACCTCTCTCACTAGGTGAATCCTATCCTGGTTCTTCTTCCTTTCTTCTTCTATTCTTCTATATTTCTTTTAGCGATGTATCTTTTTGTTTTTTTAGATATAATTATATTTCATGAGATCTAGATATATGATTCTATATCTAGTCCTATATTTCTAAGATTGTGATTATTTTATTCTTGAATTAGGGTTTTAAATATTGGGATCTAGATCTATGTCGTTGTGTCGCTTAGTTTCGGGGATTTCTGTTGGGAGATTGTTCTTCAATAAATTAAGGTAAGTGGTTCTTCCTAGGTAGATCTATCTCCCTATTTCACTGCACTCCCTAAATAAAAGAGGGATGGTAACCCACTATTTTATGTAGATTAATATTTAGGTTTTTTAGATCTTGATTTATTTAAATATTAGATCTATTAATTGAATCAAGATCTCGTTCTACATCAATATTATGCAGAAATTGGGGTTTTATAATGGTTATCATTCTTCATCAACAATAATGAGTTAGGTGGTCTAATATTCAATTCTCATATTTTTTATTTTGATTAAGTGTATGAAAATTTTGAATTTCCAAAGTTGGTCAGTAATTGAAGTTATTGATTAAGTTAATTAATTTAGGTAAATTAATTAATTAAGGGAATTGTTCAAATTCGAGATATTTGGATTATAGACTATAAATAATTAATTGTCAAATTAATTATGAGGTAATTAAGACTATTAATTAGTGATAATTAATTATTGAGATTAATTATCATAATATTGAATTGATTGGTATATAATAATTAATTGATGAATTAATTTAAGTTACTGAATTGTTTATGTTGGAATAATTAATTGAGGAATTAATTATAGGGATATTGAATTGTGTTAGTTGGAATAATCGATTGGGTAATTAATTATGTGTTTATTGAATAGAGTATGTTCGAATAATTAATTAACGAGTCAATTGTGGGTATCTTTATGATTGTGGATTTGATTAAATAATTGATAAAATATTTAATGGAAGTGTCACACCCCGACCGGGCTTGATGCGCGTCTTATAAAATTTTGCATCAGTACGCTGTTTGACTTTGTGGATGGTTAGTGCCGGGTGGCATGGTTCGAGTGCAACCTGCTCGACCGCGCACTTAATGGCACGCAAGCCGTGCTTTTTCCCAACATCTGAAAAAAAATGAAGTAAAACAAGAATCACCACCCTCCACGTTCACCCAGCCCTAATGAATTTAGTTATGTTAGGTTCATTTTTCTTTCATTCCAAGGGTGTGCGATTGGTCTCTTGGGACCCTTGGGTCCGTGTTCTGGCAACCGCCGCCGAAGGCGGAGTGGTTCGGCTTGTCTCGGTTGGTCGCCGCTATCCGAGGTGAGGTTTAAATCCTCTTGCTTGGTTTCACATAGTCTAAATTAGGTTCCTTAATTGTTTTAAGGTGCATATTAATTATCTGGTGGTGTGTTGGTGTTTTTGTGATAGTTTAATTTGCTAAAAATGACTTTTGAAGTTGTTTTTGTTTATGTCTACAATTGTTTTTTCCAATTGTGTTTGGTTAAATTTACTTTAGATTTTAATAGTGAAATTTTATGTTTTATGTGGTGCGAAATATTTTTTTGGAAGTGTCTTCACATGAGTATATGGTGAAAAACGATTCTCTAAATAATATGGTTATGTTTTCATGTGCGCTTCATTAGGGTACTTCTCGGAATTGTTTTTAGGATTATGCAAAGTGTGTGAATTGTCTTTTCAAAGACACTTGAGATGTGAATGCATTGATAGTGGGTTTTTACAAAGGTGTTACGTAAATTGATTAAGGAATGGTAAATGTATTTGAAAAATGGTTTTGGTGTTTGTGAAATTGGAAGCAGTTTGTTTATGGAAAATGGTGTTTTCTTAAAATCATGGTTTCTTAAATGGTTCATTATTTTCTAAATGAAGTTGGTTCCTTGAGCTGTTTCTAAAAATGGTTTAAAAAGGAAGTATAAGGAGGGTGAGGCCCTTTTGGCAAATGCTTAAGGAAAATGAGATTTCATATTATTGAAAATGGATTTTGAAGTGCTTTTGGTAAATGTATTTGGGGTGTGCAAAACATAAAGGTCTGTTTGAAATTGCTCACTTTAAAATAGTGTTTCTTTAGATCGTGTTTTCTTGAATGGTCTGTTGGTTTCTAAATAATGTCGGTTCCTCTAGGTTGACTAATTAGAGCTTGGGTGGCTTCTTGGTGGTGCGCACACACATACATAGGTAAGTATGTGCACATGTATATATATATCTTCCTTGCACATATTCCATCTTGACGCGGGGAATATGTTCAATGGATTAAGGGTATATATATATATATGTGTGTGTGAGAATGTATGTGTGTGCTAGTGTGAGCATCTTTCGTCGGAAGCCTCAAGAGCAGAAGTGTCTCGGCTTGGTCCGCTTCCTTCTCTGAGGTAGGATTTCTATGCATTAACATTTAAATTTAAGAATCATTTCTTTCTTGTATTTCGCACCAAGTTTTAATATTAATTATTGATATAGAACTATTAGTAAAATTTTCTATCTTAAATTGGAGTGGTTTTATTGTGTTTCCACAAAAAGTTCCTGATGAAATGCCCCTTTGGCCCTTGTGAATGTGTTTTAGATTTAAAATGTTGGTTTAAGTTTCTTAAATGGGTTTCGAAGAGTATTTTTGGTTTTCAAAGTGGCATGCATGTGATTCATTAAGAAATGGTTTGGCATGCGAAAATTATGTGAGGCCCAGTTGGCACTTTTTTAAAACTAGTTATCTTAAGAAAAATATCCTTGGATGTGGTCCACATTGCTTTGGTTGAGTTATATGTTATGGAAGGTCCACCGGGTAGGAATTTTCTAGGATCGAATGGTTGAAAGGCGAGGGACGTACTCCTTGGGGTGACTCAGGGGTGACTTTGTTGTGTGTGTTGACTATGTGTGAGGAATATACTTATGACTGGATACTTGTTTGACATTGTTGGCTCACCCCCATTTTAGTCTGAACATGGGAACCTATCATAGCGAGCGAATTTTCAGTGAACGATTTCTGCACTAGTTTAGACTATGCACTGGATAGTGGCCCCTAGTACGGATGACACTCTGTTAGGGGATTGGGCCCCTCGGTTAGGCCATGTAGGGAAACACCGGGCATTAGGGCGTTATGACGTCATCGAGAGTAGGCATGCATTCGGGATGAGTCACATGTATAGTACATTCTAGACTATTCACGAGCTCCTAGGTTTTCCCATGTATATTGGCACTTAGTTATCTTTGACGGATAATTGAGGTGCTTTGTTTGGTTGATTTCTCTTACTTTTTTTTTCATTGCCCGTGTGTGGTTATTGCTTTTGCCTTCGCGTATGATGAATCTCTTTGTTAAAATGGTTAAAAGTGATCTTTAAAAGTTTGTGGAAAAAGGTTTTTAAAATGTTTTACACTTCACTATCCCTCTTTCTCTAAAAAGGTTAAAGCTTCATCCTTGGAAAAGAACTTAGTTTAAAATATGAAGGGCAATGGATCGTGATTTTCTTTTAAAGAAGAAAATGTTTAAAAACCTAGTTCTATACATTGTATTTCAAACTTGAAATTGATGGATCTTTTATTTAAAGGAAATTAATATGATAATAGATTGTTTGGGCTTTCCTACTGAGCATTTTAATGCTCACGCCTATCTTACCTTTCCAGATGTAGGTTTAGCTGTTTGGTTCAGGTTCCTGTTTCATCTGCCCATGCGAAGCAGACTGTTAGTTATTGGAGTTGACCAAGATGTCACATGGAGGTATGTGCAGTCTTGTTTTCTTGCTGTGGCTATTTTTCTTTCTCTTTGTTTAGTATTCATTAATTTATTTGTCTTCATTTTATGGGCCAAATCATTCCCATCTGTTTAGTTTTGATGCCCGACACTAGTTGCTAGCCTGTGGGGATCGGGAACACCCCTCGGGTCATGCCGCGAGCCGGCTCGGGTGACCGGTTCAGGGTCGACCCCAGTTGGTTCATGAAAAAATGGTATCATAGAAGGCCCTTGTAATTTTGGATGTCCGGCAGATGGAGATTAGGAATGTCGGGGCTTAGGATTTAGGTTGCGGGTCGGTGCCTGATCACCACCGCTTGTGAGGAGACTTGAGCTACCAGGGGTAGTCTAGATTTTGGGTTTTTTTGTCTTTGTTTTGGATTGATGTATGACAATAGAGGTGACTCGGTGTCACCCTATGACCCCACATGGATTAGTGACCCATGTGGAGCCCAGGTGCCCGGTTCAAGGTCCTCTGGTGTTTTGTCTTACTTGGGGCGTGGCTCACTACCATGTCGCTGGGTTAGGCCTAAGGACTAGTTTTTCATTCTAGTCGTCCATTGTTGGTTTTTCTTTTTCTTGATCTTGGTTTTTTTAGCGGGTTTTTGGAAATGAAGGTGGTTTTGAATTGAAAGGATTCTTTCTCTAATGGTTTTAAAATGGGTAAAAAGGGGTTTTCTTTTAAGTTGTTTTGAAATTGGTGAAGTGGGTTTTTAAAGAGTAAGTGTTTTAATTTGAAAAATTTTGGCTTGTGTTTGGATTTGGAAATGGAACGGAAAGTGCAACCCTTGGTATCCCTTAGGATCGTAAGCATATGTGTGGGTAGACACGTGAAGTGCACATTGACGCATATGTATGGGTGATTTGAATGAAAATGGATGAAGGATTATGCGGTGGTTCATAGGATGCCAGGGTGGGGTTTTTGAATTTAAGGTTGGATTGATTTCTCTAAAATGGACTTGAATGAAAAAATATGATTTTAGGACTTGGTTTTTCTTGAAAAGTGGGTTTTGGTATTTTGAAAAGTTGATTTTACCTATGTTTGTGTATGTTTGATTTATGAGTCTATTACCCTTGTCTTGTGGGGTTGCTTTTGGTTGGGTTTAAGCTTGTTTGGGATTCTGGGCCAGTTGTCTTGGCTCGGGGTGTTTCTTTTGATTGATTTTTGTCTTGATGCCAGTTGCGATTTTGTTTTTCATGTTGTTCTGAATATGCCACCCAGAAATGTCCTCAAAAGTTGTTAATGAGTTGTGCCCAATTCTGGTTTCTATCGAGTATTGCTCATATTTCAAGTCATTGAGGGTTCATTAGGGGAAGTGAAGTGGGTTGAGGGGGGTAGATCATGTCTTCGGGTGGTTGGGAACTCCCGAGTTTGTTAGAGTTTGTATTTTCTTGGGTTTAGTGAATGGTCCAGCTTTAGACCAATGGGGGTTGGATGTCTCCTCATACTTGGAGTTGGGATGATGTGGGAGGTGTTAAAGTCCGTCTTCATCTAATGGATCATACCTGAGGAGGTGAAAGAGAAAAGAGGTGAGAGATCATCCGAAGTTGACAAGGCCAGTGGTTGGTGAAGGCTTGTTTTGGCTACTTTAAGGAGTCGACATCTGGAGATCAAGTGCCTGGAAAATCCGACGCCTTTCGTTATTCGTAAGGGTTCCCCATTTTGCGAGTGGGGTGTAGGAGATGAACCTGCTTCTGAAGAAATCCCTTTTTGTCGGTGTCAAATTCTGGTTCGTCAAACTACCTTCTAATGTGCCATCGGTATTACTGGTTCGATCATCCTTGGGAAAGGTTCTGAAATAAGTGTCATTCAAAGGAGTCCTGATTGGGGGGATGCTCATGTCTGACTATGAGGCATAAGATGCTTCAGTCATCAGATCCCCAGCCTTAGGTCTCGGGGTGAAGCTCACACACAGTCAGGGTGTCAGAGGCATGTGAGACCTTTGCTTGGTTCTCTATCTTTCGTCTTGGAATAGAGACATTCAGGATTTCCTTATCTTTTTTTCCCACTGTTGTAAGTTCAAATTTTGCAGTAATAGTGCGATAAACTTATTCTTTCTTGATCACAGTAATCTCGTTCTTTTTAATGTGGCCTCTAGAGTCGTTTGTTTTTCCTAAAAGTGTATTTGGGCCTTGTGTGGGTTGGTCCTAGATTTATTAGTGTTCATTTGGAGATGAGAGTGTTGGGGGGTTTTGTCTTATGCTGAGAGTTCCGGGTTTTAGTGGAAGCTTTGTATCGCTCATACTAAGGGAGTTGGATGTGTTGGGAGTTTAAATCGGTTTGGGGGGAAATTTTAGTTCCAACAGTGTTGTTATAGGGAGTTTATTGTTTTGGTGCCCTGGTATGCTGGGTGGCCTTGTAGTGGTGTTTCATTAAATCTCAATGGTCTTGTCAACTCATGTGGAGAAGTCGGTATGTTCAGGTTGGTAGTTCCCGCATCTTCCCCTCCTCGAGTTAGAGTGCGTCGGTTTTAAAGTTTCTGGGTTATTGAAGTTCTTGTGGTGGGAAAAAACCTCTTGTGTTCTCCCCTAGTTTTATGTCTTGGTTTCTTCGTCACTAGTCGGGTGTGATATGTGGAGTGAATCGTCAATATGAGGTTCATGTTTTTCCTTTTGACTATGTGTGGGCACGACTTCAAGCTTTGACTATCTTTTGACTTGGTGACTTTCTGGGGGTAGAAAGTGTCTGTGGTGGGGAGAATTGTCACACCCCAACTGGGCTTGACGCGCATCTTATAAAATTGTGCATCAGCATGCTGTTTGACTTTTTGGATGGTTAGTGCCGAGTGGCATGGTTCGAGTGCAACCTTCTCGACCGCGCACTTGGCGACACGTGGGCCATGCTTTTTCCCAACATCCGAAAAAAATGAAGTAAAATAAGAATTTAATACAATATATTTTGAGAAGAATGTTTAAGAATAAAACAATAATAATATTATAGTTTTCATAATAATATTATTATTATTTTGGTTGTTTTAATTATTATTATTATTATCAATATTATTGAGATTATTATTATAATTATTAAGACTATTACTATCATTATTTTTCTTATTATTGTAATTATATTATTATAAAAAATAATAAATTTTTTTTGGGAGAACCCTAACCCGCCGCAACCCCCCCCCCCCCATTTGGCCTCCTACTCAACACCCCCGGTGCGCAACCAGCCTCCAGCACCACCCTCCGCGTTTGCCCAGCCCTGTCGCCAGCTCCGCCAGCCTCGCCTCCTCCCGCGGATCCCAGCCGGCCTCATCCGATGGTGCCTCCCCTGCCAGCGCGATCCCATCCGGCGACATCCCCTCTGGCATGCAGTTCTAGCCGAACCCCCCCCCCCCCTCCCACATTTTTGTCTGACCCCTCCCTTGCCAGCCCCTTCTTCCATTCGCGTCGGCAACACCCTATGGCCGGACTCCTCTTCGGTGCACGGGTAAGTATTAATCTGTTTTTTCATTTCTTCTTTGGGCTTTTAATTTTTGGCCGGACCCTAATGGGTTGAGTTATGTTCGGTTCATTTTTCTTTCATTCCAGGGGTGTGCGATTGGTCTCTTGGGACCCTTGGGTCCGTGTTCCGGCAACCGCCGTCGAAGGCAGAGTGGTTCGGCTTGTCTCGGTTGGTCGCCGCTATCCGAGGTGAGGTTTAAATCCTCTTGCTTGGTTTCGCATGGTCTAAATTAGGTTCCTTAATTATTTTAAGGTGCATATTAATTATCTGGTGGTGTGTTGGTGTTTTTGCAATAGTTGAATTTTCTAAAAATGACTTTTGAAGTTGTTTTTGTTAATTTCTATAATTGTTTTTTCCTATTGTGTTTGGTTAAATGTCCTTTGGATTTTCATAGTGAAATTTGATGTTTTATGTGGTGTGAAATATTTTTTAGGAAGTGTCTTGACATGAGTATATGGTGAAAAGGGAGTCTTTAAATAATATGGTTATGTTTTCATGTGCGCTTCATTAGGGTACTTCTCGGAATTGTTTTTAGGATTATGCAAAGTGTGTGAATTGTCTTTTCAGAGACACTTGAGAGGTGAATGCATTGATAGTGGGTTTTTACAAAGGGGTTTCATAAATTAATTAAGTAATGGTAAATGCATTTGAAAAATGGTTTTGGTGTTTGTGAAATTGGAAGTGGTTAGTTTATGGAAAATGGTGTTTTCTTAAAATCATGGTTTCTTAAATGGTTCATTACTTTCTAAATGAATTCGGTTCCTTGAGCTGTTTCTAAAAATGGTTTAAAAAGGAAGTATAAGGAGGGTGAGGCCCATTTGGAAAATGCTTAAGGAAAATGAGATTTCATATTATTGAAAATGGCTTTTGAAGTGCTTTTGGTAAATGTATTTGGGGTGTGCAAAACATAAAGGTCCGTTTGAAATTGCTCACTTTAAAATAGTGTTTCTTTAGATCTTGTTTTCTTGAATGGTCCGTTGGTTTCTAAAAAATGTTGGTTCCTCTAGGTTGACTAATTAGAGCTTGGGTGGCTTCTTGGTGGTGCACACACACATACATAGGTAAGTATGTGCACATGTATATATATATCTTCATTGCACATATTCCCTCATGGTGCAGGGAATATGTTCAATAGATTAAGGGTATATATATTTGTGTGTGAGAATGTATGTGTGTGCTAGTGTGATCATCTTTTGTCAAAAACCCCAAGAGCCGAAGTGTCTCGGCTTGGTATGGTTCCTTCATCGAGGTAGGATCTCTATGCATTAACCTTTAAATTTAAGAATCATTTATTTCTTGCAGTTCTCACCTATTTTTAATATTTATTATTGATATAGAACTGTTAGTAAATTTTTTTGTCTTGAATTGGAGTGGTTTGATTATGTTTTCACATAAATTGCCTGAGGAAATTCTCCTTTGGACCTTGTGAATGTGTTTTAGATTTAAAATGATGGTTTAAGTTTCTTAAATGGGTTTTGAAGTGTATTTTTGGTTTTCAAAGTGGTGTGCATGTGATTCCTTAAGAAATGGTTTGGCATGCAAAATTTATGTGAGGCCTGGTTGGCACTTTTGAAAAACTAGTTATCTTAAGAAACCTCTCCTTGGATGTGGTCCCCATTTCTTTGATTGAGTTATATGTTATGGAAGGTCCACTGGGTAGAACTTTCCTAGGATAGAATGGTTGAAATGCGAGGGACGTACTCCTTGGGGTGACTCGGGGGTGACTTTGTTGTGTGTGTTGACTATGTGTGAGGAATATACTTATGATTGCATACTTTTTTGACATTTTTGTCTCACCCCCATTTTAGTCTGAACATGAGAACCTAACATAGGGAGTGAATTTTCAGTGAACGATTGCTGCACTAGTTTAGACTACGCACTGGCTAGTGGCCCCTAGTACAGATGACACTCTACTAGGGGATTGGGCCCCTCGGTTAGGTCATGTAGGGAAACACCGAGCATTAGGGCGTTATGATGTCATCGAGAGTAGGCATTCCTTCAGGATGTGTCACATGTATAGTACGTTCTAGACTATTCATGAGTTCCTATGTTTTCCCATGTATATTGGCACTTAGTTATCTACAGCAGATAATTGAGGTGCTTTGTTTGGTTTATTTCTCTTGCTTGTTTTTTTTCATTGCCCTTGTGTGGTTATTGATTTTGCCTTCGTGTATGATGAATATCTTTGTTAAAATGGATAAAAGGGATCTTTAAAATTGTGTGGAAAAAGGTTTTTAAAATGTTTTACACTTCACTATCCCTCTTTCTCTAAAAAGGTTAGAGCTTCATCCTTGGAAAAGAACTTAGTTTAAAATATGAAGGGCAATGGATCATGATTTTCTTTTAAAGAAGAAAATGTGTAAAAACCTAGTTCTATACATTTTATTTCAAACTTGAAATTTATGGATCTTTTATTTAAATGAAATGCATATGAGAATAGATTTTTGGGCTTTCCTACTGAGCATTTTAATGCTCACGCCTATCTTACCTTTTTAGATGCAGGTTTAGCAGTTTGGTCCAGCTTTCTGTTTCATCTGCCAGTGTGATTAGTCACTAAAAGTGGCTAATTTTCATTGTTAATATCTTTATATTCATTATTCCAAAGTCCATAAACATTATTTTTAGTGCATTACATAAATAGAACTTCATTTCTCCTCTTAAATGCAATTCATGTTTAAAATGTACATTTGGGCCCAATCATTCATTTGTTTTTGGACAAAATTATATTGATTTTATGAATTTGATATTTTTGGGATATGATTTATCACTCTATTTGGAACATTTTATTTTTTAGGTCCGATGGATGAATCCTAAGGGAAGATGGAGATTTTTTCTCAAGAATGCAGAAGTTTACTAGAAAAAGCCTAATGGGCCTAAGGCCTATCAAACAAATGTGGGGCTCACAAACCAAGCTCAATGAAGCTCAAATTTTTACAGTAGAAAGAAAAAAATATGAGGATCATTTTATTCAACTGTGACTGGAGCTAATTCTGATTTGTTCAGGATGATAAAGGGATCTGAAGTTGAGATTTAAATGGTGGGCCCGACATTAATGCACATAAAGTTGTCCCACCATTTCGACCATAACATCTAAACGTATGCTAAAAATTTCTTGAAATTTTTACATATCATAGAGGATATAAAAAAGAGAATATCTCTCTTCTATGACCCCTTAGGATTATTCCTCCTTCAATTCCAAATTCACACGTCAAAATGGTGGACGAATCTGGATGAAATTTTTGGGTCAACTTCGAAACGTCAAAATCCCTTAATTTTATCACCCTCATTTTGACTCTAAATTAATTGAGATGTAATTTATTGTGGGGGGGGGGGTATCTAAGTCTCCAAATATGCCTATATAAGGATCTTATACTAAAGTTAATGGGGATTGAATATTTTTGTTTGGAATGGAAGTTTTTGTTTTCTTTCAATTGTATGCTTTCATTTTGTAATCGCTTGTCAATTTCTCCCAAGTTCTTTAGTTCACCTTCATTTAATTAATAAAATATAATCATAATCTTATTCTTCTTAATTTCTTATTTCTTTTTCCATATCATGTTGATACTATTTACTTAGGTAGTGAGGTTATTCACATTATCTTTTGTGAAACTCTTCACAAAACAGTGGAGTGATTGTTTTTTTATTCTTCTCCAATTATACCATCATAAGTCTACTACCCACTTTCATTGATAGAATAGCATCAATGGAGATATAATCCTTTAATGGTTTAATTCAAGGGAGTAGAAAGGGGTGAATTGGATGTTATTTCTTAATTTAATAATTCTTAATAAATTATATTTTTGAGATTTTAATTCAATGATTTGCGTTATCCTTTAAACTCACCAAATTTAAGGATACACATCCCGAGTGCTAAAAAGATCCTCTACCTTGGAGTGCTCATCAATATGATCCTCCAAGTTTATAGGTTATTAGCCTTAGGATAGTTGAAACTCTAAATCGGTGAGTGATTTGGGATGATTGTATTTTGTTAAAGGAAACGCTCAAACTTAAGACATTCAAATAATTTAAAAAGAAATTCATCCAATTCACCCCATGTGATAACCAAGGATAAACTCATGCTTTTAAATTGAATTCACTTAAGTATTTAAAATATCAAATAATCCAATAAATTCAAACCAAAGTTGGCCACTTCATAGCCAAATCAACACCATCAAATCACCTTCTTAGAATGCATGTTTCTTAGGTTTCTTCTTAGGTCTCTAAGGATCGATAACCCATGTCGTACTACAATGACCGCTTACACCATACAACTTGGGTAAATTTGGGCGCAACCAAATTTTGGTGCCGTTGCTGGGGACCAAGTAAGTTACCTTAAAACATCCTTCTTTTCTCCCTCATTTCTCTTTTCTCATCCCAATTCTATTATCATTTCCCTTTCTCGCTTTTTTTTTGGCGCATGTCTGCCTACACCCGCGATAACTCAAACAGATTAGTTAGGGTGGATAGTCTTAGGGATGGGGAGTCAAGCAATCATAGAGGTCTTTTTCCATTAGATCCAAATATTCCCAATACTCCAGATTCAGAAGTTGAGTTTGATACAATGGAGAATCTCCCAAAAAACCAAATCATAAACTAGGGAGGGAACCGAAATAATGAGCAAGACCCTAACTTGGGAATTGTTGCAGACCCGACCATGAATGACTACCTCACACCAACTTGAACCAATTCACCCTCATGAATTAGGCATGATAACATAAAATATGCCCAGTATGTTTTCAAAACCCATGTCTTAAACCACCTTCCAACCTTTCATGGGATGGAATCTGAGATGCCTTACCTTCATGTTAAAGAAGTTAATGACATTGTTGAAACCATGTGCCCTCCAAATCAAATTAAATCTTCTCAAATGAGACTTTTTCCTTTTTCTTTGAAAGACTGAGCAAAGAATTGGTTAAAAAATTTGAGACCAACATCCATTTACTCTTGGGACCAACTTCAATAAGAATTTTATAAAAAAAACACTTCCCCCATCACAAAACAATTGCACTTAAAAAGATCATACAAAACTTTTTTGAAAGAGAGGGAGAAACATTCTATGAAACATGGGAAAGATTCAAGGACACATTGAACATGGTACCACACCATGGTTTCTTAATCCAGTAACAAGTGAGAATTTTCTATGAATGGTTAGGTCCCGGAAACAAACAATTCATTGATATGTTGTGTAATGGAACCTTCAAAAACGAATCCCCAAATGATGCTTATGAGTATCTAGAAAAATCTTGCTGAACAGAACCAAACATGGGGAATATCACCATACTGTGAAAAGCCACCCAAATCTGGTGGAATGTACAATCTTGGAGAAGAAGAAAACCTTAGAGCAAAACTTGCTGCACTCACGAGGAAAGTTGAGGAGATTGATCTTAGGAAGGTCCACAAAACCCAAACTGGTGAGCTTGTTTGTACAATTTGTGACAAGATTGACCACAAGACTGATAATTTCCCAACCATTCCATCCATCAAGGATGTTCTTTTAGGAGGACCACCAGAAGAAGTTAATGCAATGAACTTTCATAATCCAAAATTCCCAAACACCTTTAATCCAAGGTATAATGACCATCCAAGCTTTCGTTGGAAGGACAATCAACAACCAACACAACAACAATATATCAACCCATACCCTCAACAAAACTTTCAACCTCATAATCAGTTCCAACCACAACCGGTCGAATTCCAACATCCTAATGTCCAATATCAACAACCTATCCAACAACCCATTCAACAGCCAATCCAACAACACAAGTATCCTCCTGGGATAAACCAACAAGCTCAAGCACCAACCCAAATTGTTCCACAAATCCTAATAGAACAACTGTGCAAACAAATGGACAAAATGAACTCAAAATTCTCATCCATTAAACAAGAAATTCAAACCATCAAAACAGGAAAGGTGCCCATGCCTACTTAGGCAGTACCATCCTCAAATTTAAGGGGAGATACAAGTTTCACTAAAACAACTCATGAACAACTAAAGGTTGTGACTGTTCTAAGAAGTGGGAAATCAATTGAAAAACCTGAACAAATAAGTCAGAAACCATGTAAAGATTCAAACTCTAATGAAAATCCAAATGAACCACAAGATCAAACTGATGAAATTGATAACAATGTGAAATAAACAACTCTTCAACAAAAAACCCCACAACCTACACCATTTCCTCAACGCATGAGGGGGAAAAACAAGACTGAATTGAGTGAAACATTGAGGGAAATATTCTCACAAGTCAAGTTGAACATTCCACTCCTCGATGCTATTCAAACCATTCCTGCATAATCAAAATACCTAAAGGACCTCTGCCCATTTAAAAGTAAATTCTCACATAAGAACCAAGTCCTTCTGGCAGAAAATGTTAGCACAACAATCCAAGGAACCCTTCCACCAAAGATGAAATACCTAGGATGCACTTACATCAATGTGGAACTAGGAGAGAACAATGTTGTCAAAGCCTTATGTGACCTAGGTGCCAGTGTCAATCTCATACCCTATGTTGTGTACTTACAATTAGGCCTAGAAGAGCTCCAACCCACATCGGTCACACTTCAACTTGCTGATTGAAGCATTAGGGTTCCAAAGGGGATTTTAAAGGACGTTCTGGTAAAGGTTGAAAACTTCATCTACCCTGCTGACTTCATTTTCCTTGACAGTAATCCAACCATAGGCAATAAAGAACAAACCCCAATCATCCTTGGTCGTCCCTTCCTTGCAACAATCAAATCTGTTATCCGAGTCCGAAATGGGTACATGACCATCACCTTTGGAAACATGAGTCTAGACTTGAACATCTATAATGCAAGCTCACAAATAGGGGATGATGAGGATATTTATGAAGTAAACATGATAGGATGCATTGATAAAGAATCCATAGAACATCAAGGGATATTTGAGGAATGTTTAAGTGAGGAAGAGATTAATTTCCTTTGTTCACATGAAGGAAGTTTATCTCCATGGCTAGAATCACTTTCAGATTGCTCCAATGATGAAATATTAGGTCCAACAATCAGTAAAACCTTTCCAGAAACCACTTTCATGGAGACCTATCAAAGTTACTTCCCTAAATCTGATCAAACCAATCTTGTAGCTGAAATTTCTACACATGGGGATTCAATTCTATCTAAAACCCTAGGAAACAAAATCGATCTTGATCCAATGTCCCAATCTTCTGCTGAAATTCTGAACCAACCTGATCCAGAATTTAAGGAACTTCCCGCTGCACTCAAGTATGCCTTCCTAGGGGACAATAAAACACAACCTATTGTCATTTCTTCTTCTCTTTAAGCCAATCATGAGAGGATTATTTTATATGTCCTTAAGAAACGTAAGAGAGCCATTGGTTGGACCCTATATGATATTCCTGGGATTATCCCACTAATAGGGACTCATAATATTGTTCTAGAATCTGATTCAAATCCATGTCGTCAACCTCAATAGAGACTCAACCCTAATCTCATGGAGGTAGTAAGTAAGGAACTTTTGAAATTGTTAAAAGCTAGTATCATCTATCCTATAGTTGAGAATGAGTGGGTGAGCCCAATCCAAGTGGTTCCCAAGAAGGCAGGAATCACAATGATAACCAATAAGGATAGAGAGATTCTTTCAACTAGGGTGAGTAGTGGATGGAGGGTCTGCATTGACTATAAAAAACTAAAATCATTCACCAAGAAGGACCATTTCCCCTTACCATTTATTGACCAAGTTCTTGAGAGAGTGGAAGGTCATGAGTTCTATTGTTTCTTAGATGGGTACTCAGGGTATAATCAGATTGAGGTCTCCCTAGAGGATCAAAGGAAGACTACATTAACCTATCCATTTGGCACCTTTGCCTTCAAACACATGCTGTTTGGGTTATGCAATGCCCCTGGAACCTTCCAGTAGTGCATGATGGGAATCTACTCAGATATGGTAGGGGATTTTATTCAGGTCTTCATGGATGACTTTTCTGTCTTTGGGGATACATTTGAGGGATGTCTTATGAATGTAGATAGAGTTTTGTCTAGATGTGAGGATAAAAATCTCATCCTAAGCTGGGAAAAATGCCATTTCATGGTAAAGGAAGGACTTTTTCTAGGCCATCTAGTCTCGAGTAGGGGGATAGAATTTGATAAAGCAAAGGTTGACATTATTCGTCACCTTCCATCACCTAGAACTGTTAAGGAAGTGAGGTCATTCTTAGGACATGCTGGTTTCTATAGAAGATTCATCAAGTACTTTAGTTCAATCTCCCATCCCCTTTGTGCTCTACTAGTAAAGGATGCTCCATTTGTTTGGACAGAAAGATGTGAGGGTTCATTCTCAACCCTCAAATTCTCTCTCACCTCTCATCCCATTATGAAGTCTCCAAATTGGAACTTTCCATTCAAACTCATGTGTGACGCGAGTGACTTCACTGTAGGTGCAGTCTTAGGACAAAGATGTGAGAAAACTCTTTATGTCATTACTTATGCAAGAAAATCCTTAAATGATGCCCAAATCTACTACACCGCCACTGAGAAGGAGTTACTTTCTGTTGTTTTTTCCTTAGAAAAGTTTAGGTCCTACCTCTTAGGATCCCCCATCAATGTGTTCACTGACCATTCTGTGCTGAAATACCTATTCCAGAAAAAAGATGCTAAGGCTAAACTGATTAGGTGGGTCCTTCTCTTATAAGAATTTGACCTCACATTCAAGGACAAAAAGTGTGTTGAATTTTTTTTAGCTGACCATCTCTCTAGGATAGAATTTAATGTAAAATCATCTCACCTTGATGTCTCTGATTCATTCCCTGATGAACACTTATACTCTGTGAGTGACTTCCCTTGGTATGCCGACATAGCCAACTTCTTAGTTATAGGAGTCATTCCAGAATTCTTAGGGACTCAAGCTATAATGAAATTACTTTCTAATGTTAGGAACTATGTGTTTGATGATCAATACCTCTATAAGTTCTGCCCTGACCAAGTCATTAGGAGGTGTGTCCCAGAATCTAAACAAGAGTCCAACCTTAAATTCTGTCATAGTGAAGCATGTGGAGGTCACTTTTCATCTAAGAAAACCTCTGTTAAGGTTCTTCAGTGTGCTCTCTTCTGGCCCATCCTCTCAAGGGACTCATACACATTTTGTCAAATCTGTCCTAGGTGTCAACAAGTAGGGTCCATCACAAAAAGGAATCAAATTCCACTCACTCCCATCTTAGTGATTGAAATATTTGATTGCTAGGGAATCTATTTCATGGGACCCTTCCCAAACTCTAGGGGATATCTCTACATCCTCTTAGCTGTTGATTACGTCTCAAAATGGGTTGAGGCAATTCCCACCAAGGCTAATGATCATCAAGTTGTGATCTGATTCCTAAAAGAGAATATATTTTCTAGATTTAGAATTCTGAGGGCTATAATCAGTGATCGTGGAACCCATTTCTGCAACCTCCCATTCTCTTCACTCATGTCTAAGTATGGAATTACTCATAAATGTTCCACTGCATACCATCCTCAAACCAACGGTCAAGCTGAGTTGGAAAATAGTGAAATTAAGCAAATTCTTGAAAAAAACTATCAATCCCTCTAGAAAATATTGGTCTGAGAAACTCTTAGATTCCCTTTGGGCATATCGAACTGCTTTCAAAACTATCCTAGGCATGTCAATGTATAGATTGGTTTATGGAAAAGCATGTCATTTACCTGTTGAAATAGATCATAAGGCCTTTTGGGCAATAAAAAAATGAACTTTGACATTTCATTGGATGAAACAAAAAGGAAATTAGATCTTAATGAACTCGAGGAACTTAGGATGGAGGCTTATGAAAATTCAAGGATCAATAAATCTAAAGTTCAAGCTTACCAATCTAGAAATCTCAAAGTCAAACAATTTGAACCGGGAAAATTCGTGCTCTTGTATTGTTAAAAACTTCATTTACACCTAGGAAAGCTAAGGTCTATATGGTCCGGTCCATTCCTAGTACATCATGTGTACCCTCATGGGTCAATAGAGATTCAGGATCCCACAAGTGGTCATGTCTTCAAAGTCAATGGTCATAGTTTAAAACCATTCATTGAATCATTCAATAAACAAGAAACCAAGGAGGATTTAACTGAGCCAACATATAAACCAGAGAAAAATTGATATATTTAGGGTCTATGTCGGGCTAACGATGTTAAACAAAAGTGTTGCACGGGAGGCAACCCGTGGTTTTCATGTTTCCAATCATTCTGAATCATCTTTTGTTTCCTTCTTCTTCATTTTGGTATTTTTTTATAGATTGTTGACCTGTTCTTATTTTACGAGTAAGGATGGGTATGAAAGGGGAGAACCATATTCATATGTGTCACGTGGTGTGATCCTTGAGTAATACCTTACCCATAAATTTAAAAGAAGACAATGTATCATCAGTTTATTTTATTTTATTTTATGTTTTTGTAGGTATTTAAAAAAAGATTTTTGATCTGTTCTTATTTTATGAGTAAGGATGGGTATGAAAGGGGAGCACCATATTCATCCATGTCATGCGGTGTGATCCCTGAGTAATACCTTACCCAGAAAATATAAAGAAGGCAATGTATCATAAGTTTGATTTTTTTTTAAAAATGTCGGGAAAACCATAAAAATGTTGTACTTGGTTTTAAATAAATTATTGTGTTGTTTGTTTTGTCTGGTTTGTTCTTCTTTATATGGTTTAGGGACAGTTTTGGGTGATACATGTTCAATCAAGGAGGTTCCTACATCCCCCAAGAGATCAATGGAGTAATCTGGAGCATCATGAACTTCAACTTCAAAAAAAACCAGGTGAATTTGTTTCATGTTTATCATTTTCAATTTCCTCTTTGAACTCCTCTTCTACCCCCCTTCTTACTTTTCTTTTCATTAAACACTGGGGATAGTGTTATTCTAAGTTGGGGGGAGATGAAATAAAAAAATGATTTTTTTATAAGAACATGCATGGAAAGAAAAATTCCATTAACCTTGAACATGATAACACACATTGCAAACTATGAAATTGGATATTGAAATTTTTTTGATGCCTTGATTCTGATTTTAATGCAAGTTTAAGTTCATAAGCATAGTTTTTGGAAAGTGTGGTTGTCCAATGTGATTTTTTCAAAGTTTACATTTTTATCCTCTTAATAAAAATTCCACAATGCACGTCTACTGGATCGTGGGTGTAAATTTGAGTTCTTGGGTCCCTTTCATTATAGCAGAGGGTTCTGGGGTCACTTTTAGTTTAATTTGAGTATAAAAAAAAAACAAAAAAAATTATGACCACATAGAGAAATGATTTGTCCAAATGCGTGGTGTCTGGCACTTGGGGATCGTGACTCAATGGTTGTCTTTCCTAGAGTTAGGATTTATATCTCTATTGTAGAGCATGAAATTGATAATATGCGTGCCGTACGACACTTGGGGATCGTGACTCCATAGTTGTCTTGCCCAAAGTTAGTCTTTTCATATCTTTAGTGGTTAAAAAAATCATCAAAAAATCAAAAAAAAAATTGGATACACATCTTAAGGTTTAATGTGATTCCCACCTAGCGCTTCCATTTTTTCCCCTTGAATAATAAAATGGGCCCCATATCTTTTGTGATGCACAACACTTTATTATACTTAATTGAAATTGGATGAAATGTGGAGATGAATTTGAACAAAGAAATGGGCTTGGGCTTGGGATATGCTTATGAACCTAGCTTGTTTTAAATGATTTTGATGGGTTTAATATTTTTTTGGGAATGAGGTCTTTTGGTGAACAATGTGTATTAAAATGTTTTGGGAAAATGGGATTTGAATTTCATATTTGTAATATATTTTTCTCGGGACTAGCAAAAGTCAAGTTGGGGGGTGTGATTAGTCACTAAAAGTGGATAATTTGAATTGTTAATATCTTTATATTCATTTTTCCAAAGTCCATAAACATTTTTTTGGTGAATTACATAAATAGAACTTCATTTCTCATCTTAAATGCAATTCATGTTTAAAATGCAAATTTGGGCCCAATCATTCATTTGTTAGTGGACAACATTAAATTCATTTTTTGAATTTGATATTTTGGGATATGATTTATCCATCTATTTGGAACATTTTATTATTTAGGTCTAATGGATGAATCCTAAGGGAAGATGGAGATTGTTTCTCAAGAATGCAGAAGTTTACTGAAAAGAGCCTAATGGGCCTAAGGCCCATCAAACAAATGTGGGGCCCACAAACCATACCCAATGAAGCTAAATATTTTACAGTAGAAAGATAAAAATATGAGGATCATTTTATTCAACTGTAGATGGAGCTAATTCTGATGTTTTCATGATGATAAAGGGATCTGAAGTTGAGGGTGGGCCCGACATTAATGCACATAAAGCCATCCCAGCATTTCAACCATAACTTCTAAACGACTGCTCCAAATTTCCTGAAATATTTACATCTCATAGAGGAAAAAAGTAAGAGAATATCTCTCTCATATGACCCCTCAGGATTCGGCCTCCTTCAATTCCAAATTCACATGTCAAAATGGTGGAAGAATCTGGATGAAATTTCCGGGTCAACATCGAAACGTCAAAATCCCTTAATTTTCTCACCCTCCTTTTGACTCTCTAAATTAATTGAGTTGTAATTTATTTTGGGGGTGTATCTAAGTCTCCAAATATTCCTATATAAGGATCTTATGCTGAAGGGAATGGGGATCGAATATTTTCGTTTGGAATGGAAGTTTTTGTTTTCTTTGAGTTATATGCTTTCATTTTGCAATCGCTTGTCAATTTCTCCCAAGTAAGTTCTTTCGTTCACCATCATTTAATTAATAAAATATCATCATCTTCTTCTTCTAATTAATTTCTTATTTATTTTTTCCATATCATGTTGATATCTCTGCCTTAGGGAGTGAGGTTATTTACATTATCTTTTATGAAACTCTTCACACAACGGTGGAGTGATTGTTTTTTTTATTCTTCTCCAATTCTACCATCATAAGTATACTACCCACTTTCATTGATATAATAGCATCAACGGAGGGATAATCCTTTGATGGGTTGATCCAAGGGAGTATAAAGGGGTTAATTTGATGTTATTTCTTAATTTAATAATTCTTAATCAATTCTATTTTTGAGATTTTAATTCAATGATTTACATTATCCTTTAAACTCACCAATTTTAAGGATACACATCCCGAGTGCTAAACCAATCCTCTACCTTGGATTTCTCATCAATATGATCCTCCAAGTGTATAGGTGATTAGCCTTAGGATAGTTGAAACTCTAAATCGGTGAGTGATTTGGGATGATTGTATTTTGTTAAAGGAAACGCTCAAACTTAAGACATTGAAATAATTTAAAAAGAAATTCATCCAATTCACCCCATGCGATAACCAAGGATCAACTCATGATTTTAAATTGAATTCACTTAAGTCTTTAAAATATAAAATAATCCAATCAATTCAAACCAAAGTTGGCCACTTCATAGCCAAATCAACACCATCAAATCACCTTCTTATAATTAATGTTTCTTTGGTTTCTTCTTAGGTCTCTGAGGATCGATAACCCAAGTCGTACTACAATGACCTCTTACACCATACAACTTGGGTAAATCTGGGTGCAACCACCGTGCGAAGCAGACTGTTAGTTATTGGATGTGACCAAGAGGTCACATGGAGGTATGTGATGTCTTTTTTTCTTCCTGCGGCTAGTTTTCTTTCTCTTTTTTTAGTCTTGATTAATTTATTTGTCTTCCTTTTATGGGACAAATCGTTCCCACCTATTTAGTTTTGATGCCCAACACTAGTTGCTAGCCCACGAAGATCAGGAACGCCCCTCAGATCATGTCGTGGGCCAGCTCAGGTGACCGGTTCACGGTCGACCTGGGTTGGTTCGTGACACAAAGTATTGTGATTATTTAATTATTGAATTAAATAATGGGTTTGATGGGATTAATTAATTGATGAATTAATTAATGGAATTAATTTGACTATTTAGTTTTTGTATTTAATAATTAGATTAATTAATTGATTTATTAATTAATGGAAGTATTGCGATTTGTTAATTGTGGATTAATTAATGATATTAACACAGACATTTAATTGGATAATTAATTAAGGGGAATGAATGTGAATAACTAATTGTGAATTAATTAATGAAATTGATGTGAAAAAATAATTAGTAAATTAATTGAAGGGGGATTGAATGTGATTAATTAATAGTCGGATTAATTAATGGATTCTATGAGATTAATTAATTAGTAAATTAGTTAATGAGGATTATTTCGTTAATACAATTGAATGAGATGGATTAATTAATTTGGTGGATTAATCAACGAGTATTATTTTGTAGATGCAATTGTGTGAATTAGATAATTAATTGTGAAATTAATTATGAGATATTGAGATTATTGAATTGAGATAATTAATTGTTTAATTAATTATGATATATTGAGATTTGATAATGGAAATAATTAATTATTGAATTCATTATGATATATTGATATTATGAATGAGATAATTAATTGTGGGATTAATTATGGGGTTTTGAGTTGTGGATATTGATTAATTAAATAATGAATTAATTAATAGGATTGGAGTAATTAATTATTTGGGCAATTAATTAATAGGATTTATGTGATGTACTAATTGTTGAATTAGTAATGGAATTGATGTGTTTATTGAATTACTAAATTGACTAATAGAATTGGAGTAATTAGCTAATTTTTAAAGTAATTAATGTATTTTATGTGATTAATTAATTATCAAATTAATTAATATTATTGATGTGATTAGTTAATTATTAAACTAATTAGAATAATTGATGTGTTTAGTTAATTTTGTAATTGACTAATATAACTAATGTGATTAAGAAATTGTTGAATTAATTAATATATTTTACATGATTAATTAATTGTTGAATTAATTATTATTATTGAAGCAATTAGTTAATTAATAAATAAACTAAAGGAATTGATGTGATTAATTCAGAGTTGAATTAATTAATACTTTTGATGTTATTAGTAAATTTTTTAATTAACAAGAGTAAATTGATGTGATTAATTAATTTTATTGATGTGATTTGTTAATAGTTGAGTTAACTAATGGAATTTTTAGTTTTAACTAATTTTGGAATGAGTAATTGAATTGGTGTGGATAATTTTTTTTGAATTAATTATGTGTTTATGAATTGAAACATGGTCATTTAGTTGTGAAATAAAGAATGGGAACATGGTCATTATAATGTGTGAAGTTATGAATTGTAATATGGTCATTTAGTTGAGCAATAAATAATAGTAACATGGTCATTTTAATGAGTTAAATGGTGAATGGAAACATAGACATTTGACCATGTATTAAGAATGGTAACACAATCATTCAATTATGAATTATGAAGTATAAATGGTAATAATGACATCCAGGTATAAGATTTGAGTTTGGGTGTCCTCGGGAACCCAGTGAAATGTGGTTAAATAATGTGTAAATGAATAAATGTAAATTGGATACCTGATTTATTATATTTTATTTTTTATACAATAGTATACAGTTGTTATTAATGGGATATTAGACATCGTTGGTGTGGACTCCTGAGTATTACTCACAACAAACATGGGTTGCCTAATCGGTAACTAAATAGATTTCATGGTTCTAGAATTGGATAAGGGCAAAGGCCCCATGTAAGATGGATAAGTTGGGGTGAAGCATGGTTGATGGAACCAATAGTGCTTCTAGACCTACTTGGGAGTTGTTACTATCTTTAATTTTGTGAATTCATTTTGAAATTTCACCCATACTTTATCAAGGAGTATTTAATGCTTAGTTTTGATATTGTATCTCCCGTTTTGGTCATCTTGTGATCTTGGTACTATTCTATTTCTTTTAATATATTATTCAATAATTGTTATTTATTTATACCAGTGTATTACTCTGATTAGAAGAATGAGTGTATAGTTTACCCATGGATGATAATAGAACCTCACTGCTAGTCAATAGCCTCTTGCGTATGAGGAGGCATGCTTTAGGTCATGTGAAAGACTAGTTCGGGGCACCCGTGTGTGTCCCCTGGACCGGGAAGTACAATAAATTACACGTAACAATACATTTCCATCAAATGGAAGTGATTTCTACAACACTTGAAGATTCCATTTTGGTGTCATCATAATAACTCATGGATTACACTTCATGAGTTAATGCCTTGTCTAGTTCATGCATCACATTCATAAACAGATCAAACTCCACCATGTTGCATCCTATAAAATAGTTCCTCAGATGATATCCTAAATGGTATAATTTAGTCGACCAAGCCATCAAATCCAATATCATGGGAATCAGAAGTAAAAAAATATATCCATGAATTATATATGAATAAAACACCTCCATTTAATTTCATCTAAGTAAATGGTTCCTTTAATTATACCTTTGGTTGAGGAATAATCGAGTTTCTAGCCACATCATCATAAGTAGTTGAAAATATGCCATGCAATGGGGTATTCATGTATCACATTATGTCTATGTCTTTATGGAAAATGTATCCTTTAATTATATCCAATATTTTGTGTCTAATAAAAAATATTACTAGTAGTGTATGTTACTTAATACAAAGTAAAATTTTTTCCAAGAATAAACTATGAAAATAGGGTAAGAGAAGAACTGAAGAAACTGTAGTAAATGTATTACCATTCATAAAAGAAACCTACACTACCCTCATGATCTTCATCTTATTGAAATGATGATTAACACTAGATTTAAATATAATGGGCTCCCATTTCTATATGTATCCATGGACTGAGTAAAAAATATGATATTTATATGCGATCCATATTTCCAAGATGATATGCTAGATCCTCAAACCCAAAGGAGAAATACGAATAGATCTTATGGTGATAAGGAGTTTTAGCCAAGAATCGATAACCATATAACACCACTTCCATCACATGGTACTTGATTTATAATCAACATATGATTCCCCTCAATAGTTCTCTTTTTAACTCATGTATTTATAATGCATGATTTAATTCATCTTCCATTTCATGCATAACATTTTTTAATTCAAAACATCCCTCATGTTTCATCCTGTAAAATGGTTCTATAAATGATTCCTTGGGTAGAGAAAGGCTCTAGTGTCCATCCATAAAATCATAATAAGTGGAACAAATTCCTAGAAGTATTATATCCATGCATAAAATGTAGGATATAACTTTACAAAATATATCTCCTGCAATCTCCCACTTTCACTAAAGCCTAAATTTTTTTGTTCCATTTCAATTTATATTGTTTTGAATATAATATCATATAAAATCATGTCTAATTATCTATTTTTAAATCTTTAAAAATACATTAAGAAAGATATCATAAATTAATATTGAATTTAATTATATGAAATAAATTTTGAATAACCATCCAAAACTCCTTCTATATTAACTCTAAAACAGTTTTAGAGAAATTATTTGTGTCAAAATAAATCCCCATTCAGTCAAAAACATAGTGTGACCTCATGGAAATTTATATAATTGAAAATAAAAATGAATCATCAAATCCAAATATATAAGAAAATATATTTCTTAAGAGAAGCAACAATGTTACACAAACTATAAAGGGTTTTTACATGATCTCTATAAAACAAATGTAACTTCATAACTGTGTCCTCCAAAATGCATAATTTGAAAATGTAAATTCTTATATTATCCACTTTCATAAGATATTGACTGACCATGGGAAATAGAGTATGTAAATCCTATATAGGTTACTCATCTATTATCTAAATCTATTTTTTTTGTTTTCAAATAATCATTTTTCTGGGTTAAATGGGAACCCTTACAAGAATGTATGATACCATAACCATCCATCAAATAATAAAACCTAAAATATAAGAAAACTAAAAAACAACCCAAAATTTCAATTTAAAATTCAAAATTCAATATGAAATAACCAACATTGGTCCCATCACCCTCTGTCAACTCCTTGGTTTCTATGACACCTAGGATCACAAACACTATAGTTTGTTGCCTCAACACCCTCATCACATCACTGTTTCCTCCAACACAGACAAATATGAAAGATTTTTTTTGAAAAAAACTATAATCACTATAATAAATGAACCCTAAAACATGATAGATCAAATCAATGGCTAGAAAAATGTATCATAGACACTTAGCTCCACCAGAAACAAATTCTAAAACAACTATAATATTCTTTGTGTTAGAATAAGAACCAACCACCAAGGATCACCATCAGCAGGGAATCATCCATGATAATTGGAAATAACTACAACTTCATGGGTGAAACACCGGATCCACCAATCCAAGACCAACATGAACATTATATTCAAATTGAAAGCACTTAAAACATTATCTACAACTCAAATAAGATAATCCTAAAACTGTAACAAAAACCATCGCACCATAATGATATATATTTAGGAGAAACAACATGAGTAAAGAGAATATTTGGAGTGCGTAGGCCTTAATAGTGGGTAAAGACCTTCGACTGGACCACCAACCACATTATTTGGTACCACCAACAATGAGATAGAAACCATCGAGCTGAAACAGAAACAAAAACTGTAGAGAAGGAACCACATTATTGATTCCAAAATCCATATAAATCTATCCAACTTTATGAATCACGGAGAAATAAAATGAACAAGAAGAAACTGTCATTGATGAAGATGGAACACTACAACACCACCAGACCATTCAATTCAACTAGAAACTAAAGAGATGGATGACACCAGCTGAAATGAGTCCTCAACACCGAAAATATCCCCTAAAACCATCACAAGACATCAAAACACCTTCATACTGACCCAAGAAGTGTTCCAACACAATGACATGTGTAGAAAGGGAAGAGGAAGGAAAATGAACCAATGAGGAAGATCTTTCAGGAAAAGATACCAACAAAATCTCAACCCACCAAAGCTCATATATGAAAAACCAAGATGGTTTTTATCATAAGCATTCAGGTGACAAGAGAGGTGGTACCAGCCTTCAGGTGAAAATAAATGATAGGGATCATACATCCAAAAGGTAGCTATCATAACCAAACATCCATAAGAAAAGTCATGAGATACAAATGAAGAGGAGTTTCATAAGTTTTATGGGTGTAGATGAATTAAACCATGATATGAGAAAACCTAAAGGCAAAGAGATATTTTGATGGAGAGGAAGACCAGAAGCGCCACAAATGGTGAAGAAGAATAAGGTGATATGAAAGATAACCTAGATCGATGGGAGTAAGTTATCTATCTGAAAATCCTCAATATTACTGATCTATTCTCGATTCATTAAGTATAGACTAACCTAGTTAATAATTATAACATTATATTCATCACCTTGGGTGATAAAATCACATTTTAATCATATGAGTAGATAAGAAAATCATATGTATAATCCATGTGTTCCCACATAGTCCACATTCTATCTCTATCAAGGAACCAACTATCACAATTTCTGCACAACAGAACAATCCCCATATCCAGTTGAGTTATAATTGATAACATGATTGGTAATATATTCAACCACCCCTTGATTAGTTATATCAACATGTAGACTTATGTAAGTTGGGTATCAAACTATGAGGGTTCTCGTACTAGTAATCTCACTAAAGTTAGGTAGTGGGGTCTCAAATATGATTATTATTCATGCACTTCTAGTATACCAAATTCATTTGTATGAAACTCTATGTGATTTACTTAGTAGGTTATCAAGTACACAAAAAACCATTTTTCTCGTGATTATTTTTGTATTTCTATACAATAATCCTAATAAAACTAACAATAAAATTTCATCATAACCTATAATATTCTGAAATGATCATTGTATAGTGGTAAGTCAATGTATTAATTTGAGAGATCAATTAAAATTAAACATTAAAAAATTCATGTCAATATATACATATATACATCCAGTGTGAATGAATTATTAAGTATGGGTTTTATTTTATATAATATGTCATATATCATACACTTAATACCTTTTAATATTATTTAAAAAACCAAACATAAACACCTATTTTTAATTTCATATATAATTTTTTTAAACGATCTTAATGTATGCTACACAGTAAGTTATTTTTTTAACTCATAAAATCTTATATAATTTTGGCCACATCTATGGGTGAAAATTTAGATGTAATATAAATCAATGAAGTTAGAAAAATTTGAAAAATAGTTAGATTTAATAATCATATTCTATCCAGTACAAATATTTAATCATTTTAAAAAGTCTTAACTTCATTACATTAAATGTTATGATTTCATCTTATGTTGTCTATTTATAACTCTTTCTAAGTGTATCATTATTTTTATTGGTACACTTTCCATCAAAAAATTCCCTTGAAAATTTTCAAATAAGGTAACTTTTTCATTATTATTTTACTATAATATCTAAAACCCTTTAAGGATCAGGTGAAATTTACTATGTTATAGAAAATAGTGTAGCTCCTTAATTTTCTCTTTTCCTTCATATACTAAACTTTTTTAGAATTTCAATAGTAATTAAATTTATTTAATCATATTAGAAACACCTAAATATAACTCTAGTAATTATTATTTATTGTTTCATATCCTAAACTATTTTTAATATTATTTTAAGAACACTTTAATTGTAGAAAAGAATAATCCTTTAAAAATTGTGATATTCACTTTATAAATGGTAACTAAATTTAACAGTTTTCAGTTGTCTCTCCTATCACATATCCTACACACTTAATTCAAAATAACATTAACATTAACTTGTATAATAAGTTATTTGTTAACATTCATGTTATCTAATTCTACAACAACACCCACTATCTTCTAATATTCTATATTCTTTCCAAGATACCCTATTAATAAACAACACAAACCATTTATTTTAGGGGAAATTTTTTTCCTATTAATATGAATATTTACCGAATAAAATATTATTCCATACCATATACACTTTTCTATGTGTTTAAATAAATTTTCATGAAAATAAGATAATTCATTAAAATATACCATTGATGGGTGGTGGAATCACATTCATTCAAGTTTCAACAAAATGGATGGATAAACACTTTAACCCTAATATTTTTCATTTATGTTATATAATCAATTGAATATTAATCCATGTGTATATAATTATTATTCTTGTGTTTTTCATAAAAACTCTTTTCTATAAAAACATGTCTCTTATCACATAAGAGAATATAATGAACATACACATCCTTTAGATAAATTCACCTGATCATGAAAAATTATTTACATTAAAATATTTGTTGTAGTAACACTTTTCTTCATCAATTTCATGAAAACTAGAGCTCTATCAATTATTCCCTTAATTTTGAATCCCTGTATATTTTCAATACATTTAAAATATTTATTTGGTATCGTATACCCTTCAAAATTAATGAGTTAATTTCTATAACCCACATACCATCCAAGGAAATTCCATTAATAATTCTAAAATACCTTTATTTATCTTGATAATCCATCATATGGGATTATAATCCTCCCTATACGCCCTAGGATTCAATGATATTGAATAGATTCTTATAAATACATTGTTGAAATAATTCAACTAACTTTTATTATTTCAGTTTGAACATTTACCGACTATCATTTTATAAATATAATTAGTAAATAGGGATCATATTCCCATTTAAATTATTCTAAACACATTGAGAATATCTACTATGTTTTTTTGAATTCAATCATATTTCCAATAAAATTACATATATGAAAATAGGGTGCAATAACTAACCAAAAAAGGAAATTTTTAGTCTCCCTAAAAGCATGTAATAGAATTTATCAATTCATAAAAAATTTGTATTAAAAACACACATACATTTTTATTAATAAAAAATTGTTTACAAACTATTTTTGAACTAAAATGTGATAAAATACACATCTTATGATATGTTAGTGCAATCTTGAAACATCCAAGTTATCAATGTAGAAAATCCTTTGCTCCATTTCTTAATGATAAACAACAAGATTTGAAATTTAATTATTTCTCATAATCTAACCAATAGTATATTTACATGTATTATAAAACATAAATATGATATCATATATATATATATATATATCAGTAAAATCTTTGATGAAAACATTAGTCATACAAAATTATTAACATATTCAATCATATTTCATATCATTTGGAATGCCTATTCATATTAAGTGTTTGGAACTAAAATTCCTTAGATAATTTATTATATAATGCTTTTGAAGTCATAAATAAACACTATGTGATTCTATAAGAATCTAGATTTAGTTATTGAGAAATTACCAAACATGGTTTCTCAGGAAGGAACTATTCTAACACATAAATTTTTTTTCTCTTGCTTAAGAACAATTCTTGAATTTCTAGTCTCTCTTAAGAAAATTTTTATTTTACCATTATTAAGAATATATTACATTAATATTCTACATCTAAGGATTAATATCAAATATTTTTTTGATGATGATGATATAACTTATCTATAAAATATTTTTTTATCAAATGAGTAACATGTTTTATATCTATGAATCCGTACTTTAATTAAATGGGATCCCACTAATTTGATAACCCATATCAAATATTCACCATACACATTAGTGGTTTGAAGTCTATACTTCACTAAGAAATGAGTTCTCTTTGAAATCACTCTCACCACATACCTATTTAGGTACGACATCATATCAATCATATCATATGAGACTCTTGTATATTTAAGAAGAAAATGTGTTATCTAGTTAATCAAATGGATACACCCAACTCTATTCATCTATAATCCTAACTACTTTGGTTTACCTGATAGTGTAACCGAAATAAAGCACTAATAATATGATAAATATTTTAAATATGGGAGAACTGAAATTTATCATGAAACTACTCCAGGATAATCTAGTGTCATCCACCACATTATTTCCTAACTAATGATAATCGTGGGGAAACAAACATTACCATGAAGTTACCCAGTTAGTTGATCAAGGTCTAGAAAATTTATACTTTAGAAGTAAACTAACACTTCATATTTTAAGTGGATTTAATATCACCAGTTTACCTCATGTTATTCTCTTTATGGATGCATGATTCTATTAAAATAGTTTCAGATACTATTCACTACACCAAATCATAATGTTTGAACTGTATTAATGTGTAAAAATTAATACAATCAAAAAATTTATGTTACTATCCAAAATATAGGATCCAAAAATATTCACACATATCCAAATACATCATATTAATAAGGTAGATTAAAATTATTTTACAAAAAAAAAGAGTTATATGAGATTATTAATCTCTACATGTGTAAGACTGGAGTGAAAAATAACCAATTCCATTCACCTTAATAGATAATGAATACTCCACTATACATATAGGTAGTCTATCCCAAGTCCCTCTACATGTGAAGACTTTATTCAATATATAATATATTTCATTACAACTCTAAAAATAATGAATTTTTTTTAAAGAACTAAATTCATGTTCATAGCTTCAATTACAATTCAATATCATGTTATATTAAAAACTAAATTCATTGTGGATTCATTCCAGGCCATAAAATAATTGGTTTTGTTTTAGAATAAATTTATCATATAAATTTTAGTATAATAATATTCATAGAAAAAATATAACAAAGAAAAAATTTGTAATAAACTTTGAAATAATGAAAAGTTTAAATATTTAAACATGAGATAACAATTTATAAATAAAATATTATAAAAAACACTTTTATAATTTAATCATTATCCCTTAACAACATTCCTTAATTTTTAATATTATACTTTCAAATAAATTTTAATATGAACTTTCAAATTCATTATTCTATGGAATTTTAAAATATATGATATTTTATGAATTATAAAAAAATTATAATCTAATTTACCTTATATGAAAAATTCACATAATCTAAATATCACATGTTTATCATTTTATATATGGTATTTCTTGTTTTTTTTTGAAACATTAATAAAAATATAATGAAAAATATATAATTTAAAATATAAAAAATTTACATTCAGGCTACATTTATATAAGTTATAAACATTTTAAAAAGTACACTTTTATGATTATAAAAAAAACTTTGTTTATTTATAATCCATAAAACATGTCATATAAATTTGTCAACATGTATTTTAAATATTAACATTAATAATTAAAAAATATTTAATAGTCAATGTTTCTTAAAGAGTTATTAATTAATTATAAACTTTTTTTAATTTACTAAATAATTAAAATTTAATTTATTAATAAATACACCCAAAATAACTTTTATTATAATTTATAAACAATTTCTAGATTATTAATTCAATTCCAAACATTTAAAAAGAAAAAACTTGTTTTTCTTAGAACCATGGCATGAATTTGGTCATGATGCAACCTATCCTCATAACACAACCACAAATTGTGTACACTACACCATGGTAAAGTTACTAATGTTTTTTAAGGATGTAATAACATATAAAAAATAGAATCCATGAAAAGCATTAGTGAATATAGGATGTTTTTTTTCATGAATTAATTCTTAATGTGTGGTCTAAAAATGACTTCCATACCAAGCCATAGTGAAGAGTGTCTATCTATTTGTTCTATATTAAGACTCAATGTAGGTTCTGAAATATTAATGTCTATGGTGTGGTGAAGTGATGGACAACCATGGTAACAACTAATTTAGTGCTTTATTTATCAGTGTTATTTATTTTCTAAACATGATTTAATAAAACTAAACACATAGGTCACTCAGATACCATTTGTGGGGAGATACAATCATTTATATGAACATGCCCAATGTGATATCCATAATAACCTACCAATGCAATTTAGTTCCCAAACTATTTGGGATATCAAACTGACTGCATTGAATATGAACCTCCTAAGTGGAGGGCTACACTGTATTACCATTTATGTGTTCTATTTCTCAGGATTTGGTTAAATATTTAACTAATGTTTTTATATAAATGATTATAATATTTAGGGTCTAAAAAAATTATTATAAGAACTAGAAGTAATTTAATCTCTATTTCAAGGATCACCATAAAAGAAAATTGAAAATCATATCTGAATAGAAATGAAGAATATTTTGTAAATGTGTGTCAAGTTTACCAAATAATACCCTTATACCATTTGGATATTCATCTGATGAGGTTTCCTAGAGTTACAAAAGATTTCCCCCCACCTATATAGGTATTTATGTGTTGAATTAATCATCTAGAATTTATATGGGATCCATCCTTCATATATAGAATGAGAATATTTTATGGTTATAGTTTTTTTATATCAGGTGTTACTATTATAAAAAATTGAATTCTCTATTCTATAATGTCCCCCCAAGTAGAAGGGTATGGGGTTATACCATATGTTATCCTAAATAGATATTCACTAACATAAAATTGAATGGTTTTGGATATTTTTCATTATGACCTTAGGTGGAGTTTATCAAACACATGTTACTATATTCCTTTACATGAAAAGTTTATGTACCTTATATATATGATTCAATTTTATATGTATGAATATATTTTTCTTTCATTTTTGTGTGAGAAACACTCACTTTTGGGTTGTTTAAAGAGGTAAAAATTAATGTGGTGTAAAAATATTAATTTTTTGGTTGGAATATGGATTCCAAAACTAAATCATTGGAATAAAGAATATACAAAAAGTAATAAAACACGAGAAGATAATGATTTCATAGAATGTAATAGTTATAAATTTAACATGATTATGATTTATATTACGTTGATGATACCTTAAATTATATCCACATCAATAATAAATGTGAGATTCCATACAAATAAACACATGTCAAGACTTTGATCTTCCAACTAGATAGTTTCATTCTATAATGGGTGCCCATATATTATCTTATATAAAGATACAAATTAATGAGTGACTCTAGATTTATCAATTAGGTAGTTTCATTCCATTTAGGGTTCCCTTGTAATATATTGTGTCGTTTTGTATATGTATTTTTATTTTCATTACACTTTGTTGAGAAATCCCAATGTTTAGGATACCCAAATAATAGAGTTGAATATTTTTCATATAATGAATAGAGATAATGATTTTTCCACTCAACTATCCATGAATAATAATTTTTTTAATTGGTAAGAATCCCTACCTAAATGACTAATGTGATGATTTTCATGTTATAGATAGGTAATTTCATAGTGAAATTTTAAACTTTGATAACTAAAAGAATATTATATTTAGGGTTATCAATTTTAGTGGGAGAACTATTTATTTTATGGGATTAAAGTGGGGATTTATGAAATTTCCAGGGGTTAAAGAAAGTTGATATGTCATCATTGATCTTATTCATTTTGATTCAAGTTACTCTTAGTAGAAATCATGTTCAAAGTCTCCATAATTGGAAAATACCTCCATTCCGCAATAGGGCCTAAATTATTGGTGTCTCACATATCCTATTTTCTAATGACATAGTCATTTTATGAATGATGGTAGGAGATCTCTTTTTAGAATCAACAAGGACATAGAGGACTATTGTAGATGGAGTGGACAAATCATTAACCATGGTAAGAGTAGTTTCTATTTTTATACCACATATTTATAGTGATGTGATAAGTAGATTCAAGAATCCATGGTTATTCATAGAAGGTGCTTCGTTGGGGGCCTCTATTTCCCTTGGAAGGATGTGTATCCACCACTTTGAGGGGATGTTTGATAAAATATAAAACTATATAAACAACTAGAAAAAACTTATTCCTTTCCTATGGTTATAGTATAATCCTAGTTAAATTTGTTCTCACCTTTACTATTATTAATATTATCTTTTATTTTTGGTTGTTGTTATCTATTATCCTGGATATAAAGATGGTTTTGGTGGAATAAATCTGGGATTTCCCTTCTAAGGTGAGGTATCACTAGTCTGTATGGTTTAGGGGGGCTAATCCCATTGAGAAGAGAGGAATAAACTTGAGTTACATTTCAGGGATGTTGAAAAACCTCTAGGTTAACCATTCCTTAGAAGAGATTTATGGTAAAAGCTTGTGGGTGATGTACTTTGTAAACAAGTACGATATTAAATTGAGGATATAAAATGTGAAGGTACTGGTTCTTTAATAGTCTATCTAGTGGAATGTTCTAGTTCTTTTGGATAACTCTCACTAGATCATAATACATGGAGAGATTGATTTTTGGAATCAATGTTAGGTCAATGCAAAAAAAATCCAAGGTTTCCAACTCACGATATCTCTTTTTGATAGTCTAGAAATTATCCTATGTTCATTGATTTCATCCTATACCATAAATTTTGTGATTTCATCTAAATAAGTCAAATAAATCATGATTGGGACATCTATATGTACACAGGTTCATCAGCTGGTATGTTCTTTGTGAAGTCATACCGTTTAGTAATGAATTAGAACCAAGCACACAATGCATGGGGATGCATTCTATGGTGAATAGTACTACCCCTGAAATTTATTTTTTTTATTATGAAAATTTTTAAACCATGTCACTCCCATGAACATAGAGATAAAAAAATGGTATTTTTTCAAATTCAATCCATGTGTTGTAGGAAATCCAATGAATAATCAACCACCTATCTCTTTTTTATGGTGATTGGGAAAACTTGTTGGGGGTGCATTTGGTTCCTTCACGGGGATTGCATCCTAGTACCTCAATAAAGGGGATATATTTTAGCATTGTATTTGTGGGATAATAATAAATATCCAATGATAAAAGAGAGAGTTATTGTTTTGAGTTCCAGTTCCTAGTGTATATAGGCATCGAGGAACATGGAATTAAACAAAGGCATATGCTACTCATTGCACCTCATTGTTACAATGATCAAATGCTTGGTGAATTAAATATCCCTTCTCCATAATCAATTGAAGAGTTCTCCTTCTTTGAGAAACATTATTCATATCCCTGAACTATCTCCATCTAGAGAATGGTTGACTCCCTAAGGACTCTGGGTTTGTTAGGATCCTCCTTCATTTTCTTTTAAGTTGAATGTGGATGGGTCCTATTTTTCCGGTTTTATATGGGGTGGTGGAATTGACCATGACTCCAGTGTCCATGTGATCCTTTCATTCACTGATTAGTATAGGAAAATTCATTCTCTCATCACAAAGGAGTGTGATATGAACAATGGGTTGGGGTTTGTAGGAAAAACAACACTGATCATTCTGAGGTTAAGAATGATTCCAAATTCATATTTCATTATCTGTAAAGATAGAACATCATTACTTTTTCCACTACATACCACAATTATAGATGAAAGGATATAATTTCCAAACAAAATACATTACTTCACACATGGAGAGAAGGTAATAAAGTTATGAATTTTATGGATTTGTGGGTTAGTATATCAAAAATGTGTACTCTATTTTATATATTTGGATCCAATACCCATGGAAATGTGAACCTTGATAGAGGTGATGCTCTTAGGATGAACCACTTTAGACATCCTTGAACTCGTATGATTTGTCTAGTTAATAAAATCATTATTTTATGTATTTATTATAGAATACTTCATATTAATAATATTGAGATCATTAATAGGTTTGAACTATAAAATAATAAAATATTGGTACATAGGATTGATATGTGTTCTCAAGTAGAATCATTTCAGATCTGAATGAGAATGATATAGAGACTAATTCCACTAACTCTGACTCATGGGTATTGGATATTGGGTGTCCTTCGCATATTTGTAATGATAAACACAAACTAAATTATATTAGGCTTTTAATTAAGGGTGAATGATTATTGTAAACCATTACATGATATCCTTCTGATTTTCAGGATAACTGTCTAAGACATGGGTAGTCTGAGGTCAAGTGCCATGTTCATGGTATAGAATGAAATGGGATTTGGTTTTGGCCAAAAGACGTTGAAAATGGGTCAGGGATATTTCACACTACCAACTAAACCAAATAATAATAGGGAAGGAAAATGTATTAATTTTGAAAAAAAACTATCCGAGAAGAAATTTTATGGATTACCTGAAGGGATTCAATAATAATTATGGATATTCCACACCATGTATAAATATTATAGAACTAAATTCTATTGTTATGGTAAATATATGGAAATGAATGTATTATTTAAAATTGTTGTAAATATACTAAAGTTTATAGAATGATAAATAATTAATATTTGGAGATTGAAATTGTCTTTCATGTAGTGGAGAAAAGTAGTTGATGTATTGATGACTTGGATGTTTCATTCTAGGACTAAATTCTCATAATGGGTGTATTTTATCTCATTTCTCTCATGGTAAAATAATGTATACAATATTTTCTAAATAAAATTGTATGGGTGGTTTTAATATACATAGTATATGATTTGTTAAATTATATAAAAATAATTTAAGGAGTTTGAAAATGGATTATTATAGTTAGAAAATTCATCCTATTTTCATTTATTCATGACTTATGAAAATATTTCTAAATTCATGAAACATTTACCCATTATTCTCAAATTGTTGAAGAATAAAAAACAGGGCATATGATGTCTATCTAAAACTACTGTATAGATATTGAATATGGGTAAACATTCAAACTAATTGAATAAAATTTACTAGAAAAAGTTCAATTATATTTTATCAAGAATTAAATAAATTTATTTAAAAAATAGGATTTTTGATAGAAGAGGTGATAATTCTACATGATGGATTATCAAGATTCCTAAAGTAGTTTTATAAAAATCCATGGAATGTCCTCGTCAATTATATGGGTTATAAAAGTCAATTATTTAATTTTCGACGGTATATGATACTGAATGTATATTTTAAAAATTTTGTAAATATACGGAAATTAAAAATATAGGGAAGTGTATAAAGATCTATTATATTTTATAATAATGATGAAACAAGGAGTTTCTACAACATATAGTTGTGTTAAGATAATTTAACATAATCTAACAAATCTATGTATTTGATGTGTATCTTTAACTCATTTCTCTATTTTGATAGGAGAATTATTTCGATAAAAAACAGTTTTGTATCAAAATGAGATTATTTTTTTATACACATGGTTTATTATTTATAATATTACCTAAAATCATGAAAATATTATAAGGTTAAAAATATTTTTCGAATTATATTTTAACATAAAATAATGTGATTCTTCCACCCATTAGTGGAAAAGTTTTAAGAAGTATATTTAAAAAAAAAGATTCAAACACATAAAATATTGTATTTGATAGGGAATAATTCTTTATTTATTAGATATTACAACTGAAAGGAAATAAATGTTATTTGTAACATACCTAACCTAGAACCACTAAAATGGTTCCTTGAGCCAGTCGATCAAATGGCCTCATGTGTTCCTCCCTGTATTCCAGAGACTTCCTACTAGCAGCAGGGGTCTAATAATAGTATGATGTGGAGACTATACTCTCATAATCAGAGTATAGAAGTGTTATATTAGACGTAAATCAAGAAAAAAATTAATATGTTTAAAAAAAAGACAAAGCAGCTGAAGATAAATATAATAACTTATAAAGATAAGAAATTTACACAATAAAATATACAAAAATGCATCTCCTTTGGTCTAAAATATACAATAATAAGAGATATTATAGTTAAAAATAAATAATACATAAAGAAAAGAAAAATGACCCAGGGGATATCCTCACAAGCATCCTGAGCTCCAGCACAGTCTGTGCTCCTAAGAACCCATGTCCAAGAGTCACACAACAAGCATAATCCAAAAAAATAGAACCTGTTAAAAATTATGTCTATTTGGGTACCTAGGAGAAATGGAAACCCAAAAAGAGTGTGAGATATACTTAGTACTCGACCACCAATGCTGTCTAATTATATGAAGTTTGTGAATATAAAGTTGATAATTGTATTTCATGCAAAAATCTTTGAGTATTTTAATGTGTTATTTTTCGTATTTAAATGAATAATCATTCCAAATATTAAATTTTTTCATTTTTTATGTTATTATGGAAGGAAAAAGTGATTTATGGAAAATGAATAAAAAGAGGAGAAATTATTAGCAAAAATACCCTTCACGCTATGAGTGAAGTGTAGTGGCACAACAACTGATTTGTTAGAAGGAGGAAGAGTTATAAAACTAGAGAAACACAATTACTTGTCATGTAATCCCATTACACATCATGACTAAACTAGAGAAGAAGGAAACTTCTAGGAAAATTCATGAATTTGATACATGATTTGAAATATCATTACACTTTTTGATACTACATTACATAGAATGACATTCTTCGAGATTTGTTTCGGGAGAAGAAATGTGCCGAGATTCACGTGATCTAATGATTTAAAAGATACACGCAGTGATCCCCCATTTCACGTCATGAAAGTAGTCAATGCTCATAATCTTTGATGAGATGTTCATAGATCAGAAAATCACAGAGGCAATATAATTCCCCAACCTCCTCCAATGGCCTGAAGGCCTTCATTTTTTTATTGATTTTTGATAATCCACCATTCAAGTGGTGAGGTGGAACTGTACAAGTCTCGTAGGCATAAGTATAACATGGCCCGTAGGCCTTAGAGGAATTCATTTCCCGTAGGTTTCAAACATTACATACAACCCAGACTAACTACTTGGAACTGCTCCTCCCTAGCATCTTCATCGTGAAATCATCTCTCCACCTTTGCATGATTGTTTGGCTAGGCTTTTCTGTGCATGCACAGGCTTGTCCTGATGGCAGGTTTCATACCCTCTCATTCTTGCAATCTGTTTAGCTTTTTCTATGGTGAAAGCTCCTTACTCCTCCTCCTTCTGAAGCTTGTTCCTTATAGGTTGTCTGATTTTCATCTGCACTTTAGGGTGGTCCGAAGGCCTTGAGGTGGCCCAAAGGCCTTACTAACCCGAAGGCCTGGGTGGCCTGAAGGCCTTAAAGGACTCAGAGACCAAATCGGTGGCCCGAATTCCCAAACGGGGGCATATTCCCGGCTGCTACAGTGCCAAACAGTGTCTGCTACAGTTCCCGCTACAGTACCTACTACAGTTCTGCATAGTTCCTGCTATATTTCAAGATATAGTACCTGTTATAGTGCTACAGTACCTAGAAATTATCCCCAACCTGGATTTGATCTCGGGTCTCTTGGATGTACTTAAGGAGTCCTCACCAATTGGGCTGAGGCTCATGTGCATAACGCCCCAACCTTAAACATTATTTAATCTTGGGTTATTTCAATAATTCACATTGAGGATCTTTTCAGGTTTAGAGTTTTATAGAATTAGATCATAAATCATGCATTTCATTCCACATTTAAACAAGGTGGTTACATCAAAAATAGTATTCATTTTTTCCATCAAAGGAAACCTATTTAAAATAAAACATGGTTTCTTTCTTGACACTTCCTTGACACTATCATCACATCATGTACTTTTCCCTTAACCTGTGAAAAAAATTTCAAAAACTTTGGATGAGCATAAAAATCTCAGTAAGGGATATAAAAATACGGAAAGAAAACATTAGTCCATGTATACATAGGAATCAATGAAAGCATACTTTACTCATAAAACATAAGCACTTTAACATACCTCATGAAATCATAAGATTTATGAATAACTCATATAAATCATAAGACATAAAGGTAACTTGAGGCATTCATAACATTCTTACATAGGGAGTAACCCTCATGGTTACGTTTGAATACCCATCACAGTATATTCCCTAAATCCCTTCAGAGAAACCTTAGAGTTTAACTCCTTCACATTACCCAATTAATTGGGGAGCTATCTCTAGCTCACCCGCCCTTAGTTTATCACGGAACCACCCGACTTCATAAATAATGCCCAAGAACCATAACATAATCATATCACATAAAACATGTATAAAGGAAACAAAACATTTCCACATTTCAATCATAAGATATCAATACAACACATTAATATAATCAAAACATTATCAAAACCCTTTTCAATACCAAAATAAAAGAAAAGTAAAACGTGGTATTTATTTTTCATTTAAAAATTTTATGGCTTTTAGAGGAAGCTGAAACTCGAATAATGGTCACGGCGGCGGAGAAGTAGTTGTCGCCATATACGTAAGACAAAAACATTCCCTTTTGTAGTTTAGTAAAATGATTCATGTAAAAAGATTCATTTTGAATGAAATTAAAAGTCAAAATGGTTTATTGTACAACTAATAAAAGAAGGTCGTATATAAATTGAATTATGCCTCAACGAAAGGAGATTGAGACGAAGTCCCTTACCTCAAGTATGACTTGTTCTAGTTCGTTTATTTATTTTCCTGAATAATAAACTTTGTTCAATTTATAATTGCTTAAGAACATCCTTTAAAGTTTATTATTTAATTCATATCACATATTATCATGTTATAATAATTAGTTAATTATGTGAGTTCGTATCATACGTTTTGTCGATGTTCGGTACATGAGTCAAAAATGAACTTGCTTGAAAATTATTGCCCATGTAGTTATAATTACATCATCTCCAGAATGGTATTAATGATTTAAATATCATATATATCCAGTATATATTCATTTTATACTATTCCATAGCATTTGGAGATAAAAAAATGAAATGCACCGTTCATGGAGACGGTAGACCGTACGTACGCATGAACGCTACTTTCATTTCTTTATCATATTAAAGGAATTAAAAATAAATGAGACATATATATATTATAATTCTAGTATAATATATATGTTATATAGGTAACATAATTTCATTAATTACATTCTTTATATATTCCATGTTTGGCATGAACGAGTCACATCACTTGAGGGGGCGGTAGTCCACACTTCCTCAGATTAAATTATCACATTTGCATAACATGCAAAGCATAAGGTTATGTTTTAAATATAAAATAAAGAATCATAGAGAGGAAATAAATATAATATATATCATATATAAATACAGTGACATCATAATGGCCACCATGAAAGGTGTTAAAATAATATTTAACAATCATCGTTTCATGAGGCCGTAATTCGCCACCCACAAAAACAGTATGTTATTTAACCATTAGACGGAGGTGTGTGTAAGTGTAAATAAAATACTTCTCATAACAACATCATAGTATATTGAGGATACTGGTGTTTTTATGGAATCAAGGAATAATAATGTTAGGGGTAGTGAAGAGTGAAAATACAGCAAAGGATTTTGAGAGAAGGCGTTACCTCTAAATCGGGTAACTTCTTTTGATTTGAGGAAAAGGCTCCATTGAAAAGAATTATTCCCAAAGTGAGGCCTCTAGGAGGAAGAGAGGGATGCGTAGAGATTATTTGAGCAGATTTTGGATGATCCAAAGTTCTTGAGAGGTGTGAGTAAGGGGTAGAGGTGAGGGCTTTTTATAACAGGGGGGAGGGGCACTCTTGGAAAGTCATGAAATATTAATTTATTATAAAATGTTTTTCATATTATAATGGTTACAAAATGATATATTTAGAGAATAAGAGGATAAGGGGTAGAGATACACTCAACGAATAGGATTTAGACAATTTTAGGTCATATAATTTACCTTATCTTTTAATTTTAACCCTTAGTTAAAATTAATAATTCTTACCACATCTTTTTTTATTTTCAAACTATAAGGTCATAATAATTACTTTAAAATGCCAATAGTCCAATAATTGTATCAATAATGATATTAGTAATATATTATATGTAATTTGGAAGAATATTATATTTTTTAGACTATTATACCATTTAATAAAATAACATTTCTTTTAAAAACTCATTTATGCAAATTTCAACACTATTTGGTAGTTGAATTTTGATAAACGCATAAAAGCTTTATTCCTTTGAAATAAAAGCAATAAAAAAAATTTAACATGTCATACTAATCTATAAAATTCTTTTATAGCATACAAAGTTTCAAAACAAAATTATTTTAACACTTATAATATCATATATTTTAATCTTTCATTAATGAGGTAATAACTGCATCATCATTGTGTCATAAATAAATTTATTTTATTTAATGTCTAAAAATTCTAAATAAAATACCATGATGTAAGAAATATTTTTAGATTTAAAATTACTATTTATAGTCAAAGAGATCATTTATATAAACAAAATTAAAATTGTTTTACGTAGTTATTACATACTTTTATTATATTTCTCTTTCTTTAAAAAAATAATATGATAAAAAGTCACTATCACACAAAAGTGATTCCATTGGGTCCCTAAGTTGGCCCAAGGCTATCCATGGTCGTCCATGACACAACCAAGAGGATTTGGACACATTTTGGGGTCATTTTATATTATTATTATTTTATTTTATTACCCTTAACTACCTAATTACTAATTAATCACGATAATTAAAGATAATTACTGTCGTTACTATTCATAATGTCCAAAAACAAAAGAGTCTTAATTACATAATTTGGACCTTCTGATTACAAATATGGAATCAATTTTACCAAATTCCAAACATAGAAATTTCAGTAATTAATTTAAAAAAAATTCCCGTTGTCAAAACAAATAGCGTGTTTTTAAGAAACAATATCTATCAAAAGATTGAAAATTGTTTATGTCCAATTTCAAAAGTGAAATTAATTATAATTACCACCATTGAATTAAGTGGTAAAAATATATTCTAATTATACTTTAAAACCAATTAAGAGGAAAATATAACTATATAATTAAATTAGATAAAAAAGAAGTTTTGAAGTAAAATGCATTATTTTTCACTATTCATTAAAAAAATGAACATTGTCAGAAAAATACCAAAAATTTATCCAAAGTAAATTTCAATGTCCCAATTCTAAATAATAAGTTTATTTTGACAAATAGAGCTTATAAAATTGTCAAAATTTGGATTTAAAAATGGTTTTTTTCTCAAAAGGCGGTAAAACAATCTTTTAAATATATTAGAGTATTATATGCCCTATATTGGATTTATTCTCATTTTAAGCCTCCAAAACACTATCTAATTCATAAATAAACATAGATATGAAAATTTATTATTCTTTACTTACTCTGGATGTTACATCCTTACCCCCTTTAGGAAATTACGTCCCCGTAATTTATTTACTTATCTAATAAGTGGGGGTATTTATCCCTCATTGCATTTTCAGATTCCCATGTTGCCTCTTAAATCATGTGGTTTTTCCACAAAACCTTTACATGATGAATCACCTTATTACGCAACACTTGATCTTTGTGGTCAAGAATCTAGACCGGTTATTCCTCATAAGATAGATTCTCTTCCAACTGAACTACCTCTGAACTCAAAACATAAGATGGATCTGACATGTACTTCCTTAATATTGAAACATGAATAACATTATGTACCTGAGATAAACTCAGAGGTAAAGTCACTCGGTATCCAACTGATCCAACTCTCTCCAGAATTTTATATGGTCCAATGAACCTTGGACTCATCTTTCCTTTCTTACCAAATCGCATAACACTTTTCCATGGTGAAACTTTAAGGAAGACATGATCACCTACCTCAAAAGAGGGATCCTTACTCCTATTGTCCGCATAACTTTTCTGCCTACTTTGATCTATTCTCATGTGTTTCTATATCAGCTGAACTTTTTCTACCAACTCTTCTACCAATTCTGGTCCCATCAACTTGCTTTCACCCACTTCATCCCAAAAAGCCGGAGTTCGACACTGCTTCCCATATAATGACTCAAATGGTGCCATTTGTATACTGTAATGAAAACTGTTGTTATAAGAAAACTCAACCAATAAAATATGTTGGTCCCAACTTCCCTGATAATCCATCGAACAAGCGCGTAGCATATCCTTCAAAGTCTAAATTGTTCATTCTGACTGCCCATCTGATTGAGGATTAAAAGTTGTACTAAAATTTAATTTAGTACCCAATGACTTTTGAAGGTCTTTCCAAAAGTTAGAAGTGAACCTGGGATCACGATCAGATACAATGGAGATGGGAACTCCGTGTAACCTGACTATCTCTTTAAGATACAATCGAGAAAGTTGATCTAGGGAAAAAGTATCTCGTATAGAGAGGAAATGAGAATATTTAGTCAAGCGATCAACAATAACCCAGATTGCATTATTACCTCAAGGTGTCTTCGGTAATCCCACAACGAAGTCCATGGATATATTCTCCCATTTCCACTCTGGCACTGGTAAAGGCTGAAGCATCCCTTTCGTTAACTGCCGCTCTGATTTAACATGTTGACAAGTCAAAAACTTCACAGTAAAATAAACAATATCTCTTTTCATTCCATCCCACCAGTAATACTCCCGAAGATCTCTATACATCTTAGTACTGCCTGGATGAACTGAAAATGGAGAACTATGAGTTTCACATAACAACTCTCTATTCAACTGTGAATCTCAATTCACATACAATCTCTTCCCAAATCTCAAAACACAATCATTATCAATGTTGAATTCAGGTAACATACTCTTCTGAACCAGCTCTACCTTTTCCTACAACTCACTGTCTTTCTTTTGTGCTTTCTTAATTCTGTCTGATAGAGAATATTTCTCTGATACTTGAAACAAAATAGAATAATTTCCTACACCAACAACTTCTAAACCAAAATTCATCAAATCCTTAACCAAAGGATCACATTTCAAACATAACATGGTTAATTAAGCATTACTTTTTGAACTCAAAGCATCTGCCACTTTATTTGCTTTTCCTGGGTGGTAGTGAATCGTGCAATCATAATACTTGATTAATTCTAGCCATCTACTATGTATCGTGTTCAATTCTTTCTGAGTGAATATATACTTTAAAATTTTGTTATCAATATATATTTCACACTTTACACCATACAAATTATGCCTCCAAATTTTTAAAGCGAAAACAACAGCAGCTAATTCTAAATCATGTGTAGGGTAATTTATCTCATGAGTTTTCAACTGATGTGAAGCATAAGCAATTACCTAATCATTCTGCATTAGGACGCAACCAAGTCCTTTCAATGAATCATCACTGTAGATAACAATCTCACCATTCCTGGAAGGTAGTGCCAATACTGGATCATTCACCAATCTTATTTTCAATTCCTGAAAACAATTATCACATTATTTTTTCCAGATAAACTTAACACCCTTCCGAGTTAGCTTAGTCAATATGCTGGACAACCATGCAAATTTTTAACAAACCTTTAGTAATAGCCTGTCAAACAAAGAAAACTACAAATCTCGGTTGCATTTGTGGGTCTTTTCCATTCTTCAACAACCTTTGCTTTTGCAGGATCAAAATTTATTCCATCTTTAGAAATAATGTGACCAAGGAAAGAAATTTGTTGCAACCAAAACTCACACTTGCTGAATTTCCCATACAATTTATTTTCTTTTAAGGTTTTCAAAATAATCCTTAAATGACATTCATGCTCCTCTTTACTTTTAGAAAACACCAAAATATCATCAATGAAAACAACCACAAACTTATCCAAGAACTCATGGAAAATTATATTCATAAGGTCCATGAATATAGCAGGTGCATTGGTTAACCCAAAAGGCATAACTACAAATTCATAATGGCCATATCTTGTACGAAACACAGTATTTGGATTATCTGCTTCCTTTACCTTCAAATGATAGTACCCCGATCTCAAGTCAATCTTTGAAAAATACTGAGATCCCTGGAGCTGATCAAACAAATCATCAATATGAGGCAAAGGATATTTGTTCTTAACAGTGATGTTATTAAAGGCTCTACAATCAATGAAAAGTCTCATTGAACCATCTTTATTTTTAAAAATTAAGACAGGAGCACCCCATGGTGATGTTCTAGGTCGAATGAAACCTTTGTCTAATAAATCTTGCAATTGATCCTTCAACTCTAAAAGTTAAATTTGAGCCATTCGATAAGGGGGTTTTGAAATTGTCTTAGCATCTGGAACTAAGTCAATAGTAAATTCAACTTCTCGATCTGTTATTATTCTAGACTACTCATTAGGAAAAACATCAAGATACTCATTTACCATTGGCACATCATTAATCTGAACGGTTCCTTTGTTTTCAACAATATGTGCAAGGTAACATTAATTTCCTTATTTTATAAGTTTCTCAGCCTCTTGATATGTTATCAACAGTAAGGGTTCATTCTTGTACACAAACTGAAAGTCTTTTTGAAATGAAACTTCTTTATCTCTACAGTCAATCTTAGCATGGTAAACATAGAGTCAATCCATACCCAGGATAACATCAAACTCTACTAGAGGCAAAACAATAAGGTTTTCAAGTAGGTTATTTCCACGGATAAGGATAGGAAGATTCTTATAAATTCTTTTTGCCTCAACATTTCCTCCAGGTGTTTTTACCACATGTTCAGGAGTCATTTCTTGAGATGGAATTCCCAGTTTACTAGAAAATTTTTCAAAGATGAAAGAATGTGTAGACCCTAAATCAAACAACGCATTGGCATAATATGAAAAAACAAACAAAGTACCTAATGCCACTTCATTTGATAGCCCAACATCTACTGAAGTAGTTGCAAAGGATTTCACCACACCTTTCTGCTTGTAGTCTGACTGATCCCCATCATCCGAGCTCTTTTTCGAACACTCATTTGCATAATGACCCATCTCATTGCACTTGAAACATTTCACTAACTGTAAATAAAATTTGGTCTTACCATTACCCTGATATTTTCCAGTGCAATCACGAGCCTTATGTCCCATCTTACCACATCGGAAGCACTTTCCAGAATTCAAAATAAATTACCCAGCATGATTTTTACCACATTTATCACAAACTACAAACTTAGTTTTCTTACCATCAAACCTTTTTGAAGGATTCTTCCCTTTATCCTACCACATCGGTCTCTTCTTCTTTTGGTTTTCATAGAACACTTTATCATTGGCAAACTCCATTTCCACCTTCTCAGCAAATTGAAAAATATTTTCATAACTTCTGAACTCACGAGAAGCTAATGCCCTTTGATATTTTTGCTTTAATCCTGAGTAAAAAAAATTGATTTTACTATCAAGGTTTCGGATAAAATTTGGAGCATACCTTTCCAATCGAGTGAAATTTTCTTCATAAGCAGCCACTGAGTCATCCTCTTGCCTCAATTCCAAGAATTTGTTTTCCATACTAAGTCGAAAACCCTTAGGAAAATATTTCTCAAGAAACATACCTTTGAATTCACCCTAGTCAAGAGAATCAATCTCATCAGCATCCCTGATATTTTTAACCATCGACCACAACTGATCTACTTCACCCTCCAAACGGTAAACAACAAGACTAAACTTTTGATTGTCTGAATACCCCATGACATCGAAAATCTTCTCCAGTGCTTTAACCCACCCTTCAGCTAGCACAGGGTCAGATGATCCTCTGAATGATGGGAGATGTTGCCTCATGAAATGTTCCACCACTGACATGTTCCTCTGCAGTTGATCTGGCTGATCTCGTGCATGGATACCACCACCATTTATCACTTGAGTCAACTGTTCCATTACTACAACAAATTGTTCAGTTCCAATTCTGGCCATCTCAGGATGCTGATTTGGAAGGTCATTTCCTTATATATTCGTTCTTAGAACTGCTTCCATGTTTCCTCTGTGGAAAACCATTCTGAACAAACATGTCTTAGATGAAACAACATGGTAATATTCAAATGCTATATCATTTTAATTTGACCATAATGTAATGTCCCAGTTCTGGGTGCCACACAAAGGGTGCCCCGAACCCTGTTCGCCACGTGACCTCAAGCGTATTTCCCCAAACGCCAGAGGTTGCCGACTAGCAGTGAGGGCCCAAGTCTGATAGTGGGGAAACTATGCCCTCATTTCTCAAAGTGTAGCGCAACGGAATAAAATAGAAAGCATACAACAACAACGGAAGCAATAAACCATACACATTTAAAATAAACAACTGCAGTAAAAGATAACCAACAGTTATATTGATGATGATACAACATGTCTTAAGTTCTAATAAAACAGACAGAACATGTTACACAGAAATATAGTACAGTACAATACAGAGTACAGTAAAACCAAAACAAAACAGTCGGTAGCATCGTGAGCTTAAGCCCAGTCCCATGCTCCCCTACTCCTCAGCAGCAATCAAGTACCAGTATAAGGACCCTTACCATTATCTACACCTGTAGAAATGTAATTTTTTTGGGTCGAAGACATGACCCAAACAGGGTGTGAGAAATAAATCCCAATAGGCACCCACCAAAGGCATGTGCTCAACTGTGTGTAAACATGCAACAATAATGTGCAAAAGTAAATGCAATAAACTAAGAAGTACCCAAAAGTAACTACCTTTACAAGTTATTTCCATTTTAATATTCATTTAATTATTTATTATTTAAAAAACCACCATAGTGAATTTCTATGTAAACAGTCAGTGTCCTAAGACACGCAAACGCTTACCCTCAGGTAATCAAAAACGTAACCCGCGAGTAATTTCCCAAAGGCATAATAGATATTTCCCTCATGCGTACAAAGTTTCACCCTCAGGCACATAGTCTATTTCCCACAGGCACAGAAGAAGTTTCCCTCAGGCCGAAATAACCACTGCCCTTAGGCTAATATATCACTGACCTCAGGCTATAAAGTAACCGGGACATGCCCAACATATAAACAAGAAATACTCATACAATTCCTCTCAAGGAAAAAGTAATGCGTAAAATAAAAATGGCATACCCTCGGGTATCCGGGCCAAATGGCTAAACAGAGGAACGCACCCCCGGGGTGGTCCTGGATCCAAGTAGTGATCCCAAACAACAATTTATTATAACATTTAAATTACCTAAAAAATTCAAGGTATTTAATTCAACACGACCTCAGCCATACGACACCCCATTCATGGGCACGTATCACAATGGTACACAAAACACACATCCGTTGGAAAATTAAACACCAAGACACCTACCTTAAAAACCCACGAACGGTTTACATGAACGTCGATTCCAGAAACTCCCAAAGATGACATAGATCTGGGTTAGAAGAAAACCTGTTCAAATGTAAATAACTTTCACTCATGAAATAATTAGTAAAAACTACGTAAGGAGATGGGAGGGCTTACCCATGGGGTTCCAATGTGATCGACAGAAGAGGAAACGGATTCCCGACGCTCGATCTGGAGTTCCACGAAGGTTCGTCCATCCTATCCTGATCTCTCATCCGGTTCTAAGCAAATCCTATGAACATGGTTGGCTACTACCCATTTTAAGTGAAAAAACAAAGTACACGGCGTGTACTTCCAAGTACATGGCGTGTAAATACCACTACATGGAGTGTAGTCGGTTTTTATACCTTTCGTCGCCGACATGGCTACACACCCTGTGTACTCATCCCACACGAACAAAGTACACGACGTGTGGAAAAAGTACACAGCTTTTAGTCCCAAAATTTAGGATTTTCCCCATTTTCCTTATTTTCTCAAAAACACTTAAGGAAAAGAGAAAGGAAGAAACTTTTACCTCAAAAAAAGAACCGGGTTCTTACAAACATCCCCCCTTAAAGCAATTCGTCCCCGAATTTCCCTTCCAAGGGTGGTGAAGATATAACCATGAATAACTCTAGCCACTGAGCACGTACGTCGGTCTCCCACTCCCAGGTTCCATTCTGCACTCGGCCATGCTGCCATAGCACCCGTACGAGAGGAACTGACTGGCCTCGGAGAACCTTCGTGCTCCTTTAAACAATAGGAATCAGATGCTCCTCAAAGGACGCATCTAACTCAAGCTCAACCTCCTCAGGCTGAAAGACGTGAGATGGGTCTGAATGATAGCGATGCAACTGAGATACATGGGAGACTTCGTTCATGGCTCGGTACCTCTGTGGTAACTATAACCGATAGGAAACCGGCCCGACTCTATCCAGAATCTCAAATGGCCCTACATACCTCAGTGAAAGTTTACCCTGTATCCGAATCCGCCTGTGCCCCAACCTCGGTGAAGCATGTAAGAAAACCTGATACCCGACCACAAACTCCAAGGGTCATCTACGACAATCAGTATAAGATTTCTGACGAGACTGTGCAGTAGCCATCCGTTTTTTAATCAACTGGACCTGCTTAGAAGTCTCCTACACGAGACGTGGTCCCAATAAAGCTATCTCACCTGCCTCTAACCAGCATAATGGTGATCGGCATGGCCTACCATATAAAGCCTCCTATGGTTCCATCTCGATAGTTTCCTAAAAACTATTATTATAGGAAAACTCGACTAGGGGTATATGCTTCTCCCAAGATCCCCCAAAGTCTAGGATGCATGCACGCATCATGTCCCCAAGTACCTGTATCATACGGTCTGACTGACCATCGGTCTGAGGGTGGTAAGTTGTGCTCAGAAGCACCTGTGTACCCAGTGCCCTCTAAAAACTCTGCCAAAAACGAGATGTAAAATGGGTGTCCCTATCTGAAACGATAGAATGGGGGACCCCATGAAGACGTACGACCGCTAGGATATACAACTTCTTGAGCTCGTCAACTCCGACAGTATCCTTGATCGTCAAAAAGTGAGCTACCTTCGTGAGTCTGTCCACAACAAACCACACGTCATCGTTGCCTCGAGGTGACCTCGGAAACCCAGTCACGAAGTCCATCACAACATCATCCCATTTCCACTCTGGGATGGGTAACTACTGTAACAGTCCGGATGGCCTCTGATGCTCCGCCTTCACCTATTGACAGGTGGAACATCTCATAACAAAACCAGCCACTTCTCTCTTCATACCTGACCACCAGTACTGATGTCTCAAGTCACAGTATATCTTGGTAACTCCGGGATGAACTGCCCAGACTGAAGCATGAAAATCCCACATCAGCTCCTCGCGTATATCCCTCTGAACCCACACTCATCCATGGAAACACAATACTTCATCATCTCCTATCGTCCACCCAAGAGGAGGGTCCTCACTTGCCACCAACTCCTGTAGAACTAGGCTTTCTGAATTGGATAGTTGTCTCATCCTCACTCTATCCAGGAGGGTAGAGGTCACAACTAAAGATGAAAGATTGGTCTGCCCCTAACTGTCGTGCACCTCCAGATGCATCTAAAAGAACAAAGCCATCAGCTGCCATTCACCACTAGCCTCTTACACTACCTATATCTGAGTCTTTCTGCTCAGTACATCAGTTACTGCATTACCCTTACCAGGTGTATAGGCAAGCTCAAAATAGAAGGACTGAAGGTATTCAACCCACCTTCGCTATCTCAGGTTCAAGTCACGCTGGGTAAAGATGTATTTGAGACTTTTCTGGTCCATGAACACCACAAAATGTTCTCGCAAGAGATAATGTCTCCAACAGCGCAACACATGAACAACTGCAGCCAACTCGAGATCATGCGTCGGGTAATTCCTCTCATGTGGCCTCAACTGCCGAGACTCGTACGCAACTACTCGATTGCCCTACATCAACACAGATCTCAGCCCAATACCTGATGCATCACAGTAAACTATATAGCTCTTCCCCTGCTCTGGGAGTATCAGCATCGGTGTTGATCTCAACTTTCCCTTCAGCTCCTGGAAGGCTGTCTCGCAAGCTTCTGACCAAATGAACTTCACCCCCTTCTTAGTCAAACCCGTAAATGGCACTGCTAAGCGGGAGAAGTCCTGTATTAAGCATCTGTAGTAACCAGCCAGCCCCAAGAAACTCCATATCTCAAACACGTTCTTAGGCTACTCCTAGGAAACTACTTCTCTCACCTTCTATGGGTCTACTGCAACTACTGCCTCTGAGATTATATGACCCAGGAAGTGAATTTGGTCCATCCAAAAGTGGCACTTTGAGAGCTTAGCATATAGCCAATGCTCTCTCAGTGTACTCAATACAATCTCAAGATGGGTGGTATGGTCGTGTCGAGTGTGAGAGTACACCAAGATATCTTCCATGAATACTACCACAAAAGAATCCAGATAGGGATGGAACACATGATTCATCATAGCCATGAAAACTGATGGCGCATTCATGAGTCCGAACGGAATAACCGTATACTCGTATAGACCATACCTGCTCCTGAAAGCTATGAGAGGTATATCAGATGGTCTAACGCGCAGCTGGTGATATCCTAATCTCAAGTCAATCTTCGAGAACACTCTTGATCCACGAAGTTGATCAAAAATATCATCAATCCTAGGAAAGGGATATCGGTTCTTAACCATCAACTGGTTCAACTTCTGATAATCCACACAGAGTCTGAGGGTACCGTCTTCCTTCTTCGCAAAGAGGACCAGCGAACCCCAAGGAGAAGTACTGGGTCGGATGAAACCCTTTGCCTGTAACTCCTCTAAATATCTCTTGAGCTCCTGCAACTCTGGTGTAGCCATCCTATAAGGAGGAATGGACACTGGTGCTGCTCCTAGAACAAGCTCAATAGAGAAATCCACCTCACGCTCTGGAGGAAGACCTAAAAAGTTGTCTGGGAAGACATCTATGAAATGATCAACCACTCAAGGGAAATCCTACTGAGAAGTCCCCTAATCATCCAGATATAAACTCACAATCTGGGCTATCACACCACCTCACCCACGATGCTCTGGTCCAGCTCGACTCTCCTGAACATCCCACTCACCCTTGTATAGAAACTCTTCACCCTCTGGTGACGTGAAACTCACCCTGTAACGATATCAATCCACAAATGATCGAAAGGGAACCAACCAGTACATCCTAAGAATGACATCATAGCTCTTCATCTCTAAGACATAGAGGTCCCAAAATAAGTGACACCCACCAACCTTAAGGGGAACTCCTTACACTGACGCACACTAGTCGTTCAAGTTCCCAACAGAGTTTATAGTGTCATAATAGCAGAAGAAGAAGAAACACAGAGCCCAAGGCTCTCCACAACGGGCACATATATGAAGCTATGTATAGAACCCGTATCAAAAAGTAATAAAGATAAAACAGAGGCTACTAGAATAGTACCTATGATAGTAGAAGGTATGGGATCCTTCTCCTACTGGGTCTGTTACACTGAATATGTCTGCCCAGTGTCTCGGCCCTGCGACATAGCCCGACTACCCTGAGCTGTCCCGCCCTATTGCCTCTGAGATCCTAGTGTCTGGATATCATGGCCACGACCACCATCTCTTCCTGCACACCCTGACGTATTCCAGTTCCCCGACTGGTAAGAAGCCGTTGGTCCTGCCCCCGCATGCAGAGTCTGTACAGAACCCCTCTCACTAGCCACTGGTGGAAACACCCTGCAAAAGTGTTGTAGATGACTCATCTTGTCGCAAGCTCGACACTCCACTGGGTCTCATGGACACTGAGGTCTCTTGTGCCCCTCCTTACCACACTGGTAGCACATGACCTGGCCACCTGAAACATTCTTTTGGATGGTACTGCCACCCTGAGAGAAGTCCATATGTCTCTTCCTCTTACCAGTAGAAATAGTACCAGAAACTGGTGCTGAACCGCCCTGGCCCACAACACTTGCTTGAAGTAGGTTCCTCTCTGTAACCAGTACCTAGTTCACAATAACATGTACTGAAGGAAACCTGAAAACATTCACCAGTTCTCAGATGTCATATCAAAGACCATCCATAAAGTGTCTGGCTCTCAGTGTCTCATCGCCCACCAGAACGGGTGCAAAACATTGAAGCTCGGTGAAGCAAGTAGAATAATCCATCACTGACATAGCGCCCTGCTGCAGATTCATGAACTCTCAAGATTGATCTATCCTCAGTATATCAGGTAAGAAGAAGCCATAGAAGGCTATCTGGAAATCTTCCCACGCCATGTCTCTGTGATGCTCTGACTGTGTGGTAACATACCACCACCTCTTGGTGGAATCACGCAGCATATAAGTCGCGAGCTTGACCCTCCGCCCTGGAGGCATCTCTAATTGATCAAAAATAGTCTGCATAGACCCCATCCAAGACTCTGCAGCCTGTGGTCCACCATCTCTTGAGAACGTAGGCGGATGCTGCTGCTGGAATATATGACTCAGCTCGTCCATAGATGTGGCAGCCGGTGGTGCTCCCTGAAAGGTTTGCATGAACCACATAAAGCCTTCACGAAACTGTGCCTCCGCGGCTGTGTCCGGTATAATGGCTGGCACCACATCTAGATCTGCTGGAGGATCCACTGGTTGCCCATGGCCCACCATTTCTGGAGTATACTCATTGCCGCTCTCCTAGAAAACAAATGTGAACGTCTCGGCGGCATGACACTACAAGGTCAAACGCACACCTTAGATCAAGATTATCATAGTATGAAAATGAAAAAACCAAAAGGGGAACATGAGGAATAAGTCATTTAAGATCTCACAACAAGAATACACAGCGTGTATACTGATTACACGGCGTGTACCTGACTTCTCTTCCCCTGCCCGGGTCCTTCTACACGGCCAAGCTACATGGCTCCCGTTAAACAAAAATACATGGCGTGTATATAATATACACGGCGTGTATGGTGTAATTTTCCAACTGCCCATGTCATTTGTGACACGGCTGACTATTCGGCTTGAACTACACGACGTGTTACACACGCACACGGTGTGTACACTACCCCATTTCCCAGCCACACAGCTAAGTCCACACGGTCTGTCCTCGGACAAGACTACACGGCGTGTCCCACAGGTACACGGTGTGTTCTAGATGAGCTTCGGCAACCTGTGTTGTTAGTTAGACGGCCAGATCCTAGGTCGGACTACACGGCGTGTTCCATAATGGACATGGCGTGTACACGAAAGGATTACATCAACCCATGTTGTTAGTTACACGGCCGGATCCCAGATCAGACTACACGGCATGTTCCACAGTGGACACAACATGTATATATTAAGGTCCCCCCATATGTGTTGTTAGTTACAAGGGCGGACTCCGGGTCAACACTACATGGCATGTACATCTAGTACAAGGTGTGTTCACCCCAAGCGTTTCCCTTCCCCGTGTCCCCACCCACACGGTCGATGACATGGGAAGAGACTACAAGGCGTGTACTTAGGGTACACAACGTGTACTCAAAAAGTTTTCTTTTCTTCCCGAACAGAAGAACATACCCAGCGTGTTTAAGGTACTACACGGCGTGTATACTAGGTTTCCAGAAAGTATGCCTCATAAACTTCTCTGGAACCCATAAAATACTGAAAAACAACACCTAAGTGCCAAATTCAGATCTGTGAGGTCCCATACTCCCCGCTAATCAAAGTTTGGCATCTTATATGTGTTATAACCAGATAAACAGTCAATGATCTACCAAATTTCAGTTAATGAGGGCCCATACTCCCCAAAAACCAAAGTTCGGCGTCCATTATATAAACAGGCTCACACAATAATAGCCAATCAAACAACAGGTATCTATCAAAGCAGTTATCACAACAAATGCTTTTACTAGCACAACATCTATCACAACAACATGCAATTTCTAATGCACCTACATGGAATGGAAACTATGCATGGAATGTGATTTCTAGCATGTGCCTAAATAATGAATGAGATGGCATACCCTCATCTCATTGGGTTGAAACTAAATATAACCCATGAATAATATATAAACATCATAATGCAAGTGTGTCACCCTTCAGTGAAAATCAATTCAACTATCAAATCACAAAATCAGAAAAATTGCAACACGAGAAAAATTGTATTTTCCCTGTACACAGGTTAGCTACGCTCGGGCACAACTTATTACCAACTACCTTTCTCATCCTATCCCTGACTAAGGCTCCAAATAGTAAGTCAAATAAAAAATCCCCTTTGATACCACTTTGTAACGTCCCAGTTCCGGGTGCCACTCAACGGGTGCCCCGAACCCGATTCGCCACGTGACCTCAAGCACATTTCCCCAAATGATAGAGGCTGCCAACTAGAAACGAGAGTCCAGGTCTGATAGTGGGGAAACTATGCCCTCATTTGTCAAAGTTTAGCGCAGCAGAATAAAATAAAAGCATACAACAATAGTGGAAGCAATAAACCATACACATTTAAAATAAACAACTGCAATAAAAGATAACCAACAGTTATATTGATGATGATGCAACATGTATTAAGTTCTAAGAAAACAACCAGAACATGTTACACAACAATACAATATAGTACAATATAGAGTACAACAAAACCAAAACAAAACAGTCGGTAGCATCGCGAGCCTAAGCCGGGTCCCATGCTCCCCTACTCCTCAGTAGCAATCAAGTACCTGTATAAGGACCCCTACCCTTATCCACACCTGTAGAAATGTAATCTGTTTGGGCCAAAGACATGACCCAAACAGGGTGTGAGAAATAAATCCCAGTAGGCACCCACCAAAGGCTCGTGATCAACTATGTGTAAACATGCAACAACAGTGTGAAAAAGTAAATGCAATAAACTAAGCAGTAACCAAAAGTAACTAACTTTACTAGTTATTTCCATTTTAATATTCATTTCATTATTTATTATTTAAGAAACCACCACAGTGAATTTCTATGTAAACCGTCAGTGTTCTCAGACATGCAAACCCTTACCCTCAGGTAATCAGAAACGTAACCCATAGGTAATTTCCCACAGACATAACATATATTTCTCTCAGGCGTACAAAGTGTCGCCCTCAGGCATAGAGTATATTTCCCACAGGCACAGAAGAAGTTGCCCTCAGGCCGACATAACCACTCCCATCAGGCTAATATATCACTGCCCTTAGTCTATAAAGTAACCGGGCCATGACCAACATATAAACAAGAAATACTCATACAATTTCTCTCAAGGAAAAAGTAATGCGTAAAATAAACATGGCATACCCTCAGGTATCCTATCGAAACGGCTAAACATAGGAACGCACCCTCGGGGTGATCCTGGATCCAAGAAGCAATCCCAAACAACAGTTTATTATCACATTTAAATTACCGAAACAATTCTAGGTATTTAATTCAACACGGCCTCAGCCATACGACACCCCATTCATGGGCACGTATCACAACGGTACACAAAACACACATCAGTTGGAAAATTAAACACCAAGCTACCTACCTTAAGCACCCAAAAACGGTTTACGTGAACGTCGATTCCAGAAACGCCCAAAGACAACGTAGATCTGGGTTATAAGAAAACTCTTTCAAATGTAAATAACTTTCCCTTAGGAATTAATTGGTAAGAACTACGTAAGGAGATGGGAGGGCTTACCTGTGGGGTTCCAACGTGATCGACAGAAGTGGAAACAGATTCCCGACGCTTGATCTGGAGGTCCACGAAGGTTCAGTCGTCCTCTCCAGAGCTCTCATCCGGTTCTAAGTCAGTCTTGTGAACAGGGTTGGATAATGCCCATTTTAAGCAAAAAAACAAAGTACATGACGTGTAATTCCAAGTACACGGCATGTAATATTTCATTTAACTATTCCTCTGGCAGCACCGCCAAACTATTCATCCGTCGACATGAGTACACGGCGTGTATTCTTGACTACATAGCTTGTACTTTCTCCCAACTGGCGGCGGCTTCCACTGCCTTACTATTTCCCATGCCGACTGACTACACGGCGTGTAAATACCACTACACGGCGTGTAGTCATTTTTTACACCTTTCGTCGCCGATATGGCTAAACACCCTGTGTACTCATCCCACACGGCCAAAGTACACGGCGTGTGGAAAAAGTACACGACGTGTAGTCCAAAAATTTAGGCTTTTTCCCCATTTTCCTTATTTTTTCAAAAACACTTAAGGAAAAGAGAAATGAAGTAACCTGTACCTCAAAACAAGAACCGAGTTATTACACATAATGTGTAAAAAAAGTATTTTTGGATAATCATTTAATAGAATTCTAACTCCTAAAGTTATCTAAACCGACCTCGGATACCAACTATAAGTCCCCAACCTTAAATATTAATTAATCCTGGGTTATTTCAAGAATTCACATTGATGATATTTTCAGGTTTATAGTTTTAGAGAATTAGATCATAAATCATGCATTTCATTCCACATTTAAACAAGGTGGTTACATCCAAAACAGTATTCATTTTTTTCCATCAAAGGAAACATATTTAAAATAAAACATGGTTTCTTTCTTGACACTTCCTCGACACTATCATCACATCACGTACTTTTCCCTTGACCTATGAAAAACATTTTAAAAACTTGGGATGAGAATAAAAATCTCAGTAAGAGATATAAAAATATGAAAAGAAAATATTAGTCCATGTATACATAAGAATCAATGAAATCATACTTTACTCATAAAACATAAGTACTTTAACATACCTCATGAAATCATAAGATTTATGAATAACTCATAGAAATCATAAGACATAAAGGTAACTTTAGGCATTCATAACATTCTTGCGTAGGGAGTAACCCTCATGGTTACGTTTGGAATACCCATCACAGTATATTCCCTAAATCTCTTCAGAGAAACCTTAGAGTTTAACTCCTTCATGTTACCCAATGCATTGGAGAGCTATCTCAGGCTCACCCGCCCTTATTTTATCATGGTACCACCCAACTTCATAAATAATTCCCAAGAACCATAACATAATCGTATCACATAAAACATGCATAAAGGAAACATAACATTTCCACATCTCAATCACAAGATATCAATACAACACATTGATATAATCAAAACATTATCAAAACCATTTTCAATACCAAAATAAAAGAAAAGTAAAACACGGTATTTATTTTTCATTTAAAAAAGTTATGGCTTGTAGAGGAAGCTGATACTCAAATAATGGTCACGGCGGCGGATAAGTCGTTGTCACCGCATACGTAAGACAAAAACAGTCCCTTTTGTCGTTTAGTAAAACGCTTCATGTAAAAAGATATCTTTTAAATGAAATTAGAATTCAAAAGGGTTTATTATACAACTAATAAAATAAGGTCGTATATAAATTGAAGTATGTCTCAACGAAAGGAGATTGAGATGAAGTCCCTTACCTCAAGTCCGACTTGTTCTCGTTCGTTTCTTTATATTCCTGAATAACAAACTTTGGTCAATTTATAATTTCTTAAGGAATTCCTTTAAATTTTATTATTCAATTTATATAACATATTATCATGTTATAATAATTGGTTAATTATGTGAGTTTGTATCATACGTTTTGTCGATGTTCGATACATGAGTCAAAAATGAATTTGTTTGAAAAGGATTGCCAATGTAGTTATAAGTACATCATCTAAAATATGGTATTAATGATTTAAATATCATATATATCTAGTATATATTCATTTTATACTATTCCATGGCATTTGGAGATAAAAAAATGAAATGCACCGTTCATGGAGACGGTAGGTCGTACGTACGCATGAATGCTACTTTCATTTCTTTTTCATATTAAAGGAATTAAAACTAAATGAGACATATATATATTATAATTCCAGTATAATATATATGTTATATAGGTTACATAAGTTCATTAATTACATTATTTATAAATTCCATGTTTGGCATGAACAAGTCACATCACTTGAGGGGGCGGTAGTCCACACTTCCTCAGATGAAATTATCGCATTTGCACAACATGAAAAACATAATGGTATGATTTAAATATAAAATACAGAAGCATAGAGAGGACATAAATATAATATATATCATATATAAATATATTTACATCATAATTACCACCATTAAAGGTGTTAAAAGAATATTGAACAATCATCATTTCGTGAGGCAGTAATTCACCACCCACATAAACAGTATGTTTGTTAACCATTAGACAGAGGTGTGTGTAAGTGTAAATAAAATCCTTATCATAAAAAAATAATAGTATATTTAGTATAATGTTGTTTTTATGGAATCAAATAATAATAATTTTAGGGTTAGTGAAGAGGGAAAATACAACAAAGGATTTTGAGAGAAGGTGTTACATCTAAATCGGGTAACTTTATTTGATTTGAGGCAAAGGCTCTATTGAAAAGACTTCTGCCCAATGTGAGGCTTCTAGGAGGAAGAGATGTATGTGGAGAGACTATTTTATCAGATTTTGGACAATCCAAGGGGCTTGAGAGGTGTTAGTAAGGGGGTAGAGGTGAGGGATTTTTATAAGAGGGAGGAGGGGAACTCTTGGAAAGTCATGAAATATTAATTTATTATAAAACGTTTTTCAAATTATAATGCTTCAAAAATAATATATTTCGAGGATAAGATGATAAGGGGTAGATATTAACTCAACCAATAGGATTTAGACAAGTGGATTTCATATAATTCACCTTATCTTTTCATTTTAACCCTTAGTTAAAATTAATAATTCTTACCACATCTTTTTTTATTTTCAAACTATAAGGTCATAATAATTACTTTAAAATGATAATAGTCCCATAATTATATAAATAATGATATTATTAATATATTATATGTAATTTGCAAGAATATTATATTTTTAGACAATTATACCATTTAATAAAATAACATTTGTTTTAAAAACTCATTTATGCCAATTTCGACACTATTTGGTAGTTGACTTTTGATAAAGGCATAAAAGCTTTATTCTTTTGAAATAAAAGAATTACCATAAATTTAACATGTCATAATCATCTATAAAATTTGTGGATAGCATCCAAAGTTTCAAAACAAAATTATTTTAACACTTATAATATCATATATTTAAATCTTTCATTAATGAGGTAATAACTGCATCATCATTGTGTCATAAATAAATTTATCTATTTAATGTCTAAAAATTCTAAATAAAATACGATGATGTAGGAAATATTTTTATCTTTCAAATGACTATTTATAGTCAAATAGATCATTTATATAAACAAAATTAAAATTGTTTTACTTAGTTATTACATACTTTTATTATATTTCCCTTTCTTTAAAAAAATAATATGATAGAAGGTCACTATCACACAAAAGTGATTACATGGGGTCCCTAAGTTGGCCCAAGGCTATCCATGGGCGTCCATGACACAACCAAGAGGATGTGGACACATTTTGGAGTCATTTTATATTATTATGATATTATTTTATTACCCTTAACTACCCAATTACTAATTAATCACGATAATTAAAGATAATTACCATCGTTACTATTCATAATGTCCAAAAACAAAAGAGTAATAATTACATAATTTGGACCTTATGATTCCAAATATGGAATCCATTTTACTAAATTCCAAACACAGAAATTGCAGTAATTAATTTAAAAATAATTCATGTTGTTAAAACAAATAGCGTGTTTTTAAGAAATAATATCTATCAAAAGATTGGCAATTGTTTATGTCCAATTTCAAAGTGAAATTAATTATAATGATCACCATTGAATTAAGTGGTAAAAATATATTCTAATTACACTTTAAACCTAGTTAATAGGACAATCTAATTATATAATTAACTTAAATGAAAGAGCAGTTTTGAAGTAAAATGCATTATTTTTCACTATTCATTAAAATAATGAACATTGTCAGAAAAATACCAAAAATTTATCCAAAGTAAATTTCAATGTCCCAATTCTAAATAATAAGTTTATTTTGACAAATAGAGCTTATAAAATTGTTAAAATTTAGATTTAAAAATGGTTTGCCATCAAAAGGCGGTAAAACAATCTTTTAAAAATATTAGAGTATTCTATGCCCTAGATTGGATTTATTCTCATTTTAAGCCTCCAAAACATTATCTAATTCATAAATAAACATAGATATGAAAATCTATTATTCTTTACTTACTTGGGATGTTACAGGCAACTTCATATTAGGATTAAATGACTTTTAATCACATTACTAATCCTAAAATAGTCCGAGAAGAACCTTTCAAGAGCCTCTAAATAGAGAGATGTCCTACAACTAGGGATTATTCCAATCAGGTCAAAGAACAAAGCTTGGAGAGAAGCTGATGCACCCTCTCTGATATCTGTCTCTCTTTTCTTTATGCTTTCATTTTATTTTCTCCTCCCCACAAAACCTTTCATTGCAATGATTAGTGGGTAATTCCACCATGTGAAAGCATGATGTAATCAAAGGGGGAAGGGGTGTTGGATTTATTTATTTCAATGTATTTGGTTTGATAAATTTACATCTTCAAATTCTAATTCCTTTCATATTATTTTATCATGACTATGGATAATTTAATTAAAATGAACTTTGAAATTTTGCAACTCAAAAACCTAAAGAAGGCATGATAATTTACTAATTTAGGGGAAATCGGTTTAAAAATGGTATCAAGATAAACATGATTCAGAAAAATACTAAATTACCGGACCAAGGGAAATAATAATTTGTTGTTTCAAGGAGGGGATATCATGATCATTGGATCTTTATCATCTCGACTATGACTCCAATCATGAATTAAGAAACATATTTTATAAAATACAATTTCACCTGAACCTAGAAATTACAAAAACCCAGCACCCTTTGCAAATATGATCACAAAACCTATCAATATTATTATTATTTTTTAATTATTCTTTCATAAAATAAATCAATCCAACATTATTTCACCTCTTTCTATAATCTAGTGCAAATAAATATATTTGAAATTAATATAAACTAATTTATCTATCCAAGTTGATCAACCTCAAACTTCTACTTTACAACATTTATAATCAATTGAGTAGAATAGTTTGTGTTTTATAAAAAAAATTCATAGTACAATAGGGAATTAATCGACACCCCATTGGGCTATAAAACTGGCACCATTTCTAGGAATGGTTTCTTTTTAGTTTTTTAGGATTTCAATTTACTTTATTTTTTTATTTTAATTTCTCTATTTACACTTAGTGTGTTGTGAGTTTCATATTTTTAGATTTTTACATGAACAACTACAAAACATGGTCTAAGGACAAAGATATCATCAATCTAACACACAAGTCTGAACCAGGCCTATAGATTAAAGTCACTACGACCATGGATGGTTTTGATCAAAACCAAATTGTCGAGGTACTTCAGAGAGATCAAGGGTTGTGAATGCTTGCAGACTATGGGCGGCCGTCAAACACAGGATTTCTACCAAGAATACTAGCACCCCCATCACTGTAGATAACTTATACATCATGCTAGAAATCATCTCGATGATCACAAACACTGTGAAATTCACCAGACTTCCACTTGAAGATCCAAACAAACATTTGGGAAGATTTCTCGAGCTCTGTGATACTTTCCAATTTCAAAATGTCTCAAGGGATGTGGTAAGACTCTGCATTTTCCGATTTTCATTTTTGAGATTGTGTTTGAGATTTAATTAAAATATTTCTTGTACATTCCATTACCACATTGGATGAGTTGGCACAAAAATTTCTCTCTCAATTCTTTCCACCTTCTAAATCAATGGACATATGAGAAAACATTTTAAACTTTTGTTAATATGATGATGAATATATGTATTCTGCATGAAAATATTATAAAGATATGACTAGAAAATTCCCTCATCATGGAATAGATCTATAAATGATAATAAAAACATTCAATAAGGGTTTTTCATAGGGAAACAGGTCAATCCTTGATGATATAGCTGGAGTATCCTTAATGAAGAAGTCGCGTGAAGCAAGCTAAAACCTGTTGGACAAGATAGAATGTAATAGTTTTAAATGGAAAGGATAATGGTTTCAATGAAAAGGATTTCATGAAATCAACAACAATTACTGTATGGATGCACAACTGGAGTCGCTGACTATGAAAATGGACATCATGATAGGCGAGCAGCAAAACCCCCAAGGTATGTGTATTTAATATGCAAATAACGATGATTAAAATCTAGGTAATCAATTTCAGCGCTAGCGAACACAACCACAAGGGCGTGGATTTCAAAAAAAATACCATAATTGTTCCAATAACAAGCACCTCAGGGGCCCACAGTAACAATCCATGTCCATTCATTGTAAAAGACACAAACAACATTCATGACTGCTTCTGGTGCTAAACTCAAGGAAATAAGCGAAGAATCATCGAACCAAAAGGCCACATTGAATAATATGGAGCTAAAAGTTGGAAAAAATGTTTATTAGATTAGAGAGATATCTATAGGAATACTACCAGGATTCCCTAAAAAAATCTCACATGATTATTTGAAGGATAAAAATCTTAGAAGAGAGAAGAAAAGAAAATGAAGCAGTATAGAATTTTCTGTAAAACCACCAAAGGAAGAAAGAGAAGAGGAATATGATGATAGCATGGAACAAGTAGTTAATAAAGAATAAGAACCACTTTAGTACAATCCAAGGATGTCTCTTTCAAATAAAATTGTTCAAGTAAAGAATGGCGTGCAGAATGGTAAATTGTTCAAATTATTAAAAATATTGTATATTAATATACCTTGTGTGGAGGCTCTCACTAACATGCCAACTTATGTGAAATTCATGAAAGTGCTAGTAAGCCGCAAGAAGTCGATGGTGATTGGAAAAAATTCACATTCACACCCCGACCATGGGTCTCTTTTATTTTTTAATTATTTTTCAAAGGTGAATCTTTGGTTGAAGTTCAGGTTTGGGTGTCGACTTAAATTTTTTTAGGTTCAGTGATTTTTGGTGGGTTTTAAATCGATGCACGGGCACCAGACAATGGGTGGTAACCGTGCGGTCGGCTCGGGCGCCCTTACGGTAACTCACTACATAAAATAATAAAATTTTATGAAAATAAAATAAGGAAATGTTTAAAAGATAATAATAATAATAATATTGTTTAGACAATAATAATATTTTTATCCTTAAAATTTTTATTAATATAATTATAATTAAATTACCAGTAATATCATTATTATTTAAAATAAAATGCATAAAATTATCTTTAAGATTCCCTTTATAATTAATTTATTTTAATGAATTATTTATTATTATAATTATTATTTTATTATTACAATTAATATCATGTTATTAATATTAAAATTATTATTATTATTATTATTATTAAAAAAAGAAGAACCCTATTCTTACCCAGCCCCATCCCCCCTTTGGATACTCGGCCTACGGCACACCCTCCCCTAGGTTTTCCCGACGTAACGCCTCCCCTTGAGCCGCTCCCTCTCCCAGCGGCCCGAGTCCCCCTTCGCACACCCTGCCCGGTGTGCCCTCCGTCCTGCGTTCCCTTCACGATTCACAAACCCCTTACCCTCTATGGATTTTTGTGCACGCGAACCCTCGACCAAACCTCCCCTCCTAGCACGCCCTGCTCCCGGTGGCCCTCCTATTCTGATGTCCCCCGATCCCGGTGCACCCCCTTTCCGGTCACACCCCCATCCCTTGACGACATACATCTCCCTCTCCTATTCATCACGTTTGATTTTCTTTTTTGGAGCTTTCCTTCAATTTATCCAAACCCTAATGCCTTGGGTTTTGATTCTTGTGTTTTCTTTGTTGTATTGGGTGTGCGGTTGGCCCGTGAGGTCTCGCTCTCCCTTCTGTTGGAGTTCTATCCCATCAACACCTGGTTTAAGGTAGGCGTTTCCAATTCCTTCTTTTCCGGAACTCTTCCACAAGCACTTGTGTGTTTTTATTTCATCTTGAAATTCCTTTCGCACCTCAATTTTATCTATGGCTAGATGAAACTGGTGATTTCTTATTGATTTAATTTTTTAAAAATAGGTTTTCAATGATGTTCATGTGAAATGTAGGATTTTGGAACCTAGGATTCTTACATTAAATGTCATTGTTCTCTTAAGGTAAGTTGGGGGTTTTGAAGAAATGTTTAGCCTTAATTGTGATTATAATGGTAGGTGTTTGTTTGTGGATTTTTTTGGTGTGTACGGTTTGGAAATGTAATAGTTTGGCATTTGTCTTAAAATGTTATAAAAAGGGGGTTTTATGGTTTCAAAATGGGTTGTTATGTTTTTTAAATTATATGATTGGTTGGATTTGGTTTTGGAGTAATCCATGTCTATGTGAAAGAGGATTGTTTTAATATTCATTGGATGTTTTAGTGTGCCATTGGATGTTGGCACACCCATAGGTGTACTAGGTGCGCACATGGAGTGTCATCAAATGAAGATGGTGTTTGAATCGAAACATTCTCCAAACCTTGGTTTTTAAAGTGGTTCTTGTTTTCTAATTAGCATTGACTCTTTGAGTGACTTTTATAGATGGCTTGAAATGTGATCATACAAAGTTGGCCTGTTTGGATTTTGGTGCATGTCTTGGTGAATGCATGGCTTAAGGGCTTGTTTGGCTTTGTAATCTAAAAGTGGCGATTTAAAGACGATTTGGGTAAATTCATTTAGTCATGCCAACTCAAAGGCCCGTTTGGCACTGTTTTCTTTAAAAATATTTTCTTCCTTTAACATTGTATTTCCTAAAGATTTTTTGGTTTTTGAAACGTATCTGGGTAACTTTGTTTGAATAAATTTTATTTTAGGTTATTATGATTTTTAGGGATTCATGTTTCTTTTTAATTAAGATGTGTTTGTTACTACATGGTGGGTTTTAGTCGCTTGGTCTAAGGCGGCTCACCTATGTAGGCATAGGTAAGTGTGTGTGTGTCTATATATATATATATACACACACATATTGGTTCCCCTGTTATGTATATATTCATACATGGTAGGGAATATACATGTATGAGGCTAGGTGTGCCTATGTATATATATGGAAATGCATACGTAGGTGAGTGACGATGCGTATATGCATATAAGCATATATGTAAGGATCCTCTTGAAAGCGTTCATAGTCATGCGAGTGTGTGCATAAGGGCTAGGTATCCTTATATGTATGTGAAGATGTATATGCTCAGTGGGGTAGCAGCAACTCTTAGTTAGAATGCACCAAGGGATGAAAGTTCTGTTTGGTTCCACCCTGAGGTAGGGACCTTATGCCCATGCCATTAATTTGAATTTCATAATTGGTTGCTTGTTTCAAAAATATGTTTTATATTTATGCTATATAAAAAGTCTATGAAATATGTATTAGGTTGCTATAAATGATTGTCTTTATTTTGGAAATTGAAATGTATTTTTAACTCCCATCGGTCTTAAGTGACTTTTTATCAAAGGTGATTTCTTAAATGGTTTTGAATATGTAATGAATATTTTGAAAGGTGTTTGGCCTTTTAGCCGGTTAGTTATAAAAATTGATCCTTGTATGTAATTAATCTTGTTTGTCACCTTTATAATGGTTTATGAAAAATAAAAACCTCTCTTGAGGAATGCCCCCTTGTTTTAGAAAATGATGTGTGTGTTGAATGTGTGATTTGTGACATGTGCCTATAAAAATGGTTTGTGCATTATTGTTTGATGGAAAAAGGGGGGATGCACAAAAGGATGGAGATTGGTGGTGAGAGGTTGGTTGTGTTTTTAAGTAAAGAAAATGACAATTACATATATTTTTTCTGGATAAAAACTCACCACCACATGAAATGGAGCACAATGAGAAACATGGGTATCTAGGTGGACTTACTAGGACTAGTATTCTAGATGATACAGAGGTGGTTCGTCTCGGTTTAGTCTAGAAGGATTGACGATAAAACACTAACTATAAATTTGTGATGATTGAAGACCACTATGTTATGAGTGTGTTCTCTACTAGTGGTACGTGCACGAGAACGCTGATCGTTGGGGTTCTTATACCATGTTTCACTAAGGTACAAGGATCCTTGGTTCCTAACTAACACTATCATCATAGGGATTGACCATGGTGCTCATTTATAACACGGTGTTTGTGAAATGATTTTTTTCATTTTTTGTTGCTTAAAGTTTGTTTCCTTTGAAAATTCCATTATTTTTATTTGAACAATATGCCCTTCATTTTGGAATGTTAATGCATGTTTGGAAACTATTTTGAAAAATATAATGGAATAGAAGTGTTTTCCTTAAAAATGAAAACATGTGACTTGAATGTGGAAGTAAGGAAAAACATTATTTTATTATGTCTTATTTTGAAACTAGCATGTTTTGGATTTCTTATAAAAGGAAAGAATGTAGGGTGTTGTTGTATCTTGTCATTCCTACTGAGCATCTTCATGATCATGTCTATTCCACTTTTCAGTTTAAGGTTCCTCTAGTTTAGGATCACTCATGGAGGGAGTGTAGTTTATGTTCCATGGTGACCCACGAGGTCACTTGAGGCATGTCTCGTTGCTTGGTTTATTCCTTTTTCCACTTCTAGTTTGTTCCGTTTATTTTCTTTTATTTATCTATTTGTTTAGTTTATGATTATCTATATATCTTTGTTATGGTCTAAATCATTACCAAATGGTTTATTTTGATGCTCGACACTAGTTTCCAGCATTTGGGGAATGGGAACGCCCTTCGGGCATGCCGCAGACCGGGTCGGGCACATGGTCAGATGGAGGCCCGACTTGGTTTATGACATCCACTCACACGAGAGTGTTCGATAGTGGTATCATATGACCTACCTATGAAGAAAATATATCCAACTATATTTTAAATTCCCATCATTATCGAAGCTAAAAAATGTGGAAAATATTTGTGTGTCTTAGGTGTGAGTGTCAATATCATGTCATACACGAAATTCCAGAGATTGGGACTAAATGGAATGAAGCATACAAGACTACTCCTCCAATTAGAAGATTAAACAATGAAATCCCAAAGAGGATTCATTGAAGATATCCTGATCAATGTTGGCATGTTCTACTTCCCCATCTACTTGTGCAAGATATGGAAGAGAAGCGGAATCCACTCATTCTCGGAAGGCCATTTTTAGCCAAAGGGCGTGCACCGATTAACGTTCAAAATGGAGAACAATGTATGAGAGTTGGAAGTGATCATGTAAGTTTCAACATCTATCGAGTAATGAAGAACTATGATGTACAAGGGGTTAATGAGTTTGGAGAAATAGAAATTGGTGAAGTTGAGGATGTCATTGAGATTGAAGAGATACAATAGTTAGATTCTGTTGTGGAATAGGATGTTCAACTGAGGAAAAAAGAAAACATGAATACCAAGACTGATGACATCAAAGGAGCAGTCGACTCTAGTACATTTGAGAAAGGACAACAAGTTTGTATGACACATAAACTTCAATTTAGTTCAATAGGTTTGAGGAAGAAATGGAGGTCGGTCCAATGGAGATAAAGTAAGTACTTCCATCTAGAAGAATTAAGATGTTCACAGAAGAAGGGAAGGGGATGGCCTATGTGGATAACACACAAATAAGACCATTCATGGACCCAGATGAGGTATAAAATAGTCAATAATCTGTCACATGATCTGATGCTTAAATAGGTATGGTCGAGCCAACGACGTTAAACAAAAGCGCTTTTTGGAGACAACCCGAGCTTTTTTTGTTTTTATTTATTTATTTTTTGTTTTTGGTGCTATGGATTATGTCCCTCCAACTATTTAATAATTCAATTATTATGTCCTATGATTTCACTTGTTTATTTTTAATTTTTAGGACCATCAGCACCCAAGGTTTCAGTAATCAACAGGAATTAAAAGAACAAGTGGAGGTAGAACCTACGTAGCCATATGTTTGAAGAAAACATTTCAAGGGGAGTAAGATTTTAAATTTTGTAATTTTCTATTTTTCTTCCTATATTGAATATGTTTTTATATATTTGAGTTTTTAATTTCATGACCCACGCTTGAGTCTTTCTTCAATCAACTGAACTTGGAGACATCAAACTACATTGGACCATTATCATTCCGTGTATTTTAATTTATTTATCAATAAATATGAATGAGAAAATGGGAAAAAGAATTATTATAGATAACCATGTGAATTAGGATTTGAAAAATCTTGATTTATAAGATCATATTGAGAATTATAAATGAATTTTTTTGTAGATCCGGCTTTGGTTTGAAGTTCTGATGTTTTCATTAATAGATTTAACTATTCCTATGAATTTATAGGAGTGGTTTTTCCATCTATTCATATCATTCCCAAGACATCCACAGAGACAGTATTTCCCATTATTTATATAGTACATTCCTTGAGAAACTCGGGATGTTTTCTTCTAGAATTTTCACTGCATCTTAATGATTCTATGACTGAACAGAATCACCTTTATTATGATTGAGGCAATCTTTTCATTATCCCTTTTTCTAAGACCTACCATGAAGTTATCCTTTTTAAATCCCATAGAATCTATGAATAGACTAATTAAGAAATGATCCATGTTACAAGCTTATTTTATCCTTTCTTACCTTTAAATATTATTTCATGATTATATAACATAATACCGGGGGAAGCAGAAACTGACGAAAAGGACAGATAGTTTGTAACGAATAAATGTTGGAGAGATTTTATGAGAGTGGGGGAAGACCCATTAATTGTATTTGTTCCACACCCTCTGGAAAAGAAAATGGGTCATGTCTTGCAAAATTCAAAAAACACTATTCACTTGACAGGTGATCTTGCTATAACTATTAAAAATAGTGTCGTGAGGAGATCATTAGGGTTTGGGTGGTGGATGTGATAATTTTCCCCAGCACAATATTCAAAAAATAAAATAAAAATAATAAAAAGAGGGTATTTAATTTATTTCATTCTATCTCTTTATGATCCTGCTCTGAGATATTGGGGGAAGATGAGACATTCATTGAGTTGTTTTCGAAAATCGTACAAAATGCTTTAGAGTTGAACCTCCTTTTTGAGCCTTACTTTTTACATTATTTACCTACCTACCTAAAGCCTCAGATTCATTTGATCCTAAATGGTGAATGCCTCGAGATTAATTGTGATCTCTATCTTTATACGATGTAGATGTTAGATACCTTACAAGAATATCGCAAGTGACATGTTTTTGAGGTATGTGCATCACTCTATTAGTTTATACCCTAATGATGTGACAAAACAATCATGTGAGGTAAATTAAAAATGGCATGAATACTGATAATGAATTTAAAAATTAAAATGGATGATTGAAAAGTATTGGTTATTTAAAAACAGGAAATGTAAAATACATGGTTGATTTTTTTTCTTTGAAAAATAATGCCTTAATGAATTTACCCATGTGATACTCAAAATTTTAATTTTTCATTTGATCAATTTAGTTTATTGAAATTGAATTTGAAGTATGGTAATGTGAGTGTCCTTTTTAGTATGTCGAGATTATATCCTTAAGGACAAGTCTGATTTCAAGTGTGGGGGTATTTGATAACTATTTTTCATGCATACATTTAGAATTATTTTAATGTACTGATTTTTGTATCTAAATTAATAATATTTCCAAATTTGGAATGTTTTAATTTGTTTTATGTTTTTATGGTAGTAAAAAGATATTTATAAAAAAGAAATAAAAATAGGAGAAACACTGAGATTTGAAGGTTGCTGCCAGGACAAGTCATGAAGTTTATAAATGATGTGAAATACCATTACCCATCATGTAACTACATTAAACAGCATGGCATTTTTTGAGATTTTTTTTAGAGAAGAAACATTGAGATTTTCCAGATTTGAAAATTTAAAGGTTACACATCGTGAGTCCCCATTACACATCATGAAAGTAGTCAATGGTCAAAATATTTGATGAGAATTGTGCAGATCCAAAAAAAACATAGAGGCAACTTTATATCAGTATTACATGATGTGTGATCACATTACACATCATGAAATGGGTCGGAAAAAACCTTTAAAGAGCCTATAAATAGAGAGTTGTCCGAAACCTATAGAGTAATCTAAACTGGCCAGAGACCAATGCTTAGAGAGAAGCTACTATACCCTCTCCTATTTTTGTATCTATTTTCATTATTCTTTAATTTTATTCACTTCTTCCCTCTAAAAATCTCATCACTATGATGAGGGGGTAATTCCTCCATGTCTAGGGTGATGTAATCGAAGGGGGAAGGCGCGTTGGATTTATTTATTTCAATGTATTTGATTTACATAATTTCTATCTTCAATTTCCAATCACATTATTTTTATTTTATCACGACCACTGATAATTTAATTAAAAAGAAAATTTAAAATTGAACAAATGAAAACCCTAAAGATGGAATGAACATTGTCAACTTTAGGGGAAATCAGATTTTAAAATGGTATCATGACAAACTTGATTCTGAACAATATTAAATTACCGAACCAAGGTAAATAGTAAATTGTCACGTAAAGAATGTGATATAATGATAATTGGATCTTTCTAATTTCAACTCTGATACTAATCATGAATTAAAAAACATATTTTCAACAATCCAATTTCACATGAACCTGGAAATTAAAAACCCAAACAATGTTTCCAAATTTGATCACAAAACTAATCAATATGTTGCTTCCTTTTCATTCATCATTCGTGAAATAAAACAATCCATCCTTCTTTCACCTATTTATACAGTCTTATAAAAATATATATTTTTGAAATTATAATAAACTAATTTCTTCATCCCTACAGATCTACCTTAGTCTTCAACTTTACTACATTTATAATTAATTTATTAGGATATTTTGAGTTTTATAATTTTTTTCATAGTACTATAGGGAATTAAATGATTCCCCACATGGATATCCAAAGTACTAATGTGTGCAGGTATACAAATAAGCAGTAAACGAATAAATGTAAACTAGTTGGACATGGGTTCCCAAATGGACACCTGATCGACAATACATACTTTGATCTAAGCAGAAATACCTCTAAAAATGATGCATATTATGTATACATATATATATATATATATACTCTATATACATAGTAACATTTATATCCACATAGATAGATATGTAGTATTAGACAGGACCCGAGGTTTAACTCAGGTGTCCCTACGAAATACTACTCATAATAATAAATAGAATCTCATAATTACTAATAAGGGAAGTCATTCTTAAAGATCATAATCAATTAAGGATTCCATGATGAGTGTCATGAAGAATAAAAAGGAGGTTCACACTGAACCACCTATTCATGGGGGTGTGGAACTTCATTCCGAGAAACCCAAGTGATTTGAATGTTATGACAACATCATCAACCAAGGGGTGTGACACATCATGGAAAACGACCCTACTCAAGGTATATTTAGTAATTATATATATATATTATAAATTAATCTTGAATTCATTATGAGACATTATCCCAATGTTCTATAAAGAGTCAACCCGCATTTCTCAAGGTCCAGTGGATCTTTTTAAATAGATTTCATTTAACATTTATTAGCATGTTGCATGTTTATCCTAGCCATTCACACCATTAAATCACAAATGAAAAATATGGGCCATGTTCATAAGAATACCATATCACAAATCAAACATATAATAATTAATAAGGCCAAATCCATAATCATTCCATCTACATTTTCAATTAACATCATTTCATTTCAATATTTTATTAGTGAAGACAACGTACTTCCAAGGTGGTTCTATTATAACAGGTAAAAGATATCATATTGTTCTCATACAACTCATTTAAATTATCTCTTATTAGAGGGATAATTTATCATAACTAAAATATAATAAAAAGTTAGAATGAAATTGAATTATAAATTATTCACTTAAATCAATATCAATAAGGGTGATTTAATTGCCTAAGTCAGGCATATTCCCTGATAATATAAATGATTAACCCAAAGGGGTGGTTCATATTGAGGTATATAACCTCAAATGGTTTCATTTAGTTCAAAACAACTATATAAATGAATGGAATTAGGTTTTCCACTATTAATTTCTCATTTATAAGGCCATGCACAAAATTTCTAGGGCGCAACACAAGAAAATAATTTACAAAAAGAAAAAATTTATTCTAAAATCACAATAAAACCTAACTTATACCATGGATGCTTCACTCATCAAATATCAATCTTTTATTTGATATGGTTCATGAGAAATCAAAGAAATGGAAAAAATCCCAATATGATTCCAATGTGTGAGACAACACTCAAAATAGACTCTGGATATAGGAGATGTCTCAATGGAAGGGGGAGAGGAGGAGGAATCCCATGATGTTGATACTGTGTCTTGATATGAGTATAAGAATGGGGCAATCCCTTTAAAGAATTCAAGGTCATAATCATCATTTTTACCTTTATATAAGCTGCATGGTTTGGCCACACTGTTTGGCTAACAGTCCGCTAACTATGTGGGCCACACTGCCCATAGCCATGCCCCTTTAAAATGATACACACTATTGGGATGTATGGTTTAACAAACCATGTTTCTAACCCTTCATAACTACAGGTTAAGTTGAACTATGGGTGAGGACTAGGCAAACAATTCGGGAAAATCATGCACAACTTGTCTATGCCACCCCTTGCACACCGACAACAAGAAGCACAATGTAAGATCCCATTACAACCTTTAAGGTATTCCCCTTTCCATTTATCATTTTTACTCTTTCATTGGGTTCATCTTGCAACTCTTGAGGATGGAGAGAATTTTCTGGTGATAATGACCTAAAGTTTAGAGATGCATTCTTGTCTGAATTAATGGAGCCCGAGTATAAATGTGTTTATGAATTAATGGGGTTTTGACTTATTTTAGAGAATTCCTAAGGTGTTTTCATGTTTTTTGAATGAATCTATTGTTTTTGCAGCCTATTGGGTGATTATAATTCATGTAACTAGTTTACACATTGTGAAAATGGTCTCTTAGCTCATGTTATGTGTTGAATAGACAACGTGAATTGTCACACTCCATGAAAAGTGTTTACACAACATGTAATGTTTAATGAGTTTTATTTTGTAAAAATGTGATTGATTTTTTGTGTTATTTGGACGTTGTGTATTACACAGTGTGTAATGGGAATACATTCCATGTATATCCTACAATGCCTGGAATTTAGGGCACCTTACAAGTGATTTTTTTTCTCATTCATCCACAAGTTCCTTTTCTCTCGACCCAAAACTCTTCCTGAATGATTTTGGGAACCTTATGTCCTTATAAATTGATTCGTTAAGTGTTTGATCATCATGGATGTGTGCATTATCTCTCTATATGATAGAATCCTTCTCCTTCATCACTTCCTTTGGTTTCATTATAACCATTTTGTTGTGTTATCATATTGATTGATCTATGCAGGAAATTTTCATTACTTCTTCTAGATCTATTGTGTGATCTACCTTTGGAGACTAACCCTTAAATTAGTTGTGGTGTGACATGTGAGTATCTTGATGTGTGTGTTTTTCTCCTTCTTTTCCAAACCTTTTTTCAATAGAGATTATTTTGAGATTTGGGGACTGATTGTAGAGCCTCTTTTTTTTGAGTACTTCCTTATTTGTTGATCCCGTTGAGGGCATGTGTGACCCAAGCTTGACGTTGGTGGTTCCATATCTAACACATGATGGTTTACTGTGTTGCTCTTATTTTTATAAATTGATTTATAAATAAAATATCATGATTTTTTGTGTCTGTGTGGAAAAGGTTTTTAGATAAAAGATGGGTTTCCACTGGTTTTGGGTAAATAAAAAGAATTTTTTAAAGAATTTTGAAATGGTTCTGTGAAATTGTTTTATAATAATGGTTTGATGTTGTATTTTGATGAAATTATTTGAAAAATAGAGCACATTTGATGACTTGGGTACTTAGGTTGATGGTGTGGAAATATGCCTCGTATGTTGATACTAGCAGGGATTCACTCATGGGGTTTTCCTCTGCTCCCTATGCCTAGTGTTCTAGGTACTTGATAGAACTGTTGGGGTATTCACTTGTGGGGTGTTCCTCTTCTATCTGTATTCAATGCATATGGCTGGAGACTTGATGTGTGTGATTTCCTATGTTTTTTGTATAAGTTTACTAGTCATAATAACCTAGTTTCATCCCTAGTGTGATGTTACCTATGCTTTTGGATTATACTATATTAGTTGTAGTTCCATCGATTTGATATGATATGTGATACATGATTTGTCTAGTTCTATTTTGATATGTGGAAATTTTGGTAGGGTACAAGTTTGAGATTTTGTCTGGGTAGGTTTTATCATAGTTTGGTATCAAAGGATAGGTTGAGCACATTTTAGGATGTTGATAGGCTAGAGATAGGATTGTCGATACATAAGAGGAAGATTACGGTGAGATCATAACTAGATCTTATCGTGTAGAGACACAAGTAACCATGTGATGTTGGAATGTGTGTCATCTGTTTTCATATCATGATCATAATATAAATTTTTGTTAATGGGTTTTCCTTTTTGAACTAAGATTATTCTATTCCCTGATAATTTCCTAAAATTCAATATGCAATAGTATGCCTCTAAGATGTCTTCCATGGGGTCCAGAGGAGGATGTAGCTGATTCTCATCAACAGAATCCACAACTCGATCAGAATTTTATTAAATCTTTCATGTGGGAAGTACATGATTTCGACTAGAATGAGATGCAGATCTAGAATGAATTTGTCGAGGTACATACCAAAACCAGCAGAAAAGGAGATCAATTATAGGAATTCTTAAAAAAGAATCCACCAACCTTTAAAGGAATGAATGAACCAAAAGAGGTGAAACAATTTCTTGACAATATTTATCAAATATTTAAAATTTTGGAAAAAAATTATAGTACCGATGTCAATTATGAGGTGTTCAGAGTTGAGGGACACAATAAGCGATGATGGGATTCTATGGTATTGGCTGATAGGTTGTGGTCCTAGATCAGAATAGTTTCAAGACCATCTTCCTTCATACATTTATCAAGATTATACAATGATAGAAAAGTCTCTAGAGTTCCTCCCTTTGTAGTAGGGAGAGTGTTCGATGTCATCTTACACCAATCAGTTAACATAGATAGTTAATTTTTCACTAGAGGTGGTAAAGAATGACCAGCCGAAGAATCACAAGTTCCTATAGGGTTTGTGGCTGGATATAATATCACATGTATTAATGTTATGTCTTCTGACCTACATGGAGATAGTGGAAAGGGCTATGATAGTATAAATGAATCTGGTAGGTAGGGTTGGTTTTTATTCCATTTCTCTTCCACCCAGTGGAAGCTTCAGTGGAGCATGGACTGGTGGAGGTTTTTTCTTCATGAAAATCCTCCTCTACAACTTCAATTATAAATATTAGTGTTCCTATAACTTTCTATAAGCATGTAAAGACTCGGAACACTAGGCATTTTGGTTTTGTGCTAGAAAATATTGGCAATCATTGTGGCCGCTATGGCTATTTTTAGTGGTTCGTCTAGGCTATGTCTATGCCTTCTTATGGATAGGGGTCATCGGATCCAAAGGATAGTGCAGGGTAGTAAAATTATTCAAAGACTATAGGGATCCTTTCACTTGCCTTAGAAGTGAATAACATTCAACTAGTATATGAGTTTCTAGTAGAGGTAGATATGGGTCTAGTGACAATGAGAGGTACCATCATTATTTTATCTTTAGTGGTGATTTTATTTGATACCGAAGCCTATCATTTATTTATACATGGATTTATTTGACATGTATAGACATCCATTATATATCATTCCCTTTTTTATGGAGTTAGAGACACTTCTTGGGAAGATGAATGGGTATGGGTTTTGGTGTCTTTCTAGTTTGCTATCCATAGCTGATGGATAATTAGTCTAGGATTTCTTTCATCCTTGATATGTATTATGTTGACGTCATCATTGGGAAGGACTAGATTTCTACTCATTGTGATGAGTTTAATTTTTATCATTGGAAAATTAATTTTTTTTGGAAAATGGATATCTTTCGTGTTTCAGGGAGAGTGGGGGATGAGGACATGACATGTAAGACCTTCCCACCGAGATCTAGGGATTTTGTTTTCTATTATACTTGGTGATTCTGAAGACGTTTCTTCTTTTTTTAATCCTTTTATTGTTTTATGGAATATTCCTGATGTTTTCTTACATGATTTCTATAAGGTTACTCTAGAGTGGGAGTTATAGTTCAGGATTCACATGGCTCTATGTACGCATCTGATTTTGAAACTTCCTTATCATATAAAACTAGTAGAGCTAAAATAGATCAATATTTAGTTGGATGACCATATAGAAATAGGATTTTTCTCTCTCTCTAGTGTTTCACCTTGGGTATCCCCTATACTCATTGCTAATAAGAAAGATAGTTCACTCTAGTTTTCTGTGAACTGTCAGAAGTTAAACTGGGTAATAGTTAATAATAAGTGTCCTTTGCCTTATGTGGGTGATTTTCTTGGTGAGTTAAAGGGGGAAAAGTTATTTTCAAATATCTATCTTTATTTGGGTTATCTTCATCTCAAAATTTGAGATTATGATATACCGAATTGGATTTTCAGGATTAGTTATGGCCATTATGAATATATTGTGATGTTTCTTGGTTTGAATAACACTCCTGCAATTTTTATGGATTTGATGAATATGATATTCCATCATTATATTGACACATTTATGGTAGTGTTTTTGGATGATATGTTGGTTTATCTGAGGTCCAATAATGATCCTGAGAACCATTTAGGCTTTGAAATAGAAATCTATAGGATTCACCATTTTCATGGAAAGATTTCAAAATAAAATTCATGGATCCATGTAGTAGAGTTCTAAGGGAACATGATTTAGGAGCATGTCTTGTCAGTTGATCCTGATAAGGTAAAAACAATCATGGTAATAATCATGAAATTTATTTAAGAATCATATATTTCTTGGTATTTCTAGATACTATTGATGGTTCATTAATGATTTGTATAATTTGAATCATCTTTGAGTGATCTTTCTAAGAAAGGGGTGAAATTCATATGGGATGAAAAATGACAGTCTTCCTCTGATGAGATGAGAAAATCCTCTCATAGTGTCTCCTATTTTAATATTACCTGAGTCCAATAATGGGTATATGGGTTTCTAGGATACTTCAAGTTCTATTTTGGGTTGTGTACTTTTGTAGGATGATCATATGGTAACTTATGGATCTCACCATCTTTTACTGATTGAGATGAATTAACCCAATCATGATTTAGGGATTTCTTCATTTATGCATGCACTTATGTCTTGGAGGAGATTTATTTTTGGGGAAAGGTTCATAGTATTTTTTTATTATAAGAGTTTGAGATATATATTTCTCAGAAAAACAAAAATCATAGATAAAGACAATGGGTGGAATACCTTTAGATAATCACAACAACATTTCCTACACCATGGGGAAGGGGGATGTCATTACAGATGCTCTCAGTAGTAAAGTAACACCATAGGCTATTTTGGAATCAATGGATGAGTGGAACCATATGGTACCCTTTTCATAGTTTCATCTGAATGCACATGAGGATATTTTATGTCTGATTTTGACTAGTTTTCAGCTATTATAATTTCTCCTTGAGTCAATTTAGTAGAGTCATCAGTATTATGATGAGTTTATACAAATTTTGGAAACCTTATTTGATTAGGATATCTTTTCTGGTTGGTCTCTCTCTCTTTAGATGGTATTCTATCTTTTCGGGATCAATTTTTTATCCCAACATCAATGAGGATCAATTTGTTTATATATCATAGTTCCTTAGGGTCCATTCATCCAGGATCCAATGATGTATTATGACTTGAGAAGGTGATACTAGTGGTTGGGTATGAACTGTGACATTATAGATTATGTTCCACACTTTTACACCTACAACAGATAAAGGCACAACATTTGAAACATTATGGTTTTCTCCATCATCATACAATGTAGGTTTTTAAATGGGAAGAGGTATCCATTGAATTGTTTTTTGGATTACAACAGACTCCCTAAGGGAGGAATTCAATCTAGGTGGTAGTTGATCAAGTGAAAATTTGATCTAATTTTATTCCGATTAGATAAAACACTAATATTGATGATCAAGGTTAGAATTATATGTAGAATATTATGATGTTACAACTGGTTCCCTATTCGATTGTTTTAGATAGGGATCCTAGGTTTACCTCACAGTTCTGGAGGAGTCTCTAATAGGATATGGGGACTCAGATATGATTGAGTACATATTGTCATCCATAGATAGATGGTCAGGTGAAGTGTGCTATTACGATCCTGTAGGACATGCTCCGTGCATGCATATAGGATTTTGGTGGATCATGGGATCGAACTCTGGGACTTTTTGAGTTTCCTTATAAGGCTACTTATTAGTCATTGGTTAAAATGGATAATTTCAAGGATTTGTATGGTAACACATGTAGATCAACTCTTTATTTGAAGAGGTTAGAAAGATCTCTCTTGTTGGACCAAATCTAGTTGAGGATATATCAGTGATGATTTGGGATATACATCGATGTCTTGTTATAAATGAAATTCAAAAGAAATATTTTCTAGATGATCATCATCTCTCTTTATATATTTCCATTGGTGACCGGGTTTTCTTGAAATTTTATCCTTAGTTACGTCATTGTCATCTTTGGAAATAGGGAAAGTTATCACTAGTATATGTTTCACCATTTGAGGTCATCGAGGGGTTTGAAAAATTTTCCTATCGGTTGGAATTACTGGCTCTGTTGACATGCATTCATGATTTCTTCCATATATCACAATCAGAAAATTCCATCTTAATCCCTCTCACAATATGAGTTGTGAAGTGATTGATTTAAATACAAACATTTCTGTTGTGGAGTAGCAAGTGGTGATTGTTGACTCAAATGTAGATGTCTTCATTGGGAACTCAATTCCACTGGTCATAGTATTATGGTGTCATGAAACAAATTCACATGAGACTTGGGAGTGAAAGTCATTATTGAGGGATTAGTGGCCACACCTCTTTACCAGACATCACTCCTCCACATGACTTCTCAGGGACATAAATTCTTATGCTACAGAGTTTGTAACATATCATCACCACCTTTTAGGTATTCCCATCCACTTTTATCATTTTTCCTCTTTCATTGGGTGTTTCTTATGAATCTCATGGGCGAAGAGAATTTTCTAGAGAAAATGACCCAAATTTCAGGGATATATGCTTGTTTTAATTATTTTATCCTAGGTATAAATGTGTTAACGTATTAATGGGATTATCTAAAAGTTTGGATAATTCCCACTGTTGTTTGGGATTTTTTAAATGAATCTACTATTTTTCTTGTATTATGGGTGATTACACACCATGTATCTAGTTTACATGTCATGATCATGGTATTTATCTTTATGTTGTGATCATAATACATTGTGTGAACAATTAAATGTTGTGAAAATGGTATACATGATGTTTAATATTTAAAGATTCATTTTTATAAAAATTTGATGGGTTTTTCAATTTATATGGACCCTGTGGATTACATATTGTGTAATGGGATTTCACTCCATGTAAAACTCATAAGGTGTGAATTTTAGGGAATCATACGAGTGACTTTATTATTAATTCTAGAAAAGAATCTTTTTTATCACCCCATAGTTCTTCCCTAGTAATTTTGGGAACTTACTCTCCTTCTAGGTTGATTGGTTCGATGTTTTATGATCAGGATTGTGTGTGGTATCTCTCTGGGTAAGATAATCATTCTTCTTATTCATTGACTTTAATCATGGTAGTGTAATTGCATTGTGTTATCATATCTATTTATCTGTGGTGATAATTATCTTGTCTCCTTCTAGATTCAGTGTTTGATATTCATTCGGAGGCTAACTCTTGCATTGGTTGTGGTGTGGTATGCAAGTTTCTTGAGGTCTATGTTGTTCTCATTCTTTGCAAACACATTTTTCTGCAAATTGTTTATGATATGTGGGGATAGATTCTAGGGACTCCATTGTCCTGAATGGTCCTAAGTCCTTAATTTTTATTTTATTATGGATAATCCCCCTTTTAAGGGTTGAAAGGGAACTCGTACATGACTCGTAGGCCCAAGGCACAAGGCCCGACTTAACTTGCAATACATGACCTGAAGGCCCAGAGGCATACTATGCCCATGACATGACTCGTAGGCCCAACCCACTAGAACTGACATGCCCCAGCTTCTGCATCATTGATCACCTAGAAACCCACCTGCATTGCTGATTGGCTAGCATTGCCCCGTACAAAGTTGCACGGTGCCTGGTCCTGATGGCGGTTTCCATACCCTCTCATTCTTCCAATCCGATTAGCTCTGATTTTGGTGACTGCAACTCTTGTTTCTCTGATCCTCTTCGGGGGCCTACTCTATGTGAATTGGGATACTCCATGGTCTTTGTGTCCCGAAGGCCTTGTGGCCCGAAGGCCTTTGATGACCCGAAGGTCCTTGAGACCCGTAGGCCCAAACCGGTGGCCCGAAGGCCCAAATCAGGTGAATAGTTCTAGGTGCCACATTACCGAATAATACCTACTACAATACTGCAACAATACCTACTACAGTACTACTACAGTAACCAGGAAAATCACCTCCACCCAGTTTTGAACCTGGGTCTATTGGATGCCAAGAAGGATCCCTTACCACTCGGGTACGGGCTCGTTGGCTAGGGACTCCATTGTCATCATTGAGTTCATCAATGTTTATGGATCTTGTATTGGGAGTGTGTAGCTAGAGTCATAGGTATTTTGTTCCTTATAAAGAATATATTTGATGGAATACATTTCTCCAATTTTTTATAAATTTATTTATAAATAAATTGGCATGATTGTTTGTGTGCATATGTAAAAGGTTTTTTTAATAAAAGACGATTTCCCCTTGTTTTGTGTAAATAAAAAGGGACTTTTAAGTCATTTTGAAACGGATTTTTGACATTGTTTTCAAATCAATCTTCGATGAAATGGTTTGGAAGATAGAACACATGGGAAGCCTTGTGTACTTGGGTGTAAGGTGTTGCAATAGGCCTCTTTCGTTGACATCATCGGTGGGTCCACACATAGGGAGTTTTATTTCTACCTAGGCATGTTTTTTCTGGGGACTTGATAGACCTATTGGTGGGTTTACTTATTGGGAAGTTTCTATGATCTCTAGATTCAATGCATATTCCTAGTGACTTGATTCACAAGATTGTGTATGTTTTGGTATGAGTTCCCTAGTCATCCAGACCTAGTGTTATCCCTCGCTTGATGTTACCTATTATTTTGTTTTAATTGTATGAATTTTACTGGAATGGATTTGATATTATATGTGATACATACTTTTTCTATTTTTTATATGAAATGATTTTAAAATGATTTAACATAAATTATTAGAAAACGTGTCAATTTTGGAAATTAATTTTTTTCTATGATTTTGATATAAAATCTTCTAATATTTTTATCATGACGTTTTTTCTTTAATGTTGAGCATTCATTGATTATTTATATAAAGAGTAGTTATGGAAAACCTGGTTGGAATCCTACTTATCATTGTTAGCTCACACCCGATGCAATACTTTAGTGGTGCATAAACCTTGTTATTTATTTCTATGTATGGAAAGGAAAGGTGCCACATTGTGGTGGAAAGGTTCTCACTTAGCTGGGTTGGGGTAGCTGGTGGTGAGATGAAGGATGATTTCCCGCGTTATCACAAAAATATTTTTGGAGTTTTTGGTCATGGTTTTTTCATACTTGATAGTTGGACTTGTTCTTTGGAGATTGTTTTCAACCTTTTCAATTGATCATTTCCATTGTTTCTTTTCTGTTATGAATTATATATTTATATTTTCTTCTGTAGTATCTATCTGTTATATATATACATATATATCTGTGCCATGTTTTCTGATTCAGGTTGGTTGAAATCATTTCCACTTCTTGTTGTTTGATGATTGGGTGCTAGATATCAGCACGTGGGGATTAGAAACACACTTCAAGGATGTGGAAATTCAGTTCAGATACCAGTTTGAGAGGGTATGGATTGGTTCCATCACACAAGTCCTATCAGTCCTCTTTTATGGTTTAGAAAAACCATGTTCCTCAAGAAATGGGGCCCCATGGTCAACTTATGAATTAAACCATCCACTAAAATGGAAAATTCAAATTCCTTAAAAAATTTAACCCAATATAAAACATGAGATGTTACAACATCCTCACATTATAACTAGTCTTCTCGAGAAGCCTTTGGGAACAACTAAAACAATACCTAATCTAATCATGTCCCAACCCGACCCCCGGGGCCCGTGCCGTGACTAACCCCATGCCCGCCTTCCATAAACCAGGGGCTGGTGACTAGCACCAAAGGCGTATTCCCTAAAACTGGGAAGACATTGCCTTTATAACCTATAAACACATGCAACCAAGCACACAACAAGATATGAATGCAAGTCAACTTTATAGAAAAAAGAGTGCTGAAAGTAAAAAGGGGCCAGAATACAAGCCCAATAGTAATAGTACAAGTACCACTGGTATACAATACAACTGAAGAAAAATAAAGGCAACTACTGGGTCATCCTTTGGGTTCCTACATGAAGGGTAGGTATAGATCGCCTCCACAACACTCCACGTCCACCCATCTCCTCTGCGTACCGACACGTCGTATGGTCCACCTCCGAGCACCGTCCAGTCCTGGTACTCTCAACCTCGATCAGCACTGTCCGTCGTCTGCATCTAACACAACAAGGTGCGGGTATAGCCTATGCAGGAGTGAGTATAATGATACTCAGTAGGTACCCTGAGACCATCAAGGTCTCACAAAAAATCCAAAAAGGATAAACCAAAAAGCATGTAAACTAGTGACAACCTGACTTAGGTATATGCCCATACATATACCTAAGTTATCAAGTAAACCCATCTCAATCATGAGAAAAAACACAGAGTCCAATTCAAAGCCCAAAGCTCAACTATTCCATAAAGGAAGGGAAACCACGAAGGCAAGTATCACACATGTACGCCACATAGAAGAATACCACCAAGGTATTACCACAAAGGAAAGTACCACACAGGTATGGACTCAGCTCACACCAGGTAAAACTTAGGTATGGTAGTAGAGATGATTAGTTATAACAACTGAATCATCTTACTCCGTTAAAAGGCTCTACTGCTGACCTACACAGAATCTATAGGAGCTGACCCACACAGGATCGCTAGGAGCTGACCAACACAGGATCCCTAGGAGATTACCCACACAGGATCTCTAGGAGATTACCCACACGGGATCTCTAGGAGCTGACCCCACACAGGATCTCTAGGAGCTGACCCACACGAGATCGCTAGGAGCTGACCCACAAAGGATCACTTGGAGCTGACCCACATAGGATCTCTAGGAGCTGACCCACATTGGATTGCTAGGAGCTGACCTACACAGGATCGCTAGGAGCTGACCCACACAGGATCCCTAGGAGCTTACCCACACAAGATTTCTAGGTGCTGACCCACACAGGATCACTATTCACTCTTCTCGCCATAGCCAACTACTGGGTTCCAGCACTAGGCTTTCTCATCTCCGGGAGAGTCCACTCCCCAAGCCACTGATTGATACTTCAATTGCCATGAAGTCCCATGAAAAAGTATCTCAAAGGACAACCACTTCATAGGGGTCTCAACGCAACAGATGGTGAGTCAATCGGACGTCCGGTTTGTGATTTATTAGCCTTTTAGTCCCGAGGGCCCTGTTGGATTTGTGCTCGATAAAACCTGACCATATACCATCTTTATCCAAATCTCTATTGGGGTATACCAAAGGGACCTTCTCGCTCCAAATTTTTCAGCATCGATGACGGTTCATCAAATAGACGTCCAGTGCCAAAGTTATGGCCAAAAGAGCGTAAATGGGTCGAAGTGGGTCTGGGTCCGGTCTGAACCGGTTGGACCAACCCGGACTGGGTCGACCCAGCCCGACCCTCTGGGTCCGACCCAACCTACTGGGTGGCCCGGCAGGCCGCGAGGGGCCGCAGAGGGCCACGGGGGTTCGGCCGCAGACGACGCGAGGCCGCGGGGCGGCTCGGCCACGGGCGGCGTGATGCCGCAGGGCAGCTCGGCCGGAGCGGCTCGACTGAGAGGGCGGGGGCCGTGGGGCGGCTCGGCCGAAGGGCGGCGGCCTCAGGGCGGCTCGACCGGGAGGGCTGAGGCCACGGGGCGGCACGACGAGGCCGCGGGGAAGCGCGACGAGGCCGCGGGGAGACTCGATGAGGCCGCAGGGCAGTGATGACCATGGACGGCGGAGCACCGCGGGGCGCAGAGACCGTGGGGTGGCGGGGCATCATTTCTTCGTCGGCGGTTCTCGAGTTCCACCGGTGCCAACCACCGGCACTGGTCGCCATCACCAAATTCGTCTTCTTTCATCATGAATGATACACCATTCAAGAAGAATGACGGAGGGGTTGGGCCATGTTTGTTTGGCCCGCACCCTCCTCATTAGAGCGGTAGCAAGCAGCTCAACAAGAACAAGAATAAAGAACATCGAATTCAAAAATTTGATATGAATCGTGGATCAACTCATTTTGGTTGATCCTCATTCACCATGATTTCCAAGAAAGAGGAATTTTATCGAGAAATTACAAGAATTCAATAACAACCCCTACCTCGTTCGTTTGATTCGTTGAAGATTTTCTGTGGGGAAGGAGACGATGTCGTTGGGAATAGACGGACATCAATGACGTCGGTGTTTCCTCGATTGTCGGTTCGTTGACATTGAAGACGTTCCTCGTCAATGAATGTCCCGAGGAAGAAGTCGGAGTCGAAGTCAACGTTCTTCATTGGAGAGATTTCTCCCAAGGCTCCTTCCTCCCAATTCCACCAAAAAGCAAAGTATCCAATTAAGTTGTGTTTCCCCAATTTAATTATTGGCACAAATTTCAAATTGTCTTAATTAATTACATTGATTTGGTATAATTAATGAAGGGGGCGACACAAATTAAGCGGGGGAGTTCAAGAGGATTCTCTCCATTAAGAGGGGAGTTCAAGGGGGTTTAAGCCTCAGGTGGTCCCCACAACTATAACCTCTCATGGGAGGTTAGGCTCGGTGGTCCCCACCTCCATAACCTCTCATGGGAGGTTTTTAGTTCAGGTGGTCCCCAGCTGTGAAATATCCAAATGAGAGTTTCAAAAGAAAATAAAAATAAAATGTTACACCATTTTATTTTATTTTATTCTTTCACAAATATGTGAAAAGCTAACTTCCACCCTCGACCTACAATGGTCAAGGTGATGGTCTCTTTAAGAGAATAGCGGCACTGCGAGTTCAACGGTGCCCTCAGATTTCAATTCCAAGCACCGGTTCAAAAGTTAGAAAAACCCGCTCGTACGTTTACTGAACGTACCCAAATAAAAGTTCAGAAATTCATTCCGAACACACTGGGCCTCATAATAACGCTCCATCAATTTTCATGGATTTGTAAAATTCACATATAGTAAAAAATATTACATGGAAATTCCGGGTCTTTACAAATCAGGTCATGAATTCATAAACAAATGGTCAAGTTTTGTTTATAAACTCCCAACACACCCCTAGGTATCGCTTTATTTACGGTTCATAAGATGTTAAAACTCAATCCAATGATCATATTCTAAAAAAACATTGATACATTTCTTACCTGAGCCTATGTAACCTACAACACGATCACCTCATCACCCCATGAACTAACATGCCCATGGAATTTATCACAGTGGGTATTAACATTTAATGAATAATTCTGATTCATGGTACTATCACCATCATAATTTACCAAAAAATAAACCCTTTAGAGTTATAATGAATCATTAGTCATGATTCTCAATTTGGATGAATGGTTTATTTCCATTGGACCACATGTAGTCTTACTGAGCCTGATTTTCATGAAATGCCTCGGCTAACTAGAACATCACTTACCCATTCCCAATGACCTTCTTTAAGTGGTACCGCACCAACAACATGTATAAAAAGAGAGGTGGTTCTCAATTCAAACCAGTTAAGGTTGACTTCATTCAAAAACTCTCATCTTAGATTGAAAATGCATTATCAAAGCTAGATCTCAATGCCTTTAAACTAAAATGACTCGATATTTTACACTAGAATTACCACTGATGCAGATAATTGGATTTTGGTGACTTCTCTAGAAAAAATGTTCATTTATGTTATCATGCCTCAATAAGAACAAGGATCTATACCCGATCTATCACATTTGGATCATCACACATTAAGATTATCATTCAAAATTAACTAAAGTCCAGGGTAACATCCAAATTATCAAATGGGGGCCAAGGATCTCATCTATGGTAGTCCATACTCTGATGCTTACATGTGAGATGTTGGAACATAGCCATAAATTCCACATATCAAGAACACCAATTGATCCCTATAACATCCACTTGGTGGTCAAGTAAAAGAAAAGATGGTTGGTTCCCTTGATTTCATCCATGGTGATCCAACTTGGGAACCCAAATATCATGAAACTCTCCTAGTGTACCCTATAAAATATTAAGATAGGGGATATGATCATTACTAATACAAGTGTGCACCAAGTGGATACCAGGAATTACCAAGGTGAATCAAGACACTTTCGTCGATGAAGTGCTCGGTATGGTTCTCAACCATCCATCTCCAAGTACGTGAAGGAATTAGTCAAACCACCAATGGTTGACCTATTACTAAAGGAGTTCAGCTTCCGTTATCGATCCATCATTTCAAACTGACCATGATTTATGTACCACATAAGGCATCATTTTCTCACTTAACAACAACAACCAATGTTCAACCTGATTAACAGTGTCTTTAAAGGCTGCACCCAAATACAACCATTTTATCATCGTGCTACCTCGCAAGCACCAAATTATTTCAAAACTCACTAGCACCATGGGCATTCAAAATAATAATTGAGCATTTCCAAATGGTACTTCATGGTTATTTTTCCTCTAAATTGAAGGATATGATAAAACCCACTTGATGCAATGATACCCACCTTATGAGTGTCCATTTCATCATTTACTAAAGATGGGAACTCATCATATGGAACACACTCCATCCACCACTGAACATTAGTTCTGGACATAGCCAAATTCTTACTACAAGAGATATTTCAAAAAGAAGGAAAACCATCTTCTCACTAGTGAACTAAAATAGATTCACTTTAGAAACATGTGTGACACTCCTTCTGAGTTATTTCCCTGTATTCCCTAATGTTATCCCTAAAATCCAAAAAAAACTAACTTGTGTTTCAAACACCCAATCCTCCTTGGAAATCCATAGAGACTATTGGAAAATGTTATACATACCATTAAAACTCAGGACATAATACCTCAGAGTTGACCTGTGAATCAAAGTCTAATAGTTCAAGCATAAAAAACTTCCACCTAACTCAAATGGTTCACTACACCATTTATGAAATGTGACTGGTATCACGTGCATTAATGCATTCAACCCCAAGATTTCCCAACAAAATGGAACATCCGTAGTCTTACCCATGATATTATCAACCCTATGTATCCCATTTTTTGGTGTCCCATGAAAAATATTTATACTCAAAGATGTTTCATCCCATATGACTATAAACTTGGTTGATGACCTCCCAAGTATTCCTCTGAGGAAAAAGATGAATGGTCACACAACCCACTAATCCATTGATCTTTACCTAGGCATGTTTAACATAATGAAATAGAGAATTACATGATACGCATGACCCTAAAAGGGTCAAAATAGTGCATGAACACCCGTCGAACCCAGTTTCTGTTTTAGAAACTAAATTCCTATATGGGACAAATGGAACCCAAAGGAAACCACAATTGAAATGGTTCACAAGAATTTATCCTAGTTTTAATGTTCTGATGGTGCTACTTACATCATATTAGCCCCTTACTCAAATATAAAATGTTTTCTTTATAACTTGGTTGTTCTAAGAGAATTTACTAGTCCCTACCACATATCCTTTAGGTTCAAATCAACCAAATAAAAATTATATATTCCTATGGAAAACTCTCACGTTAGCATCCTATGGAAGGACTCTAGAGAACATTTTAACTACCATTACAGAAGGGTCAATGCTAAAACTCATCATTAAGGTTATTTTTTAAATCGTTGTCATCACTTCAAACTTACCACTAATAATTTTTAATGTATTAATTTAATAAAATCCATGTACCAGTAATGGAGGAGGGATGTAATTAGAAATTTATTCAGATAATCCCAGAATACATATAGAAAATCAAAATTGTATCCAATAAATATTTATTTCACTCACATCTTATCGTAATTAGGATATTTTTCACACAAATTAATTTTATCCAATTTATTTCCCCATATGATTATTTTGATTGTGATTAGTTAAAGGAAATGTGAATTCCAATGTATAGAGGAAAACACCATTTAGGTTGTAATTGGAATTCTAATTTACCAGTGCCACATATATTCATAACTCAAAATAATATAACATGGTATTTTATTAATTAAGGGAAGTCAGTTCAGTAAGGTTCCACCATATTTTTATTTGTAACACCATATAAACAGTTGCAGAGTCCTTAAATAACAATTACTAGATAACATAAGTATATTAAAAGGGGTTTAATACTAGGTAATATCAAAACAAAGGAGACCTATAACATCCCTTTAAATTATTAAAATATTCCATTAAACCCTTAGTGGTTTTATCTCATATGCACAAAACACAATGACCAACCTACTTGGGTCGATCCAAATCTATATCATAGGAAACATAGACTAACTGACATACATGGGTTGAATTGTGATTTTTTTGGAGTTTAGTCATAGGGGTCCCAAGTATTAGAGGTACAAGTCTGTATATAAGAAACCACATTCTATAATAATTTAACTTTCAACATACACATATAAACACCATGGTTCAGTTAGATGCATTATCATCCCCATGTTATAACCGTGCATTCCCTTATAATTCACAATTGGTATTCACATAATGAAATCCATATTTTTTCTTCAATTTCAGAATATAATAAATTCTTATGTAATGTTTTTATTATATGGGATACCCTAACCAATTTATAATGATCCACACAACTTATATATTTCTATTTGTTCCCCATTTAATCACAACCATAATTTCTTCAGCTCATGTGACCAATGGTCCATGGATCAATTTTTCTAATTCGGTTGGTTAGATAGAAGACCATCATTAATCTAGGCTGTAAAACATAACTTGGATTGATGAATAAATTTTATTTAATCAACCATTTGTATTAATTATCAAAATACATGTTATGGAAAGTAGTAAATGTAGGGAAACATGCTAAATAAAGACTGAATCTTGACAAATAAACATATCAACCTACTGAGTAAGATAATAAACACCCCTGAATCATACAAAAATAAATATAATAAATATGATAGAATAATCATAGAAGTATGTTTTACATTAAATGATTCTTGGTAAATAATATAATCATGGAAAAAATCAAGGCGCATATCACTACATCAGGTAGTATAAGAATGTAACCTACATGGAAGAACATATGCATGGAATAATGATTTCGATTTCCATATAATTATGTATGTGAATATAATTACATGACATATCATGTCAAGGGTAAAATAATATAAATCTCATAAATCGGTGATTTTATAAAGTTCACTAATCACTTTAGGTGAAATCTTAATCAATATTTTTAAGGAATAGCATGAACAACAGTTGCATCACATAACACTTGGTTTTTTCTCTTTGTGTGGGTTGATAGCTCCCAAAAAATACTATTTACATAATTTCAACAAATTTCTAGTATCCCCAAATAGTAATATAAAGGAAAGGAATCCCTTTTAACCACTTTTTAACATCTTGACTTGGGATCCACTAAAACAGTTCCTTGATCCAGTAAGTCACATGGCCACTAGTGTTCCTCCCCATATGTGAGAGGTTTTCGATTAGTAGTGAGGGTCTAATGATGGTTTGTAAGGGAGAATACACCCTTATAATCAGATTATAATAGTGTTATATCATAGATAAATCAATGGATAGATGAAGTATTATAAAAAAATATAGAGAAGTGGAAGATAAATATAATTGCTGATGAAAATAAGAAATGGCCCACACCAAATATATAATAATGTCTATCCATGGGACTAAAATATTCAAGGAAAATACATATGATAGGTAATAAATAAATAGTACATAAATAAAATAAAAAAACCAAGTGCTATACCAATGAGCATCATGATCTCTAGCATAGTCCTATTCTCATATGGTCCCATGTAAAAGAGCCACAACACAAGAATAATCCAATAAAGATGATCCTATAAAATGGAGGTCAGTTTGGGTACCCCAATGCAATGGAGGCCTAAAAAAGGTCTGAGATACACCTATTATTCCATAACCAATGGTGTCTAATTCTATACAAGATGTGAATATAAATCACTATATCATATATGTATATAAATAAGCAGTAAATGAATAAATGTAAACTAGTTGGACTCTGGTTCCCAAAAAGACACTCTTCTAATAATACTTGCTTTGGCCTAAGCTGGAATACCTATGAAAATATTTCACTTTATTTTATATATAAATAAATATCTAAATTTATTTATGTATATACGTGTAATATATACATAAAAATTTTTATATCCTTATATATAGATATATAGTATTAAATAGAACTCAAGGCATAACTCATGCATCCATAGGTAATACTACTCATAATAATAATAATAGTCTCATATTAACCAATAATGGTTGTCTGCCTAAATATCATAAACAATATAGGACATCATGATGAGTGTCATGAATAATAATGAGGAGGGTCATACCAAACCACCTAATCAATAGGGGAATGGAACATCATTCCCCACAACCCAAGTGATGTGAATGTCATGCAAGAATCCCCAACCAAGGTGGTGTGACATGTCTTGGACAATGAACCTACTCAAGCTACCCTCATTAATTATGTATAATAAGGTAATCCTACTTTCCCTTTTAATAAATATCCCAACATTCTGTAAAGAGGTAACTGTCATTTCTCAAGGAATAGTGGATACTTTTTAATACAATTCAGTTAACATTTCTTTATAGATGTTAACACCATTCAATTTCAAATGTTAAATAAGGTCCATGTCTGGAATCATTCCATATCCCAACACAAACATATAATAATTAACAAGGTCATATCCATAAACAAAGAATCTAATATTTCAATTAAGTCCATTTGATTTCACCATTTTATTAGTGAAGATAGATCATTGTTTCCCTCATAATGTGTGTTCTAGTTAGGATTCACTATTTCAAAACGATTTACAATGGATTAGTGTATGGAACTCGAAACAACCAATGGTTCTATATCCAAATGGACCTACTTTCCAAAGGCAGGCACTCATTAAGGATTTTTACCCACGATGCTTAAGAAATCACTTTGGTCGAGATGGTGGGAGGTTGGGCTCATCGCACCCTTTTGAGGGGAAATATTTTGTAATTTGGGACTCTCTTATAGATTTAAAATATGTTCATGAATCATTATTAATTTAACAAGAATAATGTAGGTTTCCCTGAAATTTTCAATCAATTATTAGAATGTATAGAAATCAGAATCATCTATAGGTATTCGAGGTTCTTCACGAATGGAGATATTTGTATGTATTCAAGGTTCTCCATAAATTGTATACTATTATATTATAAATTGAGAATATTTGGTCTTTATTATGTCAATTATAATTTTTAAACCACTCAGTGGGGCACTCTAGAATTTAGATTCATCCAGGTAGATGAAATTCACTCTGGAATTTATTTTCATCTAGGGAGACAGAAGTTGTTTTAATGTTGGGATCAAACCCATAGTTGGGATTTTTATGTATCCTTATGAACGGAATTAGAAACCACATAGCTTGGTGCCACATAATGGAAAATATCATTCCTTTTAAGGTCATGTGATAAGGACCCAACCATACAGTTTAATGTCATGTGGTAAAGACATCCAGGAGAAAGGTTCCTAGTCAATGTTTGGTGCATGACTTATACCGAAGCATCCCAAGGAACCTAGAAATAATATTAGTTTCCATGTTGGATTATACCCATCTAGGGATATGATATTAATAGAACAGGGTTGATTTTTAGTGTTGGGTTTGAACCTCAGGGAGGATTCCTACTTATCCCGTTTGTATGGGAATAAAATTCCATGTAGTTCAGTAAGACTCGCAAGAGAGTTTATCCCTTAGAGGGAAATAGGTTGGGTCTCACTTATAAATATTGTTCCCTTATAACAGGGTCCATAAGATATTTCTTAACTCGTGTATATTTAATGGAGGATTAATTAGGGGCTTACTCATAATGAGGATGCCCAGATTAAGGGAATTAAGGTCATATTTCTAAGAAGGATGTCCAATGAGCTCAAGCCCAAGTTGAAGGCTTCATACATATCCCAGTTATGGTATGGATCAAATTTATTATAGTCCATTCCATTTGGGGAATACACATAGGATTATTTCCATTAAGGGGGGACTGATTTATAATTCCATGGATGAGATGATGTGGAGCATGGGCCATGATAAGGCTTCCAATGTATCCCATTTATGGTGGGAATCATAGTTATCGTAATTCATTATTTTAGGTCGATTGTGTGTGTTGAAATCATTACAATTCTCTAATACCATGTGATTCATGCTCGGTCTGGGAAAAAATATAATTTGAAAGATCCAACAAAAGACACACACATTCTCCTCTTCTTATGGAAGAGTTCGGACGTATAGAAAAAGAGGCCAGGGCAACGGTGGGAGAGGTTGTGGCTATAATGGAAGAGGCCAGAGAAACAAAACTTCCCTCTCTTCACTTTATATTAGGTGATGGTCCAATGTAAGGAAGGAGTGATGGTGAAGGAAGTAGACATGATCGAGACTACTACCTCATATATAAAAGGATAGGGGATTACAACATGATGGAAACCCTAAAATGGGTCCTTTATTGGAGAGGGAGACTTTTCATTTGTCAAAAAGAAAATGGTGTGAACCGTAACCTCCCTAAAAGGATTGTAGGATCTAAGTCTTAGAAACTAGAAGGGGAGGACATGGTCCGAACCATAATCCTCCAAAACTGATAACTCTACAAAACTGTATCTAGGGTAAGGGTCTATGTAACCATATATATCCAAATCCACAAACACCATTAAGATCCTTACCCACTAGTAGGACAAGTGTATAAAGACTCTGAACATAGAGATCCACATCCAAATGGGAGACACATGGATATGCCTTTCCTAAAGTTTTGATGAATCAGGAGGTCTTGGTGGAGGTTTCAACTTGGTCACTTTAAGAAAATGGAGGAAAATAAGAATAAGCCATATCATGAGTGGTTTAAAAGAGTTCCTAAATGATAGCTCACGTAGGTAGTCCATGATGGTATGCCGTGTAGGTATTCCACATAGGTATGTCATGTAGGTATGCCACTGAGATCCTAGGAGGAACTAAAAAACTCTTAACTAAGAAGAATAAGCCTATGAAATATTGATATGCCTTAGGAAATGGACTACCAGGACAACAACACTTGAGTGAGGTTTTAACATAAGTACCTTGGGTATCCCTTGATGTCCATGGAAGAATCTTTCATAGGTCTTTTCTTAAGGAAAGGAATGTGCGTAGGTGGCTTCTTTTTATGGATGGAGGATCCTCAAACAATTATATTTCATTTTAGACCATGAAGGGACTTAAAATTTATTAATTCATTTTGATTCTCTATTATCTCATGTTTTAGAGAGCTACCTAAGAAAATTCGGGGGACCTGGCTGAAAGAGCTTCCTAATGAGAGATTTGAGAGTTCTTATGACTTTTTCAGTTGTTGAAATGGGGATATGAGGGGGGTATTATTTATAGGTAAGGTGGGGACCTAGTCAAAGGGATTTTGTCGATGTAGGTCATGGGTGTAGATCCTCAGCATAGATCCCCCGCACCGGGGTGTAAAACATATACAACAGTGTACGTCCCCCGGTATAGGTCCTCTGTATAGGTCCGCAGTGTAGGGGCTATTCATTTAGGATATACTGGATGGAAATCCTCTGGAATTATTATACAAAGGTATGCTTCACTGGTCCCTTTGACCATATTTCATTTCTTGAATTATATTTCCTTGAAAATTTAATATATCTAAATTGGTCTTCATAATATTTTTTCCAACCTTAATTAAAAAGCGAGTGTCAACAAAATTCTCCCCTTATGATTGGATCTAACTAAAAAGAGGGTATATTCCTGAGGTACGATTATGGGGAAAAGATTATGGAGAATTAATGATGGATCACGTAGGTCCTCTACATAGATATGTTGTGTAGGGAATAGGCATAGTTCATTTAGTCCAGCTCAATGATGCCTATAAATACCCTCATTCCTTTTCCATTTTCTCCACCCGCTTTTCCGATTTTTTCTCTCATTATGTAGCTTGTTCATCCATCTATTTTGTGTTATTCATTTGTGAAGGTACTTTGAAAATTTATCAATGTATATCCACATAATAAATGGATCTATGTGGATTTATTTTATAAAAGGAGATGTACAGGAGGACCTAGTCAAAGTACCCACATTGGGTAACATATCGAATGACCTATGTGGGTGACCTCGTCAAAGGAGATGCATGGGGACTTTCCTTTCCCAAATTATTCAATTCCTTTAAGTTAAAATTTAAACTTTATTAAGTCAATATTCCAACATAATGAGAAATATTTGGTGATTGTATTGTAGGAAATGGCTTTTTTGATGACTTCAACTAAAGAAACTAAAATTCACCTAACCAAAATGATGAAAGTCATTGGACTAGACTATTATAACATTGTTCATAGTACCCTTCATGAGTTAGATAAGGTCTTGATTACATACCAACAATAATATCCATGAAGCAATTATATACCTCTATACATGCAAGGTATTATTCATGATTCCCACATTCCATCATATAATAAATGTTTTCCAAATACTTGGTTTTAAAACACCTTAATTTTCATTGTATTAATATTATAATGAGGTGTGTTATTGTTCATGAGGGACTAGTCCCTATTGGATGAATATTACATCACAATCGATGTACTCATTATATGAAGGGTCATGTTGTAGAGACAAGGATTCATTTCTATGATTAAAAGTTTGTGCATAAAAAATAGATCAATCAAATGGCTAGAAAGAAGGCTAGGATATTTGCTCTGGTGGAGGATTCAGGCCTGAATGGATGTGGGAGTTTTGGTTACACCAAACATAAGTTGAGTTCAAGAAGGAGGTACATGATGTTTAGATTTATAAAGTTGTCTGGGTAGGTTATACTTATGTTTACAAAAACAACATCATTCCTAAATTTCTAATCTGATGGAGTCTACAAACATATTATTTAAATTTGACGCATGGTGAGTTCATCATTAGTTTGTGGTATGTATACCAAATATATGGGGATCCCATTCTCTGGGAGATGTATGATGAATTCATCCCACCAACAACAACATGGTATGATGCTAAGAGGATTCCACCTTTGGCATGTGATCTATTCAAAATATCAAAAAAAATCAGAAATAAAAGAAATATCCTCATCCTAGGGCGGATGTTCATGAAAAGTGTGGATGAATGATTTTTTAAAACTAGTGAAAGAGTAGGGTCCTACTTTCAAACTTCCTACAATTTTTCCAACTATAGATAATCTAGGTACTTTAAGTATGTTTTGGGCCACATTGGAGATGGGTGATTACAAGCATTGGGGTTACAAGGTTAAGCCAAAGATTGATGAAAAGGATAGATTTTCCGGCTTCTTTCCTATGTGGCTAAGCATTTATTTTCTCACATTTCATGAGTCCGGTGGATGTGTAAAGATAGGGATATTTGTTATTGCATCCATGTTGGTAGAGGGGGGATATATTAGGTTGGCCAACCCCGTATTAGTAAGAACCTATCACCTCCTATTGCATTTATACAATGGGAAGGGTATATTTAGACTTTCATGACCATTCATGGTGTTATAGGGCTATATTGAAGCATATTTATGTTCATATTCGGTGTTGAATTTATTTAGAGTCCCCAATGGTTGTTTTTCCCAAATTGTGTAGAACATTTCCTGGATTCAGCCTCTTAACTTGAATCCTAATGAGTTGGTAAGGAAACTGAATGTATTGGGAGAATTCAGATTCTTTTCTTTTGGTATCCCAACAACTGGAACATTTTTTGATTATGGTAAGGAAAATAATTACAATATAAGTTTATACATGATGGAATTTAGGGATAGTGTATTATCAACCAGGATAGATTGAGAAATCATCTCTGGGGCTTATATCCCATATATTTTTTATCTCTACTTCAAATGTCTACAAAAATTGAGAACCTTTCCTCCAACATATGTTAGGCATTATAAGAACCCAATGGTGGCCTAAAAATTATTGATTATGATGGATTTAATGACATCCAAAATTTCTATTATGCTACCTCAATCAGATGTATCAATTGGATTAGATGATTGATATTATAAATCTTGGTTTTATTCATACCTTCATGGGGATTTAAAAAAAAGGAATACATCGGTTAGAGGTCATGAAAACTATCATTCATGGAAATCATGGAAAAAATATAAAACTAAAGATGATGTAGAGGCTTCTGGGGCTTCAGAACCATCAAAACATAAATGTAGAAAATCCTCCAAGAAGACCAAGGCTAGGGAGACAACACCTCAAACACCGAGGTGATCTAGTTGTCATCATCCAAAATAGGTTGTGATCTCGTCTATTCATTCTTCTAAAGAGGAAGGTATTCTTGAAGAGTTCATCCAATATAAGGGATTTGTGTTTTCCCCACACCCAACTACATCAAAGAAAATCTATGTGCCTCTTTTAAAAACTGAGTATTGGGAATTCCTGACCCGTGATCTCAGGGATTCATGGGTGTTTCTCCAATATGAACTTCTAATACTAGATTTTGGTGATATTAGAGTACCCTTTGATTATCGTCTAGATAGAAATTTGGATGAGGTATAGGAGTACATGAAGGAGATGGATACTTTTATATATGCAACCAATGACCAGGTCCCAACCTCAAAATGAGTATCCAACATTCTTGGTCGTGGAATATACTAAGGGGTAAATGTTTACCCTAGGAAGGAATGGGACAATTATGTTAATATTGCGAATTTATTTCCCTTTTGTTTTGTTTCAGTTCTAATCCTTCATCCAATATCTCAAATCTTGATAGGAATTCTATTTTTCAAGTTGAAATAAGAGTAGGAGTAGCACCAGGAAAGGCGCCTGAGTCACCAAAGTATGGTTCGACATGAACCCTTATTGATACACTGGATAAAACCCTTGTGTCTCCATAACATTCTCATGGAGGTATAACCATGATAGAGGTAACAAAAATGGAAAATCCTCATCCATTACAATGGTTTTATGTTTCCAAGAAAAGTATAACAATATCTCTATTATCTTACGAAAACAAAGTCAGGAGAGCATTCAAGTTTATCTAGAAAGTATTCCAAAGTGAGTATTCACGCTATCATCTTGTAATAAAACCTTCTTAACAAAATTTCCTGGACATGTTTTCTTTTTTATAGGATCTATATTACTTTATTCCCTTAAGGTATGTGATACTAGCCCCTCAAGGACTATGAAGGAAACCCTATGATATGTACATATTCATTATGGTGAATTTGTTACTTTAACAGATGAAGTGTAAAGTAATGTGGTTGTATCTACTCTTGTTTCTACATAGAGATAGGAGGGTCATGGTAATGTCATATGTATTTATTCTAGGCATCAAATGATTTTTCTAAAATTATTTTCTCCAAAAATATTTCAGATATGTTGCCTGTGATGAAGGATTCTAGGGCAAATGATGCTAATACTATTGTTGCTCTATATGGAAGGTGTGGGTATCCTGGGTAGTCTGAGGTTGGTGTTAGTGTTTATCCTGATTCATCAAATCCTAACGACAATTCACCAGTTGAAGACCAGACAAAGGAGAATGTTGGTGGAGCCAATTGGGGCATCTATCAACATTTTTTGGATACCATAAATTATTAGGGTGATACAATATACAAATCCATAAACACTAAAATTATGGATGATATTAATATAGAAATTTTTATTACTGGTTCCATCAAGTATTTTGGGGACATCAATGAGGATCTGAAAGGATGTAATTTCTCATTATTTCATTTATCACACATAATTGTTCTTTTATTTGATATTTCACTTCAAATCTCAATTTATGTCGCCTTGTCTATAGAGAACATTGAAAAGGCCCTTTAAGAATGGGGCATCCCATTACATCCTACTTTCATTGACTTTAGAGAAATAATGACTGAGAATCTAGCATCGGGGGATGCTCTAGAGCCTCTGGTTACAACGACTGGGCAAGCTAATGAGAATTCCCCTCCCCATGAATTACTTTCCCAAACTTCTGAATCTGAGAATACTAGGGAGGAATCTACTCAAGGATCCTACTTATCGCTGGGTAAATTCATTGAATGTCTTGGTCATGCTTTGTTCTTGTTAGACTTTTGGAGCTAATAATCATTCTAATTGAACATTTAGGGCTATAGACTCCCACAGTTAGGTCTAAAGGTGAATCCTATTTGTTGGATCTATTAGTAGTGAAAGATGAATCGTCTAGAACATTTAAAGGATCATATATAAGAACCTATTTGTGTGATCTGATTCCAGAATATGTTCTGCCTCATGCAAGTGATTCTATTTTAGACCTAGAGCTACAAGTTTATCATGTAATCGCGCATAAAAATAGATGGATAACTATTTGGAAGATAATATCTGAGAACCATTTAGATGAGCTACCCTCACATTTTGGTTAACTTATAGCACTATTTATCATAATTATATTTTGTGAATTTGATTATCAAAAAATTTATAATGCGGAGAAAGAGATCATTCACTACTGGGAGAAATTAGACAAACTGCAAGAAGATCTTACAAAGGCCAAACTACTCACCAAAGTATAGGGTTTTGAGCTGCAGTATCAGAGGAGAATGCCAAACATTGAAAAGAGTATGTGGAATTCAATCAAAAAATTAAGTATACAATAATGGAAATGATGAATCATCAGTAACAAATGGATGTTGTTCAAAATAGGCTTGATCCATTGAATCAATCATTTGGAGAAGCCCAATTGGAAGGGATAACTGCCATTTCAACTACCAAAGATGAACATCATCAGGCCGAGGAGCCTGAATCTTCTAAACTGACTGTCCTTCAGTCACCAGTTGTTAGGGATCAGGATGTTGTTCAATAAATGAAGATTCGTGTTGAAAGATTCTTATAATATATGATAGCAAGACAATATCTGTGGATATTTCATTGATTTTTCTATATAAATGAAAAGAATTTTGCCTTTGATCATATATATGTATTAATCCATTCATTCTTTCTATAATCGCAATATCAAATCTTATTTTCATAAAAATTAATTTTTACGTTAGATAATCATAATTACAATGATAGGGATGGGGGAACTTTAATTTTTACCTAAGCTAAGAGGATTAGAAAGAATAGTTTAACTATTTTTAGGGTCATATGGACAACCCTAAAAAAATTGTGTCTTTTGAATTTTTATTTCATGATATTACCTAAACCATACAATGTGTTGGTCTAACGAGCTAAGGCTAAACATTTTTCCAGACTTCCCTTTATGTATTTTCAACCTGGTGAGTTTTATGTCTCTTTTAATGCGCATTTTAAAGTCATTCATCTTGGAATAATAAATATAATGTTTTATGTTGAATATCTTTGACCATTAATTTTGAAATTAGAACCCAAACAAAGATTGATTTCTAGGAAGGTCCCGATATTCCGCAGATATTTCCACGGGGAATCTTGAGTTAAGATTTTTATGGTCACCAAATCTAAAATTTGAAGTAAAATAATAAAGTAGGTCTCTTCCAAGAATAAAGTTACTATTATTTGAACAATCGGTTATAGGATCTATTTTATACATGTACATCTAGGGCATATGCTACATAGCCAAATAGTGGCATCTTTCGGTTGACAAGCTTGTTATGTAGGCGAATTTTATGCAAGGACAACTGGGGAATGTACTACATTGTCAAGAAAAGGAGTTAATAAGAATTATAACATTATAATTCTAATAAACAAAGGGTTTTAATATTTTGATGTCTCAAGATCACAATTGGTGGCTTTCCATAGGAAAGGTGTTAGAAAATAAAGGGGGCCATCTGTGCCGATATAGGCCATGAATGAAGAACCACTCCTACATGAATTTAGTGTATAAAAGAGGGTACATTTTGTTAAATAACCAATGTTAGGAAGAGAAAGTTATATCCTAGAAAAGGATGATGGTGATGTGTAATTTATTATCGTGAATCAAGGACATTTTTCGGCGTAGTTTAATGTCGTGTAGAAAATACATTAATCCGTGTAGTTTAAAGTCGAGCATCAAATACATTAAAGTATTTTTAACAGTATGTTGTGCAGTTTAAACTCAGGTAGCAAGGAAATTATGAGGGATTTAATTTAAGGCCTTTATATTTGACCAAATGTTTGATGGTTTTATAATTTTGGATAATTTTTATGAAAATGTGCTACCATATTTAGCTATAGAAAGGGGGAATTTTATACTATGATTTGGGGATTTCAGAATATGAAGACTAACATGGGAAAAGGGATCAGGGTATTTAGAGGTTGTCTCTTCCAAGAACAAAGTAACCACTATTTCAAAAACCTGTTATAGGCGGTATTATATAGGACCAACTGGTGCATGTTCTGCATAGCTAAATAGTGGAATCCTTATGCTGACAGGCCCGTTATGTAGGCGGATTTTATGCATATCCAACTAGGTCATATACTGCATAGTCAGGTAAAGGAGACCTCAATAATTATGACATTATATTTTCAAATAGATGATAAATTTTTACAGATATTAGGAATTCCTTAAGAACAAAGATTTATTTTTTAGATAAAAGTACATGAAGAAAGAATTTATACTTCCATTCATTATTTATAAAGAATTGGAGAAATAAGCCCTCTATGAAGGTCTTACCCAAACATAGGAAGTATGGTGCATGTAGTTTTAGGTCATATGAGTAGGACCATAATATAATGAAAACAATGGAGCATATGTCGTCGAGTGGAACAAGGTCATTCCAATATGATATGAACATATGGACATGGAGAATGTCTATACCATGGTCTTGGATACATTCATGTTGGGATAATGAGTATCAGACAAGTATGAAAAGGATGATCATTTTAAAATATGGATTCCTGCATACTATTGTCAAATTTTTTAGGGGACAGAAGAGTCTTCTCCCAACAATAAAGTTACCAATATTTGAAAAATCTGTTATGGGGGTTGTATTATGCAGGGCCAAATGGGGAATATGCTAAATTGCCAAACAATGTCATATTTTGAATTATGGGACCGTCATGTGGGAGACATAAGCAAGGCCACCTAAGGGAATGTATTTCAAAGTCATGAAAAGGATCTCTCAAGTATCATACATCCTATCACCAGAAACTAAAAAAAGATTATGAAGATCTAAATTTATTCATGATTAGGAGAATGAAATGTGAAAAGGGTAATTTCTGATGCACAAGGGATGTATTGGACTGATATTATCCTTGATTTTGAGTCATTTACATAAATCTGACTCATATGTATAATAGAGACATTTTTGTTTCCTTTTTGGGATATCTAAGGGGAGGACCCAAAATAAATACTCCTACAAATATTTTCAATTGTTTGTGGGAGAGTAGGATTTTTTTGTTAAATTTTATGTGGGTTGGGGAAACGAAATTTGGGTGCCACTACATATCACATAGGGATGAAAATCAAGAAATACATAGTTCCATATGTACCATGTAGTTTAAAGTCACACAGAAAGAACATTAGGTTGTGTTGTTTAAAGTCATCCAGAAAGGACATTAACAACATTGATATGATGAGAAATTGAAAATTGTAGCTGGACAAGGGTACATGGATCAAGGGTCACTATGTATCTGCATAGAGAAATAATCAATCCATACATAGTTTTAAAATAAGGGTTCCCCATCCTAATTTAATTCACATGTGGGGGATAATGATTAGTTCTTGAATAAGAGTTCACGCATAAGATGAGAACTCATATTTATCTACTCAAGTATATCTGGCTCATACATGGGAGAAAAGAAGCATTAATTGCATGATGTTACAGATGGGTCTAAGATTGAATTTATGGATGTCAATACGTATCTCATATGGATTATAATCAAGCCATACGTAGTTCTTGATAGGGTTTCTCATGCAGTTTTGATCCTTACATAGTGAATGGGGGATTTTAGCATTATCGTGGAACCCGATATAGAAGATATGGGTGTCACTGTGTATCTTTCTAGGGGAAAAAATCAAGAAACACGTAGTTCATGAAATTTTCCCACATATCATCATGTTTTGACATATGGAAGAGGGAATTTTATAATTTTCAGGCTGATGGTTGGGCCTAAATCATGAAGTATAGGCATCACTATGAATCTATTTGAATTGAGAGTCAACTTTAAAATCAAGGAAGATCTCCCTACACAGATCTGACTCATACATGGTGAAAAGGAAGGTTTTTTTCTATTCCAAAATCATGGCTGGACCCGGATTTGGAGATCCGGGCATCACTATGTATGTCATTGAGATGAAAATCAAGCCACACATAGTTCTTGAAATATTCTCTATGTAGGTTTGATTCAAACACATAGGGAATGAAGGAGATTTTTTGTTTGTTTTTTTGGACGAGATAATGGATATTTGGGATTCACTGTATATCTCATTAAGATGAGAATCAAGTCATACATAGTTCATGAAGCTGATTCCCCCACACCAACTAAATTTTGCTATGAAGAATGGGGTTTTTTAGTCTTCATTGGGCCCTATATTGGATATCTAGATCTTTATACGTATCTCATTGGAATGAGAATTAATCCATACATAGTTCTTTCTGTAGAGTTTATCGTCATGCAATAAGGATGTGGGTGACCTGACATGAATGAAATATTGTGGCTTGACTAGGGGATAAGACCCAGGGGTCACTATGTATCCTGCTAGAGGGACGAATCAAGCCACATATAGTTCTTGATTTGTTTCCTATGTAGATATGATTTATACATAAGAAATAAAGGGTCTTAATGATTAATCATGGTTGGACCTAGGATTAGAGGTCTGGGTGTCACATTGTAACTTTTTGAGGTAATACTCAAGCTGCACATAGTTCTTGAAGGTTATCCATATGTAGGGTTGATTCATATGCAAAGGGGTGAAGGTAATTTTTCAAAATTATGGACAAACCAGTGATAAGAGATCTGGGTGTCACTACATATCTTACATGGGAAAGAATCAAGCCATATTAAGTACTTGAAATGTTCCATGTAGTTTAAAATCATTCGTCATGGACGAAGATGAATAGACGTGACAAGATTGAAATAATGCAGTTGGACTAGGGGATAGGACCCATGTGTCACTATGTATCTTACTGGGGAAATAATTATGCAAAACATAGTTCTTGAGGTTGGTTCCCCACACTAATTGAATATTTTTTTTGTGATAAAATGGGATTATATTACTTTCTATAATAATTTTCGGGCCCAAAATACAAGACGGTATGAGATTCAAGCCATATATCTAGAAGGGTTCCTAGTATAGAATAAACTCATATAAAAGGAAAGGGGAAATTGTTTCTTTTATGGTCATGGATGAGTCCAAGATAGGAGATCTGTGTGTCACTATGTATGTCATTAGATTGAGAATCAAGCCACACTTATTCTTAAAATGGAGTCCCTATGCAAATCTGATTCAAACATAGGTAGAAATGGTGTTCATGTGACACTAAGGAGTGAAAGGATGTGAGTAATAAATACACATGAAATAAAGTCATATTTTAAATGAACAATAGGATTATAAATTTCTAATATCGTGGGAGATTTATTAACCTTAAATAAAGAAGATGTCAACCATATAGTTTAATGTCGTGTGGTGAGGAAAAATAGTGTTTCGCAGTTTCAGGTCATGCGACGAGGTGCTCATTCCATGCAGTTTAACATCATGTGACAAGGAAGAAGATGATATTCATTTTAATTTCATATAGTATGGACGTAAGGTTCTAAGAATTTTAACATCATGTAACCAAGATGTTAGTTGAAACACATTTTTATGTCATGCAATTAGGACATTGGTTATTACGCAGTTTAATGTCATGCAACCAGGAAAAACTTTGTGTGATTACACAATGTATTTCTTCAAGAACCATTCATTGGTTGGATATGCAATGAGTTCTAAATCCATTGATATTAGGTAATAATCTCCCTTATAATGGACCATATGTATGGAGTAAGGTCCTTCCCACTTTGGCTCAAGATTTGTATGCTTATTTCTTGGTATCATTGGAGTCCTAAGGACCAATACCAATTCGCCTTGGAGGAAAAAACATAGGTGAAATTTCATGTTTAAATCTAATGGTATTCAGTTCTGATAAACATCAATGTGATATAAGGTGTAGTACCTCCGATTTCTAGTATGTAACCCTTTCTTGATTCTTTTCATGGTTTTAAAGTTAAGGGTGTTGAATGGGAGAGTCGGGAGAACTTGGAATGATGTTTTGAGACAAAGGGGAAGTCGCACGCTCGGCACATGGTTTGTCTAACCATGCAGCCAAAATGTGCACAGTGGGTCTTGAAGGCAGTGGCTTCTACAAGGTCGACGCACGGTTTGTCTAACCGTGCGGCCAAACCGTGTGAGATGGGTGGCCGAGGCAGTAGCCAACACACGGTTAGTGTATGGTTTGTCAAACCGTGCCGACTAACCATGCAGTCACTTAAAGTTAGATCCTAAAATTTTGGATCTAACTCTTTTTGCCATTAATTGCCTTTTTTAAACCTCTTAAGCGGACCTAACTCGGGATTACTCTCCCTTGAAGGTTGGAAGACTTCTCCCAAGCGTTATGGAGACGATTTGAAGGCTTCTCTTGGTGAATCGAAGCCGGATTCTTAAGGTATGTGATCGTTCTTGATCGGTTTCTTAGATCTACTTAGATCTACTTATCCTCTTCTCTCGTTTTCTTAGATCTACAACCATTATGGGTAGATCTAAGGGTGTGGATGCCAAATATGACAAGATTTGGTCTTGGTTGTGTTAGGAGAAGAGATCTAAGGAGGGTTTTTGGAGTTTTGACCCGGTGTTCTTGATCATTCTTCGTCCGTGGCTTGGTTTCACCCAATTTGTTGAGGTAGGTGGATTCACTCTCGATTCCTCTTTCTTAGAACTTGAAGGCTTAATTCAAATTGATTTATTTTCTTGGTTTTTATTCTGAAATTGTGGTGCAAAACATGTTATAAATCTTCTTTAGTGATGATTTATGGGTTTTGATGAAATTGTGGAAATTGAAAGAATGTTTGTACAAAGTGTTTTGGTTTCTTGATTTTAAAATAGTTATTTTAAAATATGGTTTTGCTGGATTTGGAAAATGGTTTGCGGGAAAAAGGGGTTTTTAATAAAAGGGTGATGTTTTATTGAAAGGTTTTGAACACACTTGGTTCTAGGCATGGATTTCATGGGTTGTGGTGTGTGTTCATATGCATTGGGATGGATAAGGGTGAGAAGTCCCTCCATCAATAGGTTGGGATGGATAAGGTCATGAAGTACCCCTATCAAGGTAGTCCACTAAGTGACGGCTTAGTGGAAGGATAACTCACCACTCGTGAGTATAGGGAGGTCTAGGTTGAATGCATGGTTGGTTTTGTGGATTTTTGGAATGGAATGAATGTGACAAAATGGAAATGTGAATTTTATTGGAAATCTTGCTTGGTTGCTTTTCTTGAGAAAGATGGTTTTGTTGGAAAAATGGCTTGGACATGGAACTTGTTATACTGTGAACTATTTTTGGAATTTTCTTATATAAATTGTTTTATATAAATGTGCTAACATGTTTTATCCTGGAGGAATGGGTTGGGAAGTCATAGGGGAAAACCTACTGAGTTTAATTACTCACCCCCTGCTTTGTCACATTGGTGCTTTTGCAGATTTCATATACCGGGACGTTGGAAAAGGTAAAGTGTCACATGTTTAGAGCACTGTTTCATGATACTTGGGTTGGTTCGTGATGTTGGAGCTTGGAGCTCGTGCAGAATGGAGTTGGGTTGTTGTCTTGTAGTCTTTGAGTTATCTTTCCACTATTTACTATGATGTTTGGTGTTGGTTTTCATTGTGCTACTTTTGGTTGGTTTTTGATAAAATTAATGGTTGATTTGTTTTGGGTTTAAATCATGCATCATATAGTGGTTTCTTAGAGATGTTTATCTAGTTACTCTGTTTGTTAGTTGTTTTCAATTAAAGGGTAAATCATCCCCCAAGTATTTTAAAACCCTTCGGCATTTATTGCCAGCCTTTGGAGCCTTGGGGATGTCGCTTAAGTCCAAGTAATGACTCATTAAACTCTCAAGCCAATGAGAATTGGTGGGTCATTACAAATGGTGTCTTCTTGTTCAGTCCTTGACTAACAAGTAGTCATCGATGTTCTTGGTCTTGGAGTTGAAATTCCTTCTTGTCTATTCCTTGGGTGGTCATCTTAGACAGGAGTAGGATTGTCGGAACTTTAAATGTATATTATAAAAGGATGTAGCTAAACCGTTTATGCTGAACTTCAAGTTACCAGGGTGTTGGGTACATAAGTGTTTTGGATACACTTCTAGAATGTTTGAAATATCATTGTCATGGGTGTAGCTAATGAGATGAGCATAACATGAATTATAGAGGAATGACTTACCACTAGGATTTCATAAATCATTTTGAGAAATGGATTATGGTTTAATGAAAAAACTTGATTTCTGAAAATTTTTAAGCACATTTTCAAATGAAAGATTTTGAAAATATAATGGTTGATGTATTTTGAAAATAGATTGATTTTCAAAAGAAAGAAAAGATCTATTTTAGAAATGGTTGGAAATAAATGTTGTGATAGTGGTGTAATAGAGATTGAAATTCTAAGACTTCAGTTACTAAGAAGTGAGACTAATGTCGTGCGTCGTTTGTATAGAAAACGGCACCTGTTAGACATCGTAGAAACCATACAGAAGAAGCTACGGAGAATGTGGTTGCACCTGAACCATGTGTGAACCAAGAGCTGGTTCAGAGTATCGTTCAAGAGTTCCAGGTTGTGGAAATAGGGAATCAGAGGGATGAGTCAAGGCATGTAGACCATTCCGTCCAGTTCCAGAAGCAGAATCCACCCATCTTTTGGGGTGATGCCGAACCCGAGAAGGCGGATTTGTGGCTAAGCAGGATGAATCGTATATTCGATTTCATTGGCACACCAGTAGAGCTGAAAGTAAAGCTGGCGACGTATATGCTCTAGGATCTTGCACGTTAGTGGTGGGATTTAGCGGCGCAGGCTAAATTGGATGAAAGGCTTACATGGGAGGATTTTGAAGAATTGTTTAACAAACAAGTCTATCCTCACACGTTCAAGATCCAAAAAACGACGGACTTCTTCAGCTTGAAATAAGAAAGCTTCTCTGTCACAGAGTATGTGGCCAAGTTCATGAATTTAGTCCGTTTTGCACCAGAGGTTGTGGAAAATGCTTCTTTGAAGGCACGCATCTTAAAATCGGGGCTAAGGTAGGAGATTCGATCGAAGATTGCAGTGATCTATATTAAGGATTATACAGATATGGTGAAAAGAGCAACGGTTGCTGAACGTGATATCTCGGGATCGATAGGAGGAAGCATGATGATACCCATGGGAACAGGTTCGAACTTTAATGCTGGAAACAAGTGGAAGAGGGACACCTACTTCCAAGGTGGGAGTGTCAATCAGAACCAGATAGCGGGATCAATCAACCTTCATCCATGACCCCAGAGCAAAGTAGGTTGCTTTCAATGTGGTTCGACTGATCACATCAAACAAGAATGTATAGCACCACCGAGAGCATGCCACAATTGCAAGCTGATGGGGGCATCTTCAGTGATATTGTCGCAGTGCTCCCAAGTTGGGTGCGCATGACACTTCCTAGGCATCGCAAGCATCTTATGCTTCGACAGGGTGAGGACAGAAAAATCAGCCTCGCCAGTAGAATAGAGCTAGTTATGGTGATTCTAGAAATACCATGAAACCTCAGGTAGGGCAATCTCAACCAGGAAATAAGGGACAAAGTGCAGCAACAAAACAATTGTATGGACCAGAACATGTGATTGTGGATGATCAGGCTGGACCATCTACGGTGAGAGGTACAATTCTTTTGAATTCTACCCTCATGCAAGTGTTGTTTGATACTAGTGCATCACACTCCTTCATTGCTTCTCGTGCTATTGACTTGCTATGTTTAAAACTGGAAATGATGTCGTCTATGTTGAAACTGCAAACTCCTCTTGGTGAAAGAGAATGTCAAGCCTTAGTGTGTAGAGCATGTGCTATAACTGTTGATGGAGATGAGCTGGAATGGGACTTCTCCATATTGGATATGGATGTCTATGATGTAATCCTGGGTATGGATTGGTTGGAAAGGTTTAAGGCTCACATCGACTGTTATAGGAGAATGGTTAGTTTCACGACGAAGGATGTAATCGACCATCTCTTCAGAGGAGAGAGGATGGTAAAGAAAGGTGAAAAGAGATTGTTGGAACCAATGGTGGGAACGATCTCTTACCAATTGGCATCGTTGACTTTGGCATCATTGGAAGAAATCGTGGAAAATAGTTTTCCAGCTGCAGTGGATAAATTTCTTGATGTTTTTATTGAAAACCTTTCAGGGTTACCACCTGTAAGAGAAGTAGAGTTTATGATTGTTATACTTCCGGGGACCAGTCCTATATCACTTCCATCTTATAGGATGGAACCAATAGAGTTAAAGGAATTGAAAGTGCAGTTAAAGGAGATTGAAAGAAAGGGTTTCATTCAGCCAAGCGGGTCTCTATGGGCAGCACTAGTTTTGTTTGTAAAGAAAGAAGATGGAACTTTGAGGCTATGTGCGGATTATCGTAAACTTAACCAGGTTACGACAAAGAATAGATATCCACTTCCACGCATTGATGACCTATTTGATCAATTGAGGGGAGCTCAGTGGTTCTCCAAAATTGAATTATGGTCAGGATATCACCAGTTGTGAGTTCGGAAGGAGGATATTCTGAAGACAGCCTTCCGAAGCAGACATGGCCACAAAGAATACATAGTCATGCCTTTTGGTCTTACGAATTCACCAGTGGTTTTAATGGCTTTGATGAATCAGATATTTCAGCCATATTTGGATTTTTTTGTTGTGGTGTTTTTGGACGACATATTGGTGTATTACAGAACAAGGGCTGAGCATGAGCAACACTTAGAAATAGTGTTATAAATCTTGAAGGACCACCAGTTGTATTCCAAATTATCAAAGTGCAATTTTTGGATACAAGAGGTACGTTTTCTGGGCCATGTCGTTTCGGAGAAAGGTGTTTCAGTGGATCCAGAAAAGATAGAAGTAGTTCTTTCTTGGAAACCGTCAAAGAATGTCTTTGAAATAAAAAGTTTTCTTGCTCTAGCTGGTTATTACCAACGCTTTGTCCGTGACTTCTCACGACTATCTTCACCTATGAAAACATTGAAAAATAAGAACAGTGCATTTCAATGGACTGAGGAATGTCAGAGATCTTTTCAAGAGTTGAAAGTTCGCCTTACATTAGAACCCATCTTGATTTTTTCGGAATCAGGACAGGGGTATGTGGTGTATTGTGATGCTTCGGGAATAGGGTTGGGTTGTGTTCTCATGAAAGTAGACCATGTAGTTGCTTATGGTTCAAGGCAGTTGAGGGTCCAAGAGAAGAATTACTCAATACACGATTTGGAGTTATCTACAGTTTTCCATGCCTTGAAGACTTGGCATCATTATCTCTTTGGTGAGAAGTTCACTGTGTTTACATATCAAAAAATCATGAAACACATTTTCTCACAACGAGATTTGAATCTGAGGCAAAGGATATGGATGGGGTACCTTCAAATGTTCAACTTTGACTTGATGTATACACCGAGTAAGGGAAATTCGGTGGCCGATGCATTAAGCAGAAATTCGTATGCTCAGTTGGAGAAAGAAGCTTCAAATGAATGGAAGTTCATGTCGGTCTTAGTCGACATGCATGTGGAATGTGAAAACCGAGGTGATGTTGCTATTTTATTTTCAGCTACACTTATTCCTGATTTGGTGGAGATAGTAAGAGATGCACAAACATCTGATGCGGAATGTCTGACAATGAGTTCAAAACTCAATGGTGGGGAGACCATTGATGGATGGAAACTGGAAGCAGGTTCAGTTTTGTGTTTCAGAGATCGGATGGTTGTACCTATGGTTTGTTAGGAACAACTCCTTCATGTTTACCACCATTCGAGATGGGCTGTACATCCGGGTACACAGAAGATGTATAAGGCACTAAAGACGCATTTTTGGTGGAGCGGAATGAAAAGGAAGGTGGTTGAATTGGTCTCGTGATTCTTAACTTGTCAGTAGGTTAAAGTAGAGAATCAGAGACCAGCTGGTATGTTACAGTCTTTACCTATCCCAGTGTGGAAATGGGAGCAGATAACAATGGATTTTGTTACAGGTCTTCCAAGAACGGTCCAGAAACACGATGCCATTTGGGTGATAGTGGATCGTCTAACCAAGTCGGCCCATTTCATCCCAATTCGTGAAACCCATACAGTGGAAGATCTTTCAAAAATATATATCTTGGAAGTGGTAAAGAGACATGGTGTACCAGTGTCTATCGTCTCAGATAGAGATCCGAGGTTCACATCTCATTTCTGGAAATCCTTACAACAAGCCCTTGGGACTCAGTTGACTATGATCATGGCGTATCATCCTCATACAGATGGGAAATCTGAGAGGACGATACAGATGTTGGAAGAAATGTTGTGGGCTTGTTTAATGGACTTTGGTGGCTCATTGGAGGATCATATACCATTAGTAGAGTTCTCATACAATAACAGCTATCAAGCCTCGATACGCATGGCTCCGTTTGAAGCATTGTATGGGAGTCCTTGTCGTTCTCCACTATGCTGGGTGGAAACTGGTGAAACTTCACTAGTCGGGCCGAGCCTTGTCCAAGAAACAATAGAGAAGATTCAGTTGATTAGAAAGAGGACGGAGACGACTTAGAGTCGTCATAAATCTTATGTGGATCATCTCCGAAGACCGTTGTCGTTTGTAGTGAGTGATCACGTATTTTTGAGAATCTCTCCAAGGCTTGGACAACGTCATTTTGAGAAGCAGGGCAAATTATCTCCTCGATATATAGGCCCTTTTGAGATACTGGAACGGGTTGGAGAGGTGGCGTTTTGGTTGGCATTACCACCACGGTTCAGTGCAGTGCATAATGTGTTCCATGTATCTCGGTAAAAGAAGTATCAACCTGATCCTGACCATGTGATCAGATGGGATCACGTTGACCTAGAGCCGGATGCTTCATTGTTACATATCTCAGTGTGGATTGTGGATAGGTAGGATAAGGTCTTACGTGTACAAAGCATCGGCCTTGTGCAGGTTGTGTGGCAACATTGTCAGATTCAGGAAGAGACTTGGGAACGCGAGAAAGAAATGAAGGAGCAGTGGCCAGAACTCTTTCAGTCAAGCAATGGTCTTCTACTTTCTGGGGACGGAAAGGCCAATGGTGGGGATAATGTAGTACCCCCAGTTTCTAGTATGTAACCCTTTCTTGATGCTTTTCATGGTTTTAATGTTAAGGGTGTTGAATGGGAGACTCAGGAGAACTTGGAATGATGTTTTGAGTCAAAGGGGAAGTCGCACGGTTGGCGCACGGTTTGTCTAACTGTGTGGCCAAACCATGCGCAGTGGGTCTTGGAAGCAGTGGCTTCCGCACGGTCGACGCACGGTTTGTCTAACCGTGTGGCCAAACCATGCTAGAAGGGTGGACGAGGCAGTAGCCAACGCACGGTTAACGCACGGTTTTTCAAACCGTGCGGACTAACCGTGCAGTCACTTAAAGTTAGATCCTAAAATTGCGGATCTAACTCGATTTGCCTTTAATTGCCTTGTTTAAACCTCATAAGCGGCCCTAACTTGGGATAACTCTCCCTTGAAGGTTAGAAGACTTCTCTCAAGCATTCTGGAGGCGATCTAAAGGCTTCTCTTGGCGAATCGAAGATGGATTCTTAAGGTATGTGATCATTCTTGATCGGTTTCTTAGATCTACTTAGATCTACTTCTCCTCTTCTCTCGTTTTCTTAGATCTATGCCCGTTATGGGTAGATCTAAGGGTGTGTATTCCAAATATGACAATATTTTGTCTTTGTTGTGTTAGGAGAACAGATCTAAGGAGGGTTTTTGGAGTTTTGACCCGGTGTTCTTGAGCATTCTTTGTCCGTGGCTTGGTTTCGCCAAATTTGTTGAGGTAGGTGGCTTCACTCTCGATTCCTCTTTCTTAGAACTTTAAGGCTTAGTTCAAATTGATTTATTTTCTTGGTTTTGATTCTGAAATTGTGGTGCAAAACATGTTATAAATCTTCTTTAGTGATGATTTATTGGTTTTGATGAAATTGTGGAAATTTAAAGAATGGTTGTGCAAAGTGTTTTGGTTTCTTGATTTTAAAATATGGTTTTGCTGGATTTGGAAAATGGTTTGTGGGAAAAGGGGTTTTGAATAAAAGGGTGATGCTTTATTGAAAGGTTTTGAACAAACTTGGTTCTCAACATGGATTGCATGGGTTGTGGTGTGTGTTCATATGCATTGGGATGGATAAGGGCGAGAAGTCCCCCCATTAATAGGTTGGGACATATAAGGACGTGAAGTACCCCCGTCAAGGTAGTCCACTAAGTGATGGCTTAGTGGAAGGATAACTCACCACTCATGAGTATAGGGAGGTCCAGGTTGCATTCATGGTTGGTTGTGTGGATTTTTGGAATGGAATGAATGTTCAAAAATGGAAATGTGTATTTGATTGGAAATATTGCTTGGTTGATTTTCTTGAGAAAGATGGTTTTGTTGGAAAAATGGCTTGGACATTGAACTTGTTATACTATGAACTTTTTTTGGAATTGTTTTATATAAATTGTTTTATATAAATGTGCTAACATGTTTTATCCTAGAGGCATGGTTTGGGAAGTCATCAGGGGAAAACCTATTGAGTTTCATTACTCACCCCCTGCTTTGGCACATTGGTGCTTTTGCAGATGTCATATACCGGGATGTTGGAAAAGGTAAAGTGTCACATGTTTAGAGCCCTGCTTCGTGATACTTGGGCGGGTTCGTGATGTTGGACCTTGGAGCTCGTGGAGCATGGAGATGGGTTGTTCTCTTGTAGTATTTGAGTTATCTTTCCACTTTTTACTCTGATGTTTGGTGTTGGTTTTCACTGTGGTACTTTTGGTTCGTTTTTGATGAAATTAATGGTTGAGTTGTTTTGGGTTTAAATCATGCATCATATAGTAGTTTCTTGGATATTTTTATCTAGTTTCTCTATTTGTTATTTGTTTTCAGTTAAAGGGTAAATCATCCCCCAAGTATTTTAAAACCCTTCGGCATTTATTGACAGCCTTTGGCACCCTGTGGATGTCGCTTAAGGCCAAGTAATGACTTGTTACACTCTCAAGCCAATGAGAATTGGCGGGTCATTACATAAGGTATGCAATATTTTTTCATCCAATTTCTCTAACTCGTATATTTGCTTCTAAGACTACTCATCTTTATATAGCTAATCACAAGCAAAAACTCAAAGTGAAGGAAATTGAACTAAAATGGTAATAACTACTTTTGTCTCATATACCAATGAATACAGGGTTGACTATCTGGTAGAATGAGTAGTAGTCTTGTAATCCCATAAGTCATTCAAGAGTTTATGAGGCCAATATTTCTTATCATTATCCACCAATTTCAATAGTGTGTTGGATAAGGTTTTTTTGAAAGTCTCTATCTTTCTATTTACCACTGCATGATAATGGGATGAATAGTTGGATTTGATATTGCATTCCTGATATAACTTCCCTACCTTAGAAAAATAGAAATTGGTGTCATTTTCTGTCAATATGGTATGAGGGACACCAAATCTAGTAATGATATTATCCTTTACAAACCTAACAATGCTTCTGGACCCGAATTCTTTGAGAGGTATTGCTTCAACCCATTTAGAGAAGAAATTGGTAATAGTAATGATGTAATTGAACTTCTTGGCTATAGATGGAGGATAAGGTCATACTACATCCATTCCCCAAAAAGAATATGGCCAAAAGTATTCAATTATTTTTAGAATATCTGGTGGTTGATGAATTATGTTGGCATGAAATTGGAAGGGAAGCCACTTCTTAGCGAAATCTATGAAATCCTGCATCATCAAAGGTCAAAAGTATCAAAGACTTTTGATTTTATTAGAAATTATATACCCAGACTGGTGGGCACCATAGGCTCCTATATGTACTTCTTTCATGACAGCCTTGGTTTCTTCCCCATTAATGCATATGAGAATAATTTCGTCAAAGCCTCATCTATACAGGATCTTCTGGTGATTTAGGCCATCATAAACAGTGAAATTAATAGATCATCATCAGAATTTATATTTTCCATCTCTATCAGGTAGAAGTACTTCGTCTTGGATATATTCCATGATGGGTTTCATCTATCTCGTGGTTGGACCAAATGCTTAGGTAATGGTACTGATTTTATTGATTTTATCTATTTTTATTTGAATAAAAGGTGAAACCACACATAAATGAGAAATTATAATGACAGTATCATCATGATTTGGACTTATGGGGCTATAGCTACATTTTTCAATGCATCAACTTGGGGATTTTGTGACCACATGACATAATACAATATTGGTTCTGAGGAAAATTCGTCCATTAAAACTGAGACACAATCACACAGGGGTATTAGTTCTTATTTTCTGATAGAATAATCCTCATTTATATGTTTTATTACCAATTATGAATCACCATTCACTTACAGGTGGTCCAATGATACTTGGAGTTCAAATTCCAAGCTTGTAATGAATGTTTGATATTTTTCCTCATTATTGGTACCACCATCTGATAAAAGGAAACAGAATGGAACCCTGCCTTTTCTGAGGGGATAACTACAATTTCTAACCCATTTTATTAAGATTAGGGTCTTCCATCATCTTCCCCATTGGACTTATAAAAGCACCATCAAAGTAAATTTCCCATGTTCGGGGACTTTCCTTTGTAGAGAATATTTCTTCATGAGGAAGTTCAGTATCCAAGGACATTTCTTCTGAAGATGGGTGTTCAGTAAGGAAGTCTTCCAAGTAATGGCCATTTAGTTAATTCTATGGAAAGAACTGCATATCAAACTACTATAGAATAAATACCCACCATGAAAGTATTCATGTTAATATAGGATGACTGAGGATAAATTTGAGCGGGTTATTATGAGAGACCAAGTGGACCTCATGATGATTCAAGTAGCGCCTCATCTTTTGAACTAAAAAGTCTAATGCTAGGAATCTCTTCTCAATATCTAAATATCGAGTTTCTATATTGAGCATGGTTCATCTAAGATAATAAAGGATATTTTAATTCCCATCATCATTCTTCTATGCAAGGAAGGAACCCAGTGATCACTCCAAGGCTATCACATAAAGGATGTGCAGTTTTCCCACAATATGTCAAATCAATTACAGTGGACTCAAGATTCATTTATTTAGGGTATAAAATGATTCATGCAATTTATTGTTCCATTAATATGTGACCCCATTCTTCATCAATTTGGTTAAGGTAAAACACTTTCCTTCCATATTGGATATGAGCTGACGGATGTAGGCCAAGTGTCCTTAAAGTCCTCTCAACACATTCAAGTTTCGAGGTGGTGACATTGAAAGGATATCATTATTCTTCTCTGGATCGAATTCAATTTTAGTATGGCGTAGAAAAAAACTGATAAAGTTTTCCAAGGTTACCACCAAAGAACATTTAATGGGGTTCATCTTTTGGTTATACTATTGAAGCATGCTGATTGTTGTCTCTAGGTTAGTTAGGTGATTAGAAAATTGTCTGGATTTAGCCACTAAATCATCAACATAGCATTAAAAAAATTTCCCTAAGAAGGGTTTGAATATGTGGTGCATTTCATGTTGATATGTCTCGCCAGAATTCTTCAATCCCAAGGGAAATACCTAATAGAAAAATATGCCTTAAGGGGATCTAAAGGCTGTAGATTCATTATCTTATAGGGCTATACATATTTGGTTATACATATAGTAGCCATCTATGAAGGATATATCTTCATATAAAGCCATTTCATCAATCAAAATTTCTGTTATTGGAACTTGGAAGTCATCTTTGGGATAATGCTAATTATGTTTTGTAAGATCCTGTGTTTTTGAACCGGGTTAAAATTATGAATGTTCCTAAAATTATTTTTTAAGTTTATCAATGGGTCGTTCTTTTTAAACCGATCTCCAGAATTTTATTCCGAGTGTTGGAAGACCAAAAGATGTCCTTTTTTCTCAAACTTTGATAGAAGTTTTGAGGTAAAAGGGAAGTCGCACGGGCGGCACACGGTTTGTCTAACTGTGCGGCCAAAACGTGCATAGTTGGTCTTGGAGGCAGTGGCTTCCACACGGGCGGCACACAGTTTGTCTAACCATACGGCCAAACCATGTGAGAAGGGTTGCTGAGGTAGTAGCTAACACATGGTTAGCGCACAGTTTGTCAAACCGTGTGAACTAACCGTGCATGTACTTAAACGAGATCCTTAAATTGTGGATCTCGCTTGTTTTTGCCTTTAAATGGCTCATTTTTCCTCCCAAGTGGTCATAAATCAGGATTTTTCTTCTCCTTAGGTCAGAGAAGGTTCTCCCATCATTTTTGAGGCAATACGAAGGCTTCTATTGTCTAACCGAAGTTAGTTTCTTGAGGTAGGTAGATGTTCTTCTTCGTTATTTTTCAGTTTCTTAGATTTACTTAGATCTACACCTCTTCTTCTCATAGTTTCTTAGATCTATGATCATTATGGGTAAATATAAGTGTGTGGATGACAAGTATGATGAGTTTTGTTCTTGGTCTTTCTAAGAGAAGTGATCTGAGGTGGATTCTTGAAGAATCAACCCGTTTCTCTTTAGGGTTTTTGTTCGTTGTGGTTTTCGTCAAAACCTCAAGGTAGGGTCCAAAATATTTAACACTTTATTTAAGAATTATAGATTCTTTAAATAAATTGATAATGTGAATTTCCTTGATTTTGATATGTTGATGAATGACACTTTTGATGTTATTGATTAGTTCCGCCCACATGAGATAAGCGAGGACTTAAACATGTGTTGAGTTTAAGTATGTTTGGCTAACTTGGTTAAAGTGATATGATTAAACAGTTAAATGATTGGAATGGGGAGATTGAGTATAAGGATAATTAATTATAGAATTAATTATCAATTCATGATTTGGAATGAGTTTGTGGCCTTTAATGACTATTGGGAATATTGAATATTTGACATGTTCAGAAGATAATTGGAAACTGGTAATAATTAATGGATTGATTAATTATTACATGTTAAATGGTAAATTGATAACTAATTGATGATTGGTTAAAGAGATAAGGTTTGATTAATTAATTTTTCAATTAATTAATTTGCATGCATTAAATTAAGATTGTGAATTGATTGTTTGTTATAATTGTTGGCTAGGAGTCCCTTTTGATGCATATTAGTTTTCCATGCCTTAAGTTGTCTTGGATGGAGTTGTTTATAGATATGATATGTTGTGTGAGATGGTCACTAAATATCTTGGCTTTGCTCCACATGTTTTGAGATGATTATGGTGTTCTTGTAGATTATTAAAGTTTTGGATGAACCATTGTTTGAATGGACGGGTTCATACTTGTTAGAGAATTTGGATAATTAAGTGTTGACTTATCTGAAGAGAGATTTGTGTTGTTAATTAATTGTTGAATTAATTAATGGGTTGGTTTTATGGTGTTAGACCTGGTATTCTACACTAATGATAAATGTATATGTGTGATTGATGAAAGGGTTGTGAGATAGGGATTGATGCTCTAAATACTCACAGGGTGTTAGACATGATGTTCTATACCAATGATAGATGTATATGTTTGATTGATGAATGGGTTGTGAGACAGGGACTGATGCTCCAAATACTCACAGGGTGCTAGACATGGCGTTCTACACCCATCTTGCAATAAAATATTATTTTATGCGACAGGGACTGATGCTCCAAATACCCATGGGTTGTGAGGCATGGAATAACGCTATGAATACTCACGAGGGTGATAGACATGATGTTCTACACCCATTAATTAACATTGGACTGTGGATCCAATTGTTCTGTGTGTGAAATTAGTTAATGGTTAATGAAGGCTGTTGTGACATGATGTTTTGTAAATTGTTTAAGAGAAAGGGTTCAGGCATATTAATGAATTGGGTGAACCACTGTTAGTGGACAGACCCAAGAGCGAATAACTTTTTTAGTGGACAAGCTTAGACATAATATATGAAATATTTAATTTAATAACTTATGACGCGTTATCCAACCCAAAGCACACGCTTGAATTCAGTCCTTACTTTGATTACTTAGATGGTATTTAGAGACATTCGTGGTGAGTGACTTATATGGGAGATGTCGGGCGTAGGCTAAATCTCAAGACTTTCATAATAATATTTGAGTAATTGATAAATGAAAAATGATAATGTAATGATTATTGAGTATGCATGAAAAATTAATAGTACATGTTCAGACACCAGCTGAGGGCTGAAGCAGGTACTTGAGTATATAGTTATTTTGTAATGCTTACTTTATTTTATGCATGCCTTCATGTGTTTTAAATTATTTATTAAATTTCTGGATTTGGGGTGAAAACCATTGGTCCGAGCCTACTGAGATTTATATCTCACACCCTACTCTGGCCACCATTGCACTGGGTACCTGATTAGACTATATTTGGTTGCAGGACTATGTTGTTTTCATTTTCTTGAGATTTAGGAGCAGAGGACCGAGCAGAGGCTCAGGATGCTCGAGGAGATCTCCCTTGGGGCTTTGAGTCTTTATTTATTTATTTCTGTATTGGAATGTACAACATGATGTTTTTTTCACTGTTTTATACTTTTGTATCATTAGCATGTCATGCATACATCTTATGTATAATTTAGTATTGGCCACTTTTATAAAATGAGTATTGTTTGTCTTCTGCTATTTGTCATTATGAGTTACTACTTCCACTATTGTTTGTTATCTACACTGATATATTGTTGTGCAACTCTAATAAGAGGGTATAGTATCCCCACCGACTATCCTTAGACCCTCATTGCTATTCAGCAGCCTCTGGAGTATGGGGAGATGCGCTTGAGGTCATGTGGAGATCGGTCCGGCCATCGGTTCAGGGGTGACCCGGGTCAGGATGTTACAAAGTGGTATCATAGGTTTAGGTTCCCTTCTTTCCCTTTTTCTTGACATGTCAGTGCTTTGGTTAATAGCCGTGCTTGGGACTGATCACCTCATGTACGAGAAATGACCTAGTGGTCAGGGATGAGAATTGATGTTCGTACTATTGGAGGTTACAATTGATATGATTTCACATTGAGTGACTGGTGTATTTTCTGCTGTTTATTGATTTTGAGAATTTTGAAAAGAATAATTTTCTTGTCCTAATATGGAAAGGAAGTTTCATACATGTATCATCTTAGGAACTTAGAGATTCACATGTCATTCATATAACATGCCATGTAGTTGCATTAGTATGATGCCTGCTAATTTGGATTGTGTTCCTTGGGTGCAATTCCATGTTTGATTTGCTTTAGCAGGCCTATTTAGATAGCATGTTTCAGTGATATATTTAACATTCTTGAATGATTATATGCCATAATACATTAGTTATTAGTTGTTTTATTGTTGTGACATGCTTTCGTGTTATAACATGTTGTTGTGTTACTGCTTATGCTAACATGTTAGAGAAGTTTTGATATGTTAAAGGGGTGATAAAGATAAAATGTTAAATAAATGTTTGTTGTGTTAAATGGGAGCCAAAATCTAGAGATAAGTTGTATGGGCGCCTTATCGATTGGTAGGTGGTCACCCATATAATTTGGACTGTTAGGTTGATCATGTTAATTTCTGAATTGACTTTGGTATCGATTAATGAGAGCCAATTTTCAATCCATGGAGTCTATGGGTGCTTCATGAATTGGGAAATGATGAATCATTTAAAATGTGATATCTTGATGCCTTGTGAAATGATTTTAAACGTGAAAGATGTTTAATGTTGATCTAAAATCAAATGGATAGCTTCCAAAATGCAACTGCGACAAGTAGGTCAATTGGGGAGTGTTTTATTGAGATAACCCATTTGGGTGTTTAAAAATTTTAATACCTGTGTGTTTTCTATTGGGTTGCTTTATAGAGAACCCAGGTTGGTTAAATTGGTATCCTCGTAGGTCACCTTATCTTCTTAAAAGAAATTTATTTTTATAGGTTTCCTGAAAATGACAGGATGTCAACTAATGTAAATGTTTTAAAAAGGGAGTTTTATGAAACTTTCCTGTTTTGCCTTGGGGCGTTTTGAAAATTGTACTTTGATGTTTTGATTAAATTGTTTGACGATTAAATATAAAAAGTGATTAAATATAAGAGGCATGGAAATGGAACCTTTTGTGGTGTCCACTGTTTAAAACCCTCATGTAAAGGGTAGTTTGGAATTATCTTGAGTTACCTTGGAACGGAAGTGTGAATACTTTCCGTAGGCGTTATTCTCCTTAGGAATGGCCTTATGTTCGTATTTTGAGCCTAGTGACTTGTTTTAAGTGACCCAATTTAGGGTTGACACTTTTTCTTCATAAGGGGCTAACCTTCGGTCGGTAGCACCCTCAGAACTTAAATGCCTTGTTAGCACTATGGATTTTCTCACTCTTTTGGAGTTGTTAGGTGCCGTTGTCCCAAGTAGGACTTCTAGTTTCCTATTATTCCCTTGTTTGAATGGGTGGTGATGTGTTTCTTGACCTTGTTATGAGTTTGAGCATCGAGAAATGCTCTTTGTCAGCTTGTAAGACGTGACTCGGGCATGGTCAACTGCTTTGTTGGTCATTTGACCATTTCTTCTTAGTAATGGATGACTGGTTATGGAATCGTCTAGGAAAATGGTCGTATGAGGAAATATGACTCCATAATAAGTCTTTTTGTAATGTTGAGTACGGTCTCGAATCAACTCTAGGTAGAGTGACTTGAGCGTTAAAGAATCAGTTTCTTTTCAATTCATGGAATAGTTTTCAAAAGACCTAGGTGTTTGACACGCCGATCTTGTTGTTAATCTAGTGCACTGGTGAGAGGCTGATCTTTTCTTGAGACGTCATGGGAAATCCTAAGGTGGGTATTGCCACTTTCATCATGATGAATGTGTTGGCAGGTGATGCCAGGCTTTTAGAATAGAGTAGTCAGACAATGGTTTGACTGATCTTCTTCATGACCTTGGTTTTCTCTTAGTGTACTCTTCTGGACATGATGAGCATGTCCCCTATCTTGACCTTGTCATGGAGACACTAAGGCAGCGTCAGTCTTATGCCACACTACAATTTAAAATGTTGTTTGGCTTGTTGATTTGTTGTTATCAAGGTAGTACGTGGAATGCGTTGATTGTTTGGGCTACTTCCATTTTCATGATTGGGCACGGTTGTTTTTAAAATAGCCTTGCGATGGATTGACTTGGAAAATTTACCAGATGTTGGGTAAGGACATCGTTATACTAGCAAATTGTTTTGGAATTGTTTTAAAGGCACATCATCATATAAAGGGAGAAATTGGCTTTTGGGTCCACGACGTCTTTTGAGGGAAGCATGTGAAACCTGTTCCGTTGTTTGATCGAGGTTCAACCTTTTACGTTGATAAGGTCCTTCTAATGAACTAATAAGATCTGTTTCGATGTATAAGCTTTAGATTAATCTTTGGATGTAGTTAAAAAGGCTTATCCATCAGGTTTTAGAAGGGTTAAAGGTGTGTTTGGTGTTGGGAACACAACACATCACTTCTAACGCGATTAATTGACCTTGGTATATTGGTTGTTTTAGTAGTGGTTCCCGATGGATTCTTGGGGACAAGAAGTTTTTAAGGTGGGTTTAATGTAAGATCCCATGTTTTTGAACTGGGTTAAAATTACGAATGTTCCTGAAATTCTTTTTTCATTTTATCAACGTGTCGTTATTTTTAAACCGATCTCTAGAATTTTATTCTAAGTGTTGGAACACCTAAAGATGTCATTTTTATCAAACTTTGATAGAAGTTTTGATGTAAAGGGGAAGTCGCACGGGTTGCGCACGGTTTGTCTAACCGTGCGGCCAAACTGTGCGTAGTTGGTCTTGGAGGCAGTGGCTTCCGCATAGGTGGCGCATGGTTTGTCTAACCGTGCGGCCAAACCATGTGAGAAGGGTGGCCGAGGTAGTAGAAAACGCACTGTTAGCGCACAATTTGTCAAATAGTGAGAACTAACCATGCATGCACTTAAACGATATCCTTAAATTGTGGATATCGCTCGTTTTTACCTTTAGATGGATCGTTTTTCCTCCTAAGCGGCCATAACTCGGTATTTTTCTTCTCCTTAGGTCAGAGAAGGTTCTCCCATCGTTTTTTAGGTGATCCGAAGGCTTCTCTTGGCGAATCGAAGCCAGTTTCTTGAGGTAGGTAGATGTTCTTTTTTGTTCTTGTTCGGTTACTTAGATCTACATATATCTACACCTCTTATTCTCATGGTTTCTTAGTTCTATGCTCATTATGGGTAAATCTAAGTGTGTGGATGACAAGTATGATGAGTTTTGGTCTTGGTATTTCTAGGAGAAGTGGTCTAAGGCAGATTCTTAAAGAATCAACCCGTTTCTCTTTAGGGTTCTTCGTTCGTTGTGGTTTTTGTCAAAACCCCAAGGTATGGTCCCAAATATTTAACACTTTATTTAAGAATTATAGATTCTTTAAAAAAATTGATAATGTGAATTTCCTTGATTTTTATATGTCGACCCACAATCCATATTTTTTATTCTCTAACACTTTTAAAGGCTAAGTGTGAACCATAACAAAGTTTCAACCGGGAAAAACATAAAAAGGATTACAAACCTCAACAACCCACTACTTCAAAATCCAGAGTCAGACCATCAAGCATAAAATGGGATAATTAATTGTATAAATTAATTATCAAGTCATGAGTTGGAATGAGTTTGTGGCCTTTACTGACTATTGGGAATATCGAATATTTGACATGTTCGGAAGATAATTGGAAACTTGTAATAATTAATAGAGGGATTAATTATTACATGTTAAATGGTAAATGGATAACTAATTGATGATTGGTTAAAGAGATAAGGTTTGATTAATTAATTGATGAATTAATTAATTTGCATGCATTAAATTAAGATTGTGAATTGATTGTTTGTTACGATTGTTAGCCATGAGTACCTTTTGATGCATATTAGTTTTCTATGCCTTAAGTTGTCTTGGATGGAGTTTTTTAGAGATATGATATGTTGTGTGAGATGATCACTAAATATATCGGCTTTTCTCAGCATGTTTTGATATGATTATGGTGTGCTTGTAGATTGTTAAAGTCTCGGACGAACCATTGTTTGAATGGACGAGTTAAAACTTGTTAAAGAATTTGGATAATTAAGTGTTCACTTATCTGAAGAGTGCTTTGTGTTGTTAATTAATTGTTGAATTAATTAACATGTTGGTTTTATGGTGTTAGACCTGGTATTCTACACCATTTATAAATGTATATGTGTGATTGATGAAAGGGTTGTGAGACAGGAACTGATGCTCCAAATACTCACAGGGTGTTAGACATGATGTTCTACCCCAATGATAGATGTATATGTTTGATTTATGAATGGGTTGTGAGATAGGTATTGATGTTCCAAATACTCATAGGGTGCTAGACATGGCGTTCTACACCCAGCTTGCAAGAAAATATTCTTTTATGGGACATGGAATGACGATCTAAATACGCATGGGCTGTGAGACATGGACTGATGCTCCGAATACTCACGAGGGTGCTAGACATGATATTCTACACCCATTAATTAACATTGGAATTTGGTTCCAATTGCTTCTGTGTGAAATGAGTTAATGGTTAATGAAGGGTGTTGTGACATGATGTTTTGTGAATTGTTTAAGAGAAAGGGTTCATGCATATTAATGAATTGGGTGAACCATTGTTATTGGACGGACCCAGGAGTGAATCAATATTTTAGTGTACGGTCTTAGACATAATATATGAAAGATTTAATTGAATAACTTATGATGCGTTATACAATCCAAAGAACAAGCTTAGATTCAATCCTTACTTTGATTACATAGATGGTCTTTAGAGACATCCATGGTGAGTGACTTATACGGGAGATGTCGGGTGTTTGTTGAATCTCAAGACTTTCATAATAAGATTTGAGTAATTGATAAATGAAAAATGATTATGTAATGATTTTTGAGTATGCATGAAAAATGAATAGTACATGTTTAGACACCAGCTGAGGGTTGAAGCAGGTACTTGAGTATATAGTTATTTTGTACTGCTTACTTGATTTTATACATGCATTCATGTATTTTAAATTATTTATTAAATGTCGGGATTTGGGGTAGACACCGGTGGTCCTGGCCTACTGAGATTTATATCTCACACCCTACTCAGGTCGCCATTACACTGGGTACCTGAGTGGAATCTATTTGGTTACAGGACTATGCTGTTTGCATTTACTTGGGAGTTAAGAGCAGAGGACCGAGCGGTAGCTCGATATGCTCGAGGAGATCGCCCTTCGGGCTTTGAGTCTTTATTTATTTATTTCTATATTGGAATGTACAACATACTGTTTTGTTCACTGTTTTCTACTTTTGTATCATTATAATGTCATGCATGCATATGTAATATAATTTGGCATTGGCCACTTTTATAAAATGAGTATTGTTTGTCTTCCGTTGTTTGTCATTATGAGTTAATACTTCTGCTATTGTATGTTTTCTACACTGATATACCACTGTGCAACTCTGATAAGAGGGTATAGTCTTCCCATTGACTATTCTTAGACCCTCGCTACTAGTTGGAACCCTCTAGCATATGGGGAGACGCGCTTGAGGTCATGTGGCGACCGGTCCGGCCACCGGTTCAGGGGTGACCTAGGTCGGGACGTTACATGTTTTTTTAAATCAGTGAATACTTTGATTTTCCCGTTATGATTTTTAACTAGGAAAATATTGGCTAACCACTTTGGATATTTCACCTCTCAGATGAAATTTTCCTTGTTAAGCTTGTCGACTTCAGCCTCAATCTTGGAGGCTTGAGTCTGGTGTGTTCTTCTTACTTCTTTTTTATATCCTCAATCTCTTCTAGAAAACCCAAATGATGGGTTTCCACATCAGGGTCAATTCCTATAATCTGTATTCAATTCAAGGAAAACACATCATAGTGTTTCTTTAAAAAGGAAGTATACACCACTTGATCTTCTTGAGTCAAGGACACACTAATGAGAGTGGCAATAAGTCTTCCTGTGTACCTTGATTTATTTCTATGAGTTCATCCACAGTGGTTGAGACATCTTCCTCAAATATTGGAGGGACGTCCCTGAGGTTTAACTCTTCATATTTTTCTTTATGTGTTGCTTATTCATCCTCTTCTTGAAAGTCATGTGATGGAGAAAGACTTTCAAAGCTAGGGAAGGAGTTGGTATTTGGACATCCTGAAGAGGTGGTAACCATATCCTACTAAACTAATGATGAAGGGTATTTTTGATGTTCCAAATGGAATATGATGAGATAGGAAATAATATACTTGTCTTATTCCATGAGTGTGAAAACTTATTCTAGATTTTCTAATGAATCAATGACTTGTTGAAGCTCAGTGTATGGAATGAATACATCTCTATTTAGAGTTTCATAGCTACATGGTGAATCAATGATTTCTCATGTATTTTCCGGATTTGTTTCCACAACTAAAATTATGGAAGCTATTGAACAACTACTTGGATTTGGTTCAACCCTTTCAGTTTGATAAATGGGTAACATGTAATCTATACTAAGATAATTTAATGAGTTTACTAGGATCTTTTCCAGACCATTTGAAGCATTGATTCTAGTAACATCATTCATCATGGACTATTTTCCCTTTGTGTGATAGAAATCTGCATCAATGTACATAGATTCACAAGTTTTGAATGGGGCCTTATCACCATGAAATATCCCAATTTGAACATTGCCACAATATTTATAACATTGACTGTATGATGGAGAATTTGCTGCATGCTGATGTAGACAAGTTCTCCACAACAAAATGTTGAAAGTTTTATCTTACTGAACAACCATGAACTCTAAATCAGATATGATATCTCCAAACTAATTTTTGAGTGTAATATATCAGTGAGTGGTTCTTGATCATTATTTTCAAAACCCTTTATCATCAAAGTGGATGGATGAAAATGAGATTCTGTGGGGCCCAATCAGTGAAGTGTCTAGATGGGAATGAGGTTGACCCCGGAGCTATTATCAATTAAGGGTCATTGGATGTCAATATCATCAATACTTCCAGATATGTACAAGGGCCTAAGGTGTACTTGTAAAACAAAATCCTCATCCTGGTCTATTAAATATATGATTTCATGGAATTATACTAGGTCATTATCTATATGGTAATCCTCTATGGCAGAAGCCTCAGTTGCAAACTCTTTAGGGCTTGAAAATGCCTCAATAAGTGCTTCCTAAAGAACCTTTCATAAATTCAGAGCATCCATGGTTGATATCTTGGCCGGTACCTGGTCCAGTTTCTTCAATACATCATGCATTTGATTAAGAGACTGGATTTTTCTAGTATGAAGATTTTTTTTGTAGGTGCCCCATAAGATGATGCTCATGAAGTGGATGGACCATTTTTTGGGGCATAAGTTGGAAATACTTCTATTCTGGGGGGATTACATTGGATAAGTCTTCCCACTCACCAAGAAGGTGGTGGTATAGCCTCTAATCAGTATTCCATGATGATCAAGTCATGGTAGGCCCTATCATGTGATGAAGAATTCCCTTATTCCTGTTGAGCCCACTAGAGAGCTCTCCCGTGATTTTCTACTACATGAATGGTTTGAGCAGGGGTGTAATAGAAATAGTGGATTCTAGCATGCCCATGTCTTCCCCAGTATCCTTGACCTTGATGACCTCTTCCCCCAGTTCCCCAATCAAGTATTGGTAACTCATGTTTATAATCAGAATCATCTTTTTTATAGGGACCAATTAAGTGAGTAACATTAACAGAACAGATGATCAACACCTCATCTGATAAATATTCTACTAAATAAGTCGATTATTACTGTGCTATGTGGTGGGGTAGTGACCCTACTTTTGAGAAAAATGGCATGAAATCTTCTAAGGTTAAGGAAAACCATATCCTTTACTCAAACTCATCTTCTTCTTCTTATTCCTCCTTATTCTTTCAACCAAGATGATTCTTTGAGTATTGGACTTCAGATGTCTGGGATTTTGATTAAGATGACTTTTCTATAACTGAATTAGTAGTAGACATAGTTGGTTGTTTCAATTTTTTTCATTGAATGGATTGATTTTAGTTGATTGTTTTCCTGGCCATCCAATCATTGAATTTCTCTGCATTTTTGCTTTGGACTTCCTTCCATCCACCCTCCTTATCTGTATTAGTAGAAGTATCACATGCTACATGGGCTAGTGAATTTAACAGCTTCACTTTCTTAGAGTTCATCGTCTTTTATAGGAGGTCCTTAAAAACAAAACACTCCAGGATGGGGTGACCCAACATTTTATGGAAGGGGAAATAATTTGAGAGCTCCTCCACTCCTTAGTTGTTAGGTTTCATTGGTTATGGAAACTGAACAAAGTTTTTTTCAAAATTTGAGATTAAGTAGCTGGGAACATGGTGATTTTGAAAATAATAGACCTTGTTTATCAACTCCTCAAATTGGGGTTCTCTTTTTAAAATAATGGCGTTTTTAAGCATAAAACTGGGGTTATTCTTATCCAATCCTTAGAATAAATATTAGATGATTGATAAAAAATTATTGAATATATTATATATAAATTCCATTAAAATCATTAACCAATATAGATAAATTTAATTTTCTATGATAAAACATTTTTTGCACATAAAAAACGTTTTCCTAAAAAATGTTTCTTTTAATATCAAATGATTTTTAATTTTATTTATAATCAATTTATAACCAATATATTTATTTTTTACATGTGTAAACCATATATATTTCTTAATTTATTTATTCATATTCTTAACCACCAATCTAATCTCTAGGTTTTAATAGTATATGATATTACGTTTCATTTAAACTTGGGGCTTCATGTATCGCGAGCTATCAAAAAGATTAGATTTATTTAAAATAAAATATATCATAAATTCATGGGGTGTTATATTCTTCCCTCCATAAAAATTTTCACCCTATAAATTTCCATAGTCACCTTGTGAATATATTTGGGTGGTACTTCATCCTAACTTCTATAGGTTCCCACATCCAATATTTTATGTTATGATTTCACCAAAGTGCAATTACCAGCTAATTCACTTGATTCCTCAACATATATTCTCAAGAATCTTGTTTATGGATATGATCTTCATAGTAAGATACACCAGGTGCCATTTATATTTCATCAGAGGTGGTCACAAGAATTAGTCCTGGCATCTACTTCTTTTACAATGACATATGGAACAAGTTTTGTACCTTAGAGAGACATGGTGGAATTTCCAAAAAAATAATACAAAAATCCAATTCATTCCATTATTTTAAAAGTTATACTACACTAGCAGGTAAATTTCACTTTCTTACTGAACCTTGTAAGGCACTTTCATTGAGATACTTTCATAGAAACAAGATCTACAACATAAAATTCAAAATATTTTCTCTAGTTATCTACATAGATTTTTTCATACAATGATATACTTTGATTTGGGTTTCAAAAGTGTTTAGCCTTTTCATTTTATCTTGAAAATATTTTGGGCTTACAATCTTCCTTTCCCCAAATTCATCCGAACAAGTTAGAGTAATACATCTCTTTCCATAAAATACTACATACAATGCCATTTGAATATATTAATGTAAGTAATTCTTATAGTATACTTATAACAAATGTACATACTGATCCCACATATCTTGAATGTAAGTATAACATAACCTCAACATGTATTCTAATGTTTGAATAGTCTATTTAGAATGTCCATCAGTTTGAAGGTGATAAATAGTGCTCAAATGATTCTCATTCTTAAGATCCTTCTGAATAATTTTCTAGAATTTTTATGTCAATATTGGGTAACAATAATAAATAATTGAAATAGTTTCACCATGATTAATTACATCCTAACTAATATATACATATAGGGAACTCTAGATGTAAATATTCTCTTATAGTAAGGAATTTGTGAAGCTTTGGTGAGCCAATCAATAGTAACCTATATTGCATCATTCTTTATATGAGTCTTTGGTAATCTAGTGAAAAATTCCATAGTAATTTCATCCCATTTCATAATATATATTGGTAGAGGTTGTATGACCCCCCTATGATTCTTCCCCTTAACCTTAAATTATTGGAAAACAAAACATCTCGACACATAATCCACAATTAACCACATCGTATTATCAAACTAAAAATATTACATTAAATATTTATACATCTTAGAGCTATCAGGGTTTATAGATAAATTATTATTATTATAATCCCACAGTTATCTTTTTAGATTGGGTAATTACTGAACAAATAGTCTCATTCCAAATTTCATAACACCATCTTCCCAAATTATTTCTTCCAATTATCAATCATTCATTACATAAATTTAATTTTGAAAATTCTCATCATCATGTTGAGAAATTTTTATATTTTTCAAGAGATATGGTTTGAAAATAATTTCAAAAAGGATCAATGAATACCCTTCCTTAATAATTTACATATCCATATTTAATAGATCCATGAATGTAGGATCCTTATCGATCCTCATTTCGATTAGAACTCTATGATCTTTCCTAATCAAAGAATATTCTACATTATTTTCCATCCCTGGGTTGTAGTATATTGAGAAGTAATAATCCTTCAGTATATCAATCCATTTATTTTCCTCATTTTGATATTTTTTATGAGTAAATGTATGACATAGTCTTATGATCCTTGTATATATTATAATTTTCACCATTGAGAAAATTTCTCCATATCATCAAAGATATGATTACAGATGCCAACTAAAAATTGTGGGTTGATAATTTTTTCATTAATCATTAGCTTACTTTAGGTATAGGAAATTACATTATCATTATTAATAAGGAAACAAACAAGTCCCTTCATTTATGCATCATTATATATAAAAAATTCTTTATTTCCTAATGGTATAGCCAAAATTTGAGCATTCACTAACATCTTCATAAATTCATGAAAAAATTATTAGTATTCCTTTTCCTATAATAACTCAACCCCCTTTTTAGTATGATTTTTAGATTGGTTATTCAATCATGTAGAATTTTGAAAAAATTGTTGATAGTAACCTACCAGACCAATGAAACCATGTGACTCAGTTATTATTGTGGGTGTAGTCCATTATTGGACATCCTTTTTCTTTATAATACTAATAGACATTACATCCGTGGAAAAAATATGATGGATAAAATAAAAATTCTGAAGCCCAAATTCAAAAATTCTAAATTTCACATGTAACACTTTTCTTTTAAGAGTATCAATAATGATCTTCAAGGAATTCTAATGGTCTTTATAGTTCTTATAATACACCAAGATATCATAAAAAAACAACATAATAAAATCATTCACATATTTCTTTGATACTCTATTATTTTGGTCCATACAAATAGAAGGTTCATTAGTAAATAAAAATGGAATTAATTTAAACATTTAATATCCATACCTCATAAAAATGTTTTATTTGTAATATCATCCTTCTTTAATCGCAATTAATTATATAAAAAACAAAGTGCAATATTTGAAAAATATTGGGTCCCATCAAGTTTATCCAATAAGTTTCTTATGTGAGGTATATGATTCTTGTTCTTTTCCATAATATCTTTTATTTTACTATAATCATTAGATCACCTCAAATAACCATATTTATTCTAAACCAAATAAAGTGGGGATCCCCATGGTGTACAAATATAGCCTATAAATACCTTATCACACAAATCCCTTAGTTTCTTATTGAACTCCACTAATTCCATAGATGCCTTTTGATATGGGTCTTTAATATTGGTCTTGTATCATAGATTAAATCATTTGAAAACTCAACTTCATGTTATAATTGATGTAAAGTAAGTTCATTAGTAAATACATCGATGTATTCTTATAAAATAAAAACATACTCAATTTGTATATTTCTCTTCCATCTAAATATTTTCTTAGATCTTCTTCCCCAAGGATCTCATTCATTAGAGCTACCAGGGGTGAATCTGGACATGAGTCAGAGGATTAAGTATCCCATCTAAAGATAAGGAATTACATATCTTCATCATGGGGCATACTTTCTTTATCTTTTTAATAAAAATTTTCATCGTATTTTTAATGTTAGTATACACCAAATATTATATGAAAATAAACTATAGTTATAATAATTAAGTCCAAAAATAGGGTGTGTTTATGTGTCATAATGCTAACTAAATAACACATCCTCATTTTGATGAGACATACACTGTTATTATTGACTGATAATTCCCTTCTTAATGTGATAAAGAAACATTTAATTTTCTTATAAAACATAGAATATATAGGAATGAAATGATTTGGACTCAAATAAATAATTATCTAAATTTGAGGATTTGATTAAAGTACCTAAAACCACATCATTAAGGACATAAAACTTAGTTGTTATTGTCATATAATCTTGGACTTTCTCCCTATAACTTTTCAAGATAAAACTACATTGACACCTGGGATAGTCATTTTCATAGTGTATCATCTTTTTAAAGTTTAATTATTGCACGTTGGCAGATTCTTTAATGACCTATCAATAAAAATCATGGTGTGATTTCTCTCCACACATATATAAAACTCTCATTCCTAGTAATCATATTCCACAATGTTACATTCTACATTTATTACAATATGGAAATTCCACTTTTACTTTCTTCTCTTCTCTCATATTTCCTTTTCCAAAGAGCTTAGTAATCTTTCCCCCATATTTTATTCCTTGTAATACACAAGACATAGATAATTATTCCACTTTATTAATAACACATGATATTATGTTATTGTATGATGAGAATATTTGGGATTCTAGTTCCCTTTAATGGATTGGTCGAAGATTATCCAATAAATTTTCGACATATATCTTTGGATTACATTCATATTCTACTACATGCCCTGCTATCCTTGTAAAGATGGCTTCATATTTACTAACTTTTTCCTCTTAATATCTTATAATAATTGGGAATTGTCTCTTCATATCATCTCATTAATCATGAGGAAAATATTTTTCCATGAATAGTAACCTAAAATCCTTCCACTCTATGTTATTTATTTGGTATGAATCCTTATAGTTTTAAATAAATAACCCCAAATGATATTCATCCCTTGAAAGATGATAAAATACAATGAAAGTCTTGTCCCTTTCATTAATTCCTAGAGTGAGAACTATCTTATATAAGAAAATTTTCCATTTATCACTTATAAATCAATTATTAGTCTCATTTAATGATAGATGTTTTCGTTAGATGAAGCATTGTAACATAAAAAAATGGTTTTTGGATATGTGGGATCATCCATATGTGCTAGGTTATTATTCATAATCTAATTTATATTCCCCAATATAGTTTTATTTTTTTCATATTCATCTATAACTTCAATATATTTCCTTGGAGGGAAATCTATTTATGATTACATTCATTGATACAGTTCCCATTCAATATGATAGAAACCATTTATAAATAATGGAATACACTAAATTATATCATAACATTATGAAACAACATAAATAATTATAAAACTAGTGAAGAACATAACATAAATTGATAAATTATATGTATAGATAATATTATAATCATAAACTTGGTTTCTTTAGGAATGTTATCAAATAATAAAATTATTTTAAAATATTTCATAATAGTTATTAAATAAAATATGAATTAACTAAATCATATCCCATTAGAATATCAAACCAAGTGTGATGTTGGGCCTGTTGTTGTGCACCGGGTAATGATCAAGTCAAATCCCAATGTTCCCTTTTTAGAGTTATTAACTATAGGTACTACTATGCCCGAGCCACATCCACTTGAAGTATCTAGAAAAGTATGTATTTCTAGGAAAACTACATAATATCTACCTTACCAAAACATTAGGAAGTTATCCTATACTTATAAATATACCCAAATTTATTCATAGGGTTGTGTTATTGAATCCAGGTTTTCCTAAATCTAGTTCCCAAGTTTTCTACTAAGTATCCTATGATGGAAATAGTAAAGACCCAGACCCTTGTATACTAGAGTCATTGGTTACATTATTATACTGGCACTACAACAAGGAATCTTATTCCAAATAACTGAATAGTTTTTTAGTATTATAAAACTGCATACATATTTGAATGTAGTATTATAATTAAAAACATAAAATATGACATATTATTTTCTTTGTGTACACTATAATCACATTTATCATATCACTATATATCAATCATAATAAACTTCATGGCCTCTTAGGGAATCAAATGATAAGAAAGGGGTGAGATCAGATACTTGGTAAGGGTATGTATACAACATAATCTATCATGAATATATAATTCATAATCAGTATGTTAAGGTAAATAACTAAAAAAATATAATTTAATCAAAATCTTGAGAATAATTAATAATATGGTAGGAATAAATGATGATCAAATAATACCATTTAAATAATCACTTGAGCATGAAAATTATCTATTGATAGGATAAAAAATCACATACTCACATGGAAAGAATTAGCTAATCACATACTGAGGGAATACATAATGTTGGACATCATAAACATACCATTAAGGCCTTGTTCCAAGACATCATACCTAAATGGGTAAGGCCTTAGCCAAATACCCAAGCTAGTTAGCCTCATGAGACCTATCGATGCATCAAGGGGATATAAAGGACCTCAACCATCACATACTATGTTAAATAGATTTCAAATATGGAAGGTTATAAATACAAAAAATATAAAGAATCATATTTAAAAACATTCACATGAAGTGTCAATACTTTCCCCAATAAATAAACATAATCTTTATCTATCCAAAGAATTTTGGAAAATGGTGTCAAAATAGTACATACCTAGTAAAACTCATTACAAGATATTAAGATAAGTAATAAGGATGGAATCATATCAACATATCCCCAATGTAACATAATCAAAATATGTGTATTTTCAATAATTAAAAGAAATACCTTAAAATGTCATTAAAAATATTCTTGATGAAAGTATCATTTTATGTTTTAAAACAACTTTTAAAATATTAAAATTTATAGAATATTAGAAAAAAATTTCTTTTAAATTAATCATGGAAAATTATTAATGAAACATCAATTAAATGAGTGGTTATGATAGAGGTAAATTCTATTTTTGATGATTATGTTAAAACAATGATTCCATTCAAATTCTTGCTAAAGACTCAAAGTAACCCATTCAGAAAAATACATGAAGATTATTTTAAAACCATTTATAAAAATAAAAACATGTATAAAAATGTCTTAAATAAATAATTGTATAATGTTTATAAATTTCTTCAAAATATCTTTAGAAAATGATGGCATTGAAGGAAAAATTCAGTATTAAAGAGCAAATAATATATGTTCTTCTTGAAATTATTTTTGTCCTTTGAGTACATAAATGTGAAAAATGATAGGAAAAAAATATATTTTTTAAAAATAACTAGAGGGGAAGAAAATATATATTTTTTGGATATAAACATAATATAATACCCTTAAATCATACTCAAGTATAAAAAATCTCTAATAATGATGAGATTTTAAAACAAACCCTTACCTCATGCCTGATTTCCTTCACTTCTGTCAGAACTTCATATATAATATATATATTTTTATTATAATTTTTTATAGAACCATATTCATGTATTTTTTTACAATATATTATTTACTTATAAAATTTCATCACATTTATATTAACGTATTATTCATTAAATTACTCCTATGAATTATAAGTGCTTCATTTTTTATGTATATTTTGGTTTATACTTTTGGTCCTTATAAATTGATCATGGTTTTACATTTCTATAATTTTATTTATGATTTAAATATACATTAAATACATTATATACTCATTTATTATAATCCATAAAATTTATAGATAAAAAAATGAATTCAACTATTCATGGAGGCGGTAGGACATACATATGCATGAATGTTGTTTCTATTTTTTAACAGATGGAATGGAAGAAATGTAAATAATATTTCAACTTTAAAAAATAATTATTGTGTCATATATATCATATATATTGATTAAATATATCCTAATTTACCTCCATTAAAAAATAAATGGAAAAAATCCACATCGCTTCGTAGAGGTGGAAGTCCACACATACATAGGAGCGATGTTATCATTTTCCAACAAATTAGAAGGTAAGAAGAGATATGTTATGTTATAATTATAAAAGTATAATCATTTTATAAATATAATATATATACATTAAATAAATAATTTTATAAATCCACAATAGGTGGTGATGGAAAACGAATTTCATCGATTCATGAGGTGGTAATATTCTATAAATACCATCGACAATTTTGTTTCCCATTTGATGGAATATAGGATGGTTATAGATTATTCCATTTTTATAATTACATATATTTATATTTAATATAATTATTTAATTATTTCATAGTCAGATAATATTTTAAGGGATTGGAGGAAGTAATAAAATGAAGATGCATGGTTAAGAACTATACATCTTCTTTAGAGAACCTCTTTATGATTATAACTAAATAATTCCTAGGATGGGTTTATAATAAAACATGGTACTATAAGTAGTGGGGATGGATTTAATTAAATTATTTGGGAATGTTATGGAAAAAAAAAATCTTTATGTTTGTATAGAAGAGGAGGGGGTTTCCTTTTATAAGTGGTAGAGATGACAAGCTTGGAATTTTTGAAAAACAAAATAAAATATACCCATGTTTTACACACACCAAATGATAAAAAAAGGGACATTAGATAGAATTAGAAGCTATAAGGTATAAATATTTCCATAAAATATAAATTATACAAGTTAATTGGTCATTTTAACCCATATCTATTCAGTTTTCCCTCCTGGTAAACTCATTTTAATCATAATCATGGTAATTAATTTTTACTATTTTTACTATTCATTATGAAAAAAAAATCTTAAATATATTACCTAATATTAATTATTACGATTAAAAATATGTAATCCAGTTTACCAATTCAATTCATATAAGTGGCATTATTTAATTTGAAATTAATTCTTAAAAGCAGTTGAAAAAATAGTTTTTAAAAGGGAATTTCTTTAAGTATAAAATGTTTTTATATAAAAAATCAAGTTATAATTGATTATAATTACCTATATTGGGTTAATTATAATAAAATTTATATAATTTTACTTAATAAAAAAATAAAAATTATCTATTTAAATTCTTTCAATGAAAGTTCAATTTTCAATTAAAACAACATTTTTCACTATTCATGGAAAAAAATCTTTTTAGAAAATTATCAAAAATTAACTGTAAGATAATATTAAAATGATAAATTAAAAATATATTTTCTATGATAACAAAAAATTTAATTTTAAAATAAGTGAAAAAAATGTGACAAAACAGGTTTTTTTTAATAATGCATCTTTTAAGCATAAAACTCGATTTAATATTATCTCATACATAGAAAAATTATTAGATGATTGATAAAATATTTTATTGAATATATAATATATAAATTCAATTAAAACTATTCAACAATAGTTATTAATTTAATTTATTCTGATAAGAACACATTACAAACATAAAAATAGTTTTTTTCAGAAAAATAATTCCTTTTACTTGCGAGTTTTTTTATTTTTATTTGTAATAAATTAAAATAAATGAATTTATTTTATACATAAATAAACTATATAATTTTAATATTTTAGTTATTCCTATTCATAACAACCCATTTAATGGCTATATTATAATGGTATACTATATTACGTCTCATTTAGTCTCAGGGTTGTGTGTGTCACAAACTATCAAAGAGAGTAAATTTATTAAAAAAGTAAGATATTATAAAGTATCATGGTGTTTAAACATATCAATGTGAAATTATAATAAAACCCTCTTACTAACTATTTATTGAGAAACATCTATGAAGTAATAAAATGTTAATAATGGAGTAATTTATGAATAATATTTCTAGATATTTAACTCTTTGAACATATTCAAACTTCATAACATCATAAAATAAATTCTACACTATTAATTTTTTTTGTCAATATAGAAATATTTCTATGTGAACCTTCATCATCCTAGGATTTATTTCCAACAAATATTTTCCTTATAATTTTCTAATAATATAAATTTTATATTACTTTTCCATCATATCCAAAAACCATTTAAGGATAAAACGACATATACTATATTAAAGTAACTTATAGAACCCTTTAGATTTATCTTTATTGTTATACACTAAATTATTTTAGTATGTATACATTAATTAACTATATAATTGGACTTGTAAAATCTAATAGAAATATCCAATTAATCATGAAAACTAAATGTAAATCTTTACATTTTTGTTTGTCATTACATATCCTAAAATCCTAAAAATATTAAGTAGATAAATCTTTAATATTAACCTGGTATAATCCTTAAAAAAATAGTGACATTCACATTTTAAATGGTGACTAAATGTAACACATTATTTTTTTATTTACAAATCCCATATCCTGAACACTTTTTTATAATAAGTGGAAATGATGCTAACTTTTAAATGGGTGTGATCCTTTATTTGTTAGAATTCAACATCTCTAAATTCAAACATACTCCCTTTATTATCATAGAAATTATATTATTTTTAAAATATCTTTCTAAAAAAATTCTATTATAAATAAATTTTTATTTCTTCTTAGTAGGAAAATTTTAAAAATAAACTATTTCTTATATCATATATGTTATTTGTAGCATCCCGCCCTAGATTCTACTTAACAGTGACCTAAGATGGTGGCCACAAGATCTCAAAAAGGCCTCACCAAATTCTTGATCCAGTCAAATAGGAGCGGTGGCTAAGGGTGTGTATATGATGAGAATATTACTTTATTTATAAGAGTATATCACAACAATACATGTGGAATAATAAATAGTAGAACGAAATGCTATAAGACCAGACCAGTTACCCACCATGGCAGAAGTAATATCAATGGAAGGATAATAGTAGAACACTAATAATAAAACATTATGTAATAATAAATAATAATTGAAATATTAATAATAAACCAATACAAAGTGATAATGATACTATGTCATGTATTTATCAAAATTGTGCCTAGGGAACAAGAGATACTAACATATAACACATACTAAAAAATATTTAAAAAGTCCAAAAACATATACAACTTGCATCTAAATCATAGGCTCAGTCCTCTATCACCACACTACATCCTAGAACTAAAAATCAAGCATCAAAATCTGGCTACTTGAATTTTACAATACATGAAGTCATGTAGTCAGCTTCAGTACCAATGGAAGCCCAAGTAGGGTGTGAGATATATTCTCAATAGGCCACCACCAAAAGTACCTAGATCAAACCATATTTTGCAATATAAAATGAACAATATACCTTAATAATAAATTCAAGATAGAAATTAATAAATAAAATGGGTCGTGTTTCATTTGGACACCCATCTAATTCTACCGGCTTCGGCCTAAGATGATGAGTCTGAACCAAGGGATCCTACAAAGGTAATGTGAGTGATATAATATGTAAGAAGATGGACTATTCCTGATATTTTTATTGGTATTTGCAGACATGTACCTATATTTAAAAATTAAAAGGTTCATTTAATACTTGAAATTAGTAACATCCCATTTAATTCTATCCAAAACATTCATCAAAATGTTGAGAGTCACCCTGACCCCGCCCATGAAAATTCTAAAAGAGTGCCATGTGTCTCTATAGGGGCTTGGTATAAGTCCATTGCAAAGGGAGTCCATCCAAGGTGATCCTAGAATTAGATCCCAAGTGTCACTCTAAGCATGGTGTCATAATAGCATGAACTGACCTTTGAGTCTGTACATGGTATCACACATAAGGGCCCAAGTCTCTCTCATGGAATGGTATAACCATCATTCCAACAAGCCCACCCATGGGGTCTATTGTTTAGGAACTGGTGTCACTCATCTGGATGAAAGAAAAAAACACACAAAAATTTTATCCCAATCATATTTAGTTTATCCCCGTGTGTATTTAGAAATCATAAGAAAAATATATCTAAGGCATGATGAGAATGTATAATGAGTACTTGGTTCATAACCCATTGTTTTCCCCTCATACTAATGTGAGGATATGAATTTGTTATAAAATATATACCATTTAAAAAAACATTTACAACATTACAAGAATATTGGAAAATGAATTTATATTGGGAAACCAATTTATGACAAAATTCATAGGGAATATGGATTAATATCTTGGTCAATTAATTTATCTCATCAATTTAAATAATGGAATTAAGGATAGGGGTCCAACATAGGGTGAAACCTTCTAAACCATTTAATTTATTAATTCAAGAAATTTATTATAGGAAAATACCCCTAACGGATTGTTAGGAATTGTAAAACAAATAATCCAATATTCCTATAAACTTGAGTACACCCATTGGGTAGCATAAGTCAAGAAAATCAACGAATGGGGTTGATTATACACTATATCAGATCGAATTTGTAATGATAAGTTATTACATTTAATTTAAATAGCAATTATGAGGTTTCACTAGAAAGGTTCAGATCATGGTGAAATAAATAATATTTAAAATGAAATGAAAAATAGGGAAAGAACATAAACATACTACCTTATCCTCATATTTTTTCCCTCAACCAAAATCAAACTATGATTCAATATAGAATGGATGATATGGGAGAAATCACTAAATGCACTGAAAAATAAAGAAAAATGAGTTTCAATTGAGATAGTGAAACAGAGAGGAATATGAAATTGAAATATAAGGAATATGATCATATATCATACCAAGAGCTTCCTAATGGATCTTATGATGAGAGATTTAGAGATCTGATAGAAAAGATATCATTATCCTTAGATCTTGAGGGGGAAGAGCTCCATGTATGAAAGAGGAGTAGTCCACTAGAATGAGAGGGAGAAAGAATAAAAATGGGATAAAATATTAATGAGGGGAAAACCTATAAATTCAACCACATAGGTAGGGAATCATGGTTTGTGTAACACTCCAAGCTTTAACGGTACATTTCAATTTGAATAATGCAATAGCTTGCATTGTACGCAACTTAGAGTTTTAGCACACCACGACCAATCAAACTAGCTATTATGAATAGTAATACCCACTTTTTGAAATTTTATAATTTTTTATTTTTCAAAATGGAATTCATTTTTGGATTCGGAATATCAAAATTAGCTTAGGGTGAATTTTTGGTATTTTTATAAAAACAAGCATTTTTTATGAATAGTGAAAAACACAGCATTATTGTTTAAAACTGACTTTTTATTTAAATAATAAGTTATTTTATTTAAATTTATTTTAGGTAAAAATAGATACATAATACATATATAATTTCAATGTAATTCATTGGATTCATTTTATAATAAAATTATATGTAAAAAATTTATTGAACATTTTAATGTCTTTTACCCACCTTCTAGGGACATTTTCAAATTTGAATAAAACGTAATTTTACCGCTTCTGTGAATTATATTTAAAACATTTAAGAGGCATGGTTGACATGAGTAAGTAAATATGTTACAATATGATGAAAATAATTTTTGGTGAATAGTAACTTTTGAATTTTATTTACCATGGTTAAAAGTTAATAGGCTCATTAAAGGTAAAAATGATATTATAATTAACTTAAAACATGTCCTAATTCAATTGGATATGTGTATTTAGACCAAAATAAACCTTAATAATAAAATATTGTCCTTTTGGTCCACTTGGATTAGATTAGGATATTTATTATTATTTTATTTAAAGAAGAGTTAAAAGTGTTAAATTCAAATTTTAATAAATAAAACATTTTTTATATAGGGTTATACATAAGATAAATTAGACTATAAATATTCATTTGATATATAAAACTATTTCTTATATATTGGTATTTTATTTATAATTTTTAGACATTTAATAATTAAATTTATTTATAACACAATGATGTTGCTGTAATTACCTTTTTCTCGAAAGATTAAAATAATTAATATTATAAATATTAAAATAATTGTAAATTGAGACTTTTTATGTTCTCCACAGATTTTATAGGTTAATATGACATGTTATAGTTGATTAAATAAATTATTTTCAAAATGATAATGTTGTTATGACTTTCACAAAAACCAAATACTAAATAGTGTCAAAATTTATATAAATGATTTTTTGAAAACAAATACTATATTATTAATTGATTTAATATTCCTAAAAATATAAGGATTAGAAAAAATAATTATATGGGATTATATATATCAATAATGAACCTCTTTGGGTTCTTGTGGATTTTTTAGTAAGTTTGTTAACCATTTATTATAATAATACAAGAATACATGGTAAAAGTTAAACTATTTAACTTAGAGTTAAATATAAAAGATAAGGTTAATATGGTGACCTAAACCTATCTAAAACCAATTGGTTGGGAGGTTTTCGACCCAGACCCACCTTATCCTCTAATTAAATTCTTTTGGATCCATTGTAAACCGAATATGATTGTATAATAAAAGAATATTTCAATCTTTTACTAAAGTCACCATCACCTCTCTTATAAAAGTGTACTTTCCCTTCCCTTAATTTGACACCTCCAAAACCATTTGGCTCAGCCAACCCCAGCTCAAATATCCTCCCAACTACTCCCACTTAAACCTATATTCATTACTTTTATCAGAAAGCCATCCTAAGGATCCCTTTTGATCAAATCAAAAGGAAGAACCTGAAGAAGAGGTAATAATTTCATCACCTCTTTCAAAGTTCTTTTCTTCTTCCACTTATTCTCTATTTATTGTTTCCATACTAAAATAATAACTCCAGTACCATCTAAAAACGGTGATGTTATTATAAAATGTTACAACTATATTCATTATTCTATCCATCCTATGATTGACAAAGTCACTATACATGTGTACGTACGGCTTACTGTCTCCACGTCGTGGTCTAGTTTGTTATTCAACACTTCATTATTTGGATGGGTTTAATAATGTGTATAATTGATGTAATAATAAATATAACATGTTAATTATTATTTATACATGATATATCATCCAATTAAATACTATTTCACCATCAATATAATGATATTGTCACTCGTGCGTACGTTGGGATTACCGTCTCCACAAACGCGAAGAGATTCCTTTTCCATCGTAATCATTCAAGAATAATTTTCATTTTATGATAAAAAATAATGTTTAAGAACTTAATATAATTATGAATATGAATAAATTACATTCTATTGATAACAAACATGACTTACATAAAAAAATATATAAAGGAAAACGAATCAGTTAACACCTGAAACAATGACACTACTAAAATATTATTAACAACGAAATATTAGAAGATCATATACGATATAATATTTATGTATGTGGTTACTATATAAATTAATAACAATTATTTAACTATTATAAATGAGGTTAACGTACCATAAATAAAGTAAAAGTACTAGGTAAGGGTTAATTCTACAATCTCTTCATTATCTGAGGTTGTTTATACGTTAGTATCTTCTGGGACCTTTTTATCATCCACATCCGGGTTTCTTAAAAATGTATTTCAAAACTTTTTTACTATTTAATAGACTATGATTTAAAGTAATTTATACCCTATTTTTTACTTTCTATACAAATTTTATAAAGGAATCTTTCCTTCATTTTCCAAACATGGTCCTTTACGACCTTTTCGACAAAAATAAGGAAAAAATGTTTTTTTAACTTTTACCATTGGGGAAACTATTTTCCTCAGTTATAAAACCTTCAAAACTTCCCTTATAATATAATAAGAATATTTTATAAATAAATGTTTTCTTTTATAGTTACATGACTTTTAAATTATTTCAAAATAGAAAGAGATATTTTTCTCAAGCAGTTTTGATTTCATCTATGTCAACATCCTTTGATGGGTTTTACACCTGTTTGAATTTGATTTATTATGATAAAATATTCCATCTTACATTGAAGGTTTTATGATATTTTTGAATGTGGATGTGTTATTTTTATACCATTCATGGTTTATGGTGAAAGTATTAACATTTCGTATGCTAGTTTTAGTACGAATGTTTATGTTATGTTTCAACCTTTTCATATGAGGAATGCATTGGACTTAGTAAGTGACGGGTGGAGCCCACTATAGCTTCTTGATGGATTAGTAGGTCTCATTAGACAATCTAGTATCATGGAAGAGGGGCTTGACCAAATATTATTTGTTTTCTTGGCACGAGGCCTTGACTATGTGGTTATGATGTCCGACATTATGCATTCCATCATTATGAAATTGGCTATTGATATTACATGTAATTATTAGTCTAGTAGAATATGTTTGTGAATAAGTAAATGAAATTATTTGATTTATCTTTTCCATATTATGCTGAAGTTTAAGTTTAAAAGGATTGTGTTTTAGTTGTATACATTGCCTTAAATCTTTATGCTTATTTATGAAAGTTTCCTCTATATTGTTATCCTTACTAAGCACCTAAGCTCACCCCTTTCTATATTTTATTTTTTCCATCGTGAAAAGAAGTATATTATGACTGACCTATAGGGATATTATAAAGGAGATGAATGTGTTAAAAAGGGACACAATGTTTTTGTTTTTAATTTCATAATGTAATGTAAAACTTATGTTTGTATCTATTACTTTCAAGGCTACTAAACTGATCGGTCATTCAGGATTTGATCTCTTGCGATCATTCCAATGTTATGTAATAATGAATTGACTTTGGATAAATATGTTCAGGTCATTACATTTGGTATCATAGTAATTTTATTACAAACCTTGGAAGATATATTTAGAAAAAAACTCTGATTAGAGAACATTACAATGAGATAGGCTTTGAGGATTAGTATAGAACAACTTCCTAGAATTTTGGTAATGTAGAGATTTTTTGTATTTTCCAAGCAATACATCCCTATCTAGAAACGAACATGTATAGGAGGATCTAGAACATATGTACCTAGGAGTGAAAACTCCGACAATGAGTTTTGGGCTTTACCCAGGGTATCTTGGTACACAACAATGGGCCTTGATGCACTCTTGGTTACGACACTCCCAGGGGATATTCTTAGGATAATTTACATTTTCATTACAAACTATTATGAAGGATTTATGAGTAAATACTTACTCAAGGAAAAGATTTTCTTATGATTATGGATTATAGGAATAAACTGTTCAATTTATGGTATGTATTTTACTAGTTTGGAATTATGTATTGCGAATCATAATCTAATCTAGTGTATGCCATTGTTTATAAATAGCGCCTATTGGAAGGAATGGAAAATATTTCAATTCATGTAATCCATGTAGGGATTTCCATCCTACTCAAGATAATTATAGTGGAGCTTGTGATGCAATGGGTGCTAAACAACTTATAACCATACTAGGACAACTCACTCTGGTTATGAATAATAATCTTACCCATATGGAGCACCCTAATCCACAATATAGAGGATCAATGTTAGACTGATTCATAAGTAAAAAACCACCAAAATTCATTGGTACTACAAATCCATATGTATTTGAGTAGTGGATAAGTTCCTTAGAGAAAATATTTCATGCTTTGGGGAGTAGCACAAGGGAAAAAGTTTTCATGGAAATTTATCGCCTCACGAGAGATGCAGATCAATGGTGGTCATTAATTCAAAATACAAAGGAGGATAAAGAATTACCAAAAATGGAATGGAGGGAGTTTAAAGAGATTTTCTTAGAGAAATACTTTTCTCATGATCGTCAAGAGGATATTAAAAGACAATTTCTAATTCTAAGGTAAAAGGAGGATGAGAGTGTCTAAAATTATGTGGATAACTTTACATGGTTATCAAGACATGCTGTAGATTATATACATAACCCAAGGAGTAATATTGATCGATTCTTTGATGGGTTAAAACCATTTCTCTATCGAGAATTAGCCTCACAATCCTTCTCATCATACAAATATATTATATCATTTGTTTTCAAGACATAAAAGGAATTATCTAAGTCTTACCACTTTAAAGAAATGCAAGAGAGGAAGAGATCTGGTGAACACTCTAGAAATGGAAATAAGGGGAAGAAGGTAAAATATGAATTTCCATACTATAGTAAATGTGGGAAGAAACACCCTGGTACTTTCTTGAAGGGAATGTGAGTCTATTAAAAGTTTGGTGAAAAAGTCCACCAAGCTCGTGATTGCAAGGGAAAGAAAAAGGATGTCAATGTTGAATTCTACAATTGTAGAGAAATAGGGCATTATGAAAATTAATTTCATAAGATACAAGGAATATTACCTTCGAAAAGGACAGGGGATCAAGGATAAGCTTGTGGGATCACTACTGCTGAGGTTGAAGCTCCAAATGATGTGGTGGCAGGTAATTTAATGGTTTCCTCAAATTTAGCCAATGCTTTATTTGATTATAGATCATCACATTGTTTCATATCTTCCTAGTTTTCTAAGAAAATTAGATACTTCCAATTTTATTTAATAAGGATTTTTTCAGTCAAAACTCCCAGATAAGTATCATTGCAACAAATTTTTGTGAATTGGTCCCCATTAGGGCATATAAATGTTCTTTATCTGCTGATCTCATCGTTATACCCATTATTTAATTTGATATAATCCTCGGTATCGATTGGATTCCAGACCATGATGAAAAAATATATTATAAGATGAAGGAGGCTACAATTTTTTATGATTATAATGAGTACCTTATCTTTAGAGAAGAAACTTCACCACCTGATTCTTATCTAGATCCACCCACAGTAGCTCTACTGAATTCAATTATTAGGGAGGAAGAAAATGAAATAACTATGGGTGGGGAATAGAATGTTCAAATAGATTAAGTACCTATTTTGAAATAATATGTTGATGTGTTTCCAGAGGATTTACCCAGACATCCTCCAAGATGAGAAATTAAGTTTTCCATTGATTTAATTCATGGTTCAAGGCCTATATCAAAGACCCCTAATAGAATGGCCACTGTGGAATTAGTGGAACTAAAGAAGAAACTATAGGAATTGAGTAATAACGGATTTATGCTTCATAGTGTTTCTCCATGGGGAGCCATTGTTCATTTTGTTAAGAAGAAAGATGGATCTATGAGGATGTGTATTGACTATCAGGAGATCAGTGCTATAACAATAAAGAAAAAGTATCCCCTACCTTTCATTGATGATTGAAAACCAACTTCATAGAGCTCAATATTTTTCAAAGATTGACCTTCGATCTGGATATCATCATTTGTGTTTGAAGAAGGAAGACATTATGAAAATATCATTTCAAACCAAGTACAGGTATTACGAGTTTACTGTAATGCCTTTTGGACAGACTAATGCACCCTATGTTTTCATGGATCTAATGAATAGAGTTTTCAAGGAATATATTGATGAATTTTTAGTGGTATTTATTAATGATATCTTGGTATACTAAAAAACCTATGAAGATCACGAAAATCACTTGTGTACTATTCGGAAAACCCTCAGAAGAAATGAATTATATGGGAAGTTTAAAAAGATTGATTTATGGCTTAAAGCAATTTATTTTCTTGTCCATATTGTCTCTAAGGATGGAATATATATCGGTCCATCAAAGGCCAAGGCAATCCAAGAATGGCTAGAACTATCAAGTATAACTGAGGTACATAGTTTTATTGGTTTAGCAGGTTATTAGCGGCGTTTCATCCAGAATTTTGCCTGATTGGCAAACCCATTAACCAAGATCACAAATAAATGGGTTAAATTTGTTTGGACAAAAGAGTGTGAAGAATGTTTTGAAGAACTGAAGAGAAGATTAGTCAATGCTCTTATCTTGACTCTACCATCGTGGAATGATGGGTTTGTTATTATAATGATGATTCAATGAAATGAATTGGTTGTGTCCTTATGTAGAATGATAGATTTATTTCTTATGGATCATGACAGTTAAAAATTCATGAACAAAACTATCCCACTCATGATCTTGAGTTAACAGTTGCAATATTTTCTTTGAATATATGGATACACTATCTATATGGTGAAAATGTGAGATATATACTGACCACAAGAGTTTGAAGTATATTTTATCACAAAAATAACTCAACATGACGCAAAGATGATGTCTTGAACTACTCAAAGATTATGATTTCACTATACACTACCACCTAGGGAAGGAAAATATGGTGGAAGATGCTTTGAGAAGAAAGTATCATGGAGTTTTGAACAAGATGAGAGTTGAAAGGGACCCTATGTTCATGGATCTAGTTAATATAGATATGGGAATAATCATGGAAGGTGAAACATCAATAATTTTTCAAATGGTTTCCAAAACATCTTTAATAAAAAAGATAAAAAAGTTCTAAAACTGATGATAAGGTGTTTAAAAAGAAAATTAAAGCTGTGAATGATAGGAGATTGATTGAATTCGTGTATGAAGATAGAATTTTGAAATTTAGGAAGAGACTTTTTGTTCTTGATATACCTGATCTAAAAAGGGAATTTTTGGATGATACTTATAGATCAAATTTCTCTATACACCCTGCTATCACTATGATGTATAGAGATTTTAAGGAACATTTTTGGTGGGACAACATGAAGAGGGATATTGTTGATTATGTGTCAAGATGTATGTTTTGTGAATAGGTTAAGGCTAAAAGACAACATACTGTTGGAGTCATGAAACCTATTCCCATACCTGAGTGGAAATGGGATGATATTATGATGGAATTTGTCACGGGGCTACCAAAGACTCCTAGAAAAAATGATGCAATATGGGTCATTGTGGATCATATTACCAAGTCAACACATTTTCTTTCTTTAAGATAAGATTTACCAGTTGAACATATAGCAAGACTATATATTAATGAAGTTTTAAGACTTCATGGTGTAACCATATTGATTGTTTTTTATTGTGATCCCCGTTTTACATTAAGATTCTATAGAAGTATTCAAAAATCCCAGGATACTAAGATTCATTTGAGCACTGCCTACCAGCCTCAAACTGATGGACAATATGAATGGACTATTCAAACCTTAGAAGACATCTTGAGATCTTTCAAACTAGACTTTAAAGGTATGTGGGATCAATATTTACCTCTGGTAGAATTTTCCAATAATAATAGCATCCATTAAAGTATTCATATGGAACTATTCGAATTGTTATATGGAAAGAGATGTCACACAATAACCTATTGGGATGATGTTGGTGAAATAAAACTCGTTGGCCCAAAACTTGTTGAGGAAACAATGGAAAAGGTTAAGATTTTCCAAACCCACATCAAATCAGCTCAAAGTAGTAAAAATAGCTTTGCTAATAACCGAAGGAATGATTTGGAATTTCAAGTAGGAGATCATGTTTTCTTAAAGGTATCTTCATAGAATGGTGTTTTACGATTTGTTAAGAATGAAAAAATGAGTCCCAGGTACATCGGACCTTCCGAAGTTCTAGAATGAATTGGAGTTATAGCTTACCATTTATCAATTCCACCAGGTCTCCCCAAAGTTCATGATGTATCACTATTGAGAAAATACATGCCTAACCCAACACATGTACTCACCTATGAAGAAATAGGACTGGAACCCGATCTGTCTTATTGTGAAGATCCTGTCAAGATTCATGATACGATAGAACAACTGTTGAGAAACCGGACGAATCCTCTAGTAAAACTTCTATAGAGAAACCAATAGATTGAAGTGGCAATGTGGGAACCAAGGGAACTTATGATGAAGAACCACCCAAATCATTTTATGCAGAAGTATTCTAGAAATTTTGAGGATGAAATTATTTTAAGGAGGGAAAAATGTAACAACCCAAGCCTTCATGCTACCTTTCCCTTTGAATAATGTAATAGCTTGAGTTGTACGCATCATAGAGTTTTACCAAAACACGACCAATCAAACTAGCCATTATGAATGGTAATACCCACTTTTTAAAAGTTTATAAATTTTATTTTTCAAAACGGACTTCATTTTTGGATTTGGAATATCAAAATTCTCTTAGGCTGAATTTTTTGTATTTTTATGAAAACATTCATTGTTTGATGAATAGTGAAAAACACTGCGTTATTGTTTAAAACAAATTTTTATTTAAATAATAAGTTATTTTATTTAAATTTATTTTAGGTAATAATAGATACATAATACCTATATAAGTTCAATGTAATTCATTGGATTCATTTTATAATAAAATTAGACGTATAAAATTTTATTGAACATTTTAACATCTTTTACCCACCTTCTAGACACATTTGCAAATTTGCATAAAATGTAATTTTTCCACTTCTAGGAATTGAATTTAAAAAATACTATAGACACAGTTGACATAAGTAAGTAAAATGTTGCTCAATAGGATGAAAATAATTTTTGGTGAATAGAAACTTTTGAATTTAATTTACAACAGTTGAAAGTAAATAAGATAATTAAAGGTAAAAATGATATTATAATTACCCTAAAACATTCCAAATTATATTTTATAAGTGTATTTAGACCAAAAATCAACCTTAGGAATAAAATATGATCCTTTTGGTCTACCTGGATTAGATTAGTACATTTATTATTATTTTATTCAAAGAAGAGTTAAAAGTGTTAAATTCAAACCTTACTAAGTAAAACATTTTTAATATAGGGTTATAAATAAGATAAATTCACCTATAAATATTCATTATAAATATAAAAGTATTTCCTACATATTGGTATTTTATTTATAATTTTTAAAAATTAAATAATTAAATTTATTTATGACATAATGATGATGCAGTAATTATCTTATTATTGAAATATTAAAATAATTGATATTATAAATATTAAATTAATTGTAAATTGAGACATTTTATGTATTACACAAATTTTATAGGTTAATATGACATGTTAGGGTTTATTAAATAATTTTTTCGAAATGATAAAGTTGTTATGACTTTCACAAAAACCCAATACTAAATAGTATCAAAATTGATATAAATGAACTTTTAAAACAAATACTATATTATTAATTGATATAATATTCCTAAAAATAAAATTTTGGGAAAAAGTAATTATATAAGGTTATATATATCAATAATGAACCACCTGGGGTTCTCTTGTCTTTTCTAGTAAGTTTATTAACCATTTATTATAATAATACAAGAATACATGTTAAAAATTAATCCATTTAAATAAGAGTTAAATATAAAAGATAAGGTTAATATGGTGACCTAAACCTGTCTAAAACCTATTGGTTGAGAGGTTTTAGACCCAGTCCCACTTTATCCTCAAAATAAATCTTTTTGGAGCCATTATAAGCTGAATATGACTATATAATAAAATAATATTTCAAGCTTTTCCTAAAGTTACCCCCACCTCTCTTATAAAATGCTAATTACCATTATCTTAATTTAACACCTCAAAAGACATTTTTCTCAGCCAAAAACTACTCAAATATCCTCCCAACTACTATAATTTAAACCTAGAGGCCATGGTTTGATCATAATGCCATCTTAAGGATCCCTTTTGATCAAATCAAAAGGAAGCACTCAAAGAAGAGGTAATAATTTCATCACCTCTTTCAAAGTTATTTTCTTCTTCCACTTCCTATCTATTTGTTGTTTCCATAATAAAATAATAACTCCAGTACCATCTAAAAACTATGATGTTATTATAACTATGTTACAACCATATTCATTATTCTATCCATCCTATGAATGAAAAAGTCACCATACGTGCGTACGTACGGCTTATCGTCTCCATGCCGTGGTGTAGTTTGTTATTCAACACTTCATTATTTGGATTAGTATAATAATGAGTATAATTGATGTAAATAATAAATATAACATGTTAATGATTCTTTACATACTATATACTATCCAATTACATATGATTTCACCATCAATAGAATGATATTGTCGCTCGTGCGTACGTACAGATTACCGTCTCCACGAACGCGATGAGATTCATTCCCCATCGTAGTCATTGAAGAATAAATTTCCTTTTATGATTAAAAATAATTATTTAGAACTTAATATAATTCTGGATATGAATAAAATACATCTTATCCATAACAAACATGACTTATGTAACAAAACATATAAAGGAAAACGAATCAGTTAACACCCGAAACAATGATACTACTGAAATATTATTAATAAAGAAATTTTAAAAGATCATATATGTAATCATATTTTTGTATGTGGTTCTTGTATAATTTAATAACAATTATTTATGTATTATACAGGAGGTTAACGTACCCTTGATCAAGGAAAAGTAAAAGGTAAGGGTTAATTCTACAATCTCTTCATTATCCGAGGTTGTTTATACGTGAGTATCTATTGGGACCTCTTTATCATCCACATCTGTGTTTCTTAAAAATGTATTTCAATTTTTTTTACTATTTTCTATACTATGGATTAATATTATTTATACCCTTGTTTTACTTTTTATAAAATAATTATAAAGGAGTCTTTCCTTCATTTTCCAAACAAGGTCCTTTACGACCTTTTCGAAAAAATTAAATAATGAATGTTTTTTAACTTATATGGACGGTGCGGATATTTTCCACCGTTATAAAACCTTAGAATCTTCCCTTACATTATTATAATAATATTTTATAATTAAATGTTTTATTTTATAATTATGTGAATTTTAAATGATTTCAAAATCGAAAGATATATTTCTATCAAACAGTTTTAATTTCATCTATGTCAACATCCTTTGATGGATTTTACACTTTTGAAAGTTGATTTACTATGATACAATATTCCATATTTTATTGAAGCTTTTGTGTTATGTTTGACTATGGGTGTGTTATTTTTATACTATTCATGGTTTAAGGTTAATGTATTAACATTTCGTATGCCAGTTTTAATACGAATGTTTCTGTTATGTTTCAACCTTTTCATATGAGGAATGCATTGGACTTAGTAAGTGATGGGTGGAGCCCACTATAGCTCCTCGATGCATCGATAGGTATCATGATACAAACTAGTGTCTTGACACAAGTCCTTGAAAAAATCTAATTTTTAGTCTTGGCATGAGGCCTTGACTATGTGGTTATGATGTTCAGCATTATGCATTTAACCATTATGAAATTGGAAATTCATATTACATGTGATTATTCAACTAGTAGAATATCCATGTGAATTATTAAATGGAATTACTTGATTTATCTTTTCCATATTATGCTGAAGTTTAATTTTAAAAGGCTTGTGTTTTAGTCTTATACATTTTCTTAAATGTCTATGCTTATTTATGAAAGTTTCTGAAATATTTTTATCCTTATTGAGCACCTGAGCTCACCCATTTCTATGTTTTATTTTTACTAGGATGCGAAGAATTATATTGTGACTAACATGTAGGGATAGTCTAAGGGAGATGAATGTGTTTAAAGGAGATGCAATGTTATTTTTTTTCATTTCATTATGTAATGTAAAACTTATGTTTGTATCCATTACTTCCAAGGCTACTAAATTGATCGGTCATTTGGGATTTGATCCCTTGTGATCATGATAATGTTATGTAATAATGCACTGAATTTGGGTAACTAGGGTTGTGGCGTTATAGTTTTGCCACATGTTTGGAGAATCCATGCACCAACAGTGCACCAATCCACTAACTAAGAGGATCCCTGCACCAGCTAGGTGCACGGTTTGGTTAACCAAGAACATCCCATGAAAAATGAATCTACCAAAAACTATAGGTGGGATGCATGGGCATGTGCCTATGGTCACATGGTTTCAAACATACTATGCATCCCACAACACCCCACTCTCTGAATCTACGTGGTTTAGGGAAACTCTATTAACTAGGCTACAAGGTTTCTAAAAATCGTTCATCCTAGTACTTTTCTTTAAATTTCAGAGCTTCAAGATTTGAAATAGTGCCAGACACCCCTGAGAAATCATGACTCCCTTAAGTGACATTAAAAGGGATAAAAATGAATTTAAATAAAAAAAATCATATCTTTGAGAAAGTTTAGTATGTTACAAATATCCCACTATAAGAAAACTCATCCCCGAGTATCCCTTACAAGGGTTGCTGAATTTATTTTGAGAACGTTTATGGCCATTGCGCATGTACATCAGCCTTCAAATCCCAGGGTTTGTCCTTTACACATATGTGGTTCCATTTCATCTAGACCAAAGGAACTAACCTACCTCGAGGAACCTTCATTCCTAGATCAATGATGCATATCAGATTCTCTTTGAAAAATGCATCCTCCTCCAACTCAATATTCTTAGGGTCAAGAAATTGAGACAAGACGGAATGATATTGACAAAACTCTAATATGTGGAAGATGTTTTTCATGGAATGTTTCCTTTGAGGTAACAAATACCAATAAGATATTGGAATGACTCTCTCCACTATCTATAAAGTTTTGATATAATGAGTTGATAACATGACCTGTCTCTGGATTCATCTAAGACCAAACTAGGGAAAACCAATAGAGAAACCTGATGTCCCACATAAAACTCTATAGGTACACATTGATGATTAGTATAAGACTTATGAATGGACTGAGATGCAACTATACTCTTCTAAATTAGTTAAACATGATTTGAATTATCCTAGAAGATATGAAGACCCATTAGTTCAGCCTCACCTGACTCTAACCAGCACAAAGGTGAATGGAACGACCTACTGTAAAAGGACTCAGACGGAGCCATCTGGATCATTCCCTAAAAACATTTATTATAGGAAAACTAAACTAGAGGAATATTGTTTTCTTATAAACCAATGAAAGAAACTATGCATGCCTGAATCAAATAATCTAACAACTATTTCATATACATGAAATGTCCATCGGTCTGAGGGTGATATATTATACTCAATAGCACATGCAAGCCTTGATCCTTATACTATAATTTCTACAACTGTGAGTTAAACTGGTTGCCTCAGTCTGAAATGATATAATAGGGAAGGCCAAGAAGGGAAACTATATCCAAAATATAATGCCTCTCAGTCTCATTAACTAAGAAGGTCTCCCAGATCAGTAAGAAGGGTGAATCCTTGATAAACCTATCGACAATCACCCATACTGCATCATTGCATCGAGGGGATCCCAACAAGAACATAAAAAAATCTATTGTGATGTTTTTCAATTTCCATTTATAAATGGATAGAGACTGTAGAATTCCAATAGGTTTTTGGTGATCTTACTTTACGTGTTGATTAGTGGACCCTTGAGTGGTAAAACATGTTATCTGCCTCTTCATGCATGGCCACCGATATTGAATATGAATGTTTCAGTACATATTTATAATACCAAGGTAAAATTCCCAATAACTATCAAAATATTCCCTCATAAATTCTTCCCTTATATCATAAGGCATCCAAAAATTCCCACGGACGAGTAAGGTATCATTTACATCAACAACCCATCTAGGAGGTGGGTCTCTCATGTGACGCTCTACCTCAAAACATGGAACTCAGAATCAAATAAATTACTCCTTTGGATCAGCTCTAGAAGAGAGGATGAATCTTCTAGAGCTACTAAAATAGGTTTCTAAGGATTTTCATGAACCTATAGGTGAATCTCATAGAACATATCCATCAACTGGCACTCCATGTTGGCCTCCTTGATGTCCTGTGTTTGAGAATTTCAGTTCAAGGGGTCAGCTATGGAATTATCCTTATGGGATGTTTAAGCTAACTCAAAATAGAATGATTTTAGGTATTCTACCCACCTTTTATACTTGAGAATCAAATATTTCCACATGGATATGTATTTGAGACTTTATTTATTAGTGTAAACAAAAAACCACTCAACCAGTCGAGAGTGCCTCCAAAATTATAGATCATGAACCATGGAAGATAACTCGAGGTTGTGTGTCAGTTAACTTGGCATGTGAGGTCTCAGCTGGTGGGACCCATACACCACGACATGATCACCTCACATCAGAACCTCCCCATATCAATCCATGAATCATTATAAATGACTTTAGAACTCATAACTGGCTCTGGAAAGATCAGTATTGGAACTGAATTGATTCTACCCTTTATCTCTTATAAAGTTGTCCCATAAGATTCATTCTATCCAAATTTCAAAATCTTCTTGGTTAAGACTATATGTGGCATGGAAAGGAATGAGAAATCATATATGAATCATTTATAATATCCATACGTCCCTAAGAATCTATGTATATCAAACATGTGCTTATGCTGCTCCCATGAAACCATAATGCTAACCTTCTATAATTAAATATATATGTCTTCATATGAAATGATATTACCCAAGAAGTAAACCTTATTGACCCAAAAGTTGATTTTATGGAGTTTCACATATATAAGGTCCTCTATTAGTACATATTTAATAATATATAGATGATTTTAATGGTTTTTTCTAGTGTGAGAATACACTAAGAGGTCTCATAAAATGACCACCGTGAATATATCCAAGTACATGTGGAAATCCTTATTCATGAGAGCCATAAATATGGATAACATGTTAATCATATGGAATGACATGAACCAATACTCGTACAAGAATTACACTACTTTAGAGATTTATATGTGGTATGTATGATGGCCTCACATGAACCTGACTGCGACCCAACCAAAAATCGATCCAAGAGAAAATTGTTTATCCTAAGAGATGGTCGAAGAGGTCATCTATATGAAGAAGTGCATATTGGTTCTTCCCTATTTTCAGGTTCAACTGTAGGCAATCTCTGTACAATTTAAGGGTTACATATTCCTTCTTGGTGAATAAGAATGGCAATCCCCATCATGATGTGATGGGTTAGATAAGACCTTTTGTCTCTAAATCTTATATCTTCTTATTGAGTTCTTAGAGCTCTATAGTTTAAATCCTATAATGAGTAATTTACACTAGTGTTTCAACCGACACAAGAACGATGGTTAACTATAACTCTATATTAGGAGGTAAGATAGAAAAATAATCAGGGAAGATATCCCTAAAATAGTCGAAGACATGAGGGAATTATAACAACTATATTCCCTGACCACTCATAAAGATATTGGCTATCTAGTTTTTCACTCCTCCTATCCCAGTATGCTTGGGTCCAGCTCAACTTTCCTGGATATCCCATTTTCTTTTATAGAAATATGTGTTACCCTTATGTGATGGGAACAATTCATGAAGGAGATATCAATCCACCAAGGCTTGGTAAGGAATAAGTCAGTCCAAACCAAGAATGATGTTGAAGGGGGTCATATTGATGACAAAGAACCTCCACAAAAAATGGTACCATTCTATTTCATATGGGAACCCCTTTCACTAAAATATACCCTATTCTAAAAATCCTAACAGTGTTTCAATATTCATAACACCACTATAGTACTCTATAACTAGACCAATAATTACCATGGTTACAAAAAATTGAAAAGAGTTTGATAAAACTTTATCAAACAAGAAAGATAATGAAGTGGAGGCTACTATAATATCACCCCTAACTATAGATGGACCTGGACTCTGATCCTCTAGTGTAGGATGTATATGAGATATTTGGCATAAATTGTGTCCCTAAGATGCTTCCTGATTAGCCTTACTAATTATGCTCTATTATCACTAAAGCTCTTTGAATTTACATCCTCATCCACGACCACCTACTCAACCCGAATGGACTATAGAATACCAACTCCCTACCTAATGAGTAATTGTTGATCCTGCAACTGAAGGTAGTGATGAAACAGAACCCTGATCACTTGGAACTAGAGGAAAGGATCAGTAGAAATTCTAGAGGTGACCCATCTGGTAGCCATGACACATGGTTAGGTTTCTCATAAAAAAGGAATTTTTATTGAATGACCTCCCACACTAGTGCACACCACATTTATTTCAGTGAATTCTACCTAGATGGTAGAACCCCCTTGTGTACCATCAAAACGTCTCTTCCTGCCATTATAAAAACCACTACTTTTTATGGAAGCTGAACTGCCCAGTCTCACATCACCAGATTTTATTAGGTTTCACGCAATGATGTGTTCATGGTTCACTATATCTAAAATTGTGTTTAGCTTAAGGATGTTCTCCTGTGAGTGGATGGAATATAGATTCGCATCCTCATCTCACTGTAGTCAGATCGTTATCAGATATGGTCAGTGAAAAATGATGCAATTCAGTGTAGCAAGCTGAAAATTACATCACTAACATGTCACCTTGATGAAGATGCATGAAAAACCAAGAACAGTCTATTCTCAAAGTCTTCATAATTAAGTAGTCAAATAGGGATACCTGGAAGTTGTTCTAGACCATACTTGGATGTCGATGAGCCTGAGTGAGAATGCCCCGCCAATTCTTCACAGATTATTGTAACATATAGGTCATTACATTGACCCTCTATTATGGAGTCATATCAATATTCTCAAAGATAGATAGTATGTCCTCGATCCATAAATCAACATCCTGAGGTCCTCCATCCCCTAAGAAGGTTATAGGATGCTTCTATTGGAACTCTGATGTGCCCGATTTCTGTATACCTTTTCATTTATATTATGGAGTATTAAAACATTTTTTTTCACAAATTAACTCTTGTTTTATGGATAAAATGATTTATTTTGGTGTTAATGATTATTTTTAGGTGTTTCCTAGCCAAATACACAAATCAGGAAACAATGGAACAAAAATTCAAATATACAAGGTGTGTACTTCATACACATGCCACATATTATTACCCCAACATAGATCAACAAGACCAATTACATTCCCAAGTAGCTTTCTAGAGAATAAATTCCATGTAGTTCATTTCTACACACCATTTATTACATTCTAAAAGTGGTTGGTGGCTAAAGTTGAAATTACACGCCTTTTGTGGTAGTGTTACATGCTGTCTACCCCCAACAAACAGGCGACGCTATGTTCAAAGTCAGGGGCAGTAGAATGCCTCACCCACCGGTGGAGAAAAAGTGTGCCAAATCACATTGATTGAAGTACATGGTGTGTACATTTGGTTACACACCGTGTAGTTTAAATGTCTATAAATAGAGAGGGCAGCCATCCACACTCGGTGTTGGATACCCAGGGGGAGGTGCTACCCCATCCTGACCTCTCGCATGTCCATTTACTATTTTCTATTCTATTTTCATTTTTGTATTAGCATAGTTATTCCCTTCCTCATCTCCTATCATATCCATTGTAGGGGCCGAGTTTCGACTCAATCCGCAGACCGTGACCATGGTCATAAGAGGTTGAATTCCCTGTGTTGGGGTTGTAATAATGGTATTGAGTGTTTGTAATTACAATCACAAATTATTGTTTTATTATGATTGTTGTTTAAATTTTATTCAAGAATTAATTCTTTATTCACCATCATTCTCATTTCAGACCAAGAAAGACACTAATGGAGATTACTGAGGGAGTTGTAATGAGTGAATTCATGACCATTGGATGAGCCTGTTGCTGCTTACAGAAGGGGTAAAGAACCTAAATATGTTTAAGTAATTAATTACCAGCCAAAGGAATTAATCTTTAAACATATAATTGTTTGTTTTCATACCATGAAAACCCCAATTTAATTGAATCTCTATGGTAAACAACTTTTACGAATAAACTCAATGCTAAGGAATGAAAAATTGAATAAAATATGATTAGAATTACAACCACAAAACACTTGTATTCTATTTTTTCTGTTATTCTTCTATTCTTCTCTTGGTTATATTTAAATTTTCAGAAATGATTTCGTAAAATATTCCCTTCACTCCACTTGTCTGGATAACTGACCAAAATTCACCAACTTACACGACTCAAATTGCTTTTCCATGCTCCCCGTGGGATCGAACTTGACTGCCACTAGCTTCCTAGTAGTTAGTTTAGAAGAAAAAAATAATATTCTAATTTGATACCACTCTTTGATATGGGAGAGGTTTTCAAATTTGGGCATCGTTTCTGGGGAGATACAGCGAAAAGCACCAGTGCACATCTGAGTAAAGGTCGGTTTCCACAGAATTTTTTGTTCTTGTTTTTGTTTTCTACTTTCTTTTTCTTTGGAACCTCAACCCCACATCCCATGGATTATTATCCTATAGAGGAGTGTTACAATTCACATGGAGAGGATTTTTATTCATATTATCCAGCATTGTGAAACCCCTTTCCAGAAGGGTATTACCCATAAGGGGACAATGGGTACCAATATAGGGAATACCCTTGTACATTCTTCACACCAACCTTTTCTCCTGATTTTCTAGAACCATATTCATGTAAAACCAAAAGATTATTATCATTGGTGGAATAATTTACCGTACACCTGTCTAACTGACCCGAGAGGTTAGGGTGACTTGGTATTTTGGTGGAGACAATTTTATAGATATGCAATCATATAGAGCCTTTAGTTGAGTTTGTTCTCATTTTGTATAAACTAAGGAGTAATGTTATGATGTTGTCCCCACATATTATTCATTAGAAATTTTCAAAGTTTATTTTCAAAACTCAACTTTTGAATATGGGGACACATCATGTCATGATTGTTCTAAATTTGATAACAATTTAGTTTCAAAACCCTCAGTTGACCATATGCCTATTCCAGAGATTCCTTGCATTAATTTTTAGGTACAAAGTGCTGAAAAGAAGGAACCTCAAGAGGTGGAGGATATACTAGATGAAACTAATAAACACATCCACCTTTGGTATATCCTGGTCACAGATCAGGGCTACTGCAAGCCGCCTCCCAAACAACTTGAAGGTGAGGAATCATGGAACCTAGATGAGGGCGCCAGACATATGTGGTGGTTCGTTATGTAAAATCCACATTTTCCTTCGAATTATGGGTAAGTAACCTAGACTCTGGTCGAGCCAAATACCTAAAACAAAAGCGATTCCTGGGAGGCAACCTAGTATTCCCTTCTTCCTCTTTGTTTCTTTTATACTTTTAATAAAAACATAATTTTTACTTTAACTCTATACATCATGTACCTTCTTCTCACCTGTCCACATTTAAAATAAAGAACAAAAGGAAACTACACATCGTGTATTCACTTAACACGGTGTGTACATTACATTTTAGATTGTATTTTCATAAAAATATTTGTATAAGTACATATTTGTGAAGTTGATAAACAGGGATGAGGCCTATGATGATGGAAAAGGCGTTAGAATGTATTCAAGATGTTCCCAGTTCGAATTTCTACACACCTACCTTTGGTACAGTATGTATGAGTAATGGTCGTTTCCCCATAATTTTTGTTCTAATTTTTGTTTTTTACTCTATTTTTCTTGGGAACCTCAACCCCACATCCCTTGGATTATTATCTGAAAGGGGAGTGGTACAATTCACCTAGAGAGGTTTTTCTTTCGTATGATCTAGCGCTATCATAACCCTTTCCGGAATGGTATTACCCATACAGGGATGATAGGTACCAATACGAGGAATTCCCTTGTACATTCTTCACCCCAACCATTTCTCCTCCTTTTCTGGAACCATCATCAGGAAAAAGTAAAATATTATTATCAATGATGGAATACTTTAACTTATTCCAGTCGAACCAAGATGAGAGCTTAGGGTGACTTGGTATTTTGGTCAAGAAAATTTCAGAGATACTCAATCATATGGAGCCTTCAGTTGAGTTTGAGGATGGGTGTTCTCATTTTGTTTTAACTGATGAGTCATGTTATGATTTGGTCCCCACCTGTCATTCATTATAAATTTAATAAATTTATTTTCAAAAATCAAAATTTTAATATGGGGACACATCAAGTCATGATTGTGCTGAATTTGATGAAAATTTAATTTCAAACCCCTCAGTTGACCATCTAACTCTTCCGAAGATTCCCTGAATTTATTTTTAGGTAATTAGTACTGAAAAGATGGAACCTCATGAGGTAGAGGATGTACCAAATTAAACCAAGAAAAACATCCACCTTCGGAATCTATTGGCCAAGTATTAGGGCTACTGCAAGCCACAGTCCATACCACATGAAGGTGAGGAATCATGGAACCTAGATGAGGGCGCCAATCATATGTGGTGGTTCGATCTATGAAAGACACATTTGCCTTCAGAATATGGGTACGTAACCCAGAATTGGGTCATGCCAAATACCTAAAACAATGGTGCTTCCTGGGATTCAACCCAATGTTCCCTTCTTCATCTTTCTCCCTTTTCTATTTTTAATAAACATACGACGTGTACCTTAACTCTACATGCTGTATACCTTATTCTCCTCTATCCACAGTTAAAATATAGAACAAAATTACACTACACAGTGTGTATTCAATTAACACAGCGTGTAATTATTTGAGAGTGTATTTTAATAAAACTCCTTGTATAAGTATATATTTGTTAGGTTGATAAAGAGGGATGAGGCATGTGCTGATGGCAAAGGTGTTAGAATGTATCCGAGCCATTCTTGGTTCGAATCGCTCCACGACCGCCTTCATTATAGGGATCATTATTTTTGATCTCGGGTTTAACCAAACAGCTTGTGTGATATTTTCAAAATAAATAAATATTTTCCAAACTAAAATAAATCCCATGATGGGAATGGATTGGCTGTCAGGGTTGTAACCTGTGGATCCAAAAGACTCGGGTTCAAGTCCTGAAAACCAGCCCATTTCAATAATTTTTCATATTAATAAAACCACACAGGGTGCATTTTGATATACAATGTGTGAGCCAAATTTTCATTAATAATTGAAAAAAAAATCAAAAAAAAAGAATACATGAAGGTGAAGTTGGCAGATTGGTAGAGTCTCAGCCCTAGATAAAAAATACCCATGTTCGAACTTGGCTAATCTCCCTGCTTCATCCCTTTAATTCAAATTAAAACCAAATTCCATGCATTTTATTCATCCTATATAGAACTGTACCTATAATTTAACCATTAAAAGTTAATAAAAATAGATAGCACTACAATCGTTGCTCATATGGTTGAGGGCCTGCGTTCAGAACGGTCGATCGCTGCTTTGAATCGCACCCCAAGCACCGGACCAAAGGTTGTAGTTCTCTTTTTCAAATTTTAGAACACATGACATGTATTTTCATGATACATTACGTGTATAGATTTATTTTTAGTCAATAATCTCTCTCTCTATATATATATTATTTTAATTATTAATATTATATATTATATAGTTTACTATAATAATTATATTTTATAATTTATTTATGTTATTAAAAAAACTAAAATAAAAACATGACGTGTATGATTTATGAAATGCCATGTACTTCGGCTATAGAGGTTGGGGCCCTACCCGACAACAGTCCGTATCGTGCGACCCCCCCTCCTTTCTTCTCATGCATGTCGTATGCCCTCCCAAACACCAATCTGCCGATTTTGAGGTTTTAAGGCCTGATTTCTTCTTCATTTTGATCCTCACACCATGTACATTGTTCTACACTCCTTATTTTAAAGTTTCAATTGTGTTTTGTGTGATTTGGGATCGAGAAACCATTCGGGTCTCCCGCTTAGTACACTGGGTGCGCGACAAACACATGCCATGTACATCCTGTACACAGCCACACACAACATGATTTCTCCATTTGAAATATACACGGTGTGTCTGTTCGGTAAATGCCATGTCCAATGACCCTTCAGAGGACTCCATGTAGACAACGTACATGCCTTACACACCTTGTTAATATACATTCCATGTACCCCTTTCCACACGACATGTATGTTGTCTGATCCCCTTCCCTAGCCGAGCTGTGTATGTCTCCTTACACGGGAACCACTACCTTTTTTATTACACGGCGTGTACACATTGATACACACCATGTACTAGTTTTTTTCCCAACACATTCCCTCGCAGTGTGTCTATATAGAGTACATGATCTCTTACGTAGATCCCACTACACACCGTGTACCCTGGATCTTCACGTCGTGTTCAACTTAATTTTATATTTTCTCACATTTTCGTTCTTTCATATTTTTCATCTTTTATTTTGTTTTATTTTATTTTCTTTATGTTATAGCAGGTGAAAATCACATAAGTGGGAATCAACCCATTTGTGCTTCTGAGGGTGAGCATCCCCCTAGCCTTTGGATTTTATTCGACATTCCGAGTAGTGGACATTAGATTTTATGGTTTTCCAGCCACTATCATTGGGCGCTCTTCCTCCTCTTATTATGGTGCCTCCCTATGTGGCATATTTTAGTCTGGTCGCTTCTATGGAACCCCTCCCTCCCCCCTTCTTCTTCACCATCTACAGTTGCTAAGAGCTCCAGTGCTACCCACCGCTTCCACCCATAGATGTTCCCTCACCGCCCCAACCCCTTCTTCTAGCCTTACTTCTAATTCCACCATTCCTTCTTCCTCTAAGCCTTCCACCTCCCCACCTCCACCCACACCCTCAACTAATCTCCCCTTCAACCTCCACTTGGATGAGATGGAGCACTGCTAGGATGATATGGCGCAGACACTTGGGCGGATTGAGTAGATGTTGGGGCTTCTTCTTCACCACCATGTCCTTTCACTACCTGCGACATCCCCTGCACTGGTACCTCCATCCATTCCACAACCTTCTACCGCCCAGCCACCGCTGACAACTCTAGATACAGATTCCATTTTTCTATCTATAGCTGGCCCCGCTTCTACCTCCACTTCTGTACCTACAGTGCCTGTTGTTCCTCCCACTCAGGGTGCCGCACTCGTGCCTCTGTTCACCACTGCGGCTTCTTCTCCTTTGGAAGATTCCACTATTGCAGATGATGCCTCTTCTGAGGTGACCCAGTGATTGGTTTTTGGGAAAATTTATTTCCATTATATATATCTTTTTTTGCTACACTTGGGATGTTATGGTGTATATATCAACATATTTTTTACTCTTCCCTCGACAGTCACATGTAATTTGGAGAGACTTGGGAATATCTATTTCGATTACTTACCCCATGTGCTGATTCACCATGACTGGATTATTTTTTAGTGTTTCCTTTTACTTTCTACTTTGGCTTCACTTCTTCTATTACATCCCATCATCTTACACCCATTGTTTTTCCCACATTCTATCATATTCCTTGGTATTTCACTTGGCGGACCATGTGCTATATTAAGTGTGTGGGAGGGTCTCTTACTACACTAGTATTTTCCATGAACTAATTTAGGAGACATCATTAATAGTTGACATATTTTAAATTGTGGAAATTTTTGGATTAATTATAATTATAAATAAAAAATACATAAAAGGGAATTTTAAATTTTACATGCTTATTTCAATTTCCAATGTATTTTTAAATGATTGCTGATATAGATTGATTTGGGATTTAATGTTTTGGACATTTACATTTATTAGACTGATCATTTGTAATCATGTCATGACCTGATTGACCTTTTATTTTTACTCATTCCTGAGTGGTATTCTAAGCCTTTTTGGCATATGCATTCTTATACCATCAATCTTGAGAGATTCTTGGGATATGCATAACTACCAGAACTAGCTAGTTTTTCTCTTCAAAACATGAAGATTTTTGGGTCACATTAAAATGATTTTGGAATTTGATTATTTTTTATTCCTTTGACCTTGAGACCTACCCTACATCTGATCTTCGTAAAACCTTTAGAAACCATGAACTGCATTGATAGGAAGCTACATTACAAGCGTATTTTTCCCTTCCTACCCTAATTCATTCATAATTTTTCATGATTATTCAATTGATATCTAGAGAGGTATTTTTGGCCATTCATGGTATATGTTGGTGAGAAACCATGAATTTATGTGTGGGGGTGTTTATAACTTGTTCATTTGGGCAGAAAGGGTTTCCAAAGAAACTATTCATTGTTTTCTTAGTGGTCCCTCATGTTATATATATATATATATGAAAAACAGAGACCATATTCATTAATTAAAAATTATTGATAGTTTATGGTCCCATATTGGCAAGGTAATATCGTGGTTATGATACCCTTTGAGAGATCTTGATTGGGGGTGCATTTTCTTTAAGCATTATATTGAATATCATGCATTATTTTTTAAGAATTTACCTCCTTTTCAAGCCTAATCATTACCTACCGAACCTTATCATTAGAAACCTTTGAACCTTATTGAATGCCCTCATGATTTTTGTGATTTGACTAATGATATAGAGAATGATAACACTTTCAATCCTATGGATAGATTTCATATACTTAATATTGAACATAACTCTGATTAAATAATCTTGAGTGATGAGTGTGGTGCTTTTGGTGAGGTAAATCATCAAGGGGAATGTTTATTTTTGAAAAGATAAATAATATTAATGAAATAGGATGATTTTTTAATTAAATTATATATGAGGCATTATTAGAATATTTTTGGAATCGAAAATATATTTTTTACCTTATAAAATATTCTACTATGGATATAGTATTTACAATTATTATTAGTTGAATGATTCCCTTTTTTTAGTTGGGATTCTTTTGATTTGATGTTGAGATATTTCTTGAGGATAATAAAATGAACCTCCCTGGTCAAATCTTCCATAGAAGGGATGGGTCGGGGAGCACCCAAAATTGACTGCATGAATAGAAAGAAACTACCCCAAGACTAAGTATCGATGCCCAATGAATGGTCTATAGGAGGTGCCTTTTGTGGAACTACTGGAGGTAGTATGGGTGGATCAGGGTCAACTACCTCTATAGTATGCTCATCTACACTCTCTTGGATTATAGCATGAGGACATCATGGTGGCATACCTCTACAATTTCTAAGTCCACTCCTTTAATATTATTTATAACAGACTGGAAAAAAACAAAGGATAGGTACAAGGCCTGCCTATAAGAACATTCCAACCCTTAGCCTACTTCATGAGCCAGTTCTAGGTGATCAAAAGATATCATAGAAGGATCATAAGAGACATAACCTACTTAACACTACTAGGTTGAGTCAGGTTCAAGGTCTATTATTACACATATAAGGTGTCTATTTCAATTTAAAGATCATATTATTTTTTATTCGTTAATGTATATAATTCCCATTAAATGGCTGAATTATGTGGATCACCAGTTCCAATTGATAAGGTCCAATAAAACTTTTAAATTGAAATGTGGAATCCACTGAATCCTAACCACAAAAATTTCTAGCGCATGAGACTGGTGGTCTATGTCTCAATGTGACATAATCGACTACATAAGGTGTCTTCTTTAACCTATTCAGGAAAAAAACTGTTTGGTTAAGGAAGACACTTTAAGTGTCAATTATGTTTTTTGAGTCCTTTAAAGAAAATTAACATAGTTGATCATATAATAATCAAATCACTATATAGAATGTAAATCAAGGAAATGCATAAATAACATGAGAAACAAGAAATGCACTCTGATAATAGATATGGAATGGCATATTGAACTAAATTTTAATCATATGGTGCCTAATATGATACATGATTCAATGAGCCCTTGTATCATCGAGCTGTGGGAGTAAATATTTTATTAAGATAAAAGAAAAGAAAATAAAGTGATTCAATGTACGGTGAAATCCATGATATTGTAAAAATGTAAGCAATAATAGCATTTACCCATCCTATCCATTTTGGGTTTCCCCTATAAGTGGGTAAGATACTCCCATGAATAAGATCATAACCAAATCATAGTATCATAGCCTCCTTTTTAAACCAAAAAATATATAATTCAAAATGAAAAAAGGAGATTTGATACCACATTGTAGTTTCCCACCCATATTTCACTTTACGGTTCCCTGAGACGGTGACCACAAGAATTCAAGAACCCCTACCTGAATGCTAGAGGCTTCCGACTAGAAGCAAGGTACTAGGGTGTGTCCCTGGGGAGTCTATTCCCTCATTGATGAGAGTGGAACACAATAATACATATGTAATAAGAAACATAAGAAGAAGAGGCTATAACCTAGGGCTAGTAAACTGTCATGGTAGAAGAAATATCAACAGAAAGACTACACCTGAACAATAATAACAAAACATACATTAATAATAAACAATAAGTGGAAGGTGAATATTAATCGAATACAAGGTGATGATTATTCAATTTAATTAATATATATATATAAATGTGCATGGGGAATATGGGATACTAAAATATAACACATTCTAACAAAATACACAAAAAAGGAAAAAAACTACTACATCTACATCTCGAGAATAGGCTCGGTCCTCTACCCCTAGAATCCATCCTATAACTAAAAATCAAGCATCTAAAGCTGGCATCTTCCCTTTACCAATACCAGTAGTCATGAAGTATTTTTATGTACAAAACTCCACCCATGTATGGTGTAAGATATATTCTTAGTAGGATATCACCAATGATTTCTAGATCAAACCATATCATGAAATATAAATTGAACAACATTCCTTAATAATAAATACAAGACAGAAATGAATAAATAAATAAACCGAGATGGGTTCCATTGGAAAACCTATCCAATTAAACCTACTTCAGCATAATAGGGTGAATCTAAATCAATGGGATCCTAGGAAGATAAAGTGAGTGATATAACCATGTTTCCCAGTCTACCTCTTTAAAAATTATTGTCCTGGGCTCTGAACAATCTCTATAAACCCCCAATACCACCTTAACTCCGATGTGAAACTTTAGAAGGGCCAACAAATTAATTTAAACAAAATTTTTTTACCATTGAGAAAATTTAGGATGTTACAATATTCTATGTCGTTGAATAATTTTTCTTGAACATAAGATAATCCTCCATATTTTCTAATAATGGGTGGTGGAATATCATTCAGTTATATGTTAAAAAATAGATGAATATACACTTTTACACTTCTCATCATTTATATGTGTTATAAAATCTAATGAATTATAAACTATATATATATATATATGACCTCAATTTTATTCAAAAAAAAACTTATCATTGAACCACTTCTATTATTAAATATGAGAAATGAGATTAATATACATATATTTTACTTATATTTATTCAAGATTGATAAATTCATTTATAATTACATCTTTATTTTAATGAGTATTTTCTTTATAATATGAATGAAAAATAAAATATATATCAATTCTTCCCCTGATTTTCAACTCTTTTATATTTACACACTATTAAAATATTTATTTTCCTTCAGAAACATTTTGAAATTTATTTATAGATTTATATAACCACAACACATGAAATAGATATTCCATGGAGTTTTGATAAACTCCATAGGGTATCTTTAAAATCAATTATATGGAATCATTGCAAATTATCCTTGAAAATACTAGGATTAAGTGATATTGACCATCACCTTGGAAAAAAAATTGAACTTCTTCAACAAAATTTTCTACTTTTGGTTTGAAAAATTACCCACTTTCAGTGTGTATATAACATTAGAACATAGATATTATATACCTGGTTCACTTATTCCAAACAATTCGAGAATAATGGTAAAAAAATTTCAAATTAAATCATATTGTCAGAACATTTGCATAAATGAAAATTGGAATAATTACTTAAAAAAATAATAAAAATTTAGTCTCTAATAATTAATTTTATAGAATTGAACAAATCATAAACTATGTGTATTAAAAACAACCATTTAATTTTATTAAACAAAAAAAATTTGACACTCTATTACCAAGGTAAAATGAAATAAAATATACATCTTATAACATATTATCCCAAGCTTGTAACATTCAATTTATCAATGTTGAAAATCCTTTGATACATGTCTTGAAAGAAAACATTATGCATTAAACATCAATGTTTTCTCCTCTTCTAACCTATTATATATATATAACACTTTTAAATCATAAATTTGATATCATATATATTCCATAATAATAAATTTAATTCTATAACATTTTTACCTAATGGGTACCTTCCACTAAACTTCCTATACACTTTTAGTTAATTTTTAAAATTTATTATCTAATGACCAACTTCTCTATAATGAAGACATTAACCCTTCCAAAATAATGAAATACCCAATCACAATACATGTGTGAGTTGAAACTAAGGTTCCTTTGTTAACATATCATCTCATTCCTTTTGAAACCCAAAGTGAGTATTTACATGCATCAGATTAGCATCTAGATTAGTTTTTTTAAAACAATTTCAACACTAGGTTACATAAGCTGATGTTTATCTAAAATATAGGATTTTCCTTAATAAAATTTCATAAGTTACAATTCTTATTATTTACTTATTTTAATATTCTCCTTTCAAGGATTAGTCTCAAATTTTAGTTTTATTTTAATGATGTTTTTTCTATAATATAATCTTTTTATCATATGAGTATATTTTTTATTACCATTAATGGGGAATTTTATTAAATGGTGTCCCACTAAAATTGTGACCACTTTTAAAATTCATCATACCCATTAATGGGCCAAGATCCATATAAAATTTTGAAATGTGTTCACTTTATAGTTCAAATCACTATTTATTTATCGAGGTCATGCATAATCTCATTCATAAAATATATAAATAATTGGGATTCTAGTGGAAAACTCTTTACTGAATCAATAATATGGATAAAACTCGACTATATTCCCCTAATATACCAAAATTAGAGCTTTCCTCGGTAAGTGTGAACCAAAGAAAACACCAAGAATAGGATGAAAAAAATAAAAACCCCAAGGACCCCATATTTAGAAGAAAACTACATGTTAGATGATCCAAGGCCACCCATCACATGTTTTACCTAAATAATATAATCATGGGGAACCCAACTTTGGTTCACAATTACCTAGTTGGGTGATCAACGTCTTTATAATTGCTACTTTTGAAATATTCAAACACTTAGTATTTTTAGGGGATTTAATATCACCATCTTACCTCATATTATTCCCTCCATTTAATCATGATTCTAATGATTTGGTTTGAAATATGATTCCATCCATAGTATCATTATGTTAAATCCTTATTGATGCTTAACAACTTACATAACACATATTTTTGGGTTACCCACCCAAATATAGGAGGATAACATATTTATACATGTCCAAATGCATAATACATAAAAGGTATATGAAAAAATCATGTAAAATCAAAGTGTTATATGTGATTGAAAATATATTCAAGAGTAAGACCGAATCAACATATTACCATACCCATTTACCCTTATAGATAAGGAATAATCCCATAGTCTTGTGGGATGTCTTACTCGCATTACCTCTTTCTAATGAGACTTTAATCATAATAGAATTCGATTCAAAAAAAATATAAGACCTAATATGAATAAACTACATTCAACCACTAAATTCATGTTCATAACATCATTTAAAAATCAAGTTCAAGTTATATTATACACTAATTTCATTATGGAGTCATTCCTAGCCTGAATATGTGTGGCTTTATCATAAAATCAATTTATAATTAAAATTATTCCATTAAAATATATCCATAATATAAAATAAATATAAATATAAAAAATATGGATTAAGTATTATGTAAATAAATAATTTAAACATTTAAACATGAGATTACCATTTATAAACAATTCGTAAATAAAATATAAATATACAAACTTTTATTATTTCAACTTTATTTATTATAGACACTCCAAAATTATGTATATAATACTTAATACCCACATTAATATGAAAACTTCATATCCATAATTATATTGAATTTATATTAAATATATTATATTATCTCGAATTATAAAGGATTTTATAATCCAATATCTATTATGCAAATATTTATGTAATCTAAATATCATATTATTATAATTTTAAATAAATCATTATTAATTTTGATCAATTAATAATAATTTATTATTAACAATACATAATTTAAAATTTAATCAATTTTATATGTTTGAATTCATTTCTGTAGTTTATAAAAACTTTACAAATGATCGTTTTATGATTAAAGATGAAGCATTTTATTTATAATCCATAAACATTCCATATAAATATGATAAAAGTTATTTTAAATATTAAAATATAATATTTATGGAATATTAAATAATTAATATTTCATAATTATTTAATATTTCAGTATAAACACTTTATAATTATTAATCAATATTTTATAATTATTAAATAATTTTAAAACTCTTTTTATTATAATTTATATTCCATTTATAAATTTTTTATTGAATTGGAAATTTTAAAATTCAAAAAAATAATTTTTTTCTTTTCGCCAGGGCTTGTGCTGGTGTGTGGTAATGCTACTGAAGTTGTTTTGAAGGATCGCGACATATGTGTAAAAAAAATCTATTCCCTAACCTGGTAAATAATGGATGTCCATTTTTTATGCAATTCTACTTAATACGTGATCTAAAATGGTTTCCTCTCCATTCCGTAGTGAAGGGAAGCTATTTTTTCATGTGTTAACACTTGATGCATGGTCGGAAATAGCCATATACATAGTATGGTGATGGGGTTTGGAAATTGTGGTGATGATGACACACTGATCCATTCTCCAATGTTATTTATTTCTGAAGCATGATTTCATAAAAATAAGAACATGGATCTATAAGATACCATTGCTTGGTTTCTTTTGTGTTTATTAACAATTAATCATAGTTGTAGAATAAAAATAATCCAATGATTTATTATTTATATGGAATGAATATAAACCCTCTTAAAGACTACAAATGAATAACTATTATAAATGAGCATATCATTCTCTGATGAATCCTCTACAACCTTCTTGATCTTTATCTAATGCGTTTGAGAGATATCAGTGAATTGGTCACCAGATGATATCACACCTATGGAGTTATACATTTTTCAATCAAATCATTCTACATTCATATGGGGTCAATCCAATCTCGATATCATGTTAGTTCCTTGAACATAGAGGAAAGTGAATAAGAGAGATTTTGGCATTTAGAAGTTTCTACCAAGTTTTATGAAAACACACACACACCCACAACCATAAATTGGATATGATTTATAAAAAACACAAGAATTATACTTGGGAGTTGATTCATTTAGTCATGCATTATACTATAATAATAAATGTTATTGTGAACACATCCATATTATGAATGTTACACCTCTATTTTTATTATATCCCATGGAATGCTTGTTTTAATGAGAACTTGTGTATGGATGAAACACCCAATCATTAACACTTAACGATGTTTTTAGTAGTAATCATGCATCTCATGCAAGGAATATGCCCACCAAATGTAGTTTTCCAAATGCATCTCATACATTTTCAGACTAGTAATAACTCCAAAATAAATTTAGTTTTTCATCTACCTTGGTCTCATTTTTTAATTGATGTTATGAAAACTATTTTACTTATTATTTTTTATATTTGGTTTTAGAGTTATAATTAATTGGAATCCCTCTTGAGTAAATTATACTATGGGAGGTGATCAAGGGGTTAGACAACCTATCAATATTAAATTTTAAGCCTTCTTTAGAATGGTGAATAGGGTTTGTAATGTATTTCTCTATGATTACTCATGTGGAGATTATAAATCACACATAACATTTTTCCTTTACATGAATATTCCATATAACTTATGCATGTGATCGATTTAGATATGAATAAATATTTTTCTCTCCCAAATCTTGATGGGAAATGAAAACTAAATGGTCATATAAAGGGTCATACAACAATATGGTTTGATGATATTAATTTTATTGATAGAATATGATTCCATGAGAAATAACTTGAAACATGTATTCAAAATTGAAAACATCATATACAAAGGTGTTAATTAAACCCTATAAAATAGTAAGTTGGTATTTCATCTAAATAATCACTTTTAATGAACATGATCATTTAATCAGGTAGTTTCATTCCATAGTGGGGATCCCTTGATTTATGACATATAGGTCAAGAAAATAATGGGTGACACTAGAACAAACATGTGTAGTTTTATTCTATAGATGGGTTCCCTAGTATTGTATTTTGTTATTTCATTTTTAATGTTTTCATTAGGTTTAAATTATCTAGAAAACCCCAAGGGTTGGGATACTAGTGGAATATAGTTGAGTATTGTGCATATGATAAGTTGGGGGAAGTTTTTTATTCTCAAATATCCAAGATTCATATATGATATGATTGGGATGGTTCTCTACCTAAATAACTGAGGGATGAATTTTATACACCTGTGAGGTTTTATATTAGTGAAATATGGATATTGACACACTAAATGGTATGATGGACTATAAAATTGGTTCATTATTTTAATGGAATCCCATTTAGTAGAAGTCATTATTCAAAAGATAACAAAACATGGTAAACATCTAATAAAAATATTTTTTGCAGATAAATATAATAAAATCCATTAAACTAGAATTTTATTTTAATACATTAATGGATAATATTAATGTATGTAACTTGAAACACGGGTAACTTATAAAACATTCTTAATGAAAATCCTATGTGTTAGAGAAAAACCTTACTAAATAACAATGTGATGAAACTTTCCAATAAAATGATTCTAGAATACTATGTGAAACATATAATTATTCACATATAATTTCTAATTGAATTAGATTTTAAGTGTCAAAAGGATCCATAGTCTACACCCATGTATAAAATATGATTCGGTACATAATTATTTTGGAAATGAAAATTTATTTATTATGGAAAAAATTCTTATTGGATAAGACATTCTCTAGATTAAAAAAAATATTTCAAAAAGACTAGTAGAAAGATCGCATATAGTGTTAATATTATAAAATATGAATCTTATGATTTATGTATGATATATACTATACGATTAAAAGGTGTTTTATATATATAGGAGGTCGAAATATGTGAATGAATTGATTTTTGGTTCTTGAAGTTGTCTTGTAAGTAATATAGAAATTTAGTTACTATAGTGATAACATGGATTCTTCAATCATGGAATTAAAATTTCATAATATGAGAATTTTATCTTATTTTTATCTTTATAAGTGTTTTTTAAAAATATTTTTTTGTAAAATTATATAGGTATTTTTTATTTACATAGGTTTTGATTTTCTCAGTTCTATAACAGTATTTAAGGGTGACTAAAAATGTGTTTTTCTAGTTACCTAATTCTTCATATTTTCATTTATGGAACGTTTCTGAATATGTGATTAAATTAAAGAAAATTTCATTAGATATTATTAAATTGATGATAATAAGTTAATTGGGAATATTATTTTTATGTTTTAAATATTGTATAGATAATGAAATTTGGTAAAGTTCCAACTTATAATAATAATGATTTGTTAAATAATGTTTTTTTATGTTTCTTCAAGAATTATTTTATGATCATTGAAACCTTTTGTTGTTAAATAGAATGTGTGAAGCCCCAAAATCAAACTCTTAGATTTGATTTTGTAAGCCCATACCTTACATTGTATATTTGATACCAACTACAGTTTCTCATACATAACTATCTAACAGTTACATGACTTTTAGAAAATATATTATTTCATATATTCCCAAAACCTTTTAGGATTATATAATTACAGAGTTTTTATAAATAAATACTAAAAATTACCATATTATTAATATCAAACATACATTTTTCCCATTAAATAAAAAATACTTAATCTATGATGGGTCTTCAAAATCTACCACAAATTCTTCCACAGTTGTCATCCTTAAAAGAAACTCGCATATACTATATTACTTCATAACCAGGGGAATGGAAACATAAGGGGTGGGATACAATGCTCAGTAAGGGATAAAATTATCTAAAGATTTCCAAAACATAAGCATGGTATACATAATATTTTTCGAATAAATAGTCTAAATTATTCCATAATCAATTAAAACTAAGAGCATGATATTTACATAAAAGTAAATGAGGGATAACTATCAATAATACAGATCTCATAAATATGTAGCAATCATTAAAAACATGCTATATAATATTTTTAGAAAGACACTATCCCATTTTGGGAATAGGTACACACTAAAGCCCAACTAGTTTTGTCTCGTGAGACCTATTGATACATAGAGGGGTTATATAATTTAATGCCCCACCAGTAACCTAATTAAGTATAATGTAGTCACCAAAAGAGTCAAAAATACCTTTCCTAGAACTCCCCATGGAACCTCTTACAAGATTAAAAATATGTGTATTCATATAATGAAAGATATAATAAAATTAATACATATTTAACATGTGTTAACAATGAATAATTATCAATAATTTTAATACTTTTCTAAATGTTAATGAAAGAGATAACATTATCATAACTCATTTTTAGAAATAAGGTGTTTGTTTAAAAATTACATATTTAACATTAAAATAATCCTTAATATTGGAAAACAATATATGGAATGCCTAAAATTCTTCCATTTTATATAAATTAACATTCTATCTAGGTGAAAAACTTCTAATTTCAATTTTTTAAAAGAGATATTCACACAATATCGAGTAATGAGTATACAGTTAATTAAATCCTTGAATAACCTGATCACACTCCATATAGAGAAATAAATTTGATGGTTATAAAAGGACATATCCCAGGTAAATCAAAGGATATATATTAGGAGGTTGATAAAATAAAAAAACCCACAAAATGAACGCTTTGAGTGGTATCACAATAGAAATGACCATGATCTGAATTTTCTGATATTGTGAGTTCAATCCCCCAAATAATAAAATATATTTATATATATTATAGTATAAATCATAAAACATAACCCCAATTACTCTTAATCCCTTTGAAAATGGTAATGTAAATGGAAGCGAAAAAATAATATATTTTTTAGAAAACATATTTAACGTTGATGTAAAATAAAAATTTACATGCCACATTCAAATGTTAATTTTTTGAAGGGTCTCATGAATGAATTTAAAAACCATTAATTATATAAATAATTTCTAAAAATATTTCCATCAAAATATATAATGTTTTCCTTGTATAAATGATGAGGCAAAAAAAATGTGAAATAGGAAAAGAAAACAACTTTTTATTATTTTAAAAACAATGTTGTCTAAAACTCACATTGTAACATGAGATAAAAAAATTAATTAGTATTAAAACTTAATTATTCAAAATTGGTCAATAAAATAAAATATAACAAAATATTATTTTAGGAGAAACCAAGAATGGAAAATAAAATTTTTATATTATAATTCCATGATATGACACTTGGTTTATCAATATCCCTTACAGGAAACATACTCCATGGAGCATGGGACATCTAAAATGGGGTTTACATGGTAAAAATGTAATCTATGATAATATATAACATTATATAATAAAATGGATTAATTAAACCATATAATTTTAAATATGATCAAATTAAAACTCGTAACTCTATTAATGAAAATCGAGTTACCATAAACTCTTACAACTTGTGTAACACTTGTGTCAAAACAAATTTGAATAAAAAAAGGAATTTTATTAGTATGTCCTAGAAATTATATGGAAATAAATTATGAAAAAATCATGTAATATTAAAGTAACAAAACACCATGAAATGGAAACATGTCGCATAACATGTAATATGACTCAAAGAATCAGAAATGAGACCCATAAAACCCTTACGTCTAGAGTAACAATTTAATCAAAACCCTTTGAAAGAAGGGGACTATAATTTAACATTGAATACCATAAATAAAATATAATTCCGGATATTATATCTCTAATAGTAATTATATACACCATATATAATAAATTAGGTGTATAATAATAAACATGTATCAATGAGGGGAATTTGTGACAAAAACCATTACCCTTGTCCTGATTTATTCTTCACTTTCACTAAACATCTATATTAATTAAATTAAGTTAACTAAATACATAACAAATAATATTATTCCTACCAATAAAATTTTATAGTAATTATTTACAATTATATATATATATATATGTATATATATAAGTCAGTTTTTACCTATTTTCAACACCATGTGTAAGTAATTTTATCACTTTGAAATAGTTTCATAAAAGATGTATTGGTATATAATATTTTTCCAAATTCCATATTTAATATAAAATATAATTTATATTAATATATTCTACATGATAGTTATAATGGTATAATTTTATTCCATGGTAGTTTTGGTTGCAAACCATGAACATGAAATTAGTGACGATCATGTTTTGGTGTTTCTTAATGAAAAAATGTGTTTTCTTAATTAGCATTTTAAATGTTGATATATTATTACCAGAATAAAAATAAGATAGTAATAAAATATTTTTAACATATTATACTAGTAAATAAGTTCTCATATTCATCCATGATATAAATTTATAGTATAGTTTCAGTAAGTGGTTAATGTTACCAAAATAAGAACCTACCATGATTAGTGGATGATTATGAGGTGGTTTGTTTTTAATATAATTATAAAATAAGAATAATTATTTTATTTTGTTAATAATTGAGTTATATATAATAATTTAATATAATCATGAAGATAATATAATTTATATAAATTCATTATTTATACATAAGATATCATTTTCCACTTACATCACCCATTTTAAACGATTGAATTAACGATAATAATTTGGTGATCATATCATAAATAGTTTTTCTAAGTTTTTTATATGATAATTTTAATGATATCATGAAAATAATATTTATCCTTTAATACCACCTTTATAAAAATACTTTTATGGTGGTTAAGGAAAATTAATTACATTGTGTCGTGGTTGCGGTAGTTCAAACATTTCATGAATGACAGTTTCATTTTTTATAATAGAAAATGGATAAGTTGAACAATGTATATTCTCCTAGAATAATAAAAATTGAAATATAATCAATACTAATTTATTTACATGCATATTTAAAAATTATAATTTTAAGTGAGAAAGAGAAAAGAAATATTTTAAGTAACAATGATTACTCACATTGTGACCTTTGAGATTCCCTTGGAAGATCCCTCATAAATGGATGGAATGGGCCAATAGTTTTTGACCTTAAGATAAATATTGTGAAATATTATTATAGGGTAAATAAAAAATTATGTTTTTAGGTGGTAACCTAATTTTTATGAGTTCCTTGAAGGGGTGTTGAGAGACCTCCTATATAAGTTGTGATAATAACATTTTTGTAAAATTTTCAACTTATTATAATGGGGGAACATGTTAAACATTCCATGTGACTCCAAAATTGAGAAATAATTGTTTTGAGAAGATATAAGTTCTATAAAATACTCATAAACTCAATTATAGACATGTTTCCATCATGTTTCATGCCTTTACCCCATGAATTATTATTTTTACCATTTTAGCTTTTACTACGGTAACTATTTTTTACTTATGGAGCTTAATTTTTATTCCAAAAAATAGTATTTATTAGATAATTTGTAACAATTTATTCAAAATTTTAAATCCATTTAAGTTTATAAATTTTTTTATAATTAATAAATTTTTATTTTAAAATTAAATCGTATAACTTATTAAAAACACTTAATAAAAAACATGACTTATGTTCTAAATTATCAAATATGGGGTTTAAAACTAAAACTAATATTTATAACATTATAAAGTTTCATGTAAAAGAAATATTTTTTTCTCATAAATTTTTTTCATGAATTTGTAATGCATACTTATATACTAATAATTTTATAAGTCATGTTATGTGTAAAAAAAGTATTTTTCTATATTCACCTAGAATTATTCTTTTTAAACTAATATGAAAATTTAATATTAATATTATAATATTATTTTTTCATAAAAAAATAATTTTCATTTTTAAATTAAATTTATTAAATTTTGTGATTTAATATTTAAATAAAATCCAAAAATTTATTGGAAATCATTTATATCAGAATATACCCTTTTAAAAAATTTAATATTCATTATTCTAATTTCCCAAAAATTACAAATAATTTATGGGAAAATATTATTCATATGATTAATAAATTTTATTATTATATAATAATAATATAATTAGTTTCTTGAAATAATAAATTAATGTTAGAAAAATATATTTTAAAGCATAAAATTATTTTCTTAGTTCGTTTAGCTATACTAATTGAATTACATTGATATTAAATATAGAAATTATTTTATTAATATAAATATATCATAAAATGGATAGTTTTATTCATTCCTACTAATTCAATGACAATATATTAGTGGTCAAACTTATTATTTATATTTTTATTAAAATATATCTCAATTTCATTTTTGTTTGGTGTTGCGTGTAAAGAAATATGTCGAACACATTGAGTTATTTAAAGGTAATCATATATTAGCATTTCATGGTGAAACAACCCCCCCTAAATAAAATGTATCATTGCTATTTTACTCATTAGATGAGAGTAATTTCTATAGGTAACACATATGTTACCATACATAACTAGATGATCATGGATTTATTTAGGATGTTGAAAGGGTTTTATCTATAAGAATGTAATATTACAAAATAATTAGGAAAAGACATAACCCATTCCTAATTTCAAAAATAATTATACTAAGGAATGAAGATATATATCCATAATGAATAAATTCCACAAAACTTTAAATTTATTTATATAATAATCATTCCACTATGGTATTTTATTTAACTCAATATCTATTATGTGGTAAAAAATACAAGAAAAATAACACTATCAAATCTAGAGTTAAAGGTGATTATCCAATATATTAGTATTTGTAGTATTTGATTTTCCTTCTTTATATATTTTTTGGTGATTTTATCCCTCATTGGACCAAGAATTGTGTCATTGAGTCATATAATGCTTAACTCTCTTACAATTAAAGAAATTGATTTTTGTTTCTTATATCTTTCCCTAACACTTGTGAGCCTACTGACCTTTATCTCCATACTTATATAATTTAACTATCCCTTTAATGAAATGTCCCAGATGCTTTTTCCTACATTTTGGACAAGTAGTAAATTGAATCATCTTTCCATTATCATCTTGGTCACCCAAATTTCTATGATTTTACATCCTTATATTTTTTGTCTGTTTTAGATTTCAATTATATTATCATTTTTAATAAAAAAATTTGATAGCTGATTTTCATATTCTAATGATTTTTGAATCCAGAAATTATCCATTTATGCTTTTTATTAGAATATTTTTTACATTTTCTAAGGTATCAATTATTAACATAGTTCCTTTGGAATTCAAACACAACTAAAACCAAAAGTTTTAACATATGTAATGATCATTATATGTGAATTATCATAAATAACCGCATAAAAATATAACCTCAAGATGTATCAATTTATAACCATATTAAATTAACATATAGTTATTATAACTCAACATGTATCATAATTTGTTCAACCTATATCACTCATTGTTTATCCAATATCATTATTGTTTCATCCTATGTAACAATGAGTTGGGTCCTCTCATACACATTTAAAATATCCTCAAAATAGATATCTCAAATTAACATTAAATATATTAAAATATTCTAAACACAAAAATCATTGAAATATATTATCACATATCAAAACAGATTCTTTATCTGGGAAAGAACTTATCAATTGATATGTACCTTATCTTTTAAATCTCTATGTTTCTATCTAAGATATCAATGATCATTTACCTAAAAGTGTATCAAATATAAACATATTAAAATCCTTCATGATGGTTCTTAAAGAGAATTTAATTGACCAAATAATATCTCCTATGAGTATCAAACTGAGTGTGTGGTTAGGAAACTTTTCCAAGCACCAGGTAATGATCTTGTTAACACTAAATCTTCCGTTTTTGGTGTTATTAACCCTTGGAGAATCTCTTTTAGAGACTATATATACTTATAAAATGGACATTGGGATGTTATCTCTAGGATAATCACACAATCTATATTTTATGAAAACATCATGATGTTATCCAATAAGTAGAATGCTCACTTTGACTTATCCCTAGGGTTTTCACTAAATTAATTTTATCCTATTCCCCTAAAAAATATACATAATTACATTAACATTAAATCATATAATTTTCTGAAATGGTTATTTATGCATTTTAAATTATGATCAACCTCAACTTATCAACCATTGAATTATCCTAAAAAATCATTCTAATATTGAGAGTTATCTAAACCTTGAACTGATACCAACTATAACACCCCATATCCACACTCAAAGATCTGGTTCCATAAGCACATACTTATATATTGGATTTCATAGCAACTATAGATTCTTAGATATTACTATCAAATAGTTAAATGAATTTTAAAAAATATTTTATTGAATACATTTGCAAGACCTTTTAGGTTTTTAGATTTATATAAAATAGATAAAACATAATCTAACAATTCCCATTTCATTTATATCAAATAGATATTTTTTCCATTATATAAAAAACATCATAATTCATGATTATTCTTCAATATCACCCAAAAATTATTTCATATGTGTTATTATTTAATCATGTCACACGAACAACATGACTTCATAACCAAGGGAATTGAAACATAAAAAAGGGGAAATATCAAAGGATCAATAAGGTAAACATATAATTGAATCTATGAAAAACATAATCAAGGTATACATAATATGGAAGGAATAAATAATAAAAAATCAATAATCATATAAAATTAATATAATTTAATATCCATAATAATAAATGAAAGAATCTATATCCATAATACTGATCTCATACTGATGCAATGCAT